>CM048755.1:19850866-22350866 GCA_026315105.1 Locusta migratoria | reverse complement strand
TGATGTATTGTCGAAGGGAAATGAAATAAGTGAGACATGTGGTAAATTTGAAGCTTCTGAGATAGTTGCTGCTGAGGAATGAATTTGCGCCTTTATTTCTGTTGATGAGGACGATCCAATAGCTCTTGATGGGATTATGGATTGTGAATGGAAGGTGATGGATGAAAGTGTTGATTCTACGTTAAAGGAACAATTATATGTAGTGAAGGAAGGAAAGTTTAATATTGGTGAAACAAATAATATTTTGGGGGAGAATTTGATGTGGGTTACAGATGGAGATGTGAAACTCAAATTGTCAAATAACGAGTGTACGAAAGATACTAAAGATCTGAATGAGGAGCGTTGCAGTAACGAAGTAATGCAAGGTGATTGTTTGGAAATAGATTTTAATAACTCTGTGTTCAATGATATATCGGCGGAGGTAAGTGATATACGTAATAAGGTTTTAAATGCATCGGCTGAAGTCGATAATGTTATTTGTGACTGTGAAATATTTGGAAAGAACGATGATGTATGTGAGGAAGATATTGTATGTCCTGAAAATAATTATTTGAATTAAGCAGCTAGTATAGTGTCTTTTCCTACTCATGAGAGCAATTTTGAGATCGACAAGGGTAGATATGAAGAGGAGTTAAATGCATATAATTTGTGGGATCAATTTGCGAAGGGAAGAGAGAGTGACAACATTATTAATGACAATTATGGTGAGTTAGGAGAAGGGGTTAACGTTGATTGGTTTGGCAAAAGTAAACGCGAATTTTCTGTTGCTGACTGGCGGTGGTATGGAAGATTTTAAAGTCAATGTTACCGCACTTATGGGTCAAAGGAAAGTTTAAAATAGCAAGGGAACTTGAAAAAAAAAAAAAAAAAAAAAAAAAAAAAAAGGGTGAAAAAGGAGCATACAGGGTATTTAAGGAATTATTTTATGGGGACAACGAAATTGAAGGGTGGTCTAAAGCTCTTTCTGTACTACTGACATGGAAGAAAAGGCCGAGATGCAGAAATTGGCTAACGAGCGAAAAAGACGGCATGACGATCGCTATAAGCCGGTAAGATACAGAGTAGGGGACAATGAACGTGTGAGGACGAAGGAGTGTTCGAGTGAGGTCAATGGTGAAAGTAGGAAGCTCTTTGGACTGTACTATGGACCTTTCGTTGTGCTTGAGTGTCCTCATCCGAAAGCATACAGGCTAAAATACCCAGTATCTCGAAAACTATTAGGAGTGAGAAATGTAACAGAATTGAGACTGTATGTAAAGAAGAAGAAGAAGTGAAATCTTTGCTATGGATACTTATTTAAGTGTATTTGTGTTTACTATATAAGAATTTTGGGGGATATTTATGTGTGTATGGTATGTTGTCAAAAATAAGTTGCTATGCTAAGGAGAACAAATAGGAATTGTGTGGGTGCATTTTGGTGCATGGAGGTCGACAGTTTGATGGGATAATGTTGATAAAAATTATTTATTAAATGTTTCTATAATTTGTGGTTAAAAAATATGAGGATAGTTGTCAGAATTGAGGTATTATTTTAAAGAGTGTTGTCGCACAAATTTTGGTGCGAGGAGTTCGGATTAATTTATCAGTAAAAGAGATGTAATAATTTGAGAATTGCAGCGTATTGAAAGTTATAAGAAGGATCTTAGTGACATGAGTGGTTTACATATGGGTTGATATGGAAATTTAATTTGTGGGGATTAAAATATGTTGTAATTAGGGTATAATTTAACAGGGAATGCTATTCAAGGGAAGTAATGGTTTGTTGCTTTGAGTTTCTTTTTAAATTTCATCAGTCGGCAATGGGGGACATTAGTTTTGCAGAAACAAAAATTACTATAGTGGGGACATGTTTTCTTGTGGGAACATGGACAGACTGAAGGTAAAAGCAAGAATGTTTTGTATGTTGATATTTTATTGCATTGCTGTTGAAGAGTGTGTATCGATTCCACTGGGGGAAGGCGTTCAAAGCTGGAACCTTTGGAGATTCAGATGGGTTTCTATATATTGGCAATTATACCGTAGTCGAATTTCGACAGGTCTTTTCATTTCGTCCTGGGAAATCGGCTACAGAGTCATACACATTCCGACAAGGCACGACGCTGGCGGAGAGTTGTTGACAGTGCAGCGGACGGTGGAACCATATCGTCGGAACGATGAGGCGCAAGGGCGCGTTAAAGTGAAATTAGTGTGCTACTCACCAAAGGAACATTTAATTCTCTGGGCATTTCATTAATATGCCAGAAAATTTATAATTTATGTTACTTTAAATTTGAATCTGATACACGACGCGGAAATGGCACGTTTTTCGATCGCTTGGGAAGGGACTCGTAACTTGGACGCGGGGCTGAAAGGTTGTGACGCTGGGCGGTCTGAAGCCGCGTTACGAGCTTGTGATTTGAAGAGAAATTTATGGGACTGTGACTGCAGAGCTTAGTCTCTGCTTGAAAAGTGATAAACTATGGACGGTAGTAGGGCTGTGGAACTGTGATAATTCAGCAATCGTGTACTCGTGTGATGAGAAACTGTGTTTATAACAAATACTTTTATCACGGATTAACTTCGAACTGCGAAGTTCGATGGACTACTCTAACTTACGAGTGATAATTTGGAACTTTTACTCTCGAGTGCGTGTGATACTTATTGTGCCTCTCATGAACAATAGTTGGGGAAATATTTAGTTACTTACCGATGTATAAAGTACGACCACCTCCGCGTTTCATATCTAATAAGAGTAATAAACTCCATTTATAAAGAATTACTTCGTGAGTGGATCTCTTCGTTATCTTAGAATCCATTTTGTTGGTCATTCAGACGATTAATTTACGTTTGTTAAATATATTTTCACATCATCATATGCAGATTGATAGATTGGCTAAACTACAGATTAATTATTGATCTTGTTTAAACAGATTGGGTAGCTGCTTAGGGCATAGAAGCTGACATACATAACTTACCCCTATGAACAGAGACAACGAGGCATAAACTTTTACTACCCTTGAGATACGTATTGCCCAAGTCTTTTTTGGTGAGAACCGATAGGAAGGTCGCAAGGTGACCAAGGTTTGAGTGCTGATGGCTTTCCCCTCCAGGACCAACCCAACCGATTTTACTGTTTTTCGTTGTTGCTAAATTGTGAACCGACATTTTCAGAATCAAAAGCACATCCCACTGGTTGTTCTTATAGTAACAAATAAAAATCCGGCGCACTTATTGTCGACATAAGATATTACTTGTCCTTGTATAAAAAGTTGCCGCGTGTAGTAGCCGAGCGGTCTAAAGCACCTCGCTGCAGAGCGCGCGGTTGCTCGCCGTGGAGGTTCGAGTCCTCCCTGGGGCATTGGTGTGTGTGTTTGTCCGTAGGTTAGTTTACCTAGGTTTAAGTAGTTTGTAATCTACGAACTGATGACCACGTAGTTTGGTCCGATAGATTTACAGACATTTGAACATTTTATAAAAAGTTAACAAAGAATGTGAACTGTGCTCTCCAGCCGTATATAACTGATGAAGAGTTGTCGGGCTTCAGCCGGCGGGTGCAGTTGTGGGGGAAGCGAGTGCACGGGACGCATCGCGGGCGACGTATTGCAGCATTGCTGGATCCCATGGCGCGCTCATCTGGTATCCTTGGTCTCTTTTTATCACATGATTGTACTTCTATAGCTTCTTTTATAACACTGTCCCAATAGCTGTCGGCTTGGCACAGCATCCTGGTTTTCTCTAATCAGATGTGCGGTTTTCTTTTATGCTGTGCTCTACTATAGCAGATTTTTCTGTCTGTCCAAGTCGGACATGCCTGATGTGTTCTTCACCATTTCGAGAGTTATCGCTGCGTTTGTCCAATAGTTTACAGACCAAATTCGCAGGCAATGCTATAGAATTCCTGGTGCTTTGATTTTGAGTGTGTCTGCCTACATGCAACTAGCTGCCACCATCCAAATAGTAATGGCCACGGTGGTACACAGGGCACGCATCATTTGTGAGGAAGAAAGCCTCTCAGACGAACTTCAACACCTAAGAGAGGTTTTAGGAAAAATGGCTACACTGAAACACAGATTGGTAAGGCCTTCAAGATGAGAAAGAATGCCAAAAATCTGGAGGAGGAAGAAGAAGTCCGGAGACTCCGCCGGCCGCAGTGGCCGAGCGGTCTGCGGTGCGCCAGTCGCAGTCTGCACGGCCGCTACGGTCCGGGGTTCGAATCCCCCCTCGGGCATGGATGTTTGTGTCTTCTTTAGTGTAAGGTAGTTCATAAGTAGTTTGTAAGTTTAGGGACTGATGGACCCGCAGTTAAGTTCCTTAAGCTTAACAAACATCTGAAAACATATTGAACCCGAGACTCCCATAATTCCGTATCTGGGTCAGGTGTCAGCCAAATTGGACGACTAACAAAAAAATCTTACATACAAACCATTTGCGACCACCGCTGAAGACTAAAGAGATGTTCGGCTCGGCAAATGACCCACTCAAACTCAACGCAGCAGGATATACAGGGTGTAAACCGTATAAGCCGTCAAAATTATACAGATGGTACATCTCGGCGTGCTTGACAAAAAAGTCTGATGAAATATTGTTGTATCGTGTACCTTTTTTCTATTCGTGAAAACCAATATTTGTGCGAATAATGATAGGCGTATTTCAGTTTACATCTACATCTACGTACAGTCTTAGACAAAAAAATTGATCGCCGGCCGGTCGACGCAGAGGCAAAGTCCGAGTCGGTCGCGCAGTGTGGACAATAAATTCGATCGCCCCTCAGAATGCTAAGTCCGACGATGTGCACGATCTGGCAACACTGTAGAATGCCGTACTGTCAGGAGGAGGTGTTATGTCCTTCTCGAGACGGTTTTGTGGAATATGAGCGCGTGGTCTCATGCTAAGAGTCGCATTTATAAGTGTGTAAGTAAGAAGTCGCAAGATCGAATCCAACCCCCATCAAATATTTTTTTTAACCGCAAATCTGCTGTCTTCGTTATCAGTGTGGAAGAACCTCAAATGTAACAGCGAAAAGTCACAGAAATAATTACACGAAAGAGCTCGCTGCTGCAGCAAAACTGAACTGTTTACTCTCGGAAGTAATGGGCACCGGCTACGGCGACACGCCAGCGGCCGCATCGCGGCTGCCGCCTGCGGAATCGGTGACAGCGGCGCGCCGATGTGAGTCTATTTACCGGCTGTTATATCCTTACTTCAAGTTCTAGTACTTATATTACAGTCACGTATTGAATTTCTCTGACGTATGAACATAATCTAAACGTCGTAAAGTAGAATCGGTATAAAGGGTCATAGGGGTGACTACTACCACATTTTTCTTGAACGTCATCAGGCCGCTCAATCAGGATCCCTTGTCACGATTGTTACTAGTGACGAGTTATGATGCTGTTATGCTGTCATCTTAAGAAGAAATAAATTACTGAGTATTAAAAGATATTTATGCTCAGCAAAGTGCAACCACAACGCCAGGGTCCGACCATTTTTTCAAACAACTGAGACACCATTTAGTCGCACTGTAAGGACAAACGACCTAAAAAATTACATCATGTGTTAGTACTACACTATAATAATTCCAGTTGATTTCACAAACAAAACATCGAATAGTGTGCTTTGGAAGTCACCCATTCCGCACCTACTCTTTCGATCACATGTCCTCAAATGTTTATGTTTCCCGCCCCTACTCGAATAACCTACGACAAAAATTATTTCCAGAAAAAATACACGTCGAACATCGCTTGGCGTCATAATTAGCTTGCAATCAGTTCGATTCTAAAGGGACAGATTTGGTAAACTACCAGAACGTTGTCAGACTTTCCCATTATCAGAGAGAATATAGCAAGTAACCACAAGAGGTTTCTTGTTGTTTTCGATGTGGATTCGTGCAATTCCGGTCACAAAAAAGCTAAAAAATTCTACTCCAATGACACCCGATCCATTGACCAAAGCCACCTCTCCGTGGCAGGCGACTACTTTACCGCAGAGCTAGCGAGGAGCTTGCACGCCAGGGCTTTCCTACTGCCACATACGTCAATAGAACATATAACTCGCAACGTAAGGGACGAGATTAGTTTTAATTTCGCCATGTAAACAATTTTATGGACCCAAAAGCATGAACAAATAGCCTTCTGTCGCCTCTCGACTGAGAAACCAGTCAGATTATTCAATGGAAATTACAGGAAACATCAAGTGAATTTATGAACATAGTTCTGTGCTAACCAGGAAGTAAGACCTCGGTACCAGCGTTGACAGACTTACACTGCGATGTTGCCAAGCTTTATTCATACTATCAACAGGAAGAATAAGAGCCGAGGTGATTGCCAAGCGAGCTCGACAGAGACTTAGCTTGCAGGCCGCGCGCCTGCTGGGGTTCCGAGCACCTAAAGTATATGTCAATGAGCCCTGCTCGCAATTCCGTAACTAGCTTTAATGAGCCGATCGTTGTCACTAATAAAAATATACAGATGCACCGACCGCTAACATAGTAATAAATGTCTCAGTTAGTTGGGTATTCTGTCAAAAGTCTATCACCAGTGCTGTTTCACATTTCTTCGAGCATTTCCATTGATTATACTGAAAACATTAGCTGTAAGCGTTAGTTTTCTTTACAATTATAGACTCAGAAAATATCTTTCTTGATATCGCTGTCAGTGGCACAAACGAATGAAATGAAATCAATGCATCATTGTTTTCAAGATGTGAACATTTCTGGGAAGGCTTCGTAACATGGAGTGCAAACTAAGAAGAGCTTCTGTTACCTAAACGTAGAATTAGGGACAGTAATGTATAGATTAATTTATCCGTCATAATCTCCCATGTTGTATTTTACTTCTTCTTCTTCTTCTTTTTTTTTTTTTTTTTTTTTTTTTTTTTTTTTTTTTTTTTTTAAGGTTGTTTCCAATTTCTTATTTCATCCTCTTTCAATACCTTCTAATTTTATTATTTTCTTTATTGTGGTTAGTTAAGATAATTTGATGATGTTTCGTTCGAAGTACTCATTTTTTTCTTTGTCCATGCTACTGTTGATGTATTTTTCCAGAAGTATACGAATAATTGTTTCCTTAGGCTTTATCATTCATTTAATACATATGTCCAGGCTCTTTTCCATTAAAACTTTGTAGAGAGAAGAAACGTAGGCTTTTGCATTGTAAAATTGTACCGCGAACAGGTAGTCCACTTTACTGAACCTGTGATGTTTCTTTTTGCAGGCAGGTTGGAGGTTTCACTGAAAATGTATAAAGCAGGCAACTTGCAAAAGCCTAATGGAGAAAATATTTCGAGGGACGTTTCTATAGAAATACAACATTCCGTTCTGCATCTGTTTAACGTGCCTGCTTTCACACTAATGATGAGATATGTGCGGTTAACGTCAAAATTGATCGCAGTAATAATAATTTTTAAATTATTCTTCAAAGCGATAGATTGGCTGGCCAGTACTTACCTTTGTGCTGTACCGCCGATAGTGACACAAATGAAGAAAAAAAGAAAGGACTAGCTTTCAGAACACAGTTCCTTCTTCAGGTGGGAAGGAAGGGAAGATAAAAGAATGGCAACGGAAAGGGAAGGTAATTCCCGCCCTAGGTCATGAGGATGGTGTTACGGAGTGTGGAAGTTAGAGATACTGTATTATAGTACTGAACCAAGTCAGAGAGGATATAATAACGAAAGAGGAAAGCCCAAGCAGTACACACTCACGTACGCACACACACACACACACACACACACACACACACACACACACATATATATATATATATATATATATATATATATATATATCCGAGTAGAGTTTCCATCATTAATCAAATAATAATAATTTTTGGAATTTAAATAAACTATGTTTTCGGGTATCACCCGCATATTCCATGAAATATGGACAGTTCTCCAAGAATTGGTGTTTCAGTTACCTCTGCGAGAAATTCTGTTCCTAATTCTTTTCTGGTACAGCAAACGATAATGCCTAAGAGGATACTGCATTTCATTCCGTGACAAACGGACTACACATTTGAATAAAGTCTGCTGTAATGATGGTGCTTTATTAATGAAATTACTGTGTCTAAAATGACTATTTCTGAATAATCTTACACGACATACACTACTTAATGATGTGGTGTGTTGTTGTTGTGGTTGTAGTCTTCAGTCCGTAGACTGGTTTGATGCAGTTCTCCACCTCCACGCTACCCTATCTTGAGCAAAACTCTTCGTCTCTGAGTAAGAAAGACAGCCCGCATCCCTTTTAATCTGCTTGCTGTATCCATCTCGTCGTCTACCCCTGCGATTTTTACCCCACCCGCTCCCCTCCAAAACTAAATTGACGATTCGTTGGTGTCTCAGAATGTGCCCTATCAATCGATCCCGTCTTTTAGACAAGATAGGCCAGAAATTTCTTTTCTCCCCAATTCTATTCAGAACGTCCTCATTAGTCACATGATCTACCCATCTACTTTTCAGCATTCTCCTGTAGCAAGAAATTTAGATAGTTATCCTCTTCTTGTCTGAACTACTTTATCGTCCACGCCTCACTGCCGTACAAGGGCACACTTCGGACAAATGCCTTCTCTTCTACAGAAATACTTTTCCTCCCATTGCATTCTACATTTTATGTCTTCACTACTCCGGGCATCAGAAGTTATTTTACAATCCAAATAACAAAACTCAGCGGAGCGAGGTAGGGCAGTGGTTAGCACACCGGACCCGCATTCGGGAGGATGGTGGTTCAAATCCACCTCCGGCCATCCTGATTTACGTTTTCCATGATTTCCCTACATCACTCCAGGCGAAAGTCAGGATGCTTTCTTTCAAAGGGCACGCTCGATTTACTTTCCCATCCTTATCCGAAATAGAGATTGATGACCTGTCTAGTTCCTCCAAACCACAGCCCAACCCTCCAAACCCCCTCCCCCCACACACATAACCAACAAATCTCATCTACAACTTTTAATGTCTCGTTTTCTAATCTATTACCTTCCACATCACCTGATATTCTTAGACTAAATTTCATTACTCTTTCTTTGCTCTTGTTATTGTTATTTCATACCCTCTTTTCAAGACACTGTCCATTCCATAGAATTGCTCTTAGAGGTCCATTGCAGTCTCTGACAGAATTACTACGTCATCGGCAATTCGCAAAATCTTTACTTCTTGTCCCTGAACATTAATCATTTCTCCAAATTTCTCCTTTCTCTTCTTCACAGCCTGCTCAATGAACAGATTGAACAACATTGGGGAAAAAGCTACGGGCCTTTGTTACTCCCTTCCCAACTACTGCGTCCCTTTCATGCTCTTCGGCTCTCACAAAAGATGACTGGCGTCTGCACAAATTGTATACTACCCTGCGGTCTTGCTGTACGATGATATGAGTAGCTTGTTATCAAAGGCGGACATATATAGTTTGCAAATAACTGAGATAAATCATTTTTAATACGAAACGTGGGATTAAAACGTATGCCTGTTAGCTTGGTCATCACTTAGTTGCAAATAATCACCAAAGCAGCATGGAAATACACGTTTCGTAATTAAAATGGCGTTTATCTCTACTATTTGTAAACGACAGATAAGAAGCTACTCATATATTTATGTTGATTCTGACCTGTACTGTCGGCATGATAACTTCGGAGTATAGCCGCTGCACTTCTGTTAGTTGCTTAATGTAGGTATCACGTTAGTGGTGTAGATGGTACGCAAAATACTTCAGTTAGAAGCCTGGTATTGAGTAGAGGTTCCTCGTGGTTGGGTAACTGGTGCGATGGTCTTCTTATCAGCACCAAACTGCATCGTTTGGTATGATTCAACCAGTCATGCTCAATCTGACTTGATGGACACGGAAATGTTTAACTAACAAAGGCCTCTTAGCGATATTTGAACTCAACTTTTTAGACATCGTATACAAAACATTAATACAGTGGGTAAATTACAAATGCGTTCTTCAAATATAAACAGATGAAATAACTTGATAACTATTTATTTACAGGACCACAACCCCATCCATGAAAGCTGCGCCGTTCAAGAATAGTTTCACAGCGAAGATCGCATAAAGTTGATTGAGTTCGTTCCACGGTCACCGGACCTAAATCCTATTGAGAATATGTGGGCGGAAGTAACGAGGTCGTTGCCACTTGGATCAACAAAACGCAAGCGACTATTGGGAGAATATAGAACATACATGGTGGCAAATAAACCACTATGAAACTTTATCAAGGCTGTTAGTAGAGTAAGTTCCAAGACGCCTTAGAAAAATATTACGAAATGTTGCTGGATGGGTAGGCTATAGGAATAGCCCCTTCTCAAAAAATCAAGCAGTGTGTATGTGTATGCGCGTGTGCGCGAGTATTTAAAAGACAAGCAACAATAAAAGTGCGTATATATCAATGTGGAATGTTTTAATGACTTCTAAAGCTACAAAATTCAAGATTACCCAAACAATTTACTGTAAATTACATAAAATGGAATAATGGAGAATGTATTACGTTTTTAAAGTAGTTGGCAAAGGCAGTGCATTCCAGGTGTAGAGACTCGCAACAAGTGCATCTGTAAACAGCGCCCCACTCCAGCACACGCCAAGACACAAAGAGGAAGACGTCGTCTTGGTTCTGAACGCAGTGTGCCGACACTATCTGCACAGGTTTCTCGTAACTAAAATCAGACTCTATTCCGATGACTTTCTTCTTACCCGCACAGGAAGACAACCTAGGTGAGACCAAAATTCATGCAACACACACGAAAATAATTAAGGAGCTTTCCTGCACTCGGTAGTGGTACACAAGTAATAACCTTTTGTGAGTAGCATATAATAAATTTCCTGGTCTCGTATCACAACCCTTGTGTCAGTGTGAAGTGATAAACATGCTGGGCTTCCGAAGTCTGATATGATGCCTATGCGTAACATAAACTCCAGGACTTTCCTTTCTACATAACTATTCCTCACAACCCTTTATTTATGTAATTGCGGACATCAAATTTTTCTTGTGAATGAAAGATGTGTTACTTTACTTACTATGGCACTAGCTGTACCCGTCCATGCGTTGTTGTGGCTTGATACAGATTAAATGGAAAAGAAAGATAAGAGGAACCATACATTTCTTATATACGTAATTTCCTACTGCCTTGTGGATGGGAACTGGAATACTTCCTACATTCTCTGCTCCCCTTATCTCTGTCCCCTCTCTCTGCACCTTTCCTCGTTCCCCTGTCTTTGTCCAAACTTCCTCCTTCCCCACTCCTTCTCCAATTTCTCCTCCCCATCTTCTTCCCCCTGTCTATCCGATCCTCCTCCCCCCTCTTTCTATGCATCTGCACCTCCTCCGTCTCCCTCTACATCTCATCATTACACTTTCTCTGTAACCTAGAGCCATGTTCAGTGTTATGTTCAAAATCGTATATTTCCGAAAGATTTGAAATGTTGACACAACATTCTAATAAAATATGTGCATGTTTTCGTATCCCAAATTTTTAAATATGTGTCATATATGAATTTATATAAACTTTATCATTGGAAAAAGGCTTATACTAAAAATCGCAAAAGTAACGAATTTATAGGTTATATATAATATATTCAAGAAATGTGTACCTAAAAACCTTTCTGGGCTAGAATGCAACGTCGAGTCAGAATTTCAAAGCTATGGGTCAAGAAATTTCGGAGATAAACAGCTATACGCCTAACATTTTTATATATAGACGTGGGGACATAAGGAGGGAAGTACACCCGCCCCCTCCTCTCATCGGTGAATATCGCTTTGCATGTGTTCATTCATCACTGACTTAAGTTGCCACAACGCTTTACAGAATTAACGCAATTGTCAAATCATTCACAGACAGGAGATGGACTGTAATAAAATTGACGTTATTTTCCGAGCCATATTCATCCAAAAATTGAATACTACTTAAAACAGATCCAGCAGTTACACTTAAATAATTCCTATGCGTTTAATTTGATAGCTGAAAATGTTCGTTAGTGTGGAGCTGCCTGGAATTTGTTTAGAACAAGAATCGAGGCATGCTGGAACAAAAATTCTAATCTGTAAGGTGCTTCTCACGTTTCGCGGCAATGCATCAGCAGCAGTTATATTGTAAACATCGCCAATGTTGGACAGTAGAATTTCTATATCAGAACAGTAGGGATGCTTAGAGAGTTATACGGCGTCACGCTGTCTACCAGCTTTACAACATGGTAGTCCTGGTGGGCTTAATTTAGCGCTGACATCGTAAGTGTCGGTGGCGTCTTCTCTTCTTATGACCAGCAGACAATCAAGAACATGCAGAGAATGGAACTAAGAACCCTTAATATTTGAAAGAAAACACTCGTTTGTCTGCTCCAGTCCAATATACGATACACCTGTCTAAATAGGAATAAGAAGAGACAAAGTTAAATCGTACGGTAAATAACGAATTCTGCAAATAATTGCTTAGGCAAATTACCGTCTTCTACGCAATTTAAATGACAGACATTACACAAGTTTATGTGTTACAATTAAGTAATCAGTTTGCTGCAGTATTTCCACTGTTAAGAAATGTATGACCCATTAGTTATTTGAATAAATACACTTCCCATTCCGAGACACAAGTATTGGACATGTTTTGGCTTCTTCATAAACAATGCCTGACGAATGAATACCGTTGAAGTGCCATTACGTTTATTGTCTGACAAGCAGTTAAATATAATTCGTGTGTAATAAGCAATAATCATAGGAAATTTACGTCTTCGTCTACAATGAGCTCATCTGAAGAGTAAATTACAATGTCTCTTGTAATTTACAGCATGGAAAACCTATTTTCGTAATTCTTTGTTATGCCATGGATGAAGATGAAGTGTGGGATGTAGTAATCATGCTTGATCAAGTGGCTTATAAAATGTGTATTAAACGATGTCACGCGAAAACGAAGGAAGTAACATTGTCCGCTACCCATATAGGACATGATTTGGCAGGACACATGATGGGACATTTCTTTACGCTAGCGGAAGGCACCGCTGGGCATCGATTTCTGTTCACTCACTTTTTTCTTTTTGTAAAGCCTGTGGGACTTAACTGCGTGCGGTTGCGGGTTCGAATCCCCACTCGGGCATGGATGTTTATGCCGTCTTTAGTATAAGGTAGATCATAAGTAGTTTGTAAGTTGATGACCCCGTAGTTAAGTTCCATAAGCTATACAAACATTTGAACATTTTTGAACTTAACTGCGGATCATCAGTCCCTAAACTTACAAACTACTTATGAATACCTTATACTAAAGACGGCACAAACATGCATGCCCGAGGGAGGATTCGAGCCCCCGACGGAGAACGGCCACTCGCATTGCAGCATAGCGCCTCAATGTTCACTCACTAGCACCGCTTTCCGTCTAAAATAGCCTCACTAGAGCGGAGAGTGAACAAAACCGATGCTATGACAATTCCTTTAACTATCGGATCACAACGCATAAACGCCTTGAAATATGTTGTAATATGTCAGGGCGTGCTGAGCTGCCAGCGATGGCTGACGTGTGGGGATGAGTTATGCCTGAATGACTGTGTGTTTGAATGTTTCTCTTTCTGAAGAAGGGCGCGGCCTAAAATTTAAATTGTCTGAATGTGAATGTCTTTTATTTGTGTCTGCCTGCGACTCAGCGTTCGTCTTTACGGCGAGTTGTTTCCTATCTTCTGTTGTTATTATTGCAGAATGTTAAAATCGCGATAAAATAAATAGTAATGCGGCCGAACAATCCCGCCTGGGATGTCCCGGACCATAATGCCATGTGATCACTTCATTTCAATAATTCTAACAGCAACTTTCTAACTTAGCCTGTACTAAAGAAATGAGAGACTCTTCACAGACTCGACAATATATCACCACCTGTGTACTGTTGCAACTGTAACCATACAGTTAAATCCCACCACAAAAGTATGTTTAAAGCCGGAAGCTTTTATTATTCCTGTATTTTAAATGGGTACGACTGCAACATCAACTACGCGAATCCTACGAAACACCTGAGTTCGACAGATGACTTATAGAATTCGCCACACTTGCCAGTTACTACTATAATATTGTTTATCTCAAATCAAATGTTCAAATGTTTGTAAATCTATCGGACCGAACTGCGTGGTCATCAGTCCGTAGCTTACAAACTACTTAAACCTAGGTAAACTAACCTAAGGACAACACTCACACACACCCATGCCCCAGGGAGGACTCGAACCTCCACGGCGAGCAACCGCGCGCTCCGCAGCGAGACGCTTTAGACCGCTTTTTTTTTTTTTTTTTTTTTTTTTTTTTTTTTTTTTTTTTTTTTTTTTTTTTTTTTTTAGGGCCTCCTTCCTCCCCTTCAGCCCCACCTTACGCTCTCCAAAATCGCCTTCTTCGGCGTCGGCTTCCTTCGCCTTTTAAACGAAAATATCCTTTTCTTCTCACTTCTTATTTGGAGTACTCTTCTTGGTACTTTTTTTTTATTTTACATACTTTTTTTTTTGGCCAGGAAAAAATTAGCGATTATAAAAGAAAATAACGTTTCTTCTTTCTTAATTAGTTCGAAGATCCGTAAAATTAACGCTTATTGGTGAGAGCGGCGTTGAGACTGTAGTAATGGATTCTGAACGAACCGAAAACGTGGTCTTTCTTTGAGAAGGAAAAAAAAAAAAATTCCCAGTTTCACCACTGGGTTACATGAAATCAACAAAAGTCATATAGAGTTCTCGTATCTGCTATTCACTATAATATTTTAATCTTTCGTTACACTTGTCATATCGAAGTATAGTCATGCTGCGTGAATGTTTCGTTGACCAATTGCCTTCTATGTTACATGTGAGAATGAGCAAGTAAACTTCGCTTCGTCCGTATTGGTATTTTACGGTATAGTTCTGCTTAGGAAGTTTGCGAAATTTTCCTTGTATTTTTTAGTGTTCATCAATGCGTAGTGCTCCGTTGTCAGGTACAGGCAGAAATCCTCTAGGTGTGCATATTGGCCCTTCAGCCAATTGACTGCGTTCCGTTTCGTTCTTGGGTAAGGGATACCGTCCGGGTTTAAAAAGTCAGCAGGCGTTATGGCATTTGGCGTGGTTCTGCTGATGCTCGCTATCTTTCGTCGGATGTAAAGCCATAAATCTTTTACCCTGTCGCACGACACCCGATGTTCTTCGTCGTCTATTTCATTACAGGACACACATATTGGTGACTCCGCTAGACGGATAGAATGAAGTTTTGAATTGGTCGCTATCTTCCGGTTTACGGCAAAGTACCATGTTGCTTTCACATATGACGGTAGATTCCGGCTGTGGATGTTCTCCCACGTTGCTTTCCAATTTTGTGAAGGGTATTTGTGTTCTATCCTGTTTCTGGTTTTGTCTTTTATCAGATGATGGTATAGATCTTTTACTCTGATGATTTCCTTTTCCGGAATCCTTGCTTGTATATAACTGTATTCGACTAGAAAGTATTTCAGATGGTACAGTCCGTCGGTAATGTGTTGAACACTGATGGGTGCGTTGAGGTCGACAGGAGCTATTTCATTTAAAAGATGTGCTGCAAGGCTACCGTTGTTTCTTTTCCAAAGCTTGTACGTGTTTGAAACGTATAAAGCCTGCGCTTTTTTGCTGACATCTGTAAGGTTTAGTCCGCCAGATTTCGTAGGGAGCATTAGAGTGTCGTACTTCACTTTGAATATTCGGCCACGGCTCACAAAATGTCCTAGTGCGGATGTTATGCGGTTGGCCATTGATGCAGGTAGTGGCAGAACTTGTGCTACGTAGTTCAATTTTGAAGTAATATACACATTTGCCACGGTTGCTTTCTGTATTTCATCAAGTTTCCTAATGCTGTGTTCTTGCACACAAGCACGTATCTTGTTAAGAATTTTCCGGTAATTCACAGCAGCAGTACGTTGTATACTCGTATGAAACTCAATGCCGAGACATTTCAGTGTTTGAAGAGTACGTAACTCGCCTTGCATTTGCGAACCAATTCCACGGCCAATGTTAAAGATCCCGGACTTAGTTCTGTTGAGTTTTGCTCCAGATGCCTGTTCGTATTTAGTCACTATCTGGAGTGCGGACTCTACTTCGTTGCCATTTGTCACCAGAAAACCAACATCGTCAGCATACGCTTTGCACGCGATCTTTTCTCCCCGTATTTGCAATCCTCGTAGGTGTTTTGTAAGGGAGGCGAGCAGGGGTTCGATGGCAATGGCGTAGAGTGCCATGGACATTGGACACCCTTGCCGAATAGAGCTGGTAACTGCAAGTGGGCGACTAAGCTGTCCATTAATAACTATCCTGGCTGTGTTGTTCAGCAACGTATTCCGTACAACGGCAGTGAACCGAGGTGGGAAGCCCAGAGCATCCATGGTTCGAAGTAAAAAACGGTGGTTAACCCTATCAAAAGCTTTATCGAAGTCCAATGAGACAAGTGCGCAATGTATTTCACAGACGTCTGCGGTTGAAATTAGGTCTCTGTATTCGCAGAGGGTCTGCAGTATTTTCCTATGTCTTCCAACACTTGTTTGATAGGGACCTGTGACGGTATCCATTGTCGTTTTTAGTCTTCGTGCAAGGATGCGACCAAAGATTTTATAGTCGCTATTCAGCAACGTAATCGGCCTGAGATTGCCGATGGTTTTAGCACCCGGCTGTTTGGGCACTAACACCACGATTCCCTGTCGAAATTCTTTTGGGATGTCATTTGCAGGGTTCAATAGTTCGTTACAAATAAGTGTAAACTTCGCTTTTATGACGTCACTGAACTTTTTATAAAATTCCGCTGGTATGCCGTCTAGCCCCGGGGACTTGTTGTTCTTGCTTTCTTCTATTGCGTCCGTAACATCTTCTTCAGTCACTTGTGAGACAAGAGCGTGAGCTTCCGCGTGGGTAATCCTGCCGTCGAGGTTGTCCAGTAATTCGACTTGAAGCTGTTCATTGACAGGCTGACAAGACATGAAGGAGGCAAAGTGCTGTATAATCGCCTCTCGAATCTCCGCTTGCTTTATCAGCTTCCTTCCATCATCGGTTGTTAGTTCCGTTAGTATTTTTCGGGACGCTCTTTTATTTTCGCGGATGACGTGGTACACGGAAGTGACCTCGTGCTGTGCTATATTCTGGGCTCGCGACCTTATTTTGTAGCCCTCCATTTGTTTGCGCCGCAAAGACAGAATCTTTGCCTTAACTTTTTTGATTCTTTCGTAGTTGTCCACAACTGTTGCGTCTGACTTATACAAGTCCCGTAGGCACTGGAAGTAAAACTCAATAGTTGTTCTGAACCAAAAACTTTTCTCCTTAGAGTAATTCATAAAAAATCTTCTTATTTTAGGTTTTGTGTGTTTCAGCCACCAGTCAATCCCTGATTTGTACTTGGGGTATTTGATTTCACATTCCCTCCATAGTGCGTGGAATGCCTCCTGACACGCAAGGTCTTCCAGATGTGATACGTTCATCTTCCACGTACCTCTGCCTCTGAATGTTCCCTGTTGCGCCATATTAATTGTACACACGTACGCTGCATGGTCGGAGAATACAGTAGGCCAAACTTCGGACTGCAAGATGTGCTCTTTTAGATTGTGCGAGACATATATTCTATCGAGACGACTTGCCGAGTGGTTAGTGACATAAGTAAAACCAGGGGCTGCTCCGTGAGTTTGCTCCCAGGAGTCTATTAGATGTAGTTCTGTAACAATACGTTCCAGTTCAGTGCTCTTATTAAAATTGGGAACCTGGTCTTTGGCGTGCAGTACGCAATTAAAATCTCCCCCGAGGATAAAATGGTCATACTGGCTTCCAAATAAGGGGACGATTTCCTCTTTGAAGAAGTCTGCTCTGCGTTGCCTATTGCTGGAACCTGATGGTGCATATATATTAATCAAACGGGTGTCGTTGATGGTGCCCGCTATACCTCTACTATTAGGTAGCTTCACAACGTCTCGTATTAAGATGCCCTCTCTCATTAGTAGAGCAGTCCCCATTTCTGTGCCATTGCCTTGGTTTATGATGGAGTTGAATCCAGGTACGCGATCAAGTTCAATGTCCGTGACTTCTTGTAAGAAAATAATATCACTGTCAGAGGCATATATAAAATCCTTTAAGTTCTGTAATTTGAAGTAACTCTGTATTTTATTAAGGTTTACAGTGGAAATCTTGTAAGATTGTAGGTCAGGCATGGTTCTGTCTAGCTGATCGTTCGTTAAAAAATAATCTTGAGTTTCAGCACAAAAATATCAATTTTATACACATTTTAATAGTATTCGTCCGTATCATATGGGTCAGAGACGCGTCCTTGTCGTTTGGAAACATCTTTCATTGAGACATCCGCATTGCCCGTATCATCTTTTTCTGGAAGTGACGGTCCATCGACTGCTGAAATGTCCTTCATGTTGTTGTTCACGGTGTCGGGTTCAATATCATCTGCCCAGTTAGTTTTTGTGGGCGCATCGTCTAAGTCGTGGGGAGTTACCCGGGGGTGACTTCCTTCTTGTCGTGGGTTCGCAGTGTTCGACTTCTTTTCTACCATGTCATGATTTGCGGGAACAGGAGTGGGTTGTTTGTTAGAGGCTGGTGACTCTTTTGTTTTGTGAGCTCTGTCTTGACTGAGGGTGCTCGCTATGTCCTTGGCTTTTTGTCGTAACATAGGGGCTGTCTCGTTCGCACCTTGGTGCGCAAGACGACGCTTTTTAGTTTTCTTCAATGAACTGCTCCCCGATGGCCGATCTTCGGCATCCAGATTATTGTCCGTTTCCTGCACAGAGGTCTCCTCCTCGGTTACCGGAGGGTCTGCTTCCGACACGGTTAGAGGCACCTGCGTCGACGGAGCTTCAACAGTCGTTGTAGGAGGTCGGGGTGCGTGTAATTCTTCAGTTATAAGAGTGCTGACATCCATCGGTATTTCAGCGTCAGTAAAATTGCTGGGTTCAGTAAGCTCGGGGACCGACGGGGTAGGTAGCTGCGCGCGAGTCGCGGCAGCGTAAGTGACGGGCAGTGACGTCAACGACTGCGGCCTAGCGGGCTCGCCTGCCGGCAGCTGCGCCACGCGCCTCTGTATACAGTTCGCTCTGACGTGTCCAGGTTTGTTACAGGCCGAGCAAGTTCGTGGTTGGTCGTCGTAAATTACAATACCTCTGTAGCCACAAACATTAATATAAGATGGTATGTGCTTTCGTAGCTCTACTCGAAGCTGACGTACACCGTTTAGTACGGGAAACTTATGAGCACTTGACCACCTCTCAGCAAAGTTGCTAAGTACTGTACCAAAAGGTGATATAACCTCATTTATTTGCTCAGCTGTTATTTCAAATGGAAGCTCGAATACACGAACCGTCCGGATGCCAAAGCCAGCATGGGTAAGTGTAACCTCCCCATCATTCCCGTCAGAATGATTAAATTTCATGACACCTCCGCAAGACTCGACGATTTTCGCACACAGATCGGCACTACTAAGCTTTACAAACACTACGCAGGCCACAATAGACAAATGAATCCCCACAATGTCGTTTAGAGACAGTTTCAAGTCACGTTCAAGCCAATTCTCTATTTCAAAGGACTTCGGTCGTGCATATCGGGTATCAAAAGTCAATCTCAAAGTGTTCCATCGTTACTTTCGGTTCATAACTTGTCACAATTTAGATAATGACAGCGAGAAACTGCAGCGAGCGCGAAGACTTACCACGCGGAGGGAGCAGGCGCGGCGCACCGCACGGCACAACCTTCCACTAGCACGCCCGCGAGCAGACTGACCGCTCGGCTACTCCACCGCGGCATTGTTTATCTGTCAGAAACGAATTTATGTCATTGAACTGCATTTTTATTGGTGGAGCTGTAAGATTGGAGGCGTTTATGTCTTCAGATTAAAGTACAATAACCTCTCAAAAAATGCTGACAACGAGAAACAGATTGGGTAGGTATGGAATTGCATTCAGTGTCATATTTTATTTAACATCTCCGGTTCAATTGTCATTGTCCGGGAAGGGAGTGTGTGTGAATTGAGGTGTGGTGGACTGCAAAAATCGTTTTTCACTTCCAAAGCGAGTTGGCAGACTGCTGCAAAATAGAAAACTCGAAAAGATAGTTGCTGCCAGAAACACACGGTCATATTGCATTTCACTGCAATTAACTGGCACTTACGTGAGGTATCGAGTCTTCCTTCATGTGTAAAATCATGAATACCGGAAAGGTCTTTCTTGAAACGGGAAATCTCTTTTGAGAGGTGATTTGCACAAAAGTAATCGCACCATACATACGTTTCTAGCTATCTCCACTGCTGTCATACCTATTTGAGACTCGGTGACAAAATGCTTTGAAAAACTTGAAGCATATTGAATATTATTTGCATAAATAGCCGAGGCGATTCTTCCAGCTCGCTCGGCCAGAGTAGTCACAGCATCTGTAATTATTTGTTGTTGTATTTTTTAAGGGAGAGAAACTGAGATCTATCTTACCAGTCAACATATAACAAAACCTATCCAACGACCGAAAAGAATAGCTCTATTAGGAAAAAGAAAGCAGGGTTCCAGTACCGATGTGGCACAAATTTTCAATATTATCACTGTCTACCTGAATTCACTTTCCTGCAACTACCGAGAAGTTTATTTATTTATTTATTCTGTTCCATAGGACCCACCTCAGGAGTAAGACTCCATGGTCATGGAACAATTCAATACATTAATTGTTACACAATAATGGTAATAGAAAAAGTGAAAAGAATCAATAAAGAAAAAATAAATTAGCTTAATTGTTTAACTTTTCTAGGAGTTCCTCGACAGAATAAAAGGAGTGAGCCACGAGGTAACTCTTCAATTTAGATTTGAAAGCATGTGGATTAGTGCTAAGATTCTTAAGTTCTTGTGGCAGCTTATTGAAAATGGATGCCGCAGAATACTGCACCCCTTTCTGCACAAGTGTTAAGGTGGTGCGGTGCAAATGTAGATTAGACATCTGTCTAGTATTCACCGAGTGAAAGCTACTAACTCGTGGGAATAAGCTGATATTATTAACAACAAACGACATTAAAGAAAAAACGTATTGTGACGCCAGAGTCAAAATTCCCAGACTACTGAAAAGGGGTCGACATGACGTTCGCGAACTTACACCAGATATTGCTCGAACCGCCCGTTTTTGAGCCAGAAATATCCTTTTTGCATCAGGCGAGTTACCCCAAAAAACAATGCCGTACGTCATAAGTGAGTGAAAGTAAGCGAAATAGACTACTTTTCGTGTTGAAAAATCACTTATCTCAGATATTGTTCTAATGGTAAATATAGCAGAATTTAGTTTTGGAACAAGATCCTGAACATGGGCTTTCCATGACAGCTTACTGTCTATATGAACACCTAGAAATTTAAACTGTTCAGTCTCACTTATCACATGCCCATTATGTGTAATCATAATGTTAGATTTCGTCAAATTATGTGTTAGAAATTGTAAGAACTGAGTTTTACTGTGATTTAACATCAACTTGTTTTCTATTAGCCATGAACTTATCTTTTGAACTGCATTATTTGATACTGTGTCAATATTACGAGCAACATCCTTCACTACCAAGCTGGTATCATCAGCAAACAAAAATATTTTACAATCACCTGTTATACTCGAAGGCATATCATTTATATAAATAAGAAACAGCAATGGTCCCAAAACAGACCACTGGGGCACCCCATACTTAATTGAGCCCCATTGGGATTGCACGTCATAGCCATTTTCTACATTGCGGAGAATTACCTTCTGTTGTCTATTATTAAAGTAAGAGGTGAACCAGTTGTGGGCTACTCCCCGTATTCCATAATGTTCCAACTTCTGCAACAATATTTTGTGATCAACACAATCAAACGCTTTTGTTAAATCAAAGAAGACGCCTAATGTCCGTAGCCTCTTATTTAACCCATCAAGTGCCTCACAGAGAAACGAAAATATAGCGTTTTCGGTCGTTAAACCACTTCTAAAACCAAACTGTACGTTTGACAGGAAATTATGTGAACTGAAATGATCAATTAATCTTGAATATACAGCCTTTTCAATAACTTTGGAAAAAACCGATGGCATAGAAATAGGTCTATAGTTGTCTACATTATCCCTTTCACCTTTTTTATAAAGCGGTTTCACTACTGAGTACTTTAATCTGTTAGGAAACTGACCATTCCGAAAGGAAAAATTACAAATATGGCTTAGTACTGGGCTAACATATGGAGAACAGTACTTTAGAATTCTGCTAGATACCCCATCATATCCACAAGAGTCCTTAGTCTTTAGTGATTTAATTATTGACTCAATCTCACCTATGGAAGTATCATGAAGGATCATTTCAGGCAACAGCCTCGGAAACGCATTTTCTAAAAACGTTATATGATTACCTGTAGAAACTAGAGTTTTGTTTAGTTCCTCTACTATATTCAGAAAGTGATTATTGAATATTGCACATATATCTAACTTGTCAGTAACAGAAACATTCCTACTACGCACTGCACATATTGCACATATATCTAACTTGTCAGTAACAGAAACATTCCTACTACGCACTGACGTTATATCTTCTACCTGCTGCTCCTGACCAGACACTTCCTTCACGACTGACCAGATAGTTTTAATTTTATCCCGAGAGTTTGCTATTCTTTTTGCGTACCACATACTTTTTGCATTCTTAATGACATTTTTCAGAACCTTACAGTACTGTTTGTAATGAGCTACTGCATCTTCATTCTGACTGCTTCTAACATTTTGATACAACTCCCGCTTAGTTCTACATGATACTCTTATCCCCTTTGTCATCCACCCTGGCTGTCTGTTACTGAAAGTACCCTGTTTTGAGCGTTCTAGTGGAAAGCAACTTTCAAATAGCATAATAAATGTGTTCAGAAAAGCATTATATTTATCATCTGCATTATCAGCACTATAAACATCCTGCCATTCTTGTTCCTTAAGTAGGCTTAAAAAGGTCTCAATTGCAACTGGATTAACTTTTCTGAGTAGTTGATATTTATGTTTAACATTTGTTTGAGAACAAATACTTTTTAGAATTAAAAGTTGGGCATCGTGGTCTGATAGGCCATTTACTATTCTGCTGACAGAGTGCCCCTCTAATAATGAAGAATGAACAAAAATATTGTCAATGGTAGAACTGCTATTTCCTTGCACTCTCGTTGGAAAAAATACTGTTTGCATCATGTTATAGGAATTAAATAGATCTAACAGCTGACGTTTCCTTGAGCTATCACCTACACAATTAATGTTGAAATCTCCACACACAATTAAATTTTTATACTTCCTATACAGTGAACCCAGAACCAATTCCAGCTTGGGCAGAAACATTTTAAAATCTGAGTCAGGGGATCTATAAATAACAACTATTACTAGTTTAGTTCCATTAACATTAACAATTCCTGCACAACATTCAAATATCTGTTCTGTGCAGTGTTTAGAAAAATCGATTGACTCCGATGAAAAATCGTTTTTTACATACATGGCCACTCCCCCACACTGCAAGGAACTCCTAGAGTAAAAGGCAGCTAACCTGTATCCTGGCAAAGGAAGTCTCTGAATCGTCACACCACTTAAAAAGTGCTCTGAAATACCAATAATGTCAGAATCAGTATCAATAAGCATTTCATTAACTTTATCTCTGATACCCTGTATATTTTGATGAAAAACAGTAATTCCCTTATTACTTATATTCTTAGACTTTGTCAAAGGTGGTTCATTTCTTAGAGGGACTTCCTTTAAGCAGGAATATCTATCAGCTGTCTTCAGTCTAAAAAAGGTGCAGCCCTAACACCAACTACTACAGGAATTTTTCCATGAGTGAAACTGAATTCGATTAATTCGATTAATAAAAGGATGTCGTAAAGCCCCTTTAATCAGTCTCAAACAACGAATATCATCCGGAAAGTGATTGTCAACTCGGTAGTAATCTACAGAGTTCCAGGACCTGTAATACTAATGAAATATTCGCATGTTTTATCCCATCTCTAGTGCAAGTGAAATGCACCAAAACAAAAATAGGGCCTAAATAATTCATTTCTGTGAAATCCAAGAATTTGTATTGCAGTAGTCTGTAGGTCAAGAAAGTATTTTTCATTTTTCCGATGGAGTTTGTAAACTTCCATTAACTGTTATTTCATTTTTATTTATTGGCATATAGACTCTTTTTATTCGCCTAGTTCAACCACTTTTTGGTTTGTGGAACTGAAGTCGACACCTCAGATATTCATTCAACTGAATATTACTATTTACGTTGCGTATTCATCTTCAGAACAATAGCAGAATACTGGCGGGAAAACTGACATCAATAACCCCATTAATGTAGGTATAAACCTGTACTTTGTGTCATTTATTAGACCTCTGCAGTGGTGTAGGGGTGAGAACAGGAAGTGGACGTTAACGAGAGGTGATACACTCATACTTATTGAACGCTAACAGCATGTAATAACACTGTTGTGAAAGAAATTAAATCGTTCGTAGGAAGATCAAATTATAAAATTAGCTGCGTATAATTGGCAACTGATGGGTTCGTGTTATGTGCAGAGATGTCGATACTGTTCACAAACTGTTGAACAATTATTTCACAGACAGTACTTAATAGTGACAATTTGGCGTTATCCATTGGCAGCATAAAAACAGTCACTGCAATTTCTATAACCATCTGATCAACTGTGTCATCATATTACGGCCCATTGTTTGTCATATGAATATTGTGGGAGGTTGGAGCTTGTATTCATATGAAAACGGTCGGGGTAAAAAAAAAGAAATAAATAAATAATAATAACAAACACTGTGCGACAACTGCATACAATATCAGCACTATGCTCTGCTTCGTTAACCCATCGTTACTTTGAGTTTAGGATTCTTTCTGCCCTGAATGTTCTGCACAGTCATCAAAAGGTTTTCAGTATATCTGTTGATCGTTTTTGTTAGGGGTTATAATGGGACTCTAATCAACAGGTGATAAGTTTCATTTTTGCAATATTTGTAGACTGGATGACAGCTTGGCTTAAAGATAAATTAATCTATACATTACTGTCCCTAATTCTACGTTTAGGTAACAGAAGCTCTTCTTAGTTTGCACTCCATGTTACGAAGCCTTCCCAGAAATGTTCACATCTTGAAAACAATGATGCATTGATTTCATTTCATTCGTTTGTGCCACTGACAGCGATATCAAGAAAGATATTTTCTGAGTCTATAATTGTAAAGAAAACTAACGCTTACAGCTAATGTTTTCAGTATAATCAATGGAAATGCTCGAAGAAATGTGAAACAGCACTGGTGATAGACTTTTGACAGAATACCCAACTAACTGAGACATTTATTACTATGTTAGCGGTCGGTGCATCTGTATATTTTTATTAGTGACAACGATCGGCTCATTAAAGCTAGTTACGGAATTGCGAGCAGGGCTCATTGACATATACTTTAGGTGTTCGGAACCCCAGCAGGCGCGCTGCCTGCGAGCTAAGTCTCTGTCGAGCTCGCTTGGCAATCACCTCGGCTCTTATTCTTCCTGTTGATAGTATGAATAAAGCTTGGCAACATCGCAGTGTAAGTCTGTCAACGCTGGTACCGAGGTCTTACTTCCTGGTTAGCACAGAACTATGTTCATAAATTCACTTGATGTTTCCTGTAATTTCCATTGAATAATCTGACTGGTTTCTCAGTCGAGAGGCGACAGAAGGCTATTTGTTCATGCTTTTGGGTCCATAAAATTGTTTACATGGCGAAATTAAAACTAATCTCGTCTCTTACGTTGCGAGTTATATGTTCTATTGACGTATGTGGCAGTAGGAAAGCCCTGGCGTGCAAGCTCCTCGCTAGCTCTGCGGTAAAGTAGTCGCCTGCCACGGAGAGGTGCCTTTGGTCAATGGATCGGGTGTCATTGGAGTAGAATTTTTTAGCTTTTTTGTGACCGGAATTGCACGAATCCACATCGAAAACAACAAGAAACCTCTTGTGGTTACTTGCTATATTCTCTCTGATAATGGGAAAGTCTGACAACGTTCTGGTAGTTTACCAAATCTGTCCCTTTAGAATCGAACTGATTGCAAGCTAATTATGACGCCAAGCGATGTTCGACGTGTATTTTTTCTGGAAATAATTTTTGTCGTAGGTTATTCGAGTAGGGGCGGGAAACATAAACATTTGAGGACATGTGATCGAAAGAGTAGGTGCGGAATGGGTGACTTCCAAAGCACACTATTCGATGTTTTGTTTGTGAAATCAACTGGAATTATTATAGTGTAGTACTAACACATGATGTAATTTTTTAGGTCGTTTGTCCTTACAGTGCGACTAAATGGTGTCTCAGTTGTTTGAAAAAATGGTCGGACCCTGGCGTTGTGGTTGCACTTTGCTGAGCATAAATATCTTTTAATACTCAGTAATTTATTTCTTCTTAAGATGACAGCATAACAGCATCATAACTCGTCACTAGTAACAATCGTGACAAGGGATCCTGATTGAGCGGCCTGATGACGTTCAAGAAAAATGTGGTAGTAGTCACCCCTATGACCCTTTATACCGATTCTACTTTACGACGTTTAGATTATGTTCATACGTCAGAGAAATTCAATACGTGACTGTAATATAAGTACTAGAACTTGAAGTAAGGATATAACAGCCGGTAAATAGACTCACATCGGCGCGCCGCTGTCACCGATTCCGCAGGCGGCAGCCGCGATGCGGCCGCTGGCGTGTCGCCGTAGCCGGTGCCCATTACTTCCGAGAGTAAACAGTTCAGTTTTGCTGCAGCAGCGAGCTCTTTCGTGTAATTATTTCTGTGACTTTTCGCTGTTACATTTGAGGTTCTTCCACACTGATAACGAAGACAGCAGATTTGCGGTTAAAAAAAATATTTGATGGGGGTTGGATTCGATCTTGCGACTTCTTACTTACACACTTATAAATGCGACTCTTAGCATGAGACCACGCGCTCATATTCCACAAAACCGTCTCGAGAAGGACATAACACCTCCTCCTGACAGTACGGCATTCTACAGTGTTGCCAGATCGTGCACATCGTCGGACTTAGCATTCTGAGGGGCGATCGAATTTATTGTCCACACTGCGCGACCGACTCGGACTTTGCCTCTGCGTCGGCCGGTCGGCGATCAATGTTTTTGTCTAAGACTGTACATACTCCGCAATCCACCATAAGGTGCGTGGCGGAGGGTACACTGTACCATTACCAGGCATTTCCTTTCCTCTTCCACTCCCAAATAAACGAGGAAAAAAACAATGACGATATGCCTCCGTACGAGCCCTAATTTCTCTTATCTTGTCTTTGTGGTCATTACGCGAAATGTAAGTAGGCGGTAGGAAGATCGTTCTACACTCAGCTTCAAATTGCGGCCCTTTAAATTTCCTCAACATAAATTCACAAAATAAACGTCGTTTTTTCCGCTAGCGATCCCCATTTGAGTTCCCGGAGCATTTCCATGACACTCGTGCATTGGTCTAACATACCAGTAACGAATCTAGCTGCTCGCCGCTGAACTGCTTCTATTTCTTCTTTTAAACTGATCTGCTGCAGGTCCCAAACACTAGAGCAATACTCAAGACGTGTCGTATAAGCGTTTTATACGCGGTCTCCTTTACAGATGAATTACATCTAAAATTCTCCCAATAAGTTCACAACCGTCCTTACATGTTCGTCCCATTGTATATCGCTCTGCTATGTTACGCCTAGATATTTGAACGACGCGACTGCATCAAGAAGCTCACTACTAATGCTGCATTTGAATACTATGGGATTGTTTTTCCTACTCATGCGCATCACCTTGCATTTTTCAACATCGAGAGCTAGCTGCTGTTCTTTGCACCAACTAGAAATATAGTCTAAGTCATCCTGTATGCTATTACAGACAGTTACAGACGACACCCTCCCATTCACCACAGAATCACCAGCAAACAGCCGTAAATTACAAGTTACTCGTCCATCAGATCATTTATGTAGACAGAAAATAATAGCGGTCCTATCACACTCCCCTGGGGCACGTCTGACGATACACTCGTCTCTGATGAACACTCGCCGTCGAGAACAACGTACTGCGTTCTGTTACTTAGGAAGTCTTCCAGCCAGTCACAAATCTTTGAACCTATTCCATATTCTCGTATCTTCGTTAGCAGTTTGCAGGTGGCACCGCGTCAAACGCCTTTTTTAAATTGAGAAAAAAACAATCCGCCTGTTAACCTTCATCCATGGTTCGCAAGAAGTCATGAGAGAAAAGGACAAGCTGAGTTTCACATGAACGATGTTTCCTAAACCCGTGCTGATTCATAGAAATAAGTTTTTCCGTTTCAAGGACATTTACTATATTCGAACTGAGAATATGCTCCAAAATTCTACAGGAAACTGATATCAACTATATTGGCCTGTAATTATGTGGGTCAGTTCTCTTTCCTTTCTTATAAATGGGAGTCACCTGCGCTTTTTTCCAGTCACTAGGAACTTTGTGCAGAATTAAAGATTCGCGATATAGGCAAGCTAAGTAAGGGGCCAATGCCGCGGAATACTCTTTGTAAGACCGAACTGGTATTCCATCCGGACCAGGAGCCCTTTTTGAATTCAGCTCCCTCAGCTGCTTCTCTACACCGGAAATTCCTATTATTATGTCCTCCATTTTGGAGTTAGTACGTTGATCAAATGATGGTACATTTTTGTGGTGATCCTGCGTGCAAGATTTCTTAAAAGTTAAATTTAGAACTTCAGCTTTCCGTTTGCTTTCTTCTATTACTGCCCCGGAATGATCAACGAGTGACTGGATAGTCGGCTTTGACCCGCTTATCGATTTTACATAGGACCAGAATTTTTTCGGGTTCTCGGAAAGATCTTTTGCTAAGGTATGGCTGTTGTAATTATTGTATGCTTCGCGCATCGATCTTTTTATAGACGCACGAATCTCTACTAACTTTTGCCTGTCGTCATTTGCGTGTTATTTTTTGAACCGAGAGTGCAACAGCCTTTGCTTTCTCAGTAGCTTTCCAACATTATTATTATACCACGGTGGATCTTTTCCATCCTTAATTGACATTACAGGCACATATTTCTCTAAGCCTTTATTTACAATGCATTTAAATTTAGTCCACAATTCCTCTACATCTATTGTACCGGAACTAAACGATGCCCATTCATTTTCTAAGTACGATCCTAACAATTGCTTATCGGCTCTTTCCAATATAAACACGCTCCTAGCTTTCTTGACTACGGTCGGGGGTTCGAATCCCCCCTCGGGCATGGATATTTGTGCCGTCCTTAGTTGTAAGTAGTTCATAAGTAGTTTGTAAGTTTAGGGACTGATGACCCCGTAGTTACGTCCCATAGACTCTACAAACATTTGAACATCTAGCTTTCTTGTTTGGTTTATGAACTTTGGTCACCATTGACGCTATGACGATATGATGATCACTAACTCATGTCTGTACACAGACATCGTTAGTAAGGTCAGGCCTGTCGACTGACGATACACGTGAGAGCCCTGAAAGCGCGTGGCCTATCTGCGCTGCCAGCATGCGCCTGAGGGTGCGAGAGAGAGCGCCAATGCACTACGCGACGTGTACAACAGCACTGCACGGCTGAAACAAGCACTTTGAACTGACATTGGATTGTCAAGAATGTGTAATTAATTTTTCATAAGTAATAAATAATACAACCAGACTTTTCTGTTTTTCAAAATGTTCAAATGTTTGGTAAGCTTATGGGACTTAACTACGGGGTCATCAGTCCCTAAACTTACAAACTACTTACGAACTACCTTATACTAAGGACGGAACAAATATCCTTGCCCGAGGGGGGATTCGAACCCCCGACCGTAGTGGCCGTGCAGACCCTGACTGGAGCGCCTCAGTCCCCGCGGCCACCGCGGCCGACTTCTGTTTTTCAGTGCTCTTGTGAAGGCAGTGGTAGTAGTAAAGAAAAACTAATATCAAATTGCTTTGTTTCCTCTTACATAATACCATTTGATACTGTACATGAAGCATGACAGCGAACACAGTTTCCTCGAACTCGTTCACACACATGCATATTTGCCTTATAGAATTGTCAGCGTAGGAAATCATCTGCGTAAGTTTGCACACATTCTTAACTTGCTAAGCATAAACAATTTCTTTCACTGGCGCCAGAATTCTTTCCTCAGCTTGCAATGTACGATCGGTGCATTGTGGGCCTCTGCCTTCTGCACGGGGCAGTAAAGAGCCAAATTAAATACTCTCAAATTTTATTCTGCCATAATGTAACAAAAAATGAAAGCATATCAAAACAGAAAATATGTTTCATATACAGACTAAAATTAAAAAAAAATGTACAGATAACAACTGTACTTTATTAAGAAGTAAATGCATAATAAAGTGTACAACTAGAGAATTACTATGACACAAACCTTTGGTTAACAGCAGCGAATGTCTCTCGTGCAGGAAGTCACATTCTCGATAAATTTGAACAGCTGCCTTCACAACACCTTTTGCCTTGCGATAAATTAAATGAATATTACATAGTTCAGCAATAGTAAATCTCCTTACCATCGTAACTTGCAATAACATCTGCACAGGTTACTCGCTGTCTGTCGTCGCTTGGTGTATTACAAAGACGCAGCCACTAAGGCCGTAGTTGCCTATGTGTTTATGATTCATGATTGCGATGTCAATATGCACAGTGGGCAATAACAGGAAGTGATTGCTTATGTATGTTCACTTGTCTACTTTTAGAAAAACATTATCCTGAGACGATTTTTTTTTCTGGAACAACCGTAGGAATTATGCAAACATATTACTAGACTTTTTTTGACTAGCACACCGAGATATACCGTTTGCATAATTTTGGCGGCTTATACCGTTTACACTTTACACTCTGTATAAGTTTCAAACTCAAGAACACAAAAGGTTATTTGTGGGACTATACCCTCTACCATGAGCGTATAAGGAACAGGTCTAGGAGGAGATACATGTATACTGTCAGAATGTGGAATTCAGAGAGCTATAAGCTCATATAATAGCCTGTTATTGGTCAACCTTTAGAGCAGGGGTTCCCAAACATTTTTGGCTCGTAGACCCCTTGCCAACTTTTTCTGCCCTATGTAGAACCACTGCCTAGTGTGTACTTAATGTTTTACGAATTCCTAACTTCAAACGTGTTTTCGCGCCTGATATGGTGCTACTAACGTCGATAACTTTAACTGTAAAAGGGTGGAATGAAAAACAACAAAAAAGGAAAGAGAAAGTTGTTAGGTATCATACATTTATTGATTCAAATGACAAACATGTATATTTAACAAAACTGATACACACAGACTTTTAATGGGAGGGATGTGGGTGATGCTTTTTTTAGTAAATTATCAATATTTCGTTTCAGTTTTATTAGGTTTAACCTTAAATCTCCTCGTTCAGTGGTTTGCATCCTGTTTCATCTTTTTGTAAGAAGATTGGCAACAATGCTGGAACCTCTTTCCACGATAATATAGGGTAAGTAACAGGTATGTCTTTCAGGAGCCAGAATTGCCATTATCCTAAACTGGACCTTAAGTTCTTCATTAGAGCTTATTCTGATGAGTTCTTCTTCATATGCGTCATCTGTGTCTTCCACATCACAATATGGATTGATAATCCATTGCGGTATTTCCATATCCAAAATATCCTCAGAAATCTTGTGAAAGTCTGTTTAAAGGACATTTAAATGTTGAACGTAGGTTGAAACATCATTATCCTCACAGTTTGTCTGTGACAAATTGGGAAACTGCGAAAATTCGCCCCGCCCAATGTTTTGCTTCATTAGTTTCATTTTGCAAGAAAAACGTAAGTAATGGACTTAGTTTTTATCAAATTTAGACTGACGCCTTGTAACTGCATGTTAACTTCACTACATTTAGCATACAAATCTGATAGATAAGCAAAGGCTATTTTCTACTTGATTATATTTTCTTTTAGAATTGGATCTTGCCGGTAAAGGATTACAGACTACCCGGAGTCATGCTTTACCATGTCACATGTAGCACAAAAGGCCTCGACTGCTGTCTGCTACATATGTATTTATTTTCAATAGCTTATTGTCCATATCACGGAAAAAAATATCGCTTCCCTGTCGAGATAATATAGTAATCGCAAATAAAACACTCTTTGGGTACGTGATTGAGTACTAGACTAGAAATCCGAAGGTCTCAGTTGATATCCCCGTCAATTCCATGAATTTTAATCGTAATATGCCACTTCTTTCACATCTATCAGTGTTTGCTGTAGCAGTAATTGTAACCGAATCTTCATTTTCGAAACTAAAAACAAGAAACAGGTTTCTTTTGTTGTAAAATAAATCTGCTCTCTGATGTTACTGAACAACATATAACAAATGTCACCTGAGCAACTTGTAACTAATGTGCACTGGTTACTTTCATCGACAGGACTGTTGATGGCCCAGGCCGCAACGCATAAAATAATTTTGTAGCCAACTGATGAAATTTATCAATACAGCGACCTTCACAGCTTTTGCAGACTTCATTCACTATTCATCATGGTCGCCAGACTCCACCGTGATTTTATGTCACAGTTATGTTATGAAACTTTTGCTGGCCCTTCATGGACAGCGTCCGATACTCATCCCACTTCTCGGAGAAGGGCAAGGTGGTAGTAGTTTATGTAGTAGAGCTATGAAAATAATTAATAACGTAGCTGATGGTATCGTAATTGAAAATTATGCTGAAGTTCCTCTTTGGAGTTTTAAATTTAATAAACTGTTTAATTATCTCCAATGAAATACATGTGCAGTTTTAAATTTACTTATGTTGTAATGTTCTACAAGTGACAATATATACGTCTGATCAATCTCTCTCCCCCCCCCCCCCAAAAAAAAAAAAATAAATAAATAAATAAATAAAAATAAAGTAAAATAAAAACAGAGCAGATAACTGAAAAATAAAGAATTCCTCCACTCTCTCACTTAGCCAAAGAATCAAAGAGTGACATACAAAGGATTCAAGCTTCAGCGTTGTGAGAACAATTTAGAATTTTGGTTGCGACCTTCCTGAATGTGAACCACTATTGTGGACCCCCATTTACAACAAATAGACCCCCAAATTATTTTTCCGCTGACGTGGGCCCCTTGCAGTTCGGAATAGACCCCTGGTGGTCTATATAGACCACTGTGGGAGCTACTGCTGTACAGGGACAAATCGATTCGGCTTGTCCTCCATTCGAGGCAGATCAGTACGGTTCATGAATGGGAAACAGATCGCCGACAGACACTAGGTGAACCCCTGCAGCAATTCCATGTTGTGCAAGTGTTCTCCTCAATCGATTTACACACCAGATACCAGCAGAGCACAACCCTGCATGTTGCTCTTATACAGCCTATTCGTGCATCGGGACTTATTACCAGTTCCGAAAATTAGCATTCGGCCTGAACGTAAGCTCAGCTGCCTTCATAGGGGGATTTAACAGCATTTTACGTGATGAGAATTCTCCCATATCTGATTAAATTAAACTCTATCAGGGAATTTCCAGTTCCAACCACCATGAAATAGGTCAGCGGTTTTTTAAGCCTCATAAATTCTTACAAACGCTTAGTGTCATTTGAAGCATTGGCCGTGTCAACATTCTGCGCACTTACCAGTAAAAATAAAGTGTGGAATTGGGACGCAACTGCACAAAAACAATTTGATAGTGTTAAGCACACATTATTAGCTGTGCCATTACTATCGCATCCAGACCTGTCAAGACTTTTGCTTAGGGATAGAGAACTCTAAGATAGGAATAACCGTTGAGCTGTATCAAGAAATAGAAGAAGATGGGTGGTATGCAAAAAGACAATGACGTGTACTAGTTGCGTGCTTAACAAATGTGAGCGGAATTACTCTGTGACAGAGATTGAGGCTCTTACTCTAGTTTTCGGCTTCATGGAAGTCAGAGAGTTCTTGTTTGACAGGACAGACAGGTGGGCGCTATTTCAGCAGGAGTTTCGGTTAACCATAGTGCACACACCTGGGAAGGAGAATGTGATGTCTGACGACCTTTGTCGTTCCCTGGTTGGTCTGACACAAGGGACTAACGATGAACTGAATTAAAACTACTTCAGTGTACTCTACCTCCAGGGTGTTGCATTTGAAAACTTTATATCCACCTCCCTTCAGGACATGACGTGGGACCAAGAAAAGGACGTAAAGGCCAAATGGTTGTGATCAGGACACTACATGGATCAGACAATATTACCTTATTAGAAAAATGTCTTGTTCCACTGTTGCGACCTCGGTCAGTCGAACTGGGTTTCGTGAATCTCCGATGAGTGGGTCAAGAAACTCGTATGGTTCACACACCTCAGACACATGCACTATGACCCTGCAATTCCTACCAGAAACTCCATGATACCTGCTATTTCATCAATATGGAAAAGAGGATCCTGAAAGTGCTGGTCACTTGTTAGCGCTGCCAGAAGGCGAAACCCCCCACAAAATACCATCGAGCTACCCTATTTTCTATTATTCTATCTCGATTGAAAGAATTAGAAGCTGTGGATATTTTTGGGCCTCTCCCAAGCACAGTAAGTGGCTTTTCCTATATTTTTTCTGACGGTTGAACTAACTTCAAAATTTGCAATCTTGTCCCATTAAAAAAGACTGAGTCGCTCTGTCTCTCAGACCTTCATGAAGGTTTTCTACACCAACTGGGGCACATAGAAAAAGTATTTGCGGACAACGGCCATAAATTATGATCCCCTGTTTAGAAAACGATGCTTCTCCGCAAACTCATTAGACCGATTTTTCAAAAAAATGTGCAAAATCTAGTTCAAGAACTACAAGAGAAGACTGTGGTTTCATAAATAGTCTCCTGGACATTTGAGTTTTCTTCTCTCTGCTTTTGAAAGACTGAAATGGTTTTCAACATTATTCAGAAAAAAAAGACGCACCGTTTTGCAGTAATGCCGTCTTAAATGTATAGGTTACATGATGTAGATAAACTGATCGACTTTTTAAATTATACGAAACGCTCGACTTTGGAACATTAGTAGAGGCAGAAATGGTGGATGAAAACAAGTGCTTCGGTTGAAAGGAATTTTTCTTGTCTCAAACGCGTAGAAACGTAATTGAGGAACAGTAACGCTGAAATGACTAATGGTACCGCGTTTGCTCACTACCTGATACTAACAAAACACCATCATGCATGTCTGACTGTCGTAGAAAGAAAAAATACGCTACTGCCTTTACTACCCGACCAGACTGTACCAGAGGTATTTTTTTTCTCTTGCCTTGGCAGTTTTTCCCTCTGCCCTTAAAACTACACTTATATCAAAAGCTTTTCGTGCACTTTATCTCCCGATGGACCGTATTACTAGGAAATCACACCCATACATATGGATAACATCACACTTCTACGCCTTTGAGACTCCAACGTTAACTTACTATCAAATGTAGAGGTTACAGTAGACCTATTGAGTTGGTCACCATGCTAGTGCGAGCGTGGAAGGTCTCGAGTAGTTTTCTTTTTAAATTGAAGTAAGTGATATTGTGATTATTATTATTATTTATTATTATTATTATTATTATTATTATTATTTTCTTTCGTCTCAGGAGGGCCTGCAGCATATATTAAGTCAGTAAATGCCGTGTTGATAATTATTCTTTAATTTCTGCTGCACAATTACTTTTATTTAGGTGTTATTTAATGATGAGTCTCCTTTCGGCGTTTCGCTTCTCAAATCTCGTTTGCTGTCACTCCCAAGACATTGTGCTGCGACAGCAAACGAGACTTGACAACCGAAACGAGACTCGTTGCCATTAAATAACGCCAAAATAAAAAATTTAATATATCATTATTATTATTAGCAGCAACAGCGGCAGTATTAATTGCAGTAGAAATAGTACCTTGCATTTAAAATAATTGTCTAATTTGGTTTCTGGCATCTCCAGAATTTGGACCCATGATCCACCACTGGCCAGATCGCCTCAAGAGTGAATACCATGTCTTCGTGACACCCTCAAAAATGAATCATTTTAAGTAATAAGGCCAATGCAGGTCTAATGTGTTCGTGATAAGCTGTTGCATATTTGACTCCAGTTTGTCATCACTGAAGTAATATCTCATAATCTTAAAATCCGTTACTTTTCGTTTCGACTTTCGCCTTCTGTGTGCTTCACAACTTCTGTAAAGTTGTGTGTATAAGTGACAAATTGAGGAGTGGTAGACAAAAACACCAAACTGGATGCACAAGAAAAACAACATGATAACTGTATGACGACTATGATCATCTTGTGTTGGTGCAGCTCTTGTTTCTTCCGTGCTTGCTGTGAAAGATTTTGTGAAGAATCCGCCATATGCAAGACATCTTGTTTTGTTTTACTGTCCTGTTTTGTCACTTATTGTGCCATCCTCCGTGCGTTTTTTTATTATACACTCATTTGGACGAGTTGTTTGATTTGACAAATTATGTTTGATATATTAGGCCTAATTTTTTTTTCAATACTTACATAATACCATTCGCAGAATTTGCATTCTGCTTTAATTCAGGAATGACAAGTTTTCACAGCTTGTCTTCTGCAAACAACAAAACGTGTTTATTTCGAAAACTGATTAATTTATTATTATTTCGTCTAAATGTTATGTTGAAAAATAGTTCTAACTGGCTGTTTATTGGCTTTCTTACTTTCAAGCTGTGGTGTTCCTGCTTCTTGCTTGTGGCGTGTGATTATGTTTCATTCTGTTGGCGCACTACTTTGTTGGGAACTGGCACTGTTTACATTGCCATTTGTCTTGTTGTGGGGCTGTGTCTCATTCATTTGTTTATGCGACATGTTTGTGATATGGTGCTCGACTTTTGAATGGTTTGGACACTGCGATGTTATGTGTTTGTATGTGTGTGTGTTTGTTGTATGTGTGGGGAGATATCTATTTAGTGTGTGTGTGTGTGTGTGTGTGTGTGTGTGTGTCTGCGTGCGTGTGTGTGTGTGTGTGTGTGTGTGTGTGTGAGAGAGAGAGAGAGAGAGAGAGAGAGAGAGAGAGAGATTAATATTGTGTGTGGTGGGGGGTTGACGGGTGTAATATGGTAGCGGGATTTATTTGTATACTTCTTTTATGGTTTCGAAGAGTTTTGTTGCCACGGTGGAGTAGCCGAGCGGTCTAAGGCGCCTCGCTGCGGAGTGCGCGGTTGCTCGCCGTCGGAGGCTCGAGTCCTTCCCTGGGGCATGTGTGTGTGTGTGTGTGTGTGAGTGTGTGTGTGTGTGTGTGTGTGTGAGTGTGTGTGTTGTCCTTAGGTTAGTTTACCTTAGTTTAAGTAATTTGTAAGCTACGGACTGATGGCCACGCTGTTTCGTCCGTTAGATTTACAAACATTTGAACATTTTTTTTAGTGTTTTGTTGCATAGTGCTGTATATTCGTTAAGTACTTTCTTGCCTTGTGCTATTGCTTTCTGGATGTGAAAGTTTTCCTCTATTGTTCGCTTTTGGAATAAGTTTTTGCTGGTTTTGAGAATGTGTAGGTCAGTTTCTATGTTTCTATGATTCTGTTTTAGTAAATGTTCAGCAAATGTTGAGTGACAGCTACTACTTTTTAGTGCTCCGAGGTGTTCAGTGTATCTTGTTTTGCTGTTTCTGCATGTTTGACCCCACATACACAGACAGGCAGTATTTTCAAATAAACTGGTATATTCCCAAGTGGCTGTACTTGTCAGTGTTGGTGCAATGTTTCCTTAGTCTATTTTGTATTGTGTTCGTTCTTTATCCTATGTTCAGCCATTGTTTCTTCAGCGTGTTGCCCACCCAGTGTGTGATTTTGTTGTTGTAAGTCAGTATGTGCCGTATGTTGCTTACAGTCTGTTGGTTTGTTGTATGCAATGTTTCGTCTGTGTATGGACTTTTTATTGCTGTGTGTTATCTTTTTTGTAATTTTGCTTTTTTTGTGCAATTTGTTTTATTGTGTCCAGTTCTTCTGTGTACTCTTTCTTGGTCACTGGTGTCCGCCTCCGTAGCTCAGTGGAACCGTCGCTGACTACCACGCAGGGGGCACGGGTTCGATTTCCGGCAGAGGACTGGGTGTTGTTTGTTGTCCTTATCATCATCACCTCATCATCATTGGCACGTAAGTCGCCCACGCGGTGTCAACTAAAAAGACTTATACTAAGGCGGCCGAACAATCCCGCAAGGGATCTCCCGGCCAAGAATGCCATACGCTCATTTCCATTCCATTTGGTCATTGTTCTGATTAATCAGTATATGAGAAATCTAAATATTGCTTCCTTTTGGGTTATTGAATGATTGGATTGGTTGTAAATGACACTGCTGGTCATTGTAGGCGTTCTGTAAATTGTGAATTCATGTTTGTTGTTTCTATTATGTATGGTGAGATCTAAGAAGGTTAGTTTTCCATCTGTTTCTGTCAATAATGAACTGTATCTGTGTATGTATGGTGCTTATGTCATTGTGATGATCTTTTCAAAAAATGTTCAAATGTTTGTGTAGCTTATGAGACTTAACTGCGGGGTCATCAGTCCCTAAACTTACAAACTACTTATGAACTAACTTATACTAAAGACAGCACAAACATCCATGCCCGGAGGGGGGGGGGGGGGGAGGGGGATTCGAACCCCCTACAGGGAACGGCCTCGCGCATTGTAGCATAGCGCCTCAATGCGCTCGGCCGCTCCGCAGCGGCGTAATGAGCTTTTATACGGGAGGTTGAGTCATCTACTAGGTATATTATATAATCTACATATTTGTACCAATATTTTTTCTTGTACTGTTTTGGTTTGATAATTTGGTCAAAATTGTCAAATAATTTGTTTTCTATGTAATTCATGAATATGTCAGCTAGGAGGGCACTTATTGCGGATCCCATAGGTAATCCTTCCTGTTGTGAGTAAAAGTTTTTGTTGAAACTTAAATAATTTTATTGAGTGATAAGTTTCAGTATGGTTGTTATTTCTTGTAGGTTTGTCGTGGACATGTTTCTTTGTAATTGCAGGTGACTTCTATTACGGTGATGGTTTCTGCAGTTGGGATGTTTGTGTACATGGAAATTATGTCAAATGATATTAATGTTGCTGCATCCGGTAAGTTTTCATTTATTATTTTTTCTATTAGGTCACCTTGAGTTCTTTAGGGTTCCGTTTTCTGTTTATTTGTATACTGTTTGTAATAATGCGTGTGCCTGTTGGGCTAGATAGTAGGTTGGCGCATTTATGAAGTTAATCAGTGGGCGTACAGGGATGTTGGGCTTGTGAAGTATGGGTGATGATTTCAGAATAGGGGTCTCTGGTTTTTTCTGTCTCATTCTTTTTATCTGTGCATCTATGAAAATTGTTTGAATGTTTTCTGCTAGTTTAATTGGTATCGGTTTCTTGTGTCATTCATTAGTTCTGTGATGCCGTTGTTTTGCATGAATTCTAACGTTTTGTCAGTGTACTCCTTTTGTTTCATGAGAACAATTGATTTTCCCTTGTCAGACTCTGTGATTATGATATTTATTGTGTTAATTTTTGTTGTAGTTTTCTGTAGCATTTTTTCTTAATTTTCCTTTGTGCTTTGCTTTATGGAGGTTTTGTTATCCTTGATTATGAGTTTTATTTCTTCAGCAACCAGTTCTCTTGGCAAGTTTGCACTAAATTCAGATGTGTTAAGTCTTTCATATTGTTTAATTATGTATTCTGCTTCTGTTATCATGTTTTCTATTGCTCTGTGAGACATTGTTATGTTGATGCTATGTTTTGGATTCTTTTCAAGTAGGTTACCTTCTTCTTTGGTTAACTTCATTGTTGACTCTTTTGTTGAATGTGTGTTTGTTGTATTGGTGTTGTCTCTGGTAGGCTTTTGTGTGATTTAGCACTTTGGTGAGTTAATTTTGTTGAGTTATCTGTTTTCTTTCAGTTATGGTGTCTGTGTATGTTCTGACCCTTTGCATTAATTCATCAAAAATGGTGCATACTTAATATGATTTGGTAGCCGGATATGGAGTTTATATAGTTCATTGTTCAATGCTTGTTTTTCAGAATACAGGGAGGAGATTTCTTGTTTTAGCCACCTGATTTCAGCTTTACGTTTTGTCTTTTGTGCTGCATATGACATTTTGTTTACAGTTATCGCTACGGTACATAGTTCATAATTATTTTTCTAGCCGAACATATTTTGTCAAACTTCATATTAAGTACTGTTTTTTTGAAGTTTTGTGTTTCTGTTCTAGAACTTGTTGTAGAGCTGCGAATGTAATACCTGTCTTGGCGTTGAGATGATTCCCTTGTGATGGTGCAGCTCTTCTTTCTTCCATGCTTGCTGTGAAAGATTTACTGAATATTTGACAAATTGTGTTGGATATATCAGGCCTAATTTTGTTTTCAATACTTACATAATGTCATTCGCAGAATTTGCATTCTGCTGTAATTCAGGAATGACAAGTTTTCACAGCTTGTCATCTGCAAACAACAAAACGTGTTTATTCCGAAATCTGATAAATTGTAATTTCGCCTGAATGTTATGTTGAAAAATACTTTTAAGTAGCTGTTTAATGGCTTACTTACTTTCGAGCTGTGGTGTTTCTGCTTCTTATTTGTGGTGTTTGATTATGTTTCATTCTGTTGGTGCACTAGTTTGTTGGAAACTGGCATTATATGAAGACTAAAGGACGAATAAATAGATCCTTTAACGAGATAAGGTATTTTGTGAGAGAATGCTTAGCACCACGTGACAGTGAGGGTAAACAAATATTGCTGTGAAGGTTGAGTCCAACGACAGCAGTCCTTATGTCTGATGGTACCTCAGAAAGAAAGCAACAGTCTTACAAAAAAAGTACAGTAACTCTTCCTAACTCCATATAGAGAAGGCGTGTAATGTCACTGAAGGTTGTATGTCAGTTCTGCTACTACTCCATTGGGTGCGGTGGACTGACCCAGCTCTCTAAGGTGCCTTGCTGCAGAGTACGTGGCTCCTCTTCCTAGGACATGGATATGCATATAGTCCCTTGTGTAAGTAAGTTTAAGTATATTTTACGTTTAGGGACTGATTACCATAGCAGTTTGGTCCAATAAGTTTACAAACATTTGTTTTCAAACACTATTGGCTTGTCTCTGTGGATAAGGATACGACTTGAGGGCCGCAATCTTAAAGGTATTCACTGTATTATGTGTATTTGTAGTCGTATCCTAGCAGAGATATTTAGGCACGATTACAATATGAGGAGGTGAAGCATAACTAATGTAGCAGCTCACGCAGTGAGCCTCTTGGGTAACCTTTATCAATTACATGGAATGTTTACACACTTATAAACAGTTACTAATGTGTGATGAAGGAGAGTTACCGATTGCAGGAAAAAAATAGAGCAAATTATAATGGTAGGAACACAATAGGAGAAGATCAACAGAATCGCTGGCACACTGTTGTCATACTACACACTTACTCTCCTATGGTTATGTCCACTCCTGAAGTTCAGGAGTATTCATTAAATCCACGGTATCTGCATGATACCCGTCAAAATGACTCCTCCCCTGTGAGTAGTATAGCAAAGGGCATTCGGAGCCACTGAGAATCGACCGTCTACGTTAGCGTCATCAGGGTCAGGTACGTTAACCTCCATCCCTCCGCCATCAGACAATAGAGCTCAAAGGAAGCCGCCAGGGATAATTGACATTGAACATGTACTTGCACTTAGCAGAACAATTACGGAAGATTGACTGATAACCTGAAACTGCGCTCTGGACAATGCAATTAGCGGGAACAATGACTCATACCATCAAACATGAGATTGCACTTGACACAAGAGTTTGAATTCTTGTCAACCACAACAACTTAGGCTAGCTCAGCTCCTGCCTTCCATGAAGCCCCCACCCCCACCACCTCCTGCCCACCATCAGCCACCCCCAATTAATTTTTATTTGTTAGCATATCAGCTTAATCCAGAAATCTTATAAACAATGGCAGCTTAATGAAAACTGCCCGCCCCCACAACAGCTCACTTGTGTGCCAGTTCCATCCCCACTACCGCCGTCCGCCGGGTCTGCTTGCAGCCACCGTCATCCGCAGCCGCCGACAATTAATTTATGTATCAAATAGTACTTAGTATGTATTTATTAATTATCTATGTACAGTTTGCATTACAACCAGAAACTCAGTCCTACATCAACATTGAAATGAGTTAAATAAATACACTACACCACATGCTTACAACGTCAGCTGAAGAGCACCGGAGGAAGGTTCACTTTAATACAATATGAATTACACTTAATGTTTGCTTGGAGATTTGCCTAGGCAGTATCTTGTAAAGGTGATTGGCAGTACCATTCATTAGATCAGGAATGCTTCCGCCGACGAATACGGCGCATGGAACGTGTCGAGGTCCCAGTACTTCAGAAATGCATACACAAAACACTCAACTTGTATTCGAGTTTTTAACAATATCACAAAGTTGGTAAAGCTGTTGACGCTTCAATTTCCAGCACATTGCATATAAGCAAGCAGAATTCGCAAATTAAATCACCAACCTGTTCGCCAGTCATATTGAACTAGAATGATGGAATTGTAGTCACCAACTACGAAATTTTGTTGTTTCTCCCATGATGAGATGTTATCGACTACTTTATCTACATTCATGCAGCTGGCATATATAGATACAGTACATGCTATCAGACATTGTTCTTAGTAATTGCATTGACTGATAGCATGTACTGTATCTATATATGTCGATAACATCTCATCATGGGAGAAACAACAAAATTTCGTAGTTCATGACTGGTCCGGTGATGGGATGGCTGAACATAGTCATAACAGAAAAAAGATGGCGTGCTCCTTCCTGATAATGTACGAGCAATAATTGTAGGTCCTTCCAACTGTGGCAAAACGAATATTCTAATGACCTTGATCTCCCATATAGATGGAGTTTACTTTGAACATGTTTGAATGTTTTCAAAAACGCTATCGCAGTCTAAATACCAGTTATTACAGGTGATACTACAAGGTGTAAAAGGTGACACACAACGTACAGTGAAAGCAGTGATATACCTCCTGAACCAGTATATCCCAACACCGTATTCATATTTCACGATGTTGTGGTGGGAAATCAAGACCAAATTCGAGGATATTTCTGTTTCGGGAGGCAGATGGGTGTCGATGTATTTTAACGGAGTCAAACGTATTCCCGAATTCCAAAACAGTTTCTGAGAGATAATGCAAACCTCATAATGGTCTTCAAACAAGACAAACTGAATTTAAAACATATTTACAAAGCCCGTGTAGGAACTTTTATGTCGTTCACTGATTTTGTAAAGATCTGTGCAGACTGTTGGGATCATTGACAGTACAGGTTCCTCGTTATAGATAAAACACGGAAACTGAATGACGCTAGATATAGAAGGAACTTTCAAGATTTTCTACATGTATAGCCCAAACACTGAGCTTCATGCATCAGCGTATGTTATGCTACGGACAAATTCGCAAGAATCTCTGTCTGCCGTCATGACGGGATTAGACGAAACATTCGCATGTACGTGAATGCTAAAATTCGGGAGGCAGTTGACAAGGTGCACAGGAAAATAGCGGATCTTTATTAATTCAGAGAAGAGAGTTTGCGCAAGGAGTTAGTCTCGTATTATGAACAAGAGGTCGGAGATGCAAGCAAGGATCTATTGACCTTCTATGAGAGTAAAGTTGAAGATGTGCGCAAGGAGCCAGTATCATATTATGAAAGTGTTCAGAACATGATTAGAACCTTAACTGAGGGAATTAATTGAATTGATAAGACAGTAAACGACCCAGCCATGAAAGTTAATGTCTTTGAGAAGGAAAAAATTGAAAGGGACGCACTTATTATTGAGAAGAAGAAGATGATTATGAAGTGTAATCCTATATAAGAGTGCATGTAACTCCGCAGCCCGTTTAGTACTTGCTGAGATGTCGCAAGAGTGTTTGAGCAGCTCCTGCTAGTTGGAACAAATCGATGTCCTAACAAGGGGAACAAGTTTTACAATGTATATTTCAAGACTGTAATCGATCGGTGTAACATAACCGTTACTCAACATTCACTCACCTGAAAGCAGTGGCGGCTCGTGCTCAGTGTAAGGTGTAAGATAGCAGTCATGGTATAAAATAGCAGTTACAAATGAGATACTTAGCTGTCAAACTATATAAGGACATAGTAATAAAATAACATTGGGTTCTGGATACATATAATAACATTTTAAGTAAAACTGCGAGTTAAAAAATTTGGTATGTTTTTAATATTTTTTCCATTAACATTTTAAATATTATACTTAGTGAATAGTAGCTTACATTCAGTTATAACATTTATTTAACAGATCTGAAGATGGGCAGCTGCCCCGAAATCGGTAGTGTTCTAGAAAATAAAAGCGATCTGGAGACTGATATTAAAGAGTTTTATTCATATGATCGCAGCAACTCCCTCGAGACCCATAAGTCTTGCTTTGTTAAAATTGTAAAATTGAGTTAGGATGTCGAGTGGATCATGTCACACTCCATCTGTTTGATGTAATACTACAAAAATATATCAGAAATTTTCTGGTGGAGCCAGGCCCCTGTGGCCCTTTAGAACGAGCCGCCCCTGCCCCTGCAATAAAATCTCAAATGTATATACGATTCATTCTCCGCAAATCGCATAAATGGATCTATATTCTTCCAGATATAATTGCAGAGTATAACAGAACCATACGAAGTACGATAAAATGAGACCCATCGACGTTGGAGATAATGAACTCCTAAATACAGTATACTTTCGAGTAAAGATTCTCGACTCACGTAAGCAAAAGCTCAACGTTAGAGATTTGGTGAGAGATTCAAAGTACAAGACTACTTTCGAGAAATCATACCTACCAAACTGGTCAATTGAGATATTTATCACTTCCAAGGTTCAAAGAACGTATCCTAGATATCTTAAAGGACAGCAAACGAGAAGGAATCGCTGGAAGTTTCTACACTGAAGAACTGGTGTGTTTCTCGTGGAGAAGGGTATATAACGGCGTAGGAATAGGGCTCTAGTTAAATGCCTCGGCTTCCCCTCTCCTGAAAATAGTTGGATAGCCGTCGACGATTTGCTGTATAATGAGATTAATGGACCATACTTGCATGAGTAACATACCATGTGCGGTACGAGACGTATTAAAGCTACCAGTGCAGCTTTCCATTCTTGGATATAATTACTGTGGGGCAGAAAAAAATTTCAAAAACGTCCAGCGCGTGGTGGCAAAGGGATGAATCTGCTCAACGAAGCATGTAAGGAACATGACATCACATACCGAGCGTCACGCGGCTGGTACAGTTCCAGCTGATAAAGCTAAGGCGATACGTTTCAGGAACAATCTTGGACTCGGTCAAAGCCTTGCTGCGTTTGCAGTTGATAAAACCACGCGCGCCAAAATTAAGCTTGGTTTAGGGTTCTGCGAAGTCATGAAAAAAAAAAAATGTTCAAATGTTTGTAGAGTCTATGGGACTTAACTACGGGGTCATCAGTCCCTAAACTTACAAACTACTTATGAACTACTTACAACTAAGGACGGCACAAATTTCCATGCCCGAGGGGGGATTCGAATCCCCGACCGTAGTGGCCGTGCAGACCGTGACTGGAGCGCCTCAGTCCCCTCGGCCACCGCGGCCGGCTGCGAAGTTATGAACGCTGCATGTTGTGCACAAAACAAGACGAAAAAGATTAAGAAGAACAATAAAGGGTGTATGAAGAACTGTATATTAACCACATTGTATGCAGTTAAAGGTGCCCATAATAACAATAATCAGAGAGAAACTGACCAACGAAGGGTTAAAACACCAAGTATTCAACGATTCAACGATTACCGAAGACGTCAAATGATTTTATTCCTTCATTACTTTCAGCTCTTGCTGGACTCTGAGATATCGGTTCTCTGGCCGGTGACCCATCAGCCAGAACAGTGAATAATGCTAAAAATGCACAGCAGCAGCTATAGGAGGTGAGAAGACGGAACCGAATGATGGAAGCAGCTGCTTTAGGGAAAGGCCTGTACCTGAAACCATACGCAAAAGGACTTGGCCTCAATAGAAATAAAGAAAAAGCCTGTTAGCTGTTCTACCTGATAGACCGCTTACTAATGCCGATCTACTGAAGTTTGCTAAAGAGAAGTTCAACATTTCAAGATTCCGAACCATGTTTATGAGTGATACATTACCGAAGACTGTGTGGACAGCAGGTGAATTGGGATGTTACTGGTGGACCTGGAATTCACTCGGTAGCCTATGTTAGCAAGAAGAAGAATACAGCTAGTGTATTATATTTTGACTCATTTGGTGACCTGCACCATCCAGCAGAACTACAGTGATACTACATAAACAACAGAAGTCGTGTTTTCTACAATTTCCACCGATATTAGGATTATTATACTTACCTCTGCAGGCATTTATGCTTCATATTCCTTCTAACGATTACGAAGAAGGCTATATAAGCTTGAACATTCATCGCATTTCATCAGTTTGGTTTTAACTGTCGTGTCATACCAGGGGCGTAGATAAATCTTTCTTCTTTGGGGGTGGGGGGGGGGGGGTTCTGAGGCAGAGCTATATTGAAGTGCCCTCACACAGTTGACACGTGCCTAAGCTGTGACGCCGCCACCAACCCCCTCCTCCCCTATGAAACAACTTACGATTTTTTTCTATGAATTTGGAAAATTTTGTGAGTGGTTGATAAAATATTGAAGCTTTATTGAAAAAGATTGTAGACATGAAGAGCATTCTTTTATACCTCGAAAATGACGGGCGTTCACCTCCAGAAACACTGGCTGTTGTCAAAGACGTTGCCCAACTATATTCCCGTAAATTATTTGAACATTACGTACAGAATAAGCCCAATTTACAGAACAGAAGTAATCGCTGCAGGGATTAGTAAATTAGAAGTACCTTCCGCACTAACACATCTGGCTCAAGTCATAAGTTGTCAGCAATGGTAAGAAATCGGAAGCCTTCAGACAAATGACATGTAGGGGAGACCAGGGGAATGGCGCCACCTTAAGGGAAACCAGTTTTTCTACCTTATTAAAAGCGTGTCTTTTTCGTACAGAATAATACCACAGCTTCGCCAGCTAATACTAATTTATTATAATTTTTTCAGCCATGTATCTTGTTAAGTTTGACTGTTAAAAATATATTTTGAAAGTTTACGCAGTGGTGCAAGTACCCTGGGTTCCGGGGTTATGACGGCATACATTTGAAACTCAAGGATAAACCTACACGACGAATGAGTAGTAGTAAATAAGGGCTAGAACTGTTGTAATTTATATTTATAACTATTCTGTATTAGACATGTAGAAGGCTTGTCGACGTAAAATTGGAATGAAAATAGATTTTATAATTTAGACTTGATTAAGACACCGCAAAAGTCATAAATATAGATTTTGGCACCTACATTCTCTACATTCTGTAAGTGCCCATTTCACAAAACGTATGCATTTGTATTACACTTCATTTTGCGTAAATTCTCCACCATGGGGTCATCGCCCCAGTTGCAAAATATGCCTAAGAACGTCAATTTAAAACCTAAGATTCTGCGAAACAATTAGGTTAGAGACACGAAATCTAAGCTAAATATCTACAGATTACGTTAATACGAGTATTAAAAAGCAATGACAGCCACCCACATGCGTGCGTGCAGATGATCAGATCTGTGGTATAAATTATACACAGAAGTAATAAGGTTGTGATGTCATACATTTGTTCTCGTTTAACCACACTCGTTAAAAATATATTTGTGTCACGTATAAGTTTGCTGCCCTACTGTAGTAATGAAGTTAGTAGATCACTGAAGTTGGTAGCAGTAGTAAACATAAGACAAGGTGGCCTTCGTTACACGCTAGGCAAGCCTCACGCGGTACTTCAAACAGTCTGTGGAGCATGTTTCTGGCTGGAATTCAACAATACTTCTTCATTGTTACTGAAGGTTAGGTGGTGGTTAAGTGAGCAATTATTTTTTTTTTAACTGGCATGATTTACAGTCGTGAAAGTTATGCGTGACGCTTTCCTAGGCCTCACGAAGGCCACCAATAAGACACTCGAGATAAAGTGTCCCGACAACAAGCAAGAAGCCAAAGCTCAACTAAGCACCGATTATAACTTACAGACACTCTAGTACCTCTTTTTCGTGGCAAAGTTTTCAGTCTAACTCTCATATTCATTGCACAAATTATTGTCAGTTTATAATATCAGCACAAGTGACAAAAAGAAAAAAAGAAGAAAAAAGTTCGGTGGGGGGGGGGGGGGGCGGAACCCCCCGTCCCACCTCCCCCCCACCCCGTATCTACGCCACTGTGTCATACATTCTGGCTTTAAAGTATTGTTCATCAGTTTTAAGTGCAAATTACACCCCTCCTATTGATTTAAGTAGTGGAGATTGGAACAGAGCCCTGACTGGCTTGGAAACCTATAACTCTATTCCGAATGTCACAGAAGCCAACAATAAACTTCATTTGGAAGTTAACGGCGTAAAAGAAACTGTGGCAATATAACGTGGTGCGTATGATACAGATGAATTAAACGAAGTTGTAAAGCAGTTTGGAAAAGGAATCCAGTCACGTGCAAACAATACTACTCTTAAAACTGAATTATGGACATTAAATGCATCGATCGACTTCAATCAAAAAGGCTCGATAGGACAGCTACTAGGTTTAACCAAGGGAGTAGTCTTGAAGAAGGACTCCAATAAGTTCTACAGTTTCGAGCGGACTCTGGATAGGCTACCAATCAGTACTATTCGGGTTGAGCGTAACATTACAACTAACCCCTACTTAAACAATGGATTGGTTCATACAAGTTACGGTTTCTTCCCAACAGCTGGTTCTGGGTATAACGTCATTGAGTTGCCAACCAATACAGAATACCTCCCTGTGACAGTACAGACATTGTTCTCCCTGGAACTACGTATCGTAGACCAGAATAACCGACTTCTCGATTGTAGAGGTGTGGAAGCCATAGTGAGACTACATTTAAGACAGAATGGGCGTAAGGTATAAAGCATCTGCACGTACAACCCAGAGCGTCACTTCGTCACAGAACCTCAAAGCGATGACACATATGAACTACGAGTTTCTTTAAACAATTGGCATGAAACCCTGCAGATATATCATCACTCGATATAACTGAACCAGCAGAGCATGATGAGTGGATTATTCATCAGGAATACTTCTCGCGTAAACCTTATGCTTGAACTACATTCAACAAAAGTTATGAAATTATGATCATCATTCAACATCAGGATGCTTTAAACCCGCCCGAAAGAGTTTTCTATACCTGGGTGGATCGTTTAGAAAGAAAAATAAGAAGAATGAAGATGCTGTGCTGCAGAAGGGTCAAAGCTTACACGTAATGCTCTAGCGTTTTTGTTTCAAGAGGTATGCTCTGAACACACACATCGTAGGCATAGCATCGACTCTTAAACTTACGTCTGTGCAACTCCTTCGGATATGAACGCTCTAGAAAACGCGCGGTGGTTTGTTGATGAGCCTGCAGATCGATCAGCGGAAAGTACAAAAGATTTATAGCCTGCATGCTTCTAAAAATGGCCAGAGGTTACTTTGATGACACGTACCGAATTATCATGGATCCTAAACAGGAGCTTTTTCTGATGCGGAGTGCGACGGACAACTCACATAGTCAAGGAGCCGTAGGTCAAGAAGAGTGTGAAATCATCGTCAACACGATAATTTGGAAAATAGCCCACATTAGTGTATCGGATGAAGAGCGTTTGAAACTTTTAAAAGTAATGAATACAGGTTCTTTACTGCAGTTAAATTTCCGTTCATGGTAACTGTTTGAGTACCTTCTGCTACCGACATCTAGTAGACAGACATTAGCTATTAAACTATCTGTTCAAATGGAGACACCTCGATTCTTGCATTTCAGACCAACTGACGTAGGAATCTAGCAAATGATTCATCTGCGTTTGACAACTGCAACTTAACTAATGCAAGAATCTACTGGAATTCAGAATTCTATCCATATGACAACTAACATTTGCAATGGGACAAAAATATGTACAGGCAAGCATACGACATGTACGCAAGATTCCGCACTTCATACAGTGATGACGTCATGGAATCAGATGGGTATCTACTTCGTCTAAGGAACTTCAAGGAGCTGGCACTAATAAACGTAATAGAACCCACCAAACAGAATGAGGTAATTAAATCTGGACCTATAGAAGAGGAGAACTGACTTTGAATCTTTTGCAAATTCCCCAAAAGACTGCTACATATTCCCTAGTTCTACATGACCCAGTTATTAACTACAGCCCGCTAACTGATATTGTGCAGCGTTCTGTATAAAAGACCTGACCTTGTATCATACCTAACCATTTCATCATGAGATCTCAAAGTGTGAACATTATCTCTGACGTCAAAGGTTTTTATGATCATGAGTGCAAATGCTTTATATTTAAAGATGTTGCATTCCTAGCAGTCACAGAAGATTCCGTGAAAAAACAGTAAGAATTGGATCACCAATACTATTCAAGGTTGTGAAGTGTGTTAAAAGTAGGAGGAACGCAAAGTGACTGACACCAAACTACTATGGAAAACACGGGGCCAAACTGGCATCCCCTGTAAAGATTTGCTGACGACTCTCCGAGCATTTGACAACAGAACAATCTACTTTAAAGGCGAAGGGATATTGCACACACTCAACTATGCTCGTGGTTCATGGTGTGGGTTCCTGTAGTCATGTCCTAGTTTATGAACCACGGGCAATGTATGAGTGGCCACGTAAGTGGTCCTGACAGTTGGGATACCAGTTATTTTGGAATAAGGTTGGGCATCTCTGACATATTCTGAGTCGTGGCCACCTTTGTGCTCAGACGGCTAAGACTACCAAATCCACCGGTTAGTCCCTCAACCGTTAGGGGTAAAACCCAGTGGGGCCCTGGACTAGTAAGGCTAGCAACCTACTTCCCAGGTACTTCAATATCATGCTGGCAACAATCAGAGTAAAATGCCTCGGACCTTTGGAGGTGATGGAGTCAAATCAAATGTTCAAATGTTTGTATAGTCTATGGGACTTAACTACGAGGTCATCAGTCCCTAAACTTACAAACTACTTATGAACTGACTAAGACTAAGGACGGCACAAATATCCATGCCCGAGGGGGGATTCGAACCCCCGACCATAGTGGTCGTGCAGACCGTGACTGAAGCGCCTCAGTCCCCGCGGCCACCGCGGCCGGCGTGATGGAGTCCCAACTCTAATTGACCGACCGGGGACTCCTCAGATACGACTTGGCAAACGATCTGGAATCAGATGGGGAGCTATTAATATCAATGGGGATTACAATGGGAAGAAGGTAGAGCTGGCGGAGGTTTCAAGTAAGATGGGATTATATGTTTTAGCTGTCAGTGACGTTTGAGTAAGGGGAGAGAAAGAGGACGAAGTCAGAGAATACAAGGTCTACCTGTCAGGAGTCAAAGTAGGAAGAGCACAGTGGGGCGTAGGATTTTACATCAGGAAAGCAATCGAACCCAGCATAATTGAAATAAGGTACGTAAATGAACGACTGATGTGGATAGATTTGGCCATCACCAGTAAGTAAATTAGGACTGTGGCAGTATATTCACCCTGTGAAGGGACTGATCAAGATGAGATGGACATATTTTACAACGCACTTAGTGATTTAGTTGTTAGAGTGAAGGATAAGGATAGTGTTTTACTCATGGGTGATTTCAACGCCAGGATAGGAAATGGAACAGAAGGTTATGAAAAGGTTATGGGTAAGTTTGGAGAGGATATGGAGGCCTTCAGGAACGGAAAACAGCTCTTGGCTTTCTGTTCCAGTATGGGCTTAGTTATCACAAACTCCTTCTTTAAGCATAATGACATTCACCGCTGTACGTGGGAAGGAAGGGGAACCAGATCTATCATTGATTATATAACAGACCAGGAATTCTGGAAGACAGTCAAGGACACACGTGTTTTCAGGGGATTCTTTGATGATACTGATCATTATGTAATCTGCAGTGAAATTGATTTTGTGAGGCCAAAAGAGCAGAAAGTCAGGTCGATGTGTAGAAGGATAAGAGTGGAGAAGCTTCAAGACAAGGAAATTAGGCACAAATACATAACAATGATCTCGGAAAGGTACCAGTTAGTTGAATGTATTGATTTACAGTCACTGGAAGACGAATGGTCAAGGTACAGGGACACACTACTGGAGGCGGCTAGAGAATGTCTTGGAATAGTAGTTTGTAAAGGCAGGAAGAAGCAGACAGCCTGGTGGAATGACACAGTCAAGGCAGCCTGTAAAAATAAAAAAGAAGGTATTTCAAAAATGGCTCCATACTAGAAATCAGGCAGACAGAGAAAGTTATGTTGAAGAAAGAAACAAAGCCAAACGAATAATTGCAGACTCCAAGCAGAAATCATGGGAAGACTTTGGAAACAAGCTTTAAACTCTGGGTCAAGCCGCGGGAAAACCATTTTGGAGCGTAATTAGCAATCTTCGAACGGGAGGGAAGAAGGAATTAACAAGTGTTTTGGACAGTTCAGGAAAGCTGCTAGTCAATCCTGTGGATGTCTTGAGCAGATGGAGGGGATATTTTGAAGAATTTGCTCAATGTAGGTGAAACGTTCAATGATGTGTCAGATTTTAATGTAGAATGGGATAGGAACGGCGATGGAAACAAGATCTCATTTGAGGAAGTGGAGAAAATGGTCAGTAGATTACAGTGCAATAAAGCGGCTGGGGTGGATGAAATTAAGCCGGAACTCGTCAAATACAGTGGGATATCAGGTCTCAAATGGTTACACAGGGTAATTGAAAACGCGTGGGAATCGGGACAGGTTCCGTCGGACTGGACGCAAGCGGCAATCACGCCAATTTTCAAACATGGAAACAGAAAAGATTGCAACAGCTATCGAGGTATCTCCTTAATTAGCGTTGTAGGCAAAATATTCTCAGGTATTGTTGAAAGGACAGTGCGAGTATTGATTGAGGACAGGTTAGATGAAAGTCAGTGTGGATTTAGGCCTCTTAGAGGCTGTCAGGACCAGATCTTTAGCCTACGGCAGGTAATGGAAAAGTGCTATGAGTGGAACAGGGAATTGTATCTGTGTTTCATAGATCTGGAAAAGGCTTATGACCGTGTTCCTAGGAGGAAGTTACTGTCAGTTCTTCAAGATTATGGTATAGGAGGCAAACTTTTGCAGGCAATTAAAGGGCTTTACGTAGACTGTCAGGCAGCAGTTAGAGTAGATGGCAAATTAAGCTCATGGTTCAGGGTAGTTTCATGGGTAAGACAAGGCTGTAACCTATCACCACTGTTGTTCATTCTATTCATGGATCATATGCTGAAAACAGTAGACTGGCAGGGCGGGATTAAAATAGGTGAAAACAAAATAAGCAGTCTCGCATATGCGGATGACTTAGTTGTAATGGCAGATTCGTTTGAAAGGTTGCAAACTAATATTTCAGAGCTCGATCAGAGGTGCAAGGATTATGATATGAAGATCAGCATCTCCAAAACGAAAGTAATGTCTGTCGGAAAGAGATTCAAACAGATTTAGTGCCAGATAGGAGGAACAAAGTTAGAACAGGTAGACAGTTTCAAGTACCTGGGATGTATTTTCTCACAGGATGGCAACATAGTGAAAGAACTGGAATCGAGGTGCAGCAAAGGTAATGCAGTGAGTGCTCAGCTAAGATCTACTCTCTTTTGCAAGAAGGAAGTCAGTACCAAGACTAAGTTAGCGGTTCACCGCTATATCTTTCGACCAACTTTGTTGTATGGGAGTGAAAGTTGGGTGGATACAAGTTACCTTATTCATAAGGTAGAGGTTACAGATATGAAAGTAGCAAGAATGATTGCAGGTACTAATAGATGGGAACAATGGCAGGAGGGTATCCATAATGAGTAAATCAAGGAAAACTGGGAATGAACACCATAGATGAAGCAGTGAGAGCCAACAGACTGAGATGGTGGGGTCATGTTACACGCTTGGGAGAAGCAAGGTTACCTAAGAGACTCATGAGCTCGGCAGCGGAGGATAAGAGGAGTCAAGGTAGACCAAGAAGAAAGTACTTAGATTCGCTGCAGAATGATTTTGAAGTAAAAGGCATAACATCAGACGAGGCATCAATGTTAGCATTGAATAGGGGATCACAAAGGAATTTTATTATAGGTACTATGCTCCAGACTGAACGCTGAAAGGCATAACCAGTCTCTAATGATGATAATGATGATCAACTATGCTCAACACTGAATGCTGCAGATCTTCTAGTATGCTGCTGTTCACGACCTGGGCTCTATCGGTTGTCCTACCATCCATAGATTCAAGAGCATTGAAGAACAAAAAAGGTATGGCGTTGTGTGTGCAAAAGATAATGTAAATATGATTGTATGTTGGTTGAAAAAAGAATATAAATTTTACTTAAGAAACCCTGTATGTTGTTATCAACCTCATTCATTTTTTTAAAGTTTTAAGTCATCAAATAATACTTTGTGTGTGTAAATGCAGCTCAACTTACAGACAAGTGCGTGAACTGCAAATGTTTATACATACAATACAACAAAAATATATTTAAAAGAAGTACTTATTTTACACTTGATACATACCACTGATAGTGAGGTCTGTATAAATAAGTATAAATGTAGTTCAACTTATACTAGATTGTGCGCAATACAGATGTAACTGCATACTGTACAATATTATATAAATACTTTTTTTTACATTTGATACACACCGCTGATGGTGAGATCTATATAAATAAGTGTAAATGCAGCTCGACTTATAGTTGAGTGTGTGCAAGCAGATTTTTCTGCCTATTGTATTTTAAAAACTTGATAAAATTATCATCTTTCCAAACAGAAGAGTGGAAAAATTACAAGTATATTTTTTTAGAAAAAGGGATGAGGTAAATCAAATAATAACGCCTTTAACAGTTTTCCAGTTTATTCAATAAAAACAACATTTAGTTCAACAATCTTCTTTTTTCTGTGCACTATACACCGAATACGTATTTCTCCTTCATTTTGAGCAATACACACTTGAAACATTCACAGTTTTGTGTAGATTTCTTAACACTACATGCACTTATGCTAGAACATTAATAAGCTCTTAACATTTTACATTTTGTGTGTGCAGATTTCTTATAAACTACGTGCGCTTGCGCTATACATATTTGTACAGTTCAAACACAAAAAATGTTCAAATGTTTGTAAACCTTATGGGACATAACTGCGGGGTCATCAGTCCCTAAACTTACAAACTACTTATAACTAACTTACACTAAAGACGGCACAAACATCTATGTACGAGGGGGAATTCGACCCCCCGATGGGGAACGGCGTCGCGCATCGCAGCATAGCGCCTCAATGCGCTCGGCCACTCCGCCACGGCCTTCAAACACATAGATTTCTAAAGCAGAGGTACATCACATAGATGATTGTCATCAATTGAATTTTTTTTCTTAAAATTACTTATTTCTAAAGCTGAGGTACTACATTTAGCATAAGATACACTACAAGTAATGTGAAATTCCAGTCGGACAGCACACAACGATTATGCAAAAGAGCTGGGGCGCTTGCTCCAGACGACAATAGTACAAAGAGCTGGGATACTTATTCCAAGCGATATTTTATAGTGATCTGGAATAGTTGTTGTACTTATACAATCTTCAGTAACTGAAATAATTATTGATATGCAAGAGCTTTTGCTGCTGATGATGGGATGTTTCTAACCATCAACTTTATAATAATGATAATAAGTTATACAATGAACTGGTGCTGTCTTAATACGTATTGTGACAAGAGCAAAAATGGATGGAACAACTACTTTGGATGGCTAGCAGTATGTGAAACTTATAAATAAACTAAACTACAGTACCCCAAATGGAATGAGGTTAATTATATATATACAGCATATATTGCTTAAGTAAACTGTTATGAAATTTTTTCTTTTGCTTCTGAACCGTTTATGCAGTACACAATGCACTTACATTAAAACATACTCTATTTACAAGGCACTGAATGCCTTTATTGTTTACCTGAGTTTTAAATTATATGATTTTTTAAAGAAATTTTATAGTTTATTCTTAGTTTTTGTTTTCAGTCTTCTACGTAAATGTCTTTTCCCCACATACGTCCTATGCTATTTAAGAAGACTATGTATTTACGTGATCAGTTATACTTATTCACCCGGATACGTGTACAGAATCTCTCTCTCTCTCTCTCTCTCTCTCTCTCTATCTCTCTCTCTCACACACACCCACACACATACACACAACCCAACCCAAGAAACACAATCATACTCTCACCCACCTAAGTACAATACTGTCAGGTTGCAAACTGCAGGTGGTCCGGGATTCTAAGGCTGGTCGTTAATAGAGCACAACACTTAGAACACGTTTATTGCTAACACAAGCATACACTCAGTACCACTGATTCATCCTTGGAGTGCTTCATTATTTATACATTTAAGGAATTTTAGGGAACTTACAAGTACATCAAACATAAGAAACATGTAGAACATTCTAGAAATAATAAATACAAACAAATAAAGTTTTTTCTGCCTGTGCCGGGATTTGAACTGGATACCACAAGAACAGCGATCTGCGATGCTAACCACAGCAACACGCGTTCCATCGGATGTTTCCTCGCATTGCTCCCTTCCTGAACGAAAAACCGCGACCCGCTGTTGTGTTCCGTTTGGAACCAGCTGCAGTGTCCTCGAACTTGTCATGGGTCCTCTGTATGGCATTTCCGGAGAATCCTTCCATTCTGCCTGCACGCCTTTCTTACGGTGACGATGATCGGCGCCAGACACTCCTGTCGTGGCTTCATCGTCATCACAACGCTCTTCAGAGTCCTTGACCACGAGACCGTTTCTGTCTATCTGTTCTTTGGGATGGTGGTAAGGCTTCATACTCAGGACGTGCACAATGTCTCTTCGTTTTTGCCGTTTTGACGACGGCTCATAACCTTCGACTTAGTATGTGACGTCTGGCAGACGGCGTATTACACCGTATGAACCAAAGTATCGCTTCAATAACTTTTCCGATTGCCCAACTTCCCTAAAGCGGTAAAAATCCATACCAGATCTCCTGTGCTGTACAAAACAGGTCGCTGCTTGTCGTTATAACACTGGCGGTCCTTCTCCTGGGCGTCCACTGTCAGTATGCGAGCCAGCTGTCTTCCTTCTTTGATCGTGGTGATGAGCTGTTTCACATAGTCATCCTGAGTGTCGTCCAGTTGGAACGGAAACAGCGTATCCATTTTTGTCTCAGCTTCACGACCATGAGAGCAGGAAAAACGGCGTGAAGCCTGTGGTGTCTTGCCTTGCTATATTATAAGCAAATGTCACGATGGGCAGTATTGTATATGGGGATACAATACCGCCCATCGTGCCATTCTGCTCAAGCAGAACGTCGTGTTAAAACGTTCTGTAAGATCATTTGCCTCAGGATGGTAGGCATTTGTTATTCTGTGGGCAATGTCGCAACGTGACATTACCTATTCCACGATCAGATATCATTACACATGGTGCACCATGCTTCAAAATGACGTCTTCTACAAGGCATTTTGCGATCTCTGGAACTTCTACAGTCGGCACACGTTTGGCGACAGCGTAGCGGGTGAGGTAGTCAATGCAGACTATTATCCATCGGTTACCGGTTGTCGACTTCGGAAACCTACTTAAAAGGTCGGTTCCAATCCAGTGGAATGGAGCTGCTGCAGGTGGAATTGGTACCAGATGACCCGGAGGTAATTGCGGCACATGCTTTCATTTCTGGCACTTCTTACAGTGACTCACATAGTGCTTGACAGATCCGTAGAGACCTTACCAGTAATACCTGCGTCTGATTTTGTCTAGGGTCTTCACGAATCCCAGATGACCGGATATTGGAGAATCGTGGAAATACTTGAGAATAGCTGGCCGGAGATGAACTGGAAGAAGTAGCAGCCATTTGGGGCCAAGTGGATCGTAGTTGCTCTCATAAAATGTCGCGTTTATAAGTTGAAATATTCCTTTGGTCCGTTCTCCTTTCTCAAGGCGTCTATGGTTTGGAACAATGCTGGGTCTTCCCTCTGTTCAGCTGTAATGTCACCTAACTCAGTGAGGGCTGAAATGCTCTTGTCTTCAGCTAATGGATTTCTCGAAAGGCAGTCGGCGTCCTTGTGTTTGCGCCCGTTTTTAAATACCACTGTGACATCGTAGTATTGGAGTCTTAGTGCCTGATGGATCCTTCAAATTGGTCAGCCAACGTAAAGAATGGTTGTCTGTCACGACGGCGAATGGTTTTCCAAATAAATACGATCGGAACTTGTTGATAGCCCAGATGACAGCGAGACACTTCTTCTCGGTTGTAGAGTAATTTATCTTGGACTTTGAGAGAACTCTTGATGCATAGGCTATCGCCGTTTCAGCACCTTCCTGAATTTGTACAAGCACTGCTCCAATAATATAATAGCTAGCATCTGTGTGAAGTTCGGTTTCCACATTCTCGTCGTATAAGGCTAGAGCTGATGCGGAAGTTAGAGCCTCATTAAGTGCCCAGAAAGCTCTTTCTTTCGTCTCATTACAGTAAAACTTGACGTCTCCCTGCAGAAGTCTTGCAATGGACGTGCCTTGTTACAAAAACCTTCTACGGAACGACGACAGTATGAGCACAGCCCGAGGAAACTTCATACATCACGGATGTACTGAGGAGTTGGAAATTCTATGAATGCCCTAACTTTATCTGGATTAGGACGGACACCATCTCCGTTCACTAGGTGCCACAGGATTTTTATCTCTTTGGCGACGTAGAAGCATTCCTTGGCTTGAGGTGGAGTCCTGCTGTCTGAACACACTTCAACACAGTTGACAGGCGGCTTAGATGTTCTACAAATATCCTTAAGAAATCATGTCATGTATATAAAAAAAGACACTTCGCCCATTTAAGGTGTCTAAGCAAGTTGTCCATCATCCATTCGGATGTGGCTCGGGCATTACATAGTCCAAACGACATGACTTCGAATTCATAGAGGATGTCAGGTGTAATAAAAGCAGTCTTCTCTCTGTCAGCTTCGACAACATCGATTTGCCAGTAACCCTCTGCATATCCATGGTTGAGAAGTATGTAGCTCCTTTCAAGCAGTCTAAGATGTCATCAGTGCGTGGCAATGGATAGACATCTTTCATTGAGATTTTGTTCAGTCGCCAATAGTCGACACAGAAACGCCACATGCCATCCTTCTTCACGAGGACCACTGGAGACGCCCAAGGACTCTCTGAACATTGAATAATATCCTCATGCAACGCCTTCTCCACTTCTTCCAGAATTATCCGTCTTTCAGCTGACGACGCTTTCTACGAACGTTGGTTAATTGGTGGATGATATCCAGTATTGATATGGTGTTTTATCGTGGGCCGTTTCATCTGGCTCTTCTCCACCTGGCCCAGAATGCGCCTGAAAATTGGTGTAGTATGGTTAACACCTGCTGATGTTGTTCCCAGGTCAGACCCGACCCTATATGCTATTCCATAGTAGTTTCCTCTAGTGCATTGTTGGTGGTAACAGTAGAGCATGAGACTTCGTTAGTGACATTGAGCTCACCATCCTGGACAGGTTCAGCTGTCGCAACACACATTGCTTTAGGAATGAGTTGTGAATGCTCATGAAAATTAGTGATCCATAGTACTCCTTGGCCATCGGTAATGCTCATGGTAGACGCTGGTGTGTAGATTTCTTTCGTTATAATGATTAGCTTTTTGCGATTGACAAGTACTTCACAGTTCAGGTGGACATCTCAGCCGATGACTGGAACTCTTCTCACTGTTAATGGCTGGATCTCAACATTCTCGATAGCAAACAACATCCCAGAGGAGTTCATGTTACGTGTACTTGATAGAATGGCTTCCTCAATTTGTAGATCAGATCTTCTACAGTCAAAGACAGCCTGGGATGCTTGAAGAAAGTCCCATCTAATGATGGCGTTATGGCTACATTCTGTCAAAATGACAAATTCAAATTGCTGCATCCTGTTGTTGATAGTTATTCTTGCGACACATGTTACTGCCGGCTGGACGTATTTTCCATTTGCGATCTTCAGCACAGTTGCTCTTGTATCACAGAACATTAACTTCTTTAGTTTGCAGGGGTAGTCATTCTACAATACAGAGAAGGAAGCTCTTGATTGACTAGTGCCTGGACAGTTTGGCCGTCGATGATGACTTCAATGATATTTGCCGACATCTTAGCGACTGTCGTCCATGGAGGATTTTCATCTGTGGCGACCTCATCTCCTTAGATGATCGCCTCTCCTAGTTTTCCTGAACACGGCAGCTAGGCGAGCTGCTGGTATCTCTATAAGGCAATGGCGAACGGCGGTGGCGTGTTGGAGAGCGACCACGTCCAGGATACGACGACGGGCTTCACGCCATAGGTCAACAGCAATCGTTTGCAGTTAACTGACGTTGAAAGGATTCCTCCGATGGTTGGCATCTACTCTGGCTACAATATCGTACGACTTGTCCAGAAAGCTCACAGTGAAAACATAATGGCGTGTTGTCTTCTGTCCTCCAAAGATTTGTTCTCCTGCGAGGTGTCATAGTTGCTGGAGAATTTTGTTGTGGCTACGTCGTTCGGTTCCTAGGCTGCCGTTTATTAGCTGCGGTGTAAGTCGTAGTAGGGTGAGGCTATTCTTCACGTCGGGTGCGACTGGTGGGGCTGACAGGCGCTAATGTTTGAAATACCTCTTCCTCAGTAGCGTCAGCCCCCTTATGACATAAATGACTGACATCCATGGCCATAATCTGGTGCTCGCTTGAGCCAACAGTTCCGGCTGCCAAAAACTGTTGTAATTCTTCTCTCACAATTTGTCACATGAGAGAAGCAAAATCATGCTCGTCTTCCACAATGGCCACAGGGACTACATTTGGGAGTCTGTCATACTTCTTTCATCCAACTCTCCTCTGTTGCATCTCTTCAATTTTCTGATAGCATTGGATAAACTCTTGTGTTACTGAAAAGTGTTTTAACAGATGAGCTCCATACATGTCTTCAGCAATGCCCTTCATTAAGTGTGAAATTTTATCACCTCAGTCATATCCGGATTAATTACGAGGCATAGGGCCAAAACACTCTATATATACGACTGTTGACTCACCATGTCGTCGGGCCATGTTCTTCAATTGCTCTTCTGATTAATAGACTTGTTGCTGGTGGTCTCCAAACGTCTTCTTAAGTTCTGTCTGGAATTTTCCCAGCTATCGAGCTCGTCTTCGTTATTTTCAAACCACTGCTAGGCCATCCCATCTAAGTAGAAATACATGTTTGCTAAGCACACAATGTGGTCCCACCTGTTATACTTGGCGACTTGGTCAAATCATTTCAGCCAATCCTGTCCAGCGTCTCCAGAGAACACTGATGGGTGTCTTATGTGTAACTAACTGCTATTTTCGAATCCATAGGTCTTTTGATGACATGGATCATTGGACAGAGGTAATCAGTACACCCTTTCTATTCTGGTTATTCTCCATGTAGGCGATGGTTCTTATGCTGCCTAATCAGAGCCACGATGATGCAGATGTATTGCAGGATACCCAGCGCCTCCACCAGAAAGTGTCATGTTGCAACCTACATGTGGTCCGGAATTCAAAGGCTGTTTGTTAATAGAGCACAACACTTTACACTTAGAACATGTTTATTGCTAACACAAGCATACGCTCTGCACAGACTGACTCCTGCTTGGAGTGCTCCAATATTTATACATACAAAGGACTTTCTGGAAGTTACAAGTACATCAAACATAAGAAACATATAGAACATTTTAGAAATAGTAAATACAAACAAAGTTTTTCTGCTTGTAGCAGGATTTTAATTGGGGACCACAAGCAAAGCGATCCACTACATCACACAGCAATGTGATAAAAGGACAATACTATTCTATACAAGCACACACACAGAAACACGAATTTTTTTTCTCTCTCTCTCAACCTCACTCACATTTTTCTGTCAGTGTCCCGCCAACACCCTCTTTCTCCGAAAGCTAATAGTGTGAGGACAGCAGTGTTTCGATACCACATTACAAATGGCCCTTTTATTGTCAAGACTCGACAATGTAACCTATTGCTACAGGGTGTACACCTCATTTTCTAGCGATTGAATACTAGCCTGCTGAACTATATACGTAGGCTGCGGTAGAGCACTACGAACACCTCTGTACAGACACCGCAAGTAATCTTCAATCATCAGAACACGAAATTTCAATCGACTAACACCCTTCACCGTATCTATTGTGTGATATGCATACAGCTTCATCAGGAGGTCTACAAATTCCACAATTGGTGAAACATTCGATTCATATTTCACAAGACCGATAAATTTCTTATTCTGACGAATAATGCCATAAGAATTATCGGCCTTATAAGCGGAAGCATTCAATTCTTCTCCGATATGTTTCATTAGTGCATATGGATCGTAGATTTTCACCCAGTAAATGAAACTATCTGTATCCATATACAGTAACTTTGTTTCTACAAAGTGAGGCTTCGCAATCTCGTAGTGGAACCTGTACATGTGGAGTTTATATAGATCACGTATGCAAATCTTAGGTAGATAGTTTGTGAACTCTATTGAAGTCTTCATGATCTCCACAGCAACAAAGTTTTTATTAAATATGATGAGCCTCTTGAAGTTTGACGACACAGTTAATTTTTGCACACTATAACGCCCATCCAAGTTCGTTCTAATTTTAATATCACGTTCATGTCTTACATTCTGCATGGTCCTTCCGCAAATGGAATTGTCCATGAGCTTATAAAAATCTTTTTCAAAATCATTCGTTGCAACCGCCCTCATTACTATATTTAATTCAATTTACTGCTTCAACCATGGGGATTGATTAAAGAATATAGCTCACATGATTCTAATAAGTGTCATTCCAATTTTGATGCATTGATCAGATGACAGTAATGAATAATGTACCTCCGCTTGTGTGCAACAGTGGTCATCAACTTGGGGTTGGAACCCTTGGCACCGGGTGGAATTAGTTTCTCTGGGCATAACAGCAAGTCGGTTGTCTCATCATGAAAACTAATTGGATTTGCAATATCTGCCTTGACTATAAACTCAACGTCAGATTCTGCAGAGACACCCATTAATTTTCCACCCACTTCCTCTGATTCTTCTTCGGACACCCACCAGAAACCCACAACCGGCGGTGGCTGCATCATTGTGTGTGTAGTGGTACCGTTTACTTACATCAAAATATAGAATATAACTTGAATTGAGGGATGCGTCATATCTCGCACCCATATGTGAGTTATTTGCTTCAGTATGCCAATGAATACACTGGCAAAGTCCTCCACGTATCTTGCACTCAAAGAAGAGAAGCATATCCGGATTCGTTAAAATTTCGACATTACACTTCATCTTTTTGAGCATTGCGTCCCAAGACAACCCAGGTACCGTATAATAAAAGGCAGGGTCCAAGGAGTATGTGGTTATGCATACACTCCTGAACTTCTCAGAAATATCCACAAGTGAGTACACATCTGTGTCCATGTATATTCTTACGTATTCACCCAAATTGGGAATGTTGAATTTCTGCCAGACATTTATGGCATGTTCAAATTCCACATCTGTTATGGAATTGCCTGTGAATGAACTAGTAAATGTTTGGAAGCTGCGTTTATTGGAGTTTCACCATGCAGTCCAGGTAATCATATGGGAAAACCCCATTCTGCATTACTAGTCGAAACTTTTCCTCATATGCAGATTGTGTGATAAACATATACTTCTGAAGAAGGGTCTCAACAAGCTTGGAAAGCGACGACTGCATGAAGGCTGCTAGCTAATCAAGAAAGTCCAGCATAATTTTTGGTGTCATTTGTTTAGAAAATGAAATATATTTCACTGTGCTATCAGGTAGGACACTTACTGAATAGGTATCTAGTCCAAATTGGTCCAAGTGCTCAACTAAAAAGTGAGCGCCATAACTACTCAGATTGTGGGAAAAGACAGGAATATGGCTTGGAACCTGGTACATCATGTTGCAAAGGTTATGGGCTGCTCCACGGCAGTTCCCTGTTAGATGACAGTGTCCTCTACAGGGAGTTTCCACTTTTCTATCTAATGGGATCCCACAAATATGACAGTCTATTGCCTTTGAGACAACTACTCATCCTACCGCAACATAGGCATCTGAACATTTTGACAGTAAAATAAAACTTCCTGGGCAATCTATACCACTTCATTGAGCAACCATATCACAGGATCATTTCCTGCGTATGAGGTGGGTCGACTGTCCATACGACTTGGAATGCTGCTGTGTATGGCACATGTTTTTGTGTAAAGGTGCTATGTCAGGCCATGGGGCTACCTTCACATCCAGCAATTTGAGCAAGTGAGCACTCAAAATCACTGTAAATGGCTATGGGACATCTTTCCTGATGGTGAAAATTTTTAAATTTGATTAAATTATTTGCAGGGGTTGGCATAATAACACTAACCAGTTCCCTGGATTCGCAATCTACAAGATGTTTCTGTAAACACTTTTCTGGCATGAAGTTACTTAGACACCTGTAGTAGATGAGTGTTTTACTATGGTGATTACGCATTTGGGTGGATATGAGGTGGGACATGTCTTTGATCCAAACGTGATGCTGCTTTTCACCATAATGTGAAGGTCATGCACACTCGCAAATGTCGATAAATGGTAGGGTCCAACCACAATATGCTTGTCCTCTTTTTTATCTTCTTCTGGCTTGCTTTTCTCCTTCTCCAGGTCATAAACAGGTACTGACATTCCGGAATTTTGCTCCTCAAACTTGGGAATGTCCTGGAGTTTGACCAGGAAATGTATACCTGTAAAATTATACCATCCAGGAATTTACCCTTTAGCTACTTTAGAAGTACTTGTGTGCTGTGGATGTGGCATGTCATTATAATTTCTCTCACAATCCAGAACTGACCAAGCGAAACAGTATTAGTCTCACCTTGGTCTGACCATTACAGGTCTTCTTACCCCAGTTATTTACATTAATGTAAGTCTGCATTTTCATAATATCATCAGGAAGCTGAATGAAACGGGACCCTCCCTTTACAGGATCATAGATATGGATATGAATGTTGAGGTGTACTACTTGTATGTGCCAAACTGTGAAGCTCCATCTCAGAGAGCCGGTTCATAATGACATTCAAGTTGGATTTGCGATACCACTCGGCGATCGATGTGCTGCGTAAGTCTCCGAGAGCTAGTGGAGGCTTGTTTCTTCGTCCACTACACCCTGCGAACTCTGTGCATGGGTTAACTCGCAGCACAGGACTACACTTCATTTGACAGCAGGATTACATGGCTCACTTACTGATTTAAGGAGCTCAGTCTCCAACATAGGATAATAAGCCTCCAGGAACACGGCAGGGTCACGGTATCCTCTGGAGCATTCTCTGTACTGGTGAAAGAGAGGCATCCCTCAAAAGACTTAGCACACACAGAGTATTGAAAGGGGGTCAAAAGGACGGAGATGAGCGCACCCACTAGCATTTGGAACATTCTTACTATAGCTACAACGACTGGTAGTGGGTGGCAAGGGTGATGTCCACCCGGTCGATAATGATGTAGAAGACACTCGTGATTGAATGGCTGTGTGATGGGGAGCGGTGGGGACAGTGTGGACGCTGTGTGTGAGTAGGCGGTGGGGCAGAAGGCGATGAAGCAGAGCAGTGGGAGCAATGAGGGGCCAGTAGACCCAACCATCTGTCCTAGTCACCAAATTGATTTTGCGGTTGTGGATGGGTGGAAGACAGGTTGGCTGATAATAGGTCACGGCAGGGGGATGCCCTGATGTGCGGTGTTTGCGCCGAAGCAGTATGTGCAAGCGCTACTGGTACATGTGCCACAGCCAAATGACTTGGTTCTGTGACAACAATAAAGTACAGAAAATCTAAGTATATGATTCAATAAAGAAAAAGTAAGACACATTTTTACTAGTATGAAGATCTTTGTAATATATATATATATATATATATATATATATATATATATATATATATATATATATATATATATATTCACCTTTGACACTCAAGCTCCTAGCCGTCTGCAGCTCAGACATCTCACATTGTCTCTTTTCTTCCTCCTCCCGCGTGAAATCATCTGCCATCAGATGTACCCTCTCAGGCATTGCATCCCCGCCAGGAGACCATGGGTCAAGCTCCATTACTGAAGCTGCTAAATTGTCCCTGGTGCATAACCATTCTGATGGGAAGCTGTTGTCTTCTTCTGTAACAAAAAAAATTTAGTTCTTATAAACGTCTACACAAGGAATTTTTTTTTTTCTTTTTTTTTTTTTTTTTTTTTTTTTTTACGAACTACTATTTATAGTAGACTCTTAGCCACATGAACACGTAGGAAAGGTGGATGGTCGCTCATATACAGACCATTGAAACTTCATCAGTAATAATCTCAATACGCCAATTGATGATGGGTCATAAGCAATTCTACACGTAAAGACAGAAAAGAGAGACCGTTACTAAGCAACAAGTCTGAGGTGAAGAAACTATCTCAATTTACTTACATAACATGGTGTCGGGATGATTGCTGCTGCTGCCGCCGTTGGTGGAAAATATCTTCTGCTGCTGCTGATGAACTGGTAGAATTATTTAAGGTTTCTGTGAAACATTTCTTTTTTGAAGGAAGAAGCATTTGAACTCTTCGAATGCATTTGTCGTTCATCCGCGACCATGATTCGATGTAACGAATATTGACACCTTGATAATATGATGCATAAACTTTCGTAAAGCAACTGTTAGTGGCATTCATTTCGTGCTCAATTTATGAAGTACTAAGGTCTTAACAGCTGTTAAGAAATAAATATATTCGTAGAGGTCAATTCAATATAAAATAAAAGACTGAGGCAAATATTTCGAGCCCAATGATGTTTTTCGTGACATGATTTCGAAAACAATAGAGACGTTAAGTGAAATACGGTTCACATGGAACGCATTTGCTCAACTTTAGTTGTAAGAAAAAAGAGATTAATAAAGAGGTGAAAATGTCTTCAGTGAGATGATTCTGTAAAGAAATAGAAAAGATAATTAATATGGAGTCCACAGATCTCTTGATTTTGCTGTTAAATTTTCATACTTGTGAAGCTCTTGGTGATACATTTAGTTTCACTAACAGTTTTGTGAGAAAAGGTTGATATGCTTGGGAGCATAATTTGCTTGTTATTTTCGGTCCACAGCCAAGTGCTTTCACATTCCTCAGGTATTTGTTACCAAATGTAGACAGGTTCAGATCTATCGATGTATCATAATCAGGTTTGCAGAACAGAGCCCTGCAAGGCTTTGAGCGCACGCGTCTTATGTAAACAGAACATGGGCTGGCTGATGCATGTACCTGAGCTGGAAGACAGCTCATGTACGCCCAGTGTAATTTTCCCGGCCTGTGTGGCTGAAGAATACTTACCCCTGCAAGTGTCAAGAGAGGTGGGTTTTTCGTATTTGTACCTAATTACTCTGCAATTGTATGTGCAGTACATGAAGTTTCATCTACCATGTCAAGAGTAGAATGTAATGGTTAAATAAGTTCTTCTATGTAAAATACTCGTTTAAGTTTGTTATGAAATTCCATCGGGGTAATTATTTGCATATAAAGCAACTAGCATATAGTTCTGATCAACCGATTGTTGAAGTAGTTTCGACGTTGTTATGGAATTTTACCTAGACAATGATGAATAATTAGTTTCATTGTGGCTTGGGAGTTAATACACATATAGCTCCCCTGAAGTGTATGAAGACGAGTTCCAGAAAAGGAAGTGTTCTATTCGGAAATTTTTAATGTAAAATCATAGGTCCCTTGATGTGACTGGTAAAAGTTAAAATATTTTCTGTTGTTACTAAACATTACTTACGAACATTATTATAGCTGCTGACGATTTCTGAGAAAAATATTCTTCTGGAAATTGTTAATAAAACCACAGGTTGTCACAATTAATTTTGTAAAAAAAAATGAATTGGCTCATTTCATTGTTGTCGTCGGATTGAGTTTCTCGTTGTAATACAAACTGTATAGCCGCGATGGAGTAGCCGACCGGTCTAAAGCGCCTCGCTGCGGAGCGCGCGGTTGCTCGCCGTCGGAGGTTCGAGTCCTCCCTGGGACATGGGTGTTTGTGTTGTCCTTAGGGTAGTTTACCTTAGTTTAAGTAGTTTGTAAGCTACAGACTGATCACCACGCAGTTTGGTCCGATCCGATAGATTTACAAACATTTGAACAAACTGTATGTAGATAATTAATAAACACATACTAGGTACAATTTGATATGCAAATTAATTGACGGCAGTTGTGGACAGCTGCAGCAGACGGTCGCTGGGGGCGGCTCTGGCAGACGGTGGGAGTGGGGGTGATCTCACACACAAGTGAGCATTTGTAGCGGAGGTCACTTGTCCTGTAGTTGTTGTTGTTTACGAGATTTAAAAATTAAGTTGATAAGCATATAAATGAAAATTATTTGGGAAAACCTGGTGGTGGGCAGTAGGCGGTGGGGGATGGCGTCCTAGACTGTCGGGGGCTAGCCTAAGTTGTTGTTTATACGAGATTTCAAACTTTAGTGTTATGTGCAATATCATCTTAGATGTTATCAGTCATTGTTCCCGGTAAGTGCATTGTCCAAAGTGCAGCTTCATGTTATCTGTCAATCTTCCACTATTGTTCTAGTAAGTGCAAGTACATGTTCGATGTCAGTCATCAATGGTGGCTTTCTTTGATCAGCTGTGAGCTCTATTGTCTGAGGGTGGAGGTATGAGGGTAAAGGTACCTGACCCTGATGTCACTAATGTAGACGGTTGATTCACAGTGGCTCCGAATGCCCTTTGCTATACTACTCCCGTGCCCCCTTCGTGAGAACTGTTATCTAGCCAAGTATATTCGTGTAATTACGATAACGTGGTCCTCATAAGAAATAAGAGACAGAGAAACTGATGTAGGCATGCATATGGAAAGATAGAGATGTGAAAAGATTCAGAGGATGGTGTTGCAGCTGGCAAAGTCTCCATAACTCAACAGGTGACTGGCGCCAGCATTAGATCGGTTACTGGTGCGACAATGGCAGCTTATTACGATGTAAGGGACTTTGAATGCGATATTATGGTCAGCATCTACAACATTGCGTTTAAGTAGGGATTTTCCTGTATGGCCAATTCACGAGTGTACCAATAAAACACCAAATCTCTGGCATCGCTGCTGTCGGAAAAGCGCCTAAGAGAACGGGGCTTAAGGCAACAAGAATCGTTCAACGTGACAAAAGTGCAACCATTTCGCAAATTGCTCTGGATTACAGATCTGGGCCATTAACCCTTTCATTCCAACATTATGAATTCAGCTTTGGAAAAATTAAAATTCAGTGTTTTCTGTGTTAATACAGTGCACTAAACATCAAAATATGTGGTTTGAAATTTTTGATCGAACTATTGTTTTTTTTTTTTTTTTTTTTTTTTTTTTTTATGTCACGTATTTCATGCACAACACAGACGTTTGTTTGTATGGGGTATTTCATTACTTGGACATTATTTTGTTGATAGTTAATACTGTCAGATCAATAATGCTAGAATCATCTTCACCATAGCACCAAAGATAAGAGAATTCACTGCTGAAATAAAATAGCATGAACCACAATCACCCTCACACTCACAGCAACCTACAGACGGCAACATAACATAACCACCCATACGGATAGATTAACGCCTCAGAAGTGGCTACACGCCGTACTAAGCGGCAAAATGTCGTACTAGAAGCTCGTTGTTCATCAACAATAAAGCGACTTCAAGGACTGATACACAAAATACTATATAAATCAGGTTTTAATACAATGTTGTCGAGGAACAGCACTGGGGATGAAAGGGTTAACAATTATAGTGTGAAGCATTCAACGAAAAATCATCGTATGGACTTTCATAGCCGAAGGCCCAGTCATGTACCCTTGTGGACTGCAGGACACAAAACTTCATACCTCGTCTGGGCCCATCAACACCAACATTGGATTGTTGATAACTGGAAAGATATTGCCTGGTCTGACGAGTCTCATTTGCAGTTGTATAGAGCGGATGGACGTGTATGCTACGGAGCCTACTTTATGAATCCATGGACCCTGAATGTTAACAGAAGACTGTTCAAGGTAATGCAGGTGTGTGGTGGGTGTGCAGTTGTACCGATATGAACCCCCTGATACGTCTAGATAGGACTCTGACAGGTTACAAGTACTTACGCATCATGGATGCAACCATTCATGTGCATTGTGCTTTCTGACAGATTCGGGAAATTCCACCAGGACAATGCGACACCCCATACATTCAGAACTTCTACAGAGTGACTGCAGGAACACTCTAATGAATTTCTCTGATGGCCACCAAACTGCTGAAACATGAACATTATTGAGCATATCTGGGATGCCTCGCAACATGCTGTTCAGAAGAGATCTCCACCGCCTCGCACTCCTACCAATTTATGGATAGCCCTGCAGGATGCATGGTGTCAATTCCTCCGTCATTACCTCAGATAATAGTCGAGTCAATGCAACTTCATGTTGCAGCACTGCTGCGTGCTACACGATGTTAAGAAGGTGTACCAGTTTCAATGGCACTTCATTGTATTTATCTCCTTGTATTGGAAACAGCAGCGCCTTCTCAACTCTCTGTACTGACTGACATGGTAGGTCATGCTGCTGCTGCAAACTATGGGTAGACTGTAGTAGCCGCGATGGAGTGGCTGAGAGCTCTAGGACACCTCGCTGCGGAGCGAGCGGTTACACGCCTTCAGAGGTTCTAGTCCTCCCTCAGGTATGGGTGTGTTGTCTTAGCATAAATTAGTTTAAGGAGTTTGTAAGCCTAGTGACTAATTGCCATAGATTTACAAACATTTGTCTTTTTACAAAAATAACAGTTTCATTTGAATTCATAGTAAGGTTAAAATTGAGAGCGAATATATGTCTCATTTTGTCTATCATTGAAAGTGTTTTATACATTGATAGTGGAAGAACAATAGTATATTTTCTATAATATATTTTGTTACTCTCACAGATACATGTAAATGAAAACAAAGTTTTCACAGTGGAGCTAAAAGCGATGTGTGACTGCAGTAACGTTTGTCTGTAAACATTGGTGGTTTTTCCTGAGCATTTTGGTGTAAAGACAGCAGACCCTAAAAGTAATTGTTTCTGCTACATAAAAAATACACATCAAACGTTTTCTGTAAGCTGCTTCTATTTGTAAGCCACAGAATTGCATAACTAAGAACACAGAATCGATAATTTGTATATTGTGAACCAGGATATTTAATATAACAAATTATATTTCATTACTCTTTTATTTACTGAACACTAGGTATACACATATGTCTCCATTAAATACAGCCTATCTTGCATTATAGCAACATGATCTATGAATAAGATATATAATATATATTTATATATGTATACATATATTTGTGTATTTGCATGTTAGATTTTTCAGCAGAAATATATAAATTTTTGACAGAGATATAAATTATTTAAATAAACTGATATAAACAGTCACAGCATAAGTTTAGAAACATTCACAGCTTATGTATTGGTCGCTATGAGAATTTGTAAACATGTGCCATTTTGTGGCTCATATTTTATAATAAACCTCTGTAGTGTGTTGACAAGTAATTGATTTCTCTGACACTTGGCACAGGAAAACACATTTTTTTTTGCAAGATTAATAACTTACATTTGACACACAACTTTAATACCACTGTTGAACAATAAACATCTATCAAAGTACCGAATACTCAGTTTTTTGAGTGAATTACAATTCCTAACATCGAAAGCAGTCAAACACTGTATACTGATATGTTACTGAGCATATGAAATGAAGTTCCACATTGTGTTATAAAGTATCTATAAAAGTATTTCATTGTTCAGTTTAAAATGCAGTAATATATGGTCATGTTGTTGCATGTAAAACTGAACTGTCACAATTATGACATGATTTTATTACATTTATATAGTAGCTGCTGTTTATTCTCTTTGGGTATTTACTAGGTTTCGTCCAATAATAAATGCAAAAAGTGATCAATGTTCTGAGATTAAATTAGGCACTTCAAAGAAATGCTATGTTCAAATCATCTAGCTATCCACTTTTCCAAGCCAGTTGCTCCATCGACGTAAACATTTTTTACACTCTGAATAGGAATAGTCGTATTTAATTCATTTATAGCTGTATTCGACAATTAGCAGTCATTTTTATTTAGGATGAGTTGTAAAAATTTACAGTTTTGTGAATGGAAATTATTGGTATAAACTAATAAATGAAAAATTTTACTGACTGACTTTCAACAAATTTGGTGTACAGAAAAGCTGCTGTACTAAGTATTCATGAAACTAATTGAAACTATCCATTTTTCAACGAGAGGATAATGGTGAATATAATTCAAGTATTAAATGATAAATAATTATCTGTAACACTTATTTTAATGCCAATAAATGTTGCAAGTCAGAAACAAAAGATACAGATGAGTTACATTCTTCTCATAAGACAATTGACTATCCAGAAGGATGGAGAAACAGGCATCATCAAAGCATATTTATTAAGAATCATAATCTATCATAGATAGTATTAGAAAAACAAACATGTAGATGCTTTTATATATTTATTTTTTTTTGCAGAGCAACAATAAATAATTGTACTGCACTTCTTTATAACCACAGAGCTTTAAATTACAAGGTTTCTATTGTTATAGAGTCCAAACAGCTTTTATTGTATTCTTGAACTTCCATTCAGTTTATGTTATAATGCAGCATTTTTTTTTTTTTGCAAGTCAAAACAAAATAAAATGGATTGAAACCTAATAAGAAAAGTATGCCAATAAGTGAAATATCCTACTATCTCTTTTGGTATAATAAATTATTTTGAACATTTCAAAACGGCTTCTAAAAAAAGTTTTTTTTTTGAGGAAAGAGATGAACAAAGCTATCTGCACATGAGCAGTCACTTCACGTCTGGGGGCAGTGCATGTGCAATCATCAAACAAAGTTTAGTCGATAGTGAAGGCATAGTATATGGAGTTTTATGCTGTTTCAATGTATTATTGATTCATCTTGCAAACGTCTTCTCATTAGTTGTGGATTAGATACTATATACCAATTGACTGAAATATATTCATACAGCATGTGGACTAGTGCTGTCATTAAATAATAAATGGCCTGGGATAACGAACAAATTAGGGTAGTTATTTGTTGGTTAATGCTGTTTTTTATTAGGTGGAAAGGTCATCAAAATATTTCACTGACATATTGCGCATATTGAGCAAGATCTATAGCATCAGTCATGAGACACAGTAAACTGTACAGTACGAACTGATTACATTTTCAGTCTTGTAATATATTGTAAATTCATAACTTTTATCTCTTCTCGTGTATCAGAACCATTAAGTCATTAAAAAACCAGCATTTTACGAGTCATTCTACTAAGTTAATAATTCTGGCATCGTAAAATTTGTTGTTTTTGCTACATAGTGAAATATTATGTTTTTTGATTATGTAGAAAAGTGGAAACAGTTTTCTCACTGATATGTTAGCTAGAAGACTAGGTCACATAGTAAGAGAAGTAAATTTTTTGAAAGGATTTATGGAAATGCACTTTCAATACGAACGTTTGTGCGAGAACTTGTGGTCTCTTTCATCAAAGACATTTTAATGTACGATCTAAGGCTTTCTCGGCATAGTGATGCTTAGACGATGGGATCCGGCAATACACTGGAGAATCTTGGAATGAAGTGTTTTCTCATGTATTCGCCATTAATTAATCGTGATAAAGGGGCAAACATAGCTCACAGGAAAAAAAAGAAAAGGTTACGTTTCAAGGTTGACAAGTATTTAAGCCAGTTTTTTTTCCCTCAGATTTAAACGAAAATATGTACCTGAGACTATCACCAGCTACAGTTAGATCAAGTCCATACCAAAAGACACTTTTAATGTATTTCATAGTCATAAATAAAATAGTTTTACACGTCAATAACTTACGATAATATTTTCACCCTTCTGACACTCGGGCACTACCACAGCTCAACTACGGGGGATAAATGGAAACAGCTCACGTTTCCAAAATTTTCGAGACAAATGAGATGTACATGTAGGATTCTAATACCACAAAAAGAATGATTCTGCTAGAGGAGGTATCGACGAAAGATTAACTTTATAGCCAATTGGAAGCGTAACTACAGATTATCTAACTAACACTTTTGGGCTGTTATACGCTAAACTAAGTAGTCTCTAAAAGTGTTAAAGTATTCTATAATTTCGATTTAGTAGTGGCAGCTAACTTTCTATTCTGAGCCGATTCTGAGTAGGTGGGAAACACGGATACACACATACGTACACGAAGAGTGACACACCGATCTGATTAATAGTTTGTTTTGAAATACACGGGGATACAGAGGATGTGGTAAGAGATGGCGGGTCAGTGCGTGGAGACGCAGTGCCCGTTGAAGCAGCAGAGGATGGAGGGCAGCGCGGCGCGGCTGAGCGGCAGCTGCCGCGGCTCGCAGCCTCAGGGCGGGTCGGCCGCCTGCAGCGCCTCCGGCTCGTCGCGGCTGCCGCTGCTGCCCGCGTCGCCGCCCGCCGCCGCCCCCGCCGCCCCCGCCGCCGCCGCCGCCCCCGCCTCCGCCTGCTCGTCCTCCGCCTCCGCGGCGCTGGCGGCGGCGGCGGCTCCCCCGGCCGCGGCTGCGGCTGCGCCCTGCCCCTCGTCACACGGCCGCACCAGCACGAACGGCAGCTTCAGCGACAGCTCTCCGCCCATGGTGCCCAGCAGCAGCTTCACCTGTTCCCATAACAATAACGTTACCTTAGTTCCATTAGGATTTCTTGTTGGCTGCGAGGGACGGGTTATAAAGGGATGTCAGTTCTTAGGTGCAAGAATAGCGTATCCACAACTCCACAACTAGTCACCACACACGTACAGACGGTGGTCGGAAATTCCGGTTAAAAACTTCTAGGACTTGTAAAGGGTAGTGACTACATAACATTTCCGAAACGTAACGTTTCCGTTCAATGTCACTTTGAATTCGGATGTATAGCTCTTCAACGTCTGCTTAGGGACAGAGAAAGGTCTCAGGGTTCCCTGTCCTGGTACCGTCTTGGGAGCCCTGCACGAGCAACAATTACATCCGTGTCACTTACAAAGGGTACACGCTTAGATTAGATTAGTTTTTCGTTCCGTCGACCCATGGTGAGGAGATCCTCGTGGATGTGGAACATGTTCTCGAAAAAGAAGAATTCCTTAACATCGGATATTGATTTGAGCCTAAGGAAGCCCTTTCTGAATGCATTTGTGTGGAGTGTTGGCTCGTAAGGGAGTGAAACGTGGACGATAAACAGTGTGGTCAGGAAGAGGCTTTTGAAATGTGGTGCTACAGAAGAATGCTGAAGATTAGGCGGGTGGATCGCTTAACTAATGAAGAGGTACTGAACAGAATTGGGAAGAACAGGAATTTCTGGCATACCTTGACTAAAATAAGGAATCGATTGGTTTGACACATTCTTAGACATCAAGGAATTGTGAATTTAGCGTTGGAGGGAAGTGTGTGGGGTATAAACCGCAAAGGAAGACCAAGAGATGGATACAGTAAGCAGATTCAGACAGATGTAGGTTGCCGTTCTTATATTAAGTTGAAGAGGCATGCTCAGGATAGGGTATTGTGGAGAGCTGCATCAAACAAGTCTCCAGACTGAAGACCAGAACAATAACATACGTCCAGCATATTTTCCACAACGCGTTGCCTTCTGCACACGATTCCTGAACCGTTTCATAGATGCACCCCTGTTTCCACGCCCAATTCTCTTCACAGATGAATGTAGGTTCATAAGGGAATCATGTCCATTAAAATTGTGATCGGTTGAATTTGTTTTCAAAACCCAACGTTTCATCCTCGTCTGCAGAGGAGATCTTCAGGGCGGCCTGTAGGATTGCAAGTCCAACCGACATCATCTAGAGACGAGGCCTCACAGCAGCCCGTGTGACGTCACACTGACCAGGCTGAATGGCTGGCCGCTGGGGCACACACACTGCCTCGTAGCGGCCAGCCATTCAGCTGGTGGCCGCGGCCTGGGGCCCTATTCTGTATCTTTTCGGCGCCCCAAAGTTCGGTTCGGTCAGAGAGCGCACCGAGGGGTCGAGTTATCGAAGCAGCTCCGTTAGTTTATTCTGTATGCCTTTCGGTGGCGTTGCGGTCCGTCTTCGTGGACGCTGTTGTCAAATCTGCTCGCATCAGCAAATCAGAAGTGTCTGACTGCTTCTCCGCGCATGCGCACTACTGCGTTTCCTTCCATGCGAGACAGCCCATCAAAATGTAAAAAATGAAAGTCGCGTATTTTATAATTTGGCGACGTAACACGGCAGTGTGTTCCGAGAACTACCTACTGAAACTTTTTTTAAATTTAATTAAAACTTTTTGTCACTGAAAAAAGAGAATATTTAAACTTTTATGAAAAGTTGTTTACTGGTGCTACTCTATGTTTATGACACCGTATCTCCTAAACTAAGCGTAGCACAGCAAAATAATTTTATAATTACCTTCAGTGTTATATGTTGTCAATGTCTGCAAACTTTCCGGCCAATATATTCAGTGATAGTGAAGTAATGAATTAAAATCTCACGTCTGACACAGAACTTTTACCAAACCAACGTCCAAAATGTGGTAAGCGACAAACTTTTTATCTTTACATTTTTTTTGTGGGGGTGTAAGCGAGAAAAATTTTAGGGAAGGTTTGAATTTATTTTTGCCGTTTGTTGGAAGGCGTTAGGTGCTACCGTTTGTCCTAGACGAGAGCAGAATTGTGCGGTTCATTGGCGCGGTGCGAGTTCAACGTGCTGGGAGGGAAGACGCGGCGTTAGCAGCAGAGAGAGCGCAGTGCTAGCAGTGAAAAACGTCTTATTTTGGCACTACGGAAGTACATGGAAGTTGCGGGAACGGAAAAGGATTACATATTAGTCTACACAGCTCTTACAAGCGCAAATTAGTCAATGTTTTTGTACTGAAGAAAGAGCGTACAATATTTTAATAACAAAACAGTTGTTTGCCGATGCAGGAAAGCTAAAGATTTTTTTTTTTTTTTTTTTTTTTTTTTTTTTTTTTTTTTTTTTTTTTAGATTCACTCATAACCAGTTTTAGTATTTTCTGTCGTTAACTGGACAAAACCTGAAACGAGAGGTTTGATTCCATCTTGAATCCAAGTGCTCAATGACTGTTAATTATACGGATGATGAAAAGCAGTCGCAAATATTTCTTTACTGTCGCAAAATTTGATTTTGGTCGCTGTCAGACTCTCATCAGTGCTTAAAACATAGTTTGAAACGTACAAAAATTTTCAGTCTTCAAATTGAAGATTATGTGATCGTCAACACGAAGGCGGAAAACTTTTCTTTGTTTCATACTGCGTTTCAAGAATTGAGAGTAGTCACACATGAATTATTTGTAACAAGACTAAAAAAAGTAAATGAATAAAAATAAAAGTCTACGTTTGTTTCACTCACAGAAATATCATCTTTTGTTTTATAATAAGAGTGAACCCCGATGTGTAAGAAACTACTGCTGGCGCTCGCTCTTACACGTACTTACACGTAAAAAATATTTTGCACAGGGGAGGATTCGAACCTAAAACACTTAGGGTGGGAGCTTGTCGCCTTAACTGCTACACCACAGCGTCTGCGAGAAATTGAGTTCTTTGTTTCCATTTACTTCATTGCGGAATGATTATCGGTTATTTATACTGCAACTAATTTGTATGATTTCCACTATCTAACTTCACAAAATTCCTTTCTATTTTAACTTAAACATTGAAAAAGTGTTTTGTGTAAGTAATAAATACTCAGTTTGTACGGAAAAGTACGGTAAAACACTACTAAGTACCGTTCAGATACATCAGTGACGTGCTTGTGGGCACAACAGGACTTAGGATTTTATGAAGATTTATAAAGAGTTTCAAAGCGGTTGAGTATCTGTAGTGCATATTTGAGTAATTGTCATGTACAAATACGAAAATTTGCCAAATACGACGCGACAGCTTTGCGAACGGCGAAAACGAAGGTGACGCCGTGTTTGATGGATTTCGTATTTACACTTTCATAATATGAGAGTTTGCAAGATAAATGAAACGGCGCATTAAAGAGATTACCGAGACGCGTATTTAAAAAAAAGTTTATTGCAATAGAGTTTACAGAAGTGCTATTTCGTTATATTAAACTCTAGAACGCTAGTAATTTTAACGAAATATTCTGATAATATCTGTAGACAACCTTGAAAATTAACTTTTTAAAGTTATTTATTACTTAAAAAAAAACAGATGTATCATTATCGGAATTTAAAACGACACAGCATTGCTAAAATAATAATTTATCTACGCAATCCAAGCCCACGGAACGAACCAAAAGGCCTCACCGAAACCTCAGCGGCTTTCGGTGCAGCGCTCAAAATTTCGGTAGCCATTTCGGGCGGTAGCAGGCCGCAGAAGCGTACAGAATAACCATTTTCACTACAGAACCGAAATTGACGTCACCACCGAGAAAAACACACCGAACCGAACGGTAAGAAAGATACAGAATAGGGCCCCTGGTCAGTGTGACATCCCACGGGCGGCTTTCGGTGCAGCGCTCAAAATTTCGGTAGCCATTTCGGGCGGTAGCAGGCCGCAGAAGCGTACAGAATAACCATTTTCACTACAGAACCGAAATTGACGTCACCACCGAGAAAAACACACCGAACCGAACGGTAAGAAAGATACAGAATAGGGCCCCTGGTCAGTGTGACATCCCACGGGCTGCTGTGAGGCCTGGTCTCTAGGTGGTGTCGGTCCAACACACACACTGGCTGGCTACTGACTGCCACTAAGTTCGGTGTTCGCGCGTTCCCGCGCCGACGCCTGACGTCACGTGTTTTGAAGACGTCAGTGCAACTGGCCGTCGTCCGCTGCCTCCGATCGCCGTTGCCATCACTCTGTAATGGAAGGGTGGTACATCTCTTCTTCAGCATCGGTATCCATAACCCGTTTAGTTTCATTCCCTCGGCCAGTTGCACTGACGTCTTGAAAATACGTGAGGTGACGCGTGGGCGCGAGAACGCGCAGACACCGAACTTAGCAGCAATCAGTAGTCAGCCAGTGTGTGTGTTGGACCTGCAATCCTACAGGCCCCCTGAAGTTGTCCTCCGCAGACGAGGACGAAACGTTGAGTTTTGAAAAGAAATTCAACCGCCCACGGCATAACAGCCCGGATAAGTTTAATGAACATGACATTTCCGGCCGCGAAAGTCTAGATTTTACTATCACAAGGGAGTGTCTTCTGAATGCTCGAAATAGCCATGTCTAGGCAAACGAAAACCCTCATGTCACGTATGTTCAGCGATTTCAATATACGTTTGGTATTAACGTATGGGCAGATATTCTGGACGGTCATTGGACCATACCTCCCTTCCATCCAAACTCATGGGTCCCGCATACTTTCTACGGCACATATTGGACCCGTTCTTGGAAGATGTGCCATGGAATGTCCGTCAGGAAATGTAGTTCCAGCATGATGCTGCACCACCTCATTTTTTACTGAATTGAAAGTGTTATAGAACGGAAACGATACATTTCCGGACATGGGTTCATATTCAGAATGTTACGTACTCACTACCCTCTGCAAAACCTGGAAGTTCGTAACTGGAATTTCCGAACACCCAGTATATGGCCAGTGGTGTCTCTTCAGTGTGTGCTGGTCGTGTGCCAATGCGTGAATAAAACCAGGAAATTATGCTATTATTCTTAATCAGTATAAAACACTTTACGTCTGTGATGTTGCTTCAGAATTCATCTTCGCCATAAATAAGTCAAATCTACAGGCCATAAATTGAACAAAATACCTAGAAATTAAAACCACGAAAGTTTTTTTGAAATAACGCATACAAAATATCGTGGGGAAGGCGAACCAAATTGTACGTTTCATTTGCAGAAAATTTAGAAAATGCAACAGTTCTACTAAAGAAACTGGCGGATGATACAGAAGAAGTTGACAGAAGGGCAGTTTGTTTTGTATTATCGCGGGAGTTGTACCTAGGTGTTACGGGGTGACCTGCCTGTCCCACCGTAGGAGTAGGACGTATTTCGTGTACAACACAGACGTTTGTATCGAGGTATTTTATTACTTGGACGTTATTTTGTTGATAGTTAACACTGCCAGATCAATAATACTAGCATAATCTTCGCCACAGCACCAAAGACAAGACAATTCACTGCTGGAATAAAATAAAAAGAGCCCCACTAACGCTCACACTCTCAGCCACGTACAGACGGCAACGCAACACAACCTCCAAGATTGACAGATTAATGCCTCTGACGTGGCTACACGCTGTACCAAGCGGCAAAATGTCTTACTAGAACCATGTTGTTCATCAACAAAACTGTAACTTTAAGGACTGATGCACACAATACGGTATAAATCAATTTTATGCGTTGTTGTCCAGGAACAACACTGGGAATGAAAGGGTTAACTAGTTTGTAAGTCTAGGGACTCATGAGTTTGGTTTACAGAGAAGTGAATATTTGATTTTATTAATCCGATACAGGGGAGTGAGTGTCGCGGAAATTGTGCACGAGTTGAGATAAAATCGTTAAAAGAAAGACGTTGTTTATTGCGGCAAGATCTATTTTCGAAATATCTTTTGCCAACTTTCTCCTCCGAACACAACCATATTCTGTTAGCACCCACCTACGTAGAGAGATATGATAATAATAATAAAATAACAGAACTCTGATCGAAAATGGAAAGATTTAGGTATTCCCTTTTCTTCACGCACTAGTAAAGGACGGAGTTGTAGAGAAACAGTATAGAAGGTGATCAATAAACCCTTTGTCAGGCACTTACTCATAAATACGATTTACAGAGTAAATCTATATCTATAAATGTGAACGTCTGTTCGGTGTACGTCTATCACGTGTGGACCACAAGACATAAAGAGCTAAAAATTTGTACAGTAACTAATGTCTACCCGGGGAAGGCTTTAGGCACGGTTTTATGGCGATCGGATAACTATTTATCTATATATATTAATGTGAATGTGTGTTCGGTGTACGCTTATCGCGTCCAAACGACAAATATTAGTACAGTTACTAATTTATACCCGAGGAAGGTTTTAGGCACGGTTTTATAGCGATCTGATAGATATTTAGTAACTTGAAGAATATAACGCGAAATGCGGAATAATAATGCTACTTTGAAAATTATATTTACTCTTTGAAAATGGTTTTATTGGTTGCATTGTTGCTTGAAGGTTGATAATGATAAAAGGGTGGAATATATTGGGATGGATTTTATCGGTGTATATAAAATTCTACGTGTGTGTATTAATATTTCGCTCTGCAGCGAAAACTACAAAAGGCAAACGAATGGTCTGTGTGTAATTGTTGTCCGAAGTCTCCCGTTGTACACCATAGCAGTTCCATGCCGATAGCTATAAGGGGGTGGAAGATATGTTGGTTGAAAGTCGTCAAATTATAAAAAAATCGGACTGAAGGCCAGCGATGACGTTTGCGACTCTATAGCAAGGAGGTTACATACAGCGAAACGAGATGCCACAGACCATATCTTTGGTCTATATGTGCTACGATGTCTTCAGCTCTTTCTCTGTAAGGTTAAGCATACGAATAAGGAAATATAACAATAAATAAAAAAGCAGTAAAAAAGAAATTTCTTTTAATACATCTCTTTAAAAAATCTATTTGATGTTTCGCGCATTTCATCAAGTGATCGATCTGTGATATTATTAATATCATTATTGTTTAATTTCGTGATTGGATTCTTCGAAACGAGTGCATTTTTACGTGTGATTTGATCTACACTATTTACCGTCCTGATAAACGGTAAGTGCATTGACTTCTGCAATCTGATAGGAATAGTTTTCAGATTGTTTGTAAAGAAGATATTGTATTTCATTTCATACTTCAAAACCAGTCTCATAGCACAATACTTAAAGATAGCTTCTCTATCATAATCAACCAATACGCGAGCAGAGCCGCGGGTTTAAGCTAGTATATATATATATATATGTAGACAATGGTATACATCATGTCAGAAACGTGATCTAAGATAATGATTCAACTCACGTCTTATCACGAGGCAAGCCCCTGGAAGTTTGAGGTAAGCTAGAGCTAACAGTGGCTTTGCAGCTGAATGCCTCGCTGCACACACGTCAGCTCCGGCCACTGGCTTCCCAGGAGGCAGTCAAGCTGTGGCTTTACTTACCAACACCTCAGCCACCTTCCGGCTGGCTGACTTCAGCCTGCACCACCGACTAGAAATTTGTTTGTTCACAATCAAGTGAGCCACTTGGTAGCAGATGATTCCACAGCTCCCACGTTTTTAAGGTAAAAGAAATATTTGTTTGTACGAACTTTAAAAGCACTTTTAAAGGACTCTGCCCTTCACAGTACATGTACATTCAAATCAAAAATTTTTTGCCTTTGAGAAAATGAGCTTCAATAAACAGATAGTTATAAGATAGTTTAAGTAGTGCATTAACCCCTTTTACACCATCTTTTGCACCTGCCTGGGGTGCGTCCGTTGGGTTTCGCTCGGCAGACACATGGCCGCAAAGTAGGTTTGTACAACACTGGTACACTGGAGGAATTAGTAGATTAGCTCATCCTACACGTAGTTATCAGTTAAATGTAGTATATGGTAGTCACGCTAACATCAAATGCAAAACACTCGCAACAAAAATGGGCGTAACAACTAATTAAAAAATAGTAATATAAGTAGGTCCATTAATGTATTAGGTGATGGGTTGTATAGATGGTATCAAAATAAAAAACAGTTATGCTAACGCATCTTGAATTCTGTGGTTGGCCGGGCTGAGGCTAACTTGTAATGGGTAAGGTATGAGTTCAATTCCAGCTGGGGTAACAGTGTTTAACAGTCACAAAAATATCCTATTAACCCCTTTAGAGCCAAGTAAAGAATTCAGGACTATGCCGTGTTTCAAATCAACCTTACACATGGTTATCCGCTACTAACTAGAAAAGAGTTGGATTAATTTTTGTTGTTTCCTCAAACGGCTAAACACCTCCATGTCTCTACGAACGGCGCAATCCTAACTAGCAGTGAACGAGAATGTGATGGTAGCAACCTCGGCGTGTGAGGTAAATAGTGACGATATGCACAGCGTTGGAGTCCCAGACAGCACAAAATTATTTGTAGAGTTACTTCTATCGGCGCATGTGTACATCCCACTAATTGTGAAAAGACAACGATTATATTATCTCTATTCGTATCTTTGATACACGAGCGAATGGTGTCGGGTTCGAGTCCCTGCCGGCGAAAAATCAATCGTATCTCTGTTGCAAGTCCCAATAAAATGCAATTAGTGAATATATCAAATATGTGACATCTGATTGTGCTTAGTTAACAATTCATATAGGTACTGCGTTCTATTCCGCAACCTTATGGCGCTTGACGCCTGAGAGTTGAACTATATTACAAATCTTTAGTGATTAGCTCTCAGAACAATATGGGCTTAATGGAATGCCTGGTGCAGTGCTAAATTTATCATTTATATACGGGTTCGGACATCGACCTTTTTAACTGATACTCACGAAAACGTCAGTGTTTTACGTCTCTTTATCTTACTCGAGTTTCGATAAAACACGTAAGCTTTGGTTGTTCAACAGTGCGTTCAAATTCAGATCACGAACAATAACTCATCACGTCATTAAATGAGTGTGAAAAGATGTATGACTTGCCACTTATTGTAATGAAATTTAATTTAAAGTATTACTGTCTCATCTTTAATAACGTGTATTCTAATATTTGTTGTATGATGGGATTGGTTTACATCAGTCCTGACTGCCATAAGGCGCAATATTCTCTAGGGTCTCTTGTGGTACTTATTGTGTGTAGTCATTGACTGCACTGCGCAGGTTGCTTAGTGTCAGGTACTGCCAACACATTGGAATTCATGGGTGACCCACTTTTTGTTTTGTTTTTAAGTGTACATTGAGCAAGCTAAGAAGGAAAGCAAGAAGAAATTTGGAAAAGGAATTAATGTTCAGAGTGAAGGAATAAAAACATTGCGTTTTGCCGATAACATTGTAATTCTGTCAGAGACAGCAAAGTATCTGGAAGAGCAGTTGAACGGAATCAACATTGTGTTGCCAGCTGCCACCAGTGCCACATCGTAAACAGCGCTATTATCTTAATTTAATTTGTGTGAATTTTAATTTGCCAGTCTAGGTCATTTTCGTTAGTACTTCGGTTTTAAGAGGTTTATTCCCGCGTACTTGGCAGATATCGTTTGTACTACTGTTTTAATACTTTATTCTATCGTATTTGATAAATACCGTTGTGTTTAGTTTTCGTCTTTGACTGGTGTATTTCAAAACAAGTCAGAGACCGCTACTAAAGCTCGTTATCAGTCAGTCCAGTGCCAGCTGCCACCAGTGCCATATAGTAAACAGCGCTAAGCTTACATTCCCACTCGTTTGATAACTGTGTATTCCACAGATATTCTTGTTTATTTTGTAAACTGCCGGACTCAGTTTTGTTGATTTGACAGTGTAGTTACCACTGACCACAGTTCAGTCAGCAGCCAGCCGCATTTATTAGAGTACTAGGCTACTTAAAAGTTGTTTACCTAGTTTTCTACTTTCTGCAGTTAGTTGTATCGAAAGGATGGATAGGATGTGCGCCTGCTGTGTGCGGACACAGCAGTTCGCGAACAGCTGAGCGTGCTGTTGTCTACGGTCAGCCGTCTTCAGGCTGCTGTCTCGGGGTGTAGCGATGGTGGGAAGTCTGATGCGTCGAGTGGGACACCTCAGGTGTCTCACGCTTCGCTCTATGTCCCTGTTACCGAGGCACCTTCAGGTGTACCGGACGCCGTCGAGCCGCCTTCTCCGCAAGGGGAGTGGCGGGTTGTACGGCGTTCGCGTCGCTCGAGGCGGAAGGCCAGTGTGGAGGCTGGACGTCCGTCCGCGCCCGTTCGTCCTGTGAGTGAACGTGTGGCCACTCCTTCAGCAGGGTCCGAGCATGTGCACGGGGGGAGGGGATTATTAGTTATTGGGAGCTCCAATGTTAGGCGCGTGATGGAGCCCCTTAGGCAGATAGCGTCAAGATCCGGAAGGAATTCCAACGTGCACTCAGTGTGCCTGCCGGGGGGCCTCAACCGAGATGTGAAGGCGGCCTTGCCGGCGGCTATCGACGGTGCGGGGTGCAGTCGACTGCAAGTCGTGGCTCACGTCGGCACCAATGACGCTTGTCGCTTGGGTTCTGAGGACATCCTCAGTTTCTACGAGCGGCTGGCGGAATTGGTGAAGGCTGCTGCCTTCGCATGCGGGGTGCAAGCAGAACTATCGATTTGTAGCTTTGTTCCCAGGGTTGATCGGGGTCCTTTGGTTTGGAGCCGAGTGGAGGGTCTGAACCAGAGGCTTCGCCGACTCTGTGACAGTCATTGCTGCAGATTTCTGGATCTGCGTTATCGGGTGGGGAATTGCAGGGTGCCTCTAGATAGATCAGGGGTGCACTACACTAAGGAAGCGGCTACTCGGGTAGCAGAGTACTTGTGGAGTGCACACCGTTTTTTTTAGGCTAGGCGCTAACTGTGATGAGCACTCGCATGTCAGCATTCAAACAGCGAATTCAGGCCACGTTCGGAACAAAAATTCGAACATCAAAATATTAGCCGCGAACTTAAAGAGTGTTAGAAACAAAGTTTCCGAATTTGCCGCACTGCATGGAAGCTATTGCGCTCAGATAGTTTTAGGCACCGAAAGCTGGCTAAATTATGATGTGTCAAGTTCAGAAATATTTAGCGAAGCGTGGAATGTATATCGGAAAGATAGATCGGATACAACTGGAGGAGGAGTGTTCATCGCTGTGGACAAAGATATTGTTTCTTCTGAGATCGAGGTTGAAAGTAACTGTGAAGTTATCTGGGCCCGAATAACAGGTCTAAAAGAAGTAAAGTTAATAGTTGGGTGTTTTTACCGGCCCCTCAGTGCTGCTGTAAGAGTTTTAGAATCATTCAAAGAAAGTCTACACCAGGTAGTGCATAGGTATCCGGGCCATGTAATATTAGTCGGAGGAGACTTTAACCTTAAGAGTATAGATTGGGACCTCGCTAGTTACATTGCAGGCGGTACAGACAAGCAGTCTTGCGAGCTACTTTTGGACACATTCTCCGAAAACGGTCTTGAGCTGTTAAACCGGCAACCCACGCGCAATGGAAATATTCTAGACATTATAGCCACAAACAGGCCTGACCTTGTTAACGATGTCTGTGTAGAGACAGGAATTAGTGATCATGGTATCGTCATAGCGTCGATGGTGACCAAAGTTCATAAACCAATCAAGAAGGCTAGGAGCGTGTTTTTGTTGGGAAGAGCCGATAAGCAAATGTTACGATCGCACTTAGAAAATGAATGGGTATCGTTTAATTCCGGGACTATGGATGTAGAGGAATTGTGGGCTAAATTTAAGTGAATTGTTAATAAAGGGTTAGAGAAATATGTGCCAGTAAAGACGATCAAGGATGGAAAAGATCTACCGTGGTATAGTAATAATGTGAGAAAGCTGCTGAGAAAGCAAAGGCTGTTGCACTCTCGATTAAAAAAAGAACACGCAAATGTTGACAGGCAAAAGTTAGTAGAGATTCGTGCGTCTATAAAAAGATCGATGCGCGATGCATACAATAATTATCACAGCCATAACTTAGCAAAAGATCTTTCCGAGAACGCGAAAAAATTCTGGTCCTATGTAAAATCGATAAGCAGGTCAAAGCCCACCGTCCAGCCACTCGTTGATCATTCCGGGGCAGTAATAGAAGAAAGCAAACGGAAAGCTGAAGTTCTAAATTTAACCTTTAATAAATCTTTCACGCAGGAGGACCGCACAAATGTACCATCATTTGATCAACGTACTAATTCCGAAATGGGGGACATAGCAATAGGTATTTCCGGTGTAGAGAAGCAGCTGAGAGAGCTAAATACGATTGTCTGCTGATCCGGATGGAATACCAGTTCGGTTTTACAAATAGTATTCTGCGGCATTGGCCCCTTACTTAGCTTGCAGTTATCGCGAATTTTTAATTCAGCGCAAAGTTCCTAGTGATTGGAAAAAAGCGCAGGTGACTTCCGTTTATAAGAAAGGAAAGAGAACTGACCCACACAATTACAGGCCAATATCGTTGACTTCAGTTTCATGTAGAATTTTGGAGCATATTCTCAGTACGAATATAGTAAATTTCCTTGAAACGGAAAAGCTTCTTTCCATGAATCAGCACGGGTGTAGGAAACATCGTTCATGTGAAACTCAGCTTGCCCTTTTCTCACATGACATCTTGCGAGCCATGTATGAAGGGCAAAAGGCGGATTGTGTTTTTCTCGACTTCAAAAAGGCGTTCGACGCGGTGCCACACTGCAGACTGCTAATGAAGATACGAGCTTATGGAATAGATTTGTGACTGGCTGGAAGACTTCCTAAGTAGTAGAACGCAGTACGTTGTTCTCGACGGCGAGTGTTCATCAGAGAATATTTAATCCCAGAAGGTATATAGCTTTCGTGGATTACGAGTGTATCTTCAGGCGTGCCCCAGGGGAGTGTGATAGGACCGATATTATTTTCTATCTATATAAATGATCTAATGGACAGAGTAAGTTGTAATTTGCGGCTGTTTGCTGATGATGCTGCGGTGTATGGGAGGGTGTCGTCTTTAACTGACTGTAATAGCATACATGATGACTTAGACAAAATTTCTAGTTGGTGCGAAGAATGGCAGCTAGCTCTCAATGTGGAAAAATGTAAGGTGATGCGCATGAGTAGAAAAAACAATCCTATAATGTTCGAATACAGCATTAGTAGTGAGCTTCTTGATGCTGTCACGTCGTTCAAATATCTAGGCGTAACATTGCAGAGCGATATGAAATGGAACAAACATGTAAGGACAGTTGTGAGTAAGGCGGACCGCCGACTTCGGTTTATTGGGAGAATTTTGGTAATATGTACTTCACCCGTAAAGTAGACCGCGTATAAAACGCTTGTACGACCACGTCTTGAGTATTGTTCAAGTGTTTGGGACCCGCAGCAGATCAGTTTAAAGGAAGACATAGAGGCGGTTCAGAGACGAGCAGCTAGATTTGTTACCGGTAGGTTCGACCAATGCGCGAGTGTCACGGAAATGCTCCGGCAACTCAGTTGGGGATCGCTGGAAGAAAGACGACGTTCTTTTCGTGAATTTCTGTTAAGTAAATTTAGAGGGCCGGAATTTGAAGCTGAGTGTAGTACGATCTTGCTGCCGCCTACTTACATTTCGCGTAAAGATAACAAAGACAAGATAAGAGAAATTAGGGCTCGTACGGGGGCATATAGGCATTCTTTTTTTCCTCGTTCAATTTGGGAGTGGAATAGGAAAGGAAATGCCTAGTAGTGGTATAGTGTACCCTCCGCCACGTAACTTACGGTGAATTGCGGTGTATGTATGTAGATGTAGAAATGAGCGTATAAGATGAAAATTAACAAGAGCATAACAAGGGTAATGAAATGCTGTTTAAGAAAATCAGACAATGCTGAAGGAATTAGATTAGTCCACGAAACAATAACGGTAGTATGTGTGTTTTGTTACTTGGGCAGTAAACTTAAATAAGATGGTGGCAGTGCAGAGATATAAAGTGTAGAATAGCAACGTGGAGAACAACAGTTTGAAAAAACAGAAATTTGCTAACATCGAATATTAGTTTAAGTGTAAGGAAGCCTTTTCTGGAGGCATTTGTCTGGGATGTAGCCTTCTATGGGAATGAAACATGACGATAAATAGTTCAGACAGGAAGGTGATAGAGATTTTTTTAATATGGTCTACAGAAGAATGCTTAAGATTAGGTGGGTATATCGCGTAATTAACAAAGAGGTACTGAATAGAATTGGGGAGAAATGGACCTTTGGCATACCTTGTCTAAAAGAAAGGATTGATTGGTAGGACACATTCTGAGAATCAAGTGATTGTGGATTCAGCATTGGAGGGAAATGTGTGGGGTAACAGACACACCGTCTACCAGCTGAACTCAGTTTTCAATTACCCTGATGTCGACGAAATATTGTAAATGGAACACTCTATGGTTATATACGTTGTTGTATTGTATAATGACATTAGGTTCACTACACAGGAATAGCAAGAATAATTTAAACTTCTTAGTTGCACTGCGAAAACCTATACATTACAGAACTTTTGCTGACCACGAGTTTCTTTCTCAAGCACAAAATGCAGTGAACGAATTCGTTATCGCAACCTTGTCGGCATAGATTTTTAGTTTTTAAGCCTTGACTTGGATTTTTCCTTGATAATTTCAAATTGTATTTCGAACTTACCAACATCTAATTAGCAAATAAAAGTAGAATGGTGATAGTCAAGTGCAATAATATTAAAATGTAATAATAACATCAATAATAATAATAATAGAAATAATAACAATCATATTACTGCCACGGTTCTTAAAAGTCAAAGTTCGACAATATTTTCTAGGACTTGTAAGAAGTGGTAATAAAAAGTAATCGAATTCAATGAGAGATTTTTACGTGTCAAAAAAATCATTACACTTCAAATGAATAACACGATCTCACAGATTGCAACGGGAATCCTGCATGAAACCGGCCTTTGTAAAAAATTTCACTCGATGCTTCATTCTTCATCTATACCTTGTGACAGTCTCTGATTTGGATTAATATGTGTAGGAAAACCACCTGGATTTCAGGCAGGATGGCCGTCTTATTTTGGGTGGAAGTGCTATTCCATTTGATGTGGAAGTCCTTTACAATTTTATCATGTTTTTGACTTTGTCAACATTTGGAGACGCGATCTGTCCTTTCATATATAAGGATAAATGCTTAAGCTCAATATCGCGACTTTATTTAATGATCACTTTCAGCTGTTTAACGAGCCATCTTCAGCGCATAAATGTATTTGGAGTACATGACTGTCGTCATATCAGTATATCGTATTGTACAATTAAAACAATACAGCCATCACAATGTAAAATAATTTTTCATATTCATGAATGGAAAATAATATATGGCCATGAAGCAGGTCACTTCAAGCAACTGAAATTTATACAGTCTAAGGTAAAGCAAAACATAGGATAGGTAAACTGCACCATATGTTCATTCATCCATATAGTAAATCAGCAAAACTGTGAATATTATGTAATGTTCTTCTAATGCTTGTAAATTTGAATCTAGGACGCCAGTAGGTGCAGTTCACAGACCTTTAGTCACAAATGTATGTAATCACAAGGATAGTAATTTAATGTGTAAAGCTGCATTATACTCGTACATTTCAGGTTATCCAAGACAGCAATGTGGTGGTGTCATCTTATGTTACATTTTTGCTACAACATGGACTTTTCTGTCCTTGTCTGGGTTCTCTCACATACGAAAACATAGACCTCAGGTTGAATTACTACTTAGCTAAGGCCAATAATCTTTCACACGTGTACTGTAGCATATTTTTACATAAATATATGTCTGTGACTGAAAAAGGGTAATTTTTAGCTCCTGTTATCAGTTAGAAACCTTATGAGCTCATTTGTAATCTGACTGTACTGACTTTTATCTTACGGTATGACTGTATCTTATTAGGACTTTGAGAGATTGATATGCTAGCTTGATCGACTGTAGCGCTATCTGGTAAAGGTAACTCCAATAGAGCGGAGTGTGCACTGATATGAAACTTCTTGGTAGATTAAAATTGTGTGCCGTAATCGGGACTCGAACCTGGGACACTTGCCTTTCGTGGGCAAGAAAGTAGAAGGCGAGGTACTGGTAGAAGTAAAGTTGTGAGGACGGAACATGAAGCATGGCGAGATAGTTCAGTTATACCTGTGTGGTAACGTGCTGACCTGTGAAAAAGCGTCTGTCATGGTTCGGGGTTCCGGTCTCGCTGAATATAACATTTTCATAGACGTGGTAAAAGGTTAAGGTGTCGGGCGCCGTGGCTTAGCGAACCCGATCCGGGGGCTATACGTACTCTGTAATAAAAAAGCTGAGCCAAATATTCAACGGCCAACAAATTGAACCAACGACCGCAAAGCATAGATCTACCTGAAAAAAAAAGGGGGTCGGTAGAGCGCTTGTCTGCGAAAAGGAAAGGTCCCAGGTTCGAGTCCCGGTACCGACACACAATTTTAATCTGCCAGGAAGTTTGTAACTCCACTAGTCAATCTAAGTAGCAAACAGTCTCCTTCTCGCCGCTTTATTGGCCACGTCAGTTTCATTGTGTATTTTTAAACATACCAATTCTGGCATTTTACAAATATTTTAAAATTGTTTGGAATAAGACAAGTATACTTCATAGAGGTATTTTAAGATATGTACCTGGGTATCCTTTCATTTCTCGCTATTTATTTGTGCAGAGACGATTGAAAATGTAGTGCAGTTTATAATTTTCAATGTTTTGCCTTAGCTTATACTATGCATGCATTTTGAGTTACAATTCAGGAATATAACAAATGATTTTACACTGTGATGGCTGTCTTGTCGTAACTGTGTAATATGCTTTAGTAGCATAACGACTGTCATGTAATCCAAACACATTTACGGTATAAACAATATAATTAACTTCATATTCGTTTTGCTCTGTTATAAATCGGTAGGTATAACTTTGGATATGGGGTAATGAAAAAAAAAGTTTTGTATATTGGTTTTTTACGATGAATATACGAAAAACATTTGAGACCTCGGAGTTAATGTCAGAGATAGGGGTTTGGACTGAAGAGGGGGACGAGTCAGGGTAAATACAGGGTGTTACAAACAGGTACAGCCATACTTGCAGGAAACATTCGTCACACACAAAGAAAGAAAATATGTTATGTGGACAAGTGTCCGGAAACGCTTAATTTCCATGTTAGAGCTCATTTTATTACTTCTCTTCAAACCACATTAATCATGGAATGGAAACACACAGCAACAGAACGTACCAGCGTGACTTCAAACACTTTGTTACAGGATATGTTCAAAATGTCCTCCGTTAGCGAGGATACATGCATCCACCCTCCGTCGCACGGAATCCCTGATGCGCTGATGCAGCCCTAGAGAATGGCGTATTGTATCACAGCCGTCCACAATACGAACACGAAGAGTCTCTACATTTGGTACCGGGGCTGCGTAGACAAGAGCTTTCAAATGCTCCCATAAATGAAAGTCAAGAGGGTTGAGGTCAGGAGAGCGTGGAGGCCATGAAATTGGTCCGCCTCTACCAATCCATCGGTCACCGAATCTGTTGTTGAGAAGCGTACGAACACGACGACTGCAATGTGCAGGAGCTCCATCGTGCATGAACCACATGTTGTGGTACTTGTAAAGGCACATGTTCTAGCAGCACAGGTAGAGTATCCCGTATGAAATCGTAATAACGTGCTCCAGTGAGCGTAGGTGGAATAACATGAGGCCCAATCAAGACATCATCAACAATTCCTGCCCAAACGTTCACAGAAAATCTGTGTTGATGACGTGACTCGAGGAAGTACAGTACATACTAACGAAACAATTGGGTATTTTGATAATTGTCTGCACGAATTATTTCAATTTACATTTAAAGAGAAATACTAAAATGGACTCTAACATGGAAATTACGCGTTTCCGGTCGGCCGCCGTGGCCGAGGTGACTGAAGCACTCTAGTCACGGTCTACACGGCCGCTGCGGTCGGGGGTTCGAATTCCCCCTCGGGAATGGATATTTGTGCCGTCCTTAGTCTTAGTTCATAAGTAGTTTGTAAGTTTAGGGACTGATAACCCCGTAGTTAAGTCCCATAAGGTCTACAAACATTTGAACATTTTGAAGCGTTTCCGGACACATGTCCACATAACATATTTTCTTTCTTTGTGTGTGAGGAATGTTTCATGAAAGTTTGGCCGTACCTTTTTGTATCACCCTGTATACGCAGTGGTGCGAAATCACAATGGCAAGGCCGCGGTGGAGTAGCCGAGCGGTCTAAAGCGTCTCGCTGCGGAGCGAGCTGTTGCTCGCCGTGGAGGTTCGAGTCCTCCCTGGGGCATGGGTGTGAATGTTGTCCTTACGTTAGTTAACCTAGGTTTAATTAGTTTGTAAGCTACGGACTGATGACCAAGCAGTTTGGTCCGATAGATTTCCAAACATTTGAACATTTCACAGTGGCAGGCTGCGGAGGGGCCATCGCGACTGCCTAGTGAGCACCAGACCAGGGTTTCAATCCTGGTCTTGTACAAATTTTAAAAAAGTTGCTTCAGTTTGTTTATACACGACATAAATGTTAAGTTTGAGCAAAACACGGCTACTTTAGAAAATATGAGAATGGGTCGGACAAGTCACAAAGCACGTGGAGGAACGTAATCTACACATAAGGGTAGTCGGGTGGATAGTGCAGGCTCACCTTGACGTAGTAGGAGACGTAGATGGCGAAGACGTTGCGGTCGTCGGGCGCGGAGGGCGCGGCCATGACGGTGGAGGCGAGCGCGGCGCCGGGCCGGTTGAAGGAGTCCTCGAGCGCGATCCAGTTCTTGGTGGCGCTCTTGGCCGGGCGCAGCGCGTACGTGCGCCGCAGGCTGCTGCCCGGCGCCAGCGGGCACTCCGCGCCGCTGTTCTGCATCGCCACCACGTTCTTGAACTTGCCGTTCGTGAACATGCACACGTCCACGTGCTGCACCGCGAACACCTGCAACACCGCCGCCACACAAGCTGCACACTCGTCGCTAATTACGCACTCGTCGTGCGCGCAATTTACCTTCGGTCTGCTTGCCATTTCGGCGGTGTACCGCAAAACTTTGCTGGTCGTTCCCTTCACTAACCACCCGCACAGTAAGCAGTCCCAGTGATGAGGGACACGTAGATAATGTCGTGAGAAAGGCGAACCACAGACTGCGTTTTATTGGGAGAACCCTTGAAACATGCAACGGAACTACTAAAGAGACTGCATACACTACGCTTGTCCGTTCTTTTATGGAGTATTGCTGCCCAGTGTGGGATCCTTATCAGGTGGTTTTGACGGAGGACATCGAAAGAGTCCAAAGAATGGCAGCTCGTTTCGTATTGTCACGATACAGGGGACACAGCGTTACGGAAATGATACAGGATCAGCTTATCGATGCGGCGTGGGCTTCTTACGAAACTACAATCTCCAACATTCTCCTCCGAATGCGAAAATATATTGTTGACTCCCACTTACATCATCAGAATAAAATACGAGAAATTAGAGCCCGAACGGAGAGATTCAGGAGTTCATTCTTCCCGCGCGCTATTCCAGAATGGAATGGGAGATAAATAAGTATAACGGTGGTTCTATGAACCCTCTGCCAGGCACTTAAATGCGATTTGCAGAGTATTCCATGTAGATGAGAGAGAGGGTGGGATGTCATATAGGTACCGGCGGAAAGAAAGGCACAAACAGATTCCTGGGCGCATCCGTACATAGAGCGGAATTTTCGTAATAGGTTATTTATTGGTGCTAGTGAACAGAAAGAAAGTGATCCAAAATTTTTAGCATTCTGCAAAATGTCAAACGAATCTTACACCGCAGCGCAGTGGGACGTAATCCCCAAAACGTGGCCAAAACCCCAAGACGTCGTTTAATTCACACAAAACTCATCACACGGGGGTTTCTGAGGTCGCTGATTACGAATTTGATGGTAAAAATTGTCTAAAAATGGGGGAACTAATAGAGCAACGTGATCCATGAAAATCCATAATAATTCATTAATAATAGCGTATATATAGTATTCAGACACTAATCATTAATACACTGCCAACGTGATTTGTTTATTATAACAAAATAACAGAATATTTGTCGAAAATATATCGGAAAAAGAGGTTCTTCAATACCACACACGTTGTAATTCAATGATATGATGAAACAATCTTCAAAGTCGATGACACAACACAAATAATAAATGAAATAGTATAATCAACGATAGAAGTAATAAGTATAGCTAATAAAGACAATCGTTCTTAATTTCAAAATTTAATATGATTGAAGATGTTACCGTGATGATTGGTTTTGTATCTAGCAATCAGTCAGTATCGCTCTCGACGTTCTCAGAGACAGAATCCATATCGAAATTTTCATGGGCAATCGTGGTATAATTGTTATTGCAGGGGACAGGAACAGCTTTATTGGCTCCTTTGACAAACGTTTCACATGTGTTTGTAGCAGTTTTCTAATACTGGATATGAATGGATCCGAAGTTACCACAAGCCTCTTTAAAACGTCTTCTATTGTTTTTACACGTGAACATTTTTTGGAAAAGTCTTCCCGATACTTTTAATGTCTTTGTTCCTTGCTTCTTCCCTTCTTCTACGAAATGTCGTCCGCACGGGCACCTGTAAATATTCATTATACAAGAGAAATGGCAGATTTTGGCAGCTGAGTCTTGTAAATTCCATCAGATAATTAATCAATCAATAGTCTGGGACTTTAAATTCCGCGGTATATGCTATTTTTGCTCTAGTTGAGAATGCAAGTTCGGCAAAGGATGGTCATTTTGCACAGGCATCGGAAAAAATATAAATAGGATAACCATGAAATTTATACCGATTTAGTCTACGAACATTTTGTACATACCTATAGATACCGTTTCCATCTTTTAGAATTGAAATTCTTCAATTCACTATCCAAATATTCACTCACAAATCGGGAGGAAATTTGCCTTCATTCCACAGGGCCGCGTGTACTCTAGACGAACGTCACTTTTGAACTAACGTAACTCGAAAGGTATCTAAGGTGGCGACCTCTCCTTCTGGAATGAGATGCATCAATCCTTCCCCTACCCAATCCACCCATCTAAATTCCGAGAATCGAAATGTCATTTTTCGGAGTTTTTGCCACGTTTTAGGGATTTCGTCCTGGTGTGCGCTGTAGTGAAAACAGCAGCTAATATTGAGCACATGGATTCAAACATGAGGGATTGCGTGAATGCTCAAAAACGTATACTGGTGACATTAAAGTAATCACTTTATTCTATATCAGTAACACAAGTATAGTAGCATAATAAGATTATGTTTATCTCTGTAGGTGTTATAACAATATCAAATTCTGTGCATTCGTATGATCACATTATATTTATTTATTTGTTTGTTAAAAGTTCATTCCTAAATCACAAATATGCGCATAAGAAAGTAAATTACACTAGCTCGCTGCGAGAGCACTGACACCATGGCCAAAGTGCAGCGAGCTTCAGGAGAGGACCTTTCACGCCATTGTAGCATATCGTCGGAAGACGTCGCCGTAACTCAAGGTACGCACCCTTAATACCGAAAGCTAACGCTGATTAATTACTGTTTCTATTCCGTCTTCGTACTTGCCTGCACAAAGCACGTGGTTTATGGTACGATATAGAGTGAATCGGAGGATCTCGTCTCTGTACCTCTGAGCAGTCAAAGCGCTATTCTGAACGATATAGAGTTTCGGTACGTCAGCCAACACTGATCCCTGGTCGCACCATTCTCCTACCACCACGATATGGTGATATCATAAGCAGGACTGTCCTGAGTTATCTCCAGGTGAGGGAACGACAAGTGTCCAAATGCCGCGCGTGCTGGAGCGCCGTGTTGCGGTGCGCGCGGTCGTCCGCAGTCGGGGGTTCGATTCCCCCCTCGGGCATGGGTGTTTGTGTTGTCCTTAGTTTCGTTTGCCTTAGGTTAAGTAGTTTGTAAGCTAGGGACTAATAACCAAGCTGTTAAGTCCCATAAATTTACAAACATTTGAAAATTTGATTGTCCGGCTGAATACAAAATATTGACTCATCTGTGAACAGAACCTATCGCCATTCGTTACGACTTCAATGCAGATGTTCCTCCGCCCAGTTTCTGCGGGCTCTACGGTGTCGTGGTTTTAATGAGACACGCACGGTAGGCCTCCGTGCGTAGAGGCCACATTCCCGAAGGCTATTTCGGACTGTTTATGTTGATATTGCGCGACCTGATACAGCCTGGAGGGTGCGTTGTAACTAAGTTGCATTCAGCCTCCTGTCTCGACGGCTCTTGTTGATGTTACCCGTGGACAACCTTGGCCTTGTCTTCTTTTAGTGGTTGCTATTGTCTGAAATCGCGTCGAGGTCCTGGAAATTACACTTTGGGACACTCCAATAACTGCAGTCACCTCCCTGTGTCTGTCCCGCTTCCAACCTTTCTATGGCTCTCCATGCCATAGCTTAGGGTAAGTAACATTGTTGTGGATTGCACTACTTGCTCACTACACTATTTGAACCCAACTACTTGTGTAATTTGTTTAGTAGAGTAAATACAAATCAACACCAAACACCAAACACCTCTGCAGCAACTGTCTGTTATTACCACTATCTCGGTTGCCGTAGTGTTGTCTCCATTCCGTAGAACCGACAGAAGACGTCGAACCATTTTCTTTCATTCTGCCGATGACAATACTACACGATATAAGTTTTTGACCTTTGTATCAAAATGTTGGACTTGTAAAAGATAGATCTGAGCAGGATACAAGCAACAGAAACGCACTTTCTACGAGGGATCTTCGGTAAGGCGAGAAGGGGCGAAGTCAGATGCAAAGAAATAGTTCAAAGCACGTTACAAATCAAGCATTTAAAAGATATTATGGGGAGTAATAGGCTTAAATGTTTGGCCACATTAAAAGAATAGGACCAAGAAGACTTCCCAGAAGAGTCTTGGAATGGACAGAATATCGTTGGAGACAAGTTGGAAGACCACGAACAAGATGGTGAGGACAGATGAAAGAAAATGTGTACCGATGAGAACTGCAGTGGGAGGAAAAGCTAGACGACAGATTGCGAGAGAGATGAGAAGCTTGAAAGAGACTCCGTCAATGTCCTGCATAAGCAGAAACGTTATAGGAAAACGAAGAACAAGGTGACTTGTGTGGGCAGATGCCTCATTGCTTTCAAGTGTACAGTGCTTCACGAGAGTAACTGAATAGTATGCGGGTGGTCTAGTCTGAAGACACAATTAGGCATCAACTTTTAAGTTTCACTAGTTGCCGTGATGAGAAAGGGCAAATTGCTTATAACACTGAGAATACATGTATTGGAGTTATTATGATGGAAATTTGATTCCAACTGTTCCCTATTGCCTTCTTTCTGCCATATTAGACCCCAAAAATAAAAAAATATCGTTGCGCTGGAAAGTAATCCTTTACTGTAAATTCACGTTCAGAATATGATTGGGGTGGGTGGATTTTCACTAAGCCTCCTGTGCTGCTCCTGTCAGATGTTGGATAAACAAATTTACGGTTCAGCCGACCACTTTCGCTGAAGTTAAAAGTAAACTGTCAACAGCGATCCTTTAATCAAGGCGCATTTGCGCCTGATGAAGTAATCAGCAACTTCGGTTTAATCAGTCTCATGGTCCATGAATTAAATATTACCACAGGGAAGAAACACGTGGAGTCGAAAGCAACCTACTGTTTTCAAGCAACTTTGAAGCTATGCATTTGGGGTGCAGGAAACCCGCATCTCTAGCACAGACTCTGATTTTTGAAAGTGGAAACATGTAGCAGATTAGATATATAAAACATAGTATCCACAGTTTCTGGTTTGACCGTTATTTATTGTTAATTTTCCTTTATAGTAAGCTATATGATTGGTTTATATTGCCGCGAGAGACCACGCCCACTAACTGCGGGGTGGCGCAGGGGATAGCGTCACTGACTGCGAAGCAGAAGGTCACCGGTTCAATCCCGTCCACCAGCTAAAAATTGTTTCTTTGTAATTAACAATTCCAAAATGTTATACATCTTTCTTACGTTCACTTGTAATTTCTACTTGTTTCTTATGTCAACTGTTCTTGGATGGATGCTTAGGGTTTAACGTCCCGTCGACAGCTTGGTCATTAGAGACGGAGCTAACGCTCGGAGTTTTTGGGTTAGGATGAGGAAGGAAATCGGCCGTGCCCTTTGAAAGGAACCATCCCGGCATATGCCTGGAGTGATTTAGGGAAATCACGGAAAACCTAAATCTGGATGGCCGGAGGTGGATTTGAACCACCATCCTCCCGAATGCGAGTCCAGTGCGTTACCACTGCGCCACCTCGCTCGGTCAACTGTTCTTCTAATTTCTGGTACATTCTGTCTATGTATAAATAGCAGAGCACTCTGCCCGAGAGGCAGTTAGTGCTGCATGTATGTTAAGTTCGTAATAAACGTGCTTTCAGTATAAGTGCTGTGTTCAGTTGCCTTCGAAGTCAAGCCTGCTTCCATTTCAACGCGACAATATTATAAACCTTTTATCTCAACAAAACGAAAGAAAGAACCAGTAATGTTTTTATTGCCTTATTATGTAAAACCATCGTATCTCAGCTATTAGCATGACAGTGAGAGCTAATGACCTCGGTGCTACGCTCTAGCGAGGAAGAAACAGATATACGTAGGCAACCATTTTTGTGAAAAAACCACGCATCAGGTTTCTGACTAATGAGCTTTTCACTATAAGTCGATTATATGCAGAATGCAATTTTTTGAATTGCTAGAATTATATTTATCGATGGTGAGTGGAATGTAGTTGCAGAACGTATATCTATCGGGACTGCACTTGCAGTTCTCACTGAGCGAGGCGGCCAAGTGCTCACTCACATGCCGGGGGGGGGGGGGGTTCAAATCTGCATCCCGCCATCTGGATATACGTTTTCCGAGATTTCCCTAAATTACACGAGGAAAATGCTGGAATGTTTCCTTTGAAATAACACGGTCAGTTTTCTTGTTCATTCTTAGCTAAAATGTCCGAGGGGGGAGTCGAACCCTAGGCGGCAGCGGCAGCGGCCGCTCAATCCGGCAGACGCGCCCATTCGCTCACGACGACCAGACTTTAATCTTCCTTCCTTTCAATTCTTTCTTACTGTTTCCTATAGTCCCCAACAACTTTAGTTTCAAATATAATATTTGCTACGCCTTATACACGAATTATAGCAATTATCATTTCTCTCTATATAACAATGTGACAGAAGTTACTGATGTGTAAACATGCAGCTACATAAATAGTCTATAGAAGATACCAAATGGAAAAGGGACCATTTTGCTCCTAGGTGAGCTGTTAGCTGGATGGCGTTCTTCTGTACTATCTTCAACGAGATAGGAGGTACGGGGTACAGGGTATAATCAATGTTTCTGCTCTGAACTGCTCCTAAAGTTATCCATACACGGCCTTGTATGGATATATTGAAATATTTTTCGCTTGTGTACCGGTTAATATTTTTTCAACATTTCTGTTAAACTTTCTGTTTAGTCAAATCAAGACAGTGCGGTTCTAGTGGGAAAAAACTTTTAAATTATACACAGATTCCCCATGAAAATCTGGCGTTATATGGACCTACTGCAATGACGCGTCCAGTCGTAGTGGAATAATGCCAACAGTTTGACAGCGGGGCATGGTGACCGGAGATGCATATCTTGCGCCATGCCATTTTCGTTTTTCAGAAATCTGGTACGATATTTCAGGAATCAAAGCGGCTTTCGAATTGCTGTGCAGTCAATAAGCTGATATCTAACACTGAGGAATTCGAAGATAGGTAGAACGTTCCAATCGTCGATTATTCAGACTTGGCGACTGTGTTCAAAGATAGAGGCATGTATCTGTGGTCACTTTGAAGCACAGAGTGCCATTCAAAGAAAGGTACTTAGTCTAATGTAATAAAATGTAACTTACTTATCGAAGTCCCACCGCAATATTCACAATCGGATGTACAAGTAGTTTGTTTTGTTGACAAACTGCTGTTTTCTTGAATCCTATCAATGAATATTAACAAATGTTCAAATGTTTGTATAGTCTATGGGACTTAACTACGGGGTCATCAGTCCCTAAACTTACAAACTACTTATGAACTACTTACGAACTAGGACGGCACAAATATCCATGCCCGAGGGGGGATTCGAAACCCCGACCGTAGTGGCCGTGCAGACTGTGACTGGAGCGCCTTAGTCCCCTCGGCCACCGCGGGCGGCATGAATATTAACCCGTCATTCATTTTACCTACTAAAACGTGGATATGTATTCTTTCCAATTTAATATCTACGTACATTATGACTTCCATTAACACTGATCAGCCAGAACAGTATTACGACCTACTATTATCGACATGAACCGGTGCAGGGGATGGAAATTGTAAATTTATGTGATTAAGGGAGCAAACTGCTAACTCTAACTTACGTTAAGGATAAAACACACACACACACACACACACACACACGCACACACACACACACACACACACACATGTCTGAGGGAGGACTCGAACTTCCGGCGGGAGCGGCCGCGCAGTTGGTTGCATGGCGCCTCAGACCACGTGGCCATCCACACGAAGTGGTCATAGCAGCGTCACCTGAGGAGTAATGACTGGTAGCTGCATGTAGTATCAAGGAAGGAAAGACGTTACATCTGTCTGTGTGAGCGAGAGCACGTTGTGTCGACCCAGAGCCTCGGTATGATCATTCGGAAAACGGCACGACTTGTCAGGTGTTCGACGAGCGCTGTCATGAGTGTCTTCAACAAGAGGCGAAACTAAGAGGAGACTACGTACAAACGACCAGGGGCTACAGGCGTGTGCCATCGTAGGCTGGGCAGACAGATGAAACAGGACCAGTTGTGAACTGTGGCGGAACTAACATCAGGCTTTAATGCGTATGAACACATGCTACACCGAAGGACCTCCGAAGCCGTCGACCCGTGCTTGTGGTAATGTTAACGCCACGACATCGGCAACCACGACTGAAATGGGCACCTGCCAACCGTTAGTGGACGTTGGCGCAGTGGCAGAGCGTTGCGTGGTCTCATTTACTTCATACATTCTACAATACGTCGATGGCAGGGAGCGAATCTGTCTTCTTCCAGGGAAACAGCTCCTTGACACTTGTACTGCGTGACTGAGACCAGCTGACAGCGGATCATTATGCACTGGCTAACCGTAGGCTCCAGTGGAGTTCGTGATGGCACCATAAAAGCCAAGAAGTAGCGTACACTGATTGTAGACCACGTAATTCCTTCAAGACGATTATGTTTCCCACCGGAAATGGCAATGTTCAACATTATAATGCGCCATGTCACATATTCAGGAGTGTGACTGGGTGATTCGATGAAGACAGTGGCGAGTTGCAATTGATGTGCTGACACCTCCCTTCCAACTAGACATGTCTGAACCCCATGTATCACGCCTGTGATATGACAAAGTGCCGTCAGGGCTCATCGCCGCCCTGATGTTACAGGAATTAGGCGCCATCTGTACGCTGCCATCACCTTGCAGAGACCTACCAAAGCCTCATTGCTTCGATGCCAATAATCGTCGCCGCTGTAATCCGTCCCGAAGGTGGACATTCCGGCTATTCAATATTTCGGACGAAACAGTGTATCAGTATGACGGACTATAGGTGTGTATCACTTTCCCGTATTCAAAGAAAATCCCTTGTTTTGCCTGAGCAGCTCTCTTAGACTGTTCTACATCTACATGGATACTCTGCAAATCACATCGAAGTGCAATGCAGAGGGCACCGAACCACTTTTATGAAGTTTCTCTTATAGTTCAACTGATTTGTCTTATTTTATTATGATGGTCATGTCTCCCTATTGTAAGATTACCGCCCAATAGAAATACTGGTAATTAATAGCATTTGATAATTAAACAGTATGAAGTTCACTACAAACACTGACCATGCCAATGCACTAAATGTACAACAATTTTAATCTTATTAATTATGGTAGCAATGTATGTACGCAGTTGGGTGACAACATTTATAGTTAGGCCATAGGTAGAAATTCTCCACGTTGAGATTTGCTGTGTGCTTGTAGCTGACGGGAGGCCAGCGAGCAGGCCGACGTTGGTGGCTTGTTCCAGCTTAGGATTTTCCAGTTCGTTTCCGGTGAGGGGAGAGGGGGACAATGGCGAGTGCCAGGCACAGTGCAGTGCACAGCGTGAAATAAAATATTCTAATACTACTGGCATTTGAAGTAATACGATGCAGTTAGGAACCTTTAAGGCCCTCATTACAAAATAGCCTGTTGATAAATAAACAATACATTAGCTGATATAGTCACATCTGGCGTAATATGTTTAATTGACAATGAAAAGTACTAAATTATCAATGAATACAAGACAGTTACACAACTAGCATGGCAATGTTTGTTTATAAAAATAATATATTAACTATTTCTCATTTTATTTTCAATTAATCTTGTGTATTTTACCTTGAAATATTCAGTTAAATCACTTATCTGTGACATAAGAAATTGCACAATTATGATAAATAGTACAAAGTATGTTTATACCAATATAAAAACCTAAGAAGACAATTTATTTAATGTGTAGTGTAATTATTTTGATTTTAAGTAAAGTTTTAGAAATATATTGGCTGAGCGCTGTACGTTGGCAAATCGGTTAGAACAGCTCACATGCGGAAGTTGATGACGTAGGGGAAAAAACCCCGGCAGTTGAGCTTTTGGCGCGCACGGGCGCGAGGGCAGGAAGTGAGGAGACGCGAGTACGTGGGGTAGCTGGCCGGGCGGCGTCGCTCTGAATCAGTCGGCATGTGGATCTCGAGGTGGTGACTTTAGATTTGTCTGTGGCAATCGCCACGTGTGGTTGCTCGTCGTAGACTGTACCAAGTTAAATCGAGTGCTACTGTGTGTTTGTGAATATTTAGCCGGTGGAACAAGGTGTGCATCGCATTGAATTAAAGTGACTGTGATTTGTTAATGTAACACGTGTCGTCGCATAGGCATGAACATGAACGGTGTTTGAGACAGGCACATGGTGTGAAAACAATTTGCGACAAATATTCATTTTGTCTGGGGGCTCATGAGCTATAACTTTATTTGATAAACGTGTCGACGTGCAGACGTATCAGCCACAGGGTTCTAATATTGTGAAATAAACAACATAAAGTGAACTTTCACGTGTTTTCAAAAATAGTAGTTAGTACACCCTTTTCTCTCATTAACTTGACTTTATTATGAATTTTTTTGTTAATCATATGCAGGGAAGGAAAGCTGTGAACGTGTGATATCATCCCCTAGAAAACGAGTCAAATAGTCGCAATCACAGTTCCAGTGTTTTTGCATGTTTAGGAATTTGGTTCGCAGTTGGTGGTTGTGAGTTTTAAAAATTAATCTTTCCCTATTTTAAACTCTCACCCCAACCTTCACGCTCGCACTATGTAGGTGGGTGGTAACAATATATGTTCGCATTCTGAAGAGAAAGTTGCTGAAAGAAATTTCGCAAATAAATCTCGTCGCAACAAATAACCCAACTTGTGCATAATTTCCGTGACACTCTCTCTCCTATATCGCGATAATACAAAACGAGCTGCTCTTCTCCGAATTTTCTTTAAATCGCCCCTCAGTCCCACCTGGTGTGGATCCCACCAATGCGCAAAATACTCCAAAATAGTAGAACTGTTGCATTTTCTAAGTGTTCTAACAGTGAAACATAGTCTTTGGTCTGTATTCCGTACAATAATTTCTATGTGTTCTTTACAATTTAAGTTGTTCGTAATTGTTACTCCTAGATATTTAGTAGGTTTGTACGTTTGACTGATTTATCATGTAACTGAAGTTTAACCAATTTCTTTTAGTGGTAATATGGATGAGCTCACACTTATCATTATTAAGGGACAATTGCCAATTTTTACACCATGTAGATATCGTATCTAAATCATTTTTCAGTTGCTTTTGACCTTCTGGTGACTTTACTAACCGATAAATGACAGCATCATCCGCGAACAGTCTAAGAGAGCTACTCAGATTTATCTCCTAAATCGTCTATAAAATAAAAAACACTAGGGGCCCTGGGGAACGCCAGATATCATTTCTGTTCTACTCGATGGCTTACCGTCAATTACAACGTACTGTGTCCTTTCTGTCAGGAAATCACCAATCCAGTCGCACAACTGTGGCGATATTCCATAAGTATGTAATTTGATTAGAAGACGCTTGTGAGGTACAGTGTCAAAAGCCTTTCGGAAATCTAGAAATACGGAATCTATTTGACATCCCTTATCAAAAGCACGCATCACATCTTGTAAGTAAATAACTAGCTGCCTTTCAGAAGAACGAATTACGCATTGTGGAAGCTGCTCTTTAGAGGAATTATGGAGTATTTGCTTCGTCATCTTTACTGAAGGAATTTCGGAAAGCTGTGTTAAGCAATTCTGTTTTGGCAGAACTGTCATCAGTAGCAACACCATTTCTATCGTGTAATGAAGGTACTTTTTGCGTTTTGCCGCTAGTATACTTTACATACGACCGTAATTTCTAAGGATGTTCTACCAAACTACGTAACAGGGTTTTGTTGTGGCAACTATTGTAAGCTTCTCTCATTGAAATTCGAGCTAATTTTCTAGTTTCAGGAAAAAAATTGCCAGTAATGGGGATTTTTTTGTGCGTTTAAATTTTGCACGTTTTTTTCTTTGCTTTTGTGACAGTGATGTAACCTGTTTTGTGTACCACGGCGGGTCAGCCCCCTCTTTTGTTAATTTTTTTGGTATATATCTGTCAGTGGTTGTCGATATTATTTCTTTGAATGTAAGCCACATCTGATCCACACTCACATTCTTAGTTTCGAAAGACTGGAAATTTTCACTCAGTAAAGCGTTAATCAAATTTATATCTACTTTTTTTGAATAAATATAATTTTCTTTTAATTTTGGTGGATTTGGAAAGTCCGATATTCAGTCTGGCTACGAGAACTCTGTGTTCACTGATCCCTGTAACTGTGTTGATGCACTTTATTAGCTCCGGATTATTTGTTGCTGGGAGGTCAAGAATGTTCTCACAACCATTTACTATTCTAGTGGGTTCGTGGAATAATTGCTCTAGATAATTTACGTAGAATGCGTTCAGTACAATTTCGGGCGATGTTTTATGTTTGCCTCCAGTTTTGCCAACATATCAAGGGTAAATTAAAGTCGCCACCATTTAAAATTGCATGCTTTGGGTACGTTTTTGAAATTTGATTCAGGCTTTCTTTGAACATTTCTGCAATCGAATCATCTGAGTCAGTTAACATTCACGGATGATGCTTCCGTTTATCGGTTGATGATTATTTCTTGTGGCAATTTATGGCCCTTAGATACCAACTGGGGCATAATTGAAGACTGCGATACAACCCGTCGGCTTTAACCAATGACGTCATATCTGAGTCTCAGAAGATACGCTGCGAACTACCAAAACAATGAATATAAACATACGGGATAATATCGTAATACTTCTGTATTGTAACCTAAAATCTGTGATTATCCTCGTAAATTACAGATTACCACAACAGAATTTACCATTGATCACAGGTCTCAGTCCAAAAATTTCCGCCTTCGGCACTCACTTGCGAAAAAGAAATAACTTTTTTTTTTTTTTTTAAACTATACAGAACTATCAGAGAGAAGATACAGATCACTTTTAAAGCACAAAATCGTAATCTATATTTTGTGTCTCGTTTCCGCCGGTGGTCCTGGTGTCGGTGGCCGAGTAGAAAGAGACCGACACAGGAATAAAGGATGCACGCGTGTGCAGGTACGGAGGTGACCAGCCAGTGGGACAGAAGAAAGTAGAAACACTAGAGTAAATTAGAACGAGATATATATTTCATGGAGTCTTGGTAATACTTAACTTTTACATAGGTCTTGACTGCAGAATGCTGATACATAGTTTATATAGAGAGAGGCCTGCCTACTGATGAGTCCTAGTGCCTATCCGATAGCCAAGTCTTAACTGGTGCCTATCTGATTCCTAAGTCTTAACTGGTGCCTATCTCATTTCCAAGTGGCCGATGCAGTCCAGTGGTGGCCACGAGCGGGGTTGTAGCAGAGGGCGCTCGTGGCTGACGTCGTAAGAACGCCGCGCCGTGCGTGCATGGTGGCGCGCGGCGTAAGTACGTGGCGCGCACTTCATACTTGTGCGACACCACACTATAATCTAGTTTCTGCTTGTAAACAAACTATCGTCTTTAACTCAGATATGACGTCATTGGTCAAAGCTGACTGGTCGTATCGCCGACTTCAATTCACCCCTGCCTCGTGCAAGTCTTTTAGCTGACGCCTTCCGCGACTTGCGTCTCAAGTTTATCGGTTAGTAAAGTCATGTGAACACGGAAAGCAGCTGCAAAACGATTGAGATACCTACGTGAAAAATTCGCGGTTGATCCTAAATAATAAGTGTAAAGTCATTGATGTGAGCACTAAAAGAAATCCTTTAAACTGTATTTACAAGATAAATCAGTCAAATCTACAGGCCGTAAATTCAACTATATACCTAGGAATAAAAATTACGAATAACTTTAAGACGAGAGAACACACAGAAAATATCGAGGGGGAAGGCGATCAAAAGGCTAAATTTCATTGGCAGAACACTCAGAAGATGCAACAGTTCTACTAAAGAAACTGAGTACACTAGACGTTTTCGTTCTATTTTGGTATACCGCTGCCCGTTATGGGACCGTCACCAGGTGGGACTGACGGAGGATACAAAGAAAGTTCAGAGAAGGGCAATTCGTTTTGTATTTTCGTGTTACAGCGGAGAAAAGTCACAGAAATGATGCAGGAGTTGGGCTGGAAATCACTAAAAGAAATCCATGCGTTGTGGCGAGATCTGTTTGCGAAATATCTTTCATCAACTTTCCCCTAATGCGGACATATTTTGTTAGCACCCACCTACATACGAATCATAATAGTAAGAGAAACCAGATCTAAAATGAAAGATTTAAGTGTTTCTTTATCTTGAGCGCTATTAGACAATTGGTTGGTGGAGAAATATCATAAGAACGGTTCCATGAATCCTCTGCCAGGTACATAAATGTGATTTGCGGAGTTAAAAACGGGTGATCAAAAAGTCAGTATAAAATTGACAACTTAATAAATCACGGAATAATGTAGATAGAGAGGTAAAAATTGACACATATGCTTGGAATGAAATGGGGTTTTATTAGAAAAAAAGTCAAAACATGTCCGACAGATGGCGCTTCGTCTGATCAAAAAAGCAATAATTAGAATAACAAATTAAGACAAAGCAAAGATTATGTTCTTTATAGGAAATTCTCTATATGTTCACCATCATTCCTCAACAATAGCTGTAGTCGAGAGTTATGGTGAGGCATTGGCATCGGATGTTGTCTTTCAGCATCCCTAGAGATGTCGGTCGATCACGATACACTTGCGACTTCAGGTAACCCCAAAGCCAATAATCGTACGGACTGAGGTCTGGGGACCTGGGAGGCCAAGCATGACGAAAGTGGCGGCTGAGCACACGATCATCACCAAACGATGCACGCAAGATCTTTCACGCGTCTAGCAATACATTTTTTGTTTGTTCCAATAAAACCCCATGTCATTCCAAGTATGTGTGTCAATTTTTACCTCTCTATCTACATTATTCTGTGAATTATTAAGTTTTCAAATTTGTACTGTCTTTTTGATCACCCGGTATGTAACTGTAACCTATATGTCGGTGAAGTGACACAATTCGCTTTTAATACATTTACAGATAACTGAAAGCGTTTCTGTCAGACTATCATTTTGTCGAGGTGAAAATGATTACCATTTCAAACTACTATAGTAGTGGATAAGGTGGACTAACTTCAACTAATCTCAGGACAAACACACACACCCATGTTCGAGGGAGGACTTGAGACTCCGACGGCGAGCTACCGCGCACTCCACAGCAAGGCGCCTTACAGCGCTCGTCCACTCCACCGCGGCACGTGTATACTCAACATACACAGCATTAAGTTGGCAACACATACAGAACAAATAAAATTTGAAAAGAAGCAAAATGAGTTACAGCTGTAACACTGACGAAAAAAAAAAATAATAAAGAAAAAAGAAAATTTACAAAAAAATTGCATAAGTGGAACTGTATGACGACAGTCACTGACCATATAGGATGAACACCAAAACCCAATTTATAAAGACGATAAATAGTAAATAAACACTTATTTAGTTTACACAAAGAGGTATACTGTTCATAAATACTACAGCTAAATACAAAACTGTGGATTTCTTGAAGTACGGGAAAAAAAGTAAACCGCGGCTGTACATAATGAATAAACTGTAGCAAGAGAACGGCATTTTCATTTACACAAACCAATAATTCGGTGCTTTCTGCGGAAGATGACTACAAAAACAAACTTGAAAATCCGACAAGGCTGCACATGGTCGTACGTAAATTTAATTTATTTGTTACAAGAACGATAGGGCGTGCTAGAGTGGATAATACTGTGCTGAGTGTTCCGTGAAGTTAAGGAAACCTAAGAGGAAGAAACCGATTTACCTCTTTGCTGTTAGGTTATAGGCTTAAGATTGAAATCCAACTAAACTTTAGTATCATATTTTACGGAAATAAAGCTAAACACACTGAAAATAAAGAACAGATGTTTAAGAATTTGTAGGAGAAGGATAAAAATGGATGGACGTTGTATTTTGTACAAGACGGTTTTAAAACACGATAGTACTTTCACACACAGTAAGATGATTGGTTCATTATATTTTTTGTAACAATAAAGACAGCAATGAGAGGAAGGGATTCGAAGATTTTCAATGGTAAGAAGACGACGCTATCCTTCTTCGTTGTTGTAGGAGTCATTTCTTTCTATATGCAGCGAATATTCTCTGAAAGAATAGGCGACGATGCGCGGATAAAGGAGCTATTTCCTTAATGGCATATTAAGAAAACAGCATTAAAGGATTACGACAGGCAGCACAGGAAAACGCAGATTGAAAAAGTAAGGAGGCAGAAATTTGTTGTGCCCTCGGGTAGGAAGCGTCGTTGGAGAGATTCGACATCGGTCTGAAAGGCGCCCCGGGGATTTTGTGGGGCTCCTCACGATCAAGTGGAAGCCTCTATTGGTGGGCCGCGAGTGCCTGATAGCCCCGATTGCTTAAATCAATTCCAATATCTGCCCGCCCTCGCGCCTCCCTAGCAGCCGCGTCGAGGATGCTCAGCCATCTGCCAAATGAAACAGGACGCACACAAGCTGCAGGGTCTGTTTGCTTTTGATGATGAAGATCGTGTGGCAGTTGCGGCCGTCAGACCGCAGCATGCCGGAGGCGTCGGCGTTAATGTTTCCTGTTTTGCAGTTTTGTATCAAACTATGGAAAACAGTGACCGATTCACACAGGAGCCGGATGTCAGCTGTAAATGTGCATAAGTAATATACAGGCTGACTTTCCTTGCATTCTGAAATTTTACCATAAAATCACACCAAATATTCAGTAACAATTTTCTCTTTCTTCCCCTCTTCGTTTTGCACAAACATAACTGTAAAAGATTTGTAAATGCCGAAATTCCCTAGAGTGTGAATCGCAGTTCGACAAACCTGCACAGATACAAATTCTGTTAGCCAAATGTGAAGAAAACTCAGTGAATACTAATTCAGCCTTACTCGGTGAGGACTGAGGAAGGGGATGCAGTGGCTAACGACCTCAATTCACATTTGAGAGACTGTGATTTAATATTCGGTTGTCGGGTCGGCTACCTAGATATCGTTATTTGTGGCCACCCGCATCACACTATGCTAATGACGAAATGATCCATTAAAAGGGCAATAGCCGCTTTCTTCCACTGGTAATAAATCCGAGAAAATATCAGCCTCTGAAATAATCTTAGCTGAGATCGGGACATAAGACTCTGACTTCCTTACCATCTTCTTTCTTTAAAGTCGTGTCTGAGTATGAAATGAGCAAATTGAGGCGAGTCGTCCTTGTGAATAGTTGTGCCCGAGAAACCAGCAACGCGGCAAATAACCATCTCATTCTGGCGTGTTACGTGCAGTAGACAGCCTAGGCCGTGCCTCAGACCTGGAAAGGAATACAATTCCGCCACCATCTTCTCAATGAATCAGATAACAGAAATACGCGGTCTCCTTTACAGAATTCTCCAAATAAACCGAAGTCGGCTGTCCGCCTTACTCACAGCTGCCCTTACATGTTCGTTCCATTTCATATCGCTAAAAAATGTTCAAATGTTTGTTAAGCTTATGGGACTTAACTACGGGGTCATCAGTCCCTAAACTTACAAACTACTTATGAACTACTTACGAACTAGGACGGCACAAATATCCATGCCCGAGGGGGGATTCGAACCCCCGACCGTAGTGGCCGTGCTGACCGTGACTGGAGCGCCTCAGTCACCTCGGCCACCGCGGCCGGCTTCATATCGCTCTGCAATATTACGCCTCGATGTTTGAACGACGCGGCTACTAATGCCGTATTCGAATATTATGGGATTGTTTTTCCTACTAATGCGCATCACCTTAATTTTTTCTACATTGAGAACTAGCTGCCTTTCTTCGCACCAACTAGAAATTTTGTCTAAGTCATCCTGTATGCTATTACAGTCAGTTAAAAACGACACCCTCCCATACACCACAGCATCATCAGCAAACAGCAGCAAACTACAAGTTAGTCTGTCCATCAACCATTTATATATATATAGAAAATAATAGCGGTCCTATCACACTCCCCTGGGGCACGCCTGATGATACACTCGTCTCTGATGAACACTCGCCGTCGAGAACAACGTACTGCGTTCTATTACTTAGGAACTCTTCCAGCCAGTCACAAATCTGTCAACCTATTCCATAAGCTCGTATTTTCGTTAGCAGTCTGCAGTGTGGCACCGCGTCAAACGCCTTTTTGAAGTCGAGAAAAACACAATTCGCCTGTTGCCCTTCATACATGGCTCGCAAGATGTCGTGTGAGAAAAGGGCAAGCTGAGTTTCACATGAACGATGTTTCCTGAACCCGTGCTGGTTCGTAGAAAGAAGCATTTCCGTCTCGAGGAAATTTACTATATTCGAACTGAGGAATGCTCCAAAATTCTACAGGAAACTTATGTCAACGATATTTCCCTGTAATTATGTGGGTCAGTTCTCTTTCCTTTCTTATAAACGGGAGTCACCTGCGCTTATTTCCAGTCACTAGCAACTTTAGACTGAATTAAAGATTCGCTATAAATGCAAGCTAAGTAGGGGGCCAATGCCGCAGAATAGTCTTTGTAAAACCGAACTGGTATTCCATCCGGACCAGCAGACTTTTTCGTATTTAGCTCTCTTAGCTGCTTCTCTACACCGGAAATACCTATTACTATGTCCTCCATTTCGGAATTAGTGCGTTGATCAAATGATGGTACATTTGTGCGGTCCTCCTGCGTGAAAGATTTCATAAAGGTTAATATTTAGAACTTCAGCTTTCCGTTTGCTTTCTTCTATTACTGTCCTGGAATGATCAACGAGTGACTGGATAGTGGGCTTTGACCCACTTATCGATTTTACTTAGGACCAGAATTTTTTCGGGTTCTCGGAAAGATCTTTTGCTAAGGTATGGCTGTGATAATTATTGTATGCTTCGCGCATCGATCTTTTTATAGACGCACGAATCTCTACTAAGTTTTTCCTGTCATCATTTGCGTGTTGTTTTTTGAACCGAGAGTGCAACAGTCTTTGCTTTCTCAGTAGCTTTCTCACATTATTATTATACCACGGTGGATCTTTTCCATCCTTAATCGAGTTTACAGGCATATATTTTTCTAACCCTTTATGTACAATGCACTTAAATTTATTCCACAATTCCTCTACATCCATAGTACCGGAACTAAACGATGCCTATCCATTTTCTAAGTGCGATCCTAACAATTGCTTATCGGCCCTTCCCAATAGAAACACGCTCCTAGCCTTCTTCATTGGTTTATGAACTTTGGTAACCATCGACCAGCTCTGGTTTTAGCAGCCCTTACCACTTCAGGTAGCCATTCAAAACCGAAGACAAGACCGATCCAAAGCGACATACACAGTTGGTACCGAAGTGATCAACGACCTTCAGTTGGCTGCACCCTGTACTCTTCAAGTCATCCGCAAGGTGTGGTTCCACGTCTGGAATGACTCCACCTGGTATTCACAAGGAGTGCACATTGGCCTTCTTCCCCTCTCTACCAGCCATATGGGTAAGGGCTCCATTACCCGCCTCACGTTGGAGCTCCCACCTTCAAGCAAACCCGCCCTTTGTGATAGCCCGGATCTTGCAGCCTGGGAGGTGACCAGAGAATAAGGACACCACCTGCCTCAGGAACAATTTCTGGCAAAAATAGTGGCTCATATCCGTCGGTAAGACGAACCGAGGAGGCTCACGATGGGTCCCGCGGGAAGTGTTTCGCTACCCGCCACGTACTGGGGCGATTCCCTCGCGGCCTCTGGTTGGCTGTCTGCCTGATCGCGAGCAGTGACGGGCACGTCGGAGCCGCGGGCCGACCGCTGGACACGTTAGGCGCGTCCATCCGGTTCCAACGGCCGGCCCACAGCACCAGCGGTCTTCGATCGCAATCTCCAGCTGTGAAAGCGAGGTTACATAGCTCGAAGTTGGAAGCAAAGTGTTACCAACTCAGATCCGCACACAGCAGTAACAGTCTCTATCCGTGACTTCAGTAGCCAGAATAAAAAACGACTAAAAAGGTGAACAAAGACGACTAGTACAGGTGATATTCCAACGAAAAGGAAACAAACGACTGCAAATACTTTTTCCTGTAAAGGATTAAAGTATAAAAAAGGACATTAGAATAGGAAAGAGAGGCGAGATTGCTTTCGTTTCCCCGTACTTGGGCACTCCGCAGCCCGCGGTTAGGACGCGTGGCCTAATTCTGCCCCCTCTTCATCAAAGCGTTTCCATGCCGCAGCGGCAGCCGCGGCTTTACTGCTGGCTGGAGTCCGCATCGGAAAGAAGCAACGAATTCACCTCGCTTCTTCCTTCGGATCCTCAGAAACTCTTACTAGCAAAGCCTGTGCAAATATCACAGTTAGCGAGAGTTTGAACTTTCTCGGCTGTTTCTTTGTCGAAAAGCTCCCTCGTTACCAGCAGAGAAACATCTACATTTACATGATTACTTGTTAATCACGCCTTAGTGTTGGTAACGGGGGGGGGGGGAGGCGGGCAGAGGTTGGAGAGGAGGAAGGGGGAGGGAGGGGAGAGTGGGGGGGCAGGACATTACTGCCAGGTTATATCTCTGCTGTTACCTCCTCCAGTAATGTGTGGCAAAATTAAGTTCTAATTTTTCCGTGAGGGTTTCGATTTTTCTAATGTTACTGCTTTGGCAATTTTGTATTTTATCTGTCACCTCCAGACATGAGACACTCACCCATGCTTTGACACATGGTATTCTACAAATTAAATTAAATGCCAATCACACACACACACACACACACACACACACACACACACACACACAGTAGACTCGCATGGGTTACACATATAAACACATTTGTTATAAACATATTAATTACGTCAAGGTATCAACTGTACAACCGCAAAAAGTATATGTATAAGTTTGTATGTTCGTTATCGTTACTCCATCATTCTGAAATGGCTGGACGCATTTCGATAAAATTAGGTATGGCGGTAGGTTATAACCTGGACTAAGTATTGCGTAAACCACCCTAGGGCGCACGGCAAAGGCTACCTTACAAAAGACTTTTACCTATCAGGATGAAATTTGCCTGGAATATTTCATTGATACGGGGGATAGGAGATGGACAGAGAGGTGGACCCGGACAGCGAGAGGAGGAAGAGGAGACGGACTGGAAATGGGAGCATACGCAGGCAGAGGGGACGAGAGGTGAGAGGGCAGGAGGAAGAAGGCTCACTGCAGTAAAGACGTCATGTACCAAGCGGTAGAGTAAGGGAGGAGCAGCTGGACAACGACAGAGAGTCGCCAAGTTTTTGTTTCTCAAGATTATACTTTAGCTATTTACACGTCGTAAGCTGCGCTTACAGAACCATCAGTTTGATAAGTCATGGTTGCAAAATTTTAACACGAATTATCTACAGGAGAATGGAAAAGCTGGTAGAAGCTGACCTTGGGGAAGATCAGTTTGGATTCAGGAGGAACATAGGAACCCGGGAGGCAATACTCACTTTACGTCTTGTCTTAGAAGATAGATTAAGGAAGGGCAAACCTACATTTTTAGCTTTTGTAGATTTGGAGAAAGCATTTGACAATGTTGACTGGATACACTCTTTCAAATTCTGAAGTCAGCAGGGGTAAAATACAGGGAAAGGAGAGTTATTTACAACTTGTACAAAAGCCAGACCGCAGTTATTAGACTCGAAGGGCATGAAAGGAAGGCATCAGTTGGGAAGGGAGTAAGACAGGATTGTAGCCTTTCTCCGATGTTATTCAATTTGTACATCGAGCAGGCGGTGAAGGAAAGCAAGGAAGCCGGCCGCGGTGGCCGAGGGGACTGAGGCGCTTCAGTCACGGTCTGCACGGTCACTACGGTCGGGGGTTCGAATCCCCCCTCGGGCATGGATATTTGTGCCGTCCTAGTTCGTAAGTAGTTCATAAGTAGTTTGTAAGTTTAGGGACTGATAACCCCGCAGTTAAGTCCCATAAGCTTTACAAACATTTGAACATTTGAAAGCAAGGAAAAATTTGGAATAGGGATAAAAGTTCAGGGGGAAGAAATAAAAACATTGCGTTTTGCTGATGACATTGTAATTCTGTCAGAGACAACAAAGGACCTGGAAGAGCAGTTGAATGGAATGGACAGCGTGTTGAAGAGAGCATATAAAATGAACATTAACAAGAGCAAAACAAAATTAATGGAATGCGGTCTTAGAAAATCAGGCGATGCTAAAGGAATTAGATTAGGTAACGAAACAATGAAGGTGGTAGATGAGTTTGTTACTTGGGTAGTAAAATAACATGCGATGGTCGCAGTACAGAGGATATAAAATGCAGAATGGCAATGGAAAGGAAAGCATTTTTGAAAAAGAGAAATTTGCTAACATCGAATATTAATTTAAGGGTAAGGAAGTCTTTTCTGAAGGCATTTGTGTGGAGTGTTGCCTTGTACGGGAGTGAAACATGGACGATAAGCAGTGCGGACAGGAAGAGAATAGAGGCTTTTGAAATGTGGTGCTACAGAAGAATGCTGAATATTAGGTGGGTAGATCGCATAACTAATGAAGAGGTACTGAACAGAATTGGTGAGAAAAGGAATTTTTGGCATATCCTGACTAAAAGAAGGGATCGCTTGGTAGGACACATTCTTAGACATCAGGGAATCGTAAATTTAGCATTGGAGGGAAGTGTATGGGGTAAAAATCGCAGAGGGAGACCAAGAGACGCGTATAGTAAGCAGATTCAAGTGGATGTGGGTTGCCGTTCTTATGAGGAGATGAAAAGGCTTGCTCAGGATAGAGTAGGGTGGAGAGCTGCATCAAACCAGTCTCCGGACTGAAGACCATAACAACAACAAGCTGCGCTTCTTTTTCAATCACACCATGTACCCCTTAAGGGGTTGGTGGTACTTATAACCCAAGTGGTTCTTTCTAGATAATAATATCTCTACCAATTTTAGCCTAAATTCAAATTCAAATGTTTGTAAATCTATGGGACTCAGCTGCTCTATTATCAGTCGCTAGCTTACAAACTACTTAAACTAAAGTAAACTAACCTAAGGACAACACATACACCCATGCTCGAGGGACGATTCGAACCCCCGACGGCGAAAGGCCGCGCGCACCGCATTACTGAATGAGTTTTCTAACCCACATTACAATCATCCCCGTCAGTCACGGAAGCTCAGTAATCCTAATTTTCATTTTTTTGCTCCGCAGTACTTCCTCATAAAATATGGAAAGCAAAGAGCATGCAGTACCACAGGTTTTTATCACAATGTCAAAGATAAGAAAGTGCTCATAGCGTCACTCCCATCTACAAGTCCTTTGACGTTTCTGATGGGAATTTTCGAACACCCTGTATATTATAAATGTGCGTGAGTCAAGTCATGTCATGTCCAATCACACACACACAAACACACACGACTCACATGGAATATAGCCGCGCGCAATGGCCGCGTGTTCTAAGGCGTCATGCTACGGACTGGGCGGTTGTTCCCGCGGGAGGTTCGAGTTTTCCCTCGGGTACGGGTGTGTGTTGTAAGTTAGTTTAAGAAGTCTAGCGACTGATGACCATAGCTTTTGTGTCCCAGCCTCGTCGCCGCTTTTGTGTCTCGTGTCCGTCGTAGGTGTCGGTGGCCGAGTGGAATGAGACCGACACAGGAATAAAGATAGCACGCTGGTGCAGGTACGGAGGGGAGCAGCCAGAAACTATAAACACTAGAGTAAATTAGAAGAGATATATATTGCACAGAATGTATACAATACTTAACTTTTACATAGTACTGCAGAATGTTGATACATAGTTGTTAGAGGCCTGCCTAGTGCCTAACGATAGCCAAGTCTTCACTGGTGCCTATCTGATTACGAAGGTTCTAACTGGTTGCTATCTCAGTCCCAAGTGAACGATGTCGTTCAGTGGTGGCCACGAGCGGAGTTGTCACAGAGTGCGCTCGTGGCTGTCGTCGTAAGAACGCCGCGCCGTGCGTGCATGGCGGCGCGCGGCGAAAGTAGGTGGCACGCACTTTGTACTTGTGCGACACCACAATAGCAGTTCGGTGCAACAGGATTATAAACATTTGAACATGGAAGCATACACATTGCTTCTAAACATAATAGTTGTACATGATATATTCGACAGATAACGATCATAAGCCGAGGTTTTTTGTATGTTTGTTATTCCTTCACGGTAAAACGGCTGGACGAATTTGGATGAAATTTGGAATGAAGATATCATATACTCGGAATTAACAGACAGTGTACCTTTCGCAAGCGACTGTACAATTTACAGCGCTGGGTATCTTACGATAGACGTCGTTACTGTTGGTAGATATATGTAAGATTTTTCATAGATAAGGCGAAAGGGGGGACGAACTGAGACATGGAAGAGGAGATGTTCAGAGAGGGGGAGGAGAAGGGCTGCAAGACGGGGGCAGAAGATGGAGTTAAGACAGGGGGTGGAGGAGCAAATGGCAAGAGAGCCGCTTACAGTCGTGCAATCGCTGACTCCCTTCTCTCGCACATTTTGTAATTCACTACTCGCTGGCGTAAGAAGTTATTCCTTGAAGTAAAGGAATAAGATGCGAGCGGTACAAGTTCTGTCAGGATTTTGTATCGTCTCAAAACTTGCGGTTTACTTTCGATGTTGTGCTGTTTTTTGGGTAGCAAGTGGACTTGCAAGAGACAACTTTTGTGACGGCGCAAAAACGTAGATAGTTTTACTTTTACAAATAACTGTTTAACTGCGGACTGCAACGCGGGACTGAGCTAATGTCGAGTCGCCTGTGCCCTCTGAGGCACATTTCTATCAATGTATGTATGGTAGCTATTCTTTCGGACATGCCCAAAATACCGACTCAATACATGTGTCGATGGGAACAAACGATTATGGTATTCATTGTGGATCGATGGACACCTGGCGCATATACTTTTAGAATGTGAGCAAAAGAAGAAAGAATAGGATTAGGCAAAAAATTTTCAAATGTTTGTAAGCCTACCGGAGCAAACTACTGTGGTCATCGCTCCCTAGACTTACAAAGTATTTAAAATAACTTAAGCTTATCCTAAGAACAACACACACACACACACACACACACACACACACACACACACACACCTGTCAGTGGGAGGACTCGAACCACTAGCGGGAGCGACCACGCAATCCCTCACCTGGCAGCTCGAACCGCGCGGCGGGATGAAGCAGCATATGGAAATTTACTTCGGATGGGAGGCCGAGGCGGTTATGACAACCTATCCACAGAAGCGCGAGTTCAGGGATCGCGCGGCGTGGCACAAATTTTAAAGCCGACCGCGGTGGCCGAGGTGACTGAGGCGCTCCAGTCATGGTCAGCACGGCCACTACGGTCGGGGGTTCGAATCCCCCCTCGGGCATGGATATTTGTGCCGTCCTAGTTCGTAAGTAGTTCATAAGTAGTTTGTAAGTTTAGGGACTGATGACCCCGTAGTTAAGTCCCATAAGCTTAACAAACATTTGAACATTTTTTTGAACAAATTTTAAAGTGGAACAGCTCAATTTATTCAATACCCATAGCAGCTAATTCGATTGAGTTTTCCTTTTGTCATGTTGTTACTGCAACGCCGTGGTGGAGTGGCCGAGCGTTCCCAAGCGCCTAGCTGCGGAATGCGCCGCTGCTCGCCGTCGGAGGTTGGAGTCCTCCTTGGGTCATGGGTGTATTTGTTGTCCTTAGCATAAGTTAGTTTAAGTAGTTTGTAAGCCTAGGGACTGATCGCCAGAGTAGTTAAGTCCCGCAGCTTTACAAACATTTGAACATTTTGTTACTGCAACTCGCAACACCTGCAACCGAGAGTTCCTTCCAGCAACGGCGGCAATACGTGTCAGGCTACCTGCCGGGTGGACCGAGTAGGCCGTGAATGCCAGCGGGCCGCACCATAGCAGGCGAGGGCCACCGGGGCTTCCAGTTACAATTCGTCGCACTCCACCAGTCCCAAGAATCATCTTCCGTTCATCAAAAACGCATGAGATCGCAACGGCAGTGCCTATGTCCAACCGAAGACTAGTGGTCACCGATTGTACTTCGGCTCAGAACAGGACTGACACAGGTATTGAGTATTTGTGTTTTGAATTAATTAGTGTATTGGCATTATAATTTTCATTTATTTCAGTAGTTATGCTTTATATGTGTGAGTGCCTGATAGTGTTCGTTGGGAGTAGCAACACTTTTCAAACTGACACATCAGCGGAAACTTGGTGGTTACTTGTGGATGTCAAGCCAAGTTTATCATCTGTGCAGTACACAGTTGTGACCTGTTGTAAGTAGTGAAGAGTGTAAGTTTACACGTGGAAAGTAAGTGACTGTAAATTTTTTTGCGTACGTCTTTGTCGTTGTCTCCACAGGAGGGACTTCTGTTCAGAACTCTAGAGCACTTACAGAGCTATTCGGGAAGGAACGTGTTTCAGGAACTACCTATCGGCAGATGGTTTTTGGTGCTAGGAAGAACGACAGAACTTTAACCTCGAGTGGACAAAACAGAGCTACCTATCAGATGTCAGCAGTCGTGTTACGCTGCGTCGCTCGGTATTTCAAATAAATCAATCTAATAGATGCCAAGTTCCTTAAATAGCTCGGAAACTGTGTGAGAGGTTATGATTTGTGTGCTATGCTTGGCGTATTCCAACTTGGGAACGGAGTACTCAATGAGCTGTTAATAACCGCCTCTGAGAATACGGGCACTTCCCTGCGTGACTCCGTTCGTATCATGAAGCCTTTATCTGACCTTAAGCGACTTACATCGTTTCCTCGTATTGATTACATCGTCAGGACCTTGAAAGCGTCCCTCTCCAAGTTATATTGTGGCATTCTTCACTTACATGTCTCTGTGCACCATATCAAGGGCCTTCTACACATCCATAGTAGCTTAAACGCTTAAAGAAGCTGAGGACATGATTCATATAATGAGAAAGCTACGGAATGATATATACTGTAAAATTTTTGTTTTGAGTTTCGATCTGATACGTTTTCTTTCGAATAGATTTTAGAATGATATATAAAACTTACGGTAAGATGTATGAATCATTAGCTACTTAATTAATGGTTTCACCGCTCTGGTGATATAAATATATAAATTTTTAATATACGAGTAATTTGACAGACAGCGTAAGGAAAGCTGCTAAGATGGCAATTCGTGATGCTCTAAATGTCGTCATTTCTATGTCTGTGAATTCTTGTCGTATTGCAAGCAAGTGCATTTACTGAATGAAGCTCCATGAGGGGGCTTTATGTTCCTTCGTGGACAATCGAATTACTTCTGTCATTAAGATCCTGCGAAACACTGAGTTTTGTCCTCTTGAATCCACTGTTCACATATATGCATTTTAAACGTGGGATCACAACTAACGCGTGTAGTAATATCGCGGATCGAATATACTGTAGTCTCTATATGACACGATCCAAATTCTTTAGATTTTCAAAATTTAGAGGTATGTACTTTTACCTCTTACACTACGTATAACACGGTCTTCTCTCAAACAAAAAACATCAAAATATAAATTATGAATGAGAAACGCACTGCATAATGATTCATTATAAAGAAAATGAAACTCCTACTTACTTTTCGCAGGTGTGATGAAACCTTATTCATGATCGTATCCTCGAATGAAATACATTTAGTGCCATTTTTTTTTCTGCAGGCAGCTTCCATGACGTAATTTTAATGACCAGCATGTCTTTTCGAGTTTTATTATAGGCAGGTATTAACTAGAATATCCTAAAATATAATTCACTGATTAAACATCACTTCTCATGATTGCTATAGGCGCTTTATTACGAATGATCTGAATACGGTAATTCCAGTTTGGCTCAACGATTTATATCAAACGCATGGATTACTTCATAATGGAATTTACATACAAGTGATTACATCCAGGGTTCAGAAAATTAATAACGCAGAGCAATAATGGTATACTATAGGCGCAAAGAGCTGCTGTTCAGTAGAACCAACGACATGAAACCTTTAGGGTGGACACACTGTATTCGTTAAGCGCTTACGAGAATAATAAAATTATGACTGTCCTAGCTGTTCCGAAAGTACGCAATTTTGTACGTACGCCATTCTTCAAATAATTTAGGTGCATCGAAGATTCCTTTATACAGACCAATGCTTTAATATCCTTAACATGATGTCAGCCAACTTTTCACGGATGTTTTCAGCGTCTTCAAATGTTAAAATGTTTGTAAACATAAAGGACTAAACTGCTGAGGTCATTGGCCGTTAAGCTAACGAACTACGTAAGCAAAATAATGCTAAGGAAAACACACACACACACACACACACACACACACACACACACACAGGCGCGCGCGCGAGGCTCCATTCTCCAGGGAGGACTCGAACTTCCGGCGGGAGCGGCGGCGCCGTGCGTGACGTAGCTCCTCAGACTGCGGGCTTCAGTGTCTTAGGTTCGTTCGAATGATTAAACACTACGCCAGTTTTTGAGAAGTTTATGGAAATTACTGCCAAAATTATTCGTAGTCTGTCCACCACAAAAATTTAGTAATACAATGACTTACTGCGGACAGCTGGAAAACATCTCACCAGCTAGTTGTGAGGAGACCTACAGTTTAGCTAGGAACGAAAAACATGAAACAAACGGCTTTTATCTTCAGTCGTTGACAGAATTCGCGAGACCCCTCGCCTAATCGCTATGCACAACCGCAAAGCTTCGCTACCTGTTTGGAAGTATAAACAGCTAGGGGACACGATCGTACATACTGTCGATTACCCATGAATCTGGCACAAAATACCAGAGGCTAACAGTTATCTTCCAGTATCGCAGCCAGTTGTAACACCATGTGCGCTTTCTGTGCGACGTGAAGGGGACTTCGCAAACGGATTTTAGAAACTGCTTTGCGTTTTTGCCATAGTGTTTTAAGCTATTTTCGAACGACGCATTGCGACATTTCTTTTCTTATAGTTTCAACTAACGAATACAAAACTAAGAATTCAGATGCTGCAGTTAGTTAATATTTTCGGATGTTAGTGACACATTAGAATGGAAAATGTGCATGCATAAGACAGAATTAATTAAATTACAAGACAGGAAGCTAATTATCAACATTAGCTACTACGTCATTCTAAGGTGATTGATCGGACGTCTACTTCCTTCATGATGTATTCGTAGGGCAGATGGTTTAGCGGGTAGATGTTTTTGATTAGTATGCGAAACGACATGTGTTTGATACTCGGTAGTGACAAACTCACACCACAAGATCTCCTTAACCTCTGGGGATATCAAGTGGCGAACATCGGCCTCGTTGTTATTCGGAATCTTGTCCAGATACTACCGTCTGGAGTGAAAATGGATTACATTAAACTACTATGGATTTGAATGTCAAAGCGATTTAATATTCCTAACATTGCTTACACAAAAACATACGTTTATCGTCGTTATTGAAAGATACGGAATAAAAATGTAATGAAGGGTTGGATACAATAGTTCACAGAAATTTATTTTATTCAACACAATTGTTTGCTGCACAAGTTTCATTTTGTATTATCAATATATTTTCATGGTATTTCAATAAGACATGGACTATGGATCTGTTAGATGCAGCTGTGGATGTTCACAATCACTTGCCCACATTTGTAGTTTTGGATACGTTTCCTGTTCTTACTGGAGCAGTTGTAATATTCGTTTCAGTACTACATGTACAAATTATACAATTCATGACCACTATATCCTACAACTCTAGTGTTTAAATACTCTTTGGGTACCATCATAATTTTTGTTCCAAGGTCGATCAACTATGTCCGATAACTTATTACAGCAATACCATTTCTCTGAGGGAAACTGTAATCTGTAACACAGCTGGTTTATGTTTGTTAAATGTATGCTGATGTCTTAGTTGCAACATCAACCGAAAGAGAACCAATAGAAACATACACAATGATATCTTCTCTCTCGAAAATACCATCAGCAATCTGCCACTCCAAACGGTTGTTGTCTTTATAGCGCGACAGAGGCGGTGGGCGAAAACCGTCAAGCGATGGCTCCGAACATCATGGTGCATTGTAACCCTTAGCGCTTCGTAACGAAGTGTGTAGAAGAGGATCAATTTTGTCTGCTCGCTCAACGAATGTGTTGTTGCGTGACTCCAGCAAGTTCGCCGGTGTAGCACCCACGAAACATTTGTCGACTTTCACGTGTGTGATAAAGGTTACTTTAAGTACAGGGTGTCTCACGAAAGACGCCTGGGAGAGGTCCGCGAGTTGCGCGGCGCGTTTGCCGGCTGCTGCCGCTCCGCCTGCCGGTCGCTGCTATGCGTGTCCTGGGACACTTGGCAACAGCGCTGAGTCCGGCCCTATTGTCGTCAGGTAGAAACACCGTGCTCTTGTGTTCTGTACTGTGTGACAGAGTGTTCTCGTGTTTTGTTTTGAATTTGCTGTCGAGTTTCCTTTCAGTATGGTATACACCAAGGATCGACGAGTGTTTCTTGTGCTGAACTATGCAAAAACAGAATCGTATCTGGAATGTCGGCTAGAATTCATACAGAAATTTCCCGGTGTGCATGTTTCCAATGAATCCACGATACGCAGATTAGCGAAGAAATTTCAAAAGACTGGATCTGTATTAGACGAACGAAGGCCTAGAGGAGGTAGTGTTCTAACCGAAAATAAATTAGACGAGATAGGGGAGGCCTTGGAAAAAAGTCCGAGAAAATCTTTTCGCCGTTTTGCACTTCAGACAGGTGTGACAAGAGCGTCTGCTCACAGAGCAGTGCACAAACTGACTTTGAAGCCGTACAAAATAACGGTAGTGCATCAACTCACGAACTCAGATACTGTTGCTCGACGTCGTTACTGTAACTGGCTGTTACAGTCTGTGCACGATGGCGAAGTTGATCCTCAGATGCTTTATTTTTCTGATGAAGCATGGCTGCATTTCTCAGGCTACGCAAAGTCGCAGAACAATCGACGTTGGAGCTCAGAAAATCCACATGAGTTACATCAAAAACCTCTTCATGACGTGAAAACTGGAGTGTCATGTGCAATTAGTGCGAGGCGAATAATTGGGCTAGTCTTTTTTCACAACACAATAAATTCTGACAGGTATGTGAACAATATCCTGCATCCGTTTTTTCAAGAACTTTCACCCAACGAAAAGCTGTACGGTTATCTCATGCAGGACAATGCAAGACCACACATTGCCAATGCTTCTATGGCAGCAGTACGAAGTGTTTTTGATGATGTGATAGTTGACTGCCCTCCTCGTTCTCCAGATCTAAATCCCTGTGACGTATCTTTGGGGAATGTTAAAATACAAGGTGTATGCAAGCAATCCCAGCATACTCTAAGAGTTGTAAGACAGGATTCGACTAGTCATTTCCCAGGTTTGGTCAGCCGAAATTCGTCGAGTGATCGCAAATGAATTCAAGAGATGTCAGGCCGCTCTTTCCATAGAGGGACATAATTTTGAACATCTACTGTAAATAGAGGCAAGCTTAGGTTACTCACATGGCAATGTTTTTTAGACTTTAACTTAATGTATGCGCCCACGGCACAACAGAGTTCGAAAATCGGGCGCTGGCTTGGCCGGCGGATGCGGTGGCGGCGGCCGGGAGCCGTACCGCGCGATCCGCGGACGCCTGGCAGGGGTTTTTCGTGAGACACCCTGTAGTAGTTAATGTCGATAATTTGCTTCCTGTCTTGTCATTTAATTATTCTGTGTTATGCGTGCACATTTTCATTCGAATGTGTCAGTAACTTCCGACAATATTCTCGAACTGCAGCGTCTCAGTTCTTACTGCTGTCTTCGTCGCCTAAACTATAAGAAAAGAAATGTGGAAAGGAATGTGTCGGTCGCAAATAGCTTAACACTATGGCAAAAACGCAAAGCAGTTTCTAAAATCTGTTTGCAAAGTCCCCTTCACGTCCCACAGAAAGATCGCGTGTAGTTACAACTGGCTGCGATTGTAGAAGATAACTGCTTCCCTCTCAGATTTCGTGTCGGATACACGTGTAATCCACAGTAGGTAGGAACGTGTCCCCTAGCTGTTTATAGTTCCAAACAGGCAGCGAAACTTTGCGGTTGAGCATAGCGATTAGGCAAGGGGTCTTGCGAATTCTGTCAGCGATTGAACATAAAAGGCGTTTGCTTCTTGTTTTTCGTTCCTAGCTAAACTGTAGGTCTCCTTACAACTAGCTGGTGAGGATATCGTTGCATTCTAGCCAAACACCAACCCACCCGAAACTGAGTAATCAAAACTCCTATTATTATCTTTAAGAAATCTGTAGAGGTGACTTATCGTCAAGGGGAAAATTAATGATTTCAGCATCCCTTTTCGCTCGACAACGTGTGTAACAATTTTGAGTATTTTTCGTTTGAATTGAAATGAAGTGCGGTTTCAGCACCTAGTCTCAAGTGATGGTTATCTCACTGTGCCACCCGTCGTATTTAGAGCTTATTATAACCAAGGGTGATTAAAAGTTCGGAAAAGTGTAACCTATGATATATACAACATTCGTATGTTTATAATTCTAAGGGATCAAACATCAGTCCCTAGACTTACTAACTGTTTATAGTAAGGACAACACACACATGCCCGAGGGAGGACACGAGCGGCCGCGCGATCCGTATCCTGGCGCCCCTGACCGCACGGCCGTTCCCACGCGGCAAATTCCTGTATAAAGTACAATGATCCTAAAGCAGCGAATTTCATCGCAGTAAGTCACGGATGCATCTAGCTGGTACACCTTTGTGAACAGCGACCCCTCCAAAGAAACAAATTTACAATATTTGCAAACTGAACTCGCATCCTACAGCTTCATGTAGGATGATACATCAATTTGAAAAACAGCACAACATGTAATTGAAAATGTTCAAATATTTGTTAAGATCATGGGACTCATCTGCGGGGTCATCAGTCCGTAAACTTACTAACTGTTTATAAACGACCTTATACTAAAGACGACAATAACATCCATACCCGAGGGAGGAATCGAACCCCTGACGAGGACCAGCTTCGCGCTTCGGAACATAGCGCCATGTAATTGATGTTGACTAATAGTAAATGTACCCAGTGAAATTTGAAGGCTATTTCACCGTTTGGAACTGTTCCTTCAATTTGTGATTTTTTTTCTGGTGTTACCAGACAACAGCAAATGTGAATAAGCCAAGTATTCGTACGTAGCTTTTCTGACAGCAAAGTAAATTGCGTAAATGTTATACAAATTTTTGGCTCTCACTAAAGTGAATTGCAGGTAGTGGTATAAGGTGGATGCTACTACACCATCCAGAAACTGATAAAATAGAACTTGTACCCGAAAAGGATAAGCTAAAACAATATTCCGTAGCGATATACAGAGGCGTTGATTTTCTTGTAGTTGTTAAGGAATGTCAAATTTGCATTTCTGTATCTTGTGTCACTTGTGTTTGTGCTGCGTTACGAGGAGAAAAAAAGTATTCTTGTTGGTGTACGATACCATCGCAAAGTGTTTAGCACAGGAGCAACACACAATTTTCCTTAAGAGCCAGAGAGTGCTCTACGGGGAAGACGGCAACGCTACACAGTTCCTGGAAGCCGGGCTTCAATAGAAAACGGGGCTGCAGTCAGCACACGCAACATTCCCGGAGGTCATGGAAGTTCTGACTAGGCGGCAACGACAATATCGCCACGTTAAATCTCAACTATAATGACAGAGATTTTCTTTAGCAGTTAGCATAATTTAGAATTATAGTACACGAATGAAAAAAACACACGAAGCTATGTAACACATAGCACTCAAAACACGTCACGGAGTAGGAGGGGTAATGAAGGAGCCTCCTCGCAGACTGTCTTTAAGATTGTTTTGGAAACAGCCCGGCGTCCCAGGTAACGACAATCCCTCCTACACCGGAGCAAGTACGCAGTCTCGTCCAACACTAAGAGGATGGCTTCGAAAGGAAGCAGGTAACTGGAGTCGGGTTTATAGAAGTCTCTGATCTATACGATACGGTCAACCAGCAAAAGTTGCTTGGCACTATGTTTCTCAGCAGCAGAGTCCAAATGTCCAAATGTTTCTAAATCTACAACTCTGCACACGCCAACTATGTTCACGTGGCAATTAATAAGACAGTTCGCATTGTGTCTAGCTGCCTAAAACCGATTCCAGCTGAATAAATTTATCAGATTATAGGCATAGCATTAACCCCCCCCCCCCCCCATAAGCAGACAAGTCACAGCTGAGTCCGAAAGGAGGAAACCGAGTGATGATAACATTCACCCGCTATATAAGAAAATGTTTTTCAAGCTTAAGGGACTTAACTGGGGGTCATCAGTCCCTAAATTAACAAACTACTTATGAACTACCTTATACCAGACGACACAAACATATATGCCTGTGGGGGGATTAGAGCCCCCGACGGGGAACGGCCTCGCGCATCGGAGCATAGCGCCTCAATGCGCTTGGCTACTCCGCCGCGCTGTACAAGACTGTGAACATTTAATGATATGTCCAAACATAGGCAAAACATGCACAGTGAAAGCAGCAAATGACAAAGCCATCTATATAACTAATTATTGGAAAAACGCAATATACTCGGTGACCCGGACACGTGAGGTAAGTCAGTCTCACAAAGACTATGTAAAACACAGAGATAAGCAAACTAGCATATTAGTGAGAGACTAAAGGAGGCACTACAAAGAGAAGTCGAACTCGAGATTAAATTCCGAGACAGCCTACCTGGCAAAGCAAGTGAAGAAACATCTAACATTCTTCATATATAACCTTTTTTAACCGCTCTTTCTAAACCAAGCTTTTTTAAAAATAATTTCTTGTTTCCAATTTCAAGTCCATTAGTTTTAAAAGTACAACAAAGGTGTTATTTACACACAGAAAGAGGACAAAAGCTCGGCACGAGGACCCTCCATCACGTGGTGCTGCAAGGAGAACGGAGCCCAAGACCTGAGCTGCGTAGCGCAAGAGCTTAGCGGCGGGGCCGTGGCTGGACTCAGAGGAGCGCTGCGGCCGCACAAAAGCATTAGAGAGCCGACACTGCACAATCAAAACAAGGCCTCCTCCTATTGTTGTGCTTCGGGCACTTTATACTAGTGGTCCATGGAGCGAGAAGAACAGAAGCAGCATAGCATAACACTCAGCCAAGAGAAGTAGCAACATTATTGCAACCGTTCATAGATAAGGTGCTTAGAGTGCGTATTAAAAGTGCTTCTAGTATAACTGCATTGGCTTTCGCGGCCGGTGGCATGACGAATAAAACTGTTCTGGGTGCTTACCCCGTCATTGTATAAAATACTTTCAAATATAAACAATAAAACAGAGGTCTCGACCCTATGACTTTGGCATAGCTCTGGGTAATACTGGGGGAAAAGTGCCCCTATTTACTGTAAACAAAAGAGCTCTACTGACATGGCCCGCGTCACTCACGACTGTTTTTCCAGCATCAGGCTGAACTTCCGCATTCCTACTGGCCATCACCGTCGACAAATATACTAGGGTGAGCCAATACATGCGACGCAAACTGAGGTAGACACGCCAGTACTGCTTTTACAAGCCTGAAAATTGCTGACTCCACTTGTCAATTTAAACGCTCGTCCCAACGTTCGAGAAGGCTTTAAAAATCTTGGAGGCTGGATTTTTTGTGGCGACGTTTGCGTGCTATAAGTGACGCTCTTGAGCTGTAGCTTTATTTGGTTCGTTAAACTGCTGCAACCCACAAGACGGATGTGTCGTAGTGGTAGAGAAATACCCCTAAACAGCGCACAGTGCTGGCGTGACTACCTCAGTTTGCGACTTCTTTACTGACTCACCCTAGTATATTATTAAACCTTTAGGCCTGCTTAGGAGAGAAGCTTGTGTAATCGCTATCCATCTTCATCAATGTTGCCTAAACGTGACACTATTTTCGTAAAGGATGCTACATCTACATCTACATCAATACTCAGCATGTCACGTCACGGTGTATGGCGGAGGGCACCATCCTCACTTCCTTCCTTTCCTATTCCAATCGCGTATGGTTCGCGGAAAATCGATCGCCGGTATCACTTCGTGTAGTCAACATATTGGTTGGCTCTTCAAGTCACGTAAGCTTACCGCGCAGGAATATCTACATCTACATAAATACTCTGCAAGTCACATTGAAGTGCATAGCAGAGGGTTTATCGAACCGCTTTTATTATATTTGTCTACAGTTCCGTTATCTAACAGCGCGCGAGAAAAAGGAACATGCAAATCTTTCCGTTTTCGATCTGATTTTCCTTATTTTATTTTGATGGTCATGTCTTCCTACGTAGGAGGGTGCTAACAAAATATGTCCGCATTCGGAATTGAAATTTGATGAAAGAAATTTCGCAAATAGATCTCTTAACAAAGAATAACGCCTTTCGTTTAATGATTTCCACTACAATCCGTGCATAATTTACATGACATCTCCCCCCTATATCGCGGTAATACAAAAAGAGTTGCCCTTCTCTGAACTTTCTCGAAACCGTCTGTCAGTCCCACGTGGTGGGGATGCCACATCATCGTCATCATCATCATTATCATCATCATCATTAGAGACTGATTATGCCTTTCAGCGTTCAGTCTAGAGCATAGTACCTCTAATAAAATTCCTCCATGAACCCCTATCCAATGCTAACATTGATGCCTCGTCTGATGTTATGCCTTTTACTTCAAAATCATTCTGCACCGAATCTAAGTACTTTCTTCTTGGTTTACCTCGACTCCTCTTACCCTCCGCTGCCGAGCTCATGAGTCTCTTAGGTAACCTTGCTTCTCCCATGCGTGTAACATGACCCTACCATCTCAGTCTGTTCGCTCTAACTGCTTCATATATGATGTTCATTTCAAGTTTTTCTTTGATTTCCTCATTATGGACACCCTCTTGCCATTGTTCCCATCTATTAGTACCTGCAATCATTCTTGCTACTTTCATATCTGCAACCTCTACCTTATGAATAAGGTGATCTGTATCCACCCAACTTTCACTCCCATACAACAAAGTTGGTCGAAAGATAGAGCGGTGCACTGCTAACTTAGTCTTGGTACTGACTTCCTTCTTGCAGAAGAGAGTAAACCTTAGCTGAGCACTCACTGCATTAGCTTTGCTGCACCTCGATTCCAGTTCTTTCACTATGTTGCCATCCTGTGAGAAAATACATCCCAGGTACTTGAAACTGTCTACCTGTTCTAACTTTGTTCCTCCTATTTGGCACTCAATCTGTTTAAATCTCTTTCCCACAGACATTTATTTCGTTTTGGAGATGCTGATCTTCATATCATAATCCTTGCACCTCTGATCGAGCTCTGAAACATTAGTTTGCAATCTTTCAATCGAATCAACCATTACAACTAAGTCATCCGCATATACGAGACTACTTATTTTGTTTTGACCTATTTTAATCCCGCCCTGCCAGTCTACTGTTTTCACATATGATCCATGAATAGTATGAACAACAGTGGTGACAGGTTACAGCGTTGTCTTGCCCTTGAAACCACCTTGAACTATGAGCTTAATTTGCCTTCTACTCTAACTGCTGCCTGATCGTCTACGTAAAGCCCTTTAATTACCTGCAGAAGTTTGCTTCCTATACCATAATCTTGTAGAACTGACAGTAGCTTCCTCCTAGGAACACGGTCATAAGCCTCGTCTAGGGGATCCCACAATGCACAGCAGTACTCCAAAATAGGACGCACAAATTTAGTGTAGGCAGTTGTATCTTCTGCCAATGAAACGTAGCCTTTGGTTCGCCTGTCCTACAATATTTTCTATGTGTTCTTTCCAATTTAAGTTGTTCGTAATTGTTAACTCTAGCTTTTAGTAAAATTTACAGCCTGTAGATTTGACTGATTTATCGTGTAAATGACGTTAACGGATTTCTTTTAGTGATCATATGGAAGACTTCACACTTCTCATTGTTAAGAGTCAATTGCCATTTTTTGCACCATGCTGATATCTAAATCATTTCGCAGTTTCTTTTGATCTTCTGCTGACTTTACTAACCGATAAATGACAGCATCATCCGCAGACAGTTTAAGAGAGCTACTCGGATTGTCTCCTAAATCGTTTATAAAAATAAGGAACAGTAAGGGCCCTATAACACTTCCTTGTGGAACGCCAGATTTCCGTCAATTACAACGTATTGTGTTCATTCTGAGAGGAAGACACGAATCCAATCGCACAAAAGATGCGATATTCCATAAGCACGCAATTTGATTAGAAGACGCTTGTGAGGTACAGTGTCAAAAGCCTTCCGGAAATCTAGAAATATGGAATCTATTTGACATCCCTTGTCGATAGCATTCAATACGTCATGTGAGTAAGGAGCCAGCTGTGTTCCACAAGATACGATACTTTCCGAATCCGTGTTGACTATTGGTCAATAGATCGTTCTCTTGAGGTAGTTCATAATATTTGAGGAAAATATATGTTCTAAACTCCTGCTGAAACCCACGTCAATGCTAGGTCTATAATTTGGCGGGTCACTCCTACTGCCTTTCTTGAATATTGGAGTGACCTGTGCAACTTTCCAGTCTTTGGGTACGCAACGTTCGATAACCGAGCGGTTGTATATGATAACTAGGTATGGGGCTCTTGCATCAGCATACTCTGAAAGGAACCTAACTGGTATACAAAGGGGACCGGAAGACTTACTTCTGTTAATCGATTTAAGTTGCTTATCGAAGAAGGCGTTGATTACGCAGTGCTCTCTCCGGAGGTTTGAGTCCTCATTCTGACGTTAGTGTGTGTTAGCATAAATTTCTGTAAGGAGTTTGTAAGTCTAGGTACCGATGACCTTAGCAGTTGGGTACCTTACGATTACAAACATATGAACTTTTGGACGTCTCCCATGCAGCTTATCCAGATGGAGTTTTCCCATAATAAGTGCGATGCTTTCGCTGTTACTAAATGAACCCGTAACGAAGTGCGCTGCTCTCCTTTGGCGCTTCTCTTTCTCCTCTATCAATCTTCACTTATACGGATGGCGTATTGATCGGAAATATTCAATATTTATAGAACCATTGCTTTGTGAACTACATCATTTGTTGATGGACTACATTTCCTAAAGATTCTTACAATTAATCTCAGGTTTACACCTTCCTTACTCAAGATTAATTTTATGTAGTCGTTTCCATTCAAATAGCTCCTTATGTCTAGTCATATATATTTTATGTAGGTAACTACTTGCAGTGTTTGTTCTGCTGTTGCTAACTTATAGCATAAAGTATGTTTCTATCTATGTATTAGCAAGACGTTGCATTCGTTAATGTTTAGAGTCATTTGCCACTACGTGCACTAAGCGTTGATACACTGTAAATCCTCCCGCATGTCGCTACAGTTTAACAGCGCTGTGACTTCTGGAGATACCAAAGCACTATCCGTGAAAGCCTCACACAACTTCCGATGTTATCCACGAGGTAATTTATATAGAAGTATATTATGAAAGGCAACGGTCCTGTAAAATACCTGGGGGCGCGCCGGAAATCACGTCTTTCCGTTGAGAAAATATGCTATGTTCTGTTAGGTAGAAACTGTTCAGTCACAAAGTTGGTCTCACAGTCCGTACGCTCTAGTTTTGTTCATCAACTGACTGCATGAGACAGTATCTAATGTCTTTCGGAAGTAGTTTTTACCTGAGAACCTATATCTAATCTCCTCTGGATCTCGTGGACGAATAGCGTGACCAGGGTTTCACATGACCATTTCTCTTTAGAACCCACATTGATTCCTAAAGAGGAGATTTACAGCTTCCAGAAATGTCATGATACTCGAACATAAAACATGTTCCAAAAATTTACAACAGTCGGACGTGACAAATATACACTCCTGGCCATTAAAATTGCTACACCACGAAGGTGAAGTGCTACAGACGAGAAATTTAACCGACAGGAAGAAGATGCTGTAATAGGTAAATGATTAGCTTTTCAGAGCATTCACACAAGGTTGGCGCCGGTGGCGAAACCTATAACGTGCTGACATGAGGAAAGCTTCCAACCGGTTTCTCACACACAAACAGCAGTTGACCGGCGTTGCCTGGTGAAACGTTGTTGTGATGCCTCGTGTAAAGAGGAGAAATGCGTACCATCACGTTTCCAACTTTGATAAAGGTCGGATTGTAGCCTATCACGATTGCGGTTTATCGTATCGCGACATTGCTGCACGGGTTGGTCGCGATCCTATGACTGTAGCAGAATATGGAATCGGTGGGTTCACACCACCTAGAAGACAAGGCCTTACAACAGGCCGTGCCTACGTCACACTTAGAGGCCCCGGCCGCCACCTCACTGGCTGGCCATTGGGGCACGCCTACCGCCGCGCAGCGGCCGGCCGGTGAGGTGGTGGCCGGGGTCTCTAAGTGTGACGTAGGCACGGCCTGTTGTAAGGCCTTGTTGGTTCAGGTGGCCGAGCGGTCTAAAGCGTCTCGCTGCGGAGCGCGCGGTTGCTCGCCGTGGAGGTTCGAGTCCTCCCTGGGGCATGGGTGTGTGTGTTTGTCCTTAGGTTAGTTGACCTAGTTTTAAGTAGTTTATAAGCTACGGACTGATGACCACGCAGTTGGGTCCGATAGATTTACAAAAATTTACAAACATTTGGTTCAGGAGGGCAATACGGAACGCCGTGCAGGATCCCAACGGCCTGGTATCACTAGCAGTCGAGATGACAGCCACGTCTCGATCCCTGAGGCAACAGATGGGGACGTTTGCAAGACAACAACCATCTGCACGAACAGTTCGACGACGTTTCCAGCAACATGGACTATCAGATCGGAGACCATGGCTGCTGTTACCCTTGACGCTGCATTACAGACAGGACCGCCTGCGATGGTGTACGCAACGACGAACCTGGGTGCACGAATGGCAAAACGTCATTTTTTCGGATGAATCCAGGTTCCGTTTATAGCATCATGATGGTCGCATCCATGCTTGGCGACATCGCGGTGAACGCACATTGGAAGCGTGTATTCGTCATCTCCATACTGGCGTATCACCCGGAGTGATGGTATAGGATGCCACTGGTTACACGTCTCGGTCACTTCTTGTTCGCATTGACGGCACTTTGAACAGTGGCCGTTACATTTCAGATATGTTACGACCCGTGGCTCTACCATTCATTCGATCCCTGCGAAACCCTACATTTCAGCAGGATAATGCACGACCGCATGTTGCATGTACGGACCTTTCTGGATACGGAAAATGTTCGACTACTGCCCAGGTCAGCACATTCTCCAGATCTCTCACCAATTGGAAACGTCCGGTCAATGGTGGCCGAGCAACTGGCTCATCACAATACCCCAGTCATAACTCTTGATGAAATATGTTATCGTGTTGAAGCTGCATGGGCATCTGTACCTGAACACGCCATCCAAACTCTGTTTGACTCAATGACCAGGCGTATCAAGGCCCTTATTACGGCTAGAGGTGGTTGTTTTGGGTACTGATTTCTTAGGATTTATGCACCCAAATTACGTGAAAATGTAATCACATGTCAGTTCTAGTATAATATATTTGACCAATGAATACCCGTTTATCATCTGAATTTCTTCTTGGTGTAGCAATTTTAACGGCCCATAGTGTAGGTATACAGTAATGCGCATCTGTTCGAAAACCCTTGTTGAAAACGGGATGGACTTTTTTTCAATCATTGGCAACGCTTTACTACTACAAAGACCTTCGGAACACTACTGCTAGACGAGGGGCAAGTTCCTTCGCATACTCTTTGTATAACCCAACTGGTGTCCCATCAGATCTGGCCACCTTTCTTCTTTCCCTCTGTCATATATCTCAATATCTGCCATTTTGGCGTCCGTTCGAAGTACTACTGTGCAATCTTCCTGTGTGAAATAACCGGAAGAAAGACATTTAGTATTTCCGCCTTTTGTTTGTCCCTCTCTACTTCAACGCCATCACGGTTACAGAATGTTTGTTCATGTGGCTACGATGCGTTTACTAATTTAACATAAGACCAAAATTTCTTAGGATCTCCTGCCAAGTGCATAGTTTCGCGCCAGCTATCAAGCAGACAGCACCGAGAGTGCACAAAAGTTAAGTATCAGCGAGCTATGATAATTTCCTTGCCTGCTCTGCTGTTATGATTATTACGTTAGAAGCTTGTTTTTGTATTTAGTAGGACGGTCTATCGTGTCCTTTTTTTTTCAAATTAGTGTACTTTGGTAGATGTGTACTGCGTTCCTTTATCACGGCAGTAATTTGTTTTGTTTTCGTTGGAGTAGTACCAGCACTAGTCGACTTAGTTTACGTTAGTGACTCGCTGTAGAGTCTACATCGCGGTTTTGAGTCGTCCGTTTTTCTGGGTACTGTAGTTATGGATAGGGACTGTGACTACTGTGTGCGGATGCAAACTGAGTTAGTGACTCTTCACTCATAGTTTCAGTAGGTGTTAACCTCGGCTGCACAGCTAGAGGGCCGGCCGCGGTGGCCGAGGGGACTGAGGCGCTCCAGTCACGGTTTCGAATCCCCCCTCGGACATGGATATTTGTGCCGTTCTTAGTATTAGTTATTTCATAAGTAGTTTGTAAGTTTAGGGACTGATGACCCAGTAGTTAAGTCCCATACGCTATACAAACATTTACATCTACATCTACATCTACATACATACTCCGCAATTCACCGTAAGGAGCGTGGCGGAGGGTACACTGCACCACTACTAGGCATTTTCTTTCCTATTCCACTCCCAAATTGAACGAGGAAAGAAAGAATGCCTATATGCCTCCGTACGAGCCCTAATTTCTCTTCTTTGTGATCTTTACGCGAAATGTATGTAGGCGGCAGCAAGATCGTACTACACTCAGCTTCAAATTCCGGCCCTCTAAATTTACTTAACAGAAATTCACGAAAAGAACGTCGTCTTTCTTCCAGCGATCCCCAATTGAGTTGCCGGAGCATTTCCGTGACACTCGCGCATTGGTCGAACCTACCGGTAACAAATCTAGCTGCTCGCCTCTGAACCGCCTCTATGTCTTCCTTCAAACCGATCTGCTACGGGTCCCAAATACTTGAGCAATACTCAAGACGTGATCGTACAAGTGTTTTATACGCGGTCTCCTTTATAGGTGAAGTACATCTTCCCAAAATTCTCCCAATAAACCGAAGTCAGCTGTCTGCCTTACTCACAACTGTCCTTACATGCTCGTTCCAATTCATATAGCTCTGCAATGTTACGCCTAGATGTTTGAAAGACACGACAGCATCAAGAAGCTCACTACTAATGCTGTATTCGAACATTATAGGATTGTTTTTTCTACTCATGTGCATCACCTTACATTTTTCTACATTGAGAGCTAGCTGCCATTCTTCGCACCAACTAGAAATTTTGTCTAAGTCAACCTGTATGCTATTACAGTCAGTTACAGACGACACCCTCCCGTACACCACAGCATCATCAGCAAACAGCCGCAAATTACAACTTACTCTGTCCATCAGATCAAAAATGTTCAAATGTTTGTATAGTCTATGGGACTTGACTACGGGGTCATCAGTCCCTAAACTTACAAACTACTTATGAACTACTTACGAACTAGGACGGCACAAATATCCATGCTCGAGGGGGGATTCGAACCCCCGACTCCATCAGATCATTTATATAGATAGAAAATAATAGCGGTCCTGTCACACTCTCCTGGGGCACGCCTTACGATACACTCGTCTCTGATGAACACTCGCCATCGAGAACAACGTACTGCGTTCTATTACTTAGGAAGTCTTCCAGCCAGTCACAAATCTGTGAACGTATTCCATAAGCTCGTATCTTCGTTAGCAGTCTGCAGTGTGGCACCGCGTCGAACGCCTTTTTGAAGTCGAGAAAGACACAATCCGCCTGTTGCCCTTCGTCCATGGCTCGCAAGATGTCATGTGAGAAAAGGGCAAGCTGAGTTTCACATGAACGATGTTTCCTAAACCCGTGCTGATTCATGGAAAGAAGCTTTTCCGTTTCAAGGAAATTTACTATATTCGAACTGAGAATATGCTCCAAAATTCTAGATGAAACCGATTTCAACGATATTGGCCTGCAATTGTATGGGTCAGTTCTCTTTCCTTTCTTATACACGGGAGTCACCTGCGCCTTTTTCCAATCACTAGGAACTTTGCGCTGAATTAAAGATTCGCTATAAATGCAAGCTAAGTAGGGGGCCAATGCCGCAGAATAGTCTTTGTAAAACCGAACTGGTATTCCATCCGGACCAGCAGACTTTTTCGTATTTAGCTCTCTTAGCTGCTTCTCTACACCCGAAATACCTATTGCTATGTCCCCCATTTCGGAATTAGTACGTTAATCAAATGATGGTATATTTGTGCGGTCCTCCTGCGTGAAAGATTTCTTAAAGATTAAATTTAGAACTTCAGCTTTCCGTTTGCTTTCTTCTATTACTGCCCCGGAATGATCAACTAGTGACTGGACAGTGGGCTTTGACCCGCTTATCGATTTTACATAGGACCAGAATTTTTTCGGGTTCTCTGAAAGATCTTTTGCTAAGGTATGGCTGTGATAATTATTGTATGCTTCACGCATCGATCTTTTTATAGACGCACGAATCTCTACTAACTTTTGCCTGTCATCAATTGCGTGTTCTTTTTTGAATCGAGAGTGCAACAACCTTTGCTTTCTCAGCAGCTTTCTAACATTATTATTATACCACGGTGGATTTTTTCCATCCTTAATCGTCTTTACTGGCACATATTTCTCTAACCCTTTATTAACAATGCACTTAAATTTAGTCCACAATTCCTCTACGTCCATAGTCCCAGAATTAAACGATGCCCATTCATTTTCTAAGTGCGATCGTAACATTTGCTTGTCGGCTCTTCCCAACAAAAACACGCTCCTAGCCTTCTTGACTGGTTTATGAACTTTGGTCACCATCGACGCTATGACGATATCAGGATCACTAATTCCTGTCTCTACACAGACATCGTTAATAAGGTCAGGTCTGTTTGTGGCTATAAGGTCTAGAATATTTCCATTGCGCGTGGGTTGCCGGTTTAACTGCTCAAGACAGTTTTCGGAGAATGTGTTCAAAAGTAGCTCGCAAGACTGCTTGTCTGTACCACCTGAAATGTAACTATCGAGGTCCCAATCTATACTCTTAAGGTTGAAGTCACCTCCGACTAATATTACATGGCCCGGATACCTATGCAATACCTGGTGTAGACTTTCTTTGAATGATTCTAAAACTGCTACAGCAGCACTGGGGGGCCGGTAAAAACACCCAACTATTAACTTTACTTCTTTTAGACCTGTTATACGTGCCCAGATAACTTCACAGTTACTTTCAACCTCGATCTCAGTAGAAACAATATCTTTGACCACAGCGATGAACACTCCTCCTCCAGTTGTATCAGATCTATCTTTCCGATATACATTCCACGCTTCGCTAAATATTTATGAACTTGCCACATCATCATTTAGCCAGCTTCCGGTGCCTAAAACTATCTGAGCGCAATAACTTCCATGCTGCAAATTCGGGAACTTTGTTTCTAACACTCTGTAAGTTCGCGGCTAATATTTTTATGTTAGAATTTTTGTTCCGAACGTGATCTGAATTCGCTGTTTGAATGCTGACAGGCGAGTGCTCATCAGAGTTAGCGCCTAGCCTAAAAAACCGCCATGTGCACTCCACAAGTACTCTGCTACCCGAGTAGCCGCTTCCTTAGTGTAGTGCACCCCTGATCTATCTAGGGGCACCCTACAATTCCCCACCCGATAACGCAGATCCAGAAATCTGCAGCCGTGACTGTCACAGAGTCGGCGAAGCCTCTGGTTCAGACCCTCCACTCGGCTCCAAACCAAAGGACCCCGATCAACCCTGGGAACAATGCTGCAAATCGACAGCTCTGCTTGCACCCCGCGTGCGAAGGCAGCAGCCTTCACCAATTCCGCCAGCCACTCGTAGGACATGAGGATGTCCTCAGAACCCAAGCGGCAAGCGTCATTGGTGCCGACGTGAGCCACGACTTGCAGTCGACTGCACCCCGCACCGTCGATAGCCGCCGGCAAGGCCGCCTCCACATCTCGGATGAGGCCCCCCGGCAGACACACCGAGTGCACGTTGGAATTCCTTCCATATCTGGACGCTATCTGCCTAAGGGGCTCCATCACGCGCCTAACATTGGAGCTCAAAATAACCAATAATCCCCTCCCCCCGTGCATCTGCTCGGACCCTGCTGAAGGAGTGGCCACACTTTCACTCACAGGACGAACGGGCGCGGACGGACGTCCAGCCTCCAGATTGGCCTTCCGCCTCGAGCGACGCGAACGCCGTACAACCCTCCACTTCCCTTGCGGAGAAGGCGGCTCGACGACGTCCGGTACACCTGAAGGTGCCTAGGTAGCAGGGACAGAGAGCGAAGCGTGAGACACCTGAGGTGTCCCACTCGACGCACCAGACTCCCCACCATCGCTGCACCCCGAGACAGCAGCCTGAAGACGGCTGACCGTAGACAACAGCAAGCTCAGCTGTTCGCGAACTGCGGCCAACTCCTCCTGCGTCCGCACACAGCAGGCACACATCCTATCCATCCTATCGATACAATTAACTGCAATTAACAACTTTAAAGAAGCCTAGTACTCTAATGAAGGCGGCTGGCTGCTGACTGAACTGTGGTCAGTGGTAACTACACTGTCAAATCAACAAAATTGAGTCCGGCAGTTTAGCGCTGTTAACGCTGCGGAACTGGTGGCAGCTGGCACTGGACTGACTGATAATGAGCTTTAGTAACGGTCTCTGACTTGTTTTGAAATACACCGGTCAAAGACGAAGACTAAACACAACGGTATTTATCAAATACGATAGAATAAACTATTAATACAGTAGTACAAACGAAATCTGCAAGTACGCGGGAATAAACCTCTTAAAACAGAGTACTAACGAAAATGAACTAGACTGGCAAATTAAATCTGAACAGCTAGAGCCTGCGGTCGAGTGGCACCGCTGTTGTGGACCGGTCTTGGAAACCGAATGGAATCTATCACGTCTGGCCCGATCAGTGATCGGCTCGTGGCTGTGGCGAACCATGTTCCTGCTCGCCATGAGGCAGGCAGTCCACCCACGGTCGCGTGGAAAGCTGCCTCAGGGCGTGGCAGGCAACGAAGAACTTCTTGAGGGACCGATCAACAGGCCTCCCAGATTCGTCTTACCAACAGGTTTCAGGCACTTACTCTTGCAAACAATGCTACTGAGCCGCACGGTGTCGCAGTTCTGTAAGTAACGTGCAAGTCTGCAGGATCCGGGCTATCACAGAGGGCTGGTTTATTTGTAGTTGAGACCTCCAACGTTAGGCGGTAATGGAGCACCTTAGGGATACGGCTGCAAGGGAGGGGGAGAAGGCCAATGTGCACTCCGTATGCATACCGGATGGAGTCATTCCAGATGTGGAACAGGTCCGTCCGAATGCCATGAAGAGTGTGGGGTGCAGCCAACTTCAGGTAGTGGCTCATGTCAATAAAAACGATGTGTGTTGCTTTGGATCGGAATTGATTCTCTCTAGTTTTGAACGGCTGTCTGAAGTGGTAAAGACTGCCAATCTTGCTCACAAGATGAACGCTGAGAACATTAGATGCAGCATAGTTGACAAGACCGTCTGGGGACCTCTGGTTTAGAGCCGAGTGGAGGAGTTAAATCAGAGGCTAAGACGGTCTGCGTCCGTATGGGCTGCAGATTCATCGAGTTGCGCCATAGGATGGTGAAGTTCCAGGTTCCGCTGACTAGATCAAGTGTTCACTGCACACAGGAAGCGGCTACATGGGTAGCGGGGGCTGTGTGGAGTGGACTGGGCGGTTTATAGGTTAGAGGCTCTCGGGAGCACACAAAACAGGTTTCTGCCTCAAAGGATACAGGTCAAAGGTGGGGCCAACACGGATCTAAATCCATTGGACTGACTGTAGTAAGCTGTCTAGCTGTGGGTGGAAGTACCAGAGCTCCAAGCACTAATAGAAAGTACTAAAGTTCAAATCATTATAGGAATCGAAAGCTGGCTAAAGCTGGAGTTAAGTTCAGCTGAAATTTCTATAAAGGGGCAAAGGGGGTTCAAAAAGGATAGACTGAATAAAATATGTGGTGGCGTATTTACTGCAGTCAAAAGCATTTTAACCTATAAGGAAATTGTTCCTGTGAGTTGATATGGGTAGAGGTTATACCTGACAACCCGAATAAATTAATAATTGGTTCTTTTTATCGAGCAACTGACTTAGACGATTCGACTGAAAAAATGTTCAAAGAAGGCTTGGATTAAATTTAGAAAACGTACCCAAAGCATAAAATTTTAATAGGTGGTGACTTTAACTTACCTGCGATATGTTGGCAAAAACACATGTTCAAAACCGGAGGCAAGGATAAACATCGTCCTAAATCGTACTCTATGCATTCTGCGAAAATTATCTCGAGCAATTAGTTCAAGAATTCAATAAAGAATAGTAAATGGTTGTGAAAACATACTTGACCTTCCGGAGCTAATAAAAACAATCGCAACAAACACAGGGATTGGTGAACACAGAGTTGTCGTAGCGAGGCTGAATATCAATACCACGTGATACCAAGCCCACACTGATGAGAAATACACTCCAGCGCTGGCCAAACGAGATTTTTGCAACCTACTTCCTTTGTTGACGGACTAACTTCCTGACGATTCTTGTACTGAATCACTGCCTTACAGACGATTGCTTTCATATGGTCGTTGCATTTCAAGTCGCCCATTATGTTCACTCTCAGATGTTTTATGGAAGTAACTGCTTTTAGTATTTGTTCTGCTATAACGTAGTTATATAGTAAAGGATCTTTCTTTCTATGTAAACGCACCATTTTACACTTGTTTTATGTTGGGGCTCATTTTTTTCCAAGTATTTTGTCTGTAAATCTGTGGTATTTAATGTCTGTGGTTATCAGTCCCCAGGCTTACAAAGTACTTAAATTAATTTTAATTAACCTTAGGACAACACATACACTCACACACACACACACACACACACACACACACACACACACACACACACACCTATGCCCGAGGGAGCAACAGCGCTCTGTGCAGCAAGAGGCTTTAGAGCGCTCGGCCATTCCACCGCGGCGATGCTCAATTGCCATTCCCTACACCACGCTTCTATATTGCGTATTGCGACTCTTCGATAAACTACAGAATCATCTGCGAAAAGCCTCTTTGAACTAAATTTTATCTAGGAGGTCATTTATATATACTGTGAAAAGGAATGGTCCTATAAGTCTCCTCGTCTCGTCTGAAATCACGTTATTGTCTGTAGACTTGTCGCCATTGAGAATGACATGATGCGTTCTGGTATACTGGGTGTTACAAAAAGGTACGGACAAACTTTCACGAAACATTCCTCACGCACAAAGAAAGAAAATATGTCATGTGGACATGTCTCGGGAAACGCTTAATTTCCATGTTAGAGCTGATTTTATTACATCTCTTCAAATGATATTAATCATGGAATGAAAAAACACAGCAACAGAACGTACCAGCGTGACTTCAAACACTTTGTTACAGGAAATGTTCAAAATGTCCTCCGTTATCGAGGATACACCCACCGTCGAATGGAATCCCTGATGCGCCGATGCAGCCCTGGAGAATGGCGTATTGTATCACAGCCGTCCACAAGACGAGCACGAAGAGTCTCTAAATTTGGTACCGGGGTTGCGTAGACAAGAGCTTTCAAATGCCCCCATAAATGAAAGTCAAGAGGGTTGAGGTCAGGAGAGCGTGGAGGCCATGGAATTGGTCCGCCTCTACCAATCCATCGGTCACCGAATCTGTTGTTGAGAAGCGTACGAACACGTCGACTGAAATGTGCAGGAGCTCCATCGTGTATGAACCATATATTGTGTCGTACTTGTAAAGGCACATGTTCTAGCAGCACAGGTAGAGAGTATCCTATATGAAATCATGATAACGTGCTCCACTGAGCGTAGATGGAAGAACACGAGGCCCAATCAAGACATCACCAACAATTCCTGCCCAAACGTTTACAGAAAATCTGTGTTGATGACGTGATTGCACAATTGCGTGCGGATTCTCGTCAGCCCACATATGTTGATTGTGAAAATTTACAATTTGATCTCGTTGGAATGAATCCGCATCCGTAAATAGAATATTTAAAGAGAAATACTAAAATGAGCTCTAACATGGAAATTAAGCGTTTCCGGACACATGTCCACGTAACATATTTTCTTTCTTTGTATGTGAGGAATGTTTCCTGAAAGTTTGGCCGTACCTTTTTGTAAGATCCTGTATAGGAACGCCTCAATCCAGTCACACGGTTGGTTTGATATTCCATAACTCGCACTTTATCAGGTGAAGGTGCAGACCGGTATCAAACGCCTTGGGGAAGTCAAGAAACACGGGATGTATGTGGGATCCTATATCGACTGTCCTCTGGACCTCGTGCATGAATAGCGCTAGTTGTTTCATACGATCGCTGCTGTAGGAACCTTTGGCGAGTCCTACAAAGGATATATCCGGTCTCCAGAAATGGCATAATATGTGATCCAAAATTCTGCAAGTGATTGATATCAGAGACATAGGGCGATCGACAACCCTTCTTGTAAACGGGAATGACACGCGCTTTATTCAAATGCGTAGGAACGCTGCACTCTCTTAGAGAATTCCGATACACTGCCGCTATAAGTTACTCGCGATATTACTGCCGTACGTATCTATCCCACGACTTTTGTCACCTCACTACAGAAGTTGTGTGTTCTTTTGTATGAAACTAGCAGGCAATAGAACTGACCTTGATGCGGCGCACGGTGCGGCTGGAGTCGTTGTGCACGTGCACGTGCACGCGCACCTCGTCGCCGTGGCTGTAGTGCGCGCGGTCGAGCGCGGCGCGCAGCTGCACGCGGCCGTCGCTCAGCAGGAAGAAGGGCTTCTGCGCGTCGGCCGCCGGCGGCTCGCTGGGCAGCGACGCGGCGCTCGCGCGCTGCACCACGCGGATGCCCATGCGCACCGAGCTGCGCCGGTGCAGCTGCTCGTCCGGCCGCTCCGCTGCGCAAGGAAATTACAATTACATCTACATAGATACTCTGCAAATCACATTTAAGTGCCTGGCAGGGGGTTCATTAACCCTGCCGGCCACACCATAGGCCTCTGAGGCCCAGATGCTCACACAGACCTGTCTAATCCCGATCCAACACAGCTGGAGGGGACGTGACTCGCATGTAAGCCTCCTCTAGTTAGTTGTCTCTGAGATAGCGTACAGTGCACAACACTTCCGCCCCTGCCTGCCCATTCAGGTAAACAACTAGGCCTCCGAGACCTCCGTAACTTTACAGAAAAATCGCACTGACGTGTTTTACGGCCCACTTTAGATTTGTAGTTTTATGAGTTTTTGCAAACATTTTGGACCAAAATAATAATCTAAATAATAAAACATTAATTAAAAACAGTGTTGAAACGCTTTTAGGAAAAAAAAATTGAGTGGCGGGTTCCGAACCATCGACCTATAGCATCATAATCCAACGGTTTGCCCACTACGCTACGGCTACCAATTAAGAGATGAGTCCTTTAATCTCATACTATCGATGCCCGCTGTTAACTGATGCTAATATTTGTAGACACTAGATTATCATTTATCGTACGAACAACGATGTGTTTTTGTTAATTCTTCAGTGCGTCATTGCTTTGTAATGACAACGTGTATGTTACAATAAGAAAATCATCAAATACGCAACGCAAGATGGCGTATATCAGAGAGAGTTCTTGGCGAGGAATGTTACGTGATATCTCCGAACGGCTGGTTTTCGTTAATTCAATGGAGGGTGTCAAATTCCGTTATTTTTCAAATATGTCTCAAACGATACGAGATATGAAAAAAAAAAGTAAGGGAGCTAAGTTGTAGAGAATTTTCTCCTCTACCAATTAGGTTATTCGATTTTTGTGTCAGATGAATAGTTAAGCCGTTATTTTCATTTATATTTCGAGCTGTCAAAAAAACGATCGGAAAGGCCCACTTTTAGTGTTACTACCGTAACCTAAAGTAGGCCAAAACATAGGAAAGGGACACACAACGATCAAACAAAACCATTGTCCCGATTTGAGTTTATTTTGACGCTTTCTGAACACCTTACAGCACCTTGGATGAAGGCTAGGCTTGAAACACCAATTCCCCTTGACCTACGGGACAGTATTTACAGATGCCTAAACATGACCACTTGCAGAGGCAGTTCGTGAGCAAGGAGCTATTCCCAAAAGAACTTATTGTAAGTTTTGTGACTACAAAAGCAAAGGAAATAAAAAATGCAGTGTGATTTCTGTAAGCTGCCAGTGTGTGGTCAGCACCACAAAAAAATTTGTCCAAACTGCACCGACCCTCATCCTTATCATGACATTGAATTTCTTAAAGAGTTTTTGATTATTATATATCATTAAGGGCCTCTGAGGCCTATGGTGTGGCCTAGACGTAGGAGCCTGGCGGTGTGGCCCACAGGGTTAAACACTTTCATAACTTTTCTCTACCGTTGCATTCTCTAATAGCGCGCGGGAAGAAAGAACACCTAAATCGTTCCGTTTTCGATCTGATTTCTCTTATTTTATTGGGACGGTCATGTCTTCCTAAGTTGTTGGGTGCTAGCAAAATATTTTCACATTCAGAAATAAAAGTCGGTGATTGAAACTTCGCAAACGGATCACGCCGCAATGCAAACGTCTTTCTTTTAATGATTTCCACACCAATTCGTACAACATTTCCGTGATGCTTTCCCCTCGGTAACGTGGTAAAACAAAACGAGCTGACCTTCTACATCTACATACATACTCCGCAATTCACCGTAAGGTGTGTGGCGGAGGGTACACTGTACCACTACTAGGCATTTCCTTTCCTATTCTACTCCCAAATAGAACGAGGAAAAAAGAATGCCTATATGCCCCCGTACGAGCCCTAATTTCTCTTATCTTGTCTTTGTGATCACTACGCGAAATGTAAGTAAGCGGCAGCAAAATCGTACTACACTCAGCTTCAAATTCCGGCCCTCTAAATTACCTCGATTCCCAATTGAGTTGCCGGAGCATTTCCGTGATACTCGCGCATTGGTCGAACTTACCAGTAACAAACCTAGCTGCTCGCCTGTGAACTTCTGCTATGTCTTTCTTTAAACTGACCTGCTGCGGGTCCCAAACACTTGATCAATACTCAAGATGTGGTCCTATAAGCGTTTTATACGCGGTCTCCTTTACAGATAAAGTATATCTTCCCAAAATTCTCCCAATAAACCCAAGTCGGCTGTCCGCCTTACTCACAACAATCCTTACATGTTCGTTCCATTTGATATCGCTCTGCAATATTACGCCTAGATATTTGAACGACGCGACAACATGAAGAAGCTCACTACTAATGCTGTATTCGAACATTATGGGATTGTTTTTCCTACTCATGCGCATCACCTTACATTTTTCTACATTGAGAGCTAACTGCCATTCTTCGCACCAACTAGAAATTTTGTCTAAGTCATCTTGTATGCTATTACAGTCAGTTAAAGACGATACTCTCCCGTACACCACAGCATCATCAACAAACAGCTGCAAATTACAAGTTACTCTGTCCCTTCTCTGAACCTTCTCAATATCTTCCGTCAGTCCCAACTAATGAGGGTCCCACAATGGGCAACAGTACTCCAGGAGAACGCACAAGAGTGATGTAGGCAGTCTCTTTGGTGGAGCTGGTGCATGTTCGAAGCGTTCTGCCGATGAAACGTAATCTTTGGTTCACCTTCCCCACAATATTTTCTGTGTGTTCTCTCCAGACTAAGTTGTTCGTAATTGTAACTCTTAGATATTTAGAAGAAATTACGACCTAAAGGTTTGACTGATTTATCGCGTAATTGAAGTTCAGCAGATTTCTTTTAGTGGTCATAAGTATTACTTCACACTTTTCTTTATTTAGTGTCAATTTCCAATTTTCGCACCATGTAGAAATTTTGTCTAAATCGCTTTGCAGTTGCTTTTGATCCTCTGTTGACTTCACTAACCGATAAACGACAGAATCATCCGCGAACAGTCGAAGGGAGCTATTCAGATTGTCTCCTAAATCGTTTATAAACACAAGGAAGAGTAGGGGACCTATAACGCTTCCCTGGGGAACGCCAGATATCACTTGTGTTTTACTCGATGACTTACCGTCAATTACAACGAACTGTGTCCTTTCTGATATGAAATCGTTAATCCAGTCGCACAATTAGGGAGATATTCCATAAGCACGCAATTTCATTAGAAGCCGCTTGTGGGGTACAGTGTCAAAAGCCTTCCGGAAATCCAGAAATATGGACTCGATTTGAGATCCCTCGTCGATGGTACTTATCATTTCATGCGAATAAAAGACAAGTTGTGTTTCGCAAGAATGATACTTTCTGATTCCGTGTTGACTATTGGTTAATAGTCAATTCCGATTCTAAACGAAAAAAAATGACTTGTAATAACTTATTGTTATTCATTCTCTCGTGTTATCTACTAGTTGAAAACTCGGCGTTGCCCGGATATGTATTTATTTATTCCCGCCTTGAGTTAGAACTGCTCCTATCCCTTTTCCCTCTGTCCATCTTCTTTTGTCTAAAAACATGTTATCTTTATCGGATACGGCTGTCTTGCATAATGTACAAAATTATAAGTGCAGTATCCAAACAAGGAAAGACAGTAATCAAAATACAAATGATATAAAATTCGTAGGCTCTCATATTTATTGACTTATATGTTGTACAATTGTATAATTTTTCATGCATGTATTCATTTGTATAAGTGCTGTGTGTGTGTAAAAACTGTTGCGAATACGATTAGTAGTAAAGAAGTAATAGATTAAAACTTGGTGCGCGATGGGGCGGTTTTCCATGAAAGTTACTGTTTATGTGCTCATATCTTATGAACTACGTGTCGTACTGTGATACAATTTCGAATATACATTCAGCTATACGTCTGTATACTATCTGTAAAATTTTCTGCGGGTATTGAGGTTATTAATCGTGATAAAAATTATAATAACTTCCAAGTTTAGCCAAATCACACCTAGTGTGCTTAAATTGTGAAGCATGTGTAACTTCTTTTATTTACAGAGCTTTGGACTGACGAGAAGGACATTCCACGGAATTCACTGATATCGCTTCTTATTTTTACAGATCAAATAATTCGCCACTGTACGCTAAATTGTTTCTGTTAGGTGATCTGAGAGACGTAGAATTGCGTAGTGGAGCCTACATGATGAGTGTGGCAGTCACAGAAATGGCATACTGCGGCCAAGCCACAGCTCCCGAAATCCGTCAGCTCGGCAGCAGGCCGCCACCACGACAGACAGAACATTCCGTCTGCGGCGGCGCATACGCCATTACACCACGCCAGTCCCTTCTCCTCTAGAGGCGAGAGGCACGTAAATAATTATCTTGGTCGTCTTAGGAATTCTCGTTCCGTAAGGAGCAAATAATGGAACAATGTAAAAGACAATTAGCAAGATTGTGTAATAAACCTGTGCTTTTTTGCCTCAAATAATAGTGGATTAGCGAGAGATTGAGCACAATTTATATAAATTAGATTGACTTTTAATTAAATTTATCAATTTAATCTTACCGTCTCTTCTGCCCTCCCGCGTCAGACAGAATTCCCCCTTACTTCTCCTCTCCCCCTGCGGTCCTGCTCTCATGGAATTTGGTGAGAAACTCATTGTGTGGCGGACGGGAACGTTTTGGCAGCGTAAGAGCAAGCAAATTCGGTAGTCAATTAAACTGCATTGTGGAGGGTGGTAATTGTTTATAAAAATTCAATTTCACTCTCGAAATTTTTAAGAATCGGCGGGAAAATGGGAAGAGATTTTCCTACGACATTAGCACTTCCCCCTACCCTCACCTTCTGACTTAACTGGAAATAATATGTTACTGACTTGACTGGGACTCAAACCCGGAACCTTCCAACTCTGGACCCCATCCCCAACCCATATTGCCTGTATCTTCAAATTTACATGGAATTTCATAGGACAGAAAATATTTACAAAAATTCGATTTTACCGTCGAGATTTTCGCAAAATTAGCGGGAAATCTCAAGTAGGTGTGGAGGAAAGCTCGCTATTGTCTTTATTTTTCCATCATCTTTGGGATGTGCTGGAGATATTGTCAATTAAGTATGTATTTCCTATTTCCAAAAATCGTTTGGCAAATTTTTATGACGAACAAGGGAGCCATACAGGTAGCCAGTGTTTCAGAATATCCAGCACTTTTGAGACTGAAATACTCTTAAACTCATTTACATGGTTGTAATGTATGCTGTAAACTGTGGGAAATATATCTGAGAGGGAAATAAATTCAGTTTACGATACTAGAAATACGTACTATTTTGCCCTAGGTATTTCTGGTTGAAATAGATTGATCCATACCCGCAAATTATTGCAACACCATCTTCATCAGTCCTAAGTATAGGCGTTAGTTGTGTTCCCGTATGATACAGGAATGGTGAGATAGCTGCCAGCAGTGATTTGACACAGGAGCGCCTCTGTCCACACGCTCGCCGATTCGTCTCCAGGCGGCAGCGTTGGCGGCACACAAAACTGCTGATAGCGTTAGGAGAGCCAATCATTAAGAAGTTGTTCCACCTGCTATGCAAGATGTATGCGACAGGGGAAATACCCTCCGATTTCAAGAAGAATATTGTAATTCTAATTCCAAAGAAAGCAAGTGCAGGCAAATGTGAAAATTACAGAACTATCAGTTTAATAAGTCATGGCTGCAAACTACTAACACGAATTATTTACAGACGAATAGAAAAGCTGGTGAAATCCGACCTTGGAGAAGATGAGTTTGAATTTACGAGAAATGTAGGAACAGTGAGGCAATACTCACATTACGACTTATCTTAGAAGATAGGCTAAGGAAAGGCAAACCTACGTTTTTAGCATTTGGAGATTTGGAGAAAGCTTTCGACAATGTCGACTGGAATACACTCCTTCAAACTCTCAAGGTAGAAGGGGTAAAATACAGCGAGCGAAGAGTTGTATTCAACCTATACAAAAACCAGACAGCGGTTATTAGAGTCGAAGTGCATGAAAGCGACGCAGAGGTTGGAAAGGGAGTAACACAGGGTTGTAGCCTTTCCCTGATGTTGTTCAATCTGTACATTGAGCAGGCTGTGAAGGAATGGAAGGAGAAATTGGGAGAGAGATTTAAAGTTCAGGGCGAAGAAATAAAAACTTTACGGTTTGCCGATGACATAGTAATTTTGTCAGAGACAGCAGAGGATATGAAAGAGCTATTGAATGGAATGGACAGTGTCTTGAAAGGAAGATACAAGATGAACATTAACAAGAGTAAAACGAGAGCAATGTAATGTAATGTCAGGAAATCAGGCGATGCTGAAGGAATTAGATTAGGTAACGAGACAATAAAAGTAATAGATGAGTTTTGTTATTTGGGCAGTAAAATAACTTTTGATAGCCGAAGTAAAGAAGATATAAAGTGCAGAATGGCTATGGGAAGAAAAGCATTTGTAAAGAAGCGAAACTTGTTAACATCCAGTATTAGGATGTTAGGAAGTCCTTTCTAAAAGCGTTTGTATGGAGTGTAGCATTGTATGGGAGTGAAACGTGGACTATAAGGAATTCAGACAAAAAGATGATAGAAGCTTTCGAAATGTGGTGCTACAGAAGAATGATGAAAATTAGATGGGTAGATCACGTAACTAATCAGGAGGTGCTCAATCGAATTGGGGAGAAAAGGAGTTTCTGGCATATCCTTACTAAGAGAAGGGATAGGCTGAGAAATCAAGGAATTATTAAATTAGCATTAGAAGGAAGTGTGTGGGGTAAAAATCGTAGAGGGAGACCGAGGGACGAATACATTAAGCAGATTCAAAAGGATGTAGGTTGTCTAATGTATTCTCAGATGAAGAGACTTGCATAGGACAGGGTAGTGTGGAGAGCTGCATCAAACCACTCTGCGGACTGAAGACCACAACAACAACAACATGATCTACGACAGTTGAGACATTTCTCCTGGCGTCATCCAATGTATTATACAGCATTTTCAGTTTTGCGATGTAGTTACAAATATATCGCAAAATGGTCTTATCGTCACGGTATTTTGCATGGATACGACTGGAGTATCGAGAATGACTCCAAACACGCTGTGAAGAATACGAGTCATCATGCGGCACAATGGAACCACAATACTGGACACTACAAACACCGTTATTCATCGCTGAAAAGTTGACACGCTGTCACTTCTCTTCACTGTAATATTTTTCCACGTAGAGGAGAAATACTTCAGTGCAAGAATAAACTAAAATAATTAAATGTTGCTAGCCATTTGATAAAAACATTATTTAGTAATTTTATTATCGACGTTGCTACGAAAGCCTTTTGAGGAATTCCTCCAGTACGGCTCTTAGGCGAGCGTTATACGATTCAATTTTCCACGCATGGCGATGTGCCATTCAGATAACGGAACGCACGCAAGCATCCTTTTGTTTTACCCCGCCAGGAGTAGACCGTTATAATTACCCTCCGCCTCGACACATGCATCATCTCCTGACCCGAATGCATTACAGCCTAAGAGGCGGCGTACCTAAATGAAATAAACTGATAAAAGTGAAGCTAAAATGTAATATCATCTGCTACAATGTAAAAGTTAGCGCAGTGGTCAGAGGGCAGGTATCAATATTTATCGAGAACCTCTTACTTACCAGACAGTGCCTTATGACTGGAACGGAGGGCTCATAATTTATGATTCCAAGAAGGGTACACAGAAATGCAGACCAAAACAGATAATTATGATTAATGTAGGGTCTTGCAGCATAACATAACCTCAAATATTATGACATTACTGGAGGAAAATAAGCGCCTCTTCAAGATTCAACGAAGTCAACTCTAGTATAACACAATTTTCTTGATATCCGAAAAATGTTGATTTCTGTTACACATCGTCGCCTAATATCCATTATTCCTGATTTAAAATCAATAATACGCGGAAACATACGCAACTCGGAAGTAGGTATCATCGATATAGCGAATCAGCTTAAATCGCTTAATAAAGGTAACTGTGCGGTCCACACGGTGTAGATATTAAGTTCCTTTTTCTTTATGTCAGTTCTTCTGTACTTGAGAATCATATTCATCGGATCGTTCAGAGGAAACCACGTTTCTTATGAATGGAAAGTTGGACAGATCACACCCATAGTCAAAAATAAAATATGAGTAAGTCACTGAATTACATACCCATATCACAACGCCGATTTGCTGTAGTATTTTGGGATATATATATTGTCTTCCACAATTACGAATAATCTAAAAATACTATAAACACGAAGGCATCATAAATTCAGAAAATATCGTTTTGAAACACAGCTAGCTCTTTATTCATACGAAGTCATTAGTGCTGTCAACGGGGGATCATTGGAACTCAGATCGATTCGATATTTATAAACTTCGAAGAGGATTTTGAAACTGTTCTTCAAAAGTGACTTATAATCCAATTACGTGGCTTTGCGGTATCGTCTCAAACTTACGACTGGATTCGTGGTTTCCTGTCGCAGAACTTACAGTTAGCACTAACAGACTGTAAGTTATGAAGCAAAATATGAAAGATGTATGTTTTGTGTCCCAACTTCATCGCCGCTTTTGTGTCCCAGCCTCGTCGTAGGTGTCGGTGGCCGAGTGGAATAAGACCGACACGCTGGTGCAGGTACGGAGGGGAGCAGCCAGAAACTATAAACACTCGAGTAAATTAGAAAGAGATATATATTGCATAGAATGAAACAATACTTAACTTTTACATAGTACTGCAGAATGTTGATACATAGTTATTAGAGGCCTGCCTAGTGCCTGTACAATAGCAAAGTCTTCACTGGTGCCTATCTGATTACGAAGGTCCTAACTCGTTGCTATCTCAGTCCGAAGTGACCGGTGTCTTTCAGCGGTGGCCACGAGCGGCGTTGCAGCAGAGGGCGCTCGTGGCTGTCGTCGTGAGAACGCCGCGCCGTGCGTGCATGGCGGCGCGCGGCGAAAGTAGGTGGCGCGCACTTTGTACTTGTGCGACACCACAGTATGTGTTTGTAGATCTATCGGACCAAACTGCGTGGTCATCAGTCCGTAGCTTACAAACTACTTAAACCTAGGTAAACTAACCTAAGGACAACACACACACACCCATGCCCCAGGGAGGACTCGAACCTCCACGGCGAGCAACCGCGCGCTCCGCAGCGAGACGCGTTAGACCGCTCGGCTACTCCACCGCGGCAAATATGAAAGATATCTGCCGTTCCCCAAGGATGTGTAATAATGTTCAAATATTTGTATAGTCTATGGGACTTAATCACGGGGTCATCAGTCCCTAAACTTACAAACTACTTATGAACTACTTACGAACTAGGACGGCGCAAATATCCATGCCCGAGGGGGGATTCGAACCCCCGACCGTAGTGGCCGTGCAGACCGTGACTGGAGCGCCTCAGTCCCCTCGGCCACCGCGGCCGGCGATATGTAATAGACCATCTACTGCTTCTAATCTATATCAACAGTTTAGGAGAATCTCAACAACCCTATTAGATTATTTGCAGATAATGCTGCACGTCTTGTAAATTCATCAGAAGATCAAGAACAATTTCAAAATGATTTGCACATGACATCTGTATGCTGCGGAAAAATGGGTATTGACTTCAAATAGTGTCACCTTTGAAGTTATCCACAGGATTACTAAAGGAAATCCGTTAAATTTCAGTTGCACGTAAATCACAAAAATCTCAAGAATGTTTATTAAACTAAATAGATAAATACAAACAAATTTAATTAGAGAGATTACTTGAATAATGCTGTGAACAGAAAACTGAGTTTTATTGGCAGCACTCTTACAAGATGCAGTAGGCCTACTAAAGACACTGGCTGCGCTGCGCTTGTCCGTCTTAATCTGGGCTTTTCCTGTACCAGACACAACTGACGAAGGAATCAAACCAGTTCAAAGTAGGACACAAAACGAAATACAGGCGTTAACGTAGCAGTTAATTAAAACAAACGCGTTTTACGTTAGGCGAGATATTTTTCAGAAATTTTAGTAATCAAGTTTCTCTTTGAATGTCTAAAATTTTTATACCCAATCATCGTTAATATCTATAAGAGACAGGGGAACTATCAAGAAAAAATTTAAGTGTTTGTTTTTTCCCGAGCGCTATACGAGTGTGTAATGGTACAGAAATAGTCTGAGGGTGGTTCGATTAATCCTCTTTCTGGCACTTGCTTCTGAACTGAACAGTTGTAGTGTATATGTTCAAAGTTTGCATAACTAAATGTTCAACTGTTTGTAAACCTATCGGTTTACAAACTACTTAAACTAACTTACACTAAGGACAACACACACACACACACACGCACACACACACACAAACACCGATGCCTGGGGAACGCCAGATATTACCTCTGGTTTAGTCGATGACTTTCCGTCAGTTATAACGTAGTGTGAACTTGATGACAGAAAATCAAGAATCCAATCGCACAGCACATCTGTGCCTATATTCCATAAGCGCACAATTTGATTACAAGACGCTTGTGACGTACAGTGTCCAAAGTCTAGAAATATGGAATCTATTTGCGATCTCTTGTCGATAGCACTCATCACTTCGTGTGAGTAAAGAGCTAGCTGTGTTTCACAAGAACCATACTTTCTAAATCCGTGTTGACTATGTTTCAATAGATCGTTCTTTTGGAGGTAGTTCATAATGTTTGAGGAAAGTATATGTTCTAAAAAACCCTGCTGCAAACAGACGTCAGTGGTATAGGACTGTAATTTTTCTGATCACCGCTATTGCCTTTCTTGAATATTGGAGAACTTGTCAAACTTCCAGTCCTTGGGTGCGGATTTATGACTGGGCGAGCGGCTGAATATGGTAACTAGCTAGGTATGGGCAGTACCGTCTCTACCATAGGGGCACAAGGGGCACAGGCCCAGGGCCCCCAGCCTGATGGGGGCCTCAAGAGACTCGTTGCTTTCTCCTAGGCAATGACTTCCTTATAACTGAATTTTTGTCGCACTTATTTATTATAAAGACCCAGAAACTGTCTCGAAACGCGCCAAATATATGGTGTGGCAAATGAGATGGTTTGCTGCCTGCATGCAAAATCGTAGTTATTACTGCGGGCCTTAGCTACAGAACACGCAGCGACACTGTTGTAGTAGACCTTAAGCAGTCTGCTTCAGATATAACTTGTCGAAACATTCCATCCAATAGCGGCCTTTACACGTCGCCACGCGGAGCTGCTGTTGACCGGCCAAGCAGCGGGTAGGCGCGACCTCAGCGATTTTACAAAAGTTAATACCCTACAGTCGATGTAGCACCGCTATAAATCGCTGTTCCTTCCGTAATAATGAGCACGCTGCTTCACCGTGGTCAAAGAAATATCGACATCTCGATACTGAGTTGGAACTGCAGCATTCGACCTGAAAGGGAACGGCCGTTCCTGGTCACATTGAAAGTTATGAGCATTTAGTTAAAATGACATTTCACCTTTCCCCTTATGTATTATTACTGGTTTTTCACACAGAACGTGAAAAACAATGGAGTCTCTCGGCAAGTTTTGTGTAAGTTTATGTTCTGGGCACGTCGATGTGTAACAGTTGTATGAGTGTACTTCAATCAGGTAGTAAAAGATGAAAAAATTGACTTGAAACATTTGCAGCATTGATCTCTTCGTGGTAATCACAATTCGCAATTGTGGTTCTATTTTGTTGCGGGGTACTTCACTTAAAAGACGTATTTTCTCTTATTCCGGAACAAGTGAATTTACTGTGGGACGCTGCTCGTCATGTGGAAGTTGCGTGTCAGTCTCTCCACAAATGTAAGAACTCGTCTTTTTATTCCGCTTTTACCTGGAGTAAGGAAAAAATCAGCTACCGGCACCTACTTTTTCTCACACTTTCTTTACTCTTCTTATGATCCCAAGTGAAACGCCAGTAGTAGCGTGAACGTTATCAAGGGAACTCTTTTATGCGATTTTATCCTGTCTTTTACGTCTTCCGACAAACTTAATTACGTTGTACACAATATCTCGTGTCTGGTTATGAAGAACCCTTCCTGCACCAACTGGTGGGGACTGCAATGCCACGCTATGTATGACAGTAACTTTTTTTTTTTTTTTAGCATCTGTAAGCAGCATCACATGAACTTTGATAACTAGAAGGGTCTATGATGCAGCCCATAGAACCTGATTGATCCCAACGGTACAAAGGCTACAGCCCTTGAATGCGAGAAGACGACTGGGATACTCATGTACAAGATTGTCGACGGGTTACGTTCTTCGAACAGTTGGCCCCCTATAATAATCATAAAATGAAATAAAGCAATATATTACGACATTGATGCGACCTCCCCTTAGAACAAAGTAATGGACTCACCCGGTGCTTAGGATGGTACTGCGCATCGGCCAATGCATTCAGTCCTGGTGAATTCAGCAATGTTGGAGTTTCTACCTTACGAAGTGATAGTTCGTTATCGGGGTGCTTCGAAGCGCCATTTGATTGTACGCGATTCACTCTGTTTTATTGGCAGTGTCTACTTGATATTTTTGTAGTGTCTTTCAACAATGTCCAAAAGAACATACTGAAGTGGTTCATAAAAAATAAAATACTTGCAATTCAATAAGAAACCATCAGAAGACTACCTAAACTTACTTCATTTTTCACTGTTGAAGGAACTAACAGGCAGAGTGATTCATCTACATCATCATCTCAAGATATTCCTAAATCAGAAGCTTAGAAACGGTGCCCACATTTAACATAGACGATAACATATGTATTTCGAGTTCATCAGTTCCAATTATCAAGACTGCTGCACACGCATCACGTCGGCAATAATTTGAGTTCTTCCAGGGGATACAAAGATTGGAAGCATATAAACAACTTATTAAGGGAGCATGAGAACAGTTTAAAGCACAGGGAATCAATGATGAATTAGGTTGCATGAAGCAAAATTGCTGGTCGAGTTGATACTGGATTACTTTCCCAGTTTACTACTGAGGTCAACTATTGGAAGAGCATATTGAAAATAATTTTGGCAGTTGTGAAATTTTTGGCGTCAAGGGGACTAGGGTTTTGTGGAGAAAATGATATTTTGGGGTCTGAAAACAATGGAAATTATTTGGGATACTTAGAATTAATAAGCGAATTTGATCCTTTTTTTGCTGATCATATACGAAAGTATGGCAATCGTGGCAAAGGAAATTCAACATATTTGTCTGCAAATATTTGCAATGAATTTATTAATGTAATGGGACAGAAAGTTTTAACGATTGTCAACGAATTAAAAGCAGTCAAGTACTAGTCAATAAGCGTGGATTCCTCGCCAGATCTGTCCCATGTTGACGAGATAACTTTCATCGCTCGGTACGTAAAGGATGGCCAGTCGGTTAAGAGATTTTTTGCAATTTTTTCCTATGGAGGAACATAGGGCTCAAAGTATAGAAGATACTGAAGTTTATGGATAGCTTTGACGTTTCAATAAAACATTGCGGCGGACAGATCTATGATAATGCAACAAATATGGCTGGAAAATATTCAGGTCTTCAGACAAGATTAAAAGTAAAATGTGAATTTCCTATTTTTGTACCATGTGCCACACATTTACTAAATTTAGTAAGTGTTCAGGCGGCTGCAGGTGTTTCTGAAGCAGTAGCATACTTCCAGTTTATCCAAAAATTGTACACCTTTTTTCTGCTTCGAACAATCGATGGAAAGTTTTGAAAGAATTTTTAGGGGCAAATAAAGTTCTGAAGTTCCTCTCTGAAACCAGATGGCCTGCTTTGCATAATGGCTACAATGATATTTTTAAAGCTTTAAAGTCAATAACTGATCAGCCAGTGGAAACAAAAAATTAAGCTCAAAGCTTTTGAAAAAAAAAGAGAAAACTCGAAACTATTCTCCTAACGGAGATATGGGATGCCCTTTCGAGGATTATCAACAACACAAATGTAACTTTGGAAAGTCATAACGTCACAATAGACGTTGTAACAAAACTTTTTGCATCTATTTTCAATTTCATCAGTTCTGCACGCAGTAGATTCGATCGGTATGAATCTTCAGCCAAAGAGAAAATTCCAGGTGCTGACTATAAGGGTATGGGTAAGGACGAGAATTTGCAGCAAGCAAATCACTCTTTCCGAAGATTCGTCAGAGACTGTCCAGCTGAGTGCCAAAGAAAAATTTCGTGTAGAAATTTTTCTACCTATAATCGACACATTGGATTCTAGTTTGAAGCGACGTTCAGAAGCATACGAGAAAGTTAGCAAACATTTTAGTTTCTTTTCTCAGTTAAAACAAATCGATTCTGAACAGTTGAGAAACAGGTGGAAAGAATTTGCAGAATTTTATCATACAAACGTTAATGCTGATGAGCCAGAATGTTTTCATTTAAAACCATATTTGAAAACCATTCCAAAAGAATCTCCTTACATTTTATAATAAAAACAGATAAAATAGAAGAAACCTTTCTGAATGTAGAAGTTGCTACCCGGATATTTCTTTGTCTAATAGTAACCACTTGCAGTGGTGAGCGTTCATTTTCACAGTTGATGAGAATAAAAAATGAATTACGAATGACTATGCTACGGGAACGACTCACTAATTTGCCACGTGCATAGAAAGTGACGTTCTTCAACAGTTGGACTTTAATGATGTAATAGTAGATTTTGCATTTCAGAAATCACGAAAAAAAAAAAAACCTTTAACAGCAACCTATGTTCAATTTGCAAAACAGTTATCACTAGTATTCTATTTGTGTATTTCTAACCATAAGAACCAATAAATTCACTGAACAAATGTACATTATTCTGATGACTTCATTCAAAGGAAATTTCTGGTTTGTTGTACGGTCCCCAAACCTGTGTGCCAGTCATCTGCATAGAAAGAGACATACTCCAAAAATTGTATATTTAGTACTCTGGAAATCTTTAAAGAAATAATTAATTTCGAAGGAAGACTAATACGTGGAACTAATCATTAGTATTTTGTTTGTAATATTTTAACCAATTAAGTCACGAAATAAATGTACACCATTCTAGTGATTTCATATAGTTTTTTTTAAGGGGCCCCAAAACAATGAGTGCCCAGGGGCCCCTGCATGGCTTAAGACGGCCCTGGGAATGGGTCTTTTGCATTAGGACAGTCTGAAAGGAACTTAATTGGTGTACAAACGGGACCGGGAGACTTACTTTTGTTAATCGAACGTATACTAAGGAAAACACTCCCAACCATGCCATAGGGAGTTTCAAACTCCGGCTGGCGTGGTCGCGCATTCTGAGACATAGCGCCTTAGACCGCAAGGCCATCGCCACGTGACCGTGTATATGATGATGTGAGGGGTATCTCCACGGTCATGAGTATATCTCGAGAAATTTGGACTTGCGGGACCAACTGAATTGCATGGGACGAGTATTCAACATAAACGTAAGCAAGATCAAGCATGACGAAAGAAAGCGTTACAGGATCAGTAAAGTTTTCAATATACACAGACTGAGAAGTGAAAACGGAATGAATCTTCACGGGTAGGGAGGAAATGTGATGTTATTTCAATGAACTGAAATTTGGGAATCTGAAACAACTTATCAGTATGACGTTGCGCCCCCCCCCCCTTTTGCATTCCTGGCTTGAATGCTCGCACTGACTCGCTTGGGAATGGTTTCATAAATCCGTTATAACCTCTGCTGAGGCAAGTTGCCCCATAACTATCTTGATATCGAATTAAAATATTTGTATATGTATGGTACTTGACTTCTTTGGTTATTAGTCCCTGCTGCGGCGGAGCGGACGAGCGCATTGAGGCGCTGTGCTACGATGCGGAAGGCCGTCCCCCGTCGGGGGTTCGAATCCTCCCTCGGACATGGATATCTGAGCAGTCTTTAGTATAAGCTAGTTCATAAATGGTTTGTAAGTTTAGGGAGTGATGACCCCGCAGTTAAGTCTCATAAGCTTTACAAACAATTGAATTGAATATTAGTCCTTAGGCTTACGAACTACTTAAACTAATTTATGCTAAGGACAACCCACACACCCATGCCCGAGGGAGGACTCGAACCACCGACGGCGACTAACCGCGCTCTCCGCAGCAAGGCGCCGTTGAGTCCTCGGTCACTCTACCGCGGTTACCTCGATATCCTTGAAACTAGCAGTGGGGATGAACTGGTCTCACATATATTCTGTGGGGGGATAAATGTGGGAATCTTGCTGGCCACGGAAGTACTTCAACATCGTGCAGGGGAGTATCGTCCCGTAGAAAAAGAAGCTACGACGATACTGTCACCACATGATCTGGTAAGGCACGAATATGCAGGAGCCCCGTGTCGTATGCTTGTGTCGCCAGTTACCTCACTCACGACCACGCGCTATTTCAATGATTGTGGGGTTACCTGGACGCGTATAACAGGTACTGTACAGGCAAAATCAACTTAACGGTTGCGTATTTTTACCGGCCAACCAGATTCCACCGTCACAGTGCTAGAGTCATTCAAAGAAAGTAGCGTGAAGGTACCTGGACCACGCATTATTAGTGCCGATTATAGACTGGGGCGTCTATAGTTTCACAACAGGCGATACAGAGAAGCAGTCTTGCGAACAACTGTTGAACACGTTTTCCATACACTGCTTTGAGCAGCTAAATCGTCAGCCCTCACGTAATTGAACTATTTTAGACATTATAGCCAAAAACAGGCCAGACATTATCAATGATGTCACTGTAGAGATGACGTCATGGTTACAACAGTCACCATAGTTAATAAATGGGTCAAGAAGGCTAAGAGAGTATTTGTGGGGGACTGATGACCTCCGTAGTTTTGTCCCCATTAAACATCCAAACAACAAGAAGTATTTGTTGTAGAAAGATCAGGTGAGCAATTCGTGTAAAGATCGTAAAGATAAGATCAGAGAGCTTAGGGCTCGTACAGATGAATACAAGTATTTTTTCCGTCTTTATACATGAGAGTGGTACAGGAAAGCAAGTAACTTGTAATGGCACCCTCCGTCACGTACCTTCGGGTGGATTGTGGAGAATGTATTTAGATGTGGATGTAGAAATGATGCCGCCCACGCAATGACACAGGGTGCAACACCGCAGTGCCTCTCCAAACGGCCACACGGAAATGGCCGCGTGGTCTAAGGCGGCATGCTACGGATTGCGCGGCCGCTCCCGTCGGAGTCCTCTCTCGGGGAGCATAAGTTAGTTTAAGAAGATTGTAAGTCTAGGGACTGATGATCTCAGCAGTTTGGCCCCTTAGGTTTACAAACATTTCAACATTTTTGGAAACGTTCCAAGTCTCCATAATACTACCCGTCAGTAGTCATTCATGACAGTAGGTAACGGCGATTCATCGCTGAACAAAACGTGACGTCACTCACCAATAGTCACAATGGGCTTACAAAACCTGATTTCGTAAACCGATTTCCCAATACCGCTTCTGTTTAGTCATGTAAACATTCCAAAATCGATTGTGGAAATCCCGTTCTACTTGTCGATTTCCAATCCTAACCGTTTTGAATGGGTTTTCACGTTTAAAAATATGTTGGTAATATGAACGGAGTGAATTTTTTGGTACTGACGGAGAAGTGTGAATATTAGAGCATGAGAATGTTAAGCATGAACGCTTAATTAAGGAGAATTAGGAACTGTGCTGACTAAATCGGAAACAGGAACAGCTGTTTTCCAGACGCTATATTTAACTGGGCTAACAAGTCTCATTTAGGAATTAATACGTCAACCTGAAAGCCAAAAATGGTTTACAAATTCGGTTTTGGTCTTCCGGGGCGTGTATCGTATGTAAACGTAATCAATGCTTCCCGGCCACAGCCCATCCAATTGCAGCAGTTTGTGTTAGCGGCACTCTCCGCACGGAATGGTATTTCGCTGCTCCGGCTGCTGCTAATCTGCGATTAATGGTCCGACATGACGCAGAATATTAATGTGTGTGCATTACTTGTCTCGGGTGGCAGGTGCATATGTGATGGAGTTACGATACGCTTGGCACACAATACGGCTATCGTCCCGTGCGGTGGTCAGATTTGGTCGATCGAACCCGTAACGTCAAGGGTGCTTACCGTCACGTTTTCTTGCTGAGCAACTCATTAATCAGCATACTGTGCTATTTGACCAGCCGTAATGTAACTGAGTCACGGTAATAAAGCTGTTTGATATGAGTCTCCGTATTCTTCACAGAGTTCACTCAGCATTTGACGCTATTCACGCAACTTACATACTCTGGTAGACCAGGCGATTACACAAAAGCAATACAGTACCAATGCACACTAGGAACTGTACTACCTGTGAGAGACAAGAAACTCTAATAACTTAAATTCCCGCTGAGAATGTAAACATGTACGGTGCTACAATGACATCTGACAACGTCTTGTGGATGCTTCAGCTTGCAATGAGGTGACAACACGTATTGTAATCGGGCCCGCTGCTTGCCCCCATGGCGCCCACGTGCAAACCAGATTTTGCCGCCCCCCCCCCCCCTACAAAACCATTTTTTCACACTCGTATGAAGACTCATCATCGGCATTTTCGTGATATAAAATTTCTTTAATAATAATTTTTTACAGAAAGAAAATCCAAAAACATTCTAATTCATTAGCTATTGCATATAAATGAGAGTCATTGTTGGCAAATCCAAGAATACTTTGATTCTAGTTAGTTTGCAGGACTTGAGTGCAAGTTCTTCGACACTTACATGTATTCACACAAATTGAACTCTTCTTGCTTTCGAATTGCAAACTCTTCTATTATCTGTCTAGTATCTAAACTGTCCAAGAACTCGTGTTCTATTGAAGTAATAGCCAAATTTCTAAGTCTCTGTTGATGGATTGTTGATCTTAAATAATTTTTTATAATTTTTAATTTAGAAAATGATCGCTCTCCTGATGCAACTGAGACTGGCAGAGTAAGAAATATTGTTATCGCTATTGCTGTGTTTGGAAAAGTTGATATAAATCATTTTTGAAAAAATATTGAAGAACTATTTATGGATCACAAGACTGATTTTCTAGGAAATGCGGCCTTAAAGCGTTAATTTCATTGTACAAATCAGTACCGTTAATGTCAGTTTCATTCCTTGAATGGTCTTTAAGTTTCATATGCAAATCTTTACAACGTTTCAGCAGTGTTTCCTTAGGGTAATGAATAATGTACTACTGAAAAACCCAAAAACGTCGTCTACATTTTGTAACTCTTCAAACCTGTCTGTTAAGGAAATTAATGTTTGATCTAGAATTCGAAAAAAAACTCCACTTTGAAATTCATTTTGGGGTCTAACAAAACTTCATCACGATGTTCATACTGAAGCTGAATCGGTTTCTTTCTTGGGCGCAGTATATTTACTGGAGTGAAACTTGCTTCATCATTTGTTTGCCACATTGGTTCAAAATGTTCAAATGTTTGTATAGCTTATAGGGTCATCAGTCCCTAAACTTACAAACTACTTATGAACTAGCTAACACTAAGGACGGCACAAATATCTATGCCCGAGGGGGGTTTCGAACCCCCGACTGCAGTGGCCGTGCAGACCGTGACTGACGCGCCGCAGTCCCCTAGGCCACCGCGGCCGGCGTCACATTGGTAGCTTCCATTGTCGGGTTTTGCATCATTTTACTTAAAAAAATAATTTCACTCAAAACATCGTACCAGATTATAACAGAACAAATGATTTTACAATTTTGAATTATTAAGGCAAGTGACTTCGCTTTGAGAGTGGTGGTATCATCCCAAGTGGAAGAAGCTTCTGAAATTTCCAACAGAGGATCAAATGAGTTTTCTGTGTAGATACGTAATGGCTTGATTGCTTCGATTCTGCTAGACCATCTCGCAGCACTTAAAGCTCTTAGCTTAGCCCTGGTAAATGTTTGCAAATGATTGATCACCTAATTGTTAGTGATGAAAAGAAGACGTAAATTTCTTGAATTACGCCAAAAAAATTGATGGTCTCGTACGAAATATTTGCTGCGTCATTTACCACTAAGTTTAAGCTATGAGCTGAGCATGGGACGTAAAATGCACGCTTATTGACATCCAGAATTCTTTTCTGCAGTCCGTTGTGTTTTCCACGCATGTTAGAGCCATTGTCATAACCTTGTCCGTGAAAATTTTTAATATCCAGGTTCAATTCAGAAAATAAATTCAAAACGAAATTTAACACATCCTCGTCCGTTGAACTCATAATCGGGCACAAACCAATGAAATGTTCACATATCTCTATTTTTTGTCTGTTTGATTCAGATAAACATGCCTAAATATTACTGTTATTTGTTCTGTATGGCTTGCATCTGGTGTGCAGTGTAATATGATGGAAAAATATTTAGAGTTCCTACCTTTCTTCAAAATATGGTTTTTTTATCATTGTGCCTAGTAAATCAATAATTTCATTTTGAATGTGATCTCCTAAATAGTGGGCCATACTCATCCGGCTTGAGTCAGATTTTAATTCAATTCTGCCAATATATTCTCGTATAACTGAATCAAAAGATGCCAGCATCTCTAATGCTTTTAAAAAATCACCATTATCATGTTCATATATTTTTTTTGGAAGAACCGCGAAAAGCCAGATATTGTCGCGACAAATACTTAATAACAGCAATAATCCTTTCTAATACACCACACCAGTGTTTTTCCTTCTCTATTAGTCACAGTTGCATCTGATTTACAGTGTTCTTTGTCTGTAAGATATTATTCAATTGCGCCCATGACTTTACGTTTTCAATGTGGGAATCGCTTGTTTTGTGTCTTTTCAGAGTCTTTTAACTTTTTCACCGTTAGAAAGATTTCTGTAATAGTGTCAGCAGACTTTCTTCCTTCGTCGTTCTTAGGATTATTATGATTGTGTACTTGAACAGGACCACATTTAACTAAAATATTAACGAAATCACTATTAAGAGGCCACCGCCTTGGTCTTCGCTAATTGTCAAACACCCGCAAGTTATCACTATACTGCTTGAAGATTCTTCAGCAGCAACATCACGCGTGTCAATGCCTTCGATGAGACCACCAGAGGGAGTAGGAGCGCAACATGTCTTGTCTTCACTGGCTTCCATAGATTCAGATCCAGACGTCGAGCACGTGACAGAGGAAAGTATTTCTTGACCGTCATTCACAGATTTGGTCAAAATTTCGTAATAGAACCTGCCAGTTTTTCTTTTTGCCTTTCCTTGTCTCGTTTCTGATTACGAAACTGGGTCCCAGAAGGTTTTTTTCTTTTCTGTGGTTCCTGAAACAATTTTTGGAAACTAATAAAATTGTTGTTGGTACTTGGTTGAACAAATTTACAAATGCCGTATATTTCTGCAGATAAGACGATGGTATAAGCATAAAATTTTTTACGCAAGGTCTGGATCGTCTTATACACCAGATATTAAACATTTGCCTACATTTAGGGTTTACCATACGTCCTCTTTTTTGCACTCTAAAAATGATCCGGGTGGATTTTTAGAAAATGCAGAGATTTCCTCTTTTATGCGTCATACAACTGAATAAATTTGAAAGTGTGGATATACAACTCCACACAATTGCAAACTCTAAAGAATTTAGCCTTCCTACCATATTTCTACGATATTTTTTGCTGAATTTTTGCTTATCTATATCGCCGCCGCTTCGATCTCAATTTACAATTTCAGAACAATTGAACCAATAGGCTTGGCCACTATCGTGAAGAAAGAGCTGTGAGACGGCCAATTAAAACCATTACTCACAACACACCCTACAACAATACTTGTTAGCTATACGTAGAAGGTTATTATTCGGCATGTGTTTCTAGAGGCAACACCGCAACAATGCTAAAGGAGGCGTTTGGATTATGGCATGTGCAGTGGTACCAGTTGTTTAGAAGTACACAGCGGGTATCTCCATAAAATTGAGCCTCGCGGGAATAGCCGAGTGGTCTAAGGTGCCTTGTCAAGGACTGTGCGGCTGCTTCCACCGGAGGTACGAGTCCTCCTTCGGGCATGGGTGTTTGTGTTGTCCTTGGAATAATTTAGTTTAATTAGTGTGTAAGCTTAGGGACCAATGACCATAGCAGTCTGGTCCCAAAAGATTTCACACACATTTGAACATATAATTGAATAGCCGATACGACGCTTTCATATATACTAAAGGTCATTACACGAAACAGTGCGCGTACTATTACCCAGATGATCATTGTTCTAAACTAAATTTAGAGGTCGTTTATAGTTTGGGGTCCGTCTTATATAACGGACATCACGTAAAACTATGTATCTTTGACGAAAATTTATACCTCGTCTTATCTTTTAGGCGAAATATATGGTAAATTAAATGCTCACTCTTCTGTTCTATTACATTTTATTTTGTAATATCAGTTATTTTATTTTGTGTTACTGTAGGCGTTTATATTTCCTTCCACTTCTGACACGCTCGTTTTTTCCCGGCGTATAAGTAACTGTCGAATCCAGAACGTGGTCGATAACGCTACGAAATGTCTCTTAATTTTACGAAGAGTTTATTAATTTAGGCTACAATTGGCACCAGAACTAGTAAGGCGGAGGGAATGAACCTAAATACGAAACCAGTTTTATGTATGTTAATGTAATACGGAATGTAAACCTACTTTACTGTTTTAACATTGGTAGATACTGTAGCCAATTTATTGGAAAATGGGGATTCGGTTTTGGCCGACCTTGTATCATTATAGACGTTTGGGTTTAACAATGAGAATATCTGTGATGTACTGCAGATGATAAACAACTAGTAAAAAGCGCGGGATAATGTTTCTCCGTTGTTAGTTTGTTACGGAAGTCACCTCTCCTTTGAATGCGCTGCTGCATCCTGCAGTTATATCCACATAGGCTCTTTTATTTCTGTTATTACTTTCCGTGGGGCGAGTTATGTGTGTTATGCGTATAAAACTCGCTTTATTTGAAACATTTTCTTTACACGGACGCACTGAAAGACTTACTAGTCTGCAAAATAAAATAAAATACAATGTATAATTTTGAAGGTTAGGCCAACAGAAACACTGTAGAGCAGATACCACGGTATACAGCATCAATCTCTGAATCTCTGCTGCACCTGATTGCATCGATGGTTTGAACCCACGAAACTACTCCCGTGGCTACACCCCACGTAATGATTTCTTCCCAAATAAAACAAAAAGCTTAGTTCAAAAAAATGTTTGCATATCTATCGGACCAAACTGCGTGGTCATCAGTCGGTAGCTTACAAACTACTTAAGCCTAGGTAAACTAACCAAAGGACAAACACAAACACCCATACCCCACGGAGGACTCGAACCTTCACGGCGAGCAACCGCGCGCGATGCCTTAGACCGCTCGGCTACTCCACCGCGGCAAAGCTTAGTTGATACTTGCACTTAGAGAAGTTCCATGTAGTAATTAATATTGTAGAAAAAATACTGGGATCAGCCTCGTCGTCCAGAATTTCTGTTTTCATGAAAACGTTTTTAAGCAGAAGACACGGGTACATAAAAAAAGGATAAAAGTGTATCCATGCAGCAATGCTTATGTTATCAGCCAAATAACTCAGTTACATTATATACAGTATGTAGGTGTGCGGGGCAGGAGGATTGAATTTATTCTACAGGGCGGCAAAATTCGTCAAGGCAACTGACGTTGTACACGAACCTATTTATGATAGATAAGGAATGAGAAAGCTTGAAATCATGATTATATTGCTGACAAAATTTCATAAAGCCAGTTAACCACAAGACTCAAATGCGTATTGGCCCAAAATTATGTCCTCCTTCCTTAAACGGAGATTAATGTGCCTACATTATTTTGAGTAATAACTGTGTTATTGGCGGCCGCAGTGGCCGAGTGGAATGCGGCGCGCCAGTCACGTTCTGCCCTTCGGGCACGGATATTTGTGCCGTCCTTAGTATTAGCTAGTTCGTAAGTAGTTTTTAAGTTTAGGGACTGATGACCCCGTAGTTCAGTCCCATAAGCTCTACAAACATTTGAATATTTTGAAATGTGCTATTATTGGCAATAGGAAAGCATATTAGAATAACATTAGCGTAACTGAAATGTAGAAATGTTACAAACTTCAGCGCAAATTTAATTTCTAATTTCAAAGGTGAATTGTAGGTTGTGGCCACTTTGGGAGAACGCTATGTCCGACTGAGGGCTTAAAGTTCTGTATAGACACTGCTGTCCGCAATTAACCTATTAAAACAGCGACTATGAAACAGGGAATATTTAGTATTAGAAATTAGTAGAATTAAAAGAGAAAAACGTATTCACCATATTGAAGCTTCTTTCTCCGCCTGTATGTTATAAAACTAAAAAATTGCGGTAAACAATCAACGGACAATGTGCGCCTCGGAACAAGTGACTGGAGAGCGGAGTTTGGTCAGTCGAATGCAGCCGCCGGTGCCGGGCATTGCCTGCCATCTGGAGGCCGGCTTCTACTCAGTAATATGTCAAGTCCTCATTGTGGATATAGGAATACCTGACTCTGTTAATGTGGTTCCAACATACAGACGTTTCGTATTGTAGTTCGAACAGTCAGATATACATTGCATTCTTAGGAGAGGATTAAAACTGCAATAATTGTGCCATGCTGATATGGAGACACTGAAACTATTCCGATCAAAGCGGTTTGGATGAATTTGCCGCCCCGCCTTGCACGCCCCACCCAGCGGCCCTGCTCGTAACGTAGTGGCGGGCCACCACGTGGGTGGCAGGGACCAACAAGTCCCCTGCAGGGAAACAGCCACGCTGCCTCTACAGCTGTCCATAATGCACAAAGTATAGTGACTACACTGTAGTCGGTGCAAGATTTTGCGCATGCGATGGCCTTCCCACTATGTCTCGTAAATCGTCGATATGATTCATAACAAGAAGCAATCGTGGTACGACGAAAGCGGAAGAAAAGAAGACCACTTCACAAAATTGACAAGGTTTAAAGAATATTATTGCCTATGTAAAGCCATAAATAAACTCTGCCAGTAACCTCGTGTAAGAAATTAAATGCATGAACCCCTTGAAGTTAACAAGTGCTGTAACACGTTTGGGCGAATAACTACAAAAAGAAAAGGTGTCTTGTACGAGGCGGAACTCCTCTTCAGTTTTTTCCCTTTATTTATTTTTTAACCCCCACCGGGGTAGGCTGGCAGCGGCCTCGGCGCCGCTCTATAGCCGAAAGGCTTACATTGCCAAAGAGACAAACATGAACGTGGAGATAGCGAACGGAGACAATGATACTTATCATAGAGACAAAATCGGTGATTGTGAATTTTAAAACCAACTGCTTGAAATGTTTGCCACGGTGGCTAAAAAACACTGAATGTTTAAAAACAAAATAGGCACCAATGAAGGAAGGAGACACTGTTTAAAAAACACACGCAAAACTGGTTCTGCCGGTGATGGCGGTTGCGGTCACTAAAAGTTCCAGATCACAGCATCATGACACTGACTTCAATAGTTCAAATTGCGCAGGTTAATATGATGAACAGAGAGTCCGACCTAGCGTGGGAGAGAATAAGGAGGGGGGGGGGGAGGAGGGAAAAGTGGGTGTGCGTCATATATGGGGAGGGGACAGAACTAAGGTTGTAAGAGGGATAACTATCAGGACGAAGAGCGTCATCCCGGAGAGGGAAGTGGCGAAAGTTACCCTCGGAAAGGATGCGGAGTGTGTGAGGGAGGAATGCATTGGTACAGGCATGGCAGAGGCCCAGTATTTAAGAGGATAGGAGACACTAGCGGATGACGGGACTCTATCTTGCGGGATACGTATAGGATGTGGATCTGTTCGAGGAATTTGAGGAGGTGCGGGAAAGGGATGAGGTCATAGTGGGGGAGGGGAGGAGGATGCGGTAAGCGAGGCAGAGGGCGTGGCGCTCCAGGCTCTGAAGGCACTTATAATAGGCGGGGAGGCTGACTTCCAGCTGCAGAGGACAGGACGCATTAAGGAACAACATGTGTAAAGGGTTGGTGGAGGGATCCTGTTCAGTTTCGTAACGTTATTCTTAGAATATTATTAAGGTCCGACACACACCGAGCCCCAAATTTCTCCGAGAAACATGCGGGAGCACAACAATAATCGTAACACTTCATTCTCGGTAAAAGAATGTAAAGATAGAACGGTTCGAGTTCACACAGAGGCTTTCCAGCAATCGTTCTGCCTGTCAAACATTCGCGACTGGGACAAGAAAGAGGGAAAGTACCATCGGTCATTCACTATACGCCATCTTGCGATGTATAGATGTCGATGTAGATATACAGGGTGAGTCATGAATGAGGAAAAACATTTCGTGCAAAATGTCACAAACTGGGCTATAAACATAAATTTGTTTTCCGCATGTTCCTATGTCAACAAATGACAATGCAATTGAATGGTAAAAATCTGGAAATATGAAGTGGATTTTGGCTGTTACTGTGCACCGACATTGGCCAAGAGGGCAGGTCGGCAACAGGGCACAACATGCGAGTGTTGTAGATAGTCTAGCCGCTCACGAGAAGGCCAGGCATTCGGCGTCAAGCGAATGTATGCGTGACACTGCAAGCAGTGACAGCGCTCTCATCTACCTCGTACTGTTTTCCCTTGGCTGTATTATGTATCATGGCTAGTCGCTATAGGAAAAGGAAGTTGTGCTGTGATGCCCTGTTGCCGATCTGTACCCTTGGCCAGTGTTGCACACAGTAACACCCAAAAGTCCACTTCATATTTCCAGATTTTTACCATTCAATTGCATTGTCATTTATTGACATAGGAATATCCGGAAAACTAAGTTATGTTTGTAGCTCAGTGTGTGGCGATTTACACGAAATATTTTTCCTCACATATGACTCACCATGTAGTCACATTTTTTATTTTTCAGGACTTTAAGTATGTTTTCTCTGACTTACTGTTATAACATTAGCGTTGCTCCAATAGGAGTCTGCTGTTACAGGTGTGGAAAGGACGGTTACAGAAAAATGACCAGTGCGCAAAGTCGTCTTATTGTTAATGTGGGAATCTGGTTTAAGTCTGTATCTGAATCCATCGCGTCGGCTCTAGTTAACTTGTTTAAATGCTACTATGATTTCTCCGGCGCCGGCATAGTTCCTACAAAAAAACAAGTGCGCATAATTATGTGCTACGATATTTTATTTTTGTGCTGCTGTAGATAATCATACAAGCACCAAGAACGTATACCCACCCAAAGAAAATTTTGGTCTTCACGTTATATGAAGCTTATAAAGCATTTCTAGTTTGTAATGTAACATGTACTAGAGTCTACCTCAGTCCAAAGATTTTTAATCGTTTCCGTGGAGAGGCAGATGCATAAATTCCCTCCAGCTCGTGGGAGACGTCACAATTCTGCGCCATCCTCTGTCCTCTAATTACAGAGCTAAAACTTGTTCAATGTGTTTTGTAGTTTAATATGTTAGATCTTTTTTATCGTCGAGCGACATAATTCTCGTTTTTGCCGAGGTCATACCTGCGGCTGGTGTGAGGTGATGCTGATGGATGGATCTGCGGCAGACGACAGCTGTGTCATTAGCGCGGCTGCTGGAGTTATTAGGCACGTGCTGTGGAAGCACTTTTATGGGGCTCACATTTTTCACTTTCAACACGTTTAGCAGACCAGCCCACTGCACAGCCTGATAGCAATTGCTTTTTATTACAGGAAGAGTGTCACCACATGCTTGCAAATAGATTAGTCTCTGGCATAATAATCGGGGATCGATGAGAAATTATATCACTATTCCCTTATGAAACATGTCAGCTATTTGAGAACTGCATGTTACTTTAAATGCTTGTGACGCAAGCAGAGAAAGTAAACAAGTTAATATGCCTCGGATGTGAGAAAAAAAACCTCTTCCTGACTTCAAGATGTATTATCACGATGTTGGTAGACTAAGTGATGTTCTGCTGCAGTATTTCAATTCATACATCACTAGCCTCGTACAAGAAATGAGGTATTAATTTTATTTAGATGACAAGACTCACAAATTTTAGAACTCACTTTTACAATGGCATTTAGTATAGTGTCGTAGTTAAGATTATGACCCTGTCATTATACAAAGAGCACCAAGTTGGTGAAATGTGGTCGTGTTTTCAGCTGTGTGGCTGCGTTAGGATTCTGACGAGTGGCGCACTTACTGGCCAAGCATGAACCTCTTCTTCGACCATCACCGAAGTGTAAAGATTCAGTGTGTCTTTAGCAAAACTAAGCTAATGTGGACGAACAAGGAATATACAAAATCACAATCTGGGATGTCAAAGACATTTTAGTTGCGTTTTATAGGAGTCGAATGAAATTCAACAAGGAGGTTGAAAATTTGTGCCCAGACCAGACCTCAAGCCTGAGTCTTCTGTTTACTAGGAAGTTTCTGTACACACTAAATCACCTCCATTTTCCTCATTTATAGATAGTAATGTTATTTACGGGATAAAAACAAAATAACGTGTGAACATTATTTGTGGAAATTCAATGAAAGAAAAGACCAAGATAAATCTTGAAATTCACACTCGTTCTTAAGACAAGGGTGTTAATGGATTTGCATCGTTCATAGTCTACAACCTCCTTCAGATTGGTGTTTCCATTGATTTGTCCTTCCAGTCAATCATTCAGTCTCTTCCTTTCCTCAACGTTAGAGGTTTAGATCGTCCTGTTCCTAGAGTAAGGCTTTGTAGAACCTCAAAGCATTCCTCAACTTTAACACTTCGAAAATAGTAGCCTGTTGTAGATAAAAGTAACAATTTGAAAAAAAATTACTGAAACAAAAGCAAAAGCTTGTCAACACATTTGGTTCAATCACCGTTTTCCAACCCAAGTCATTATAATTTTTCCATGTTACCATCTTTTTTGCAAATGAAACAAAATTGTAACAACTATCTTGTAATTAACTTCATGAATAATAATTTCCAAAGAGGTTACGGTACCTTGGTGGGCATACGAGGGCACTGTAAGCATTTTGTAGCTAGTACTAGTATGCAAGGCACACCTTCTCTCCACTGCTAAAGACGTAGTTGATAGTTATTGCTTTCAACCGTGTGAGTAGTGTAGGGTAGTTCCGAAAAGGAACCGGTTTCATATTACTTTTACCACAGTGCTGAGTCACCGAGGTCACTGGTCTCCAAAGTCAACACCGGTGTGAGGGGAGGTTGGTATCTGATTGCACAACTACACTACGTCCAACCAGAGCACTCTGACAAGATCATCCGCCTCCACGTGTGAAAGGGAGAGGACGGGAGGGCCCCTCACCCTTCTACATTTACATAAATACTCTGCAAGTCACACTGAAGTGCATGGCAGAGTGTTCATCGAACCGCTTTTATGATGTTTCCCTACGGTTCCATTCTCTAATAGCTCGCGGGAAAAACGAACACAATCTTTCCGTCTTCGATCTGATTTCTCTTATTTTATTTTGATGATCATGTCTCCCTATGTAGGTGGCTACTAACAAAATATGATCGCATTCGGAAGAGAAAGTTGCTGAAAGAAAATTCGCAAATAGATCTCGTAGCAACGAGTAACGCCTTTGTTTTAATGATTTCCACGCCAATTCGTGCATAATTCCTGTGACATTCTCTCCCATATATCGTGATAATACAAAACGAGTTGCCCTTCTCTGAACTTTCTCTAAATTGTCTGTCAGTCCCACTTGGTGGGGCTCTCACAATTCGCAGCAATACTACAAAATAGGACGCACAAGTGTGGTGTAGGCAGTTTCTTCAGTAGAACTGTTGCAGTTTCTAAGTATTCTGCCAACGAAACGTAGTATTTGGTTCGCTTTCTAAACAATATTTTCTACGTGTTCTTTCCAATTTAAGTTGTTTGTAATTGTTACTCCTAGGTATGTAGTTGAAACTACGGCCTGTATATTTGACTGATTTATCGTGTAAAGGAAATTTAACGGGCTTCTTTTAGTCGTCATGTGGATGAATTCACACCTCATTATTAAGGGTCAATTGCCTTTTTTTGCACCATGCAAAAGTGACAGAATCATCCGCGAACAACCTAAGAGAGCTACTCAGATTGTCTCCCAAATCGTTTATAAAAATAAGGAACCCTTCCGAATTAAGTTTCACAATACTTAAGGAATACAGATTATTATGTTACACAAATACGTCACCAGTATTCTGGGAATTGCTGAACTGGTGCGTACCTGTCAATATTCAAGTAACTAATGAACAGGTGCACTTACGTCGATCTTCTGAGCATTGGGACATGTAATACTATCCAAGCGTGCTCTGAATTGCACTTACGTCAGAATTGGGTGCCAGGTCTCCCAGCTAAAAAGATGCAAGGGTTGAGCGCTTAGTGCTTCTCACACCTAATCCCACCCCGTATTGAAGCCTGTAAATTCATGGCTGTACAACAGTCTGTATGGAATACTGCAGTGAGAGTACAAAAAATAGGTATAAAGTAATTTCAATGTCTCATTAAACTAAGTAAGTTTTCTGATGTTATTTACAAGCTAAATAAAAACTGAACTGTCTATAAAATAGGTTGAAAACAAATCGCTGTCATGAAAATTTTATGCTGTTCCAACTTAATCATGCTGTCGAAAAATGTCACCACTGGATTAGTATAGAAAAATGTCGTGTTGAGCTTAATTGGAGCTTATGTAGATGGAAGCACAGGCTTGGCATGTAAAAAATTATCGTATTTTGTTCTCTATATAGACTGTATGGCTGACTCTGTTATTTCCCGCACTGGTGACACCAGTTAAATGTCACTATGACATTTCCAACAAGTTTGCTGACTCAAACCTAAAACGTCCTTGTTTGAAGGCATTTGTGTGGAGTTTTGCTTTGTATGGGAGTCAAACATGGACGATAAACACTGCGGACAGGAAGGGGATACGGGCTTTTAAAATGTGGTGCTACAGAAGAATGCTGAAGATTAGGTGGGTGGATCACGTAACTAATGAGGTGATACTGAACAGAATTGGGGAGAAAAGGAATTTATGGCATTCCTTGACTAAAAGAAAGGATCGATTGGTAGGAAACATTCTTAGAATCACGAAATCGTGAATTTAGCCTTGGAGAGAAGTGTGTGGGGTAGAAATCGCAGAGGGAGACCAAGAATGAACACAGTAAGCAGATTCAAATGAATGTAGGTTGCAGTTCTTATGAGGAGATGAAGAGGTTGCTCAGGATAGAGTAGGGCGGAGAGCTGCATAAAACCAGTCTCCGGATTGAAGACCACAACAGCAACAACAACAACCTAAAAAACCACTAACAGAGTACGATAATTGTACCATTCTTTTATACTTCCATAATACAGGGTCCGGCAAGAAAACCTCCCGCATTTGACGTAGCCAGCGTGCGCGTTTTTGTGAGGATATTGTCGTGGAATGCGGTTTGTTTGAAAGCATTGTCGTTGCCTTTTTGAGTGTGCGCCATCGCGTGACTTGGTGAGCATCGCGCGTTTGTTGTGGAGAAATATATTCGTAATGGTGGTTTTGTGATTAGTACTCAGCGATCGTTTCGGAGACGTTTCGCACTTGGCCGACATGATAGTGTCCCTGATAGGAAAACTATTCAACTGTGGGGTGTCAGACCTTAAAAATACAGGTTCAGCAATGAAACGAAAACCTACTGGCCGTCCTCGGACTGCAACAACGCCGGAAAGTGTGTCGCGTGTGAGAGTGTCTGTGCAACAATTGCCAGTGCGTTAAACATGCAGCTGCCCTTGGGTTATCTGATAGGCGTGTAAGAAGAATTCTTCATAGAGAACTTCATATGCATCTCTTCAAAATCATGGTTGCACAGGAATTAAGTGAAAGAGATTTTGAAACTCGCAGAGCTGAGTGTGAGGAAATTCTTCAAAACATTCCACCTGGCGCTTTGTTTATTTCTTCGGATGAGGACCATTTCCACTTATCAGAAACTGTAAACAAACAGAATTTCCCCTACTGGGCTGCAGAAAACCCTCGGAAAATTCATCAGCGACCACTACACAACCTTTATCTGTCAGTTTGGTGCGCCGTTGCCGAATCTTTTGTATTTTTTCGAAGAACATGGGCACACGGTAACGGTTAATTTAAACCGTTATTGTCACATGCTAGAGACGTTCATCCAACCTAGGCTAAACCAGTTAATTGCAGATTATGGAGATCAGGAAGTGTGGTTCCAGCAAGACGGAGCAACATCGCACACCTCTCGGCGTTCTATAGAAATGCTGCGCGAGCTGGGTCCTGGTCATCTTTTCTTTTTGCGAAGAGACATCGCGTGGCCCTCTAGGTCACCTCATTTATCACCTTGTGATTTTCTTCTTTGGGGACACTTAACGGCTGTAGTCTACAAACATCGTCCCACAACACTTCATGCACTTAATGAGGCCATTACCCAAGAAGTGGCAGCCATTCCAAGAGAAATGACACGAAGCTGTATGGAGAACTTTCGGGATAGACTTCGTCAGTGTATCAACAATGGAGGACATCATCTAGCAGATAGAATGTTTAAAACCAAATAATCCAAAAATGGCAATGTATGTATTTTTCACAAAAAACTAATTTTTCTCTATCATATTTAGTTTTTCTGTAACAACCTATTAAAATGAGGGAGATCTTTTTTTTTTTGCCGGACCCTGTATTTTCTTGCATGATTGAAGACCCAGTAATACGCTAAATTGCCACGTATAATGACCGCATAGTCGAAGGTGACATGCTACAGACGGGGCGCCGTTCCCATCGGAGGTTAGAGTCCTCCCTCGCGCATGGCTGCGTGTTTTGTCGTTAGTGTAAGTAGGTTGTAAGTCTAGGGAGCATAGCAGTGTGGTCCATTAGGTTTACAGACATCTGAGCATTTTGATGCTAAATTAATAAAGTACCTGCAACCCAAATTCCATAGTAGTATAGAAAGTATGCAGAAAACAACGATATTTACATTACAAAATTGAAACTCTACAAACTGTGACCTTCCATCAATTATGGCAAAGTAATCTCAAAAACATATCCCACACATTCCTAAAGTAAGCATCTCCTATGTATATCCAGGCCTATCACGACTAAGAACATTTGAACGTTTTGCAAAAAGAGGTGAAATCAATCATTTTCATAGCGGTATAGCCTAACCTTTGTTTATATAGGTTATCACAATGTTTAAGTCAACCTAATACCTGAAACCCATATACGGAGTGTTCCCTAGCTAATTCTATACCTAAATGTCCTAAAAACATAAGGAACTACTGTAATCAGCAGTGATTGACAAACATTTTGACACAAATAAGGCGTTAAATTAATTATTTTACACATATCTGATGCCTATTGAAAGATGTTTCAATGTTTAATGACAGCTGTTTATGTCAAATAACTAATGTTTTCCTAGGAAATAAAGTGATGTTTACACCGAATATCGAAATGTTATCGTAACATCAGTGTCCATGTTACTTCTTCCAAGGTAACAATATGACAGTAATTACTCTTGTGCATCTTTTACTGTTTGATAAAAACAACCTCTTATTAATTATTATCCTTCCATCACTAGATATTTCACTCCCTAAGGAGGTGAAACTATTTACTTCATTTCAAGTAATATTCCCATTGATACCTTTGTCTCTTTCAGATACAGTTACTTTACTCTTATCTGTATTTATTTTTAATCTATATATTTTCATGATTTCCTTCAATGCATCAAATTGTAATTGCACATCTAGCTCTTTATCACTACCATTTACCATATCATCTTCAAGAATGACCTTTTTTTCCTTTTACCATACTTGTGACTGCTCCATTCATTCCCTCCATCACAACATTAAAAAGTGCAGAAGATAGACTACTTCTTTGTTTAAGACCTTGTGTTATTTATAAGCACTCAGAAATACCCAGTGGTGTTCCAATTCTACAGCTGGATCCCCTGTGCATTGTATTTATTACATTAATGGATCCATCCTCTATACCTGTCTTCTTCATTTCTTCCCAGAGTCTTTCCCTGAGTCATATACATTTTCGATGTCTGTGAGAACCATTACCACCCTTTTGTTATACTTCAAACTTTTTCCATCAGTTGACGCTATTATAATAAAAATATAATAAAATAATGCTCAAGTAAGCACCCCTAGGTACCTATAGCCCTAACAGAGATAATAACCTTTTCTCTACAGGAGGAGACACACGCTGTTATTTATATCGAATACCATAATGTTATCGTAAATCTAATACCTAACACCCATATATACCGTATCCCATATCTACTTCTAGACCTTACAGTCTGAACAACTGAAGAAATTGTGGTAATCAGTAGTGAATAACAAAAATTTCAAAGTGGATATTGTCTAACTTAATAGGACAGTAACTACGATGAACACGCGCTATCTAGGCACAAATAAGGAATTAAATGAAGTATTTTTCACTGCACTGAGTTAGGCCTAACATGGTAAAGATGACTGTTGCCCGATGTTGGTACCACATGTGAAGCAAATCGACAATTTGTGTCTTTTATGGACAATGCATGTTTGAAACTTAAAAGGACACTAAATTACCTCCTTGTTGCAGCAAAATTGCTGGAAGCAGGCTTAAGGAAACATTGTCTTCTATCCGAAAACATGATAAACTATGATTTTATCGTAAACTAACGTCTAATATCCTTAAAGCAAGTACCTCAATGCTAGTTACATGCCCAAAAACACTTAAAATAACATTAAAAATGAGTGCTAATTTTTTTTCATAAAAATAATACAACCTAGCATATGCTGTCTTGAAACTACATGAAGCAAACGCTATGCAGCCATTGCAAACTCCTTGAGGTCCGTAAATACCAATGAAGGAAGCGAACTATGTGATAGGGAATTCGCAATGTAACGCCATATAAGCATTCAGCTAAATTTTTTATATTTAACGCAATATTACAATTTGTAGTTTTCCCCTTTTCAATGTAAATATAGCTTTTTCTGCATACTTTCTGTACTGCTGTGGCTTTTGGGTTGAATTAACTTGTTAATTTGGCTTATTACTGAAATAGTGGGTGACAGCCAGAAGAAGGCCGCTTGCAACAGTGGCCGAAACGTCGGTGAAATTTGAGATATTGAAGATGCGGACCAATGAACAGAAGTTCATTAACAATGACAACTGCTGCAGAAGCCTTCGTTTACAATTTCAGTAGTATCATGAATTTATTGAAACGAAATAAATTAGATTTCAAATTAGTGAGCTGCTCTGACGCTGAAATGTTCAAATGTTTGTAAAGCTTATGGGACTTAACTGCGGGGTCATCAGTCCCTAAACTTACGAACTACTTATGAACTGAAACTTCCTGGCAGATTAAAATTATGTGCCGGAACCATATCCTTTCATCCAAGAGTGCTAGTCTAGCATGGTTCGCAGGAGAGCTTCTATGAAGTTTTGAAAGTAGGAGGCGATGTACTGGCGGAAGTAAAGTTGTGAGGCGGCATAGGGAGTCGTGTCGGGATAGCACAGTCGGTAGTGCGCTTGCCCGTGAAAGGCAAAGATCCCAGGTTCGAGTCCCGGTTCCGGCACACAATTTTAATCTGCCAGGAAGTTTCATATCAGCGCACACTCCGCTGCAGAGTGAAAGTTTCATTCTACTTATGAACTACCTTACACTAAAGACAGCAAATACATCCCGACGGAGAACGGCCTCGCGCGTCGTAGCATAGCGTCTCAATGCGCCTTTTTTATTTAGTTATTTGGTTTGCGGTTGTTGATTTAGTTCGTTCTTGGTTGGTTGTTGAATATTTGGCTCAGCTGTTTTATTAAAGAGAGCGTTTAGCGTCCAGACCGGGCGCGCTCAGCCACGGCGCTGGCTTTTGCGCTCGGCCGCTCTGCCGCTCTGCCGCGGCATGCCACAATTATTAAGTACTCATATGAATTATGTATTCACTGCTTTTGCATCTGAACACAATGGAAAGGAACGACATCGGAATTCATTGTTTTGGCAGACATGTATTGGGTCAGTCGCAACGATTGGTGATGAATGAAATTCTTTTGTCATTCCGTACGTGTATTTATTTGCTTCAATCTTCTGTTAGTCAATCTGCACTTGACTCCTTTCACTGTCCATCTCCTCGTCCGTCCTCCTCATGTCAACGGGGGTACGAGTAGTGCACATTAACATTTCCTAAATTACTGATTTATTCCAGCTCCTACTTACCCCACCTGCCGCCTGTCTCCCCTACCTTCCTCCTAACTGCCCATCGGCGCCTCCCTCCCCTACCCCTTTCAGCCTCATCCCTTTCCCCCGTCTTCACCTATCGCCTCCCCATCACCGCTGCATCAGAATCCTCCTCTTCTTCTTCTTCTCTCTGTTCACCTTCTTCTCCCTCATATCTATGGGATATTACAAATATCAGTCAACGTTCATCGTGATTGGTCAAACGGAGTCGAAGTTTATTGCGACATAGCCGCTGCTATGCATCATTCGGTGTCTTAAACGTAAGACGTCTGTTGGTGCAAAAATTGGTAGTTGATCCTGAATATTGAAATATGTGAACAAATCCATATGAGCATTAAAAGAAATCCACTAAACTTTATTTATGCCATAAATCAGTCAAATCAACACGACGTAAATTGAACTAAATACCTAGGAAAAACAATTACGGACAACGTAAATTTGAAAGAAACAGGAAACATATTGTAGTGAAGGTGAACCAAAGGTTCCGTTTAATTGGCAGAACACTTAAAAGACGCAACAATTCTACTAAAGAAACAGCCTACACAACACTTGTGCGTCCAATTTTGGAGTATTGCTGCCGATTGTGAGATCCCCACTAAGTGGGACTGACGGACGATTTAGAGAATATTGTGATATAGCAGTGAGAGTGACACGGAAATGTTGCACGAGTTGGGGTGGAAATCAGTGAAAGGCGGTATTCGATGCGGCGAGATTTATTTGAGACATTTCATTTTTCTGATGTGAACATATTTTGCTAGCACACATCTACTGAAGGAGATTAAGCATCGAAATTAAATAAGAGAAATCAGATGGAAATGGAAAGATGTAGGTGTTCCTTTTTCCCGCGCGCTGTTAGAGAATGGAACGGTAGGGGAATATCATAAAAGCCGTTCCATGAACGCTCTGTCATGCAATTCAAGATAGTTGCAGAGTATTTATGTAAATGTAGATAAATAGATAACTGCAGTGGCTAATATGTTCAAATAACATTTATTATGTAGTTGCGCTATAAAAAAGGGGAAAATGATCAGGAGTGGACACTTTTATTGATATATTATGTAAATTCTGTTGTTTTATGTATATTCTCTTTACGAGCATTCTTAAACATGACATCGAATAAGTTGCTTAATCTTACATAAAACGCCAAAATTAATATCCTCTAGCAACATTTAATTATAAAAAACTTTTGAATGAATCATATTTTTGCCTTTGACTCTTTGATTTTTAAGTTTAAGATTTTAGGCCTATACATAAGTAATAATAATGATAAAAATTATAATTATAATTATAATCTTGTGTCCAATTTAATTTTATGCCGTATTCAAACAAAATTAAATCATTGAAATCTAACAAGATTTCCGAGACATTTTCCGAATTTTCGCGGACAATCATAGTGTCGTGCTCACATTAACATTACAACATTAACTGACAGTTGAAGTTGGATAGACGAATGTTTTAACATGTGAATCAGCATCGAACGTACAGTTAAAAACAGAAGGGGACTGTAAAGGCGAAATTTCAGTCGTAGTAATTGAAGTTAAACACACTCAGATTAAATTGTTTGCGAACAGTTTTCTTTGCCCCTTTAAACCTCTTAAGACCTTATTACAGTTGACGTGTTACAGCAGAAAGATTCAAAAGGTGACTGGGGCTCTTGAGAAAGTTACTCTTAATTAGGTACCGATATTTAAAATGTTCTCTTTAAAGATGCTGTCCCGAGAAAAAAAAGTGATCAAATAAAGTACCTCAAACGTGATAGCGGAACATCAGGAAGGAGGCCCCAGAGTATTCAGCAAGCGACCTTTTAAATGCTGCAATCAATAGCCCTTTGTAACTTTCAATTGTCTACTGCTTGTAGTCCGTTCAACCCACTTTATCAATATCTAACACCTGTAAAACGAATTCGTGACAAGTTTAGAGTAACACTAAAAATTCAGTGGTGCCTGACGTTCTTGAAAGGGATGCGCGTGTCACTGCTATGTTCTTAGATGTTCTGAAGCTTTCGATAGACCTGGAAATAAGTATTTACTAAATTACAAAAGTTTGGAATATCAGGTTTATTTAATGACTGTGATCTCGCAGGTAGGTTAAAAACAGCAGATGTATCACAGACTTCAAACAAGTCAACATTTTTCAGTAATATAGTAGCTCCTTAAGATAACGTATGAAGACTAATGTTTTTCCTGATATTGAATGACTTTACCCGATGGTAATTACCATTGTAATGTGGTAAAAGTTCTCTTTCTTATAAGAGGAATATCGCAGTGGTTTTAAAAATAATAGAACTCCTCCCAGAATAAGCAAATGAAATTCTGAAGGAAGTTTACAATTAGTCTATGCACAAACTGTTACACTGAGCATATAAAATAAAAGACATATATTTGGTTTGAAGGAAGAGAATAACACAGCTAAGTTAAATGTATATCACAACTCTATAGACTGTGTAACAAACACAAAATTTCTAATAATGAAAATTGAATGTCATCAGTATCTTAAGCTCTGCTTCTCTTTCCTAGGAAACAAATTCTGGAGAAACCAACGATGTTTTGTAACTAACGAAAATTGTTATCAGAACAATAACAAAAAGTTTAATTAAGCTCATTTTACATATAAAAATGGATATTGTAAGTGACCATCAGAATAAATTGATCATTGAGTTACGCACATGATAAGTATCGTTGGTAATCACTGCAGGGGCAACTCCTTCCATAAACATGAAACGTCATCTAGACAGAACTTACGTTGCAGACAAAGAATAAACACAGAACTCAGAACAACATTTTTTACTAAGTAATAAAAGTGTAAATTCCCAATGGAGATAAAAGGATCATCAAAACTAGTTTATTTAAAAGTGTTGTAAAAATCCTGTGACGTAGTACAGTATACATCCTGAAGCGTTACTTAGATAACACAGAATAGGGATTCGGCGAAAATGAAGCACAACTAAAAAATAAAAATACCCTTTTCATTTCACACTAATCTAAAATTCTGTAAACTTGCTTTTTCTTTAATTCTGGTAAACTGTTTATAAATTTCTACAGTGGGCAATACTAATAACCTATCCTATTTCTGAGCCTGAAATCTCACTCAGTGTGTAGGGACGTTGACTTATTTTATAGACAATAAAATTAGAACATAAGATACCCAAAATTGAAGCCTAACATTGTTTCCATAGTATAAGTAATTTACGCTGTGATAAGTTATTAATGTACAGTATAGCACTATTTATTAAATTACTAAGTAATTTACTTGCAGATCACTATTGTAAACTAAATCAGAGGTATATCCAGGATTTTGATTTGAATGGTGCTTGACCAAGTTGAGGATGATCTTCGTCAAATTGACACTAAAGTCAGGTACGTTTATGTTAAGGGGTAGAGTTGGAAGTTAACCCAGTTGAAAATGGGCTTTATCTTGGTAAACACCAAAGACTAGGTACTTTTTTTAGAGGCAGGAGCTTCAAGGCCGTTAAACCTCCCTCTGGATCCACTAATACTATACCGAAGCAAGTAGCACTATTTTAAGAAGAGGGTCTATGTCCCAGGTTCCATCCGGTCACCTTAACTTACATTTTTTAAACTACATCAATCATATCCCAAAGTGGTTCCTATTATAAGGTCACACCTTTGTCAATCTAGATCCCGCAAGAATATATATATATATATATATATATATATATATATATATATATATATATATATATATATATATATATATATATATATAATATCTGTGTTCTTGACCTACAACACGGAAATGCGTCCATTATACTTGTTAAACAGATCCTCGGTTGATTTTAAGTTCTACAACTGCTACCATTACTTCCACTACTATTATACTGTTGTCAGTAATGATATTTAATAGTAAAACTGATACGGAACCTTCAACAGTGTTCAAGCAACTGGCATTCATTAAATGGGACCTGCCTTCTGCTTAAGGGAGTATTTGTTCTCGTGGAACTTCTGAGCGCATGTGCTTGAAATGTCCTGTATTTGCTCGTACAACAAAGGTGCACAGTTAACGCTACTTCGGACGTTGATAATTAAGTTTCGCACGTGTCATGTTTGGTGGTGCTCGTGTTTACAGTGTGTGTGTGTTTTCATTCACGTTATGTCCCTCATACTGAAATTTTAAATCTATTTGCACCGCACTCTCTGGTTGCATTTCTGCCTTGTTCACCTGACGAACTCTACGTGTGTCTATATAGCGAAATGGTATCACGCTTTTAAGCTTCAGGACACACTGACCAGCCAGAACATCATGAACACTTACGTAATAGCCAGTATGTCCGACATTGGTACGAATAACAGGGATGACGCGTCTCGGCATGGAAGCAATGAGGCCTCTTTGCATTTTTACCTTGTTCACCTGTCGAATAAGCAGCGGTTATAGGATACAACATTTAGCATTCCTGTAAGTTGTTTGGACCATAAATTTTTCTTTCCATTTCCATTCTGATTTCAGTGTCGTAGCTGCTAATTTTGGATTCATTTGAACTTGAGAATAATTCCTAGGCAAGGTAGTTACACACATGTATGTCCCATAACAAACATTTGAACATTTTGATAATCATTAAGTGGGATCGTTCCACTCTGCTTTAACGGCACATGAAGCATTCATTTGGTAAAATTTCGCTTTGTTCGTTCTAACAGTGACGAGTTGGTATTTGTTATTGTCTCAGTGTATTGATTATTTTCTAACGTTTGTTGAAAACAACGTGCAGAAAGTCCTAAGGGGCAGCAGCACATACACACTTACGGTGCTACCGTGAAGAGGGGATCATCACTGAACATGCCCACATTACGCTCGTCTCATTGGCTATTAGACATTACTGCTTTAAATATACAGAATCGTAAAACTATGCCTTTAATATTATGTAATATCGTAATGTCCTCTTACTACAGTATCACTAAATCACGATTGTAAATCATCGAGACCTACAAATATTTGGGTATATGAATTAGAGAGAATGCATAGTTTGGAATATTGCTTAAATGAGTTAATAAGAGAGTAGTAATATCAGGGTAAAATGAAAATACAGGTAAATGATAAAAAGAATTATCACAGGGTATTTTGATTCAAAGGAGAACATTTTAGAAATGGTCAGACACTGAACTGGACCCCGGAAGGGCCCTTTTCTTAGATGGAGATATTTCCATATGGAGGAGAAAAGTTAATACTATCTCTTAATATTTACTATCGATAACTTCTGAACTTCTGTTACTGGTCAGCTTTGGTTATGTGGTGGCAAAAGTGAGTATGGTGTGTGTGTGTGTGTGTGTGTGTGTGTGTGTGTGTGTGTGTGTGTGTGTGTGTGTGCGTGTCTTTCCGCATATGCATCACTTACCTACCTTTTAAATTTCCTTGTTCAAAGCTATTTCTATGCATTTGTATCTTGAGAATGACAGAGTATTCGCGTAGAAATTCAGACAGATGTCAGTTACGATAGCCAGTTGCATTGCTATAAGCTTTTTGGACATTTTACACCTCAGGAGAAACTCAAATTTGAGACTAGAGGCATCCTTCTGATATCACTGCTATGTGCTCGAAATCGTCAAGACAGTTTAACAGGATAACTCCTGAGATAGTATTCCATTTAGAATGTCTCATTCTCATCCATCTTAGGTGAGCGGTTGCACAGAATCACCCAATCCTATGCTTATTTAAATAAATGAGATTAACATCAGAGAAAAGGAAGCCAATTGGCATCTAGAATGGCAATCTGAAAATCATTTAGGTAAATGGAAACATTATAGAGTAAAATACTGTCTATTTATTGATTGACATGAACAGGAATTACATAGCTGTTACGTACTGTAATTAATTCTTAGATTAAGGTTCCGTTTGTGGTGAAGACTCTGGAGCTCGATTTAGCTTTCGTTGCGGGATGAAAGATCCGATTCGAATGCTGTCATTCGGATCTAATTTTTCAAGAGTTTCAAAGTGTTTATCCGTAGTTGTCAAATACATGCATACTGAAGAAAAATACTAGATTACTTTTCCGAAGGAAGAAAAGACGGTGTGATTTTGGCCACATGGACTAAGGCGCCCTGCTACGGACTGGGTGGCCGTTCCCGCCGGACGTTCGAGTCAAAATGTTCAAATGTTTGTATAGTCTATGGGACTTAACTACGGGGTTATCAGTCCGTAAACTTACAAACTACTTATGAACTACTTACGAACTAGGACGGCACAAATATCCATGCCCGACGGGGGATTTGAATCCTCCACTGTAGTGGCCGTGCAGACCGTGACTGGAGCGCCTTAGTCCCCTCGGCCACCGCGGCCGGCTCGTTCGAGTCCTCCCTGGAGCATATGTTTGTGTGTGTGTGTGTGTGTGTGTGTGTGTGTTTTATTCTTAGTGTAAGTTAGTTTACGTAGTTTGTAAGTCTAGGGAGTAGGAGTAATGACCATAGCAGTTTGGTCCAATAAGTCAACAAACAATTGAATAATTGATTTGGATCCACGCGACGCCTTCAAATAATGTTGTAATGGTCGCGAGAATTCAATTCTATTTCTGTTGTATCTCCGAGTTAGTTTACAAGTCTATGTATATCGTGGCAAGTAACAGCGCTGCTCCAAACTCTTCTGGAGAACAGTTTATATTGCCACCGCGGATCGTGTGGTAAAAGAAGTAAGTAGGTGTGGCCAAATTATATCTTAACATTCCGATGTGAAGGTCATTTGCGCCCAAGCAGAAACAGTGATTTTACAAGTAGCGGAGATGAAATCGGTAGTGTCATTTTCAGAATTATCATACTGATATTCATTGTAGGAGGTTAAGGTATCCGTTAACAAGTTTAGTGTCCAGACAGAACTTCTAGCTCTAGTTAGAAACGTGTCACCTCTCGGCGCTATTAGCTGTCGCTATCATAGGAGCCTGTGTGCTACGTGGCGCAGACAGAACTGCTGCCCTCGCATTATTTTGTCTGTCGCAGTTTGGGGAAGTTGACTAAGTTGCTAGGCAGCGCGAGCTCTGAGCGGAGATTGTGGTCTCAAGAGTCTTCGCCGTGACCGGAAACTTCACTCGGCAGAACTTTTCTGCGTGTATATCTTAACTCAAGCGATTCGGAACGGAAGAAAAACAAGGGGAACTTTACAGAAAAGCAGAGAAAATAGTCGCCACAGAACGTCAACTTCTGTATCAGAACAGGATAAAATGTTTGAAAGCTTATTTTATTCAAAGTTTAAAATCCTTCTCCGTATTAGTACTTCGAATAAGTGAAAGTGTGTACTAGTCAGAAGGGACGTCTCATTTCCCGCAACTGACAAGAAATGCCTCCACAATATATTTAATATACCTCACTGGGAAGGAGAGCTTTTATTGTCAGCTTTAACGAGTGAGCAGTGTCATCCCACGTCATTGTCGATTATTGTAATGGAAGAAACTATCAGATGGTAATAAAAAACCGTGAGAGTGGTGTCTAAGTAATACTGAGGCATAAAAAATGTTCAAATGTTTGTGTAGCTTATGGGACTTAACTACGGGGTCATCAGTCCCTAAACTTACAAACTACTTATGAACTAGCTAATACTAACGACGGCACAAATATCCATGCCGGAGGGGGGATTCGAACCCCAGACCGTAGTGGCCGTACAGACTGTGACTGGCGCGTCGCAGAGCGCTCGGCCACCGCGGCCGGCTATTGAGGCATAGTTTAGTTATCTCCAAACGTGGACTCTTGGTTTCCTTCCATCCTGCTGTGTGTAGAACAACCCCAAAAAGATTTGCGTCGATTCACTGTCAAATGCTATGTTAATTTACCAATTGCTAAAACGGCAGTGAATAATGTGACAATACCTTTACGTAGGAATACAGGCACTGCACAACATCAGCCTGAGGTGCGCGTGCTGGCGGCTCTTCTGCTGTTCCTCCACCTGCCCCTCAAGTCTGTTCTTTGTCAGATATCTTCTTCTTCCCCAATCTAATAACGGGATCCCATCCCTTGCTACGTACATAGCTTCTATCTCGATTTATCAGGAGTTCCCTTTCACGTATCTCAACAGCTTCCTTCATGACACAGTTCCAGAAGTTGGACGTTTGTGTCAGAACCTTGTAACCGTCATAATCTATTCTGTTTATTTCCGTCATGCAATGTTCTGCGACTGCCGACTTGCAAGGTTGCTGTAATATCGCGTGCCGCTGGTGTTCTCGGCACTGTGTGACGTATATACGTTGCACCGCACTGGCAGTCCCCGGTCGTCTTTGACACTTCCAAGCAGTACTCGGGTTTTAGATGGTGAGTGGAATACTGTTTTCATTCGGTGCTTTCTGAGAATTCGTACAATTTTTCCGGATAACGTGCCAGAAAAAGGAATAAACGAAATTGCTGCGTCGTCCTAAAAATCCTCTTCTGGTTCACTCCATTGTGCAAGGGTTTTAGGACGTAAGGTTCTCCGAATTTGCCACTTCTTGTGACCATTTTTCGGGAAAACCGCTTTCAGATGTTCAATTTCTTCGTTGATACATCCATCGTCAGAGAGAGAGTGCGAACCCTATTTACTAAAGGTTTGTGCAAGCAGTTCCTCTGAGCTGGGTGGTGGCAGCTGACCGCCTGCAAGTACAGATCGGAGAGCGTATTCTTCCGAACACGCTGTGGCCAAACCTGCCGTCAGCCCTTCTTTTAACCAGGACATCCACACAGGGTAGCACTCCATCACCCTCGACCTCCATAGTAAATGCTATGTTCTGAGGTATTGAAATGAGACGCGTAAGGAAGTCATTTAGCTTGTCTCTTCCATGTGACCATATCATGAAAGTGTCATCTACATACCGGAAGAAACAGGTAGGTTTCCCCTGGGCTGATTCCAGGGCTTCCTCCTGAAGTGCTCCATAACATATTGGCGACCACTGGTGACAGTGGACTCTCCATGGGTACCCATTCCGTCTGTTCATAGTAGCCACCATCCAAGAAAACGTATGTCGACGTCAAGACGTGCTTGAAGAGGTTGGATGACGTTTCGTCAAATTTCTGTCCAATAAGCTTTAAGGATCCCTGTAAATGCACTCTGATAAAAAGAGACACAACATCGAAGCTGACAAGGATGTCAGTTTCTTTGAGCTTTAAGTTGCTAAGGTGCTCCGCAAAATCCACAGAGTTGCGAATATAGTAGAAGCACTTCCCAACGTAAGGGCTGAGAAAATCTCTAAGGTACTTAGCAAGTGAGTATGTTGCTCATAATTGGGCGTAAATGGACCCCATCCATGTGAACCTTCGGTAGTCTCTAAGGTCTTGGTGTAACTCATGCTCTCTGTCTTAGCTTCAGAATAACACCGTCTCGCAAATCTGATTCTTTGAGAAGCGTCGTAGTCTTCATCTCCACGCCTTTGTAGGGTCAGTGTCGATCTTATGGTATGCATTGCCCTCTAGCAGGGCCCGAATTTTCTCAGTGTAATCTATGTGAGATAGGAACACAATTGTGTTGCCCTTGTTGGCTGGTAAGACAACAATTACAGGATCTTCTCTTAATTTCTATATGGCCGCCCTCTTCCTTAGTGAGATTTTATGTTACATAGGCTTCGACTGCGTGAGAGCACGACAGCAATCACGACATATTTCTTCAGCTGCTTCAGGGGAAAGTCTGGTAGCTACCTGATGATATACACGATAGGTGTTGATTTAGGAGTTGGTGAAAAATTGAGTCCTTTCTTAAGAACTGACTCCGCATCCTCATCCAGTTGCAGTGAGATTGATAGACTTGCAGGGAGTGTAAGAGGGTGTCGTTTCTGATAAACGCTCGAATTTCGATCTTTGACGTCCAGTGGCCTTCCTTTATTCGGAGTCAATCCATTTCCAGGTCTATGAACAGAAAGTGTTGGCAAGCTGCAGATGTAATTTAGGACGTTCTCTGTTGATAGACTCCAGACTCCAATGGGTAAAGCGGACTCTCTCCAGTACCAAGGTTTGGCTGGCACGTCTCTTGATTCTTCTGGCTGCTACCGAGTCGATGTGGTGCGTAACTTTGGAGAAGTGTTGTATGTATCACACGTTCTTCAAGGCATCTCATAAGAAATGCCAAAGAACTTAGCAGACGGCTTCTTTGGTGGCGCAGCTTCTCAAGTCTTTTCGTGCTGCGATGCATATCATCCCGTAGAGGTATGTGATGTGATTCTTCAAATTCTCCCGGTGTATTTCATATCGAAATAACCCGATCGGTTAGCCGTGTGGTCTAACGCACCGCTTTCCGAGACGGGGAGGCGTACCGGCCCAATTTCGAATCAGCCCGGATGATCAACGAAAGGGGTCAGAGTGCCGGCCAGCATGGATGTGGTTTTTAGGCGGTTTTCCACAAACCCATAGGTGAATAACTGGATAGTCCCCAAGTTCCGCCTTAGTTACACGATTCGCAAACATTTCGTAACACTTTACACTTTCACTCATGTAACACTATACGCAGACATTTAGGGTACACATTTGCTCCCTGGGCCATGGGGTTGCGACAGGAAGGGTATCCGGTAACCCCGCCAAATCAGGAAACATGGCCAAAGAGAAAGAATAAGAAGACTTCATGTCGAAATAATTCTCGGGTAAACTGCCGGGTTCCATTGGCCAAATGCCACAATATTTCGGCAAACGACTATGTTGCGACCATCAGGTGCGCTTATAAACTGACTGAAGGGGGTGGGGTGGGGGTCTTCACCTCGCTTTTGTCGCATCCTCTCGATGACGTAAGAAGTCATGTGTATAGGAACAGGAGGTGTGTGAGGGTCACTTCATCCAGCCTGGGGGATTGGCAGGAAGATTATCAAGATCGAGTAGTTGGCTTCATCAATCACATCTTACTGTCCGTCACTGCCAAACATTCCTCCTTCCGCAACATACAGTTGACTCCCTCCATGGAAATGGCGCACTGTATCACATTATGTTCTCTGCAGGCATTCTTGACAGCCGCATCAGATTCTTCAATGACCAAAATTCCTGGCACCCAGCAGAGCGACACTTACTTCTCCCATCGTCGGCAGGAGTACAGTTCGTCACGTGTCTCTTGTATCAGCCACTCAGCTGGATGCAGAATTTGCGACGATTGTAGTGTACTAAGAAAATCAGAGAAGATGAGAAACACTACGGTCGGGGGTTCGAATCCCCCCTCGGACATGGATATTTGTGCCGTCCCTAGTATTAGCTAGTTCATACGTAGTTTTTAAGTTTAGGGACTGATGACCCCGTAGTTAAGTCCCATAAAGCTCTACAGACATTTGAATCTGAAGATAAGAAACCATCTGCCATGAGTACGTCGTATCTGCTTCAATGCCTACACAAACATGTGAAGCTCTGTTGGAAAAACGGTGTTTTCTTTGCGAAGGCTAATCCTTATGACTTGGTCTGGGAACACTACAGAACAGCAGAGGGAGTCCCCGTGTTTGGAACCATCAGTCTACAGCACTGTAACACCGTAATAGCGATCTAAAATTGTAAGGAACACTAACTGAAGTATGAGGTTTGATCTTTCTTAAAATTCTACAGGTCTAAAACAAATCTGGATCTCTGGAGGAAACGAGGTGGAAATATGCTCCAAACTCGATGTAAAACATAAAAAATTGTCGCACCCATATTTAAAAGGCAGTCCTTTGTGTGAATCCCGTAACAAATTGCCGCTCGTTGTCTATGGCGGAACACTTTCCATAGCAGGCCGAGCTATGATGCGGTCTGTATGTAACGTGAATAGCCGCCCCACCATGAGTATCTGTTGTTTGAGGTACAGTGCGCCTCATCAGCTTCAGCACAGTATGAATGGCCCATGGCTAGCCGAATTCCTTCATGGTGTTTCTTGTTTGACGTCGCCCATAATCAAGCATAGACCGCACAAAGTCTCTATATAAATAGAGCAGGCAAGATCTCTGCTCTGCAAGAATTATGGCTATGACATTTTATAATACTCAGTGCTTTGTGGCACCGTGTTTTCAAGTCCTTAATGTGTGGAAACCTATTAAGTTCTGAATCAAATGTGAGGATGAAAAACATTAACGTGTCTTTAAAATTCAATTAAGTGTCCCTCATATTCATTTCAGGTAAGTTAAAACAAAACATGAACAGTTAAAAAGATCACACACAGACTTCTCGATTTGAAATTTAAAACTCGTCTTCTCCGCTTGGTGATCCAAACGACGAAGAGTTAGTTGTAACTGACTTGTTGTCGTTGTATGGCTAAAAAAAAACCAAGAGGCAAAAACAGAGAAGTCGTCAAAAAAAAGAACACATTTAATGGCTGACGTAATAATGTCAGAGGGGACGTCAAAGACTCGACATCTAAAATAGCGTGGAGAAAGGAAAGAATGAATAAATATGGGAAGACTCTCTCGGAATCCACATTCGTGGAGCTCCCTTAGGATAAAATACTTTCATGTAACAGCAGAAAGTGATGCCGGTGCAAAAAGAAAGAAACCTGCTGTACAGTCGTCTTCAGGAAAGCTAGGCTGTCAAAGGTGGAACGATACTGCAGCGGTTGACCACCCGCTGTAATGTATTGCAATCACAGCTAGTGAGGATAACTGCTAGGGCACGTGCGGTCTTTCCCGGGTTTTAAAACTGGAATTAAAATTGCAGAACCCTCTCGCAGCACGGAAGGCTGCGATGTACTCTGTAGTTGGTCGGCGCTTAAACCTACGCAGCACTGCCTGCATAGTGCTGATGGTAAGCAGGCTTTCGTCACTCCAGCAAGAGACGGGTTGCCTTTTCGGTCATTCTGAGAACTGAGAGATTTATGATTCAGCGGCCTGGTGGAGCGCTTGGGTAATATGATCCACCCATCACCGGTCACCGAGATGATGTTAAAACTCGGAAAGTTTACTGTGGGGGTTTCAATCTGCTCTACTGAGGGATAGCATTGAAATTGGAGTTCGCGTATGAAAAGTGAATGATCATATTCTAGAGGGATTAAATTTGGAAACCAGAGAGCTATATTTTGTCAAATTTCCACAAAAGATACTCAATTAGAGGGACTAATGAGAGAAATCATGCCATTGAATTAATGTATTGTCGTCGGAGTACAGGTAATGTAGGTGTAAACTGTAAAAACCAGCAGTGAGATAAAAAATGAATAAAATGAAAAAATAATAAGAGGGAAGGAACATGGCTAAGAAATCTTGCGTTACAGATAGACAGCAACAACAAATGTGAAAAGGGTAGCAAAGATAACATGATGGCACCGTGGCAAAAAAGACATAAGATGAAAGTGCACCAACACGGTGAAACCAGAACCACATTAATGAAAACTACCACAAGATCCAGAGAAATTCACTAGCGCAATAATATAGGGTAGGACTCTGTGTTTGCCATTTCTTTGATCAGCTATTGATGACGTACCAGTTTCCACCGTAATTGATTCCGGCAGTTAGATATCTGCTATAGATTGCAATTGGTTTGCCCAGCATAAGACTTTATGTAGATCGAGGAAGTTGCTGAATAATACCGGTGAATATCTCACTGCAGACAGTTCCAATTTGAGCGTCGAATGGGGTGCACAAGTTAAGATTTCTATTGGAAAATATTCCCAGAAGATTGCCATGAGGGTGGTAGGAGATTTAGCTGCTGAATATGGTTCCTGATTGGACTTTATTGATAGGAAAGATGAGATCCCAGATTGGGAAGGCCAGCAGCTTTATTTCGAATTTGGGCATGAAGTTCAGTTTCACTTTTGCCGACATGGGCAAAAAGGGATGGATGGTGAACTTCGGTCAGCTTTGACGGGAAGTCAAAGAAGGTTGATCAACAGTTAGGTCACACCATGGTTTCCGAATGGAGAGGGTTAAATCTGTATGTGAGAAATTTCCAGGTGTTTCAACAGAAGATTTGGCGAAGTTGGATTTAGTTGAATATCGTGCTGTCGTTAACTCTCATAGATTTACAAACATTTGAACATTTCAGCAGTATATGAAACACCTAAGAGAAGTTTTTTGTCGTATCTCGTTAAGAAGGAACTGTATACATTATCTCCACCCACAATGAAGGCATTATGGGAGCATCTAGAGAAATTTTTGCAAAAATTTGTAGTATCATCATCTATGTCACCATAAGCTGTACCAATTCTCGTGGAACCACAGGCTTTAGGGACTGAAATAAGAATATGATATTGTTATTTGTACCACAACTGGGCTTACATTCATATTTCGAGCAAAGATGTTTACCGCATTAGGTATCAATCAAGGCTACAATCAATTACATTAGAAAAAGGGTCTAAGCAAGTAACATAGTTTGTACATGTTAGAACCTGTTTTAATCTCATCAAGTACCTTTCTGGTTGGCTACGGACGAAGCTGTCCTCTCACAGTTAAGATATGCAGTGTTTACTGATATCAGGTTTCAGTACGCCTCTTCTTATCCTGACTATCTTGTTATATATGTACAATAACTCGGTTCATCAGCATAGCTGCGGTGGAATGGTGAAGCGCTCTAAGGTGCCTTGTTGTGGAGCGTCAAGTTGCTTCCCGTCGGAAGTTCGATGGCCCCCCTCGGTCATGGGTGAGTGTGTTGTCCTTAGGTTAGTTTAAGCTAGTTTAAGCAGTTTGTGGACCTAGGGACTGATAACCGCAGTCGTTAACTCTCACAGATTTACAAACAGTATATGCAACACCTAAGAGCAGTTTTTGTCGTATCAGGTGGGTAGAGACTACTATTAATAAACAAATGCTAGTGTTTGCTTGTTCTACCGTGAAATTTTTAGGTCATATGATCTCTGTTGAAGTGATTTACATCCATCTGTGAATAGCGTAAGCAATCAAATAAAGTATTGGTCCGAGATTTTAATTTAGGAGGGGATTCACAAAGCAGAATGTGGGCTTTATCAAGGTAAACGCTAAAATCCAAGTGTTAATTTTTGATCCGCTACTTATCAGACAGTCCTCCAACCACGAAATGTGAAGGAAGCAGCCGTATTTGTCTCGATGAAAAATTTATTCAGAAAATTTATTTGCGACTTTACGGAGCAGGGAGCCCGCTCCTAATCAACTCAGGAAGAAGGAATGCAAGTATGTGTGTGTCTAATCAAGTAAGCTGCAGTTATTAATTGAAATAAGCCTTACACGAGTATTGGCTTGCTTGACTTCAATACGTAACTCATCTTGTAAACAGATGCATCGGCTCTGGGAGTGGGAGCAGTTTTGCTGCAAGAACAGCAAGGCGGCAGAGATCTGGTTTCGATGTACACCGACATTTCATCTATGAGTTGGAAGCCTTAGCTATTTGGAGAAATTTAAATGCTACCTTAAGCATAGTCAGTTGATCTTATACAACCAGGCGCTAAGCTGGGAGTTAGCAAGGCCCAGATAGACTGCTCGCATAGACCAGATGGGCGAACTGGATATTAAATCAAATGTTCAAATGTTTGTAGAGCTTATGGGACTTAAGTACGGGGTTATCAGTCCCTAAACTTACAAACTACTTATGAACTAGCTAATCCTAAGGACGGCACAAATATCCATGCCCGAGGGGGGATTCGAACCCCCGACCGTAGTGGCCGTGCAGACCGTGACTGGAGCGCCTCAGTCCCCTCGGGCCACCGCGGCCGGCGAACTGGATATTAACCTTAAAAGCGAACAATATACAAAGCTCTGAGAACGTTACTACAGATTGTCTGAACCACATGTTTGGGGAGAGGAGGAACAGGAACAAGAAGGTGAACAGACAGAGTAGGAGTATTGAATGATGTAGTGGCTTCTACCCTCACGAAGATTCCGCGCTCACTATGGAAAACCAGATAATTTTAGGACTTCAATTAACATGATAAGAGAAGTAAAGAAACTATCCTAGGAGGGGAAAACGCTAAGCGCTATGTGTTGAAGGAGAGGGTGCTTTGCTGTAATGTACGGTATAAGGATGATCTGAAGATATTCGTGCCTAGGAAACTCGTTCCATTGTTGTTCAGATACATTCATCAATGGATGGACATTTTAGGTTGTAAAAGATCATCGTCATCATCATCATCATCATTCGAGATTGATTATGCCTTTCAGCGTTCAGTCTGGAGCATAGTACCTCTAATAAAATTCCTCCATGATCCCCTATTCAATGCTAACATTGGTGCCTCGTCTGATGTTAAGCCTTTTACTTCAAATCATTCTTCACCGAGGGTTGTTCAAAATGTTCAAATGTTTGTAAATCTATCAGACCAAACGGCGTGGTCATCAGTCCGTAGCTTACAAACTACTTAAACCTAGGTAAACTAACCTAAGGACAACACACACACACACACACACACACACACACCCATGCCCCAGGGAGGACTCGAACCTCCACGGCGAGCAACCGCGCGCTCCGCAGCGAGACGCTTTAGACCGCTCGGTTACTCCACCGCGGCCACCGAAGGTTGTATAAGATGATAGAAAAAATCTGAAGGAATTTATTTAGCCAGTTATGAATATTGAGATTGGAAAGGGAATATACATTTTTTGGTGTGTGTGTGATGAGCAAATGGAACCAGGGTTGTATAGTAGGATATTTGTCTTCCAAGACAGTGAACAAACGCTGCCAATGGACTTCTAACTAGATCAACGGCTGGCCACCAGTACATTTTATCGTGTGTGAACTGTGAATGCATTTATAAGGATTGTCTGGTTGATCCGAATAGCAGGAGCAATTGCACGTCGTAATTTAGAACCCGCAAAGTAGATTAGTCATCTTCTGACATCTGCAGCCCATAATTACTGACATGGAGTCTGCATTGACAACACACCAGATCAAACAATTCTGTACTGAAATTGTTATACAACACATCACTACTATGTCATGTTATTCCAACTCTCATAAGCATAGAGGTTTAACAGTAACATGTACTCTTAGCACACCACAATAATGACCAAAGGGATCTGTCAATAACTTGGTACGCACCACTCTTCTTCCGAGCTCCTCCATTAATCGAAGGTATTAAGTATTCGCTTATTGCGAAGAAAATAGCCTAGTTGCTTTCTGTGCTTCAGTAACAGAGAACTCCACTGCCTCTGTATAATGAAATACAGATTAAAATTGTTTTCCATCTCTAGCGATACGTATACATAATTTAATATCTAGTTTACTATGCAATCACTATAGAATGAACGTATGTTTTTGTTCAGGCTATAAGCAGTAGGTAGTCCTCCTCTTTCAATGACTGTTCGTACTACCACCTGAAATTAAACTCCAGTCGGTGAAAGCCCAGGTCGCAAACCAAAAAGCAACAGCTTAACTTGATAAACATACAATACACTAATTTGATCACGGATATCAATCACACACACAAAAAGGAATAATTTCTTTACGGTATTATTATTCGTACATGAATTGGCGGTCATGGCTCATGGTGTTAACCAAAACCACTTCGCATTAAAAATGGAAGTTCAAGTATAATACGTTGCGTTAGTCTTTAACGATGGAACCATTTCCAAGTCCTTCAAACACGACTGAAGGTAATTGCATTGGTTACATCATTGAAGACGTGCACCGATCACTGTATTCTAAGGCGAAACCAGGTCTACTACAATAAATAAATATAGCACCCTTCTGGAATATTGGGTTAGTCCGGGACGCGTGCTAGGATAACCTAAAGCAAAGCCGGTGAGGTAGCTCAATGCGTTCAAAAAATGTTCAAATGTTTGTAAATCTATCGGACTCAACTGCGTGGTTATTAGTCCGTAGCTTACAAACTACTTAAGGTAACTAAGGTGACCTAACCTAAGGACAACACAAACACCCATGCCCGAGGGGGGACTCTAAACACCGACGGCGAGCGGCCGCGCGCTCCGCAGCACGGCGCCCCAGTGCGCACGGCTAATCCGCCGCGGCCTCAAAGCGTTCAGTCAGAGTGTTGGCAAATAAATAGTAATAAACTGAGCCACCAACTCATCAATCAACAAATTAGAAAGACGATCCCACGTCCGAAAATAACCCATATACGCGAAGAACATTTTTTTTCTTCTAATGGTTAAGGTGACCGATCACGAAAAGTGGGAAATCCGACTTCAAAATGTTCAAATGTTTTTAATCCTAAAGAACCAAACTGTATACACCATCGGTCTCTAGATTTACATACTAACTTACACTTAGGACAACACACACACACACACACACACACACACACGCAGAAAGAGAGAGAGAGAGACACACACACACACACACACACACAAAAGATCCATACCCAAGGAGGACTCGAACCTCCGACGGGAACGGTACTGCAATTTTAGGCATGGCGCCTTAGACCCAACGGCTTTTCCCGCGCGGCAGTCCATGTTCCAGTCCCGCAACGGCGCACATTTTTATTTGCAAATGCAAATGTTTGTTTAGCTTAAGGGACTTAACTGCAAGGTCATCAGTCACTAAACTTACAAACTACTTATGAACTACCTTACACTAAAGACGACACAAACATCCACGCCCGAGGGGGCATTCAAACCCCCCGATGTAGCGGCCGTGCAGACTGTGACTGGCGCGCCGCAGACCGCTCGTCCACTGCGGCAGGCTCATTTTTATTTATCACCGACAAATTATACAGTTAATGATTGGTCATATTCGCAACTCGAACACATTTCTTAGAAATTGTAGTCCTTCTTTCGAATTAATTTTATTGAGGACATATACCAACAGTTTTCCCTCCAGCCAAAAGTAGATCACTGTTTCTGTCACATTGTCAACAACATCTGTAGTCTCACCGTGTCAAGTGGCACAGTAGTTAGCGCAGGAAACTGGCATACCGAAGAACGGCGGTTCAAATACGCGTCTAGCCATCCACACTGAGGTAAACCGAGATTTCCCTAAATCGCTCTAGGAGACTGGCGGGATGATTCCTTTAAAAGGACACTGCCAATTTATTTTTTCTGCTCCGTCTCTAATGAACTCGATGTCCACACCTTATTTTCATATCGTTTTCTTATTTCCATCACAGATGCTAACTTTGACCTATTATTTTCCTCTCTTTCGCTAACTAGCTGTAAGTTCCTTTAGGCTTTATCCTTTTTGTGATGTCCCATACACATTTCTTAGATGTCATTACTCACATACGACAAAACCTTAACAAGGGACTTATCTAACACAGTGTTGACTAGACCAACATTTTGAATATTAGATATTCTTTATTGTATCCATTACCATTATTATTATTGTTATTATTATTATTACTGTTATTATTTTTATTATTATTTACTGCTTAAGTTATATGCATATTGTGTATTACCTCACAAAGTATGTGGGGTTTTTCATATGAGAAGTTCCTCATGGCAGATGAAATAATTTAAACACAACTTGGAAGCAATCGCGGAAACAAATACGCTAGCGCTCTTTTGTTGCTGTGAAAGTAAGCTTCACAGAAGAATGGCAAACATACGTTTGTGTGAAGCTCAGAGTATTGAAATTGAAATTACCATCCGATATTAAACATGATAACGCAACTGAAAGCCCAGAAAATCTTTCTGAAATCCGACTATTGTTCTGAATATCACTACAGTTATGAGTTACAGGAAATACAAAGCAGCAGCAAAGTGGATTACCCGCCCACGCAGCTGGTTGCTAATCACCCCATGTAGTTCTGCGAGCCGTCGATACACAAATTACTGCAAAATAATTCCATTCGCGTCGGCAGAATTATGGGACACTCAGCTGAATACGCGATTTACTGTTTAATTACAGCGCCAACAGAACAGATATTATTCGTAGAGAAATAAATGACGCAAACCGTATATACTGTTTAGTGGAATTTTCTGATTTTTTATATCAGTAGTTATATACTCAGTGGTAATGAAGGGTTCATACAGAAATAATCAGGGATTCCCTAAATACAAAGAAACACACGAGAGATAGGGGCTATCAGCACTTTCTCATTACATATTCCGGACATACTGCCAAGTGGAATAACTGCCAATACAGAAAAATGTATCTTTTAGTCTACAGCCCCAATATATTTTGGACTTGCTGGCTACCGGCTTGGATAGTCAGTTATATCTGCCAGCACGCAGTATTCGACCTCACTTCCTAAGTGGGAGTGATAACTGCTCACTGGAGCACTTACCAGGAAAGCGGTCTATATCTGCTCGCTTGATGATTGATGTGTGTATAAAAAGGGAAAGGGAAGGATAAAATCAATTTAAATATTTAGTAAAAGGAACGAAAGATTAAAAATCTCTTTCTACAAATCTTTAGCATTTTTTTACTTGATTATATATTAACCCAGATGTCACTGAATTTTTTTTTCCTCCCTTCGGTCACTTCTTGTTTAAAAGATAGTTTATTACATCTGTAATAGATTATTCAAATATTGCAACACTGATTTTACATGAATTGCACCCTTAGTCTTGGCATAACATGCCGTCCTTCTGGAACGAAGTAATAATGAAAATATTAATATTACATGTTAGATATGGCATTTTATTGTAAATCCATCCATATGTTTCTGTATAATAAAAATAAAATTGACGTGTAAGTACTTAGACACCTAAAATCATGAGTTAATTCATATGTTGCTTCTGAATCTCTATCTTCAACGATGACTGGCATAGAATAACTTGCTGAACCAATGATTGTTTGTATCTGCATGTTAGTTATCAATATTAAAATTAGTCCGATGTTGTAAAAAGTGTTCTGTGCCAAACTTACTTTAACTGTTTAAAAATTTGAAACATCATCCTTCAGGAACGACGTCAGGATCATCTGGGTTAAGACTCTTAATTAAAAGGAATCGATTCAGTACTGATCATAATTCCCAAGGATATGACTTAGTTTTAACGCCGATGGAAAACGAGTAGTGAAGTTTTCTTATTATGTTTTAAGCTAGTGAAAAATAATTTTTATATCAATATTTAGCTTTCATCGCTTATTTCTATTTATGAGACAATGTAAAATGAATATGTACGACCTGTTTAGAGTTTCAAAGTAACAGATCTAAATATTATGGCAATAAACTGAAATGAACTGAATATGTCTATTTACATCATATCAGGCCAGGAATCTATGTTGGATTTATCATGGTTTTGTAATCTTATGGCCGTGAATAAGAAATATAGTTATTCTTTCCTTTCACGATTAGGTTAAAATAATATGTTATAAAATTCGTATCTGAAGGTAGATCCTTATGTATGTCAAACTCAATGAACAATTAACGTCTAATGGCGGCCAATCGTTGGCTATTAATGTGACGTCTGACATATTTAATACGGCCAAGCAAAAACTCTCAGTACTATTTCAACTATTTAACACAATTCTGGTTAAAACTGTCGGAAATATTTGACAGAAAGGTAAATTAATTTAGACTTACATGTTAACGCTTCCGACTCCAATAGGAGAAGACAAAGAAATTTTATTTGTTCAAACAGAAGACAACAGATCATCATGCTTTATTTATGGATGTCAAATGTGAAGTAATAATCTTCAGCATATTTTTCATTCGTACCACTAGTCTATTGTGATATCAAAGGCGTATTTACTGAAGAACCATAAGATGATGTAACGTATTTGAATCGGCGTTCAACACAGGATCCCAATAAGTACCTGTTTTATTTTTGTAAAATGTGTCCCAATCTAATACTAATTTTGACTGTCTTACTCATTGCTTCCAGCGGAAGGACCACTTTACTGCCACTGGAAGGCATTCACTCTCTCTGGTAAGGCATTGGCCTTTCGTAGACGTCTGATTTACGCTACTTTCTTTCTTTCTCTCTCTGTGTGGATAACACAGAGCTTTCTTTCTTTTTGGACTACTATTAATTTTATAATGACGAAATTATGTAATGACCATGTATAGCATCGAGCTATAGGAGCATTCAAAAACATAAGTAACCAAAATATTTTAATTATTGTATTGAAACTTGAAAACTCCTTTATTTGGCGAAAAATAAAGATACCTAGGGGAAATAATTGAACTGGAACGTTACAAAACAACACTCAAACACCAAGTATCTTACATTGATCACCCAGAAAATCATAACCATCTGCCAAATAGCCAGTCAGTCCGCCTTTGGCATCGATATTATCGGCGATTCGTCGTGACATGGAAGAAATGAGGCCTCCGTAGCTTGCTGGAGGGAATTGGCACTACATCTGCACACAGAAGTCACTTCATTCCCCCCAAATTACGGGCAGCGGAGTGATGAACTCTGTCGCCACGTCCGGTCTCATTCAAAGTGTGTTCGATCGGGTTCACATCTGACGAATCGGAAGGACCAGCACTTCGATTACAATTCGTCACTTTATTTCTCCAAGCACTCCATTACACTCCTGGCCTTGGGACATGGTGCATTGCCTTGTTGAAAGCTGCAGCTACCGTTGGGAAAACATGATCGTCACGAAGCGTGTACGTGGTCTGCAATCAGTGTACGATACGTCCTGGCCGTCATGAAGCCTTGCACGAGCCCCACTGTATCTGTGGATGTCCACGTGAATGTCAACCAAGAGCATAAGTGAGCCGTCACCAGACTGCCTGTGTCCAGCATTTTGGGTGGCAAGAAGCTCTTCCCCTTACAGACGACTTACGCTTAGCCTCCCAACGGCATGATGCGAGGTATCGGGATTCATCTGACCACGCAACGCTCTGTCACAGCTCCAACGTCCAGTGACGAAGTCACGCGCCCATTTGAGTCGTTGTGTTAACATTGGCTCATGCCTGGGTCGACGGCTTCGAAGAGCCATCGTTAGGAATGCTGGGTGCACTGTGTCATTCAAGTCTGGTGTTAGTTCGGCTACAGTTCTCCAACTGTGCTATTTTATGAGCCTGCCCAGCCAACGACTTGTGTAACGAGGAGTGGCCGTCCAACACCCCGACGTTTGGAACGACGTTTCACCTTGTTTCCGCCACTTGTTGAAGGCACTAACCACAGTACTCGTTGAACCCAAGTTCTGCAGTTCCCTAAATGTTCATGCCCAGCTTCCTGGACATCACACTCAGCCCTAGGTCAAACTCAGATAGATGGCACGCCTTCCCTACTCTACACACGTACAGCATGCTCACTGATAGTACATGTTTCCTGCGTGCCGCAGACTAGCAGTCATTGCTCTTCAGGTGATGCTGTTATCGTCTGGACGGGTTTATGGTAGTTGGTGGTAATGTTCTGGCTAATCAGTCTATTATGTACAATGGAAAACATACGTATTGGATCAGATGACTCACGGACGAGAAAACCCTGAGGACAAATTTTAGTCTACTCTGCTTCAGTGGAATTTTGATAAGAAAAGGTGTCTCAAAAATAACTTACACATACAGAAAAAGTTTGATATTTTCAAGAAGAATCGACCGAAATCTTGCGGTAATATTGTCAGAACGAATGATGACAAGTAGACCAAAAGAATTTTTCATCCTGCCTTCTCAATGAAAGTTAATAACAATTGGCTCCTCGAAACTGTAAGAGATCTTTGGGAAACCGTCATTACAGGTAACATAGTATTAGTCAGAGTTGTATTCAGAACATTTTCTTCGAATCATCAAACTGCAGACAGACGGAGAACTTGAACAAACAACATGAAACAATGAAAGACAAGGAAACTGCAGCGAGAAAATGAGGAGCTAAATAAGATCTTTCCCGATTCTCGTAAAATTCTATGTGTGATTGTCTATAAACAAGACTACAATGGACTGGCAGTATAATGGCAATTTTCGTTTTACTAGTTATTCGTTCTTATGATGTTACTTCGGATGGAATACACCAATCTGCTTTCATTCAGAGGTGAAACGATGCACACAGTCAATAAAGCAATCATTATTTACAGATATAAATGAAATTCAACTGTGGCTCTTGGCACCATGAAAAAAAATCTGGTTGTCAGCGATCGAATTAGTAAATTTAAAACCAGTTTAGTAGAAGTCCCTTGGGTGACAAACTGTTTACGATGACTTAAGTGAAACATATTTCACATCCATCTACAGAGAAAATATATAAAAACTGATCTACATAGCTTTCTTTCTCTCAGGGTCGTATTAACTATTGTTCGGCCGCGGCCTCGCTGCGGAGCGCGCGGTTGCTCGCCGTCGGAGGTTCGAGTCCTCCCTACAGCATGGGGGTGTGTGTGTGTGTGTTGCCCTTAGGTTAGTTTACTTTAGTTTAAGTAGTTTGTAAGATACGGACTGATGACCACGCAGTTTGGTCCGATAGATTTACAAACATTATGACAAACATTAACTATTGTTTAAACGCGATACTCCTCTTGAAGAGGAACATCGTTTGACAATAGAGATACTATGTAGCCGCGAGAGTATAACTAAAAGCGGTTGTCCGTGACGACCCGCGCTTGTGGACACCATCAGGCTGGATCGGGACGCATGCAACTTTCAGAGGTCGCGTGTGGGAGTTACAGTCGGCTTCAGTTTCCGATCGCCGGGCGCCGGAGAGCCGAGGTGTGACGTCAGAGTCTATCCCCGCGGAAATAGCTTAGTCCAAGGAATAATTCACGATCATCAGAAAGGAAACGTGGGAACCAGGTAAGACACGGAGGAGGTAGTAGCTTCACTCCACAGATCCGAGCGGGGAGAGCAAGGTGAAATAGTACGTGAATGGGAACAGTGATGTAAATCCTAGACGTTAAGTGTGCTTGATTTAGGCAAACAAAGTGTCTGCCGAATGTGCAGGAGGGGAGGTTACTCCGAATTATTAGAGAAAACAACAGTAACGGCAGCAGAATGCAGTCAATACTAAGACGATATACCCCCTGCTATGCAGTCTGCATGTGTGTTATTAGCTGCGCTATTTATGTAATGACGAGTCTTTTAACGTAACGTTGGAGCTTAATTTATGTTTTAATCTTTTTATTATGCGACACTGGAAATTAATTATGTACTGGTGTATGTATTAAAACATTTATTAATGATAAAAAGCACGACAGTGTGGCGTGAAATAAAACGATTAGGTACCTCAGCAGGGTAGCTATTAAGCAGAGCCCATGTTTGCAAAATATGTCTGTTATGGACCACCCTTCAGAAAATTTATTCGGAAAGTACTAATCACAATCAAACATTACAGTTGAAAAAATACTTGTTTTCTGGTAGTAGTTGTCTACATCTACATGGGGTACTCCGCAAATCACATCTAAATGCCTGGCAGATGGTTGATCGAACCACCTTCCTACTATTTATCTACCATACCATTCTTGAATAACGCAGGGAAAAAAAAACATCTAAATCTCTACGATCAGCCAGCCGCGGCGTTCGAGCGGACTGCGGCGCGTCAGTCACAGTCTGCACGGCCGCTACGGTCGGGGGTTCGAATCCCCCTTCGGGCATGGATGTTTGTTTCGTCTTAGTGCAAGGTAGTTCATAAGTAGTTTGTAAGTTTAGGGACTGATGACCCCGCAGTTAAGTCCCTTAAGCTTAACAAACATTTGAACGTTTTCGAGTTCTGATTCCTCGTGTTTTATTATGATGATCATTTCACTCTAAATAGATGGCAATCAAGAACATTCAGGATTATCTTCCAGGGGTAGCACGGAATGGCCGCGTGGCCTAAGGCGTCGTGCTACTGACTGGGCGGACGTTCTCGCCGGAGGTTCGAGTCCTCCCTCGGGAAGGGGAGAGAGAGAGAGAGAGAGAGAGAGAGAGAGAGAGAGAGAGAGAGAGAGAGAGAGAGAATGAGAGAAAGAGAGAGAGAGAGAGAGAGAGTTTTATCCTTAGTGTACGTTTAAGTAGTTTGTAAGTCTGGGGATTCATGATCACAGTAGTTTGATCTAATTGGTTTAAAAACATTTATATTAGAGTGAAGTGCATGGCAACATTCAGTTTACTGGAAGTATAATAGGAAAAGTGTCACCAACACTATTAGCCCCTTAAAACGAAACGCCAAGAAATAAAGGAGGTAACTCAGGCAAATTTATTATGGAGATAACACGTTATACGAAGATCACATGAATAAAAATAGAAATCCGCGTGTGGAGTGAGAAAGACGAGAAAATCCGTATTGATTGCTGTCGCCGTTGCTGGCTGTAACCGCTGGTACACGCCTCGACATTGAGTCAAAGACGCTGCGGTTGTGTTTATAGGAGTTGTAGTAGTACAGCAAACGGGGAGCTAGCGCAGTTTGTTTCAAACCGGTGAGCGAATTAATTAATTCATCCGCCCTCTACTCCACCTCCCTCGCCAGTCCGCTCCCCCATTGTCCCCTGGAAGTTCTGCTCCTAGGATTCTAATACTGGACATCTCGATTTCGGATTTCTCCCAAACCGCATCTTCTTCACTTTGATGTATAACTTAATTGTTAATCTCCTTCCCCCAGGCCTCGACACGAGGAGAAATAATGACAGGAAATTGGACAATAAAGTAGTCGGAAGCAGAAAACATAATAGTACTAATATTCATTTATTTATGGAATTCAGTTTGCATATTGTAATTCAATTTTAGCGACATCGCCCGCTTCCGACCTTAAGACGGTCATCTGCGGCCTACGTAGCGTATATTGTGACCGTTATGCCAGAACTGTGGTCGTGGAATACACTACAGAGCGCGAAGAGGTAGGAAATTCCCACCTGCGTTTCTCACAGGGAAGGATTAATTCATTAGTTTACATTATAAAATATTCAAATATTTGTAAATCTGTGGGACTTAACTACTCTGGTCATCAGTTCCTAGACTTACAAACTACTTAAACTAACTTATGCTAAGGACCCACTCCCATGAACCACAGACATTGCCGAGGTTGGGTGGCTTGCGTGCCTCAGCGATACAGATAGCCGTACCGTAGGTGCAACCACAGCGGAGGGGTATCTGTGGAGAGGCCAGACAAACGTGTGGTTCCTGAAGAGGGGCAGCAGCCTTTTCAGTAGTTACAGGGGCAACAGTCTGGATGATTGACTGAGCTGGCCTTGTAACATCAGCTAATGTGGCTTTGCCACACAGCTACTGCGAACGGCTGAAAGCAAGGGGAAACTACAGCCGTTACCTTTCCCGAGGCCGTGCAGCTCTACTGTATGAACATATGATGAAGGCATCCTCTAGGGTAAAATATTCCGGAGGTAAAATAGTCCCCCATTCGGATCTCCGGGCGGGGACTACTCAGGAGGATGTGATCATCAGGAAAGACAATACTGGCATTCTACGGGTCGGAGCGTGGAATGTTAGATCCCTTAATCGAGTAGGAAAATTAGAAAATTTAAAAAGGGAAATGGATAGGTTGAAGTTAGATATAGTGGGGATTAGTGAAGTTCGGTGGCAGGATGAACAGGATTTCTGGTCAGGTGAGTACATGATTGTAAATACAAAATCAATTGGGGGTATCACAGGAGTAGGATTGATAATGAATAAGAAAATAGGAATGCGGGTAAACTACTATGACCAGCACAGCGATCGCATTATCATTGTCAAGATAGATACGAAACCAACACCGACAACAGTAGTACAGGTTTATATGCCAACTAGCTCTGCCACTGATGAGGAGATTGAAGAAATATATGAGGAGCTAAAGGAAATTATTCAGACAATTAAGGGAGAGGAAAACTTAATTGTTATGGGAGACTGGAATTCGGTAGTAGGACAAGGAAGGGAAGGGAAGATAGTGGGTGAATATGGTCTGGGCAAAAGGAATGAAAGAGGAAACCGCCTGGTAGAATTTTGCACGGAACATAATTTAGTTTAAGAATTACAAAAGAAGGTTGTATACGTGGAAGAGACCAGGAGACACCGGAAGATACCAGATAGATTTTATAATGGTAAGACATAGATTTCGGAACCAGGTTTTGAAGTGTAGGACATACCCAGGGGCAGATATAGACTCTGACCATAACTTGTTGGTTATGAACTGTAGGCTGAAACTGAAGAAACTACAAAAAGGTAGGAAAATAAGGAGATGGGATCTAGATAAATTGAAGGAACCTGAAGTTCTTAAGAATTTCAGAGGGAGCTTCAGGCAACAATTGACAGAAACAGGGGAAAATAAAACAGTTGAGGAAGAATGGGTAAAATTGAGAGATGAAATAGTGAAGGCAGCAGAGGACGAAATAGGTAGGAAGGCAAGACCTACAAAGAATCCTTGGATATCATAGGAGATACTAAATTTAATCGATGAAAGGAGAAAGTATAAAAATGCAGTAAATGAAACAGGCAAAATGGAGTACAGACGACTAAGAAATGAGATTGACAGGAAGTACAAAATGGCTAAGCAGGAATGGCTAGAAGGCAAATGCAAGGATGTAGAAGAATGTATAAATAGGGGAAAAATAGATACAGCCTACCGAAAAATAAAAGAAACATTTGGCGATAAGAAAAACAGCTCTATGAATATCAAGGACACTGATGGAAAACCAGTTCTCAGCAAAGAAGGGAAAGCTGAAAGGTGGAAAGAGTATATAGAGGAGCTCTACAAAGGAAATGAACTTCGAGACACTATTGTAGGAAGGGAAGAGGATGTAGATGATGATGAAATAGGAGATACTATACTGAGAGATGAATTTGACAGAGCACTGAAAGATCTAAGTCGAAACAAGGCCCCTGGAGTAGATGATATCCCGTCAGAGCTACTGAAGTCTCTGGGAGAACCAGCCATGACAAAATTGTTTCACATTGTGTGTAAGATGTATGAGACAGGTGAAGTACCCTCAGACTTTAAGAAAAATGTTATAATCCCCATACCAAAGAAAGCGGGTGCAGACAGGTGTGAAAACTACAGAACCATCAGTTTAATAAGTCATGGTTGCAAAATATTAACGCGAATTATATACAGAAGGATGGAAAAGCTAGTAGAAGCCGACCTCGAGGAAGATCAGTTTGGGTTCAGGAGAATTGTAGGAACACGGGAGGCAATACTCACTTTACGGCTTATCCTAGAAGATAGATTAAGAAAAGGCAAACCAACATTTCTAGCTTTTATAGATTTGGAGAAGGCTTTTGACAATGTTGATTGGAATAAACTCTTTCAAGTTCTGAAGCAAGCAGGAGTAAAATATAGGGAGCGTAAGGTTATTTACAACTTGTACAAAAACCAGACAGCGGTTGTCAGAGTTGAAGGGCATGAAAGGGATGCAGTGGTTGGAAAGGGAGTAAGACAGGGCTGTAGTCTTTCTCCATTGTTGTTCAATTTGTACATTGAGCAAGCTATAAAGGAAAGCAAGGAGAAATTTGGAGAAGGAATTAAAGTTCAGGGTGAAGAATTAAAAACATTGCGTTTTGCCGACGACATAGTAATTCTGTCAGATACAGCAAAGGACCTGGAAGAGCAATTGAACGGAATGGACAGTGTGCTGAAAGGTGCATATAAGATGAACATTAACAAGAGTAAAACTAGGGTAATGGAGTGCAGTGTAAGAAAATCAGGTGATGCTGAAGGAATTAGGTTAGGTAACGAAACAATAAAGGAGGTAGATGAGTTTTGTTACTTGGGCAGTAAAATAACAAATGATGGTCGCAGTACAGAAGATATAAAATGCAGAATGGCTATGGGTAGAAAGGCGTTTTTGAAAAAGAGAAATTTGTTAATATCGAATATTGATTTAAGCCTAAGGAAGTCTTTTCTGAAGGCATTTGTATGGAGTGTTGCCTTGTATGGGAGTGAAACATGGACGATAAGCAGTGTGGACAGAAAGAGGATAGAGGCTTTTGAAATGTGGTGCTATAGAAGAATGCTGAAGATTAGGTGGGTGGATCGCGTAACTAATGAGGAGGTACTGAACAGAATTGGGGAGAAAAGGAATTTCTGGCATACCTTGACTAAAAGAAGGGATAGATTGGTAGGACACATTCTTAGACATCAAGGAATTGTGAATTTAGCGTTGGAGGGAAGTGTGTGGGGTAAAAATCGCAGAGGGAGACCAAGAGACGCGTATAGTAAGCAGATTCAAGTGGATGTGGGTTGTCGTTCTTATGAGGAGATGAAAAGGCTTGCTCAGGATAGAGTAGGGTGGAGAGCTGCATCAAACCAGTCTCTGGACTGAAGACCACCACACACACATGCTAAGGACAACAAAGACACTCATGCCCGAGGAGAAACTCGAACCTCCGGTGGCGTGATCCTCAGCTATGCTCGGCCAGTCCACCGCGGCGTTTACATATCGGTATAATATAAATTGTTTCAGCTATCTCTTAACCTCTTGGGGTATATCAGTGCGTGCTGCTTCCATATATTTCCAAAGTTGATCTGGTGTATAATGTATCCCGAAGCAGCAGGTCACCAGTCATCGACCAGTCGATTTTCGTGGATGAGAGATCGGGAGAACAGGGAGGCCAGGGACGATTGACGATGGTGACGAAGAAGTCTTAACACTGCGTTTCCCGTGTGGTCGCGCGTTGTCCTCATGCAATGTGCTCGTCCAGCTCTGAAGGTTTTGGAGGACAACAGGCTCCAACATTAGTGTACCGGCAGTGCGTACTGCAGGTTGCGTGAGAGATTCCAATATGACCTCAAAGCAAAATACAGGGCACCAGCAGTACGGCGATTCATCAGGCAGCAGGTCAACAGTCTCTCTCCAGACTCTAATCCCACCGTAGTCACGGGGCAGGCACAATCGGGATTCGTCAGTAAAAACAGTGTCGATCCAATCCAATCCAACTTCACTCTTTACATCACCGTGGGATAGCTTGAAACTGTTAATCGTTTGGAAGGTCGCGAATTAAGAGGTAATGAGTCCATGAAGTTCAAATATTCAAATGTTTGTTAAGCTTAAGGGACTTAACTGCGGGGTCATCAGTCCCTAAACTTACAAACTACTTATGAACTAACCTTATACTAAAAACGACACCAACATCCATGCCCGAGGGGGGATTCGAACCCCCGACCGTAGCAACCGTGCAGACTGTGACTGGCGCGCCGCAGACCGCTCGACCACTGCGGCCGGCAGTCCATGAAGTAAATTAAACATTTCAAAATGAAACTAAGTTGATTCCCACCACAAGTATTCCAGTTCTGAAATTTCTCCTAAACCGCTGACAAATGTCAATTTTGTGTAATTAATGATTTCTTCCAGTCCTAATAAACACATTGATAACGAGAGGTGGCAGCGAGAAATGTCATCTATCCGATACCACCATCATCCCAATGCCAGTGCCAAAGAAAACTTATTCAGCTACCTATAATGTAATCAAAAGTCAACAACGATATAGTTTCAGGAACAGTGAATAAAAACGTCCAAAAATCTCAGGAAATTGAGTTCACTTATTAAAATGTCTGTAAATCTAAGGGACTTAACTGCTGCGATTATTAATCCATATGCTTAATAATACAGACACTTAAACTAACTTATGCTAAGGACAACAAACACACCCATGTCCGAGGGAGGACTCGAAACTCCAACGGCGGGCAGCTGCACATTCCGCAGCAAGGCGCCTTGGAGCGCTCGGCCACTCCACCGCGGAGGAAATTAAGTATGTAAAATTTTCACGGCATCTGTAGGGTTTCATTTTACTTTAACAAGCATAACATTGTCATATCATTACTGGGGGCGCATGACGTGGTTATTAATATCAGTAGTATTTAAATTTCTTAAGACAGATGTTTTGGATTCTTAGGTCTTGTCGGAGCAATGTTTCTGGTTCATGAGTGCTGGAAAAGCTTCAGTTTAAATGCGTAGGCGTGTAGTAGCGTAAGTTTCTCGAAACTATTTGTTACAAGGTGAACTCACATTGGGTTCTACATCTACATACATAACCCACATTTCACTCAAAGATGCGTGGCGGAGGGTACCTAGTACCACTACTAGTTACTTGCTTTCCTGCTCCACCTCCATACAGAACAAGGGGAAAAATGCTTCAGTGCTTCTGTACAAATCCGAATCTCTCTGATCTTATCTATTTGGTCTTTGCGAGAAATGTTAGTTGACGGTAGTAGAATCCTTCTGCAGCCCGCTTCGAAATCCTGCCCTCTCGAAAAGAACGTCGCCTTCCTTCCAGCGACTCCCATGTGAGGTACCGAAACATCTCAGTAACACTCGCACATTGGTAGAACTTACAAGTAACAGACCTAACCGCCCGCCTGTGAATTGTTTCTATGTCTTTCCTTAACATCTGTGGTGAGGATCCCAAACACTTACGCAATACTCAAAGACGGAGTCGCAAAGGAATTTTATATGGGGTCTCCTTTATAGACGAATCACACTTCCCAAAATTCTCCCAATACATTCGCCACGGCTGTCCGTATATGCTCGTTTCATTCCATATTGCTGTGCAGCGTTACGAATTTATCAAGCAGTACACACTACTGCTGTATTCGAACATTATGTGATTATTTCTCCTAATTATCTGCATCGCACCACCTAGAAAGTTGGTCCAAGTCATTCTACATCGTACGACAGTCATTCAGTGACTACACCACAGCATCATCAGTATACAGCCGCAGATTGCACCTCACTCTGTCCTTTATCTGAACAGAAAATAATAACGGCCCTATCACACTTCCCTGGGGCAATTATTTGGAAATATTGTGTGAACCTTAGCATTTTCAAGAATCACAGGTCCAGTACCTAGGTCACATTATTAGTTCTGATGGAGTGAAACCAGATCCCCGTTTGACTGAAGCTGTCAGAACCTTTCCAGTCCCTGCCAATGTCAAAGAACTACAAAGTTCCTTGGGATTATGTAATTTCTATCGCCGTTTTATAAAGGATCATGCAACAGTGACCAAACCACTTACTAACCTGTCGAAGAAAGGAATAGCTTTTCATTGGAATCCTGAATGTGATACTGCCATGAAGCAGGTTAAGGAGGTTTTAACTAGCGATCATTTCCTAATTTATCCGTCATGTGATGCTTCGAATTTTGCTGTGGGATGTATCCTAAGCCAAGAGCAGGATGGTCAGCTTAACAAGGCTGAACAAAATTATTGCATCACCAAAAAGGAATTACTAGCTGTCGTTTTCGGTATCAACTATTTCAGAGGTTATCTGTATCGTAGACAGTTTACAGTTGTAACCGATCATGCTGCTTTGCAGTGGATGCTAAGCCTTAAGGATCAAAGTAGTCGTTTAACCATGTGGGCTCTGAGACTTAGCGAATCTGATTAACGTTGTCAGACACAAACCTGGAAAACTGAACCAGAATGCCGACGCCCTTAGCCGCAAAATAAGAATCGTAAATGTGGAGAATGTGCTTGTTGACTATTTAATAAAGGAACAAAAAGCAGATGGGGAATGTCAGGGATATGTAAACCACCCATATTTCGTGATTGTAGACGATGTATTGTACAGAAAGACACACTTAGAAAACCGTATTGTCATACCAAAATCTTTGCGACCTCAGATACTAGCACAGTGCCATGATAGTATACAAGCCTGTCACAGCGGTAAAAAAGCTACTAATGCCCGAATTGCAACTCGTTATTGGTGGAAGACACGCCGACGAGATGTAGGTCAGTATGTAAGTGGTTGTCTCTCATGTGCTCAGAGTACGCAAATTGTCAGACCCCGAATATCCCTACAAACTGTACCAGAAACATCTAGACCATGGCAGCTCGTTGCTTTGGACGTCGTAGGGCCATTTCCACAATCTTAACAAAATAACAGATACAATCTCTCTATCATTGACCGTTTCTCCAGGTATCTAATATTGGTGCCTCTCGCAGACATGACTGCAGAGACAGTAGCCCAAGCATTTGTTAACCATATGATACTGCCTTTTGAAAGCGTGGAACCTATTCTTACGGACAGAGGTTCAAATTTAATGTCCACGTTATTTGTTCAAGTTTGTAAACTACTGAGAATTAAGAAATGGCGAACAACGGCCTTCCACCCTAAAGCCAGTGGTAGGGTAGAGAGGGTGCATAAAACCGTAGTCAAAATGTTATCTCACTATGTGAATAGTATGCACACAATCTGGGATAAGTATACAGCGTTCATAGCGTCAGCGTATAATAGCAGAATACATGAAACAACAGAGCACACCCCGTACGAGGTCATTTACGAACGCCCTATGAATTCTCCTTTCTAATTAGATAAGTTACCTCCTGGTGTAGAAACTCAAGAGGTGAAAAACCTGGCCCATCGCTTAAAATCCATTTGGAAAAAGGTGCAAAAGAACAACAAAAGAGCCACTGCTCGTCAATTGCGGCGTGGAAACAAAGGAGCCACTTTACCCATATACCAGCCCCGGGATTGGGTATTGTTGAGAAATACAGTCATTAAAAAGGGACGAACTAAAATATTCACTCCTTTGTTTGAGGGACCATATCAGATCACACGTTTGACGTCACCCGTTAATGCAGAATTGCAATTATCTGGCCGCACCGTCGTCGTACATTTCCACAGATTAAAATCGTATCATGGGCAAGTGACGCCAAACCCATCTGCTGCAGTTTCAGCCGCACCTAGATCGGCCGGTCGTTCAAGAAAAATTAGAAAAATGAAAGCCCAACTTCCCCTACACGTACTAAATATGCATTAACACCCAAGAAAACTTGGTGGTGACGTAGCGTTTTGATAGAATCAATGTCCAGGCAGAGGGACTGTGTCAAACCCAAAGTCGAATTGTAGAAAATGTGGTGCAGTTCCTCCAACAATGACATGAGAATTGGCAAATAACAATTTGTATAAAAATAACATGATAGTATTTCATGGGCTCAGATCTATTGGCAAAGGGATGGAAAGTGGCAAACTGTTATGCTTGTAGCTAGACGTTTTAAATCACTTGTAACTTACTGTAAAATTATTGGAACTGCAGTTGCTGCATTTTGTAACATATCAATGCAGGAAGCAATTGAAGCACTCAGGAAAACTAATGTCAGTGAAAGAAGTGATTTTTGTGTATGTTTTGATCGGAGCTGGCAAAATCAATTCTGAAGAAGCGACATTTGTTGATAATTTATATTAATTTAAATTTTAGGAAGTCAGTTCTGAAGGCATTTGTCTCGAGTTTGCCATTGTACATGAGTGAAACTTGGATGATGAGAAGTTCAGACGGAAAGAAGGTGCTACAGACAAATGCAGAGGATTAGATGGGTAGAACCTGTAACTAATGAAAGGAATTGGGAAGAAAAGAAATTTCTAGCATATCTTGACTAACAGAAGGGATCAAATGTTCAAATGTTTGTTAAGCTTAAGGGACTTAACTGCGGGGTCATCAGTCCCTAAACTTACAAACTACTTATGAACTACTTTATGCTTAAGACAGCACAAACATCTATGCCCGAGGGGGGATTCGAACCTCCGACCGTAGCGGCCGTGCAGACTGTGACTGGCGCGCCATAGACAGCTCGGCCACTGCGGCCGGCCAAGGGGATCAAATGGTAGAGCACATTTAGAGATATCAAGGAATCGTTAATTCAGCATTGGAGGAAATTGGGTCAGGTAAAAATCGTAAAAGGCGAGAGACGAATACAGTAACAGTTAAATAACGTGAAGAGAGTTAGGCCACACTTCATCTGTCGTGCACCATCTTCTGTCTCCAAATGAAATAAGCTCCACTAACATAGAACTTGTGATATTTGCAACTGATGTTATGCCCTAAAAATTTATTTATTCTCCTACTTATTAGTGTGTAGTAGAGTAATAATATAGGTACATGTATAGCCTATTAAATATAGTATTGATTTTCTCGAAGAAAATTTATGTATTTTGAAAAAGTTTTGCAAATCAGAAAATAACTTTACTGTTATATTGCAATGTTTGCAATTTAAAAAAAAAAAAAACTGGCAGCACACATACAGTGTTATTTTCAAAATGGAAAAAGTATATTAAACTTTCATTGTAGGGCTGGGTACAGGCAAAGGTCAGTCGTAACAATCGTTTCGATTTGTTGAATCATTCACGAAATAGGAAGTGTGTTACATCTTAAGTGAGCCACAATTATGCTTCAAAGAAGGCTAAGATTGGCTCAGGAGGAATGTGCAAATGAATAAGAAAAATGTGTTGAAACGAGAAGCAAAAGCATTGATAAAAAAACAGGAATGAGAAAAGTAGAGTGGACCGCTGAAAATGGCAGGAGAAATTAAAAGCATCTGGAAATGATGGATCGTTGTCGTCGTAGCATAAGACGGATCGGAAGAAATATCACAGATAAAAAACGAAAATAAAATTTAAGTTCAGAATATCGTGGACAAGGTGAGAGGATTACAGTGAATTAGCAGCGCAGACGGAAATGTGGTTAAAATGAAGTAAGTACCAAAAATATCACCTGACTTAAACAGGTTTTCTGCGTAGCGTCAAGCGCTTGATTTGTTTTCATATCACTTCGACACGTATCTATCATCCACGTAGCTATCTATAACAATTGTCACACCATAAAACGTAAAAGTTGATTTTATTTTACACTGAAACGGTAATTTTCCGTTGTTAAAAGTAGTTCTTTCATTAGTAAATCAAATGTTCAAATGTTTGTGCAACTTATGGGATTTAACTGCGGGGTCATCAGTCCCTAAACGTACAAACTACTTATGAACTACCTTATACTAACGACACTACAAACATCCATGCCCAACGGGGGATTCGAACCCCCGACGGGGAACGGCCTCGTGCATCGTAGCATAGCGCCCCAATGCGCTCGGCCGCTCCGCCGCGGCCATTAGTAAATGAATAATTTATTTGAAAAGACATATTGGTAATTATTTTCTAATAATTCGTATACCTTCGCTAATGTGAAGATGGAAGGTAATGTAATAGAAATGGCAGTTCAAAAATCATCTACTTTGGTGAGTGAAATGCTGAAATTTGGTGTAATAGCTATAATGAAATGTTTACTTTAAGATTCAGTAGGGATCTCTACGCTTCAAGTTATAGTTCCCATTAAAATCATACTAGCGCTAGTGCCCGGTATTTGCCGGGTGTGTATTTATTACATTCTTATTTATGTTCGTTCCTCTTCTTTCTCCCTATCTGTCCATCACCTCCTACACTACTTCCTATCCCTTCCAGGTTCATTTTCATTCGCCTGAACCCTTATGACCTAATATCTCCAAAATGGTGTCGTAATATAATGTAATTTTCCAGGTTCCAGTGTGTAATATTAGAAAACTGTCTGAGTAAACTGTTGCGAATGGAGTTGGTAATAAAATCATGGGTGATGGGGTGGATTTTCATACATTTCATTGTTTTTGACGTCATATCTTGTGAACTAGATGTCGTTCTATGAACTAATCTATCGCTACATGTAGTTATATATGCGAGTAACGTTTGGAAAATACGTGAAGAATAGAGGTAGTAATAAAGAAGTAATAATTCGAAGCTTTGTGGCCTGCCGCGGTGGCCGAGGAGACTGAGGCGCTCCAGTCACGGTCTGCACGGCCACTACGGTCGGGGGTTCGAATCCCCCCTCGGTCATAGATAATTGTACCGTCTTTAGTATAAGGTAGTTGATAAGTAGTTTGTAAGTTTAGGGACTGATGACCCCGTGGTTAAGTCCCATAAGCTTAACAAACATTTGAACATTTTTTGAAGCTTTGTGCGTGATGGGATGGCTTTTCATGAACGAAGAAGTTTACGACTTCATATCTCATAAACTCTGTTTCGTACTATGATATAATTTCGTAGATAGTTTCAATGGTATGCGTATACAGTCTGTAAAACGTCTAGAGAATACAATGAGCGGTGCAGAAGTAATAAATTGTAACGTTATGTTGAATGGCGTAGGTTTACTGCATTAATATTGGAAAAGTAGAATGTTATAAACCTATTTGCTTAGATCGTTTCCTTTGGGTTGTCAGTGAGAAACGTTTCCTAAAGATTTGAAATTATGTGTAAAGTTTGTTGCAAATCGCTAAGTGCTCTCATCATCAAATAGTGGATGACTATTCACGCATCGCATGATTGGGCAGTTTTCACTGTCTATGACGTCACATCTCCCGAACCTCTGTGTCATAGGTGGTTTATATCCACATTGCGACTGAATCCTAACGTGAAATAATAATTGTACCAAGTTTGGTTAAAATCATTGCATTAGCATAGGAGGAGATGCGGATCATTGCTGAATGATGTGGCAGTTTCTCACGAATTTTATAGTTTATGACGTAATATCTCGAGAACTATGAGTCGTAGGTGGTTCTTTTCGAAAAAAACGATAATTATCTGATATTAAGGTATATGAGTACAAATTGCGGTGGATAACGGTCCAGTAGTTTAGGAGGAGATGTTGAACACACACGCACACACACACAGACTCACGCACATATACAGGGTGTTACAAAAAAGGTACGGCCAAACTTCCAGGAAACATTCCTCACACACAAAGAAAGAAAATGTGTTATGTGAACATGTGTCCGGAAACGCTTAATTTCCATCTTAGATCTCATTTTATTACTTCTCTTCAAATCACATTAATCATGGAATGGAAACACACAGCAACAGAACGTACCACCGTGACTTCAAACATTTGGTTACAGGAAATGTTCAAAATGTCCTGTGTTAGCGAGGATACATGCATCCACCCTTCGTCGCATGGAATCCCTCATGCGCTGATGCAGCCCTGGAGAATGGCGTATTGTATCACAGCCGTCCACAATCCGAGCACGAAGAGTCTTTACATTTAATACCGGGGTTGCGTAGACAAGAGCTTTCAAATGCTCCCATAAATGAAAGTCAAGAGGGTTGAGGTCAGGAGAGTGTGGAGGCCATAGAATTGGTCCGCCTCTACCAATCCATCGGTCACCGAATCTGTTGTTGAGAAGCGTATGAATAAAAAAAAAATGTTTGTTAAGCTTAAGGGACTTAACTACGGGGTTATCAGTCCCTAAACTTACATACTACTTATGAACTAGCTGCAACTAAGGACGGCACAAATATCCATGCCCGAGGGGGGGATTCGAACCCCCGACCGTAGTGGCCGTGCAGACCGTGACTGAAGCGCCTCAGTCCCCTCGGCCACCGCGGCCGGCGCGTACGAACACTTCGACTGAAATGTGCAGGAGCTCCATTGTGCATAAACCACATGTTGTGTCGTACTTGTAAACGCACATGTTCTAGCAGCACAGGTAGAGTACCCCGTATGAAATCATGATAAAGTGGTCCAATCGGGACACCTTCGTTCAGGAAATCTGTCTCGATACAAACGTACCGCGTCACGGCTATTGCCCCGTGCTAATCCATACATCAAATGGGCATCTGCCAACTCCGCATTTGTAAACATTACACTGACTGCAAAACCACGTTCGTGATCAACACTAACCAGTTGATGCTACGTACTGATGTGCTTGATGCTAGTACTGTAGAGCAATGAGTGGTATGTCAACACAAGCACTGAAGTCAACATTACCTTCCTTCAACTGGGCCGACTGGCGGTGAATGGAGGAAGTACAGTACATACTAACGAAACAACTGGGTATTTTGACAATTGTCTGCACGAATTATTTCAATTTACATTTAAAGAGAAATACTAAAATGAGCTCTAACATTGAAATTAAGCGTTTCCGGACATATGTGCACGTAACATATTTTATTTCTTTGTGTATGAGGAATTTGTTGTAACCAGTACCAGAGAAACAAGTTGTTCGATGGAATATATACATGACTGCAACCACCTCCTTCGGTACGCTGATCACTTTTCAAGTTGCAGCGGTGGGACTAACCGCTCGGATCTGCGGAGCAATGTTTATGGGCACGCCATAATTCCGTTGCAGCACCATTTGCCGGCAGCTTTTCGACTTTTTTTAACTTCTGTAGACAATTTTTACATTTTTCACAAGACAAATGCTTTTTTGGGGCACTCGTTCAAATGTTTGTAAAGCATATGGGACTTAACTACGGGGTCATCAGTCCCTAAACTTACAAACTACTTATGAACTACTTACGAACTAGGACGGCACAAATATCCATGCCCGAGGGGGGATTCGAACCCCCGACCGTAGTGGCCGTGCAGACCGTGACTGAAGCGCCTCAGTCCCCTCGGCCACCGCGGCCGGCGGGTACTCGTCTATTAATCTTCGTTTTCGAGATATTTAAATATGAAATGAGGGACTCCTTCGCTCGACATCCTGTATGCGGACGCAGCGTGGATCGATGTACCATAAAAACACATCCGGAGCCACTTTGATTCAATACTGAGGCGTGTAGCAGCGGCTGTAGCTAGCAACGCTCAATACTGAGATAATAGTCTTCCTCACTTCACATGTCTTCCCAGTCGCGTGATCTTTGTACAACGTGTTATCTCACAAATATATTTGTCTGTGATGCATCTCTTCCTCGTTCCTGTAGCATTTTCGGTGGCCTGCAGTATAGTAATCGCATCTGTTGAGGTGGAGATCAGCATGATAATCGATGATAATTCCAATGAAAATGAGACGGTGAAATGTGCAATTTTGAAAATACATGCACACGGTGAAAGAAGAACACAATGTCTGCAGAGGAAATGGTAACAAAAGCGATACAATAAACAGACAGGAAACGACGATAATAGTTGAGATGGACACGAGATGCAGTTGTAGCTCATCCCCTATATAATATAGTGGGTACATTCAAGAAAGAATAAAAGAAGGAAAGCGAAGTTTTGGAAATGGGATGAAAGTTCAGGAAGAAATTCTTAAGCTTGCCTATGACATAGAAGGCAACGACCTGAAACAGGTGGGGCAAGGTCTTGGAAAGAGAAAAAATAAAACAAAGGCAGTCGAATGTAATCTGATTAACTCTAACCATGTTATGCTGTAAGTATGAGACTTATTTTTTTCTGTATGTACAAAAATATAATAAACGATGCCCAGGGTGGATGGGACATACAATTAGACATCTAATTAAGACGTTCTAAATCGAATGTTTGGTAGAAAATATTATTGCACTGCTTGATTTCATGAAGTAAACGGCTGATGCAATCTGTGCTAAGGCATAAAAGGAATAGCAAATAGTTAATCGTGTGTTGTGTAGAAATTAATAAACGTGAAGGAAGTGTGAAGCTTTGGCTTCGACGAGCACGAGAAATAGTGCTTTGCTAGCCTATAGACTGTGACGCCTAATATGATCTCTGTGGCATCATATTGCGACTTATTTTTTCAGTAAGGTGGAAAACACCGACAAACTTAATTGAGAGCGTCTAGGTGATTTGCAGCAATCAATAGTTATTTCTAAAACTGCTTTGTTCTGCAGATTCAGATTGTTACAACTAGAGTGTTACATCTAAATTAAACTGTGACTACTGTTCTGAATGGTGATTATGGCGGTTAAAGTCACGCACATATTTCGCAGAGTTATGTAAAAATGGATGCACCGAGAATGGCACGTCACTTGCCGAAATCTGGATTTGCCCAGTAAAGCAGCTGTATGAAAAATGAAACACAGTCGTGTGCGCGAAAACCTTTATAACAGACGTTAACCTGATGAAATCTTCTGTATATGTTTGAACGATATAAAACTCCCCTTCGATAACAGAACTAGCCAAAACATCCTACATCTGTACGTATTTTATCCTCTCTCCCACAGTATCCCCGTTTCACATATCGCTTGTAATAAGAGTGGACTTTTGTCGCAGGTTCCAGTCATCACCGATGTTATTAAAAGGTATTCTGCCTCTCTGGACTCGGTTTATCCGTTGTTTCTCGCTCCTCCTGCAACTGCCAGCATTTGTCCCCAAGCGTTTCCAAGTGGATGTTTGGTTTTGCTGCTAGACTATTGATTTATGCGACGAGTGCGCAATGTAGTCTGGTTGACAGTTGTCTGAAGATTTTCTGTTAGAATTCTCTGAGCGCAACAAGGCGTGTGCGTCGTGAATCTTAGACACACACAGACACGCATTCGCGTCGGCAGAAAGAAAAAGAGACTATGAGGCAGCAGAACATGTCGCATGTATGAACTCATTCTAATTTTATTTTTCACTCAAAAATATATTTTTCTTGTTATGTTCATTTGTATCAAATAGTTGAAGCATGCCTCTATATGAGTAGATAACCTCACAATAGATACACAAAAAACTGATATTGCACTAGGTATAATCCAAAATAGAACATAGTCATTAGCATAATATTATTTGAAAAGAAATCAGAGAAATCTTGGTCGACTGGTTATAGCCCTGACTAGCAATAGAAAAGGAAAGCCGGCAGCGGTGGCCGAGGGGACTGAGGCGCTCCAGTCACGGTCTGCACGGCCACTATGGTCGGGGGTTCGAATCCCCCCTCGGGCATGGATATTTGTGCCGTCCTAGTTCGTAAGTAGTTCATAAGTAGTTTGTAAGTTTATGGACTGATGACCCCGTAGTTAAGTCCCATAGACTATACAAACATTTGATTTTTTAGAAAAGGAAAATAAGTGAATGAATGAAGACTTTATGGGAAGAGACGAAGAGAAAGTCTAAAGAGCCGTAAGTTGTACACTGTCTATAGTCGGCCAGTTTCTGAAGAAAACAAATAGCTCATATACCATTTTTAATTAATTATTTTTTAATATCACGCTGCCTTGAAATGCCGTAACGTCGTAGATTTTAACCTCTGGAACAAAAATCATCGCCGCGGTGAAATGGCTAAACGCTCTAAGCGCCTAGCTGTGGAACCCTCAATATCTCCCCATCCGAGGTTCGAGTTCTCCTTCGATTATGGTCATGGGTGTCTGTGTTCTCCTTAGGTTAGTTTAAGTAGTTTGTAAGCCTAGGGACGGATAACCACAGTAGTTAAGTCCCATATATTTACAAACATTTTCATTGTCTAACAAAAACCACCAACTGAGATAGTTTAATGTAATGAGAAGAAGTAAATTATGAAATCTGCTCTGTTCAACTTGCGACACAAAATACGATCTCATACATTTTAGCAAGCTCCTGAAATGTGAACGGACTAGGTACGTTGCATGAATGTGGCGACAAAAGCATTCCAGCGGCGGCAGCAGGCCACATTAGTTTCCAGGTCTCGTGTGACCGCAGGCAGCATACGTGGCCCACAATTAGTCTGCCATTCGTAGGCCAGGCGCCTTCACCGAATAGCTAAACAGGCTAGCAGGTGTGCGCCGTGCATCCGGCATCCTGTAGACAATGGCGAGGTTAATTTGCGTGTCCACAGGATACTTTTTGTCCTTATATTTCCTTAAAATTCATTTCTACACAAAAAATAAGCACCTTCTCATACACAGCAATACTGCAATATCGAAAACGTTTATGAAGATTCATCCGATTTCCAAACTGTATTTTCTATTTCAGACGTGCAAAATCTGCGGCGTTCCGCGAGCCTCATTCACCTACTTACTTAATAGACGTATTGTCAATTGCAGGCCTTGAGAAACTGATGAAGGGAGTTGGCATCACATCTGCACACAAGTCACCTAATTACTTTATATTCGCGGCACGGGGAAATTAAATCTGATGCGTTCATTTGCACCCCAGATGTGTTCGATAGAGTTCAAGTATGGGGCGTTGAGGAGTCACTGCATCAACTGCAGGTTACCACGGTGTTCGTCGAAGGCCACCATCACAGACATGGCCATGTCACATGACGCATTATCTTGTTGAAAACTGCCATTGCCTTTGGGAAACGTGATCATCAGGAAGGAGTGTATGTGGTCTACAACCAGTGTACGATATGTCTTGGTCGTGATGGCGCCTTGCGCGAACTCTAGTAGAGCCCTGGGTGGCCACGTGGATGTTCCACACAGCTGCGTCCCGCAGTACAAGTAGCAAGAGCTGTTTCTCGGGACGAGCTTATTTCGAAACTCGGTTTTCGACACCTGCTACAGCATCGAAGGGGACATAGAGTTTTGTTTGGTGAACGATTTTAGTACCGGTATCAACAGAGATATTGAAGCAAGTATTTTTTTTCATTGAAGCGCTTTCTTTGTATAGCTGCATTAGATAGTTCTTGAGAAGACAATTACAGTGGTACAGCGTTTGGTAAGATTGACGATGAAACCTGTCGTACTAGAATTTGAGGGCAGGGTGGCCGCAATCGGAGTTAGGGTAAATAGCGCCAGGCGGAGCTCTCATGCTACGTAGCGTCGCGATATCAGCACATTTTACTGTCGACTTGTCTGCACTGCAGGCCGCTCATTTCTGCTTCAACAGCCACTGCATGCGGGCATGTACACGAATAAGGGGACGTTCGGTATACTACTTTTATACGGCGAATGTAAGAGAAAAGCTGTACAAACAATACCGCGGTGTAGGACTATCTATGCAGATCGCCGATGTCCTACGCGCCAGACAATAGTACGAATCATGAAGACGCTACTGTGGACAGGCTGCTTGAACATCAAAACGAGAACAAGAAAGTAGAGTGCATCCGACGGAGAATACGAAGAAGCTTTTCTGGTCACGACGGTAATAAATCTGCACATTGGTACCAGACAATGTGTAATCAGTCGTTCGCATCTGGCATCGACACAAATTCCACCACTGTCATCTGCACTTCATCAGGCACTCGGCGACCGTCATTTCGCACTTCGTACAGAATATTGTCCATTTGCCCCTCAGCAGCTGAGAGACGACACTATATTTTTGCAACGTGAGCTCTTTACCGGCCGCGGTGGAGTAGCAGAGCGGTGTAAGGCACCTTGCTGCGGAGCGTGCGGTTGCTCGCCGTAGGAGGTTCGAGTCCTCCCAGGGCATGGGTGATTGTGTTGTCCTTAGGTTAGTTTACCTTAGTTTGAGTAGATTTTAAGCTTAGGGACTATTAACCAAAGAAGTTAAGTACCATAGATTTATAAATACTTGAATTTTTATTATTATTATTTTTAATTTTTTTGCTCTTTACCAATTTCTTTGAGGGGCATTAAAAGATGCAGTCTATGACGAAGCTCCAAATACGCCAGGCGATATTCCTCGTCGAATCACCGGTGTATGCTACAACATATCACCAATGGTACTCATCGTTCTTTTGAATAGCGATTACAAATGTGCCTTTCAGTTTGTCAACATTTTGAACACATGCTCAAGTTAAGGTAAAAGTTGTTTCTGTAAGATAAACCTGATGTTATGTGCTTTGTGCGGTTATCAAAGCACTGTATTACAGTTACGTGTGCACAAAATTGTATTGCATCACCAATTGTTTTTAATAATATGTTTAGTTCAATTAATGGGTTCCATATGATATAATTTAGAGCAGTGAAGGTAGAGACAGTTGTCGGACAAGATGTATTGTACCTAATAGAAGCACAAAGCCACGTATAGGAAACTATAGGTCATTTATTCATTCTATAATTTAGATATTTCATACAGTAGTTTCTTTTTGGAGCGTATAAGACCTCTTTATTTTTGAAGAGTGAACAGGTGATTTCTCTGTTTCAGCTCACGTACATCCGCAAAGATAAACGCGAAGTAGTTTTACTAAGCCCTTTGTGCTACTTAAATTGTAGCTTATGTCACATGTCCATATACAACGTTTGTAGGTGACGCTGCATCCACTGTAGGTCTCAAACTGGTTCAAGGGGAAACAAAGCATTACTATAGTGGCGCACTCCTACTTTACGGCATAGAATCACACAGCCTGGCCCGAACGCTTGCTTGGTAGTGCTTGCGCTGATAACGCCGATTCCGGCCTCAGTGCCCTCAAATTAAAGGATATTTCTCGAATGTTTTAACGATACGATTAAAAGTCAACATTAACAGTCGCTATATCACTGTAATTGCCTTCTGAAGAGCTATCGAATGAAAGAGTAAACCGTTCCATTTAAAAAAACGTACTTTCATCAATATCTCAGTTGGTACCGGTGCTAAAACCGTACACCAAACAACACTATATGTGCCCCTCGACACTCTAGCACATGCCAAAAACCGTGTTTCGATATTTGTAACCGTTCACGAAATAAAAGGTGTGTTACAGGATGAGGCAGTGGACTAGTTGCAAAGTGATCAGCGAATGATAGTGCTACAGCCATAGCTTTACATGACAGTAAGTACAAAAACCATAAGAACCTAACGTTTCGTTCCGTTTGTTTCTGTTCCCGATTTCCGAAGTTCGGTCATTCTGCCAGAACGACCGCCACAGCGTCTAGCTTCTCTTGGTACAATAATCTATGACGTTCCTGTAACATGTCTACCGATGATGATCCTGCTTAAAAATTAGTTATAGAAGAAAAAATCCTCAAAAGCAACTGGTAGAATATTTATACCAAAATAAATCGCCAATTTCAACAACAGTTGCAGTTCGTACTCCAATATCGATATACTGAACTTATATGTAGTGTTCCCTACTTGAAAGAGACATTATAGAAGATGATACTCTACAGTCTATATGGAAAAAAACCAACCATTGCTCTTGGAAAGGACTAATCAATACGGCTGCAGCAAGTGGTATTCTGCCCTAATGGGTTTAGACACAGATAAAGCAGCGGGGGAGTGGCCGAGCGCTCTAAGGCACCTTGCTGCGAAGCGCGCGGTGTTCGCCATCGGAGGTTCGAGCCCTCCCTCAGGCTCTGGCCCGCACGCGCTTGTGTGTGTGTGTGTGTGTGTGTGTGTGTGTGTGTGTGTGTGTGTGTGTGTGCTTTGCCCTTAACATAATTTTGTTTACATAGTTTGTAAGCCTAGGGACTGATCATCGCAGTAGTTAAGTCCCTTAGATTTAAAAACGTTTTAACATTTTGATTTGAAACAGAGAAAAACATACATGTATTTTGATTGTGGGGAAATTCTAGCGCTCGTAAGACTTTCTGCACTCACAGAAATGCAGATATCTGTGAGAACGATTAAAATTTCCCTAATATTTGAAGGCGGCTGCGGCTTTTAGGGGCATGAAAGGCAGTAGGTGGTGAATTAGAATATTGATGTCAGCGACCGCGGCAAGGCCGGCACAAGCAGCAGCGGCTCACGCGAGCCACGGGCCGTGGAATGCACAGCAGGGGGCAGCCGCTCTCCTTACAAACCGCACCAAGTGTGCCACTTGCAGAACCAACTTCTTCTCATAGCATTACCCTAACTTTTTCCGTAGCTATTTTAATCAACAATCAGTAAATATTTGTTTCATGGAAACTGCAAATTTGAAATGCTTTCAAAAACTTATCTGGATACGCATCTTATTGTTACTGCTGTACGAAATAAAACATTAGCTTTGAAATCATTGTTGGGGACACGATTTTCTGTCTCTATTAAATGACTTGAAGAACAATAACCATACATGGTATCCAGAGTTACTATAAAGAATGAAATTTCCTAACATATTAAAACTGTTTACCGCATCAGGAAACGAAGCTGGGACATTAAGCCTTTCGTGTGCAAATGCTCTACCGACTGAGCAATCCGAGCAGAACACATAGTCCGTATTTACAACTTTACTTCCGCCAGGTTTTGTTTTCCTACGAGCCGCCTGAAAAATTAATCTTACAAACATCTAGGAATCTTTGATGAAATTAATTATTATATTAACAACAGTATTCGCATTAGCAGAACTATAACTAGACAGAACTAACTTTTATTGGAAAAAGTAAAGAAAAGTTTAAAGGAAGAACTAACAAGGAAAGTACTTGGGCTCGAACAAACACATATACACCAAAATCATACGAGAGATAATGTAACGATCCCTTATTGCACTAGAGATACTCCCACATCTGCAAAACTCTGCAGTCGTCCGTTAGAGGCCTCTGCGTGTGCAATGCCGCATTGCACTTTGACCAGCCGGTTCGCCAGTATGGACGGTGCAGTGTGCCTCCGAAGTTGCGTCTTGTGACGTTATTTGTGTGGTGAAGTGTCAGATGAGGCGGCGATTGCTAATCAATCCTGATAATTTATTGCGATTGGTTGACATGAAGTTACGAAGAACTCTTCTACGAGCAGATGGTATTAGTGTAGAAGATGAATCATTCGCATGCTTTCTCGTATCTGTTATGGTACAGAAGTATGAGCAGAAGTTAGATACTGTTGCAACACTAACACGTAATGATGATAATAGGAATGATAATGACGAACAACTCATTGCAAGTGCTACGGTAAGTTCAAAATGTTCAAATGTTTGTATAGCTTATGGGACTTAACTTCGGGGTCATCAGTCCCTAAACTTACAAACTACTTATGAACTAGCTAATCCTAAGGACGGCACAAATATCCATGCCCAAGGGGGGATTCGAACCCCCGACCGTAGTGGCCGTGCAGACCGTGACTGAAGCGCCTCAGTCTCCTCGGCCACCGCGACCGGCAAACGTTCATACAGATATGTTTGTTAGAGCCCATGTACTTTCCTTGTAAGTCCCATATAATAAAAAAATTCGTTGAAGCATACATCAAGTCGTACAAACTACTTAGTCAAGGATAACTCAGAAAACATTGAATAGGTACTGCTTAAAAATTACAAATAACTGCCTGTCTCGTATAGTTGTACGTTTTCAGTTTTACTGTCAAATATTACACTCCAGCTCTGCAACTAGTCACACAATAGCGTAAGGGTATCATTTACAGTGTCCGAGTAATCGGCACTTCAGCAATTAAATGCGTATTTTAAATAAATAGTTGAATAATTCCGTAATCTTGAAACAGAAATTTACAGCCTATTGGCGATAAACAGTACAACTGAGTGTCGATAACAGGGTCTTGGCACATTTTGTATTGCCGATCACTGGTACGAAAGGTGCAACTTATCAATGTAATTATTTCAAACTGAAATGATTGTTATTACAAGGACTTGCGCATATACATACGACACCAGATGGATTTATGTGGAATGTCACAATAAGTTTCAACCAACATTTTAGTATTAGATAGAACTTACAAATGATATTTAATGTGAATCCCGTTAAGGTGCCGACTACTGGTTCATTTAACCTAATGTCATTGTTTTTATACTCACATATTCGATTTAGGCGTTACTTCATTCTAGGGGCAATTTTAAATACACATATTTACACTCGGTAGCCTATTTCGTTTTTTATCTTCGACAATATTTAGTGATATAAGAAAGCACCACCTGTTATCCTGAACTATAATAATGATGATTTCTTCTAGATTTGGCACACTTCAGCTTGGAGAAATGAAGACTTACGTACACTGACTTGGACAAAGTCAATAACACGTACCCGGTGACATACAGCAAATCGGCGTGGTATGCACCAAACAAATTCCCTGCAGGAATGTTGAGCCTAGCTGTCTGCACATCCGACCATGGTCGCCAAAGCGTTGCCGGTTCAGGATTTTGTGCATGAAGTGATCTGTCGATTATGCCTCAAAAATGTTGACTGGGATACATGTCAGATGATCTGGCTGGCCAAATGATTCGCTGGAACTGTCCAGAATGTTCTTCAAACCAATCGCGAGCTATTGTAGCCGAGTGACATGGCGCAATGTCTGCCATTATTATTCCATCGTTTTAAGTGCTAATGAAGTCCAAAAATGGATCAGCAGGTCTCCATGTAGCCGAACATAGGCGTTTCAAGGCAGTTGAGGCACCAAGCGAGGCGGTGCGGTGGTAACGCACTGTCCTCGCATTCGGGAGGGAGGTGGTTCAAGTACACCCCCGGCCAACCAGATTCAGGTTTTCCGTGATTTCCCTAAATAACTCTAGGCATGTGCCGGGATGGTTTCTGTCAAAGGGCACAGGCGATATCCTTCCCCAAAACTCCGAGCATTAGATTCAAATGTTTGTAGAGCTTAAGGGACTTAACTGCGGGGTCATCAGTCCCTAAACTTACAAACTACTTATGAACGAGCTAACACTAAGGACGGCACAAATACCCATGCCCGAGGGGGGATTGGAACCCCGACCGTAGTGGCCGTGCAGACCGTGACTGGAGCGCCTCAGTCCCCTCGGCCACCGCGACCGGCCCGAGCATTAGTTCCGTCTTTATTGACCAAGCTGTCGACGGGGACGTTAAACCCTAAGCTTCCTTCCTTCCTGTAGTTGAGGCAGACGACTCAGTACATTCCATGTACAAGCAGCACAAACCATTATGGAGCCTACACCAACCATGTTGATAACTTGTGCTCATGGCTCGTGGAGTCTACGCCACACTCGAATCCTACCATAATATCTTGTCAACTGAAATTTGGACTCATCTGACCTAGACACGGTTTTATAGATTTCCAGGGTCCAAGACACGGTTTTACAGATTTCCAGGGTCCAACCGATATTGCCACAAGCCGAGAAGAGCGATGTCGTGCTGTAAGCCAAGGTATTCGAGTCGGTCGTCTGATGCCACAGCCCATTGATGTCATATTGCACCGCACTGTCTTAATGGATACGTTCGACGAACATTCCAAATTAATTTCTTCGGTTATTACAGGCAGTGATGCTTCTCCGACAACGCTGCGGAAAAGGCGTTACTCTGGGTCATTAAGTGCGGCCACCTCGTTGCATCAGTACACGTGGTAAGAGTCATATTGTGCACAAGGAAGGGATGGATCACTCGGCCGCATCACGAGCCATATCACTAAAATTTCTGTCTGTTGAGCAATAAACAGCATTACATAGTATTATTCGACGTCGTTTACAGCAGCGTGCACGGTCAGCGAATATCCCGTTCTGTCGATTACCAATACGTCAACACAAAAAACGTTTGCGCTGGCAACAGTACAATGAACGATGGACAGGTACAACCGAATGTATCGACATTGTTTCTGAAGTTGAATGTCAATTCTGCGTGCATTGCCTCCTAGTTCACACTGCCGGAACACTAAGCAGCCAACGTTACATCTCTGAAGTGTTTGAGCCTGTCGCCCTCCATACCTTTGGAGCTCGCAGACGACGACCACACAGCGAAATGATAATACGTGACCACTCGTGCCAGACAATGTTCACGACGTCTTGGTTGCCCCGTCGGATTGCTTTGTGCGTTGGCCACCTTGTTCGCCCAATCGGGCCGTCTGGCCAGTGATAATGGAACAGCTATTCTAGGATACTCTCCCTCCCACTGACCAGATCATCTTTGGAAATAAGTGAAAGCTGCGAGGGCTCCTACATCCCAACGATATAACCAGAGCCTTTTTGATTGAATGCTGAGGCGTGTAGCAGCGGTTGTCAGCAATGGTGGAAACACACAATATTGATTTCACCATCTTCCTCGCTTCTGATGGACCTGTATTTTCAAACATGCCATCTTTGTACAACGTGTCTTCTCCCAAACACATCTGACTGCGACATTTACAGTCCTTCTTCATGTTACAGTTTCTTTGGCAAACGGTATATGTATTTTCTCCAAGCTGGAGATCACCAAATGTACAAGACAGTTTCCTTCTCCCATAGCAGATGATACGATCAAGGACTGCAAGAAGGTATATATATCAATAAAAATTGTTCTCAAAAGAAATTACACTAAAATATGGGAGTACAAAGATAAAAATAATGACAAAAGTAGCTAAACATTTAAAACAAAAAAGGGAAGTGATGCGCTTAATATAGCAACATTTTCCATATCCCAATATCTTTTTCATAGGGAAAGAGATGCTAGCGCAATCGTCTGTCAGGTAAATGGGAAAACCTAAAACATCAGAAGTATCATCATAGTCGTGATGTTAACTTGAAGTGTGTTTGTGTTTTGTGGAGTGCATGTGGTTAGTGAAGTATTCTAGTGAAACAACGTAAGTAGTACAACAGTATTGTTTAAGATTATCATTTAATTAAACCAAAACGTATTGCTTCTATTTCTACAAGTGAAGCAAAAAAATTCTGTGAACGGTCCTTTAAAACTGTAACATAGCTTAGCACAAATAATCCGAAGCTAATGAAGAGCATCAAAGCAAATACAGGGATTAGTCAACACAGAGTTGTCACAGCGAGACTGAATGTCGGACTGTCCAAATAAACAAAAATAAAAAGAGAATTATATTTACTTAAAAAAGCAGATAAAAATTCGATTAACGCTTTCCTGAGTGAGAATTTCCATTCGTTCGAATCTGACAATGTGAGTGTACATCAGATGTGGGTTCAGAGAAATAATATTGACAGCCGTTGACAGGTTTACAGCAAACAAATTAATTAAAGAGGGGGCTGACGCGCCGTGGTACACAAAACATGTTATATCACTCTTGCAAAAGTAAAGAAAAAATATGCCAAATTTAAAAGGACACAAAATCCCCAAGCCTGACAGTCTTTTACAGAAACTAGAAATTTAGCTCGAACTTCTATGCGAAAAGCATACAGTAGTTACCGCAACGGAACCCTTTCACGTAATTTGGAAGAGAATCCTAAGAAATTCTGGTCGCATGTAAAGGATACTAGGACCAAAACACAATCATTACCTTCATTACATGATAGAAATGGAGATGGTACTGATGACAGTTCTGCTTAAGCAGAATTGCTTAAGACAGATTTCAGAAATTCCTTCACCAAAGAAGACGAAGCAAATACTCCAGAATTCGTAACAAGAACAGTTGCCAGCAAGCGTAATTTAGAATCTGGTGCTCCCGGAGTATTAAAGAAATCTGAATCACGTAACAGAAGTAGGTTCCTTTCACACTCTTCTGATGCTATAGCCCCATACCTAGCTATTAAATACAACCGCTCACTCAGCGAACGTTCCGTGCATAAAGACTGGAAAGTTGCACAGGTCCAATATTCAGGAAAGGCAATAGGAGTCATTCGCAGAATTAGAGGCCTATATCATTGACATTTTTTTGAATCAGGATTTTAGAACATATACTTTATTTCAAATATTACGAACTACCTCGAAGAGAACGACCTGTTGGCCCCTAGTCTACATCTACATCTACATCTACATCTACATACATACTCCGCAATTCACCGTAAGGTGCGTGGCGGAGGGTACACTGTACCACTACTAGGCATTTCCTTTCCTATTCCACTCCCAAATTGAACGAGGAAAAAAAGAATGCCTATATGCCTCCGTACGAGCCCTAATTTCTCTTATCTTGTCATTGTGATCTTTACGCGAAATGTAAGTAGGCGGCAGCAAGATCGTACTACACTCAGCTTCAAATTCCGGCCCTCTAAATTTACTTAACAGAAATTCACGAAAAGAGCGTCGTATTTCTTCCAGCGATCCCCAATTGAGTTGCCGGAGCATTTCCGTGACACTCGCGCATTGGTCGAACCTACCGGTAACAAATCTAGCTGCTCGCCTCTGAACCGCCTCTATGTCTTCTTTCAAACTGATCTGCTGCGGGTCCCAAATACTTGAGCAATACTCAAGACGTGGTCGTACAAGCGTTTTATACGCGGTCTCTTTTACAGGTGAAGTACATCTTCCCAAAATTCTCCCAATAAACCGAAGTCGGCTGTGTGCCTTACTCACAACTGTCCTTACATGCTCGTTCCATTTCATATCGCTCTGCAATGTTACGCCTAGATATTTGAACGACGCGACCGCATCAAGAAGCTCACTACTGATGCTGTATTCGAAAATTATAGGATTGTTTTTTCTACTCATGCGCATCACCTTACATTTTTCTACATTGAGAGCTAGCTGCCATTCTTCGCACCAACTAGAGATTTTGTCTAAGTCAACCTGTATGCTATTACAGTCAGTTACAGACGACACCCTCCCATACACCACAGCATCATCAGCAAACAGCCGCAAATTACAACTTACTGACTTACTAGTCAACACGGATTCAGAGAGTATCGTTCTTGTGAAACACCGCTAGCTTTTTACTCACATGATGTGATGAGTGCTATCGACAAGGAATGTCAAATACATTCCATGTATTCAGATTTCGGGAAGACTTTTCACACTGTATCTCACAAGCATCTTCTAATCAAATTGCGTGCTTATGGAATGTCGCTACAGTTGTGCGATTGGATTCGTGATTTACTGTCAGACAGGACAGAGTACATTGTAATTGAGGGAAAGGCATCGAGTAGAACAGAAGTGATCTCTGGCTTTCCTCAGGAAAGTGTTGTTCCTTATTTCTATAAACGATTTAGGAGACAATCTGAGTTGGTCTCTTAGACTGTTCGCGGATGATGTTGTCATTTATCTGTTAGTTAAATCACCAGAAGATCAAAAGCAGCTGAAAACAGATTTACATAAGGTATCTGCATGGTTAAAAAATTGGCAGTTGTCCCTTAATAATGATAAGTGTGAAATCATCCATATGAACACTAAAGCAAATAAGTTAACTTTAATTAACACGATAAATCAGTCAAATCTACAGGCCGTAAATTCAACTAAATACGTAGGAATAACAATTACGAAGAACGTAAATCGGAACACACAGATAGTATTATAAGAAAGGCGAAGCAAAGGCTACGTTTCATTGGCAGTACATTTAGAAGAGAAAACAATTCTACTAAAGAAACTGCCTACACTACACTTGTGTGTCCTATTTTGGAGTATTGCTGTTCATTGTGTGATCGTCACCAGGTGGAACTGACGGACGATGTAGAGAAATTTCAGAGAAGGGCAGCTCGTTTTGTGTTATCACGATATATGGGAGAGAGTGTGACGTAAATGATGCACTAGTTGGAGTGGAAATCATTAAAAGAAAGGCGATATTCGTCGTGACGAGATGTATTCGCGAAATTTCTTTCACAATCTTTCTCTTCTGAATGTGAACATATTTTGTTTACAACCACCTACATAGAAAGACATGATCATCATAATAAAATTAGAGAAATCAGATCGAAAAAAGAAAGATTTAGGTGTTCCTTTTTTCCGCGAGGCATTAGAGAATGGAACTGTAGAGAAATATAAAAGCGGGTCGACGAACCCTCTGCCATGCACTTCAATGTGACTTGCAGATGTAGATGTAAAAACAAATTATGATGATCAATATTCGCTAAGGGCCAGTCGGTTGGTCTCTTGACGGGACTTGATGGAACAGCACCCTGTAGGAGACAGGATAGTGATCGGATTGTGTCCCCATGTAATCACGGTGGCAGAAGGTCGAACAGTGGTGTGCTGAAACGTGAGTGCTGCAGCTGGCAGGTAATTTGCCGGAAGTTCTATTGGGACCAGACCGGCCGCATCACAGCCTGCAGTTCCTCCTAACACCTGACCAGAATCACACTTGCCGCTCTAGCGTATGGTATGCCCGCTTCCTGCTCTGCGGACAACGGACACGATTATTGACTACTTTTGTAGCCGTAAACCGACAAAATTATGAAGCGCTACTGCAGTACGCTCCATTAAGTCCTATGGGCTAGCTTCATAGTAAATCAAACTATAATGACAGTTTTATGAAGAATAATTTCGAACTGTAACGCTTATTAACTTCTCAGGCCAGTTAGATCTGGAAATACGTTATTATAATTTGTCACACTTCCTTTTTCCTCTGGTCCCCCTCCATGAAAATGAGCGTGTGTGAATGTTTTTTGAGTAGGTTATTTTCAGTAATTCGTAGCCTAAGATAGTTTCGAGGTGGTGGAGTAGTTGCGAAATCTTTGGCTTAGGTGAGGCAAAGAGAGAGGTTGGCAGTGGCTTTCTCGGGTGTCGCTTGTCTTTAGGGGGAGGCATGGACTGGCCAATGGCAGGTTTCTTCCTCGCGTTTAAAAAGTAGCGGTTCGTTGGGCTCAGGAGACGCCATGTTTGCCACTGTTAGCTTGGAGGCCTGAGAGGGCGGACGTGCCGTGCTCGACTGCTGGAAATGTGGTAAGCAAGTTTGTAAAAAATCGCACTGACGTGTTTTACGGCCCACTTTAGGTTTGTAGTTTTATACGTTTTTGCAAACATTTTGGATAAAAATAATAATCTAAATAATAAAAAATAAATTAACAAGAGTGTCTGAAACCCTTTTAGGAAAAGAAATTGAAGTAGTGGTGGGTTTCAAAACACTGACCTTCAGTATCACAGTCCAACACATTGCCTACTACGCTACCGATAACAGTTAGAAATTTCGTTCTTTAATTTCACACTATCGATGGCCGTTATTAACTGATGCTAATATTGCATTTGTAGACACTAGATTATCATTTATCGTACGAAGAACGACGTGTTTTTTATTTTATTTTATTTTATTTACTATTATTATTTTTTGTTTATTCTTCAGTGCGCCATTGCTCTGAAATGGCAACGTGTAAGTTACAATAAGAAAAATCATCAAATACGCAACAGAAGATGGCGTATGCCAGAGTTCTGTGGGAGGTATGTCACGTGACATCTGCGAACGGCTGGTTTTCGTTAATTCAATGGAGGGTGTCAAAACTCCGTTATTTTTGCAAATATCTCTCAAACGATACGAGATATGAAAAAAAAAAAAAACACAAGGGAACACAGTTGTAGAGAATTTTCTCCTCTACAAATTCGTTTATTCAATTTTCGCGTTAGATGAACGATTTATTTGCAATTAAAATTACATTACAAACGTTTTTTTTATTACTAACGTATTTCTTGTCCGAAATATTTCAAAACGCGAGGTTCTGGTCTCTGGTAGCCAACAATTATGTCTGTAAAATTTGGTGCCGATCGGTTGAACGGTTCGACCTAAAAAGTGGGAACACGTTACAGCCAGACAGACATCGTCAAATCGCCGTTATTTTTGCAAATATCTCTGCAACGATGCAAGATATGAAAAAAACATAATAGAGCGAAGTTGTAGAGAATTTACCCCTCTACCAATTAGGTTATTCAATTTTCGAGTCAGATGACGGTTCGTTTGCAATTACAATTATATTACAAACGGCTTTTTTTTGTATTACTGCCGTATTTTCTGTCCCAAAAATTTGAAAAAAGGATGATCTGGTCTCTGATGACCTATAACTACGTCTGTAAAATATGGTGCTGATCGGTTGAACAGTTCGTCTTAAAAACAGGGAACACGTTACGGACAGACAGATATACATACATACCAAAATCGCCGTTATTTTTGCAAATATATCTGAAACGATACGACATATGAAAAAACATAAGAGAGCAAAGTTGTAGAGAATTTTCTCCTCTGCAAATTCGGTTATTCAATTTTCGTGTCACACGAATGGTTAAGCCGTTATTTTCACTTAAATTTCGAGCTGTCAAAAGACGATCGCAAAGGCCCACTTTTAGTGTTACTTGCGTACCCTAAAGTGGTGCTCCAAGGCAAAAGGTACTCTAGTAAGTACCAGGAGGGCTTGTGGCAAAAATTGGGGCCTGAGCCCCAAGGGTATGCATTGGATATACACCACAGTGATTAGACCCAGGATCACCTACGGGGTGGTCGTGTGGTGGAAGAAGGTTGAACAGCAGGTTGCTGCTAAGGAGCTTGGTAAGGTGCAGAGATTAGCCTGCCTAGCCATAACAGGCGGAATTAGCAGCACACCAACTGCTGGGATGGAAACCATGCTGGATATGCCCCCATTACACCTTTGGGTCAAGATGGAGGCAGCGGCTGGTGCATACAGACTCAAATCTGGCAACAACTGGAACTCTTTGGGATATCCAGAATCACACACTAAAATAGTGAGTGAGGTAAATATAGGAAAGGTTGGGGAAATGCCAGCCGACTATATTATAACCCCATACTGCTTCAACAAGCCTTTCAATATAACAATTGGAAGCAGGGAGCAGTGGGAGAAAATAGTTCGACACTGTACGGGGGATATTGTCTGGTTAACTGACGGGTCAAAATCAGACCAAGGTGTTGGGGCCGGGGTATATGGGGTGCAGCCAAGACTGGAGGGCGTCATCTCTCTAGGGAAATTGGCCTCAGTATTCCAGGCGGAAATCACTGCCATCAGGGCGTGTGTGGAGGAGAATTTGCGTAGGTGCTACAAAGATTGTAGCATCTATATCTATTCAGACAGCCAGGCAGCCCAAGCTCCTGCAACAAGGTCTAAAATTGTTGCAGAATGTCACAGGGTTCTGGTGGAGCTAGGGGAAAGCAATAGAGTAAACCTATTGTGGGTCCCTGGCCACTCGGGGATCAGTGGCAACGAACATACCGACAGATTGGCCAGGATGGGGGCAGAAACTCCATTTATTGGACCGGAACCTGTCCTGACAATCACCAAGGCAATGATCAAATTGGAGCTTCGTAACTGGCTCAGAAGACAGCACGTAGGATATTGGACCAAAGTCCATCAACAAAAACATGGCAAGGTAATGATGCCAAAGCCTTGTTTTAAAAGAAGCTCTGCAATCCTGGGTCTGAACAGGAGAGAGATTAGACTCATGGTTGGATTGCTGACAGGCCATGGGAATTTCAACAAAAAAAAAAACACCTACATACAATGGGAATATCAGAAGAGGACCCTTAATGTAGGTTCTGTGATGACGGTGATGAAACTGCATCACATCCGATCTTCGAATGCATTGTATTGGAGAGTAAAAGGCACAGATCATTTGGGACAACCAGACCCGAAGAAATTGTGTCGAATAAAAAACTGGTAAAGGGACTCCTTGCACTGTTCAAGGGCATTGGTTGGCTTTACTAGACATACAGGGAGCGATACTGCACAATAAACTTAGTTTCGGTGCGGGCAGTGGCGGGTTAGACCAAGACTGTTTTGGCTTCCCTGAAAAAATCAAATCAACCTAAAGTGGACCAAAATGTGTCTTATTATACTGAATCTGACTGGCAACGCATTAGTTGAAGCGGACTTATGTTAATATTGCAGAAAGTTAAGCGAGTTTGGTTGTTTTTTGGTCAATTTGAGTACCTAAAATAGTTTGATGCCAACGGTAACGATCGGGACTTAGTATCCGCTTGCTACCTCACCCTTTGAGATTTCGCTACGTTTGATTGTTTTCTTTAGTAAAGCTTTTGAAAACTCTCATTTTAAAGTTTGTGCGGAGGAAATCGTATGAGAATTTACGGAGTTTTCTTTGTGTAATGGGACTTATACAAATTTTCGCGCCATTAGACAATAGGCCCATAGTCTGGCAATTTCAAAGTAAGAATGCGCCTTCAGTGGTCGATAGCAGGCACGGGAACAAGCAACATCTCATTTTCCACCGCGGGTTGCCCGGCATTTCATTGATTTTGGATTTTTTTTTTTTTTTTTTTTTGGAATTAGACTAAAGGCAGAATGAGCCGCGGAGGCCTCGTGGCGGGGCATAGTGGTAACTGAGCAGAGTGGGGTAGAGTGGCGTCTTATCGTAAAGAGTAATTCTAGGAACAGATGAAATTTCGAATAATATTTGTTTTTATTTTCTGTAGGATACTTAATTTTGGGGAATTCGCGGAGCCATGTGCTTCCCACCGTAAATATTGTTACGTGGTTCAGTATGATAAGGAAGGAGCCCCAGTTATGCTTGTTGTGTGACTAAGTCGCATGTGAAGATTTCCTTTATAATATTTTTTATATGGTGTGTGTGCTTAGTTTTTGGGATTCTGTAAGATTTGAACGGTAGATACCGTTGCGTGTCTCATGTCTTGCATTAAAATCAGCAATTTAATAACGGCCACCATCTTTGCTGAACCATTTTTTATTTCCTTTGCTGGTTAAAAATGGAGTGGTTAGTGCATGCAGTGTAAAAGTGGTTGATGAGCGAGTGCGTACGTGAAGAGGGATATCCTTACTAGTTCAATAAATCCTTTTTATCTCTAGTTTCCCATGCAGTGTGGCGTAAAACATGTTGAAAATTTATATGTTTAGGAGATCAGCACGTCTATTAGTTAATTAACCTTAGAGCCTGTGGCTCAAAATGTTTGTCTGCTCTGCAACGGGTGTTCACAATCATTTTTTTTGTTTGTTTGTAAATTTAATTTGTCTAAGGGTATGGTTTTATTTGCATACTATCAGAAAAATAAAAAATCTTGTCCTGAATTAGCCGGACTTTATTATGCAGAGATTTTCCTGCACCCCTTTATATTTAACAGAGAAAGCTGGAATCCTAATAACAGAAATTAAATAAAGTAACTAATATCAGATGAGTGATTAGAATGCAGATAAAATCTAAATTCTGGGCAGTTGTCATAGTTTACCCCAACTCTGTATCGAAGGTTGTGACAATATTGATTAAATACCCGGGGTCGTGTTATCCGTTGCGCAATCTAGTTTATGACAAATTTTTCGGTTTGCGGCCTTTGATTAATTTATATATAAATAATGAAACCTGGCAGTCAGCTGTCACAGCTTTCGGTCCGAGCATGAACCATTTACTTTTATTAGCAATGTCCATAATAGTCAGGTTTATTAGTTGGTAAATCATATACTGTAGTCGTAAATAAAAAGACCAAATTAAAATCATTGTAAAACGAGGGTAACTATGATATTATTTACATTACCTGATATCGTAGGTTGTGCAGACGATCTGATAAATTAGTTATCTTCAAAAGTAGAAAGCCAAGATCGCAATATAATTATTTATTTTACGTCGACCGGTTTCAATAGTCTCTTACAAGCTGTTGATGATTTAACTTGTGAATTTCATATTTCGACTAAGTGCTATATTGCACTTACTATCCAACCTCCATTTCTAAGTAACGTAAGATGACCACAATGTATAATATATGACCAGATGATGGCGGCATAGCCCATTGAAACCTGCCATCATAAAATAAATAATTATATTGCTATCTCGGTTTCTACTTTTGAAGATCTAATATATAAAGCAGTGTGTCCGTATGTTTGTACGTGTTGCATACAAATATACAGTTTTGTTCTAATCTTTATGAAATTTTGTACACGCAAGCCTCAATCAAAGAGGACGGTCGCCGTAAGTGTAAGAATCATGTACGATACATAGTACACGAGATATGACGCCATAAACAATGAGATGCGCGAAAAACTGCTTCATTTAGCGAAAATGCTGCTCATTTTCTGCTAAACCACTCGATCGATTTCAACCAAATTTGGTACACACATTCCTTAGCGTGAGCTGACAATTGCTGCAGGGTTAAGAATCACATACGGCACATGGTTCAGAAGATATGACGTCATAAACAATAGGAATCGCAAAAAAACCGCCACATAATGCGGCGAAACTTTAGAAATACGCTATATGAGAATGAGAGTACTTAGCGACTTGCAACAAACTTTAAACATAATTTCAAACCTTTATTAATCTTTTTCTCGCTAACAACCATAGCAAAATGATGAAAGGACAAAAGTTCATCGCTTACTACTTTTCCGCTGTTTATGAAATAAACTACGGCATTCGATTTGTCGTTACAATTTATAATTTGTACACTACAACTTGTAGCCGCAGGAAATTTTACAGACAGTTTACACACATATAGTTAATGTACGTTCTAAACTGTATCACAGTACGTCACGTAGTCCATGACGTATGAGCACATAAACAGCAATGTTCACGGAAAAACGCCCCTTCTTTACTACTAACTGTATTGCCAAGAAATTTTACATACAGCCCTTACACAAATGAATATATACCCGAGAAATGGCAGGAATAAATAAGTAAATACCCGGGCAACGCCGGGGTTTTAGCTAGCAATTAATATTATTTACAATAATTTATAGCAAAAGAAGAGAGTGGTAGTTTCTGAGAGTTCAGAAACAGTATTGATCTCTAAGCCATGGATGAGAGACTTTCGTCGTATGCCTAGCTACTTGATGATAGCTATGACGTTGGGCCATTCGAAGAAGCTGTTGAAGATGTTTCACTAAGTCGACAGCGACTGAGTAATACATATAAGAAATCTTCTGGTTGAAGGAGTTGTTTCTTAGATTTGAAAGAGCACCCTCCAACAATGGAAACTTCTCATTGCACCTCTCTCAAAAATAACTGTAAATGACGCAGTGGATAGCTCGTCGAAAACTGAACACAGATTGCACATGAAAATAGGATTGTGTACTAAAGTGTGAAACAGAATTGTAAGAAATGAACAGTCCAAGATACAGATCTGCAACATCGTGCCTCACATAAGAGAAACAGTGTGGAGGTAATAGAGGCAGTGTTTCGGACTGCGAAGCGGGAGATCTGTCTTGAATCTCATTTGGATTTAACTGCTTTTGTTTTTGATTTTTTTTCCTCAGAATTATTAACTGATCCTCCCGTCATTGTCGTGTCTGGTACACGTATTGAATTTTGTATTTGGGTTGTAGTGTCCGTTCGCAATTCTGGGGTGCAAGGGAGATATCTAAAGTTAGTTATACACGAGCACCGTTGAATACTCTTTGTAAAACAAGACTGGTACTCCATCTGAACCTGGCGACTTGTTTGTTTTCAAATCTCTCAGCTGTTTCTCTACACCAGACATGCCTATTACTATGTCCTCCATTAGGGACGTGGTGTGATCTTCAAATGAAGGTATGTTCGCATGGTCCTAGTGCGGAATGATTTCTTAAACGTTAAATTTAAAACTTCGGCCTTCATTTTGCTGTCTTCTACCACCTCCCCAGAATAATCAACGAGTGATTGGATCGAATCCTTTGATCCGCTCACCGATTTTACATAGGACCTGAATTTTTTCGGGTGATAAGATATGACGGTAGTAGTTATTGTATGCTTCGCGCATCGCTCTCTTTATAGATGCGAAGATCTCCACAAACTTTTTTCTAATATGATTTGCTTGACGTTTTGTGAACCGAGAGTGCAACTGCCTTTGTTTCCTCACCATTTTTCGAAAATTATTATTAAACGACTTCGATTTTTTTTTTTTTTTTTTTTTTTTTTTTTTTTTGCGTATGACAGTACATTAACACAATCTGCAGAAATTATCAAAAAATTTAGACATGTAGGCCCACGGGTTAACATCGATATTGTGAGTCTATATTGATTATCACGGTTTCTCAAAGCATGTTACAAAAATTATAACATCCGACATTTGACAAAGAAACGAACAGATACATGTTAGACATCTTGGAGGCCATAACAAATGCAAAGTCAGTGGGCATCGACATCCATTTACTTTGGATTAAAGAACATCAAGGCATACTCCACAACGAAACAGTTGACCACCTCGCCAAGAGAAGTATTACGGAGGGACAATTCCGCTCCACGCCGATTCCATTTACAGACATCAGATCGACGATACAGAAAGGTGCCTTGGGACCGCGAATGGAACGTCTATCAAGCGTTTAAGGGAGGACATCTGGCAGCTATACAACCAAATGTCTCCTCTCGACCACGGTTTTCTTCGATGACGTTTAGTAGACGTCATGCAACGTCTCTCATTCGAATGCGACTGGGACATGGATGTTACCCTGCCCACCTACACCGTTTGAAACTCATCACTTCTCGACATTGCGACAATGTTCCAACGGCTCCAAGTACCCTTCGGCCTTCAATGTCTGTTAACTTCCGTCGTGCGATCATAATCACGTTGGAAACACGAATCACCGGACTAAGACGGTCAGTTCTGAACTATTATACCTTTGTATGCAATCCTGCGGCCATTTGTGACTGTGCCGTGACTTCTGTCACGTCAGTGTATGTTCAGTGCGAGGAATTAAAGTTTCTAGCGTGGTCGCAGGTGTGTGAATGTGGCGTTATTCATACGTGCCCGTGGGCTAAGAGGCAGGGGTGGGATGATGTAGGAGCCTGGGGCGTGACGTGTTGTTGGGACACGGGCAGCTGTGCGTGCGGCCCGGCCGAGGCGGCGGATGATGAACGAGCGTGGCCGCCACGTCACCCGCATTTTCAACAAAAATTATACTCCTTCCACAAGATTCAGCGTTAGCGCCTCGTGCTGTTCTTAAATAATTTCACAAAGAAGAGTAACAGTAACAAACACCGTGGTTTCTTCCTCAAAGTATATGACAATAATTTAAGGAGAGTTTTCTAATTTCGTAAAATCTACGTTAACAGAAATTTCAGTGCGTGGCTCTTGAAATTTCTGAGGCACTCTGACTACCTGTTAGCTTGTCACGGAGCCATAATACATCAGAGAAAACTAATGCCGCGGTAGAGTAGCCGAGCGGTCTAAAGCGTCTCGCTGCGGAGCGCGCGGTTGCTCGTCGTGGAGGTTCGAGTCCTCCCTGGGGCATGGGTGCGTGTGTTGTCCTTAGGTTAGTTTACGTAGGTTTAAGTAGTTTGTACGCTACGGACTGATGACCACGCAGTTTGGTCCGATAAAAAAAAAAAAAAAAAAAAAAAAAAAAACCCAAAAAAAACAAAAAAAAAACTCTGACACTTAAGTTCGGTGAATAGTTTTGTAACATTAACGTAGATGAACTATGAACTACAGTTACCGTACTGTCCTTCGAATTAGTCACCTCCCATAACTATGCACCTCTGCGCTCTGCGTTACATGTCCTGGAAACATTGCAGGAAGTCTTTCTTTGGCATGGTGTTCAAAAGCCTCGAAAAAATGTTCAAATGTTTGTAAACTTATAGGACCTAACTGCTGGGTGATCAGTCTCTAAACTTACAAACTACTTATGAACTAACCTATACTAAAGACGACACAAACAGCCAAGCCTGAGGGAGGATTCGAACTTCCGACGCGGGAGACCGCGCGATCAGCAACGTAACGCTCCAGACCGCTCGGCTACTCCCGCGCGGCCAAAAGTCTCGTCACGTTTCGTTGGATGTCATGAATATTGTCGAATTTCTTACCTTTCAAATCGAGTTTGAATCGAGGGAATGGGAAGAAGTCTGGAGGACTGAGATCCGTCGATTATGTGCAAGTGGCACCACTCCCATTTTTAACAGGCACTGCCTGACGATGCTGGCTGTGTGTAGGCGAGCTCTGTCCTGCAACCATAATCGCCGGATCTCAATCCTACAGACGTATTCCTATTCCTGGACACAACCTCGTTTTAAAAGGAAAGATATTTGAAGATATTACCTCACCCAACAAAAAGTAATGCTTTTAAACCACATCCCAAAGGTAGAATTCGCGCAAAATTTCCTGGACATGTATTGCAGATCTCAGCGGTGCATAATTATGGGAGGCGACCATTTCTAAGGACAAGAAGGTGACTGTAGTTCATAGTTCATCTACGTTAAAGTCACAAAACTATTCACTGAACTTTACTCTCAGAGGTTGTTTTTTCGTGATCTCGCGTAGGGGATCCATAGACAGAGTGAGACTAAGGGACTGAAGAACTTCACCGATCATTTTCGTCACCCTTCATACGCCATATCAACAGCGGAAATCTCTAGCACGTCTACACTAACAATTAGACTGTGACCAGCATCTCATAGTTGTTGGCAGATGTACACTGTTGTTCAGAATTAAAGCAAAAACATACATTTTGCAAGGTTGCGTGTATTTTGATACAAAACAGTAAAAACATGTGATAGTCTACAGCTACATCTACATGGGATACCCTGCAAATCACATTTAAGTTACTGGCAGAGGCTTCATCGAACCACCTTTATATTATTTATATCCCATTCCATTCTCGAATATCGCGCTGGAAGAAGGAACACCTAAATCTCTCCGTTAGAGCTCTGATTTCTCGTATGTTATTCTGATGAACTTTTTTACCTATGTAAGTGGCATTTAAACATATGATTCTGGAGGTAAAAAAAAAAAAAAAAAAAAAAAAAAAAAAAGAACCTAGCAAAAGGATTTGCATGAACTACTAACTACTTCCTGCAACAGAATCTTGTTCCCTGGCCCAGAATTTAGAACTGATTCAAAAAGACAAAGACAAAGAGACGGTAGCCAACACAAATCGTTCATCGAGATATTACACACAATCATTAATATACAGCCACCCCGAACTAAACCATTTCATGAAGATAGCTGTGAGAACATTTATGGCGTAACGGAATTAAAAATATGCATCTGAATTTGTTCTCAGCACTGGTGAAAAACAATATTAAATAAAAGGGGAAGGTATTCATTAACAAATATTGAAAAGCAGGATAAAATTTCATTGATAATACCTTACTTATTTCGTCCAAACATGAGCAAATTGGGGGAACCAATTTTGTTACACAATAAAAATACATTCCATTGAATGTTAAATTAAAGAAATCTGAACTGAACATCGTCAGGGAAGGATTTACAATCAACAAGCATTAATCCACTCATACGCACGAAGCAAAGCGAATCTCATCCAACTTAGAATGCTGACACGAAGCAGAAGCAGGCGCCGCTATCGTAGCCGGCGAAATTCGGCGAGCCAGGATGTAGCACACAACACAAGGAAAATAAATTTCGTAGTTCGCTCTGGTCTGTCTTTCTTTACTTGAGATGGTACGCGATAATAGGGAGATTAATTTCCATTCAAATCAAACTGTGAGCATGCGGAATTATTGATACACACGGCATGTGTCTGTTACATTACATATTCGCATCCCACTGAAGGGGAAGTGCTTAAAGATTGTATTCATTTCAACAAAAAGAAGCAAGAATATACAATAGGAAGGCACTGGTGTGTGAGCAATGGCGAGAACTCAAGTGAGTAATTATAAACCCTTGAGGTCGGAGTTCGGAGCCACGTGGTTCCGAAAACCAGAAAAAATACAAAAATTCAATTTCTGGAAAATAAAGAAAAATAGCTACAGCATGCATCCCTTAGAAATGCGTAGCATATCGTAAGGAAACTAAAGAAATACAGTTAGACGCGATTGGGAAGGTTTTACACGGATGGACGAAGTCCAGTCTTCAAAAATAAGAAAAAAGTGGAATAAATTCGAAGTCGGAGTAAATCAACAAAAAAATACGGCATACAGCCCCTAGAAATACGTAGTATTTCATAAGCAAGCTAATAAAGGGGGTCATAGAAGGCTAGGAGAGAATTTACTGGGGGAGTCTGAATGCAAAGTACAAGTTGGAAACGAAACAGCAATTTAAAATGGATGGCGAGGAGATCACGATGTACTAAAGGAAATCAAAAGGATACATGCAGAATTTCTTGCCTGAAGGTTATAGAAACGGACACAGGGGTAGCTGAGGCTTTTTTCTAAGAACACACCACGTGGAGCATGTATCACTCGCGGATGGAGAAAACGGAAAATAATATTTCACATGCACTACACAGAACAAAATATTCACGCATATTAGTCGTGTTCCACAAAGCTCGAAAGAAATTAAACAGAGTTCATACACCGTCAGCTAGTCTCACACACAGGTTACCAGTTCCCAGCTGTTATCAAACCGAAATAAGTTTCATATCCACCACGTTCACCTATGCAAAATCACCAGACTGAAATTGAATACATTTCCGTACATGATCGGAGAAACTTATCCCGAAAAATGAACCTAAGTTCTGAAGTCTAACAAACCAGACAACGAATCGCTACCATCTCAAGGAAGGAAAGAAAGTCTGAACGTCTTACCAGATCGAAGCGCAGCCACAGAATGTCTAGTCGGCCCATGAACCCGCCACCAGCGGGCAGAAATCCTCCGGAAATCGGCAAAACCCAGGAAAAACGAGATGGTGGGGGAGAGCTTAAACTTGCGCCTCTTGCCGAGGCTCGCTAACTGGGCATTGCCAACCGAACTTGAAACGACGGGGTGGAGGAACCTCTTTGGTAGCATCAAAAGCAGAGGTTGGTAACGACTACCTATCGACATGAAGCCAGAGATGCAAAGCGTGCAGCCAGCAGCCGACACTGCTCAGACTGCCAAACTAGAAGATTCTCATACATGCACATATAGAATAAAGCAAGTACACATTCTCACAGGGACAGTGGCGTCATGGAGAAACCGTTCATCGTGCCACATTCATAGATACAATGATAAATTATTAGCATAATAAAATCCTAGCAATATTAACACAGTATTACAGAAAATAACATTTAAAACATGAAATAAAATGCTATTTCTCATACCTCGAAACGAATGGGGTTCTCGTTTAGCAAAAAAGCCCACCTAGTGAACTTAGATAAATTACAAAGTTAAAAACGTAGGGAAGACGGCAGACAGCCGTCTTTCAATTTTCGCATTCGGAAGAGAATGTTGACGATTGGAGTTTCGTAAATAGCTCACGCCGTACCGAGGAGCGCCGTTGTTTTAATGATTACTATCCCAGATAGTACAGTAGCAACAACGTAGAGAATAGCTGAAACATGCATAACGGTAGACAATAATATTTTCTTCGTTTCTTAAAACTAAATTGATTTTTTAAAATATTCCGAAAACTCACTGTGCTTTGAATGGTGTGTGAGCAAACTACGGCAGCAATAGAGGCCTCACAAGGATGGGGAATGCTGCGAATGTTGTTACCAAAGTCACGTGGAGCCAATAACGCCCATCCCCTCTGCAGAGCTGGTCTAAGTGTTGTAGAGCGGCTTGGTTCTGACGTCAGGCAGGACATCCCAGACATGCTCTGTGGGATTCAGACCGGAAGAGCAAGCAGGCCACACGATGAGCACAATATCTCCCGCTTCCAAGGCTACGCCATCCACCCGTCCTCTATGACGTCGAGAATTACCGTCCACCAATACGAAGTCGGGGCCCACAGCACCTCGTGACAGCCACACAGCAGGTACCAAGATAGTGTGCGATACCTCAAAGCGATGGCAATTCCTGCGTAAAATTTCATGATGAGGTTGTAATATTTCTGGCTTCAGCCATCATATTAATATTTGAGAATTGCTTCGGTGCAGCAGGTTAAAACCAGCAGGCGACAGATGGTAAAAGCTGGTGAGAACCACGGCAGGTGCTACCAGGGAGGTCCCCGAGCGGCAAGTACTGAACGCCGATTGGCTGTAGTACTGGCGGCCACGCGCCAAAACGCGTTCATATTTTTATTAATACTAAGAAACTAATTATTTATTCCATTTCAAACTCAAGTTAGGAAACCTCTCAAAGCCAAGCTATACCCTGACAAGAAAACCAGAAAACATATTCTAACTATTGCAAAATTAATAAACAGAACAATATAACACAGACGATGCACGGCGGCCATGTTTGCGCGCCAAATTGTGGTGCGAAGGCAGCCTTGCATCCAGCCGCCACAGAACACGCTCTCGGAGGAGTAACATGTCGCGTATGTAGGCGGTCATCAGACATAGATTAATCATTTCAGAACAGTGTGAAATGACTTTATATTGACTTTTCAGTTGAGACAATGTGTGTCAAGTGTATATTACTATGCGGTTTGCTAGTTTTCAAAAATCAAACGTTTGTAAATCTATCGGACCAAACTGTGTGGTCATCAGTCCGTAGCTTACAAACTACTTAAACCTAGGTAAAGTAACCTAAGGACAAACACACATACACCCATGCCCAGGGAGGACTCGAACCCCCACGGCGAGCAACCGCGCGCTCCGCAGCGAGACGCTTTAGACCGCTCGGCTACTCCACCGCGGCTTGCTAGTTTTCTGCATTATTTAAATAAATTAGCTGGCATCCCAATAACTTCAGAATCATTCCGTTATTAGATGAGTTCCTGTCAATACTTAATAATTTCAGCTTCACCTCAAGAAAATGTTCAAATGTTTCTTAAGCTTAAGGGACTTACTTGCGGGGTCATCAGTCCCTAAACTTACAAAGTACTTATGAACTACCTTATACTCAAGACGACACAAAAATCCATGCCCGAGGGGGGATTCGATCCCCCGACCGTAGCGGCCGTGCAAACTGTGACTGGCGCGCCGCAGACCGCTCGGCAACTGCGGCCGGCTCACCTCAAGAACTCCGACCTGTGTGCTACCGTATGCGTGGGGACGACATCTATAGAAGATGTCAGGTTGGTGAACTTTAGAATTTCTACTCTTCACACAGTGCAGTGGGGAGTAATTACAACCCTCGCATACACTGTATTTTGGTACAAACGCAAACTGTTGTGCGTCTTCCATGGCAACATGGAAGAGGAAATAAAATGATATAGGACAGGTTTGCACACGCCCTACAGAAATTTTCCCGTTGTAAGGTGTTGGAGTTGTTTTCATAATCCCTGCTCACACCATTAGGGATCATCCTCGATATCGGTCTCTTTCCAGATGCGAATCCATCGGAAATTTGACGCACCGCTCGACTGTCCACGTGGGATGTGGACTTCTCGACTCGAGGATGCGTCAGGAGTACGCAAACAGCACGTCTCCCACGTAAAAGCCACTCTGACGAAACCGTCTGTACACTCTTTGCCTCGATACAACTCCTCTAGTGGATGCCGCAAGGTCATATTCCAGCGTCCGTCTGGTACTAAGACAACCGCCGACGTTCCCTTACAGCCAAATAAAGGTCCTCTCCTTCTGATGTCACATGTGGTCAATATCGCGATACAGTTTCGGTCGATACGAACTGTCACCACATCTGGAAAGAACAGAACGACTGACATTTAATAATGAGGCGACGCCAGTTTGTGACTGTCGTGCTTCCATTCTTCTACCCCCGCATAGAGCAGGCACGGCCAAACAGCGCCCTCGCCTCTGCCGCGTCCCTGCCCCGCGCACTACGCGCAGCGGCGTGTGCGGCACAGTGGCAAGCAGGCTAAAACCGAATTTTGTGCGTCACAAGTTTTTTCACTTTCTCCTGCTTTTTAATACTTTCAAATGCTATGTTTTGTGCACTTTATTATTTCCACTTATTACATTTTGACAGCACATTTCATACCATTGATATAATATATGTTTAAAAAGAATTTGCATTTCTTTTTTATATGCGATAGCTATATACAATATGATCATATAATTCTATACTTAAATTTTTTTCGCAGTGATATAATGTATGTTACGTAATATCTCTGTTGTTCTGAGCTTGAAATGTTCCAAATTATCCTTTATTTTTAAAGAATTCAGTAAAGATTTCTATATATATTAAACAGCTTTAATGCAAATGGTTTTGTTTTTCGAGAACGATAAGTATTTCTGCTAATCACATGAATATTGCGTAATGCGCTTATTTCATTAAAGAATAAAGTTATTGCTGTGGCGAATGAAAAAAGGTAGCAAATATATATTAGTTCTATAATCCCGATTATAAAAGTGCTCTACGACATTGCCATTTCCACTAAGTAGCTTCACTGTGTTGCAGAAAGTGCCTTCATTCGTGTCCCCCTTGCAGCGTTTGGCATATACGTAGTTGCCTCATTCCCACATATGCTGCAGGTATTGCAGTGGTGGAGGAAGAGCGCTAGCATCTTTTTGGCCCACTTTAGGTTACGGCAGTAACACTAAAAGTGGGCCTTTGCGATTGTCTTTTGACAGCTCGAAATTTAAATGAAAATAACGGTTTAACTATTCATCTGACCCGAAAATTGAATAACCTAATTTGTAGAGGAGAAAATTCTCTACAACTTTGCTCGTTTATGTTTTTTTCCATATCTCGTAGCGTTTCAAAGATATTTGCAAAAATAACGGCGATTTTGGGATATATGTCTGTTTGTCTGTCTGTCCGTCCGTCTGTCTGTCCGTAACGTGTTCCCTGTTTTGAAGACGAACTGTTCAACCGATCAGCACCAAATTTTACAGACATCTCCCCTTTTCAAATTTTTCGGACAAAAAATACGGTAGTAATACCTAAAAAAGCCGCTTGTAATATAATTGTAATTGGAAACGAACCGTTCATCTGATACGAAAATTGAATAACCTAATTGCTAGAGGAGAAAATTCTCTACAACTTAGATCCCTTATGTTTTTTTCATGTTTCGTATCGTTTGAGACATATTTGCAAAAATAACGGAGATTTGACACCCTCCATTGAATTAACGAAAACCAGCCGTTAGGAGATGTCACGTGACTTTCCTCGCGCAGAACTCTCTGTGGCATACGCCATCTTGCGCGTATTTGATTATTTTCTTATTGTAACTTACAAGTTGTCATTTCAAAGCAATGGCGCACTGAAGAATTAACAAAAATACATCGTTCTTCGTACGATAAATGATAATCTAGTGTCTACAAATGCCATATTAGCATCAGTTAACAAGGCGTTAGACTATGACGCCAAAGGTCGGTGGTTCGGAACGCGTCACAACATAAAGTTTTTTCCTAAAAGGGTTTCACACACTCTTGTTAATTTTTTATTATTTAGATTATTATTTTGGTCCAAAATGTTTGCAAAAAACTTATAATACTACAAATATAAAGTGGGCCGTAAAACACGTCAGTGCGTTTTTTTTTTTTTTTTTTTTTTTTTTTAAATAGGAACTGGGGGAAAATGCACCTAAAAACAATCTTTTTTTTAGTTTTTTATCTGTGTTTTAACAAAAAATATTTACTTGTAAGAATGAGACTCTATAGCTCTTATACAAAATTATATTATAATAGCATATTTATGATATTAGTTCATTTAAGAAACATAAATCTTTCAGAAGAAGCCAACTGTATATATGAGGAGTGTGAATGTACAGTACTAATATAATCCCATTTGAGTCACAAAGTTTTTCTTCTATTCATGTTTTTGATATTTTCTAAAGCTTCGCATAGTGATTCTGCCATACAAACACTAATTGTTACCTAAACAGTAAGTGGTTTGCTTGTTTTGCCGTTCGTCGCCCACATTACAGAGTTGCGCTTCCTCTGTTACTTCGTTTACGTCGGATCTGATATCGGCACAATCCAGCGCAGAGCAGTGCTGTGCGGTCGCACTATTTCCGCAGCTCTCTCTCTCGCTCCGTTGCCGACACTAGCGACACACGGTCGCGGCCGGGCCGGTAACTACAGTGTACTCAGCTCGCGGGGCGCGGGCGCGACCGCCGGACGGAAATGTTGGCCGTGCCTGGCATAGAATCTGTTAACCGTCTTTTCTGTTCAGTTCTATACTGTCTGTCAATGTTTCGTTTGGAACATGATTGTACGGAAACTCGCTGACAGTTTGTATGATTATATCATGATTTGACACAGGACGGGGAAATGGCGGTTTGTTAATTAATTTTGTGCACCTGTGTAAGTAATAGTGGATGTTATACTGACGGTTGTAAATGAACATGTACAGTGAGAGGAAATATGGGAAATGAAACAAGGAGATTGTGTGGTGCATTGCTCGTGATAAGAAAAGATGCACAGAGTTATCTAAAGGGAGATACGCCGGCCGCGGTGGCCGAGGGGACTGAGGCGCTCCAGTCACGGTCTGCACGGCCACTACGGTCGGGGGTTCGAATCCCCCCTCGGGCATGGATATTTGTCACGTCCTTAGTTGTAAGTAGTTCATAAGTAGTTTGTAAGTTTAGGGACTGATGACCCCGTAGTTATGTCCCATAGACTCTACAAACATTTGAACATTTTGAAAGGAAGATACACTGATGACATGAAGAATCAAGTGGACTACCTTGGGATGCGTCAATATGAATCTGGCAATATATGGAACATTAGGAAAAGGGTTTAACCAACAGTGGGTGGTAAGTAAATTAATCTTGATTATCATAGTCCACCAGTGAGTGGGCGGAAGTAACATTAAGTACAATGGCGTAATACGCTGATTCGTAAGTACGAATATTACCGAAATGACATAAACGACACCTACACGCAGATCGACCAAACCTTTTTATTATTATATTGTTTTATTTTTTCGTTTGTAGCCTTCGTGCAGTTCACTTAAAGAACTATTGTATAGCAGGGCTAATACTTTTAGGTATCTGAATGTACATTTTAAATTTCTTCATTTATCTAATCATCGTTACTCTCACTGTGACATGAGAAATACGCGAAACTTGGTGTCCTGTAACACAGGGAACGCAGGGGAAGCAGCGGAAGAAGGCGCTCCACTTTTGATATTGAGCGTCACGTAAGAGGCTCTGAATTCCGCCGGCGTCTAATATCATAGCAGAGTGGCCACTTCTTGGTCAATATCATGCCGGTCGACGAAAACAGAAGAGCTTCCCTGTGGACGGGGGCCCATCTGCCTACAGCAGGACGCAACAAAACCTGTCATCTTTACACAGGTTCACCGAGCTTCAAAGCAAGAACGCTGTTACACAGCCCGGGTAGACTATGCATAATATGTGGTAAAACGCGTCTGTGAGTTCCCACCGAATCTTATTACTGGAGGTCGCTACTTCTAGAGGTGAATGGAAGGAATTCAATTACCTTTCAACATAAAGAATCTCAAAACGACGCTTCCTGACGTCTTATACCTTCATTTTAATATACGTGAACACACAATTGTAGTATATGCTGTAATCAATAGTTCAAACTGACAAGGATAAAAGTATACGATAATAATATAAGTGATAATAAAAGTAATCTATATCTATAAATTTGAATGTCTGTTCGGTGTACGTTTTTCACGTCTGAACCACAAGACATAAAGAGCTAAAATTTGTACAGTTACTAATATCTACCTGGGGAAGGCTTTAGGCACGCTTTTATGGCGATCGAATTGCCATTTATATGTATATATTAATGCGAATGTTTGTTCGGTGTACGCTTATCACGCCAGAACGACAAGACGCAGATACTTCAATATTTGTACAGTTTCTAATTTATACCTGAGGAAGGTTTTAGGCACGGTTTTATAGCGATCTGATAGATATTTAGTAATTGAAGAATAAAACGCGAAATGCGCAACAATAATTATTCTTTAAAAATTATATTTACTCTTTGACAATGGTTTTATTGGTTGCATTGTTGCTTGAGGGTTGATAGTGATAAAAGGGTTGGAAGGTTTTCGGTGTATATAAAATTCTACGTGTGTGTGTTAATATTTCGCTCTGCAGCGAAAACTACAGAACGCAAACGAATGGTCTGTGTGTAATTGTTGTCAGAAGTCTCCCGTTGTACTCCATAGCAGTTCAGCTATAAGGAGTTGGAAGATATGGTGGATGAAAGTCGTCAGATTATAAAAACAATATGGGAATGAAGGCCAGCGATGACGTTGGCGACTCTATAGCAAGGAGGTTACATACACCGAAACGTGATGCCACAGACCATATCTTTGGTCTATGCGTGCTACAATGTCTTCAGCTCTTTCTCTGTAAGGTAAGCATACGAATAAGGAAATACAAGAATAAATAAATAAAGCAGTAAAAAAGAAATTTCCTTTAATACAGACATACAGCACTTATACAAATGAATACATACCTGCAAAATTATACAATTGTACAACATATAACTCAATAAATATGAGATCGTAGGCTTTTTATATGTCATTTGTGTTTTGAATACTATCTTTCTTTGTTTGGATACTTATAATTTTGTGCATTATGCGAGACACCCTTATTTCTTATTTATTCTCCGGTAAATATAACATGCTTTTTGTAGAGAAAAGGAGATAGACAGAGAGAGAGAAAGGATAGGAGAAGTACTAACGCAAAGCAGGAATAAATACTCGGGCGAAGCCGGATTTTCAGCTAGTGTTACTATAAGGGGCGCAACGATCCGTTTGCAGGGCAGCTGCAAATGTGTGGTTACGAGCCACCACTCGTTTCAGTGTGACAAAATATTCTCCTACTCAGTACAAATGCATTTGAGATGTAAACTTGTAGTTTAAGTCATCATGGAACGTAACTTAAACTTAATCACAGCCTAGGTCGCCAAGACATACAGGACTACTTCTGATATTAGTTACTCTACAAAACCGTAGCTTTTACAATTTTTCCATTGGTCGTTTTGGTATTTTATGGGATACTGTATTCATTACTACAATAAGTCACGAATTTTGTCAAACACCTCCAGATCTCCCATAAATCTTGACAAGACTAGAGGCCTTGTGGACTTATCCGTCTTGGACGATACTGTAGTGTTAGACAATATTATCTTGCATTTATGGACAGATATCCTGTATCATGACGAGGTCAGCGTTACTGGTAGAGTGTGGTCTGATGTCCTGTCACCACGCCTTCCACCCCAACACGGAAATTTGTGTGCCTCGTCTTCTGCGCTTGGTGTAATCCCATGTGAAAATGCGACAACGTTTCCGGAGTCAGGCGGGACGTGGATAGCAGCGTGAAATTCACCTATCTGGATGTGGGAAACCACCTGAATGCCATATCCAGGCACTGCGGCCCGTCGTCAATATGACGGGTGGGTTAGATCTGGAGCAGTGCATCTCCTCGAATCTCGGTAGCATTGCAATAATGCGAGCGGCTATTCGGCCGCTTGAGATGTCGTCTTACATCAATAGCAAAATATCCTATTAACACGCTCGAAGTAGATGGAAATTAAGAGAAAATTATACATTTCAGGTTATTAATCTGTGTTAATTGGAACGATATTTCATGCTGAAATTAGTGGGGCGCGTAACCAATCATTCGTTGTTAGCTCAGAACTGAATTGTTTCCAAACTACGGTTATCAGTTATTATCATACCAGCAAAGAACGCAGTATTTCCGATTTATTTATGTATTGCAGCCTTCTGTTAATTCCTTCTCTCCTCCTCTCTCTCTGCCTGTTCATCTCCTCCTCAGCCTCTATCTACCTCTGCCTATTCATTCTCCTCCTCGCTCTATGGTTAACTATTAGGTTGGGGTTAAGCCATGCTGCAGTGCCAACAAGATCTCAGAGTCTCAAAGGTGTGGTTCCGATATGTTTTATTGTAGTTTAGTGATACAGCATTTTACTCAAAGCAGAATACATGCTGAGTTATCTTTACGCACGCGAGATGACCGAGGAACGTCACAACACCAATTAAACCGCTTTTCAGGTTGTGACTTTACGAAAGTATTGTCTGTACAATCACGCAATTAGTAGAAGTAATGGTATTGTTTGGAAAGATAAAGGACTGGCAGTGGACCGCGGCAAGCAACATGTAAGTCATCTTCGCTGTCGGAATAATTACGTACCTCTCATGATTCTAAAAATAATTTCAGTATCTCAAAAATTACAAATGTTGATGACTACTATAACGAAATATAGAAAAATCAAGAATATTTCATGCAATTTCAACAAACTATGGTTTACATGATAGCTTATTGGGTCTAGCTGTCATCTTGAAAGCGTCACACTTGTATACAATTATTTAATGACTAATTTCAACTGATATAAATTTATAAACAGATCATCATGTTCTCCACACTAACATTGAAAATAGAAGTAGCATGGTTTACCTCTGGTATATTTAATTTAGTGTGTCGATTTATTGTACACTTTGCCAATAATTTACGTAAATACACTCCTGGAAAATGAAAAAAAGAACAGCATTAATTCGTCGATCCAGCAGAGGCAAATTTTATTGACACATTCTTGAGGTGGTGTACAACACACGATCACACGGGCAGAGCCATACGCACGTGAGTACAGTCACCAGAGCGTCTGCAGTGTTGGTGTTAGTACTGTATATACCCTCCTTTTGCAGCACCACAAGCTGTAATTCTTTCGTGGAAACAATCGTAGAGGTTCCGAATGTGGTTATGTGGAATGGCCTGCCACGCAATTTCCACCTGGTGCCAGAGTTGAGCCAGTTTTCGTACCGCTCATGCACACCGCCCAACATGAAGTTTCATGCTGTTCCAAATCTGCTCAATGGGGGAAAGATCTGGGGATCGAGCTGGCCAGGGTAGTTGACGTACATCTTGAAGAGCTCATCGGGTGGTACGGGAAACATGTGGATCTGCATTGTCCTGCTGGTAAAGCATATCACCTTGCTGGTGCATGAGTGGTATCAAGACGGGTTAAATGATGGTTTCATTATACCATGCACCCTTCAATGTTCTACAGACGGTCACTAGAGGAGAATGACGAGTGTAGACTATCGCTCCCCTCACAATGATGCACGATCATGTGTGCCGTTAGAGTATCCTCCGCTCACGCCCCAACATCGATCAGCCCTCCTCCAATGGTGTCATGACAGGCACTTAAGAAGGGACGAATGGGGACGTGTTGTCTTCTGTGATGAGAGTCGTCGCTGTCTCGGTGTTAGTGATGGTCGTACTCGTGTGTGGTGTCGTGCAGGGGAGCGCAAAAATCTGGAGTGTTCGCGACTGAGGCAAACGGGGCCGACACCTGGCATCATGGTGTTGGGAGCCATGTCCTACACTGGCCGTTTTCCTCTGGTGGTCGTTGTGGGAAAATTTAACAGTACAGGGCACATTGGAACCATCATTCAACCCGTCTTGCCACCGTTCATGCACCAATAAGGCGCCGTGCTTTTCCAACAGGACAGTGCACATCCACACGTATCCCGTACAATCCAACGTGCTCGTCTAGGTGTACTTCAAGTACCCTGTCCATCATTATCCCCAGATCTGTCCCCCATTGAGCATGCCTGGGAGCGGATGAACGTCATCTTGGCGCGGTCTACACGACCGGCACGAGATCTGGTCCAACTGAGGCATCAGATGGAAATTGCATGGCAGGTCATACCGTAAGACTTCATTCGTCACCTCTAAGATCGTCTTCATGAGAGAGTTGCACCCTGCATTGCTGCAAAAGGAGGGTTTACACAGTACTAACGCCGACATTGTGCACGCTCTGGCGACTGTACTGACGTGCGTATGGACCTGACTGCGTGATCGTGTGTTGTATACATCCTCAAGAATGTGTCAATAAAATATCGCTCTGCTGGGTTGACGAATTCATGGCGTTTTATTTTCCAGGAGTGTATTCCGTGGCATGAGCGGTCAAGCTTATGAAAGTTGGCTTGTCTTTTTATTGATTTAAGACTTTATGTAATAATAATTAATAGTCATCTGGGGACTGAACATTATTATTTTGTGTATTTAAATAATGTTATATTAGTAAGGAAGTTGTTTCAGATGCTCAGAAATCTCTCATGTTAAGTTGTATACGATTTTGGAAGGGATGGCCGTTGGGCAAGGGACAGAACTGGTGGGGAGACAGGAAGTGAGTGATGCCGTGCGCGGAAAACAGAACTCCATGTGTAGTCTTGGTAGAAGAAACCTTCTGGGTGGGAGGAGTCATCCGGTCGGGCAGGGTCGGGACTCTAATTTGGCGAGAACAAGTGAACGCCAGTGCAGCTGATATGTGATATGTTTTTATACAAGGACTTATGAGTGTAGAAATAGTGATTGCTAAACTTAAATTATTTTGAACTGTCGACATTTTTATGTTGAGTGCTCGCGAAATATACAAGCGTTTCTGTGTTTCTTAAAGTTATGATTACTTAGGGGAAAGTGCTCCCAATTTCTTATCGCAGACTGTTTAACCATTTTATTCTATTTGTGATTAATATTTCTGACCACTTCGAATAAGAAACAATTTCAATAAATAAACCTTATTCAACTAGATCTCTGACTTTGAGTGCAACATTTTTTAACCTTAGAATACAACCATTTTTATTAATGAACCAGTTATTTTATATAATATTTATTATTTGTATCGCAAACTATATCCTGTGTATAGAGTGTTTTTTAAGAACAGAATCATAGGTAAAAGATAATATCTGCAACTAAGGTAGTAGCTGGGGCATGAAAGCAGACATATACGATTCGACCTTAAGATAACATCGAGCCAAACTTCTAAATCAGAACCGTACATAGCCTAATACGTAGGTTGTCACAGCGTATAGTCACCCTTGCTTTAATTTTAGCTGTGATAAATGCGGTGTCGGAAACAGCGTAAAGGCGCAAGGTCCCTCGACACACGACACTCACGATAGCAGTAAGTCAGAAAATATCTGTCAAGCTTAAGGGACTTAACTGCGGGGTCATCAGTCCCTAAACTTACAAACAAAATATGATCTGCTTTATACTAAAGACGACACAAACACCCATGCCCGAGGGGGGATTCGAACCCCCAACGGAGAACGGTGCCGGCCGCGGTGGCCGAGGAGACTGAGGCGCTCCAGTCACGGTCTGCACGGCCACTACGGTCGGGGGTTCGAATCCCCCCTCGGGCATAGATATTTGTGCCGTCCTAGTTCGTAAGTAGTTCATAAGTAGTTTGTAAGTTTAGGGGCTGATGACCCCGTAGTTAAGTCCCATAAGCTTAACAAACATTTGAACATTTTTGGAGAACGGCCTCGCGCATCGTAGCATAGCATAGCATAGCGCTCGGCCGCTCCGCCACGGCAGCAGTAAGACAACCACAACTGCCGTATAAGCGAAAAGTGACAAAACGGAAAAAAACAATGTTTACGGATGGAGAAGGGAGACAGCTGGAGTTTATTATTCAGTGACTGTGGTAGGGCATGTGTGGTGCCTGTTTGCAGGGAAATGAGTTTATATAAGCAGGCAAGCAGGGAATGCGTCCGTAGCTGGGGGGAATATTGTTGTTCTACCGCGCAGGTGGGCGAGATAGCGCCTCTGGCTGCGGAGAATATTGTTGTTATACCGTACAGGCGAGCTTCGGTACCGCCACAGCTGGCCGCGAGACCACGAGATCAAAATTCTCAGTACCAGAGTTAGTAACTGCACAGGAGTCAAAGAATACAAAGCAAACGATGTACATTCGCCGCTCACAAGTTTTAAGTGTACCCAGAACAAGTTTACCGTGGATCTAGTTTATTTTTGCGCTTTTATAGCGCTGCGGAAACGTATAAGCTAGCTTCCAATGGAATGCGCTAGTGAGGAGTGGCGTTCTCGGATGTTTCACGAAGTGGTCTCCGGTTCGCGGCCCAAACACCTTAGGCACAGATACGAAAGGAGAAAAAGGAAGGAAGATTATCGGTTAACGCCCCGTCGACAGCATGGTCATTAGACGCGGAGATTACGCTCGGATTGTTTGGGTACGGACGGGGAAGGAAATCGGCCGTGCCCTTTGAAAGTAACCATCCCGGCATTTGACACGAGTGATTTAGGGAAATCACGGAAAACCTAAATCTGGATGGCCGGAGGTGGATTTGAACCACCGTCCTTCCGAATGCGAGTCCAGTGTGCTACCACTGCGCCACCTCGCTCGGTCGGGCGGCAATAACCTGGTAGGCTGACTGATCGATGAAGACATCGGAGTACACCACAGCCTGCACCGTAGGTCCATCTGAATTGGACAGTGACGATCCGAAGACAGTGCGCTACCCGGTGGTGGTTCTTGAGTCCACTTTCCGCCATTGAAGTCTGCAGTTTTCCCTTCCAGTCAGAAGACTTCCATGCCGGGTCGATGACTGCAGCTAGTGCAAGTAGGCAACTACTGCGCACTGGGTCGTAACTTCTCCTGGCGCATGCTGTATGTACGTCACGTGACACGACCGGAGACCACTCCTGCTCGACAGCTGTCTGACCTAACTTATCTTATCACACTGTCCTCGTTGCTACAACCGGCCAACGTACGATTCACTCCAGTTTTACTTACACTTCTAATCATTTCTCTATTGCCGCACGGTATGACCAGTTTGTAAGTCTAGGGACGGATGACGATAGGAGATTGGTACAATAGGTTTACAAAACTTGAAAATTTGAACTTCTCTATTTTCACTAGTTCCTGTACATTATTTACGCTATAATCGCCTAGTTCTAGCAACTCAACAGACTGAAAAAACAATATGAAGAGGCTGATACCAGAGATGAATCTTAAGCCATGTCTTTTTACAAATATTAATAATTATGTATTACGTTTGAAAGGTCTGAAAGACATACCAATATTTAGAAAATAATTATTTATTCTGTTCTGTCTTCAATCTTGTAAAAATCGTAACTGTACATGGTTAATTAATATCAAGAAAACTAGAATAGGCTAGTGCTTACGTATTTGCAAAATCTACATTTAGTAACGACGAATTAAATCTCGCCCCGCAGGAATAGCTGAGCGGTTTTTTGCACCTTCTCAGGGTCTGCGAGGGTGCTCCCGGCGGAGTTTCGAGTCCCCCATCGAGCATGGATAGGTATGTGTAGCTCTTAGCTTAAGTACGGGTAAGTTACTTTAAGTAACTTGTTAGCCTAGGAACTGATGACCGTATTACTTTGATACCACAGATTTACAAACATTTAAATATTTTTAGATTAAATTTCACTAGGTTAGTTTAATGCTGTATTTAAAAAAAAAATCACTTCCAATTTGACTCAAAACGATGTAATATTCTGTAAACTACAATTAATGTACAATGTATACGATCACTGCTGAAATCAATGGAATGATCGCAAATTGCCGTCTCACAATGTCGACGCATGTAACTTCTGTCACACGAAATTTCAAACTTGAATACTTTATTGATGTTCCCTATATATACTTTAATAATTAATTGATCTGTTTTATATAGGTACATCGACTCGTTATTAGGACTGTAACCTTAATTTGGACTTATCCATAAGTTTAACTGAACAGCTCAGTCAAAGATATTCCTGGTATGGAATCAGTACTGAACACAGGCATGTCACTTTGTAGATGCTACATGTCCTTTGGTTATGCATGGTTTATCTTCGACGAGAAAAAGCTTCGGAGTTTGGATAAAGGAAAATGGTGACATGCCATATTATGACATGTACACGCTGAAACGAAACGGTTAGTTGATAGGAAGTTTTATGACCCAAAATTTATATAGATTTGAAATAGATAATTGTTTAATTTTTATTAAAAAAGAGGACCTGCAACACTTCGACCCACCTTTCAAATACAGGACTGTTGTTTATGAATTCCACATTACTTGATGTATCGATAGCTTTAATGACATGTTATATCTAAAATGGTCGCCGCATTAGTAACATAGTCTCACATGGTTTTCTCATTATCACATATCACACTACTTGAAAACTTTAAATTTCAGTTTAACCACCTATGCTGGTTTAGAAGGGTGATTTCACACTCATGAATCACCTTGTCTACGATCCTACTGGTAAACATAGCATTTGCTCTATTTATAACAACATATGATGAACATAAATCGTATTCGTTAGCAGTTTATACTCTATATCCGGAACTGTACAGCAGCAATACTCAACTAAAATGTACATAGTTTGCTATCTACGGCTGATTGGTATTTCGTACCTGCATTAATCATGCCAACGTTATAGTAAAAAAAAAGTTCAAATATTTGTAAATATATCGGACTTAAATGCGTAGTCATCATTCTGTAGCTTACAAACTACTTAAGCTAAGGGAAACTAACCTAAGAACAACACAAACATCCATCCCCGAGGGGGGATTCGAACCCCCGACGGCGGATGGCCACGCGCACCGCAGCACGGCGCTCCAATACGCGCGGCTAACCCACCGCGGCCGTTTTAGTCACATCAAGGCATTTTAACTGCAATTTGATTAAGTTAAATGTTTGTAAAGCCGACCGCGGTGGCCGAGGTGACTGAGGCGCTCCAGTCACGGTCTGCACGGCCACTATGGTCGGGCGTTCGAATCCCCCCTCGGGCATGGATATTTGTGCCGTCTTTAGTCTTAGCTAGTTCATAAGTAGTTTGTAAGCTTAGGGACTGATGACCCCGTAGTTAAGTCCTATAAGTTGTACAAACATTTGAACATTTTTTTGTTTGTAAAGCCAAGGGATTTAACTAATTTGGTCATCAGTCCCTAGGCTTACAAACTACTTAAACTAACTTACGCTAAGGATAACACACACACGCCCATGCCCGAGGGAGGACTCGAACCTCCGAAGGTGAGCAACGGCGCGCTCTGCAGCAAGGCGGCTTATAGCGCTCGGCCACTCCACCGCAGCTCGTTTAATTGGATCCGAAAGCACACACACACATTGCTGAAAAATTAATACAATATCATGTGGTTTTACAATTCTCTCAAGATTAATTGTTGAAATATCACATTTTGAGAACATAAAATGATTACATTTACAGAGCAATAGCTCAAATTAGTACATAATGTAGCCTCCAAGGGCGACAACGTAAGCGCTGATTCTGGCATCCATTCAATCATACATGTAGTGAATACTGTCTTAGGATACATTATTTCGACCTGTTCACCATCAACTTCAAGAACTGTGGGTTGACGAGTTGCACCGTTCTGTTGTCTTATCCTACCTTACACGTGCCTCGACTGGAGACAAGTCCGAAGATCGTGCAGGACGGGACAGTTGCTGCACTTCTTGTAGAGCACGTTGCAGTGTGTGGCGTTTATTCTGCTGGAACAGCACAATAACTTCCGTTGTAAGAGTGGCAAAAGAACGGATCTTCAAACATTCCGCACGGCCCAGGCGCTGATCAGAATTCCTTCAATAAATATCCTATGTGCACGAGAGTTGTAGCTCATCGTACCCCAGACAGCAATGCCTGGGTTCTGGTCAGCGTGTTTTCGACAATGCTCGCCAGGTCTACATGTCACTTGTGTGCAGGCAAAGTCTGCCTTCATCGCTGAAGACGTCTTCCCGACATTCCATGTTGCAAGTGAGCTTCTTCGGCACTAATCGAGCCTGTACATCGACGTTCTGGCGTGAATGAAACACGGGATAGAAGTTTGCGGTCCCGTAAGTACCACTGCTAGTAACCGACTGGGAACATTTTGTATTGTCTCTTCTGGGTTTACAAATCATCTTCTCTGTAGCTGTACGATCTGCCACTGATGCCCTTACATTACGACGATATTGGCGGATGTCTGTACTGTGCGGACGTCCAGAAGCTCGTTTAAGGTTGTGACGATGTTCACGTGAGCATTGCAGTTTTGCTCAACTGACGCAGTACGTGCAATTTGTATTGCAATTCTCCGAATGTTACCCCTTTTAAACTCGCCCAGTTGTCTGTGGGAAGCACGAATGTTCCTCTGTGTTGCTTCACACGTTGATGTCACACTGAGCCTTATGGCTGAAAATATTCCCTATTGAAGAATATACATAGATGGCAGCGATGTCACTAAGCTGTCTGTTGGAGGACGACGTTGAAACCATAATCAGTATATCTACTGCCAGTCCCCCCCCCCCACCCCCCCCCCTCCCAAACCTCACCGCACTTGCATTCGGGATGACGGTGGTTCAAATCCACCTCTGGTCATCCAGACTTAAGTTTTCCGTGATTTCCTTAAATCACTCTAGGCAAATGCCGGGATGGTTCCTTTGAAAGGGCGAGGTCGATTTTCTTCCCCATCCTTACCCATCGGGCGTGAGCTAAGTCTCTAATGACCACGCTATCAACGGGCATTAAACCCTAAGCTTCCTTCCTTCCCACTATCACCCAGGTGACATCTGCCATAATCAGATCAAAATCTAAGTCGTCTTTCCAGGTGTACTACTTGTACCGGCAATGTGACTCAGACGAGTGAAGTTCACTTTGATAATAATCAGTGGCTTTATTACCATAGCCGCTGTGTCTAGAATTTCTGATTTCGTGTTACTCCGTGGTGTATGTTAACGGAATGTAGTGTAAGAGTTGAGACTCAAAGTTATTACGTGGGTAGCTGAAACTCGGCTCTACTCGAATGCTGTTGACACCAATCAGTGATATTATTAGTATGCTTTAGCTATCTCCTCCTCTAAGCAGTCTAGCAATTTATCAACCGTCAATCCAGGAATCAGTGTATATTTTTTTCAAATAAATATGTATGATTGACCAATTTGTGTAGATTATTATTTACTGCGATGGAGGCAGCCAGTACCGACACCGGTAGAGACTAATTAATAAAATTTTACGCTCGTTGGTAGGAAACGTTTTTTGTTTCTTCGTTTCTTTTTTAAAATAATTTGTTTTTACTGCTTAACATGTAAAGAATATTCATATCTTTGAAAGTGCAATAAAAGAAAATACTTAATATTTGTTCCAGGGTGGCTGTTGCTTACAGGTCTGAAATAATGGGGTGCTATTGTTGCAATCCATCCTACTTAGGGAGATGAAGCTTCTCCCCATTATTTCTGGAGATTTTTATTATTGTCTCTACCCATAGTATATTTAGTTTATAGACGTTGATGCTGGAGAAACATAATGAATTGTATACAGTACATAAACGGTTTGATTAATAGAGAAGTTTAATCGCATACTGATGTGGGTGCAATTCTGACATACGTATGCGCAGATTGTAATGCTTCATCTACCTACGTTTAAGCGATACGGTCACGAAATGAACTCTCGTTCTAAGGCTTATATGGCCAGTGAAGATAAGAAGGGAATTTCTCTTATTTGGAATGAGCAATATGGAATGTAGCGAACTGTGTTGTGTTAGTTTCCATCGTTTCAGTTATGGCAATCGGCAAATGCAGGTTACATCACTACTAAGATATAGATGAACCCAGGTTCCGTTTAGAAACGAATCGCTAACTGCAATTGAAATAAAACATACGAAGCATACTGAATAAGTAAATAACAAAGGACTTTGTAACAAAAATGTTAAGACCGCTGTGAAAACTACACTCTGACCGCATTTTTGTGAACTAGCGTTGGAAGCCATACGCGACGCGTCTGCTTGGGACCGCGGAATTCTACACAATGAACAGCCACCGCTCAACTCGATGAAAGAAAACTGTGACAGTCACAGCTTTGAAAAAATCGGAGCGCACTATAATCGCTGGGTCACAAAGCAGAGTGTGTCGCTGGACCATGTTGGGCTTCCTTTTTATTTCAGTTCGACGCAAGTTCTTTTGCTGGTTTGAAATGCATCGCAAACAAAAAGTACACGTGTTGCTGCAAACGAAAGGGCGAACTCAGCTCAATTTTATTTTCGTCCGTTAATTTAAAAAATTGCCAAATGAAAACGCTAGGAGAGCATTTTACGACTGCGATGAATAAACGCATCTCTGTGAAAACCCACTAAAATTTTTATTACTTTTCAGTTCAGCAAGGTTCGTATAGACAGTTACCTCTCACGGTTTATCTCTACGCTGGCTCTGTTTTGGTGACAGAAAGAAAAGTTTTTGAAAATATTAGCGCAATGAAAACGGTGTACATCTCCTTGCATCTGGTTTGACGTGGATAGCCGCCTTTCTGTTTCGCGTCTCTCAATATGCAGTTCAGTACTAGGCTTGTATTCGGAAGCAGCGCGAATCAAACGATCGTGCAGCGATTCAAGTTTAGAATTTCCGATGCTTACTTAATTTCCTTAAGGCGATCTCCGGGATTGTTCGTTTTTTAAAGCATTCAGCCGAATTCCTGATCCTTGTCTATTTCGAGCTTCTGCTCCGTCCGTAATAACCAACATTGTTCGACATTATATCGTAATAATCTATTAATTCATTTTTTTCTTCGCTCATAACGTGTTTGCCCTTCTCTTACTACTACCACCGTTTTTTTTTATCTCATCATCAGATTTATTTTACTGTCCTACTCAATGCCAAAAACAGAATGACGCCTCGCAAGCCGGCCGCGGTGGCCGAGGGGACTGAGGCGCGCCAGGCACGGTCTGCACGGCCACTACGGTTCGGGGGTTCGAATCCCCCCTCGGGCATGGATATTTGTGTCGTCCTTAGTGTTAGCTAGTTCATAAGTAGTTTGTACGTTTAGGGACTGATGACCCCTTAGTTAAGCCCCATAAGCTATACAAACATTTGAACATTTGATTTGAACACCTCGCAAACTAAGCCTCCTGTTTTGCAGTATAACAAGGACACGAGAAAAGCATACAAGCCAGGAAGAAAAGAATGATTGCATGGATATCACGTTCAGAATGCTTATAACGATGACATTTCATCAATTGCAGAATGCTAATAGAATTGCTGCGGGTAAGACTGTCGACAGTGGATCGATACGATACTCAATCTGTACAGGTCTGTTCTGTTATATCAAGGCTAGAACTGAAGTGTTCATTTGTTGCTATCTCTTTCCTACCTATTTCCTACCTGTATTGAACTGTTCATCTGGACCTAGCTCCATACTGTAGCTATATAGTATATCTGTGACCTGCCTATATAGCTTTTATATGTTTGTTCAGGTAACTAACCATAAGCATACTCAGTATACTTTGTATTCATGTATGGTGTGCAGATTTTCTACTGTTTATGACATTTATGTGACTTTGTTTTATATTTTATTCTGTTCACTCTGTATCTTCTTTTTGAATAACCTTCAATCAGTTGTTCAGTGAACTTACTATTAGCATACAGTATGTACCATCCAGTTATGATATGATGTATAGCTTCCATCTTACTTTATTTTTTATATAACGTCCAATCAAATTTTTGGAAACTTATTATAAGCATAAATTTTATACTTCCCATTTACTATATGTTGACTATAGACATATTATGATTGGCTAGTTAACATTGTATACCTGAGCCCCACACGACTTACATGCACATTTCAGTTACATAAAAACACTTTGATGGATTGTATATTTGTATAATAAAAATGTATGTCGTTTGTATGCATGATAGTTACCATTAATGTGTTAAAAACTGTAACAGACCCTAGGTCTTATTTTGTTTACAATATTTCGGTTGTCACACTCTGGGGTTATGGTGTGCATGTCTGTTAGCCTTCAGCTGTTGTTTCAGCATTTATACAACTATGCCCTCTAGTGGTAGGCTTCTCAAACAGTCACTGTATCCATGCCACACTAGTTAGTGTGTTGACAGCTCCCAATGGAATCACATCTGGTACTTGACAACTTGAGTATAGAACATGGTACACATTGGTACTATGTTCTGAATTCATTTGGTTTGTTACTGTATGTATCTGATTTTCAGTAAGATATTTTAATTATTCAAGTAATTGTAGTTCCCATCGCCATACATACCAATTGCTACATATATTAACGTCTTGATGTTACAGAAAATCTGCCTCCTCCTTCCTCCAGCAGACCGTTGCTGACGCGGTCCATGCCCACATCCCCACCCGGGCGATTTATCCTCACCGTCCTACCCTTCCTCCACAGGCCGTCCTTCTCCTTCGCGAATCCCGTCGTCTCTACCGCTCCTTCCTCCGGACCCGTGACCGGGACACACTCCAACGCCACCGGCAAATCCAACGCCACATCCGAAACCTCTTGTCCGCGAAAAAACGCCGGGACTGGCGCCAGACATGCACCCTCCTCAATTCCACGCTCCCTGTCAACTCCTCCAAGTACTGGCATGCCTTCCGCCGCCTTACTGGCGGTCATTCCTCCCCCCACTACCCGCTTCTCCATGATGACCGTCCTATTCCTGACAACGCCAGTAAGGCAGAACACTTTGCCTCCTACCTCTCCGAAGTCTTGTCCATTCCTGATGATCCTCTCTTTGACTATTCTCTCTTCCCGGACGTCCATGAGCGAACCGATACCTCCACTCCTCCGCTCGCCCCCGGCTTCCAGTACTTGGACCACATTCCCCCCTCAGAACTGAACACACCCATTACCGCCCGTGACATCATTGACACTCTTCGGACTAAACGCAACACCGCCCCTGGTCACGACCGGCTGACCTACCGTCCCCTCCGGGCTTGCCCCCCCTCCTTCCCACGAAGCTCTTGCTACCTTATATACTGTCATCCTTTTCACCGGCTTTTACCCCGACCTGTGGAAGACCTCCCGTATTCTCATGTTCCTAAAACCGGATAAGCCCCCATCCCAGACCTCATCCTACCGTCCCATCAGTCTTACCTCCGTGTTCAGCAAGGTCCTGGAAACCATCCTCTCCCGTCGTATCCATCAGCACCTCCATCGCCACCAGTTCCTCCCCCTTTCCCAATGTGGCTTCCGACCCTCCTTCTCTGCCGATGACCAGCTCCTTCGCCTTACTCATCTCCTTTCTGTCCAACTCAACTCCCGTCGCTCCGCAATTTTTGTCTCCCTTGATATCCAAAAAGCCTACGACCGTGTATGGCATTCCGGTCTCCTCTTCAAGCTCCAGTTCTACGCCCTTCCTATTAATTACGTCCGCCTCATTGCTTCCTTTCTCACCCGCCGCCCCTCCTATGTCACTGTCTGCAACTCCGACTCCCGTTTGTTCTACCCCTCTGCCGGGGTGCCCCAAGGCTCCGTCCTCTCTCCTCTCCTTTATCTCATCTACTCCGCCGACATGCCCCAACCCGAGCCTCCCGTTTACCTTCTACAATATGCTGACGACACCGCCTTCCTAGCCCTCGCCCCCTCCCTTGCCCGCTCCCAGTTTTTGCTCCAGTCCCACCTCACCGAGTTCGCCTCATGGTGCAACCGGTGGCTCCTCTCCGTCAATCCTGACAAATCCCAGGCAATTATCATAGGTCGTACCACCCGCTCCTTCCGTCTCCATGATTTCTACCTCACCCTCCACAACCGCCCTATCCGCCACACCCCCACCCTGAAGTACCTTGGCCTAACCCTCGACCGTAACCTCTCCTGGACCCCCACCTCCGCACTGTCCGACAGAAAGCCCTCTCCCGCCTTAACCTCCTCAAACTCCTCACCGGCCGGACGTGGGGTGTCAGCCCCTCCACCATTCTCTACACCTACCGGTCCCTCATGTGTCCTGTCCTTTGCAGCTTCCATCCTACCTGGATCTCCGCTCCCACATCCTACTATAAAACCCTCCAAGTCCTCGAGCGCCACGCCCTCCGCCTCGCCTACCGCATCCGGCTCCCGTCCCCCACGCGGATCCTGTATGACCTGATCCCGTTTCTCCACCTCCTCGAATATCTCCAGCGTATCCGTATCCTCTATACCACCCGTAAAATTGACTCCCGCAACCCCCTGGTCCACCCCATCCTTACCAACCCTGGGCCTCTGCCACGCCTCTACCGCGTTATACCCCCTTCCCTTCATCTCCACACCCTCCATGTCCTCTTCCAGGGTAATTTCCGCCGCCTCCCCCTTCCTGATGACGTCCTCCGTTCCGACATCTACCCGTCCTACCAGCTCTGATCCCCCACCCATAGATAAAGTGCCCCCTCTCCTCCCTCCCCTTCCGCTCCCCCGCTTGGCTACCCCCCTCCCTGCCCTGGAGTCCCTACGGCCTTTCCCTGCCGCCCCCCTTTTCTTCACCGCCGTTTTTTTTTCCCTCTCCCCCACGCTTTGCTCCGCCCCCTTTTTATCGGGGTCCTGGACCGACAGTTTTACAAGTGCTACGTCAAGTGTTGTGTATTGTGCTACAGTGAAGTGTGTGTTTTTTAACTGCGTCCACCGCAACCAGACAAGCGTCGCACCGTGTATTTTACTTAGTGTCTCCGTGTACTCGCCGTCCTGTGTTCTTGTCGTCCAACATGTGCTTTTTAAGTCACCGTGGCTCCTCGTTTTTAACTGACTACATCCGGTTTTTGTTCACCTGTCAACTGTTTGTACCTCCAATTGTCGCCATGTATGTGTCATTGTTCCTCCGTTGATTTTTCGCCTGTCATGTATTTTAAATTTCATCTCATCAATGTATTTTATTCTCTCGGCTGAAGAGCAGCCTCTGGAACTGCTGCCAGCCTACTGGTGTAATCGCTGGTGTAGAAATACAAAAAAAAAAAAAAAAAAAAAAAAAAAACAACAGAAAATCTGTCCTCCTGTTGTAACCAGTGGATCCTTACTGTAAACCGTACAAAATCCCAGGCAATCGTCATAGGTCGCACCACCCCTTCCTTTCGCCACCGAGACCTTTACCTCACCCTCCATGGACGCCCCATCCCGCAAATGAAGACCCTCCGCTACATTGGCTTAACCCTAGATAGAGACCTCTCCTGGAACCCTCACCTCAAAACAGTCCGTCAAAAATCCCTCTCCCGCCTTAACCTCTTGAAATGCCTCTCTGGCGGGACATGGGGACCCAATCCTTCCACCATCCTGTATACCTACCGTTCCCTCATGCGTCCCGTCCATTGCTGCTTCCATCCCGCCTGGATCTCCGCTCCCCCCTCCTATTATGAATCTCTCAAAATCCTCGAACGCCACGCCTTTCGCCTCGCCTACCGCATCCTCCTCCCCTCCTCCATGCGGATCCTTTACGACCTCATCCCATTGCCACACCTGGTCCAAGTTCTTCAACGCATCCGCCTCAAGTACATACACAGAAAGTTAGAGTCCCGTAACCCACTAGTATCTCCTCTCCTTCTGGATCCCTGGCCCCTGCCACGCCTCTACCGCCGCATCCCTCCCTCCCTCCCTCCCTTCACGTCCACACCCTCTACGTCCTCTCCGAGGGTGGCTTCCGCCACCTACCTCTCCCAGACGACGGTCTCCACAACCGTCCCGACATCTATCCCTCCTACCAAATTTGACCTCTCTCTGTAGTTTATCGCCCCCTCCTCCCTCCCGCTTGGCTCACCCCCTCCTTCTCCGCCTCCCCGGGAGTCCTTCCGGTTCCACCCCTTCTCCCCTCCCTTCGCCTCCTTTCCCCTTCCCCCGCGCTTTCTCCATCCTCCGCCCCTCCCCTTGCAGGGCCAGTACAGTGCTAGTGTTTTAACAGTGTTCAGTGCTTCGTGTGTATAGTGTTTCGTCGCCCAGTGTTTTTTTTAATGTTGCGTACACGCCTGTGGGAAACCAGTGTTCAGTGTTTTTTACCTCAATGTCGCGGTCAAGTTATGTCTCGTCGTCTGTAGTGAGTGTTTTTTAGCCACCGTGGCAATGTCTTGTTTTAACAACCATGTATGTCTATCCACTGTAATGTTTCTTTTAACATTCTCCCATTTTCTCTTCTTGTACTTGTAACAGCGCCATTTTATCACATTGTTAATTTTATATTCTGTTTGTCTATTGTTTTATTTCATTCGGCTGTAGTGCAGCGTCATCGGCTGCTGTCAGCCTGCCTGTAATAGGGCATTAAAACTCAATAAAGAAAAAAAAAATACAGAAAATCTGGGTTGTGCCTGCCATATCACATGGTTATTGCAGCTCAACAACCAAATAGTATTCATATTGCAAATACAGCTGTTGTGGCATGGTATGGAATTATACATAGCTGGAAATGGTGTGATACCATGGGTGACTATGGCAGACAGTTGGGAGTCACTGTCACACCCCTAGATGACCTGGCTACATTTACTACACCTTTTCATAATTTAATTATTTTCTCAGTTTGTGTTTAATGCAATTTTTGCTTACGCTTGATAATGATGACAGAGTTCATTGAAACTAGTTACGTTTTATAAATTAAAATTCAATTTGTGTGACGTGGCTTAACCACTATATATGTGGAATATTATAAAGAATCTATGAGAAGTGGTCTGCATCAGTTAACAGGTGCCGCATCATACGCTACTCTATTTCGTCGTGATGATTATTGCCACCCACTTCCCACCTGGATAAATGGAAGACTTAGAATTTTAAATCAGAAGTCGAATCCAACCATCTCCGCTATTTCTCGGTAGCGTCGATATGCTAGATTATGTGACAGTGATAATCATCGCAAAGGGCTCCGTCGTTGTATGACAGATGCCTCCTTGCAAGCAATCTCATATACTTACGCGGAGACTGTAATTTTTCACCCACTCACGTTTCATGAAACGTAACGAAGATAGCTACAAGAATAGAGCATCTTTGTACTGTTTAATGTAAGATATATGTGCTAATATTTAGATAATGTAAAATTCGTGTCTTAAATTACATGGTTACCAAGTTATTAACTGTAATGCAATAAACGCTGTATCAAGGCCTGAAGGGTCAGGGAGGGTCAGGAGAGAATTCTGTCGTTTCCGACGAGACACATGAAATGCAGCTAATTGTATTGTATTATTTCTTTCATAAACAGCAATATGGTTATGGGCAGATGACGTCACGATATGACGTCATGATATGGAGATGAACGCAGGTTCAGTGTGCCGGCGAATCACTAACTATAATGACTGTAAAACTTCTTAAGCTTACTGCGTTAGTAAAAAAGGGAAAGGCAAAATATAAGGAACGATATAACAATGGGAAGACCGCTGTACGTAATACACTGAAGCTGGCCAGATATTGGAAGTCGGTATTTCTGTGAGGTTGTGTCGGAACACATGCGACACGTTTGTCTCGATCCCCGGAATGCTTCGGCAACTCGACGAAAGAAAACTTTGAGAGCCAAAACTTTCGCAAACTCGGAGACACTCTGTTAGCTACCTACACTTCCCTAGAGCAAGATGAACGGTCGTCAGAGTCAAAAAACACTCGAAATGAATCTCTTTCCAAACGTATAATTGTTTTTCGAGCGTTGGGACTTTACACAAGACGGAAAGGTTTTCTGCAGTTGGTTATCATTTAAACAGTTCAAATGTTTGTAGAGCTGATGGGACTTAACTACGAGGTCATCAGTCCCTAAACTTACAAACTACTTATAAACTAACTAATACTAAGGACGGCACAAATATCCATGCCCGACGGGGGATTCGAACCCCCGACCGTAGTGGCCGTGCAGACAGTGACTGGCGCGCCGCAGTCCCATCGGCCACCGCGGCCAGCGTTTAAATAGTCATGGACGGTCACGTCTGTGCTGAATTTCAGAACAGCGCCCGTAACTTCACTGCCTCGTAAAGCGATCTGATGTGTTTGGGACGGACAGATCAGTGGCGCGGAGGATCCCGCTTTGATATGACCCAATGATTCACTGATGGTTCATCGGTGTTCAAGAGGAATTAGTTGGTCTTGCAATGGCCTATTTGATTATTGGACATTGATGTTGACGGCATTGATTCGAAAACTATTTCATATGCTAGATGGAACTAGAATACTAAGTGATCACTGATAGGAAAATAATGAGTAGCAAGAAAAATCTTCTAGAACTATAGAGAAGGACCCTGTGGCTTCTGTTGATGAAACACAGCTGTCTACAAGCCAAACCCTGACGCAAGGAGAAAAGGGGAGCCCATACGCTCTGTCCTAAAGTATTGTAGTAAGAAAAATTGTCTGGAGAACTGTACTACAAGGTCTGTGAAAGATTTTTAAGTCGGTGTGTCTAGCTAAGATATGTATAAGTAAGGTATGTATAAGGTAAAGACATATTGACATCTATTCAGGGACAAAAATTTCAACAACCTCTGAATGTCCGTAGCATATGGACTGAATAGATGTTGTTGGGTTGTTTAAGGGGGACCAAACTACAATGGTCATCAGTCCCCCGAATAGAATTTGTGTGTGTTATTTAAAAACAAGATCTTATCTACCTGTAAGGTTCTTAGGCACAGCAGCCATAGTAAGGGCAAAGTACGTTTCCTGGGAAAGAAGTTGTTCCCTCTGACACGAGGTTTAACTGCTGTACTAGTTTAAGATACGCTGCAAATTGTTAGTTATTCGTTTCACCAGCATCGGAATGTGAGCTCATTTCTAAATGAACGACAGAGTAAAACCGAGTGCTTCATTGCTACCCAAGTCTAGGACTGTTGCCTCGTGGGCAAGTACTGTACCGAATGAGCTATCCAAGCACGGCTCTGAATTTACTGCCACCAGTACTATTTCTCTTTCCTTAAAAGTTTCTATATGCTAGGAGAAACATACTTGGCATGATCGTTAGACGCGTGTAGATACCTCTCTTCATCTTTCCGAAGAGAAAGTAGACGACAAAACAAACATAACTAAATATAGTAGGAAGAATACCGACAACGAAATGCAAAGACTCCATGTTATAACGCCGCTCCGGTACACAGTTTCAATCTGTCAAGAAGCTTAGAAAGCTATCTACTTGTTTATCTATTGTTTTTCCCTTTTTATATTCAATTATGGAGTCAGCGGAGGTGTAAAAAGACATCCTGCGTCTAATTTGACTTTGTCCATCTTAATTATGGATCAGGGGCTTCATCTATATATCTAATGGTATTATTTTCATTTCAACATCCTGAGTATGTCAGGCATGCCTCACACTGCCTATCTTCAGGAAACATGTCCTTATCTGCTTCATTTAAGACGAATGACTTTCCTTCAGTTTCTGGTTTGTGCAGACCACGACCAGGGTGTGTCGGAAACTGAGATGGGTAGTTATAAAAAAGTGGATAAACCATCCCAAGGAATCACTAGTCGGCTCCGCTAACAGCAGTCTAGTTTCCTCAGTGACTGCGTGTAACGATTCAGTGGTCGAACACCTCCTCATAAGCTACTCATTTCTGTAGTTAATGCTAAGTGACGTTTTAGGTGATGTAAAGAGCGACGCCAACGTGTAGTGTATGACTGGAAATTTTTGATTTGGATAGTATTAGTATAGTATTAGTATTATACTACACTTCTTGTCATCTACCATATTTAACTACTGTAACTAAGTACATGGTACATTGTGTTCAAATCATAACATTGTGTGTAGTTGTGATCTTCCGTCAAAGAGCCAACTCCAATGAGATTCGCCATTCATGTCTTGTTCCAATTATGTTGTACAACTGAAGACCGGCCAACCCCTTGGAGAAAGATCGCAGATCCATAGTTTAAACGTCTGTTCCGCAATCACATCTTTGATCGAGAGCAATTTCCCAATTGCACCTCCACTAATTGAATCTACCCACTCTCGTTCATAAAAGATGTATCAGAGTCCACTCTCTGCGAGGCATATTCATATCACCAACGTAAGTGGAAGGGCTGTAAACAAGAAGTTTGTTTCGGCCGTCAAACATGTCCGAGGAGGCTACCCGCTGATGTTCGTCGACATATCCTCTGCTGTAAACAGGGAAGCTGAACACAGAGGTTGTATTCTGGACTTGAGTCGGCGCACGTTTTGTGGGAGACCTTGGGTCATGGGGATATGTGGATTAGATAGCAATATCTTACACTCTCTGACTAATGCCTTTTGACGATGAATCTATCGGAGATTTATATTGCACAGAACTGGCAGCCATATAATAATAATAATAATAATAATAATAATAATAATAATAGTACGCGATGAATTACGCTATACACCGTAACAGTCTGATGGAATGACTTGCGTTTGGAGGATGGGTAAAGAATATTGCCCAATGTAATGAATAATGCCAACAGTCCACTAATGAGGAGGTGATGTTTCAGTATGTGGGAGTTTTTGAGCAATTAGGGCGCGTTTCCAGTACTGTGCTTAAGAAAAAGTTAAGTCTTGTTTTACAGCTCTATCTATAGTATACCATAGAAGAACAGTTCAGAAAGGATTACTGTATTATCATGACAATGCGACCAGGCATAAAGCAGCAGTGAGGCCTGAAACGGGCTGACCTGCGCACAGCGCTTGTGGAACATCTGTGGGATGAGTCACAACGCCGACTCCGCTCTCCAGTCCAGTGACCACCAGCACTGCTTTCTTCGGTTTCGACTCTTGAGAAAAAATGGACTGCCGTTTTTAATTTATATACGTAATTCTTACAATGAATTGTTCTTCCAACTGCCGGCCGCTGTGGCCGAGGTGACTGAGGCGCTCCAGTCATGGTCAGCACGGCCACTACGGTCGAGGGGTTCGAATCCCCCCTCGGGCATGGATATTTTTGCCGTCCTAGTTCGTAAGTAGTTCATAAGTAGTTTGTAAGTTTAGGGACTGATTACCCCGTAGTTAAGTCCCATAAGCTTTACAAACATTTGAACATTTTGTTCTTCCAACTGACGTTTTTTATTATTCTGGACAGAGAAGCATTTAAGGTTGTATGCCCTTTAGTAAAATATAGATTTTACGTAGTTAATTTCTTCAAGTTATCTTCATTGTCTTCTTATGGTAATGTAATTCGACCGCAGGTCTCCTATCTACAGAAGACATACACTAGCACTAGAATTCCGAAAGTCTGGTAACTCACTATTTACGAAAACAAAAATGTGCACTATCAATAGTTGTATTTTAACTTTTTAAACATCGGAACAAGAAAATATTACTTTCATACGTTACCATAAGCTATCAATTCTAGCTACGATACCTTTTATCGCATTACAGGGACTACTTTTATCAATTACTACACACCGGTCGAGGTTGCGTTTTCGGAAGGACGGCAGCTAAAATTCGCGTTCGGTTATCCAGGTTTGGATTTTCCGTGATTTCCCTAAATCACTACAGTCAGATGCTGGGATGATTATGTAACGTAACAACTCGACATTTCTTTGATTTGGATCAAATAAAAAATCCAGACTTAATAAGAATATTTTTGTTAGTTAGGGTGTGAGTCGGGTGGCGTCCGTCTGACAACTGTGCAACTTTACTTTGAAGAATTAAATAGTGGTGCTACAGTTATTTTTGTGGTGTGGCATCGCTGTTTATCGTCAAAAGTCATCTCACGAATATTACAAGCATTGTACGCAACAATTCCTCCGCTAAAGATGATGTGGAAACACGGTTGGCATCAAGGGGATACATAATGGTAGCAGAGGACACCATGTCTCGTTCTACATTAAATACCATGGACTTTGAAACGTGAAGGTTCATCAATAAGTGTTACATATGTGCAAACTATTTTTCTGTTGAACTTTTACCTAAAAGGAAAAAAAATGACGCCTCACCCAAAATGACTTATCAACCTTGTAGGCATATTTAAAGCATAAATAATCTACTATGTAAATTATAAAAACTTGAACGGTCGAATTGTTGAATTTCAGTGCTGTTTTCGAGTTTGATTTAACAATGATGACATCTAACGTCAATTAATTTACATTTTCTTTTTTCGTAAAAATTTGATTATCAGTTTTAATTCAAAGTGAATTACGTACCAAAGTGCTACATTATAGTGGTCTTGCAGCAACGATAAGCAAACATTGAAAGTAATTTCCAAAGAGAGCAGACAGTAAGTTACTATTTAAAAATTCACTATCCAAAGTTGTTTAAATTGTTTTGCTCCTTCAGAGCTGACGACCGCCGCGGCGGAGCGGCCGAGCGCATTGAGGCGCTATGCTCCAATGCGCAAACCCGTTCTCCGTCGGGCGTTCGAATCCCCCCCTCTTCCATGGATTTTTATGCTGTCTTTAGTATACGGTAGTTAATAAGTAGTTTGTAAGATTAGGGACTGATGAAACCGCAGTTATGTCCCATAAGCTTTCCAAACGTTTGAACATTTATTGAGGTTACGACCAGAAATCTTCGAAAAATAAGTTCATTTACTGTGGGATAATCCAGGGTGAGTGAACCAGTAATCTCCAGCCTGTTCTGCTGTTACGAGGCCTACTGGGACCGTTAACCGAGTAGGTATTGAAGTGTTTGTGTCGGCCGTGGTTTTCTTACGATTGGACCCTGCAATCGTTTCCGTGCTTCGAGTAACAATTTCCAATTATTAAAGATTGCCTTACTATTCTAAGATTATTAAATTCTATTAGGGCACATTACTTAGTAATCAACAATATATAGAGTCCTGTGCATAAATTGTAAATTCGGCTGTCAGTAGTAACACCTTTTCTTTTGGGTTAAACAGTGCGAGCTTTACGTCATTTATGACGGGGACGGCTTTCTGGGCGGGGTAGCAACCATTCCAGCGACAATTACTTTTTCTGTGGTTCTCGGAAGCTTGTCACATCCCGCCACCCCCTCGTAGCGATGATACCGTCAGCTTCAACAGTGAATGTCGCGCACAAAATACAGCTTTCCTCCACAGTGGAATGTTATATCCTGACGGTGAAAAACCTTGCATTAATCCTGAAACAGAACAGATAAATTCATTTGTTATTAACTATTGAATAAAGGCTTTATTGTCCTAAACGAAAACTATCCGATATTGTAATTAGTCTCAGGCCAAATTGTCGACAAATTGGTTCATTCGAATATATGAATTTTTATGTCAAATCTTCAGAATAGTTTTATAGGAATTTTTGCATTTATAAAATGAAATTAGTGATGACTGTATCAAAGAACTCTGAATGTGTCTCAGGGTTGACTACATGACACACATTAGAAGTCTAGCCACTACTAAAACGACGGTTGCGCGTTGAATAATCGGTGTTCATTTATTATGATCAGATAATGTATGTTTAATACAATGGCAACAAAAAAGAGACAGGATGCCAAAGTAACCGTTGAAATGGTTAGCGACAGCTCTAGACAAGGTGCATGTGGAAAGTTCGGTTTATTGTTTCAGTAAATGAAGTATCTACAATGGCCTTCAAAACAATCGCAATCCGCTAAAGCCGACTTCTCACATCGCCTGTAAAGATGTTTGATTGTGAGCATAAGTTTCTTGTGGAATTGCTGCAACTTACGCGGTAACATATAAAGTCTGCAAAGCACAAACTCCGAAATCCGCAACCATAACGGATATAATCAGCGTAGTGCAACAGACTACTGTACGAATTCCACCTGAAGCAGCTGAAGAATACTTCGCGAAATCTACGCTGCCCTCACGCAAACAAAAACTGTGAAACCGAACATTTGTAGCAGGGAGAGGGTGGCCATACCGGAGCTACGAGAATATCTCGATATCGTGGTAACACAACTGTCGTCCTGTCTTCTCGGGATTACATTGAGGGAATGCGGGTCCTGCTATAAGACAATCAATATCCTAAGATCGATGCTGATCCTACCAAGATATTGCAGAGGAACACTGTGGCTCTGCTGTAGGAATTCAACTGACCAGACGATGTTGTTAAGAAACTACGACAGAGAGCACCTGTTCCGCCGATGTTTAACGTACTCCCGAAGGTACACAACGATGGGGTACCGTTTCGCTCCATTGTTGACAAGATCTGTGCTCCGTGCCACTCAATTGGTAAACACCTAAAGGATAAGCTTAGACCTTACCTCGGAAAATGTCCACATCATATTTGCAACTCAATGGATTTTATTGGGCGTCTTAGTAACTTCAGATTTCGTAATTCTGACATTCTTGTGAATTTAGATGTTGTCTCTCTTTTCCAAAGAGTGGCTTCGCGAGATTCTTTAGAACCCATTGGCCAGAAATTTGTCTAAGAGCCGTCCAACCTGTTTAGACTTGTTTTGACGTCGACATACCTTCTCTTCAACGGTGGTTACTACTAGCAGGGGGAAGGAGTAGCTATCGGGAGTCCACTGTCAAGTATCATCGCCAACACATAATCGTGGAACACTTGGAGGGGGAAGCTCTAGATTCAGCAAAGTGGAAACCTACGTCTTTTTTCGGCTATTTTGAAGTCACTTTCGTCATACGACCACATGGTAGAGACAAGCTGAATGATTTTCTCGAACGCCTCAGTTGATACAGAGGAACATCAAATTTACTATAGAAGTCGAAGTGGATGGTGCGCTTCGCTTCCTGGAAGTCCAGGTTAAAAGCAGGCCATACGGCACATTGGGTTACAGCATGTACCGTAAGAAAACGCACGCCGACCCATATTTAAATGCAAACACAGCTACCACCAGACAGCGCAAAGGATCGGCATGGTTGACAGGGCTTGTAGTCTCTCCGATAATGAGAGCCTTAACAGAGAACTTGAACAACTAAAGTCAATATTTTAAATAAAATAAAAACAGAAAAGACGGCTTCACAGAGAATAAAATTCGGAGAGCTCTGCGGCCCACACCGACTATACATCCTCAGGAAACAGAGGACGAAAGACCATAACATGCATACTGTAGCGCATTATCTGGATAGGTCGAATTCTTCATAAACCTCGAGTGAAGAGAGTCTTATGCCCACCCGTTATAACACAGGCAATGCTCGATAATGTCAAGGGCGATCCTGGACTTGGAAAATCAGGGACTTATCAGATCGCCTGCGAATGTGGCATGACTTACATAGGTCAGACTGTGAGTACTATCTAAGGTCTTTGTCAGTGGCACACCAGACTAAACCAACCCAACAAGTCGGCGGTCACTGCACATTGTCTTTCGGAATTGCACGGAATGATTTACGACCAGACCGGGGTTTTGATACAGAGTCTAACTACTGGGATTGTGTCATTAAAGAATCTCCCGAGATTCGGGTAAGGGAGCCACTGATCGATCTAGATAGTGGTTTCATCCCTAGTAAGGCCTGGGAACCCGCTTTGAATCTGATGACGAAGAGGAAGAAGCCTCCTCCAGGAAGAAGTGACTTGGAGGGCAGGCAGAGCAGCAGCTGAGACGCCGCCGGCGGTGGGAACGACTTGGTGACGGGAACGACTTGGTGACGGGAACGACTTGGTGACGGGAACGACTTGGTGACGGCCAGAGCAGCACAGGAGGTGCTGAGGGAGGAGGGGCGAGGGGAGTAAAGCCCGAACCAGCTCTACAGCGGACAATTTATACATATATATCCCCTCTACCTTTACTACTTCATCCATCACTTAAAAAAAAAATATCTATCGACAAGCCATGCCACATCTATGCATAGCAGTGCAAAGCCAAGACAGCCCAAACGAATTTATCATCAGTGAAGGCGTAGCCGCAAGGCTTGTACTTGTTTTATTGAGACGGACCTTCAAGAGGTGCAGACAACTACTGCTGCGGGCCACAGCGGCCAGTTCGTCAGAGCATCTCATGATGGCAACGTGGTCGCTTACCGAAACATTGCGTCCACTGGACACTGATACGCGACTGTTCACGAATGAACTCTTTCGTCTTTCTGTTGTTGATCAGCGCGTGAGGAAAGTGCTTCCACAAAAGCGTTTATGAGCTTTTCATTGCTAAAGGCAATTACTTTAAAGCCCAGTTTCCTTTGTAGCTCTTGTTTCCTTTATTTTCTGAGACTATTCACCAAACTTCTTAGACGAATCTTTTAGAGAAAGCTACATCGAATAAATAATTATGGAACTACATGAAATAGAATGACACGTAAAATCTGTAATAGGAAAAGTGCTGAACATCGGTAAGGAAATCTCATACTGAACGTCAGTGTGACAAATTAAGGGATACTGCCCCCATCGTCTGAGTTCTTAGGAATTAAACATAACAGCAGAAATCGAGAGATTGCAAAGACTATCTGCTACAATCGTAACAGGTCGACGAATGTCATTGAAAAATTAGCGAGGGATGTTTGGAAAACTGAAAGAGGAATTTCTGGAAGAAACAAGACGTTGTTCTCTGAATTCGTGCTGGTTACATCTGGACGACAATCCTGGTGGCATTACCGTATCTCACACATAATGGGCAGGAGGAAATGTACAGTCATTAGTCTGCGTCCGCGACCCGTGGCCGTGCTGCCTGACGTGCCATGGTACACACTGCGCGGCCGCTCCCATCGGAGTTTCGAGTCCTCCCTCAGGCGTGAGTCTGTCTGTTGTCCTTAGCTTAAATTAGTATAAGTAGTATGTAAGGTAAGGGACCGTTGACCTCAGAAGTATGGCCAGCGTGTACGCAGTCCCGACTAGCAAAAATTATGCGGCCGACTAACTCACTTTTTGAATTTTTTTCCTTTAACCATTTCGATCATACAACACAATAAAAGGAACAAAACAGAAAATTCTGGATAACTAAAATGCTCTTGTACTGTAAAAGAACAAAAATGCAACAATGACATATAATCAGGGAAAATTCCCCTGCCGTAAAGGGGAACAACCGAAGTCTTTCCGGTAGAACAACTGCTACAAAACAACGGAAACCAGACATAGATATACTGTGGCGAGACCATTAGTGAGACATGGAAAAATAACAGTAACGAGGATATGTCACAAATGAAGATGATACACCACCATCACAAAGGTCCGCAAGGAGAAGAAGACAGAAAGAAAGCTAATCGACCTACTCCAACGGGTCACAAAGTAAATGAGATATCCACTTTCCGCGTCAGGAAATGAACCAAAAACAAGACAGAGAAAGAACATGTACGACAGTTTTCCTTACTTAACAGGTATTCCATTGAATAACATAGGTGTGATTATTGTCGTATGGCGCGTTGGTGGCCGTGGGGAAGAGTCACCGTGAGAAATCTAGTGTAGTGCTCGTCATAAGAAGGGTGCGCTCTGCCGGTGGTGGGCATTCCATAAATATGTCATGTACTCCACATCATGCCCGAGGCGGAGGACGATTATTGCTCAAAAATGTTCAAATGTTTGTTAAGCTTATGGGACTTGACTGCGGGGTCATCAGTCCCTAAACTTACAAACTACTTATCAACTACCTTATACTAAAGACGTCACAAATATCCATGTCCGAGGGGGGATTCGAACCCCCGACCGTAGTGGCCGTGCAGACCGTGACTGAAGCGCCTCAGCCTCCTCGGCCACCGCGGCCGGCACGACTATTGCAGCGACAGAGTTCCCCAGTAACCACAGGATGGAATATGCCTGGTGCGAGGGTGCAGCCTTGCGTCCACCCGCTGGGCTGGATCCGTTAATGAGGCTATCGTGCCCGGCATAGCTGCCACGCAGGTGGCGCACCGAGACACTGGAACCAATGTGCGCGTGTGTCGGGAACATTGCACAGTGGGCAGTTCGGCGAGCAAAGTTTAAGGATGTCGGCGAGTCGCTGATTTGTGTTATTGAGCAGACGATACTACAACCCACGGAACTCTGTCGGTAGGAGGGGGTCGAAGATGTTCTTCCATACTCACCGTCAATTGAATGTCGGATACCGGATCTCGTATTTGTGGACTGCTGGGCGTCCGCAAAGTTTGTCATATAAAAGTCTCGCCGTGCGGTTCAGATCGGTCATTGTCAGGAGGATATAGCTCTTGTTGAGATAATAATCACGGACAAAGGATAATTTGAAGGGAATACCAGTTATCAAGAACGGTGCCCTTTCTGATTGTGGTCGGTATTGTGATAATATCGCCGCCGTTGAGTCCTGCGGTGAGGTGGTGTCCGAGGTAGTTGTACGGTGGACGAGTAATGCTTAGAAATAAAAGACTAGGGTATAAAAAAATATAAAATTTGGCTTTGTAGCAAATGTGTCCGCGTCTAAACTTTTCGCTTTCTACGTGGGCAAAAGACTTTGGCTGCGCTGACGCTGGGGAGGAGAAAGTGTGTGTCCGGTAGCGGAAGCCGCCTTGTTAGGCGACGCGAATTTCAGCGCCTTGCCGACGACTACAAAGGCTCACCGCTCAAAGCGCGACCCCCGCGTTAACCTTGTCGCCGCAGGCAGAAGGGAAGTGGCTACACACCACTTTGTTCTCCCTTCCCTGTCTCAGCACAAGCATATTATATACCAAATACCTGCGGCTACCAAACATTAACTTGTTTTTATTTCGTAATCTACTAATCTATTTTGCATACCGAAGTCTTTCTCTGTTGCTACTAATCTTTCCTGTGCTACTTCTTCGAGTGTCAAATATTGCTGGTTAGCGTAGATGACGTCTCTGGTATGAGGTCACATGCTGTTGATCCCGTGTTTCTTAGCTGCAAGATTGTATTTGATACTATTCCACACTGTCGGTCAATTAAAAGAACATTAAAAAAGCTTACCGAATTTGATTCAAATCGATGAATCAGATTCGAAGGAGATTTGGAAAACACACACACATATATATATATATATATATATATATATATATAGAGAGAGAGAGAGAGAGAGAGAGAGAGAGAGAGAGAGAATTTCCATTTTCGTAATATTACTAGTTGAAGGGTGGATATTGTACATTCAAAATTAAAGGAATCATAAAGTATGACTTTTGATCAGCAAACAATTAGATGTTTAAATTTCTGTAACGATTTTCATTATGTTACAGAAACGACAGAAATACGGAAATTAAATACTGTTGTTCGTTAGATTAGGAAGAATTTTTTGCTACCTTCAATTTTGATGTTTCTTCCAATTAATAATAGATATTTTTCACCTAGACAGTTGAGAAGGCCAGTGAAGACACTTCGCGTGAAGGAGGAAGTTGTGAGCGCTAGGATCCGCCTGTCGTCTCTCAGTGGACGTCCAATTACAGTAATGGCGTGCAAAATGCCAAATTACACACTTAGTATGCGGGGGTAATACACAGCAACGTTCGCTAGACCCGTACTATTCTTTAACTACTCCGACGAGTAAGCAATTTACGAAATTAGATTTTACCCTGGCTTGAGAGCCAATGATGATGGCCTTTTGGACGTCAGACAAATCGCCCCGTTTGCGCATTGTTACAACGTCTACTCTGTTTGCCGCATCCCACTGACAGGCTTTATATACAATGTTGCTGGCGCCACTTGTGTGCGAGTGATTACTGCATGCTGAAGTCAAACATAGGCGGTGGCCATAGGCCAGCACAAATCAATTCACAACAAGTTAATATAATGTGTTTCAAAACTATTGGGTGAAATTCAAAGGGTAAATTTAGGTCCACAACCAATTACATTCATAAATGGAAAGAATTGTCGAAATTGCATTTTTATTGTGCCTTGGGTATACACAGCGTACGCCGCCTAACAACAACGTAGCTCATGGTGATTGTTCAAAGCGACAACCTCACCACCCACTAGCGATTATTCTCTGTCAACGTATGGGCCTTTATTTGCTGCCCTACAGTTTGACTGCATACCTGGTGTCCCTGCGAGATGCACCGCCACAGTTCTGAAGTCTGCACTTCTTGTTTTCCAAGAAAGGATGTGGTTTCAACACGACGGTGCACCACGAGACTTCGATGTCAATCTCCGCAAGCACCTGCAAAACACGCACCCTTATCGTTGGATTGGAAGAGAAGGCCAACGTGATGGCCTTTTCCTCTGGGATTCCGTCAAGACGTTGCTGTATGAAACCTCCTTAGAACCTGTCCACTAGGGTCCAAGCCGCGGCGGAGTGGCCAAGCGCTTTGAGGCGCTATGCTACGATGCGCGAGGTCGCTCCCCGTCGGGAGTTAGAATCCTCCCTCCAGCATGGATGTTAGTGCTGTCATTAGTACAAGTTAGTTTATAAGTAGTTTGTACGTTAAGGGACTGGTGACCCCACAGTCAAGTCCCACACGCTTAACAAATATCCGCTTTCAATAGACACCACGGATCATTGAAAGAGTGCGGCAGAACTTCATGCGCCGTTTTGTTTAAGCACTGGACTATTGTTCGTCACTTTGAACAATTACTACGTTGTTGCTATGCGGTGTACGCTGTTTATGTCCATAACATAAATAATATGCATGTCCCACCACTGTTTGCATTCCTCAATATAATCTCTTGTCGACCCATTGTCTGACCCAACATGTTTCAAGCATCTTGTATATTGAGATGTTACTTTGTCAATTTTATCAATGAGCCATTATTGTAAAAGGGCAACTCAAACAAATACATCGGATTAGCAGTTCTTAAGTATATGAAATAAATGTATCAAATAGGCTCAATTGGAGGAGAGAAATTCGGAAATTGTCACTTCAGTGGTAAGATAATGGGATAATTGTACGCATTAATTACAAATCGCTCGTTCATCCTGTTCTAGCTTATTGGTTTTGTGTGGGGATCCCATGAAAATGAGTCTAACGAGTGAACTATACACAGAAAAGCAGCAAGAATGGTCTGAAGTTGGGTTTGCCTCATAGGCAACTATAACTGCAATACGGAATAATTGTAAAATGGTAGAATTAAAAGCCAATTACCACGAGAGAAGAAAGATACAAGGTTTCAAACAACTAACGGCATTACGTGAATAACCTACAAATCTACGACAATGCCGTACATGCCGCTCACGTAAGGCTCTGGAAGACATAATAAAACTAATTACAGAGGGAACAGAGGTATTGTTGGTGCGCTCTGCCACTGATGGTACGAGAAGAAATCCGAATAACTGGAAGTCCCTTCTGCTATGCAGCTGCAAGCGGTCTGCGACCAGGTTGTTCCAAACGCAAGTGACTTTCAGCACAAGCAAATTTGGAGATACATTTAAAAATGGATCTATGAATGTTGTTCTACACCTTGTAGATACATGTAAATAGTTTCATACACTTCTATGATGTTGCGTTTCTTTCTTAAGTCACTCCTCTTTGTCGTTTCAGTTCCTTTATCTAAAATGTTATTATATTGTTTAGAAAGTCAGATCGAGTGGTCTTGGCACAGTTTATATTTATTTTAGGGTACAACCCCACAACTTATCAACAGTTTGCTGCGGTGGAGTAGTGGGTCTAAGGCGCCTCGCTGCGGAGCGCGCACTGCTCGCCGTCGGGGGTTCGAGTCCTCCCTGGGGCATGTTTGTGAGTGTTGTCCTTAGGTTAGTTTATCTTAGTTTAATTAGTTTGTAAGCTACGGACTGATGACCACGCAGTTTGGTCCGATAGATTTACAAACATTTGAACATTTTTTGAACCAACAGGTTGCCGACTTTTGCCATAAACGAGACCGCATCCACAGTACGACTGTCATAAACTTACTGCATGTATGAGCAATTTAACGAATAAGCTGACAGATCGTCTAGACATCAGAATGCAAACTTATGGGTTTCAAGCACACGGGTTATCATTTTTCAGTAAAGCACGTGTGTGGAGGACGTCTTCAGATTGATATTAGGCCAATGGTTTGCGCGGCTGTTATTTTGTAACGTCAGATCAAATATCACTCATAGTGTTTCTATGACGTCCTTTTCTTTCAGTTTCCAAATCGTGTCAACTCTGTCACTAAAGGTGTAACAGTTGCGACTTTCGTTACTCGTGAAGGTACGAAGCTATTAGAACTAATAAAGCTGCGTAACTTCTGCTCCCCATTTAACATGAAGGCTTACATGAGAATCTTCTGCTACTATGACTGTGCCAGCACCGAACCTCCTCTCTTCCAACGGGGTTTCTGTTTGTTATTTAATGGAGCAAAATAATAGCAACAAGGGAAGACTACAGACTAAAAGCCCGACAATTGAGTTAAAATAAATAGTCGTTATCGTTTGAAATTCATATACTGAAAGGTGAGGTAGCCTGTTACACTTGAGAATGCTGTCAAACAAGACAAAAATCACAAACTCACACTGAGAATGTCTTGCTGCAGGACAAGGTAAAAATGAAAACACACATTGAAGTAAATGATGGTTCTATTAATTCGTTCAGCCCCTAATGAGAGAGGGAGTGTACTTACAGAAAATGCTGCAGTTATCTTTTAGCCCAGATAATCAACAATGGAGCCTAGGCAGGGCAGCAGAGCATGGTTAAGCTGATCGTGCCTGTTCTAAATGCAAACCGTTGAATTTCTGTAAACTCGAGTTCGAGCGTGATCTCGTATGTGTCGATACGGCGAAGTTCGGGTTTTTTGCAGTAAGTCAGCACAAATATCTAATACAATGGTGCAAATTACGCGCAAGAATAATTCATCCATCAATACCCTTCGAGAGAATCAAGTATCTGAGGACGACAAGGCTTCTCTCTTAGTTTTGTTACCTCGTACGTGTAACCGTAGTATTAGTTCGCGGCAAAATTAGGAACTTGCAGCCAACCTCTCCAGAGGAAGCACTAACACTGGTTCCGGCGTGTGCGTTCTGCTTTCACCCTTATTAGGTTGCTATCCTGCAGAGGCGGGAAACGCCCAAAGTAAGGGTGATCAAATGAAACCGGGAAGAAGTCGTGTCACATCGTTCAAAATAATGGCTGGAACGGCCCTCGTGGCTGTTGGTCATACTGTGAATTTATATCAGTAATTAATTTGGCACCCGGAAAATTACTCCGCTCTGAAGAGACGACGGTCCTCTTGTTAGACAAGCATTCTGTGACATCCGATTACCGAGGAAAATTACTTTTATGGGGTTTAATTAGAGATTAATATTATCCACTTTCACAATTTTAATCAGGCTGTACCTTTTGACATATCAACAGAGTCCTAATTTTACGTACTGTTTGAATCCATAATCAGAAAGTTAATAACAATTTAATTAATGAAAATTCTTTTTGTCATAAAGACTGGACAAAGTGACACACTGTCACCTATGTGTTCGGCTGGGAAAAGTCTCAGTTGTACGAGGGTTATCATACTTGACAGTCAAAACTACACGGGTGAAAATATATGGTAGTGGAAACAAAACTTTTACAACATAACGGTCGACTAATGAGCAATTTGCGACGTAACTACAGATGTGTCTCAAATATTGCCCTAAATAAAGTACTGTCTCAAATATTGCCCGAAATAAAGTACTGTGAAAACTTCATCTTTTGTTCTATTTTAGGTAGTCTCCAAACAGATTCAAGTACTTGTCATACCTGTTTACAATCTTTGAGATACACTCTGCATCAAACTCTTTCGCCTGTGAACACAGCCAATATTTCACGGCGGCGAGTAGCAAACTGTAAGAAAGTTCGGGAAAATCAGCAGAAAGTTCCGTGTTTATAAAACGACGATTCGAAAGAACGTTTTCGTCGGATTTGTTCACTATGTCATAACTACGTAACTAGCAAGCGTAAAGTTTTTGCTTCTGCGGCCGCCTGCTGTCGCCCGTTATCAAGGCAGGGAACGCAGAGTAATCAACTTGGTTGGGTGAACAGGGTGCTTAAAACCTGTGCGATTAGTTGCCAAATCATCTAATTTGGTGCAGATCGATTTCGACTACAATATAGCCGTCATCAGAGATACAATATACGTTAGCAAGTATGGTATACAAAATGAAAACAGACTCTTTCGTCTGCAGGTGTTCCCTTCACCTGTTACGAAGGTACAACAGATTCTTTATTTCTACACAAACACTACGGCTGGCTTGTGAGAACGTTACGAAAGACAGTATCCCATGGGATGTACATCCATATCCATATTCCGCAAGCTACGTCACGGCGGTGTGTGGAAGTCGGTGCCTTGTATACAATTGTCACTTCCTCCCCCTAATCCAGTCACATTTGGTTAATGGAAAAAAAGACTTCCGGTAAGCCTCCATGTGGGTGGGTTCTAATCTCTCTGATTACATCCTTGTGGTCTTTCCGTGAGATACACGTAACAGGAAGAAATATATCAGAAGAACTTCTCGAGAAACGTATGCCTACGAAACTTTGACAGGACCCCAGAACGTCTCATTACAGCGTCTGCCACTGTAGTTTCCTGATCTTCTCTGTGGCGCTTTTGTGCTTACTGAATGAGCCTGCAACGAAGCATCTTCCTATCCGTTGGATCTATAATTTACTACTACTATGTACAGAGTTATTCAAGGCTTTCTTTTTCGGCCGCGGTGGCCGAGGGGACTGAGGCGCTTCAGTCACGGTCTGCACGGCCACTACGGTCGGGGGTTCGAATCCCCCCTCGGGCATGGATATTTGTGCCGTCCTAGTTCGTAAGTAGTTCATAAGTAGTTTGTAAGTTTAGGGACTGATGACCCCGTAGTTAAGTCCCATAAGAGTTACAAACATTTGAACATTTTGAAGGCTTTCTTTATTCGATTAAACGTAAGTTATTAAGTATTTTAATTATATCTAGGATAATGTCAGGTTATCCACATACACCAGGTGAACAGAAGCAATCCTAAAAACGCAAACGCGATGAAATATTTGTGAAATAAGTAGAGAGAGAGAGAGAGAGATACAGAGGGAGAGAGAGAGAGAGAGAGAGAGAGAGAGAGAGAGAGAGAGAGAGAGAGAGAGAGTAAACAAATACCAATAGGTATCTAATTTTTGCTGAAAGATAATGAATGCAGTGACGAAATGTATGCTACTCTTCAAACTCAGAAGAACTACAAACTTGTCCTGAGTAAATATCTAAACTAAGTGCATTGAATGTAGGTCTCTTCCTTTTAGTAGCTATTATTATTATTATTATTATTATTATTGTTACTTTGTACTGGTACACTAATATTAGTATCCATTCCAATACGATAGATTAAACGAATACATAAAATACTATCAGTGCATGTCCAGGCAGCGGAATTTACTTAGTGCTCAAGTGTAAAATAACGAACTGAAAAATATATTTTTATAATTAACTCCTGTATGCTCAGAAGACTTGGAGCTCTACTGAAACATGTGTCTAGGGACCCACGTACCCTGTCTGTGGGCCTGCTATGGGTTAGTTACCACAGAGGTAGTCCTACGACCTACGTCATCAAGTCTGATTAACGGTTGTTACGTCCTAATAATAGTACAATTTCTCGACAATAAAAATGCGGCCATAGCTAAAGGAATCATTCGATAACCGCGGTATCAACGTCCTCATCGTTGGAAAATCTCTTTACTACTAAATATTTTTTCATCTTGGCGAAGACATGGACATAGCGTGGCGCAGGAGCTTCCTTCTTTCCGATAAGTCATCCACGTCTGTGTGCCCGTGGTCAAATTCTTAGCACCATTTCACTACGGCTGGGAGCAACGACGCATTTAGTCAATATACCACCAGAAATTAATACTGAAACTGTGAAACATTTAGAGACTTTGCCCACAAGAAAGTTACTGGCCGTGTCTTTCAACTTGAGAGTTAGCAGCGTTTATTTCCCACGATATGAAGCACTTACTAACCGCACTGCACCAAACCTGTGCCTGCAGGTAATCCGATAAAGGTACTCTTCTTGCGTGATTCCACTTTCTGAAGGCACTACGTATTATACAGAGAAGTAGTTTTAGTTGCTATTTCAATGTGTTTAATCATGTAGATAAGAATAAATATTACTTGTCTATTTAAGCTTAAATTTACATTTGACGTTTATTTTAATCAAATGTGTTTCGTTTAATTATTTCAAGCATACCTAGAATAGTGTTTCACGGGAGTACATTCGGAATAACTTCATACGCATATTAGTTGAAGTCTTCTGTTGCAAGCAACTGTGACACTTCTTCGGAGAAATTATGCAGCACAGATTCAATAATGTACTAAATGTAAGACATTTCATCTAAATGTACCGTGAATTTTTCTTCACATGAATGTGCTTCCATAAATATCTAGCCTGACGAGGTAGTTTTAGCCGGCCGCGGTGGCCAAGGGGACTGCGGCGCTTCAGTCACGGTCTGCACGGCCACTACGGTCGGGGGTTCGAATCCGCCATCGGGCATGGATATTTGTGCTGTCCTTAGTTGTAGCTAGTTCATAAGTAGTTTGGAAGTTTAGGGACTGATGTCCCCGTAGTTAAGTCCCATAAGCTCTACAAACATTTACACATTTTGAGGTAGTTTTAAAACCGATATTATACCCAATTTTTTTAAAAGTCCTCAGTGGGGACTTAAGATTGTTTACTTCGAAAGGGAGTACAGTTAAAGTGTTAGCATTGATTTACCAATGTTTGCTTGATGAGCGAATTAATTAAATGTTTCCTCAAAATCTCTTGAAAGATTAACTGTCACGATTTTTTCAGTTTTTGTTACTATGATTTCCAACAACATTCTCTGTTATAAAAAAGTATAAGAACTTCAAAAATTAAATCTATGGTTCAGTACAACGTGAAATTAATTTTAGGAATAGTTTTGCTAGAGCATATACAACGTGTTTAGGGAGTAATAGGAAAAGTTGCAGGTTCTGGCCCTAGATGGACCAGTGGCGTCCGACCGACCAGCGGGTCATCGTCTGGAAATGGCGTCACTGGGCTGGCAGAGAGCAGCACGTAGCCAGCATACGGCCCGTCTCCTTGTCTTGGGGCCGCTACTACTCGCCAAGTAACTCCATAGCTGGCCTCACGACCTTTAGTGCAACCCATTACAGTCTTCCTACCAGAAAAGGTCTGACGCAGTACCGGCAATAGAACCCGGCTGCCGGCCGCGGTGGCCGAGGAGACTGAGGCGCTTCAGTCACGGTCTGTACGGCCACTACGGACGGGGGTTCGAATCCCCCCTCGGACATGGATATTTGTGCCGTCCTAGTTCGTAAGTAGTTCATAAGTAGTTTGTAAGTTTAGGGACTGATGAACCCGTAGTTAAGTCCCATAAGCTTTACAAACATGTGAACATGTGAGAACCCGGCTCCCCCGCATTACAGTCAATAGCACTGACCACTTTATTAAATTGTTTACTGTATTTTTAAATGTTCATATGTTTGTAATTCTCTCGGACGAAACTGCGTGGTCATCAGTCCGTAGCTTACAAACTACTTAAACCTAGGTAAACTAACCTACGGACAAACACACACACCCATGCCCCAGGGAGGACTCGAACCTCCACGGCGAGCACCGGCGCGCTCCGCAGCGAGACGCTTTAGACCGCTCGGTTACTCCACCGCGGCTACTGTATTTTTATCACACAGTTATGTGGGCGGACTAAACGATATTAAGATCTTGTGTCATCTGGGTCCGCTGCGGCATAGGATTCACGATGTTAGGCACGTTCTTCAAATTTTATCATGACCTTGCGAAGTGTATTGTTTAAAAAAATACACATGTTGATTAGTACCATGATTTCCTAGAGTTTACGTCGTCACAGAAAGGAAAACACCCTTCAAAACTCTACTATAAACTGCTTGGAATGAAACGAGGAAACACGAATGATTTTTCATGCGGCCTAGTAATTATTCAGGATTCCTCCGCTTCAAATGTTCAAATGTTTGTAAAGTCTATGGGACTCAACTACGGGGCTATCAGTCCCTAAACTTACAAACTACTTATGAACTAACTAAGACTAAGGACGGCACAAATACCCATGCCCGAGGGGGGATTCGAATCCCCGACCGTAGTGGCCGTGCAGACCGTGACTGGAGCGCTTCAGTCTCCTCGGCCACCTCCTCCGTTTCTATTTCCTCAATTAATCAGTATTATCACCGAATATAATTATGTTAAAGGCTGATTCAGGAATGCCCTGGACGGGAATCAAATTTAGATGGTGAGTAACTATCATTTTTAATAGAAAAATATGATTGTTACACAAAGAAAATGAGCCGTACTCATATTCATATTGTAACTGTGGCCCTCCTTACATGACATTACTCAGTCAATGTATTAAAGATAAAGGAAAGAAGAGTGTAAAATACTTGCAATATTTCATACTTGTCATGCATATTCACGTAAACTATGGTAAGTAGCATATATTTACATTGTTCATACATTTAAATAATTTTTACCTGACTAACAAAAACTTTGGAAGAGTATTTTCGTTCACGAACATTTACTCAGAATCCCTTCCCGGTTTATAGTTATCATTCAAATTTCAAAACTTTCAAAAATGTTCAAATGCTTGTAAATCTTATGGGACTTAACTACGGGGTCATCAGTCCCTAAACTTAAAAACTACTTACGAATTAGCTAATACTAAGGACGGCACAAATATCCATGCCCGTGGGGGGATTCGAACCCCCGACCGTAGTGGCCGTGCAGACCGTGACTGGCGCGCCGCAGTCTCCTCGGCCAGCGCGGCGGGCTTCAAAACTTTATAAGTGAATGTATCCCATAGTTATTGTGGAAGAACATCCACCCACAGATGCACCTCTGTGACGTACCATCGTGGTGTTGTTGAACAGGGCTTTAGCCGATGTCATTTCAATAGCGATTCTGCCCGCAACACCGCGATTATCGGGTTAGCGTCTGGAGCACCGGGCTGAGAGGCTGTTCACCTGTTGCCTGATGTAAGCGCAGGATTCTGCGCTCGTGTCGCAGTCAGTATAATTCTTCAGGGTGTGAGACCATATTGTCAATCTTCAACAGACTGTCAGATGTTTCTGTCACTGTTCCAAGTGGTCTTCTTCTGAGTATTTGTGTGACCGCTGTACGAACGTTTGGTAGTGCAAATAGTAGTCTGAGGAGGATGACGGATGTTGGCCGTTATTTGGTTCAACAACCGAGCGAGGTGGCGCAGTGTCAACATACTGGACTCGCATTCGTAGGGATGTTGGTTCAAATCCACCTCCGGCCATCCAAATTTAGGTTTTCCGTGATTTCCCTAAATCACTCCAGGCAAATGCCGGGATGGTTCCTTTGAAAGGGCACGGCCAATTTCCTTCCACGTCCTTACCCAAATACTCCGAGCGTAAGCTCCGTCTCTAATGACCACGCTGTCGACGGGACGTTAAACTCCAAGTTTCCTTCCTTCCTTGGCTCCACGAAAGGTGCAGTAGACAAACTGAATAACGCTGGTATCTCCGCAATAGGTTGCGAGTGTGGACTGGTATATATCAGACAAATGTTTCAAATGTTTGTATCGCTTATGGGACTTTACTACGGGGTCATCAGTCCCTAAACTTACAAACTACTTATGAACTACTTACGAACTAGGACGGCACAAATATCCATGCCCGAGGGGGGATTCGAACCCCCGACCTTAGTGGCCGTGCAGACCGTGACTGGCGCGGCCGGCGACAAGAATTTCCGAACATGAAAAATATATCCAGCTTGGCCAACAAAGCAAGTCAGCGTTGGCAGAACACCGAGGTGAGTGCGCGAAGGCGGTGTGCGAGCGAAACAACATGTGCCGCGGCGGATTAGCCGTGTGCATTGGGGTGCCGTGCTGCTGTTCGCGCGGCCATCCGCCGTCGGGGGTTCGAGTCCCTCCCCCTCGGGGGGATATTTGTGTTGTCCATAGGTTAGTTTACCTTAGTTTAAGTAGTTTGTAAGCTACGGACTAATAACCTAGCAGTCAAGTCCGATAGATTTACAAACAAACAACATGTTGCGATGAGGAGGAAGATCGAAACAGCCAACAGAGAAGATGGGTACCGGCTTCCGGCTGTCGGCGCTAGGAGACGGCAGCGCGCGCAATGCCACTCAGGCGGGCGCGCGGGAGACAACTGCGGCCGTACATGGAGCGGTAGCGCGCCGCCGCCAGTGCCACAAAACTAGGAGATAACGGCACGCCACAACTGACACATACTTTCCCCGTTCGGCTGTTGCAACCAATGACAAGGAACTATGCAAACGCCAACTGACTACGTCTATTTCCAGCAATGACAAGAAATAATACAACAAACAATGGCAAAAGAAAAAAAAAAAAAGAAAAAACATAAAAAACCTCTTTGTAAACAATCAAGGATGACCAATTCTACGAACTGCGTGAAAATTTACAAACACTAATAGAGAACGGCGAACATTCCTCCTCCTCCTCCTCCTCCTCTTCCTCCTCCTCCTCAAAATGTTCAAATGTTCAAATGTTTGTAAATCTTATGGGACTTAACTACGGGGTCATCAGTCCCTAAACTTACAAACTACTTATGAACTACTTACGAACTAGGACGGCACAAATATACATGCCCGAGGGGGGATTCGAACCTCCGACCGTAGTGGCCGAACAGACCGTGACTGAAGCGCCTCAGTCCCCTCGGCCACCGCGGCCGGCTCCTCCTCCTCAAATCACTTATTTGCACAATAATATAAGAGCCGAGCCAAATCAAAATTTTCAAATGTTTGTAAATCTAAGGGACTTAACTATTATGGTCAGCAGTCCCTAGGCTTACAAACTACTTAAACTAACTTAAAATAATTTATACTAAGGACAACACAAACACCCATGCCCGAGGGAGAACTCGAAACTTCAACGGCAAGCAACTGCGTGCTCCGCAGCAAGGCTCCTTAGAACGCTCGGCCATTCCACCGCTACCAGGCTTTGGCTCATACAACAGTCATATAATTATCCAGAAAAGGCCACTTAAAACAGTGCCCGAAGGATTGGACAGTTTGTTGAAAACTGACAATGCGGTCTCACACCCTGAAGATTTCTTTTTCAAGATAAATATAACAGTCTAGTTCGCAAAATTTTACAATTTATTATTACTAGAATTTTTTTCACATCAGTTATATTTTAACACTTTGATAAATTTACAGTTTTGATTGTTAACCAATAATAAAATTAAATACTGTTTTCACCTGCTACGCCACTACGGTCGGGGGTTCGAATCACCCCTCGGGCATGGATATTTGTGCCGTCCTTAGTATTAGCTAGTTCATAAGTAGTTTGTAAGTTTATGGACTGATGACCCGGTAGTTAAGTCCCATAAGCTATACAAACATTTGAACATTTGAATACCTGCTACATATGGCATCGACGACTTTTGGGGCGTTTTGCCGTTGTACGTGGTAACACCGATCCTGGCTGCTATGATGGCCTGTGACGGACGGCGTCCCCTGGCCGTTACATCTCCGGCGCCTCGCCTGCTACGTGCTAACACCGGTCGCCTCTGCTCTGTTTCCACGGTGACCGACCGCGTCCCTGCCAGCTACATCTTTGTCTGCTTCACCACTGGCACGACTACTTATCGATGTTTCCACGACGCCGTATCCACGGCAACCATCGGCATCGCTGTAATTTATCTGTGATTCACACTCTGTCTTCGAATTGAAAGTTATTATTATCAACTGCCAATAGATGGCAGATATTTCCTAGACAGACAACTTCCTTTTATTGTCTAATGCTTCAATTATTCTTTATTATAGACATGGCAACTATGTGTTACAGTTAACAAAATGCATTTTTATACCCATTATGGATTATTTATGTATACATGTACATTTCTTGTCTTATATTTAACTGTATGACGTTCCTCATCGGTTTATGATGTGCTGATGCTTCAGGCGATGGGCGGGCCTTTCCTTTATAACCCACAGCAGTCTCTCGCTGGTTAGCAATCGCCGCACGCTCACCGCCGGAACATCTACAGCGAGGTATACTGTTTTTAAGTAATTTTTTAATCCTGTTTGTAAATTTATTGTACCATATCGTCTTTTATTGTATTTTCAGAGGTCTGAAGATGATCTAATCTTAGATCGAAACCGGTTACCTGTAATAATAAATTGTAAAATTTTGCGAACTAGACTGTTATTTTTGTCATTAAATAATTATAAAGAAACCATGTTTTCCAAACTGATTAACTGAAGAATGTTATTGATCGTTGCCTAATGCATCGTCATACCGGTCTTCATATTGTGGAGTGATATGCATTCCACTCCCGGGCGTTCCGAGCACACTAATCAGACAGCGTTACATCACGGAAGTGTTGGAACGTGATATCCTACCACACTTTCGGCTTTCCGACGACCACATTGCAACAGGGTAAGGAGTGAACACAGGGGCAAGCAGAGTTGGCCAGCAGATTGCTTTACTGCCGTAGCTAGTGGTCTCGAGGTGCCTCCGCGGCGGTTCAGCGCGTTTCGGTGAGAGGGCTGATTGCTATCTCTACTGAACCAAGAACAACCAACAAAAGCGAACACACGTCTGCAACGGACCGAACAACCAGAAGAACATAAAAGGAAACAAAAACAAAGAAAACCAGAGGTAAAGCGCTTGCTAGGAAACCGAAGGTTCTCGGGTTAGAAACCCGGTCGGAGCACGGACTTTATCAGTCTCCGTTTTAACCCAGTATTTACCTCTTAACGATGTGGGTAGTCGCTAGAAACGACACGTGGTTCGGACTCCACGTTAAAATGTAGGTCTCCCAATCCCCGGCTCGATAATTGGCGTAGGTTAGGGACACGCAAGTCGCCAAAATGGCACCCAATTTAAAGATTTTGCACCAGACCAACGAGCCACAAGAAATTATTATTACTGTCGTTATTACTACCTCAGCTTTCCTGTTCTGCTGGACTTCGTCTGTTGGATGACTGCGGTGCGCCTCACCCGGTATACACCATCTTGTACTACAGCACATCTACTTTGGCAGTGCTTGGAAGCATCAAGAGCTGTTATACCCCAACAACACACCCGATGCCGAGAGGTGCTGAAACTGTTAAAGCCAGTCATTGCGGCAACGTTCAGTACTAATTTCATTATCTGCTTGACTTTACATGGGGCTGTGCTTTCAATCATGTGACCTCAGAACAACGTGTGATTTCAGAAACTGTGATATATCCGGTCCTTCTTGCTGTTGCATTAGGATGGCCATCAGTGCATTAACAACGCGTTTGGAGGCCACTAGTCTGTGCTCTGATGTGGCACTCTGTTAACTTACCCGTGAAACTATTGATGCTTTCTCTACGTATACGACAGTCGAATTATGGATATTCTTTCGTTTAGGCTAATGTTACCAAACTGTTAGGAAGTTGTGCGGTTATATGGTAGGTGAAATACGGAACATGTCAAGAGCTCACGATCTAACTTTGTAAACACTAAAATAAACTATAAGATGCAGGAACTGTCAACTGAAGAGAGATATCCAACATTATAGCTAGAGCAACATACTAGCCACTTCTCGCTACAGGCTGTAGAACAACATTCAAAGTTACATTTTTTAATATGTCTCAATATTCGGTAGGAATACGTAGTAAAAGTTACTTCACATTATTCAGATCTACACGCACATGTATACTCTGCAGATCAGTTCCAGGTGAACAGCAAGGGAGACTCGCCTTCCTGCTCCCGCTCCATCGGGTGCGCAGCGCTACACGAATTGTTGCTTAAATGCTTCTGCGTGCTCCGTAATTACACAGGTGTCCAAAATTAAAGCTACAACCAGTACTTCCCAATCCTGCGAGGAATTCACTATATAATTATACAGCTGCGGTGGAGTAGCCGAGCGGTCTAAAGCGTCTCGCTGCGGAACGCGCGGTTGCTCGCCGTGGAGGTTCGAGGCCTCCCTGGGGCATGGGTGTGTGTGTTTGTCCTTAGGTTAGTTTACCTAGGTTTAAGCAGTTTGTAAGCTACGGACTGATGACCACGCAGTTTGGTCCGATAGATTTACAAACATTTGAACATTTATAATTATACAAATTGTCAATAAATGTCTGTACAATCGAGTTCCGCACGGAAGGTGGCGTTTAGGTCTGCGTACAACTATGCTGACGATGATACCAGGGCACTTTGCTACGTAGACATTCTACACACGATGCAGAATAGCTCAGCAGTAGAGGTCCATAGGCAGAATGGAAGCTGGCCAGTCTCAAATCGATATGGCGACATGTAAATTGTCCTGTTGTTACTTGGATGTGGCGCCAGCTTATAAAGACACCATTGTAATTTCAACTCGTCCTCTTGAGGCCTATATGTGTTATGTAGGGCGTTGCATATATCTGGTGATTCACTTAAGAATGCTTCAAGCATTGATAGTAGCTTTCCTTTTCATAGATCGCGATTATTTTTCCAACTGTGCTCTTCTACAGCATTATGTACACTTAATACTGGCATAACATGTCGGCTGAAACCGATTTTTTGGACGTCATATTGTTCAAATTAAGCAACTGGGTTGGAATTTCATTTAATTATAATTTAGTTACTCCTACCACTATTTATGTCACTAACTTATTCATTTTTATTTATTGAGTTGAAAAATATTCCTATACACGACACAGTAAACAACGTAAAAGCTGTGCCTCATGAGTTAATAACAAAGAACAAGCAGTGAAAACTCCACCAGTACGAGAAATCCTATTAAGGAGTCCCTGTAAGTAGTTTATTATGTTCGATGCAGATAAATATGGAGGCGACAGTGTTAAGACTTTTATCATACGAGCGAGACAGACACGAAACAAAAGCGGGCTCCGTCGACGGGAATAATTAGATGGGCGTACTTTCAGCGAGGTAACCGAATATAAGAGTAATTGGCAATCTGCTGGCGAATTACGGGCTTGTCTGCGCTGCCTACACGCTCCCTTGTTTCGCCCCTCAGCCAGGAAGCTACACATCGCTTGCATCAAATCTCTCAAACTTTTACCAATTTTCGCTGTCGGATTTGCGTCTAAATGTGTTAAATTCCCAGCACGTGGTAGTTGTGATGTTTTTTATGGAAACAATTAACGGTAGATATATGGTCATTAATGTTTGATCTACAGGTAGATATTTGACGTTTTTGACTGTCAGTTTAATTTCGATCACCACGGTAGCTATTTCGATGTTAATGTTCTTGTCAAGAGGAAAATTTTAGGGTTATTCTCAAGTCAGAAAATTTTACAAGCAGTTTACATACATAAACATTTCATTCAACAGTCAAACATAGATAAACAGATAACTGTGAGATGATAACTTTTTGTGTGTATAAGATCCTTATATATTACTTTAATATACGTGCGTGCGTAGTTACAAAACCTTCCTTTTGATGTTCTGATTAGGAAGAAATTGCAAACGTGAAATCAGAAGTTAAATTGATAGCCAGAGTCGGAATGCTATCGTTCAAAATGTTCTGTATTCTTTGTATGACGCTCACGTAAGGAAAATCAATTTTACAAACATTATTATTTCATAATTTCGTATTCCTCTCGGTAATCGTTTAGCAGTAACTAATTTTCAGTGAAGATGAGAAAGTTGTTAGCTGCAATTTTACACTATCATTTACTCAAGATTCATGGCTGAATAAAATGAAAACAAACTTTTATTTATATTTTTGTTTCACGAAAAACGGATTCGAACCCAATTCTTCCAAGTTGCTTGGTACTTTAAAGATCTTCCATGGCATCAGAAGACAAAAGTTTGTGTCAACGACATCCGACATCAAACTAACAAAGAAATTTCCAAAATTATAAGTGTGGAGCGTGAATTAATACTAACGCTAATGATGATAAAAAGACAGGGACTCATGGATAAGGACCAAAATATTTTCCTTAACGAATTAGAATGAGAGGAGGCTCACAGCCGGATACACTATTCAAACACTGGATTGATGAGTTGCTGTAATTACGAAACTTGAAGGGGACTGTGAAACTATGCTGAGAAATTGAAGCTCCTGAGGGTGTTACGAAGGCATATTGTCTGACAAATAGGAATATGAATTCCAGTGGCGGTCCGATATAAGTTACAAACACCACCAGATGTTCATCTGAGTACAGAATCCGTAACGAGACCTAATAACATAATGTGCACTGTTGTTGTATTTGTTGTCGACTTCAGTCCAGAAAATGGTTTGGTTCAGCTCACTACCCTACTCTGTCCTGTGCAAGCCTCCTCATCACAGAATAAGAAAGGCAACCCAAATCAATCTTAGACTGATTTCGGATGATGCTGTCATTTATCGATTAGTAAAATCACCAGAAGATCAAAAGCAACTGCAAAATGATTTAGATATCTGCATGGTGCAAATATTGACATTGGCCATTAATAATGATAAGTGTGAAGTCATCCATATGATCACTAAAAGAAATCCGTTAAACTTCATTTACACTATAAATCAGACAAAGGAATTTGTCGTCTAGCCACTGCTGCTTAGCCAATCTGAACTTCGTGTCAACCTTAGTTTTTAACCGTCCGTACTTCCTTTTGCCTGCTTACTTGCTGCGATTTTATATTTTCTCCTTTCATCGTTTAAGTCCAGTATATCCAGCCTTACCTAAGGATTTCTATCAAACAAATGTTCAAATGTTTGTGTAGCGTATGGGACTTAACTCGGGGTCATCAGTCCCTAAACTTACAAACTACTTTTGAACTAACTAATACTAAGGACGACACAAATATCCATGCCTGAGGGGGGATTCGAAACCCCCGACCGTAGTGGCCGTGCAGACCGTGACTGGAGCGCCTCAGTCCCCTCGGCCACCGCGGCCGGCTTCTATCAAACCTTGCACTCCTCCATGTATGATCTTGTGCAGGAATGTTGAAATGTTTGTAAAGTTATGTAACCAAATTGCAGTGGTCATCAGCCCATAGACTTACAAACTACTTAATCTAACGTACGCTAACGACAGTACACACACACACACACACACACACACACACACACATGCCGCAGAGAGGACTCGAACCTCTGACGGGGAGCAGGCGCAGGAAGGCAGCTTGGAGCGCACCGCGCCTCCTAAGCAGCTGTCGCTCCTTTATGTCACATAGCTATACATTCTTCTTCTACTATATTACTTTCCTCAATTTTGGCCAAATATTTCCTAATGCTCCCTCTGAAACTCTCAACAACCTCGGGTTGCTTCAGTTTATAAAGCTTCCGTCTCCTTACTTTTCTACCTTTTTGCAGTTTCTTAAGTTTTAATGCACAGTTCATTACAAATAACGTGGATATGTCTTACAGTTTAAAACCTGGTTCAAAAATGCATTCCTTACCATTATAAAGACAATTTGGTACCTTTCTGTGTGTACTGCTCTCTTTTTTCATGGTGCTTAAACCAAGTGTTTGTTATGATTAAATTGTGCTCTGAGCAAAATTTTACCAGGCGACCTCCTCTTTCATTCCTTTCCTGCAGCACATATTCACTTACTATTCGTCCTTGTCTATCTTTTCCTACAACCGAGTTCCATTGCTCCATGACAATCACATTTTCCTCTCTCTTATCTTTTTTTTTTTCAGCATATTTTTTTCCAGCCTCCTCGTCAGTGGTAGAGCTAGTTGTCATACAAACTTGTACTGCTGTGGTCGGTGTTGGAGTTCACTATGCTGTTGACAGTAACTTACCCGCATTGCTATTTTCATATTGATTTTTAGGCCTACTTCTACCTTCCGCACAACTGATTTTGTGATTATAACCCTGTGTTCATTTGACCAATAATTCTATTCATCCTGCCTCCGAACTTCACTAATCCCCAACATATATAAAATTAACTGATGACCCCGCAGTTAAGTACCATAAGCTTGACAAACATTTGATCATTTCCAGAATGAAGTTTGGAAAGTAGGAGGCGAGGTACTGGCGGAAGTAAAGTTGTGAGGCGGCATCGTGAGTCGTGTCGGGATAGCTCAGTGGTAGAGCGCTTGCCGGCGAAAGGCAAAGGTCCCGGGTTCGAGTCCCGGTTCCGGCACACAATTTTAATCTGCCAGGAAGTTTCATTTGATCATTTTATACATTAATGGTCTGCTGACAATCCCCGTTGCATTCGTCAGGTGGAGCACCACCGTCTACGGAGGGTAAATGGTGGAGTGGGGTGTTTAACCAAGAGCTCTTGAACCCATTTTTCATAGCCGGTACACTGAACGCGCAAAGGTATCGCAGTCTTGTAACTGACTATCTGCTACAAGACGCTCCTCCGTTACCAACATGATGGCTGCCTAGCTCTTAGTGCACGGATTACTGCAGTATGTCTTCACGAATAGTTATCAAATCGTTGGATTGGACGTAGAGGATTTGTACCTTGGTCGGCCCGTATTCCGGATTTCAATCCCTTAGACTTTTGTTGTGAAATATGAAAGACGTTGTCAACAAAGACAATCCAACTACACGTATTACTGCAGCCTGTACGGGCATCTCCACTGAAATGCTAAAACAAGTGTAGCAAGTTTTCCCATATTAGACTCTAACGGTGTGTTGCTGCTGCCGGTGTTCATTTGAACACAATCTGTTATGGTCATTGTCTCCTTACTGGTCAGAATCCAGCTCACTAATGTATGCACTCGTGTTCTTGTTCAGTGTGTCTTACATTAGGTGTTGTACAAGGGTTGCCGTGGAATCTTTGCACAATATGATATCTCGTAAACAACTTGCTCGAGACTCATGCATCAAACTCCACCGACATTACTCTTAATTTGGTAATGTCAGTAGACATTGTTACATTTAAAAATATATGTTTGCACAAAAAGTATACTGTCTATGTATTATCAAAATCTGTTTACTGGATAACAATAAGAGCCTGTGAGAACTGCGTAGCAATAGCACATTTCATTTTCTCAGTATTTGCGGTGTCAGTTTTAGGCGTTTCGCCCTCCACATTCATTTCTGGCCATCCAAAATGCAACACAAAGCAGGATCGGAGATGTCACGACCAAATTTGATTCGACATAACATCTTGCACAAAATCACGTGACGGAAAATACCGTCCCTTTTGGACTGAGGAAGACGATGAAATCAGTATCCAGTGTTGGTGCTAGTACATCAACCAGCATTGAATTCAAGCCGCTGTGTATGTGTTGTCTCAGTATTGCAGTCCATGCTGTTTCGGCATAATCTCAGAGCTGATCCGGTTTATCAGCGGGTAGTGTATCCGGGGCAAGTTGTTCCTCATCATCGATCAGAAGTTTTCGATAGGCTAGACATGGAGAGTGTGACGTTACAACAACGTTCAACATCGTTTGGAGCGCAAAGCGCTCTCGTTTGACGGAGGAGAGCATCGAAAGTTGCGATGAGCCAACGGGTAGGAGGTAAGACACGCAGCTTCGGTATGGCGGACCGCCTGAAAATGGAAAGCACGCTGGCTGTCGTGACGTCATGGCCAACTGCCATTTTTCCCGCGAAATAACGGCATAGTCTGTAATTTTAGATATTACGCTGACACTATTAGCGTGACAGACTAATACGTAGGAGTAAATGAAAGAGAACAGCGCGATTCAGATGATATGTTGACATATTTCATATTAATTTTATATCAAAAGGTATTCTAATATTTATTCACTTGGAAAAATCCAGAGGCTAAACTAATTGAAGTAGAGTAACAAGCGAGGGCTCAAATAAAAGGTCACATCAAGACGCAAAGTTTGGTATAACCGTATTATGTGAAACATTTATATTCCACATAATAATGCGCTTGTAAGGATGAACAATATTGATTTGTTAATAACAATTATTACAAGGCAGATACACAAACAGCGAGGTAGTAAACACACATTACGACCTGTTTAGAATGTATTACTTTTGTTTATTTTAATATGTTGTCTTTGTATAAACTAAATTAATTTGTTTATCGACCTAATTTGTTTAAATTTATGAGCACAGTAATTCGTAACAGTGCAGAGGAAAGACGACTGGAAAATCTACCTAAAAAAACACTTTTCCGAAAGACTTATTTATCAGTCATCCTGAATATATTCATTTATTTAAACTGAAGATTTTGGGGGTATTAGTAATGTTAGAAATTAAAGTATCAGTCTGCGGCAGTTCAGTCTTAATAGCATAGCAGACGTGTGTTAAGAGTGCGGTGGAATCGAGTGAGACGAGAGGTGTTGAACACAGTCGCAGAATCCGACCCACTGGACTCTGAAATATTTTCGAACGTCTATGGACTTTGATTTTGAACAGTAGTCGCAACTCAGAAATTATTAATCGTTTTCTAACTTGGGTTTTTGGATAGAACAATGAACTTTAATAGCTATCATTTTAGTAACATTATCGAAATGATTATTCATATAGCTATTTCGTAAGCAATATTGGAGGCTCGAGCTAATCATATCAGACGGATTCTAGCGAATTTAGTGGTTCTCGCCAGACATAATCATGCAATTAGCAATAAACAACTTTATTAAAAATGTAAACCTCATGTTGCAGACAGTTATTTAGTAGATGCCTCCCTAGTTAAAAATTCCCTGACTTTGAAATTGAAAGATTAGTTTCACAAATAAATGTACACATGTACGGACCGCAACGAACCAAAAGTAGCAGGAATAAGTCATCGCCTAGGACAAAGTTGGATTATGGGTCCTTATCGTTACAAGTGGAAGGCTAAATCAGCAATGCTATCCGACTAGCGACAAAGAAGTGCTGAACAATGCGTGCCACGCGTGGTCGCACTCCACCCTGTCACAATGATGCGGCGGCATGGAAACACAACAGGCTCCAACACTTCAGACGTCTAACGCAGTCTGGTTAGTGCATAAACAGTGCCAACTACGATATGCGGCTGACGGTTCTTTCGTGAGTACGTGCGGGGCGAGCACGGGGCACCGAGCTAATGCGGTCTTCCTTCCTTCTTTACTTCCCAAACTGCATTTCCTTTCCCCCTCCCCTCCTTTCCTATCCGCACTCCTTTCTCTCCTCACTGGGGGACTGATAATCTTAGCAGTTTAGACCCCCTATCCCAACCAACCCAACCCAAACCATAGTACCGAGTGCAGAACCAGTATCCAGAGGACTAGGACAACCGTTTGACAGCCTCTCTGCACGATGTCTCCACACTCTAATCCAACCATCGATGTGGTGCAGGCTGTAGTGGGGTTCGACAGTCAGGACGATGTTATTAAAATTTAGATTCTGCCTTCTCCACGACAGTTATGGATTACATTATGGGGAAATCGTATTGAGAGACTGTAGAACTGCTGCTTTATGCATCGCACCAGGTATTATGGCATCGAGTTGTTTTGAATCCCACTTGCGCTATGCCGGTACCCTGATCAGCTGGCGTTACAATCTCTCGACGTTTCCTCACTATTTCACCTGAGTTTCGCCACTTGTTGAAGACGCTCACCTCAGCACTCCTCTGACAAGCGACAAGTCCTGCATTTTCAGAAATGCTGGTATGGAGCCTCCATGGTATCCCAGTCTACCTGCGGCAAACTCAGATAAATGGCGCACCACCCGTATTCTATAAACGAAAAGCTCGCACGCTGCTACTACATGGACCGTGCGTGTGTCTGACAGCCACTCATTCCTTGTCAGGTGACGCTCTTACTGCCTGGACGGGTTTATGTCGATAGTAGGTAGATGGTTATAATGTTCATGCTGGTCAGTGTACATATATAAATCTAGCCTGTTCTTACGCATTTGTCTTGAGTCGAGGGAAAATATTAATTGATGATTGTAATTTACATAGATGTACAACTGGTAGTTTGCATTGCATGATGAACAAGGGTTTGTGATAATGTTCTGTGTTAAATTATATCTGCATTGTCTCATTGAGTGAGGACATTTGTTACTGTTGTCTGTCAGGTGGCTACTTTAAGCTCTGAAGTCCGTCTGGTTTTTGAGGAGAACAGGCTGCCGGCCGCGGTGGCCGAGGTGACTGAGGCGCTCCAGTCACGGTCAGCACGGCCACTGCGGTCGGGGGTTCGAATCCCCCCTCGGGCATGGATATTTGTGCCGTCTTTAGTCTTAGCTAGTTCATAAGTAGTTTGTAAGCTTAGGGACTGATGACCCCGTAGTTAAGTCCCATAAGTTGTACAAACATTTGAACATTTTTGAGAACAGGCTGTCTGCGAGGACCGGGTTTCACTGTCTCCTTTCCTGTCATCCGTATCAAAATTACATGGAACACTTCATTACAAGCTGGAGGAAGTCAGAGGCCAAATCCCATCTATTACGATCATGTACACAGCGCGAGCTTCGCCCACCTTTCCCCTGCTTCCCCCTCCCCAAATTCTCACCCTAAGTATCGATATTTCAGTATGTCACTGACACATTTTTCAGACCAATGCAAGATTTTACAGACTTTTGAATATTACTTCTGTAAAGGGCCGATTTCTATCTTGTCAAGCACTCATTTACATTTGTGGAAGGGAAAACATTAAGTCATATTTCGTAAACGGTCAACGTCCCTCTTGACACCTGCTTCGTAGAGACGTACAGCAGTTCGTGTTGTCACTGTTTCATCTGACACGTTAATTCGCACGGAAGCCTCAAATGTGTTCCTCTTTATGTTGCTTTAAGTAACTGTGACACTGTAAACTTGCTATTAATTACGTCCGTAGTGACATTAAATTACGGCTGTGTGCACTCCTTTTGACCAGCAAAGCGGATTTCACAGTAGGACTTCCGCAGATTAGCTCGCTCTGACGTGCTGTAATTAAATGGTTTCCTTCGGTGTATTTCAATTTAACCTCCCCCGCTCGCCCTTTGTAGCGCCGCTGTTGTGATATTCATCGTAATGCTATTACTTCAGCTAATTCAGATGTTCTCATCCAAGGATACCCTAGTTTTATTGCACATTTCTTTTAACTTCTTCTTCTTCTTCTTCCCCTTCTTATTCTTCTTTTCACTGCCCTAATAATATAAATATTTTCGTATTAATACAGAGTTAGAATACCAAAGGCCAAGATCTCTATTTATTATATACTGATGACCTGTGTTCCGGAAAATTACTTCGCCATCAAAATTCAAATGTCTGTAAATGTATGGGACTTAACTACTTGGTTATTAGTCCCTAGCTTAGAAACTACTAACCTAAGGACAACACATACAAGACGAGTTCGAATTTCATAGAGTGGCTATAGGTCCGCCATGTTTGAATCAAGTTGAAGCTCCATCCACCATATTTTTCTTATTCAAAGGGCTTCGTCTACTGTGTCACTCCCCCCTTGAATTTGCATTTGATTTACTTTAAATGGGTCGTAACACTTTCATCTTTTCAAAACAAAAAAGAAAACAGTAGATATCGCCAATTTATGTGCGCACTGGCAGAAACAAGCACCATCTTAGTCGAAATACGGCTAAACTTTTCGTTGCAGACAACTTCCCAAGACGATTCGAAACAATGTTGCTACACAAGTGACAAGTTTTTGCTCGCAAAATGGACGTAAATTAATGTCATTTTAACAGGTGACACTGAACAAAACGAAGCAAATATGCTGTAACTTCCGCGCCGCGGAAATTATGTATTTCAGAGTACAATTAGCCTCAAAAACCAGTTCATTACAGACGAGGATAACTGCATAAAAAGACATTTTACAAGTAATTAACATAGGTACAGAGCTATATATATCGTTCTGGATTCGATTCCAGGACGTTTTACCAAGTTATATGATAAATGAATAGTAATGAATTTTGCAGGGAAATAAAGTAATTTATTCATTTCATGGTACTGCTTTCGATAAAAAGCGCCTCTGGTTGTTTGCGTGATACTTATACTTAAGCTGAACACAGGTAACTGGCTGTAGTAGGAAACCAGTTCTCTCGCTTCATATTTACAACCCATATTTTTGTAAGTTTCTTGTCTTTTACAACAAACCTGCAAGTATCGAAAACCAAATTACTTTCCTGCATTTAACTTTCAAAATGTTCAAATGTTTGTATAGCTTATGGGACTTAACTACGGGGTCATCAGTCCCCAAACATACAAACTACTTATGAGCTAGCTAACACTAAGGACGGCACAAATAACAATGCCCGAGGGGGGATTCGAACTCCCGACCGTAGTGACCGTGCAGACCGTGACTGGCGGGTCTCAGTCCCCTCGGCCACCGCGGCCGGCACATTTAAATTTAACAAGATTATATTTCGCACTGCAACATATCACTCTTTAATAAACGTGAAAAACGTGTGTGTCGTATTTCAGTTGTACTTATAATATGAAATATTTGTTGTTTTATCGCTCTATTACTACAGTTGAACGCTGAACAGACTGCGGGCATGTCTGCTCTATAATTTGTCACATTAATATTCAGAAATATTTAATATGGCAATAATATCACAGAAAAATAACGCTTCGAACACAAACAGCAGCCGGCCGCGGTGGCCGAGGGGACTGAGGCGCTTCAGTCACGGTCTGCACGGCCACTACGGTCGGGGGTTCGAATCCCCCCTCGGGCATGAATATTTGTGCCGTCCTTAGTATTAGCTAGTTCGTAAGTAGTTTGTAAGTTTAGGGACTGATGACCCCGTAGTTAAGTCCCATAAGCTTAACAAACATTTGAACATCTTTGAACAAACAGCAGACGCCCTATCGCGATGTTTGGACTAAGAAAAACATGGCAGCCTAGTTAATGTTGGTTGCCACAAGGAGCGCTGTAACCAGTCTTAGCCACTCTATGAAATTTAAACTCGTTGACATACACCAATGCCCGAGGGGGGACTCGAACCCCCGACGGAGACGGTCGCGCGCACCGCAGCACGGCGCCCCAATGCGCACGGCTATTCCGCCATGGCTACGTTACCGTCAACTGGCCCCATGTACATGTATCACAATGAAAACTATCACCTGTATACAACGTTGCGTTAATAGTAGCAAGTCAATATATGACCTTGAAATCCGTGACATATCAGGTTGTTAAATTATGTAAAATTACTTTAACTATCAGACATAGAATTTTGTATTTTTAACACCATGATGAGTCACGAACTTTATTTTCATGTAGTGACTTGTTACGATTAATACAAAATTTTATACAGATGGTTTTATTAAGTGGCTTTTGTAAGTATACTTCTGTAATCGTAGTGCGATAGATCGCCCCCCCCCCCATCAAATAAAAACTTTAAAATATTAGGTAATGTGGGCACTACTGTTGTAATTTGTTTAAAGAGTACGTAAAATATTAGTCCAATAATTCTGCGATGTACGAGGCCGTTTTCTCTCGGGGGTTTGAATCCTCCCCCGGGCATGGATGTTTGAGTTGTCTTTAGTACAAGTTAGTTTATAAGTAGTTTGTAAGTTTAGGGACTGATGAACCCGCAGTTAAGTCCCAACTGTTTGTATAGTTTATGGGACTTAATTACGGGGTCATCAGTCCCTAAATTTACAAACTACTTATGAACTAGCTAATACTAAGGACGGCACAAACATCCATGCCCGAGGGGGGATTCGAACCTCCTACCGTAGTGGCTGTGCAGACCGTGACTGAAGCGCCTCAATTCCCTCGGCCACCGCCGCCGGCAGTTAAGTCCCGTAAGTTTAAGAAACATTTGAATATTTTCAATAATTCTGCATCCGCATCCATTCACTGCAAGCCCCTTAAGGTATCTGTCCTCAAGGGGAAAGCTTTACTACTGAAATTCGGAAAACGTGGCCGCGCGGGAGTCGCCACGTACTCTAATGTAAAGCATCACGCTACGGACTGGGCGGTCACTCCCGCCGGAGGTTCGATTACTCTCTCGGGTATGTGTGTGTGTGTGTGTGTGTAAGTTAGTTTGAGTAGTTTGTAAGTCTAGGGACTGACGACAGTAGCAGTTTCGTCCAATAGCTTCAAAAACTTTCAAACGTTTTGTGGGTAAGGTTATGGGACTTCACTATGGGGTTATCAGTCCCTAAACTACTTATGAACTAGCTTATAATAAAGACGGCACAAACATCCATGTCCGGGGGGGAGGGGGTTGGAACCCCCGACCGCAGTGGCCGGCAGACCGTGACTGACACGCCGCAGACCGATCGGCCATTGCGGCCGGCCGTCCAATAGCTTCACAAACATTTGAACATTTTTTATTTCATTGAACATGAGCTTTAAAGGAGTGTAATGTGCTGTGTGGTGCGATCGACCCCAGTTCTGAATACTTTGTTCGCGGTATTGGATATGTGGCGCCGCTTTGTGGTCTTTGACCGTTAGACCTACTGTGGCATGTAGAATGGTAAGAACGGTGGTGGTGGTGGGGGGGGGGGGGGGGTACTTGTCGCGCACCTGCCACAGGGGAGGTGGAGGCACCCGAGGGACTGGCAGTACGACGCGGTTCTGCGTGCACGTGTTGCGCTCTGCTACGCGAGAGAAAGTACGCACAGCGTCGGTGCGTGCACTCGCTTGTATCGTTACTATAGTCAGCGTCAGCTACGAAGGCGGCCCAGTTCTCAGCCGTTCTGAGGATTCCCCTCCATTACCGGCGTGACAGCTACTAACGTTCACTCTGTAGGCGCGTGACTGGCCTCAATGTTTCTCCCGCAGGCACAGCTGTTGGCGCTCGGCCGTAGCTCCCGTAGCTTCTCATATCGCTCCGCCTCTATGCGCGGATCGCCTTCTTACATGACGCCAGGTATAGTCTTGCTTACTTCTAACAAGGGACACCTTTGACCTCAAACGCCCGGAATTGTAGGAAAGCATGCTTAGAATAATACTCGACCCTATAAGGATCTGTGTCATTTCCATGCAAAGCGCCGCACTTGTCTTAGCAATATCAGAGGGTGGAATGTGTGCTGTGAGATTCCTGAACAATTCACACAGATAGCAACCTCCTGAATGCAAGTTTTCGAAACAAAGATGTTATGTAGAAGATAATACCACCGAAAACACAGGTGGCCGAGGGGACTGAGGCGCTTCAGTCACGGTCTGCACGGCCGCTACGGTCGGGGGTTCGAATCCCCCTCGGGCATGGATATTTGTGCCGTCCTTAGTTGTAGGTAGTTCATAAGTAGTTTGTAAGTTTAGGGACTGATGACCCCGTAGTTAAGTCCCTTAAGCTTAACAAACATTTGAACATTTCGAAAACACAGAACAGTGCACAACCCCTTGACGTTTACATATTTTGGCAATATAGGCTATATATTGGAAGGATTGCTAATTTGGTGAAAGTAAAGAAGGGCGGTACATTGGAAGAACTGTGACTTGTACTCCGGCGTTACGTGTGAAAACTTATCCTACGTATGGCCGCACGGAGGCAATTAACACACTTTGCAGAATAGTTGTTGCAGCTAGATGAATGGGGCATTCTATTTCAAAATCGATAGGAAACTAAAAATCACGTGGTGCACAGTTTCAGTGTGCCGGGAATACCAGGGACCAAAGGAAGGAAAGAAGATTAAGGTTTAACGTCCTGTCGACCTCATGGTCATTAGGGGACAGAGCGCAAGATCGCAGTTATTTTTCTAAATATCTGGAAGGCAACTGGAGGTTTGGGCAATAACAGAAAACCTGAATCTGGATGACCAGAGGCGTGTTTGAACAATACCACTTAGAGATGAGGCCTCACAGCAGCCCGTGCCACGTGACACTAACCAGGCCGCGGCCAACTTACTGGCTGGCCGCTACGAGGCAGTGGGCTGTGCCTCAGCGGCCAGCCATTCTGCTGGCGGTCGGGGCCTGGCCAGTGTAGCGTGGCATGGGCTGTTGTGAGGCCTTGTCTCTAGGTGGTGTTGGTTTGAACCGCTATCCTCCCAGATGCGAGGCCAGTATGTTAGCACTGCTTCACCTCAGTCGGTACGAAATTTTAGGCATTTCCTCTCACCACGGACAACACAATGTTTTACGATCCGCATTTAGTACTCGAAAGCAGTAGGATTTCCAGTGCTATCAGACAATCAACACTTTAAAATAATCGCAGAAAGTAATATGGAAATATGACGAACGTATCTGTTAGGACAGTATGGCAGAATATGGGGTAATTAACTTTGGCAGAAGACGAGCGATTGGATTCCATTCTCGCACCTTCCCCCTAGTGCGGATTGCCTGTACTATAAGTAGGCAGCGTTACAGGGCCACATGTTCCGCTATAGCTTTGGAACTTGCCAGCAGACGCAATGCAACATGATAACGCTCAACCACACGCTGCACGCAACGTTGAAGAGTTTATCGCCCCATCGGACGGCACTGCTGCCTTGCCCTTCCTGGTTTCTCGCCTATCGTAAACGTCTCGTCGATGACTGTGAAACGACCTGCCCGGAATAATCCTACACTGCTACACCAGATCAACTTTGGCATTGCGTAGAAAAACATTCAGAGCTTCTTTGATTCAAAGACGAGGCGAGGCGTGTAGCAGCGTTTACAGGCAGCAATAGCGCAACACCGAATAATAATTCTATCATCTTCCTCACTTCACAAGGGGCTGTATTATTTTCAGTCATATTATACTTGTAGTACGTGTTATCTACGAAATTGATTTGGCTATGGTATCTTCGGTATTTAATGGTGTTGTATTTTGAATTGCTGTCAGTATCCTGAGTACAGTTGGCTAACAGTGTGTGCCTATGGCACGTACAGTAGCCGGCCGCGGTGGCCGAGGGGACTGCGGCGCGCCAGTCACGATCTGCACGGCCACTACGGTCGGGGTTTCGAATCCCCCTCGGGCATGGATGTTTGTGCTGTCTTTAGCATAAGGTAGTTCATAAGTAGTTTGTAAGTTTAGGGACTGATGACCCCGTAGTTAAGTCCCATAAGCTCTACAAACATTTGAACATTTGAAACACGTACAGTACGTGTAATGTTTCAAAGCAAAGTAATACTGACAATTGATACATGAATTAACTCCGGTTGTTTGGGGTGAGGTTCCGTTATCCCATAAAATATGTACTACAGAGATGTGCATTTTTGCACAACAACGATAACCCTGTGGTCAGGTGTACCGTTTTCTTCTACGGAGACTTCCGTCAAATTTTACCAATAATCAAATATGTTGTTATGTCGAGCCGCAGTCATTCAGTACTGATTAAATGATTAGACCGCCATTTGACTGTAAGGTTGTATGATTTATTACGACAATCCGGATTTTAGGCTTTTAGGTTATTAATAAGTGCACAAATAGTCCATTTATTCGGTATATGTGGATAACCAAAATGTAATTTTTTCGATTTATCAGTAATCGTAACAAGGACGACGGTTGACGAAGTCAAGACATCCGAAACAACCAGTTAGTATAGAACGTTAGTATAATTCCAAATTTAATCAAATAAATGAAGCTGGCCGCGGTGGCCGAGGAGACTGAGGCGCTCCAGTCACGGTCTGCACGGCCACTACGGTCGGGGGTTCGAATCCCCCCTCGGGCATGGATATTTGTGCCGTCTTTAGTATAAGGTAGTTGATAAGTAGTTTGTAAGTTTAGGGACTGATGACCCCGTAGTTAAGTCCCATAAGCTTGACAAACATTTGAACATTTCAAATAAATGAAAAATAGCAATAGGGAATGCGAAATAACTTGAAACATTTAAGTCAAAACTAAATCAGTCGCCGCGGTGGAGTAGCCGAGCGGTCTAAAGCGTCTCGCTACGGAGCGCGCGGTTGCTCGCCGTGGAGGTTCGATTCCTCCCTGGGGCATGGGTGTGTGTGTTTGTCCGTAGGTTAGTTTACCTAGGTTTAAGAAGTTTGTAAGCTACGGACTGATGACCACGCAGTTTGGTCCGATAGATTTACAGACATTTCTAAATCAGTCTCGAAAGCCTCGGAATTCATGAGACTGATATCTTGGCAGTATCAGTATCTATACCTGGGAACACTAATCGAAGATCTCGATTCCCGGGATGAATTAAGCGTGTGTACAGGGTGATTTTTCCACCAATTACAATCTCTAGGGGCTGATAGAGGAGAGAATACGGAACAAAAAAGGTCTGTTAATCAACTTATTTCCGGAAACGCATGGTTTCCATACTATAGACCATTTATTCAATCATACTTTGTTACAGACACAAGGGTATAATACACGTTGTACCATGCACCCACAATTTCAGTCTGTGTTGAAAATGGTTCCAATGTGCCTCAGCTCATTCGTGAACGTGCAGTACATGTTCCGTCTCACACGTTTACGTCGACAAGGCTGTATCGGACAGTGTCAAATACAGCGTAAATTCGCTACACAAGTGTCTCCATATCTGGAATGGGCTCTGCACACACGATACTCTTGAGATGACCCCATCACCAGAAACCGCACGGATTGATATCTGGTGAACGAGCAGGCCATGACACTGGGCCTTCTCTTCCGGTAAGCATACGTACGTTAACGGAGAAGTGGCCTGAGGCACCATCATGTAGCAGCCACAGAACCCTTTGAATCGTCAGTGGCACTTCTTCTAGCAGCGGAAGCAAAATCTTTAGCAACTGTTAGGCGACGTGGAAGAAAGACTGTTCCCAAAATACGGTCGCAAATTATCCTGGCACACACATTCTGGCTGCACCGATACTGATGATTTGCTGTGGTGTGGTGTTACCCCACATTGTTTCTTATTTTATTCCCGATTTATGAATTTACTTTTTTCGCCTGGCCTCCTTCGGCACCCGACTACTTTATTGAGAGCAGCTTGGTGCCATACTCGGAAGCGAGCAGGTGCGGACCAGCCACGATAGATGGTCACCTTCCGTGGGAAGGCTTCTGCGTCGCCGGCCGCGGTGGCCGAGGGGACTAAGGCGCTTCAGTCACGGTCTGCACGGCCACTACGGTCGGGGGTTCGAATCCCCCCTCGGGCATGGATATTTGTGCCGTCCTAGTTCGTAAGTAGTTCATAAGTAGTTTGTAAGTTTAGGGACTGATGACCCCGTAGTTAAGTCCCATAAGACTTACAAACATTTGAACATTTTGTTTCTGCGTCGCGCAGGTAGTGCGGGGATTTTAGGTTGTTTATAGCCCGCGGTTGCTCCGCGGCGGTGGAATCGCGGCGGTTTAGCAGTGCGCTGTTTCTCGTAAGGCAGCGTGGGACCCTCCGCTCTTCCACTGCTCCGTCAAAATAAAAGCGGCTGCACTTCCAAACCGCTTACACGGCGGCAAAGGTGCGAGTCCAAACACGGCGACGGCGACCCACCGCACTGGCGACAACGACCGCGACGCTGCCGCCTGTTGCCCGCGCGTTGCGGAACACAGCGGCAGGCGAGCAGCGCGGTCGCCGGTGACAGGCGGGGTGCAGCCGACTGCCGCGGTTCTTGCGCTGTCGTGGAGGAGGAACACGATGACGTTGCTTTATTCTATACTAGCTTAAACCTGCGGCTCCGCTCGCGTGTTGGTTGATTATGATAGATAAGTTATCTTTCAGTAGTGTGCTATGAGGTTTTGGTTTTGAGGGATGAAATGAAATACAATACCTTTTTTAGAAACAAACATTTTTAATCAACATTATCAGGAAAGTAAGTAGTGTAGATCAAATCACACTTAAAAATGCACTCGTTTCGAAGAATCCAATCACGAAATTCAACAACAATGATTGTAATAATATCACAGATCGATCACTTAATGTAATGCGAGATACGTCAAATCGACTTTTTTAAAGAGATGTACTAAAATAAATTTCTTTTTTACTGCTTTATTTATTTATTCTTATATTTCCTTATTCGTATGCTTATCCTTACAGAGAAAGAGCTGAAGACATTGTAGCATGCATAGACCAAAGATATGGTTTGTGGCATCACGTTTCGCTGTGTGTAACCTCCTTGCTATAGAGTCGCAAACGTCATCGTTGGCCTTCAGTCCGATTTTTTTTTAATAATTTGACGACTTTCAACCACCATATCTTCCACCCCCTTATAGCTATCGGTATGGAACTGCTATGGTGTACAACGGGAGACTTCAGACAACTATTACACACAGACCATTCGTTTGCATTCTGTAGTTTTCGCTGCAGAGCGAAATATTAACACACACACACACACATAGAATTTTATATACACCGATAACTCTCCATCCCAATATACTCCACCCTTTTTTCATTATCAACCCTCAAACAACAATGCAACCAATAAAACCATCTTCAAAGAGTAAATATAATTTTCAAAGAGTAATTATTGGTCCGCATTTCGCGTTATATTCTTCAAATTACTAAATATCTATAAGACATTCACATTAATGTATATAGAAAAACAGCTATCCTATCGCCATAAAACCGAGCCTAAAGCCTTCCCCGGGTAGTCATTAGTAACTTTAAAATTTTTTAGCTCTTATGTCTTGTGGTTCAGATGTGATAAACGTACACCGAACAGACATTCACATTTATAGATATAGACTAAGAAAACACGAACGCTGGTAATGCTATTATGTAAAAGTAGAGATGCCGATGGGAGTTACATGCCGCTGAATTTAAAAAAAAAAATGTTTAATGATGAATTTATTCAGAAGATATTGTCGTTTAAATAAAAGACAGTTCAACTTCGTACTGAGTTCTATTTCGGATGACATAAAACCACAGTCCCTAAGAAATGCAATAACTGTAGAAGAAAAATTACATTTTACACTGAGAAGTACACAAAAACTCATGCATTATTTACAATCTGCTCAACAACTGGTGCGGAATACTGTCCCAGCGTTGTGGATGTTGAAGTTGTATTATTATCTCTTGATTGCTTATTTGTGTTGCACTGTGGACCCATCATTTCGTAATCAGAAACAATGTAACTATTATTTTTCTTTCGATTCTGCTTTATATATTGGAAATGAACTCCGTAAAACTACACTGATACGTCCAGAAAATAATTCAATATCATCATATTTGCGTCGCATAAAGGCCTCTAGTAACTTTTGCCTTTTTTCATCCTTTTCCTTTCACACTTTTAATTTTCTACCATCGTCAGTTTTATTCCTTTTTCTTTTCTGTGTTGGTACGTAACATTAATCAATTGTCACTTATCCTGTAATATGAAGTAAATAAACCTGTCCTGACCGTATTTTACACAAAAGGCTTTATTACTGTACATAATAATTTTTATGAACACCATTTATGTAATTACCGATAGTTAACAATTTCTTAATTCTTTTGAACATAATCCACCGTTTGTGTTTAGTTTTAATTTTAATATTTGTGTATTGAGGAAACTGCACTAAGTTGCTACAAAAATAAAGCAAAACGTGTTACAAAATATTAATGAGTATAGCTTCCTCTGAGTCTTCATTGATATGCCACGTCAAAAATTTACAGGCATACATCCGTAGTCATAATTAAATAGTTTATCAGAATTTATAACAAAAATCCCCGACTGATTAAGCACAGTTCCAGGCCTATTATACATTTATTCGTGGAACTTGAGAACTCGTCTTCCCTGTTACAAACAAACAAATGCAAGTTTCAATCCGATCTGTAGAAGAGACAAGGTAATGTTGTCTTCTGCTTTTAGTTACATTCAATGAAATTAAGTCTCAATAAATTAAAACGAACAAAATCTGAATTTACAGTTTCTTGAGGACCTATCCACAATTGCTTCAATGGTTATAAACAACGTTGCTTGTGGTGGCCATTTGAGCAGCAGCTGAATACTATGTATGTTCACTGTAGTGTTTTTAAAGAAAACGCCTTTTGCTACTGCAAGTAGCAAAACACTACAGTGAAAATACATAGTTATAAAAAACGCACATATGAATCCATTCGTTGATAAATAACAGGTTTCGTGCACTTGCTAGTCCTGTTTAACTACTGTGCTGCAGCTTTCCAAATATCTTTTACTAAAACATTTCTGTACTCGTTATTTCCTGCGTCAAATATTACAGGATATGTTGCTGCTGTGTTTACGGACTTCTTTTCGTCAGAGTTCAAACGTTCAAATGTTTGTAGAGGTTATGGGACTTAATTACGGGGTCATCAGTCCCCAAACTTACAAGCTACTTATGAACTAGCTTATACTAAGGACGGCACAAATATCCATGCCCGAGGGAGGATTCGAACCCCCGACCGTAGTGGCCGTGCAGACCGTGACTGGCGTGCCGCAGACCGCTCGGCCACCGCGGCCGGCGCAGATTATTTAAAGGTATCAAAACCTAGAAAGTGAGCTTCTGTTGTCTGCTATGAATCAGCCAATCGTGTGGCAGCTACTAAAATTCCAGCGCCAAGCAAGTGAGTGGGTTCGGTACCCAGTCGGCGGTGGGCCAGAGGCGGCCAACACGTATTTCGTTGCCGCGGATTAAGATGTGTTAGCGGCCGTTGTAAGCGGCTTGTGCTACTTCGCTTAAGCCGCCCTATGGAAGTGTTATTTGCATGAGGAGGCATCGTGCCCGCGTTTTGTGACCCAGGCGAGCTTTAGCTCTGGAAGTAGCCTGTGATATCGGTGTGTGTTCATATTACAGCTAATATTCAGAATTAATAATTAGAGAAGGTGCTCATTAGGATATTTTCTTCATTACCGGGATATATTTGTTTTTATCTGTGCATCTGGCTTTAAGACATTTGATAGCAATAAAGCACAGTTATTTGAATGGCCGCTTTGATTTCAAGTAGGTTCATATGTTTGTATAGCTTATGGGACTTAACTACGGGGTCATCAGTCCCTAAACTTACAAACTACTTATGAACTATCTAACACTAAGGACGGCACAAATATCCATGCCCGAGGGGGGATTCGAACCCCCGACCGTAGTGGCCGTGCAGACCGTGACTGGAGCGCCTCAGTCCCCTCGGCCACCGCGGCTGGCGATTTCAAGTAGGTAGCGACATTTTCATGCACTAGCAAATTTTCCAGCAACACGCTTCGAGATCTACATACTGGCAGAGTCTGTGACCTGAGGAGAGGAGACATCTCATGGGACTTAATATTTCAACATCAGGTAAGAAATGCTAAACAACTGTGCAAAGAGGAGGCAGGAGAGGGCACACGCCACGGTGTCGAAGGAACTTTTATTAACATCGACATTTGTTGTGAGCCCGTGTGTCCCCGTGTAACGCTCAAGTGGCGACGTAAATATGTAGTGCTATGTAAGATAGACATAGTTGGCATACCTTCAAGCAGACATTGTATTACCGGCTCACTAAGTGGGACTGTAAAGTTACAAAAACTCCACTGCCATGGGTTCTGCTAACTGTCCAACAGATGACTGTATCGAAAGTTCAAGATAAAGCGCGTATTACACCGAAGTATTTGTAACGAAGTACTATTGAATCAATGGTCTCTAGCACGGAAACCATGCGTTTCCTGATGTAAATTCAAAATTAAAATTCAAATGTTTGTTAAGCTTATGGGACTTAACTACGGGGTCATCAGTCCCTAAACTTACAAACTACTTATCAACTACCTTATACTAAGGACGGCACAAATATCCATGCCCGAGGCGGGATTCGAACCCCTGACCGTAGTGGCCGTGCAGACCGTGACTGGAGCGCCTCAGTCCCCTCGGCCACCGCGGCCGGCGATGTAAATTCATTGATCTTTTTTTTCAGTATTCTCTCCTAGATCAATCCCTAGAGTTTGTACACAGGGAAAAAATCGTACTGTGTACATACTTTTGCTTGTATAGAACCCTCGGAGCACAGGTTTCCTACACCCACTTATTCTGATTTTCTGGATGTGCATGTGCAACTATGTTGAACAGCGCAGATGGAGGAGCTCATTGGAAGAGATGATTCTCGGTGAATGGACTGGTCTGCCCGTCCCGCGACTTAAATGCCATCGAGTACCCGTGGTGGACGTCCACACGTGCCAACGATCACACTACAGTAGTCAAACGTGATGGTGAAGGAATGGGACTCACCATCACAAGAACTACTTACTAAGTTAGCACTACTGCATGCACCGTTAACGCTGAGATGCAACCGCAGTGCAGAGTTGATTTACGGAGACTTAACCATCAGAGCTACTGAAGTCTCTGGGAGAACCAGCCATGAAAAAATTATTTCACGTCGTGTGTAAGATATATGAGACAGGCGAAATACCCTCAGACTTAAAAAAAAGTAATAATCCCCATTCCAAATAAAGCAGGTGCAGATAGGTGTGAAAATTACAGAACCATCAGTTTGATAAGTCTTGGTTGGAAAATTTTAACACGAATTATTTACAGAAGAATCGGAAAGCTGGTATAAGCTGACCTCGGGTAAGATCAGTTTGGATTCAGGAGAAATGTAGGAACACGGGAGGCAATACTCACTTTACGGCTTATCTTAGAAGATAGATGAAGGGAAGGCAAACCTACATTTGTAGGTTTGGAGAAAGCTTTTGACAATGTTGATTGGAAGACACTCTTTCAAATTCTGAAGCAAGCAGGAGTAAAATATAGGAAACGGTAGGTTATATACGACTTGTACAAAATCCAGACGGCGGTTGTCAGAGTTGAAGGGCGTGAAAGGGATGCAGTGGTTGGGAAGGGAGTAAGACAGGGTTGTAGCCTTTCTCCAATGTTATTCAATTTGTACATTGAGCAAGCTATAAGGGAAAGCAAGGAGAAATTTGGAGGAGGAATTAAAGTTCAGGATGAAGAATTAAAAACATTGCGTTTTGCCGACGACATAGTAATTCTGTCAGAGACAGGAAAGGACATGTAAGAGCAGTTGAACGGAATGGACAGTGTGTTAAAAGGTGCGTATAAGACGAACATTAACAAGAGAAAAACAAGGATAATGGAGTCCAGTCTGAGAAAATCAGGCGATGCTGAAGGAATTACATTAGGTAACGAAACAATAAAGGTGGTAGATGAGTTTTGTTACTTGGGCAGTGAAATAACACACGATGGTCGCAGTACAGAGGATATAAAATGCAGAATGGCAATTGGAAGAAAAACGTTTTTGAAAAGGAGAAATTTGTTAACATCGAATATTAATTTACGCGTAAGGAAGTCCTTTCTGAAATCATTGGTATTGGGTGTTGCCTTGTATGGGAGTGAAACTTGGACGATAAACAGTGTGGACAGGAAGAGGATAGAGGCTTTTGAAATGTGGTGCTACAGAAGAATGCTGAATATTAGGTGGGTTGATCGCGTAACGAGGAGGTACTGAACAGAATTTTTGGCATACCTTGACTAAAAGAAGAGATCGACTGATAGGACACATTCTTAGACATGACGTAATCGTGAATTTAGCAGTAGAGGGAAGTGTTTGGGGTAAAAACTTCAGAGGGAGACAAAGAGATGAATACAGTAAGCAGATTCAATCAGATGTAGGTTGCCGTTCTTATGAGGAGATGAAGAGGCTTGCTCAGGATAGAGTAGGGTGGAGAGCTGCATCAAACCAGTCTCCGGACTGAAGACCACAACAACAGCTGTTACTTTGCGGTTTATTATACGTATTTTTCTGCCACGGTCAGTACAAATGATCGTTGAAATGCGTCATCTCTCAGACTTCCAAAGAGGCTAACTCGATTGCGGTTAGTTAGTGGGACGTCTGGGATGAAAACGGCTACACGGTTCAACATTTCACTACCCGCAATATCCACAATAATTAAAGCGCACACAAAACTAGGTGAAGGATCATTGGCGAAGACGGATAGTGGACGAAACCCGAAGTTAACTGACGTGACCGTGCAGACGTTAACAGCGATTGTGGAGATAATATAAAATTAAAACTGAAAAAATCAACACTCACTTGAATAATACTGTTTCGATAAAAAAAGTATAAAAACAGCATGCACTGAACCGCTAAAGTCAAACCCTTAATAACAGAAGCCAATGCACGGCGTAAAACTGCGAGGGGAATCGTTGCCACGATCATAAAACGTCGACACTTAAAGACTGAAAGTATGTGGCTCGTCTGAAGAATTGATTCCTAGAAACAACTGGGCTTTTATGAAGAAAACCCCAAAACAAGCATACGATACCGCGTGCCTGATTCCTACAGTCAAGCATCGGGAGGCTCTATCGTAATCTGGACAACTATATCATGGTATGCAACTATTTATATTTTTACCCTCACTGTTTAGATGACTGTGAACGAATATCTCGCCATTCTCGACAACAGACTGCTTACTGTGACTAAAATATCACTATTTTTTCCACCTCTCTATGTTACTTTTCCAGTGTGACACCATCCAACTATTACTTTCACATTTTTTATTTTACGCGCCAGAGGGCATAGTCACCACCTCCTAGAGAGAAGGCCGCGGCGCTCTCGTGTGACGTCAGGCTGATTAGGTTGCGCGCGCATAGCTGACTGGCTCGCTGCGCTGACTGGCTCGCTGCTTCGGCAGAGGGCCGTGCCAACACCACCTAGAAGACAAGGCCTTACAACAAGCCGTGCCTACGTCACACTTAGAGGCCGCGGCCGCCATCTGACTGGCCGGCCGCTGCACGGCGGTGGGCGTGCCCCAGCCAACAGCCAGTGAGGTGGCGGCCGCGGCCTCTAAGTGTGACGTAGGCACGGCTTGTTGTAAGGCCTTGTCTTCTAGGTGGTGGTGGCCGTGCCCAAGCGGCTATCCACTCAGCTATGCCGCGCAACCTACTCTGCCTGACGTCACACGAGAGCGCCGCGGCCTTCTCTCTAGGTGGTGTTGGCATAGTGCGGTAGTGCGCTTTACTTCATTTCAGATCCTTGCATATTGTTTCTGACAAGTATAATGGCTCTCATTACAGGCTGTCAGCGGCGGCTGGTGCATCAGATGGCTGGGGGTTCACTTCTCGAGTGCCGGGTCTTGATGTGCCCCCCCCCCCCTCTCGACGCGTCGATGTTTCAGCGCCCCCTCCCCCCTCTGTGCGGTTAAAGAGAGAATTCGGCGCACCTCCGCGAGTGGCGCCGGAGGAAAGCGGCGCCCGTTAGATTATTTTCGTTAAAAAATCTGCAGAATGTCTTACCTCGGCTTGTTTGCGCTTGCTTCAACTCGAGCTGAGGCGTCAGCATACCAAGCTGCTTTATTTCACTCTTTTGTTCCAAGCTTAAAGCCGATAAAACTTGTTTCTAAAAGATACTGAACGTTGTCCATTTTTCTTTGATAATAAACACCAAGAACATATGAAAATGCACATGAACACTAAAACACAGTAAGTAACTGATTACACTTTTAAGTGACTGTAACAACATGAATCTGATACGATGAAGAGACAAGCTACCTTCGGATCACGTGACACTGTAAGCAGCACCCCGTCCTAACCTTACGCATGCGCAAAGGCTGCTTTTCAAACAGTTAAATATTTGTTATAACGAAGAGTATAAATGTCATTTACCCTCAAAATCACGACACATTTGCTAAAACATCCAAAGATATGTGGCAAGTAAAAATACAAAGTCATTGTTGTTTCCGTATCTGTTAAAAAGGGGAAAAATGCTTGCAGTCGGCCTTGAATCCACTACCTTCGTCGGCGCAACGCGATGTCGCTAACCACAGGGCTATTCATGCTAGGTGGAGAGTAGTGACTACATTATTATTCATGATCGAATCATCTGAAGACTTTTACATTTGATGCTTCTTTAATTTATAGTTATAAGATATTTTACCAAATATGACGTGTTTTTGATGAATCTTCAATGCGCCAAAAATAAATGTGAAGGGCGGATGTTGCCTTCATGGAGGATTTGCCGATGTGCAAGGCGAGGTGCGCTGTAGCTTCATTGTCTTTGTATCGGGACCATTCGTGCGTAACCGCCAGAGCTCGAGTAGCCATGAGTTGGTGTCTACCAGCTCCAACGCCAATGTTCAAAGCAGCGTTTCCCCTCGCCCCTCCCTGCCTCGGGAGTGCCCTTATACTGCCTCCGGGGGCCTCAGAAGAGAACCTGAACCTCAGCCGCGCATGCGCATTACAACGCCGTGGCCATTGCCGCCTGTATACGACTCGTATACGTAATGTGCTGTCTCCGCGAAGTACAAAATACTTTGAATGCATATAAAATGACCTGATAGAAGAACGAAACGAAGACTATGGTTTAAAACGACTTTTTATTTTATTTATTTATTTACTTTTTTCACGGCGAGCTTTTTTCCGGGGGTTCACTGAACAAGTGAACACACATGACGCGCCGCCACTGCTGGGTGGCAATAGATTCTTCTCGTATCTCCAAAACTTTAGAAATCATTCAGCAGATATACAGAATCCTTCATACTCATTACAGTCACGACTGGGGTAATCGACGGTTACGCCTTTGAGAGATCATATGCGAGCGGGAAATGTTTAGTACAGGACACAAAGGGAGTGTATAGAAGTTATGTGTCGCGTATCTGACTTGTAAACGTCGAAGCGTGACCCAACGTGAACCGTTACGCTGTAACAAACAGTCCAGGTTCTCACGTCTTTGAATGATATTTCAAGAGGAGAGGGGTAGAGATTGGAGCAACGTCTTGACCATTTCATGGACGGAATACGTCATTGGGGTTCCAATAATTTTACTCTGTAAATGTTGAATCAGCGTGGTATTAAATGGCCCTTATCAGAAAAAAAAATTCAAATGTTTGTTAAGCTTATGGAACTAAACTGCGGGGTTATCAGTCCCTAAGCTTAAAAACTACTTATCAGCTAACTTATACTATAGACGCCACAAACATTCATTCCAGAGGGGGGAATCGAACCGACGACGGGGAATGGCCTCGCGCATCGGAGCATAGCGCCTCAATACGCTCGGCCACTCCGCCGCGGCCCTTAGCAGCAGTTTTTGATTTCATGGATGTGCAAAGATTTGTTCTTTCCATCAGGCTGCTTTCATCTGGCCAGTATTTGTCTTTTATTTCAAAGTGAACTTTTCTTGTAACTTAAGCTTATTTTTTCGTTTCCGGGTTCCCTGTAATCTAAGCCCTCATACATGCGGAAACATGTAGATGGTGCGAGACCTTCAATGAAGAGTTTGTATCTGAACAGTGTCCTATGTCAAAAGCTCGAGCGACACATGAATTTCTTCACGTGGTATTAATCAAAGCATTCCATTCTGTTTTACTGGTAAAAAATTGTCGTAAGTGAGTGACATGGTGGAACGTAATTTGAGGTCGTCGCGGCCCACAAGCGAACGAAATTACGGGAGAGCATGCGGCAGGCGGCAGGCGGCAGCTCGTTAGCGATAATTATTGACGCACAAACCCCAGCCTGCCCCACCTCTCCTTCTGTTTTCTGTTCGCTTCATTATGCCTCACACAGGAATGTAGCGTCACTTAAAATTTACATCGGAAAAGTGTACTCGTTCCTTTGTGGAGCTTGATAACTCTGTACAGGGAAAATATTATTTCAAGAGGAGAAAAAGGGACCATTTTTAACTGAATGAGCATCGCATTCCTTGAATGAGAAAACAGCGAAATAAATTAGTGGTTGAATGGATACTGCAACATCGATAAAAACAATGGAGAAGGAAGTAGTGAATGAAGAAAATGAGGTCATTACGTCACCACGCAAATGAAAGAAATGGGGAACTTATTCCTCTTCTCATTATTATTTACTTAAAGCTACACTCAACTTCCACTCATCATCATCACTGATACAATGTGTTATTGGAGTTTCGTCGTAAGTGCTTCAGTGCTTCAGTATTTGGTTAATTACACCAAACACGTTGCATAATGTCCAAGTTATGACAACGAAGAACATTAGCAGTAAATAACCCACATCTCGAAAATATTAAGCCTGTATACACAGACAGTCTAATTCAGCTGTCAGGCTTATTGTTTTTGTCTCAGTGAATTTCTGAAAACAGAATCAGTATTCCTCAAATACCTAGGATTAATATTGTGCTAGATGAAATTAGAATCATTATGGATAAATTTACATTTGGTAAATTCCATAAGTGATCGGATAGTAAGGATTCAAAGCCTGTGGTGAAACGTGTACCTTTTACGTCATACAATCCATACAGCAAATTGAGTGGAAGGTCATTACATTTACGTACAAAATTTGGCAGTAGTGACGTACACCAAATTTTCAAGCAATAGAAAACATGTAGAGAGACTAATTTTTTCTTTATTTGAAAATTTTGTAAGTATGCTGGACCAAACTAATGTGGTCATCAGTCCCCAGGCTTGCAAACTACTTAAACTAACCTAAGGCCAACAAACACGCTAATGCCCGAGGGAGGACTCGAACCTCCGGCGGAAGCGGTCTCGCAGTCCCTGGCAAGGCGCCTACATCCGCTCTGCTATTCCCGCGCGGCTTTCCTTAGTTCATTTAGGAGGTGAGAGATGTGGCATACAGTTGGAAGAACAAATACAGAATGTGTAACGTGTAAGAAATATTATGTCACTGGTACCTTTATCTGGTAACTGTTCTGAAATTTTCGTTGAAACAATGACTCCAGATATACTCAACGAATCGGGGCAGTGCGTTAGACATTGAAACTTGCATTCGAGAGATCAGTGTACAAATGTCTGACTATCCAGATTTAAGTTTTCTGTCGTTTTCCTGAAGCGTAAGGCAAATACTGCATTGGTGTCTTTGAAGAGGATACAACTAAGTTTATTTCACACCTTTCACATGTCTCAGTTTGAGCTTCATCAGTAATGGTCTCGTCGTAAACCGGACGACTGGGTCTGACATTTTTCTTCCTCTAGTAATTTTATTGCATCTAAGAGTAAAATTCAGAAACTTGGACTTAACCAAGTGGTTTCTTACAGTGTAGTAGAAATGCAAAAATATCTCTAACAAAATTTTATCCCGGACAGATTTTCGACAAAAAATAAATGTCTAAAAATAGACGCTGGTGAACTTTCTAATTGCGTATGCTACGAGTGACTTCAAACAGGACAATTAACTATCCAGTTAATACAATGGACAGAGCATGCGGTTAATATTCTCAAGGTTTAGGACTTGATTCTAGATTTATGTGAGTTTGTTTTTAGTTGTTTATTTTAGCCTACGTGGTATTTAATCTGGCGTTTAGACTGGAATACAGCAATTTCAGAAGGTCTTTGATAAAACGTCTGCGACTGCTCAATATTAACACAGAAGTGAGAGTAAAAATGCTTATATTATTAGATCACGAAGTAGTATTTCGACTTTAATGGTCGATTCCGTTCTCATAGCAAACACTACCATCCTCTATTCTTCTCGGTGCACTTTCACTATTTCTTCGAACTTCCTCAGTCTTTACAATTCCTTTGAAGTAAGAAATCACCAGTTTAGCCCAACTGCGAATTGATACGAATAGGCTTATCTTGTTATTACATAATAATTCACACTTCACCTAGGCAGACCATTATCAACCATTAGAATTGCATAGTCGCATCATTTACATGTATTCTCTCAAACTACTTTATTAAATTCAAACCTTTTACACTGGTGACAAATTTTTATTCCTCTACGTCAATTTTCTATTGAAAACATGCACCCAACGAAATTTTGTTGATACTATTTCTAGTTTTTTCCTAATTTCCCTAAATCGCTCCAAGTAAATGAGGGCACAGTTCCTCCGACTAGGGTAGGGCTCATTTCTTCCCTTTACTTTCATACTCGGAGATTGTGCTTCTTTTTCAATGGCCTCGATGTAGACGGGATGGTAAACTCTAATCTTCCTTTTTAGGAAATCCAATATATTTTTTTATTTCCAACTGTGGGGCAAATTATAAAGTGTAAAAATATTGACGATGGTAGAACCAGATGACTTTGCTTAACGACTATCCTGACAATAGGACCTATCAATTTGTCCTGTGGGTGTGGCATATATTTGCTATGACACATAGAGAATGTGTGGAGCTCCATCTTAGCAAGTTCCGAAACTAAATATCTAGTGTACGTCAATGACAAATAATTTTCTACCGTATGTTGCGTCGTAAAATGCAGCAACGTAATGTAAACAACGTAATGCATCAAAGAAGTACGTACTGTCTTACTCTTTAAACATTAGCACAGGAGGAAAACTTTCTGTATTGATCAGTTTACGAGCAGTCAGATCCGGATGAGATATTCATAACGAGAGAAAATAGACACATGCAAAAATAACTTTGGAACAATCCCACACGAGTTACAGAATCGTTATCATTCACTACACACAGGGTGCACTAACATTAGAGCAGCGTGATTCCTAGGATATCAGTACAAATACGTCAATAACAAATGTCTTGTCAAAAAAGGCTTCAAAGAGAGACATTTTGAGAGCGTGCAGTCGTATGCGTGACAAGTGTATTTATTCATTACTGTTGTTCAGTTGGTGAATTTCAAATCCTAATGCATGCCGAAGAGATAAATGTATGACACTATAATATTGACGAAAGTGTTTAGATTGCGAAGTGAACTGAAGCCGACGCCGAAGATACGTAAATGTTTGTAAACCTATTGGACCAAACTGCTATGGTATCAAGTCGCGAGACTTAGAAACTACTTAAACTAACCTAAGGACAACACATACAACCATGCCCAAGGGAGGACTCGAACCTCCGACGACAACGCTGAAGATGGCGTTGGAGAACGCAAGGAAGGGCTAAAGGAGTGAATGAAGTTCCTGAAAATAAATAAATAAATAAAATAAGGAAGTTCCATGTGTAGAGTTTAGTTTTAGAATACTCGAGTCACTTTTGAGTGACTATGATATTTCTCCTAATATTAGACTTCGTCAAATGGTATCTGGCCTCTTAATATTTATACAACAGTTACGTAGAGCCGGCCGCTGTGGCCGAGGGGACTGAGGCGCTCCAGTCGCTACGGTCGGGGGTTCTAATCCTCCCTCGGGCATGGATATTTGTGTCGTCCTTAGTATTAGTTGGTTCATAAGTAGTTTGTAAGTTTAGGGACTGATGACCCCGTAGTTAAGTCCCATAAGCTGCACATACATTTGGACATTTGAGTTACCTAGGTATTAAATGAAATACGAGTAATGTTTTAAGACCAACACATAATTGAGAGTATAATCATTTTTGTTTCTCCATTTTTAAAGACATATTTTGATTTGGAACCTTTACTCTATTCTCTTCCTTAAACTCTACATTTCCTTCCTTTTCGGTTCATTTTAAGTAATGCTTCCTTTCCTAAGATGCAAAGAAAAAAGATTCCCATGTCCACAGTGGCCTATGACAGGAAATTAGTTTTTTATTTGTGATTCTTCAGTTTCTCCCGGCGTATTTGATAATCAAAATATCCACGGGTGTACTGCCGGTCTATAGTGTCCAACGGGTGCCCGTGGATATTTTGAGTTTTTTATTTTGTTGTCGATATTGTGAAATAGGTTTTATGTTAAACAAGACATACTGTTGTTCAAAAATATGCCTCGATCAAGACACGTTACTAAGCACATCAGAATTTTAATGTAAATATAAATATGAATATTTGTTTGTATACTTGTTGGTATATTAAGCGCTACCGTACCGTTCATACTATTGCGATGATTCTTTGTCAACATATTGCTTACAGATTCACGAAGGTTATATGTATAATTATATGACTATAGGACACATAGTTAAGGAAATATGAGGTCATGAACACTGACATGTGTGGAAAAACGGCCGCATTATGAATGACGTTTAAGTTTACTACTCATTTGTTACTAAATGTATTCGTAACGTATTTTGCAAGCAGTATACATTTACGCCAATGAATGAACCTACAAAATTATTTAATTATAAAACTAATAGTTTAGGAGATATGACGTACCGAACACTGAAACGCGTGGGGAAACTGCCGCACCATGTTTGTTCGTATTTTATGCGCTGCCGTACCATTTATCAGATTTCGATAAAACTTTGCACATTTGATCTTGAAACAAAGAGGAAAGTAACTGTCTACGTAAAATTTTGTATGGTGCATGGATGAGGGTATTTTGTCTACGAAATTGAACAAAAGCGACGGTTTTATTTCGATCTTGATGAAATTTTTCACACTTAATCTTCAAAACAAAAGGAACATCACCGTCTACCTGAGATTTCATACGGTGCAAGGCGGAGAGTTGAAATGTGCAAATCTTTGTGAAGCTTATGGGACTTAACTGCGGGGTCATGAGTCTCTAAACTTACAAACTACTTATGAACTACCTTATACTAAAAACGACACAAACATCCATGCCCGAGGGGGGATTCGAACCCACGACGGGGAACGGCCTCGCGCATCGGAGCATAGCGCCTCAATGCGCTTGGCCACTCAGCCGCGGCAAGGCGGAGAGTACTTCTTGCAGTAAAATTAGACATCACTTACTGATCACCATGAAAAATAAGAGTTATCTACTGTTTGACAGACGGAGGAGGGAGTTGCAGGAGGAGGTGGACACAGAGGCGAGGAGGTGATTGGCAGAGAAAAATGAAGGTGCAGATGACCAGAAAGAGGGACAGGCAAAGATGAACAGAGGAAGGGGAAATGAGGAGATGAGCGGAGAGAGAGAGAGAGAGAGAGAGAGAGAGAGAGAGAGAGAAGGGGGGGAGATGAAAAGAGGTGGACAACGAGACAAAAGGGAAGGATAAATGGACTATCTTGAACAGGAATAAATAGCTATCCAGACGACGTGGTTTTACAACTGGCACAAAATTATTTCACCTTGGCCTGGTATCGAACTCTTGGACTTGAGAGTTGTAACGCAAACTCTACTCGCTGTTCTATCTAAGCAGTACATCGGCCGAGTGCTCATGAAGGTACTTGCCGTACATGTGGCTACAGTGTTACAAAATAGCTTTCATTTGGCATACTTTTTTTTACAATACATAAGCACGGAAATATTTTTCATGAAGACATGTTTTGTACTGTCAGTATGCAGGGAAGGGGCGTGCGGTTCGAATGCGAGAATTTTGGTTCATCGTATGTGTAAGTGATCCAGTATTTCATGGAGGAAGTTCGATAAAATTGTTTGCTGATAATTTCGCGGTCTGCAAGAGGGTTGAAGCGCCAAAATCCTGTGGCGAATTCCAGGAAGAGTTGCAGACTACCGAAGGAATAGAAAGCTGATACTCAACGTACGTAAATGTAGCCTACTGCGCATAAATAAGCGGGAGAATCGATTGGTGCTCCATTATACGATCGGCGATAAAGCACCGGCAACAATAACTGCCATAAAGCGTCTGGCAGCAATCAACCGGAGTGGTCTGAAGGGTAATGACCATATGTGAGGGACCGATGGGAACTAAAGGCTCCCACCTTTATTTTCTCAATACCACCGCCGCGCGGGAGTAGCAGAGCGGTCTGGAGCGCCACGTTGCGGATCGTGCGGCCTCTCGCGTCGGAGGTTCGAATCCTTCAACGGGCATGGATGTTTGTGCTGTCTGTAGTATAAGTTAGTTCATAAGTAGTTTGTAAGTTTAGTCACTGATCACCCCGCAGTTAAGTCCAAAATGTTCAAATGTTTGTTAAGCTTATGGGACTTAACTACGGGGTCATCAGTCCCTAAACTTACAAACTACTTATGAACTACTTACGAACTAGGACGGCACAAATATCCATGCCCGAGGGGGGATTCGAACCCCCGACCGTAGTGGCCGTGCTGACCGTGACTGGAGCGCCTCAGTCACCTCGGCCACCGCGGCCGGCTGAGATTAATCGGAAGAATAATAAGGAAACCTAATACACCAACAAAATTAGTGCCTATTAAAACGCAAATTCGATAAATATGTGAAAATTTGTCATCAACACGACATCATGGGCAGGTATAATGAATAGTAGCTCAACCATGGACAGACAACTAGTTCAATATGGTATTTTCGTTTCTAAAAACAGCATGAGTTTTTTCTTGATTTAAAAATAATGGTTTTTATTGACATTCAGTGAAAATTGTTTTAGAGCCGCGTTTGTATCTTTTCTTGTGTGGAAGAATAGCACAGCAACTGTTGGTCACGGTGTGTGACCATAGCGGCGATTTCCAGTCTGGAAGGGAAATGGTGACTTCTAGTTCCAGGATCTGATCGGCATAGTCCGGAACGGTAGCGCTGACTTCTAGTTCCAAGAACTGGCAGTCACTAGTTCCAGGAACTGGTGGTCCCAGTCCAGAAGGGTAGCGCCGACTCTAGTTCTAGGAACTGGTGGTCACTGTCCGGAACGGTAGCAGCGGCTTGTAGCTCCTGTCACTCTCAGTCCAGCTCACTGCTTGGTAGTGTCGAATTGTCTGTTTTGTTCACTGTGCTCGCCCATTGTCATTGTCTTTCAGACTCTATTTGAACTATGTACTGTACTACTGGTTCTTCGCGTATTCTGCTTTGCGCCCATCACACGTATTTTACGTTTTATAATTTTGTAACATAACGTAGGCCTAGATTAAAATTGCATTCTGTGTAATACCTATGTATTCACGCATCCTAGAGGCAAATCTGCTTATTTCTTTTAAAATTCTGTCAACGGCAAAACACATAATTTTCTCGGGGTTTGTTATTATTATTCTTCGTAAATTCCAGTTGCTTGTTACTGTTTACCGCGATATAAACCGATAAATTTGATTTCTATCTATGTTTTATTTTCTTATTGATTTCAGTTATTCTCGTATGAATTCTTTCTTGTTACTTATGAATTCTGCTCTGATGTTCTCTTTTATTCACATATGCGATACTGTATTTATAGCGTAGCTGCAGATACGTCGTCGATTTTATTATTCATTCACCAGCATGTTCCGTTCTATGGTGCACGACTAGTACCGAACCAATTTATTTGCAATGAGTATCGCTTTGTGCATATAGAACTTTCTCAGTTATATTGTCAGTTTGTTTTTCCTATATATTACCACGTAGATGACAGTACTTTAAAGTCGATTGGCGTGTGTGTAAATCACTATGTGGTAAGCTAGCATATGAAAAAGATTCGGATAATCCACTGTTCACTTCGGCAAAGATTGTCCCGTACGTGCTGTGTGTGTGTGTGTGTGAAAACATATTCCCCGATATAAATTTGGACTGTTCAAAATTATTTTATATATCACCTCCTTAGACTTGTTGTAGCTACTTTTCTTCGCTTTCGCAGTGCGAAGTTTAAAGATCTTTTTTTCCAACCTATTTAAAATAGATCGTAATCTGTGAACATTTTTTTGTACTCCAATGTGTTACAGGATCATTGTGAGAAGCTGAATTATAGACACAGGAAAACTCCTTGTGTGTTGTCATAGAGCTGCTACACAGCAAAAGAATTGCCTCATGTAACTAATGTCGCCTCGTTGAAAGCATAGTTCTAACAGAAATACTTGACAGGATCTCTTCTTGCCTGCCGCGGTGGCCGAGGAGACTGAGGCGCTCCAGTCACGGTCTGCACGGCCACTACGGTCGGGGGTTCGAATCCCCCCTCGGGCATGGATATTTGTGCCGTCCTTAGTTGTAAGTAGTTCATAAGTAGTTTGTAAGTTTAGGGACTGATGACCCCGTAGTTAAGTCCCATAAACTCTACAAACATTTGAACATTTTTTTGATCTCTTCTTGTAACGCTGATGATCACAATGTTGAGCGCCTTAACCGTTTAATGCGTGATTTTTTATTTGAAGGTATAAAAACCACCACGTTAATGTATAGTTCATTTATACTGAGAAATATATTTAAAAAAAATCCTTAAAATTATTATGCACTACTAGCAACAAAAAGTTCAAAGCCGGTCAGCTATATAGTGCTTCCATGATGTACCCGATGCAGTAAATGTCGCTGTTATGCCTCTCGTGTTTCCAGAAAGTAACTCATAATGCAACAGTAGTATGGTGTTGACTACTTTTACATGGCAAAGTAGGAATTCTAAAGTAAACAAACGCACATGTTAGGAGTAACTCAATGCAGCTAACTGTCGAAATGATTCAGTAGCACACTACAACTTATAATTTCTAGGACGAGCTACTAGCATATGTAACACTATGTGTACAAGCAGCTACAAATAAATTTGTGGTAAAATGTTGATCAGATTGAGAGATAATGGAAAAAATAAGGAATGTAGATGATCAGCTACACTATGCAGTAAAGGGTTAAAGACACACACACACAGATCACCTTGTGGGCGAGAAAAAATAGCTAGGAAGCACGTAAATGGTGTGGGGCAATCACGGTCGCAGAGCAATATCCCAGCCATTCCGAGCGGCGCCATCTTCCCAGCGGCCTCCACCTGGCCTCTGTTTTACTGCCGCTCCATGCGGCAGTTTCATCAAGGGGACGACTGGGGCCTAAAGATTCACTGCCGTCACATGCTCCAGACACTCAGTACGAGATATCTCTAACGATCAGCGTCAGCAGTGTGTTAAACACAGAAAAGGCCTGAAGGAGGCCTTAGAGAGAATGTATCTCCACAATAGTTGGCCTAACTAACATTATACTGCGTCATCCACTGGCTTTAAGAGGTCATAATATAGATTTCTTAGTCACTGCATTTTCCATCTTGTTAAACAGTAAATAGCTGTGTAAATATATACATGAGCAAGAACAGTTGAAATTGACAGTCAACATGTTGAGTTTCTTAGATGTGTAAGGGTGGGATCTTGTCTGATGGGCATTGCACTAATTGCATTGTTAAACACGGATTCTGCTCTCTGTACTGTACTATAAAATGGTTCAAAACCAAGTCTGTTGCAACGAAACTGTCTAATACGGCGTTTCTACATTTCTAGTATGCAGTGTAAACTTGTACAGAAGTGAAACCTGCAAGATAAATTCATATAAGGGATGTACAGCAGCTTATGAAATGTGATGATACAAAAGAACTTTGACGTTTATATGGATAGCGCGTGGTCAAAACTGTACAGACTACTTTAAGTAAACAGGCCCTTCTGGCTGCAGGTATAAAGAAGCTTCCACTACTAGACAACAGATATTAAAACAGCCTTTGAGCTACATATAAAATAACAACAACAACATTCCTGACATTTTTCTCTTATTATCAGTAAAACCAAAGAATCTGGTGCTATGAAATTCTAGTCAACAGTCTCAATGCTTAATTTAGGTTGGAACACGCCGGAACGCCTTGCGGCGCTTTAGAGGTGTATTTTAATTTTTTAAATTTACTTATTGGAGCAAGTCGGTACCGGAGATCTAAAGTGATAGTGCACGTATACTAAATCGAAAAGTAACTAAAATTTGCCACTGCTTGAGGTCTTTATAAAAAATAGAAACTTATGATTTTTTCGGCTTGTGGGGAAGGGATGGATACAGTACAAGAAGTGCGCTCCGGAACCTACAATTTTAGGGATTAAGCTCTGCGCAGAGCAGAAAGCAAACTTATCACAGTGTTCTCCATATAGCACGCACCCTTATCGTAATAATTCAGTGATTCGCAGTTAACTGCTTTGGTGAGGTCGGAAAGTTAAATTGTGAGTCTCCTTCTTTTCGACACGGTTCTACGACAAAATGATCATCACAATAACCGTCAAATAAATACCTAGTTTATCTAAAACTGAGATATCATCGCTAATATTAACAATTCCTGCGCCCTTGCAATAGTCGTACGTGACACATTTTCATCTCTTTCGTCTTGCACTCTTGTATTAATCATGTTGTGGTCTCACAGTAGGCGAGATACCACTTTCGCAGAAACGAAAGAAGTTCGACGCCTTACTCAGGAGTCATTTGTCTTGGCGTGTTAATGGGCGACTGTTTCTAGACCTTGAAATATGATTTTGTTTTGTTTTATTACTAAACTATATTTTCTAAGCTGTGGTGCAGGATAGTTCCCGTTCGTACTGATGATCTTAGGTGTTGTAAGTACTTGCATTTATTAAATTTTTTCGTAGCAAATTTAGCTAAATATGATCTCACGTCACCGTGGCTCAGCAATACCTCTGTCAGTATTTTGTTTATATGGTCAAAGTCAGCTTGCACAACCGTTCGCCATCCACATTATAATGCACTGTACTTCAGTAATCGGAGGAATATATAAGCATATCACATCTGATAGGATCTTGCCCAAGAAAGCGTTACGCTTTTCAAACCAACCTTAAGATCGAGGAGAGTTTTATTTTATTCATTTTATATTTAGGTTCACAACGTATAGTTACTACAGTAAGAAAAACAAATAGCAGGACGTTTCAAATAATGTGCAAATGAATGGTACTCCACTATTAATCATTCCCCGATCACGAAACACGAGGGCGGCGGTGGGGGGGGGGGGGGGGGGAGGGGAGGGAAAAATTGAATTTCGTGTAACAGTAGACACAGAAAACTTCGTTTCCTTTCTCGCTCTTTTTCTCCAAGAAGTAAGTGTAGTCCTGGTGGAGGGGTGCCTGCAGGTCCATATCCCCATAGCTGCTGTGCATTAACCATCTGATTTTAATCGTTTATATTACGTAGTTTTGACATTGTATTTACTAGAAAATGACTTGTTACACTTAATTCGTAGGACTTATACCTGACTGGCTGACGCTGACATCACGCTAGTAACAGTAGAAATAGTAGATCTCTACTATTTAAGAAACAGCTGTGATGGTCTCTACAGCAACAATTGCAGTTTCTGCGTTTCTTACTCCAGCGTGGCATATTTACGTTTTATTATTTTATGTTTATTTTGGCCAATCATAAATATTAATTTATGTTTCCTTCTAATTGTATTATACTTCTAGGTCTGAGGATGATTTTAGAAAAGCCCGAAACCGGACATCAGGAAATAAATAAATGTGATCAGTTTTTTTAGCTTCAATTATATAAAGGAGGGCGCAGAGTCCTGCGCTAATAAGGCCTACCAGAGCGTTGCTAACCTCTCCATTGATTGTGAGTTAGAGTATATTCCCGGATGACAATTTCAGGCATTACATCTCACCACAGACAACGCAATGACCGATGACCTTCACTTAATAACCGAGAGCAGTGGCGTTTGCGTAGACTTGTCAGTGCTAACAGACGAACAGCACTGACTGAAATTACCGCAGAAATCAGTGTGGGTCGTACGACGAACATATCTGTTAGAACAGTGTGGTGACATTTGATATTAAGGGGCTATGGCAGAGCCTCGTAACCATATTGGCTGGACCCTCGACGACTGGAAAACCGTGGCTTGGTTAAATGAGTCACAAAAGTAATAACAATCACTGATTGCCGTGACTCCGGCTATGTGTAGCAAGAAGGAAATTGTAAATAGCTGCCGAAACACCAGAGAAGCTACCACTGACGCCCATACACCCTGTGCATAAGTAGGTGTGAAAAAAATAAATAAAAGACGTAAAGCCAATTATTATAAGCTGTTATTATTTCTGGTTTACTTTTATGACGTAAGTTACATTTATAAATTAGAACCTTAAGTGAGGCATTTGCAGTCCATGTAAATTAAAACATTAGGGATGCAATCCCCAGGAATATAATTACGAGAGTAGTGGCAACTATTTATTCAAAATGTCCAAATGTTTGATAAGTTTATGGGTCTTAACTGCGGGGTCATCATTCCCTAAACTTTCAAACTACTTATAAACTAACTTGTAATAAAGACAACACTAACATCCATGCCCGAGGGAGGATTCGAACACCTGACGCCGCGGCGGAGCGGCCGAGCGCAATAAGGCGCTACGCTACGACGCGCAAGTCCGTTCCCCGTTGAGGGTTCGAATCCCCCATCGGGAATGGCTTTTTGTGTCGTCTTTAGTATAAGGTTGTTCGTAAGTAGTTTTTAAGTTTAGGAATTGATGACCCAGCAGTTAAGTCCCTTAAGCTTGACAAACATTTGAACATATTTTTTTGAACCCCTGACGTGGAATGGACTCGCACATCGGAGAATCGCGTATCAATGCGCTCGGCCACTCCACCGCCGCAACTATTTATTCACATCCTATACAAAAGCGTTACATGTTTGTACCTGTTACTATCCTTCAAAGTAGTCACCAGCGTTGTGCAGAACTCGTTGCCAACGAAGTGGAAGGCGTAGTGTACTGTTAGCAGAGCCTGTTCTGTTGATGGTGCGAATGGAGCGTTCTACTGCCTGTCGAATCTGTGGAACAGTTCTGAAGCGAATGCCACGAACTGGTTCCTTCATCTTCGGAATCAAATCAAAGTCACAAGGACTTACGTCCGGGGAGTATGGTGGATAGAACAGTACTTCGCAGTCCTATCGACCGAACAGAGCAGCCACAGCTTGTGGCTGTATGCGTCCGCGTATTGTCGTGCAAAATGATGGGTGACTTGCGCAGAGATCGTTGCCACTTCTTTCGCCTGTTGAAGATCATGAAGACACTGTCGTGCTGTACGACATCAGACACATTCAGTCTTGATCCAAATCTGTTGTTCCTGTTTCCAAAACATAGTCACACCATTACGTTAGCCCGATCAGTCACAATGACTGTGTTTTCCTCGATTGTACGCACACCAGTGGTGTTGGACGGGTGAGTCCTTTTGCTCGGAAGTAAGATAGGTACGTCAAATTCAAATGTTTCATATGTTTGTAAATCTATCTGACCAAACTGCGTGGTCATCAGTCCGTAGCTTACAAACTACTTAAACCTAGGTAAACTAACCTAAGGACAACACCCACCCACCCACCCACCCACCCACCCACCCACCCACACACACACACACACACACACACACACACACACAACACACACACACCCATGCCCCAGGGAGGACTCGAACCTCCACTGCGAGCAACCGCGCGCTCCGCAGCGAGACGCTTTAGACCGCTCGGCTACCGCGGCATAGGTACGTCAACAACGTGTGCTATCAGAGACAATAGCAGATTCCACTGCATAGTGTTAACACAGCAGTGTTATCACTATTTGAATTCAACCCTCGTACAAGACGTAACAATTAATTACATAAACAATAAAACCCTCTACCAGTTGCTACTGTTGCAGTGAGTTCTTATGCAAATCATTAATGATGTATGTCAAGGCATTCCAAAAATCATTAATTTTGTGAATGTAATTAAATCACATTTGCGTCTTTTTAACAATACATACCTATTTTAGACTACACGCGGACAGTAATTACGGAACGTATTCTGAAACAATTAACACACTTTCATAACACTCTAATATTAGAGGAAAACGATAATATACTCAATGTGTTATTAACGGTCTCTGAATACCTTTTAGAGATTGTCATATGTTAATATGAGAGAAAAATACCATTGACAGGCAGGCTTATATTAGAGTGCTCTAGTCCTTGTCACTACCAGGCGGAGATCAGCCTGAGCTGTGGAAAAAAGGAGCCACCACATTAAGTACCAAGGGTTGCAAGCAGTGGCTGGGTCATCGAGGTCAGATACCTCCTGGGATTGTTTCCAACTGACAGTCACTGCTTGAAGTCACAACAAATCCTTGAGCGACATTCTCGTCGATGCTGAAAAGCCACATACGGGGTCCAATACTGAAGTGCTTATACAGTCACAATTTCTCCTGTAGTGTAGTACTTTTTTCCGGATATCTACTTATATCCCACTGGTGACGTCTGTTTCTTCACATTATCGACGGAATTACTTGTTAGTAACATTCCCATGGTAAAACAATAACATCTGGAAAATACGTACTTCGAGCCGTGAAACTGATGTGCGTCACGTTTTGTGACAGGTGCCCGGTGTAGTCGATGCCAAAAAACCGGACACCGTGTACATCAATGCCGGACGCCGTTTTGCGCGAAATACGTCATTTGCAACAGGTGTGACTTGGGCCACGGCGCCAGGAAAATAGCTGCTGGCCGAGAGCCCGTGAAAGCAGGAAATGCAACGGGAGACGGCTTAGCAAACTGTGGCAGACAGGCATCGGGCAGATCGTCCTAGCGTCTCTGAAGAAGAAGGGCATACTGTTGCAGCGTTAGAAGACAGTGATCGACGCAAGACGATTCGTGAGATCGTCCACGATACGGGATTAGCGCATACGATTGTGTTCCCCCAGTGCAGACCGTCAACCCACAGTATTACTGTTAGTTTTTGGAGAATCACCTGCGATTATCTATCCGAAAGAAACGGCAAAACTTTCTGCGCAACTCACATCATTTTGCACGACAATGCGCGGGCGCAAACAGCGCAAACTGTGGCTGGTATTCGGTGAATGGGACTGGGAAGTACTGTACCATCCACCATACTCTCCGAACTTCAGTCCTTGTGACTCTGATTTGATCCAAAGGCTGCAGACCTCTCCATTCACACCATCAACAGAAGGGGCTACTACGCCTTCCACATCGCTGGAAAGGGATACTAAACAACGCTGGTGACTACTCTGAAGGACAGTAACAAGTGCAAAGATGTAATTCTTTTTTTTCGGTTTTGAATAAATAGTTGCCACTATTTAAGTTCCAACTCTCGCATAAATAAATGACCGCATAAATTTGGTCTCTTAGAATTACGAACATTGGAAAATTTTGATATGAATGAAACCTGACAATTTTATCATCAATAATTATTAGTTTTGTAGGAGGAACGATAGTTTGGAGCCGTTTGCCGCGGGCAGGCCACTGAGGCGAGAGCGGACGTCCCGTACCGTCACTGCAGATGTTGCGGCGCGGCCCACACGAATAGTGCGCTTGTTAGGACGTTAGTTACCGATAACGGACCAGGGAGAAGTGCTGTATGTCAGTAGGCACAGCTCGCTTCGGACTGATCTTGTAGAAACGAAAGTTTTCTTAACTTCCTCCCCCTACGTAGTCCCCTGTATACCTTTTTCCTAAATAGACCACTGTAGTGTCAGTCGTGATTTTATTTTCCTGAAATTTATAGACAGTCCTGTAGCCCAAAATCATAGCTTGGCCGTTCTGTAACTTTCTAAAATAATTCAATTCTGGAACAATACATCATATCTCTTTTACGAAACTGTACCCTGTTGTCCTCCATTGCACTGTTATCATGATGAGCTAAATGCGAAACAAACTGTCATTGCCCTGTATCTGGCTGTAGAGTTGTTGGAAAACGTGTTATCCTTGAGTGCATTCAAACCGAGCCCATTTACTTTCTATTTTTGTCTCCAGTATAGCACCGAGCGAGGTGGCGCAGTGTCAACACACTGGACTCGCATTCGGGAGGATGGAGGTTCAAATCCACACCCGGTCATTCAGATTTAGGTTTTCAGTGATTTCCCTAAATCCCTCCAGGCAAATTCCAGGATGATTCTAGGGCGTTAAACACTAATCGTCCTTCTTTCCTGTATAGCAGCGTAATTTCCAGACAGCTTTAAAACTAGCGAGTGTGAGGTGAGTGACTTACCGACGTAGACGCGCACGTCGTAGCTGGTGCCGATGGGGGCGCCGGTGTACTCCTTGGCGGGCACGAGCTGCACGCTGGGCGGCGCCATCGCCGTCATCTCCATCGTGAAGGGGAAAGCGTTGTGCCCCAGCCGGCGCAGCAGCGCGTCCTGCAACACAGGCACACCTGCCAGTTACTAGTCAGGCCACAGCAGTCCACAACTCCAACATTAGCTATGTCAGTGGTCACTCAAGTATGTCGACGGAAAAAAGATGAAAATTTGTACAGGACCAGGATTTGAACCCGGGTCTCCTGCTCACTAGGCAGGTGCACTTCCGACTATGCTATCCGGACATAATGGTCATCACGACTGCATGGACTACACTAGAACAACTTACAGGGTGAAGGAGGAGGAGGAGCAAGTGGTGGTGGTGAAGGAGGAGCAGGAGTCATCGAGGAGGACAAGCAGGCAGGAGTCGATTGATGAACAGGAGGGTATGGAAGAAGAGAGAGGACCCATCAGATGGACAGAGGGTGGGGGGGGGGGGAGATAATGACAGAGACAGGACGATGGTTGGGTGGATATATAGGGACAGGGGACGAGGAGGAGGAGGAAGTGGTGGTGGTGAAAGATGAGCAGGAGGCAGAGGAGGAGGAGTAGGAGTAGGAAGAGCAGGCAGAGGACGCATGGTGGTGATGACAGAGATATTAGTGGATGGACTGTAGGATATACATGGTGTCCAGAAAAGGACTCTCTGATTTCAAAATTAAATATCTCGAAAACAAAGATCGATATAGGAATGCAGTAAACGGTATGTTTATTGTGAAAGCTGTAAGAAGTTTATACAGCAGTTTGAAATGATAGTTACAAAAGCTGCCAACAGCTGGCGCTGTAAGCTGTACAGTTCATATCAGCATACACAAGTGAAATAATCGTATGAAAACAATCTTTGCAAACAATCACATCACAATGTTTTCAAAATGTTCACCATTGGCACTACAGAGCTGGCGCATTTCGTAGTGTCTCAACCGAAATGGATTCACATGCCACAGAGATCGCCGATTCAAGCTCGTCCAGCGTGGCGGGATGCTTCAGGTAGACCATGTCTTTCACTATGCCCCACAAAAAGAAGTCACAGGGAGTCAAATCCGGCGAATATGGAGGCCAATCCATGCCTGTACCAGTAAATTTGGGATATTCCAAAGCAATGACTCTATTCCCGTAGTATTCCTCAAGAATGCAGCCAACATCAAATCCTTCACTACCAAACATTGTGAGCATCTGATTAGCAAAGGCAACCCTTTGTTGCACAGCTCGTACGGGTATAGCCTGGTGTGTTTGAATTTTGAATGGAAACATGTGTAGGCTCTTTCTCAGTATTTTCTGCGTTCTGGAACGCTTCAAACCAGTCTCAGATACAATTCTACGGACGGATGACATTGGATTTCGCTTAAAAATTCCAGAAACTGAGGCGATATTTTCAGGCGTAACTGCGGTTTACTTGCGGCCCACTAGATCATCAGTTACGCTGCCTGTTCGTTGAAATTTTGCGAAGAGCGTACGAATGGTTTTCGCATCGGGTCCTTTTGGAACATTAAATCCTGCCTGAAAACTTCGCCTTGTTGCCGTAGGACTCTCTTATAAACTGTGGTACTCTAGCACCAGAAAACGCGTTTTTCAATGGAGTACGCTAACCTCCTTTCACTTTTCAATAGTGGAACTGATCGCTCTGGGCGTCGAATCACTATTTATACAAGGCATTACATCTGGCGATTACAGCGCCATCTGTTAGCAGCTTTTGTAACTATTATTTCAAACTGCTGTATAAACATCTTACAGTTTCACAAATAAACATACCGTTCACTGCATTCCTCTATCTATCTTTGTTTTCTAGATATTTAATTTTGAAATCCGGGGGTCCTTTTCTGCACGCTCTGTATCTACATCATCTACATCCATACTCCGCAAGCTACCTGATGGTGTGTGGCGGAGGGTACCTTGAATACCACGCCGCGGTGGAGTAGCCGAGCGGTCTAAAGCGTCACGCTGCGGAGCGCGCGGTTGCTCGCCGTGGAGGTTCGAGTCCTCCCTGGGGCATGGGTGTGTGTGTTTGTCCTTAGGTTAGTTTACCTAGGTTTAAGTAGTTTGTAAGCTACGGACTGATGACCACGCAGTTTGGTCCGATAGATTTACAAAAATTTGATTTTTTTTTGAATACCACTATCGATTCTGCCTCCTATTCCAGTCACGTATTGTTCGCGGAAAGAAGGATTGTCGGTATGCCTCTGTGTGGGCTCTAATCTCTCTGATTTTATCTTCATGATCTCTTCGAGAGATGTACTTAGGAGGGAGCAATATACTGCTAGACTCCTCGGTAAAGGTATGTTCTCGAAACTTCGACAAAAGCTCGTACCGAGCGACAGAGTGTCTCTCCTGCAGAGTCTTCTACTGGAGTTTATCGATCATCTCCGTAACGCTTTCTCGATTACCAAATGATCCTGTAACGAAGTGCGCTGCTCTCCGTTGGATCTTTTCTACTTCCTCTATCAACCCCACCTGGTACGGATCCCACACCCGTGAGCAGTATTCAAGGTGTACTGTAAACTACTTCCTTTGTTTTCGGACTGCATTTCCTTAGGATTCCTCCAATGAACCTAAGTCTGCCATCTGCTTTACCGACGATTGATTTTATATGGACGTTCCATTTTAAATCACTCCCAGATAATTTATGGAATTAACTGCTTTCAGGTGCTGACCTGCTATAGTGTAGCAAAATGATACAGGATCTGTCTTTTTATGTATTCGCAGCACATTACACTTGTCTACATTGAGATTCAATTGCCATTCCCTGCACCATGCGTCAATTCGATGCAGATCCTCCTGCATTTCAATACAATTTTCCGCCGGCCGCGGTGGCCGAGGGGACTAAGGCGCTCCAGTCACGGTCTGCACGGCCACTGCAGTCGGGGGTTCGAATCCCCCCTCGGGCATGGATATTTGTGCCGTCCTAGTTCGTAAGTAGTTCATAAGTAGTTTGTAGGATAAGGGACTGATGATCCCGTAGTTAAGTCCCATAGACTATATAAACATTTGAAACATTTTGAATACAATTTTCCATTGTTACAACCTCTCTATATACTACAGCATCATCCGCAAAAAGCCTCAATGAATTTCAAATGTTATCCGCAAAGTCGTTTATATATATATATATCGTGAACAGCAACGGACCCACGACACTCCCCTATGGCACACCCCACATCACTCTTACTTCGGAAGACTTACTAGTACCCTTACTCATTATTTTAATTATGCACAAGGTTTAACATATTCCCGTAAGAGATCCAATGCGGTATACATCTGAAGGATCGTATGCCAGTCATTTCCATAGTTATTATGTGGTGTCTGTGCTTTCGACATCTTTTACGGGAATCGACGAAACGCCGCTTGTAATGAGGATTATGGACAGGGACATTAGATAAGAAGTGTGTGGATAAACTGAGACTTGGGGTTGACCTATTGTAGCCGTGATGACAGCTGTGTCCGGATGACAAAGACGCCAGCGGACCTGCCTAGTCATTACAATCCAGGTCTGGCAAAAATCTTCAACATGTGCCAATGATTTGAAAGCGGCGCCAAGGACAAAGCACGCATGCGCGCCGACTCCTGGCATGCCTTGCGCATTAAACGCCGCCAGTATCAAAAATATTCAATTGTTTGTTGAACTTATGGTACTTAACTACGTGCTCATCAGTATCTAAACTTACACACTACTTATAAACTGCCTTAAACTGAAGACAACACAAACATCCATGCCCGAGAGAGGATTCGAACCCCCAGAAGGGGAGTGGCCTCGCGCATCGGAGCATAGTGCCTCAATACGCTCGGCCATTCCGTCGCCCCCCGCCGTATCGTTGTTCCTGTTGCTGTTGATGGTGTCAGTTCACAATGTTTAAGACAATCAATTAGACCCCCGATTGTGAAGTAACGGCAGTGATACGGTTTTTGACTTCAAGAAACATTTCAGCGGCAGAAATCCATGGGCAGATTACTGAAGTGTACGGACCTAACAGTGTCAGTGAAGTGTGAAAGTGGGCGCGAGCCTTTAATGAAGGACGTGCAAATGTGCACAACGCACCACGCTCCGGCCGACCATCCGTAATTTCAAACGAGTTAGTTCATGCGGTTGACGACGAAATTCGTGACGATCGACGATTCAGTATTTCAGGTTTAGAAGTGCATTTGCCGAATGTGAGTAGAATGATGAAGTTAAAGAATCTGTTAACGACTGGTTATCTGCGCAGGCGGCCGATTTCTACGACTTTGGCATTCAAAAGTTTGTTGAACGAAGTGACAAATGTCTCAATAAGTCCGTATATTATGTAGAAAAATAGAGAGATACGGAAGGGATGCCAATAAAACAATTGCGTTGGCAAGAAGTTTGATGTTGGATGTTTTTGTTTTAACCGGACCTTACTTTTGGTATATCCCTCGTAATTAAATGCCCATTGTCAGATAACGTAAATCTTTTGTTCCTTGATTCGAAATGTCTGGACGTGCCCGTAACAACAGACGACATTTATACATATTTATGCAGTAGATAAAGTGGAATTTAAAAATCAACAAAAGTCACAGTTTCAAGAACAATGAGGGAAGAAATGTTCAAATGTTTCTATTGCTTATGGGACTTAACTACGGGGTCATCAGTCCCTAAACTTACAAATGAGGGAACATCTTACTTCCTAAATATAAATCTGGCGATATGATAACGACGATAAAAATAGAGATCATACGATGTAGGCTTCCACACCCGGCGTTAACGTCATTTAAAATTTCCGGGCTGATAGGGCGTGGTCGATGGGTAAAACTTTCCCCTAACGTTTCGTCTTCGGCTGTGGAAGACATCATCGGAGGCGAAGTGGCAACTGTAATGAGCGGTGCATATATAGACGGTGTAGGGGGCCAACAGTCCATCACGTGACGTCGGCTGAGAGACTGTCTCTCTGTGGAGAGATTATAGCTCGTACAGAGGCGAACCAACAATCATACTCACACACACATACACACACACACACACACACACACACACACACACACCATTCCCTAATTAAAAGTGGAGAAATGAAAGTGATTACAGAAATTAACCTTCAGCATGCACCGCATGATGGCTTTCAGAACATAAATGTATATGTAGGCAGCAGGAGCAAATTTTAGGGTTCAACACACCGGTCACGACGTAGTACATATTCGAAGTAGCGAGTATAAGGAAGGAAGTAGATTATGCCCATAAAAATGAACCATTTCCTCATGTGTAGTGAGCTATTTAGGAAAAGCATGGAAAGCATAAATATGGATGGCTTCACGTGGATTTCATTTTACGTTCTCCAGAATGCTATTACATTGTCAGTAGAGGCAGATGTAGACAAAGGAGTGGAGCTACAGAACACACTGCCAAGATACTACATAACTTTTTTCCAAAAGAAGATTTGCACTATCCTCATAAATTGTATAGTTGTTTCTTTGGTTGAAAATCTCTCTTACAAATTGCCCTTCAACCGTAGCGCACCCCCTCAGCTCAGCATTAATTTGCTGAGTACGGGCTTGGCGAACCCGGGGTCCTGAGCCGTGGGCTGTGTCGCGCCAACAGTCCGCTACACCGTAAGCTCTGTGCGTGCCTCAACGACCATCGTTCGGCGCAACGGTGGAACGTTGTACGTTTCAGAGCCCGGGATCTTGGCTTAATCGCCCGGGTCGCGAGGACGGTACAAACCTCTATAAAAAAAAAAAACCCACAATCTCAAGGTGTGCTACGTGCCGAGGAGATGCATGGCTGTTGAGGTTGAACAGCTGCTAGCGAGCAACCTCTGAGGAACCTGCCGCACCTCAGTTGTATAAGGCTTACCCAGGCAAGCGGGGCTCTGCCTGGGTGGACCTTTAGTTCCCTAGCTGCTCGTGGGACAGACATGAAACGAGCAATAAATAGCGTGGGCGGTCGCAAAAACGCCGTCTCTAAGAGAGGAAGAGTTGCTTATAATGCAGCGACGTATGATCCCCGAACGTTCCCTTCCCTGGCCAACCCATGGGCGGAACGGCGGGCTAAAGAAGGGGATGAGGCATACTCACCTAAGTATCTTGTTTGTAGCCGAACAGATGGGGAAACTTTCATGTCGACGAAGCCACTTTTCTTCGTTGAACACCTTGAGGATAAGTTTGGTGAAATCTCAGGCATGTCAAAGATGAGAAGCGGTTCGGTACTGATCGAGACAGCGTCATCCGCCCAATCAAAAGCATTACTTGCTTGCGATAAGCTGGGTGACGTTCCGGTCAGTATAACACCTCATAAATCGCTTAACATGATCCAGGGTCTGATCTATCACAGGGACCTTCTCTTACAATCGGATGACGAGCTACGCGCCAACCTAGAGCGACGGGGTGTCCACTTCGTCGGGCGCGTGAATAGGGGTTCGAAGGAAAATAGGGTAGCCACCGGTGCTTTCATCTTGGCCTTTGACGTACGATACATTGCCCGAAAAGGTCAAGGTCATGGTCTACCGGTGTGACGTAAAGCCTTACATCCCTCCCCCTATGCGCTGTTTCAAATGCTGGAAATTTGGACATATGTCCTCCAGATGTAGCTCCAGCCCCACATGTAGGGAATGCGGGCGTCCATCACACCCGGACGCTCCGTGTACTCCTCCACCTATCTGTGTCAACTGTGGGCAGCAACATCCACCCTGTTCTACAGACTGTACCATGCTCCGTAAGGAGCGAAAGATAATGGAATACAAGACCCTGGTTCGCCTGACATATACAGAAGCACGTAAGAAATACGAACGGCTTCACCCAGTTTCCATGACGACATCTTTCGCTGCAGTTACGTCATCACCACCACTTCTGATCAGCCCTACCTTGCAACTACCTTCTGTGGGCCCAAAGGGCCGTCAAAGCTCGTCAGCCTCCATCAAGGTCGGGGGCACTCCTCACACTGCCCCCCACTACCACCAGCGGGGGCAACTCCACCCCCACCACCGGGGACACCAGTCCCCACCTCCCAGCCGGAGGAGGAGCAGCAGCCTCCTCCGGCTCCCCTCGCTCGGAAGGGGTCCCTCGGGGCACTCCCTTCTGAGGCTTCTCCTAGTGCTCCAGCAGATCGCAGCCAAAGGCTGAAGGATCCAAAACCTGTGGGTGGAAGGGCTTCCCGCTCTTCTTCTACCCCTGGTGTCACTACAGAGAAGCCCTCCCGGCCCTGCAAACCTAAGGGCCAGCGAGAGGGACGGAAAAAGAAGACAAAAGAGTCTTCGGTGGCTCTCAGGCCACCTGCTACCTCATCCTCTGCATCAGACGATGAGGTGCAGATCCTCGCGTCACGTGAGGATCTGTCTCTCACTGAATCCCCAGAATGACTTGTCCTGGACTCCGTAGGTTCTCAATCGGCTGCAGCAGATGAACCTATGGAATAACGTTTTTAATATTTTATATTTTACCTTTTATCATGGCTTTTAACGTCACTAACCACCACATCCTCCAGTGGAATTGCGGCGGATTCTTCCACCATCTGGCTGAGCTGCAACAGCTATTGAGCAACTTCCATGTTATCTGAATAGCGATACAGGAAACGTGGTTTCCTGTGCAGAGGGCCCCAGCCCTGTGTGGCTACCGGGGCTATTTCAAAAATCGCCCCTTTTGCGACAGGGTCTCTGGAGGTGTGTGCCTCTATGTCCTTGCCACTGTCCCCTGTGCAGCTGTGCTGCTCACCACGAATCTCGAGGCAGTGGCTGTAAGGATAAGAGTCAGGCAGGAACTAACAATCTGTTCCCTCTAACTTCCTCCAGATGAGGTTATTCCTCTTGCTGACCTTGATGCCTTGATCGCTCAACTCCCCCTGCCGTTTCTCCTTCTGGGGGATTTTAACGCCCACCACCCTATGTGGGGTGGGACACAGACCTCGGCTCGTGGTAGGGATGTGGAGATGCTCTTGACACGGCGAAACCTTTGCCTTCTTAATACGGGCACTGCGACGCACTTCAGCGTAGCTCACGGGACGTATTCGGCCATCGACCAATCTATCTGTAGCCCGAGTCTCCTCCCTCGTCTGAACTGGAGCGTCCATGATGATCTCTGTGGCAGCGACCATTTTCCCATCTTTCTGTCGCTCCCAGAGACTCAGGCCGCAAACCGGCTACCTCATTGGTCGCTCAATAGGGCTGACTGGCCGGCATATGCTTCAGCTGCAGTGGTACCGACTACGCTTCCAGCCGGCATTGAAGTGGCTGTCCAGCTAGTCACGAAGGCCATAGTTTCCGCTGCTGAGAACACTGTCCCGACCGCGTCTACGTCACTTCGACGTAAGTCGGTCCCTTGGTGGACGCAGGAAATCGCTGAGGCCATCCGGGAACGTCGGCGCGCACTTCAGCGGCACCGGTGACACCCTTCTCTTAGACAATCTAATAGCCTTTAAGCGGCTCCGCGCACGAGCTCGGCTATTGATTCGTCAGAGTAAGAAGGATTCCTGGGAGAGGTTTGTAGCCTCTATCGGCTCTCGCGCCTCCCCTTCTCGGGTCTGGACCCAAGTGCGGCGCCTCTTTGGATATCGCCCACCGGTAGGAATTCCATCGCTCACTACTCAGTGTGCACTCTGCACTGACCCGCAAGCCATAGCTGAGTACATGGCGGATTACTATGCACGTTGCTCAGCAACTGAAACGTACAGTGCAGACTTCCGCACCTTCAAAGAGAGGGTCGAGCGGAAGCAGTTATCATTCCGCACACGCCGCCAGGAACCTTACAATGCCCCATTTAGCGAGTGGGAGTTTGAAACTGCTCTGGCTGCATGCCCCGATACTTCTCCGGGACCTGATCGGATACATAGCCAGTTCCTCCGTCACCTTTCGGCTGAGTTTCAACACCGACTCCTCTCCCTGTTTAACCGCATCTGGGCAGATGGGGTCTTTCCACCACAGTGGCGGGAAAGCACCGTCATCCCGGTGTTGAAACCTGGAGCAGATCCATTGGTGGCTGACGGTTACCGCCCAATCAGCCTTACCAATGTGCTCTGCAAGCTGCTTGAACGAATGGTGAGTCGGCGGCTGATGTGGCTCCTTGAAGACCGCGAACTTCTTGCCCCACAACAAGGGGGATTCCGTCAAGGCCGTTCCGCCATTGACAACCTTGTCTCGCTGGAATCGGCTATTCGCACTGCCTTCACCACGCGCGAACATCTCGTTGCGGTCTTTTTTGATCTCCGTAAGGCGTACGATACAACCTGGCGCCACCATATTCTGGCTACACTGCATGGTTGGGGTCTGAGGGGCTCCCTTCCAATTTTTATACGGAACTTTTTATCGACCCGCTATTTTCAAGTTCGTGTAGGCACCTGTCTCAGCTCTCCTCATATCCAGGAGAATGGTGTCCCACAGGGCTCTGTTCTCAGTGTTCCCCTCTTCCTGATTGCCATCAATGGTCTCGCAGCAGCGGTGGGGTCCTCCGTTTCGTCCTCCCTGTTTGCAGACGATTTTTGTATCTACTTCAGCTCCGCCACCATTGGTGTCGCCGAACGGCGGCTGCAGGAAGCCATTAGAAAGGCACAATCATGGGCCTCGGCCCACGGTTTCCACTTCTCGGGCTCTAAGACCCGAGTAATGCACTTTTGTCGTCGTCGGGCACTTCACCTCGATCCAGAGCTGTACCTAGATAACGAACTCCTACGAGTTGAAGAAACACACCGCTTCCTCGGTATGGTTTTCGATGCCCAGCTGACTTGGCAGCCACACCTCCGTCAGCTGCGACAGAAATGCTGGAAACACCTTAATATCCTTCGCTGTCTCGGCCACACGGCTTGGGGAGCATCACTCCCAACGCTTCTGCAGCTCTATAAGGCTCTCATACAATCGCGCCTGGACTACGGAAGTATCGCATATGACTCTGCAGCACCGTCAGCACTACAGGTATTGGACCCGGTCCTCCATAGTGGTGTCCGTTTGGCGACAGGGGCTTTTCGCACAAGTCCAGTGACAAGTCTGCTAGCTGAAGCAGGGGTTCCACCCCTGCGTTTCCGCCGGCAGCACTTACTCGCTTCCTATGCTGCCCATGTACATGCCGAACCCCACCATCCAAACTACAGGCTTCTCTTTCCGGATGTTGTCCTTCCTTCCCCACGACGGCGGCCAAGGTCGGGTCTTCCGATCGCGGTCCGTGTTCGTTCCCTTCTCTCTTCACTTGAATCCCTTCCTATTCCTCCTGCTTTCCACTACCCTTCCCGTGTTCCTCCTTGGTCTGTACCGCGTCCGCAGTTTCGGCTGGACTTGTCACGTGACTCTAAAGCCTCTGTTGTACCAATGACTATCCGCCGCCAGTTTCAGGCGGTACTTCGTTCGTTCCAAGGCGCGGAAATTGTCTACACCGACGGGTCCCTAGACGATGGCCGTTGTGGGTATGCCTACACCCACGATGAGCATACTGAAGTACACGCCTTACCCTGTGGGAGTACTATCTTCACTGCAGAGCTGATAGCTATCCATCGTGCACTGGAGCACCTTATAGCCTGTCCCGGGGAGTCGTATGTTATCTGCAGCGACTCCCTGGGCGGCTTGCAAACTCTTGACCAGTGCTTTCCAAAACACCCCCTGGTGCGGTCCATCCAGGACTCTATTAACCTTCTCGTTCAGTCTGGCCGCACTGTGGTTTTCGTTTGGACCCCGGCACACATTGGAATTCAGGGGAACGAACGCGTGGATCGGCTGGCTAGGCAGGCGATTACTGCAAGCCCCTTAGAAATTGGTATTCAGGAGAGGGACCACCGATTAGAGTTACAAAAGAAGGTGCTAGGGCTTTGGAACACTGAGTGGGTTGACTCAATAACCCCAACCAAGCTCCGTACAGTGAAGCTTTCTACAGCTCCATGGAAGTCCTCCCTGAGGGCCTCTCGGAAGGAGTCAGTTTGTCCTTTGTCGTCTGCGTATTGGCCACACGTGGATGACACATGGCCATCTACTTCGACGGGAGGATCCTCCACAGTGTCGCTGTGGCACTTTATTGACAGTGGTCCACATCCTTGTGGACTGTCCCCTTTTAGCTGCCTTACGACAGTCCTTTGACCTGCCAGCTGCACTTCCTTTTATTCTCGGTGACGATGCTGCTACAGCTGATTATGTTTTACGTTTTATCCGTGCAGCTGGGTTTTATCATTTGATCTAAAGGTGGGTATTTTAGCCTGATCTCTCAGGCACCCATCTTTCACAAATTTTTACTCTTCTTCTTTTGTGCTGTCTCCCTGCTTTTACTCGTATGTTTTAGAATGTGCGGAGTGGCTGGCTCATCCTTTATTATCCTCGCGATCAGCCAGCCACACTTTTCTGCTGTAACCTTTTAGTACAGTTATGTTTCTTTCCTCTTTCAGTTTTCTTCTTTCTACGTTTCTTTCCTCTTTAGGATTTCTTCTTTGAGTGTCCTGAACTCATTGCCCCTCATTACGTGCCCATTATGAGTTTGTCTTATGTGTGAGTGACGCATTGTTTTGCAGGATGCATTACGCCGTATCGATTTAGCTCGCAACAGGGGACTGATGACCACGCAGTCTAGTCCCCTCTAAACAACAACAACAACAACAACAACAACCGTAGCGCACATACGAATGCCTTTGTAATGAGTCTGAAAAGTAGAATGAAATTTACACCCTTACACCCTGCAATGGAGTGTGCTCTGATAAGAAACTTCCAAACTTCCTGGCAGATTAAAACATTTTGCCGGACCAGGATTTGAACCTGGGACCTTTCCCTTCTGCAGGCTAGCGCTCTACCGACTGAGCTATCCTGGCACGCATCACGGCCCGTCTGCACATCTTAACTTATGGCATTACCTCGCCACCTACTTTGTAAACTTCATAAAAGTTTGCCTGCGAACCTTGCAGTACTAGCACTTCTGGAAGAGGGATAAGGTGAAGACATGAATTTGCTACAGCCTAGGCGATGCTTCCCGAATGATAGTTTTCACTCTGCAGCAGACTGCGCGCTGATATGAAATTTCCTGGCAGATTAAAACTGTGTGCAGGAGCGAGATCCGAACCTGGGACCTGGTAGGCAAAGTACTGATTGAAGTAAAGCCGTGAGGACAGGCCGTGATGCGACTCAATCTGAATTGTAGCTTTGAAATTCATCGTAGATCAGTAGCCTCCACATCTGATTACCTTATCTCGATCGGCTTCGAATAAAAGTCTTGTCCGCTGCTAAAGTCGGCGTCACCTACGAAGGCAGCCCAGTTTTCAGCCTTTCTGCACATCCCCCTCCATTACCGCAATGACAGCCAATAATGTTCACTCTGTAGTCGCGTGGCTGGTCGCGAGTTACGCAATGTGTCTCCCGCAGGCGCAACTGTTGGCGCTCGGCCGTAGCTCCTCCCCTCCACGCTTCCCCTATCACTCCGCCTATATGCGCGGACGCGCCATCTTATATGACGACAGCTATAGTCGTAGAATAATTGGGATGTGCTACCAATACTCATCACAGCGTCAGGCATACAGTCGTAGGGGCTCAACAGGGAGGCGCGTCAGCAACGCTTTATCATGTATGGATATCTGGGGCTCCATATTACTATCGCGGGTCATTTTAAATCTGAGCATAAGACCTACAGACTTATTTTAGAGCGCTAGCGTCATTATATTGCCAACGCATTCATCTTTTAATGTAGTGATGCATGCAAACACAGCATGCGCCTCGTGATATTTCTGATCTGCAGCCATCATAATTATTCACTTTCGTTAGAGCAAATCAGAACAGAGCTGTATGCAGCAGACGCTGGGTGGTGTGAGGGACCGATAGCACGTGGTACAGCAGGTATTCCAGTGGGCAAGGCCGCCGTAACTTTAGGCTGCTCTGCTGTGATTGGTCAGCGCATATGGAGCCTACGCTCCAGAACTAATTTCTTCTCTGGTCACAATTAGATATATTTTTCATTTTATTTACTTGATTTTCATAAAACGTTATCTCCCAACAGTAAACTACGATTCTGTCGTTTTTGATCATCTGAAACATATAAATGAATAAACAAGGATAAAACGAGAAGACAGACGAAACGGTTCGGGCACGTTTTGGCGCGCCAACAGACCGAGGAGGATCGCCTCTGATCATTCCGGCTCCAGCAGGAATCACGGGCAGACCCGCTGTCCGATGCGGTCGGTCACAAAATAGCAGTTGATTGTATAAAAGTGCGTTTTATCCTTGTAGAAGCGACGTAAGTCGTCAATGTTAATTAGACAATGGAAATTAAAATACTGTTTGTTATACATGCAGTTTCTTTGTTTCTAATAATAATAGGGTTTTCTGTCCCGCAGGACCTAATTGAGGAGTAAGACTCCGTGGTCATGGAACAAGTCAATAGCCGGCCGCGGTGGCCGAGGAGACTGAGGCGCTCCAGTCACGGTCTGCACGGCCACTACGGTCGGGGGGTTCGAATCCTCCCTCGGTCATGGATATTTGTGCCGTCCTTATTATTAGCTAGTTCGTAAGTAGTTTGTAAGTTTAGGGACTGATGACCCCGTAGTTAAGTCCCATAAGTTATATATGAACAAGTCAGTACATAAAGTTTAACACAAGAATGGCACTGTGCACATGACAATCTTAAGCCTAAGTGAGAAGAATCAATAACGAAACAAAATTACCTTATCTGTTTAACTTTTCAAATGTTCAAATGTTTGTAGAACTTATGGGACTTAACTACGGGGTCATCGGTCCCTAAGCTTACAAACTACTTATGAACTAGCTAAGACTAAGGACGGCACAAATATCCATGCCCGAGGGGGGGATTTCGAATCCCCGACTGTAGTGGCCGTGCAGACCGTGACTGAAGCGCCTCAGTCCCCTCGGCCACCGCGGCCGGCACAGAATAAAAGGAGTAAACCATGAGGTAACTTTTCACTTTAGATTTGAAAGAGCGTGGTTTGGTGTTAAAGATTATTGAGTTCTTGTGGCAGCTTATTGAAATCAGATACTGCAAAATACTGAACACCTTTCTGCACAAGTGTCACGGTGGTGTGATGCAAATTTACATTCGACTTCTATCCAGTTTTCACCGAGTGAAATCTGTTAGTCCGCTCTGCTTAAATGAAAAAAGTGGGGTACTTTGAATAATTTGTTTTACCAGACTACTTCCTCGATAATTAACCTAACAGACTCAACATCAATAACCAACGTCCTGCGTGCCGCCTTCTGCGTTGGGAATATAACTTGTGAAGACAACAGTTTGGGGAACATTTTATTTGGAGACTGTGCATTTCACTCAGGGCGGTGAAAGCTATTACGACACATCGAAAGTACAGCACTTTCGTTACAACCGAATGCAGTTACTCGAAATCCATGGCAACGTGGGGGAGGTCTCAGAAAGAAGATAAAATGTAAGAGAGACTTTTAAATCACTCTGTTTCATCTAACACCTTCTTCCAGAAGAAAGAAGTGAACCGCATATAATACGCTGCTTTCTGCTGACATAAACCTGGCAGAATGTGGTAGAATCAGTTGAACCAAAAGTGCAATATCTTGTCGCAAGAGGGCTCCTAACACTAAAGATGACCTCAGACTGGCTTCTGTCAAACCGTGGCACAGACTTCAGTACTAAACTTTTCTACAGCCTGCCACTATTTGATATAGTTCTTCGTCTTTTTACGAAAGGCAAATGTTTTCCAAGCCAGTATGTAATTTATAAAAACAGATTGTTAATGATATGTCTCGTAATTAAATGAAAATTCTATTCCATGAAACAGAAAATTTGTATTGAAACTTGTACAAAAAGTATTCTTCCACTCAGCGTGTAATGAAAATACATTTACTTATTTCAAAAACCAGATAACAAAAAAGTGCAACATTTTTTAAACAAAAGCTGATTTTAAATAAATAATAGACGCAGATACACCATAAAAGGAGAAACCTGTAATTGAAGGGAAAAAGCTGGTTTCCACCGAGTATTTGATATTTACCTTACACAGAAACTTGACGTTTTTTATACTGGAAAAACACAATGACAAAATTTTAAAAAATTCACTACAAACAAATTTAAGAAGCAGTGAAAAGACACACACTTTTACGGGAAGGATGGCGAGGGGTAGACAATAATACAGAAACATCAGAAATACGAGGCGCGTCCAGAAAGTAAGTTCCGTTTGGTAATAAAATGAAATTGTACACAGATACAGAAGAAATTTTTATTGCACACAATTGTACAACTCTTAAACTACTTCCTTTGCACATAACTGCCGCAATTTTGCAGGCATTTTTCACAGCGTGGCACCAGGTTTTGTATACCTTCTTCATAGAAATCTGCCGCCTGTGTCTTCAACCATTTAGAAACACTTTCAGCTCGTCGTCATTGGTGAAGTCCATAGCGAGAGCACTAATTGTAAACCTACGGTTTTCTTGGATCTTGTCACCAATCGCGTGAACCAGTTCTTCTGTAAACAAAGGTGGACGCCCACTGCGTTCTTCATCGTGCACATCACTACGCCCGCCATTGAACTGTAGGACCCATCTTCTCACCATCGAATCACTCATCGCATTTGCTCCGTAAAAATCGCAAATTTGCCGATAAATTTCACTTGGTTTCACTTTCCTCGCATTCAGAAACCGAATCACCGACCTGATTTCACAGGCGGCGGGATTCTCGATCAACTCCGAGATTTCAAACAAGCACAACAACAGCGTACGTAACTGACAGCGATCTCCAAATGGCACACTTTCTTCTCCTTGATACACATGGTCTACAGCACATGTGCGGAACTGCAATCGCAGCGCTGCAGCGGAGATAAATTGAAACGGAACTTAATTTCTGGACGCGCCTCGTACAACACTTGGCCAGGCCTAGTAAGTTATGGGAAAACCGTCGGCATTCACTGCATGGTTTTCAATGAAATATTCGTGCAAAATACTGGCAATTACCGGTAAGGCTGACCGGATCGCACCATTTTTAACACAGTTCAAGCAAAATGTTCATTAATGTTCGCGTATTCACAAAAGCAGTCCTGTACGATGAGAGCTATGCGAACAGGGCTCCTGCCGTCTTGGTACACAGCATCACCACCAGAGAAAAAATATTGCAACAGGGATGGATGTGATAATCATAATGGCCACATAATCCTTGGCAGCAATGCAGCCTTATAATGTACCTTGGTCCGGATTAAAGGTTGTTGGGACCGATGATCAGTGTAGTTTGGTCCCTTACACCTCAAACCAATCAATCATTCAATTAAAGGTGGCTGAGGCAGCCATGGGCGGCTGTAGACCCAGGCCTTGAGGTGGACGAGATGCTTCCATTCCGACTTAGCTACAGGCCTGCACGTGGATGAAGGCGATCCTGGGAATAAGCACGGGGCCAATGGAAAACACGATGTGGCTGCTCAAATCATCACCGAACTGCTGCCATGTTTTACTCGTCATATATTTTGTTAACGTCAGAAGTTGCAACATCGTGCAAGAAGTCGAATCTAATCAAATGACACGCTTCCATTGCTCTATACTCCAAGTTTCCTGACTTACGACATCTGCATCACTGATGTGTGTTTTTAGAATTCCAGTTCGCCCTACAGTTTCCTGTTATTTTGATGTTGTCAGGGTTCACGGGTGTTCGATTCATTTCTTCAGTGACGCTTGCAGCTCCCTTCCTCCTACACTGAGATGATTAAAGCCATGGGATAGCAATATACAAATGGCGATGGGATTGTGTACACAAGGTATGCATTGGGAGAGCAGTCATTTGTATTATGGTGACTCATGTAAGTAGATTTCTGAGGTGATAGTGGTCGCAGGACTGGAATTAACAGACCTCAAACGCGGAATGGTAGTTGGAGCTAGACGCATGGCAGTTTCAGTTGCGGAAACCGTAAGGGAAATCAATATTACGAGATCCACAGTGTCAAGAGTGTGCCAAGAATGCCAAATTTCAGGCCATAGCTCTCACCATGGACAGCGCAAAGATAGACGGGCTTCACCTAGTGACCGGGAACAGTGGCGTTTTTGTAGATTTTTCAGTGCTAAAGACAAGAAACAATGCGTGAAAAAGTAGCACAAATAAAATGTGGGACGTATGACGAACATATCCGTTAGTACTGTGCGGCGCAGTGTCGTTCAGTGGGCTATGGCATCAGACGACCGACTCGACTCATCGAGCGAGGTGGCGCAGTGGTAACACACTGGACTCGCATGCGGATGGACGGTGGTTCAAATCCACCTCCGGCCATCCAGATACAGGTTTTCCGTGATTCCCCTAAATCACCCAAGGCTAATGCCGGGATGGTTCCTTTGAAAGGGCACGGCCGATTTCCTTCCACATCCCTATCCAAAAACTCCGAGCGTAAGCTCCGTCTCTAATGACCACGCTGTCGACGGGACGTTAAAACTGCAAGCTTCCTTCCTTCCTTCCTTCTGACTCGACTCCAAGAGAACAGACATTGCATCGGTTGTTTGTACTCAAAGCTGGTGGGCTCCATACCCGTGTGGACGTATTTAACATGGAATGAACGGGATACACTAGTGCAATGACCCTATCATTGACTTGAATTAGGTAAGTTCGGCTATTGTGGGACCATTCGCGCCATTCATGGGTTTCATATCCCCAAACGAATGTGTCACTTTTATGGATGACTATGTGCCATGTTACCGTTTCCCACAATTGTTCGCCGTTAGTTTGAAGATCATTTTGTACAGTGCTACTGACTCTAGACATCAGTCCCGTCGAATATGTGTGAGACGTAACGGGAGGTCGGTTCCTGTTCTAAATCCTGCACAAGTATCAATCCTGCATTTTTGGACGGCTATAGAGGTAGCATACGTCAATATTCCTGTAGTGGACTTGCTCTGACTTGAGATGGTGCCCCGTTGCTGCACTTCGCCGGGAAATGGGAGGTCCGACACGGTATTATGAGATATCTCATGACTTTTGTCGCCTCTGTGTTTCTTTCCTTACTGTCTTTTTCGATGACCGTCCGTCACTATCATGCGTCTATGTTTAGGCAGTTGATTTTTTCAGGTGTCAATATATATCAAATAAATCTAGAAATGCCACACATTTCGGCTACCTTGGTTACGAAAGTACACACCATACCAACACTATCACACAGCTCAAACAATGCATAGTACACAGAATGCTATGCTGACCACGATTGACTCTTCCAGTTATATAGCAGAGGCGCCGATTGCAGTCAAATACAACAGCGAAACCTGCTGCAGTGACTAGCATCTGTATTTGTGTTCAAATATGAATTTTCGCCATGTTTTCACGATTTTCGCAACCCCTGTAATTGTTTTGGAAACAAAAATTTATTGGAGAATCATATTATAATACTTTTTCATAATCGTGTATCAAGTTATTTGAGCCGAGGTGGAGTGGCCGAGCGTTCTAAAGCGCCTTGCTGCGGAGCGCGCAGCTGCTCGCCGTCGAGGGTTCAAGTCCTCCGCTGGGCATGGGTGTTTGTGTTGTCCTTAGCATAAGTTACTATAAGTTAGTTTAAATAGTTTGTAACCGTAGGGATTGATGACCAACGTAGTTAAGCCCATTAGAGTTACAAACATTTGAACATTTTGTTATTTGAGATGTTAAATCTCCTCTGTGGCAAACGACATGGTCTTGCAACCAGTAAACGTATGAAGCTCAATTTGAAAGCAGCGTTCCATGCAGTCTTGTACTGTCGGATAGTCAACAAACCAAGAGCTTTAGAAATACTGGACTATCTATGACACTAAATCCAGGAATCTCTGTAAAATAAAGTGTTGTCAGCGTTCACAAAAGGAAGTACTTTTAGGTCCGAAAGTAACTTTAGTGGTTGCAATATGATAGCACACAGCTTTCAACAGAGGTCAGAGACCTAGCTGCCACGGAAGAAATGAAATATTTCGCCATTGCGGTAACTGCAGTGCAAGCACATAACGCTACCGCGGTAACTGCTCTCCAGCACGCTATAAATCCCGTAAATTGCTGTTCTCATATCAAGCCATAAGTCTCTCACCGTACGACTATCAATATAACGACCGTCTTTGCTAACGGATTTCTGTGGGAAAGTGATTTGAGCTTGTTTGTTAAACGACAACTTTCGGTATCTCAAATGTTTTCAAAATGTTCAAATATTTTTAAAACTGCTGAGTCATGGTATCCTACTTAATATAACTTAGGCTATGTACAACACACACTGCAGTCCGTCACACTGATGGACGGCCATGCCCAGGTGTTTCCTTCACAGCGGTACTGTCGCCCTTTCACGAATCACTCCATACACATGGATTCAGAAAAAAAAATTGGCAGTAACATAGTCGCAAACACAACTATAAACTACAGCCTCTGACAAAGTTCGGTGAATAGTCCTGTAACATTAACGTAGGTGTACTACAGTTGGCATACAGTACTTCGAAATAGTCAACTCCCGTAATAGTCCAAGCATTAGGGAGAAGTGGCTGCAAAAATTATTACCTGAAAACAAAAATTATGAGCGTGTAGGGAATTAAATTTTAAATAGAGTTTCTATTTCATGAAACTCGAGCCTATATGGCGAAATTCGCCAAATTTCCAAAATGCGGCTTTTATTAAATAAATAAAAAACGGCAACTCCGATGGGGAAATGTTAAATTAGAAAGTTGTAGCCCTTAACATTATCTATCGATTGCTTTTTGTGTGTATCAATTGATTTAATACACCCAGAGTTATATCGAAAGAACACTTAAATTCATTAAAAACTAGATTCCTTATAACTCGACAACATCGACGTTTACAAACTTACTAATTACCACAAGTATGGTACGAAATAAATAAAATAAGGCCTTTTTCGAAAAAATTAAAAATATACAGTATTGTTTGAGATATATCAATATTTTTTAAAAAAGTGGCTCCTAGAAAATTGGCTACAGTTGGTCAGGGGATCGACCTAGAGTAACGGTTCTCCATCTGTGTTCTTCGTGAAGAGTTGTAATATCATACTATTAAATTTTTTTTTTTTTTCAGATTTGGTTAATTACAAGTATCAAAGAATGACTTTAAAAAACTTGCACTTTTTTGGCCAGTTTTCTTCTACTGACTATTTCTGTTTGTATGTTATGAAAGGAACTGTTAAAGAACTATGTTGCTGACATTTCTTCACAGATTTTAAAACCAATAATGTTGCTCTACGACCTTCTGGAGCCGAGATAAATATATTTCTTTTAAAAAATCTAGCGGACGTAATTTACATTTTGCAGCGATGTGCTTCATAGGGCTTAATATAGAATACTTTTACTAGGAAGTAAAAATACTTGGATACGTTGCATTGTTTTCTAGTGTTACTAATCGATTGGTAAAGTGAAGTATGCAAGCGCGCAGTGCCTTGGACAGAGCAAGAGAGCGAGTGAGCGGGCGTTGGGAAAGGGAAAGGGGGGGGGGGGGGGGGGGGACTGGCGCGTGTTCACTCTGAGCACACTCTAAACGGCCCGCATTTAAAATGTCAAAATCCTTACAGTCATTTGATCGCAATCAGTTTTCAAAGTTGTCATTTTTACCAATTTGCTTGAAAAAAGTCGGCACCAACGTCTCAATCTCAAAAACGACTGCTCGAAATGAAAACTGTCGAGTTATCGAAATTGTAAATAATGAAATTTCATGTTAGAAAAGTACCATTTTTTAATTATTTTCAAGTAATATTAAACGTTCATCCACTTGAAAACCACAGTAATTCAAATTCCTTGGCTTTTTTTTTATGTATGGGTCATATTCAGTGAAGTGAAATTTCTTGTGGGAAAACTGCGTTTTTTATGTATAATTCTTTTCATTCATGTATATTTTTTTCTATGCATTAAATGTTAAGATTCGCGTGCTAAAAGCAAACCAAGTACATAGTATTGGCCAATATGTATTCACATTTCAGTGATACAGAATTTTACAAATGAAAAATATAAAATCCTTACAATTTCCAGAATTCGACAATTTTCATTTCGAGCAGTCGTTTTTGAAACTGAGACGTTGGAGCCAACATTTTAGGCAAATTGGTAAAAGTGACAACTTTGAAAACTGATTGCGATCAAATGACTGTACCGATTTTGATATTTTCAAATGAGGTCTCTTTTGAGTGTCCTCAGAGAGAACACGCCCTGCCGCGGTGGAGTAGCCGAGCGGTCTAAAGCGTCTCGCTGTAAAGCGCGCGGTTGCTCGCCGTGGAGGTTCGAGTCCTCCCTGGGGCATGGGTGTGTGTGTTGTCCTTAGGTTAGTATACCTAGGTTTAAGTAGTTTGTAAGCTACGGACTTATGACCACGCAGTTTGGTCCGATAGATTTACAAACATTTGAGAACACGCCCCCCCCCCCCCTCCGCCTTACCGCTCTGGCCCTAGGCGCTGCGCGCTTGCACGCTTCACTTTACCAATCGATTAGTAACACTAGAAAACAGTGCAACCTATCCAAGTATTTTTCCTTGGTCATTTTAGAACGAAAAAGTAACTTCTGTATCACACTGTAAGTTTCCGAAATTAGAGAATTACTCTTATTGGTCTCGTATCGTTTCATTGCCAATAAATATTTATATTTTGTGCTTTGACATTAATTTCAACTGTCAAATGTTTGTAAATCTATCGGACTCAACTGCGTGATCATTAGTCCGTACCTTACAAACTACTTAAACTAAGGTAAACTAACCTAAGGACAACACGAACACCCATGCCCGAGGGGCGACTCGAACCCCCGACGGCGGATGGCCGCGCGCACCGCAGCACGGCGCCGCAATGCGCTCGGCCAACTCGCCGCGGCAATTTCAGCTGAATTTGCCATGCTCTCTTATACATAACCTTATTAAATCAACATTACCAAGCAGATTATCAGAAATCGTTATAATACAAAAGCAAATTTCAACATACACATTTGGCATAAATATTCAATATATGTTTCAATAATCAGAACCACATGAAATAACATCAAAACACTTCAAGAAGAAACTGATTGGGAACACAAAATATTACATTTGCAAAGCAAATATCGAAGAACGTTAGCATTCAAATTTTTCACAGGCAAGTCGGCCATCTTTATGCATTTACGTAAGCATTTCACTTACAGAAATGTTCAAATATTTGTAGATCTATCGGACCAAACTGCGTGGTCATCAGTCCGTAGCTTACAAACTACTTAAACCTAGGTAAACTAACCTAAGGACAAACACACACACCCATGCTCCAGGGAGGACTCGAACCTCCACGGCAAGCAACCACGCGCTCCGCAGCGAGACGCTTTAGACCGCTCGGCTACTCCACCGCGGCGCATTTCACGTAATCAGGCGTCAAATAGATATGAAAACTACATTTGTTTGTTTGTTAAGCTTAAGGGACTTAACTACGGGATCATCAGTCCCTAAACTTACAAACTACTTATGAACTACCTACAACTAAGGACGGCACAAATATCCATGCCCGAGGGGGGATTCGAACCCCCGACCGTAGTGACCGTGCAGACCTTGACTGAAGCGCCTCAGTACGCTCGGCCACCGCGGCCGGCAACTACATTTAATCATTCGTTTACCACTTAAACAGAAGTGGAATTACATTCTTTCAACCACAACAGCACCAGGCCGTTAATGTTCACTCTTATTGATTTATTTATTTTCGTCTCGCCAAGCAAGTGTATATCACCCCAAGTTTCAACTGCTTAACGCTTAACTGACCGTCACTAGGTCGTTCTCCAATCCCACTCTTTTCTCGAAGTGCCGGAAGCGACGGATAAAATTTGTGTTAAGATTATGTACATTGTAGTCAGGCAGGAAGTATAACCGATCAATGCAACACCACCTAGAGACAAGGCCCCACAACAGCCCGTGCTACGTCACACTGACCATGCCGCGGCCGCCAGCTGAATGGCTGGCCGCTACGAGGCAGTGGGCGTACCACATCGGCCAGCAATTCAGCTGGCGGCCGCGGCCTGGTCAGTGTGACGTAGCACGGGCTGTTGTGAGGCTTTGTCTCTAGGTGGTGTTGGTCAATGTCGCTCAGAGCTGTCTCCACAGGTACTCCAGCTGAACCCATGGTGTGACTGGTGATTTTCCATTAACCATTTTGCTGAATGTTGAATGGAGTTGTCTACTACGTGATAAAAAACCTAACGTAACCAATGAACTTTGGGCTCCACCACGATTCTGATATGCTATTTTCTTTTGAATAAACTGATTGTCGATGGTGCGGAAATCTTGTCAGTCAAGGTTCTGGATGTGCTTGCACTATAGAACTGGCCTTGATTCCATTGGCTGTAGGGAGCCTGCGGGTAGAGGGACAGAGCACATTTGTGTTCCTCAGTATATTGTCGAAAGCCTTCAATTTCTAGAATATTGACGTAAGGAGCACCAGTTCAGCAATTGTGTAATATAATACTCTGGACTACCAGAGTTAACGTGATGGAATGCATGGTGCAGGGGGGCCGTCCCCCTGCCCTATGTGATGTGACTTACAGCACTGACCATAGCGTATTTCCTAGAAGCGTGACGTCATAATTACAGGAGTGACGTCTGGGTAGGGGTCAAGACCATCTAGAACTGCCACCAGCAGACCAAATGCTGAGAGTAGAGTTATATGTCGAACAGAGTCTCTTCCCTGTGTTTCTACGCCGTAGGGGACAACAGACATCAAAGATTATAAACCGCTGTAAAAAGTGAGTCTCCATATAAATATCAACAAATAATACAATCCCTTGAGGCAACATTGTCTCATTATACCAAAGGTATTAAATTTATGTGGTGGCCGGGATTCGAACCTGTTTACTAGGTAGGTGCATTAGACTACCTTTTTTCTGGGTAGTTCTGCTAATTGCGGTCGCTGATCTTGATTGGTCATTGTTGTTGGCTCAGCTTTTTTATGACAGAGGGCGTTCAGCTGTCTGACCGGGCGCGCTGAGCCACGGCGCCCGGACTACTTTAATTCTGCCTCATGTTCCCTGTGAAATGCGAATCAAATTGCCAGGGCTCTCCTACATTGGAATAGGTGCGGAGGGAGACGTGCTTTAAGACAACCACTCAGCTAACACCACGTTGTAGCCAAAGCAACTACACGGACTATCTTAAAGCACACCTCCCTCCACACCTATTCCAACGTAGGAGAACCCTGACATTTGATACGCATTTCACAGGGAACATGAGGCAGAATTAAAGTATGTGGTGTGGAGGGAGACGTGCTTTAAGACAGTCCGTGTAGTCGCTTTGGCTACAACGCTGCGTTAGCTGAGTGGTATTGCTCAGCGCGCCCGGTCAGAGGGCTGAAAGCTCTCTGTAATAAAAAAAGCTGAGCCAAAGAACGCGTAGAACCAAAACGAACAAACACGATCAGCGTCCACAAAGACAAGAACTACTCATAGTAAGTAGGAGGTCCCGGGTTCTAATCCCGGCCACCGTATAAATTTTAGTTCAATGCCTCTCCTTATGTTTAATATCTCCATATAAAGATGCACTGGAACGATTAGAACCTATGAAGAAACCATGAATGTACTCCTTCTGTCAGTATCGCTAGAAAGACATTTTTCTTCCAAAACTGAACAGGTGAAAACGTCTAGTGCGAGAGCCAAGGTCAGTTCGACGACATTCTTTCACGTTTTTGTAGGTACCAACGCTTTCCTGTACTTTTCTCGTACGCTTTCACTCACTTTGGTTTTCGCTACTAATTGAGATACGCAAGGTATACAGAAGCCGCTGATGCCCCTTTCAGCCTGGCGGCTGCTGCTGCCCATCGTTTGTGCTGTACACGACTCTCACGCTTCCAGCTACCGCTCTCACCCTGGAGCCTTATGTAGCGACCTACATATCTTGGAGGTCAGTTCAACGTATTAACAGCGACGTTCAGAGAAATCATTGCGAAGGAAAACATAGCCTCTATTGTGTGACCCCAGTAACCCTAAAGTGACAGAACCCGAAACGGATATCCAAATTTATAGTGAAGAAAATATTGCATTTTACTACAAATTTAAGGAATCATAACTTGTATTTGGAAAATAAATTTAATTACTTCCTTCGAGCTTGTAGCAATATTGCTACTAGTGTGTGTAAATGATTGTACATCAACAACACTCAAAACGGACTATACCTACCGCATAGTACCATAGCCTTCAAATGTTTGTAAAGTCTATGGGACTTAACTACGGGGCTATCAGTCCCTAAACTTACAAACTACTTATGAACTACTTACGAACTAGGACGGCACAAAGATCCATGCCCGAGGGGGGATTCGAACCCCCGACCGTAGTGGCCGTGCGGACCGTGACTGGAGCGCCTTAGTCCCCTCGGCCACCGCGGCCGGCCGTAGCCTTCATTGACACAAGTGCATTCAAGTACAATAGATAAGAAAACTAATTCTTCTTCACAACTTATATACCAGCCGAACAATTTATTTCAAGAGGAAAGAAACAGCTGGGTCGGTGCTTTGATGACGATAACTGTGATAACATATTAGGTAATTACCTTCACAGGGTTATTCAAACTGAGCAAGGTAAAACAGTTACATTTCTTCTAAACACATAGTACTGAAACTTTGATTACGTTGGATTATTGATGTCAAGCCGGAGCTATGTAGACTAGCTTAGCAGAGCAGCGAGCGACTTGCAGCACTTCTGTTGTCGCGGGCCGTGTACATGTTTTTCTGCCACAACCCAAGAAAGTTTCGTACGGACATATAATACAGAGAAGGACTTCATCAGTATACTGCAGTGTTATCTTTCACTGATTATGGGTCTGCCGAGTGTGTATAAGGTATGTTAAATTGCCAGGAAATATTTGTTAATTTAATATACATGTCTACAGTTTTGTGCATATTTTTCCCTAAAGCAAAGGTGCTAAATAAATATGGGCCGTCAACACCATAGGTACCGAAGTTGTTTTTAAAGGCAAGTAAATTCACGAAACGCTTTTAATGTAATATATATGCCAAATATGACTAGTTAGCCGGTAGCGTCGACGTAAATATGATGTTTTCCTAGTGACGTCTGTTTGGAAAGAATAGAAATAATGAGTGGACCAAAAGTGTGTTCATTTATTTGCGAAAATGTTGATACCCAGCGCGGACTGTTTGTTAAGCACTTACGACCGCCTGCGGCTGTAACTGCTTCTGGGGAATAAAAACAGCGCTTGACGCCCAGCATAAAAATTTATTGATATTAGACAGTCAAACAGCGTGGCAGGACAGGGACATCCCAAAAAGGTTTATCACTGAAGTGTATAGTCAGGATAAACAAGAGACGGCCTTACGATTACACGATGAAACCACAAATCAAATATTGTTGGCCAGGGAAATTATGTCGAATTGTTGAAGTACGCTGCAGACTGTTATTCCGTTTTAGTGCAGCACATATAAACCACTGCTGTGGTTAAAAGTAAATTGTAATCAAATTCAGGATGATTAGATACAAGCCAGTCGTAGATTTCACCGTTTTACTACCTGTAAAGTGGAAATTGTGAATATTCTTTTCGGAGCTGTAATGGTTGACAAAAATTCAGATGTGGCAAACAAAGCACATTTTTCTGTTATCCTGAGTTACTTATATAAAAGACATATAGAGGAGAGATTCTTGCCATTTTGTAATATAAATAATGAAAAATGTGCTCAGGATAATACAGAACAACTCGCCATAAATCTGATGTAATAAAGAATGACTTGCACAAATGTTTGATGGTGTAGCCAGTTGTAAGTTCCAAAACGTTCAAATGTTTGTTAAGCTTATGGGACTTAACTACGGGGTCATCAGTCCCTAAACTTACAAACTACTTATGAACTACTTACGAACTAGGACGGCACAAATATCCATGCCCGAGGGGGGGATTCGAACCCCCGACCGTAGTGGCCGTGCTGACCGTGACTGGAGCGCCTCAGTCACCTCGGCCACCGCGGCCGGCCCAGTTGTAAGTGAATGGATTTCAAATGTTAATCAAAGCTGCACATTTTGAAGATATATTTTTCTCTCTAGTGCCAAAGAACTGAATCCTCATTGGTCTGAAAATACGAACCAATTACCGCATTGAAAAATATATTTATTTTTCGGTTAATTGACTTGTGGATTTTCTCCTCAAAATCTACTAAATTGTTTAAAAGTTTGGATAAGTTTTTGCAACGAAATATTCCCCACGTCCATCCGGCTGTCTGATGTGCTGGAGTTCCTCATCAAAACGGTTAAGCATCGTGCGCATATACTAAATGTGTCGATATGTTTAGTGTTAATTTAGAACATCCTCCAAAAAGTGATTCCGATTGTTTTAGTAATGCTTAATGTTCAAAAATGTTCAAATGTTTGTTAAGCTGTTAAGCTTATGGGACTTAACTACGGGGTCATCAGTCCCTAAACTTACAAACTACTTATGAACTACTTACAAACTAGGACGGCACAAATATCCATGCCCGAGGGGGGATTCGAACCCCCGACCGTAGTGGCCGTGCTGACCGTGACTGGAGCGCCTCAGTCACCTCGGCCACCGCGGCCGGCTATAAAACATATTCTATGGTCCTGTATATACAAGTTTGTACATTTTGTTTTGCATATAAAGATTAGAATCAGTTTTTTTTTTTTTTTTTTTTTTTTTGAGTACGTTACTTGTTTCTAAAATTTGGTGCATAATTTACTTACGGTGCTATAAATATCTTATTTACTTCCCACTGCTATTGGCCTACTTGAAGTTAGTAACACTAAACGTGTTTTCCGTACATAACACCATTTCAGAGCTATTTGCGCAAATAACGGCGATTTGACACTATTTGTCGGTCTGTAAAGCGCTCCCACCTTTTACGTCTCGCCGTTAAACCGACCGGCAACAAATTTTATAAAAGTATTTGTTGGTCGCAGGCAACTCTGGAGGAATAACGGACGCAGCTAATGGTAGCACTATGTCCTGTCTCGGATATTATGCGTTGGATCGAAAAAATGTCAAGTAAAAGTTATTCACAACTTGAGATCGAATAACTTTAGTTTGAAAGATTTTTTGAGACTTTGTCTCTGAAAGTTGCTGTTGTTGTTATGGTCTTCAGTTCTGTTTACTACAGGTCTCCATGCGACCCTGTCATGTGCAAGCTTCTTCATCTGAGAATGAGAACGGCAACCTTTATCCTTTTGAATCTGCTTACTGTATTAGGCTCTCCGCCTCCCTCTACAATATTTACCCCACACACTTCCTTCTAATGCTAAGTTGATGATACCTTGTTCTCTCAGACTGTGTCCCACCAACCTATCCCTTCTCCTAGTCAGAAGCTCCTTTTCTCCCCAAGTCCGTTGAGCAGTTACACGTCTAAATTTCTTCATTCGTCTATAGCATCACATTTCAAAAGCTTCTATCACTTTTTTGTCTGAAGTCCTTATCGTCCATGTTTCAGTCCCATACAATGCTAAACTCCAGACAAATGATTTCAGAAAGGATTTCCTATCATTTAAATTAATTAGTGGATGTGTATAAACATCTATTGCAACTAAATGAAAGTCGTTTTTTGTGCATACGCATTTCGATTTCGTGAAGCATCATCAGTGGCCTGTAACACATGTTTATTCTTGTATAATATTGCAGTACAATTATAAATTTTATTTTGCTATGTTTCACAGCATGACAGTTATCAATCTTTGCTATGTTACAATTTTGATCTACTAGGCTAGAAACAACTTGTGTAGCACAAGCATTTTGCGAAGTTAATTTAATTTTTCAGTATTACTTACGATTTTTGTGTTACTCTATGTGTGTCTTCATGGAGCTGTTTGTGTGTTCTCCAGGTTGATGTATATTTCGGTTCCTGATGAAAACATTCGTATCATCACTTCACTGTGTAGTGTGCACTCGTTTTGTGAGGTTTTTCTTACCATGTGTAATGTTGCCAGCTGTCACTTTTCGTCTTTTGCTTGTGTTCCTTGTACCTCTGAGTGTTTCAGCTTTTTTTTTTTTATTTACGGTATGGTGACGAATTACAGTGAGGATATATTTTATCAATATTTTTTCGCAATAGCGAATTTCTCTTAGCGTCACTGTATAAGATGTGGATGTTCTACCAAATGTTGACATATGAAAATTTGTGGTGGGCCAGGACTCGAACCCGGGCTCCCCGCTTTTCACGAGCGGTCGCCTTAACCACTAGGCTACCCGAACACGACTCCAGGACCGATCCAAACTTCCATATGCCTCACTGACTGCACATATGAGTCTACTACGTTCATCTCTTAGCACTCGCAGCTTAATCTGTATTCCTGCACCAGGGAGAATGAATACAACGAGGCATTAACCTACGCTGTTATCGTCATTGTCTCGCTCTGGCATATGTTTAACTAAGGTATGGTGATGAATTACAGTGATGATATATATTATCAATATTTTTTATTTGGTAGAACATCCATACCTCTATACAGAGACACTAAGAGAAATTCTCTATTGCGGAAAAACTATTGACAAAATGTATCATCACTGTAATTCGTCATCATACTGTAGTTAAACAGATGCTTGAGCAAGGCAGTGACGATAACAGCATAGGTTAATGTCTCGTTGTTTTCATTCTCCCTGGTGCAGGAATACAGATTAAGCTGCGAGCGCTGAGGGATGAATGAAGTTGACTCACACGAGCAGTCAGTATGGCTTATGGAAGTTTGGGTCGGTAAAATATTTATAAAAAGCTGCGGTTTTTTTGTGTTGTTCTCGTTGTAGACGCTGCGGTGGAGTAGCCGAGCGGTCTAAGGTGCCTCGCTGCGCAGCGCGCGAGTGCTCGCCGTCGGAGGTTCGAGTCCTCCCTGGGGAATGGGTGTGTGTGTTGTGCTTAGGTTAGTTTACCTTAGTTTAAATAGTTTGTAAGCTACGGACTGATGACCACGCAGTTTCGGTCCTTGACGACCATGTAACAAATGAAAAGAGCCTATTGTTGTGTGATTCCTGAGCTGGTCATACAGATCGTACCCTTCCGGATGCAAGTTTTCTAAACAAAGCTTTCATGCTGATGATCTTGCCAACGGCAATATAAACTCTGTATCAGAAAGATTACTGATTTTGTAAGACTACAAGGTGCCAACTCACAAGCAAAGATACATGATCGTTATTTCATCGTGAGACTTCAATGTGTGTCTTACAACAATTTGCTACACCTATGTATCAGGCTATGTTGCAATATACTTGGCGAAAGTCAGGGTATGGCATTGACATACCAACATCATTGTGGCTTTTGGTATTGGACTGCGTGAATGCGAAAGTGATTTGGAATGCGATAATGAGGCTTTAGTGGGTTGTGCACACTGTTCTCTCCCACTTTGTTTTAACCACTTCATCGATATCCCGCATGTGCACTTTGAGGACTAATGAAGCATTTTCAGGTGTGTGGTACTGCTGTATATGTGTGTTTTGTGCTGCTGATTGAATAATTATGTAATGACACACTTACGCCATTAAATTACGTACAGTTCCTTCCAGTGGTATTGCTATCCTGTTCCTTTGTTTCCCGCTGTCACTTGAGGTACAGTGGAAATGACGCTCACCACTCTCCTGTTTATGATTGCTTGTTATTCCAAGCATGGTTTCGTCCGGTTCCGACCGTTAGTCAAAGGTGTCCCTTGTTGGAGTCTAAGATATTTTAAATAAATGGTTTACTAAATATAATTAATAACGCGATCTAGTTTTGGCACGCAGCCTCTCAATGTGCCAGCCAATCACGGCAAGGCTCCAAACCTTGTGACGGCTGTTCCTATGGGAATAGCACCTATAGTGCCATATGTCACTGGTACCTCACACCACTGCACGACATCTGCATATCGTATGCTTCTGCTGGCTTTGAGAAGCCTATAGATTTTTTAGTATGATGGCTGTAAGCCAGAACCATTACAATATAATATAATTTTCAGTGATTCGGTTATCTGAATTGTCGCCTCATACCACTTTGTGAATGCCACGTATGAAGAATATGAACAAGATCTATGTCTTTTTGAAATCTTAAATCGGGAGTTTTCACAATTTAAGAAAACTTGATACAATACTAGACAAAATATGTAGGGCTTTAAAATCGTATAGACCACAAAAAGCAATGGGACAAATTTGAAAAAAAGAGTTTACGTTCTCAGTAATTCTAAGCGAAGACATGATACTAAAAAGTACAGGAGTAGCGCTAGATATTATTATTTCACGTACTAAAAATACATTTGCAATTAATTTTAAATTACGCGATAAATTCTAGCAAGATTTGATTTCCCATCAAAATTTCCTGCTTCGTTAATTCCTATTTCATAAGATTCAGTGGAAATCGATAATTATCTCTGATCAGCTTAAAATAAATTTCGAAACGAATGTTCGGCTTCAAAAATACTTTCATTTCATAGAAACAGAATAAATTCCAGTCTTCTCATTCACATTTTTCCCAAGATGATCATCGTGTTCTTTTTATAAAGCAAAATGTGAAGTTTTCTTTATAACGCTCAAAGCCATAATAGCTTGTCGTTTGCGTGGAGTGTCATAGCATTCTTGTGTGGTCTGTAGAAATAATATGTGCCTTGTGGTACAAATAAACACGGGACTTTCACTATATTCTTCAGGTGATAATGTGGCCTTTGTAGCGCTCATTGAGAAACACGCTCCTTCTTTTACTTTCGCATCTAGCCGGTGTTTGGTGTAGTTCAGTTAGGGTTCCATATGGTTAGAGTAAGGGTGGCATTGTCATCCTGCCATCCCCACCCCCGACACCCCCGTTCCGCGGGACAATGTGAGAAAGTGCGAACGTGTTTCTAAATGTTTACGGACCTTGCCAGTAAGGCTGGACTTTGGTACCAGCCCCGTATTCACCTTTTCATATGTGGGGAAACCACATCAACCGGCCAAACTGGATGTGAGGCCGGCGCTTCTACCGAGGCCCCAGAAGTGGTGGCCGGCTATTCTAGTGACCTCATTTTAAGGAACATGCTGATGATATGAGCTGGGGGGGGGGGGGAGAAGAAGTGGAGGTTTTCACAGAATAACAGAAGGAAGGAAGGGAGATTAGCGCTTAACGACCCGTCGACATGGTGATCAGAGGGAACGCGCTCTCCAATACTTTTTGTATGTTTATGGGGAAGGAAATTGGCCATGCCTTTTATAGGGAAACATCCCAGCATTTTCCTGGAGTTATTTAGAGAAATCACGGAAAACATAGATGTTGATGGCCGAAGACGGGTTCGAACTGTCGTCCTCCGAAATGAGAGTCCAGTGTTTTACCACTGCACCCCTTCACTCGGTCCAATATTAGCCACGCAGGAAATAATTTTGGTAATTTGCCCCGTTTTAACATCAACGCTTTAAATTTGAGCTTTATTTTAATTTAATTAATTAATTAGGACCTTATTTTCAAGTAAATTGTTTTTCTTTTGCAGCAACGATAAATTTTATGAGCCGCGGCGGAGCGGCCGAGCGCACTGAGGCGCTATGCTACGATGCGCGAGGCCGTTCGCCGTCGGGGGTTGGAATCCCCCTCGGGCATGGATGTTTGTGTCGTCTTTAGTATAAGCTAGTTCATAAGTAGTTTGTAAGTTTAGGCACTGATGACCCCGCAGTTAAGTTCCTTAAGCTTAACAAACAGTTGAACATTTTTTGAAATGTTATGAATGGTGCTGGGCAGTTACCTCAGACTTAGGCACATAATATTTTCTTTGATTAAACTGATACATTGATTTTCCCATTACTTGCAAAATAACACCGACCCATATTGTGCTACGGCTCATTTAAAAGCGACTCGTAATCCTAATCACAACAGAATCGTAATACGAATGGAATCGGAAAGATAACGGAATTGTCGATTTCGCTTTCTTAATAAAGTGTTAATGTCCTCTTTAAATTTGTTTACATTTATCATAATATTATCTTCAAAATATTCGCAGATTTTGATTACAATACTGGTAATTAAAATCGAAAGACAGAGGGAAAAATATGTAGCCTATTTAAATATATCTGTGACTGTATACTGTGACACCATTACTATGTAAAACTGGTCTCAAGAGTCTGCAAGATTTTATTAGTTATGGAGGGGCAGGATTAATGCGAATCCCAAAGATAAACGAAACGCCACGGTGGAACGGCCGAGCGCTCTAAGGCGCCTTGTTGCAGAGCGCGCTGTTGGTCCCCGTCGGATGTTCGAGTCCTAAATGTTCAAATATTTGTCAAGTTTAAGAGACTTAACGGCGGGGTCATCAGTCCAATAACTTACAAACTACTTATGAAATATCTTATCCTAAAGATGACACAAACATTAATGCCCGAGGGCGATTCGAATCCCCGACGGAGAACGGCCTCGCGCATCGTAGCGTAGCGCCTCAATGTACTCGGCCGCTCCACCGCAGTTGTTCGAGTCCTCTCTCGGGCATTGCTGTGTGTGTGTGTGTGTGTGTGTGTGTGTGTGTGTGTGTGTGTTTTCCATAGGTTAGTTTGAGTAGTGTATAAGACTAGGAATCGATAACCTCAGCAGTTAATTTCCATACATTTACAAACATTTGATTTGGTTTGCTAACGACAAGTAAATAAACCCTTCTGCAGTCACAGTGCTCACTCGCCGAAAGACGTAAACATTTCAGCAAATTTCGAGAACTGTTCTGAAGTCTGAAAGCATGTGCGATTCGTCTGTGAAAGGAAAACCGCAGGTCCGATGGTAGCACTTCGCCGAAGTTCTCGACTTTCTTCGGCGAAGTTTGAGTAGAAGCGCGCGAGATTTTACAGCCGCAACTTTGCTATAGCCAGAGTTTTCGGCCGCAGCTTTCAAAGTCGAGCACACAGTGATCTAACCTGGGCAGATGGAAGTTGCGTTAGGTCGGGAAGCTCTCGGCTGAAGCAGCTGCTCATCCCTACTATGAGGAGGAGCCGGACGACGGAGAAGGCAAGAGGCGGACGGCAAACCGCTGTCGTGCCGGCCAGACGCAGGCGGAATAGCCGGGCTGCGGTGCGCCGTCGGTGGTTCCAGTCCTCCCTCAGGCATGGGTATATGGGTTGTCCTTAGGTTAGTTGAACTTAGTTTGAGTGGTATGTAAGCTAGGGACTAATAATCAAGCAATTAAGTCCCATAGATTTGCCGGCCGCGGTGGCCGAGGTGACTGAGGCGCTCGAGTCACGGTCAGCACGGCCACTACGGTCGGGGGTTCGAATCCCCCCTCGGGCATGGATATTTGTGCCGTCCTAGTTTGTAAGTAGTTCATAAGTAGTTTGTAAGTTTAGGGACTGATGACCCCTAGTTAAGTCCCATAAGCTTAACAAACATAACATATTATCCCATAGATTTACAAACATTTTGAGCAGGAGGAAGGTGACAGATTCGCTGCCGCTGTCCGCTGGTGCCAGGTGTCAACGTAAGTTCCGAGTTTCCGCTGGTCATGTGCGTGGAGTGAAAATAAAGACAGTTAAACCATGCCCGGTCTCCCGTCACGGCCATGGTGATATGATAACAGTTGTCTCGACAGTCAAAGCGAGTTTGGGGAAATTAAGTTACTGCTCATGCTCATCAACGTATTGTCGAATGGGTCTAACCCATTTTATCACTCTGCTATATCGTTAGCAGTGGACGAGCCGGCCGCGGTGACCGAGGGAACTGCGGCGCGCCAGTCACGGTCTGCACGGCCACTACGGTCGGGGGTTCGAATCCCCCCTCGGGCATGGATATTTGAGCCGTCCTTAGTGTTAGCTAGTTCATAAGTAGTTTGTAAGTCTAGGGATTGGTGACCCCGTAGTTAAGTCCCATAAGCTATACAAACATTTGAACATTTTGATAATAGTAACAAAAATTCCGCTTGTGGTACGATATTAAATATTTATTTATTTTAAAATACCTCATATCGATTTCATTCACTGCATGAACATCTTCTTTGTAGATGTGGTGTACATGATTTCTCCGGACTGGAAACTGCACTGAAGAAATTCATTCAATGAATGAAATCGATATGCCATATTTTTAAATAAATATTTTATATCATATCACCGAGGGGAAAATTTGTATTATTATTATTACTTGGCATATTAGTTTCTCTTACATCACCCAAATGAATCTTCCAGTTGAAAGAACACGCACTACTATATGAGTGAAGTTTGAACGGAAAAATTGCTTCTCATGGCCGTGAAAGACATTATTCTATAGAGACCTTATGGCAATCAGTGGCGGCGCGTCTTATGTGTTCAATGGTTCAGTGAACCCCGGGAAAAAGCTCGTAGTGAAAAGAAAGTAAATAATAAAATAAAATAAAAAGTGTTTTTAAACTATTATTCTTCGTTTCGTTCTTCTATCAGATCATTTTATATGCAAATTCAAAGTACTTTTATCGCATGAGACACGTTTTCCGTCGCGGATACGGCACGTATAAGAGTCGTAGCGCGGCCGCTTAATATAGGCGGCAGTGGCTGCAGCATTGCAATGCGCATGCGCGGATGGGGTTCAAATTCTCTTCTGCACCCCCTGGAAGCAGCATATGGACGCTCTCGCGGCAGGGAGGGGCGAGGGGAAACGCCGCTTTTAACACTGGCGTTGGAGCTAGTAGATAAGTCAGCTCCTGGGTTCTTGGGCTCTGGCGGTTAAGCTCGAATGGTGCTGAAGCAAGACAATGGAGCTACTGCGCACCTCGCCTTGGGCATGCACCCTTCATATTTGTTTCTGGGGCATTGAAGAGTCATCAAAAACATATCATATTTGGTAAAATATCTTACAACTATAAAGTGGCATGAAATGTAAAAGCCTTCAAAAGATCCGACCATGAATAATAATTACTCTCCACCTAGCAAGAACATCCGTGTGGTTAGCGTCATCGCGCTGCTCTGTGGAATGTAGTGGCTTCGAGAGAGCCTGTAAGCATTTTTTTAAACCCAATCTTCTTTTTAACAGATACGGGAACAACAAAGACTGTTACTTGCCACATATCTTTGATCGTTTTAGCAAATGTGTCGTGATTTTGAGGGTGAATGACATTTATACTCTTCGTTGTAACAAATATTTAACTGTTTGAAAAGATGTGGGGGAGAGCAGGCTTTGCACATGCGTAACGTTAAGAAGGGGTGTTGCTTACAGTGTCACGTGACCCGAAGGTAGCTTGCCTCTTCATCGTAACACATTCATTTTGTTACAGTCACTTAACAATGTAATCAGTTACTTACTGTGTTTTAGTATTCATATGTTCTTGGCGTTTATTATCAAAGAAAAATTTTGCTTTTAGAAGCAAATTGCCCAGCTTTATGCTTCGATTAAAAATGTTTCTTAAGCTTATGGGACTTAACTGCAGGGTCATCAGTCCCTACACTTACAAACTACTTACGAACTAACGTATACTAAAGACAGCGCAAACATCCATGCCCGAGGGATGATTCGAAGCTCCGACGCGGGAGACCACGAGATCAGTAACGTGGCACTCCAGACCGCTCGGCTACTCCTGCGCGGCTTTAAGCTTTAAATAAAAGTGTCAAATAAAGAAGCTCAATAGGCCGACATTTCAGCTCGAGTTGAAGCACGCGAAAACAAGCCGAAGTAAGACATTCTGCAGGTGTTTTGAAGAAAAATAGCTAGAGAGGGAGGGGGGAGGCAAATCCTGGCGCTTTCCCTGGCAGAAGGGGCGCCAGTTTGTCTCTTTGGACGCGAGCGATGGGGAGGGGGAGCGGGGAGTTCTGCGCCACTGTCAACATTCGGCATTCTAAGAAGTAGACGCTGATGGCAAGCCGAGTCGCAGAAAACCAACCTGTTATAAGGAGTGAGAAACTGCTGAAGAAAGTGCAAAAGAGTTTGATACGTCAGTTTGCAACAATAAATTACTTTATTCGTGTCACTTCGCACTTTCAACATTCAAATTCAAATCTTTATAGAACTTATGGGACTTAACTACGGGGTCATCAGTCCCTAAGCTTACAAACTACTTATGAACTAGTTAAGACTAAGTACGGCACAAATATCCATGCCCGAGGGGGGATTCGAACCCCCGAAAGTAGTGGCCGTGCAGACCGTGACTGGAGCGCCTCAGTCCCCTCGGCCACCGCGGCTGGCTTCGCACTTTCAAGACGAGTTCAAATGTTCAAATGTTTGTACAGTCTATGGGACTTAACTACGGGGTCATCAGTCCCTAAACTTACAAACTACTTATGAACTACTTACGAACTAGGACGGCACAAATATCCATGCCCGAGGGGGGATTCTAACCCTCGACCGTAGTGGCCGTACAGACCGTGACTGGAGCGCCTTAGTCCCCTCGGCCACCGCGGCCGGCTCAAGACGAGTTGCGTGGAACATCTTGGGTATTCAAAAATTCGATAGCGTGCGACACTTTACTGTGAAACATATGAAACTTTCCCCCAAACATTTGTCGACTGGGAATTGCTATGGCTATGCCGTATCACAGTGCAGCAAAGCGCCTGCAGCTGCGGCTCACTGGTGGAGGCTGGCAGTGGCAGACGCTCCCTGCTGGCTGTCAAACTACACACTGCAACTCTTTCAGCAGTTCTGCGTACTCTTATACAGCAGAAAGTGGCAAAAGTTCCAAAAATTATTTTTTAGGAAAACTTTAATGGTTCCCATAACAATAATTGGATGAAATGAAACTTTTACACAGTGCTACTACGAGGCGTGTCCAGAAAGTAAGTTCCGTTTCAATTTATCTCCGCTGCAGCGCTGCGATTGCAGTTCCGCACATGCGCTGTAGATGATTTGTATCAATGAGAAGAACGTGCGCCATTTGGAGATCGCTGTCAGTTACGTACGCTTTGTTGTGCTTGTTTGAAATGTCGACGTTGATTGAAAATCCCGCCGTCTGTGAAATCAGGTCGGTGATTCGGTTTCTGAATGCGAGGAAAGTGAAACCAAGTGAAATTTATCGGCAAATTTGCGATGTTTACGGACCAAATGCGATGAGTGATTCGATGGTGGCCGCGGTGGAGTAGCCGAGCGGTCTCAAGCGTCTCGCTGCGGAGCGCGCGGTTGCTCGCCATGGAGGTTCGAGTCCTCTCTGGGGCATGGGTGTGAGTGTTGTCCTTAGGTTAGTTTACCTAGGTTTAAGTAGTTTGTAAGCTACGGACTGATGACCACGCAGTTTGGTCCGATAGATTTACAAACATTTGATTTGATTTTTGATTCGATGGTGAGAAGATGGGTCCGACAGTTCAATGGCGGGCGTAGTGATGTGCACAATGAAGAATGAAGTGGGCGTCCACCGTTGGTTACAGAAGAACTGGTTCACGCGATTGATGAAAAGATCCAGGAAAACCGTAGGTTTAAAAAAAATGTTCAAATGTTTGTAAAGCTTATGGGACTTAACTACGGGGTCATCAGTCCCTAAACTTACAAACTACTTATGAACTACTTACGAACTAGGACGGCACAAATATCCATGCCCGAGGGGGGATTCGAACCCCCGACCGTAGTGGCCGTGCAGACCGTGACTGAAGTGCCTCAGTCCCCTCGGCCACCGCGGCCGGCCCGTAGGTTTACAATTAGTGCTCTCGCTATGGACTTCCCCCAAATTTCACTGTTTCCAACTGGTTGAAGACACAGGCGGCAGATTTCTATGAAGAAGGTATACAAAACCTGGTGCCATGCTATGACAAATGCCTGCAAAATTTCGGCAGTGATGTGGAAAAGTAGTTTAAGAGTTGTAGAATTTTGTGGAATAAAAATTTCTTCTGTATCTGAGTACAATTTGATTTTATTACCAAACGGAACTTACTTTCTGGACGCGCCTCGTAAAATGTAAAAGAAGCTGTTGCTCGCATAATTCACGTTATATGACTGGATGATTTTTTTAACGGGTTGTTTCACTCCCAACTGCCCTATACCACAGAAATTCCGTATTGGCACTCATCGCCTGTATAGATAAGCATAACGGTCATTAAATGATTCAGCTTACCAGGTAGGCATATCTAACACTTTTGGCTGATCGTGTACACAACCTCTGACAATAAATCTCGGTGAAAAGTCCTGCAACATAATCGTAGATGAACTATGAACATCAGTTAGCTGCGTGATGTAAGGCGACACGCTACGAACTAGGCGGTCGTTCCCGTTGGAGGTTCGTGTCCTCCCTCGGGCATGGGTGTTTGTTCTCATTATGGTAAGTGAAAGTAGTTTGTGAGCAGGCCCGGCGCAAGGCAGGGCACCAGATGTGGCAGGTCTGGCAGTGGCCGTTGTATAAGGCGAGGGAAATTCTGTGACAGCTCATTTCTTTGTTTTGGGAGTAACCAGTGTGGTGTTTGTGTGGTCGCTGACTATAAAAGCTATCTTTGCAATTGTCGCCTCAATTTTGGAAGTACCATTCTAGCCACTGTTACGTTTTTTACGAATGAAAAATACAGAATTGGTACTGTCAACTGGCCGATGGAGTTAAGACCGATCAGACGCAATTTCATTGCTTCTTCCGCCCATGGAAGAAGAGGCTCGCCACGATTTGTTGTAAATCCCGATTGTATCTTATAACTGATGTAATCGGGAAGTCTACAGTAAAATTACATTTGCCAGATTACAAGAGTAAAATATTTGGAAAAAATTCAGAATGTCGGGATTTTGGAATTGTTGTTGTGAGACATAAATTTTATACGAAATCAAAATGTTACGTTTTACTTTTCAAATCAACGTCCAACAGAGAGTCTTAACACAACTCGCAGATAATAAATCTGCATTTAATTTCTACGGTCCCACTCGCGAATTTTGCAGGGCCAGACAATGTGGATCCTATACGAAAGATTTAAAATTCAAACCATTTGCTAAATTTCAACCTAATCATGAACTCCACCTTTATTAAAGCAAGACACAAAGGTATTTTTGACTTAAGCTGCCACTGGTCTTTGATTTAAATGAATGAGGAAACATAAACATCTGTGCTACATGGGGTTTCTAACTTAAGTTTCCTGACTAACATGTCAGCACTTAAGTGAATAATCAGATACGAAAGAGTTGTCCTGATACGGATGACCACTGCACCATCTCCTCACAATGGTCGCATCTGAACCGACCACCCTAGCACTTCCCCTGCCAGACCCGAATTTCAAGCTTATTCACACAATGTTGATGAGCAATACACAATATATAATTTCTTTTAAATTTCTATTTGTGTTCGTCTGTGGAACGATGTTTGATCCACTCGACAGTGAAGCAAATCAAATTATGTGACATACTGAAATTGTTATGCTATACAGAACTTTACGAGAAGCTTTTTGTCACGAGATTCTGTATTTTGTCTGGAGTCTGGACATTTTATGAAATGCCGAGAGAATCCAGATAAATCTCGACTACCTGGAAACCCTAAGAACAATTAGTATAGTTCATTCATGTTGCTCGTAAGTTAGATTCTTGAAGGTTGAAGACAGGGAATCCTTCCTTCCATGTTTTGAAAAACTAGTAGGATGACAAAAAAAGCAGGCGTCTTCCTAATAGCAAGGTGGAAAATAAAGGGAAGAAATTTGAAGTGATACTGTGATGGTGACATGTAAGCATGTCAGCACTTTAGTGAATAATCAGACACGAAATAGTTGTCCTGATACGGATGACATCGGTCCAAGTGTTGTTTTTTTTTTTTTTTTTTTTTTTTTTTTTTTTTTTTTTTTTTTGTATATAATGGAGCGCGGTGCAGTTCCTTAATATTTGTCTATGAACCTTCCATTACGTTATTTTAATTTCAAAATTACAATGCAAAAAGTTAGGAAAATGGAAAAGAAAAAACTCCTATTTGGTTTCAGTCACGAGATATCCTCTCCTTAAAGCTGTGGATATCACTACTAGTCGCACAGTTTCTGCTGCGCACTACATCTGGAACAACCGGTTCAGAAAAAAAGTGAAGAAAATTTAGAACCGAGTCTAACTGACGTATGACGCCAGACCCTCTCATCCGGCTGCACTTTTATGTAACGCTTGTTTCATCGTTGTATTGGAAGATTTAAGTCCTATCAGTGTGTACTATGCAAAAATGAGCAACTAGAAAAAGGGATTTACGATGACATTAATGTAACAACAGTAAATATTTAGGATCAGATTTTATTTCCTGTACGAGCAATCTAGAATGCAGTTTGTTGACAGCAATGTTTCAGCCCATCGTCCCAGCCCCATCACACACTCGCCGTTCATCTCCTCTGACTCATAATTACATCCTCCCTGTTCTCTATTTCCGACAGAATGTTCAGCAGAATATCATGTAAAGATTCGAACTAAACTCAATCGAGTACTTGTCCAGATTTGTGGTCACTACCCTTCTCTTACAGACACTCGATGAAATTTACGGACGCGAGTACCTTATCAAAATATGTACTCACTCTCCTGTAAGAGTCCTCGAAGTTTATGATGGGAATTTCAGAAAACCCTTTATATTTCAGAATGTTCATCACTGCGTAATTTAAAAATTTGTAATAAATCGGTCAAAAGTTTAGAAATATTCGGTAAAAGCGTTTCCCCACATTGTATGTTAGGCCTACATATGTACATCTTCAAGAAAATGTTCAAATGTTTGTAAATCTTAGGGACTTAACTATGCTAGTCATTAGTCCCTAGGGTTACTAACTACTTACACTAACTTAAAGTAGCTTATGCTAAGGACAACACAAACACCCATGCCCGAGGGAGGACTCGAACCCCCGACAGCGAACGGCCTCGCGCACCGCAGCAGGGCTATTCTGCATCGGAGTGTACTTCTTTGTCTCTTACATTATAGTCAAACTTATTTTTTTTTTATGAAAACATGCTACAGCAGAACTGGTATAAAAAGTAACGGATTTTAACATTATCAAGGATGCTTCAACGAGGGAACGGCAATTTTGCATCTCGCACGGGGCGGCATTTAAGCTTTCGCCAGCCCTGATTGTAAGTCTAGTAACTGATAACCACGGCGGTTTGCTCAAGTTGGTTTATTGAACTACAGTAGTCTTCCTGTCCTTTGAAAGGGTCACGCCCAATAACTAGGCACCTCTGAACTCTGCGATACATGTCCTGGAAACTTTGCACGAATGGTGTTGAAAAGCCTCGTCACTTTTCGTTTCATGTCAGGAATATCGTCAAATCTCCCTCTTTCCAAACCCAGTTTGAGTCGAGAGAAGACAGAGATCCGGAGAGTAGGGTGGATGTTGCGCTCGCACACAGGTAATCAATATCGTGAGGCACTTCCTGGCTAAAAAGAGGGTGGTGCAACTCCACCACACTCACCGGACCTCTATCCTCCTCAATTCTTCCTATTCCCACGACTCTACCTCGCTTTGAAAGGAAAGAGATTTGACGATATTCCTGACATCGAACGAAACGTGACGAGCGTTTTCAACACCATCCCAAAGGAAGACTTGGTGCAAAGTTTCCAGGACATGCATAGCAGAACTCAGCGGTGCATAGTTGTGGGAGGTGACTGTTTTCATGGTCAGTAAGGTAATGTAGTTCATAGTTCATCTACGTTAATGTTACAGGACTATTGACCGAAATTCGTTGTCACAGGTAGTAGAACTGTAAACAATAGCTAAGGATTAAGCTAGAATTGTTGTTATAGAAGAGCGAGGTAAGTGGCTATCCAAGAGGGGTGATCTATTGAGAGATTTATCAATAGTAATAATAAAATGCTAAATGGTATAATGAAAAACAGAAGAAGAGGCAAGTAACTTTCCAAGAACATAACTGTCGATAATGCACATTCAATAACCATTGTTACTATTATTACAGAAATTTGGAAGTTTTGTCCTAGTTCTTAAATTGAAGAGGACAATTCTATATTACACCCATATCGGTCTGCCAATTGCACAGATACAACGTAAAATGTGTAAGAATATACCTGGAAACAGATCAAAACTGGAAATCTTCTGGTTTTGATGAAATAACTGGAGAAATCATGGAAGATTATGCCGTTGACCACGCGGCTACTGCGGCGCGGCCAGGTTAAAGTAATGAGGGTTGTGTCTCCTCTTCTTCGGAAGTTACAGGGAAAGTACACCAACCATCGGGGGTGAACATGACGAGCTCAAACAGCAAATGAACACCTGGCCAGAAGGGTTTCCTCTTCAACCAGGAGAAAAGTGACGTAAGCATCAAAGTATAGGGCATGTCGAAATAGAGGCGACCAAATGGTCGATTATTTAAAATATCAGAGTGCGGTCTCCGCAACTGCTTCTATAGACGGAGGACCGACACACAGAAATGAAGCGTTTAGTAACTTGTATTAAACTGAGATGTAATATGTAACACGAGGCTATCACAAACATGTAAGAGAGTCGTCTATTAAACCTATTATTATGTTGCCAATCCTCGCACGGTTGTTGAACATGAAGTGTTGGACATTACCAGAATTCAGGTAGATGTGATGATGGTTGAGCGCACGGAGAGAAAGACTGGAGGGATAGAAATCAAATGAGGAAATACGGAGACAGGCTGAAGTTGTACGACTAAAAGACAAAATATTTTCGTAACGTTTGAGATAGTATGTACATAAACTACACGTTGATGCTTCCAGGACAGATATATGATCATCAACTCAGATTTAAAAGACCAAGTGAATGATGAAGACGCACAAACACATGGTTAAAGCTGACAGTGAGCAGAATGTATCTGCAACAGCGATGAAGATGAAACGTAGTTTAAGGATGGAAATTGGTGGAAATGCCTCGTTTGCGGACCCATCCAAGAAGATGAATAATATGGAATGACCTACGATAGGGATGATGCCAATGTGACGATGATGTACACATGCTTAATTCTCAACAACTTCCACACCTTCTGGAAAGGATACAGGAAGGAAAGGGGTGTAATACAACAATGGTGTGTTAACTGTATTCGTAATCCTGTCTACTTGTGGAGTTCTTTTGGAAATTACTGCTAAGCATACCCTTAGATTGCAAATGAAAGTCCGAATCTTATTGAACAGAATACTGAGCTTTCACGTACTCATGATATCGAAAATGTTTAAAGATTGCCGGCCGCGGTGGCCGAGGTGACTGAGACGTTCCAGTCACGGTCAGCACGGCCACTGCGGTCGGGGGTTCGAATCCCCCCTCGGGCAGGGATATTTGTGCCGTCTTTAGTCTTAGTTAGTTCATAAGTAGTTTGTAAGCTTAGGGACTGATGACCCCGTAGTTAAGTCCCATAAGTTGTACAAACATTTCAATTTCATGTTTAAAGAAGTAGCATAGCAACGACAGTTCGCAAATTGTCACGGAGAATCGTATTAGCAGTTCCCTCGTGTTGACTGAGTGGTAATGTGACGGCTGCTGTAGTTTGATGAAAGTGGCAAGAGACAGCTTTCTGTGCAGAACGGGCAGCCCCTGAAATGAAGCAGGGGACGCAGTGTTTGACGAGCCCGACGGATCCGGCGGGCGGCAAATCTCTCGTGAAAAGGACGCGTATTGCGGCCGTGTGAATAGGCCGGCAGTGGCGCGCGTTCCCCAGCCCCGTCGTAAAACAAGGCTTTCGCGAGCCGTAAACCCAAAGCGGGTTGCGAGCCCCAACCGTAAGAGTGCATCGATTTCCCTGAGCGCACCGCGCGCACCAATCGCCGACGCTCAGATGCTTATCGGAGAATCGATTCTACTCTACTCAGAATACGTTAATACTGGAGAATTTGATTCGACGTATTTTTACTTCTACATATACTCCGCAATTCACCGTAAAGTGTGTGGCGGAGGATGCACTGTACCACTACTAGGCATTTCCTTTCCTATTCCACTCCCAAACAGAACGAGGGGGAAAATGTCTATATGTGTCTGTACGAGTTCACGGAGCATTTCCGTGACAATCGTGCATTGGTCGAACCTACCAGTAATGAACCTAGCTGCTCGCCTCAGAACTGCTTCTATGTCTTCCTTTAAACTGATCTGCTGAGGGTCCCAAACACTTGAGCAATACTCAAGACGTGGTCGTACATGCGTTTTATACGCGGTCTCCTTTACAGATGAAGTACATCTTCGCAAAATTCTCACAATAAACCGAAGTCGGCTGTCCGCATTACTCACAACAGTCCTTACATGTTCGTTCAATTTCATATCGCTCTGCAATGTTACGCCTAGATATTTGAACGACGCAACTGCATCAAGAAGCTCACTACTAATGCTGTATTCGAACATTATGAGATTGTAATTCCTACTCATGCGCATCACCTTACATTTTAGATTTAGAACTAGCTACCATTCTTCACACCAACTAGAAATTTTGTCTAACTCATCCTGTATGCTATTATTTAATTAAAGACGACACCCTCCCATACACTACAGCATCATCAGCAAACAGCCGCCAATTGCAAGTTATTCTGTCCATCAGATCATTTATATGGATAAAAAATAATAGCGGTCCTATCACACTCCCCTGGGGCACGCCGCTGATGAACACTCGCCCTCGAGAACAACGTACTGCGTTTTATTACTTAGGAAGTCTTCCAGCCAGACACAAATCTGTGAACCTATTCCATATGCTTGTAATTTCGTTAACAGTCTGCAGTTTGGCACCGCGTCAAATGCCTTTTTGAAATCGAGAAAAACACAATCTGCCTGTTGCCCTTCATGCATGGCTCGCAAGATCTCATGTGAGAAAAGGGCAAGCTGAGTTTCACATGAACGATATTTCCTAAATCCGAGCTGATTCATAGAAAGAAGCTTTTCCGTCTCAAGCAAAAATGAACTGCGAATACGTTCCAAAATTCTACAGGAAACTGATGTCAACGATATTGGCCTGTAATTGTGTTGGTCAGTTCTCTTTTCTTTCTTATAAACAGGCGTCACCTGCACTTTTTTCCAGTCACTTGGAAGTTTGCTCTGAATTGAAGATTCTTGATAAATGCAATCTAAGTAAGAGTCCAAATGCCTCAGAATACTCTTTGTAAAAGCGAACTGGTATTCCATCCGGACCAGGAGACTTTTTCGTATTTAGCTCTCTCAGCTGCTTCTCTACACCGGAAATACTTATTACTATGTCCTCCATTTCAGAATTAGTGTGTTGATCAAATGAAGGTACATTTGTGCGGCCCTCCTGCGTGAAAGATCTCTTAATGGTTGAATTTAGAACTTCGGCTTTCTGTTTGCTTTCTTCTATTAGAACCCCGGAATGATTAACGAGTGACTGGATAGTGGGCTTTGACCCGCTTATCGCTTTTGCAGAGAACCAGATTTTTTTCGGGTTCTCCGAAAGACTTTTTGCTAAGGTATGGCTGTGGTAATTATTGTATGATTGGCGCATCGATCTTTTCATAGACGCATGAAACTCTACTAACTTTTGCCTGTTGTCTTTTGAACCGAGAGTGCTACAGACTTTGCTTTGTCAGTAGCTTTCTAACATTATTATTATACCACGGTGGATTTTTCCATCCTTAATCGACTTTACACGTACATATTTCTCTTGCCATTTATTTACAATACATTTAAATTTAGTCCACGATTCCTCTACATCCATTTGTGTGCCACTGTTTCTTAGCGTCGAGTTACGTTTTCATTAACAATGTTCACGTTTTTTAGTTCATTGGTTGGTCAAATGTCAGCGTATTAGGCATAGTACGTTTCAAGACACACCTGTATTTGTAAGTGGAAGAATAATTTTTGTAATCACAACAGTACAGTTCATTTTATTTTCTGGAGTCTCTGTATATCCTACATACTCCGCAATCCACCGCAAGGTGTGCGGCGGAGGATACTTCGTCCCAGAAGTCATTTCATTTCATGTTTCACTCTCAGTTACCCAGTTAGAGAGAGGGAAAAATGAATGTTTGCCTCCATTGGAGTCCAACTTTCTCTTATCTTGGTGATCCTCAAGCGACATGTAATTTGGCGGCGGTAAATCGTTCTGCAGCCAGCTACAAATTCCGACCCCCATTATTCCCTCAACAGTGATTCTCGAAAAGAACGTCGCCATCACGTCAGACATTCCAATTTAAGTTCTCAAAGCATCTCTGTAACATTCACCCATTGGTCGAACTTAGCAATAACAAATCGCCTCTGAATTACTGGTATGTCTTCTTTTAAATCGTTCTGGCGGGGATACGAAACAGGTGAGAAATACTCAAGACAGGGAAGCACAAACGTTTTATTCTGCGTCTCCTCTACGCTTGAATCACATCTACCCAAAAATTTTCCAATAAACCGAAGTTTGAAACCACATTACATACAAAACACGTGTTACACATAAATGTTGAAATGAAATTAAAATTCTCGAAAAAAGTTTAATCAACATTTGTAATAATTTGAAAATTTGTAAAACGTCCTACGATAATTAATAAATTTTTAAAATTGGAAACCTCTTCTAACAAGATTAATTGAAGAGGCTTTCATACTGCGTTATTTCCATGTGTAATATGCTTTATTATGAAATAACATTTTTTGAAAAAAAAAAAATTATATGTAATGTACTGTCAGAGTATGGCCCACATAGCTAATTGAAATATCTAAAGCTTCATTACTTTTCTAATTATTTGTTTTACTTATTGTTGATTGTTGTTTTCAATTGTGATTTCACATTTTAAAAATATGTTTTTTTTCGTTTCCCAATAAGACATATCGGTATTTTATTAATTGAAAGTTATTAAAATTATTAAAAACATTATCATCTTCTAAAAGTTGTATAAAATAAAGCTCGTTTAATACCAAGCGCATAAATAGATATTTCTATATTTAGGACACCAAATGGACGGCCCAATATATTTATAAAAAGGATCAGCAGGATTATCAAATTGTGGTGGGCCAGCCTCTGCCAAATTAGTTGCTGCCTTTTCATTGTTTTGAAAGAAACTAACTGAGAGTTTTTTTGGAACTAAAAGTTGAGAATCTCGTTTTGAAAACAGTGATGTTCTTGAAATCCTTTAAAAATTCGATAAAGTAAGGTTTGACACCTCAAAAGAGTTTTCTTTCCCAGAACAGCAGGAAAAGGCGGTTTTTATTCTTATATTCTTGGAGAGCTCAATGTGAAATTACTTTGTTCAGCGTCATGTCTGGGTACAAGGAACTTGATCATCTGGTGATGTTCCACTGGAAAGGTACTGCCGTTGGATGTAGGAAGAAAAGGTTGTCACATATAGGGCTGCTCAATGATGACGTCACTCTCAACTTGAGAAAGGAATGAGTCACCAGTAAACAATCAATTCTATTTGTCGAGATTTTGTGATATGCCTGATATAAATCAGGATATTTACACGATTTACCAGCACAATTTGTGAATACTTCTGAATTTTATACTGTTTGACAGTCCTCATATGCTTTGTAATTCATTTTGTAATGCATATATTATGCGAAGAAATGTTTCTCATTTTATGTGCATGATGTAAAAATCGTTACGTTTTAAGCACTGATTGTTAGCTAAGCATTACTGTATTTATTTTGTACGATGATAATAATTCAATAATAATAATAATAATAATAATAATAATAATAATGAAGTACTTATTTTCAAATCCCGGCCACAGCACAAATTTTAATTCAGTGCCTCTCCTTACAGTCAATACTTATTTTAAATTAACAAAATACAAATATATGACATGGGAAAAATATTATTTTGAATTATTTAGTAACAATTTAAAACAATAAACAACAAGAAAAGATATAATTAGAATAATAAAAGTTTTTATATTTTAATTAGACTTGTGGGCAATACTGTGACATTATATTGTGTGCAAATAATTGTCCAAAGAATGATATTTTAGAAACAAGTTCTATTAGACTTGTAAGTATGCAGAATGAAAGATTATTTATGTTCTAAAACAGGATTTTATGTTTCAAAATTTATTAACCGCGGAGAGTAACTGAAAATTTTGTAAATTATTACGTAAGTCGATAACAGAGTTGTCAAGAATGTTAACTGCAATTGAACTTTCATATCAAACACTTCTGATATATTTTACGGTTTCAAATATATTTCCTCTAAATCAAGTAAGCTAGAGTATTTACCTCGTAAGAATAAACTGGTCAGTAAATTAATAAAAACAATAAATTTGTAGAATATTATACACTGATCTCGTGAGTTTCATTCAAAATGTATAACATATTCTATCAAGAACCGACGGAGTAGTCATCGAACTCAATAAACGAAACATTTTAAAAAGTATTGTCTTATTTGATCCCCTGTACATACCCAAAAAGTTTCGCCAATACGGTTAATTTAGACCTGGAAACGTTCCCTTGTTACTGTCACAGACCAGCCAGCTGTATTCCGGAAAGACGGCCGACTCCTGTTCTTGGGAATCAGCACCGCGTTCAGAGCGTCTGCAGTGACGCAACAGCGGGGAGAGCAGGCTTATGTAACAGCCAGGAAGACAGCTCTCCGGTGCATAACGCCGCTCCAGTGCGTTAGTAAACACTCTCTGGGTCTCAGCCGCCCCTCGTAGTCCTGGAGGCGCTATAATTTGCCCACTATACCTGCCAGCCACATTCGTGGCAAGTACAGTGCTACTACTCTATTTTATCGGTTATTTAGGTTTGCCCACAGCTGAAACGGTTCAGGAAATTTACGAAAGTAATTCTCCCTTTAAATTGAGTCGCCGAATTAAATGTTCGAAATATCAGCACTGTTCCTATGATTTAGCTTTCGTTCTTTCAATTAATCATTTGTCAGCTAGGGGGAGTTGGAAAATACGTTTTCCCTGTCCACTGTGGGCATAGTTATTTATGAAAGGAGAAAAATAGAATGAGAGACTAAAGATGAAACATATCTTTATTTTTCTACATAATTTCCACGTACATTGAGACATTTGTCAAACCGCTTTATAAGCTTAAAAAAGCCGTTCAGGAAGAAATCAGGACGTTGCATACGGAAGAAGCTATGGGCAAAAGACGACACAGCAGGTGAACGCGCACGTGCGAGATCGAAGGCCGCGTCCATGGAGTGGAAACATCCGTCATCACCTGTCCGAAAGAAGTTCAAAAGCACTTCGTCTGCAGGTAAAGCACTACTTACCGCTTTCTGGGATGCAATGCTTCTTCCGTATGCAACGCCCTGACTTTTTCCTGGAAGACTTTATAAAGCTTATAAACCGGTATGACAAATGTTTTATTGTACTTGGAAATTATGTAGAAAAATAAAGATATGTCTAATGTTTAACGTCTCATTCCACTTTTTTCCCTTTCATACGCAACGCTGACCACAGTCGAGAGGGGAAACTAGTTTTCCAACTCTCCCTCGTGTCTATAGCTCTGCTTTGCTTTAGGTGGAAAATGCTGCGTAACCACCGACCGTGCTGTCCAAGCACAAGTGACAGCTTTACCTCCATCAGTAGCTCGTTTTCTACTTCCAATCTTCCCAGGGTCGAATCCCGGTCGGCACACAGTTTTAATCTGACAAGAAGTTTAATATCAGTGCTCACTATGCTGCAGAGTGTAAATTTATTCTGAATGAATATCTTTTATATTTCTTTCGTCGTTACCTATACGGTATTTAATTTTCCCCGCAGATAAAAAAAAACGCATAAAAAAAACAAAAACAAAATCGTAATATAAAAATGAACAGAAACAGTAAACAAGTGTGTGTTGTTCATGGCAAAATTTACTTTCTGATATCGACCGTCTAGGGTCATACATTTTTATTTAGCTCACAGTACTGAACGGTCCCCAATGATTCAAAAAGTCACTATTGATGTCCCTTTCAGAGCCACCCACAGACTAGACTTTGTTGCCACTATACCACTACAGTTAAGCCGGCGTGAGTTGCTTCGCGAGCCTGCCTCAACCGTTCAAGCAACGTCATTTTCTAAATGTCGCCATGGAAACGTCCCAATGTCTTTGCCGCTGTATTTCTTCTGCGACCATTTAAGCTGTTGCACTGAGAATTTTACGGTTGCTCAACGACTTATCTCGGACGGACAGTGGTCGATAGATATAGAAATAACATTTTAGAAATAACATTGCGGTTCACTCAGAGAACTGCGTTGGAACTCTTGGACACTGTGAATCAGTGTCCTTCCGAAGACGATGAACGACAACCTCTAAATGAAAATCCATAAATATTCAGTCTGACCTAGATAAGATTTCAGATTATTGTTAACTTGTTTCTAATATTCACCAATTTGTAATTCACAACATGGAAAATAAATATATCCTAATGACTGTAAGGCCAATGAGTCGCAATTGAAAGCGGTTAACTCATGCAAATATCCGTGTGTAACAGTATGTGGGGATTTGAAATGGAAGAACTGCGTAGTTGCCTGTGATTAATTGGTAGAATGGGAGGGGATTACAGTCTACAAAGGAGACAACTTGCAAAACAGTCAGTCGAGCTACCGTAATTAAATAGCTAGAGTGTACGTACAAAGCTATATTATGTGCTTAACGTACAGGAAATCCTACCTGTAGCCATCAGTCCAAATCTGCGGACTGATGACCTAGCTGTTTAGTCCCCTCAAAACCAACAACAACAACAACATCCAAATCTGCATGCAAAAAGACTAGATCACCGCCTATGTTCATCGTGCTATATACTCTGACACACACTAGGTGGCACCACTAGCAGTGAACGGTGGATAAAGAGTGTCGTGGGAATACGGAAACAGTGCAGTGACTGTAGTAATACATGCAGAGTGATGTATCTGTCGTCCAAAACAGAATCATCACTTACATTTCGGCCAAGGCTGAAGCATTTGGGAAACACCGAAGTTTGTAAACCACTCGCGCCATGCCGTGATTAAAGTGTTTTGCTTTGTATGTCGTTGTTGTCGTCCGATTTTATCTCCTTTAATTGTCTACATTCTGCATTTTTTTCTTTTCTTGTGTATATTTTAGATCTTCATGTGAAGTTTCTGTTGTACTATTGGCTGAAGAGCAGAACTGAAGCTGTTGCCAGCCTGTCACCATCCGGTCGCTTTAAAACAAAATAAAAATAAACCATTATGGGATACAGATGACTGCGTCGACGACGGCTGCGGAGATGTGTACGGAAGGATCAACGTGCAACCGTTGAGCAACTGACAGCCCAGATGAGCCACAGGGCTACCAACAGTGCCGCGGTGGAGTGGCCGAGCGTTCTAAGGCACCTTGCTGCGGAGCGCGCGGCTGCTCGCCTTCGGAGATAAAGTAGTTTGTAAGCCTAGGGACTCATAACGAGAGCAGTTACGTCCTACAGATTTACAATCATTTGTACAGTCGATATACCAACAGTGTATCTTTAACAACAGTTCAGCGAACGTCGCTACACATGGGCTTCTGCAGCAGGCACCTGGTCCGTACATCCGTGCTCATCGGCAACAAAGGCTGCTCCCGTGCCATGCCACACGGCTTGAAATGTCTGTCCAGTGACAGCCTCTTAATATATGCACCATACTTAAATTCAATGACTTCTGCAAGTAAAGAAACTACTGTACCTAATTGCCAAATTGCCATGACAAATATCATGTGTAGCGTATCAAATTTCTCAGAAAAATATGGAGATGCCATTAAAGTACATGAAAATGACATGTAAGGAGGTCAGTAGTTCTTGACTTTCTACAGGATGTTCGATTTGTCCCTCGGACATGGGTACGTGTGTTCTTCATATAAGTTAATTCAAATCTAAGGACCAATAACCACTGAAGTTTTGTTCCACAGCTTTACAGTTGTACACTATTGAAACTCAGCAGCTGCATTATGAGCTTTCAAAGTCGTCAATGTTTTTGTTGATCACTGTATAAAATCTTAACACATTTATTTCTTGTTCCAAGACTCACTGGACAGACATGAAGTCTTAACCCATTTACTTCTTATTCCAGGGCTCACTGGACAGACACAGTACGCATACATTCAGTTTTTCCCAAGTAAACTTGCCCATATGTGATGTTAAATGGGTAACGTCGTTTTGTGTTCTGCACTGAAATAGATGCATGGAAAATGGCCAGATACAGATTTTACTTCATTTTATTAACAATATGTTTTATTGATTGATTCTACGTAATAGAGCAGTAAATGATTAAACAAGTTATTAGCCGAATTCCTCCTCCTGTGGTGTAGTTGGGGTTGAGAGAACAATTAGCTGTAAGCACTGTTTGCAGTATTTTCTTAGCAGCACACTGTCTTCAGATACCATTTAGAATAGTTTGGTTACATGTAATGTGACGTTTCATGTTTCACCTTTTAGGATGCTTTCTTTGCTGGAGTTGCAACTTAAGCCTCGCCTGGTCTGTGTCTCTGCGGTCGGCGGGAAGGGAAGACAATTGCGGTTCAAGGCATTTAATGTAGCGTAAACAGTGCTACGATGCAACAGCCAATCAGTGTGAGAATTCTGAATATATATACGCAGACGAGCGCCGCCTCCATTTGCACACAGCCACCGCAAAGCAGTCGGCCAGGCCACACTAGACCGCGGCACCTCCCTTCTCAAACATCTCCCTACTTTGCTCCGATAGACCAACATGACAGACTGCACTAGAGTAGTGGTTCCCAAATTGAGGCTCGTGACTTTCAACAATCTAACTGGAATATCTTACCAAAGAAAATCATTAGAGGAGGAAAGTTTTACAATTTGAATACTTATGTACGTACAGTACCTGTTCTAAACAAAAAAACTAATACATCCACAAGGCTCCCAGGGTGATAAGAGAAAACTACAGACGTATGAAAAGGAAAGAAGAAAAATTAGGCTTTAACATTCTGTCGGAACATGCAGTAGTCACTCGTAATTGCGACATGGCACTGCAAAGCCACGCCCCATTTCATTTCTGACAAGTTTCACATGAGAAACCTTAATTTCTTTTGGAACTAAATGGATTGTGAAATAGAATCTGTAGGGATGTTTATAGTGGTGGTTTGCTTTATTTTATACATTATTTATATGAAAACCGTTTGTAGAGAACAATTTTAAAAAAATGAAATTGTCATCGTTGAGAAAGACATCATGGTTCTGTAATGAGGTTCTTCATTGAAAACTTTGTATAAGAACTTATACCCGAAGCATTTTCATTCATAATAAAGAGAGAGTATGGTGTGCCCGTAAATGTGTTGTAGCTTTGAAACAAATAATGAAATTCTCAACTACCTAATTAGGCAAGGGTGAATTTTCTAGTGTTCTTTTTATAATATGTTCAAATGTTTGTAGAGCTTATGGGACTTAACTACGGGGTCATCAGTCCCTAAACTGGCGGCCGCGGCGGCCGAGAAGACTGAGGTGCTCCAGTCGCGGTCTGCACGGCCACTACGGTCGGGGGTTCGAATCCCCCTTCGGGCATGGATATTTGTGCCGTCCTTATGATTAGCTAGTTCATAAGTAGTTTGCAAGTTTAGGGACTGATAACCCCGTAGTTAAGTCCCATAAGCTTAACAAACATTTGAACATTTTGAGTCCCTAAACTTACAAACTACTTATGAACTACCTAATACTAAGTATGGCACAAATATCCATGCCCGAGGGGGGATTCGAACTCCCAACCGTAGTGGTCGTGCAGAACGTGACAGGCGCGCCGCAGACTGCTCGGCCACTGCGGCCGGCGTTCTTTTTATACATGTAGAAACAAACTAATAATGTTCCCTTCACTATTTTCAGAATTCTTACCCAGTAAAACATTTGCACAAATAGTAACTTCAGTTTCGTATTACATATATTTTGAAGTACTTTTAATTAATTGATTATAATAAGGGATCGATGGGTAGCACATATTATTAGACATGAAGGAATCGTCAATTTAGCACTCGACGGAAGTGTGTGCGGTAAAAATCGTAGAGGGAGACCGAGGGATGAATACAGTAACCACGTTCAAATGGATGTGAGTTAGCGTTCTTATGAGGAGACGAAGAGGCTGGTTCGGAAAAGACTAAAGTGGATAGCTGCATAGTACCAGACTCTGGTCTGAAGACCATAACAACAAATATACATATGTATATAAAACTAGGTGGTGAAAGTTCTTCCAGAGAAAATGTGTGTCCTATTATATAAAAGAATGGAAAACACTGCACCAGAGTGCTTAATCTCTACACCTACATCACACCCGCAGAAACAACTTTCTTAATTCGTAGTCATGTGGGTGTGCAACGGAGCTGAGCGAATGTGGAATTGATGCAGCTTCCTTACAACGTAGTGCTACTAACTGGTCTGACAGGCGTCGGAATGCAGTCAGTAGTAGAATTTCTTTTCAAAAAATGTTCAAATGTTTATAAAACTTATTGACCCCAACTGCTATGGTGATCAGTCCATAGATTTATAAACTACTTAAACTAACTTGCACTAAGCACAACGCACACAACCGTGCCCGAGCGAGAACTCGAGCCTCCGACGGGAACAGCCGCCCAGTCCGTGGCATTACGCCTTAAGCCACGCGGCCATTCCACGAGGCAATTTATTTTCAGCTGTCGATGTTTTCCATAGAGACTGTAGCGATGAGATTGTCGAATTACCACAGCAACTATGATTTTGTATAGCAACCATTAAGGTGATAATCAACCGCTGTATGTTACTGGAGGTCACTGATTTATCTACGGAACGGGAAAGTTGTTTGACTAAATAGCTGATGAGAAATGCTCACATTCAATCAGGAGCCGATGTTGTACTGACTCGGAAGTATGTATTAAACACAACAAATGAAAAATACACTGAGGAACGTTTTTTGCACTATTTAACAAAAAAGACAGGTATTCAGTAGGTCTTGTGGATAAATCCAGCAAATGAACCAACAGGGTTATAGTCAGATTAATATAACTTGCTAGCAGACTTTTATCACTTTGCGCTACATTATTGACACATGGGTGTTATAGGCGACACAAATACGCGGCGGGTCCCTTCAAAAACGCTGTTAAAGTTCAAAGCAGAGAAACGTTTGAAGCGACAGCTACGTGTTATGAAGAGAATACGACAGCTAATTTTGAGTGGTTAATGGTTCGACTGTGATAGACGACGTGATTTGTAGCCCTGAATTTGACCTCATCTCTTACCACAACCTCGCGATGTACAGTGTATCCGAGAAAAAGGCAGTCAACTATCTCGGGTAGAAATAAGATGATGATCGCTTCGTTTATGGTGATTAAAGCTAGTCTCTTCGACCAGACTCAAGACAATTGTTATAGCATTAAAAGCTAACTATCATTTCTCGCTATCATTGGTTACTAAAATTATACCACTAGATGATTCCTACGTCACGAACGGATGGGCACAGCTGCCTGGCACTCGGTTACATGTTACAGTGAACATAGGCAGATTCCAATCGATAACGTTATGATAAAATGGAAAAGAAGAGAAAGTAAAAGAAAGTCAATATGATTATGAAAGTGATGTGGCAATGTATTAGAAATAAAACAATTCAAATAAACCAATTAATTCAGCAAAATAACTGAGGTAATTTTCATTACATTTATAAATAAAGTAATTTCTATTGACACGTTAAGAAGCTACAACATTCATCACGAGAATCTTAGAGCCGTGGCTGTTGTGCAAGGCTATTTTGTTATGTAGCTACCAACAGTGATGAATTGTAGCCTTCGAAAAGTTCGGCTTCACGTAAGTCATACAAACTTCATGTAATGAAAATCGACCTTTGTCGTCGTAATAACTATATGTACAGTATAGCGCTGTTTGTGCCAAAGGATCCAGATTTAGTAGTGTTTGATTAGTGCTGATTATGAAACATGCGTATTTGGAATGTTGTTTCTTATGTGGTTAAAATATGATGGAATGCGAAGTAAAAGGGACAGAGCGCTCTCTGAATCGGGATAAAAAAACATGAAGAAAGAAATCCACGCAAGCAGTTCGGAGTGAACTGACCAGTTGCGGCAGTTTGACAATGGCGAACGGTTCGGACGTGACGATGTGATTGGAGCAAAGCGGCTCCGCCTCGTGAAGCGTCAACTAGCGACCACTTTTCATGGGACTGAAGCGTCACTGATCGGAAGAGCAATGAAATCGTGTAATGGTACCGGAAGTAGAACGCGTGTCCACACATCACAATTTCACAGGCTTTCACCAAGTGTGTAGAGACATCAGAAATTACACGAGGTATTCGCCCATTATCATAATCTCCAAAATATTTGCCAATGCTAAAAAATACGCTGCAGTTAGATTAGAGTAGGTTCAGGTAGTGATGCGTTTCCAAAATCTCGTCATCAGAATACAGACACAGGGCAGAAATTTGTGCATAAATGTATTGCGTTATACACTGTGACCATGCTGAACTGCACCGAAAAGTGTATAACTCGATGTATCGCCCATACGCCGGCGGTCTACGCAAGTCGCCTAGCCGCTTCAAGAAGAGGCGATGTCACTCCACAGTACTTCGGCCGCTGGGATCGCGCGCAGTCTCGTTACCTCTGTGCGCCGACCAATACGAAGAAGGGCGCTCGTCCCGATATGTCGGCGCATCACAGCCACGACAGACACTACGATAGAGAACAGTACGGGACAGTCCAGGAATACCACAGCTGCAGATGCTCAACACAGAAGAGCCAGCCTTCTGTCTATGCACAAGCTGGAACAGTTTTCTATTGAGTAACGGAAGTATGTAGTAGTACAAGAAGATTGTACCAACAAATACGTCAAAGTTAAGTATTGATTTCTTCTCTCAATAAATCCTTTGAGGACTAATCATTTCTTTTGGTTGCACACCTTGTCCACATCCTTGTCAGCTAAGGCACACCACCCTTCGAACCATCAGCATCCCGAGGTCACAACATTTTCTGTAGTGTAGTTCAGCATGGCCATAATGTATAATGTAATATACAGGGTGTTACAAAAAGGTACAGCCAAACTTTCAGGAAACATTCGTCACACACAAAGAAACAAAATATGTTATGTCGACATGTGTCGGGAAATGCTTAATTTCCATGTTAGAGCTCATTTTATTACTTCTGTTCAAGTCATATTAATCATGGAATGGAAACACACAGCAACAGAACGTGCCAGCTTGACTTCAAACACCTTGTTACAGGAAATGTTCAAAGTGTCCTCCGTTAGCGAGGATACATGCATCCACCCTCCGTCGCATGGAATCCCTGATGCGCTGATGCAGCCCTGAATAATGGCGTATTATATCACAGCCGTCCACAATACGAGCACGAAGAGTCTACTTTTGGCACCGGGGTTGCGTAGACAAGAGCTTTCAAATGCCCCCATAAATGAAAGTCAAGAGGGTTGAGGTCAGGAGAGCGTGGAGGCCATGGAATTGGTCTGCCTCTACCAATCCATCGGTCACCGAATCTGTTCTTGAGAAGCGTACGAACACGTCGACTGAAATGTGCAGGAGCTCCATCGTGCATGAACCACGTGTTGTGTCGTACTTGTAAAGGCACATGTTCTAGCAGCACAGGTAGAGTATCCCGTATGAAATCATGATAACGTACTCCAGTGAGCGTAGGTGGAAGAACACGAGGCCAATCAAGACATCACCAAAAATTCCTGCCCAAACGTTCACAGAAAATCTGTGTTGATGACGTGAATCGAGGAAGTACAGTACATACCAACGAAACAATTGGGTATTTTGACAATTGTTTGCACGAATTTTTCAATTTACATTTAAAGAGAAATGCTAAAATGAGCTCTTAACATGAAAATTAAACGTTTCCGGACACATGTCCACATAACATATTTTCTTTCTTTGTGTGTGAGGAATGTTTCCTGAAAGTTTGGCCGTACCTTTTGTAACACCCTGTATTTATGTACGAAGTTCTGCCAGATATCTGGATTCTGATGTTGAGATTCTCGAAACGCGTTAATAACAGATTTGGTCATAGTGAAAAAATTTTGATAGTATTGGTGAGTGACATCGGTACGACAATAGACGCTCTCTCTCGTACACCGCAACTACGGTCAGATCACTCGTACTGGTCCCACACCTGCAGGACTCCTGTGTTAATATTGGCCGCCTGATCTAAAGCGTCATGCTACGAACTGGACGGACGTTCCTGCCGGAGGTTCAAAAAAATGTTCAAATGTTCGTAAATCTATCGGACCAAACTGCGTGGTCATCAGTCCATAGCTTACAAACTACTTAAACCTAGGTAAACTAACCGAAGGACAACACACACACAAACAAGCCCCAGGGAGGACTCCACGGCGAGCAACCGCGCGCTCCGCAGCGAGGCGCTTTAGACCACTCGGCTACTGCCGGAGGTTCGAGCCCTCCCTTGGGCATGGGTGTTTGTGTTCTCCTTAGTTAGTCAAGTAGTTTGTAAGTGAGACCTGTGACCATAGCAGTTTGGTCCAATAGGTTTACAAACATTTGAACTTTTTTCAGAAGGTCCTGCTGGTGGCAGGATGAGGGGCGAAACAGTTCACAATTAACAAAACCCCTCAGTGGCTTCTCAGAGTGCGTTCTTTTTTCGTCGTACGATTTCTGTTCCTGGTGGCTGCTGGGGAAGACATGTGAGATGCACAGCGCTTCAGTGACTGCTGAGCTAACCCCGTTAGAACGCACGACTTGGTCTCACAATGACGATGCGATGAAGTTGGCGGATGACGGAACCCAGACGGGAAAAACACCGCGCAGCTGCTTTGGGTGATGTGGCGCTCTCCGTTGGTCCGTAAATACTGCTCTTCTTCGCTACACTCCGCGCAGTCAGTAGCACTTCGCGAGACGTGTGCCGGGTCGATGCCTGCGGCTGATGTAAGCAGGTCGGTTACCGCGCATTGTCTCATCACTCCGATGTTGCGTGCGTTGTCATTGGTCGCGTAATACGGCCGGAGGCGACCCTGTTTCGTTCGCTGTCTGACCTGGATTTCCTTGCGTGACTCCTCGCTCTGCTAATCTGCTGGAACAAGTGACAGTACGACATCACTCTGGTTTTACACTTTTAATCGCTTCGAATTACCTTTGATCATTTCCCTTTCCAGGGAGACGCAGTGTAGGAAACTGATTATGTAAACCTCGGGATTTATCGATTTTTATTAAACTCCTGACACAGTGCGAATTAAGGTCAAGGAACAGTAATACACTACTGACCATTAAAATAACTACACCAAGAAGAAATGCAGGTGATAAACGGGTATTCATTGGACAAATACATTATACTAGAACTGATATGTTTTTACATTTTCACGCAATTTTGGTGCATAGATCTTGAGAAATCAGTACCCAGAACAACCACCTCTGGCCGTAATAACGGCCTTGATACGTCTGGGCATTCAGTCAAACAGAGCTTGGATGGCGTTGTAACGTCACCGCTGCGTCCACCTAATCCTCGCTGGGCGAAGTTGCCGTTACACTCTATTTTATGCTTAATCATTTAACAATTGTTCCAATGATTTGACGGTATGGGATGCGGACAATTACTAGGTTGATCCATAACAGTAAACTTTGTTAACTTCCTTTATTATGGAACGACAAATGTTAAAAACTCTTCCCTTTAAATAAACTGATTAAATAACTGCGTGCCACTACGATGAATGTCTTCAAGTCCACACTGAAACATTTCAATATGCAACTGCAGCCCGTATGCGATACGACGGAAGGGGAAAAACTTTAGCCACCACTAAACGCAGGTTACGAACTCACTGCCGACATGCTACCGCCTCGCTCTGCGGTCGGCGGGAGAGTGCCGCACCCCGGCCAACAAACAAAGAACGTTCCAACCTAAGCATTGTTGCCAGCAGCTCTCGCTGCACACCAACGATAACTATCGTTCGACCAAAACGTACCAAAGAGGGTACTAACCTAAAACCCTGTATTCTCACAGCGTGTACAGGTACAGACGTCCACACAGCTTCGACACGATACCACAATTCATCAAGAGTAGTGACTGGCGTATTGTGATGGGCCAGTTGCTCGGCCACCATTGAACAGACGTTTCCAATTGGTGAGAGATCTGGAGAATGTGCTGGTCAGGGTAGCAGTCGAACATTTTCCGTATCCAGAAACGCCCGTACAGGACCTGCAACATGCGGTCGTGCATTATCCTGCTGAAATGTAGGGTTTCGCAGGGATCGAATGAAGGGTAGAGCCACGGGTCGTAACACATCTGAAATGTAACGGCCACTCTTCAAAGCGCCGTCGATGTGAAGAAGTGGTGACCGAGACGTGTAACCAATGGCACCCCATACCAACACGCCGGGTGATACGCCAGTATGGCGATGACGAATACACGCTTCAAATGGGCGTTCACCACGATGTCGCCAAACACGGATACGACCATCATGATGCTGTAAACAGAAACTGGATTCATAAAAAAATGACGTTTTTCCATTCGTGCACCCAGGTTCGTCGTTGCGTACACCATCGCAAGCGCTCCTGTCTGTGATGCAGCGTCAAGGGTAACCGCAGCCATGGTTGTTATTGTGGCCTTCACTTCGATGACAGGTTCGATGCTCTTCTTTCCTATGCAAGCTTCATCTGAGTAACTACTGCAACATAGTAACCTGAACCTGCTAATTGCATTACAGATTCTGTGTCCCTGAAATCGATTCATAGCTCCTCATTTGTTATTCCGCCAGCCCAAGTAATCTTCAAAAGCCCGCGGTTCACTTCTGTGGAAGGCTGCGCGCTAGGCAAATGCTTCCATGAAAGTTTTAATAACACTGAAGTGATAAGAAATCCCCGTTTTTCGGAAAATATTTCTTATTGTATCTTATATCATCACTACTCCCACTATCAGCAGTTACTGTAGTGGCCAAATAAAATTTAGCTCAAATAACTAAATTAATCAACAACTATTTAAAACTTTTCCTTTCAATATTGAACTACGTAAATAATAAAATGCCACAGTGGTATTTAAAATTTTTCTTATATATTTTAATTGACTGTTATTACTCTAATGTATTACAAAAATCATATATTCAACCTTTCATCAAGGAAGTTACACGCTTAAAGGCCTCGAAAGTAACTAAAGAACACTGTTGAGAGCCTAGTATAAACCACCGTTTAAGGCGGGTTTACAGTTTCACATTATTAATTTCCTCTGAATTTATTTCTCGACTGCTGAAACCATAATTTGGAAAAAAAATCATAGAGGTCGTGTCGCGGCATATACTTCACTTCATTACGTCTCTTTGCATTCACAATTTATTCGGTCACTAATTCGTGGAATATTAGTATCATACGACAACACAGGTGGCAACAGAGTTGGAGGGCAGTGATGGCTTACAGTTAGACTGCGCTGTTGCGGCAAATCCACAGGCAGTCGTAGCGGCGTTCACAAGGGGAAGGGGGGACGGAAGGGAGCCTCAACTGACAAGTGGAAGATTGTAGTTTACAATTTACAAAGACATTAATAAATAGGAACACCTCGTTTGTAATTGACCATTGGGTTATTAATGTTTATCTTATAACTAAGATCGTAAATTTGCTAATTAATAAATGCTAATTTACTTGGTTAACGTTGGTGAACAAGGCTATCAGACGACTGCCGTAGACATCAGCATTATTCAAAACTTAGGATATGTAGTAAGTCTGTGTAAAATGATTCAAAACCTAGGTAGACTTTTGTTCATACTAATGCAAGTGTTATGTTCAGCTGATGATAACAAACGGGAATAGCTCAACACCTTACAGCCAAATGGGAAATGAAGGAAATAAGATTAGGTTTTAACGTCCCATCGACAACGCTGTTATTAGAAACGGAGCCCAAATATTATTTTTCCTTTGTTAAGGCAACGGAAGGAAATCGACGGTGCCCCTTGAAATAAACCATCCCAGAATTTAAAAAAAAAGTGAAATCATGGAAAAACCGATTTTATATGCCCGGTGGGGGGTTTGAACCGCCATTCTCCCGAATGCGAGTCAAGTGTTCCTCCCTCTCCGTTTCCGCGCTCGGTCCTGCACAGTTTTTCGATATTTCCGTAATATCCAAAGAAGGACGCTGCTTCCAGATGGAATCATTGCTATCTAGTATGTAAACTGCTACATTAAACTGTAGCACCAACAGGCTCATGACCGTGTGGTCTAAGGCGCCTTGCTACAGATTGCGCTGCCGCTCTCCATCGCAGATTCCATTTCTTCTTCGGGTATGTGTGTGTGTGTGTGTGTGTGTGTGTGTGTGTGTGTGTGTGTGTGTGTGTGTGTGTTGTTCTTAGCCCATGTTATTTAAGTAGTTAGGAAATCTAGCGATCCCAAACATATTGATACTTGAACAGGATCTTGGCATTTCTTGCACCTGGTAATCAGATGGATGAATCGAATTGTTCCATCAGAGGTCCTGCTGCGTAACTTTCCTTATTTTTTTATTTAAACGTATGGAATAGGATGGTATGAAACGCTTTTTAAAATTTAGATATTTTCAGAGAATTACGTGTATTCCTGCCAGTATTATAAGACTATTAAAGAGATGGCCGACATGAACCCAGTTGGAACATTAATATCGAAGGTTATGTTTTCAAGTGATATCATGTAAGAAAATAATACCATGCCAGTATATGAATTTGCAGATGTCTAAATTATCTGTAGTAGAGACTCTGGAGAGTCTGATGGATGTTGATGAAGACCTCCCAGTCGTCTGATTGCTACTATTTGTGTTTATAGTCTCGAGATATGCAAACCGATCAGTGATCTCTCCGAAACGAAATAGACAAAAATTCGGCCTTTAAACGGTCCTGTTACACATAAGTATCCCCTTGGGGAGATGGTTGTACTACGAATAAGTAAACTACTGACTGATTCCAAAAGGTTTAAGTATGCTATAGCACTGAATCATTGAATTATGCATGTTGACATCAGCGCAGACATGGACTCATCCCTCTCGATGCTTTCTCCTCACATTAAGAGCCACAAAACATATAACCAAATAACAAATGTTCAAGGGGCTCAATGGTTGTCGTCAATAGACAAATGCAAGTTCTTACCATGCAGTGTATTTAAAGATAAATTAAACTACACTGGCGGAAAAAGTATACCTAGAAAGATGACGTCGATCTTGATCCGATGATTGCAGCTGCCACATGGTGGATAGTAGCTAATAGTTTCAACATCGTCCGACGGCAGATAGCGCTGTGGCATAGCTCCCAGAGCTCCACCTTTATGTACTTTTTAGAAGGGAATGTTTACAGCCACAAGGCTCAGCGTGATATCAACGTGTGAAACAGGCCACAAAGCGCACTCACGCTTCCTACAGCCAACCAGTCGATTTTGAAATTGTGGCCTTCCTAATGGTGGAATGGTCCTTTCCGAGAATTGCCACACAAGTTGAACGAGCTACGTCAGCTGTGTAGCAATGCTGGTGGCAATGACCACGTGAACATTCTCACACGCAGCAGAGATGGCCGTATTGTAAGGGCGGCAGTGGCAGATACCACAGGGACTGCGAGCCCAGGAGTGTCAACACCAGCTGTTTACTACGAGGGCGAGACAGTAAATAAGTCGTATACTGAGCAGACGCGCCACTTCATATTGCCTCTGTTGTCGAACAGTTGGAGGAAGATTCCCATGATAAAATGATTGCAAATAATGTGGAAACAGTAAATGACATAACTCAAGACGGCTGCAATGTCTGTTATTGGTTAGCCTATACCTCAGAGCTATAGGCTCATTAGAAACAGTTACCATAGTTAAAAAAACTGAAATCACGTTTCATGTGTTGCTAGAAGTATTTACAACCCTAAACCTTTTTCTGCTGCATTAAAATTTGGGCTGGCAATGGTTATTTAATTCAAAATTGTCATATCATAGTAGACAAGATCTTAATCCTGATGGGGACATGCACCGTAGATTTTACCTAAATTGAGACATTAGTAAGGATTATTGCTATTTTGGCAATGTAGCCTGTATGGTCGCGTCTGACCATGAGGAACTGCAGCATCATGAGTATGCTCCAGTGGCATTAAGTAGACTCTACACTTCTATAGACATGATTCCCGGATGCTAATTGCCGAAAACTGGTGGTACGTTTTCTTACGTTAGGAACACTTCAGATAATGAAATTGCTGGAAACTTCTCGTGCTTTTATTTGGGCAGACGCCTGGCGTCTATATCGGTCAATCCTGAGCCTGTCTTCGACTCATGCTCTTCTATGGAAGCCACCGGTTGCTTTCCACGTCCGGCCACCAGTGTGTGCTCTTACTGCACCATATGATGATCTTAAGTGTTACCAAAAGTTTGTTAAGCTTAAGGAACTTAACTGCGGGTCATCAGTCCCTAAACTTACAGACTACTTATGAACTACCTTATACTAAAGACGACACAAACATCCATGCTCGAGGGGGGATTCGAACCCCCGACCGTAGCGGCCGTGCAGATTTTGACTGGCGCTCCGCAGTCCCCTCGGCCACCGCGGCGGGCTTAAGTGTTACCATTTATATCACCTTACAAATTCAAGTATTGCAAAACGATTAGGAATGCAAACCTACAACACACAGTAGCTCAGTCCGTCAGTTCACCTGATGATGGCGACATGTATGATCGCCGAAATATTGTGCCCGTTGGACACTATAGACCGGCAGTACACCCGTGGATATTTTGATCAACACACAATACGTTCACATCTCTGTTTTGCATATAATAAAGGCCGGCCGCGGTGGCCGAGCGGTCTGCGGCACGCCTGTTACAGTCTGCACGGCCCCTACGGTCGGGGGTTCGAATCCCCACTCGGGCATGGATGTTTATGTCGTCTTTAGTATAAGGTAGTTCATATGTAGTTTGTAAGTTTAAGGACTGGTGACCCCGCAGTTAAGTCCCTTAAGCTTAACAAACATTTGAACCTATAATAAAGTATCATGCAACTGGCTTCTAATACATAAATTTCATTTCCGTACTGTTCATTTGGACGAAGTTTGTGTTACACGGCTACCAGGTCCACTCTTTTTTTTATGGGACTTAACTACAGGGTTATCAGTCCCTAAACTTACAAACTACTTATCAACTACCTTATACTAAAGACGGCACAAATATCCGTGCCCGAGGGGGGATTCGAACCCCCGACCGTAGTGGCCGTGCAGACCGTGACTGGAGCGCCTCAGTCTCCTCGGCCACCGCGCCCGGCGGGGTCTACTCTAAATTTTAGTGACAGCATTGCGTCCTTTAGAGGCTGCAGTTTATCGATCCATAATATTGTCCGCATTGGTCGATTCCGCATGATTTCCCTGTGGATATTGAACAAAAAGAGTCCTGGAAGGCCACGTTCAAAGTCATGCAGAATAGCAGTGTCTCTATGTGACTATCGCCCGTTCACTCGACCTTCTGGGTCGCACAGCCATGTCACATACCTCCAGTCGCGAAATGGGGTTGCTCACAGAAAAATTTGTATGAGCCCAGACAGGAAAATTACGCGTCGAGCAACTTTCAGGCTGTTCTTGAGACTTCACTTGACGAGGAAGCTGTGAAGTGTGCCGCGGTACACTCAGAAACATTATTTCATGCAGTAGTGACACCTTGACGTTCCTTCAGGCGAATCATCACAATAGACATAGTATACAAAAATGTTCAAATGTTTGTTAAGCTTAAGGGACTTAACTGCGGGGTTATCAGTCCCTAAACTTACAAACTACTTATGAACTACCTACAACTAAGGACGGCACAAATATCCATGCCCGAGGGGGGATTCGAGCCCCCGACCGTAGTGGCCGTGTAGACCGTGACTGAAGCGCCTAAGTCCCCTCGGCCACCGCGGCCGGCACATAGTATACAGTCTGGACACTCGGGGCTGTACGAATGTTGAGAGATTACATTTATATCTTCCACATGGGCCAAGTCTTGCGAGATGCTATGAGTAGTAACGGAAGGCGGGGTGTGCAGCAAAATACAAGATGGCGCCAGTTTGTGGGACGACCACAGGGGGTGGGAAAATCATGGCAGAACAGATATGTCCGCCTGCAACCACTTCCACCACCGCGGCACGACCGAAGTATACTGCCATGCAGAGGTGCCCCCCCCCCCTTTGGTCAATAACTCACCCCCCTACCAAAACTGCAACCAACCTCCCTCCACTCCCCCAAGATATTAGTCCCTGTTTTGCCATTTAATATTGAAATTAAATATCTTTTACTTCACGTTTTGTAAATTATTTTATAAAGCCCCCCAACCACGCTGGCCAAAAGTACTAATTTTTCACACACCCCCCCCCCCCCCCCCACCACCCACAGCAATTTCAATGCTGCAGTTCGTGTCATGATTTCTCCCCCGTGTGAGCGTCTCTACTGTCAGCCGGCTATCGTCATGTAAACTGGTACTAACGAAACCGTCACCGTTTTGTGTCTCTTTACACCTATTCAATTCTCAATCAAACATGTAAGCTTTGTAACTTTTCAGGCTTTCCCGGCGATCTGGTGACATGATGGGTAGTAGGGTATTCTGCCAGATGTCAGTGTCTACTCTGCGCAATATTTCAGCTACATAACTTGTAACCTTCATCAGGTGCGACCTGAGACTGCTTTCTGAGTGGACTGGGTCCAGTATTTATGTCTGAGGCCTTCCCCCTCCACTGGCGGTTGTAGGTGCTCCCTCTGTGGTCCGCGCCCGTCAGATCCGCCACTGATCGTTCCATCTGTGGTCTGGTCCTCTGTTTGCGGTCCGCGCCCACTCGCTGGGTTATTATGGACCACAGATGTACTGTTTTCCATCTGCTGTGGCCTCGGGTGCTCTCTCTGAGATCCGCATCCACTGAACTCGCCTCCAGTCGTGCCATCTATGTCAGTAATGCAACATTTTATCTTCAGTCCCGTCCTCCTGGTGCTCTGCTTGGGGAAAATTCTGCATGTCCACGCCTCCAGCGCTTGTGTCTGTGTTATACTTGTGCTGTCCTCGTTGCTTCCTTAATAGTTCCAGAGTAGGGTCCCAGGCTCTACTTAGCTGGTAGCCTGTGTCTCGGTTCATGAGATTGTCAGCCACTTTGATCTCTATTGATTCCTTAATAACACTGTCCCAGAATGTTGGTGTTTGTGCCAAAATCTTGGTGTTATCGTAGTTCATGACATGATCCAACTCCAGACAGTGTTCCGCAACGGCTGATTTCGTCACTTGCCTTAATCGGATGTGCCTTTGATGCTCCTTGCACCTGATATTCACTGTTCTGGTGGTCTGGCCAATGTAGGACATTCCACATTGACAAGGGATGCTATAAATTCCTGGTTTCCATAACCCCAGGTAGTCTTTTACATTTCCCACCAAGCCACTGATCTTGCTGGCTGGACAGAAAACACACTTGATGTTGTGTTTACATATAATCCTGCTGATTCTGGCTGATATAGAACCGGCATACGGCAGATAAGCCGTTTTCTTTTATTCATCTTCCTCTGCTTCTGGAACCTCTGGGGTAGGGGCTGGTTGGAATGCCCTCTCAATCTGTCTTGTCATATATCCATTCTTGTAGAACACTGCAGACCAGAGGCGGGTATGGCGAGCGCTACTAACATCAGCATCTCATAACACCTCAGCGAGCGAGCGCGGACCGCAAATGGAATGCCAGACCGCAGATGGCACGATTGGAGGTGGGTTCAGTGGGCGCGGACCTCGGAGAGAGCACCTAAGGCCACAGCAGATGGAAAACAGTACATCAGTGCTCCATTACAGCTCAGCGAGCGGGCGCGGACCGCAATCGGACCACCACACCACAGATAGAACAATCAATGGTGGGTCTGACGGGCGCGGACCACAGAGGGAGCGGTGTCGCGAATTCTGGGCCCAGTGAATTCTGGGCCCAGTGAATTCTGGGCCCGGAAAAGGTCGGGCCACTAATCCTCCTTCCCCCCCTCCCATCCTCACGCCGGGGTGTGTGCCGGCCGGGCCGGTCGCGGTGACCGAGCTGTCTGAGGCGCGCCAGTCACGGTCTGGGGTTCGAATTCCCCCTCGGACATGGGTATTTGTGCCGTCCTTAGTATTAGCTAGATCGTAAGTAGTTTGTAAGTTTAGGGACTGATGACCCCATAGTTAAGTCCCATAAGCTATCGATTGATTTTCTCAGGGAAGCCAAAACAGTCTTGGTCCAACCCGCCACTGCCCCCACCGAAACTAAGTTTATTGTGCGGTCCCATAAGCTATACAAGCATTTGACCATTTGGTGCCGGCCGGCAGATAAACGAGCCGACTTCATTATTTTGCGCCGGTAGCTTGGTTCATGTAAACACACTCGGCCCTGAAATACTTTTCTACAAACATTACAAGGCAACAGTGACCGGCATTGTTATAGTACATGTGGCTGCAATTCGAGTGGTTCCAATGTTTCCAGAAAACATTGTGGGCCAGTGTTATCGGCAATAACAATTTTTATGGCCCGTGCAAACGTAGCTTTACGTGCTGTACTGATGAATGAGGTGTGGAGATGATCAAACAAGAAACAAAAGTGATACAGTTGGAAGTGGTCATGTAATTTCTGTTTGACAACTTTTACTTATGATTGGATATTCAGAAGCAACCATGGAAAACCTGGAAACCAAATTACAAACACAGAATTTCAAAATATCGTCTGTTTGACAAAGAACATTTAAATTAACGTAAAATAAAATCTGTTCCACACCCATCGACCTGCGAATGTTAGACCTACATGTAATGTACATGAATCAGGAGTGTGCACGTATAGGTGAAATAATCTGCGTATTGCTTTCCATCTCACTCATAGCGCTAAATGTGCATGGCCCCTACATATGACTTCGAAACAGGAAAACCCTTTCTATTTTGTAATTATAATCATGGATAACGTTATTAGTATTGCCAAATATAAAATATATAGAATCAGCAATATGAACTCGCGTATTGAGACACACATTAAAACAAGAGTGTGTGAACCATAAAATAATTTACATAATAAGACTGTGTGTTTACGGTTACAATGAATGACATGATTTTCCATACCATGATAGAGAATGCATCGTAAAACAAGGGAAAACAGGAAAAAATTAGAGGCAGTGCAATACGCGTTTAAAAGAGGTAATATCTTTGAACATTATGTCAACATTCAACGTTGCTCTTCCGGCAGCAGGACAGTTTGTTTCCGTTGGTGGTCATTTGAAGGGCGGTGTTAACGCGGCTCTGACAGGACGGCATAACATCATAAATCTTAAAGTAGGCATTAGGAAAAAATTAATTTTGCTCATTTCTTTTTGCAATCTGTATCTCCAACGTAGAGTCGCATTTGTGGACCACTTCCATTTGATCTTCAGTATTATCTATGCCAAATTTCTCCTTGTCAAAATGCAAACCTAATGCAATTTTCTTTTTGCTACCATAAGTACTTTCTTCAAATCGCCACGTATGAAGGAGCTTCGAGACTGGCCAGTGGAGGGCTCCTCAGCGACAGGACATTCATAAACCCCGTAATTTGCATATTTGGCTTCTTTTGTGGTATATTATCACGCAAACGCACTTTAAGATTATGTGTCGTTCTGAACGCAGTTTTAACTCTTTGCTTCCAAAAATGTATGTTTTAGTTTTTCTGACGGCTTACCAGTTGTTATTCTGTTTTGAAAGGAGCGAGAGAAGAAGCCATGTACAGCTTATGTCACCTACGCATTGTATGTGAGTTATATCCAATGATCTTTAATTATATGCATAATTCTACCCTTTTTTCGTACGCCATCATATATTATGTTCTTTACATTACATATGCCACCCAGAGGTATGAGGAATATATTATTTTATATTTATATTAATATAAAGTTTTGTAAAGAAGAATAAATACGATTTTTAAATTACATTTTTGGAATTAGGTTTTAAGTTTTCCATTGTTTTTGGAGGTAGTTCACATTGGCTGAAATTGGTCATAAGTAAAACCTTTTTGAAGATTTAGATGTAAATGATTGCGTCAGAGAGACAATATATTACAAAAAGTCACAGTGCTCGATGTAAGAAATTCGCTTTTTCCAGGAAGTGATCATGTTATGTTAACGGAATTTTCGTAATAAACAGACTCCCATCACATTTTATCCAGGCTTTGGACTGGCTAAATGACAAGAATTCATTGTCATTCAGGCGTTTTAAGATCAGTTATTTTATTTTATTTTTTATTAACTTTTAAATTATTATTTATTTGTACATTTTTTTCACATACGTTGTCTCAAACTAGGCCAATGAATTTATTCAAATTTTTGAAGGTAAAAGATCGCTTTCAAACAGGCCCTGATGTCACCATCCTCTTCGTACTTTTGTACTATTTTTGCCATCCTTTCATCGAGTTTCACATATGTTTTTTTCTTTCCTTTTCCCTCCATACCTAACTCTGATCTCATTAAAGCACGTGCCGAGTACTCTGCTTCCGTCTTCATGCACTTGATTACGTCTTTAATTTTAGGATTCGATTTCCCAAGCAAATTATTAATCTTGTTGTGCCAATCTTCTACAGCGTTGGTAGTACGATGGCGCAGTCTGTAGCAGCTCCAAACACTGATCGGGACTTTATCGTTTTCGAACCACCTGTCTACGAAATAGTCGAAAAACTGAGACAGCTTGGGGATATCTGGTGCTTGTGAATGGATTTCGAGCCAGCCATCGCAGACATCTTCCGGTCGAAGGAATGCCAGAGAAGCACACATCTGAATTTGCAACCTCACTTCTTCATTTTCTCTGTATTCGGAAGCAAGTCCCAAGTCTTGCACTTTCCTCCAGAGAGATTTCTTCATGTGGAAACGGCAGCCATGAACTTGAACCGACGGGAGCACAACTTTTAATGCAGAAGTAGCAGCTATTTCAAAATCAACGGTGATATTTTGAGGATTCCATTCTTTTATATTTTTTAAGAGTGCTGAAAAAATGAATATATGTCTCCTTTCTTTTGTTGGCTAACAGTGCAAAGGCCACCGGATAGATATTTGTTTCATACTTTGAACTTTCAGAGTCTGCATGTATCGTATATATTTAAGAAAATTGCTTGCTACAACATTTGAAGGTCCCATCTATAAAAAAGTCTCGTTTAGTCTTTAAAGCCTCTCTTCCTGCTTTTCCACTTAAGACTATCACCCTATCTCCAATGTTGTTATCGCTCAAGAGAAAACTGCTACCGGCATTCATATTTAGTAGCTCAGGCGAAAGATCGACTTCTTGTCTCGTCTCTGGCTCTTTCTGATCTCCGCGTGCTTTGGACCGATGCTTGTATAATATCCGCTTCATTGATAGCTCTTCTGGCATTTCAGACACAAAATGATACCCTCGATTGTGGAGGTCACCTAATTCTTCAGTATTTATTTTAGAAATCGAAGTCTCTTCGTCTCTCTATCTCTTCTTAGCCCGATTTATTGCCTTCTGTATTTCTATGCGAGCGTCATCCGGTGCTCTACATTGATGCTCGTTTGAACTAAGCACCTCACAATCTTTCGTCTCAAGCATTCCTCGGCAATACTTTGTTCTTTGCTTTGAACAGCGCCAAATAACAGTCCCATCTTCTTTGGTTCTCCTTATGGTATATGACTAGCCGTCATAGTCCGCATATGGCTTACCACGGATGGTCGTTGACACTTCCAAGATGCACGAACTGAATACAACGCAAGTTAGAGTCTACTGGCAGTGACCGTCTAAGCGGTCAGCCACTGCGTTGGACGAGACCTTCGCGACCGTGACTGACAAGGAGCGTTCCCAAGGGGGGGGGGGGGGGGGGCGCAGGGAGGCTCTGCCCTCGCGCAGGTAGTTTCCAGGAAACTGGGCCCAGAATTCGCACATTTCTGGTTTGGCCCAGAATTCACTGGGCCCAGAATTCAGTGAACCAGAGGGAGCACCTACAACCACCAGTGGAGGGGGAAGGCCGCAGACATAAATACTGGACCCGGCCCACTCAGAAAACAGTCTCAGGTCGCACCTGATGAAGGTTACGAGTCACGTAGCTGAAATAATGTGCAGAGTAGACACTGACATCAGGCAGAATACCCAACTACACATCATGTCACGTAAGCTTCGGTCGGTTAATAGTGTGTTGAAATTCAAATCACTAACAATAACTCATCATTTCATTAAATAAATGTGAGAAGGTATATGGCTTGTCACTTGTAGCAGTGAATGTAATTTACAAGTGTTACCATCTTATCTCTAATAAGGGTGTATTCTAATTTTTGTTGTATGCAGCATTGGTTTACATCTGGTCTGACTGCCATAAGGAGCAATGTTCCCTAGTGTCTGTTGCGCTACCCATCGTGTGTAGTCAGGCGACTGTATCCCACAGGGGTTTGGAGTTTACAGGACCTGCAACACAACTACGTTATTTGGGTTGCATTCAGCAGTGACCTCCCCCCCCCCCCCCCTTTTTTTCATATGAAGTGTACAGACTACTGAACGTATGTTAAATTCGTAAACTATTTGTATTTAATGTTGCTTTCTAAAGTAATTGGTGGAAATACAAATTCATTGTCAGTTTTTATATTTACATCAGTACTGTAGTGATGTGACATCATCAAAGCGCCAGCAATAACAGAGCGTTTTCGATCACTTGATCTAGTCTTTAAAGGTAATGATTTTTAAGCTTTAATTTCAGAAGAAAAACATGTTTTCTATATAGTGAACAAAATGCTATTTGAAAATTATTATTATTAGAATAACAATACTTCGAACAATATTGTTAACAAAGAAGAGTAGCCTATTTTAATTCCTAGGTGTTTAGATGAATTTGGATCATTGAAATTTGTGCAAGTTATCGCGTAGCCGAAATTTTTCAGAACCCACAGATGCAAGAGCACATTACCTACGTCTACACTGCCTGCTTTATACAGACCATTAAATTTCTTTTGAAACACCGAGATGCTATTTGTTGATAATTCTGCGACAAAATGATTTCTTCTCTTGTCTCTGCATAATCAGTAATCTTATTTTACAGTTACTATTTGAATATGATTGTAAAATAAACTGTTGATAGTTCATAATGGTCTCGTCGTTCAAAGTCATTAACTATTGATTTTACATAAAGAGCATCGAATTATTGTTGGGTGTAAAAACAAATAACCGGTGATTGTTGCACGTATCCTAACTTGCCGTCAACATCAGTACGTCCTCTGGATCACTACTATACAACAGAAAACACACTGATGTCATTAAAACAATATATTTCCGTATAAATATCCATAACTTTAATTGCGTGTACCTGCCTTATGACGCTACAGACTTGCGCAGGTAGTAGTTCGTAACTCGTCAGGAATATTGAGTGATCTTATGTATGTAATTGGCGCACGCTGTAGTTTTGCCAGAGCGGAAGCCGACTTTTTGAAACACTAGCAGACCGTCAGCCCAGTACGAGCGGACTCAGAACACAGCTGCAGGCTCTCGTGGTGTGATTACGTTTCCGAAATGGAATTACTATCCGGCCGGGGGCGACGGAGAGCCACCTGGCTTGGAAGCAGAGTGGACGCTCACTTCTGCCGACGCTGTTAGCTTCTCTCATCCCCCTCGTCTTTGATGTTCGCCGCTCACAAACAGCCAAAACGGAGCAAATCTCGCTGGAGTTTCTAAACGGATGTAGCCAAAAACACGTATTGCATCTCGTTGTCTTTTATTCCAGCAAAGGAAAGGGAAAGAATGTTATTCCTGAAATCAGACTTAACTTTTTATAGGCTTAAAGCAAACCACGACTTTTACGGTATAAAAAAAGATTTCATCATAAATATCTGTGTTTTGCTGCATTGCCAATAGGTTCAGTATCAAGAAAAAAGAGAAAATAATAGGAATTAAAATTCTGATAAGCGATTACATAGAAAAAGGTATGCACATACTTCATAAATTGCCCTAAACATCTCCCCACGATGGAATAAATGTAAACACGGAATCTTACGCCACAATAACGTAAGGCAGTGCTTTAAATGTTTGTAGAGCTTAAGGGACTTAACTACGGGGTCATCAGTACCTAGGCAGTGCTTTCTCACCCTACATAAACGTTATTTTATCTACCTTAATCATATTATTTCACAGTTTGTCACTGTATTGTGTACGCACGCACGGACACGCAAAATGCAACAGCGTGAAGAAGCTGGGGCGACGATAGAGGCACATCAGCATTTCAGCGCAAGCGCACTTCAAGCCCGGTAAGAAGGGGGAACAGAAGGCTGTGTAAATGTACCGAAACTGTTGTTTCGTGCGATTGTTTTTCGTAAGCGGGTTTATGATGCCACTTGAATGGTTACAGGGCTCGAGAGGCCCAACAGGCTCGAAGGCGGTATGAAGATGCAAACTCGCAGAACGTGTATCAGATTTCGTGACCTCAGTCGCTACTTCTCAGTTAAGTAGATCTTGGCTTCACAAGGGCTGAGTGCATCCCGCTTCCCAACATAAAGTGGCAGACACGGACGGTGACCCATCCAAGTGCTAGCCACGCCAGAGAGTGCTGAACTTCAGAGATCTACCGGGAACCGGTGTATCCGTGCCTGTTGGTACGTAAATGGCGGTATAATGAGCACATATATTTTTAGTTATTTATGTCATCTGCTGAAATCAATTATTCAAGATGGAAACATAAGTAGTAAAAGAGCAGTGCATAATAATAACAAACACAAATTTATCTTTAAGGTAAAAATAGCTCAAGGAAAGTTCGCACATATATTTAAGAATGCACTTCTACCTAGGATTCCTTCGTGAATGGAGGTGGAGAAGTAGTAATAGTAATAGACGTAAAATTAATATATGGTATTTAAGAAACGTCAGTCGAATGCACACACATTCAGAATGTGTAATGACTTCTAACGGCGCTGTTTGACAGCCATACAAAAGCAAAATACTGTGGGGAGACTGACTTCCAGGGAAGGGCGAGAGATTGAAGGAGAATTTGAGGATATGAAATGCAGAAATAATATAGATAGGGATGAACAGAAGACATATCTTTCACATTGTAGTAGAAATAGTGGTTCGCTGTCGCACAGTTTGAAACAGCTGAGTTATGGGGAGAAGGGCGTGAAGTCGATGATGATGATAAAAGATAAAGCTTTAATATACTTTTGAATTTAGAGAGGATTTGAGGAAGATGCAGGTACCGGACGTTATAATTATGATTATGTGTCTGAAATGGAGAAGATAATGGAGAATGATTTAATATTACGCATTAGCCAAGGTGCTCGACATATGCAAACTGTGATTAGATATGTGATACCGAGGAGAGTTATTGCTGACACCAGAGATTAATGAACAGGTGAGGAAAATAAATCACAAACCTGGTCGCCTTTTCGGCTGATCCGTTTTAACGGCATGTTAAACGTCATCATACAACCGAATATAACACACATACCGCACTGCAAAAATTATTTGGAAGGTAAATAATTTTAATTTAAAAATGATGCTCATGACGAAGATGAATCAAGAGGTAATATCGAATGTTTACCAATAAAGCCAGTGTTACATCAAAAATTCATACAATAACGACGGGGCATAGCAATTACGTCGAAGAACCAGTACTGGTAAACACATGAAAAAGCAACAAATAACTGTCTAAATATTTTGAGCCTTCATTAACAAGTCGAACAGCGAGAAAATACTGCAGTTAACTAGGTACAGATCGTTAAGATAAAAATAGCTACGGAAAGTTTTGCACAGATGTTTAAGAAAGCCCTTCTTCCGAAGTTTCTTTCGTAAATGTAGTAGGAGGAAATCTAAAAATACAACAGCATCGTACATAACTTGCTTTATAAGAGTAGATTACCATATGCAGAGTAATCCATACCAATTTTGCAGTGTTTCCAAAATGAAAGGGAGTTGACTTATAGTCTGCACGAATCCGGCACATGCAGAGTTATGGTGCCTGAAATAATGGGTATGAACTAATGAAGCTAACATGAGGCGCAAGTTGGTCATATCGACCAGGCGAGCTGACATTAAGGCTGGGGCTACGACCGCCTCTGCCTCGCACCGCTGCTTATCTACGCTCCCCACTTCGCAAACTATTTCTCAGTTTCCAGCGTACCTAGAGTTATCACGTACAAACACACAACCTAGCAATGTACACCACTTTCAGTGGCTAATCCCTACAGTCACGTTTTGCTTGTGGGTGGAAAGGAGGTGCAAATGTCAGACAAACGAATACCACCACTCAAAGGAATTAAAGAAATCAGTTGCCTGTGGCACTGAATTATGTCAATGGGCACTGTTGAAAATTTTTGACGTACCAGATGTCGAGCCCAGGTCTCTTGCTTGTAGGACAACTGCGCTGACCACTACACATACTGGTCATCACTTTTGTATGGACAATAAGAGTACGCCTCTAGACAGATCCAAGGTTTCAACTATTCCTCATACTAGTACACAGTTCCCTGCTCACTATCCTCTTTAGTTGCGGCATTTCACGATTCCGTTAGGAGCTCCAGCATGGTGTGACTGTGATCCTCTTAATTTCCGAAAGCGTATACACCAAATTTATAGAAAACCACAAATGTTCAGTAAAAATGTACAGAAAATTTAAAAAATAAAATAAACAGTTGTCTTCATTATGAAGATCGTATTCCTAGTGCCGGATGTTCTTAATGTAAGAAAAAAGTTGTATAGCATGAATGGCTGTCAGACTCTGAAGGGCGGAATTTGCATGTGTCATGTTATTTTTTTTTTAATTTTTTATGGATCTTAAACAAAAATTGCAACATTGCACGTAGTTCATAATATAACTTCATTATTTTATATTTTGACTAAGGACAATGTTGCACTTTCTGTTTAACCTCCATTTCAAACAATAAACATGACCACATTGTAAAATTTACACGACCATATGATGATGGCATAGCCCATCGAAAGCGGTCGTAGTCAATAAATTAATTAATCATCCTGCCATCCTGACGATAATTGAGCAGATCGTCTCCATCCTGGGATATCAGGTAATGTCGAGAAGATTCCTTCTATCATTCGCGTCCGCAGGCACTTTTCCGCTGCGAAGAATGAGAGATGCACGTGTCAATGTTTCTGTTAAGTGTAGGTCAGTGTAGTGAGTGTGTTGGTTTTGGAGTGGAGTGTTGAGTTGGATGTGACAGATGGCAGGGAGTAAATCCCTGGCATACGGCGAACGAAGCCGCCCAACTTAGCGTCAACACCCGACAGACGTATCACTGGGGCAATTACCGAGACACTGCGGGACGTTTGCAATTTAATACTGGTAATTGGGGGCCTCTGCTGTGCGTTTTGACGTAAAGGGAAACAGCTGTCGGGACAAGGAGTACCCGGATCAGCCATCAGGTACCAGCCACGCCCGACGGGGCATAACTTCAGCAGCCTCTGTATCCGCCTCGTCACAGCCGTTGACGTTCGGGAAGAATCGTGCAGGAACAACAGCACAGCAACGGGCTTTAACGTGGGGGCCGCACTGACACATTTATCTGCAGAGAACAGGCGGCTGCTGTTACGTTCTTCTGTAGTATAGGTGATCACTCCACTGAAATCCATCACAGAATGTTCGTCCTACGTTTTCAAGCATTTCTTTCATAGCAGAATACATTTGAGTGGTGCGACGTTTGTGGGTGAATAATACGCCTAACCTTCTAGATTTGAGAGTAAGCTTGTTCTCTTCGTCTGAGCTCCTCTGCTATCACGCTTCGCCTGATCTTAAAAACAGTTTTCTTTGGATCATTACCACAACACTTCCATTTGACATGGTTTCGTGGATACTGTCCCTTCAGATTTCCTCGTTAGCTATTGCTCAGGTATATCTTGCCATATTAGATTACATTTACAACCTGCTCCTATACTCTGAAACAACCAAAATCGTACATAAAAGTAATCACCAACAATTCAAAATATCACTGGATGACATTAGTTTGTGAAAATCTTTTCAGTTATTTTTCAAGATAAACCCTAATTTCAATGCGCATTTCAACGTGTGTTATACTGCTTCGCAAGTTACGATATCGCTTCGTCTCTGAGTGGATAGTCCGCCCGATTCGTTGAAAATTCCCTGAAAAGTCGATTCTTTCTGACCACTTCATCCACTTTCACAAGTTAATCATTTAGACTGGATTCCACAAGGAAACGTTTGCACCACGACTGCAAAGTATATATTACAAACAAAGACAACACCAGGATTGGTCGTATGAATTTGAACAGTTCTTTATTGTTTCACATAGATTTCAACTAGAGAGTGTCCATCTTCAGTGCAAGGTCAGACACAGTAAGCTGATTTTTATATGCATCAAAATATAATTTCTTAAAAATAGAAGTTGACATCGTAGACAATTTCTGTTCCCAAGTTCAATTCAAAGTCGTATCTTGAATAGGTGTTACCAATTGATTTATGAGTACTTTTACTTAAATTGCCGTCTTTTATCCTTTCCTGTTTATCGGATGGTTTATTATGTGGTACGGCTCTCGCTGTTGAGAGATTTATCCAACTCATGTCGAGATTGTCAGATAATATAGATCTTCGGGATTATTTCAAATGGCAGAATGAAGTTTTTCAAATTAAGTGCAGTTATTGGTTATTCACAATATTTTACCTGAGAATTAAGTTCATTTGTATTAAATCTCGGTAGGTTGAACATAAGATTGTTTACATATTTCTGGCTCATTCAAACGACGTCTGTTGTGACGCCTAGAATTACCAAAGAAATGTGGACTGACTATTCTTGGTAGCTATCTTCGTTAGGACGTTGTCTTCCTTACGTTATCTTGGTTGTTCTATCTGTACACCAACGAAACAATACACTACAACACCTAAATATATTTTTATATGTGAGATTTTTATTTCTGACTGCCTATCCCCAACCTAATATTTATATTAACACAACAAACTAGTCGTTTACAGTTGCTCAAATGTACCGACAACCACATCGAAATACACTGTACGTTTCTTTAACGCTGTTTATATCCCCGCCCCCACCCCCCGCATCCCCACCCTCATCACCACATACGCAATTAACCTCAGTTCTACAAATACAAGCATGAAAACTGCCTTTCAGTAAATGTAAGATTTCCTTACACTTGTTGCTCCGAAAGACATGTAACAAAACCACATATAGAAAAATTTCGACTGCCGAGTACTCAAATTCAAATGTTTGTAATTCTATGGGACCAAACTATGTTGGTCATCAGTCCCTGTTCTTACAAACTACTTAAACTAACCTAAGGACAACAAACACATCCATGCCCGAGGGAGGATTCGAACCTCCGCCGCGGGAGGCCGCGCCGGCCGCGGTGGCCGAGGAGACTGAGGCGCTCCAGTCACGGTCTGCACGGCCATTACGGTCGGGGGTTCGAATCCCCCCTCGGGCATGGATATTTGTGCCGTCCTAGTTCATAAGTAGTTTGTAAGTTTAGGGACTGATGACCCCGTAGTTAAGTCCCATAACTTGTACAAACTTTTGAACATTTGATTTTTGCGGGAGGCCGCGCTATCCGTGACGTGCCGCCCCAGACCGCTTGGCTACTCCCGTGCGGCTGTACTCATATCCAGCCAAACTGCTGTCAGAGATCAGAAAGGGTGATGTTAGACAAGGCCTATGTTGCGCCTCCACCATACGTCACAAATAAGTTCCAAAGTGGGCATCCCTCCTCCAATTGCGGCTCCTGTCTCTCACGTCAACACACTGTCGTCAGTACCACAGGTTTCATAGTACTGTTATGTACTCTCCTTTTATAGTTTTTTTCCATTTTCCCGAAGTCAGGGAACTCCTTCCCGTCTTGTTCAGTACAACTTTACTGTTGTACCAGTTGACAAGATAAATGCAGTGGCCCTTCCGGAGTAGATGATATGCAAGCTCCAAACCAATTACAGAGGTTATTTTTCTTTCTAGATAGTGGCAACCATAATTTTTCTCCTTTCCAATGTAAACAGTAAAGTCCGATACATACCCGGAGCTGCGTCCGCCGAGTTCGTAAAATTTGATGCCGAATCTGCTACGCCATGATTTAATATATTACCTCCACCCAAGCCGTTCTTTTCAGAGCAACAACGATTCGTCAGTGGAGGTGTTCCATTGCAGCACGTATATTGACCTGAAATTATACCGCAGATGCTCTATAATCGGGTGAATTTTGAATGTTTTTCCGCTGATAGTGCCTAGTAGATTATACTAGGTATTATCAGGAAATGGAAGAATTGCAATAAAAGATGAAACTGCTTTTTACTCATCAATTTCCTGAAGAAAGGTGTGTCAACTGAGTCTCTCTTTGAAAAGTATATATTATATTCTGGTTTGTGAACGATTTCTTGGAGTACGAGAATTCCAATAAGCGATTTATCAGACCATTTCAAATATTCTGCCATCTCCGAACCCTTGAGTGTGGTTCAAAATTAGCATGAGAAGCTATGAAATGTTGTGCATATACGTTAGTCTGTTCATCTATTATTTTGCGCAAAGTATCAGCCAAAAACACATAAAGCAAGTCATCATACTGTTTCGAGGTACAACTGTACAAGTAATACGACAGAACAAATATTTATTACGAACTCAGCTACTACGCACAAATGCAGTAGGCACCGTCTGTTGCAGTAGTGTCTCGAAGTAACTTTCACTAGCCTCAATATCCGTATCTCGGAAACTTTCAGAACTGCCAATGAAATTATCATAACTTTCTAAAAGAAGTTGCTCTGTCTCTGAATCTGATAAACATCTTTTCGCTATTGCAAAAGATCAGTCAATAACGCGGTGGTAAAGACAGACGAAAATGGCGTTCTTTTGCGACTGCTTTCACAAAGTGTGCACGCGCAGTCAGGTACCAACTGTTGCAACTGAAACAGTTGTTGCCTGAAGATCAGTACCATGTGGTAGACGAAGCTCATCTAATGCCACAGTTTAAATGCTAGGGTGAAATGCATTCACACTAGTTATTAGCCACAGAACGCGCTACACGGGCATATGCGTCAAACGCACTTTGAATTAACGCAGCGTCGACGGATATATCCGTCATACCCACTTGAAGGAATAATCATTGTGATTTGATTTGAATCTCTTCTGTTGGTTCGTGTTTGCGTTACAAATGTGGGGTTGTGGATCCGCCTTGATACATAATACTTATTATTTTCATACCCAAACTAGTTTCGGCAGAAATCCCGCCATCCTCATTGGGTTTTGTACTTAATCTAAAAGAATGCCAGAAATGATATATATTAAAAACTGCGAAACATATTGTAGTATAACTATACACTTCTTTTTCGCTGTATCGTTGTATAACCATACATTTCCGTACCTTTTATCATTGGTCTATTGTACACTCCATACTGTGTTTTGCTTTTTCAGCGGCGTTCAGCATGTCATCTGCAGCAGTATGAGCGGCTGTTATTAGCAAGAGTTACTATTGTGGAACAACCTTATTTCAGCGTGTTTACCCCTCAGTTTCGTTTATAGCTGTCATTGCAGTTTGTGGGGGTACCGGTACTGGGCTGTGATAACATGAAATCGTACTCACGTTCGTTGGTCAGTCCTCTGGATGGACGTGATAGACGTTCTCGCGTCACATGCATACATATTGCGTAGTTCTTTGAAATTTACGCAATTTTGCTTGTGTCGCGACTCGTGAGATGTGTCGTATATCGCTAGAGTGTTTCTGTATATGTGGCGCGACTGTTGACAGTTGGTTTTGATTCTTTGTGTTGTGATCCTGTGTGTGTGTGTGTGTTTTATTGATGCCCTGTATTCTGTGTTAGTTCATCTAAGGCAGTGAAGATTGTGTTGTTGCAAAGTGTTGTGTATTCGTTCATTACGTTTTTTCCTTTATGGACTTTTGGATGTAATAATTTCTTCTACCGTGAGTTTTCGGTTTTGGCTATTGCTGTTTTCCATTATTTTCTATGTCAGTTTCGATAGTTGTGGGATGGTGGTTCAAATGTTCTGCAAAGGTTGAATGTGTACTTTCAAACGATCTTAAATTTCATAGAGAGGCTAACACAGGAGTTACAGCGCTCTTTGCGACAACTTCTGTAAATTCTGCCGCCATAGTTTTGGTGATCAGAACTCTTGAGAGGAGTATATCTGTCGTATGTTGTTGTTGAGCTTGAAGAGTTGTTTCAAATGTTTCAAGTGTTTGTATAGCTTATGGGACTTAACTACAGTGTCATCAGTCCCTAAACTTACAAATTACTTATGAACCAGCTAACCCTAAGGACGGCACAAATATCCATGCCCGAGGGGCGATTCGAACACCCGACCGTAGTGGCCGTGCAGACCGTGACTGGAGCGCCTCAGTCCCCTCGGCCACCGCGGGCGGCTATCCGGCAATTCCCTTGAAGTAAACGCCATAAATAAAATGCTCAATTTTCTACCTTGTGTGATTTGAGATATTTCTTCTTTTGTCGCTCCTGTGGTTGTCGAAACCACACTTTTAAGTGTCTACACCTTCTTTTAAAGTATTTTCATTTGTTGACAATATCTGATCGAGTATGGTTGACATGCAACCAGTGCAAAGTGTGGAAGCAGTAGTGATACACTTGTATATGTCTGTGTTTTTTGCAACAAATATGTACTTATTTCAGCGTGGCAACAACGAAAGTTATTTCGGTGTGGAATGCTTTTATGGCAGCTGACCCAGGCGCATTTTTATTGCAATATTGTCACTTTCGTCTTTGTAAGCAAATTTCGTCGACCAAAGTTCACAACTACACCCTTTAACTGCAATTTTACAAGTTTGTAGAGTTAATAGGTTTAGTAAAGAGAAGATAAATGTATACTAGACTTTATGAAAGTAGTTGTTACAACACATTAACAACAGAATCCAATCCATGGTCATGATTGTTTGTCATAACAAGTACTACTCACTGTATGTTTCGCAGCTCGTTTAGACCATGTACTTTCATTAAAATCTACACAAATATTTTCACAGCGGTGCTTTCGTTGTTATTGCAATCCGCATTTAACTGTTATACTTCGAATTAGAACTGTAATACTGGCAGGTTCGTGATATTTCATTACCGCATTTTTAGGAAATATACTACCAGGCTCGTCAATTCGCAGCTTCGAAAAAGTCTGACGGAACTTGATGCACATCCGTATTCAATAGTCAATCTTTATTTAAAACGTGGAACTGTAAATAGGTACAATTCTCGAGTGGGTGTGGCGTACTAGCTGTCAGCCGATACCCAAAATAATATGGCGGACGCCAGTTCAATTTCCTCAAAGATGGCGGACCTATCGACACTCTATGAAATTTAAGCTCGTTGGTACCTTCGATCTTCAAAGCTCTTATGTCTTCAGTATAATGTGTTCTGATTTCCTCCATGTCTGTCCACAGGAGTTACAAGTGAGTTGTTATGTTCCTGCATACTCGATTTTGTGGATTTTTTTGGTGCTCCCAGTCTTCATTGTGGTGTGTTGTTTGTTTTGAAAGTGATTGGTATCCCTTGCTTCTTTAATATATTTCCAATTTTGTGTACTATTTTATTATTGTATGTTAGTATGTACCTTATTTCTGTTTTCTGTTGTAGTGTGATTTGTGGTTGTGCCTCTATGTTCGTTGAACTATAAAAAATATTTTCCCAATTTTTCCCCAAAAAGTATTCTTCTTTGCTTCTCTTGCCTTTATGTCCGCATGTCCGACTCCAGGCAGTTCGCATTTAATGCTTCTTCTCACAGTGCTACTGTGGGCCGCAACATTGCTACTCACTGCCAAACAGCACACTGCTTTTACAGAATCTCTGTGGTTTAAAATACTGTCTCTTGTATCCCGGCCTGACGAGTTGGACAACCCGCCAGAACACGGGGACCTGCACGGCGGCCTTTAGGTAGCGCGTAACCTGCTTGCGCTGTCATCGCCGCTACAGCAGAGACACGCGACCGCCCACGGCGCACGTCCACCTGCGCTGCGTCGGAAACGGAGCCGCGCACGCTCCTCACTGCAGCCGGCACTGTCCGAGGCTTTGGAGAGGCTCTGTATGTGGCGCATAACACGCCGTCCGCCAGGACGAGCAATACGGTTTCCGCAAGGGCCACTGTGCCGTCCACCACCTGCTGCGCCTGTAAACGGAACGTTTGATGCCACTGAGCGTCGGGAATTCTACGAAGCCGTCTTAATGGACGTGTCTCGTGCATTTGACTATGTATGGCATAACGGCTTCATCTCCAAGCTGCTCGAATACAGGGTGGCTGAATTCCATGTCCACTCATCCGCTCGTACCTGGAAGACTGGACGCTCCGTGTGTGGGCTGAGGACTGGCTGTTCACTGTGTGCCGCAGTCGTGCAGGAGTACCACAGGGCTCTGTTCTGGGGCCCATCTGAACTCTCTGTACACTGCCGACGTCCCCACTATCGACCGCGTGCAGCTGGCTTCGTATGCCGATGAAATGGCGCCGATATGATTTCAGTATCTCTCTGCCGCAGGCTCCAACTTTCAATGGACAACCTCGCTATCTCGGCCATCCGGTGGGGCCTCAGCTTCACCTCTGCGAAGACCCAGTTCCTGATAGCGACCCGGTGGGACATGCCGCAGAATCTGCCGCCCCTCTACCCTGGCTATTTACGGCAAAATACGAGGCACGTCCAGAAAGTAAGTTTCGTTTGGTTACATAAAACGAACGGGTACTAATACAGAAAAAAATATTGATCGTACAAAAAATCTACAACTGTTAAACTACTTTTCTACATAGCTTACGAAATTTTGTAGGCAATTGTCATAGCCTTTTTCATAGAATGTTGCCGCCTGTGTATTCAACCATGTGGTAACATGTTCTTTCAGCTCGTAATCATCGTTGAAGGGTTGTCCACCAAGGACAGACTTTAGGTGTAAGAAGAGTATTACTGTCAAAAGATTTTTTTTCACGATAATGCCTGACCTCACACACCGAATGTGTGAAACGGAATTTTCAATGGGACCTTTTTGATCATCCTCTATACAGCTCGGACTCTCTCCTAGCGACTTTTATCTTTTCTTACACCTAAAATCTGTTCTTGGTGGTCAACACTTCAACGATGATAAAGAGCTGTTACCACATGGTTGAATACACAGGTGGCAACTTTCTGTGAAGGATGCATGCAAAAACTTGTGGCACGCTATGACAAGTGCCTGAAAATTTCGGCAGTTATGTGGAAAAGTAGTTTAACAGTTGTAGAATTTTGTGCAATAAAATTTTCTTCTGTATCTGTGTACAATTTCATTTTATTACCAAACGGAACTTAGGACCCTCATGTCGGACTCCCTCCTCACCTTGGTGTTACCCTGTACAAGGACCTCTTTTGTCGCGTCCATGTACACGCTTTTCTCATCTGGGGATTAGCAGCCGAGGAAATTACAAACCCTGAAAAACTGTATCCTAGCTGAGATCCCACACCTCTGGGATTACATCAAGGGGACTGCACGAACTTTCTATGCAAATGCTGCCCAGTCCATTGATAGATAACTCCGTGCGCTGGTCCACCAGCTGCAGCGAAATACCAATACACGTTGGTCCCATCACTTCCTAAATTAGGACGTTCCCGACCTATCCCAAGACAGTCTTCTCGGAAGTAGGAAAGAATCCATGAAGAATAGGGAGGCAAAGCACCCAAGTGCTGCGAACTCCATTACACCTCGAGGGATTAAGGCTCCCTCCTTCAGTTCAGTAGGTCACGCGCCTCAGTTCAGTAGGTCAGTAGGTCAGTCGTGTCTTGACTGCGCTCTGATATCGTTCGCATGTTACATCTTTGTTTTTCTGGTTCTTACTCGGCTACGTCTTGGTTCTGTCTTTGGACTGGCAGTTCCGTCTTGTTGTCGTCGTTGTCCGGCTCCTCTGTTCGTATCGTTACGTGTTGTCCGTTTGAGGCGACTCTCTGCCCACGGCCTCGGTCGGTCGGTCGTTCTCTATTCGCTCTCGATCCGGTTCAACGTCGGTCTCAATACTGTCATTACATTAACTAAATGCCTGAAATAACCTAGAAACCTTACAACATCCCTAGACTCGCTCAATTTCCAGGGAAATGCTCTAAACTAATGTTCTAATGTTTGTGAAGCTTTTGAGACTTAACTGCGGGGTCACCAATCCCTAAACACACAAACTACTTATGAACTACCTTTTACTGAAGACAGCACAAACATCCATGCCCGAGGAGGGTTCGAACCCCCGACGGGGAACGGCCTCGTGATTGCAGCATAGCGTTTCAATGCTCTCGGCCGCTCCACCGTGCCAGGGAAATGCTCAACGTTTTAAGTAAAGTGATGAACTTCCTCAGAGGCGATCTTGACATTTTTGCAGCTCTCATGTAGGTACTATTTATATTTGCGCTGTGGCTTCCATGCACCACATAACTTAGTAAGAACGCAGGGTGTTTCTGTGAATCAAGCTCTAACCATCTCCATTATACAGTGCCATGCAGTGAAAAATGTGCTTTTTCATTTGCGCCAATAGATAACGGCGACCAATCAGACTGGTGAAGGACGCTCTAGCGACGCTGTCTGCACACCATAAGCAGCACCTACGCCAGACTTCAGCCTCTGATCCGGAGAGAACACAAGAATGCTTTTTACTGATAAACGCGCAATACTTGATCACATAATTGTACAGATTCGACCAATATTATTGTAAACTAAAACACGATTACAGGAAGTTTAACAATAAAGAATCGACTCTTTTCACAACGACCAGATTAGGTAAGTATTAAAAGTCGTTTCTGATGCGGTATGGCAGGAACTTGAGTTAAATTATAAATTTTCTTTAAATTGTCCCTTAAGGTACAAATGAATCATTTACTAGTATTTGTATTGGCATACTTCTGGGCGTGATTCAGGTTTTCCAATTGGTTTCCCTTGTATAATTTGTTAGCGGCTCACGAATATTTATTGGCATTCAACAAATCTATGAACGAGAGAATTCTTAAATACATAATATTTGCGAATGTGAATCAGCGTCATGTGTAAAATTTAGTGGGGACATATGAAAATTTGTGCCTGACCTGGACTCTAACCCGGATTTTCGGCTTTTTGCGAGTGTTCGCGTAAACTATTAGGCTCTCCGCGCACGGCTGCCTGACGGCCCCAAACGTTCATTTAAATACGATGTGCAGTGTCCCTGTTTACCGATGAAACGAATGCTAATTCCCTGCGGGCACTGCGGCGACTACAACTGTCAAATTAAATACCAGAAATGTAGTCGCATTTTCATTCGTTACATCGGCAAACACGGACACAGCATATCTTATTTACGATAACTATATTCTCCTTTCTTTGAAATAATTCCTTAGTAAATGAGGGATTAAGGTAAAAATATGTCTATACGGTTTCTTTGCTTGAACTGAAATATTACGAGGGCGCGTTGAAAAGTAATACTCCAGAATTATTTTTTATCAGTTTTCAATATCCGTTGAGTAATTAAATGTCACGCATATTACTAGGTCGGCTTTGCTACCTCACTTCTGCAAGTTGCAACCGTTTTCTGCCAGAGGGCTGGGAATGTTAGCGTGTAACTTGACGGTTCTTACGTAACTATATCGGCCAGTATGAGAACACTCGGTCGGCGGTTCGAATCCCCGCTCGGACATGGATGTTTGTGTCGTCTTTAGTATAAGGTAGTTCATAAGTAGTTTGTACGTTTAGGGACTGATGACCCCGTAGTTAAGTCCCTTAAGCTCTACAAACACTTTTTTTGCTTATGGGATTTAACTGCGGAGGCATCAGTCCCTAAACTTAGAAATTGCTTATAAACTAACTTATACTAAAGACAACACAAACATCTATACACGAGGGAGGATTCGAACCTCTGACGGGGAACAGCTTCGCGCATCGGAGAATACCGCCTCAATGCGCTCGGTCACTCCGCCGCGGCATGAGTTTTATTTTTGCATCTTTTAGTCGCCAGTCCTTCAGTAACAAAAGGAAGTGTGTGTGTGTGTGTGTGTGTGTGTTTCGAAGTGGGTAGGAAGACCATAATAAGAGAAATAGCTGAATAAAAGTGGGTTACCCTGGTAAATTTTTTAAGTGCCGCGGTTTGATGCGGCGCTTTCCGACAGTTGCAACACAAAAAAATGGACGTATTACAGCAACGTAATATTTTTTATTTTGTGCTGAATGTTTAAACAACCTCTAAGGACTCTTTTTGGTTTTTCAGTCTTCAATATCTAGATCATTACTCCGCAGATCACATTTAAGTGCATGGAAGAGGGCGCGTCGAAGCGCTTTTATCATATTTGTCTACTGTTGCATTCTCCAATAGCTCGCGGGAAAAAGGAACAACTAAATCCTTCCGTTTCCGATCTGATTTCTGTTGTGATGATGGTGTCTCCCTATCTAGGTGGGTGTTAACAAAATATGTGCGCATTCGGAGGAGAAAGTTTGTGAAAGAAATTTCGTAAATAGATCTCGCCGCAACGAACAACACCTTTCTTTTAATAAGTTCCACCCCAACTTATGCATACATTCCGTGCACTCCCTCTCCTATATTGGGATAATACAAAACAAGCTGCATTTCACTGAACTTCCTCTATGTCTTCCGTTAGTCCCACTTTGTTGCGATCACTCAATGCGTAGAAATACTCCACATTAGGACAATCAAATGTAGTGTAGGCAGTTTCTTTAGTAGTACTGTTGGATCTTCTAAGTGTGCTTCCAATGAATCGTAGCCTTTGGTTCGCCTTTCCTATCAGTTAAGATGAAATGAAGCTAAATATTAAGACCTAATTTCGCATATTTATCTCAACTTATAATATTCCAATGCGAGATGCCTACAATACTTATCACAACGAAACTTTTTCTCGAAATTTGACTGAAAACCCAAAGCGATTTTGGTCATATGTTAAATGTACTAGGGGCAAAACACAAACAATACCCTCACTACCTGATAGTAATAGCGATCCTGCCGATGACAGCGCTACTAAAGCATAGTTACTAAACATAGTTTTTAGAAACTTATTCATCAAAGAAGACGAAACCAATATTCCAGATTTCTAATTAAGAACAGAGGCCGTAATGAGTAACGTAGAAGTAGATATCATCGGAGTAGTGCAGCAGCTAAAATCACTTAACAAGAACAAGTCTTCTGGTCCGGATTGTATACCCATTAGATTTCTATCAGATTATGCTGAAGCGATAGCTCCTTACTCCATATACAACCCCTCTCTCAAAGAAGGATCTGTACCATAAGATTGGAAAGTTGCCGAGGTCACACCTACATTCAAGAATGGCAGTAGGAGTAACCCACTAAACTACAGGCCTATTTCATTGATGTCAATTTGCAGCAGGGTTTTGGAACACCTCCTGTATTCAAATATTATGAATTATCTCGAACAGAATGATCTATTGACCCAAGGTCAACACGGATTTAGAAAATATCGTTCATGCGAAACACAACTAGCTATTTATTCACACGAAGTGATGGGTGCTATCGACAAGGGTTCGCAAATCCATTCCGTATTTCTTGATTTCCAGAAGGCTTATGACACCGTACCTCACAAACAGCTTTTCCTCAAATTGCGTGGTTATGGTATATCACCCCAAATTTGCGATTGGATAGGGGATTTCCTGTCAGAGAGGACACAGTTCGTAGTAATCGATGGTAAGGCATCGACTAAAACAGAGGTGATATCGGGCGTTCCACAGGGTAGTGTTATTAGTCCTCTGCTGTTCCTTATTTACATAAACGATTTAGGGGAAAATCTAAGTAGCTCTCTTAGGTTGTTTGCAGATGACGCCGTCATTTACCGTCTAGTAAAATCATCTGAAGATCAAAACCAACTGCAGAACGATCTGAATAAGATATCAGTATGGTGTAAAAATTGGCAATTGACTCTAAATACTGAAAAGTGTGAAGTCGTCCACATGAGTACGAAAATAAATCCGTAAACTTTGTTTACAAGATAAATTAATCAAAAGTGAAGGCCGTAAAATCTACAAAATACCTAGGAATTACAGTTACTTCTGACTTAAATTGGAAAGAACACGTAGATAATGTCGTGGGAAAGGCGAACCAGAGACAGCGTTTTATTGGCAGAACCCTTAAGACATGCAACAGAACTACAAAAGAAACTGCATACACTACGCTTGTCCGTCCATTTTTGGAGTATCGCAGCCCAGTGTGGGATCCTTATCAGGTGGGTTTGACGGAGGACATCGAAAAACTCCAAAGAAGGGCAGCTCGTTTCGTATTGTCACGATACAGAGGAGACAGCGTTACGGAAATGATACAGGAGCTGCGATGGGAATCATTAACAACGGCGCTTATCGCTGCGGCGTGGGCTACTTACGAAACTCCAATCGCCAACATTCTCCTCCGAATGCAAATATATATTGTTGACTCCCACTTACATAGGTAGAAATGATCATCAGAATAAAATACAAGAAATCAGAGCTCGAACGGGGAGATTCAGGTATTCTTTCTTCCCGCGCGCTATTCGAGAATGGAATGGGAGATAAATAGTATAATGGTGGTTCGATGAACCCTCTGCCAGGCACTTAAATGTGATTTGCAGAGCATCCCATGTAGATGTAGATGTAGATTCCAGAACTACTCTTTTAGTGTGCAACAGAGTGAGCGCAACCTCCTGCTGTACGGAGGACCGATACTTGAGATGTAGTGGTGGAGCTGACACTATGAGGAGGGTGTGCACAGCTCACAAGGAGAGGACGCCTCTCGTCATCGCCGAGTTTGTCCAAATTCAGGCTGCATCTAGGGCGTGAAATTGCACCAAGGCGGAACCAAGTGCTTATGAAATGAAAGGAATTTTGATACGGATCTATCACCATATGGACCTTAGCAATTGTCCCTGTGAGAGACTGTCTGGGAGGCGGTGTTTGGCTCAGCGGACAGTACGGCTATTGTAGAAGATTGAAGTAGACCCGCGGTGAGTTCCCAGCGCTGTCTATTTGTTTAATTACACCGGCCGGCACTAGCGTGACGCCGTTATGTAGCACGACCGTGACAAACCAGTAAAGGAAATCGACATTGAAATTCGCATTCCGGAACGACTTTGCTACAAAAGAGAGCGCTTGAAGTCGAGCGGTTTCGAAGGAAGAGGCCAAGATCCCGGATGCTGAAACTGCCGGCATCCACTTCCTCATCCTAAGTAATACGGTCTTCGTAAAACTTACCGGCGGCGCTACACGTGACAAAGTTCTCGAACTGAATCGGAGACGCAGATTCCGCCATCCAGACGGAAACGTTGGCACCGTTGAAGTTCACCACACTGATCTGGGACTGCGGACCATACGAATATCCGATCTACCATCCGAACTGCCGGCGGCAGACGTCGTGGCAGTGTTCGGCACGATACACGAACACGTGGCAGAAAAGCGGACTCAATTCATCAACTAGCCACTCCTAAACGGAGTACGTATTGAACTTCGACTAGAGAAAGGAGGCTACCGAGCCATAGTCCTTTATGAGGGCCAACTGGCTACGGCGAGGAGGTCACCTACGTTCCGAATGTTGTAAGTAAAGGATTGTGGTAAATGAGTGAGATTGATAAATTAACTTTAAGGATTGATGAAAAAATGTGTGTAATAGGTTGCGTATATTTTATAACGTGTCTTTTACCGATCTAAAAACTCGTAAAATTGTTGAACTCAGACACTACAGTATTCACTGAATGCCTACTCATTAATTTTGAGATAAATGAGTTTTCAATAAATTTTTATCTATGGGTACTGTTTCGTCGAAGTAGGTGATCATCAAAGTCCTAACTGAATTAATTACTGTCAGTTAAATGAATTTTAAAACAATGGCGTCTGCGATACAATGTTCATATGCAATTAACCTAATTTAATTCACAGTCAATATTTAAGCTTTCTATAATGTTTTTCACTTCGAAATATTATTCTCAATCCAAAGATCAGGCTGTCCAATTATTATCAATTAGCTTCGTTACTCAGGTCAAGAATGCTCTTGCTCCACTTTCCACATTTCATAAGCAATACGGTTTCTTACAACGCGAATCGCATATTCGTTCCGCACGACCGTTGGCGTTGACGACAACGCCATTCCGTTCCGCACGATACGACGGAACACTATATTTGCTTGAATCACACGGTTTGTTTCACTTTTATAACTTGCTATAAAATACTAAATGTGAGATTTGATTCCATTTCCAGGATGGTTATGTCAAACGACCACACAATGATGAACAAACCAGATGTAATATGCAGCATTGGTTGTTAATACTTTATTGTTAAAACAGCAGATCGATTTCGATCACATAGTGATAATCTTCAATGCATCTTCAAACAAGCCTTGTGAATGCAATGAGTTTTAAATATACATGTCATCTGCAACTGTGTTGAAATAAATTTCATGAACATAACATTCTTCTTCCTTCTCTTCAGCCCTTTCCCGTACATGTAGGGTCAGCTTGTTATTTTGGATTTGGCTTGTTAATATCGACGGGGTGGCCGGATGCCCTTCCTGCCACCATTCATAAACATAACATTGAACTGCAATATTACGTTTATGAAATTTATTTCAACACAGTTGCAGATGATATGTATATTTAAACTCATTGCATTCACAATGGTTGTTTGAAGATGCATTGAAGATGATCACTATGTGGAAACATTTAAAAAAAACACGTGACTCCAAAAATACGGCGTTTATAACGTGCGCAAGATGCCGTAAAATTATTGCTTTCCTAATTTCTTCGGTGAATATCACCCCAGTACATGTAACTGATCAATTGCAAAAGATGGAAGTATCGATTTATATACACGACGTTCCCGTGTTAACTACCTTTTGAAATGTTTGCAGTCCCTAATTGTATCCTATGCTATACTTTTTTTGCTTACATAAATTAATAAAATAACTTATATGACGTTCCGGATAATTGTGACGTCAGTAGTGTACGCATTGCCAAGGAGCACAAAAATATTTGTCGACTAGTGCAGTCGAATCTGCGACCTTTTCAACACAAATCTAATTTCTACCGCTGAGTCAAATACCGTTTCCTAAAAACACTATCGCAGAGACAATTAGTAAGGTGCATATGGTAATAGATCCGTATCAAAATTCCTTTTATTTCCTTAACGCTTGGGCATCTGGAGGTCCCACATAGGCATCCACGTGAGTCAGGCAGAGAAGTATGACGTCACAAGTTATTTATGTGTGTTGTTTAAACTTGTAAGCTACAAGGAAGATAACGCTTACACCATACAAACACTAGCAGTGCATTCGGCGCAAATATCTTACGTCCGGAAGAAGTAGCACTATACTGCCGTAGTAAAGCTGACGACTGCACGTAACCTAAACTTGTCTCGTTGCTGTGCTTGCGTTGTGGCTTAATAATAGACACGACGGCACAGTGAAATGTTAATTTCAGTCGTGACTCAGGATCGAATCATTGCAAGTGCATCCTAGGCACAAGTGCAATTTATTTTAAAATAAGACAAGAAGGAAGCTTAGAGCCCTGTCTACAGCGTGGAAGCCGGCCGCGGTGGCCGAGGAGACTGAGGCGCTTCAGTCACGGTCTGCACGGCCACTACGGTCGGGGGTTCGAATCCCCCCTCGGGCATGGATATATGTGCCGTCTTTAGTATAACATAGTTCATAAGTAGTTTGTAAGTTTAGGGACTGATGACCCCGTAGTTAAGTCCCATAAGCTTAACAAATATTTGAACATTTTGAACAGCGTGGTCATTAGAGTAAGAGTTCACACTTGGAGTTTTTGACGAGGATGTGGAAGGATTTTGGCCGTGCCCTATGGAAGGAACCATAGTGGCATTTGCCTGGAGTGATTTAGGGAAATCGCGTAAAACCTAAATATGAATTGCCGGAGGTGGATTTGGACCACCGTCCTCCTGACTGCGAGTCCAGTGAGCTACCACTGCGCCACCTCGCTCGGTAATAAGACTAAAAGTTGGGTAAGTATTTGAGGATGTGAAATGGTGAGAATTGAAAAATGGCGAGGAGTCGGCGGGATGATTAATAGTCGGACTGTTCGTACTTTACCAGAACTACCATCTGATGTCACTGTAGTTCACTTCAGTACGTCACAGCAAACAATGCCCTGATTTTTACCTCTCTTTCCTGTCCTTAACCCTCGTTGGTATTACTGCGACCGTGTTAGTGATTCTATTTGTACTGGGCCGGCCGCGGTGGTCGAGGGGACTGCGGCGCGCCAGTCACGGTCTACACGGCCACTACGGTCGGGGGTTCGAATCCCCCCTCGGGCATGGATATTTGTGCCGTCCTTAGTGTTAGCTAATTCATAAGTTTAGGGACTGATGACGCCGTAGTTAAGTCCCATAAGCTCTACAAACATTTGAACATTTCTATTTGTACTGGAAGTTAACGACAGGTGAGAGGCCTAGTTGTATTCTACCTCGTCACGATGGAACGCTAAAGTTATGTTAATTTTCACTAACCTGAAAATCTCATATAAATATCGATTTCCCAGAGCAGAAGTAGTACCTGGGTCTTAGGCCGTTAGTTCTGGAAATGAAGTTGAAATTGTAACTGCAGGTGGACTAGTCTTTTGAATTTCTGTATATAATAGCGACACTCGAAATTTTGGGATGCCAGAAAGTTTGCTTTGTTCGGTATGAACATTTATAGCTACAGATCTGTTTATTGATACAATTCATACCCTGTATTAGTATCGCTACATGAATGGGGATTCCACAAAATTGGGTACAAAGATTTCGTTAGTAAACTAACACACAATTTGATACAGTTGTACTGTACTGTACGAGTGTCCACTCAGCTACTTATTACTCTCGCCTCTCGATCGAGCGAGGTGGTGCAGTGGTAACACACTGGACTCGCATGGGATGGTTGTTAAAATCCACTTCCGGCCATCAAGTTTTAGGTTTTCTGTTATTTTCCTAAATTCCGGGATTGTTCCTTTGAAAGGGTACGGCGGATTTTCTTCCCCATCCTTACCCAAACAACCCGAGCGTAAGCTCCGCCTCTAATGACCACGCTGTCGACTGGGCGTTAAACACCAATCTTCCTTCCTTCCTTTACGCCTTTCGATTCACTTGCTGCCGCTTTCTCTCACTGCCGCAACTCGGATGAATCTGCAATCCGAATCATTCAGTGCAGGCCGCCCATATTCACGCCAAGCAAACTTTCTAAAGCGCCCCGACTATCATTTTTTAAATAACATTGCAGTATTGCAGTTAAATATTTCTGATGTTAGTGAGTGCTCATTTATACTGATAAAAAGTATTATTTCTAGTTTTTTGAATATTAATAAATTAAATTATGTCTTCAAGTATCAGCCAATAAGACTGTTTGCTCACTATTCTGGCGAAATTTCTTACGGGATTGGTTAATCCTGTTACCACCTGCCGCGTCTCTCTCACTCCACACATTACGTCATCCCTTCTCTAATGTCGTATCCCAACCAAGTTATATACGAGGCGCGTCCATAAAGTAAGTTCCGTTTGGTAATAAAATGAAATTGTACACAGATATAGAAGAAATTTTTATTGCACAAAATTCTACAACTCTTAAATTACTTTTCCACATAACTATTTTGCAGTCATTTGTCATAGCGTGGCACCAGGTTTTGTATACCTTCTTCATAGAAATCTGCCGCCTGTGTCTTCAACCAGTTGGAAACAGTGAAATTTGGGGGAAGTCCATAGCGAGAGCACTAATTGTAAACCTACGGTTTTCCTGGATCTTGTCATCAATCACGTGAACCAGTTCTTCTGTAACCAAAGGTGGACGCCCACTTCATTCTTCATCGTGCACATCACTACGCCCGCCATTGAACTGTCGGACCCATCTTCTCACCATCGAATCAAAAATCAAATCAAATGTTTGTAAATCTATCGGACCAAACTGCGTGGACATCAGTCCGTAGCTTACAAACTACTTAAACCTAGGTAAACTAACCTAAGGACAACACACACACACACCCAAGCCCCAGGGAGGACTCCACGGCGAGCAACCGCGCGCTCCGCAGCGAGACGCTTTAGACCGCTCGGCTACTCCACCGCGGCCACCATCGAATCACTCATCGTATTTGGTCCGTAAACATCGCCAATTTGCCGATAAATTTCACTTGGTTTCACTTTCCTCGCATTCAGAAACCGAATCACTGACCTGATTTCACAGGCGGCGGGATTTTCAATCAACGTCGACATTTCAAACAAGCACAACAAAGCGTACGTAACTGACAGCGATCTCCAAACGGTGCACGTTCTTCTCCTTGATACACATCGTCTACAGCGCATGTGCGGAACTGCAATCGCAGCGCTGCAGCGGAGATAAATTGAAACGGAACTTACTTCCTGGACGCGCCTCGTAATTAAATACAGAACGTGACCTGACGGCTCAAATGCCAGAAATATCATAAAACTGGATATCAGTATCTCCGTGGTGTTCTTGCTTCTCCTCTTGCTCGCAGCTAATACTAGATTACCGCAAGGGATCGAGCATTTAAATGCGTCCGTATTGAAATTGTCATTGCCTGACGTGGACATATTTTACAATTATTGATATGGTGTTTGTTCTTGGGAGAGAAACCATACGAATAATAGTAAAATATGCCACCAACAGGCAACTGACAATTTCAATGCGGACGCATTTAATAGCTCGATCCCTAGCGGGAATCCAGTATAGGCTGCGGGCAAGAGGAATGCATGGGGCGAGGGCTAGCAGCTGAGAATTTGGAAGCCTGCCTGGGTATGCTACATGGTGAAGGCGACCGTTGGCCCGAAGAGGGAAAGCCGGCTTCCAATCCTGGTCCAGCACAAATTTTCAACTTCGCCGCTAAATTTATTTCAACGCCCCAAATGGTCGAAATGTTTAAATAATTCGAATTCATAAAATTACAGCCGTTAAGGTGAACAAATGGCGTCTGTTATTTTGGACATGTCTGAATGAACAGACACCTTATCAATAATTGTGAAATATTATTTGTCTGATGGAACACTTATTTCACTACTGAGTTTTCCAACTCGTGTACAGTAAGGCAGTAGATTGTGACAAATCACATTTTCATAAAATGTGAAATTTGATCTTAAAATATAACCCTATTACTGTTATATTATCTTTCCGTTACGGTCAAATACTGAGAACGAGCGCTATAGCCTCATGTCCATCACAATAGTGGAACTCATTAATGACTCCAAGATACAATGTTGTGTAAAAGAGGGGGAAATAGTATGAGTTATAATCGGAAAACGATATTCATGTACAAGTCCATGCATCTCGTAACAGATCTAGGTCAATATTTGTAAGTAGTAGTTCCAAGAAATTACTTAATTTTTTTTTTTTTTTTTTTTTTTTTTTATTTTTATTTTTTTTTTTTTTTTTAGAAAACTAGGAGGAAATGAAGAGATGGTTATACAGTGTAAAAGGAGGAGGAAAATGAAACTTTCACTCTGCAGCGGAGTGTGCGCTGATATGAAACTTCCTGGCAGATTAAAATTATGTGCCGGAACCGGGACTCGAACCTGGCACCTTTGCCTTTCGCGGGCAAGAGCTCTACCGACTGAGCTATCCCGACACGACTCACGATGCCGCGAAAGGCAAAGGTCCCAGATTCGAGTCCCCGTTCCGGCACACAATTTTAATCTGCCAGGAAGTTTCATATGAGATGGAAAATGTTCATATCATGTAGAAGGAGGAAAGATCCTGCGTATTTGCTTTCTTTATAGATATCAAGAAAATATATTATATGGTACAGAATCATATCCATCATATCAGAGCTCACAGTGGTAACAATACAGTTCAAATCGTAGAGAATATTCAGAAATGAAAGAGAGGCAAATTGCAAGTTCCAACAATTAAACTGAATGATTAAAGTGTGATTAATAAATGACAAGTTGAAAGTGTTTTAATTAACACTTTATAAATGTAGGAACAAACGTGCAGTCTAATAGTTTAGTTATGGAGAAACTTAAAACAGTTGTTTCATGAAGGATATGGTCTGTTTCGTCGTTTGACTGCGAACACAGAAAATGGTACTGATGAAGTAATAGTCTATTTTGGCAGTACTACGGCTGTAACATTTTCTACATAAAGGTTGCAGCAAATAATCTCTTATCACGGAGAAATTTTATGTCGGTGTTTTTGCATACAAGCAACTGACATAAGCTTCATTGTGCTGGTCCTCGCAAAGTTAAATATTGAGCGTCTGTACCACGATTAAAATATTTATGATTTCACTACCAATCGCACAAAAGGAAAATGATTAATTTCCAAATAATACATATCATTATGTTCCAACGTTTACAGTTCATCGCGCCTCTCTAAAGACCCCACAGTCCCTTTTGTATTATAAGTAATACAAATTACCATAAGTCATTACAAATTGTTACAATTGCAGATTATTTTAAATTTTTTTCTCCATATTATCTCTTCGAAAGGCTGTGATTTATTGACTTATTATTCATCTCATTCCCTATATTTATGCTTTGCACACATTTCAATCAGAAACCAGTAGCTGGATTTTAATATGGATAATGCCATAAAAATGTTATTCAAAGGTCAAGTTAATACGTGAGGGAAGCACCCGTAATATTTGCATTTGTTTGTTTGTAATCCTTATATGTATCAGGATGTTTGTCAGCGGTCGAGTTAAAGGAAAGTGCTGTGGCAGTCCCTCACTGTGCAGAGTCCGCACAACAGGCAGCCAAAGCGTGCTGCCTGGTTTTCCTTCCTAGGCGCTCAAATCCAGTAGACAAACTTCCTACGAGACAGCACTGCAATGCGGCACTACTTTACAGAAGAACGTGTGACAGCGCACAGCCAATCAAAACTGAATGACATTGTGTAGCCCTACGCCGATGCCGGCTTCATAAGGAGTGTGGAAAGCCAGAGCAAAACCAGCTACCGGCCGCTCCTACGCCGCATCTAGCTCCATCAGCATTCAGCGTAGTTTTTAACTAAAGTGTTAGTGTTGTATTTATTCTGGCCTAGCTCCACTGGAAAATTGTAGTTTTCGCACTTAAGTTTCCGCTCCAGTTGTCACAATTTAAAAATGTCCGCAGGACTTGTTTCGGGCCTACATTAGCCCATTCTCAAGTTCTACAAGGAGAAAGCCAAGGAAAACGTAAATTAAAACGAAAACGCTAAAACCTTAAATACGATCCATGTCAATATAACCAAGTGTGCATCCTAGACAGGCTTACCTTGAATTCTAAAACATATCTGCCCTAAGGCAACGTCAATCGTAAAATGTTTGCGGCATATGCGCCATGTCAACAGATAAACATTCCTCACCGTAAAACATGTTGCTAGTTGGAGGCACAGTTGTGGACTGCTAACTATCTGCTATGTCAGAGATAGTCCAAACGCTACCCACATCAAAGATAAACCTATCGTATTGCTACTATCGAAAGTAAACCCGTCTAAAAACACAAATTTAAATTGTATACAAAAAACTAACAGTAAATCAGCCAACACCAACCCCGAGGAACCGAATGCTAGGTGAAAGATCACTGTTTATCGAGAACGACATTACCATAATGAGACCAGAACTGTCCTTTAGACAATTCCGTCTGTTCATTTAATATGCTACTCCGTTCTTTTCTTAACGCAAAATTTTTTTTTCAACCTCCTCCAGGTTAGACAGCAACCATCCCTTATCCTCATAATGTATTGGGCTCATACTGTTATTAATATTGCCCAACGAATGCCGTTCATTTTTTAGATGCTTCGCCATCGCCGAAGAGCCATTCTCAACGTTGTTATGCTCTTGAAATGGAATTTTCAAATTCCTACCAGTCTGTCCCGCGTATTTCATTTCACAATCTAAACATTTAACTTGGGCGGGGAAAGCGGGAGTTTATGAAGTGAACTGTATAAAAAAGTGTTTATAAAGTGAACTTTAGAAATGGAAGAAACAACATTTCTCATCTGGAGGAAGTGTTAGGAAGTCTTTTCTGAAGGCATCTGTCTGTAAGACATGGACGATAAACATTTCAAAAAAGAAGAGAACTGAAGCTTTTGGAATGCACTGCTACAGAAGAGAACTCTGGAGATTAGATGAATAGATAGGCAACCATTGAGGAAGCGTCGAGCAGAATTGGGAAGAAAAGAAAATTGTAGCATAACTTGAGTGAAAGGAAAGGTGGGTTGACGGGACATATTCTGAGACATAAAAGTATCACAAATTCAGTATTTGAGGGAAGCGGTGGAGGCGACCGTTAAAACAGTAGAGTGAGCTCAAGGGATGAGTACAGAATACAAGTTGCTCAGCAGCGTGCAGAACTGCATCAAACCAGTATTCGCACCGAACGCCACAACAACAATAACTCTACTGACATATTTTTTTTTTTAATTATAATACTGATTTTTTTAAATACTTTCTCGTCTGTCTTATAGTGAATTACGATGTTATTCTTTGCACAATCTAGGAACTTTGATTCACACTATCCCCCGAAACTTCATTACTGTCAGGTAGTTTAATGGAAGAGTGAACTACAATGTAAATTACGTAATAATGTCCTACATTACACTGGAAGTAGTTGATTCGTAGCGATTATTGTACGTCACACAACAACGTGGAGAGATGGTAAAAGCCGACACCACTGTTGTGACTGCCAGTGTATGAGATCAGTACAGGATTTGGAATTGGTTGCGAGCGTTGGTTTATTCGTTCTCACTACTACATACAGTACGCACGATAGTGGATAAGGGCTATATGTAATCAGCGTCCAGCGTCATTGACACACTTCCATGACAATCAAGTGGAAATTAGACCCCTTCTCATTAGCGACACATTCTAGGGAAATGACAGCAGGGGTAATTAAAAGAAACCTCTACCCACGTTCTAGATAAACTGATTTTGATAGTCTCCTTACTGAAGCTAATCAACAGTGTGTGGATCTCACTGCAAGGTCATACAGTGCACGTTGCTCAGTGACAGATGAGTTGCTTGGCTGACTGACGTGAATATTTCAAGTGTATTCCTCGCAATACATCCCACATACGTTGTGCTACACTGGGATTGACTACAGCATACAATTGTTGGAGGTTTCTGTTTTTTTATTATGCCTCTATTATGTTTCATATTGTAAAGCACAGGCTTTCCTTTCTCCCTACAATTTGTCAGAATTGGTAAACTCAATGCTCATTGTCCATACTTGCAATAGAATAATAGTGTATTAGAGATGGGTCCGACTTTACAAGTATGTTCTGTTCTTTACACACACCAACATGTTTCACCGCGGTTCTACTATCATCAGAGTGTACTTTACTTATTTACTAGCTGCTTCCCGGCGCGTTCCTGCCACAGAAGAAATAACTCTGAAAATAACGACTGAAATTTGAAAGTGTTAACTTGTTTAATTACGTAGTTTTATCGCAATCCGATGAACGTTAGGGCAGCACATAAAATACACATAAACGAAACAACATATATGATGTTTGCAATGCTCCAGTAGGCCACCTCCTCCTTTCCCTTCCCTCTGTTCGCCTGCTCCTCCCCCGTCTCCTCCTGTCCGTGTCTCTGTCCATTCCCTCATCCCCTCCCTCTGTTCTTCTCCTTTCACCTGTCTGTCACCATCTCCCCTCTCATTCTCCTCCTCTCCCCTCTCTCTGTCAGTCTCGTTCTCCTCCACCTACTCCTCTCCCTCCAATATATGAAAACATACATATCTGCTCCAAGTTTGATGGTGACTGGCCAAACGGTGTGAAAGTCGCAAGGTACCCTCCGCCATACCAAATTCACTAGCTTGTAGATTATAAAAATCCTCTTCATGAAAACATACCGGGTGATCAAAAAGTTAGTATTAATTTGAAACATAACCCTCCGTCGGGCGCAGTCGGCCTCACACGCCAGCAAAACACTTTTTTGATTCCCGTGCCTAACAGTGGTGGCCCAGCGGCCCGCCTCTCCGTTTACTCGCGTAACTTTGGGAACGTCACACAGTGCCGATCCGCAGGCTGCCATCGATTTCCACGCGGATCCCGGGGAACTCCTTGGGCATCACAGGCCGTCTGCGCCCGATTACGTTATAGTTTTTAAGGTGAGATTTTTCAAGATATTTTTATTTCATTACTTCGTTTCAATCAAAATAAATCTGTCCTCTGTGATTTTCACCGTTACCTTCGGAAAACAAGAAGACTTTGACGACCCTGGCCCTTCAGAATGAGTACGCCTGATCGAGTTCTAATTTCAGTTTTCCTTTCTTTTCCTACGTTATCACATCCATATTTTCTGCTGAAATGTCCAGAAAAGTATATTATGCCTCTAAGCCAATGATCTTGTGGAAATAATGCGCCTCCTCGAGGACGAAACTGCTGAAGATCCAGCCGCACTCGAAGATTTAGTCGATGAGAGAGACAGCCACTCTCAGGATGAGGTAGGAGAAGGAGGACTCAGCAGCTGAACAGGAAGTTTAGGGAACAGCTCGGGAATATGAAGAAGAGAAGAAAATATGTGAGCAGTTTTTATTTTGGAAACGATAAGTCTAAGTAGATACCTTCTACTATTCATAGTATGAAGAGTCACATCATTATTACACAACATCCAGTGTAAAAGATATTGCTACAAATGACGCCACCAATTACAAAACCTTGTGTCATCAACTTCTAACTGGACAATTTAGCCTGTGTATGCTATGAATATATGTGGAATGTCGATTCGGCTGCAAACTCGACTGAAAAAATTTTTACCCCACAAGGAACGTGAAAGTTATCCCACATTACCTCCCAAATGGCTAAAACGTCGACCATGCGTGGCTGAAACAAGAGTTAGGAGGATGAAGAATCACGAATGTTCAGCTTGTCATCAAACAATCTGCTTGAGCGACGTATACGTTCTGTGCCATACCTGTGTTTCTGCTGTTGATTTGGGAGCTATAGCATCGGTTTTTGGCTGCAAATGTGGCGAGAAAAGATGATTCCATGTCAGAATAGACTGCCTAATGTCCTTCAAAAATAACTTCATTACTTTTATGGATGTCTGTTCGACCAATTTTTAATGCTCTTTGTCAGAAATTGGTAATTTTGGTCACTTTAGTTTAAGGTGTATTGTGTTCAATAAATCCATTATTATGCTTTAAGTTTACTGTAATTCATTCCTTTAGATCCTCTTCAAGACTACCCAACACGCATTTTGAATTTTATTTAACATGGCGGAGCTAGTCCACAAAATATGTGGGTGGTCTCTCAGGCCGGGTGCGCCTGATTTTGTTTCATCTTTAGGTGCGCCCGACGGAGGGTTAATAAATCACGGAGTAATGTAGATAGAAAGGTAAAAATTGACACACATGCTTGGAATGACATGGGGTTTTATGAGAGACAGATAGCGCGTGATTCTGGTTTTGTAACTGCTACAGTGACGGGTGAGAGGTACGCCGTTATGTTACAGAATCGCATCATCCCCAGCCTGGCTGATAAACACCTGCTGGAACGTATGTTTTTTATGCAGGATGGCGCTCCACCCCATATTGCTAGACGCGTGAGAGATCTCTTGCGCGCGTCGTTTGGTGGTGATCGTGTGCTCAGCCGCCACTTTCGTCATGCTTGGCCTCTCAGGTCCCTAGACCTCAGTCCGTGCGATTATTGGCTTTGAGGTTACCTGAAGTCGCAAGTGTATCGTGATCGACCGACATCTCTAGGGATGCTGAAAGACAACATCCGAAGCCAATGCCTCACCATAACTCCGGACATGCTTTACAGTGCTGTTCACAACATTATTCCTCGACTACAGCCATGTTGAGGACTGATGGTGAACATATTGAGCATTTCCTGTAAAGAACATCATCTTTGCTTTGTCTTAATTTGTTATCCTAATTATTGCTTTTCTGATCATATGAAGTGCCATCTGTCGGATATTTTTGAACTTTTTTTTGTTCTAGTAAAACCCCATGTCATTCCAAGCATGAGTGTCAATTTTTACCTCTATATTTACATTATTCTGTGATTTATTAAGTTTTCAAATTTATAGTGACTTCTTGATCACCCGGTACATTTACGTGATAACTTTCCTGGTGACGAGTCAACCATTTTGGATGTTTGTTGTAACGTACCCTCCACCATGCACCTACGGAAGCTTACGAAAGGTGATCTATATCTTTATTCGCGGTATCTTCATTCCATATTTTATTCAATTCCGTCCAGCTGTTTCAGCGTGAAGAAAAACGTAATAACCCACTTTAGGACACACTCCGCCACGCACCGTACGGTGGTTTTCTAAAGATAGCTCATGCGTTAATCCAGGATATAAGCTACCTAAATTTCAGATTTCTTTCAAATCCGTTTAGCTGTTTCAGCATGAAGGAGTAGCAAACATATTAATACACTAGCTTAAACCCGCGGCTCCGCTCGCTTGTTGGTTGATTATGATAGATATCTCTCAGTAGTGTGCCATGAGGCTGGTTTTGAAGTAAAGTAACGCAATGCACATTTATCTACGAAGTTTAAATAACAATTAAATTAATATAATTAATTTAAGTCATTTTTGAGGAAATGTCGCTGATAAAGCGGAACTGAAAAATATTCCTATCAGATTGCAGAAGTCTATGCACTTATCGTTTATCAGGAAAGTAAGTAGTGTACATCAAATCTCACGTAAAAATGCACTCGTTTCGGGGAATCCAATCACGAAATTCAACAATAATGATTGTAATAATATCACAGGTCGATCACTTGACGTAATGCGCGAAACGTCAAATCGAATTTTTGAAGAGATGTATTAAAAGAAATTTCTTTTTTACTGCTTTATTTGTTTATTCTTATATTTCCTTATTTGTATGCTTATGCTTACAGAGAAAGAGCTGAAGACATTGTAGCACGCATAGACCAAAGATATGGTCTGTGGCATCACGTTTCGCTGTATGTAACCTCCTTGCTGTAGAGTCGCAAACGTCATCGCTGGCATTCAGTCCGAATTTTTTTATAATTTGACGACTTTCAACCACCATATCTTCCACCCTCTTATAGCTATCGGCATGGAACTGCTATGGTGTACAACGGGAGAGTTCTGACAGCAATTACACACAGACCATTCGTTTGCGTTCTGTAGTTCACACACACACACACACACACACACACACACACACACACACACACACACACACACACGCACGCACGTAGAATTGTATATACACCGATAACTTTCCATCCTAATATACCCCACCCTTTTATCATTATCAACCCTCAAGCAACAATGCACCCAATCAAACCATTTTCAAAGAGTAAATATAATTTTCAAAGAGTAATTATTGTTCCGCATTTCGCGTAATATTCTCCAAATTACTAAATACCTATCAGATCGCTAGAAAACCGAGCCTAAAACCTTCCTCGGGTATAAATTAGTAACTGTACAAATATTTAAGTCTCTGCGTCTTGTCATTCGGACGTGATAAGCGTACAACGAACAGACATTCACATTAATACACATATACCTAAATTGCTATCCGATCGCCATAAAACCGTGCTTATAGCCTTCCCCGGGTAGACATTAGTAACTGTACAAATTTTTAGCTCTTTATGTCTTGTGGTTCAGACTTGATAAACGCACACAGAACAGACATTCACATTTATAGATTTAGACTAGCTTAAACCCGCGGTTCCGCTCGCCTGTTGGTTGATTATGATAGATAAGCTATCTTTTAGTAGTATGCTATGAGAGTGGTTTTGAAGGATGAAATGAAATGCAATACCTTTTTTAGAAACAAACATTTTTAATCAATATTCAAGTAAAAAAATTATTCGTACATTATTATACAGAGAAAGAGCTGAAGACATAGTAGCACGCATAGACCAAAGATATGGTCTGTGGTATCACGTTTCGCTGTATGTAATCTCCTTGCTATAGAGTCGCAAACGTCATCGCTGGCCTTCAGTCCGAATTTTTTTAATAATTTGACGACTTTCAACCACCATATCTTCCACCCCCTTACAGCTATCGGCATGGAACTGCTATGGTGTACAACGGGAGACTTCAGACAACTATTACACACAGACCATTCTTTCGCGTTCTGTACTTTTCACTGCAGAGCGAAATATTAACACACGTAGAATTTTATATTCACCGATAACTTTCCATACCAATATACTCCACCCTTTTATCATTTCGACCCTCAAGCAATAATGCAACCAATAAAACCATTTTCAAAGAGAAAATATAATTTTGGAAGAGTAATTATTGTTCGGCATTTCGAGTTATATTCTTCAAATTACTAAATATCTTTCAGATAGCTATAAAACCGTGACTAAAATCTTCCTCAGGTCTAAATTAGTAACTGTACAAATATTTAAGTCTCTGCTTCGTGTCGTTTGGATTTGATAAGCGTACGCCGAACAGACATTCACATTGACATATATATAAATAAATAGCTATCCGATGGCCATAAAACCGTGCCTAAAACCTTCCCCGGGTAGACATTAGTAACTGTGCAAATTTTTAGCTCTTTATGTCTTGTGGTTCAGACGTGATAAACGTACACCGAACAGACATTCACATTTATAGATATAGATTTAAGGTGCTCTCCGCTACGCACCGTACTGTGGCTTGTGAAAGGTAGCCCATGTATTTATCAGGGTATACGCTCCCTCTGTTCCAAATTTCGTTCATATCCGTCCAACCATTTCAGCGTAAGGGCTTAAGAAACGAATTAACTAACTGTAAAGCACCCTTCGCCATGCACCGTACGAAGTTAATTTTAGGATGCCTATAACCTTCGCGCGAGTGCAAGCAATGATTTGATAAAGTTTTATCGCAATCGGGTGTAGGGTATGGCCGTGCATAAAATACGAACAAAAAGACAAACAAACATTAATTTTTATGTATTAGATTTTCGAATTCGCATTAAAACCATACGTTGGTAACAACAAATTCCTTCTGCTGGTGGTTTTCAGCCCAATGTTTCGGTACGCTTGCACCAAAGCTGACAGACAAAACGCTGTCATTTAGAAATCTGAATGAAGTATGCTTTCCACTGATGTATATTAAAAAAAATTCTTACATTAAATTGCTTACATAAAATTCACATGGTGTGAACAATATTTATGTTTAAAATGTTTCTTTGATGATTATCACCCTGAAAAATATAACATAAACTCCAGAGAGAGATCTGCTAGATTTTCCAGAAATTTTATTTCATTCGAAACTTTGCCGAAACCCGAAAATTAACTGTTTAGTCACATTAATTAATTGAAAAGATTGTAGGCACTATCAATATATTAATACTGTACCGATAAACTGAATCGTTCAATCGTATTTAAAAAATTTCATCAGGATCTGAATACAACTGTAGAATCTGACTAAGTCCATAGGTAAAGTATCCTCCGTCATGAACCATCCAAAATTTTATGTGACAGTGACCTTCCTTTTGTTTTCAAGGTCAAGGGTCCAAAATGTCATGAAGATTTTAGGATGAATAAAGTGTCCTTACTCGCATGTCGCATGATGCCACAGGTTTTCAACCTTATAATTGTTTATGACGTCATACGTCCTGAACTATATGTCGTAAGCAGTTCTTACCCCTACTTCAATTGTTACCTCATGGAAGGAATATGTGTGTCAAATTTGGTTGAAATCGGTACAGTGGATTAGAAGCAGACGTCGCATGATGCAGCAGTTTTCCGCGCATTTCATTGTTTATTAAGTCAAACCCCCAGAACTATTTGTCGTACAGTCATTTAATGGTGCCTACAACAATCGTATCAATACACTAAGTTTCATCACAATCGGTTGAACGGTACGGCCACGCATAAAATACGAACTCACAAACATGCATTTTTATATATTAATTTTATAGTCCTACTAGTTACTTTATTTACGTCTATGGCTTTCACTAAAATAAGGCATAGATCTTTTTCAGGTCGCCGCGGCGGATTAGCCGTGCGCAATGGGGCGCCATGCTGCGGTGCGCGCAGCCGTTCGCCGTCGGGGGTTCGAGTCCCCCCACGGGCATTGGCGCTTGTGTAGTCCTTAGGTTAGTTTAAGTAGTTTTTAAGTCACGGACTAATAACCCAGTAGTTAGAGTCCGATAGATTTACAAACATTTGAACATTTTTTCAGGTCTCCATATCATGGTTTTTATGTTTCTTTGGTGGATTTTGTGGCTGTCTTCATTGTCGTTATACTTTGCACTGCTCTGTTATATCTGTGCTTTTGAGCGTTGTAACTCTTAACAATTTTCACTGTACACTTGAAGTTGTATGTTTGTACACGAATCTGCCGAATTTTCAAAAAGACCTTGTAACACTTGTGACTTTACCACCTGTGTTTCAGTGGCGTAATCCACACGGTAATAGAATTACGCGGGGCATTGCAAGGATAGGTTCGAAATCAAATGTTTGTAGAGCTTATGGGACTTGAATACGGGGGGGGGGGGGGGGTTCATCAGTCCCTAATCTTACAAACTACTTATGCACTAGCTAATACTAAGGACGGCACAAATATTCCATGCCCGAGGGGGGATTCGAACCCCCGACCGTGGTGTCCGTGCAGACCGTGACTGGCGCGCCGCAGTCCCCTCGGCCACCGCGGCCGGCTACAAGGACAGGACTCCGGCAAAGAGGCGCTTGCTGGAGGTTCGAGGCTCTACTGCGGCCTACAGTCACCAAGTAGTTCATCACAGCAAGATCGTAATGCACAGTTTATTTTTCAACCCATGACTGTTCAGGAGTGACTAATATATTGGGTTGAACCATTGTGGTTGAAATAAGTGAAAAAAATATGTTATGCGTTTGACGTAATGAAAGAACAGAACATATATGAAGAGCCAACAGTAAAAATGAAGGATATCATTTTGTATGAATACATATGGAGAAGAAATTGAGCGTTGGAATAGCTTTGGCATGAGACCTTTGCTATTTAGTGTGATACTATATGCACTGTTGAAGTATTTCACTATCTCATATTTCTAATCTGTTTCATAATTATTACTTCAATCTGATAACAATTATGTGCATTTGTTAGTACATAATATTACTGGAAACAGCAATGTATGTCAGCTATGTCCCAGTGGAATAATACTTTTCAAGTTCATGTCTTTAATGCCCACTGACGGATCGAATAATTTGCTTTTTCCTAAAACTTACTTTTTTTTTACTATTTTAAGAAAAATGTAGTTTCACGTAAAAATTCATTCCGGCTACGCCACAACACTGCATGAAGTGTTGAACGTCTCTAAATTTTTCAAGCGGGCGAGGATGACATCTACGACAGGGCGTAAAGGAGATTGCTTATATCATACTTCCAGATTTTTATAACGCTTCATTACGGCCTTATTTCCTATGCATGTCTTTCGGTTCAACGAGGAATCTTCCCCTATAACTGGCTGGGTAAGTCAGTTCAAATGTCGGAGAAAGAAAGCGGCACATCACCTCCAACAGATCCATACCTAGTAAGGCACTGTTGTGGTCACACCAAACTTCGGATTGATGAAACTGTTTTTGTGCAATTCGTAACGTGACAACTTGATGAACAGCAACTACTTACGCATTTACTGGTTACCACTCTTACAAACTGTTATCTTATTTGTGTTATTACTAGATTGATAATCGCCGTATTTGAACCGTGCAACGTGCCACTATCTGTTGAAAGAACTTATTTAGAATTTATGGTTTTGCTACGATATCATTTCCTTTTTATCCAAATGTAGACATTGGAGGCTAAGTCGTCTGCTTTGGTCTGTTTCCCTTCGATAACGTTTGCTTTCCTCAAAAATATAGATTACATAAAACACTTTAGTAACAAATTCTTTTATTACTCTCATTAAGATATAATTACTGTTAAGAGTATTTCAGATAGATCTGAAGGCCCACACATATATATTCAACAAATGAATAAGGTCATCACAAAGACTTAAAACAATTTTTATAGTCTGACTACCACAATAATTTCAAAGTCTGTAGTTCTTAAATCCTACACAAATACAAGGAACACTGCAGAAATCTAAGTATCCAACTGAAGTAATCTGCAGTGCTATTATGATTAACGGAACGAAATACGAAAGCAACATTTCTTGAGAACAGATTAATAGACCTCCTGTTACGACCGCTCTCGAAACTGGTTTCCACCGCCTTAGCTAACCGCTTTACAACGCCGTCTCGTGCCACCAACGACCCATAAAAACAGTCTTAACTGGCCGGAAGTACGGGTAAGGTCACATGAGTGGGTCGCGGCAAAGAAACTGGCAGGAGTCCCACATCCTTTGTGCAAGTCAGAGGTGCTGCAGTTCCCCAGAGAAACGAAATTTTCGAAAGCAATTGCACTAGAGAAATAACGGAAATCTTTGGGCAGTAAACTATAAACAAACGGATCACTACCAGTCATGTTCCTTGTTATCCGTTAAATCCTAAGCTTCCTTCCTTCCTTACTTGTTATCACCAATTCCAAAGATGTTAATATATACCTTCTCATGGAAGACTGTGGAAGTAAGAGTTATCTTCTTTATGAGGAAAAACAGTTGAAGGTATTCTGCACCATTCGAAATGTTGTCATCCCTCAGGTCTACTGTTTTCTATTTGATTTTGAGCAGAAATTGAAAAATAGACGACTGCGGATAACATAGAAAGTTCACTGAGGCTTTTTGCGGATGATGCTGTAGTATATAGAGAGGTTACTGCCATCAGGGCGTGTGTGGAGGAGAATTTGCGTAGGTGCTACAAAGACCGTAGCATCTATATCTATTCATACAGCCAGGCAGCCCTGAGATCACTGGCAGCTCCTGCAAGAAGATCTAAAATTGTTGCAGAATGTCACAGGGTTCTGGTGGAGCTAGGGGAAAGCAATAGGGTAAACCTATTGTGGGTCCCTGGCCACACGGGGATCAGTGGCAACGAACATGTCGACAGATTAGCCAGGATGGGGGCAGAGACTCCATTTATTGGACCGGAACCTGTCCTGACAATCACCAAGGCAATGATCAAATTAGAGCTACGTAACTGGCTCAGAAGACAGCACGTAGAATATTGGACCAAAGTCTATCAACAAAAGCATGGCAAGGTAATGATGCCAAAGCCATGTTTTAGAAGAAGCTCTGCAATCCTGGGCCTGAACAGGAGAGAGATTAGACTCATGGTTAGATTGCTGACAGCCCATGGGAATTAAAACAAAAAACAAAAAAAACCTACATACAATGGGAATAACAGAAGAGGACCCTAAATGTAGGATCTGTGATGACGGCGATGAAACTGCATCACATCTAATCTTCGAATGCATTGCATTGGAGAGTAAAGGGCAAATAACATTTGGGACAACCAGACGCGAAGAAATGGTGTCTAATAAAGAACTGGTAAAGGGACTCCTTGCACTGTTCAAGGGCATTGGTTGGCTTTACTAGATATACAGGGAGCGATACCGCACAATAAACTTAGTTTCGGTGTGGGCAGTGGCGGGTTGGAGCAAGACTGTTTTGGCTTCCCTGAGAAAATCAATCAATATAGAGAGGTTGCAACAATGGAAAATTGCATCGAATTGACGCATGGTGCAGGGAATGGCAATTGAATCTCAATGTAGACAAGTGCAATGTGCTGCGAATACATACAAAGAAAGATCCTGTATCATTTAGCTACACTATAGCAGGTCAGCAACTGAAAGCAGTTAATTCCATAAATTATCTTGGAGTAGGCATTAGGAGTGATTTAAAATGGAACGACCATATAAAATCAATCGTCGGTAAAGCAGATGCCAGGCTTAGATTCATTGGAAGAATCATAAGGAAATACAGTCCGAAAACAAAGGAAATAGGTTACAGTACAGTTGTTCGCCCACAGTTTGAATACTGCTCACCGGTGTGGGATCCGTACCAGGTGGGGTTGATAGAGGAAGTAGAAAAGATCCAACGGAGAGCAGTGCGCTTCGTTACAGGATCATCTGGTAATCGTGAAAGCGTTACGGAAATGATCGATATACTACAGTGGAAGATTCTGCAGGAGAGACGCTCTGTCGCTCGGTACGGGCTTTTGTCGAAGTTTCGAGAACATACCTTTACCAAGGAGTCTAGCAGTATATTCCTTGCTCCTACGTATATCTCGTGTAGAGATCATGAAGATAAAATCAGAGGGATTATATGCGCACACAGAGGCATACCGACAATCTTTCTTTCCGAGAACAATACGTGACTGCAATAGGAGGGAGAACCGATAGTGGTATTCAAGGTACCCTCCGCCTCACACCGTCGGTTGACTTGCGGAGTATGGATGTAGATGTAGAAGAAGGGTGGTTTGAAATCATAAAATACATTTATAGTGCATTGTAAATACTGGGGTGGGAGTAGATGTTCAAAAAATGTTTGTTAAACTTATAAACTACATATAAGCTACCTTATACTAAAGACAACACAAACATCCATAACCGAGGGAGGATTCGAAGCCCCGACGGGTAACGGCGTCGCGCATCGCAGTATAGCGCCTCAATACGCTCGGCCACTACGCCGCGGCGGGTGGGGGTACATGAAGTCAGTCAATGTGCTAGGCGGAATGTGGAAATACTACCGTAGCTGTTACCCGTGTCTGCGCTGGCGTATCAGTACTTTTGTTACGCCAAGTAATGGTAAGATATTATCAGTGGAATTACCTCACGGCTGGTACTCAGGCCGTTGAGGTGGGCGTAACTCCTCGTGATGTGCCCCCCTCCCCTCGCACCAGGTAACTACATGAGCGCACGCCGCAACGACACGCACGGGTGCGTGCAGATGGACGCGTCAATTCACCCTGCTAATCAAGCAGCATACATCGTGTACATTATGAAATTAATTTAATAATTTCTATGTGACGCGGCCGCGCGGGAGTAGCCGAGCGGTGTGGGGCGCCACGTTGCGGATCGCGAGGCCTCCCTCGTCGCAGGTTCGAATCCTTCCTCGGGCAAGGATATTTGTGCCGTCTTTAGTATAAGTCAGTTCATAAGTAGTTTGTAAGTTTAAGGACTGATGACCCCGCAGTTAAGTCCCATAAGCTTTACAAACATTTTAACATTTTTTTTCTATGTGACGCGGCTTATGTTCACTGGTGTATACAAAATTCCACTGCATACTTCACCCTCTTAGGAGTAGATTGTTTGAAATTTGTTTTTGCTAAGTTTCTCCTTTTTTTATATAATTCCTAATTCTGGTTCTCCAGATAAAATTTCATCGAAATAGTGTAAGCTGTTTAACAGTTATTTTCGTATTTAGTAATATTTGATATTTACGGTCACCCTTTTCTTGTTCAGTTTGATACGAAATGAATGAGAAAATAAATGTAAGAACTTTCGGAAACATGGACGCGTCGAAACAATACATCATTCAAATAAACTGTGTTGCTGTGGATGTGTCTACGTGTAATAAAAGAATAGAGAAAAGATTTTATCTCAGAAAATCTTATTATGAAGCCATAGGGATTTACCCATTCAGCAATATGCGGCTACAACTACACTGATAAAAGCATTCGTGTCCTACATACTTTCCTCTTCCTTGGCCTCTGGATAATCCCCTTATTTCCTTTATTTACCACCTCCTCCTCCCCCTTCCGCTATTTTCACCCTTATATCTTCCTGTCCTCCTCCCATATCCTTGCCCCGTCTCTATCCATCTTTTTTTCTTTACTTTCTTCCTCCTTCCTTTCTCTGACCATCTCCTGTCCCCTTCCCTCTTTCTTATTTGTGTGTGTGTGTGTGTGTGTGTGTGTGTGTGTGTGTGTGTGTGTTGGGATTGTGTGCATGTGCCCAATTTCTGTTTCCCTCGTCCCTCGTCGTAGGTATTCATTAGGCAATGTAAAATTCGAACTTACATCATATTTTGTAGGTGCCGTGGCAAGTGTCCAGAAAGTTCCTCTCACAGAAAAGTTAGCGAAATAAGGAAGCCAATAAACAGCCTTATTTCCACCACACTTCGTTACTACGATGTTTTGATTTCCACTGCTGACAACATCGACCTAGCAGTTGTGGTAATGCAGGTGTCCGATTTACGTAAGTTTCATTTGACTCACTGTATAACTTCGATTATAAATTTGTACTGCATTTTTTTCCTTTATTTTTATTGTGATACACCTGTGGAAGGTCGACAACAGCATCTCACGCCGCTGTTCGCCAACATACTGCATAATTAAGATGGTGACATGATAATAAAATGGAGTTAAAACAGAAGATTTTAAAAGTTGACACGGAGACAATCGGAGATTAAAAACAATAAACGATAGAGTTATAAACATTCGTGCTATGTCTTGTTCATGTATTAATAGTGTGATATTGAAAAGTATTTCTTTATGAGTATGTTTTAGCTTATGTCACTGAATTATGGAGATTCTTCTTTTTACATTATATTCACTACCATGCATGATGAGATCGAAGAAATAGGTGAGGAGATAAAAGAAATTATTCAGACCGTTAAAGGAGAAGAAAACTTAAATGTGATAGGAGACTGGAACTCGGTAGTAAGGAAGGGAAGAGAAGGAAATATAGTAGGTGAATATGGACTAGGGAAAAGAAATGAAAGAAGAGATCACCTGGTAGAATTTTGTGCATAGCACAATTTAATAATCACAAACACTTGGTTTAATCATCATGGAAGAAGGTTATATTACTGGAAGAGACCAGGAGATACTGGGAGATACCAGATTGACTTTATAATGGTAATGCAAAGGTTTAGAAGCCACGTTTTAAACTGTAAGACATATCCAGGGGCAGATATAGACTCTGATCATTTCTTATTGGTTATGAACTCTAAATTAAAACTTAAGAGACTGTAAAAGGTACAAAATCAAGGAGATGGGATCTGGGCAGATTGAAGGAACTAGAGATGGTTGAGAGTTTCAGAGGAAGCATTAGGCAAGGTTTGTCTGAAACGGGGGAAAGTAATGCAGTAGAAGAAGAATGGGTAGCTCTTAGAGATAGAGTAGTCAAGGCCGCAGAGGCTCATATAGGCAGAAGGACAAGAGTAAGGTCATAGACAGCAAAGGACCTGGATTATCAATTAAATTGACAGGGTCTTGAAAGGAAGATTTAAGATGAACATTAACAAGAGTAAAACTAGGCTAATGAGTGTCAGAATATCAGGCGATATTGAAGGTATTAGATTAGGTAATGAGACGATACAAGTAGTAGATGGGCTTTGTTATTTGGGTAGCAAGATAACTTCTGATGGCTGAAGTAAAGAAGATATAAATGCAGAATGGCTATGGGAAGAAAAGCGTTTCTGAAGAAGTGAAATTTGTTGACACCCAATATTAATTTAAATGTTAGGAAGTCCTTAGTGAAAGCATTTGTCTGGAGTGTAGCATTGTATGGGAGTGAAACGTGGGCGATAAGGAGTTCAGACAAAAAGATGATAGAAGATTAGATGGGTAGATCACGTGACTAATGCGGAGGTGCTTAATCGAATTGGGGAAAAAAGGAATTTCTGGCATATCCTGACTAATAGAAGGGATAAGTTGGTAGGACACATTCTGAGACATCAAGGAATCACCAACGTAGCAATAGAAGGAAGTGTGTGGGGTAAAATTCGTAGAGGGAGACCGACGAACGAATACAGTAAGCAGATTCAAAAGGATGTAGGTTGCCGTCCGTATTCTCAGATGAAGAGGCTTGCACAGGACAGGGTAGCGTGGAGAGCTGCATCAAACCAGTATGCGGACTGAAGACCACAACAACAACACGATCATCCTTAACAGCAACAACAACATGCATGGTTATTAATTATTTATTATGCTTCTAATGCAAAAATATAAGAACTCTTTAATTAAGCATAAATGCAAATGAGAACAAAAATTTGTGTTACGACTGACTCTCTCTCCGCTAGGAGCGCTTGTGTTGCTCGGTAGTATCACACGCTAAAAACTTTCACAGCATTGACAGTCATGACTTTATATGTTAGTGTTATTTTAATTTTGAAATATGGATTAAACATCTTGAGATTATGTTAGCATTGTAGTATTATGTTGAATCTGCTTACGTAAAACATGTAAAAACAAATAAAAGTATTTTCAAAAATCTTACAAATTTCAAAAGTTATAGAATAAATAACTTTTTGAAAGAATAATTAATGCTTCATTTTTCGTATTAAATTCTTGAAAAGAATAAATGTCCTGAATTATACACTTTCTAAAGTAGCCTAGGTACTTCCTCAGAGAAATGTTTCGATCGAGTTGCGCCTCTGCGCTCGTGAATCTCTACCGACAGCCGTGTAGTTACCACTGACCACAGTTCAGTCAGCAGCCAGCCGCCTTCTTTAGAGTACTAGGCTTCTGTAAAGTTGATTATTTAATTTTCTACTTTCTGCAGTTAATTGTATCGATAGGATGGATAGGATGTGTGCCTGCTGTGTGCGGATGCAGGAGGAGTTGGCCGCGGTTCGCGAACAGCTGAGCGTGCTGTTATCTACGGTCAGCCGTCTTCAGGCTGCTGTCTCGGGGTGCAGCGATGGTGGGGAGTCTGGTGCGTCGAGTGGGACACCTCAGGTGTCTCACGCTTCGCTCTCTGTCCCTGCTACCGAGACACCTTCAGGTGTACCGGACGTCGTAGAGCCGCCTTCTCCGCAAGGTGAGTGGCGGGTTGTAAGGCGTTCGTATCGCTCGAGGCGGAAGGCCAATGTGGAGGCTGGACGTCCGTCCGCGCCCGTACGTCCTGTGAGTGAAAGTGTGGCCACTCCTTCAGCAGGGTCCGAGCAGGTGCACGGGGGGAGGGGATTATTAGTTATTGGGAGCTCCAATGTTAGGCGCGTGATGGAGCCCCTTAGGCAGATAGCGTCCAGATCTAGAAGGAATTCCAACGTGCACTCGGTGTGTCTACCGGGGGGCGTCATCCGAGATGTGGAGGCGGTCTTGCCGGCGGCTGTCGAGGGTGCGGGGTGCAGTCGACTGCAAGTCGTGGCTCACGTCGGCACCAATGACGCTTGTCGCTTGGGTTCTGAGGACATCCTCAGGTCCTACGAGCGGCTGGCGGAATTGGTGAAGGCTGCTGCCTACGCACGCGGGGTGCAAGCAGAGCTGTCGATTTGTAGCATTGTTCCCAGGGTTGATCGGGGTCCTTTGGTTTGGAGCTGAGTGGAGGGTCTGAACCAGAGGCTTCGCCGACTCTGTGACAGTCATGGCTGCCGATTTCTGGATCTGCGTTATCGGGTGGGGAATTGTAGGATGCCCCTAGGTAGATCAGGGGTGTACTACACTAAGGAAGCGGCTACTCCGGTAGCAGAATACTTGTGGAGTGCACATGGGTTTTTTTTAGGCTAGGCGCTAACTCTGATGAGCAATCGCCTGTCAGCATTCAAACAGCGAATTCAGGCCACGTTCGGAACAAAAATTCGAACATAAATATATTAGCCGAGAACTTACAGAGTATTAGAAACAAAGTTCCCGAATTTGCAGGGCTGCATGGAAGTTATTGCGCTCAGATTGTTTTAGGCACCGAAAGCTGGCTAAATGATGATGTGGCAAGTTCAGAAATATTTAGCGAAGCGTGGAATGTATATCGGAAAGATAGATCTGATACAACTGGAGGAGGAGTGTTCATCGCTGTGGACAAAGATATTGTTTCTACTGAGATAGAGGTTGAAAGTAACTGTGAAATTATCTGGGCACGTATAACAGGTCTAAAAGAAATAAGGTTAATAGTTGGGTGTTTTTACCGGCCCCCCAGTGCTGCTGTAGCAGTTTTAGAATCATTCAAGGAAAGTCTACACCAGGTAGTGCATAGGTATCCGGGCCATGTAATATTAGTCGGAGGTGACTTCAACCTTAAGAGTATAGATTGGGACCTCGCTAGTTACATTTCAGGCGGTACAGACAAGCAGTCTTGCGAGCTACTTTTGGAAACATTCTCCGAAAACTGTCTTGAGCAGTTAAACCGGCAACCTACGCGCAATGGAAATATTCTAGACCTTATAGCCACAAACAGGCCTGACCTTATTAACGATATCTGTGTAGAGACAGGAATTAGTGATCATGATATCGTCATAGCGTCGATGGTTACCAAAGTTCATAAACCAATCAAGTAGGCTAGGAGCGTGTTTTTGTTGGGAAGAGTCGATAAGCAAATGTTACGATCGCAGTTAGAAAATGAATGGGCATCGTTTAATTCCGGGACTATGGATGTAGAGGAATTGTGGACTAAATTTAAGTGCATTGTTAATAAAGGGTTAGAGAAATATGTGCCAGTAAAGACGATTAAGGATGGAAAAGATCCACCGTGGTATAATAATAATGTTAGAAAGCTGCTGAGAAAGCAAAGGCTGTTGCACTCGTGATTCAAAAAAGAACACGCAAATGATGACAGGCAAAATTTAGTAGAGATTCGTGCGTCTATAAAAAGATCGATGCGTGAAGCATACAATAATTATCACAGCCATACCTTAGCAAAAGATCTTTCCGAGAACCCGAAAAAATTCTGGTCCTATGTAAAATCGATAAGCGGGTCAAAGCCCACTGTCCAGTCACTAGTTGATCATTCCGGGGCAGTAATAGAAGAAAGCAAACGGAAAGCTGAAGTTCTAAATTTAACCTTTAAGAAATCTTTCACGCAGGAGGACCGCACAAATATACCATCATTTGATCAACGTACTAATTCCGAAATGGGGGACATAGCGATAGGTATTTCCGGTGTAGAGAAACAGCTGAGAGAGCTAAATACGAAAAAGTCTGCTGGTCCGGATGGAATACCAGTTCGGTTTTACAAAGACTATTCTGCGGCGTTGGCCCCCTACGTAGCTTGCATTTATAGCGAATCTTTAATTCAGCGCAAAGTTCCTAGTGATTGGAAAAAAGCGCAGGTGACTCCCGTGTATAAGAAAGGAAAGAGAACTGACCCATACAATTACAGGCCAATATCGTTGACATCAGTTTCATGTAGAATTTTGGAGCATATTCTCAGTTCGAATATAGTAAATTTCCTTGAAACGGAAAAGCTTCTTTCCATGAATCAGCACGGGTTTAGGAAACATCGTTCATGTCAAACTCAGCTTGCCCTTTTCTCACATGACATCTTGCGAGCCATGGACGAAGGGCAACAGGCGGATTGTGTTTTTCTCGACTTCAAAAAGGCGTTCGACGCGGTGCCACACTGCAGACTGCTAACAAAGATACGAGCTTATGGAATAGGTTCACAGATTTGTGACTGGCTGGAAGGCTTCCTAAGTAATAGAACGCAGTACGTTGTTCTCGACGGCGAGTGTTCATCAGTTCATCAGAGACGAGTGTACCGTCAGGCGTGCCCCAGGGGAGTGTGATAGGACCGCTATTATTTTCTATCTATATAAATGATCTGATGTACAGAGTAAGTTGTAATTTGCGGCTGTTTGCTGATGATGCTGTGGTGTATGGGAGGGTGTCGTCTGTAACTGACTGTAATAGCATACAGGATGACTTAGACAAAATTTCTAGTTGGTGCGAAGAATGGCAGCTAGTTCTCAATGTAGAAAAATGTAAGGTGATGCGCATGAGTAGAAAAAACAATCCTATAATGTTCGAATACAGCATTAGTAGTGAGCTTCTTGTTGCTGTCGCGTCGTTCAAATATCTAGGCGTAACATTGCAGAGCGATATGAAATGGAACGAGCATGTAAGGACAGTTGTGAGTAAGGCGGACAGCAGAGCGATATGAAATGGAACGAGCATGTAAAAACAGTTGTGAGTAAGGCAGACAGCCGACTTCGGTTTATTGGGAGAATTTTGGGAAGATGTACTTCACCTGTAAAGGATACCGCGTATAAAACGCTTGTACGACCATGTCTTGAGTATTGCTCAAGTATTTGGGACCCGCAGCAGATCGGTTTGAAGGAAGCCATAGAGGCGGTTCAGAGACGAGCAGCTAGATTTATTACCGGTAGGTTCGACCAATGCGCGAGTGTCATGGAAATGCTCCGGCAACTCAATTGGGGATCGCTGGAGGAAAGACGACGTTCTTTTCGTGAATTTCTGTTAAGTAAATTTAGAGGGCCGGAATTTGAAGCTGAGTGTAGTACGATCTTGTTGCCGCCTACTTACATTTCGCGTAAAGATCACAAAGACAAGATAAGAGAAATTAGGGCTCGTACGGAGGCATATAGGCATTCTGTTTTTCCTCTTTCAATTTGGGAGTGAAATAGGAAAGGAAATGCCTAGTAGTGGTACAGTGTACCCTCCGCCACGCACCTTACGGTGAATTGCGGAGTATGTATGTAGATGTAGATGTAGTATGACTGCCACTTTCTTACATCTTGGAGTGAGGAACCGCCATTGGTAGTGAATAATATGTCTCTAAAGGCAATATCCCAGAGCGGTATTAGTTTTACTTTTCCATTTACTTTGCCTGCAAAGAAAATTCTACCAGAGTTGTTTGCCTGGTAACAAACGCACTGGAATTTCAATACATGCGTGTAACTGATGAAGCACGCCTATACTCCGCTGTGTAAAATATTCGCTACAGTAATTTCAAACGTCAAACGGTTTACCATAAACGTCCTTGGAGTGCGGGGAACTTTTAAAAGGCAGTGACTAGCATGAAAAATGCTTGTGCACCAGCCAAAGCCGTTTCCACGAGAGAAATGTGCTGGGAGAGTAGTAAACAGCTGACCGGTGCTTTGCGCGAGCAAGAATGATGTGTCTCGGTGAAGAGAGGCATGCCCGCAGACCTCCAAAGGGCACAAAATAAACCGCGCCGAACAGTCTGACGTAAGGACAATGCTTACAGCACGAACCTCGTTTTTTCCAGATTTTTAAACTGTTTTTGTACTAGAAAACTTTTCCAATTGCATGTTGCCTAGGTGTCCGCTTAATCGAAGGGTGTGGATGAGAGACAAGGGACGCATCTGCTCTTTCTTCTATTCTTGTTATCTTCATGTGTAACGTAGTGTCCGTGTGTCTGTTTACGTGTTTTTATTGCATACAATACACAGTTCGGTTCCGATCTTCATGAAATGTTGCACACCTGATCTTCAAAGCAAGAGTAAGGTCACCGTCAACGTAAAATTTTGTATTGTGCATGGTGGAGGGCACTTTACCTACGGACTTGGACAAAATCTACGGTTTTAGTCCGATCTTAATGAAATGTTGCAAACTGTGGAGGATACCTTGCAATAAACGAAGACACCGCATCACCCATCCGTGATATTTAATAAAGTTAAGGATTTTTCACAGAAGGAAGAAGCTATGGACTCAGGAGGTGGAGGAGCCGATCGACACAGAGACGAGGAGATGACTGGCTTAGATAGGGGAAGGTGGGAGGGGTAGCAGAAGATGAACAGAGAGAGGAGAGGAGGAGAAGGAAAGAGAAGGTGGGTGGAGAGAATAAACGGAAGATGGACTAATCTGAGTTAGGGCTGGAAGAACTAAGTAGCTGTGCGACGCCGGGTTTTCTTCACGTCAATTGAGGCATCGAGAGGCCAAGAGGGATAAGTGCAAAATCTGCAGGAACATATAGTTAACGCACAGAAAACTGTTGTAGGCAAAGTGTATATGTGTGAATTCAACAGGTGCTAATATAGTGGGAGATACGTGGAGTATGAAAATAATCAAACGATATCTTTCGCAGACAATAGAAATAGATTAAGAAAACGCCAGCCATGATCGTGTGGACGTTCAGGAATTCTTCTTTCGTTTGGCTAGCTTCCTTCCTTAACTTGGAAGGCACTTCAGACAAATATCTTGAATAAAAGCTGCCAGTAATACAAAAGATGGAAGTCCGGTGATTGCCGCGCGATCTGAGGCGCCATGTCAAGGATTGCGTGGCCGCTCCAGCCGGGAGGTTTGAGTCCTCCCTCGTGCATAAGTTATTGTAAGTAGTGAGTACGTTTAGGGACCAATGACCTGACTAGCTTGGACCCTTGGAGATTATATAACATGGGTTACACAGGAAAAGTAATGTCGCCTTTTTAAAGACAAGTGGTATGGCTTTTGATAAAAAAGATCTTAAATCTAAGTCAGCGTTGAGCAGCCAATCCTACCAAATTATCAAAATTCAATGATCTGTACTAGCTTCTGAATTTCAATCGCCAATTCTGCAAAGTGCTAAAAAAGGAGAGAATGGAACAGAAGACAAACAAAAGCCGATGAAAGGAATTGTAGTGAGTATGTGAAGGACCAGATCAAATTTACTTTATTGATTCCTATCATGATGAAAAGAAAGACAAACGTTGTTGTGTATCATGTATTTGTATTTAAAGTACTTAATAAAACAAATTGGTGTGCTAATACTTTTCCTTTGTTGTATTATTATCGCAATAATATTACAAGAATTATTCTAAAATATACTGACGAGTTAATTGTTTCTAGACCAAGTGCAGCATATCTTCAGATATACTGCAAGATCAATACTATTGGTTAAATAACGTTAATTTTTTGGTAAGAGAGAAACTTTGCATGATGACAGAATATAACGTTGTAGTATAAAACATTGATCAAGAATTAATTATCACCTCTAAAGTTTGACCGTAATTTTCTCATAATGTAAGAAGTCTCTTTTTCCTCTAGATGCTTCAAATATAATAATGAGTAATTACAACGTTGCTGCCGTACATGCTACAAACATAACCTCACAATTTACTCAATACAGGGAAGAAAAACTCCACCCACCCTCTCAATGTCGATTGTCAACTTGTTGCTTAAGATCTTTCTCAAAATGCACTGGAGCCCCAATATGCCACGCAAAGATGATTTTCTATTTGTTTCCATCTGATGACCTCAGGTGCCTACACAGGCCATGTTCGCTGCCTTCTGTGGTCTGATACTCAATATAAAATTCATCTTATTTCGAATAGCCTGTACCAGGAACTCTGTGTCCCAGGAGAAATGGTCAATAATCATAGATACAATGGGAACTATCACTCGACACAAAAAACTTTAGTTATCAGGTATCTAAATTACGAAACTTTCGAACTATGGGCACTTCATTTACGATACTGTGAATAAATGTTTTCTACTGAAACCTATTTGCTCTCCCTACTGTAAGGCAACGCTCTGGAATACAAATATAACCGAACTGTTAATTAAGTAATTCAAGAGAATAAACAGGGAATGCCGACGATACACTTACATGGATATGCAGAAGGCATGGCAAGTATAATTATAAATTTATTCAACGCGAATAGTATAAAACCTAACGTCACCTGGTCGATTATTCCACACTTGACGATTAGTGACCATGACATCAGTACTACAGACTTTCACGACAAGATTACAGGCCACGGTCATTACTAGAAAAGCCTAAGGGAACAAAACCAGAATGCACATACTGCAGGAGCTCAACAATTACATGAACTACTATACTCATTGTGTCATGTACAAATTAACTGATATAATACAGAACGCACAAAACATGCTACTCCAAGAATATCAAGAAACTAGGTACAAAAGAACCTGGGTCTCTTAACTAACCGTACTATGACAGGACGCCAGACTCAAGAGTAAACTTTATCAAATATCGGTTACGGTACCGCCAGAGAGAGTATAAGAACAACTGAAGAGATCTTTAAGAAATTACTACCGACCACAAGGTAAAAGCACTAGGTGGAACAGCCTCAAAACAATTGCAACCTATACAAAATAATCGCTTGGGAAAATAAGTCCCCGTTGTTCTGTCAACACTGAAGCAGTGTGACGATACATTAAGACGAAATGGGAGAAATATAGCGTGTTCTTCCTGACCACGCTTCTGTCAGGCAATGAACCAATTCAAGATACACTACACAACACAGGTTAAGACACTAATTAAACCGGGAGTATAAATGTAAACAGATACATATCCGTTCTGACGAGGTGAGGACGTGATTACAATACCCAGAGTAAAGAACAAGCAGGCTCTGGCACCGAACATTACATTCAGAAACATTACAAGAGGCCGCACAAAGATCGGATCCTACCACAGCGCTCCCTGTGAATCAACAGTATGTTTTGTGATAAATGTTTGGGCAAACACTCATCCGTGCGAAGAACAGGGTAACTGTTTGGAGCGAACAGAGGAGCGTGGCCCTGAAGCTGTTGAGGGCATTCAGTGCCACATCAAGGGGGCTGGCTGTGACGTTCGGTGTATTTCCAATCCATATAACCGTCAAATATCGATCGACACCTATTCGCTGTAAACATGAAGCCCTATAAAGTCAGGCAAATCACGGGGAAAAAGTCGAGCAGAATGGCAACTACACTCTGGTTGGACATCGAGCAGCGAGAGCGGGAAGGAAGTAACAAAGGTCGCAAGATGTACACCTTTAGCGAGCGACGTGGTGCAGAGGTAATACGCTAGATCCAGGCAACTGGAGGGATAACTCTTTTGAAAGGGCACGGTCGATTTCTTTCCTTAGCCTTAGAAAAAAATATGGACAACTGTGTGTTTCGTCTCTAATGATCACGATGTCGACGTAAGTTAAACCCCAATCTTCCTTCCACCTTTCTTGTACATCTCTTTCTCCAATGAAGCACGTTTCTCCGCTACGTGACTTGGTTCGCGTCCTAACAGTGGGCGTACTCTTATCCAGTACATTTGCAGCGGATTTCACTTCTCCTCCTGAAGCTCTGCAATGTTAGCAGTATAGCGAAACGTACCAGACATCACCACGGAGACGTTACAAGAAGTGCTCAGGGAGCAGTACATGGGAATTAATAAGCAAACACACAGGTCAAATCTTGAAAATAAAGCACAGCATCTATAAACGACTGACAACTGGGGATCGGATTTTAGAATTTCTTTATATTTATAGTATGTGAAGTTCAGAACGTAAATAATAATCAGTCAAAGCCATTCGACGCAACTCTCAAACATTCTACAGAAAATCGACTTTGAAGTTTTGCAAAGTATACGGAAGTACCAATAATGAAAGAAGTGGCCGTTACCTGTCGGTTTGGCTCAGGTGGCAGCGTTCTGGCCTCACAGTCAAACAGTCAGGAGTTCGATTCCCAATATGCCACACATATTTTTCGTTTTTGAATTCAGTTATATAAAACATTTTGGGATCTCTAGTTTCACGTGATGTGTTAGTTTTTGTTTCTGTGTATGTAGACGAGCTGAAAATCTTGTCGTCACGAAAAACGATGGCTGATTAGGTTATCTGCTTGGAAAGCCATTAGCAGCTATGGAGATGACTTTCCAAAAACAGTGTCGTAGCTCTTCACAAACTGAACAATAAAAGACTACCGTCGTCAACTAATGTTGAAGCCAATACTATAAGAAAATGTAACTTATGTGTTTTTGATACAAACCATCATCATTAACAACCTTCTATGAAATATAGAAAATTGCGAATAAACAAAAATACGTGCAGTTTTCGTGAAAATTGCCATTAGATATGAAAATTCGAGACACCGAAGAAAAATAAATAATCTGACCTGTCAGGATTCGAACCACCAAACTTAGGGTTGGGAAGCTTGAACGCTACCACCTAAGCTACTACTATATACCCTACAACCGTTTTAATTATTGGTACTTAGGTGTACTTGGAAAACTTGAAAATCGATTTTCACGAGAATTTTTGAGAGTTGCGTCGAATTGCTTTGGCTGATAGTTATTTGAGTTCGCAACTTCCGTACTATAATTATCAAAAATTCTAAAATCCGTCACCCATGTGGTCTCCTTGTGAGACAATATCGACATCCAGTCTGACGACAGCGACAGGCTTACGTCATAAAGACTCAGCACAACCGACTTCTCTGACAATAACACTAACGACGAAACAAACGAAGAATAGCATGTACATAAGGCAGACACGACATATACGTCACTAAACGATAGTAGAATAACGCACACACAATTGTGAATATAAATGTGTTAATAGGTTAAGTAAGAGAAATAGTGGCCGGTTATTATACCAGGAGCCACTTAAAAAATTTTATTGGACTAAAAAAAACGACGTTAACACAACTAAGCTACGTAAATAACACACATAGTGTTTAAAACCACTTCCCTGAACAGCATTGGTTACGAGACAACTATCTTCTTTTCATTGTCTTTGAAAAGTAATGTATACAGGGTGTTTCACTAAGTGTGTTTGCCTCTGTAACTTATAAAATAATAGGTGACGCGAAATTTTAATGCGGTAGGTCAACACAAGAAATGTTACACTTTCTGCGGAGCTATGAACATATTTTATCGTATCATTTTCCAAAGAGTTACACCACAAAGATATAATTTTTTTAAATGGAACAATAGTTTTTTCTATCGTGTATTGGATTCGTTTAAACCAGCTGCGTCCAAATCAATTTAAACTACATTCCTATCACTGTTAGTTTGGGTGCTACAACCCATCAAAGTTCCGGGGGCGGAGGCTGCGATAGCGTAGCTGACTGGCCGAGTGGCTATCCCCTGGGGCACGGCCCACTGTCTCATGACCACCAGCCAGTCAGCTACGCTGTCGTATGTATATACATATATCAGGATTTCTTGTGTTATGATTTCAATAAGCAATCACAGCTTTATCTTCTAGGACAGAAGAAGTGCAGCGGCCCCACTTGTGAGTGGAGCAGCGTGGTCAGTGCCGGCCACGGGGTCAGCTGAGGAGTCAAATTTCGCTGTTCGGTGGGGGCCCTGGATACAGGCTGAGTGCATTCAGTGCAGCATAAGTTCTGTCCGTAGGCTGCTTTGATAAAATAATGCAGCCTTTCTATATTTTTGGAGGAAGTAGGATGTACCAGAACAAAAAAAAAAAAAAAAAATAGTCTCAGAAATACTGCCTGAAAAATGCCTAGCTACTAGCAATTCGGTACTATGTAAGAAACCTCTTGTGTTTCCATTTGCTGACATGTAGTAGTATGGACCACGATTAAAACGACCTTCATTCATTTGAAACTTCTAAATTCGAAACACACTGCCAACGGATCGTTGTCTGCTTTCAGTTGCTTTGTGTGGATGTGAGCGTCTTTGGCACATAGGCATGAGTCGTTCAGTACCGACATCAATATAAAGTGTGAATAGCCAGAACCAAGAAACTAAAACGTTCAAATGTTTTTAATAATAAGGGATAAAACTGATAAGTTCATCTGTCGTTACACTTAGAAACTACTTATGCTACCTTACACCGAGAGACTGTAAGCTACGGCGGGAGCAGCCGCGCAACCCGTGAGGTGGGCATTTCCGCACGGCAACCAGGAGACGAGGTGGTGAAAATGAAAGCCGCAACTGTGTGAAAGAAGGCGCACACGCTGCCCAATCTGTGCTGCACATCTTTCTTTCACTTCTACTTTAGTGGTTTCCTGACATTACCTGCTGGTGTGGAGGATCTCAGAATAATAATTTAATTTTAACAAAAAACCTTCCCACTTTTGTAAGTCTTTTATGTTGTGGGTAGTGATCTCCAGTCCCCTCTGTTTATCAAGTGTCCGCAGTATTCAGTTTTCCTCTCGAAAAGACTGAAGTTTCAGTAGATAGTCCTGATACCCAGCTCTCGTCATAAATAAGTAGTCTAGGTAGCTATTGCCTAGTAAAAAGGAGGACCGGGATTCGAATCCCGTCTGAGAACAAATTTTCTACTTTCCCCGTTGATTTATTTCGATGCCCACTGGCAGCTGGCGTCGAAAACACATTTGTGTGCTATAAAATACTGGCCACCTCATGTACACACAGATACCATATCCATGCTCAGACATCAACGGAAAGTATGTTCCACAAAAAGAAACCACACACTGTGAGCTATGCAGAAACTGTTGCGTTCTGAAGATAGGAGTGGTCGGTTTTAATGTTTTACACCAGGGTTGCTGCAAATCTCCACCTCGGCTCCTACAGAGGCGCAAGAATTATTATGGACCTAACATATGATAAGAAAGACTGCGCGCCAAATTTTACTTTCCAATCTCGGTTTTTTAATGTTTAGGATAGACATTGCAGTTTTAATGTTTTGTTCACTGATGGCTTCAAACCAGGGGACGGTGTAGGCTGTTCTCTAGTGTTCCCCGAATTTTATTTCACGATTCTATTTCGCCGTGAATGTGCTGTATAAATTTTAGTTATCCATCCTATCGTGAAGGCGCTGGACTATAAGAGGCGTTTTAACGACAAAGAGTTCCTCGTATGTTCCGATTGCCTTTTTGACGCGCAATCAACGTACATGTACAAAAAATGTTCAAATGTTTGTAGAGCTTATGGGACTTGATTACGGGGCCATCAGTCCCTAAACTTACAAACTACTTATGAACTAGCTAAGACTATAGACGGCACAAATATCCATGACCGAGGGGGGATTCGAACCCCCGACCGTAGTGGCCGTGCAGACCGTGACTGAAGCGCCTCAGTCCTCTCGGCCACCGCGGCCGGCATACATGTACACAGCAGAGAAGCTAGTCCAACTAATACAAGACAATCTGCAGTTTCTTCAACAGTGTGGGAAGCAGGTGTCATTCAGTTTGGCATCGGAGCACAAAGGAATTTGGTGAAATGAATAAGCAAACCGAACTGCAAGGAGTTCTAAAGGGATTATAAGGCACTCCCTTGCAGGCTGTCAGTGATTGCCCTGTCCCATTAGGGAACCACGCAGCCGTGCCGTCTCGAGACTCACGTTACGGGTCGCGCTGCCATTCCCGCCGGAGGTTCGAGTCCTGCCTCAGGCATGTGTGTGTGTGTGTGTGTGTGTTGTCTTTAGAAGACGTTAGATTAAGTAGTTTTAAGCCTAGGGACCGATGACCAGAGTAACTCGGTCCCAACCGGCCGCGGTGGCCAAGGCGACTGAGGGCCGCGGTAGAGTAGCCGAGCGGTCTATAGCACCTCGCTGCGGAGCGCGCGGTTGCTCGCCGTGGAGGTTCGAGTCCTCCCTGGGGCATGGGTGTGTGTGTTTGTCCGTAGGTTAGTTTACCTAGGTTTAAGTAGTTTGTAAGCTACGGACTGATGACCACGCAGTTTGGTCCGATAGATTTACAGACATTTGAACATTTGGGGACTGAGGCGCGCCAGTCACGGTCTGCACGGTCACAACGGTCGGGGAGTCGAATCCCCCCTCGGGCATGGATATTTGTGCCGTCCTTAGTATTAGGTAGTTCATAAGTAGTTTGTAAGTTTAGGGACTGATGACTCCGTAGTTAAGTCCCATAAGCTCTGCAAACATTTGAACATTTGAACTCGGTCTCACAGAATTACAAACATTTTAACATCTTTGTAAGCCACGCAGTTGTTGAGGGAGGAGTGGCTGGCAGTGAGGGACAAAGAGCTGCGACTGCGGCCGTGAAGAGCCTCATGGCAGAATGAAGTCCTCCAGAGCCACCACCTCCCCCGATACATGGCTTCCTGCTGCAACGAGAGGACCCTGTACTCTGTGAGCTGTGTGCACTGAAACTCTGTGTACGTTCTAAATATTAAAAATATTTGAGATAATGCTGATGAGTTGGATAATCAATCCCATAATGATCAAATACATTATTAGAAGTGTACCGTCGCGTGTTCAAATGTTTGTAATTCTATGGGACCAAACTACGTTGGTCATCAGTCCCCAGCCTTACGAACTACTTAAACTTAGTAAAACAAACCTAAGGATAACACACGCATCCATGCCCGAGGGAGGATTTGAACCTCCGACGCGGAAGGCCGCACGATCCGTAACGTGGCGCTCCAGACCGCTCGGCTACTCCCGCGCGGCGGTTGCGTGTTCGATCACGCTCACTTCTAGGAATTAATCCGTCTCTTTTCTCTTCTATGAGCTGTGGCTAAATTGGTGATTCGAAAAATGCAGAGTTTCACCGTGGTTTAGAATCCATGTTGAATTGTAGGCACCCCTATAGCTTTCTGAGTAAGTCAGTTTATATATGGGAGGAATGCAACGGCATAGCAACACTAAACAGGACTATACGTAGTGAAGCACTATTGGTGTTCACCGAGCGAGGTGGCGCAGTGGTAACACTATGGACTCGCATTCGGGAGGACGATGGTTCAAATCCACCTCCGGTGATCCATATTTAGGTTTTCTGTGATTTACCTAAATCACTCTAGGCAAATGCCGGGATGGTTCCTTTCAAAGGGCACGGCTGATTTCCTTCCTCAAACAATCCGATCGTGAGCTTCGCATCGAAGGACCACGCTGTCGACGGGGCGTTGAACACTAATCCTCCTTCCTTCCTAGTGTGGTGTTCAAACCAATCTTCGCTCTGTTGCTGCTTGACCTCTAGCTCGCTGCATGGCAATCACGTCGATTACAACGGGCGGTTATAATTAAACTGGCGCGCAGTTGCTCCCCATCGGAGGTTCGAGTCCTCCGTCGAGCTTATATATATATATATATATATATATATATATATATATATATATATATATATATATATATATATATATGTGTGTGTGTGTGTGTGTGTGTTTACCTTAGGTTAGTTTAAGTTAACTTAATTACTTTGTAAGCCTATGAATTGATAACAAGAGCAGTTAAGTCCCATAGATTTACAAACATTTGAAGTTTTAAGCAGCCCGATTTAGATAAGTTTCCTGGTTTTGAACGTTTCCTGTTGATTGTTTGGTGACGCTTGTTGGTGTCGTTTGTAAAGTGATTATTGGTGTTAAAAATACTGCAGTTCTCCGTACGACCTGCAGTGGCCACCGGCAAGAAATAGAAATAGCTAGCACTGCTGTTACAGTTGATTTATCGTAGCGCCAGCAACAGCAGTGCTGCACTGCGGAATATCACTGACAGAAACAGCTTCGTATAGGTCCCATGTTAATATATGGGATAAGGGATTTCATGAAGAAATTTGAAGAAACAGGTGAATTAAATGTTGCAGCAGGGAGATGGAGGCGTCACATTTCTGTGGCGGCTTATGATGTAGCCGACAGGTCAGCACAGCCTGTGATTGAGCTGTGACACGGGAACTGTCTCTCCCCTGGTTAACATCTCAAAAGATTTTGCAGCGCATTTTACATTGGTACCCTTCAAGATTAATAATGGGCGCAAAATGCTGTTCCATGATACACTACTACAACGCCTTGACTGTCGTTCTGCGGCTAGCATGGAAGTGAATGATTTATTATTTTGGTGTGGTGTCTGTTATTTCAGACATGTTCGAAAGAACAGACACCACACCAAAATAATAAGTATTTAGACGCGACGACGGCTTCAGCTTCAATTACTTCACCGCAGATGCAGTCATACGTTGGACCTCGCACGGGAATCCGTAATGGCGAGTGTAAGAGGGCATGGACGATAGGGGCGTTACAGCCATAGCGTGCGACTTGTGGGAATTTGAGACGGACGGGACGCGAGCACGGGTGGCCAAATGGTTAAGGCGACCCCTGGCCCAAAGCGGGAGACCCGGGTTCGATTCCCGGTCCGGCTCACATTTTCACTTGTCGCCATTGTTTCATTTCAAGCCGGCCGCGGTGGCCGAGGGGACTGAGGTGCTCCAGTCACGGTCTGCACGGCCATTACGGTCGGGGGTTCGAATCCCCCCTCGGGCATCGATATTTGTGCCGTCCTTAGTATAAGGTAGTTGATAAGTAGTTTGTAAGTTTAGGGACTGATGACCCCGTAGTTAAGTCCCATAAGCTTAACAAACATTTGAACATTTTTTTCATTTCAATTCCCTAAAAAGAAGTAGCTGTCAATCCTTTCCTTCCTAATCCTTCTTCCTTCCTCTCCTTTATCATTAATTTGCAAAAGGAAATGAATGACATGAGGCCACGTAATATTGTTTGGACGGACAAGGGCCGGCCGCGGTGGCCGAGGTGACTGAGGCGCTCCAGTCACGGTCAGCACGGCCACTACGGTCGGGGGTTCGAATCCCCCCTCGGGCATGGATATTTGTGCCGTCCTAGTTCGTAAGTAGTTCATAAGTAGTTTGTAAGTTTAGGGACTGATGACCCCGTAGTTAAGTCCCATAAGCTTAACAAATATTTGAACATTTTTGGACGGACAAGGCACATTTTACTCGGCATGGTGCCATTAATTCCCAAGCCTGTTGCCAATGTTGCTCTAATTTTTCGGTCCGTTCTGTTACCCTTCTTACATAGACATAGTGGTTTTTACATAGTTCTCAAATGTTTGCAGGCCTAAGGGACCAAATTACCTCGGTCATTGGTCGCTAGATATACAAACTACTTAAACTAACTTATCCTACGTATGACACACACACACACACACACATACATACACCACACACACACACACACACACACACACACACACATACACCCTTGCCCGAGGGAGGACTCGAACCTCCGGCGGGAGCGACGGCGCACACGGCAACATAACGCTCCAGAACGCACGGCCATTCCCACGCGGCCGCGGCCATACACGTATCACCTTCCTTTATTTCCAGTCGCTTAGGACTTCATACTGAGCTAAAGATTGGCGATAAATGCAAGCTAAGTAAGGGCCAATACCACAGATTACTACTGTAAAACGAATTTGAATTCCATTCGCACCTCGCAACTTACTTGTTTTCAGCTCTCTGAGGGTATTCTCTACATTACGGCTGCCTACTACTGTGTCCCACATTCTGGAGTCTGTGCGATGGCCACAAGGTGGTATTTTGTACGATTCTACTACGTGAATGATTTCTTAGACGAGAAATTCTGAAATTCAGCTTTACTTCGACAGCTTTAGATTGTCACACCACACCAACCAGAAAATATCTGAACTGAAGTCTTCCAACCGCTTTGGGATTTTACGTAGGATCAGCTTTTCTCGGTTCTCGCAAAAGTCTTTTGCTAATGTGTGACGTCGTAGATACATGCTTCGTGCATATAACTCTTTGCAGACTCACGAATCTCAACCAACTTTCACCGCTTTTCACTAGTCCTTATACTTTTTTTTTACCGATATGGCAACGGTCATTGGTTCCTCAGCATTTTGTGAATATTTTCACGGAAGCACGGTGCGCCTTTTTTGTATTTTTAGCTGTCAACAAGGCGAGTGTGGTGAATTTTTAAACTTTTATGAAGAGTGTGGGCTCCTGCCTAAGCTTTTAAGCTGGAAATTTTTGTGTGTTGCAGAGTGCCTCGCAGATTTGTTTGTTTATTTATTTATTTCTCTTTTCTTCTCTTCAGCGATCGACCAGCCACAGCTGTCTGCTGTCTTCTTTTACTTCTTTGCCTCGCTTTTTTATCGTACCTTTTTCATCTTACAGTGCACGTAAGAGCTCCTGTGTGTGTGTGTGTGTGTGTGTGTGTGTGTGTGTGTGTTGGTGTGTATATATATGTGTGGGTGGCATGGGTCGTGGGTGTGTTTATGTGTAAGTGCTCTCGAACTCTTAAGAGTGTTGCGTCCTTTAATCACACTCGTATCGTAACACTGTAATACAAGCACTAAAGAACATGCTGTCGTGGAGTAACACGAATAAAACGTCGTCGTCATCATCATCATCATCAGCAGAATCAAGAGCAGCACCAGCAGTAGCAGAATTTTTTAATATTAATACTGTAACGTGTTATTAATAGGAAAGTTCAAGTGACGGACAGAGGATTCTAGCCGCGGTGGAGTAGCAGAGCGGTCTAAAGCGCCTCGCTGCGGAGCGCGCGGTTGCTCGCCGTGGAGGTTCGAGTCCTCCCTGGGGCATGGGTGTGTATTGTGTTGTCCTTAGGTTAGTTTACCTAGCTTTAAGTAGTTTGTAATCTACGGACTGATGACCACGCAGTTTGGTCCGATAGATTTACAGACATTTGAACATTTTTTGAGGAGTCTAGCTATACTTTTCACAGCTAAATAGAAAATTTGAAGTGTATGTTGGCGGAAGTAAAGGCAATGCTCATTGTAAATGTGTATAATCAATACATGCGATGTAAAAATTTATTAATTAATAGTATAAATCACGTAGTATATATGGAAGTAATATTTTCCCCCTCTACTCTGCATAACGCGCCGGCTGCTGCGTTGTATTGGGCAGTCAGAGTGCACAGCGGGGCGATCTGCCTGGGGCTGCTCACCACTGCTCTGTTTGACTGCGCCGTAATTTGTGTGGGTGTCGGCAGATCATCTCGTCACGACACCACAATCACTTTAACGAGATCGCTAAAGCTGGCCTGCTAGTGCGTCTGCCTACCAGCAAATTCTCACCTGCGCCGCGTACGTGATTTTACTCAGCCTGACATGTGCCTGTCACTCCAACACTACTGGGACCTGCCCATAACTGAGTGCTGCAGCAAAACACTCTACGAGGACCCTGGCAGATTAATGCTCGACCATTATTATAGCCACATTACATTTCAGCGACATCCCGAGCTCATAACGCAGCCACCTACATAAAGACGGAATTACACTTCACGAAGTAACCTTAACCTAAAAGCAACTTGATATCCGGTAGAATACCAGCCAACTCGAAGATGTCTGGAGAACGGCGGGAAAGTCTGAAGAATTACAGTAGGACACTGGCTGCAAGCAAAGCAACAGGAGAGGAATGATTAGCGATTTCCAAAAAGAGTCGGTTGTGCTATAACATAATGATGATGGGGCGTGACATACACTATGTCAGTGGTTTTCAACCTTCATGAACCCGCGACTACCTTTCCGTGTAAAAATGTCCGGCGCCCCCCCCCCCCCCCCAGGTCCGTAATAAAGCTATGTCATTGATTCCAAAGGCAAAGTTTTTTTAATTTTCTTTCTTAGATATATCTAAGATCATCGCAACCATTTAAGTCAGGTGAAAGTTTCAGAAACGGAAACTAATCAAAACTGAAAGAAAATACTTTATGATTACAAATATTTGATGTATGGTTTTTCTGTCATGAATAATAAATCTCAATGTGTAATTTGTGGCAACGTGTTGTCATATGAGAATATAAAACCATCAAAGCTGATGAATCAGTCCTTAGTATTTCACTGATGCACATCAACTTTCGATTTCTTCAAAACGTTACTGAAAATCTTTAACCACTTGCAAACTAGTATAATCCAGTAATAAAACGGTATTGTTATTAGTTGAGTAAAAATAATACTAAATTTTAAACTCGCTTCCAGCTGCAACCTACTATGATCCAGTAGTAAAATGGTATTGTTATGTATTGATTGAAAATAGTATTAAGTTAGTGATTAATCGTTTTTCTGACATAACAACTGTTAAGTCGCTTAATGAACAAGTTATCGTGAGGTGGAAAAATGGCTTCATTGTTTCACTTCTCGGTCGGTCCGTCATCAAAAATCAAAAGTGCCAGAGATACATCTTATACCTGTAACAATTGATGTCTGATTAAGGGCTACACGAAAAGTTTCCCAAGACAGTTAATTTTCCACCCACGGATGACTTGTTAATTAAGCGACTTTCACGGAACCCTGACACTTCCGTGTGTTACCTGGCCATAGTAAGTGAACGTCACGACTCTTAGGTTTGCTGTCGAGCATGCTGCTAGAGCACCCGGCGAACGCTACCCCGCGAGCAAGACTTTCCCACCCCCCAGGAGGTCACGACCCACAGGTTGGATATCAGCGACCTTAGTCGTCAGGAGACATCGTGAGAGAGAAGAATGGGGCTCTCTGCGAATCTGATGGACTTCGAACGTGGTCAGGTGTTTGGGTGTCACTTGTGTCAGAAGTTTGTACGCGATATTTCCACACTCATAAAAATCCCAAGCTCCACTGTATCTGATGTGATGTTGTTGTTGTGGTCTTCATTCCGCAGACCGGTTTGATGCAGCTCTCGACGCTACCCTGTCCTGTGCAAGTCTCTTCATCTGCGAATACGTTCAGCAACCTACATCCTTTTCAATCTGCTTACTGTATTCGTCCCTCGGTCTCCCTCTGCGATTTTTACCCCACACACTTCCTTCTAATGCTCAGTCCTTGATGTCTCAGAATGTGTCCAACCAATCTATCCCTTCTCTTAGTCAGGATGTGCCAGAAACTCCATCTCTCCCCTATTCGGTTAAGCACCTCCTCATTAGTTAGGTGATATACCCATCTAATCTTCATCATTCGTCTGTAGCACCACATTTGAAAAGCTTCTATAATCTTTTTGTCTGAACTGCTTATCGTCCACGTTTCACTGCCATACAATGCTACACTCCAGACAAATGCTTTCAAGAAGGACTTCCTAATATTTAAATTAATATTGAGTGTTAACAAATTTCGCTTCTTCAGAAACGCTTTTCGTCCCATAGAAATTCTGAATTTTATATCTTCTTTACTTCGGTCATCATAAGTAAAATAACAAAACTCATCTACTACTTTTATTGTCTCATTACCTAATCTAATTCCTTCAGCATCGCCTGATTTTCTGACATTACATTCCATTACTTTCGTTTTACTCTTGTTAATGTTCATCTTATGATATTAAAGTGGTATATATGATGTGATATGAATGTGGAAACGTGAAGGGACACGTACAGTACGAAAGCGTACAAGCCGACCTCGTCTATTTACCGACAGAGACTGTCGGCAGTTGAAGAGGGTCCTACAGCGTAATAGGCAGGCATCTATCCAGACCATCACACAGGAAACTGAATAAGAATCCACCGCAAGTACTATGACTGGCGGGAGGTGAGGAAACGTGGATGTCATGTCCAAATGTTTGTCAAGCTTAAAGGGACTTAACTGCGAGGTCATCAGTCCCTAAACGGACAAACTACTTATTAACTACCTTATACTAAAGACAACACAAACATCCATCCGCGAGGGGGGATTCGAACCCCCGACCGTTGCGGCCGTGCAGACTGTGACTGGCGCGCCGCAGACCGCTCGGCCACCGCGGCCGGCTGGATGTCACGGTCGAGCGGCTGCCCGTAAGCCACACATCACGCATGTCAGTGCTAAACGACCCTTCGCTTGTTGTAAGGAACGTAAACATTGGACTATTCAACAGTGGAAAAACGTTGTGTGCAGTGACGAATCACGGTACAGAATGTGGCGACGTCATATGGCAGCGTGTGTAGTAGCAACAGTGAACGGCGGAGGCGGTGGTGTTAGGGAGGGGGCTGCTACTCCTTGTTGTGCCACTGCCACAGCACAGGCCTGCACTCATGTTTTAAGCTCCTTCTTGCTTGTTCCATTGTTGAAGAGCCATTCGGGGACAGCGATTGTATCTTTCAACACGGCCTGTGGCGGAGTGTTTACACGACAATAACATCTCTGTAATGGACTGCCCTGCAAAAAGTCCTGTCTCGAATCCTGCAGAATGCCTGTGGGATGTTTTGAAACGCAGACTTCGTGTCACGCCTCACCGACCTTCATCGATATCTCTCCTCAGTGTAACACTCCGTGAAGAATTGTCTGCCATTCCCCAAGATACCTCCGAGCACGTTATTGAACGTATGCCTTCCAGAGTGGAAGCTGTAAAAGGGTGGGGCAACACCATATTGAATTCCAGCATTACCGACGGAGGGCGACAAGAACTTGATACTTTTGATCACTTAAAGTATTTGCGTAGAAAGGTAACAGCAAAACAGCAAACAGACAATATTTGTTTCTCAAATCCTTATTTTATGTAGATTGTGGTGTATGATCTGTAGCGATGCCGAACATGTTCGTTGGAGTGGAAGGGAACAGTGTGATTGCGAATCGATCATTGTTACTGTGGCGCAGTTATTGTTTTGACATTACTTTTGAAAATGGAAACCCCTTCTGGGACTGACGTATAATTTTTTTTAAACAATTACAGTACAACTCCCTAAAATACGCTATACTTCAGTAGATTTCAGACATTGCTCACATGGTTGTTTGTCCCATAAGCTATACAAACAAATATACAAACATTGTTGTTTCTTGTAATTCGTTTATAATAAAGATTCTAAGGATGTCTTTCTGACATGCGTGCTGTAATTACATTCACGTGACTTATGGCGATGTTATTACCAAAAGCGTCTATCCAGGACAAACGAGCCATTCTTCTATTCTTGGTTGCAAGTGGTCAAACATCGGCAGACATCCATCGGAAAATGTGTATGGAATACCATATCTGTCGAAAACATCGTGGCGAAATAGAGTGCCAAGTATCCTGATAATCGCAATTAGACGAATATCGCGAATGTTTTAATGCAGACGTGAGGACAAGTGAAGTGGGAGACACCGGACCATCCTCCCTGTAGGCCTCCCCATGAAACCACCGCGCCCTCGGAATCTGAGAAAGGGCCTTCAATAGCCGAAGATTCCTGTCGGACAAGAATTTACATTAGGCAGCTATGAACTTATACAAGTATCAGGACTCTGTTTTACAAATCAGGCATCTTCAAACACGTCAGTTGGTGGAATGTCTGCGTTAATGCTCGCTGCAATTTTGGTTGATTGCCATACCGATTCGGAATTTACAGCCGTCGAACGAAGACTTTTTGATCGCTCTTTATTTTAGTTAAATTTGTACATCTGTTTATATTAGTTGAATATTGTACAGCTATAAGTATTTTACTAAGAACAAGTTATATTACTAGTACGTATAACAAAGATTAAGCAAGTATAATTTCCGGTGTCGCTTGTCCCATATTGTTGACAACAGACTTCTGTCTATTAAGTTGTCAATATTAATACCTTCAGTCATCAATTGGTGTGTAAAACAAGTAACTACACTCTGTTTTCAGTTTTTGATATGGTGTCTGTTTTTTCGGACAAGACTGAAAGAACGGACACCATTTGTTGATATTGACGGCCGTAATTTTACAAATTCGAAATATTGAAACATTTAGACCGTTAAAACCTTTGTTGACGGACATCCACAGCTAAGATGATACATCTTTAATAAAAGGGTCCGCTTCAGCTGTTTTACTTTTTTTAAAAAGACGACCGGTTTCGCGACTTAAAGTCGCATCTTCGGGTCAAATATCTGAATAAAAAAATACCAGACTATAAGCCAGTGACAAACCAGAATAAGCCTACCTGGACAAAGGTGGAATAGAAATATACTTACAATTAAAACATAAAACCAGGGGCTTGCCAATACAATCAACAACAACCCCGGCTGTCAGAACACTTCACACAAAACATCAAGACGACAACCGCCCTCGCCGATCAGAGCACCTGATGGAGCCAGGCGGCACGGGCAGCGGCGTGGCAGGACGTAAACTGGCGCAGGAGCGCGTGGTGACAGATTGCACCGGGGGTCACGCTATATCATGTTTCGTCTGCTGTCACACCAGCTTACGTTCGTACGTCCCATTCACGTACTTTGTGTACCAAGTGCTTTTCCTTTAATTACTGTCCGCATGCGCGCCCCCTGCGCAGTGTGTCATGACGCGCTCCAGCGCCAGTTTGCGCCCAGCCACGCCGCTGCCCGTGCCGCCTGGCTCTACCGGCTGCTTTGATCGACGAGGGCGGTTGTCGCCCTGTTGTTTGTGTCAAGTGTTCTGACAACCGGGGTTCTTGTTGATTGTATTGGCAAGCCCCTGGTTTTATGTTTTAATTGTAAGTATATTTCTATTCCATCTTTGTCCAGGTAGGCTTATTCTGGTTTGTCACTGGCTTATAGTCTGCTGTTCCTTTTTTATTCAGGTATTTTACCCGAAGATGCGACTTTAAGTCGAGAAACCGGTCGTCTTTTTAAAAAAAAGTTAAACAGCTGAAGCGCACCCTTTTATTAAAGATTTAGACCGTTTCATGGCATTGAAATAAATTCAACGGCGAAGTTGAAAATTTGTGCTGGACCGGGATTCGAAACCGGAATTCCCACTTTGGGCCAGCGGTCGACTTAACCATTTATGCTATCCAGGCACGCTTCCCTTCCAACCCAAATTCTCAACTTGTAGCACAGTACGATGGTAGCGCCACTTGTCCATTTAGTTCCTCTTGCGTGGAGCCTTATACTGGATTCCCGCAAGGGATCGAGTGTATTAATGCGTCGGTACAGACATTGGCCGGCCGCGGTGGTCGAGGGGACTGAGGCGCTCCAGTCACGGTCTGCACGGCCGCTACGGTCGGGGGTTCGAATCCCCCCTCGGGCATGGGTATTTGTGCCGTCTTTAGTATAAGGTAGTTGATAAGTAGTTTGTAAGTTTAGGGACTGATGACCCCGTAGTTAAGTCCCATAAGCTTAACAAACATTTGAACATTTGAACCTAATTGGTTAAGGCGACCGCTTGCACGAAGCAGGAAATCCGGGTCCAACACAAATTTCAAATTTACCCATTGAATTTATTTCTATGCCCTGAAACGGTCGAAATATTTCAGTATTTCGAATTCGTCTTTAATCACTGTCTCCTTGACTATCAGGATCATTACACCTAGTCACTTCGCGAGGACTGTCCACTGACCCGTCCAGTTTGCGAACTTGGAAGCGCTGCTATAAAACTTTCTACATTCACGACTTTCAGAGAAACAGCCTCAACGGAAAAAAAATTTAGGGCCTTCAATTGGTTATTTGCTGTTAGTTAGCATCGCACTTTCTGTTTGGTGATACTTCCTGCCTGGACAATAAGTCTTGCAGAATTAAACTTTCACTCTCCAGCGGAGTGTGCGCTGATATGAAACTTCCTGGCAGATTAAAATTGTGTGCCTGAACCGGGACTCGAACCTGGGACCTTTGCCTTTCGCGGGCAAGCGCACTACCGACTGTGCTATCCCGACACGACTCACGATGCCGCCTCACAACTTTACTTCCGCCAGTACCTCGCCTCCTACTTTCCAAACTTCACAGAAGCTCTCCTGCGAACCTTGCAAGAGTAGCACTCCTGGAAGAAAGGATACGGCGGAGACATGGCTTAGCCACAGCCTAAGGAATGTACACAGAATGAAACTTTCACTCTGCAACGGAGAGTGCACTGATATGAAACTTCCTGGCAGATTAAAATTGTGTGCCGGAACCGGGACTCGAACCTGGGACCTTTGCCTATCGCGGGAAAGCGAAAGGGAAAGGTCCCAGGTTCGAGTCCCGGTTCCGGCACACAATTTTAATCTGCCAGGAAGTTTCAATAAGACTTGTGTTAGCAAACACATGCCATCCAGAGCAAGTGGAAATAACTTGATCTTGGCTCGGACCAGCACAAATTTAACGGAGTTCAGAGAATGTAAACCTGTATTTCCCCATTATGCTCTTAAGCGGGTCAATCTATCGCGACTTGGAAAAATTGGATACGGTATCGGTACGGTATGTGGTCAACGCAATGCTCTACCGGCCGATGTCGGGTGTCTTGAGGTTGTAACCGCTACTGCTACCCCAGGTAGCAGCCAGTTGTCCTCATGAGACTGAGTGTACCAAACCTCCCACCAATGAAACGTATCGGGAATCGAACCAGTGTCCTTCGTAAGCAGTAAGCTGTACTGGCTACTGACTGAGGAGGAGAACGGATTGATATGAGACTAGCCCATTATCTACAGGATAGTCCACGCCCTCCGAAATAACCGGGGCTGGAGCTCGCAACAGATGCTGCATTTGGAATCATCTGATGATTACACAACGAGTTACATCCCAAAGATGTTCCCGGTCTTTTTTGGTGTTGCTCGTCAGTTGGTCAGACCGAGTGTTGTACTGCAGTGGTTAGCACACTACTCGAATTCTGTAGGACGGCTGTTCAATTCTGCCTCCGGACTTGCAGATTAGGTTTTCCGTGATTTCCCTATGTCACTCGAGGCAAATGGCGGGATGATTCCTTTGAAAGTTTACACGAATTTCCTTGCGTATCAATAACAAAAAAAAAACCCTCTAAGCCCGTGCTCCGTGTCGAACGACTATGCTGCTGACGAGACGTTAAACACTAAAGTCCCTTCTTTCCTTGAATGGCTAGAAGAATGATAAACACCCATAAGAGCAGCTGGTTGTATATTTATTTCATAATAAATCGTCAAGTTGAATATACTGAAAAAGTTCTTCAACGTTTATGCCTGTCCGTAGGACGTCCACTGTGGAGCCGTACAGAGGGTAACTTGTCGGCCATGCTTGTAATGCGGGCAGCCACTGTCGCCGGCTAACACCATTGGTGCAGCGTCAGTCCCTCAGTTCCTTCCCAAGTAAAGCATTTTTCAGACGCTTCCAATCCTTTCATTACTGTTGTCTTCATGCACCCACACTAATGTCAGCTCTAATCGTAACGTCCTCTGCTGGTTTCGTGGTTCATTAATTTTTACTCCTGCAATAACAGCTAATACAACTATCAGTAATCTTCTAAAATCTGGATAATAAATTTCGCTCTCATCTTCAAGAGACATGTTATTTACCACCTCGACCTTCCGTAAGCAAAATTATCATATGTTTCCTTTCTGTTTATGTGCATATTATCATCATCATAAGTCGTTGTGCTCATTTGCGTCGTGGCCCCATGTATCAAGCGTGTCTATCTCGGACGGTTGCCAGCTTCTCTTAGTGCCTGCTGAAGAGGTAGACCGCAGGTCTTCTTCAGGTAATCTATCCATCTGCTCGCTGATCTTCCTCTTGGTCTCATGCTCACGATCTTTCCTTGCAAGATTATTTTATCTAGATTATCTCCTCCTCTTCTAGCAATATGGCCAAAGAACCGAAGAATTTACTCGATGACTCGAAAAAAAGGGAGATATTCAGTTATTCAATAATGGACACATTTGTTGTTCTTTCGGTCCGCTAGCAATTATAACCCTCCTGTAATAGAAGATCCTCTTCATATATTCATAACCCAAAAAATAGAAGTGACAATTACGTGAAAAATTTAATTTATGATTTCGAAGTTCACTTCTTTCTATTTGCACAAATCAATAAAGAGAACTTATTACGTATTATGAAAAAGTATACGAATATCATAGATACATAGTGTAGAGTGCTTGATCAACAGTCGGTATTCGATATCCCGTGTTTGATCCATGGGATATCGTGAACTCATTCCGTCTCGCTCAGCCTTTTGTAAGGCTAATTGTTTAGAGTGTGTGCGGCACCTCAGCTGATGTTCACGCTACGTTGGCGGTCAGTTCCACGCCCCGTTTGCCTTTTGCTTAATTGGCGTAACTTCTTTTTTCCTTGTTTGTTTTGTTTGATTTTTCTGTTTTCGTCCATCGTTAGTCATCAGAAATCATGCAATACTACTATGAAATTAATGAAACTGTTTGTTCGCTTTTAAACATTTTTCGTTCTTCATGATAACGTACTTACTTTACGATTATTTGGGTGGTCATAGCAGTAGATATATAAGGATTGTGTTGTTTCCTGTCTTGAGCGTACAAACCTTTGAGAGAATTTTACATTATATTACGTTTCGTGTTTATTAACAAAGCATCGTCAACGATGTTTCTATACGTGTAGCATATAAAATAGGATATTGCATTCGTATTCTAATAAAATTAAAAACAGTTCTGTTTATGAATTTCATGCACTCAGTACGTAACGAATGTATTGTCCAATTGAATTTACATTATAGACAACAGCCTTAAAAAAAGTTTAAATGTTTGTAAAGCTTATGGGACTTACAAACTACTTATAAACTAACTTATACTAAACACAGCACAAACATCCATGCCCGAGGGGGGATTCGAGCCCCCGATGGGGAACGGCCTCGCGCATCGGAGCATACCGCCTCAATTCGCTCCGCCACTCCGCCGCGGCCAACATCCTTCTTCCGAGTTGTCAGAGAAACTGAATTCGAAAAAGTTCGATTTCACTCCCATCATACGTTTCTATCTGCATTTAAGAACGAACTTTTCCTTTGTTGTATTTGGTACTCCCGAGATTCATTATACTTTTTGGAAACGTCACATATGCGGTCTAAACGTACTTTCTGCTATGATGCACTCTATTACATTTCAATATTCTAAAGACAGAAAGATAATTATATTTCCAAAGTTATTTCTTTGTAATTATACCAACAAGTGAACGTATAAGAATAAGTTATAACGCTATAGATCGGTTCAGTGCGTACTACAGAGTAGGCAGTTTTGTGCTATCGTGCAAGGAAAAATAGTAGAGTGAGGATCACAACAAAATCGGGTCGCTCAGAGGAGTTTAATAGCTTCCATGCTGTTGAAAACTGTAATGGCCAAATGGCAGTGCACGTATGCTGATGACAAGGCTGTGACCGCTCAAAGAATAACGTTTGGCCGGCCGCGGTGGCCGAGGGGACTGCTGCGCGTCAGTCACGGTCTGCACGGCCACTACGGTCGGGGGATCGAATCCCCCCTCGGGCATGGATATTTGTACCGTCCTTAGTCTTAGTTAGTTCATAAGTAGTTTGTAAGTTTAGGGACTGATGACCCCGTAGTAAAGTCCCATAAGCTAAACAAACATTTGAACATTTTAATATTCTTAAGCTGACCAAGCCGGCCGCAGTGGCCGAGCGGTTTGCGGCGTGCCAGTCACGGTCTGCACAGCCGCTGCGGTCTGGCGTTAGAATCCCCCCTTGAGCATGGATGTTTGTGCCGTCTTTGGTATTAGCAAGTTCATAAGTAGATTGTAGGCTTAGGGACTGATGACCCCGTAGTTAAGTCCCATAAGCTCTACATACATTTGAACATTTTTTAAGCTGACCAACACAAACAGGGGGGGGGGGGCGGGGGGGGGGGGGAGGTGAACCATAAGTGATTGAACAACAGCCACTGCGCTTAGTCTGTCGGCATTTGAATATGCCGCGTATGACTGGAAGAATTCGAGCCACGTGAAACTTAATGAAATCGACGTAAAGGAGCCAGCACGGATCATATCAGGATGTTTCCGGCCCACGCCGACAGAGAAGATTCACGCTCTCATACGGCGGCAAGTAGCTGCCGAGTTAGAGAGGAGAAACAACTGACAGATAATCGTCACCGTGCCGCGCGGTGGTGGCTGTGCGCCTTGCTTCGGACTGAGCAGATAAGACATCTGGATTATTTTACCATTTCAGTTCATTTTCTGTTGTCTTTACTAGACGGTAAATGTAAATGTAAATAAAAATTAAGAAATAAAATAAATAAGTAAATAAATAAAAATAATCTTAGAGGGCTGCCCAGATTGTCTGCTAGAGTATTTATGTAGATTAAGAATAGCAGAGGACGTCCTTGCGAAGCGTCATATATCACTTGTATTTTACACGAAGACTTCCCTTGTGTTACTTAGAAATGTGACCTCGCTAACAGGGAAACACCAATCCAGTCGCGCAACTAAGACCATGCTCCAAAGGCACGGAGTTAAATGAAAACATGATTGTGAGGCACTTTGTCGAGAAGCTTCCTTGAAATTGAAAACATGGAATCAATTTGAAATTTCCGTCGATTCCAACCATTCCTTACGGAAGGCGCGATAGGATAGTGTGCGTCGTCGTGGTTCGAGTGACGTAGTAGTCAGTTCGACTGCGTATTGTGGAGGAGGACCCGTGTTCAGATCTGGACTTGGCAAAAATCTTCATCTTTTCATGTTGAGGTCATTCAGTGCACACTGGCAGCTAATCTAAATTTCTTTGTTTCTTGAATTTTGATCCAATTTGTTTGTAAACTTAGCAGACCATACCGCTATGCTTATCAGTCCTTAGACTTACAAACTACTTACACTAAGTACAACATACATGAACACCCATGTCGGAGGGAGGACTCGAACCTCCAGCGGCAGCGATCGCACAGTCCGTAGCATGACGCCTTAAACCACGGGCTACTCCCGCTCAGCAATAAAGATCTAGTTTTGGTCTAGGTTTGTTTCACAAGAACGACATTTTCTGAACATGTTTTTGTTATGCATCAACACATCGATTTCGTGAAGGTGGTTCATAACGTTTGAATGCAACATATGCTAGAAAATCGTGATGTTAGTCATATTAATCGTTAATTTAGTGGATTTCTCCTATATTTATTCTTGAGTAATGATATCAATTGTGCAACGCTATAGTCTTTACTCATAGATGTTTAGTCGAAATATGACAGGTAAGTGAGCAGCTTTTACATCGACATACTCAGAAGGGGACCTAATTGGAATACACTCTGGACCAGAATACTTGCCGTTATTAAATGATCTAAATTGTTTCGTAACACCTAGGATAATCAAGGTGTTCATTTTAACTGAAGACATCCATATATCATGGGAACTACATGTCGGATCAAAAGCAGGTACAATACAAATTTTTTGTATCTGAGAGGAACATCCAATGATACTACAGGGTGTCTCACGAAAGACGCCTGGGAGAGGTCCGCGAGTTGCGCGGCGCGTTTGCCGGCTGCTGCCGCTCCGCCTGCCGGTCGCCGCTATGCGTGTCCTGGGACACTTGGCAACAGCGCCAGTCCGGCCTTATTGTCGTCAGGTAAAAACGCCGTGCTCTTGTGTTCTGTACTGCGTGACAGAGTGTTCTCGTGTTTTTTTTTTTTTTTTTTTTTTTTTTTTTTTTTTTTTTTTTTTTTAGTTTGAAGCCGTACTAAATAACAGAAGTGCATCAACTCACCATCTCAATCTCAGATACTGTTGCTCGACATCGTTACTGCAACTGGCTGTTACAGTCTGTGCGTGATGGGGAAGTTGATCCTGAGATGCTTTATTTTTCTGATGAAGCATGGCTGCATTTGTCAGGCTATGTAAATTTGCAGAAGCTCAGAAAATCCACATGAGTTACATCAACATCCTCTTCATGACGTTAAAACTGGAGTGTGGTTTGCAATTAGGGCGAGGCGAATAATTGGGCCAATCTTTTTTCACCAAAATCTAAATTCTGACAGGTAAGTGAACAATAGCCTGCATCCATTTTCTGAAGAACTTTCACCCAACGAAAAGCTGTATGGTTATTTCATGCAGGACAATGCAAGACCACACATTGCCATTGCTTCTATGGCAGCAATACGAAGTGTTTTTCATGATAGGGTAGTTGACTGGCCTCCTCGTTCTTCAGATCTAAATCCCTGTGACTTTTATCTTTGGAGAATGTTAAAAGACAAGGTGTATGCAAGCAATAGTTGAAAGACAAGATTCGACGAGTCATTTCCTAGATTTCAGCAGCCGAAATTCGTCGAGTATTCCCAAATGTGTTAAAGAGATGTCAGGCCGCTGTTTCTACAGAGGGACATCATTTTTAACATTTAATGTAAATAAAGGTAAGCTTAGGTACCTCAGATGGCAATGATTTTTAGATTAACTCAGTGTATGCACCCGCGGTGCCCGAATCGGGCGCTGCCGTGGCCGGCGTATGCGGTGGCAGCGGCCGGAAGCCGTATCGCGCGATCCGCGGACGCCTGGCAGGCGTATTTCGTGAGACACCCTGTACATTCGCTCCACCACCAAACCCCGTGCGTGGTTTGAAGTCTTTCTAATCTCTCTAATTTTGTCCTTGTAGGGGGCTCCGAATTCACTTGCTGAATAAGGGCTTCAATGGGAACCTCCTGTTTTTATCTCAGATTAAGTTTGTACGGTAAAAACAACATACGTTACGTCATAAACATTTTTCCGTTTTGCCACAGATGACGCTGTAATCAGCGGAATCGAAATGAGTCCGCAAATGTATTATACAACAAGCTGCTCAATGTACATTTAATATTCAGTGACATGGGGTACCCCACCTCCATGCTTCGACAGTAGGAGAGGCGTGTATTTCATAACTTTCAGTTGTACACTCCACTCACAACGTTGTATACCTGCGACATACCGATCCTAACATACGTAGACAAGGCGTGGGAATAGATCTCGCGATGATGTGTAGAGTTAAATAATGTAAATGAGGTAAAGGAAATTATTGAGACAGTTAAGGGAGATCGATATGTATATGTATATTCCATATGGACCGTATGACGGCTGGAGCAGTTTAGATGAAATCTTCAGGAAATATTCAGATTAGCACATTGGGTGGTCCTGCAAAGTTTTTATAGCGTTCGGATCAAGATATTTATTGATTTGAAGAATATAGCGCGAAATACGAAACGTTTGGCACTTGAACGACAATAGTCCCCTTGCGTAGAGAAATCCAATCTTTTGTTTCATGTCGTTCTTGAGTTACTGTATTACTAGCGCTTGGAGCGCTAGGGTCGCTTCGGTGACTGTTCGTGCTAAACTATAGTGCCGCTATGGTTGCCTCTGTCTCCTCTATGGGCGCTACTGTTGTTCCAAGTGCCAGACGTAAGCTTTTACGTGAACGTTAGACTGTAATGTAAATCTGGATTACATACCCTTAGGATTGCGTAAGAATGTTATTCATTGTGTTGAATAGTATTGTGTAGAAGATAGCAACAAATAAAATACATGCACAAATCGATTTTTATGGACGTAGAACGTAAACAGCACCCGTGGGAAGCCGGGGCGGAGTCGCTGGTATCTAATAAACTGTAAGAGTAAAGTTTGTCGAGGCTAACATATTCAGTTATTTATTAATTGCAACGTAATCAAATGAAAGTAGTAAAACTAGATGTGACGTTAAAAGAACAGGACATATACTGTAATAATAAACTGTTAGTGGATTAAAATCCTTGGCTTTGTTCTGAATACACAGCAATAGTACTTCGCACAAAAGAGCGAGTCAGTACTTTCGGTGATAGAAGCCTAACGGTTATTTCATTTCGCTCTTATGCGAACGTATCTGTTTCAGTATGTTTTCCTTGTTCAGATCACTGATGACTGTATAGAAACGTTTTTGTGGAACACTTTTTGTACAGCCTTCATGTGGTATTCAAGAAATAGCACTGACGTTCATATTCTGGAGTTAATGCTACTACTGAATCTGAGGTAAGTTTTTAGCATGCAAGACAATAAGATACTAGTGCACATTTTGATTAAAATACGTTATTAATTAAAGTGACTATGAAGATTTATAAGTCCTTTTATTCTTCAGAATAAGGAGGAATTTTAAGATAGCACATTTAGCCAAGAGATTTTATCACTGCCTAGCGTAAAGAAGTTATTTAAGATTAACTCAGTGGTAACTTTCTAGCAGATTAAGAATGTGTGTCAGACGGTGATTCGAACTCAAGACCTTTGCGAATCGTGGGCAAGTGTAGTGTCGACTGAGCTACACGAGCACATCACAGCCGTAGTTACGCCAGTATCTCGTCTCCTACTTCCCAAACTCTACAGAACTTATTGACGGGACATGGCTCAGCCAAAGCCTAGACAATATATCCACAATGAAATATTTATTCTGCAGAGGAGTGTGCGCTGATGTGAAACGTGGGAGACGAGGTATTGGCGCGAGGTGTGCACAGGTAGTTCAATGGCTAGAAAACTGGTTCGGTCTCTAATACAGTTTTAATATGCCAGCTAGTTTCATATCAGCGCATACTCCGCTGCAGAGTAAAATTTCCATTCTGCAAACATTTCATAGGCTGTGGCTAAGCCATGTCTTCGCAGTGTCCTTTGTTACAGGAGTGCTAGTACTACAAGTTTCGCAGGAGTACTTCTGTGACTTTTCGAAGATAGGAAACCATGTACTCGTGGAACTAATGCTATGAGGAAGGACCGTTAGACGAAAAGAAGTAGCTTAGCCGGTAGAGCACTTGAACACGAAAGCTAAAGTGGCTGGATTCGAACCCCTGAGCCATGGCGGTGAGCAGTTCTTTGACCTGAGGGGAAAGACATCGTGGTCAGGCCTAGGGATTCGACCATTGTCCACAGCCTGAAGCTGACTGTTTCATTTCCCATGTACATAGCGTAAAAATTTAGTGATAAAAAATCCTATACTGGCACACAATTTCATTCTTCCAGAAAGATTCGTATCAGCGCGCACTTCACTGCAAACTGAAAATTTCATTGATTAAATAAATTTCCTATCATGACAAAGGGCAAGACAGTTGTAACGAAAAGGCTACAGTTTCTGCAACTAGCATTTACGGCCTCACAAACACGGCTTCGTCTTCACCAGCCGTCATAGAGCGACAGTTGATAGCAGAACTAACATATCAACTGACGTGTGACTGACCAAAATGTTTGTAATGCAAAATAAGGTACTACAGTTTAAAACTTTTTTGAAGAAACCACAGTATTTGAAAAGAAGTAATACAATTCTTGTTACACCTGCAACCTGTTTTAAAACGCATAGTAGAAGTTCAGTTCACAGATGGGTAAAAGACAATTGTGTTCGTTCGTGTAAACTAAGTCATAAATCTATGTCAAATGACTACTGATATAACCAGTAATGTCTTTTTTATTTACGTAGGAATATGTAGAACGTCCGTATGTATTACTTCTGCAAGGTTTTCGCTTCAATCATTTCTCGCAATTATTGGACAGGTCAATCTTTCCTAGTTACTAACTTGTATTCTAACTGCGACATTTCTGTACTTTACCTGCATGTAAGTGATGTTATACACACTGTGTTATAAAGCTATTGTAACGATGATAATTTGCCTTAGAGAATTGGTTGAAGTTCACGCATATTCTTTTTACACAAAATTTCATCAGTCAGACAAGAGATATTACATTAATGCAAGAGAGATTATCATTCGCTTGAAATGAATTGCGGAAACTCTATCTTGAATTAAATTTATGAAACTGACAAACTACTTTCCTGTGTTTCCTTTTGGCGAAAGTAGCTTTCCCATTAGCATTCGACCACGTAGTTCTTCATTGACTGCTTAAATAAAACTGTTGATAACGGATAATGAGCAGCAATCTCGGACCACTAGCAAAGGCGTACAAAATAAAACAAAAATTTAAATACTTGGAAGCACTTCAAGTAGCGGTCGGTTGTCTCCTTGATGTTAAGCCGCAGAAGAGGGATGCGCTGGGCTTCCTGCAGTCTTTTACAGTCTGACTACTCCTTTTTCCGAGAGCCACTTGCTGGGTCTTCTTTGAGATTCAAATAGCGCATGGTAGCCCGTGATTAAACCGAGACCTGGGCGCAAGCCGCTCAGCAAGGTCGATTTCTTCTCTGACGAGAGAACCCGTGTTACACTATCCGTTAGCTCTACAACAGTTTTGTGGCTTCTACCCTACATTTTCTAAAAGGCATTGCTCGGACGTTGTTCGGTGAGAAGGTAGTCTCATTACACTAACTAGCATACATCTGTAATGACTTAAAAAAAAAGCGCTATTCTTCCGTTGATATCTTAGAACTCGTATTCAGAGTTAGACAATGCAAGGCAGTTGAGTGTCAATTAATAGAATCCATGTGTGTGTCGAATGAATAGATTCAAGGAAGATGAAAGGAAGGGTAGTGTTTAACCTTCCATTTACAGCGTGATCATTAGAGTCGGAGCACATGTTAGAATTGTTTTTGATGCAGGATGTTCAAATCTTTGTAAACCTATTGGACCAAACTGCTATCGTAACCAGTCCCTAGACGTACAAACTATTTAAAATAACTTACATTAAGGACAAATCACACACTCATGCCGAGGGAGGACTCGAACCTTTGCCGTGAGAGGCCGCACAGTGGTTAAGGATGGGGAAGTCGGCCGCGCCTATTGAAAGGAACCATCCCGCAGTTGTCTGCAGCTATTTAGGGAAATCCCGGAAAAGAAAATGGGAATGGTTGGAGGTGGATTTGAATACAAGCCCAGTGTGTTATCGCTGCATAAACTCTCTCGGTAATGATACACAAGAACAACAGAATTTTGTTTATGTATCTCACTCTCACATGATTAGTTATAACAGGCACACAAAGTACAAAATGGATCGAAAATCGGTAGATCAGATGTAAATTATACTCTGTTTACTAATTTGAGAATTTTGTTTACGGGAATATTGGGATTTTATTAATTACTATATTTATATTTGGGAGTTTTATAAGTTAGATATTTAGTTTTGTAGTGGGCAATTATCTTTGGTTTTAAAGAATATTAAGGGGTACCAGCATGGGGGGTGCACTAGTTCCGATATTTTCTCCATGTATGGGTATATGAGAGAAATTCTGGAATTATTAAAAAAGATCTGTTGTTATTTCTGGCTAGTTGAGAAATGCATGTTAGCAGTTGGAATTTATTATATATATTAGTAATGCTTCACTCGCGAGTATAAGAGAAGGGAAAAGTAATTGAAGCCCGATCGCGTTCGAAATCAACTTCAAGTATTGCGATCGGTACCACGAAACCTTGGAAATACACGGACATAATTAAATCGAATATTTATGATGTTGCACGATATTAACAGTGACGCCAGTATAGTGTGCAACTCTAGAAGTGTTTAGGACACATGTCATGGTTCAAAGAATTTTTCAGAATATAAATTTGATGAAACTTTACTTGTTTGTCTGTACTTAAATTAGTGTTTGATATCTTTGCTGTGTGAGGTATACGAACATATACGTGTGGAAATCGGATCTTACTAACTATTTATTATTAAATGCAGATACACTAGGAGTAATGTATTAAATGCGAAAATAAAGGCAAGTTTGATCCGAACTTAATTTCATGTAGTTGATATGTTAGATAATTATGGAAGTGTCTAGTTAGCGAAAGAATCACTAGGCAACGATTTACACCATCTCTGGAAATCTAACACAGTGCTAGATACGAAGCAAATGTAAAGTAAAATCCCAACAATGACATCGAACTTCCGAATGTCATTAGGCTATATACAACTGGGGGATTCACGTGTGTCACAACCACGAGGGCCCGTCTCAGCGCAAAAAACTTAAAAAATAGAGGCGAATGAGAAAATAACATTCTACTAAATCTAAATATTATCGTCGGGCCGGCCGCGGTGGCCGAGGGGACTGAGGCGCTTCAGTCACGGTCTGCACGGCCACTACGGTCAGGGGTTCGAATCCCCCATCGGGCATGGATATTTGTGCCGTCCTTAGTTGCAGCTAGTTCATAAGTAGTTTGTAATTTTAAGGACTGATGACCCCGTAGTTTAGTCCCATAAGCTTAACAAACATTTGAACATTTTTGAACGTACTGGGTAAACATTGTCATCAATACACGAGACTCAGTTTCATATACACGAAGGTAACATCAACTGGTGCGCATAGTAGGAGGTAGAAAAACATCCATAATGTCACCTATTGGACAAACTACAAGTCTGAGCAAAAGTTAGGAACGAAAGTCTTTTCCGAATGATATTTCACTGTGAAGTAATATAACTCGATATAACTTCGACCACATTAACATGAATTGGACTGAACACCGCAATGCTTTGCTAGGCACGATCCGGTATGGCGAGGGAATGCTGTTGCCTTCCTCCGACTTCCGAACTGACTTACCCAGCCAGTTGTAGGGGGAACTACAGTTAAGCGTGGATTCCGAACGAAGGTGAAACTCCAAATTTTTCACATCACTACCAGAAGTGAAAAGTGTCTGCCAAAAATCTTAGGACGTTGGGGGAGGGGGAGGTGGGAATCCAGCCCAAGGTGGCTCTCCATGAAGGGCAACAAAACTGGGCACAGAATATCGTTGACATACCGCTGTGCTGTAACGGCGCCGTGAATGACAACCGAATGGGCCCTGATACCAAATGAAAAGCCACCCCGGTCCACCACTCCGGTTGTCGTATGTCATGGCAGGGGAAACTCGGGTTGGTATTCCACCACTCTCCAAGGTTTCTCGAGACAAGTCTTTGCTGGTTGTTGGGACTCATTTCTAAGTGGGACTCGATACAGATACAATTCTACTGTACTCACTGAGGTTCCGAGCCGAATGTACCAGCCATTCCTACAAACGGGCTTGTGGGAAATGGACGCCGAGAGCTCTGCCCGTCTGTCAATGGTCCTTGTGGTCAGAGGTCTCGTGTCGGATCAATGATAAAGATGAATCCACAGGACTGCCTCTCTGACGATTATTCGGTTTTCATGTTCTGTCGTCTCTCTAAGTCGACCGCTTCATTTTTGATGTTTCACTCACCAATCTGTCCTACTATGTAGAGAAATTCTTTGGGTTCAGCTGGACGTCGTTTTACCAATTTCTGACACCTGAGTGTGTCGTCTGTCTGCGAGGCGCAATTACTGACCAACTGAGTACACGGAATGAAACTGAGAAATATTTTAGGCAATCTTGTCGCCATGGCCACCCTTTCCTGTCCTTGACAGCTGCGTTGTGAAATAATGCTGTAGCATCACAGATTCATCCATGGTCCAATGAATTTTAAAATGTTTCCTTTTTCCGTCGATTTATGTGAGAAAATAAGTTTCTGGCCAATTTATGTAATACCTTCGTGGTGAGTCATTTTTCTGACGTAGTGTAGTGTGTATGTCATTCTAGACATAAGAGTGTTATTTAAAATTGCGGACTTTAGCCGTGTTTGTATTAGGAAAATGTGCGGAAGAAAGAACGTAAACAATTCCACTGTACTTGAAGAGCACAAATGGGACAGAAAAGCTAACCATCCGCTTTTGACGGATGTTTGCCTTTGACAATGTCTTGTTCAAAAAATATTCAAATGTTTGTAATTCTATCGGATCAAACTGCGTGGTCATCAGTCCGTAGCTTACAAACTACTTAAACTAAGGTAAACTAACCTAAGAACAACACACACACCCATGCCCCAGGGAGGACTCGAACCGCCACGGCGAGCAACCGCTCGCTCCGCAGCGAGACGCCTTAGACCGCTCGGCTCCTCCACCGCGGCGACAATGTCTTGACCCATGATGCAATAGCCGCGGTGGAGTAGCTGAGCGATCTAAAGCACCTCGCTGCGTAGCGCGCGGTTGCTCGCCGTGGAGGTTCGAGTCCTCCCCGGGGCATGAGTGTGTTTGTCCGTAGGTTAGTTTACCTAGGTTTAAGTAGTTTGTAAGCTACGGACTGATGACCACGTAGTTTGGTCCGATAGATTCACAGACTTTTGAACATTTGAACATGATGCAATACATAAATATTTGGAATTTAAGCTACGACCTTGGCGTGTAAGTTGAAGACGTCCAACTGTCTGCCTACCATGTCGGCCACACTTTTGAGGGGAGCAGCAGTAAGGTAGTTACAGTCTCGCCTGTGCGTTGGCCTTTTGGCTCGGGTTCCGTGCAGAGTAAGTAAACATGATAATGGCGCCAGCAGGGCATCGACTGGCGCCACTGGAGCACGCAACTGAGCCATCAGGTGCCGGCCTCAAAGCCACCCATCCGTGTCTCAGTAGGACCGGAAGTGCTCTCTAACACAGCTAAATGCACTGGACTTCTTGCACTAACTGTAAATTGATGTTTTAAGTTTTGTTTAAGTTATGGGTTGGGATATTGCTGTAAATTAATCAATAATTAGAAACGGGCTTATTCTTATTAAAACTGTTGTTTCTCAGTGAGATGTAAAGGTCATATTTATTAGCGAAAGCTGAGAGTGGCGAATTTAAATGTTAATTGGTGCAAAAGGTTCAAGAAATAGCAGTCTGCAAACGAGACGGAAAATGTATGGTTATGAGCTACTCGTGAAATCTATGTGGTGTATTTTCCTGTGTAGTGCACATTTATTTTAATTGTAGACTTTATGATTAATTTCTACACTATAACATATATGTCACAAACGCCTCAATGTCGAATCCATGTTTGAGTATTTTATTTGCTCCTATCCTATCAAATATTTGACGAGTAGAAATTTCTCTCATAATTGTAATGCACTTGTGTATATGAAGCAATGTCTGTTCTAAGTATCTATCACTTCACAGTAGTGACTTTGATATGTAGTTTACCCTCTTAATTAGAGAACCTTGTTATTAGAATTCAAATGTATTCGCTGATTTCTCTATGAACGTAGGAGATGAAAATACTTTTGCACTGCCGAGTGATACTCCGTTTATAAAGACTTCGGGATGAAATAAAAAATTACCCATATTTAGAGATTCTTTGTTCCTTAACCCATCCAACACCGAAACACACAGCCGGCCGCGGTGGCCGAGGGGACTGAGGCGCTCCAGAAACGGTCTGTACGGCCACTACGGTCGGGGGTTCGAATCCCCCCTCTGACATGGATATCTGTGACGTCCTAGTTCGTAAGTAGTTCATAAGAAGTTTGTAAGTTTAGGGACTGATGACCCCGTAGTTAAGTCCCATAAGCTTAACAAACATTTGAACATTTTGAACCGAAACACACATCATTATAGGCAGCGAAAGTTGGCTCAAGCCGGAAATAAGTTCAGAAGAAGTATTTGCAAAAGATCTAATGGTATTCAGAAAGGATAGATTAAACAAAATAGGCGGAGGCGTGTTTGTCGCCGTCAAAAGTAGTATTTCATGTAGTGAAGTTGAAGTTGATAGTTCCTACGAGCTATTATGGGTAGAGGTTGTACCCGAAAATCGTAAGAAGTTAATAATCGGTTCCTTTTACCGGCCTCGCGACTCTGACGATACAATAGCAGAAAGGTTCAAAGAAAACCTGAGTCAAATTACGAAAACGTACCTGACTCACACGATAAAAGTAGATGGTGATTTTAATTTACCCTCGATCTGTTGGCGAAATTATGTTTTCAAATCAGCAGGTAGGCATAAACCATCGTCCGAAATTGTACTCAACGCATTCTCTGAGAATTGTAAATGGATGTGAAAACACACTTGATCTCTTAGCAACAAATAATCTTGAGCTCATAACGAGCATCAAAACGGATACAGGTATTAGTGAACACAGAGCTGTCGTAGCGAAATTGAATATCGAAAGTCCAAAAGTTACCAAAAATAAACGCAAAGTATACTTGTTCAGGAAAGCAGATAGAAATAAAATACATTGCTTCTTGGAAGACAGCTTCCACTCGTTTCTAACACTAAACGTAGGTGTAGACCAGATATGGCTCAAATTCAAAGAAGTGGTATCGACAGCAATTGACAGTTTTATACCAAATAAATTAATAAAAGAAGGAGGCGATCCCCCTTGGTACACAAAACAGGTCAGGACACTGTTGCAAAAGCAAAGGAAAAGGCATACTAAATTTAAACGAACACAAAATCCCCAGGATTGGCAATCGTACTCAGAAGCTCGAAATTTAGCGAGTATTTCAATGCGAGATGCCTACAATATTTATCACAACGAAACTCTTTCTCGAAATTTGACTGAAAACCCAAAGAGATTTTGGTCATATGTTAAATATACTCGGGGCAAATCACAAACAATACCTTCACTACGTGATAGTAATGACGATCCTGCCGATGACAGCGCTACTAAAGCAGAGTTACTAAACATAGCTTTTAGAAACTCATTCACCAAAGAAGACGAAACCAATATTCCAGATTTCGAATTACGAACAGATGCCGTAATGAGTAACGTAGAAGTAGAAAAAAAAAACAAGTCTTCTGTCCGGATTGTATACCCATTAGATTTCTATTTGATTATGCTGAAGCGATAGCTCCTTACTTAACAGTAATATACAACCGCTCTCTTAGCAGGATCTGTACCAAAAGATTGGAAAGTTGCCCAGGTCACAACTATATTCAAAAAAGGCAGTAGGAGTAATCCACTAAACTACAGGCCTATTTCACTGACGTCAATTTGCAGCAGGGTTTTGGAACATATCCTGTATTCAAATCTTATGAATTATCTCGAACAGAATGATCTATTGACCCACGGTCAACAAGGATTTAGAAAATGTCGTTCATGCGAAACACAACTAGCTCTTTATTCACAGGAAGTGATGGGTGCTATCGACAAGGGTTCTCAAATCCATTCCGTATTTCTTGATTTCCAGAAGGCTTTTGACACCGTACCTCACAAACGGCTTTTAATCAAATTGCGTGGTTATGGTATATCGCCCCAAATTTGCGATTGGATAGGGGATTTCTTGTCAGAGAGGACACAGTTCGTAGTAATCGATGGTAAGGCATCGACTAAAACAGAGGTGATATCGGGCGTTCCACAGGATAGTGTTATTGGTCCTCTGCTGTTCCATATTGACATAAACGATTTAGGGGAAAATCTAAGTAGCTCTCTTAGGTTGTTTGCAGATGACGCCGTCATTTACCGTCTATTAAAATCATCTGAAGATCAAAACCAACTGCAGAACGATCTGAATAAGATATCAGTATGGTGTAAAAATTGGCAATTGACTCTAAATAATGAGAAGTGTGAAGTCATCCACATGAATACGAAAAGAAATCCGTTAAACTTTGTTTTAAGATAAATCAATCAAATGTGAAGGCCGTAAACTCCACAAAATACCTAGGAATTAATATTACTTCAGACTTAAATTGGAAAGAATACGTAGATAATATCGTGGGAAAGGCGAACCAGAGACTGCGTTTTATTGGCAGAACCCTTAAAACATGCAACAGAACTACAAAAGAAACTGCATACACTACGCTTGTCCGTCCATTTTTGGAGTATTGCAGCCCAGTGTGGGATCCTTATCAGGTGAGTTTGACGGAAGAAATCTAAAGAGTCCACAGAAGGGCAGCTCCTTTCGTATTGTCACGATACAGAGGAGACAGCGTTACGGAAATGATACAGCATCTGGGATGGGAATCATTACAACAACGGCGCTTATCACTGCGGCGTGGGCTACTTGCGAAACTCCAGTCGCCAACATTCTCCTCCGAATGCAGAAATATATTGTTGACTCCCACTTACATAGGTAGAAATGATCATCAGAATAAAATACGAGAAATCAGAGCTCGAACAGTGAGATTCAGGTGTTTATTCTTCCCACGTGATATTCGAGAATGGAATGGGAGATTAATAGTATAATTGTGGTTCGATGAACCCTCTGCCAGGCACTTAAATGTGATTTGCAGAGTATCCCATGTAGATGTAGCCCATGTAGATGTAGAAATCCCGAACAATAAGTTGTACCCAGCCGGGTCTTAGCTCTAGCTGCTCTTTTCGTCGATGGAGGATACTTACTTAATGACGACAAATTAAACACTCCTTACGCCAAAATTTAATACAGCTAATTTTAGAATTACCTGCACTGATAACGATCACATGTTTGTTACTTTGGGAAACACAACTACAAGGATTATTCCTCAATACTGTTACCGTGGTTCAAATTATTTATGGGCTGTACTGGCCTATTATTATTTTCTTAATACATCATGGGTGGTTAGCATTTCTCTTTCGGCCGCCGTTCCAAATAAAATGTTATTTTTCCTGCCCTGTTGTAATTGTCATGTCGATAACTCAGCAGTTTAATCCTCCGTCCTAAACAACCCCACATCGGATTGTCGCTATGTCATAACTTAAAACTGTATTTTTTTGTTAGTTCGTAGGATTATTTAGTGTATTGGGATTACAGACCATTTCCGTAATACTCGCTTGTTGATCGAACACACGGGCGAAAACATGTAATGAATAAAAAATATAAAACTCAATCGGAGCACCACTGAATTGCTTCTATTACTTGTGTAATGCAGTGAGTGTTAATCAGACGTCATTCCACTGCTGTAGGTGAAAGGGCGGAGACAGAAGGCTGTTCCTAGTGAACATACAGCATGCAGTGCATGTATTTATTTATTACTTGTTGAAATTAACAGTTGACCCGCACCACTTCGAAATATACCAGAGATAAAATCAATTCCCGGTCGATTCCACTCTTCTCTTCATGAGCATTATGAGCCACTTGTATATCTAATATATAAAAATGAATATTTGTGTGTTCATATTTTATGCGCGGTTGTACCGTTCAACAATTGTGATGACACTTTGTCAATATATTTCTTGCACTTTCGTGACTGTCATAGGCACCATTAAATTACTGTACGGCAAATAGCTCAGGAGATATGTAATAAACAATGGAACGCGTGGAAAAGTGCTGCATCATGCGACGTCTGCTTCTAAACCACTGAACCGATATCAACCAAATTTGATACACATATTCGTTCCATGAGATAACAATTAGGGTAGGGGTAAGAAATACTTACGACATGTAGTTCAGGAGATATGATGTCATAAACAATTATATGGTTGAAAACATGTGGCATCATGCGACATTCGAGTAAGGACAATTCATTCATCCTAAAATCGCCATGACATTTTGGTCAGTTGACCTTCAGAACTAGAGGAAGGTCACCGTCACATAAAATTTTGGATGGTGCACGACGGAAGATACTTTACATGTGGACATCGTCAGAGTCTACAGTTGTATTCTGATCCTGATGACATTTTTAAATATGATTGAACAATTCAGTTTATCAGTGCAGTATTAATATATTAAAATTACCTACAATCATTTCAATTAATTAACGTGACGAAACAATTAATTTTTTGATTACGGCTAAGTTTCGAATGAAATAAAATTTCTGAAAATTCTAGCAGCTCTCTCTGGAAGTTACGTTACACTTTTAAGGGTGATAATCATCAAAGAAACATTTAAAACATAAATATTGTTCACACCATGTGAATTTTATGCAAGCAATTTAAAAATTTAAAAAAATATATATACTTAAGTGGAAAGTATCATTCTGATTTTTAAATGACTGTTTTCTGGCTGTTAGTTTTGATGCATACGAAGCGTACCCAATCATTGGGGTTAAAACCACCAGCAGAAGGAATTTGTTGTTACCAATATGTGGTTTTAATGCGAATTTGAAAATAAATCTAATATTTAAAAATGAATATTTGTGTAAGGGTTTGTCATGTTTTGGAGCGATATTTTAATCAATTTATTAAAGACAAGAGCAAAAAATAAATAAATAAAAATAAAGATAAAAAGCTATCTTGGCCCCTGTCTTCAATAAGAAAATAATATTTGTGTGTTTCTCTTTCTGTTCATATTTTATGCACGGCCACACCATACATCCGATTGCGATGAAACATCGTCAACTCATTGCTTGCACTTGTGGAAGGTTATAGGCATACTAAAATTAACTTCGTGTGGTGCACGCCGGAGAGTGCTTTACAATTAATTAATCGGATACTTACGCCTTAATGTTGAAATGGCTGGATGGATATGAATTAAATTTGGCACAGGGGTAGCTTATACCCTGTTTAATAAATGGGCTACCTTTTGTAAGCCACCGTACGGTGCGTGGTGGAGGGTACGTTACAACAAACATCCAAATTGTTTGACTGGTCACCATGAAATGTATGTTTTCATGAAGGAGATTTTTATAATCTGCAAGCCAGTGAATTTAGCATGGCGGAGGGTACCTTGCAACTTTGACACGGTTTCACCAGTCACCAATAAGCTTGGCGCATATATGTATGTTTTCGTATATAGGAGGGAGAGGAGTAGGTGGAAGATGAGGAGACAGATAGAAAGTGGAGGGAGGAGATGGACAGAGAGGGGGAAGACAAGGGGATTGAAAGAGGGGAGATGGTGACAGACAGGTGAAAGAAAGGGGGGGGGGGGAGACGAGTGGAGGAGCAGGTGAACAGATAGAAGGGAAGGAGCAGAGGGACTAATGGAAGATTTCAAACCTCATATTTATTTGTTCGTATTCCATGCGCTGCCATAACGTTCATCTGATTGTGGTAAAGTATCGTTAACTTACTTCTTGATCTTACGCGAAGGTTATAGTACAGTTAACTTGCAGTAGGTGGCGAGCGTGTCGTACCGGCGCATGTATTTGAAGGGCCATTGAAGTAGCACATTAATTTAACAACACTTTCGAGTTTCAAACGTTACTTCTTTCACGGCAACAACGCGCCGGGTACCAGCTAGTCCTGTATACGATGCGAAGACGACCAGTGTTGTACTGCAGTGCGCATGCACACCAGGTCCCAACTCATCGGTGTTATGCCGCGAGTAATGGGCAGAAGTGGCCAGTGGCACAACGTTAGTTGTGTGTGAAATAGTTGAACATTTAATTCGGGCAAGGCGTGCTAGCAAAGCGTGGTTATATCAAGACCGCGATTGCCTAGTCTGAAGGAAAACCTGGGTTTGATTAGGGGCCCGGCACTGATTTTCAACTTTCCCCACTGTCGTAAATTTCTATATATCATAAATAAAGAGCTACTTGAGTAGCAAAAGAAGGATATTTCCTGAGACCCTGTTTATCATGTATCAATAGATCGTTTTTCTGAAGGTGAATCAGCATACGCTACAAAATCCTACTGCTCGTCAGTGATACTAGTATGTAGGTAAGTGGGATTCCTTTCTTGAGTGTTAATTTGATCCGTGCAACTTCCCGCTTATTTTCCTGTATGTTTCGTCGAGATATGACTGTAAAGGCTGGAGATATCAAAATGCGCAGAAAGGAACCTTATTGGAATATAATTTAGGCCATAAGATTTGCCTTCATTAAATGATCTAATGAACTTGTACCCTGTTACTCATTCCCATTCCTATTTCACTCTGAAATGGAGCAAGGGAGGAAAAATATTTCAAGTAGTGCACCTCTCACCCCTGAATTGCTTCCGTTTCTTCTGTGATGCAGTCACGGTCTGCACTGCCACTACGGTCGGGGGTTCGAATCCCCCCTCCGGCTTGGATATTTGTGCCGTCCTAGTTCGTAAGTCGTTCATAAGTAGTTTGTAAGTTTAGGGACTGATGACCCCGTAGTTAAGTCCCATAGACTATACAAACATTTGAACATTTTTTTCTTCTGTGATGTAGTCGGTGTTAATCAGACGTGTTTCTACTGCTGTGAGTTGGCAGGACAGAGACAGTAGCTGCTAGTTGACACACAGTATGCAACGCCTTCATTATGTAAGTATATGACCTTGAGCCGGTGGTAATATCGCACGTAGGTGTGGGCAGAGCGTGCCACTGCGGCAGCAGGAGCAGACGCTGCAGCCGCCGTGAGTGACGTCAGCGGCTGCGACGAGGTCAGTGACCCGCGGGCTTCCAGACGCGCTGTCTGTCGGCCCCAAGAGTTCCCCCCTGAAGCTGGCGCTTTGTGTTGTATGAGTCGCAAACATTCATCATTTGCAATAGGTAGTTTTCTTTCGTTTTGAATGTGTCATTACTTTGTACAATACGAACTGATCAATTTATGTTCATTCATCAACGTACCGACCACCACGATTTAATTAAAATCGCTAGTCACTTGAAACTTTTATGAAATAAATCGCATCAGTTATGGCTTCACTGTACTAGGTTTAGATGAAATACCGAAGTGCGGCGAATGAAAATTTGTGCCCGGTGGGGATTCGAACCCGGGATCTCCTGGTTAGTAGGCAGACACGTTGACCACTTCTCCACCGAGGACACAGTGACCAACCAGACTTCAGAGGACTCTTTCCTACACGCCTCCCGCCACACCCAAATCTGCATTCGCCACGCTGTCTCTTTCCTATAACCACAGCCCATATTGTTCTGTAATACTCGCAGCCACAATACTGTATTCCCGCATCAAGGAGAACAGACCATGAGGTATCGAGACACAATTAATTGCCGTCAGGAGCCCAGCCTCGGCTTGTATACAATTCTATATCTTCGACGAAATTACAGCGTTCAAATTAATGAAATAAATCGCAATTTGCGATCAGTTATGGCTTCACTGTACTAGGTTTAGATCGCAATTTGCAGTGAAGCCATAACTGATCGCAAATTGCAGTTTATTTCATTAATTTCAACGCTGTAATGTCGTCGAAGATATAGAATTGAAACTTTTATCGTCTGTAGTGCTAACTGCTTGCCACAGAAAGGGGTTTCTTTGTGCGTTATGGAAAGTATTATTTCCTGAGTTTTGTTTTGTTTCGGAATGTTGTTCTCTTTCAGGATTTTGTTTCTTTTGTAAATCGATTAGTATGCCATCACATATGCTGTCATGGATAAAAGTACAAGTATACGTGCGCTTTCTTATCGCCCCGATAGAGAAGGTCTCTGCCCTGTCGTGTCTCGGCACACTCAGAGTAGACTGCGATTGCGTAGCTGACTGGATGGGCGCTTAAGACACGGCTGTGCCGCAGCGGCCAGCCAGTCAGCTATGCGGACGCAGTCCACTGCGTGCTATTTGTCATGTCAGCGACAGCTGTGGCAGGCAGACCAGAGACTGAGGCTGGGTGGTCGTCGCGTTGTCCTGACAGCGGCGCAGCTGCGGAAGTCTGCCAAGAGAAGAGCTGTCCTGCGATCGCTTCAATACGCTTCTTGCCCGCTTACGTTTCCTCTGATCGTGAGGATCACGGATAGCTGCAGGATGTGTCTCTGTTCCCGGCTGTTGTCATCGCACCGCGGTTACTGCAAACTGTGTCGTCACTCGTCAGTGCAATGCTCATTCGATCGACGCGCAACTCCACCCCTGACGTTCTCAGTTCTTCATCCGTGTGACGCGGTTGATCAGCTATCCACTTACGACATACCCTCGTTCTCCTGAACTGCTAGAAAAAACCACGGTATACCTTCAAACGTTTTTAACAATTTACATTATTTTTTATCACTTTTCTTCTACACTTCATAAAAAGCTATACATAGTTTGCACGCATCAAGATAAACGTTTCAAGCTACATTCAAAATACACTGAAAGAAATACTACATCGAAGATACAAATACAGTAAAAAAATAATTTTAAAGACTAAAGCATTTTGTCATCCACGACTAAAATAAATAATGTGCCCACCGACATGTAGAGTAATCGAGTAAACTGAAACGTAAAGAACCCACTAAGCAGTAATTCTTTGTTGAACAATTCACAGGAGAAAATATGCAGAAAGACTGCTGGTGAATAAATTAAAGCCAATCAAAGAAAGAAACTAATATTGGACAATACCCAGCCAAACGTTCACATATTCACAGAGTTTTCTGACAATGATTAGGCCAAGTTTTTTCGAATGTTCAAATGCTTGTAAATCTGTGGGACTTCACTGCTTGGTTATTAGTCCGTAGCTTGCAAACTAGTAAAACTAACCTAAGGACAGCACACACAGCCATGCTCGAGAGGGGACTCGAGCAGCCGCAGCACGGTCCCTCAGTGCGCACGGCTATTCATCCACGGCTCTTTCAAGCTGGTACCTGTTTATCTAGGGAAGCATGTTAAAATAACACAAATGGTAACGTATGATTAAGATAAACTTAGGACACCTCCTAAACCTTGCTGCGGAGTGCATGACTGTTCCCCGTCGGAGGTTCAAGTCGTCCCTCGGGCATGTGTGTGTGTGTGTGTGTGTGTGTGTGTGTGTGTGTGTGTGTGTGTGTGTTGTAGTTAGCATAAGCTGGTTCAATAGTTCGTAAGTCTAGGGACCTATGACCACTGCAGTCTGGTCCCGTAGCTTTATAAACATTTGAACATTTTTAAACTCCTCCGAAAGGCTCTATCAGGCTGACAATCAATACTCTGGACTCCATTAGAAACGGTGACCAAAAATGGAAAAATAACATGTTCCATAAGCCAGGGAAATTGAGTTATACGATGGAATTGTACATTCTCCCATACGATATTCTACAACAAGACTTTCAAACATACACTGAAAGGCAAGATATAATTCTTAGAGAGAAAAGCATTCAGCTCTGTGGAAACTTAACTTACAAATAGATTAACCTGATCGGTTATTGTTGTAATAATAATAAACGTGCAAACCGCACATGTCGTGTTTGTCAAGCTGTATTTCTTTTCACAGAGCAATATTTCCAGAATTTTTTGCATCGCAACGTTTTAAGTAAAACAGACAATCACGGATTTCTACAACAAATTCCGCGGCGGAGTAGTCAAGCGCATTGAGGCGCTATGCTGCGATGCGCGAGACCGCTCCCCGTCGTGTCGTCTTTAGTATAAGGTAGTTCATAAGTGGTTTGTAAGTTTAGGGACTGATGATCCCGAATTAAGTCCCTTAAACTTGACAAATATTTGAACATCTACCACAAATAACAACGCACACCGCAGAAAGGAAAAATATTCACTGACTGAACTTTCTAAGGTGGATATTGTATGGTGCGTACTGGGTAAACATTGTCATCAAAATACGAGACTCAGTTTCATATACACGAAGGTAACATCAACTGGTGTGCGTTGTAGGAGGTAGAAAAACATCCATAAAGTCACCTTTTGGACAAACTAACAGTCTGAGCAAAAGTTAAGAACGAAAGTATTTCCCGAATGATATTTTAGTGTGAAGTAATGTAAATCGATATAACTTCGACCACATTAAAATGAATTGGACTGAACACCGCAATGCTTTGCTAGGCACGATCCGGTATGGCGAGGGAATGCTGTTGCCTTCCTCCCACTTCCGAACTGACTTACCCAACCAGTTGTAGGGGGACCTACAGTTATGCGTGGATTCCGAACGACGATGTAACTCCAAATTTTTCACATCACTGCCAGAAGTGAAAAGTGACGGCCAAAAATCGTATGACGTTGGGGGAGGGGGAGGTGGGAATCCAGTTTGTCGCTTTTTGTTTCTTAAGATAATATATACATATATACGTGTGTTGTACGTTTCAGCATGTTTAAAGTGTAGACGGTCAATGATGGTTTCTTCATTGCGAAGGCACACCAGGTTCGCTGATACGGAAACCTCCGAAATGCCGCGAGTAACGCATGATAATTAGCAGAGCCCAGAGTAACGCGAGGATAAGCTGAGATTTATCGCGTGACGGAATGCGTGCAAAGGTAGCCCTCGCGGACATGTTATCTGTGTCCCCAATGACTGATCAAAATGTTTCAACTTTCACAATTGATTTAATTCAATGCCCACCGGTAGCTAACGACGTGAATATCTTTGTATCTTAATACAATACAAAAGGAGTGGCAAGGTGCTTAACAACATGTGTGCTCACTATGCTTGCTGTGCAACCTGCTTTCATAGCGGCCGAAAGTTTGGCAAGGATTTGTTGTGCTAAGGCGTTCCAGTCCTCCACCAGCGCGATTGACAACCGTTGGATGATGGTTGGTACTTGCGGTCGTGTTGCATTAGGTCGGCCCAGTACGACACACACGTGTTCGTTTTGATATCTGAGGAACGGGACGTCAATCAATTTATCACGTATCCACTCGTTCAAGTAGCTGCTCCACGCATCCATATACGAGGCGGGTCCAGAAAGTAAGTTCCGTTTGGTAATAAAAGGAAATTGTACACAGATACAGAAGAAATTTTTATTGCACAAAATTCTACAACTCATAAACTACTTTTCCACATAACTGCCGAAATTTTGCAGGTATTTGTCATAGCGTGGCAAAAGGTTTTGTGTACCTTCTTCATAGAAATCTGCCGCCTGTGTCTTCAACCAGTTGGAAACAGTTTCTTTCAGCTCGTCGTCATTGGTGAAGTGATGAGAGCGAGAGCACTAATTGTAAACCTACGGTTTTCCTGGATCTTGTCATCAAACGCGTGCAAAAGGTGGACGCCCACTTTGTTCTTCATCGTGCACATCACTACGCCCGCCATTGAACTGTCGTACCCATCTTCTCACCATCCAATCACTCATCGCATTTGGTCCGTAAACATCGCAAATTCGCCGATAAATTTCACTTGGTTTCACTTTCCTCGCATTCAGAAACCGAATCACCGACCTGATTTCACAGGCGGCGGGATTTTCAATCAACGCCGACATTTCAAACAAGCACAACAAAGCGTACGTAACTGACAGCGATCTCCAAATGGCGCACGTTTTTTCTCCTTGATACACGTCGTCTCCAGCGCATGTGCGGAACTGCAATCGCAGAGCTGCAGGGGAGATGAATTGAAACGGAACTTACTTTCTGGACGCGCCTCGTAAATGAAGCGCATGGGGATGCAGTACAGTGTAGCAATAATTTTCACCCGTGAGTGGTCATCACAGGTATGGAGCTCAGTGCAGTAAAGCAAGTTTGTGCCTTCAAACACTATAACACTCCGGCCATCAAACCCATCACTTCTGTACTATCCAGGGGACTGACGTAAATAACGGTATTTGAAGTGGCAATGACGTACAGATGTTTTTATTAAGTTTTGCTGACGATAAATCCAATCTAGTACAAGATGATTATGATCTTAACTTTATGATGCAACAACTATATAAGAAATATGACACATGGGGACTAGAGATGAGTCAAAATAAAACAGATTATCGGGTGGTGAAGTGGATTGATCCATACAGAAATCAGATACAGAATACAACGAGGCAGGAAAGTATTAGAATATATAAATTCTTTTTGGTAGGGCAAGAAAATTTCTACCTGCAATAAGAAAAGATTAGGTAAGATAATGTAATCAGTGCTGTTCTGTGGATCAGAACTATGGATCTTAAGCGCTGATCTCGAAAGAAAACTGATAGCTGTGTAAATAGATTTTTCATGTAATGGTGTCAGAATATCTAGAATCGAAAGAAACTTACGATGAACTAAGAGCTATAATGAAGGCATATAAAACGGCGATTGAGTGGAAAGGAAAACATTAAAAGGGTGCCGGCATATGCTGAAAATGTCAGATCATCCGTGATCAAAGAAAATTTATAAATGGAAGTCATCAGGCAGACGTAAACGCGGCAAACCACGACGTTATTGGACAAACCACATACATAAAATAAAGGGAAGTAGCAGCATAAGAAAGGAAGATGCGCTAGATAAAAATGCTTGTCGGGAGATAGTATAAATACAAAAATGTTGATATTAATTAATCTTTGCATTTATTACTATAACTACAATAATCTTATTGATGTTGCATACACGGATGAATATTACCAATAATAATCAAAATGTTCTTTTTCGACAAGACAATAACCTGAATCTTTGTGTTTTCAACTGAGTTTCCTAATTAAGTAACATATATTATGTTAAACTAAATAAGGGAGTTCATTGTAGAACACCTGTTCTCCACATTTTGTAGGAGCAATATCTCAGAGGCAATATTGCTCGAGTGAAAAATGAAGTTTCAAGCGATTAATGAATCGCATTAAAGACGCAAGGAGTTCCTTAATGGTTAGGCCTACATCCTTTACAATTAAGTGCCCGACAAGAAAAGGAGCTGCAAAGAATGATTACACAATTAAACGACCACTCCTGGCGAGACGCCTCGTTTCTCATGGACCAGAATAGTAAATGATCTGCAAGTTTACACTTTAACGAGCGCTATTAGTTGCTAGCCGTTAAATTTCTCACCGGAACGAGACAGTGCTACATTGAAATTTAAATGCACCATTAAACCGACACCTGTTACCGACGGCTGCAGTTATGCTTGCAGCTGTTCTTCCAACATTCCCAGTCCTGACCTCCGTCTTCCAGCTATGACATTTAACAGCGCAACCGTTTCCTCAGTGGGACTTTATAGTGCTGTTCTCAATTCACAATCGATAAACAGCTTGCTCTATTCACAAGTGTATACACGACACACATTGCAAGTCTTTCTTTTTCCGTGCGACGTTTTCTTTCACAACGATGAAAGTACTTAACTATTCACTTTCTTGAATAATCGCTTACAGTCGTACTGTGTAATTAGTTTTGAGTACATACATCTTATTAATAGCAGAGAAAGAAAATATTCCAAGAAGGCCTGAGGGATTCGTCGTCGATTTGTTCGGAGAGTGTGAAGCAGTTCCAGAAATACTCAACAAGCCGACACGTTAACCAAAGTACTCGACAGCGAGTAGTGCCAGACGTTACGAGGTATAAATTGTACTTGATAAAAAACATTAATGTAAAAAATTACAAGGACTCACGATCCAAAATAAGTAAAAAAGAAAGCTACAATTTATTCCTATACACAGATGATAGAGCTGCTCCTACCGATGAAGATTTATACATCCACCCAATGCCCCATGCTACTTTGGTAGTATGTTTGTATTACGAACAGATGAAAAGTACACGGTCCGTCAGTTGGGTGTTTAATACATTATTTACTTTTTTCTCATCTGTACTGAACTGTAGCGCAATTGGTAACAACATTGTGGAAACGACCAATCCCAAAACACGATCCAAAATGAAATTTTCATTCTGCAGCGGAGTGTGCGCTGATATGAAACTCCATAGCAGATTAAAACTGTGTGCCGGAACCTGGATTCAAACCTGGTATCTTTGCCTTTCGCGGACAAGCGCTAACCGTCTGAGCTATTCCGGCACGCTTCACGGTCCGTTCTTAAAAATTTACTTCTGGCAGTATCTCGCTCCCTAGTTTCCAAACAACACAGAAGTACTCCTACGAACCTTGCAGGACTAGAACTCCTGGAAGAAACGATATGATGGAGACATGGCTTAGCCTCAGCCTAAGGGATTTTTCCGGAGTACGCCGATATGAAACTTCCTGGAAGTTAAAATTGTGTGCCGGAACCGGGATTCGACCCTGGGTCCTTTGCCTATCGCGGGCAAGCGCTCATCGTCTGAGCTGTCCCGTCACGCTTCACGGTCCGTCCTCGCAACTTTACTTCTGCCAGTACCTCGCCTACTACTTTCCAGACTTCACTGACGTTCTCCTGCGAACCTCGGCAAAGCTTCCAGGTTCGAATCCCGGTTCCGGCGCACGATTTTTTTCTGCCAGGAAGTTCCAAAACAGTATGTTTACAGCTCCTATTATGTAATCAACTTTGTCTAAAATGAGTGTAATTAAGACCAGGCCAAGGCTAGGACGCTAATACGGCAAACGCGCCGCAGCATACAGGCGTGGTACTCGTTCGGTTTGCTTCGATACACATATTTACAAATGCAAACAAGTGTCACGACAGAATTTGCCCACATTAAGAATAAATAAATAATAATTAAGACGAAAAATGACTCACTCGTTTGATGAAGCTGCAAGTATCTTTCTACTGCCGTTTACCAGACGACGATGCAATCCATAACTGCTTCCTCTTTGAGGCATATTTCTTCACGGTTCCCAAATTTTCTGCTTGACTGAGGTGCCTAAACCTTATCAATGTTCTCGTTTTTATGAAAAGATTAATGACTCCGTCATGAACCTCAGGAAACTTTTGTTTTACAATAAAGCACAGGGACTTAACGACATTTCTAGTTTTGTTTAGACACTTCATTTCCATAAAAATCCGCAAATTCTTCTTCAAACTGCAACGGTCTGTTTTTCCATGCCGGTCTGCCGTTGGAGTAGAAAGAGCACCACGAGCTCCAACTGATATCCAGTCTGCACCGTGATCTCATTCACTTTTTGCTATTGGAAAGCCTACTGATTTATCAGTGTTGTGGCACTTAAATGCAATTAGCCTGCAATGTATTTTACCGCATCTGGAAGAACATTTGCGATTATAGAGTCATCCCCCATTGTTAACACATCTTTTAATAAATTTTCTTCCACATTCACAGTTTCTGGGATTTCTCGTGCTGACGATTCGTCAACAACATTCACACGGACCTCAATGGCAATTACTCTTGTGTAGTTCGCGAACGAACTAGTTCGGAAGAGCGCTCCCACAGGCGAACTAGTTCCCAGATCCCTCGCCTCTTAGTTTGTTCGCCCCTTTTCCGAAAACTGCCGGGGAACAGCGAGAGGACGCGAGAGCGCGCGGAGTCGCGAGATTCCCTCCTGCCAGTTACCGTCATTTCGAACTGAGATGCAGCTCAGCTGTAATTTCATACTTTAGATCGGAAAAAAGATCTGCTTAATGGCGGTACGAGCGTCGTCAGTTGTATCCTCATGTGTATGCGTATATTTGAAAGAGATTTGGCATTTTAGCGACACCAGTACCTTGCGAACGCATTTTTTGTCGAAGGGAGAAATCCTCAATGAACGCAGAACATTGTTATCAACGAACAAAGTTTCAAAATTAATATTTTTGTATAATAATATGTAAACTTTTGTGATATTTAACTTGATACTGAGAAGAATTATGAAAATTTAAGGAATGATCATATTAAGTACAAAAATGAACAAATACGTTCTCACTCAGGACTCATTATTTTTTTTTGTGTCTAATTGCTAAGCAACAAATTAGAAATGTTAGTGTTTCTTTTGTGAATAATGTAGGTAATATTGTTACTACCATATAATACTCGGCCTGTAGCTAACAGTAGTGATATTTTTTTGTTGATCACTTACAAAAGTTTGTAAAAATAAAAAAAATAAAAACAATATTTATAAAAGCGTATTTTTAATCACAAAAATAAACGCATTTATCATATTATGTAGGTAATGTCTCTTCATTTACCTAATAAAAATAAAGAGAGCCATTTTAAAAAGAAAATACTAGAACTACTCTGAATGTATAGTAGTTGAATACTATTATATCACCCATTTGTGTAAGTACCGGGTGATCAAAAAGTCAGTATAAATTTGAAAACTTAATAAATCACGGAATAATGTAGATAGAAACGTAAAAATTGACACACATGCTTGGAATGACATGGGGTTTTATTAGAACAAAAAAAAAGTTAAAAAAATGTCCGACTGATGGCGCTGGACAGCAAAACGTCAGTGACAGCTACCATGACGGGTGAGAGGTACGCCAATATGTTACAGAATCGCATCATTCCCAGCCTGGCTGATGAAAATCTGCTGGAACGTACGATTTTTATGCAAGATGGTGCTCCACCCCATATTGCTAGACACGTGAAAAATCTCTTGCGCGCGTCGTTTGGTGATGATCGTGTGCTCAGCCGCTACTTTCGTCTTGCTTGGCCTCCCAGGTCCCAAGACCTCAGACCGTGCGATTATTGGCTATGGGGTTACCTGAAGTCGCAAGTGTATCGTGATCGACCGACATCCCTCGGGATGTTGAAAGACAACATCAGACGCCAATGCCTCACCATAACTCCCGATATGCTTTACAGTGCTGTTCACAACATTATTTCTCGACGACAGCTATTGTTGCGGAATGATGGTGAACATATTGAACATTTCCTGTAAAGAACATCGACTTTGCTTTGTCTTAATTTGTTATGGTAATTATTGCTTTTCTGACCAGATGAAATGCCATCGGTCGGGCACTTTTGAACCTTTATTTTTTATTTTTTTATTTTAATTTATTTATTTATTTGTTCTAAGAAAACCCCATGTCATTCCAAGCATGTGTGTCAATTTATACCTCTCTATCTATATTATTCCGTGATTTATTAAGTTTTCAAATTTATACTGACTTTTGGCCCAAAAATACCGGTAATAGCACACGCTTGGAGAACACTGATGATTATAAAAAAGCTACTATAACAAAAGAAAGAGGGCTTAAGCGGCGGTTGCAAAATGCAGAAAGAGCTAATAAATAACGATCTGTCTCGGGAATAGGAGCTGACGAACTAAAAAGAGCGACTTACTTCGCGACGGAGCTGCAAACTAAAATGAGAGCTACCGGTCGCGAATTAAAACGAGAGCTACCGGTCGCCAACTAAAATATGCGCTACCGGTAGCCAACTAAAAACTGAGCTACCGGTCTCGAACTATTAAGCCAAACGTACCTCGCTTCTTAGTTCGTCGGATCTTTTTCTGTAAACCGACGGGCAACATGGAGAGGACGCGCAACAGACTTAAAAATCACGTATTTGCCTCCTGCCGAGCCATTTCGAGGTGAGCGTCTGTAAGCTAGAGTAACATAGTTCAGTACAATACTTCTGCTTCACAGTATTTTGTTCAAATGTTTGTTAAGCTAAAGGGACTTAACTACGGGGTCATCAGTCCCTAAACTTGCAAACTACTTATGAACTAGCTAATCCTAAGGACGGCACAAATATCCATGCCCGAGGGGGGATTCGAACCCCTGACCGTAGTGGCCGTGCAGACCGTGACTGGACCGCCTCAGTCCCATCGGCCACCGCGGCCGGCAAAAGTATTTCGCGCTCTGCAGTATCTGACTAATAAATTCCATAATGCCGAGATATAAAAATTTAACGTGATAAATTATCCACAGTTTCTTTTGGTCTGCGTGATATCGTTAGCGCCGCAGCGGAGTGGCCAAGCGTTTTGGAGCACTATGCTTCGATGCGCGTTGCCGCTCCCCGCTGGGGGTTCGAATCCCCCTCGGGCATGGATGTTTGTGTCGTATTTAGAATAAGCTAGTTCATAAGTAGTCTGTAAGTTTAGGGACTAATGTCCTCGCAGTTAAGTCCCAGAAGGTTAACAAACATTTGAACATTTGATTTGAACATTTTGATATCGTTAGCGGCTCAGGCAGCAAGCGCAAGAGGCAGCTAGGTGGGCGAACTTCTCCGTCCACCTGTATACGCAGACCACACCGCTTAGTCGTCACTGGGAGCGGACGCAGTAATTTTCATAGATGTGGTACATCGAAGAAAACCCACAAATACCTTGTGTCGTCTCCTATGTTTTATCTGTATCAACACACAATTGCTTCCACACTTTTATATTTTTTCCGCCCATATCACACGTCATAGCTACAACTTACATTCCCGATTCCTCGACTGATTTAACGATTGTCTGCAGCAAATTACAAGTCGTAACACTGTCGAAACCATAATAAACTGGTTGCTTCCACTGCTTGCACAACCCACGGATCATGCAAACTTGTACATTGGAATGTGGTCTGATCACTACATCTTCAGATGAATCGTAACATATGCGGCCATCACCATTTATTTCGTAAAATGTCAAAACTGCTAATCTCTCTTGAGTAGTCAATGTATGTGACTTAGCTTTGAACAAACAAAGGATATCTTCGAGAATATCCGGTCGACGTTTAATTCCTTCGTCCATATCTGAAGGATTGCCGTGCACAACAAAGAAATTTTTCGCTTTCGCAAATAAGTGTACGCTTTAGGCGACAGAGCTCTTAAAGTAAATGCATGGGCAATTTCCTCTGAATTCCACTTACTATTTTATTTTTGTTTAGTAGGCATCTTATTTGCACCGGTGTAAAACACTGGCCGGCCGCGGTGGCCGAGGGGACTAAGGCGCTCCAGTCACAGTCTGCACGGCCACTACGGTCGGGGGTACGAATCCCGCCTCGGGCATAGGTATTTGTGCCGTCCTTAGTCTTAGTTAGTTCATAAGTAGTTTGTAAGTTTAGGGACTGATGACCCCGTAGTTAAGTCCCATACGCTAGACAAACATTTGAACATTTTTTTTGTAAAACACTGTGATAATACACTATTTACACTTTTGTGCAATTTGGCTTTTTCTTTCGCGTCAGATGACTTTTCTGCCCGCTTCGACGAAAGAACACGGCGGACAGCGTTCGTTTTAGTTCATAAGGCTGCATCACATATTTTTGTGGCGCTTCTTTCTGTGCATTTACTTTTTTTAAGAGTTCATTCTCGGCTCTTATTTCCTTCATTTCTAATTCCTTATTCACTACTTCATTCAGCTCATGAACGGAATCTGTAACTTCCTTTTTTTCCGGTGATAAAATTTCTAAAGTCGTCAAACTCGTTTTTGCAAACTTCTTGCTTCGTATCGTTGTGCACGACATCCTGATCCCTAACGAATGAAGTAAATTTCAGTTTTATTTTTCCTAAAATTATTTACCTAGTTCTATTTCTAAAATTATTTACTTACATTTTATTTTAGTACTATGCAACTAACCTAAATGTATCATTAAACATCAGATAAGCGATATAGTTACATTATAGCTACAACAGCTTAGATAGATCGTGAGGGACGATAGCGTAGTGAAAGATGGAACTTATAACCTAATAAAATGAGTTAAAATTTATTAAAAGTGAACAGCCGAGATCCCTAACAACCATCTACAAATGTGCACATATAAAATAATCCTATCAAATACACCGTTAGTACACTCAACACAAAGTCGTTTATCGTTATCTTTTTTGCAATCAATAATTCAATTACAGTGTAGTGCTTATAAGGTAGACCCCAATTTCATTTTCCATTATGGCTCTACCTTATGTTGGAATTGTTCTAAATTTTGCCCAAGTGTAGATGGAACATGAAATTTGAAGCATTTAATTATAAGGTGCCCTCTGTATATTCAGGACTGCATATAAATGAATGTGGCATGATTTATCGAATGACACATGTTTAACAACGATTCTGGAATTGGAGAAGTTTGCGCTCTCGCAGAAGGGCACTGACAATCCTTCCTGCCTATCATTTGCGAGCGGAATAGAAACGTTTAAAATATTAACTCCCCCCCCCCCCCGCCACATATCACCCATGGGCGAGCGAGGTGGCGCAGTTGTAACACACTGGATTCGCATTCGGATGGAAGGTGGTTCAAATCCATCTCCGGCCATCCAGGTTTAGGTTTTCCGTGATTTCTCTAAATCACTCCAGGCAAATTCCGGGATGGTTTCTTTCAAAGGGCACGGCCGAATTCCTTCCGCATTCTTACCCAAACACTCCGAGCGTAAGCTCCGTCTCTAATGACCACGTTGTCGACGGGACGTTAAACTCCAAGCTTCCTTCATTCCTGAGAAGACGTAAAGGTAGTGAGAAGTTACTTACGTACGGGACCAATTAACGCGTGTCTGTGTGATGATTCGAATCACGTAATCAGAATTAGGAGTAACGCGTTTTACTGACATACTATTCACTTAATTTATTCGAAACCATCCGCTCTCTGTGAACGACGCGATATTCATCATCGTCCAGCAGCAGAGTGTTTACACACTGTCCCGAGTCAAACTGAGGCCACCTCTTGAACAGCCTACATAACTGGCGTGTCAAGATAATCCATTAGTGCTTCTGCACTTTGTTTAGAGCATAAAGCTTGGCGCTTCCCAATCATGTGGTCACTCGCAGAAAGGCACTTTCATGTAGTATCACCTTGTTGGAAACACAATCACAGATGTCTTTCTAGAAGTACTTACATACGATGTCTATATAATTATGATTTGCAGCGTTACAGAAAAGGTGAAAAAAAAAGAAAGAAAAACGTAATCTTTTATCGAAAACATATTAATGTTCAAGACTACTTTTGGGACTTATTAAGAAAATACAGAAGGTAGTAATATATTTTAATCGCCTTTCAAGTAATTAAATGTATAAGAAAATTCGCGAAGAGGTCAGTGAAACTACATATTCTTGATGGCGAGCTACAACAATCTGAACAAAATGAACAATTTCAAAACTAGTATTAAAAACGTTATAGGTATGTTGTAACATTTCTAAACTTTAACGACTCTGACAGACTCTTCAGAAAATTCATTATACCTTATTTCACTTCACTTAAGTCCTACTTGTACATACTATTGGCGTCGAAAGGACCGCTATTGAATTTACTTGAAGTGGAGAAAGAGGTAATATGCTAGGTAAATCCTTAGTAACATGAAAATAGTAAAATTAAGTGTGTTGAACATTGGGGACCTCTTGAGCACAGTTGATATAGTTTGCTCAAACATGTCACACTGATAATAACTACTAATAATGAACAAAGTCAGTGCTCTTTACGAGATACTTGATATTAAAATGAGCTGTAGCAAGCACATTTTGTGATAAGCGTATTCAGTTATGTTATTTCAATAACCACTTCTCAGACAACACGGTGGATATTGTCTTGTAATGAGTTGCATCAAAAGGCCTATCAAAAACTAAGATACGGAGTATTTTTCCTTGTCTAATTGAAGATGTTTGTTTCTTTGTCTTGCCGCGGCGGAGTGGCCTAGCACATTGAGGCGCTATGCTCCGATGCGCGAGGCCGTTCCCCGTAGGAGGTTCGAACCCTCCCTCGGGCATGGATGTTTGTGTTGTCTTTAGTATAAGTTAGTTTATAAGTAGTTTTTAAGTTTAGGGACTGATGACCCCGCTGTTAAGTCCCATAAGCTTAACAAACGTTCAAACATTTTTTTTTCTTTGTCTTACTTAAATACATGATAAAGTCGGCTACTAGAAAAACTGCTATGAACATGAGCCCCTAGACTTACAAACTACTTAAACTAACTCATGCTAAGAACAATACGCACGCCCATGCCCGACGGAGAACTGTAACCTCCGGCGGGAGCGATCGGCAAGTAGCATTATGCCTTAAACAACATGGCCACTCCCGCGATGCAGATAGTTTAGTGATGGATGAATTCTGAAAATCTGATAAATCTCAAATTAAGAAATGAAGTTAAGAATTGGAACTTTTAAACACTTTTATTCTGAATCTTGTCACACATTGCAATGCCACAATATGAACTAACAATTCGGACGCTTTCTGCACCCTCTCAAAATGATTTGCCCACAATTCCCCCACATTTTCCCTTCATACAACATGAAAAAGTACGAAGGTACTGCACAAAATAAATTGTTTACATCTTTGTCAGATACCGTCGCTGGTGCATATTTAGCTAAACTTAACAGAATCCAATTTACAAAACTTTTATCGTAAGGTTTCAACGTTGAAATGAAATGTTGTTTGGTATTAATTAGCCTGGAAATCCCCACATGGAGTTCGATCGCCTAGTGGAAGTATCTTTACGTGACGTTACTTCGTCATCTTGAATGTCGATGATGCTAAGAACAAACACACAGTAGGCAGCCCCCTGCCGGGAATCGAACCTCTGCGTGGCTGCAGTGACGCAAGCCACTTTTTTTCTCTCCCGTAGAAACGTTCTCTCCGCACGTTGGATCACGGTTGTACTATGTTTAGCGATGAAATCTAGTTATTGCACTGTCACTACCTATATGCCAACTGCCTATTACGATACACTTAGAATATATTGTAGTCTAGGTCAAAATACGAGATATGTATATTTTGTACAAAATCATACGGTCGCTGAAGTGGTGAAAAAACAGTAGGAGATAAAACAAAAATATTGTAACATAATATCTATGTTTGCTACTGTACTTTATAGCTGTGCAGTCACATCTTCAGACATTTTGATATATTTTGAAATCCTCCTTAGACCTCACAAATTTTTTAATTTAAAATTTTGTCCATCGTAAATGTAACTGTACAGTAAAAAAAAAAATTCAACCGTTTTTAATAAAGCTGCATCCCGAAGTCTATTCAGATATAAGTTGGAAGTACCCCGACATAACGATATACGCGCACTCTGTCTGCCATATGACCCATCTCTAAGTGCCAATAGAGTTGTTTGCGATTTCATATGCAACCATAGAAGACGGACCCCTGAGGGTTTCAATTGATACAATAAGGCTTAGCTCTCTGTCGACCCTGGAAATAACCAACTTGGAGGTTGGTATGAAGTATGACATGCGTCATACGGCGGGCAGAGCGCGCGTTTATGATTTGTGGGAGTACATATCGGCAAGTGGCACTAGGGGAGTGTTACTTGTAAGCTACAGAGGCCATCAGCTGCATGGAAACATGGAAATACTTATAAAAGCAATTTTAGAGGACACAGTTTTATACAAAATTATAGTCACTTAAAGGAACGTATAGATATCACTAGTATCGTAGGATTCACAAAGAGAGTTGTGTCTGGTTACATTACAACCTAGATCTGTGAAACGGATTTTCGTATCTAACTAGATGGATTTTTTTAGCAGAAAACTGTGTGTGTTGTTTAAGATAACTAGATAGTAAACTTCTTTTTAGATATTGAGGAAGGAATTATACTATGTAACGGTCTCCTAACGACGTATTACACTCTTACGGATATGATAAATGTCTATATCTGACACTGTTACTGTCACGAGCATAAAGTTTCTAATCAGAAATCAGTAAATAAATAATTCATAGTCAGATTGAGAGCGACGAAATCTTTCTGCCGAAGATCAACATGGCGGACGTTACAAAATGTTCAAATGTTTGTAAAGCTTATGGGACTACGGGGTCATCAGTCCCTAAACTTACAAACTACTTATGAACTACTTATGAACTACTTACGAACTAGGACGGCACAAATATCCATGCCCGAGGGGGGATTCGAACCCCCGACCGTAGTGGCCGTGCAGACCGTGACTAAAGCGCCTCAGTCTCCTCGGCCACCGCGGCCGGCGCGGACGTTACAGACGACAGAAATCGGCGGTTCCGTCTTCAGTTGCCAGAGTTGTACATCCTACATTTTCAGGGATCAAGGAAGTGAAAAACTTAAACTAGTGAAAATGATATGTATAAAAAATAGCTCACCTCGGTTTTTGGCACTCTAATTTTCTGTCAATGAACATGTTTTACGTATCACTCTTATGTTTGAATACAGTCACCGCAATAGGATTAAGTACGTTACGTAATGATTAGAACATGTTATTGTTCTTCCATTGTTGTCAGAAGGAGTATGTAAAATGCGCCCAGTCACATCTAAAACAGCGGGCCTCAGTTTCTTTTAATATATATGATATACTAATATTTTAGTTTCCCAGTAATTACACAAAAACAACGCCCTATACAGTTTCACTCCGGTGAGTACTATCATTACCTAAGTGACTAGTTCCCTGCGACGCATTGCCGTTTACACGGTACACACATTTACACTATCAAGAGCACGTACTGCTTTTAGCTGAGTTGCCAGGCAAATTTGGTTTACATATTAACTGCACGGCTGAAGAAATACGAAATGCGCCACATTAATGCAGAGGAAACAGGCATCAAAACAGAAGGCAGTCGTGACAGAACCACCCATCCCACTTTATGGTGTTGAGATGGGATGTACAAGCCTGTACTGGGAAGCAAAAAGGCAACGACATTGCTTAGATTATTGCCATAAAACTGCTTCAATAATTGAGACAAACCTTGGATACCAAAATAGGAATATCCGGATGTTGGTCTGGATCACATTTGTGTCACGTACACGTCCGCTGAAATATTTCTCATAGCAATTCAAATGTTCAAATGTGTGTAGATTTATCGGACGTAACTGCAGCGGTCATCGTTCCCTAAACTTACGAGTATAAACTACTTACACCAACTTATTCTAAGAACAAAACACACACACACACACACACACACACACACACACACACACACACACACACGCACGCACACTGATGCCCCAGGGAGGACAGGAACCTCCGACGGCGAACGGCCTTGCGCACCGCAGCAAGGCGCCTTAATGCGCACGCCTATTCTGCCGCTACTCACGCGAATTCGCCAGTTCTAAAATTGTAATGGAAATGATATACGGTATTGACTATATCGCAAGTATCAAGTGTGTCGTGTTTGATTTCTTAAGACGTTTAGCACACTATGTGTGAATCCAACTTAAGAATTACGTTGCACTTCTTTAATGTGTTACGTGCGCTGATATTGTGACAAAATGTGCGAGGGGCTGCACATTGTTCAGTTGTGTGAGGTGGTTTTGTGCAGCCCGGAGCATCAATTTATTATGCACCTAGTGAATTTGTCTGACCGTGAAGTAACAGAATCTTCTCAAAAAATATCCATAATAATCAGGCAATGGTTTAAAATTAATGTTTTAAATGTTGCAACTGATAACGAATATACTGATTCTGAAATTTGAATAGAACTGAACCTGATCAAGAGTGACTCAAACCACTTACACATAAGGAAATTAATTATAATGGATTATTCAATTATTAAAGAAAACAATTAATAGGTGAAACTTTGATTTATTTCTTCAGAAGTCCATTATGTACGAACATTTGACACTGACTTATCACATAATCATTTTATGAAGTAACTACCTAGAGCTCGGCCACCAGTGAGTGAAGATTCGCGAAATGAGCACGGGAAATACCGAAAAGATCGCGAAACGAAAACGCGAAATATCAGAAAGGTCGCGAAATATCACAGATGGTTGCAACATCGGAGAGTTACACTTCCTGAGAATTCTACCAATGAATCTCTGTCTGGTATCTGCCTTCCCAAGTCTGATTTTATACGGTCATTCAATTTCAGTTCGCCCCTTATGTCTGCTTCCAGATATTTTATGGAAGCAACTGCTTCCAGTGTGTGTCGTGCTATAGCATAGTCACAAAATAAAGGATCTTTCTTTCCATGTTAACTCAGCACATTACACTGGTTTATGCTGGGATCAGTTGCCATTCTCTACACCATTCGTTAATAAGCGGCGGATCATTTCGCTATCCTTTTCCAATGTTGCGACTTCTCGATAAACTACAGCGTCATCCGCGAAAAACCTCATTGAACTTCCGATCTTATCCTTGAGGTCATTTACATATATACTGTGAAAAGCAAAGATCCTATTACACTCCCCTGGGGCATGTCTGAGGCAACTTTAACGTCTGGTGACTTTTCTCCGTTGAGAATGACATGCTGTTTCTGTTAACTAGAAACGCCTCAATCCAGTCACACAGATGATCTGAGCCGCGGTGGAGTAGCCGAGCGCTCTAAGGCGCCTCGCTTCGGAGCGCGCGACTGCTCGCCGTCGGAGGTTCGAGTCCTCCCTGGGGAATGGGTGTGTGTGTTGTCCTTAGGTTATTTAAGCCTAGTTTAAGTAGTTTGTAAGCTACGGACTCATGACCACGCAGTTTGCACCGATAGATTTACAAATATTTGAACATTTTTGAACAGATGATCTGATATTCCATATGCTAGCACTATGTTACTCGAGAAACGATGAAGAACGGTATCAAACGCCTTGCGAAAGTCAGGAAGCATTAATTCAACCTGGGACCCTGTATCAAGTGCAGTCTGGATATCGTGGATGGATAGTGCGAGTTGTGTTTCACATTATTGTTGCTTTCCGAAACCATGTTGATTCCTACAAAGGAGAATATACGGTCTCCAGACACGACGTAATATTCTAACATAAAAAGTGTTCCAGAATTCTGCAACTGACCGATGCCTATAGTTTTGCGCATCTGATGGACGACCCTTCTTGTAAATTGGAATGACTTTCGTCCTCTTCCAATTCTTGGGATCACTTCGCTCGTCTAAAGACCTTTGATACGCCGCTTCTAGAAATGGGCAAGTTTCAGCGCATACTTAGTGTAAAATCCAATTGGTATCCCATCAGATCCACCGGCCTTTCCTATGTTGAGTGATTTCAGTCGCTTTTCTACTCCTCTTCTTTCAATATCTGCCACTTTATCAAACGTGCGATGGTTTAGAGGAGGTACTTTAGTGCAATCTTCCTCTGTGAAGAAGATTTGGAAAAAAACATTTAATATTTCGGCCCTTTGTGTATCATCCTCTGTTTCAACAGTGTCTGGATATCTGGTTTGGACCCGTTAATCGATTTGACGTAGGTCAAAAATTTCTTAGGTTTTTCTGCCATGTAGGTATACGAAACATTGCTCTCAAAATCTTTAGATGCCTAACGCATGGCAGCCCTTACGCTAATTGTCCGGCATTTAAATTTTCCCTGTCTGCTAGACTTTAGCTAAAATTATGTTTGCGTTGAAGTTCTCTTTGCTTTCGTAACAGTTTCCTAACTCGGTTGCTGAACCAAATCAAAATCAAATGTTTGTAAAGCTTATGGGACTTAACTGCGGGGTCATCAGTCCCTAAACTTACAAACTACTTATGAACTAGATTATACTAAAGACGGCACAAACATCCATGTCCGAGGGAGGTTTCGAACTCCCGACGGAGAACGGTCTCGCGCATCGTAGCATAGCGCCTCAATGCGCTCGGCCGCTCCGATGCGACTGTTTGTTGAACCACGGTGGATCTTTCCCATGTCTCAGGATTTTACTTGGCACATAATTATCTACCGCGTATTGTACTATACACTTGAACTCCGTCCACAGTTGCTCAACACTGTCAGTGTTTGAGACGAAACTAACGTGTTAAGCAGTCAGTTACTCAGAAATCTCACCCTTTCCGCTTTTGCTAAATAAGATTATCTTCCTACCTTTCTTAATGTTTCTATTTAAATCAGTATTCATTGATGTTGTAATGACCTTATGATCGCTGATTCTCTGATCTACGCTAGCTGAATCGAAACGTTCGGGTCTATTTGTCACTAGCAAGTCTAAGACGTTATCATCATTAGTCGGATCACTATTTAACCGTTCAAGCTAATTTTAGGATGCAGCACCTAAAGCAATGTTGGTCTAATCTCTGTCCCTGCCACCTGTCTTAAACACTTTTATCTCCCAGTCTATTTCCAGTAATTTATTATCTCAATCTAAAACTGTAACATTACTAGAAAACCTATGGGAAGTATTTTCTAAGCTTCCCCTCAGATGATCTGCTCCTGAATTGAGGACTGCATTACTATTGACATCTTGTTTCAGCCAGCTTTCCGTCCCTAGTACTTTGGGGGCATTGTGACTATGTAAAAGTGAGAGCAGTTCGGGAATCTTTCGACAGACGCTCCTACAGTTAACTTATTAATCTTTTCTTTCTCTGTTCTATTTTGCCGAGGGCTGCATTGACTGGAATCAGTAAGCGTCTTAACGGGCCACTGGAGGGGTTTCTCCGAGATAAAAAAAACCACATGTGTACTCCACACGAACTCTGCTGCCCTAGTAACCGCTTCCTGGGTGAAGAGCACGACTGAGCTATTCAGGGCGATCGTACATTTCTGCAACCGATATCTGAGGTCGAGAAATTTGCACCCAAGGTCACTACAGAATCGTCTGAGCCTCTGGTTGAAGCCTGCCACATGGCTCCAAACCAGAGGACCGCGATCGGTTCTGTGGACAATGCTGAAAGTCTAAAGCTCCACTTCTACCGTGCGAGCGAGTCTAGCTGTGTTCAACAAATCCGCCAGTCGCCGATGGAGACGAGGATGGACTCTGAACCCAAGCGGCAGGAACCATTGGTGCTGATGTGAGGAACGATCTGCAGCCGGGAGGGGGTTGGAACACTTGCGCGGAGTGACACTTGCGCGGAGTGACACTTGCGCGGAACCCGGGGCCCTTGGGGCGGCTAATGGCTTTTCCTGGGTACAGGCACACCAACAAGTCTAGCACTGCTGTTGTCAAGTTTCCACACTGTCAACATAAAACGAAAATCAGTGAAACTGCACAACCCTTTCAAACCTGAAGATCAATATAGTAACTTGTTCTAACTAAATATTAATCCGTTGAGTGTTCCTCCTGTAAACAAAAAGGTATTTTAATAGTGATAATGTTTGGAGAGTTATTAAGACAGTCTCTGCTACTACAAGACGATGACTTTCCACAGTCATATCTCCTAAAAGCATATTATTCAGAACACTAAGCATATCAAGACACCTGCGCAAGCAATAAATATATTGGGCATCCTGCACAGATACGTTGATGTAATTGACCGCTATGTAGTTAACCCCACTATCACGCAACTTCCATCTCTTTGAAAATAGCTACTATGCTTTTTAATAGGCGACGCAACCTTAAACCTTCAATTAAAAAACGTTAATAATAAGTCAATGAGTATTTTACATACTTGAAGCGTTTATTCGTAGACCCCAAAACGATTTGGCTGTATTCGAATTACAAATACATCTAAGGGAATGTCACACACCGAAAAAGCTAAAGATAAATTCTATTTTCCATCACCGTCATATAGAACCATTTTTACTCCGAACTTGGCATAAACTAACAGGAGAAACAAGTTGCAAGACTTCCAGGAAAAATGAAGCGAAATTGGCAGCCAATAGTTGGTTATAAATTACATTGCCTGTTAACTGTATAAATATAAATTACGGAATACGCGGAACTACTGTTCAGTGCAGTCAAAAAGGTCTAAGGTAATAGGCAATGGTTTACAATCAGATATCCGTATCACCCTCCTCCTCAAGAAGTCTGTGTGAAGATTTATATTCAGAACATTCAAGAAAAATGTGTTGAAACTACAAGAAGCAACTCATTTACTCAGGAAGGGAAAACGTTATGGTGCCCGTAAATTTGAATGGCTGTATCTCTTGTAGTAACATTCATTTTTTGATAAAGTGTTAAAATCCAATATACCAGAATTTTGTTTTTCTAAACTCGGTGCCAACTCTTTTTTTTTTTTTTTTTTTTTTTTTTTTTTTTTTTTTTTTTTTTTTTTGTCGAAATTTTTGCAGGAAGTAGTCTTGACGTGATTTCATACTTCTATGCTTTAATATTATCAAACATGTAATTTGTGTCACAAATTGCGCGGCCGGTCCGGTCGGAGGTTCGACTACTTCCTCGGACATGGGTATGTCTGTTTGTACTTTGCCTAAGTTATTTTAAGTAAGATTAAGTAGTGTGTAAGTCTAGCGACCAATGACCTAAGTAGTTTGACCGCATAAGACTACACATATACACGTAATTTATTTATTTCATAACCACATTTAAGTACTAATAATTAAAGAAACCTAATTGTAGAAATTTGAAATAAACACTGAAAACAAATAATTGATACTTCTCATAAGATGAATGCACAGAACCGTTGAATTATGTCTTGTGAATGTATCTACAAAATCTGCCATATGAAAATTGTAGTGTGAGTCCCAAATTTGTTTTTTATGTAATAACATTAAAAACATATTAAAAATTCAGAACTCTAAAATCAGTGAAGTTTTGGACTTGAAGCGTTTTGTGTTGCTAAATCTTTACATAGTAGACACGATTTTAAGATTTGGTTGTTATCGCCAAAGTAGACGAAACGTTAAATTTTTTGGTGTAATCTTCGCCGTGTAGACTGTATGTTGTAGAAGTCTACGTCGAACCTAATCATACCTCTGAGGAGAGAACGTTGTTTGCACTTCTCCTGCGTTTCCAGTCGGCTGTGCTGTGCTACGTAACGACATCGTACCGTTCCACTTTACCGAGAGCTATATATGTATTGGTGTGATGTCTGTTCTTTCGAAATAAGACATCACACCAATATATGTATCATTTAGACGCAAAGATTCTGAGTTCCGTTTTCATCGCTAACGCGATTAACAACGTTAGACCTAGTGTGTAAACAGTTGAAGGTTATGAGTGCCACCGGAAAAATGCATAAGTAACACCTGTTGTTTGAGACTTGAAGATGACCTGAAATTAGCCGAAATCGATATCTCATAATAAACATAAGGTGTAGCTGTCTATATTTCATAATGCTATTCCTAACATATTTAAAAGCTGCTCAAAACCACCTATAAAATACCTTTATAATGAGATTGTATATAATTCCACGATCAAATTGTGTTTTAGTTATTTGTAGTAATACACCCAAAGATCTGCCCTTGCTTTTAGTGCCTTGTTCAGCTGTTTATTTTTAGAGATATTACTAGGGACAGGAAAAATTCGCATTTGCGATAAAGGCGAATATAGATGCGAATTCTGACTCAAAATGCAGTAAATCCGAAATTGTAGTTAGCAACGGTTGCGCTCAATTCCGATTTCATCACATTCCTCTTCACATGGTGCTGTATTGTAAATCGAGTGATATTTGTATGACGTGTTATCTCCCTGTTGAATGAGGCTGTGATATCTCCGGGCCGTTACTACAGCTCCACCTGGCTCGGTGGGCCTTTCCCTGAATACGGCACAGGTAGCGGCTGGAGGGCGTGGAGTAGGGGTGGTGTATCCCTACTTCTGGAAAACCCTGTTCACTACCTGCAGCGTCCTGGTCTCCCCGCAAGTGTCTACACGTTCCCTTTCCCCGCAAGTGTCACTCCCCGCAAGTGTCACAAACTCGCCGGGAGAGCCTCGACCACATCTCGCATGAGATACCCCGGCAAGCAAAGAGAGTGCACACTGGCTTTCTTTCCCGATCTTTTCGCTATTTCCCTAAAGGACTCCATCACCCGCCTAACATTGGAACTCCCAATGGCTAATAACGCCACCCTCCGGATCTGCCTGGACCAATCAGTATGGTTTTCTCCATACTGCAGTCTTTCACGACTGATCACATTGCTACTTGTTCCCTTGACTCTCAATCAATCACCAACGAACCCACGTGCGTTCGACAGAGTTCTCCTTGGCTGCTGCTCACCATTAATTGTTATCCTTATACTGCTGACTTGTATTGTATGATGCCACACCTGCGGACGATCATATTAATTATGTTTTGACAGCATAAATACTAGGCTCGTTTCAGCTTCCTAAGCCCCGGGTCCCACGCTCTCGTGGACCATCGTTGGTCTTCATTTAGGCCGCCAGGCAGCGCAGCCAACTACGACACCAGCGGCGCAGCAATTGTTATTCCGGCTATACTAGTTGTTGTCAGTCGAGCAGTCACCAGTTTCTGTTTTCCCTTCATTCTTGTCTGCGCTCGTGAAGTGTCTAGTGAAATTAAGACTGAAAGGAGTGGAAGTGTAGACATGACAAAAGAAAAAGACATGAAGCTGCAAGAAAGCCAGAATGAATGCCAGAAATTATATCTTGAATCAGTTTTCTTTCGACGCATTACGATATAAATATTGAAAGAAAATACTGTTTGTAGTATAAATTAATATTTCATAAAGTAAAAGAGTTAATAACTTACAATACATTTTATTGGTTTAGTTACCTCAAAGTGATTAAGATTTATTCTTCTGGTGAGAGACACTTTTTCATTTTCGAATCTTTACCGGTAATATCTCCCATTATTAACGTTAATTGTTCATCCATGTATATTGCTGCGACAGACCATGACCACCAACTGCCGGCGTGGTGCACGGGATAGCGTCATGGACTGCGGAGCAGAAGGTCGGCGGTTCAATCCCGCCCACCGGCAAAAATTTATTTCTTTGTAATTTACAATTCCAGAAGGTTCTACATCTTTCTTATGTTCACTTGTAAATTCTACTTTTTTCTTATGTTAACTGTTCTTCTAATTTCTGGTAAATTCTGTCTGTGTATAAATAGCAGAGCACTCTGCCTGAGAGGCAGTCAGTGCTGCGTGTATGTTGAGTTCGTAATAAACGTGCTTTCAGTATAAGTGCTGTGTTTAGTTGCCTTCGAAGTCAAGCCTACTTCCATTGCAACGTGACATTGTTTGGTGGAGGCGACGGGTACACTGTGCAACAGCTGCATCACCGTGGCTCCGATTAGGCAACGTAAAAGTCGTCGCTTACACGGACTGGAACCGGAATACAAGGGATACACCGAGTACATCCTTCCAAAAGTCCGTATTATCAGAAGAACGATGGAGACGAAACCAGCAATAAGCCAGCTGTACATCAGACACCCGTCGGTGTTCTCTGGAGATGCTGGACAGGACCCCAACAAATGGCTAAAAGGGTTCGACCGAATCGCCAAGTACAACAGGCGGGATCATACAATGTGGTTGGCCAACGTTTACTTCTACCTGGACTGAAGAGCCCAGCAATGGTTTGAAAACAACAAAGACAAGTTGCATGACTGGGAGACGTTCCAGGTGGAACTTAAGAAGACGTTTGGAGATCGCCAGCGACAAATCCGCTCGGCGGAAGAACAACTAAAGAACCGGGCCCAACGACATGAACGACATGGTGAGCCGACACAATCATACATACAGAGTGTTTTGGCCCTGTGTAACGTTGTCAATCCGAACATGACTGAAGCGGACAAAATCACGCACCTGATGAAGGGAATTGCAGAAGATATGTACCAAGCTCTTCTGATAAAGGACGTCGCTACGACAGAAGAGTTCATCAACTGGTGCCAGCGTGTTGAAGAGATGCAACAAAGGAGGGTTGGACGCAAGAAGTATGACAGACTCCCAAATGTAGTCCCTATGGCCGTTGTGGAAGACCAGCAGGACTTGGCTTCTCTCATACGACAAATCGTGAGAGAAGAATTACAACAGTGCATGGCAGCCGGGACTATTAGACCGAGCGAGCATCAGATTATGGCCATGGATGTGAGCCCTGTAAGTCGCTAGGTAGCCGACGCAGCTGAGAACGAGGTATTTCAAACATTAGCTCCTGTCTGCCCCGTAAATCGCACCCGACGTGAAGAATGGCGTCGCCCTGCTATGACTTACGCTGCAGCCGCCAAACGGCCGCATGACCGACGCGACCATAGCCAACTCCCCCGGTAACTATGACGCCCCGCAGAAGAACAGACGTCTGGAGGACAGAAGACAACACACCACTGTGTTTCCACTGTGGACGCCCTGGACATGTCGTACGCTACTGCAGAGAGAGGAGGCGAGTATTCGATGATTATTTTGCCGCAAGACGTCAGCCATCGGAGCAGTTCTATCCAAGGCAGTCACCTGCTGATGAGTTCAGTCGACCTATGGGAAGAAGCCCATCGCCGTACCATAGACGAGGTCGCTCCCCGACGCGCCGCAGCCGTTCACCGTCGCCGTACAGAGGTACCAGCCGCTCCCCTAGCCGCCGCGCCCAGGAAAACTAAGCGAGGCGACCATCTACGGAGGTGAGGCCACCGCAGATGAAAATCCTCCATGGACGAGAGTCGCCAAGAGTCGGGGAATCTCATCGACGTCATAATCGACGGCCAACCTGTTCAGGCACTTGTTGATTCAGGAGCCTCTTTTTATGTATTATCGGATAATTGCCGCCGCACACTAGAGAAGACAATGTTCTGCGATACTGTGCTGAAGGTAGCGAATGGAAAGTACGTCCATCCAGCAGGAACTTGTGTCGCAAGAATAATCATTAACAACAGGACGCAGCCGTTTGAATTTGTCGTGTTAACAGAATGTAGTCACAATGTCATCCTCGGATGGGACTTCCTTCAGGCATCCCAAGCTATCATTGACTGTGGAAGATCTGAGCTGCAAATTGAAGAAGTTGTTCCGCCAGATACACGTAATACAGAATTTTCTGGGAAGTTATTCGTCGTTGACAATGTGACGATACCGCCGTTGACAATGAGAAGAGTTGCAGTCACAAACAAAGATGACTGGTTAAACTGTGAAGTTCTTGTTGATAGTAAAACGTTTATCAGGCTCACAAAAGAAATTTACATACCAGCGGCTATCATAAGCATTACCGGTGGTCAAGGAGAGATTTGGATCACAAATTGCCGATGTGGAGTGGCCGAGCGGTCTAAAGCGTCTCGCTGCGGAGCGCGCGGTTGCTCGCCGTGGAGGTTCGAGTCCTCCCTGGGGCTTGGGTGTGTGTGTTGTCCTTAGCTTAGTTTACCTAGGTTTAAGTAGTTTGTAAGCTACGGACTGATGATCAAGCAGTTTGGTCCGATAGATTTACAAACATATGAACATATATATGAAGGCTCACAAATTGTCATGAGCAGTCACAACTTATCCCCAAGGGAATGTGTATCGGGACAGCTGAACCAATCCAGGACGGTGAGCTCAACGTCATCAATGAAGACCCATGCCCTGCTATTAGTACAGACAACACGCTGGAGGAAACAAACGTGGAACTGCCAATAAGGCCTGGACTGACCAAGGAACAACGACCGCGGGTGTTAGGTATCCTACGCCAATTTTCGGGTGCATTCACACCTCAGCAGGGGAAAAGTCATAAGAAACGGCCCACGATAAAGCACCGTATCAATACTGGCGACCATCCGCCAATTAGCCAGCGTTCATATAGAGTGTCGCCAGCTGAAAGACGGATAATTCGGGAGGAAGTGGAGAAGATGTTGCGAGATGACATTATTCAACCTTCGGAGAGTCCTTGGTGGTCTCCGGTGGTCCTCGTAAAGAAGAAGGATGGCACGTGGCGATGCTGTGTCGACTATCGGCGGCTGAACAGTATCACAAAGAAAGATGTCTACCCATTGCCGCGTATTGATGACACCTTAGACTGCTTGAAAGGAGCTACATACTTCTCAACTAAGGACATGCAGACAGGTTACTGGCAAATCGAGGTTGACGTAGCTGACAGGGAGAAGACGGCTTTTATTACACCTGACGGTCTCTATGAATTTAAAGTAATGCCATTTGGATTATGTAATGCTCCAGCCACATTCGATCGCATGATGGACAACTTGCTTCGACACCTTAAGTGGACGACGTGTCTCTGCTATTTAGATGACATTGTCGTTTTCTCGAAAACATTTGAAGAACATCTGAGTCGCCCGTCATCTGTGTTGAAGTGTGTTCAGGCAGCAGGTCTCCGCCTCAATCCAAAGAAGTGCCTCTTCGTCGCCAAAGAGATAAAAATCCTGGGGCACCTAGTCAACGGAGATGGTGTCCGTCCTGATCCAGATAAAGTAAGGGCAGTCACAGAATTTCCAAATCCTCAACACATTCGTGATGTGAGAAGTTTTCTCGGACTGTGCTCATACTACCGACGTTTCATAAAAGGATTTTGTAACAAGGCACGTCCATTACAAGAAATTCTGCAGGGAGACGCCAAATTTTATTGGGATGAGACAAAAGAAAGAGCTTTCCGAGCACTTAAGGAGGCTCTAACTTCCGCACCAGTGCTAGCCTTATACGACGAGAATGCAGAAACGGAACTTCACGCAGACGCCAGTGGCTATGGGATTGGTGCAGTGCTTGTACAAGTTCAGGAAGGTGCCGAAAAAGTGATAGCCTATGCGTCAAGAGTACTCTCCAAGTCCGAGATAAAGTACTCTACAACTGAAAAAGAATGTCTCGCGGTTATCTGGGCTATCTACAAGTTCCGGCCATATTTATTCGGCAAACCATTCACCGTCGTGACAGACCACCATTCTTTGTGTTGGCTGACTGGCTTGAAGGATCCATCAGGTCGACTAGCAAGATGGGCACTAAGACTCCAAGAGTACGATGTCACAGTGGTATTCAAGAACGGGCGCAAACACAAGGATGCCGACTGCCTTTCGAGGAATCTATTAGTGGAACACAACAGCAGTAATGAAATTTCAGCTCTCACTGATTTAGATGACGTTACAGCTGAACAGAGAGAAGATCCAACACTATTAAAAATGATGGAGGTCTTGGAGAAAGGAGAACCGACCCATGGAGAGTTCCAACTTATAAACAGAACGTTGTACAAGAGCAACTACGATCCACTGGGCCCCAAATGGCTACTTGTTGTTCCAGCTCATCTCCAGCCAGCTATTCTGAAATATTTCCGTGATGCTCCAATATCCGGTCATCTGGGATTCGTGAAGACCCTAGACAGAATCAGACGCAGGTATTACTGGAAAGGTCTCTACCGATCTGTCAAGCACTATGTGAGTCACTGTAAAGAGTGCCAGCGACGGAAGCATGTGCCGCAATTACCTCCAAGACATCTCGTACCGATTCCGCCGGCAGCAGCTCCATTCCACCGAGTTGGGATCGATCTTTTAGGGAGGTTCCCGAAGTCGACAACCGGTAACCGTTGGATAATAGTCTGCACTGACTACCCACACGCTACGCTGTCACCAAACCTGTGCCGACTGCAGAAGCTCCAGAGATCGCAAAATGGCTTGTAGAAGACATTATTTTGAAGCATGGAGCACCAAGTGTCTTGATATCTGATCGTGGAAAAGTATTCCATTCAAAACAAGTATCAGAGGTAATGTCACGTTGCAACATTGTCCACAGAATGACAACTGCATACCATCCTCAGACAAATGGTCTTACGGAACGTTTTAATAAGGCGTTAGCAGATATGCTGTCGATGGACGTCGATGTTGAGCAGAAGGATTGGGATACAATACTGCCAGTCGTGACATCTGCTTATAATTCCGCAAGACAAGACACCACAGGCTTCACACCGATCTTCCTGCTCCATGGCCGTGAAGCTGAGACAACAATGGATACGCTGTTCACGTTTCAGCCAGATGACACTCAGGATCACTATGTGAAACAGCTCATCACCAGGGTCGAAGAAGCAAGACAGCTGGCTCGCATACGGACACTGGACGTCCAGGAGAAGGCCCGTCAGCGGTATAACGACAAGCACCGACCTGTTGTGTACAGCCCAGGAGATCTGGTATGGATTTTTACCCCTGTACGGAAGGTTGGATGGACTGTCAGAAAAGTTATTGAAGCGATACTTTGATCCGTATCGTGTCATACGCCGCTTGTCAGACGTCACATACGAAGTTGAGGATTATGAGCCGTCGTCGAAACGTCAAAAACGAAGAGACATTGTTCACGTCCTGCGCATGAAGCCTTACTACGATCCTGAAGAGCAGGTAGACGACAATGGCTTCTTGTTCAAGGACTTTAAGGAAGGTAATGTTCCTGATGACGCCACGACAGGAACGTCTGTCGTCGATAATCGCGGAGAAGGGAAGGATTCTCTTGAACTGTCATACAGATGACCCATGACACCGTCAAGATCCAGGACATTGCAGCTGGTTCCACAGGGATCATAACAGCGGGTCGCTGTTTCTCCAGGAGAGGGAGCAATGCCGCGAGAGACCACGAACACGAACTGCCGGCGTGTCGCAGGGGATAGCGTCACGGACTGCGGAGCAGAAGGTCGCCGGTTTAATCCCGCCCACCGGCAAAAATTTATTTCTTTGTAATTTACAATTACAGAAGGTTCTACATCTTACTTATGTTCACTTGTAAATTCTACTTGTTTCTTATGTTAACTGTTCTTCTAATTTCTGGTAAATTCTGTCTGTGTATAAATAGCAGAGCACTCTGCCTGAGAGGCAGTCAGTGCTGCGTGTATGTTGAGTTCGTAATAAACGTGCTTTCAGTATAAGTGCTGTGTTTAGTTGCCTTCGAAGTCAAGCCTACTTCCATTGCAACGAGACAATATCTTTGCAAATCGCGAAATTTCCCGACGTCTGCTGCTCCTGTAAGATCGACAAACGATCTGCAACACATGAAAATTTGTGCCGGACTGGACAAGTGCAACACATGGAAGTTTGGGTCTGGCCGGGGAGCGTGCTCGGGTGGCCGACTGGTTAAGGCGGGCGCTCGCGAAAAGCGGGAGACCCGGGTTCGAGTCCCGGTCCGGCACAAATTTTCATGCGTTGCAGATCGTTTGTCCATCTTACAGGAGCAGCAGACGTCGGGAAATTTCGCGATTTGCGAAGATATACATGGATATATTTATCTCTGCTGCGGATCACCGCCAACGTCTGTTCCCTTGGAACAGCCATAATAATAAACGTTAATAGTTCAAAGAAAGATGATTAAGACTTTCGTAAGTAATTGAAACACTTGTCGTCTGAACACAGTTCATCAAAAAGAGTATAGTACAATCCTTTAGATTCCCTTAACGGTAGGCTCTTCCTTCGCCTTCTCCTTTTCATTCAAAGTACAAGGAATACTCTTTGGCCGGCTTGTTCCCCCCTCAGAGTACACACGTGGCGGCCCCGTGTGATGGGCTCCGCCTCTGGTCTCCGGTCGCGGGGCAGGGCAGCCAGTCTGCAGGCAGTTTGTGGCAGCTGCCCTCATGCAATCAGCTCCGTAACAGGCAATGCCCAGTGACGAGCTGCGCCGTCTAGTGTAATGACGCCCTAAGCACGGCTTGGGGCTTGGCCATAGCACTGTGACGTCATAAAGGATGCAGTAATATCCGTACGACGGGCACCGTCATGGCAGAAGGGTACTCTTTCAAAACTTCGTAACTGTCAAGGCCTCTTGACGTGGCTAATAACTCGACGGAATTTTATCAGGGCTTGCTGAAGAGTAGTGCTTTCAATTTTTTTAATCTGTTCTAGATGTCGGTTGAGGTTTTATACGTAATGCGTATTTACTGGGTCGTCGTTTCTGCATCGGTGATGGAAGCTGGAATCGTACGCCGGCAGCATGTAACGTGGCGATGTGAAGCTTAACTACGTGAGATACAGCGTGCTGTAGACAACTTTCTAGCCTCAGTAAATGTGCTTCTTATTTAAATCTGTAGAAGAAATAAAAGCTGTGCAAATTAATGTTAGTATCGAAGTCAATAAAGTACAAATTTGTGTTTTTCGTTTTCGTAATGACAGAAACGGTGGTGGTGACCTTAACATGTGTCTCAGAGCTCCAAGTGTACAACCGCCTACGGAAACCGACGAGGGATGATGAACTCATCGGAGAAAATCGAAGGATACTACAGACACAAATCTCAGTAAAAGTGGCATATCACGAGAACGGTTACAGGTCATAATTACAGAACTGCCGTACAGAAAACTGTATGTATGGCGTGCGCCTCGATTAATCACTTCTGACTTGTAGCAGAGGAGTGTGAAAACGTTTCATCAGTTTTTTTATTGTTTTTCTTGCATCAGGATGACGGGTTTCTAAACAATATCGTGTCAGTTGATGAAATGTGGATTCCACATTTTGAAGCCAAAACTAGATGGATTTCAACCACAATAGGTTTCCGATACAATCATCGACGAGTACAGCTCTCATTATTTTACGTATTTCAATTGGGGGCTGGATTAAAGCACATGTTATACTAGTTACACTAATCAGCCAAAACATTTTCACTACCTGCCTACATCTACATAAACATTCTGCAAGTCACACTAAAGTGCATGACAGAGGTTTCATCGAATTGCTTTTACCGTATTTCTCTACAGTTCCATTCTGTAATAGGTTGCTGGAAATAGGAACACCTAAATCTTTCCGTTTTCGATCTGGTTTGTATTATTTTATTTTTATGATCATATCTTCCTCTGTAGGTGGGTGCTAACAAAATCAACTATGGATGTGAGTCAGAACAGCGTCACGTGATGAGGAGGAACTGCTAGTCAGTGTTACGTACGGTTGATTTATTACCAGCGACGGTGATTTTGTTGCGGTGGAGTGGCCCAGCGTTCTAAGGCGCCTTGCTGCGGAACGCGCGGTTGATCGCCGTCGGAGGTTAGAGCCCTCCCTCGGGCATGTGTGTTGTCCTTAGGTTAGTTTAACTTCGTTTAAGTAGTTTGTAAACCTAGGGACTAATAACCAAAGAAGTTAAGTCCCATAGTTTTACAAACATCTGAACATTCTGATTCTAGAGTGCTGTGCGTGGCCAGAATGGGTGAGGCGCGCGATCCATTCACGAGTGACCGCGGGCAGATCGTGATAACCCGGCGGCTCGCCACGGGCATTTCCGAAACTGCGCTACTTCTCGCCTGATCAAGGAGTGCTGTGGTGACTGACTTCAACAAGTGGTGAAACCAACATCAAACCACACCCAAATGTCGAAGGGTTGTGCTCCCACCCCTAATTACATATGTCGGATTCCGTACGCTGAGCAGACCGGTCAATCAGTAAAGGCAGAGAACTGTGGCAGAATTAACACCAGACCTTAATGCCCGACAGAGTGCAAGTGTGTTTGAACAAATACTGCACTGAACACTTAATGAAGGAACTCTGCAGCCGATGTCCGATGCATGTGTCGATATTAAGACCACAACTTCGGCAACTAAGACTGGACTGGGCGCGTGACTATCGCCACTGAACGTTTGCGTGGTGGCAGAGCAGTGTGTGGCGTGATGAATCCTATATCTACTTAATCATACAAACAGGTCGGGGCGAAATTGTAGTCTCCAAGGAAATAGCTCCCTGACACCTGTCGTGCAGTATGGAGACAAACGGGCGGAGGCCATGGTAAATATTCGCGTACGCATTCATGGGTCCAGTGGAGCTCTTGAAAGGAATCTTGACGGCCAACACGTGTCGTACACTGGTTACAGACCACATGTACACCTTCATGACGATCATATGTTCTAAAGGAGGTGGCATTCTTCAACAATACAATGCGCCATGTCATAAGGTCAGGAGTATAATAGAACACTTGTGGCTAACTGCAGTTAATTTACTGACCCCTCAACTCGCCACACCTAAATGTAATAAAACACATTTGGGATGTGACTGAACTTGTCCTCAGAGTTCATCGCTCCCCTCGCCAGAATTTATGCGAACTAAGTAACTCGAGTGTGCAGATATGGGGCCAACTCCATCGGAGACCCACCAGAGCGACGTTGCTGTCATCCGTGGCTAAACAGAACATACCGGCTATTTTGTAGGTGCTCATAATGTCCTGGCTGACCAGTTTATGTTACACACCGCTATACTGCATTCTATAATTCGCAGTCCTCTAGCGGAAGATGGTTGAAACTTATGACAGAAAAGTTATAAACTCGAATCTGTAATATGCACGGTATATGCAACTGAGCTAATATTAAGAACAGAATAAAAAATTTGGAGGCATTACTAGTGAGAACATGCAGGTGTGTTTCTTTCAAATAACACGCAAAGCCTACAGAGGGAAATTGATTATGAGCATCATTTATTATTTATCACTGACTACGGGTGCCCATCATTGACGTAATAGTCTGGATAGGAGAGCTTGACTTGCTTCTCGCGTGCGTGATTCGACTGTGCGTTCTCATGAAGACCCACATCACGTATTACTGCTGCGTAGGGCCTCTTGCAGTCTGTGTTGATTACGTCTGCACGCACACTGGATGCGTAATCGCACGATTTTCGGTCGTGCGGCATCGCATCGTTGATTGTAACGACAGCATAGGAAAGGAAGCGTAAAAGTCTGCCGTACGTCGACGTGCGTAGAATGAAACGTCCTTCAAGATCCCATCAAGTTGTCATCTCCAAGAAAGTTGCGAGCAATTGAGACGGAATAATTGCGTACAATTGAGACGGAATAGTTGCGTGATTTGAAATATTACTGTCGTGATCGGATAACGCTGAAATGAAAGTAAATATGATACATTTTGAACAGTCATTTTATGTATGAAATTAACCATAATTTGAAACTCTCTTTCTCTCTCTCTCTCTTTCTGTTCCTCACCTAATTGTGTAACATTCCTTGGTACAAAATAATTTCTACATGTATTTATAGAAACATTCTCTGCGATAACGTTTCTTATGTTTCTGTGTGATGATTTACAAAAGTTTCTGCCAATTTACCACTGTCATTGTTATGCAGTTAAGGATCTCCAATTCCCCGCACATTTGAACACACCATAGTTTTGTGTTTATTGCTAACCGTGTCAAATGTAATTGAGTAGGGAGATTGGACAAACTTTCATTCAACCAACAGAATAATAAAGTTTTTTTTTATGTTGTTCATTGTCTTGACACAACTTTGCGAAGTAGTTTCTATTTTCGGAAGTTGGATTGCGCCATTTTTCAACCAGCCACTTAAGGTTGTTATCTCAACTGATATACCAACGTTGGTACACTATATTTTAAAGATAAATGTTAGATTTGTTCCGTACAAAGCTTATGACACCGTACTTCACAAACGGCTTCTAACCAAATTGCGTGGTTATGGTATATCGCCCCAAATTTGCGACTGGATAGGGGATTTCTGTCAGAGAGGACATAGTTCGTAGTAATCGATGGTAAAGAATCGAATAAAACAGAGGTGATATCGGGCGTTCCACAGCGTAGTGTTATTGGTCCTCTGCTGTTCCTTATTTACATAAACGATTTAATGGAAAATCTAAGTAGCTCTCATAGATTGTTTGCAGATGACGCCGTCTTTTACCGTCTAGAAAAATCAACTGAAGATCAAAACCAACTGCAGAACGATCTGAATAAGATATCACTATGGTGTAAAAATTGGCAATTGACTCTAAATAATGAGAAGTGTGAAGTCGTCCACATGATCACGAAAAGAAATCCGTTAAACTTTGTTTACAACAGAAATCAATCAAAAGTGAAGGCCGTAAACTCCACAAAATACCTAGGAATTACTATTACTTCAGACTTAAACTGGAAAGAACACGTAGATAATGTCGTTAGAAAGGCAAACCAGAGACTGCGTTTTATTGGCAGAACTCTTAAAAGATGCAACAGAACTACAAAAGAAATAGCATACACTACGCTTGTCCGTCCATTTTTGGAGTATTGCTGCCCAGTGTGGGATCCTTATCAGGTGGGTTTGACGGAGGACATCGAAAGAGTCCAAAGAAGGGCAGCTCGTTACGTATTGTCTCGATACAGGGGAGACAGCGTTACGGAAATGATACACAATCTGGGATGGGAATCATTACAACAACGACGCTTATAGCTGCGGCGTGGGCTACTTACGAAACTCCAATCGCCAACATTCTCCTCCAAATGCGAAAATATATTGTTGACTCCCACTTACATAGGTAGAAATGATCATCAGAATAAAATACGAGAAGTCAGAGGCCGAACGGAGAGATCCAGGTGTTCTTTCTTCCCGCGCGCTATTCGAGAATGGAATGGGAGATAAATAGTATAACGGTGGTTCCATGAACCCTCTGATAGGCACTTCAAAGTGATTTGCAGAGTATCCCATGTAGATTTAGATCAGACGCTGCGATTATAACGTCGCGAAACGAATTGTGTGTAAAGCACGCTTACCAGCTAAAACGAAATCAGAAATTTTTACGAGAATTATTTGAAACAATTATTTGCAATTTAATTATAGATGTTTATTTTATGCTGTGGATGCCCTAATGATAAAATTGTATGGTGTAAAATTTGTTTACTCGGAGACTAATCAACAAGTTTTTTGTGACTAACGCTTTGTTTGCGGTTGACCTGAAGAAAAGCTTGTCTGAATGTTTATATCTTTGTAGCCATAGGAGATCAAACTGCTTAGGTCATCGATTTCTAGACTTTCGAACTATTTAAGCCGACTTACAATAAGGACAACACACACACAGACACACACACACACAGACACAAACACACACACACACACACACACACACACACACACACACACACACACACACATGCACCTGCGATGGGAGCGGCCATTCCCACGCGGTGAAAGCTTGTCTGGCTGATAATGCATCACAGTATGGAATTGGCACCGTTCTGTTCTACAGAAGTACAGAGGGTTCGAAACAACCTATAACCTTCGCATCGAATACCTTCTGGCGCGGGCAAAGGAAATGCTCCTAGACACAAAAAAGCCACTAGCTCTTGTTTCAAATGTTCGAATGTTTGTAAATCTGAGGGAATTAACAAATGTGGTTATCAGTCCCTAGGCTTACACACTACTTAAACTAACCTAAGGACTACACACACACACACACACATGGCTGAGAGAGGACTCGAAACTCCGATGCGGAGCAACCGCGCGCTCCACAGCAAGGCGCCTTAGAGCGCTCGCCCCTCTACCGCGGCGGCTATGGTTTACAGTATTGAATAATTTCACGTTCTTCTGCGCAGCTCCAAATTTCATCTGGTTAGCAATCATAAACCGTCGTTACGGTTGTTTAATTGACTTCAGCATTAGGCATCATTAATCAGCAATTATTTTTATGATATTCTTGATTAAAAATCACAACAACAAGTTGCATAGCAGAAATATTGATTTCTAACAGGTTCCGGACATAAATATTTTACAGGTCTGGTACGCAAAATTCAATAGTTTACTACTGTAGTATGTATAGAAAACGTTGACTCCCACGAAAGTAGTTTGGCGAGTAATTAAATGGTAAGTCATAATGAATGGGACCATTTGTCTAGTTGCGCACAGAGATGATAAAAGCCATTGGAGTATACCTCCTAATGTCTACATCTGCATCTACATACATACTCAGCAATCCACCGTAAGGTGCGTGGCGGAGGGTACACTGTACCACTACTAGGCATTTCCTTTCCTATTCCACTTCCAAATAGAACGAGGAAAAAAAGAATGCCTATATGCTTCCATACGAGCCCTAATTACTCTTATTTTGTGTTTAAGATCACTACGCGAAATGTAAGTAGGCTGCAGCAAGATCGTGCTACATTCAGCTTCAAATTACGACCCTCTAAATTTCCTCAACAACTGATCTGCTGCGGGTTCCAAACACTTGTGCAATACTCAAGACGTGGTCGTACAAGCGTTTTGTACTCGGTCTCCTTTACGGATGAAGTACATCGTCCCAAAAATTCTCCCAATAAACCGATATCGCCTGTCCGTCTTACTCACAACTGTCGTTACGTGTTCGTTCCATTTCGTATCGCTCTGCAATGTTACGCCTAGATATTTGAACGACGCGACTGCATCAAGAAGATCACTACTAATGCTGTATTCGAACATTATGGGATTGTTTTTCCTGCTCATGCGTATCACCTTACATTTTTCTACATTGAGAGCTAGCTGCCATTCTTCGCACCAACTAGAAATTTTGTCGAAGTCATCCTATATGCTATTGCAGTCAGTTAAAGACGACACCCTCCCATACACCACAGCATCATCAGCAAACAGCCGCAAGTTACAAGTTAATCTGTCCATCAGATCTTTTATACAGATCGAAAATAATAGCGGCCCTATCACACTCCCCTGTGTGGGTCCTCCTTTTGCCTGACGAAATACAGCAACTGGGCACAGCATTGAGGAGATGCAGAATGTATTGTGGCAGTAGAGAGAGTCCGGGCACGACGGCCGTCGGTGAGGACGGGGTGTGTCTGCCGTGCTTGGGCGGCAGCCGCTCCCCGCTGCCACTGCCGCCTCGGTCTGGCGTTGCTACCAGCCAGCTGCCTTCCGAGGTCGTTGATCGCTGGCCGACTCCCGTCGATGCCTCGCTTCCTGATGAGCGGCGATGAAGCCGCTTCAGTGCTGCTGCTGTGCCCAGGGAGAGCGGTTCGCATCCTGGCGCTGTCCTCCGGTCAGAAACTAGTCCCCATCTCGTCTCTTCGATACTGCAGCCGGTGGCTGGCGAGATGATAGAGCCCCTCACTGCGACTTGACGTCACGCTGACCTCTCGAGTGACCTGTTGTCCGGACTCGGGAGAAGAACCGCAAACGCTGACGACAACCTCAGAGCTGCAACTGCTGGTTACTTACTCGCTGCCGTACTGGTGCACTCCCAACTGACAAGGGAACGGTCCAATAAGACATGTCGAAACCTACCCTGCAATTTTTTACACAGGCAGAAGACAACAAAAGAAATGCACTGTCAAAATTTTAGCTGCTAAGAGGCACTGCAAGTATTTTTTTAAAAATAGCTGAAAATTGCCAAGTACGTAGCGCGCCAGATGGCGGTAGATATGTACACACCTACTTGCGCTGTAGCAACAGCGCATGCGCAACTAGGCTCGCGCGGACACACATGCACACACAGTCGATGTCGGCGGTATATTGTAAACAGGAAACACGACACAACCCGATCGTAATTTGTAAAGGACGTTTCAGGTTATCGTTCGCCTATTAACTATTATCAGTTGAATTTTGCAGTATTGGTACGTATTGGCAATAAAGATAAAGCTGAATTAATATTTAGTGTCCTTTCGTCAGGCATGCCTGCTTATACTATCTTTTTTTTTCTTCTTCTTCCAGTTTCACAGTAATATGGAAGCCAATTAACGTTCTCAATTTAGCAAAGATGAAATACGAAAAACGTGGTTTCCAGCCGAAATTACCTACTTCTCCTGAGGACGTACATATGTGTCATTTGTTGATTCATTTCTTTGACATTTATTCGCCGGCCGCGGTGGCCGAGGTGACTGGGGCGCTCCAGTCACGGTCAGCACGGCCACTAGGGTCGGGGGTTCGAATCCCCCCTCGGGCATGGATATTTGTGCCGTCCTAGTTCGTAAGTAGTTCATAAGTAGTTTGTAAGTTTAGGGACTGATGATCCCATAGTTAAGTCCCATAGACACTACAAACATTTGAACATTTGACATTTATTAGAATGGTATCGACATTTCGTTTGAAATTGTGGAAACGTTAGAAGAAATAGGAAAGAACTGTGACGATTCCACGAAGTGTGACACGGACGACGTCAGTTGTGCCAGTAACAGTTCTGAAGAAGAATACCTTTCAAGCCTTAAAAAACACGTACTACATCAGCTTTCAGCGACAAAGAAAAGGCAGTGAAATATTGTTTAATGCTTGAAGTTAAGCAGTGTGCAAAGGGGTTTTCGTTTCGTAAAATCTGAGCGTGAACTTTATAAATGGAAGAAAGAATTACATGAAGTAATAAATATGAGCCAAATGGAAACTCGAAAACATTTGAAAGAAAAACTGTTCGAAAGATTTAGAACTGCTCGTGAGAGGCAATGCACCGTTACCAATGGATATCTACGAGACTGGGCCCTCCGAATTGCATCTGACAAGAACATTGCTAATTTACAGGCTTCGTCGACCTGGCTACAACGGTTCAAGAAATTGTAAAGAATAGGAAGTCGCAAAATTACCAAGTCTACGTCACGTAAAGGTGTAGAGCAGCTACCGGTGATAGACAATGCCATAGAGAAGTTCATAAGTGACATAAAGACGAAACTTCCTGTCATAACGCTGATCAGTCAGGTTTCGTGAAAGAACTGCGTGCACACCGCACTTTATCATTTCGGAGTGAAAAAGAGACGGAGTCGATTGCCAGATCAATGAATGCAATGACACATTCATATACGATAATGCCAGTGATAAGGATGAGTGGTTTACTGTTTCCTGAGTTGTCTATTTGTCTTCAAGAACCTCAAGGCATATTAGGACCAAGGACTGTTTAATTCCAAAAATCTTGTAATCGACGTATCAAAATCTGGAAAAATGGGAAAGAATAATTTTCAACATTTCCCTCGAAACGTATTCCTACCAGTTGCAGAAGCTAATTCATTACTTTTGTTGGACTCATGGTCTGGACATAATGACGCCTCTGTTTTTGTGGAGGACGGCGAAAAATCTGTGGATGTAATGTGGATTCCGCCTGGAACTACTAGTGCGATTCAACCTCTCGTTAAAGAATATTTCGCCGGCCGCGGTGGCCGAGAGGACTGAGGCGCTCCAGTCACGGTCTGCACGGCCACTACGGTCGGGGGTTCGAATTTCCCCCTCTGGCATGGATATTTGTGCCGTCCTTAGTATTAGCTATAGTCTGATTTAAATTAGTTGTCACTTGACGTTTGCGGGCCAAAGCTGCAGCGTTGTCACGTCAAGTACTGGCTGGCGGCAGCCGCCACAGCGCATCGCTCCACGCGGCGTAGAAAATCGCTTTAAAGCCTTTAACTTCTACAAGAATCGAGTAAAAAATGTCAAATTCACACACGATGTACGTATCTACGAAGTCTCACGGTATGTCAAAATCTATCCTTGATTTTAATTAGGGTAAGAGCTACGTTAATTTGTTTGAAACTATTAAAATTTTTCTAGTTCGCTAACAGCTTCAAACTTATCACTTCATATCTTAAAAACTATTGGTCTCAAAACAATAATTTTTTTCCATTCATTGCTAAAGTGACACGCTTTGCAATGAATCTTTAAAAGTTTTCGTAGTGCATTGCGTTTCCGGTATATAAATTTCTGAAAACTACGTTTTTACGCATCTATGTCAATATTGAACTCGTAACAAGTATGATTTTTAAAATCTCTATTTCCTACAAACTTTACGTAAAATGTTTGAAATTTACATACAGTATCAATTTCAGTGATATTTCTAAGCACAAAAAATATTTTCTTTATTTTACTTAGCGCCAGTTTTACATGGGCTATTGAAGTACGAGATTTTGGCGTCCGAAAAATTTTCCTTCTTTTCATTGCAGATCACGAAAACTATTTATTACACACATTGAATAACATCTTAGTGTCTACAAAAATAAATTTTAATTAAAATGCAGTGTAACTTACCATACAGATATGACGGGAGCTGGCTGAACAGTAATTTTTAGTCTCACAACAAGAATGAGATGTTAAACTAAATAAATTCACAAACACATTATTTGCTGGCAGTACGTACACTATACACTAATCAGATAACGGGAAAATACCGCTTAATTCAGAATCACTGGAGCTATCTGTGTCGCTGCTGGTATTGACGGATATTATTAAGTCTTCGACGGATTGTTGTAAGACACCTTTATTCTTCCAGGCTTCCTGAATCACTCATATCACATGATGCACTACCTTTCGCCAGTCTTCTGGTGTCACTGTTTCAACTGCCTCTTTCAACAGGCGTTCCACTTCAGTTATTGTGAATTTTCTATTTTCTACAGCTATATGCTGTTGTAGGGAGGCAATCTGAGCACTTTATGCCCGTATTTTTTGGCTACTTCATCCGCAATGTAAATGGGATTCTTTGGTTTGTGTTGTGATAAAAGTTCTAATAATTCCGCCCTTGTCAAATTGCCGTCGAACTGTATCTTACGTTTCAGTAGCCAGCAAACAATGTCGTTTTTCTTCGTTGCCTTTGTGGGTGCCTTGTCCTGTATAACTGAATGGTATGGAGCGTTATCCGCAATAATTATAGATGCCTTCGTTAAGTTTTGAAGCACAGAGTCTTCAAACCATTTCACGAAAGTATTGTGGTTCATCTCTTCGTGGTAGTCGGAGGTCTTCTTTGAACTGAATAAAAGCAGACAATTTGGGATGAAACCTTTTGAGTTTCCGGCATGCGCTACAATTATTCTCTTTCCTCTGCCTATTGGGGCTGCCATACTACCGTTGATGGTATCGTCCGTCCAACCTTTTTTTAAAGTGTGTCCTGCATTCACCCATGTCTTATCAAGCCAAACGATATCGTCAAAATTAGTCCCTACTAATTCTCTAAGAAAACGGCATCGCCAAGCTGCAGTATCTTGCCGTTCCATTAACAACTTTCTTCCAGAAATTGATTTATAGCGAAAACTTAACATTTTCACGATTCGTAACAAGGACGATTTACTGCCTTCTAACAGGTCCGCTGCTACAAGAGTAGCGTGTAGTTTTTTGAGTGTCGGATAATCCTTCCTCGAATAAAATGCGTATATCTGCCGTCGAATCGCATCTTCCTGAAAAGAATCAAGTTTTGTTACTCTCTTCTCGAGCCGCCTCTTCTTCCCAGGTGTCTCCAACTTCGATGATTCACCTGCGTCTTCTTTTGCGAATTTCTCCTTGCAGATCCTGATCACTGATCGCTCGCTGATTTGCAGAGCAGCTGCAGTTCGCTCCACCACTTTATCCAAAGGAGCAACAGGCCCTCCTGCATCCCTCTCTCCCTCAGAGAACACACGTATTCACGCGCCTGACTCCGTATAACTACGCCATGTCCGCCACTTTTCGGAAGTTTCCGAGGTGAGTGCAGCCTCGGTCTTCCTCTCTTTCGACTACTTTCGTCGCACATCGTAAAGCACTCTAAGCTAAATTCACAGAAACCTGTCAGTCGCACGTCTACAGTGGCTCACTGAGGACTGGCTGCCACATGCCTTGGGCAGCGCGCAGCTGGCAACACAGTGGGACCGACCGCCAACCGGGCCGACCACCCATTTTTATATGGCTGGCGGGAGCCGTGCGGCCCGCTGCCTGTCAAGTGACAACTAGTTTAAATCAGACTATAGTTCATAAGTAGTTTGTAAGCTTAGGGACTGATGACCCCGTAGTTAAGTCCCATAAGTTCTACAAACATTTGAACATTTTTGAAAGAATATTTCGACAGTGGAAAGCATTTTGTAGGAAATTATCAGACAACATAATTTACGATATATCTCTCTCTCTCTCTCTCATTTCAGGTTTATCAGCGGAACAGTGTTCTTAAGCTCCAGTCATTCGTACATTACCAGTTTTCTTCGCCACGGTTTACGAATTTGATCAAGTATGCCTGGTATGCAGTACAATATGCAGAACAACGGCCGGGACCATTTCTGAGGCCGTCCCAGTTCTGTCCGGTGTGCCTGGTGCAAGAAAAATATTTGTTTTTGTCATTCAGTAGACACTTCGCATTTCAGTGACGACTACATTGAATAAACAAAGAACTGTTTCACTGATAGTCAAATGCACAAAATTCAAAAATTGTTTTAAGGAATGGCCGACAGGAACTGTTATAAAATGTGGTACTGCTAGACACATTTCATTTCAACAAATTACAAGTCCACATTGACGGAAGTCGTCTATGACATCAAACACTGTAATGAATTTATTTTCTCTGCAAACCACTTTTATCAGAATTTCATTTGCGAGAGTTGAACTGTCGGTATCAAGTTATTCAGAAAATGTTTGTATCGTTAAAGCCAGGTGTTCACCAGAGCAAACAAACTAACAACGATGAGCAAAAGAAAATTGTATCTGATGTACCTGGTAGGCCTCTTGCAGGTTTTTCAACTGGACGCCACTGCAGCTGCATAGATGTCCTTAACTTTTCCCAGTTACCTGATCGGAAAATAGAGACCTGCAGTTTAACGTGTAATCCGAACTACATTTCTTTCGTAGCCACTCCACCATCTTTGAGCAGTTAATGCTTGGTTAAAAATCGTAGTGAAAAAATTTGTGGTCTGAACGGGATTTGATCCCCCACTCTGGGGTTCACGAAGCGCGCACTGTGCCACTAGACCAGTAGACCAGATACGCATAGTTTTAGCGCCAGCCGCGTCACCTCCTTAGATGATGCTCGATGTCGTTAATTAGTGTTCTCTTTATAAAAATCTGCTCAATGCTAATGAGAAGCCAGAGAAAAATTGCAGCTGACATACAAGGAAAAATTTAGACCAGTGCTATGGAGAGATAGAGATGAATTCCGTGTAAAGTACACGATCTTAATGCGTGTCTCGCCTCCATACAAATGAGACACAGAAATTCTTCCTTCCCTTCGCCATTTTGCATACTCCGTCAAAAATATTGCGCTCGCCATGCACAATAATCTTCACTGAATAGCAAAGTTTCGCGCTATGGCTCTAACAGGGTATAGTTGTATGCTGTATGCCGAATATTACCTGCAAAAAGTAAAAACCAATAACACACAATTCGCAGGCAATGTTGGCTACCTCGTGTTCTCTTCCGTTCCCTCTGGTATAAACGATTGAACCCATATACAAGCGAATGGTAGTGAATTTTCTCCAACGCTCATTCGTTCGTGTTCGCTTCCATGCACTACATTGTTAACCAGACTTGAGGTGCTTAATATTGGCGACTGTGAACTCTGCATATTTCCGCTATGTGGCGCTGCGTGAGTGATTCGCCGAGTTGCGCGCGAGGCAAGGCTGGGCTGTACAAACCGCTGTTATAAGCTGTTCTTCGGCGGCAAAAATGCGTATCTTCAAATTTTTTTAAAAGTACTTGCAGTGCCTCTTAGCAGCTAAAATGTTGGGAGTGAATTTCTTTCATTGTCTTCTTTCTGCGCAAAAAATTTCAGGGTATGTTTCGACATGTCTTACTGGACCGTTCCCTTGTGAGCTGCGAACTGCCAACTGTCGACTTCTCTGGAAAACATGCTTTTTACTTCACTCGGCTTGGCGGTATTCCCTCAAACATACTGTTTCAAGTCACGTACAAATCAACAACTTGGACACACGCCTGGTGTATTGGCTCCGGTTGTTAAACACTCGCGGCTACCGCTGTGTTTGCAGTTCTGCCCGGCTGCGGCCCAGAGCCACGTATTTCATACATAAAGCTGTTGCGGTATTGGAATGCAACTCTTTCATCAATCACATACTCTGAACCGGTGCCTCACTGTCTGCTTCTTTGATACTGCGTTCATTTACCTAAAATTTCTACAAAATACTCTTGCGGTTCTACAGCAAGTTGCTGGAAGACACTGCAAGTATTGTGAACCATCTTGCTTCTATAGCTGTCCGTAATGTGTTGCTGGAGTATGATATTGTGCACGAATGGACCTCTCTGTTATGTCCCACAAATGACTCATGTAGTGGGATTCATGTTGGCTAATCTGAATGGCCAAAGCATTTGTGGAATTGTCCAGAACACGATTCAAACCAGTCGCGAACGATTCGGGCCCAGTGACACGGCGCAATGTCGTCTATAAAAACTGCAGCGTCATTTAGGAACACTAAGTAGCCGAACATGACTATTTAAAGTCAGTGATCGTTTCAGTTGGACCAGTGGAACAACTCCATTCCACGTAAAAAAAAACCACACCTTTGTGGAGCCGCCAACAGGCTGCACAGTGCCTTATTGACAGATTGCGTCCATCGCCCTCTCTCCAACTCTACGATCAACTCTTAACAACTGACACCGGGGCTCATCTGACCAACCTACTCTCTTCCAGACATCTATGGTCGAATCGATATAGTTACGAGGGCAGAGCATATCATGTTTTGCTCCCAGCTAAGGCAGTCGAGTCTGTCGTCTGCTGGCATAGTCCATTACACCAAATCTCACTGCAATGACTTAACGGATACATTTGTCATATGTCCCACATAGATATTCCACGCAGTGTTGGTCGTCTGTTAGCACCGACAACTCTACACCGACGCCGCTGCTCTCGGACATTAAGATCATGCCGTCGCTCCCTGCGGTGTCCGTGGTGAGACATATACATGAAATTTGTTATTTTCAGCACGCCTTTTTTCCTAAAAATATTGAATTCTCTAACTTATTTCCGAAGTATACTGTCACATGCGTCTAGCTCCAAACACCATTTCTCATTTCAAGTCTGATAATTTCCGCCGTGCAATCATAATCACGTTGAAAACCTTTTCACTTGAATTACCGGAATACCAATGACAGCTCTAACAGTGCGCCGCCCTTTTATACCTCGGGTAAGCTGTAAGACTGCAATTTCTATATTTTCATACCACTACCCACTGACTGTTGTTACCTCAGTAAAGATGAGTGTGGAAAGGATCATACGTGCCTTGAAGTACACATTTCGGATATTATGTTTTTTTGATAAGAGACTCTTAACAGCCTTCAAGTAACTGATGAAATGCATTATGACCATCAGATATCTTTACTGGAACCTTTCACATCGACAGGTTCAGGTCTAGGACCATCTGCAACGTATATCAGGTAAAAATTGTTCGGGTAAACGTTAGAATCATATTATTATCTGGCTGATAATTGAAACAATGCGTTGTAATACGTAAAAGAAATTAAATTAAGAAAAGCATACAGCATGTTCCACAAAGGACCTTTCCAGGTGTGCTTTAAAGAGAAAACAGCTAACTTAACTACATGATTACGTTAAGCGGTGGTACTATCGAGCACACCTGGACAGGTTCTTTACGAAAATGCTCTATTCTGTTTCTTTTCTCACATTACGACACGTCACTGCTGTAATCACCCAGATAAGGATACGGTTGACATATTTATCTAAAATGTTTGTCTTAAACTATAATCCATTGGAGATGGTGCACGACCGAAAACGGTAAATCATAATAAATGTAACCACAGATATTTTAAAGTTAATATTACAGTGAATATTTTATCTTATTTGACCTTTCAGAGTAGCCTGTTGGTTTTCTCTGTTCATGTTGTTATCCTCTTGTTACTGCTAATACTACTGCCCCGATGTGCTGAAAAAGCTTTAACCACAGATCTACGTTAGTGAGTTTCCCCATCGCTGCTTTCGTGGAAGGATTTCATACCACGTACCATCGCAACTGGCTCCTCCTAGCTTCCGCGAAAGACAAATAGCGCTGAAGTTGGGTTTATAAAACAATCGTGAGCATCGGTCGCGTCTCTGTTGGAGTTGCGAATATAATCGTAAGCAAACGGGTTATATAACGTAAAGGTCAACAAATAACAGCTTAGAATCACACGAATACTTTTGACACTGCGCGAGAAAGTATTTACATCACGTGGTAGCTACCATCGTGGGTACAACATTTCATTCTGTTATTATTTTAGTGTGTATTTTGCGTGTTTTAGCCATGTTTACACTGTCAATAAAGATATCCTTCTGATCATGTTGTATTATTGTACTGCAGTGACAACGGCCTGAAGACGGTCTAAGTTATGAACTAAATAAAGGTTCCATTCAAAATAAATATCTGTTGCAATAGAGACTGTTATTGAATTTTTTAATCAAAAGGTGAATTGAGAAGTGCGAGAAAATGTTTGAGAAAATCAAATGTTTGTAAAGCTGTTGGACCAAATTGCTACAATCATTAGTCCCTCGACTTACAAACTACACTGGTCACAACTATGAGGGGATCATTTCAGATTTCTAGGTTCATAAGTATTTTCAACGTCAGAATTAACTAAAATGGTTCGACGTCTTTCCGTCGGTTCTAAGGACTGAAAACAACAACATTATAGTAACCGAGATAGTGGTAATAATAGAATGTTGCTGCAGAAAGTGGTTGTTGTCGACTTATGTATACTCTACCAAACGAATTACACAAGCAGTTTGGTTCAGATAGTGTAGTGAGCAGGTATTCCAGTGCAACAACAATGTGATTTACCCGAAGTTGTAGCCTGGCGAAACGTAGAAAGGTTGGATGCGGAACAGACACAGAGGGAAGTGGCTATAGCTATTGTAGTGTCCCAACGTGCAATTTCCAGGACATGGAAGCTATTTTAGATAACAGGACCAGTTATGAGAGAGCAAGGCCAAGGTCGCCAATGGGTAACATCAGTAAGAGATGACCGTTATATCCGGTTAACAGGCCGTCAAGACAGGAGGCTGAATGGAACTCAGCTGTAACGCAACTTCCGGGCAGCAACAGGACACGCATTATGAACACGAAAAGTCCGAAAAAGCCTTCGGAATTTGGCCTCTATGCACGGAGGCCTATTGTGTGTATCCCGTTAAAATCACGATACCGTTTAACCCGCAGAAACTGGGCGGGGGAAAATCTGGATTTGAGTCGTAACGAATGGCTCCGGGTTCTGTTCACAGAGGAGTCAATATTTTGTGTTCAGCTGGACAATCGTAGTTCCCTTATCTGGAAAGAACATGGAAGTCGGAACAATCCTTATTTGCAGGAAACATCATCTTGTAATGGTGGTGGGCGAATGGTGTGGGCAGGAGCCTTCACCGGACTTAAACCTGAGCATGTCTGGGATTCACTTAGCAGACGCATTGCAGCCAGACCGGCACCTCCCACAACAGTTGCAGAACTGGATATTGCACTCATGGAAGAATGTCGAAATATCCCTCAAGATCTGATTGATAATCTTATGCTGTTCATGCGACAAATGGCGAATCTTTCCTCAAGAGATGATTGATAATTTTATACTGTCCTTACCACGAAGGTGTACTGGCCGTCCGATGGTATCATTCAGCCGGCCGCGGTGGCCGAGGGGACTGAGGCGCTCCAGTCACGGTCTACACAGCCACTACGGTCGGGGGTTCGAATACCCCTTCGGGCATGGATATTTGTGCCGTCCCTAGTCTTAGCTAGTTCATAAGTAGTTTGTAACCTTAGGGACTGATGACCCCGTAGTCAAGTCCCATAAGTTCTACAAACATTTGAACATTTTTTGGTATCTTTCAGCTTTTGAGGTATATTTCGGCATTCTTTCATAAGTGAAATATTCAGCTTTGTGGGAGGTGCTGGCCTGGCTGCAGTGACTCTGCCAAGTGCATCCAAGACGTGCTCATTCGGGTTTGAGACTCTTGAACAAGCTGGTCACCCAATTTGATCATTTTCTTCAACAGTAAGCATGTTGTCCATCTGTGCAGATCTCTGAGGACGAGCGTTATCGTCGACTATCAGGAACCCATCTCCTGTGGCACCAGCGAAGGGCAAAACAAAATGCCGAAGGACCTCGTCTCTGTACCTTTGAGCAGTCCAAGCGCCATTCTGAACGACATAGAGATCCGTTCGTCTGCCAATACATCTGCATCTATATACATACTCCGCAATCCACCCAAAGGTGCGTGGCGGAGGGTAATCAGTACCATCACTAATTACTTGCTTACCTATTCCACTTTAATATAGAACGAGCCATAGAGTCTCAGATCTTATTTTTGTGGCCTTTACGTGATTTGTAGGTTGGCGGCAGTAGAATCGTTCTGCAGTCCGCCTTAAATATCAGCCCTCCAAAATTATTCAACAGTGTTTCTCGAAAAGAATGTCGTCTTCCCTCCAGCGACTTACATTTGAGTTCCCGAAGCATTTCAATAATACTCGCGCATTGATCTAATTAATCTACCAGTTACAAACCTAGCCGCCCGCCTCCGAACTACCTAGTGTCCTCCTTTGAACCGATCTGGTGGGGATCCCAAACACTTGAGCAGCATTCAAGACGGGGTCGTACAAGCGTTTTATATGCGGTCTCCTTTACAGACAAATCACACCTTACCAAAATTCTCCCAATAAAGCGAAGTCGAACATTTGCCTTCCCTACGACTGTCCTTATATGCTCATTCCATTTCATACCACTGTGAAGCGTTACGCCTAGTTATTAAACTGACGCGACTCTGCCAAGCAGCACACTAACGGGATTGTTTCTCCTACTCATCTGTATCACCTTATATTTTACTACATTTAGCGTTAATTGCCATTCCTCACACCAACTGAACATTCGGTCCAAGTAATCCTGCATCCTACTACAGTCATTCAATGACGACACCCTCGTGTACACCACAGCATCATCAGCAAACAGCGGCCGATTGCAACACACTTTATCCAGCATCTCATTTATATGGACAGAAAATAATGGCGGTCATGTCACACTTCCCTGGGGCACCCCTGAGGATACCTTAGTCTCAGATAAACACTCGCCATTGAGGACAATGTACTGGGTTCTATTACTTAAGAGGTCTTCGAGTCACTTATATATTATTATTCCATAAGATCATATCTTTGTTAGCAAACTGTAGTGCGGCACCGTGTCAAACGCCTTTAGAAAATCGAGAAATATTCAGTCTGCCGGTTGCCCTTTATCGGTAGCAAGCAAGATGTCATGAGAGAAAAGGGCAACCTGGGTTTCGCAAGACCGATGCTTCCTAAAGAGGCTTTTCTGTCTCAAGTAAATTTACTGTATTAGAACTGAGAATATGTTCAGAAATTCTACAAGAAACTGATGTTAATGATATAGGTCTGTTATTTCGTGGGTCCGTCCTTCTGCCTTTCTTATACACGTTACTTTTGCCTTTTTTCAGTCGGTTGGAACATCATTCATCCACCAGCATTGCGTGGTGAAATTTCCTGCACATAATAAAGGATTGTTCCGAATTACAAGTTTTCTCCAGATAAGGGTATCGTGGTTTTAATGGGAAACATATCATAGGCCTCCATGCGTAGGGGCCACATTCCTGAAGGAGATTTCGGACTGTTTGTGTTGATATTGCGTTTCCTGTTGCTGCCTGGATGTTGCATTGCAGCTGCGTTACATTGAGCCTCCTGACTCGACGGGCTGTTCACGGGAGATCACGGTCATCTCTTACTGATGTTACCCATCTACGACCTTGGCCTTGCCTTTCTGTTGTCTTAAATCGCTTCCAGGTCCTGGAAATTACACTTTGGGACACTCCATTAGCTACATCCAACTCCCTCTGCGTCCGTTTCGCTTCCAACATTTCTATGGCTCTTCATGCCATAGCTTCGAGTAAGTCACGTTGTTGTTGCATTGCACTATCTGCTCACTACACTATCTGAAAGCAACGGCTTGTGTAATTCGTGTAGTAGAGTAAATACGAGTCAACAACAGCCCTTCTGCAGTGACTATCTGTTGTTACCTCTATCTCGGTTACCGTAATGTCATTGTCTCCATTCTGTAGAACCGATAATTAGACATCGATCCACTGACGATGATAATTCTTGAGAACCTAGATGTCTCAACTGATCCCCTAATCGTTTTGTCCAGTGTATGTTGTGTATGATTCCCCAAATGTTTTGAGTAGTGTACGTAAACTAACTTACACGACGGTCAACACATACACCCATGCCTGAGGAAGGACTCGAACCTCCGGCGGGAACGGCCGCTTAGTCTTGTAGCCTGACGCCCTAGTCCAGGCTAGAGCTCCTAAAAACACAGGCTGGCGCATCCGCCACTTTCATTCCCTGCGTAGGCTCAACACAACACGCAGCTTATGTGAACTGTGTTGTTTTGTTCAAGTTTAGTGAAATAATTTGAAAGTGCCGGCATAGAGCCTTAGATCGTGCTACTTTGAGCTTGCATTCCGCTATTGTTTACATCGATATGTGTATTAGACACAAAAATCTCGCCTTTTATTTACTTATTGCTGTTTTTCTTTTCTGTCCAAATAAGGATAAAAGCGCAAGAAACGTATATATTTCCGTGATAAAAATCATGTAATACGTTTAATTCTGCCGAAACTGATCATCTAGATAAAAGTTTTAAGCGATCTTGGCTTGTATTTGAATAATGATGGCCAATATGCAAGGTTTGTTTGCCGTCCTGCAGTAAGTGTTTGTTGTCCGCTGTGACAAATACACCACATCTGACTGTCGTACTCACATTGCCGAATGTACTTCTATTCTATTACGTTATTGAAAAAGTTTCAGAACGTATTACAAACACTAAAACGAAAAAGAATATTAGTGTACACGATCTAAAGTTTATGGTCGTAGAGGCACCCAGTGCCAATGTTGGCAACAACCGTTGAATGTTATTGGAAAACCTAATCGTATAGAATGAGGGAAATAATCCTTTGTGTTGACAATCAAATAAATAAATAATTCTGTTCCTTCTCTACGTTGACAGGCTTTTATATGTAACAGTACCCTTGTCTTGTCAGTAATTTAATAATCCTTAAAAAGCAAACATTTCGTTGCTAACATTAGCACACTACGCCGCCGCAGTCGTAAGTAAAATTTACCCGGTATGTTCTGGGATGTTTTGCTGTGTTATGATTTTTGCGGCTGCTAACTCCCTATAGGCAGCTTCCCTGTTAAGAGGTAGTTCTTTCAAAGGAGCTAAACAAAAACTGGCGTTAGAATATCACAGACATTTTGTACTACTAAATATTGCTTCAAGTCATTATAATAAATATTTATTTATAATACATAACTGTGGGCTCGGTCCGGGTCCCCAGTTTTTGGGCCGACAGTTAATGATCCATTTTTTCTTCTCTCAAAATCTCTCGGGAAACTAAACGTTCTGTTGCCACCTCTGGAATGTGTTGAGCAGTTTATGGCAACACAACCACCCATAATGTCGTGCTAAAGTGTCGTGACGCAAAACCTATAGCACCGCATTATGCTTACGTTAAGAGCTACCGGAATTAAAATGGCGGATGCGTCAGCTGGTACTTATAGGAGCGTTAGTGGAGGCCAGTGAGTGGCTGCGCGCCGGTGCTTTCCTGCCTCACCGTGTAGCGCACCTTGCTGACAGCGCTCGCTCGCGCCTCTTCTCGGATGCGCTGAATATCCGTTCTGCATCTTATCAAATAGGACACTGTTAATCTATCTTGCTAACGTTTAGCATGAGCACAACAGGCTCGGATTTCTCTGCGACATTTTTTATTTCTCAGTGGCAAGATTCTTTAAGCCCGATGGGAAAGAACAACGCCTAATACGCCACTCTAATATGCACCGGCACGGCGCCGTCACTGCGAAAGTAAATATTTCGTTAGACACGCGGGCATTGTCGGACCAGACAGAAGGGAAATGATTACTAACTTAAAAGCACAATTGCCACAATCTGAAGAGATAAGTTTTGTTTATTCCAAAAGAAAAAAGTACACCTTTTCTACAATTGTACTTATTACGGATCGTGCGGTCCCTCGCGTCGAAGGTTCGAGTCCTCCATCGGGCATGCGTGTGTGTGCGTGTTGTCCATAGTATAAGTTAGCTTACGTTTTTTGCAAGTCTAGAGACCGATGATGATAGTACTTTGGTCTCGTAGGATTACAAACAAACATTTTAACATTACATCTCTGACCTCAATTTCAAGAAAGACATCACGGGTTATTTACACGACTTAAATAAATCGTTGCAGGGTAAAAATAAATTAATCGGTAATATGCGTGACCGCGTTGGAAGGTCCAAATTGCAGGAAATGAAATGTTTGTATAGTTTATGGGACTTAACTACGGGGTCATCAGTCCCTAAACTTACAAACTACTTATGAACTAATTACGAACTAGGACGGCACAAATATCCATGCCCGAGGGGGGATTCGAACCCCCGACCGTAGTGGCCGTGCAGACCGTGACTGGAGCGCCTCAGTCCCCTCGGCCACCGCGGCCGGCCAAATTGCAGGTTTTGCTTTCTAAAAGTCAGCTTCAAAATCCTTTAAATTAAGTACTTATGCCCACATCAAGGAGTACACGAAAGAGTTACATTCATTGCATAAGACAGCTTTGAAGAAATAAAATAGCTAAACCTGCACTCAACTTTTCGATGCCTTGTTTCTGCGCACCTATAGGATTCCCCCATCATGCCTCCGAATTTAACTTATAAAACTACAGTACGATTCAATTTTAGCAGACCTTTACTACCATTACAATAGTGATTTCAATTTGTTTTTATAAAGGCGTTGATCAACAAGAATTCGCGACGATTCATGACCTTGTCCCAAAACGCGTTGCAATGTTTAAAAGTTGTGTACGTGATGTTTAAAGTTGAATCTATCGTTTAATCAGATAACAAAAGTAGTTTATTACAAAGTTACTCATTCAAAACCTGATCTGATATTAGTAGCAGTCCAAATAGTTGTCATATATTGATGTTTAACAGTCAAGATCACTAAGTCATAAAATAACTACATCAAAATTTAGCTGAACACGTGCATTGTTCATTATCACAGTAATTTGGTTTATTTGTGGCCCTGATATTGATGTATATATTGTTAAATGAGAAACAGTGCATTAAACTGATTATGTGCGCAAAGGATCTTCTAACAAAACAACTGTGACATGTAACCTGCATGAAACACACACTGACTATACTCAAAAAAATTGAGTGCGAGAAAGATATTAAAAACACAAACCACTTCCTTAATGTTCGACAACGAGAATTTTATGTAGATCAGTACCTGATTATCAAAACTCAGTATCATACTCAATTAACTGATGTGTTGCATAACAATCATTTACTACGGTACCACTAAAGAAATCTGTTCAACAAGATTACCAAAATCAATACTGTACTTTAAATCCAAAAATAACTAATTATCAAATAAAGGAAGTAGGTTAATCTTCTAACTACGTAAATGAAACAGGCAAGAAATGTCAACTTTGTTGCTTATTATTAATGATCACCATTATATTACCTAAATGGTACAACCTTTTTATAATTACATGAAATGATATTACCTTCATTCCAGGAGTGGTGCAACCTTTTTCACAATTATAAGAAATGCAATTTATATACTTGCTGGCACTGCAGCCTCTGCTCTACATCGGAGCCATATACACAACACAACTGCTCTCTAAGCGAGGTGAATCACAAGTCTGACTCTCTGTCTCTCTGCACGAGCTACAATGCTATGCGATACATAATCATTGCCAAAGATGAACTTCACAGATTTATGTACACATATCGATACACACAGTAGAAGCAATATTATACATTTTCTTGCAAGCAAGTTACTCGACACAAAACAGGAGGCACAATATTAGACATTTCCTTACAAATTCAGCAATATACAGTTTCTATGGATACGTTTCATGTTCTGGACAATGTTCATTTGTGAACAAATATTTTCAATTGTGAATATTAACAAAGCAGAAACAAGCTCAAGTTGGATGCATCAGTGTAAGCTGTTTTCCGGATTGCAACTGCCAAAACGATTGTGCTATATATAAGAAGTAGCTTCAGCGCAACGCCACAGATCAACAAAGAATATTTAACAATTTTCCAAATAATGAGCGCACTAAAACTATTCTTTCTGTCTATACACGAAAACTGGTGTTATTATTATTGATTTTTAGTACATGACGACTGTCGGCGCGCCTGCCTCGCTCACGCGCTGCAGCAGTACGCCGCCGCTTTTCTGGCTTCCGCCGGTGCTCGCCAAGCAACGCCATCTAGAAGATAAGGCCTCACAACTGCGTCACACCGAGAGGCCGCGAATGCAAGCTGACTGGCCGGCCGCTACGAGGCGGTGGGCGTGCCCCAGCGGCCAGCCAGTCAGCAGTCAGCTGGCGGCCGCGGCCTCTCGGTGTGACGTAGGCACGGCCAGGTGTGAGGCCTCGTATTCTAGTGTTGTTGGTTGGAGAGGCCTCCCTTAGACCATATTACCATTCCGTGCGGCATTTAAGAGATTGATGTAATGAAAAATAAGGAAAATTTAAAATGGTCATTTTAATGCTCTAACTGTTCAACAGAGTCTTTCTATGCTCACATACAATGTACAAAACCATACAATCACGTGAAACTGATATAAAAATTCTTCTTTGGAATGTTCTTCAACTCGCGCGTTATATTCGCAACATCTTCAGAAACACAATATACAGTGTCTGTGTTTAACGATTTAAGAAACGCATTATCTTCAGACATGAATGAATACGTCCCAATTTTTTATTTCTCCGACAAAATTTACATATTCGCAGTGTGAATACATTTATTATCTAAAATAATGGATAATCTGATACCTATTCTGCACTTCGTCGTTTTGTAGTAGCTGCGTGTTGAAAGCTCCAACTCTCCTAAGTTTTCTTGAAAATAGTTTTCAGTTTCTTTTAATTTTTTATATCTATCAAGTAATAGCTGTCGCATATGTGTAATTGTTCGTATTTTGGATGTTATAGTATGTGTGGCACTAATTTTGACAAACACCATTCTTTCGATCAGGACATTCTGGAGACCGTCTACAATACTTGTTTCAGAGTTTAAGTTTGTTACTCCGCTGCGGTTTCTGACGCAACAGTGTTGACACATTACAAACGTACTCGTGGTCAATGATAATACAGGCCTGATAGCAGGCGAATGTGTCGTCAGCGGAGCAGATCCCAATAGTGTCAGATGTGATGTCATTATATCGTATTTTCGTTGATTGAGTGGCCCTTAATTCGTCTACGGCAACTGAGCGGCTCCTACACTTACGGCTTCTGTCGTCCTCGATACAGCGTGCGTAAGTCGTAATGACGTCACATCTGATGATACCGAGATTTATTCTACTGACGATACAGTCGACTTCGCTCAGACCTATATTGATCGTTTGCTATGATTGGTCCTCCCCTAGTACACATTAAGTGCTTAAAAGAAAGGTCAAATGCTCGTTTCTTGTTTGTAGCTGTTGTTCTAAGCTGCCATCGTAGTTACTCCACTGTCTCTGGACGCATTGTGTACCAGTTGCAGCACTTCGTTATGTCTATTATAATGAAGGGTATTTACAGTAGTCGCGGCGGAGTGGTCGAGCGCTTTGAGGCGCTATGCTCCCATGCGCGAGGTTGTTCCCCGCTGTAGGTCCGAATTCCCCCACGGGCATGTATGTTTGTGCTGTCTTTAGTATAAATTAGTTTATAAGTAGTTAGTAAGTTTAGGGACTGATGACCCCGCAGTTAAGTCCCATAAGCTTAACAAATATTTGATCATTTTCTATTTATAGTAGATGATAAAAAGAAACAACAACGTTATTCAACTACCGGCTGTCAGGGCATCGCGCTACCTGTGAATATGTCTAACACAGTCGTAGACGCTTACTTGTTGAATTACTCTCTATAAACGTCATATAAATACCGGACGTGAAACCGTTTTACATGTTGTGGGAATGAAGTCAGCGGCAAAGGTATTGTGCGATACGGATGTCATGCCACAATGTGAAAACTGCTGGCTGCCGTAGGCGTGACATATCCGTCATAACAACAGTCGCGTGTACCTTAGTTGTTTCGCTAGTGGCATTACAAATCCAAAGAAGCGCGGTTCTACTCTATGTGAGTCCTATACGTAGATATTCGTAGATATTGCTTTTGATACTTACGGTGATTTCACCCCGTAATTGCTTTACGGCCGAGGGAAAAAATCTGCGCCACTGTTAGAATTTAATGTTAAACTGCCTTCCTAAAAATCACAAGGGTAGTACCTTTTGAAGTCAGAGGAAGGCAACGGTAAATTCATTCCATTTGGATAGTGCCCAATAAAACACGGTGCTGTTAAAACGATCCTTGGCAATGAGAAGAGCTTTGGTTTATTAAGCGAACATTTCGCTACTGTATGGGCTTGTTTATGGGCACTTGCAGTGAACGACTTCTGCGGAGCCTAAACTGGCATTAACTGCTCTTGAGGGCCCGTCGTGTCCCTCAAGTGGGCCTCGCAGGAGCTATTCCTGGCCACCGTCCGCACAGGCCGCAAGCGCATCCTACCTTCCATTTGAATGTACAGTGAACACTGACGTAGTAATGTGGTTCAACGCCTCACATTCACTGCCAAGGAATCTCATCCGCATAGAAGAATAGTATAAAGAACGTTTCAAACGTTTTCAAACGTCAATCTTAAAAATCCTGCAGTGTAGTCCATAGTTGAATACTGCTTGTGATACATTCTTCCACAGCTACTCGACCTGTTCACGTCAGTAGGAGTGAGTTGTGGCTTACCTAGTGCCACGTGGCAGCTGTCGTCCCATCATATCACACAAATGATCCTGGGCTCGCAATGACCAGGAAAATTGCTGTACGTTTTGTAGAGAACGTTGAATTTCATGCGCACTGTGTGCCTGAGCATTATCCTGTTGGAACAACACATCATCTTCTTGCTGCAAGAATGGCAAAAGATCGGCTCTTAAAACATTCTACTACTTCAGCCCGCTGGAGAGCGTTTCCTTCTGCCGGCCGCGGTGGCCGAGGTGACTGAGGCGCTCCAGTCACGGTCAGCACGGCCACTACGGTCGGGGGTTCGAATCCCCCCTCGGGCATGGATATGTGTGCCGTCCTAGTTCGTAAGTAGTTCATAAGTAGTTTGTAAGTTTAGGGACTGATGACCCCGTAGTTAAGTCCCATAAGCTTCACAAACATTTGAACATTTCGTTCCCTCCACAAACACGAGGGTTGTAGCTTATCCCATCCCAGACTATAAGGCCGGAGTGAGGGCAGTGTGTCTAGGACGAATGAACTCTGCGACACAGAGTTCGCCAAGTCTTCTCCTAAATCATAACTCATCTAACCTGAGGTCGGATTTTACCATTTTTCCCAACCGTCTCTGTAAATAATTCGTGTTAATATTTTGCAACTATCACTTGTTAAACCAATAGTTCTGCTATTTTCACACTTGTCTGCACTTGCTTCCCTTTGAAGAGGATTTATTATATTCTTCTTGAAGTCTGAGGGTATTTCCTCTATCTCATATATCTTGCACACAAGGTAGAACGGTTTCTTCACGACCGGTACTCTGAAGGACATCATCAGATCATAGGGCATATCAATTACTTCAGGGGCTTTGGTTTGACCTAGGTCTTTCTGTGCTCTGTCAAATACTTCTCGCAGCATCGTACTCATGTCTTATCTTCATCAACTTCGTCTTTTATTTCTACAATACAGCCTTTAAATTCATATCCCTTCCTTCCAACTTTCAGCTTTCCTAATTTTTGTTTAGTACTGGTTTTCCATCTCAGTTTTTGATACCCAGTTAGGTCTTTTTATCTCTAGAGGTCTCATTTTTTTCTTCCAGGCGGTATTTATTTTTCCCCTAATTTCATTATTACACGGACTTACCTTTTCCTCTAACCACTCCCGCTTAGAGAATGTGGACATCTTGTCAACCTCATTTTCTTCATCTGTACTCCTCTTCGTGTGCTTCACTTGCTGCATTTTTATATTTCTTCCTTTCATTAATTAACTTCAGTATCTCCTACGTTATGTTAGGATTTGTATTAGGCCTTGTCCTTTTACCTATATGATCCTCTTCGACCTTCACTACTTCACCTCACAGAGCTACCCATCCTTTATTTACTATATTACTGTCCCCCGTTTCGGTCAGATCTTGTCTCGCCAGGTTATGAGAACGAAGGAGGTTTGCTTCGTGCCGTTTAGTCGCCAAATCTCCCTCAATCACTGACAGCAGTGACTTGGAGTAATACGCGATCTTTCTCAGACCACAAAGCAAGTAGTATCACTGTTGTGACATTCCAAAGCATTGACTTTTCCGTGGATGTTGCTATACAGACAAACGATGGTCATCCGGAGTGCTGCAGACCCGCGATTGGTCACGACGACATATATCAGCGATCAATACTTCCAGCTAATGGTAAAACTACAAACGCTGCCGGTTATGTTGTGGTATTCTGCCCATAGGGCAAGGTAACACAAAATTTTGTATGGAGCCCATTACATGTTCTCTAATGTCAGAAGCAGATGTGAAAGAATTACGATATGCTTGGTGCACAGAACAACGACCCTCCTTTGTGGTGGTATGACCTGCCTGTTCTCACATTTACAAGGAGTTCAACATCGGGCCACTATCACATCCAAATGCGTCATCAATCTTAACACTGCGCGATTCGATCAGCCGATCAAATGGCGACATACATGTAGCCCCTTTCTAACTGTATCACCTACTGGCATCGCTGTCTCACACAGTTCTGGGGCATCTCAACGTCACTAAAAAGTGATCACTTCACATCTGACACTATTCACATTTACTACACAGGATGTTAAAATGTGTCGAATACTTTCAAAGGTAGTAGTACTCATCGACACAAAAAAGTCCAGTCCGGAATGGCATACTTTCTGAGATAAACAAGTGTTTCTAGGAGGTGTTCGTCGTGGCGTCCATTCATGCCAATGCTTACCTGTTTCCGTCAGCGTTAGGAATAACGCAGCCTTTCAAGTACATCCGGTTGTTACTACAGAACGTAAGGCCATACATTGAAGACCCTACCTTGAAGCGTCGTCACATCGTTGATTGGAGTAGCGTATACCACAACCTTCAAGTGCCCCCATAAGCGCCCTCCTCGACAAATCCAGCAGTGCTGAAATGTCTGCGTCAGATGATCGCGCACGTTGCGAGGAAAGTGTGCGCCATCGTACATGAACTACAACTGCAACCGTTGATCACATGGTACATCCTCCAACAAGACAGACAATACATTAATAAGAATGTACAGATAATGCGCCTCATTTAACCTCTAGCCGCGGTGGAGCGGCCGAGAGCATTGAGGCGCTATGCTGCGATGCGAGAGGCCGTTCCCCGTCGGGTGTTCGAATCCCCCCTCGGGCATAGATGTTTGTGCTGTCTTTAGTATAAGTTAGATCATACGTAGTTTGTAAGGTTAGGGACTGACGACCCCGAAGTTAAGTCCCATAAGCTTTGCAAACATTTGAATATTTGGATTTAACTTCAAACGTAGCACGTATGGTCAGATTAAACCATCGCGAAGAACGCCTGCCCATAAAACGATTAAGAATCTGTGTTGATTCCCTCTTTCGTGAATTGCTTGGGGATTTACATATGTCCATACATGTACGGTATGGAAATTCACAACACCATCTCTTGTGAATCCTGCTGACATTTACGCCACTGAAACGATTGTTCTAATAACCGCGACCAAACGCCGTGCAGCCGTTCCAATAAACAGGTGTTCATCTCAGGTTTAGTGGAATTATTTTTGTTGTTTCGATTAGTGCAATTACCTTTCAAAGCATTCATCACTTTTTTGAACGCACTGTGTAGTCTATCAGGTCTGATAACAAGACTAAACGCGAACAACGTTAATGGACTCTTTTTACCGTACTACTTGAAACGGAGGATCGCAACTTAAGTCACTTCCATATCCGCTGACATTATTTAATGACTGGTACACTTTTACTTCCGTACATCGCGAAAGAATTGCCTGCTTCAAAGACTTAGAAGGAAAATTTGGAAGGAACAGAGGGAGGAGAATTACAGGTCTTGGTAAGCTGCATGACATTAAAAATAAAAATAAAAAACGAACAAGACAAACGAAACAAGAGAGCGTCCAGGCTAAACCTGTCATAAGAAAAATACAACAAAGAAGAAAAAATCATAAGGACATAACTTACCTGGTATCATTACGACATTAGTGTTTTTGACCCATTAGAAAGTAATATGTTACAGGCAGTTGGTGGCGTCCGCTGTAGCTTTGGCTGGTTTTCATTTACGCGATGGAGACGAGGGGAGGTTTGTTGGCCTTTGTAGAGACGAAAGGCCGGTTCTTTTCTTGAGCAGCGCCAGCGCCACAATAGAGCGGCCTGACGCCTTCCGCCCCAGCCTCAGAGCAGGAGAATCAAACCGTCGCCGTCCAGGCGCCCGTTCCGCCGCACTGTCACGATTTCAGTGTTGCAGCGTTTAACGTGTCACTGCCCTCTTAAGCATCAGATTCCGTTTCCTATTCCCACACGTACAACTGTCCATTGTCTCTGCCGACAGCAGATCAACTACTTAAAGAAAGAACCCCAACATCGATCAGCTGCAGAACGTGTATGAGGCAGATATTTACCTGTATTAAGCTTCGTATAAATGACTGCATGCGTCGTTTCATGGGTGTTCATGTGTCTTACATTCCACATAAAACTATGGGTGTACGGAATTAGAGACTAATATGGGTGATCACCAACTGTTGGATGCCCTATAAACAAAAACAAAACAAAAACAAAAAAAACAAAAAAAACAAAATGCTGAACACTGCTAATATCAAATAATTCGCAACGGCTGAATCACTCTTGATGTAAACTGAACAAATTGGAAGTAATTAAACATAAATCAATGTAAGCAAGTCAGGCATACTACCTTCAGACGGTTTTAATTACAACAATTAAAATATAAAATAACAGAAAGATATATGTATACATATAAAATCTGTCAGTACAACTTGCGATTTTATAAAGTACGGAATAACAGAAAGAAAGTTTCAGTGTGGGACTCCTTTCAGTCGGCTCTTAAAACATCAAGGGTCAGTTCTAGCCCCCGATACCTTAAGGTGAGACGGTACGACCAATATTGCAAGGTGCTATAGCACATTATGAGTTTGATCATGACGAAGTTTCTGTAGTAAATCTAACTTATCACTGGTCATGTAAAGTGTCCTGCGCGAAACATTACTTACTTTACTCGTAGTCTTCATCTTGCAACTATAGATACAGATGGACAGAAAGGCGTGCGTCCGGCTTTGTACCTTACTGATGACCTTAAAATTATCCTCACATGCAGAGTTTTTCCAAATCAGACTACTGGCTTGATGAACATTGAACCCTGTGGTGTCGTACAAGTATGAAGTCCGCGCCACGTACTTTCGCCGCGCGCAGCCATGCACGCACGGCGCGGCGTTCTTACGACGTCAGCCATGAGCGCCCTCTGCTGCAACTCCGCTCGTGGCCACGACTGCTGCATCGGCCACTTGGGAATCAGATAGGCACCAGTTAAGACTTGGCTATCGGATAGGCACTAGGAATCATCAGTACGCAGGCCTCTATCTAAACTATGTATCAGCATTCTGCAGTCTTGAACTTTGTAAAAGTTAAGTATTACCAAGGCTCCACGAAATATATATCTTGTTCTAATTTAGTCTAGTGTTCTAGTTTCTGCTGTCCCGCTGGCTGATCACCTCCGTACCTGCACATGCAAGCATCCTTTATTCCTGTGTCGGTCTCTTTCTACGCGGCCACCGACACCTACGACAACCGGCGGAAACGAGACACAAAAGTGGCGGAGGATGGGATATAAAAAACCCAAGAAGTTACATTTGTCAGCAGTCTTCCTAAGAGAGGGTTGTAGCATCGAGTGAGCCCCAGGTATTGTAAAAGAAATTCTTGTGTCATCAATACGTACTGATCAATAATTTATCTGACAGAATTATAAGGTTGTTCGCTGACAGTGCTTTTGTCTACTGGAAAATATCGTCTTTGTGTGACACAATAATTTAATTTTTCATGCTTACTTTGGTGATTTATACTGTCCATATATGATGCGTCCTATATCGATTAATTTGATGTGTATATGTTTGCAACTTTGTTATCTTTAGATATGTATGTTAGGCTACTGAAAATATGTAATTCACTGTTATAAATTCTGTGTAAAAATTCTTGGCTTTGTAACACTTACTCTCTTGAATGTTATGAAAATTGATAATATTGTAGACGTTCTGGCTTATGTCTTCTGTAAACGATATTCATGAAAAAATGGGGGCTTCCGCGTTACAAGAAAAGTGATCACGTGGAGGGAAAAGGTGGTAAAAACGTGCCAAGTCACCGGCTAGCGTGGCTAAAATGTTAGTTGGAGCGCAGTCTGTGTCTGTACGCTAAACAGCGGGCAGCGCCACTGACATGTGGAAATTTATTAGAGGTTATACTCTTGAAGAATACTATTGAATAGCCTCAGCTGAAGAATAATTTTTAATACGGTTACTGGCGTAACAGTAGTGGCAAATTGTTGAAATTAATTCGACGCTAAGAAGATCGAATTTGTCACATCAAGAGCCAGTACTGGATAATATTACGGCACAGTGAGCCACCTTTCAGCGCCAGCCTTCCATCACAGGAAAAGAAGACAATCTTTTGGTACTGCACTGACAGCCTGAACCTCACATTTGTCGTTTTTGTGAATAATCGCCAATAGGACTTTAAGCAGTATTGTTAACCCGTCATTGTGCTAAGTCATTGTCCTTCGCAGGGTCCTTTTACAATTAAAGTGAAGAATTTCGAGTGTCCTAGTGGAATAATTTAAAAATCATAATAATACTTTAATTTTCATTAAGTGCTGAAAATCATAGTGTTTATTGCATAATTATATTGTGGAGATCAACTATAAGTGTAGTTCATGATCAGTTTTTATCTCCGCAAGGTATAAAACATTCAGTGAGTGCTATATTATTAGAGTGTTTGTTTAATCATAATCAAAGAAAGATTTACTTGATAGGATGTCTCTTTTTCTCTGTCAAATTAAAGTTTATTGCTGGGTATGTTAGTTACAAGACTGAACAGACGCAGATACCACATTCTATAAAGTGCGCTTAATTTCAAATAGCTGCTCTATTGAAACATTTCTTTCTCTATACGTCAGCACAAAGTGGACTCATAACAACAGCTAAAGAAGTAATTGAAATACCAGAAATTGACATATGTTTCAATATTTGATACTAGTTTTCATAGAAACTTGCTATGTGATTAGTCTCACAAAATTAGTATAGAATAGTGATCTGTCCTATTACTAAACTACAACAACATGAAAACACATGAGTGAAACTTTATCATATTCTCGTGTTGAAATGGAAGCAGGCTTGACTTCGAAGGCAGTGTTGTCAATTGAACACAGCACTTATACCGAAAGCCGATTTATTTCGAACTGAAACATACACGCAGCACCGACTGCCTCTCGGGCAGAGTGCTCTGCTATTTATACACACACAGAATGTACCAGAAATTGGAAAAATAGTTAACATAAGAAACATGTAGAACATTCTGGAAACGATAAATACAACGAAATAAATTTTTGCCGCTGGACGGGATTGAACCGGCGACCTACAGCACTGAAATCGCTGATGCTAGCCATTGCGCCACGCCGTCAGTCGGATAACTTATGGTCTTGCGGTATTGCTCCCTCTCCCAAAAAAAACAAAGGTTCCCTTTGGAGCCACCTGCAATGTCCTGGATCTTGATCTTGTCATGGGTCCTCTGTATGGTAGATCTGGAAAATCCTTCCCTTCTGCACGGTTATTGACGACAGACGTCCCTGTCGTGGCAACATCAGTATCATTACCGTCCTTAGAGTTTTTGAATAAGAAGCCATTTTCGCCTATCTGCTCTTCAGGATCGCAGTAAGGCTTCATGCGGAGGACGTGAACAATGGCTTTTCGTTTTTGTCGTTTCGACGACGGCTCATAATCCTCGACTTCGTATGTGACGTCTGACAGGCGGCGTATGACACGATAAGGACCAAAGTATCGCTTCAATAACTTCTCTGGTAGCCCAACATTCCGTACAGGGGTAAAAATCCATACCAGATCTCCTGGGCTGTACACAACAGGTAGGAGCTTGTCGTTATACCACTGACGGTCCTTCTCCTGGGCGTCCAGTGTCCGTAGGAGAGCCAGCTGTCTTGCTTCTTCGACCCTGGTGATGTGCTGTTTCACATAGTGATCCTGAGTGTCATCCGGCTGAAACGTGAACAGCGTATCCATTGTTGTCTCAGCTTCACGGCCATGGAGCAGGAAGATCGGTGTGAAGCCTGTGGTGTCTTGTCTTGAGGAATTATAAGCATATGTCACGACTGGCAGTATTGTATCCCAATCCTTCTGCTCAACATCGACGTCCATCGACAGCATATCTGCTAACGCCTTGTTAAAACGTTCCGTAAGACCATTTGTCTGAGGATGGTATGCAGTTGTCATTCTGTGGACAATGTTGCAACGTGACATTACCTCTGATACTTGTTTTGACTGGAATACTTTTCCACGATCAGATATCATCACATGTGTTGCTCCATGCTTCAAAATAATGTCTTCTACCAGGAATTTTGCGATCTTTGGAGCTTCTGCAGTCGGCACAGGTTTGATGACAGCGTAGAGTGTGAGGTAGTCAGTGTAGACTATTATCCATCGGTTACCGGTTGTCGACTTCGGGAACCTCCCTAAAAGGTCGATTCCAATTCGGTGGAATGGAGTTGCTGCAGGTGGAATCGGTACGAGATGACCTGGAGGTAATTGCGGCACATGCTTCCGTCGCTGGCGCTCTTTACAATAGTTCACATAGTGCTTGACAGATCGGTAGAGACCTTTCCAGTAGTACCTGCGTCTGATTCTGTCTAGGATATTCACGAATCCCAGATGAACGGATATTGGAGCACCGTGGAAATACTTGAGAACAGCTGGCTGCAGATGAGCTGGAAGGACCAGTAGCCATTTGGGGCCCAGTGGATCGTAGTTGCTCTTATACAATGTCCCCTTTATAACTTGGAATTCTCCATTGGTCGGTTCTCCTTTATCCAAGGCCTCTATCATTTTTACTAGTGCTGGATCTTCCGTCTGTTCAGCTGTAACATTACCTAATTCAGCGAGGGCTGAAATTTCATTCATGCTTCCACTAATGTGTTCCACTAATGGATTCCTCGAATAGCAGTCGGCATTCTTGTGTTTGCGCCCGTTCTTGAATACCACTGTGACATCGTACTCTTGGAGTCTAAGTGCCCATATTGCTAGTCGACCTGATAGAGCCTTCAAGCTAGTCAGCCAACACAAAGAATGGTGGTCTGTACGACGGTGAATGGTTTGTCGAATAAATGCGGCTGGAACTTGTAGATAGCCCAGATAACCGCGAGACATTCTTTCTTATCTCGGGCTTTCAGAGTACTCTTGATGCATAGGCTATCACCTTCTCTGCACCTTCCTGAATTTGCACAAGCACCAATTCCATACCCGTTGGCGTCCGTGTGAAGTTGGGTTTCCGCATTCTCTTCGTAGGCCTATACGGCTAGAACTGGTGCGGAAGTTAGAGACTTCTTAAGTGACCGGAAAGCTCTTTCTTTTGTCTCATCCCTGTAAAAGATGGCGTCTCGCTGCAGAACTTCCTGCAATGGACGTGCCTTGTTACAAAATCCTTTTATGAAACGTCGGTAGTATGAGCACAGCCCGAGAAAACGTATCACATCACAAATGTGCTGAGGAGTTGGAAATTCTGTGACTGCCCATACTTTATCTGGATACGGACGGACACCATCTACGTTGACTAGGTGCCCCAGGATTTTTATCTCTTTGGTGACGAAGAGGCACTTCTTTGGATTTAGGCGGAGTCCTGCAGTCTGAACACACTTCAACACAGTTGACAGGCGACTCAGATGTTCTTTAAATGTTTTCAAGAAAACGACAATGCCATCTAAATAGCAAAGACTCATCATCAACTTAATGTTTCGAAGCAAGTTGTCCATCATGCGTTCGACTGTGACCGGAGCATTACATAATCAAAATGGCATTACTTTGAATTCATAGAGGCCGTCATGTATAATAAAAGCCGTCTTTTCCCTGTCAGCTTCGTAAGCCTCGATTTGCCAGTAACCTGTGTGCATGTCCATAGCTGAGAAGTATGTATCTCCTTTCAAGCAGTCTAAGGTGTCGTCAATGCGTGGCAATGGTTAGACATCTTTCTTTGGGATTTTGTTTAGCCGCCGATAGTCGACACAGAGTCGCCACGTGCCATCCTTCTTTTTCACGAGGACCACCGGAGACGACCAAGGACTCGCCGTAGGTTGAATCATGTCATCGTACAACATCTTCTTCACTTCCTCCCGACGTCCTCCAGACGTACGTACTTGAAAGAAACATAGGTTTTTAGAATGGCTAGGAACTGTGACTGCTGCGAACGGATGGAGGCAGAGTTGGTGACTCTTCGCTCGCAGCTTCAGGCGGCGTTGGCTTCGCTGGCAACGCTTCAGACTGCGGTGGGTGGGCGCCGCTGTTGTGGGCCGCTCGCGGGGGTGCAGCAGACGCCCTGTGCGTCTGTTGTGCCCTCCGATCGGCCTGCGGCTGTGACCAGCCCGCTCACCGCCCGCGAGGAGGTCGCCCCCCAATCCGTGGTGGATTGGGAGGTCTCCTCAGCGCGTGTCAGGCGGCGTAAGACTTCCCGGAGGACCGAAGTGGAGGCTTCCCCGGTAGGTCTTGCCAACAGATTCGAGGCACTGTCTGTGGCAGGGGATGTTACTGACGCAGATCGTGTCGCTTGTCCTGTACTCGCCCCTTTGCCTTCAAGATCCGGGCACTCACAGAGGGTAAGTTTGTTGGTAGTTGGGAGCTCCAACGTTAGGCGGGTAATGGAGCCCCTTAGGAAAATGGCTACTAGGGAGGGGAAGAATTCCAATGTGCACTCCGTGTGCATACCGGGGGGAGTCATTCCAGATGTGGAACGGGTCCTTCCGGATGCCATGAAGAGCACAGGGTGCAGCCAGCTGCAGGTGGTGGCTCATGTCGGCACCAATGATGTGTGTCGCTTTGGATCGGAAGAGAACCTCTCTGGTTTTGAGCGGCTATCAGAACTGATAAAGACTGCCAGTCTTGCTTGCAAGATGAAAGCGGAGCTCACCATCTGCAGCATTGTCGACAGGACTGACTGCGGACTTTTGATTCAGAGCCGAGTGGAGGGTCTGAATCAGAGGCTCAGGCGGTTCTGCGACCGGGTGGGCTGCAGATTCCTCGACTTGCGCCAAAGGGTGGTGGGTTTTCGGGTTCCGCTAAATAGGTCAGGAGTCCACTATACTCAGGAAGCGGCTACACGGGTATCAGGGGCTGTGTGGCGTGGACTGGTCTGTTTTTTAGGTTAGAGGGCCTCGGGAATACACAAAATGGGTTTCAGTCTGAAAGGGGGCAGGTCAGACACAGGAAGAAAGCAGATCTAGAAACCATTGGTATAACAATTGTAAATTGTCGTAGCTGTATCGGGAAAGTCCCAGAGCTCCAAGCGCTTATAGAAAGTACTGAGGCACATATCGTTATAGGTTCTGAAAGCTGGCTGACGCCTGAGATAAGTTCGGCCGAAATTTTTTCAAAGGGCCAATGGTCTTCAGAAAGGATAGAATAAATAAAAAAGGGGGTGGTGTGTTTATTGCTGTTACAAACGGTTTATCCTGCAGCGAAATTGAGACAGATACTTCCTGTGAGTTGGTCTGGGTAGAGGTTATACCTGACAACCGGAATAAATTAATAATAGGATCTTTTTATCGGCCCCCTGACTTAGACGATGCGGTTGCCGAAATGTTCAAAGAAAGCTTGAATCACATTTCAAATAGGTATCCGAAGCATACTTTTATAATCGGTGGCGACTTTAATTTACCCTCGATATGTTGGCATAATTAGGTATTCAAAACCGGCGGCAAATATAAAACATCGTCCGAACTAGTTCTGAATGCTTTTTCTGAAAACTACTTCGAACAGTTAGTTCATGAACCCAATAGAATAGTAAGTGGTTGCGAAAATACCCTTGATCTTCTAGCAACAAATAATCCGGAGATAGTAAATAGCATCAAAACAAATACAGGGATTAGCGAACATCGAGTTGTAGTAGCGAGACTAAATGTCGAAATTCCCAAATGCACAAAACATAAACGAAAAATATATCTATTCAATAAAGCAGATAAAAATTCGCTTCACGCTTTCCTGAGTGATTATCTCCAGTCTTTCAAAACTAAAAATGCGAGTGTAGATCAGTTGTGGCTTACATTCAAAGACATAATATCAGTAGCAATCGAGAGATTTATACCAAATAAAATAATAAAAGAGGGGGTCGACCCCCCGTGGTACACAAAACAGGTCAGATAACTGTTGCAGAAACGAAGAAAAACGCATGCAAAATTTATAAAGACACAGAATCCACAAGACTGGCAATCTTTTACTGAAACACGAAACCTAGCGCGGACATCAATGCGAGAAGCCTGTAGTAGTTACCACAACGAAATCCTGTCTCGTAATCTTGCAGAAAACCCAAAGAAATTCTGGTCATATGTGAAGTACACTAGCGTCAAAACACAAACAATACCTTCACTACGCGATAGCAATGGTAATAGTACCGACGACAGTACTGCTAAGGCAGAATTACTAAACACAGCTTTCCGAAATTCGTTCACCAAAGAAGACGAAGTGAACACTCCAGTATTCAATCCAAGAACAGCTGCCAGCATGCGAAACTTAGAAGTAGATGTACCTGGAGTAGTAAAACAACTTAAGTCACTAAACAAAAACAAATCTTCCGGCACGGATTGTATACCAACTAGATTCCTCTCAGAGTATGCTGATCCAATAGCTCCGTACTTAGCTATAATTTACAACCGATCACTCAGCGAAAGATCTGTACCCAAAGACTGGAAAGTTGCCCAAGTTACTCCAATATTCAAGAAAGGCAATAGGAGTGATCCCCAAAATTACAGGCCTATCTCATTGACGTCGATTTGCAGTAGGATTTTGGAACATATACTTTGTTCGAATATTATGAAGTATCTCGAAGAGAACGACCTATTAACCAATAGTCAGCACGGATTCAGAAAGTATCGCTCTTGCGAAACACAGCTTGCCCTTTATTCACATGAAGTGTTAAGTGCCATCGACAAGGGATCTCAAATCGATTCCATATTTCTGGATTTCCGGAAGGCTTTTGATACTGTACCCCACAAGCGGCTTCTAATGAAATTGCGTGCCTATGGAATATCTTCCCAATTGTGCGATTGGATTCACGATTTCCTATCTGAAAGGACACAGTTCGTTGTAATTGACGGTAACTCATCGAGTAAAACAGAAGTGATATCTGGCGTTCCACAGGGAAGCGTTATAGGTCCCCTACTCTTCCTCGTGTTTATAAACGATTTAGGAGACAATCTGAATAGCTCCCTTAGACTGTTCGCGGATGATGCTGTCGTTTATCGGTTAGTAAAGTCAACAGAGGATCAAAAGCAACTGCAAAGCGTTTTAGACAAAGTTTCTACATGGTGCGAAAATTGGCAATTGACACTAAATAAAGAAAAGTGTGAAGTAATACACATGACCACTAAAAGAAATCCGCTGAACTTCATTTACGCGATAAATCAGTCAAACCTTAAGGTCGTAAATTCTACCAAATACCTAGGAGCTACAATTACGAACAACTTAGACTGGAGAGAACACACAGAAAATATTGTGGGGAAGGCGAACCAAAGGTTACGTTTCATTGGCAGAACGCTTCGAAGAAGCACCAGCTCCACCAAAGAGACTGCCTACATCACAATTGTGCGTCCTTTCCAGAGTACTGTTGCCCCTTGTGGGACCCTCACCAGGTGGGACTGACGGATGACATTGAGAAGGTTCAGAGAAGGGCAGCTCGTTTTGTTTTATCACGTTACGGGAAGGGGGGGGGGGGAAGCGTCACGGAAATGTTGCACGAATTGGGGTGGAAATCATTAAAAGAAAGACGTTATTCATTGCGGCGTGATCTGTTTGCGAAGTTTCAATCACCGACTTTTAGTTCTGAATGTGAAAATATTTTGCTAGCACCCACCTACTTAGGGAGACATGACCATCCCAATAAAATAAATCAGATCGAAAACGGAACGATTTAGGTATTCTTTCTTCCCGCGCGCTATTAGAGAATGGAACGGTAGAGAAAAGTTATGAAAGTGTTTAATGAACCCTCTGCCAGGCACTTAAATGTGATTTTCAGAGTATCTATGTAGATGTAGATGTAGATGTAGAATTATCCGTCTTTCAGCTGGCGACACTGTATACGAACGCTGGCTAATTGGTGGATGATCCCCAGTATTGATACGTTGCCTTATCGTGGGCGGTTTCTTATGACTTTTCTCCTGCTGGAGTGTGAATGCACCCGAAAATTGGCGTAGTATAGCTAACACCCGCTGGCGTTGTTCCTTGGTCAGTCCAGGCCCTATTGGTAGTTCCACGGTTGTTTCCTACAGCGTGTTGTCTGTAGTAACAGCAGAGCATGGATCTTCGTTGTTGACGTTGAGCTCACCGTCCTGGGTTGGTTCAGCTGTCCCAGTTCACATTCCTTTGGGGATAAGTTGTGACTGATCGTGACAATTAGTGATCCAAATCTGTCCTCGACCACCGGTAATGCTTATGATAGCCGCTGGTATGTAACTTCCTTTTTTGAGCCTAATAAACTTTTTACACTCGACAAGTACATCACAGTTTAACCGGTCATCTGTGTTTGTGATTGGAACTTTTCTCATTGTCATCGGCGGGATCGTCATATTGTCAGTGGCAAATAACTTCCCAGAAAATTCTGTATTACGTGTACCCGTCGGAACGACTTCGCCAGTTTGCAGCTCAGATCTTCCACAGTCAATGATAGCTTGGGTTGCCTCAAGAAAGTCCCATCCGAATATGACATTATGACTACATTCTATTAAAACGACAAATTCAAACGGCTGGGTCCTGTTGTTGATGATTATTCTTGCGACACAAGTTCCTACTGGCTGGACGTACTTCCCATTTGCGACCTTCAACACAGTTGCACCCGTATCACAGTACATTGTCTTCTTTAGTGTGAGGCGGTAAGTATCTGACAACACAGAGAATGAAGCTCCTGAATCAGCCTGTGCCGGATCAGGTTGGCCGTCGATTATGAGGTCGATAAGATTTCCCGACATCTTAGCAACTGTCTTCCATGGAGGGTTTTCATCTGCGGCGGCCTCACCTCCGTAGATGGTCGCCTCGCTTAGTTTTCATGGGCGTGGCGCCTAGGGGAGCGGCTGGTACCTCTGTACGGCGACGGTGAACGGCAGCGGCGCGTCGGGGAGCGACCTCATGCAGGGTACGGCGATGGGCTTCTTCCCATAGGTCGACTTAACTCATTAGCAGGTGACTGCCTGGGATAGAACTGCTCTGATGGCTAACGTCTTGCAGCAAAATAATCGTCGAACACTCGCCTTCTCTCTCTGCAGTAGAGTACATGTCCAGGGAGCCCACAGTGGAAACACACTGTGTTCTGTCTTCTGTTCTCCAGACGTATGTTCTTCTGCGGGGTGTCATAGTTGCTGGTTCCTAAGCTGTCGTTTTGCGGCTGCAGCGGAAGTCTTTGTAGGGCGAGGCCATTCTTCATGTCGGGTGCGACTGGCTGGGCGGAGAGGTGCTAATGTCTTAAATACCTCTTCCTCAGCTGCGTCGGCTTCCTCATGATTTAGAGGACTTACATCCATGGCTATAATCTGATGCCCGCTTAGTCAAACAGTCCCAGCTGCCATAAGCCGTTGTAAGTCGTCTCTCACAATTTGTCGTCTGAGAGAAGCAAAGTCATCCTGGTCTTCCACAACGGCCATGGGACCTACATTGAGGAGTCTATCATACTTCTTCAATTTTTTGGCAGCACTTGATGAACTCTTCCGTCTTAGAGACGTCTTTTATAAGAAAAGTTTTGTACATGTCTACTGCAAAGCCCTTCATCAGGTGTGTCATTTTGTCGGCGTCAGTCATATCTGGGTTAACTATGTTACATAGGGCCAAAACATTTTGTATGTACTACTGAGTCGGCTCACCATGTCGTTGGGCCCGGGTCTTCAGTTGTTCTTCCGCCGAGCGGATTTGTCGTTGGCTGTCTCCAAACGTCTTCTTAAGTTCCGTCTGTAATGTTTCCCAGTCATTCAACTTGTCTTTGTTGTTTTCAAACCATTGCTGAGCTCTTCCGTCCAGGTAGAAGTAAACGTTGGCCAAGCACATTGTATGATCCCGCCTGTTGTACTTGGCGATTCGGTCGAACCTTTTAGCCATTTGTTGTGGTTCTGTCCAGCGTCTCCAGAGAACACCGCCGGGTGTCTGATATTTGTATCTGGCTTACCACTGGTTTCGTGTGCATGGATCTTCTGATGATACGTACATCCAGATGGATGTATTGGTTATATCACCTGTTTTCCGGTTCTAATCCGTGTAAGCGACGGCTTTTACAGTGCCTAATCGGAGCCACGGTGATGCAGCTGTTGCACAGGATACCTGGCGCCTCCACCAAACAATTTCGCGTTGAAACAGAAGCAGGCTTGACTTCGAAGGCGAGGTTGTCAACTGAGCACAGCACTTATACTGAAAGCAGGTTTATTGCGAACTGAAACACAGCACTGACTGCCTCTCGGGCAGAGTGCTCTGCTATTTATACACAGACAGAATGTACCAGAAATTAGAAAAATATTGAACGTGAGGAACATGTAGAAATTACAAGTGAACATAAGAAACACGTAGAACATTCTGGAAATGATGAATACAAAGAAATAAATTTTGCCGGTGGGTGGACTGAAACGGCGAGCTTCAGCACCGCAGTCGGTGGTGCTATCCATTGCGCCACACCGGGAGGACACAATTCAATAGTTTGGGGCTTGTAGTAACAATTAGTTGAAGTCAGTAATACTGTAGTAAACGTTGCTAATCTGTGACGAGTTATTGCGTATTACTAGCTGTGTTGCAAGCGACTGCTAAGCTAAACCTGTGGTGTCGCACAAGTACAAAGTGCGCGCCACTTACTTTCGCCGCGCGCCGCCATGCACGCACGGCGCGGCGTTCTCACGACGACAGCCACGAGCGCCCTCTGCGACAACGCCGCTCGTGGCCACCACTGAAGGACATCGGCCACTTCGGACTGAGATAGCAACGAGTTAGGACCTTCGTAATCAGATAGGCACCATTGAAGACTTTGCTATCGTACAGGCACTAGGCAGGCCTCTAACAACTATGTATCAACATTCTGCAGTACTATGTAAAAGTTAAGTATTGTTACATTCTGTGCAATATATATCTCTTTCTAATTTACTCGAGTGTTTATAGTTTCTGGCTGCTCCTCTCCGTACCTGCACCAGCGTGTCGGTCTCATTCCAGTCGGCCACCGACACCTACGACGAGGCTGGGACACAAAAGCGGCGACGAAGTTGGGACACAAAAGTGGCGACGAGGAGTGATAGAACCTTGGATCAGCCCGCTAGCAGCAGCCAGACAGCAGCAGTCGGAGCACGCAGAAATTGCTCCCGCCCACCCACCCTTATTATAAGATTTTTGGGGGAACATTTTCAGTTACGTGTTTGTGGACTTTTTTGTTGCAGAGCGAGTCCTCTTTCATATTGCATTTGTGTTTTGTTATAATTTACTTGTATGCGCGGCGCCTAATCGGTCAGCATGGCCACTACCCCGAACCCAAACTTAATGGAAATTATTCAGTTACAGACGGCGCAAATAACGCAACTCCTCCAAGCGGTGTCCCAGCTCACAGCGCAGGCAGCTAACCAACAACAACAGCCGCCGCTTCAGCAGCCCACACCTGCCGCTGCACCTCTTCCTACGTTTCGCCAGTACAACGAACGTGAGGAAGAATGGAGTGACTACTTCGCACAGTTTCAAGAACTCGTCGCGGCTCATCAAATTACAGGTCAGAAAGTGAAGCATCTGTTATTATCTGTAGTGGGCCCCCAGACCTTCGTATTATTGCAAAAACTATTCCCTCACGCATCTCCTCGTGATGTAGACTTTGAACAAATAGTAGAGGCACTAAATGCTCATTATGAGAGAAAAGTTCTCGTAGCTGCGGCTTGGTACCGATTTTTCAGACTTAAAAAATTACCGCAGCAGTCACACCAAGAGTGGATTACGGAATTGAAGGGCTTAACCCGCCAATGTAAATTTACTTGCTCTTGTGGACTTTCTTATAGTGACGTTATGTTGCGAGATGCGATTACGCAGAACATTCAGGACCCCAGAATTAGGGCAGCAATTCTGAAACAGTCAGACCCTTCATTAGACAGTGTACTGCAGCTTATAGAAGCGCATGATACTTTTGACTTAGCGGATGTAGAAATGCAAAGCCACAGTGTTAATTCAGTGCGCCGTACCGGACACTTTCCTAGTCGTAGTTCTCAGTGTAGCACTAGTGACTCTTACAATCATACAGGCCGTGCTGAACAGACAGTGAACAGTAGCCAGTGTAAAAGTGCGACACAAAGGTCGCCCCGTCGTGTTAGAAACAGTAATTTGAATAACGGGCGCCAACGCTCATTTCAGAAAAATGTCCGTAAATCTTGCCCCCAGTGTGTGTCTCGCCACAAGCGTGCTCATTGCCCTAGTCGCAACGCAACCTGTTATCAATGTGGCAAATCAGGACATGTGCAGTCTGTGTGTATGCAAATTAAAAACTCAAAGAACAGTAACGTTAGAAACGGTGCTTCGCAGAGTGCGAGAACAGTTCATTCTGTAAATGTTTTACGGGCTGTGGAATTGAACAGTGCTTTCCTTGGATCTCAATTTCAAGAAAGTAGTTCTGCGCCTATGGCAAAACTATATAGTGCACCACGTAGCAAGCGCCGACGAGCGCGTAAAACAGTGCAACGGAAAAGGGTTCGGGACAAGCAAAATGACTATGAACAGTGCATTCCTGTAGTGAAAATAGTGCCTTCTGCAACTGCTCCTTGTAATAGTGCCCAGTACTGTGTAGCTAGTGACAGTAGAATTGGTGTAGCTACTCATAGTAATTTTAGTGCAGTAGCCTCGCATTGCGCGGACGCCGATCCGGCGGTAGTGTCATCTAGTGACAGTGTGGTTAATCCGCTGTGTGCCGAGTATGCGCCGCTTCCTACCGCACGCAACCCGCGCAAGCGCAGAAAACAATATGTATTAGACGTTGCCCACATTCGCGCACCGGTCGTGCGCCAGAAGCACAAGCTGTTTGTTACTCTCTCTATAGAAAATGAGACTGTGCAATTTCAGCTTGATACTGGTTCCGCTGTTACATTAATAAATAAAGACACATATAAACTTCTGGGTTCGCCAAAATTGTCGCCGTGTCAACAAGTGTTAACAGCGTACACAGGTCAAAATATTCCCGTGCTAGGAACGTGTAGCCTGCCCGCCTCTTTTCAAGGTGTTACGAAAACAGTTGCTTTTGTTGTTCTTCAGGCCAAATCTACGCAGAACATTTTTGGACTAGATGCTTTTGACTTGTTTGGTTTATCAATTCAAAGAGATGTGCTTCAAATTTCGTCAGTAGTGCCTCAGGACAAAATCAATGCTTTATGTGACAAATATAGTGACTTGTTTTCGCCGGAACTAGGTTGTGCAAAAGACTTCGTGGCACATGTAACTTTAAAAGAATCTGCAGTTCCAAAATTTCGTAAAGCTAGACCAGTGCCTATCGCCTTGCGTGATACAGTTGCCGAAGAACTTCAACGTTGGCAAGACAGTGGTGTGATTTCTCCTGTTTCTGCGAGTCAGTGGGCCTCGCCTATAGTAATTATACCCAAGCCGTCAGGAAAACTTCGTCTCTGTGCGGACTTCAAATCAACAGTGAACAGTCAAACAATTGTCGACACTTACCCTCTGCCCAGACCTGAGGAACTGATGGACAAATTAGGACAGTCTCGCTTCTTTTCCAAGATTGATTTAGCAGAGGCATACTTACAGATTCCACTTGATGACGAGTCAAAAAAGTTTTTCGTCATTAATACTCACATGGGCCTTTTTCAATTTCAACGCCTACCCTTTGGCAGTTCTTCCGCCCCCGCTATTTTTCAGCGTTTTTTGGAACAGCTGACAGTTTCTGTACCGTGTTGCAAGAACTATTTAGATGATATTGTGGTATCCGGACGTACAGTTGAAGAACATTTAGCAAACCTGGAGTGCCTTTTCAAAGTGTTGACTGCAGCAGGTCTACGTTGCAATAAAGCAAAGTGTTCGTTTTTTCAAACTGAAATAGAGTACCTAGGCCATGTGATTAATGCCCAAGGAATACATCCCTTACAGTCACATCTTCGAGCAATCAAAGACTTGCCTCCTCCTAAGAATGTGCACGAATTGCAAGCAGTGATGGGAAAGCTTAACTATTATTTCAGATTTATTCCCAATGCCTCTCAGATTGCAGCTCCACTGCATCACTTACGTAGGAAGAATGTTCCTTTTGTATGGTCTAAAGATTGTCAGGTTGCCTTTGACAAACTAAAGTCTGCACTACTCAGTGATGCATGTTTGATTCCCTTTGACCCACAGAAGCCTGTAGTGTTAGCAGTTGACGCCTCGTCGTACGGTCTGGGTGTTGTTCTGTCGCATCGTATTGGATGTCACGATCGTCCTATTGCCTTTGCATTCAAGCTACTGACGCCGACGCAACAGAATTACAGTCAGATAGAAAAGGAGGCCTTAGCAATCATTTACGGCGTCACAAAGTTTCATCATTATCTGTATGGCAGAAAATTCTATTTGTTGACAGACCACAAGCCTCTCACGTCGTTGTTCTCACCCACAAAGCCAATTCCGCCACGTACGGCACAAAAGCTTCAGAGATGGTCCTTGATATTGTCTAATTATCAGTATGAGATTTTGTACCGACCTACCACTAAACACGCCAACGCGGACACACTTTCCCGACTTCCGGTTGGCCAGGATGTTTCGTTTGATTCTTCAGAAATGGCATGTTGTCAGATAGATTCCAGAGATGCTTCCGCTGTCGCAGACTTTCCTTTGAACTCTCGTCGGGTTGCACAGGAAACAGCTGCGGATGCAGACCTAAGTGTGGTAGCACGTTTTGTTCGCTCAGGGTGGCCTGCCAGGGCCAAAGACATTGATCGGCCTCTGGTTCGACGTTATTTTGCACAACGTCATGCATTATCTTTAAGTCAGGGTGTTCTGTTGTTACATACGGACAACGACCAAACAAGAGTGATTGTTCCTCGTTCCCTGCAACGAGAAGTGTTACGCCTCCTGCATCAAGGACATTGGGGTATTGTTAGGACAAAGCAACTGGCCAGACGTCATTGTACCTGTGTTGGTATGGACGCTCAGATAGAGAGCATGACGTCACAGTGTACTGTTTGTGCGGAGCATCAGGCGGCTCCTCCGCAACGTTTCTCAGATTGGCCACGCCCCAAGGGACCATGGCGACGTTTACATATTGACTTTGCCGGGCCTTTCTGGAATACGCGCTGGTTAATTGTTGTAGACGCTTTCAGCAAGTTTCCTTTTGTGATTGCCATGAACTCAACGACAGCTTCTAGTACAATCAGTGCCTTAACATCAATGTTTTGCATCGAAGGATTGCCTGAAACTATCGTCAGTGACAATGGACCTCAGTTTGTTAGTGCGGAATTTCAACAGTTTTGTCGTGTGAATGGCATTCAGCATATCACCACCGCACCTTTTCACCCTCAGTCCAATGGTGAAGCAGAACGTTTCGTTCGAACATTCAAGTCTCACATGGAGAAGATGAAAGGTCAGCACTCCAGGCAGCAAGCTCTTCAAATTTTCCTGTCTACGTATCGGTGCATGCCACGTGACGGCCCGTCTCCTGCCGAGCTGCTACACGGCCGCCGTCACCGCACTCTCCTTCACCTGCTGCAGCCTCCCACGCACCGAGTCGGTTCGTATGGCGCTACGCGTTTTCAGGTTTCTACGCCGGTGCTGTACAGGGTGTTTGCTGGAAACAAGAAGACATGGTTGCCGGGCACCATTCATCGCGTGCTCGGTAGCAATATGTATATTGTACGTTCTTCCACAGGGTCGGAGCTGCGGCGCCACGCGAACCAATTACGCCTGCATAGGCCGCGCGATCCTGTCTCGGGTTTCTTGATTCCAGACCCAGTTCACCGCCAGGGAGCACAGCCACATCGTTCGTCCCCGGACTACGAGATCGTCCCCATGGAGGTCGACGCACCTCCGATGCAGTCGTCGCCACCGCTGTCGCCGCCGCAGAGGACAGCGTCACCGAGAGGGACTCCGGGACCGTGCGGGCCCCCCCAGCTTGGGCCACGCACCTCAGAAGAAGATGACCTGCTCCCTCTGGGCGGGGGCGGGCGCCCTTCCCCAGGTTTCGGCGGGTTCCCTGGAGGATCTCAAGGCGGATGCCGGGGCGCGGACGGCGTCTCGATCCCGGCCTCAGCTACGACGCCCGTCCCACCAGTAACGCCCCCGCCCAGGCCCTCCTCCCAGTGCCGTCGCCGTGGCCCTCAGCCCTATGCCACGACGGCGCGGCGGTTTGGGGGGGAGGGGTGTGGTGTCGCACAAGTACAAAGTGCGCGCCACTTACTTTCGCCGCGCGCCGCCATGCACGCACGGCGCGGCGTTCTCACGACGACAGCCACGAGCGCCCTCTGCGACAACGCCGCTCGTGGCCACCACTGAAGGACATCGGACACTTCGGACTGAGATAGCAACGAGTTAGGACCTTCGTAATCAGATAGGCACCATTGAAGACTTTGCTATCGTACAGGCACTAGGCAGGCCTCTAACAACTATGTATCAACATTCTGCAGTACTATGTAAAAGTTAAGTATTGTTACATTCTGTGCAATATATATCTCTTTCTAATTTACTCGAGTGTTTATAGTTTCTGGCTGCTCCCCTCCGTACCTGCACCAGCGTGTTGGTCTCATTCCAGTCGGCCACCGACACCTACGACGAGGCTGGGACACAAAAGCGGCGACGAAGTTGGGACACAAAAAAACCAAACGACATGAGTGATGGAGTTGGACAACAGGAAGGAAATGAAGAAAGATTCGAACAAAATATGTACTTCCTGTAATCAGTAAAAGCTCTCTTTGGGACTGTGTAAATGAGTTGTAATGCCTGTAACAAACGGAAAGAAACTGACAGCACCCGAAAATAAGATTAGTACTCTACATTTTGAGCAGTGTATAACACACCAAATAAGCATTTAGGAGTAGTACTTACTAGAAATTCAAGTGGGAACATCACATAATTTATCATTATCATACGAAATTGGAACTTGCCGATTTTGATTCGATATATATAAGAAAACGTGATAAGTGATGTCTTTATAAAAGTAATATACGCCATAGCAAATATTCTTGGAATATTTGTTTGTTTTGTTCAAAGTAAAATGTTTGTAATCCTAGGTCCCTATACTTAAAACTATTTAAACTAAGTTATGCTAAGGACAACACAAACAATCATGCCCGAGGTAGGACTCGAATCTCCAAGGGCAGGGGCCGCGCAATTAGCAACATGGCGCGCAAGACCCGTCAGCAATCCCGCATGGCTGTTGGTTTTATAAAATGTATACTTTCACTGGAGGAAATGTTATAATTACTAAATTATTCAGGGCGATTGTGCTGTGGTGGGATGGATATATAGTTGAAACTCAACGTTTTGTCGTCATTTACGGAGGACAATTTCAGTGAGGATTGTGTTTTTTATGTCCGAATCACACCCTGGCTCGCTACTGACTGCAGTCATATTCCATTTTTCGCCCAGAGGTGTGAAATCATATGTTTTTAATATTCGAACGCCATTCGCCGATGTCGCTTGGTTTTCCAGATTCCCCTAGGTGGATACCGAGCTGGTCCCCAAGTCCTGCCTCAGTTACACGATTCGCAAACATTTCCTAACACTTCACGCTTTCCCACGTATAACACTGTACACAGACACCTGGGGAACACATTTCCTCCAGGGGGGCATGGGGTGGCGACAGGAAGGGCATCCGGCCACCCCGTAACTTCAACACGCCAGATCCATTAAGAAAGCCGACCCTGAGTGTGCAGGAAGATGTTCAAAGAGAAAGAAAGGTTCGCCGGTGTCGCTTGTCGTCGTTAGCTGTTGCTATCTCCCGTTTTTCATCGTCGGAATCTATGCTATGTCGTTCAGTTTCATGGCCTCCTCCTTCCTGTTGATAATTTTGGGTTGTTTATAGTGTCTGTGCTAAGCCTTTCATAGTAAAAGCTTGTGATTGCCAGTACCTGACTTCCACTCAATGAGGTGTTGCAACAGTTGTGTCTGATGTTTTCCTTCCGATATTGCAGTTTAATATTGCCGCACTACCCATTATTTTAAATGCTATGATCGTTTCTACAAACGGACGGATGACATACCTATAGTAAACCACTTGAGTCCAGTAGTAGGAAACGTTTTAGTGAAAAAGCTCGAGGAACAGGCGTTGCGGACTACAAACAAAAAACTTGTGATATGTGGTACCTTTATTTGTGGAGGAGTAGTAGAGGAGAACTACATTGTTTTCGACTACGGTCGGGGGTTCGAATCCCCCCTTGGGCATGGATATTTGTGCCGTCCTAGTTCGTAAGTAGTTCATAAGTAGTTTGTAAGTTTAGGGACTGATGACCCCGTAGTTAAGTCCCATAAGCTGTACAAACAGCTTATGGGGATTAATCGGAAGATTCAGTTAACAATGGAGAAAAAGGGAGACGAAATGGTGAAATTTCTTAATGTCCTAGTACTATTCAGGAAAGAGGATGGGAGCTCGGGCTACACAGTTTATTGGAAATGGAAACCCACGAATCGAGATTCGAACCGCCGCGGTGGAGTAGCCGAGCGGTCTAAAGCGTCTCGCTGCGGAGCGCGCGGTTGCTCGCCGTGGATGTTCGAGTCCTCCCTGGGGCATGGGTGTGTGTGTTTGTCCTTAGGTTAGTTTACCTAGGTTTAAGTAGTTTGTAAGCTACGGACTGATGACCACGCAGTTTGGTCCGATAGAATTACAAACATTCCAACATTTCAGATTCGAACTACCATCCACGAAAAAAAAACAACATAATGGCATCATAAACACGTTGGCGAATAAAGGAAGGAACATCTGCGAATCGGAGCTACTTGACTCCGAATTGAAACACTTCACTAATGCATTGCTCAAGAATAGATATTGCCGCAACGGAGTGGCCAAGTGCATTGAGGCGCTATGCTCCGAATCCTCCCTCGGGCATGAAAGTTTATGCTGTCTTTAGTATAAGTTAGTTGATAAGTAGTTTGTACGTTTAGGGACTGATGACCCAGCAGTTAAGTCCCTTAAGCTTCACAAACATTTGAACATTTTTTTTTTATGCATTATTATCCGTCCATTGAAATACATAGAGCGCTAAGAGCCTCACCTAAAACCGTAGCGATATACTAACTACAATGAAACCAAAAGTTTTCCTGTCTTTCGTTAATGACATTACCAACCGCATATAAAAATGACGAAAATGGACATCGTTGTAATATACAAATCTACCTGGAAAAAACAGAAACAGCTTAAATTTGTGAAGGGTGCTTGCAAATCGCGGGAGAAGGCATGAATTTACAAGATTCCGTGCAGTTGTGGTGACGTGTACATGGGTACCACAAAAAAAGCAGTTTAAAACTACTATAAGAACATAAGGGCAACTGTATAAGGGGAGAGTGACAGATCAGCTGATGCGGAACATAACTTGTAGCCAGGAGATCATCGTATGTCATTTGATAAAAATCTGGTACTGGAAGACACAAGTAGCTTTCACGATAGGCTGTACGGAGAGGCTATAAAGACCCAAATAATCCCAGTAAGAGGGAGAAGAGAGTAACTCTGACCAACTTCTGGATTCTGGTGATGAAAAAGAGGTGTACCAGTGTTTGAGCATGGAGAAATAGCAACGGCACCCGACAACTGCGAATGAAACTCCAATATTCAGAACACATGACATCAGGCCTCTGCGCGAAACCACTTGCAAACGGAATTGCCTGCAGTCAGTAACGATCCAGGGTGAGTTACGGACGCCTAAAAAGCTACGATCCCCTTGCTAATGTCCCCGGCAGATGGGGAAGAAATGTTGCGTTTTAATAATAAATCCATCCCGCCATGGCACAATAGCCGGGAATATTTCAATAACTTGTTTGTCGGGCTATCAAAAGTCAAATGTTTGTAAATCTATGGGACGTAACTACGGTGGTTATCAGTCCCTAGGCTTACGAACTACTTAAAATAAACTAAGAATAAAACACACACACACGCAGACACCCCCCCCCCCACACACACACACATATGTCCGAGGGAGGACTCGGACCTCTGCCGGGAGCAACTACCTAATCCACAGCAAGGGGTCTTAGAGCGTTCGGGAATTCCAGCGCTGCTACTTGTCTATCACTATTTATGGTTGTATGGCATAACGCAGAAACTATCACATTAAACTTGATGTGGTATTGACAGTTCTATTCCTCCCTGGGGCATGGGTGTGTGTGTGTTTGTCCTTAGGTTAGTTTACCTAGGTTTAAGTAGTTTGTAAGGTACGGACTGATGACCACGCAGTTTAGTCCGATAGATTTACAAACATTTGAACATTTTTTGACAGTTCTATTATTAGGGTCCATGTTAAAATTTGGAGAATCTTTCATCATGATACGACGCCTGGAATAGTGTTGTTTGTACGTAAAGGATGTATTTCTTTCAGCTGACGTAGTGCAGGGGAATTTTAATCTATAGGAGATGAAGGAAAACTGTCTAAAGAACCTTTAGCTACTTTTATTTTGTGAAAATAATTTGTCATAACCAAGTATTTAGTCAACTGTGAGTTGTCCATGAAAATGACTAAAGTGTTTACGGCATTTAAATCGGAATACTTAGTAGAAAGGCACACAGTATTCTGAAACAATTATGGATAAATTTATAAAATTTAAATTCCACGAAGTTTGTGCTATACCTCTTTGTCATTGTCGTATATCTATTGGAGGTGGCATAAGAAAAAGTTTTCTAATGCAACCAGCATTTCACGAAAAGTGTGGTATTGTATTTTACTTACATAATCACAGGAACACTTCAAGAATTTTGTGGTTCAGCGGAAGTCGAAACTCATACCTGTAAATCATGAAAACAATTACATCAGTACGAAAAGTATTATAAAGTAACACAGATTAACATAAAAATCACTTAAACTTGACGAGTTATGCATGCAGCTCAAATGGAATCGACAAAAGTGTAAATTAATAATGTAGTGACACATACAGAAATATTGTTGGCTTGAATGTTTGCAAATTCCATGTCTGTCTGGCTGTAATGTAAGGATGGAAGACGAAACAGTAATTGTTGCGTTCTCACTCGTGCTGTACTAATATTCATGTGAGTCCTGATGAGCGACGTTTGAAAATCTGCATCACTTTCCGTCTGCTAAGGTAACCTACGATTTAAGTGAGTTGTAATTCATAAAATTTCGGAGGATTAAGCGAGAGTTAACATGAATTCTGTGAGCTAGAAAAATGGGCTACTGAACCCAGCGATGTTTGCGCTGGCCATTAGTGCATATTTACGCGTTCCTTACAGTGAGCAAGAAAGCATATACCACTCTGTGGCTAAATGGCGGAAGGGCAAATAAATACACTAAAGCAAATGGGAAAGGTCTCATTTGTTTAGACGCCCCGTAGGGAGTTCATCAGTATTTTACACAGTCAATAATGCGTAGTGAGCGCTAAGAGAAATTGACAATTATTGCTTTGTCTGAAGAAATTCCAGTATATGCAATGGCGCCGAACAGTAAGGGGAGAAGAAAACAATTCTCCTGGGTGGAGAAATGAATATACGGAATGGAGGAGAGATAAAGCTGGATTTTCCTTAGAAAGGAACTTCTTTTATGCGACGAATATTCGTTTCTGTATTATTTGTGGATGACCTATGATTCCCGAGTCCATTATATACTTTTGTGACATATTAGTAATCAGGACACTCAGTATGTGCCGCACTAAGAAAGAAACTCTTTATTTCCTGTATGATGTGAGAAATTCGCTCCTCTTGTGATAGTTTTTTCATACGATATCGAAAAGATTTTAAAGTCTATGCTGTTTACATAAGATTCACTTAATCTGCGACAAAACAACATTCTGCCTTCTTTTTTCTACGGGGCTTAAGTCTCAACATTGACGTATCATCCAACGTTACCGAGAGAGGTGGAACAGTAGTAACACGCTGGACTCGTATTCTGGAGGACGGCGGTTCAAATCCAGTTCCAGAGAACCACAGTTATATTTACCCTTTTTTCCCTCTAAATCAATCCAGACAAATTCTGTGCTGGTTCCTTTGACAGCTCATTTCCTTCCCCATCCTTTTCTAATGAGCACGCTGTCGAAGGGTTGTTAAATCATAATCTTTCCTGAAATTTTTTAAAATAATTTTTTTGGGAAAACCGATCTTCTAGAGAGTATTTATAAATAAAAACAGTCTCAAAATATCTTATATACAAATGACCGGTTCCGGCCTGTTTACCGGTCATCATTAGTATAAATGATATTTTGGGATTTGTGACCGCGGCCGGCATCAGGTAATCACAAGACCATTTTATATAAGCTCTGACATGCTGCCAAGAGATAACTGTCATTCGTGTCTTTGAGATGTGTGTGCAGTAAATGCGGAAACATGAACAATGGCGCCGTAATTGGCAAATGTGTCCAAACAAAGCCAACTAGTAGTAATTTTCTTAGGTGTTGAAGGACAAACACCAATCAACAAGCAGTGAACAGTGACAAATGTGTATGGGAGCAGTTTGTGTGTCGAAAACTACCGCTGTGGAAGGTGCGTCACGTGTCACGTTGGTCGCTGTTCGACACAAGTCTCTGGTCGATCTTGGAGGCCTGCCTCATTCATTATGGACAACGGGAGACACTCGACCTCCTGCCGTGTAGCTTAAATGTTTGTAAACTTAAGGGACACAGCTGCTCAGGTCATCGTTTCCTTGACTTACAAACTACATAAACTAACTTACGCCAAGGACAACACACACACCCATGCCCGAGGGAGAATTTCAACATCCGGAGGGAGCGGCCGCGCAATCCGCAACATGATGCCCCCGACCGCGCGGCTGTTTCATCGCGGTCCTATCCTGTAGTAACCATCTCTCCACATGCAATTATTACGCCTTCGGTCTGACAAAAATTAATAGTGGGGCGTTGGCGATTCTTTCCGGAGGAGAATGTGCAGCAAGGTAGTTACAGACTCTCTGACGCGGTGGTACCCGGTGTTCTACGAAACTGATATTTTCAGAATGGTAAGTTGGCGTGACGATTGCTTTAATTCTCACTGCGATTTAGCTTCATTGGCATACCGATTCTTGATTGTATGAATTTTTAATCGATCGCACCTAATATTATACGGAGAATTTTAGCAAGATGTGATTCGTATATAAAATAGACCGCATATAAAACGTTTGTGCGACCCCATCATGAGTACTGCTCAAGCGTTCGGGATCCCCACCAGACCGTTTTAAAGGTAACGTAGAAGCAATTCAAAGGCTGGCGTCTCGGTTTGTTACTGGTACGTTCGACCAATGCTTGAGTGTTACTGAGATGCTTCGGGAACTCAAATGGAATTCGGTGGGGGGAAGGCGAAGTTCTTTTCGAATAACGCTGTTGGAAAACTTTAGGGGGCCGCAATTTGAACTTTAAAAATGCGTATTATTCAAGATATCATGGGAATGGCTATACAACATACTTCAGCCCAAGAATATATGTGTGTCCCACGGGACCAACAGCTGAGGAAGACACGCATAACCGAGGAAGGAGACGAACCTCCGGCGGGATTTACCGCACAGTCCGCCACACGGCGCCTCAGGACGCGAGGCCATCCCCGCCCGGCCAAGAAATTTGTCCTACCTAGGCAGACACCCAGGAGCTCGTGGACTTCTTGTACTGTGCTTTGAGTACTCCTTTATGACAAAAAAAATTATGCCAATACAACTGAAATTCGGTGGTGGCCGGGCTGAGGCTAGCTTCTAATGGCTAAGGTATAGGTTCGATTCCGGCTGGGGGTAACAGTGTGTTACTGCCACAAAAGTATCATCTTCAACCTCATATAGCGAAATAAAGAACTCAGGACTGGTCCGTGATTCAAAGCAACATTACACAAGTCTATTCGCTACTAACTAGAAAAGAGTTGAATTAGTTTTCGTGGTTTCCTCAAAATACAAAGCCCCTCCAACTCTGCGAACGGCGCAGTCCTAACTACATGGGAACGAGAATGTCATAGTTGAAACCTCGTCGTGTGGGGTCAACAGTGATGATATGCGCTGGGTTGGAATCCAGGCAGCACAAAATTATTTCAGGAGTTTCTTGTGCACATCCCACTAATGGTGAAGAGACGATGAATATATTCAAATGTTTGTTAAGATATGGGACATAACTGCGGGATCATCAGTCCCTAAACTTACAAACTACTTATAAACTACCTTATACTAAAGACAACACAAACATCCATGCCCAAAGGAGAATTCGAACCCCCGGCGGGGAACGGCCTCGCGCATCGGAGCATAGTGCCTCAATTCGCTCGTTAACTCCACCGGTTATCTATATTCTTATATATAATACAAATACGAATGGTGCCGGGTTCGAGCCCCTTCTGGGGAAAAATCAATTTATTTCCGTTTCAGGTCCCAATATACCGCTATTTGTGAGTATATCAAGTATGTGACATCTGATTGTGCTTAGTTAATAATTCATATAGATACTGACTTCTATTCCACAACTTTATGGAGTTTGACAGCTGAGAGTTGCACTATTTCACACACCTTTAGTTGATACCTCTCAGCAGTAATATGAGCTTAGTGCAGTCCCTGTTGCAGTGCTAAACTTATCATATATTTCCGAGCTCGGACATCGGCCTGGTAAACTGATACTTATTAAAACGTCAGTGTTTTACGTCTCTTTATATCTGAACTTTGGTTGGTTGACAGTGCGTTCAAATTCATACCACGAACAATAACACATTATGTCATTAAATGACTAAACACTTGTAATGAAGTTTAAAAGTGTCACTGTCTCATGTTTAATAACATGTATTGTAATATTTGTTGTATGACGGCATTGGTTTACATATGGACTGACAGCTATAAAGAGCAACGTTCTCAAGTGTCTTTTGTGGTACCTATCGTGTGTAGTCAATGACTGTACTGTACACGACTTCGTTCCATATGTTAGTACGGAAGTCTTGCATACTCCGGCTCAGAGAAATTGCACTACATTACCTACTTCACGTAACAGCCAACTCTTTTGTTAATTCAAGGAGCAAGGTTTTATAGCAGACAGATGAGCTCGAAGCCGGTAACCACTGTAAAATAAAATTATGTGTGTTTTTGGAGCTGTGGCGGAAACTGATGTACACGAAAAGGATTTTTAAATTAAATCAGTGGCGGTCCTTCATCCCATATCCTCCTTGGGCAGTATACTAACTATCAACAATTTCAACTGTTTCCCCCCAGGAAACCACAGTGTTCTAGAAACAGATCGAATTTTACAGCTTTTCAACGCTTGTTGATGTTTGTAATTCAGAATTTATGTCTCGTCAGTTTTTGTCTAAGCATGAAACTATGAAATCGAAAACATTTGGCCGCGGCAGAGCGGCCGAGCTCATTGAGGCGCTATGCTGCGATGCGCGAGGCCGTTCCCCGTCGAGGGTTCGAATCCCTCCTCGGGCATGGATGTTCGGGCTGTCTTTAGTATAAGCTAGTTCATAAGTAGTTTGTAAGTTTAGGGACTGATGACCCCGCAGTTAAGTCCCGTAAGCTTCACAAACATTTGAACATTTCAAAACAACTGGCCTGAGTACGTTCCAGAGGGATGACACCTGACATTTCCATTTCTTCTTTCGTTAGCAAACCAACATCTGAGAATTTTGGTAAATGTTTGACCTCAATACAGCCGTCCACTCTGCCATCCTCCGTTGTCTTCTCACGCTTGATTTCTGTATCTTCCATGTTCAGTGCAAAATACACCACATCTACATGAACGTAACTATTCTCAGATAGCGTTCCATTAGTTTTGGTGCTTTGGAAATTGGTGTATTCTGAAGACTGTAGATGATAACCATTAACAATTGTCAATAAATTCTTTGTTAGCCGATAGCTAAGCCACTGATAACCACAGTATTTGGTAAAAACAGTTTGAAAATGTAAATAAAATAAGTTGTAAAAGATGAATAATTGATTTTGTTGTCTATAGGATTGCGCAGAGATAAATACAACATATTGTGCATAAAGGATGGGACGTCCTTTACTAGCCATTATAGCATTAATTACCCCGAGTGACCTGAAGGGGAATGTCTATATTGCAGTGGCAGCGCCTGACTGTGTAGAGTGCCCGCACAACAGGCAGCCAAGGCAGTCTGCTTCGCTTTCCTTCGTAGGCGCTCACTGACAACAGTAAACATCAACGACCAACTGCGGCACTACTTTACGGTGAGACATGTGGAAGTGCCCAATGACAGCGGAGTAACCTGTTGTAGCCCTCCGCCTATGCCGGCCTCACTGACGGATTGTGGAGAGCAGTGCATTCCCAGCTACCGGCCGCTCCTACGCCGCATCCAGCTTGAGCGGCACTCGGCGTATTTTCCGTGTCGTAGTACTGAACTTAGTTTGTCCTAGCAACACTTGTAGATAGTAGTTGTTTGTGTGAGGCTTGCGCTATTTTATTTGTTGTGGTTGTCCTTAAGTGACTGGTTATCTTGTTCTCTGCGCCCACTATTTTCGTTTGTTGTAGTATGTCCAGAAGGCTATTTTAACAAACGTTTATCATTTTCATCAGTTGTTGTCTTTCCTGCAGATTGCAGGACATTACAATATGAAACCAAGGAAATCAGACACCAGAGTGAGATTCATAAAGAGAACAGTAACAGAAATCATCCACGAAAGAAGAGGCTTACAAAGCACTTGTACTGTTGATCAATCCTGGACCATAATTAAGTTAAATAGGAGGGACCAAGATGATCCCATAAAGAGTGACGCTATTTGCAATGGAATCGTCTACTTGGCCGAAGATCGTTATCTAAATTCTCAACAAATTCCATTGCAGTCACTACAAGAGGCATTATGCATCGTGGAGAGATTCATTGTTTAGATTTGCACAGCATACATTTTTATAATAGATGGGCAAGTTATTACCTCGTCCCACATGTCTCGCGCGAAATGACTGTGTTGAGAAAATTACACAACCAATTGGTCGTACGGAACTTTACCAACAGCAATTTTTCCCACGCGTCACTCATGAGTGGACCAGCGAACGGAATCTGTAGACTACAGATGAAGGTGTAGATGCGCTTACAGCACTGATTGGAAGAACAGATCCCAAAAAAACCACAGCAGATTCTACAAGCAAGCTCTGCAGTTAAGTATAGTTTACGAAAGAAAAGTAAATGTTTGTTGTAAGTTGAGTATCATTAATTTAAAACTGCTGGTATAGCAGGCTTAAATATCTGGACATAGATGGTCCATACTGTGGCCCACCGTACTTACGCTGTGAGGCAAATAAAAGTGGTCCACAGAACAGAGTTCCTGGTTACAAAGAAACACAGCAGAGCAAAGCTGACTATAGCAAATGTTGAAGTGACCAGCATTCATCTCTTGGCTCATCTGGAGCGTGGTCAGCAAGTTGCTCAAGGCGGATCCAAACTCTGCTTTTGGGATGGCTGCAGTCTCATCCGAAATGTCCTGCTGAAGGCTTTGAGGGTTGATGCAATACACATTACACTTCATGGCTCCCCCACAAGTTAAGCGCACTCTGGTAGCTCACGTGACCTGGATGGCCAGCTGTAGGCGCGACCAGACTCACCCCTGCTAACAACTCAGGCATTGTGTTAATGTGGTGCACAGTTCAGGTTGCTCATTGGGCAGTTACTCCATCCTGTTGAAAATAACTGTAGATCTTAATGAATCCACAAATAATTTCATTTAGGGCCCTGACGTTAACGTATGAAGAAAGACGATGGGAACAATCATACATCGTGCAGATGCCGCATTCCTAACCCCAATTTTCTGAACATCCTACTGTGTTTTGTGAAAATTATACGGATTCTCCGCTGCACAGAACTTGTGACCCTATAAGCTGACGCAACCACTGAGGTGAAACAGCTTCATCAGACAGAAAGAACGTATCCATGTCCAAGCCAATCATTATTGTCTCAGTGAACATCCACTTCAAAAATTAAATGTTTCTTATCCTAACGGACAAAACTGATAGGGTCATTGGCCGATAGACTTATAAACTACTTAAACTAACTGACGCTAAGGACCACACACACACACACACACACACACACACACACACACACACACACACACACACACACACACACACATAGACGCATCTACACCTTCAAGTGTAGCCTACAGATACCGTTCGCTGGTCTACTCATGAGTTACACGTGGGAAAAATTGAGTTCCGAAAGACCAATGACTTCTGTAATTTGAACATGGTCACTTCACGCGAGACATGTGGGACGAGGTAATAACTGGCCCGTCTATTATAAAAATGTATGCTGTCCAAATCTAAACAGACAGACAGACACACACACACACACACACACACACACACACTGGATGGCATTATATGCTGGCGCTTGGACACAATCACATTTTGCAGAAAGCAACTGACCACACCGTTTCCACGACTTTGTTGTCACATAGTTTTTCACAACGAACTCCATTGCCACGCGGGAATGACCGTGCTGTTCTAGGAACCGGATTGCTCCGCCGCTCCCGCTGGAGGTTCAGATCCTCCCTCGGGCATGCGTGTGTGTCTTGCCTTAGGAGAAGTTCAAGTTAGTTTAAGTAATTTGAAAGTCTAGGGACCGATTACCACAGTAGTTTGGTCCCATAGGTTTGCAAACATTTGAACGTTGTTTCAGTGGCATCGTCCACTCACACTGACACAGACCGCACTACGCATGGATAACTTGTCGAGCGTACACACAGTGAGCACGTGACGGGCTGCATGCTTTCACGTCCAATTGTATCCACTCGTCCGGCCCGTTTTTATTTGCGTACCTTGTAGATGTGACGTTCTTCGCGTTAATCTTCACTATATGCTGCACAGTATTCTTATTTAATTTTTGTATTTTCCACCGAATGGTGTCCAACTGAATTATAAAGGAAAGAAAGGAAAGGATTTAGATTTCCTCCGTCGACGACGGGGTAAGTAAAGACGGGAAAAAGTAAGTATTGACAAAGAATGGGCATTCCGATCAAACGAAGAGTCGTGCCATTTATATAAATATTCAATCTGTTCTAGCCGTAAGAAATCGGAGTTAAAATCGGAGCTTTCAATGATAACCTCCATCGTTATTCCTAACTTCCAGAGAATTTTCTTCCTCTATCATATTTTCCTTTTCCAAGAGTGGGCGAAATGACACTGTAGAAAACCGGTAATCTAATTTAAACCGATAAGGTGGTTGATCCGACTTAAAAACCATACTTGTACGACTTTTGAATACAGACAGCAAAACTGAAGTGTTAGTTTGTTATTTCATTGTGTGGTTTTTGTTTGCTATAGCTTCATGTGTATTAGTCCGGCATCATCTCATCTTTGTGTATTCTAGCATATTAGTACTGATACGAAAATTTGTATTGGAATCATTTTCGGCCAAGTTAGGAAAGTTCACTTGGAGAACAATTATTAAACTGTTTGGACGAGATTGCATTTCGTGAGTGAGTACTGTGACTTTACGGAAGTAATGCCCGTAGAATCGCGCAATTAGTATAAGTAATGGTATTGTTTGGAAAGATGAAGGACTGGCCGACAGTGGATGCGGCAAGCGGTTGGAGCAGCTGGCAGAAAGACCAAGTAGTATCGGGTTAAACCGACAATCCGTCAGGGGGTTGTTGAAATCGGCGGAAATCTGGGAAAGGCCCATGTTTTGTGCTCAAAACCAATGAGGGCTGTTAGCCAAACGTTTATTGTGTTTCTGGAGGACGTCTGTGAGTTCCACACTCCAGTAATTCAGAATAAAATAAAATAATCTATAAAATTGTTTACAGTGAACATTGAAGACATCTATGATGGAATAATTAAGCACATCTCATGATTCTAAAAATAATGTCAATATCTTAAAAATTTCAAATGTTTATGAGAACTATATCAAAATATAGAATAATCAAGCAGAAAATAACCAAATTTTGAATCCGTCATGCAATTTCAACAAAGTATCGTTTAGATGATAGCTTATTGTCTCTAGCTCTTATCTTGAAAGCGACACACCTATAATTCGTATGTGGGTAGGTTTTTGTAAAGTGCTGAAGGGTGGAAGTTAAGTGTACTTACTTTTTGTGGTTTCCTGGAAATCATATACTTTTTTTTATATGCAGTTTCACTGTATAATGTTCAATGTAGTCGAGCGGTCTGGAGCGCCACGTTGTGGATTGTGCGGCCTCCTGCGTCAGAGGTTCGAATCCTCCCTCGGGCATGGATGTTTGTGTTGTCTTTAGTATAAATTAGTTTGTAAGTTTAGGGACTGATGACCCCGCAGTTAAGTCTCTTAAGCTTTACAAACAGTTGAACAGTTGAGTTGGTTCAATGTTTATGTCATATTCATTTGTTCAGCCATTTTGTCTTGTGTGCTCTGTACGGAAATTACGAATATAGCAGTGACATTAGGCTATTAACAGGGTGTGGTTTTGACTGACTGTTAGTGTGTGTGTGTGTGTTGCGTTTCTTGATTTTCAGATAGTTCTTTTTTTGGAAGAAAATAAGGTGTTGTTGTTGCATAGTACTGTGTATTCATTCATGATTTCTTTTCCTTCCATTATAGCTTTTCGTATGTGGTAATTTTCTTCTATAATAAGTTGTTATGGAGGGATGTTGCTGCATTTCAGTATTTTCAACTCCGTGTTTATGCCTGACGGGATGTGTTTCATGTTCATGAGATGGTCTGCTGGTACTTTCGGCAGCCACAAGAAACAAAAAATGCTGCTATAAAGTGTGTTTTACAGTTTCTATAATGTCTATAAATGTGTCATTAATGGAAGTAGCGTAGCCCAAAAGACTGTCGATATCAAATAGGTTAAACTCTTTGTATGTCATTAACACATGCAATAATACAAATAAATACCACCCATGATGGAGGAACTTAAGCGAAACATGATTGGTGAATAAAAACACATAAACTGTTTGCTCAATGCAGAAACCACCATCCTTATCATATGTTAGGAAGCAAACAAAAGCAAGAACAGCTTGAACTACAAAAAGAAACGTTAAATCTTAATATTCCACCCACATGCAAAAAATTTGTTCTGCTGTCCATCGAGAAGGTCAATCTTCGAGATACATCGAAATGCAGGTAGTAACAACAAATAGTGTCACCACGCGGCAGTTATTTGACAATTGTTCAGATTTCTGTTATAATGTTTCCGTATATGGAGCAAAATTCCACTGGTATGTATAATTACTCGTATTCGCTACACGTCAAAGTGATTTTTAATATCCCAATAACGTTATTATGACAAAGCAGTACAATACATATGTAAAACTTAGCAGTTCATAATGAAGAAAATCCACTGTACTTAAAATTATCGTGAATCAGTCTAGATCGCAGAGATATCTATTGACCGGTGACCGGTTTTGATCCTAATACGCAATCATCCTCAACTGAAGATGATCAATGCCTGTGAGGGGTTCATGTTCAGTCATCGATCTGAAGATGATTCTACAAAAACATCGAAACCGGTCACATCTCAGCGGTCTGTACTGAATCACGATAAAATTTAATTCATGCCAAAGATCGTTGTTTCATCATAATGTTTCCAAAAATAATAAATATCTTACTTACACTGTAAGTAGTGGTGTCATATTGTGAACTGTACCTAGATATTACAGTCGAGTTTAGAGCTTCGAGGAAGTTTGAATGCTTAATGTGATTATAAGAGTATGTGAACAAAACAGCGATTAAATTCTCTTCATAGCGAACCAATATGCATATAACTTCATTTCGAAAATAGTGATGTCCTATGCATGGATGGAAAAGCAAATTACGTTCTTAATGCTTTCTAAATTATTTATACGGAAGGTTACTCTCGGAGTGCATACATCACGCGCATTAATTGCGTTCCCCGTACTCTGAATAACCACATTCATTAGTCCTGTAAATCGATGCGGAAAATCATAATGTCAAATACAGTTCGTGCGTGCAGTTACGCTGTGGCTGAATGGCGTGCTTGTCAAACTTCATTTCATTTCGGCGTTAACGTTTGCACTGGCTCGAAAAGCATTATTGTGTATGATGGTGATTAACTTTAAAACACCTCTTCAAATATAACACTCTTATTTCATGTTCGTGAATTAATTTATTGCGCATGTTTCGCCTGAAACAATTGTAAGACGACCTGAATCATGACGTTTGTAAATAGTGGTAAGGGACAGATGATGGATAAAAGAGTTATTACTTATTAAACAGAGTACTATCATCTTCATTGGAGAATTTTTTATTTACATATCTGGTGTTATTGAAAATCACAGGTACCTCCCACAGCATAGGAGCAGGGTGAATGTAAATGATGTTGCATCTTTTGAGGGGCATGCTCCTGACTGCTGTCATGTCTATTGACTCTAATGCGCTGTTGAGAGGACATCAGCAGTATGCCGATTTTTTACCATTATATCCCTCCTCGCAAGGCGCGACATTCCCCACACAGTCCTTGATCTGCTGCTGTGGAAATGACCTGTGATCTTCAGCTGCAGCATCGACGGATATAAACAATTCTCCACTTGGAGGTGGTATGGTGAACCGTTGAAATGTGGAGTGGCAAAATAAATAACTGACTGGTGCAGGAAACTGTATAGTTTATACCATCATAAGGTCCTTCACAGGGTGTGACAGAAAGCGGAATTAATGAAGCCAAGGCTTACAGTGTCAAAAGAAATGTACACAAATGAAATAGTCGGGCCCGCTGGTCTTGGGGTAAAGCGCTCGACTGGAAACCGAAGGGTCTCGGTTTCGAAACCCGGTCGGACCTCGGATTTTTTCAGTCTGCACTTTAACCCATCCTTCACCTCTCGACGATGTGAGGAGTCGCCAGAATCGACACGTGGTTCGGATTCCACGTTAAGCTATAGGTCCCCTTTCCCCGGTTGGATAACTGGTGTTGGAAGTGCCGAAGTGCCGTACAATTGAAAGACTTGCACCAGGCCAATGAGCCACACGAAATTATTATTATTATTACCAATGAAATTTTAAGTTTTGTATTCTACATTTTTAAGTTAATATATTTATTGTAGACAGATAAAGGATGAATTCCCGGGCAGAAATATACACTACCATCGTTTTCGGCAAATTTCGTGTTTTCTTAACTTAAAAAAATTAAATAAAAATCCTGAGTGATTCTCTGACAACAATGTCTGGTAGCTCGTCCAGCTATGTCAGCTGCCACGACAACGCCGAATGGTTCATGACAGGAATAAATTTGCCGCGCGGTAGTAGCCGAGCGGTCTGGAGCGCCACGTTACAGATCGCGCGGCCTCCCGCGTCGGAGGTTCGAATCCTCCATCGGGCATGGATGTGTGTGTTGTCCTTAGGTTAGTTTAACTTAGTTTAAGTAGTTTGTAAGACTAGGAACTGATGACCAATGTAGTTTGGTCCCATAGGATTACAAACATTTGAACATTTGGAACATAATCAACAAAAGGATCTGAACAGAGCAATACGTTTGCCATTTGAATGGGAAAGTATTAAGTAGGTTAAAAAGTGAATTCCTCAGTAAAAATAGCGTTATGCAAAGATGTGCTAGGCCGCTACCCGTGGGAGATTCGAATCCTCCCTCGGGCATGGATGTTTATGTTGTCTTTAGTCAGTTTATAAGTAGTTTAGGGACTGATGACCCCGCAGTTAAGTCCCGTAAGCTTAACAAACATTTGAACATTTTATTTCAGTAAAAATCACCTGAGCAACAATATTGGCGTCCTTGCTGTACAAGAAACCCATGCGGAAGATTTCAAAAATTGTGCAAGAGGCAATATTCGTGGCTACAGATTTGTGGCAGAAATGGGACATAGTGCCTATGGTGTGCATACCTTCGCTATACAGGACTTGGATGATGTATCTATAATCCAAGTAAGCTGCAATAATGACATATTCTTAGTGGCAGTGTAGATGTCTGGAACTACCGTAGCTGATGTTTATACGCCTACAGTAGATAATTATGACAAATTCGCTGGACTCCTCAGAGCTACAACTAAAGCCTGTGTGTCCATGGGCTACAGAAACCAATATATTCCTGGATGCAGCCAAGAGTGTGAAGACCTATGTGTAATGAATTTATCAGGAATGAAGATTCAAACACTGCTGACCTACTAAAATTGGTTGATAACGCTAGGAGAGAAGAGTGAGTGAAGTTCAGAATTTTCACTCGCAGCAGCAGAAATGTCTGGTCACTGCTGAGGAAATTGTCTCCCATTGTGTCCGAGAAAAAACTGCCTCACCACAAACCCTGATCCTTTTGACGTAGCCAAACGAATCACAGCTTTATCCAAGTGAAAACTTGAACAGTCTGACAGATTAACATCCTATAACTAAATGAAATTAAGAAACGCCAGCAGGCTGTCCTGGAAGTATCCTATCCTCTTTGTTTAGACGAAATGGACGTGGCTACTGTGAAATGAAGACTGGGAAACCTGCCAGCGCCGTGTGAGATGCCGAGCGCTCTAAGACTCCTTGCTGCGGAGAGTGCGGCTGCTCCCCGTCGGAGTTTCGAGTGCTCCCTCGAGAATTGGTGTGTGTGTTGTCCTTCGATTTGTTTAAGTTAGTTCTACATCTACATAAATATTCTGCAAGTCACATTGAAATGCATTGCAGATGGTTCATCGAACCGTTTTTGTGATATTTCTCTACGTTTCATTCTCTAAAACCTCGCCGGAAAAAGGAACAACTAAACCTTTTTGTTTCCGATCTGATTTCTCATATTTTATTATGATGATCATGTCTCCCTATGTAGGCGGGTGCTAACAAAGTATGTTCGCATTCGGAAGAGCAAGTTGGGGAAAGAAATTTCGCAAATAGATCTCGCGGCAACGAATAACGCATTTTTTTTAATGATTTCCACCACAACTCGTGCACCATTTCCGTGATACTTTCTCCTCTATATCGCGATAATACAAAAAGAGCTGCCCTTCTCTGAACTTTCTCTAAATGGTCCGTCAATAACACAGGGTGTGGATCCCACAGTGCGCAGCACTACTCCAAAATAGGACGCACAAGTGTAGTTTAAGTAGTTTGAAGCCTAGGGACTGATAACCACAGTAGTTAAGCCCTATAGATTTACAAACATTTTGACATTTTGAATATTGCCAGTGTAGATGATATTTTCCCAGAAGTTATCTAACATGCTGTACTTAAAGCCCGATTGTGGTTTCTAAATTTATTCAACAATATTCCTAAAATCAGCAGTCTAAGAAAAGCGCCGGCCACGGCGCGCCAGTCACGTTCTGCACGGCCACTACGGTCGGGGGTTCGAATCCCCCCTCGGACATGGATATTTGTGCCGTTCTTAGTATAAGGAAGTTCATAAGTAGTTTAGGGACTGATGACTCCGTAGTTAAGTCCCATAAGCTCTACAAACATTTGAACATTTCTACGAAAAGCTTCTACGAGATCTGAAGTAATAGCTGTTTTGTAACCAGATAAACCAGTCGATCGTGCAGATAGCTATAGCCTACTGCACTTCTCAGTGCATGTTACATGCTGCTTGAGACTAATCTACAATCGTGTTCTTTCCATTCTTATTGCTAGTATTCCTGCTGAAAAAGCTGGATTCAAGTAAGGTCGTAATTGCTGTGACAAGGTCCTGGCATTGACATTTTTTATTGAGACTGGTTACAAAACAAATATACAACTTCCCTTGCTTTTCTTGATTTCTCAACAGCTTACGATACCGGTTAGAAGAAGGGCCCCTTATTCCTTGTTCTATTGTATAAGGGCTTCTAAACTCTACGATAAGTGGCAGTCTAATCAACATCTACCTCGGTAACACGGAAAGTGGTTTCAGACAGCTTCACGATTGCCTCCTCCAGGGTTCGGTCCTTGCTCCCATTCATTTAAATGTTTACACCTCTGATATTCCAGCTTCGCAGTATAGAAAGTTCATTTATGACTTTGTTATTGGAATTGCTTAACAATCCAGAGACATTAATTTGGCAGAAACTACCATAACATCTGACCTAACTATCCTAAATGTGGAAATTAAAGCCTAACGCAAATAAAACAGAAGTAGCTTTCTTCCACCTCAATAATGATTTCTGGCTATAAACTCTACATCTCGTTTGATGGTTTTCAACTTAAACACAGTGAACATGAATAGTAATTAGAAGTCATCTGTGATAGATTTCTAACTTTTAAGTACCACCTTCAAAAACCAACAAAGTTAAAACTAGGAATAACATATGGCAGCACTTAGCAGGATTAACTTGGGGAGGCGGTGATAAGGTTTGAGTGCTACAGCTTTCTCCCTAGTTCACTGCACAGCTGAATATTGTGGTCCTATGTGGCTCATGGGAGAAGCTGACTTACAATTAAATTGGTCAATGCGGTTAATCATCGGCACTCATATGTTCACACCCATTCAATGGCTCCCAGTACTGTGAAATATTGCCCCTCCATATGTAAGACGCAAGGAAGCCATAATAAGAGATTATTACAAGATCTTGTCCATTCCTAAGATTCTTATTTTGCAAGACCGACTGCCTCAGGTAATCCGGGTGTAATAGCGTAAACCACCTCTTGAAACAGCAGTCCAACTACATGAGAGTAGCTTCTCGCCTAAATACAACTGCTCAACAACTTGGGGGTTTATTAAATGCACAAAACATCTGGTTAGCCAATTCCTCGAAGGAGCTTCAAGGAATGGAACTCCCCAGGAGGGAATGGTCTTTGTCAAACCGCTGCGTAGTGGTCGGCGTAACTACTGAAAATTCAAATCGGAACACGCAGATTATCAGTCCAGTGACAGAATAGCGAACTTACAAACAATGTGACTCAAACTTACTAGCAGTGTAGTAACGACTACAATGCATTGCTTTTAAAGATTTTATAATGGAAGTTATTTCTTGTCGTGAAGTGAGTGACATATTCATGTACCGGAATTTGTTTGCAAATGCTAGTTTCAAGCATTCAGGGGCATTATTTACTGACCCTGGCAATCCCATACTATCAGTACAGATATAAAGTACCTATTAAATAGATTTGCCACACTATGCCACTCAGTTACTAATGTTTGATCTACTCTTATTGCTTTCTGCTCCTCTTCCTTTCAGGTGCTACTAGTTTCCTCTTTCGCTATATACCATATTGTTTTATTTTGATGCCTGACTGTCCTATCTTCTTCTCATAATGCATTTGTTTAGATTTCTGAATTACTTTCATTATTTTACAGTATTTCTTGTATTTAACTAATTCATTGCCAGTGGAGATATTCTTGGCTGATAGGTATACTTTACTTTTTGTCTTACAGGAAATCGTTCTTCCTTGTGTAATCCATGGTTTTATTATATACTTCTATTTAATTAAAGTTGCGTTTAGAGGAAAACAGTTTTCAAACTTGATAATGATATCAATAATAAATATGTTATATTTCTCATTCGTGGCATGATCAATATAAACATCTTTCTAGATCATATCTTTGAACAGTTTTCTAAAACACTGAATCGTTGGCGGATTGAGTACTCTCCTATATTCAGATTTAGCAGTCTTCATAATCTGCTTAGAATCTACACCTAAACCGAGGAGCTTCAGATCATAATATGATATGCTACTGGTTATTGGTTTGATTATATGGGTTTGTTCTTTTGATTCGTCTACAAAAATGTTATCCGTGGCTGTCCAGGAGGATTTAGTTATCTTCGTGCGAAAGTATACAGCACGACTTAGATTGAAAGACAATGTTACTGACTGCAATACATATTTACTGGAAGACTACAGAAGAAGACCTGTATTAAAGTCACCAGATACCAAGATTTCTTCTTCTTAAATAACCCAATAGAATTTCTAAATGATTAATTAGGAACAGATTATAATTTTCTGCTCGCTAAATTGTTGTTATTATTATACAGGTTGCATCTAAATTCGTGCACTCGGGCTTCGTAGCGCGATTCCTCACATGCTAGCAAAAAAAGATCCGTTATACTGCATTATGGAAATTGTGCTGTCCTGGGGAGATGTTTGGTGGTTTTATAATGCCTAACCGTAGTAAAGTTTCGCTTACTGTTGTTCATTGTCAATGATGTTGTAACTATTTTGTGTACGCTGTCATTACCATTCATATTGTCGCTAGTGAAAAGCTAATCGCCGCGCGGTCTGAGGCTCCATCTCACGGATTGCGCGCGTTTGTGTGTGTATGTGTCCTTAGAATAATTTCGTTTAAGTAGTTTGTAAGTGTGGGGACTGATGACCTCAACACTTTGGTCCCTTAGTTTTATAAGCATTTTACTTTTCGTAAAATATGCTCTCACTAACTGAGCACCATCGAGTTTGCCTTTTTGGAAGTCTGAATGAATGATTACGTATTCCACATGTGTATTATTTTCTTCACTGCCTGTATTTTGTTAATATAAGTCAACATTAACTAAATTTCTTTAACATTTTTGGGCTGTACGAATTGTACTCGCTCCCCGCTGTCGTACTTGAAATACGCGTGAATTAAAATGCTGGCAGCTGGATGCTTACCTGCAACGGTTCGCAAAATCAACTTACAGAAGTTAAATATGATCCTTTCTTTTTCTGAACAAAACCCTTTTGATCCAGTACTATATGTCTTCATTTATAATTTCATTTTCAGATTAAAAATTATACATTGTGAAACAATTGTCAGCGAAAGTATCAACAGCACCCATTAACAGGTTTGGTAACTAGTTTTATCTTTACTGGCAGAGAAAATTGTGTTTATGGATCCAAATTTTAATCAGATGATTGGCAGTGTCCAAAACAATGCTAGAAATAAAGGCATATTAAGCAGTCAAGACAGTTTAATTATTAAAATATTCCCATTTGTTGCGGACTCATTTGGGAAACAGTTATTCTTCATTAATTTGCCGGCCGCGGTGGCCGAGGGGACTGAGGCGCTCCAGTCACGGTCTGCACGGCCACTACGGTCGGGGGTTCGAATCCCCCCTCGGGCATGGATATTTGTGCCGTCCTTAGTCTTAGTTAGTTCATAAGTAGTTTGTAAGTTTATGGACTGATGACCCCATAGTTAAGTCCCATAGACTATACAAATATTTGAACATTTTTTTTTTCATTAATTTGGCGGTTATTTATTGCTTACAGTAACTGTACGAGGGTTTATTTCTTGCTTACTGCAGTTGTACGAGGGGTGTTCAAGTGAAGAAGTACGAAACGTGTTAACAACCAAATCGGATGAAATCTGAATATGGACAATGTAGTGCCAGATATAGGGAATCGAAGCACATGTCGTCACCTCCCCCTAAAAATAGAAGCCTGTGGCCTCAGCAGCAAGGTAATGTTCACCGTTTCTTTCGACGTCCGAGGTCCGATAATCGTCGAATACCTCGAGCACTGAATATCCATTAACAGTGACGCGGACTGTGAGGCACTCGGTACGCTACACAACGCCATCAACAACAAACGGCCTGGGCTGCCCACAAAGGGAGTAATTCTGCTGTATCAGGCATGGACCACATTTCCACCCGCGCCCGCGGCCGGAGTACACTGTAGTTGACCGCCCGGCCGCGACCGTGTGTCGCTAGTGTCGGCAACGGAGAGAGAGAGAGAGAGAGAGAGAGAGAGAGAGAGAGAGAGAGCTGCGGAAAGAGTGAGAGCTCACAGCACTGCTCTGCGCTGGACTGTCGCGCGGTCAGATCCAACGCAAACGAAGTACAGAGGAAGCGCAGCTCTGTAATGTGGGCCAAGAACGGTAAAACAAACAAATCATTTACTGTTAGGTAACAATCATTGTTTTATGGCAGTATCCCTACGCGAAACTTTCGAAAATATCCAAAATACGCATCGAAGAAAAATTAGTAATTTTGTGACCGAAATTTGATTCTGTTAGTATTGTACGTGCACATTCCTCATATATACAGTAGGCTTCTTCTGAAAGATATACGTTTCTTGAATGAAGTAGCATCATAAATATGCTACTTCAAAAATAATTTTATATTATGGCTATAGAGTCTCATCCTTACAAGTAAATAGTTTTTATTAAAAGACAAATAAAAAACTAACAAAATACAGATTAGCTTTAGGTGCATTTTCCCGCAGTTCCTCTCATAAGATGGTAGCGCACTTCGGGCACGAGCCGTTTTGACGGGCGCACTACTTGCCCCACCACTGCAATGCCTGCAGCACGTGTGGGAGTGGGACGGCTATATGCGAAACGCTGAAAGGGGGAAAGGAAGGAAGGCATTTTTTGCAACACAGTGAGGTTAGTTTGTGGAGATGGCAATGTCGTAGTGTACTTTTATAATCGGAATTTTAGCACTAATGCATATTTGCTACCTTTTTTCATTCGGCAAAGCAATAAGTTTATTCTTTGATGAAATAAGCACATTCAGTGGCGTAGCTATGTCGCCCAGGGCCCAGGGGCAAACATGACATTGGGGCCCTCTTTACACTAATACTATACAGGTGCAAAACTACTTCATCATCAGCTCCTTACCGCCCACTGGAAGACAGAATAAGGCAAACCTAAATACTACTTAGTAAATTATGTGTCATGCAGCAGGTAATATTTAATTGTACTCTCTAATATAACTGTGAAAGTTTGTTTGTTTGTTATGCTTTCACGCAAAAATTACAGTATTGACGCATTTGTGGAAAATAAACATGCCTGTTTCCTGACGCAACGCATTTTGTGGAAAATGCGCACTCTCCAGGTCTGTCTGCGCAGTACGTCATCTGTGATTTATGAGGTGCTCTGTGGAAGGGTCGGTATAACTTTGTAAAACACCTTGTAATTTCCTTTTGCGACGTCATGGGGTAGACATAGTGGGGGGCTCGCTTTCTCGCTATTCGTTTTGCAGGCGCACAGAGAACGGCAGTGCCTGACCATCCAGCGGTCTGCCCTTTCCCGCACCTTCTGCCCCCCACCCCTTCCTGCTATCACCTGTCACATCCCCACAACAAATCATATGCCCAGTACTGTTCTACTGTACTTAAATATGCTGTATACATTTAAAATTTTCTCTTAGTCCATTCTGTTTAACAATAACTATATTAACATATTGGCTGCCAAAGGTATACTTGGGTTACCAGGGGACCATTTACTTTTTTTTCATATTCTTCTTTAGTTTGCTTGAAGTTGAAAATATTGTTTATGTTTTTTGTGTGAGTTACATATGAGTCACATGGCGCCAGAGTAAAGTGCCAGGTGTGTCATTTACTATGGCGCTATAATTTGGGGTTGGTACTCCTGTAAGTCTTTCATTCAACAACGTTATTTGCGTACAGTTCCATTATAGTTTTTCTGCATTGTTACTACAGTCTTTATTCAGTGTTATTTGCTCCGTAACACTGTGATATTGTAGCAGGAAAAAGTGTCTCGTAGAAGTTATGTAGATGAGCAAAGGCATGTACAGAAGCTTTTAGATGAAATTATGAAGTGAAGAAGATGCAGATATTACTGAAATGGAAAAATAAGAGGAATGTCTTGATGCTGAGTACTGTTCATGGAGAGGAAGAAGCTGAAGTTCAAACCAAGAAGGGCACAAAGAAAAAACCAGCAATGATAACTGATTATAATCATTTATAGATCTCTCTCGCCAAATGAAGTCCTATATTGTCTAAAGCGGGATGTGAAATGGTACAGGAAGCTTGCAATTGAACTGTTGACAGGGTCAGCACTGGTAAATGCTCTTGTGATTGACCGATACATCAACAACAAGATCATCTCAATCACAGAATTCAAAGAGGAAGTGACTTTGAGACTACTCCGTACAGAAGATGCCGAGGCCCCTGAGAAATCTCTCACTGTAGCCACCGAACTGCCTGCAGTTTGTGCTCTTGTGAACACGGGAGCAGCAAGTCATAGGTGTACGGATGCGCCGGCACGGTGGCCGAGGGGACTGAGGCGCTCCAGTCACGGTCCGCACGGCCAATACGGTCGGGGTTCGAATCCCCCCTCGGGCATGGATATTTGTGCCGTCCTTAGTATTAGTTAGTTCATAAGTAGTTTATAAGTTTAGGGACTGATGACCCCGTAGTCCCATAAGCTATACAAACATTTGAACATTTTTTGTACGGATGCTACGAAAACAGGAAGAATGAATTTGGACGAGAGCAAGCTATCAAGAAATGTAAACAAACTACATGGAAATGTAAGAAATTGTTCGGAGAGTGTTTCTTCATAAAGCTCAGTGCATGCAGGTGTTACAGATACTTTGCCGGCCGCGGTGGCCGAGAGGACTGAGGCGCTTCAGTCACGGTCTGCACGGCCACTACGGTCGGGGGTTCGAATCCCCCCTCGGGCATGGATATTTGTGCCGTCCTTAGTTGTAGCTAGTTCATAAGTAGTTTGTAAGTTTAGGGACTGATGACCCCGTAGTTAAGTCCCATAGACTCTACAAACATTTGAACATTTGTTACAGATACAAAGTGGAATTACATAATTTTTTCAGTCTGTTTCATTGATGTTCCAATTAGAGTTGGAGAATGTAATTAAAACTGTATGTGATATACAATCTACTGTATAAGTAATATGTAACAACAAATAATAAGTTACAAAACCAAGGAAACTCCATTATGTTCAAACCACGGCGAGCAACTGCGCGCTCCGCAGCGAGGCGCCTTAGACCGCTCGGCTACTCCACCGCTGGGCCTTATGAGTTATATATAATTCACGATTTCAAGTGTCAATAACTACTCTTGTGCTCTTGAAAACTGGACGCCACGAACATCATTAGTTCCTGGGCCCATAACGTACTGCAACACCAAGTCACAGCACGCTACTGTGAATTACAAACTTCACCATAAAACTGCCATGCAGGACGACATGAACGTCAGTAATATTTACGTTATATATAGAATAGGTTCACAGATTTGTGGATGGAAGACTTCCTAAGAAACAGAACGCAGTATGTTCTTCTTGACGGTGAGTGTCTACCAGAGACGAGTGTAGCTCCAGGGGGGTGTGATAGGACCGCTGTTATTTTCTATCTATATAAATGATCTGATGGGCAAACGGCTGTTGGCTGATGATACTGTGGTGTATGGGCGGATGTCGTCTTTCATTGACTGTAATAGCATAAAAGACTTAGACAAAATTTATAGTTGGTGAGAAGAATGGCAGCTTGCTCTCAATGCAGAAAAATGTAAGGTGATGCGCATGAGTAGGAAAAACAATCTCATAATGTTCGAATACAGCATTAGTAGTGAACTTCTTGATGCAATCGCGTCGTTCAAAAATCTAGATGTAACATTGCAGAGAAATGGAACGAACATGTAAGGGATGTTGTGAGTAAGGCGGAGAGCCAACTTCGGTTTATTGGGAGAATTTTGGGAAGATGTACTTCATATGTACAGGAGACCGCGAATAAAACGTTTGCACGACCACGTCTTGAGTATTGCTCAAGTGTTTGGGGAAACATAGAAGCAGTTCAGAGGCGAGCAGCTAGGCTTGTTACTGGTAGGTTCTGACCAATGTGCGAGTGTCATGGATATGCTCCGGAACTCAATTGGAGATCGCTGGAGGAGAGACGACGTTCTTTTTGTGAATTTCTGTTGAGGAAATTTAGAGGGCCGGGATCTGAAGCTGAGTGTAGTACAATCCTCCTGCCGCCTACTTATATTTCGCGTAGTGACCACAAAGACAAGATAAGAGAAATTCGGGCTAGTACGGAGGCATATAGGCATTCTTTATTTCCTCGTTCTATTTGGGAGTGGGATAGGAAAGGAAATGCCTAGTAGTGGTACAGTGTACCCTCCGCCACGCGCCTTACGTTGGATTGCGGAGTATGTATGTAGATGTTGTTTCTAACTGGTTTCGTGTTTATTTGTTTACTCTATGAGGTGGAAACCACTCGTACACGCGGAGTGTTTGAACTAGTTGCTGCATTTGTTAGCTGTGTGTATATTTGCATTTTAGATTTCTTAAGCATCGCTCATCCATAGTTTCTAGAATAATTTACTCAACATACGCTCCTCTGAAAGGGACTTCTGTGTATTCTAGTATGTGTAATGCACTCAGTTTCCTTAAGAGACGAAATGGGAATAATTTATAAATGTAATTTTCCTCATCTGTTAATAAAAACGAACAATTTCAATTAGAATATGATGGTTGTGGCCTCATATTACGTCAGATTACACATAAATTCAATATTCATTAAATTGTGGGCTCGGCGTTTTTGGTCGATTTCGTCTGATATCATGTAATGTTATTATCTAGATTATTTAATCCCTATCGTACTTATATTTCGTTTCATCTAATCAAATTTAATTAAAATGAATATTTACCTCGCGTGAGTTAAATACTGATGTTTACATTCCAAAATTCCGATATAACGCCTAGCCACGTGGACATATAGCAGTGTAGTACTTCCTGATCGTTGTGTCACGCTGAAGAATACCTTATTAGAAAAAAACGAAAAGAAACCATTCCAAATTTCTTACCTTGAATTTAAAAATGATCAAATGTTTGTAAATTTAGGGGGACTTAACTTCCGCGATTGTAAGTTCCTAGGCTTACAAACTACTTAAACTGACTTACGCTAAGGACAACACACAAACCCATGCCCCAGGGAGGACTCGAACCTCCGACGACTAGCAGCCTCACGCTGCACAGAAAGGCGCATAAGATCGCTCGGCCACCCCACCGCGGCGCTACGAATTTAGGGGTATTAACTTTGCATAAAATTATTGAGTTAAATAGTGCGTAATTTCTATATTTTTTTATTTGTATCACCTATTGTTGTGATATATCGACGAGACAGCTGTGAAAACAGCGAAAACAGATGTAAGGTTGAATGGATGCTGGAAGACCTTCGTTAGTACAGTCTTTAAATTTAACCGGTAAAACTAAATTACATCAATTAGTGGTAGAGTTAACGATAGAAACAATTTATAGCTTTATCGTAGTGGAGTATAAGAGTACCTCTTTCACAAAAATGTTTGTATCTCGTACAAATTTGACGTTCGCAAGTAAATTTGAGAAATGTCTAAACTATTACTTTTATTAATCATAAACAAACTGAGTACGAAATTACCAAACAAGTTGCGGGTATGCCACCGGGTGACGTCGTCGACCACCAGCGATATTTCGACAGGAACACAGCCTGCCATTCTCAAGGCACAGCTGCACTGAGTACGCCTAATTACAAAAGAGAAAGTTTCATTTATAGCGCCTCCAAAAGTTTATTTTGCTAACGATTTAGGGACGCTTAAGGGTGGCGATATCCCCTCCAGAAGTTGGTAAGAGGATTCCGAGGTATTCTTCACAAGAATGGACCGCTCTGGTCGCTAACCTGCAAGTCTACGGCTTAACTGTCTGTGAAAGTAAGATAATCTTCTCTTTTCCACGCTCGCTTAATCTAACTTATAACCCTGTAGTTAAAGAGATAAAACTCTTCTTGATGGTTATCATCTCTTTTTATGTGCAAAATTTATCTTAGACGCAAACGACATGCCAACAGCAGAGTACGAATGACACTGCTTCATTTGTCTGTACCGCAAATGTGGCGAAAGATTTTATTTTTTTGATGTGCTTTTTTTTCAGTACTGTAGTTGCTATTTTACAGTGTGACATGACGGTATCTACAATATCTCTCGTGCCTCCTGACATTTCTTTCATTGTAGAACATTCGAACTTTGTGTGACGGAAACCTGATCTCAATCCCCAAAGAAGGCTGACGTGTGTTAGAACATTGAACCTATAAACGAAGGACGATTGTTAGTAAGGTGTACTCAATACAAAGCTTAATTTAGAAACGAACGCGCAGGAACTACTTTCTGTATCCAGAATGAAACTTTCACTCTGCAGCGGAGTGTGCGCTGATAGGAAACTTCCTGGCAGATTAAAATTGCGTGCCGGAACCGGGACTCGAACCAGGGACCTTTGCCTTTCGCTGGGAAGCCCTCTACTGACTGAACTATCCCGACACAACTCACGATGCCACCTCACATCTCTACTTCCGCCAGTACCTCGCCTCCCACTTTCCAAACTTCACAGAAGCTCTCTTGCGAAACATGCAAGACTAGCACTCCTGGAAGAAAGGATATGGTGGAGACATGGCTTCCCCACAGCCTAAGGGATGTTTCCAGAATGAAGCTATCACTCTGCAGCGGAGTGTGCGCTGGTATGAAACTTCCTGGCAGATTAAAATTGTGTTCCGGAACCGGGACTCGAACCTGGGGCCTTTGCCTTTCGCGGGCAAGCGCAAGTTTGGAAAGTGGGAGGCGAGGTACTGGCGGAAGTAAAGTTGTGGGGCGGCATCGTGAGTCGTGTCGGGATAGCTCAGTCGGTAGAGCGCTTGCCCGCGAAAGGTAAAGGTCCCAGGTTCGAGTCCCGGTTCCGGCACATGATTTTAATCTGCCAGGAAGTTTCTTACTTTCTGTATCTTCCCAGAGAATTTTTCTACTCACTCTAACAAGTCAGCACCGGAAATTTAATACAGGATACTTGTATTAAATGGCAACGTAACTGTAATTTGCTACTGCACAAGCACCAAAGAACGTGATAGAGGTGGATATTTGACTAGTTACTAACGTAAAGAAGTGAGACTATCTGCTGTTTAAACTGTTTTAAGTTAGTGGTTTGATGTAATTTACTTCTTTTGAACTCCATTGTGTTATACACAGACCTGGTCACAAGTCCGTTAATCCGTTAATTGTTAATTAACTAAGTTAACGGACTCTTCAAATTCTGTTAACTTGTCCTAAGTCCGTTATTTTTGTACCCACTTATTGTTTACATCAGCGATAACAATCGCGAACGAGAACGTTTCAACAATAATAAATATTAGTCTTATGTCCCTGTTAATTAATAGTACTTTCAGCGACGACGTGCTATACAAATAAGTCTTTTTAATCCCGCGACGGATTAGCCGTGCGCACTGGGACGCCGTGCTGTTCGGCCGTTCGCCGTCGGGGATTCGAGTCTCCCCTCCCCCCCCCCCCTTCGGGCATGGGTGTTTTTGTTGCCATTAGGTTAGCTTACCTTGGTTTAAGTAGTTTCTCAGCTACGGACTGATAATCAAGCAGGTGAGTCCGATAGATTTACAAACATTTTTGAGTATTTTTAATGTTCTAACATGGAGTATCTGCTCGTCTTAGGTATTAGTGGTGATTGGGGACAGGAGGGCAAGAAAAGTTTATTTTCATTACATTTTTCTCCTTGAAACTTTGTTATAGCTGACAGGAAAAAAATTTAATTTGCATACCGCGAATCAATCGATAATGGAGGCTGCGAGAATCGAGATATGGCTGATACTCCTGATCAGGAAATTAGAATATAATTTCAATTATATTAGTTTCCCCGTCTATGCTGACTGCAATCAAATAAATATTTTACATCAGATGCGTTTCGTTTTTTATTTGTAACGAACCTTCTGTGCAAGATTTAAAAAAAAAAAAAAAAAAAAAAAATATATTTGGAGAAAAGAAGAAAAGAAGTTACTGGGTAGCGGCGGGATACGAACCACTGACCATGAGCATTACAGTACAACGCGCTGCCCACAACACTACGGCTAAGAATTACCAGATGTGACCTTTAATCGCGTACTATTCAAGGCAGTTGTTAACTGATGCTGCCATTTTTAGACACTAGATTATCATTTATCGTACGAAGAACGACGTGTTTTTACTAATTCTTCGGTGCGCGATTGCTCTGAAATGACAACGTGTAAGTTACAATAAGAAAATCATCAATTACGCTACGCAACATGGCGTATGCCACAGTGAGTTCTGGGCGAGAAATGTCACGTGACATCTCCGAACGGCTGGTTTTTGTTAATTCAATGGAGGGTGTCAAATCTCCGTTATTTTTGCAAATATCTCTCAAACGATACGAGATATGATAAAAATACAACAGAGCAAATTTGTAGAGAATTATCTCCTCTACAAATACGGTTATTCAATCCTCGTATCAGATGAACGGTTTATTTGTAATTAAAATTACATTACAAACGGATTTTTTTGGTGTTACTAACGTATTTTTTGCCCAAAATATTTGGAAAAGCGAGATTCTGGTCTCTGGTAGCCAACAATTATGTCTGTAAAATTTGGTACCGATCGGTTGAACGGTTCGAGCACGTTACAGACAGATAGACATCGTCAAGTCGCCGTTATTTTTGCAAGTATCTCTGCAACGATGCAAGATATGAGAAAAACATAAGAGAGCGAAGTTGTAGAGAATTTTCCCCCTACAAATTAGGTTATTCAATTTTCGTGTCAGGTGAACGGTTCGTTTGCAATTGCTATTTCATTACAAACTGCTTTTTTTGGTGTTATAACGCATTTTTTGTCCGAAAAATTTGAAAAAGGGAGGTTTTGCTCTCTGGCGGCCTATAATCATGTCTGTAAAATTTGGTGCGGATCGGTTGAACGGTTAGCCTTAAAAAGTGGGAACACGTTAGGGACAGACATCCCAAAACCGCCGTTATTTTTGCAAATATATCCGAAACGATACGAGATATGAAAAAAACATAAGAGAGCAAAGTTGTAGAGAATTTTCTCTTCCACAAATTAAGTTATTCAATTTTTGTGTCCGATGAATGGTTAAGCCGTTATTTTCATTTAAATTTCTCAAAAGACGATCGCAAAGGCCCACTTTTAGTGTTACTACCGTAACCTAAAGTGGGCCAAGAACTTGAAGGCAGTATTCTAGAAATGGAAGACGAAGTAAAGGAAGATAAGATTTGAGTAGAAAAAAGCGCACTGACGTGTTTTATGACCGACTTTAGATTTGTAGTTTTATAAGTCGTTGCCAACATTTTGTGCCAAAATAATAATCTAAATAATAAAATAATCAATTACTAAGAGTGTCTGAAACTCTTTTAAGAAAAAATTAATGGCGGGTTTCGAAGCACTGACCTTCATCGTCACAGTCCAACGCATTGCCCACTACGCTACAGCTGACAATTAGAAGTCACGCTCTTTAATCTCATACTATTGATGGCTGTTGTTAACTGATGCTAATATGGCATTTTTAGACATTAGATTATCATTTATCGTACGAAGAACAACGTGTTTTTGTTAATTCTTCAGTGCGCCATTGCTTTGAAATGACAACGTGTAAGTTACAATAAGAAAATCATCAAATACGCAACACAAGATGGCGTACGCCACAGAGAGTTCTGGGCGAGGGATGTCACGTGACATCTGCGAACGGCTGGTTTTCTTTAATTCAATGGAGGGTGTCAAAACTCCGTTATTTTTGTAAATATCTCTGAAACGATACGAGATATGAAAAAAAGGGGAACAAAGTTGTAGAGAATTTTCTCCTCTACAAATTCGGTTATTCAATTTTCGCGTCAGATGAATGCTTTATTTGCAATTAAAATTACATTACAAACGGCTTTTTTGGTATTACTAACGTATTTCTTGTCCGCCATAGTTGAAAAAGCGAGGTTCTGGTCTCTGGTAGCCAAGAATTATATCTGTAAAATTTGGTTGAACTGTTCGACCTGAAGTGTGGGAACACGTTACAGCCAGACAGACATCGTCAGATTGAAACGGCTTTTTTGGTATTACTACCGTATTTTTTGTCCGAAAATTTTTAAAAAGGGAGGTTCTGGTCTCTGGCGGCCTACAATCATGTCTGTAAAATTTCGTGCTGATCGGACGAACGGTTCGTCTTAAAAACAGGGAACACGTTACGGACAGACAGACGGACAAAATCGCTGTTATATGTGCAAATATCTCTGAAACGATACGAGATATGGAAAAAAACATAAGACAGAAAAGTTGTAGAGAATTTTCTCCTCTACAAATTCGGTTACTCCATTTTCGTGTCAGATGAATGGTTAAGCCGTTATTTCCATTTAAATTTCGAGCTGTCAAAAGACGATCGCAAAGGCCCACTTTTAGTGTAACTACCGTAACCTAAAGTGGGCCAACAAGGTCCCTTGAATAGATAATGTTCCGTCTGAACTGGTATTATCGTTAGGAGAGCCTGTCACGAAGAAATTATTCCACCTGGTATGCAGGATGTATGAGACAGAGGAAATACCCTCAGACTTCAAGAAGAATATAGTGATTCCAATACCTAAGAAAGCAAATGCAGACAAATGTGAAAATTACAGAACTATCAGTTTAATGTCATGGCTGAAAAATATTAACACCAATTGTCTACAGACGAATGGAAAACCTGCTGGAATCCGACCTTGGGGAAGATCAATTGCCGCGCGGGAGTAGCCGAGCGGTCTGGAGCGCCACGGTACGGACTGCGCGGCCCCCCGCGTCGGAGGGTCGAATCCTCCCTCGGGCATGGCTGTGTGTGTTTGTCCTTAGGATAGTGGTTTTTAGGTCTAGGAAATGATGACCAACGTAGTTTGGTCCCATAGAATTACAAACATTTGATTTTTTTTGAAGAGCAATTTGGATTTAGGAGACGTGTAGAAACACGCAAGGCAATACTCACATTATGACTTATCTTAGAAGATAGGTTAAGGAAAGGGAAACCTACGTTTTTAGCCTTTGTGTGTCTGGAGAAAGCTTTTGACAATGTTGAGTGGAATGAACTTTTTCAAATTCTGAAGGTAGCAGGGTAAAATATAGGGAACGAGCAGTTACACGGAATAGACAATGTCTCGAAAGGAAGATATAAGATGAACATTATCAAGAATGAAACGGGTGTAATGGAATGTAGTGCCAGAAATTCAGTCGATCCTGAAGAAATTAGATTAGATAATGAGACAATAAGAATAGTAGATCAGTTTTGTTTCTTGGGTAGCAAGATAACTTCTGATGGCCGAAGTAAAAAAATACAAAACACAGAATGGCTATGGGAAAAAAGCGTTTCTGAAGAAGAGAAATTTGTTGACATCCAATATTAATTTAAATGTTAGGAAGTCCTTCCTGAAAGCATTTGTCTGGAGTGTTGCATTGTATGGAAGTGAAACGTGGATGATAAGGAGTTCAGAAAAAACGATGATTGAAGCTTTCGAAATGTGCTGCTGCAGACGAATGATGAAGATTAGATGAGTAGATCACGTGACTAATGAGAAGGTGCTTAACAGAATTGGGAAGAAAAGGAGCTTCTGGTATATCCTGACTAAAACAAGGGATAGGTTGGTTGGACACATTCTGAGACATCAAGGAATCGTAAACTTAGCATTAGAAGGAAAAGGGTGGGGTAAAAATCGTAGAGGGAAACAGAGGGATGAATGCATTAAGCAGTCTTAAAAGGATGTAGATTGCCGTATGTATTCTCAGATGAAGAGGCTTGCGCAGTACAGGGTACCGTGGAGAGCTGCATCAAACCAGTCTGCGGACTGAAGACCACAACAACAACAACAAAAGGAAACGTGCAGCAATACTAATAACCAACAAAGACATTGATTCCATATTGATCAGTCACTTGTGTGACGAAAATTCAGTTTTTGTAGAAATAGTAAAAGATAAACTGCTATTTCAGATCAAGCATATACTTAGATTTTGAAAAATCATCACAGATGATCTGAGGAAAATTGACGACATGATAGCCTACAATACTGGAGTTGCTTTGGTAATTTCTATGAACGCAGTTCACGATCTAGCATGAGGCACGACACAGTAACGAACTTCAGAGGAAAGGATGTGGAAGAATCTGTGGCTTCGAATAACCTATACTTTCTAAATGAGGGACCAACCTTTAAAAACACTCAAGGAAAGGGTAGGTTTGATTTAACTATGACCACTTCTTATCTATTACCAATTGTAAGCCAATTCAACGGTGCCAAAGAAGAGAGCTGTTCCAAAAGATTGTAACTTTCAACATAGGAGTGTCCCCCACGACATATGTTGTTGTTATGGTCTTCAGTCCGGAGACTGGTTTGATGCAGCTCTCCACCCTACTCTATCAGACCAGAAAATTTATTATTAAAGACGATAAATGGAAAGATTTCGAAGGCTACCTGGTGGAAGAGCTTACACACAAATATTTACAGCACACGGACATAGACAACTTACGGTAAATAGACCGGATCCTTGCTGAAAAATTTCAAATTGAAAAAATACTGAAACTCTCATTACAGAATTATTTGAAGATGTTCTCGAAACGTCTTGCAATAAAGCGTTCAAGACTCAAAGTCACCTGAATCAGAGAAATGAGAGAAAATCTGTTCCGTGGTGGGCATCTGGACAGCAATGCGAAAAAAAAGAAAACATTAAGGTGAGTTTATCAAAGGAGGAGAGGAAGCGAGTAGCTGCGGGAGCTACGGCGGCAACAGTACTGCAAAGGGGAAAAAGAATACAACACAGCTATTCCGAAAGCTAAAATACAGTCCTGAAAACAATACTGGAACGTGACACCAACCGACAATCGTTGGAAGGCAGTATATGGAATTGCATAAGGGAAAATTAGAAGTAATATTTTCCTGACTACCCTAAAGAAAAGTGACAACACTACAACAAAAGACTTAGCGGAAACTACCACTTACATGCTCGAATACTTTGTACCTGAGGATGAGAAGTCACAAAACACAGAATATCTAAAACTAATATGATATCAAGTAGACTTCCGCATAATAGTTGGCGATCGGGAGCGCTCACTATAGTTCGCGGCTCTGCCGCGAACTAATTCGTTCTTTTAGTTCGTCCGCTCTCAGTGACGGCTGAGCGGCGTGGTCTGCGCATGCAGGTGAAGGGAGAAGTTCCCCACCTAGCTGCTTCATGCGCTTGCTGCTTGAGCCGCTAACGATATCACGCAAACCAAATGAAACAGTTTGTGTATAATTTCTCGCGCATAAGTTTAGAGTTATCTCTATATCTTGGCATTATGGAATTTATTAGTCAGATACTGCAGAGTGCAGAATACATCAAAACAGAAATTTTGTAACACTGAACTATGTAATCTAGCAGGCAGGCGCACACCTCTAAATGGCTCTCATCAGCAGAAGGTAAACACGTTACTTTTAATTCTGTTGCGCGCCCTCTCGCTATTGCACGTCGATCTTCAGAAAAGAATCCAACGAACTAAGAAGCGAGATGCGTTTGACATAATAGTTCGCAACTGGTAACGCATGTTTTAGTTCGCGACCGATGGCGCATATTTTAGTTCGCGACCGATCGCGCATATTTTAGTTCGGGACCGGTAGCTCACGTCTTAGTTCGCAGCTCTGCCGCGAAGTAGTTAGCTCTTTTTAGTTCGTCCGCTCTTTTTGGCTTTTGCTGCCGCTACTACGAGAGCGCTTTCTTTTGTTGTGACAGCTTTTTTACATAATGATCAGTGTTGCCCAAGCGTGTGCTATCACCCGTATTTTTTGGCAATAAGACATCAAATATTTAAGCAAATAAACCAGTTATTTACACGAATGGGTGATACAATGGTATTCAACTACTTTGCATACAGAGTAATCGTAGTATTTTATTTTAAAAATGGATTTCTTTATTTATTTAATAGGTCAATTAAGGAACATTACCTACAAAATAAGGTAAAAGCGTCTATTTTCGTGAATAAAGCTGCACTTTTATTAATGACTTTTTAATTTTTATAACTTTTTGGAAGTGATCAACAAAAAATATTACTACTGTGGTACAGGTTAAGTAGTATACGGCACAAAGAATATACCTATAACATTAACAAGCTGAGTGGTATGGTTGGGGACTTTGTGCAAACAGGTGCTGAGGGAAGTCATTAGTCAACCCCCCCCCCCTCTCAACCATGTTCACACTCACAGAAACACATTTTATTTTTGTCTTCGGAGGGGCGGCCACCTCAGTTGCATCGAAAGTTAAGCCAGTCCGGTCAACCTCACACTTATTACAGAAATTGATTTTGTATCAACAACTGAAATAGAAGAAATTTTTTATCTTCACGCTAGCGACATTGATGACAATGGGTTTCGACCTTTACATTCTGACGACAGGCAGTAAACTACATTTTTGTAACTAATTAATTCTATACGGGTTCGTTACTTTACAGTGTTAGTGTCACTTATACGACTTTATCCTCAAGTTAAGTTTTGAGTTCTCTTTACTTCTTTACGCTATGGAATGAGGGTTATATATAGACCCTGATGAATACCTTAGAAAATAAAATTTGTGGCAGTGAACTACGAAAGTACAGCTGAGCTGCATCTCAGCTCGAAATGACGGTAACTGGCAGAAGGGAAACACGCGAGCGATTCTGCGCGCTCTCACGTCCTCTCGCTGTTCCCTGTCCGTCTTCGGAAAAGGAGCGGGTGAACTAAGAGGCGAGGGATCTGCGAACTAGTTCGCGTAGTTCGCCTGTGGGGAGCGCTCTTCCGAACTAGTTCGTTCGCGAACTACACGAGACTAATGTCAAGCACTGCGACCTAACGGAAGGAGTGACAGACAGATATAGATAACATAATAACGAACTTGCCGGAAGACAAGACTCCTGTTGAAAATGCCGTTACTGGTAAGCTTCTTCGTCGACTCCATAGCACTTTTCCCTGACCCATTGCTTTATATAACAGTTGCCTAAAGAACGCTTGCTTTACGAGATAGTGGAAATGAGCCAAATTAGTACCCATTGTTAAGGAAAACAGCATGGAAGTGTTGAAATTCCGACCCATCAGCCTTCTGAATACAGAAGGAAAATTAATGGAAAACTGTCAATCAACAGAATTATGCACAACAGTTCTCTAATAATCTCCTAAGCAACAATCAGTACGGATTTACTCCACAGAAAGGGACGCTTAATACATTCTTGGCAGTTATAAATTTCATAGAGTAAAGCATATCACAAAAACAGTAAGTAATAATAGTCAGTTTGTTTACGTTTTAGGAGGCGATCCACTTATAATATTGTAAAAAGATATAAAAAAGCCAAGATCGCTGTCATCAATTTTTATTTACGACGACCGGTCGTAAATAAAAATTGATGACAGCGATCTTGGCTTTTTTATATCTTTTTACAATAATAATAGTCAGTCTCGACGTTCAAGGAGCTTTCGATGCAGCTTGTGGTGGCCGAGCATCTTAAATGCGTTACAAGACTTTAATTTCCCTAGAAACTTATATAACGTAGCTAAAAACTATTTCATTCAAATAAAGGCGATATTGACATTTAACAACATTAGACTAGAAAAGGAAGTGCCAAAAATGTACCCATAGGGGTCTCGCTGTAGACCAGGTTTTTGAACTTACACGCGGATATGTCTTTTTGCGAGCACACTACCAGAGCGCTGGGTGATCAGATCAAATTAGTTCAATTAATTACCTAGTAGAAAATACTATTCCAACTAGATGGACCGAGCTCCACGAGAAACTGCACAAAACAACAATAATTTATCACCCAAACACACACAAAAATAATGTATTTCCTTGGGGCTCAGACAATTGTGACTGGAAGTGGTAAACACGTTAGCTTCGTTAGGTCTGAGGGGCGCCAACCACATTTACTCCAATGTCGTCGCCGTTGTTGTTGTTATTGTTTGTGGGTTGGACGAGCGCTCAACAGCAAGATTATCAACGTCCATACAGGAATTTCATGAGCGAATGTAAGTAAAAACACATGAGATACGAGACCTGAGGAAAATCGGGACCCGTCTAAAAAGCTCCCCCGTTTAGATTCAGATCCACCCATAAAAACACATTTAAGAGTTGGTTACTTCACGGTACTGACATGGACATGTGCGCCCAATCTAAAAGTGATCAGTAAAAACAAGTACATTAGCGGACAGTCATTGGTGGAAGTGACTGGTTGACCAATAACAAAAGACGGAACAGCCAGTCAACCTAATGATACATTAAAAATGTTGTTCTACAACTTTTGGGAGTAAGTCTGAGGATTCACAAAATTTTAGAAGACGGGCCACAGCCGTTTGATCGACGCTTAAAATAGAGGGCATGTCACTCGGCAAAATATCTGACGCCTTTTGATATGAGTATAAAACACATTCAACTAAAATGTGATGTACAGTTGACGGTGCACCATAAGCACTACACCAAGGAGGATCCTCCCGCCGGAGCAAAAATCCGTCTGTCATGACCGCGAGTAAACGAATTTAATGACACTACGGTATTTAACGAGCCGGTGAGCCTCCGTGTGATCTCTAATCTCTTTAATATTAACCTCATGATATATACTTACGAAGAAGCAATACATTGGTCGATCCTTCGCGACTTTGACAGAAGACCATAACGCTATGCAGATCGCCTCTCTTGCGAAGACTGACACTGGAGTTGCTGATCATGATGCTTTTGCGCTAACTAAATGCATCTGCTCTCCAAAAAATGTTCAAATTTTTGTTAAGCTTAAGGGACTTAACCACGGGGTCATCAGTCCCTAAACTTACAAACTACTTATCAACTACCTTATACTAAGGACGGCACAAATATCCATGCCCGAGGGGGGATTCGAACCCCCGACCGTAGTGGCCGTGCAGACCGTGACTGGAGCGCCTCAGTCCCCAGTCCCCCCCCCCCTTTTTTTTTTTTTTTTTTTTTTTTTTGCTCTATGGTTAGTTCTATTCTTTGCGGACGCTGATCCTGTTTGTTCTATGTCGTTCGATGTGTTGTTGGCTCAGCTTTTTTATTACAGAGGACGTTTAGCCCTCTGGCCAGGCGCGCTGAGCCACGGCGCCCGGCTCCCGTCGGCCACCGCGGCCGGCAATCTGCTCTCCTTTTGAACTTCTAAATCTATCAATCTGATCCAGTATGGATCCCACGCTATTTAACAATATCCAAGTACCGCTAAAACGAGTGTTTGATGACCTACTGCCTGTGTTGACGGTCTGTACTTTCTGATTATTCTTCCAGTCGCGCATCTGCTATATACATGATTAATTCCCAATAGCAGTGTTTTTTTCGTCTTTGCAACTACAATAAAAATGCGATTTTTTCTCACCAGACGCGTTTCGTTTTAATGACTGTAAAACATCGTCAGTGGCCTGTAATAATAGAAATCTAAAGTTTGTTTTGTTCTTAGATCGAAAACAGTTCTTAAACGGACCATGAAAAGTAAGCCTAATGTTTGTTACTTACGAAAATTTTGTCTTCTTTTCGCTTCACGTCATGGAATGCCGGTTTGTTTCACGCAATACTGCCGGTTCTTCATGCTGTGTCTTTTTTTTTATCGTTCCAATTCCCATGCCTCCGTATGTCTACTCTTTTATGGAATAGCTTCAAGGGACAGTTCTGCAATTGTGTAGTCATACAGTAAAGGAATTTTCTTTCTATGAATTCACTAACCTTACTTTTGTTTTATGTTGGGGGTCAGTTGGCAACCCTGCGCCAAACGTTGATGCACTGCAGATGTTCCTGTATTTCGCGGACAGTTTTCCAATGTTGCGACTTTTTTGTATAACGCTACGTCATAGATACTTTTTATTTGATTAACGACATTTTATATTTAGAAACTTACTTATTATTACCCACGCAAAGAAAACTTGTGGTTTCTTTTTTTACTCACTGTTAAGAAAGCTACGAAAGACAAAATCTGTAAAATCAGTCGGCCAGACCCAACTACCCGGCCGATTTCCTTCATTTTTGTTTTAAACGAAAGGTATTCAACCACAGATTTGTCTTCAAGTATCAGAATTTACATAACTCTTGCCTTCCTTTTTCTATACTCAAAGGCGATTTCCTTTTGTATATTTCCTTCTGTATATGTCCTTGCTGTAAACTAAAGTCAGTCGGTCAGGCCTTTCTGTCCGACCATTTGCCTTCATTTTTGCTTTAAACGAAAGGTATTCATTCGCAGATTTGTCATTAAGTATCAAATAAACTGAAGTCTCTCCGTCCTTTATTTTTATTCAAACGCGGTATTCTTCTGTCCTTGCAATGAATAATTTAATCGAGTTGTTTTACGATGTTTTAGGTTCTAATTAAGGTACGCAGTTCTTTTTGACCTAACAACAGTCAGCGGAACAAGCTCTTTCATTTGTGCTTTTAAACACTTTCCTTGATCGATTCTGAAGAAAGCTATGCGTGAACATTCAACATTACTTCCATTTCCCCCAACTTATTTGTCATTCAACCAACGGTGCGAAGTATTCACTGGGGTCATCTAGTACTTTATTAATTAATATTGGATGCACGGCTAACGAGCAGCTGTAATTCAACTTACACCAAACGAGGCATCGTTTGGCATGGAACTCCGTGATGTGCAGCTTGTGGGCAACCGTTCGACCATGAAATCGAAGTTGTCTCAACTACCGAATAACTGTCATAGGGCATAACTGAAGACTGGGGTACCACCCGTCAGCTTTGACCAATACGGGTATCTTAATACTTCTCTATTGTAGATAATAAGTAATCTGTAGTTATAATCGTAAATTATAGATAACAGAATGTAACATCGATCACATATCTCAACTCAAAAATACGCGTCTTCGGCGCTCACATGCGAAAAAGAACCTCTCTAACCTATACCTTATCATCAGAGGGAAACTACAGATCACTTTTTAAATACAAAATATTAATCTATAATCAGTTCTGTTTGTAATCAAACTAGCGTCTTTCTCTCAGCCAGCACACAATTACTCACGCCTTCTACAAACACGCACGCACCTCACAACAACCACGCTGCGATGACGTGACGCGTCAAAGCTGACGGGCGGTATCCCCGTCTTCAGGTGAGCCCTATCGTAATACTTGAAGTGGATCCTGATGCAGTTGGGAAATCCTGTGTGATGGTCTGGAGAGATGCCTGCTATTACACTGTACGGCCCTCTTCAACTGTCGGCAGTCTGTCAGTCAACAGATGAGGTGAACCTGTACGCTTTTGTTCTGTACATGCCTCTTCACGTTTCCACTTCACTATCACATCACAAACAGTGGACCTATAGATGTTTAGGAGAGTGGAAATCTCGCGTACAGTCCTCTGACACAAGTGACACCCATTCACATGACCTCATTCGAAGTCCATGAGTTCCGCGGACCGCTCCATTCTGCTCTCTCTGATGCATAATGACTACCATGTCGCTGATATGGAGTATCCGGCAGCACAGTGCAGCAAATATGAAAAACGTATGTTTTCGTGGGTGTGAGGTTACGTGTGAGCACACAGTGTATGTTACAATAAGCAACCATCTGCAGTGACGGCGTTAGGACGCTAGCCAGTAGCATCATAATCACAAGGACGCCGAGGCAGCGGCGGAGGATGGCAGAAAGCGGAGGGTATTCAGTAGGGACGCCAGAGAAGCCGATATGGCAGGACAATGGCCAGCTGGAAGCAGTCGGCGCGTCAGGAGTGCTCATATCTGCTGTCGCCAGAACAAATGGGTTAATTAAAAGCGGCAGGCACAGAAAACACCGCCGCCGAATACCACTGCGTCGACGAATTTATTTTGATTAGTGAACAGGAACAGCCCGCAAGAACAGTGGCAGCCAGTGATACTAATAGAATAAATGATTATTGGTCTTTATTGTTTCATACAAATGTTATGAAACGCACGGAAAGAAAGGATCTACGGACTCCATTACAAGTCCACAATATTTCAAGCTAAAAAAGGAAGAAAAAAATGTTTTACAGAAGCTACTGTAGAGTTCTCCAATCGAAGAGAATAACATTTCACGATATTTGAAAATGTATATGTTTTTCTATACGTAACTATCACCAACAGCCAGATCCAATTAAAAAAAATAATTATTAAAAAAACAGTCATACTGCACTTAAAAACACAGTCTTCCTCAATAATAAAAGCGGTTTTAACGGCTCTTCAGAGAGGAAACCATGAGCATATTATGATAAATTTAATGTGTCTTATATTCAATGATAGAAGCAACTACAAAAATTCTCTAGACAACAAATTTAATGTATCAGACTATAATATATATAATTGTAAGAAATTTTTAAATGTTTGTTAAGCTTATGGGACTTAACTGCGGGTCATCAGTCCGTAGACTTACACACTACTTTTGAACTAACTTATACTAAAGACAGCATAAACATCCATGCCCGAGGGGGGATTCGAAACCCCGACGGGGAGCGGCTTCGCGCATCGGAGCACAGCGCCTAAATCCGCTCGGTCACACCGTCGCGGCTAACTGTAAGAACATATTTTGAGGACAGTATCAAAATCAACAATGTAACAATTGAGGACTTGCATGCAATAGCAGCGTTAGTCTATTTACGCTAGTATTGCTTAAACACCGACTTTTAAATCCTACAACCTTCTACTATTAAACAAGCTGTCTCTTCCAGCCGCAGAGGAGTGGCCAAGCGCATTGAGGCGCTGTGCTAAGAGAGCTGCTCAGATTGGTTGCTAAATCGTTTACAAAGATAAGAAACAGCAGGGGCCCTATAACACTTCACTTCTGCTATACTCAATGACTTTCCCTCGATTATTATGTACTGTGTTCTTTCCGTCAGGAAATAGCGAATCCAGTCGCACAGCTGTGGCGACGTTCCATAGGCAAGCAATTAAATTAGATGCCGTTTGTGAAGTACAGTGTCAAAAACATCCGTCCAATCTAGACATGTTGAATCCATTTGAAATCCCTTGTCGATGAGACTCACCACTTCATGTCAGTAAAGAGCTGTCTATGTTTCGCAAATATGATACTTTCTGAATACGTGTTGACTAGGGTCAATAGGTTATTGTCTTCGAGGTAGTTCGCAATGTTTGATTAAAGTATATGTTCTAAAAAGCTGTTGCAAATCGATAGCAATGTTATAGGCCTTTAATTTGCGGATCACTTCTATTGTCTTTATTAAATATTGGAGTGACCTGTGCTACTTTCCAGTCTTTGGGTACGGATCTTTCACTGAGCGAATGGTTGTGTACGAAAGCTAGGTATGGAGCTATTCCATCAGCATATTCTGAAAGGAACCTAATTCGTACACAATCTGGACAGTAAGACGCTTTTGCTAAACGATTTAAGTTGGTTTAATACTTCAGGGTTATCTACAACAAATTACGCATTCTGACTGCTGTTCTTGATTCAAATTTTCGAGTATTTTCTTCGTCTTCTTAGGTGAAGGAATTTGGGAAAGTTGAGTTTAACAATTCTGCTTTATTAGTACTGTGGTCAGTTGCGTCACCATTGGTATCGCGTAATTAAGGTATTGATTGTGTTTCGCCGCCAGTACACTTTTATGACCAGAATTTCTTTGTATTTTCTACCACATTACATCGAAAACCGACGTAAACACTATATCTGCATGGTGCGAAAAGTGGAAATTGACGTTAATGGAAGGTTTTTGTGTCCCAGCCTCGTCGCCGCTTTTGTGTCTCGTTTCCGTCGTAGGTGTCGGTAGCCGTGTAGACAGACCGACACAGGAATAAGGACGCACGCTTGTGCAGGTATGAAGGTGAGCAGCCAGTGGGACAGCAGAAACTAGAAACACTAGAGTAAATTAGTACGAGATATATACTGCACAGAATACTTAACTTTTACATAGTTCAGTACGGCAGAATGCTGATACATAGTTGAGCTAGAGGCCTGCCTAGTGCCTATCCGATAGCCAAGTCTTCACTGGTGCCTATCTGGTTCCGAAGTGTTAACTGGTTCCTATCTCAGTCCCAAGTGAACGATGTCGTTCAGTGGTGGCCACGAGCGGAGTTGTAGCAGAGGGCGCTCGTGGCTGACGTCGTAAGAACGCCGCGCCGTGCGTGCATGGCGGCGCGCGGCGAAAGTAGGTGGCGCGCACTTTGGACTTGTGTGACACCACAGAAGTCATCGCCATGAGTATTGTCAGCCTTGATTTCAACGTAAATGGGATGAAATGAGGATCATAACAGTATAAAAGATATCTGAACTCTAACTGAAAGATGTATTCGTTCGTTTTCTTCGCATGCTATTCGATAATGGAGCTGTAGAGATATGAATTGCGCCAGGCACGTAAGTGTAAATTGCAGAGGGTTGATGTACATGGGTATACTGACGCTCAGTAATTTAGGAAAACCACCAGTAATATAAATTTGGAAAGCTGTAAGGTAACTGAAACATACGTATGGATGCGTAATTGAAATTACTTACGCATTACAGACAGACTTACAATGACGAATAAGAATCGTGCAGTGCATAAAATATTAATATCTAGGACAGATGGATACGGCGTTTTGGAGCGACAAATTAAATACTTTAACAACAACACCCGATAACTGGCCAATGTAGCTCTCATACTGATTACAGGACTCCAACTATAGTTGGAATAATCAAGGTGTAATTCCGTATTGGTATTTTTCAACTTTCCTAAATATCTCAAATTGTTTGATGCTAGGGCCGGGATAATTCTCTCTACATAGCTGATGATAGAAAAAAAATCTTCAAATGTTTGTAAATCTAAGACACATACCTGCTACGGTTATCAGTCCCTAGTCCTACAAACTACTTAACCTAACTTATGCTAAGAACAACAACAACAACAACAACAACAACAACACACACACACACACACACACACACACACACACACACACACACTGCTTGTTTGGGATAGGGGGACCAAACTGCTAAGTGTATCGGTCCCCTCGGTGGGGAGGGGATGGAGTGAGGATAGGAAAGGAGGGCAAGGGAAAGGAAATGCAGTCCAGGGATGAAAGAAGGAAGATAGACTGCATTAGCTCGGGTCCCCCTGCTTGCCACACACGTACTCAAGAAAGAACCGGGAGCCCCCTGGGGGTCATAGGAATTTTTAGCTCAAATTTCGTTTTGCAACACATAATTTCCTCTATGGAAGTGACAAGTTTTATACGTTGTCTAGTGTGTAAGAATTTTTTATGCCCCTTATTTATGCAAAAAAATATTCATCTTGACGTGTGTACGTTAAGTCTTTAACATCATATATGACAGTCATTAAAGGTATTATTTCTACACAACAACGCGATCTAGCTTGCGTCATCACAGAAATGTGCCATAAGCGTGAAGTAAGTAAATCTAAGCTGTCCTTTAGCACAAATTTCGTTTGACTACTGCAGTGATTCACTAGGCGTCTACCTATTGGACGTGGTATTTTGAACTAATGATAAATCTGCAGTCTGTTGCCCGTGTTATTAGCATGGCGCGTATGTTGGCAAGTTTGCCGCGAACGATTAGGGGAAAGCAATAATTCTGAACCGTAATTTCGGCCGCTATGTGCCCTCACATACTTAAGAAAAAAAGAGCTTCTTGCATAATCTATACCTAACCTAACTATCATTTAAAATGATCACTGTTTTGTACAGATCATAAAATAAATAAAATATGCTATAACTGCTCTATAGTTTTATCAGGCTTGATTCCATATTGGAATGGGTGCTCCACGACTGTATTTGATTTGTGGTAATTATTCAGCAATCAGTCGTCATAAATATAAATTCTTTATTTGTTGGAAAATCCGGATTTCGACCACTGTGTGGTCATTATTAATGCTTAAAATAAATTAAAATACTTAAAATATCTCTACCTCCATGTAGGAGGTTGCGTTTGTACTGACGCAGCTGCGTCAGTACAAAAGCAACCTCCTACATGGAGGTAGAGATATTTTAAGTATTTTAATTTATTTTAAGCATTGATAATGACCACACAGTGGTCGAAATCCGGATTTGCTCTATAGTTGCCTGCTGTGGTGTATACATAGATATTCTATAGTGTTGCCAACATTTGCAGCGCGTGGGCAACAGACTCTGCAGTTTTGCTGAACTAATTCTCCTAACAAGTTTTAGGGATTTCTAAAGTAAAACACCAACTTCGAACCACAGAGCAGTCTGACACTCCTTGTATTAACAGGTCCTTGTTAGAGGTGAAAACAACGATAAGCGCTAGATGAATTCAAATGTTTCAAATGTTTGTATAGCTTATAGGACTTAACTATGGGGTTATCAGTCCCTAAACTTACAAACTACTTATGAACTAGCTAATACTAAAGACGGCATAAATATCCATGCCCGAGGGGCCATTCGAATCCCCCACCGTATTGGGATGAATTCAAAGAGTGGCTAGGGGTTTGACGTCCAGACCTTGAGACTCGCAGTCCTGGTAGTTACACACTCAATCTCTTCATCAAGTTATAATTCAATTGATGGGCTGATACACGATAAACAACATTGTACTAATATGTACACAATGTTTAACCAGATTCAAATATTCTTCAAAATCTATAAATAAAGCAAGGAATTAAGTATGTGAAAAGGATACTGTCTATGCAAATTTTGTACCCAGAAGACTAAATATTTGCCGCGGTGGAGTGACCAAGCGCATTGAGGCGCTATGCTGCGATGAGCGAGGCCGTTCCTCGTCGGGGGTTCGAATCCCCCCTCGGGCCTGGATGTTTGCGTCGTCTTTAGTAGAAGGTAGTTCATAAGTAGTTTGTAAGTTTACGGACTGATAACCCCGTAGTTAAGTCCCATACGCTTAACAAACATTTGAACATTTGAATTGAACTACATATTTTAAAAAGGGATGAATTGACTTTTAATTGTTCCTGCAGAACATACTTTCTGTACTATAGTAATCTACTAATTGGAGTGATTTTTATATCAATTAAAAAACTATACAAACAGAGTTACAATTGCACTGAATATGTATTTCGTAAAATATAATAAACTTACTTATCTCTTAATCGCAGTGTTACTAAGCTACACGTTTCAGACGGAAGATAAAGGAATTTTCTTGGGCTTTTCTCGAGATATCATCCATGAAAACTGTGGTGTCGCACAAGTACAAAGTGCGCGCCACCTACTTTCGCCGCGCGCCGCCATGCATGCACGGCGCGGCGTTCTTCCGACGACAGCCACGAGCGCCCTCTGCTGCAACGCCGCTCGTGGCCACCACTGAACGACTTGGCACTTCGGACTGAGATAGCAACGAGTTAGGACCTTCGTAATCAGATAGGCACGATTGAAGACTTTGCTATTCTACAGGCACTAGGCAGGCCTCTAACAACTATGTATCAACATTCTGCAGTACTATGTAAAAGTTAAGTATTGTTACATTCTGTGCAATATATATCTCTTTCTAATTTACTCTAGTGTTTGTAGTTTCTGGCTGCTCCCCTCCGTACCTGCACCAGCGAGCTAATTTTGTTCCTGTGTCGGTCTCGTTCCACTCGGCCACCGACACCTACGACGAGGCTGGGACACAAAAGCGGCGACGAAGTCGGGACACAAAAGTGGCGACGTGGAGTGATAGAACCTTGGACCAGCCCGCTTGCAGCAGCCAGACAGCAGCAGTCGGAGCACGCAAAAAATTGCTCCCGCCCACCCACCCTTAATATAAGAATTTTGGGGGAAGATATTTTGTTACGTGTTTTGTGGACTTTTTTGTTGCAGAGCGTCCTCTTTCATATTGCATTTGTGTTTTGTTATAAGTTACTTGTATGCGCGGCGCCTAATCGGTCAGCATGGCCACTACCCCGAACCCAAACTTAATGGAAATTATTCAGTTACAGACGGCGCAAATAACGCAACTCCTCCAGGCGGTGTCCCAGCTCACAGCGCAGGCAGCTAACCAACAACAACAGCCGCCGCTTCAGCAGCCCACACCTGCCGCCGCAACACTTCCTACGTTTCGCCAATACAACGAACGTGAGGAAGAATGGAGTGATTATCTGGCGCAGTTTCAAGAACTCGTCGCGGCTCATCAACTTACAGGTCAGACTGTTAAGCATCTTTTATTGTCTGTGGTGGGCCCCAAAACTTTCGTGTTGCTGCAAAAACTATTCCCGCACGCATCTCCTCGTGATGTAGACTTTGAACAAATTGTAGATGCACTAAATGCTCATTATGAGAGAAAAGTTCTCGTAGCCGCCGCACGATACCGATTTTTCAGACTTAAAAAATTACCGCAGCAGTCACACCAAGAGTGGATTACGGAATTGAAGGGCTTAACCCGCCAATGTAAATTTACTTGCTCTTGTGGACTTTCGTATAGTGACGTGATGTTGAGGGATGCGATTACGCAGAACATTCAGGACCCCAGAATTAGAGCAGCAATTCTGAAACAGTCTGACCCCTCATTAGATAGTGTACTGCAGCTTATAGAAGCGCATGATACTTTTGACTTAGCAGATGTAGAAATGCAAAGCCACAGTGTTAATTCAGTGCGCCGCAACGGTCGCTTTCCTAGCCGTAGTTCTCAGTGTAGCACCAGTGATTCTTACAATAGTACAGGCCGTGCTGAACAGACAGTGAACAGTAGCCAGTGTAAAAGTGCGACGCACAGGTCGCCCCGTAGTGTTAGACACAGTAATTTGCATAACGGGCGCCAACGCTCATTTCAGAAAAATGTACGTAAATCTTGCCCCCAGTGTGTGTCTCGCCACAAGCGTGCTCATTGCCCTAGTCGCAACGCAACCTGTTATCAATGTGGCAAATTGGGACATGTGCAGTCTGTGTGTATGCAAATTGAAAACTCAAAGAACAGTAACGTTAGAAACGGTGCTTCGCAGAGTGCGAGAACAGTTCATTCTGTAAATGTTATACGGGCTGTGGAATTGAACACTGCTTTCCTTGGATCTCAATTGCAAGAAAGTAGTTCTGCGCCTATGGCAAATCTATATAGTGCACCACGTAGCAAGCGCCGACGAGCGCGTAAAACAGTGCAACGGAAAAGGGTTCGGGACAAGCAAAATGACTATGAACAGTGCATTCCTGTAGTGAAAATAGTGCCTTCTGCAACCGCTCCTTGTAATAGTGCCCAGTACTGTGTAGCTAGTGACAGTAGACACCAAGTAGCTACTCAAAAGTGTAGTGCAGTAGTTAGTACATCTGGAGTAGCTTCGCATTGCGCGGACGCCGATCCGGCGGTAGTGTCATCTAGTGACAGTGTGGTTAATCCGCTGCGTGCCGAGTCTGCGCCGCTTACTTCACTACGCGGCCCGCGCAGACGCAGCAAACAAACCGTAGCAGACGTTGCCCACATTCGCGCACCTGTCGAGCGCCGCAAGCAAAAACTGTTTGTGACTCTCTTCGTAGAAAATAAGACGGTGCAATTTCAGCTTGATACTGGTTCCGCTGTCACATTAATAAATAAAGATACTTATGAACTTCTGGGTTCGCCAAAATTGTCGCCGTCACAGCAAGTGTTAACAGCTTATACAGGTCAACATATTCCCGTGCTAGGAACGTGTAGCCTGCCTGCCTCTTTTCAAGGTGTTACGAAAACAGTTGCTTTTGTTGTTCTTCAGGCCAAATCTACGCAGAACATTTTTGGACTAGATGCTTTTGACTTGTTTGGTTTATCAATTCAAAGAGATGTGCTTCAAATTTCGTCAATAGTGCCTCAGGATAAAATCAATGCATTGTGTGACAAATACAGTGACTTGTTTTCGCCGGAACTAGGTTGTGCAAAAGACTTCGTGGCACATGTGACTTTAAAAGAATCTGCAGTTCCAAAATTTCGTAAAGCTAGACCAGTGCCTATCGCATTGCGTGATACAGTTGCCGAAGAACTTAAACGTTGGCAAGATAGTGGGGTGATTTCTCCTGTTTCTGCGAGTCAGTGGGCCTCGCCTCTAGTAATTATACCCAAGCCGACAGGAAAACTTCGTCTCTGTGCGGACTTCAAATCAACAGTGAACAGTCAAACAATTATAGACACTTACCCTCTGCCCAGACCTGAGGAACTGATGGACAAATTAGGACAGTCTCGCTTCTTTTCCAAGATTGATTTAGCAGAGGCATACTTACAGATTCCACTTGATGACGAGTCAAAAAAGTTTTTCGTCATTAATACTCACATGGGCCTTTTTCAATTTCAACGCCTACCCTTTGGCAGTTCTTCCGCCCCCGCAATTTTTCAGCGTTTTTTGGAACAGCTGACAGTTTCTGTACCGTGTTGTTCGAACTATTTAGATGATATTGTGGTATCCGGACGTACATTTGAAGAACATTTAGCAAACCTGGAGTGCCTTTTCAAAGTTTTGACTGCAGCAGGTCTACGTTGCAATAAAGCAAAGTGTTCGTTTTTTTCAAACTGAAATAGAGTACCTAGGCCATGTGATTAATGCCCAAGGAATCCATCCCTTACAGTCACATCTTAGAGCAATCAAAGACTTGCCTCCTCCTAAGAATGTGCACGAATTGCAAGCAGTAATGGGAAAACTTAACTATTATTTCAGATTTATTCCCAATGCCTCTCAGATTGCAGCTCCACTGCATCACTTACGTAGGAAGAATGTTCCTTTTGTATGGTCTAAAGATTGTCAGGTTGCCTTTGACAAACTAAAGTCTGCACTACTCAGTGATGCATGTTCGATTCCCTTTGACCCACAGAAGCCTGTAGTGTTAGCAGTTGACGCCTCGTCGTACGGTCTGGGTGTTGTTCTGTCGCATCGTATTGGATGTCACGATCGTCCTATTGCCTTTGCATCCAAGCTACTGACGCCGACGCAACAGAATTACAGTCAGATAGAAAAGGAGGCCTTAGCAATCATTTACGGCGTCACAAAGTTTCATCATTATCTCTATGGCAGAAAATTCTATTTGTTGACAGACCACAAGCCTCTCACGTCGTTGTTCTCACCCACAAAGCCAATTCCGCCACGTACGGCACAAAAGCTTCAGAGATGGTCCTTGATATTGTCTAATTATCAGTATGAGATTTTGTACCGTCCTACCACTAAACATGCCAACGCGGACACACTTTCCCGACTTCCGGTTGGCCAGGATGTATCATTTGATTCTTCAGAAATGGCATGTTGTCAGATAGACTCCAGAGATGCTACCGCTGTCGCAGATTTCCCTTTGAACTCTCGTCGGGTTGCACAGGAAACAGCTGCGGATGCAGACCTAAGTGTGGTAGCACGTTTTGTTCGCTTTGGTTGGCCTGCCAGAGCCAAAGACATTGATCGGCCTCTGGTTCGACGTTATTTTGCACAACGTCATGCATTATCTTTAAGTCAGGGTGTACTGTTGTTGCATACCGACAACGACCAAGCAAGAGTGATTGTTCCTCGTTCCCTGCAACGAGAAGTGTTACGCCTCCTGCATCAAGGACATTGGGGCATTGTTAGGACAAAGCAATTGGCCAGACGTCATTGTACCTGGGTTGGTATGGACGCTCAGATAGAGAGCATGACATCACAGTGTACAGTTTGTGCAGGGCATCAGGCGGCTCCTCCGCAACGTTTCTCAGATTGGCCACGCCCCAAGGGACCATGGCAACGTTTACACATTGACTTTGCTGGACCTTTCTGGAATACGCGCTGGTTAATTGTTGTAGACGCTTTCAGCAAGTTTCCTTTTGTGATTGCCATGAACTCAACGACAGCTTCTAGTACAATCAGTGCCTTAACATCAGTGTTTTGCATCGAAGGCTTGCCTGAAACTATCGTCAGTGACAATGGACCTCAGTTTGTTAGTGCGGAATTTCAACAGTTTTGTCGTGTGAATGGTATTCAGCATATTACCACTGCACCTTTTCACCCTCAGTCCAATGGTGAAGCAGAACGTTTCGTTCGAACATTCAAGTCTCACATGGAGAAGATGAAAGGTCAGCACTCCAGGCAGCAAGCTCTTCAAATTTTCCTGTCTACGTATCGGTGCATGCCACGTGACGGCCCGTCTCCTGCCGAGCTGCTACACGGCCGCCGTCACCGCACTCTCCTTCACCTGCTGCAGCCTCCCACGCACCGAGTCGGTTCGTATGGCGCTACGCGTTTTCAGGTTTCTACGCCGGTGCTGTACAGGGTGTTTGCTGGAAACAAGAAGACATGGTTGCCGGGCACCATTCAGCGCGTGCTCGGTAGCAATATGTATGTTGTACGTTCTTCCACAGGGTCGGAGCTGCGGCGCCACGCAAACCAATTGTGCCTGCACAGGCCACGCGATCCTGTCTCGGGTTTCTTGATTCCAGACCCAGTTCACCGCCAGGAAGCACAGCCACATCGTTCGTCCCCGGACTACGAGATCCCTATGGACGTCGACGTACCGCCGACGCAGTCGTCGCCGCCGCTGTCGCCGCCGCAGATGACAGCGTCACCGAGAGGGACTCCGGGAAAGTGCGCCCCCCCCCCCCCCCCCGCTTGGGCCACGCACCTCAGAAGAAGATGATCTGCTCCCTCTGGGCGGGGGCGGGCGCCCTTCCCCAGGTTTCGGCGGGTTCCCTGGAGGATCTCAAGGCGGATGCCGGGGCGCGGACGGCGTCTCGATCCCGGCCTCAGCTACGACGCCCGTCCCACCAGTAACGCCCCCGCCCAGGCCCTCCTCCCAGTGCCGTCGCCGTGGCCCTCAGCCCTACGCCACGACGGCGCGGCGGTTTGGGGGGGAGGGGTGTGGTGTCGCACAAGTACAAAGTGCGCGCCACCTACTTTCGCCGCGCGCCGCCATGCATGCACGGCGCGGCGTTCTTCCGACGACAGCCACGAGCGCCCTCTGCTGCAACGCCGCTCGTGGCCACCACTGAACGACTTGGCACTTCGGACTGAGATAGCAACGAGTTAGGACCTTCGTAATCAGATAGGCACGATTGAAGACTTTGCTATTGTACAGGCACTAGGCAGGCCTCTAACAACTATGTATCAACATTCTGCAGTACTATGTAAAAGTTAAGTATTGTTACATTCTGTGCAATATATATCTCTTTCTAATTTACTCTAGTGTTTGTAGTTTCTGGCTGCTCCCCTCCGTACCTGCACCAGCGAGCTAATTTTGTTCCTGTGTCGGTCTCGTTCCACTCGGACACCGACACCTACGACGAGGCTGGGACACAAAAGCGGCGACGAAGTCGGGACACAAAAAAAACACCAACGCAATGAATTCACTACCACTCTTCCCATGCCTCACTCACAGTTTTATACAATACTAGCTGAAAACCCGGGTTGCCCGTGTATTTATTTATTTTTTCCTGCCATTTTCAAAAATATTAATTTGTATAAGGGCTGTATGTCTGTCAAATCTCTTAGGAACACAATTAGTAGTAAAGGAGTAATAGATTAAAACATGGTACGTGGTGGGGCGGTTTTCCATGAACGTTACTGTTTTTATGCTCATATCTCATGAACTACGTGTCTAAATGTGATACAATTTAGAAGCTACATTCAACTATATATGTGTATACTGTCTGTAAAATTTCCTGTCGCTACAATTTGTAGTGTTCAAATTATAAATTGTAACGTCATACCGAGAGCCTTCGTTTTACTCCATAAACAGCGGAAAAGTAGTAAGCGAGAAACTTTTTTCCTTTCATCATTTTACTATGGTTGCCAGCGAGAAAGAGTTTAATAAAAGTTTGAAATTATGTTTAAAGTTTGTTGCAAGTCACTTAGTACTGTCGTTCTCATACAGTGTATTTCGAAAGTCTCGCCGCATTACATGGCATTTTTTGCGATTTCTATTGGTTACGACGTAATATCTTTTGAACCATGTGCCGTATTTGATTCTTAACCATGCAGCAATTGTTACCTCACGGTAAGGAATGTGTGTACCAAATTTGGTTGAAATCGGTCCAATGGTTTATGAGAAAATAAGCAGCATTGTTGCAAAATGCAGCAGTTTTCGCGCATCTCATTGTTTATGACGTCATATCTCGTGAACTATATACCGTATGTGATTCTTACACTTACGGCGACCGTCCTCATGGATTGAAGCTTACGTGTACAATATTTTGTAAAGATTGGAACAAAACTGTAGATTTGTAAGTAACACGTACAAACATACGGACAATCTGCTTTATATTTAGAAATTTTGCCAATCCTAATTGATACAGTCGCGTGCATGTCTGCACGTAATGAGAACATATAAATAATGACACTGAATTGGAATGCAAAAACATACCTGCAGAGATGACCATACAGTTCTGACGCGAGTGCAAGGAAAGGTAGATAACTTGGATGATTGCGCAAGAGGGAGCCGTAACCATAGATCGATCGGCGCAAGCGGCCCCGAGTAACTTCCTACAATTACCGGCCGTATGCCGGCCAAAGAGCTATCGAGGTACATGAATACGTCTCGGGTTATTTCCGGACATGTGACGTGCGCCAGAAAATAGTTTCCGCTGGAAGGCCGTCAGACAAGCACGAAGCACAAGGCGCCTGCCTGCAAGACGCAGCTGGCCTGCTGTTGTCGTGCTGTGAAGTGTAGGGGCATACCACCAAAGCACAATCTCCTCTCTTTCTTCCATGCCATTTCCTGTAACGTTTGGATATTATTCAGTTTCGTTGGACGTCATTTCACACCATAAATACAATTTAAGAAATGCATTACACTGTGCTGTCCATTTTATTTTGTTTCACAACCAGTAAATTGGTCAATTTATGATTTAAACTGTGTCCTTGTAATAACCATACCAGTACCGGTGGTACCCAATGGTTTGGCCCACTTCCAAGTCGCTCTTATTATATTACAGCTGATGTAATGCTGAGGCATCAGGGTCACCAGTCTGTACGTGTCACAGGGAGGGGAGGGAGGTTGGTGTCAAATTACAAAAGTGCACTACATCCAGTCAGAGAACTCTGACAAGGCCACTGGTCCTCACATGACAAGAGGAGGGATATCATGCCACACAAGTATACTACGTCCAGTCAGAACCTGGAGAGGGGAGGAGGCGAGGGTTACCATATTACACTATGTCAAATCGGGCTACCTCTTCCCTCCGCTGCATAATAAACTATCCAAGAAGAGCACTCAGACAAGGTCACCTGTCTCCCCTTTCAAGGAGAGGGCATTTTTTTCATGAAATTAAGTTTCTCAATTCCAATTCGTTTATGGCTGACCTGCTCTCACTGCCCGCCCTGTGAGAATTTCGGCAGATTATAAGAGATTAAACGATGGCTGTATAACGGTTCATACAGAATACTGCAGTGAGAGTAAAACAAAATGTATAAAAAGTAATATTAATGTAATATTAAGCAGTATAAAAAACGTTGTCTGATGCTATTTCCAAGCTAAATAGCAGCTGAACTATCTACAAAACAGGCAAATATAAAAAAATGAACCTGAAAGCTTAATTTTTTCTTAAAAAGAGAGCAACATTAATGCGGATTTAAATTAATGCCCCAGATATTTAAAAAAAATCGTAATGCCTGTGAACTCAATACAGCAAGTTCTTTGGTGCAATTTACTTGCCGAATAACAGTTAAAATGCAGCAAAGTAGGCCGAAAATTAATCATTGTCATGAAAATCGTGCGCTGCCACAGCTTAATCATGCAGTCGATAGGTGTCAGTAATGTATTAGTATTGAAAAATGTCCTGTTGAGTTCAACTACAACTTCAACGGATGTCACCACTGCCTTAGTATGAAAAACAAAAAGTATTTTGTTCTCTTTGCACACCTCTGGCTTACCGAATTTTTCCACACATTTGTGACGCATGTTAAATGTCACTATAGCATTCCCGAAAAGTTTGCTGACTCTTTTTCACACCTAACCTAAAAACATCACTAGCAGATTACGATTACTGTACCATTCTTTTACACTCATATATTTTTTCCTGCATGATTTAAGACTAGGTAATATGCCAAATTAAAAAGTTATGTCAACACAAATGCCACAGTAGAACAGAAAATATGCAGAAAAAGCAATAGTAACGATAAAAAATTGAAAATCTATGAATTATAAATGTTACAACAAATAACCCAATGTAATAGTAAAATTTATTCTCAGCATCCCTAAAGTAAGATTCCTCTAGCTATCTCCAGGCCTAGCAGACGTTTTTTGTTTTTGATCGATTTTATAGCAGTATGACATAACCTTTGTTTATAGCGATTATCACAATGTTAACATAAGTTTAATACCTAAACCCGTATATAGAGCGTCCATTAGCTAATTCTAGACCTAACAGTCCTAACAACAGAAGAAATTGCTGTAATCAGCAGTGAATAACAAACACTTTGTTGTGGATATTGCCTAACTTTAACAGAGGCTGGAAGTACCACAAAATATACGCTATCTTGACACAAATTGTATGTTTTTTTTTAATAGACCCCTTCATTTGCATATCACTGTATTGACAATTAGTGGTGAAAAATATAATTTTTCTTCATGTCAAAGAAATGTAGGTGATGCATAGCTCTGACAAGGTATCGGACCCAGGACATCTGATTCAATGTCCTCTGTGCCTGACCCCTTCATCATGCATCCGCCACTCCCAATCGATTGACCTCCAAACTCACTTGAATTTAATGCACAGACTGTTCCCTTGACTTTACTGGTAATTGTTCATAAACAATTGTTGCTGTTATTAAACATCACTTACAAACAGCATGGCAGATGCTGTTGCTCACTGAATATTTCCGAGAGAAAACGAAATGTTCTTTTTGTAACTTGTTGATGTAAGTATACGTTGTCCAAATAAATTTATATGCACATTAGGATTTGAAAGAAATTAATTGCTGGCTATTGACGGCCGTGGGCAGTTGGCCGGGGCGGCGGCAGTGCCGGACCTGGGTCACCTTCCTGCAAGGCCTGTTGTTGTTGTTCACTAGATTTCAAACTCTTGTCAGGTGTATTTTCATTTTCGACGTCAATCATCCTTTTTTCACAGTAATTGCATTCTCCATACTGCAGTTTCATGTTGTCTATCAATCAATTGTTCAGGAAAGAGCAACAATGTTCTAAGTGCAAATATATGTTCGATGTCAAACATCCATGGCAGCATCCTTTGATCAGCGGCGAGCACTATTGTTCGAGTCTGGAGGGGTCGAATCTCTGTGGGATAGAACTTCCATTACTATACTACTGTAGAAAAAACTTCTTCGGCACCATCCGGCAAGTACATTTTACTGCCACCGAGTTAGCGAAGCATTACCAAGAACTAATAAATGCTCTACAGCACGACTTGTTGGTAATACATTCCACTGTAATTAATTTGACTATGGCTCTTCGGATCACTAAAGTCACTCAAATCTTGTTTTTTAATGTCCACGCAGCCGACTCGCACTCGACAGCATTACACTCCGCCATACAGCTAAGGCTGAGTCCACAGTTATTGCCTCCAGTATTCCCTCTGCATGTGCTGCATAACGATTGTTGCCCCTTCACAACTGATTCACCCAGTTAGTGGACAAAATTTGCCTTTCTACTACGCCGCCATCACCGTCAAATGTCACCGACAATTACTTGTGCTTACTTTGAATACTAACGCTACTAACTGTATGTTTCCCCTGTCCCCTGGACAGATCTACAACAATATATCGAGTGGCAGACTCGTGACTTCCTTGTCAGCAAGAACAGACACTACACTTTGCCGAAGAAATTCCAACTTCTTACGTTGGTAGCAAATAACTTAGTGTTACATGTCCGCACCTACGAGTGCAAAATCTCCTCCTTCTTGTCTGAATTTGATGTTCATTCTGGTTCACGCTCAGTTACCACTGTGCATGAACCGAATTTACGCTAGATTAGTAACTGCCTTTTAGATGTGTTACCGTAAGCTGCAGGAATGACCTTCCTGTGCCATCGTCAGACCAAAGGCACTCAAACCTACTGCATTACGCTAAATGGTACTGTCTTAATTTGTAACAGCTCGCAATGTGATTTGTCAACTTCCACTTTAAGGTTTCCTGCACAACTACAAACCTTTAGCCATATTAACGTATCACCTTTTACTCTATACCTATCGGGAATTCCCTTCCAATTTCCACCAACATACTGACTGGAAGGAATTACCAAACTTAACGCTAGATGATGTTATAAGCTCCATCAACCAACTGATTATACATTAACAGAATGAAATAAAGATAGACCAGGCCATGTCACATGTTGGTGACTGTCACCATAGTGATACTGTCAGTATCTGCTCCTGTAACGCTCTGAATAGGGTTGGTCCTTTTCCTGTTGTGCAGAAAAGAGAAACCTCCTCAGGTTGTACCGGAACTTGAACCAGAAGGCAATTATTAAGCCTAATTCATTATATCATATGAGTCAATTCAGTTACAGACTATTTTACATCCAATGGTTAGAGAATGATGTTGTAAAAGCACTACTAGCGACACATAAATTGTATTTAAATTTATTGTAGTAATACATGTGCTACAAACAAGGGAACTGTACAGTAGTTCGGATTTATGCCATATTATTATGCATTAATTTTGTAAAATACCTGAACACTATTTAACGGCGAACTTGGCAAAATGCCACTCCATGAACCTTCTCTCAGACCCAATGGAGGGAGTGTTTCAGTGCGGCTGTTAATTGTCTCAGAAGCACCGGAGTCCATGCCGACGCAGACGAGGTATCATCCCACTGGGACCATCTCAGCTTCCGCTCCCTACCGATGGGACCTCGAGATCTCACCACCTTAACGTTGCCATGTTTTAAGAACGACCTTATGTGTTAAAATTTGTTAATGTTATTCTTCGTTAGATTGCATTTAGACACATTGTAATAATTCCATTATGTATTGAAATTTGTAGTGAGATGCACAATATAAATGCTATTTCTAGTCACCGAGGCCTAAGAACTTAAAAATTTTGCCAAACTACGTACACACACATTTCTGTGGGTTCCTGTAACACGACCAGCGTCGATTACGTTCGGTCCGTGTCGACACTTGCTACCACGAAGCAAATTTTTAGACATAACTGAATTGCTTGCTCAGCATATGGCTGATTTCTATTAACATTAAAATTCAACTTCCAGTGCAATTGACTAAAATTAATATTGTAGAGATTAATTCAATGTTGCCACGATTATTCGCGTCTGTAGAACATCGTCGTGGTGTAGTAATTTTAATGGCAGTGAGTGTACTTTCAGATTTTTTATTTTTTATTCTAAGGAATTACTCTAACTTATGACCTACTGCTTACTGAATAATTTGAGTGCCTATTACGTTATTGATTTGGTAAATATTAAATTTGTATTAAATAAAATTCAACGTTTATTGCAAAAATAAAAATAATTACTTTTGTTCTGTTATCATTTTAAAACACTGGGTCCAGTGCTGCCACAAAAAGAGAACCGTTACTGTCTTTCACAACTACAGTTAAGAGTTAAACACGGAATGTCTGGAATTGCTATATTGACAGCCTTATACGCTCGTTTCCGGTAAAAGGGGGTCATATACGACTGGCGTGAGCTGCAGGCGAACAATCTGAGCGGACGCGGAGGATTTTCGGTTGGCTGTCTCGCAATGTATGGAGGAAGATTGCGCGGGGCGCCGAATGGCCCGAGGCTCGCAATTACGCTGCCCGCTGCATGCTGCCCGCTGCCCGCTGCCCGCTGCACGCTGCCCGCTGCCCGCTGCCCGCTGCACGCTGCACGCTGCACGCTGCACGCTGCACGCTGCCCGCTGCACGCTGCCCGCTGCACGCTGCATGCTGCCCGCTGCACGCTGCACGCTGCACGCTGCACGCTGCCCGCTGCCCGCTGCCCGCTGCACGCTGCACGCTGCACGCTGCACGCTGCACGCTGCACGCTGCACGCTGCCCGCTGCATGCTGCCCGCTGCCCGCTGCCCGCTGCACGCTGCCCGCTGCCCGCTGCACGCTGCACGCTGCACGCTGCACGCTGCCCGCTGCACGCTGCACGCCAGCCCCAAAGGGGGTCGCGGGGGAGAGGCGAACGTCCACCTCACCACCTGGATCTCCTACAATAGTTATTGCTACTATTCTGAAGCGTATTATACTTTCCGTAGTTGGCGATCACTCAGGAATGCTGGGTTTATGCCAGGGTGGACGACAGCTTATAAATTCAGCTCGGTGTGAACGGTATACAAATGCGGGTGAACAGCGTTGGATGGTGTTTGGTTCACAGTCTCTGGTGTTCCACTGGTTATCGTACTAAACATAAAACGAAGGTCGCGCCATTTCCGCTTCCACACCACGAGGAGCTTTCGTCTGATGATATATGTTAGAACTGTTGTTGTCGTTGAATTGAGCTGCGCTACTGATAAGGTGGTAGATATGTGCATCTGGGATCCAAGAGATGCACGTCCCAAATCCAAAAGAAAAAAATGTCATTGGTAGATGTTCAAATGTCTGTAAATCTATGGAACGTAACTACTATGGTCATCATTCACTATGGTACTTAAACTAACTTATGCTAAGGACAACTAATACACCAGCGTGGTAGATAATTACCGAAACACTCTGAGGTCAAACTGACGACATCAGCCGCACGGGAGTAGCCGAGCGCCACGTTGCGGATCGCGCGACCTCCTGCGCCAGAGGTTCGAATCCTCCCTCGGGTATGGCTGTTTTTGTTGTCTTTAGTATAAGTTAGTTCATAAGTAGTTTGTAAGTTACGACCCATAAGCTTTACAAACATTTGAACATTTTAAGGACGTCAGAAATAATTTAAATTCATGAGATACATGCAACAGCTGGAAACAGAGTGAATAACACAAACTTTTTATTTCATTTTTTGAAACATGACATAACATTTCCTCGCCTCTCCCGGCCCCAACCCACATGTGCCACCAACACTGTATTGACAATTCTGTGACGTCTCAGAATATGACCTATGAACGGAACGCTTCGTTTAATCAAGGTGTGCCACAAAATTCGTTTCTCGCAAATTCTGTTAAAAACATTCAAATGTTTGTAAATACATGGGACTTAACTAATCTGGTCGTCAGTCCCTAGGCTTGCAAACTACATAAACTAACTTATGCTAAGGACAACAAATACACCCATTCCCGAGGGAGGACTCGAACCTCCTATGGCGAGCAGCAGCGCGCTTCGCAGCTAGGCGCCTAAGAACGCTCGGTCATTCCATCGCGGTTATGTACCCCATTAGGCAATACTTTATTTATTTACAAAAGATTTCAAACTTAAAACTACTCTGCAGCGTTGCAGGTGTGCCATTGGTTACAATCCTATGTGTTTGCTGCCAGCTCACAGAGATAATCCCGATGAGCATGCCCCTGACACTGGGCGGTCCAGTCTGATAATTGTCGCTGCCGTTCCCCAGACTACTAATTCCCCATTTTGATTATGAAAAGAAACTACTTTTCTTCTCTCTAAAACTACGTCTAAAGCCAAAATCGTTTTTGCCACGTCTACCAGAGGACGGCGGATAACAGCCAGTGACGGCGAACACTTCTCCGGCGGCATGGCGGTCTTGGTCAGTAGAAGTGAAAATCTATAAGGAGTCTGAATTCGTGTGTTGTCTTGTTTGGATGATTGTGGACTTGTTTGTGTCTTGATTGGTGTGTAAGTTGATTAGTTGTTTCTAATGTAATCTTGTCTAACTTTGTTGGAAATTGCACCATTGACGAGAAATGTAATTTCACAGTCCACGTGGACACATTTGGTGAAAGAGCCCTGGAGCAAAGCTTGTGCCACACTGCGCTATCGTGTGCCTCCAGTGACATGCTCCAGCGTACAGCGCGAGTCTGCAGCAGTGCAGGATGGACGGCAGCGCGCCAGATGGTCAAGTAGTGGCAGGGCGCACAACTTTCTGGACCAGGCGATCCTCAGCTATGGGTTGCATATTCTAATCAGCTGGGTCACCAGACGACGTTTACAATATCGAGGTATCTTGTCGATCGTAAAATGAGTGTTCCACGGGTGTTGTTTTCATTATATTATTTTTCAAGAAAGAGAAGTAATGAGGTGTATGACTTCTTTATTTAAACTGATGATGGTTAAGGGTTCATGTTTTAAGATGAAAGTTTTTACGAACATTCTTAAAGCTTCTTAAAATTGCTCCTTGTTTTAGGAGTTATTTTTCGAGATTCTCAGATTAACTTTTAAGGATAAGAAATTTTTTGATTGAGGACACCCTTTGAGAATTTACGGTATTCGTTATGGAAAGCCTGTTTTTAAAACTTACTGTAAAGACAAACTCTATCCAATTTTAGATCACAATAGAGGGAGAGTATCGTGTGTTTGCAAGTATGGCCTTGGAGAATTAACGAATTCCGTAACTAGTTTATTATGTGAGTGTGTATTTTCCAACTGTTGATAAAACTATATAGAAACAAATATTGTGTGGAAAACGATACACGTCTGAAACTAACGAACTACGATCCAGATAGTGAACGTATCATTAACAGCAAGACCAAACAATACCACAAAGCTTATTGAGTTCACAGTTTAAAGTGTGTAAAATAAGTTTATTATTTAACGAAATAATTTTTAAAATAACTTTCCTTTAGTCCTTTTCAAAACCTTTGGCAGCAAATCATATGGAGTCATTTTCAAGTTAATTTCACTTTTATATTAGTAATAATTGCTCTGTTATCGCAGTGGTGGTTATAATGTGCATCGATAAGTTTTCCGGCAAGATTGTATTTCCCATTACGAAGAAATAAATGAGAGCCACTACTCTAGAGTATTCCTGTGCTGAAGCAGTGCGGAAAGACTGTTCGGACTGCGCAACACTCTGCATATCGCTAACAAATATCTTTTGCATTTTGTTATGACACTTCCATTTCCAAACAGTCTGGGTCTTGCTTGTATTGAAAGGATAGTGTATTAATTTCATTAACTTTAGCAATCCATCATGGACAGAGCGAAATGCCTTATAAAGATGGGAGCTTTATTGGATGTTGAGATGGACTAATTAGAAGCGAGTATGATGAGACAGGGACGAAACTGTTGTTCAGCATTGTCAGGAGTCGCTATCGTGACCAGTAGATATAAAGTCGTGTGTCGTAGTCAAAAGACGCTAAGTGTAGACATCTCTACAGAAATACTCTGCAATGCACATTGAAGTGCATGGCAGAGGGTTCATCGAACCGCCTTTATGTTATTACTGTACAGTTCCATTTTATAAAAGCTCGCGGGGAAAAGTAACACATAAACCTTTCTGTTTTTGATCTAATTTCTCTTACTTTTATTATGATGACCGTGTCTCCCTATGTAGGTGGTTACTATAAAAATATGGTCGCATTCGGAAGAGAAAGATGGTGAAAGAAATTTCGTAAATAGATCTCGCCTCTCTAACTCGAGCAACATTTCCGTGATACTCTCTCCCCTATATCTCGATGATACAAAACGAAAACGAGCTGCCCATTTCTGAACTTTCTGTAAATCGTCAGTTAGTCCCACCTAGTGGGGATACCACAATGCGCAGCATTACTCCAAAATAAGACGCACTAGAGTAGGATAGACAGTTTCTTTAGTAGAACTGTTGCATCTTCTAAGTGTTCTGCCAATGAAACGTAGCCTTTCGTTCGCCTTCCCTAAAAGACTTTCTATGTGTTCTTTAAGTTGTTCGTAATTGTTATTCCTAGGTAATTAGTTAAACTGAGGGCCTGTACCTTTCACTGATATATCGTGTAAACAACGTTTAACGGATTTCGTTTAGTGGTCATTTGGATGACGTCATAATTCTAATTATTAAGCGTTAATTGCCAGGTTTTTCACCTTGTAGATATCTAAATCATTTTTCAGTTGCTTTCGATCTTCTGGGGACTGTACTAAGCGATAAATGACAGCATCATCCGTGATCAGTCTACGAGAACTACTCAGATTGTCTCCTAAACCGTTTGTAAAAATGAGGAACAGTAGGGGCCCTATAACACATCCGTGTGGAACGCCCGATATCACTTCAGTTCTGCTCGATGACTTCGTCAATTACCAAGTACTGTGTCCTTTCTGACAGGAAATCACGAATCCAATCGCACAAATGTGGCGATATTCCATAAGCACGCAGTTTGATTAGAAGATGCTTGTTAGGTACAGTGTCAAAAGCCTTCCAGGAATCTAAAAAGAACTGAATCTATTTGACATCCTTGTCGATGACACTCATCACATCATGTGAGTAAGGAGCTAGCTGGGTTTCACAAGAATGATACCTTAGATGCAGAATAATTTGGATATTGTTGATAATTTATCAGAAGTGATGCAAGCATTGAGGGACACTGACATATTTCGTGTAATAACACGTGACACTCTATAAAGTATACGTGAATGATAACTGCGTAAGATGAAACTGAACTAGGCAGTCATTGTACATGGAGTTTATAAATAAAGTATTAAAATTAAGTTTAATGACTGTGCAATTCTGCCGATTGTTCGAGGCAATATTTAAATAAAGTTAGAGAATTATTTTGGCATCGTAAACTGTAATAAATTTTCATTTAAGTTCTACTGGAATTTTCTACCACTATTCTTCCTTCCACCATTCAGTATAGAAGGCTACGAACTCCCGACCAGCTGAGATGTAGATTCCACCAGGTATATCAGTTTCTGCAAACGACATCAATGAGACTTCAATTGAAGACGCTTGACAATCAGTGAAAGAACAGGTGCGATTGCCATTCATTTTGGGCGCGTCATGAGGCTAGGCCTCCCTTCGTCTGCATGGTTACACTTTTCCATCCTTATTGAGAGTGACAGAAACAGCTCAGCGCCTTGTGAGGAACACGAAACGAACGAAATAAAAAGAACGTGAATTCTCACTGACCTTTTTGAACTCCTTCCAAGCGGCTATTTTCTTTACTGTGACTAATAGTTCAAGGAAGACAGAAATGGGTACGTGAAAGGTTGAAATGAAGAACTACATACTCTAAGTTAATTAACACAGTAAACCCCTTACCTACAAAATTAATAACTAACTAGCAACCCGAACTCGCTTCGCACAGCATGTATGACTATATTTTTTCTGTTGTAGTGGCGTATCAGCCACTTGCGTGGAGCATGTTACCAAGATTTAAAGTTAATTCATGTTCATTTTAGTTGGACAATTTTTTATGTATTTTATTTTAAATCCTGCAAATATTCGAAAAAGTAGAGAGTACTTTGCAATGTGACGTAATGCCACCTATATATGATTTTCGTTGTGTCATGATTACAGATAAACTCACTCAAACAAACTATAGCACTATAAATGAAAAGAAATAACTAACAGGAATAACCTTCCATGTTTACTGAAATGAACTCAGTGGTATCTTGTAGACTACAGGTTATTGAAGACATCTAACAACAGACAATTACAGTGATTGTGCTACACGGAGATCTCGGAGGAGACTGGGTCGGTGGTGAACCAGCATCCAGTGTCCAGACTGGCTGAGGCGGTAACCGGCTTCTGTTCTTGATTTCGTCCAGTCGGTGGTCGCCTTCTTCTTCAACGATTCTTTACAGTGTGACATAAATTTCGGTGGTTTGAAATGAATTGCCTGGAATAATTTTATGATCATTATTTTATTGTGTGCTGTCTATAGTCGTCCCCTCACTGTGACGAATAGCCAACTAGGTGGAGGTAGGGTTTCAAATCTTTATTTACCATGAAGGTTACTTTTATAGGTGCAGGAGTTTCAGGAGCCATTAGACGATTTACGATTTATTCCATTGTCCCTTGCCTTTGTTTTCTTCGTGGCTAGTAGTGACCTCGTCTAGCAGTAATGAAGGGGACCAAGTCATGTTCGCCTCATCGACGATGTGTTGTCCATAAATGCGTTGTACAGTCAGTTATTGAAGGTAGCATGTACAAGCCTTCAATCAAGTAATCTCAAGATGCTTTCGGCGACTTTGATCTTGTCCACAGTTTGCCTGATCTTGCTGAGGATGTCCGGTTTGAGAAGGGCGGTGAGTGGCGAGGTGATCTTGAGGAAGTTGCACTGACGGTGGAAGTGGCGTTGGCGGGTTGTCTGCAGCGGCGAGAAGTTGTAGGCTGTTGTGGTGGAGACGCCATCGGTGCGGGAGTAGCGGCTTGTGGTCGCGTCACAGCTTGACCTCGCAAGTTAATCGGTGGCCTGTAGAGTTTGGTATTCAGGGTAGCACGGACGTTAGCTGGGTGGCCTTTGCTCCCACATAGTGCGCACGTTGGTTCCTCAGTCGGCGGCAAAGTACAGGCCGCAGAAGCGTGAGGTCTATAGTCGAGCCGCCGAAAGAACGACTCTGACAGCTAGCGGCTATGTTGCCAATACTGCTAAGCGGCTGTTTGTTGTTACGCCGTGCCGGTCGCCGGCATACGAATATCACGTCCGAAAATTTTGGGACCGTTGCTATGTACTAATAAAGCGTGAACGAACGAGAACAATGACGAAGAATTTTCAGTTAAAAAGAAAAGGTTTAGAAATATATGTCGAGTTAAAACTTCATATGTTGCAGGATTCCATTAAATATAATGTATCATTTAGTCTTTAGCCAAAGTTCGCTAGCTGAAGAATTTTGTTTATATATTTTATCTTCTATAACTATTTTCCACAAACTCGCTGTTATTACTCGGACACTGTATTGTGGCAGTCTGCCGAGAGGGTAAACAAATAAGGATTACCACTTTACAAGTAGTAAAACCGCCTCTTCCAGTGATATGATTTGTCTTTTTACATAAAGAGTTTTTGTCTCATTCGTTTATGGTCGCTGTGACTGCCATAGTATAGTGTCTGAGTAATATTATCAGATCATTTTCGACAGCTAGTCTATTGCACACAGAAGTAGAAATAAAATAACGTAATTTTTCAGTAAATGATCTTTGGTTGAAACAAACTATACATTAAAAATCAGTCGCGGCCATCATCATGTGCAATGCACCGCTGCTTCTGCTACTACCGTCCCTTAATCTTATTATTAATTCTTCTACCCGTTCTTCTAGTATACCTTCTCGTTCCCATGCCTCTTCTAAGATGTGCCACGTTTGTGTGACAACATTGTTCCATTTTGTGGGAGTAATAATGCCCAATGCTTCACGAACTAAGAATTCTACTTTTGTTAATGAAAAACGTTTATTATTTCTGCAACTTACGCTTTCACCTGAGCCCACACGAGTTCTATTGCATTGAAATGGCAATGATATAGTGGAAGGCGAACCCCCTATGACCACTTTCTTCAGCAATTGTATCAATTTCATAAAGGATTTTTCGGCTTTTGTTTTTGTAACACAACGAGACAAACGATGAACACGCGACAGATGCTTTGCAGCGACTGAAGCACGCCACCCTGCGCGACCTTGAGTGGTAGGGTGGCAACGTGGCACCGTTACCCCGGCAACGTTTACGAATTCCAGAGCTCAGGTTGGTGGTTGAGTGTCCCCCCCCCCCCCACCCTCTGCGGCCCACGTGCGCGAACTGTCAGGGTCGTTCTTTCGGCGGCCCGACTATAGCGCATCTGACGCAGCGTGGTGGGAGTTAGCAGTACCGTCCTGTATGGCGGAGCCGATGGCAGTTTCTGCATTGAGGTGGCTGATTTCCCTAAATCACTCCAGGCAAATGCCGGGATGGTTCCTTTCAAAGGGCACGGCCGATTACCTTCCTCGTCCTTACCCAAAACTCTGAGCGTTAGCTCCGTCTCTAATGACCAAGATGACGATGGGACGTTAAACAATAATCTTCCTTCCCTGCATTGAGGTGAGCCCTCATATAGAATGTAAAACTGGACGCGGATTCTGGTATCCGCAAGTTACTTCTGACTGATGACCCCGCAGTTAAGTCCCATAACCTTTACAAACATTTGAACATTTTTAATTAACTTGAAAACAAGTACCTTTCGGCATACTGCGTCCTCTTCTTGATATTGGTCGAGACGAATTAGTAATAACAGAGCACCATATCCTCTTTCGTCTTGCTTTACCATTTTTATATATGAGTCTGTATGTTTCTTTTTTACTTTGTTTCTCTTTTGATCATCAGTAGAGGGTGATTACGGAGAACGGGCTAAGAAATTATAAAATGAAGTATTTGACGTCAATGTCTAGATCGTTATTCAAGTCTGAATGACGAACGCTGTCTTACATCTACGCTAAGGTTCGAAAATAACATCACATACAGCTTTCCCTAAGAGTACCCATTGTCCTACTTCGCGTATTTTTGCTTGCCACAGTCACCCATTGCGACGCACGTTAATTAATTATACACCTAATCATTCCTCATGAAGCACACCGTCCTGTTGTGCAAACCGTATGAAAATGCTTGCAGAAGTTTTTGAGTTTATCGAAAATAGACGGACGCGGCGGGAGGAGTTTCTTGCATGTGTAGATGAGCTGCAGGAAAACGTCTAACACACAGAAAAATGTAACTAAATAGGAAATTGCAATGGGAACTATAATTTCGGTTGACAGAGTATCATAAAACGTGGGTGCACATAAATAATTTGATACGTCAAACAAACACTTCTTCGTTTTTTGGATGTATCGTTCCGTTACGGTGATCCGATCTTTGGCGTAAACGCTCGCACGTAGCAACACCTTCTTTACATTCATCCACTTTATGAAACGCGTACACTCTGCATTGAGCAGAATACCTGTCCTTAGTCGCTGTAAAAAGTTCCATACCGATGATTACACTAGGGACTTTGCAAACAAAGTGAGCATAAGGATTTGTATATCCACCAGCGCGGCATTATCCCTTCGGAGCAGGTAAAACCGCAAGTGTCAACTCACCGTCCGGGGGAATTACAGGGGATGGGCGGTGCGGGCGGTGAAGGAGACAGGGTTGCTTAACTCTTCAGAGAAGGGACAATCCGAAAGGCCTGGGGTCGCAGGTTCTGAACACCACCAGGAAAGTTGTCCGGCCACTGCACTCTCAAACCCAGATTAACCTGCTGACCACGCACAGTAACGTGCCAAGACGTGAAAAAAAAGGAAGAAAATACTTCAACAAGAAAATAGGGTTTCGAGTTTCTTCCGGTTTAAAATTGTGTAGCTTTAAGGAGTATGAAAACTATATCCCTAATGTATTAAATATGTACCCTTTGACGCAACGCAAATGTCGCCTAAGTTTTTGTGTCTGAATGGTTAGCCATCATCCAACCAGTGGCGTATGTTGCGTTTGTAACTTGGGCTATCACTACTACCTCACTTTATAAGGTTGTACGGAGAAAAAAAAGCTAAGAAAAAACCCGATATCTTGCACTGTTTCCAAGATATCGATGGCGACCCTGCCAAATATCTCAAGAAATTAGTAGAAAACGAAGAAACGGTTACCGGCAAATGTTAAAGCGTTGAGAGGGACATCCAATGACACTACACTCGCCCCCCACCCCTTACCGAAACCCATAATGAGTGGTGGGAGGCAAGTTTTAAATCTTTTATAGGAACGCCTACTTTTTATTGCAGATCACCAACTTGTACTCGCATTTCAGCTGCGAGAATGTTCTGTACAGTAACTGTTCAATTACACATTGCCCAGCCATTTTGAAGAATTATCACTAAGAACTGTCAAAGTATACTACACACTATGAAATAACTAACACCAATACAGCTGTTGTGAAACGTTAACTGATGCGGGCCGGCCGCGGTGGCCGAGGGGACTGAGGCGCTTCAGTCACGGTCTGCACGGCCATTACGGTCGGGGGTTCGAATCCCCCCTCGGGCATGGATATTTGTGCCGTCCTATTTCGTAAGTAGTTCATAAGTAGTTTGTAAGTTTAGCTCTGTTCTCCCACTGTTGGAACGAGGCGAACAAGACATATTCCACACTACGCGATAATTCTTCATGACGGAAACTGGCTTCTATTGCCATTTTTGTTAATATGGTTTCTTAATTTCTGGTTTCCTTTAGCTATGGGCTTCGGTGATAGCTTTGATAGCCCACAATATACGCCACTGCATCCAACCAAGTTAACAGAAAACATAATTTTTATTTTTACATTCCCAACGTAGATTCACACAATTATTGACGAGGAAAACATTTGAGATGGTTTACACTGCTATTCTATATTTATGACACCAGAAATATCGTTCACGATATTTTGTTAAAATTAACACAGCAAAAAGATGTTTTTTTTCCTTGGCTTTCATTGTACGCTATAGTGAAGGACGAATGTTCAGTAAAACCTAAGTAAGTAACAAAGAGGTGTAACATGAGAGGTAATGTTCTCAATATGCAGGGTCGTTTTTGTCTACCGTGTAAAAACTCTAGTGATTGATCTAGGAGAGAATTAGGAACAAAAAGGTGTAATGAATTCAGGTCTGGAAATGCATTGTTTCCATATAAGAGACTATTTATTCAATCATGCTTTGTTACACAGACTACGATGTAATACGCGCTGTATTATGCAGCCACAGTTACAGCATACATGGTTTACTCATACTGTGCCACTGATGATTCGAAGGGCTTTGAGGCTGGTTCATGAAGTTGCTGTCGTCGTCAACAACCGGCCACATCTCAAACGTGTCTCGCCTGTTCGGTGGATCGGGCGAGGAGTCCAGCCGCGAGGTCTGCTCGTTCACCGGTCCCATTTCTAGCTACGGAGCCATCTCCAAAGTATCAGAGCTCATACCACATTGGACATTCATGCTGCCTTTGACACTTTTCGGATGGAGGCTGGCCGATATGAATGTCTGAGACAGAAAGTGCGATAAGTAACATGGAAACCGTTTTCAACACCTACTTCAACTGTGGTTACATGGCAAAGCGCATACTAGACTGCCGTTTCTGTGAGAAAGTATTATTGAATAAATAGTTCTTATCACGGAAACTATGCTGCCACAAAAGTCTTTGGTCACCTACCAAGCAGCATCAGAAACCTGACAGATAGCCAACTAACATTAAAAAATAAATTAAAAGAATTTCTGAATGGTAACTCCTTCTACTCATTGGATGAGTTTTTAGATAAAAATTAGTAAATCTAAAAAATAATAATAAACAAATAAAAATATAATAAATTTTTTTAGAAAATGTGTCATGTAATATTTTGTGTAATGTAACGTCTTGTACAGACACCCTTCATTAATCTGACACGTTCCACATCATTACGAAGTGTCGTATTCATGATCTATGGAACAAGTATTAATCTAATATTATCTATTTCATTTCCGAATAGACCTTTTTCGTTTCGTATCCTTTCCACGATCAATCCCGAGTTTTTATATGGTGCAAAAAAAAAAGTCACCCTATATTTAACAAGTTATTAAACAGGGTCAAGAGCAATGTGACATTGTTCACTGACGACTTCACTGTCGAAAGGAAAGCATTATGGCTCAACATTCTAAAACACTGTGGGTCGCTATCCCTACGGGGGTCGCAATGTCTTGCTCGGGGGGTCGTACTTGCACCATAAAACAACGAAGGGTTCATTAATACAAAAACGTATGCCTAAGTGAAGTTTATTTAATTTTAAAATTACGGAGTTCCTAGTGAAACATTAATTTTGAAATGAGTGTATCATAGAGATTTTTATAATACACTGTTTTAATGATGAATAAGTGCAAAGCCTGACTACTGTTTTCATGGACCAATCGATAGGTAAAATAACATGATACAATAAGTAATTCCGAAAAAAAAAAAATTCTGTACAAATTGTCTCTAGAGTGGAACCTTTCTTAATGAGCATAATTCGCTTCTGATTTTGCCTGGAATTCGAAACACTAGTTGAGCAAAACAAATTTTTCTGTCGGAAATCATGCGAAAATAGAATAATGTGTTGCATTCCGAAAAGCACAGAAAAAAATATGCTCAACAATTTAAAAGAAAGCTGCAGCAAAACAAGAAAAATTAGATTTGTTTCCTTCGAGATACCACAGTTCTTTTGTGGTTCATGAAGAGGGAGGGGGGGGGGAGGTCACCAGAATATTTTTATTTGGAAAGGGTCGCCAGAATACTTTTACCTGGAAGGGAGTCGCATATTCGAAAAGGCCAACAATATCCGACTAAAAGATCAGAGGTGAAGACCTGAGCACATCATACTCTTTAGATTCTCTGAGGTAATACTGTAATGATATTAGAAACTCTTGTGGTTTATGAGAAGCGGTGAAATGTATCAGTCTGATGTACGTGATGGAAATCTGGAAACGATCTACTCGATAGATATATGTGACAATCTAGTGAAGTACCATTCGCGGTGCTCAGAGTAAGGGTCCCTACTGCCATAATCTGATCACGACGTAAGAAATTTCCCGTGACACACTCCCTAATACCCCCAGGTTCATGGACTAAAGGAGCTGGTGTGTTGATTTTAGAGAGACCGAAGTTCCTATTTTTTCAACACAGCACAATGAATAATCAATTATTCATTCGCAAATTGCAAATTGTGCTGACTGTAGCTAATTTTTTAAAGTAGTCTAATATTTTATGAGAAAAAAAAAAGATTGTGCCGGACCGGGACTCGAACCCGAGCCCCTCGGGAATACAACAAACTTGTGTCAAAAATGTTGAAGTCTAAAGTTTTTGTCAACCTGAGTCACACGATGAACGAGCTTAGAAACATGTACAGCTAACGCGAAATATGTGTACACCTAATAAGAAAGTTTAACAATGATGCTTGACAAACTTAACTACGAACCTTAATAATCGGCGATGTTCTCAAACAATGCTGTTGGGTGAATCGTAAAAACCGGTAATATTGAAATACTGTTCGACAACACTTCTGTCGCCATGTTGTGAACTCCATGGGGACCAAAAGAATTTCCCTCCGTCGTAGACATTTATTCTTCCGGAGGTAGACCCGGGCGAAAGCTGCTATACTGACAGCATATTGACCTGCTTAAGTAGTGGAGTTAGTTACCTCGACCGCCTGTCAGTTTATTCACCGGTAGTCGTTCGTTCCTCTGACTATTCTCGACAGTGATGAAATTTTCGTGTCTCTATCTGAAGTATCCTACACACTTCCGTGGAGGATAAGGGTGTCAGTCGGTTGAGCTGCTGCGCCGCCTTAAGCCATAAAAGGACGTAAATGAAGATTTACGCGGAGACCTCAGGCAAGGGAGGACGTTGTTTAACTTAGCCACTCCCGAACCTTTTTGGTGTGTGGCTTCCATGACCTAATCCGAAAACCTACATCCAAAGGCAATTTCAAAGGACTGTACTGAACGTGACTCATGCTTTAATACTGTCGGTTTTCACAGTCAAGTGATAAAATTTGCTTAAAATTTCTAATATTCTGAATCAGTATTTTCCAGGCCGTGAAATAAGGGGCAATAAAACAGTTTCCGTTTCAAGCTAGTACAGTACAGGATGAGATTGTCAATCAGGAAAAAATTCCGTGAGTATTGAAACAAGAATTCCACCGACGCCTGGAGTTGATACAACCCATCTGTTACACACTGTAAATATCTTTGTAGCTGACTGCTGATCACCCACGTCTGTTATTAGCGGAATGTGGAACTTCTGCGTGACGAAATTACAATATAGAGGCGTGCCTTATCATGAAGCAGCAACACGCTTCGCCAGTGTTTTGTGGTATCCATAGACTCGCTCCCCTGGACACATTCTTCATTCACCAATGGATGTCTGCCGGTGTTTGCTTTTCAGCTGACAAGAAATAAATAACCAGTCCGTTATTCCCGGGTGGACACATTTTGTATTATCGTCGCTATAGGTCAAATTTACGGTTTTACCGTATGCATGTCGAGTGTCGCGTTAACACTTTGCTTACATATCGGTGCTTATACTGCATACACACATTGGATTTGCGGTAAGCTGAATACTCCCTGGAGCAATGCCTTTAGTTCTGTGCTTATAATGTTGTTCTAGTTGAACTATGCCTTTCGAGAGAACAGGCTTTCGTCTTCAGGTTTATAACAATGGAACTGTATTATGTCTTTATTAGCCTCAGTTCCCTACTTTCGCCGGGCGTACTATCATGCGGAAAAATATCCGAACGGGGAGACTGACGACCTCCGCAGTTTTGTTCCCCTAAAACATACAACTAACCAATATTCCAACGACCTTAAGTGCATTCCGTCTGATGTGCAAATCACTTACCGGACATGCGGGTCCTCTAATCGCTTCGTGGTATAGTCGTTGCACTGCTCTTTATGGCAATCATAACAGATGTAAATTAATACCAGGATATTGTAAATAACATGAAACACAGATATTAACGTTTCTAACCGCCATGTTGTTACAATAACTAACATATCAGAAACATTACAACACTCACTAGAGTAAGATATAACAAATCTTGACATAAATCATGCAGTAATCTTAGAAAACAATTACTATTATTGTGAATAACAGAATTTAAATTCCTTAAGTTCTATACCAATTAGAAGTCTCTGAATAGTTTTCTTATAACTGCGAAACTTTGTTCCTGTGGCATGTCTCATCGGCTTGTTGCACTAACAAGATAATAAAAACACGACTAACAGCAGCAAAGGCTGTATGGCAACTTCAATATCAACTGCGTATCACCCATAATTTATCTTTACCATGAATGAACAAATATTTGTACTCAGTTTTGAACTTGGAATTATACGACGAACTATCTTGTTCTGGTTCTGGAATCAAAATCACCTGGAGTCATTGCTAACTATGCAAATCATTCGTATCTTATCGATACTCAATCATGGCAAAGATCCTCATAACTTCTGGTATGAAATGAATGGGACAGGAAATGAAAGATTTATTACTAACATAGACGAACCGACAGAAGACATCGGTCTAATTAAAAAAAAATCAGTCATGTTCACAGAAATCATTTCAATTAAGATAAACTAACCTAAGGACACACACCCATGCCCGAGAGAGGACTCGAACCTTGGACGGCGAGCAATCGCGCGCTCCGCAGCGAAGCGCCTCAGATCGCTCGGCCACTCCACCATGTCTTTGATTTAGTCTTCGTTTTTCTACCAAACGCACTTCAGTTTGAAATTAACACTATTACTGACGACCATTCCAAAAGGTACACGGTTTTATGTGCCAGCATTAAATATATTACAAGACGAATATCAGTCCAAGTTTCGAATTTACTGCTCCACAAGTTCTTGGTAGCGTAGTGGTTCCAGTATCGCATTTAAATTTCTCGTTTCGTATTCAAATCCAACCCACTTCGATTTTCCTCTCTTTTGTTATCGCGGAAGAACGTGATACTATGAAATAGAATGAAATTATTGACGAAGCAAGTAATCGATTCAAATTTTACAAAAAATAGTTGCAGTCAAATATGCACTTAAAAGGCGTTTTTGAAACAAATCGTCGATGTAATTATCATATGCTGAAATACTGTCTCACTGACGTATCTAAAGTATTTAAAGACAACCAACATATTTGTACTTTCACCAACTACGTTTGAAAAAGTCTTTCAATACAAATCGCAAGCGTGTTATGTCATAAACACCAGTTTCACAAATGTAAACATCAGCTCACTGATCTATGCACAATAATATTTTACATCTTTGCAGTTGCAGAGCATGATACTTAGCAGCGTGTTTAGCTGTATCAAAGTGAGCCCCAAAAATTAAACGTATCAAGTGATCGCCACCTGACTCGGTTCGTTACACGCCAGTATAAGCCACGTTTTTACGCAGTTATCATTGCTTGGGACACGCAAAGTGAAATTTTCTAGACCTTTTATAGATGATTTTGTACTGCGCGTACTGCACAATATTTGTAGATTACTTTCCGAAACAGGAATGGCCAAACACTGTATCACTAATAGTAACAGGAGGAGCACACCATGTGGGTGGACGTTACATGCAACACATGACTCAAAAGAAGCGTTTTAACAGGCTTTAAAATCATATTTGAATTCTGTTTCCCGCTTTTTTTTAGGAATAACGCAATTAACGAGTAAGAAAGCATGTTTGGGGCATAAAATGACACGATGACTGATTTAAGACGATTTCCAGAGAACAGTCAAATACCTTATTGTCTAGTGCATTCAGTTCTTCCAAACCATTCTCTCTCTCTCTCTCTCTCCGTATGTCTCTCTCTCTTCCTTCCCTTCTACCGCATGCAGCTCCTTCTCTTTCCTCTATCTATGATGCAATACCATCCATCCTATACTTCCTTTCATTCTTTCTTCCATCACCTCGTCCTTCCTCCCTCTCGCAGTTTCTTCTTCCTCTCTCTCTCTCTCTCTCTCTCTCTCTCTCTCTCTCTCTCTCTCTCTCTCTCTCTCTCTCTGCCTGCCTTTCCCTTGTCTTAGCTTTGAGAATTAAGGAATTACAACTTAATAACTTACATCGGATTATATGATTAGAAGGCGGCAAGAAGTTACTCATACAGAGAAGTAAACAAGGTAACGAATCCAAGAAGCCACGTTTTTGCTGTCTTTATTATCCGAATGTTTGATTTCCACTGCAGATCAGATCAAAGAAGTAGCTGTTGTGGCATTGTAGTTTACCGTTACACGAGTTTTACTTCTAATAAACCATTTAACCCAACCATCCCTAGAACGGGATTTCGCGAAACGTTAGTATTGTTACGTGTCATTTCTACCATAAAACCGGATCGGTAAACAGGTCAGAAGCTGGTATTATTTTAATATATAGATGTTTACTTATCATTATTGGAGATTTCCTTGCGTGATAGAGAAGGCAACATCAACGTTATAGATTATGAAAGCACCTACTTCCATTTAAAACTCATCGAGATTATATGTACAAATGATTTTTAATTTCAGATTTGTGTAGTTTCCATATATGTTCGTCCTTCTATTTTTCAAGTAATTCTGGGACACCATGATTAATTATTTTTGTTGTTTTATTCTTGAAATAATTTTTATCGAGTTTTATGAGTATGTCGTATGCAAGTGGGAGATGTAATAGCCGGCTGCGGTGGCCGAGGGGACTGCGGCGCGTCAGTCACGGTCTGCACGGTCACTACAGGCGGGGGTTCGAATCCCCCCTCGGGCATGGATATTTGTGCCGTCCTTAGTGTTAGCTAGTTGATAAGTAGTTTTTAAGTTTAGGGACTGATGACCCCGTAGTTAAGTCCTATAAGCTATACAAACATTTGAACATTTTTTGAGATGTAATATATCTTTTTTGACCCACTTTGGAATGATTAACCATGTATCTATTAATCAGATAGTAATTTTCTGTTAATAATTTTGTATAAATGTTTTTGCTTTGCTTTTTTCATACTGTGGAAATTTGTGAATATTTTAAAAAATTTGAAGGTTCGTGGTTTAGGGTTATTATAATGTTAAATTGACACGTAAAAGACTGTATGATGGTGTATAAAAATGAAAGTGCCAGCGCGGCAGGAAAAGGTGGTAAAGCGCGCTAGAACACATTTACGCGCCACCGAACTTTCGAAGCTGAGCAGGAGTTACGATCTTGCATCCCTTGCGGTCGGACACACAGAAAGCAGCAGTGGCTGACTATTTGGTAAACTGGAGAGACAATTACTTCAAAAGTTGCAATACATGCGCCTCAGATCACGTGCTAAGTACGTCGGCAATTTGGTGTCTATTGGTTTATTTGTTTCGATGGTAAGAAGAAGCCAGTTATTCACAATTTACATAGAGCCGATACGTTGTATTGAGTTACCATGGCATTCATCAATCGTCGCTGCATCACAGGCAAAATAGCTTTATCTAGAATTGTATGCAAGCATGGACCTCGCATTTGTGTTTACCTCTCATAATAATAACCAGTATTCAAAAATTAATGTTACCTAAAAATTAATTACCCCAAGACACGTACCAATAGAGTCCTGTCCTGTAAACATACATATCCGAGTGTCCTCTAAGTTTGTTTATGAGAAAATAGTGCTCAGACTTATTAATGTAAATTGCATTGACATTCTTTACTTGCTATTAGAAGACTGAAGAATACAACTTATTAGCATTAGTAGAGAAAATTGATGGCTAACTTAGAGATTGCACAACCTTGTAATTACTGCGCCAGTGGCCGATATCCCAGTGTTTTTAGAAATTTATTTGGTTGCTGTTTGCCTCGGTTGCACAGTGGTAGAGTGCCAGATTGAAACGAGGCTGTCATTTCATTACTCTGATGTCTCATTATGTCAACTTAACGAATGAAATTTGAGTTGAGTCACTTGGGAATGGCTTGCAACACTTTGTGGCAGGTGTTCCAGATTGTAGAAACAGAGATGGCAAAGGTGTACACTTTATTTTATATCTGTCCTGTTATAAGTCACTCTCCTATTTCCCCCATCCTTGTGTGCCGGGGAGTGCGAGTGAAACATAATAATATTTCTTTGGGTGTTGGGAAGATGGGCAATATTGAAATCATTGGTTGTGGCTATATAGTTAGTGGTGGCAAGGACTGCCTAGCAGCAAAGGTTTTCTTTGAGATTTGAAGTAGAGGGTCGATCTGGTAAAGCCAGAGGTTTGCGAAGGCGGTGGAGTGACGGATACTCGGTATCTAGCCAATCAGGACGCTCCGCCCCCGCGAATTTGAAGAGGAGACGGTTCGCCCTGGTGGTGCCTATGGAGAGTAAGAGATCGGTTCCTGGCCTGGTGGAGTGCGGACGTGAGGAGAGGTGTTGCGGAGGTTTTGGTAACGGTTTGGTGAGAATCTTCAGCGATGTTGCTCATGGTGACGCTTTCACCACCGGTTGTTACGGGATGTAATCAATAGGTATCAATTTTAACATTTTTTTGGGATTTCACGTGATAGAATCAGATCGAGATGGTGTGTGCTTTGTCGTGGGTTAAAGTTGCTGCTAAGTCGGTTATTTGTTGCATTATCATGGAGAGTATAAGCTCGTTGAACGGGTTTTTGTAGTTGTTTCGGGTACATATTCATTTTGAGGGTCAATATTCAAATTTACAGTAATTTTCTTTGTAACTAGGCCTTTGCGTGCGAAATGGGTAACTTGTAGTTTGTGAGTCCAGTTGGTGCAACGGTAGTCTTTTATTAGTCATGATTTGTTCCTCGTGTGTTTTAGATTTGTTTAATCTCGGAATTATGACGGTTTTCTTTGTGCAGTGTGATCAGGGTGTACCTTGTGCCACGTGGTGGCCAGTACATAGTAAGTCTGGTAACAGAGGGTCTGTTGCAATTGCTTACCCTGCTCATACAATAGTATTATGGTGATTACGTACAATTTAGTGTTAAGTGGCAGATTTTAGTAAATTTTGTTAGGTTTGCTTTGTAATGATTTTGTGCTATGGTGATACGCCCACGGGTTAGTAATAATGTTGCCAGACGTGATGTATTGAAGTAATCATACCCAAATTCCGTAGAAGTAAGAGTAGATTCAGGGTGGTGGTAATTATTTTAAATTAAATTTCAGTAACTTGGTTTTTTTGTGGGGCCCACACTGATCGCGTGAGTTCACCACTTAGACGGGCATTGTAATGTCCCCTGTCCCCCGTCATGTTCTAGTAGTTATCAGTAGGTCGGTAACGCAAATCGCATTCTCGAGTAATATTTTTGTGTTCGTTCATACCACTTTACTGCCCCTGGATTGCAACGGCCGCTCGGATTCAAATTTGATGGCTCACGTAGTAAATCTTCCTTTGCATGCCTTGTGGGAATGTGTTAGAGAAAACTCCTTGCTTCCATATCCTTGCGAGTGACAAGATTAAACTGTTTCTTCCCGAACTTGCTAGGAGGCCCATTCAGATGATGGCAACAAAAGGTTGCATTTAAATTCTCTTTAATATTAAAAAAATTGCTTTTAAGTTAACATAACGTAGTATTTATCTTAAAGAATTTGTGAATAAATAATGATTTTAATTACACACGCGTGTCGAAGCAATTTCTAAATGTTCATATGACCCTATTCAGCACTAGTAATCCAACTGTTAAAGTATTTGCTGTGGTCTGCAATGGTGCACTGGAGCATAAATATCAGAGTAACGTATCCCTTCCATTTGAGTACGTATATTGGATCCGATTAATTAGTTCAGATGCGTTTGTAATGTTATCCGTAGCGCGGGTCAATCTTATGACTCTTAAATTTCATTAACGTTGTCGGGCGTGCTTACTTCGCACGTGGCGGGAACCCATATGTGTACTCAAACTGGATAAAGCCTGCGTAAACAAGTCATTCCACATACAAACGCGTGGGAGCCATATTGCATTGCAATAGCTTGCAGTAGGCACCTTCAGTGCACACGTTACCGGGCACAGAGGCAGACAGAATGGTAAATACACAGTGCAGACACGAGGATATTTAAAATATAAAACGACGACAGGGTACGTTACAAGATTACAATTCCAAAGGTCGCGGATTCGATCACAGCCAGGTCCTAGGATTTTTATCTGTCACTTTCCACTTCTTTCATCTCTGGCAGTATTGCTCATATGAAAAATACCGAGTAGCACTGTGGTTCAGAACCCACGTTAAACTGTAGGTCCCCCTATAAGTGGCTGGGTAAGTCAGTTCGAAGGTCGGAGGAAGGCAACGGCATACCACCTCCAGACAGGACCATGCCTAGTAAAGCAGTGTTGTGTTCAAATCAATCTTCGGATTGATGACTGCTTCACCTTCATTTAGTTGCTAATTCATAAATTCACAGACTTTTACAATCAAATAGTTTATATCAAGATTTTGTTGAGATTAGTCAAATTGGTAGAGGTTTAGTTTTAGGGCCACCACTTTCACTCTATGAAAAACCAGGAAAAAGACCGAGTTATAGTAGTTAGGATACTGACAATATTTAAAGGTAAACTAAAAACTAAGCTTATAATCTGATGATAGAACTTCTCAACGCTACTTTTGGAACTTCAACTTACAGTAGTACTGCATACTGGCAGACTATAGAACAAAGTTGTTAACTGCGCATTAATTCCAGGATCAAACAGTATTGCACGTAATCAAAAGAACTTGACAGTATTTTGTTAGTAATTTTGCAACATTCAGAAACAGAATCACTTACATTAAGAATCATGCTGCAACAGTCAGTACATTTATCTGCAACTTTTTATGTTGGTGCTTCAGTATAACAACATTAGCCTATTACATGATTATTGTGAGCTGTGTCTTTTAACATCATAGAACACTGCAAGTTTGTTCAACTATAATTTTTTGGTAAATTTTCAGTTTTGCAGTTCCCTGCGTTTTGAGTATTTTATGTTACATGTTTCTCGTTAAATCATTTCTGTTAAAGAAAGTGATCAGTGAATGAAGTATTAATAGTGATCAGTGTAGTAATATGACTGATTTGTGCCTAATTACACTGACGTCCTTAATGTGTTGGAAAGTTACAGTATTTTACTTGGACTCTGTCACTGCAGGATCTGCCTACGTTTTTTTGCTTCTTACCACTTGTGTTATAAAATCTTTAGGTGAAGAAATCAAAAGTCCGATACTATTGTCTGTTAGGATTTTATCGCGGTGTAGAATGGGTGCTGTTGTAGGTTAGTGGCAGTGTAATACTAGACTGTTGATCGCTGTTACTCATTTGCAGCTGTATACTAGTCTGTAATAGAAGCCTGTGAATCCCGACTAAAAGTCCCAATTTTCCTAAATCACTCAATGCAAATGCCAAGATGGTTCATCCTTAAGAGCACAGATAATTTCCCTCACCATCCTTAACAATACAATCTGAGATTGTTCTCAAATACAATGACGACGTCGTCGACAGAATATTAAATCCTAATCTTCTTTTTCTGATTTCATAAACTTCGTGTGATACTCAAACAAGTCGATGAATAGTTGTATAGGTTGACCAGTTTGTTTACGCAGGGTCTACCTTATTAAGATTTTATGATAGGTTTTAAAACGAAATGTTTAACAGTTTAAAAATTACACTTCAATAATAATCGCTGCAATGTTCTAACAGCCTAGGGACGTCGTCAAAATTAAACAAAGAAATACGAACAAACTATGCCATTTGCGAGATACTATATAAAAATTCCATCGCACCCACGTTGAGGGAAACGTCTTCCTCTATATTTCGTTTGCTTCTTGTTACTCAGATTGTGAAAATTCCAAAGCTAATTCATCAGATGCTTTTAATTTTTATATACAACACATCACCAGTAGTTGCACTGTAATCGTTACGTGATTTTTATAATATGAATTACACATCGCAGACATCATCTCGGCGAAATATTGTTCCTCGTTTCATATTCTCATCAAAAATGCTTTTCCTTTCACTTAGAAGCTGGAGTCGAACGAACACTGAAATTTTTAGACGCTTACTTTTCCGCAGATGGTAAGCCCTATTTTTCAGTCATTGGGAAAGATTTATTTGCACGGTTTGTCTGATTTAAAACTATATGCTCGCAACTCTTGCAATCTGTTTGTGCAGATCGCGTTTTGTAACCAGTGCAATGGTATCTTTACATTTGTTCGTTTCTGTGTTACACGTGTTGCCAATGAAATAATTCATAAGGGAAACGGTATTTATGTATATAAAATTTAAATGTATCATGCTCAAAATATTAATAACATCTGGTGATGCTAGAATAGGAAGTCGCTTCGGACGAAGCCGCTCAAATAATTTCGCAGACACTTCATTTATTATGTTCGTTTAACACACAGCGCATCGTAGCTACGCTATCGAGACAGCTTATAGTTCAAGAAATGCTGTCAATACTTACTGCTGTATGGTAGGTATATCTCTTACAAGGAGATAACGCCTAATCGTCATCGCCGAATTCATCCAAATTTACGGTACATGTAGGGCGTGGTGAGATATGAAAGTGCAACAAGTGGAAACTCCAGATGGCCAAACGTTAGGAAATAAAAGGAATTTTGATTCTGATCTATCAACATATGCATCTTAGCAATTGGCGCTGAGAGGGTCTGTTTAGAAAACAGTGTTTGGCTCAGCGGTAAGAGATTGGATTTTTTTTTTATTGAAAGGTTCGCGGGTTCGATTCCGCGAATATTTTTTTGCAGCTTGGCGATGCGTAGACTACTGACTTCACAATTAACCGCAACATAATATATGCTATTTTGTATTTATATGTGCACAACATCACCATGGGACGTCATTATTTAAAACGTCCCGAAGTACGCCTTAACTACAGTCCCTTTTTAAAAGTTTATTGTTCCGAATTTCACCCAATGCCCTTTATTATTTGCTTATATAAATTAATAAAATAACCTATATGATGTTGCGGTTAATTGTGATATCACTCTACATCTCCGCAAACCACTGTGAAGTGCATGGCAGAAGGTACGTCCCACTGTACCAGTTATTAGGGTTTTGTCCCATTCCAGTCACGTATTGAGCGTGGGAAGAATGATTGTTTAAATGCCTCCCTGCGTACTGTAATTAATCTAATCTTATCCTCACGATCCCTACGGGAACAATATGTAGATGTTCGGATTGCCATGGAGCAGAAAAAATATGCCACCGGTTGGCGGTTGGAGTTGAACCCGGGACCATCTCAATACGAATCCGATCTTTTCCTGCTGAGCCAAACAACGCTTCCTAAGAACGCCGTCAAAGAGACAGTTGATATAATGGATATGGTGATAGATCCGTATCAAACTTCCTCTTATTTCCTAAACGCTTGGCCATCTGGAGTTCCCACTTGGGGCACTTTGGTGTCTCAGCACGCCCTACATGTACCATACATTTGGACGAATTCGGCGATGACGAGATGGAGCCCTCTCGTTGTTAGTCAACACGGTGGCAGACTGCGAGCCGCGGCTTCGAAGCCGCGATCTCCGAACTTGCTAAGTCAGCGCGAGTAACACAGACGGCGATCAAACGTTTTCTGTCTGTCGCCAGTCTAATGGAGAATTGGCAACAGTGAGTGATTGTAATTAAGGAGTGACATTAAGTTATTAATTCTTGTTTTATAGTCTAGGGAAGTCTTTCTACGCGAAAATTGCAACCAATCTCTCTTTAAAGTTTCGATTAATGTGGTCTAGCCACTACTGGGGCAGTAAGGATGAAGCAATTATTCAGTTTTTTCGCTGGCTCTGGTACAGCGTATTTGCATGAGAAATGAAGTGCGTTCGGCCTGTGAATCCATTCTTGCCGAGGGTAAATGTTTTAGCCATTCTGTCATAGAGCTACAAATATACAGATTGAAAATAAATAGGTAATTGTTAAGAAAATTGATTTTAGGTCATTTGACACTTATTATCTTTGAACTTGAGACGTTGAAAATATGTTGCTAGAATGAGATACTGATTGGGATGTTCTTTGGGGTATTCTACCCTCGTAGGACCATATAGTTAGATCGTTTCGTTTCGGAGAAACGAGACTGCGGGCTCCTCTAAGTCTCCACCAAGGGCACAAATATAGATTAGAGTCTTGGTCCAGCAGAGAGAAATGTATGATTTCATTTGAAGCTCTAAACAGAACACTCTGGACTACTAGTGAAAGATAATTTTAATATATCTTCATGAACTATCAATAACAACGATAGATACTGTTATTTCTAGTCGAACGCGCAAGCATCCTAATGCATGTTGAGTTAATATTTGCGATTTAACGTCTATTCGTACAAAAAGGGATCTATAGGTTCTGGGTTCGATTCCCGATCAGGGATAAAGTAATTACTTATCGCTGCTTTATGCTTAGTTAGATATGACTATCTTCGTCATGATTTAGTGTCGATAAGATACGAATATTTTGCTTGGTTAGTAATGACTTCAGGTGATGGGTTTGACTTCAGAAACAGAACAATATAGTTCGTTATATCATTCCAAGTTCAAAAATGAGTACAAATATTTGCTCAGTCATAGTACCGATAAATTGTTGGTGATACGAAGTTAATATTGAACTTTCCATACCGCGTTTGCTGCTGTTAATCGAATTTTTATTATCTGCTTAGTTCAACAAGCCGTTAACACAATACAGTTCAGGATAAAAAGTACTTCGAATTGATATGGAACTTTGCGAATTCCATAACAGTCGTAGAATCTATTGTTCATAATAATTTTAAATGTTGTCCAGGGATTAATGAGTGTTTTATGAACAGTTTTCGTTATTTTGCACGAATCGCATAGAGTACCCGCAACACAGGTACGTATTTGGGATGCATGCACATAAGGCGGAAAGCAGTTCAGGTCATCAGGATATTTTTGTACATGAGAGGACATTTATTGGTTTTTAATGTTGGTCAGTTTCCTTCTTATATCTGTGTCCATCGTCTTCTGCCGTACTCTTCCCCCAAATTCTGTTTCGTTTTCATGTAGCTCCGTTCTTATAACGCCATATCTCGTGAACTATGTGTCCTGCGATAATTTTCCAATCTCACAGAGTATAATATTAGAAAGTTGCCTGCGAAATGTGTTGTGAATAGAGTTGGTAGTAAAGTCGTAATAAATTTCTAATGGGTGATCAGGCGGTTTCTCGTGAATCTCATTCTTTATGACCTCATATTCCATCACCTATGTGTCGAAGTATGATTTAATATAGGAGGTACATTCCGTGGTATGCATGTAAAAATTTAAAATGATGTATAAAGTTTATTGCAAGTTGCTAAGTGCCCTCATTCTCAAATTGTGGATTTACAACGATTCTAGTTGTTTATGACGTCATAGCTCCTGAACGAAGTGTCATAGGTGCTTGTTATCAATATAGAGATTATTTCCTGACGGTAAAGAAGATTTGTATCCCGTTTGGACGACATCGGTCCAGCAGGTTAGGAGGAGACGTGGAAAACACATACACACGCACATATAGCTTTTTTATAAGTCAGTGTGAAAACCATGAAAGTACCAACTTTTAGCCAGGAATAGTCAACTGTTGGTGCCGGCCGCGGTGGCCGAGGAGACTGAGGCGCTCCAGTCACGGTCTGCACGGCCACTACGGTTTTCACATTCCACTTCGTGAATATTCCAGTCCCGTCTGAGATTGTTACGCGATTCACAAAAATATAGAATAACTTTCGGACATTGTAATATCCATAATACTCTATGCAGACAGTTTGGGATATCAGGGGGTTAGGGGGTGGTGCGAGGAAAGGCATCCAGTGGCTTTTTTAATGAACCACGCCAAATCAATAGTTTTAAAAGCTTTACGAAATCAAGGAGAAAATGAAGCCTCTGTTAGTCTGTGAAACATGCCGTACATCGTGTTCAGTTTCCATTGGTTAACCTGATACAGCTGCTTGCAGTAATACATTTTTCAGAGCGTGTTGGTACTGCAGTTGTTATTGGATATTTCGATGGTGGTTTTTGTTGTGAAGTGGCGGTTTAGTTTGTGTAATTGTATTTTTAAATGTGATTACGTTTTGTTGTCCAGTCCTGTTGTGTCTTTTATGAATGCTGCAAGTGTTTGCAAAGGCAGAGTATGTCGATACGATATTTATGAGCGAGTTTTATAAAGAGAAACGTTACAGATTGTACAAAAGACGGAGGACGATTTTTTTTAACCTCGGAGTAAAGAACTGTAATGTTCACTCTTGTTTTAATTAGACTGTGTGAGGTTGGTGCAGTGCTTAGCAGTCACACGCACATCAAGTAAGTTCTGCGTAACTCCGATATATCTTGCAGGTGTGTTGCTACTTTGTCATTTCCCGTACCTTTTGGAAAGTCACCCTTCACATTCATTACAAACATACACACAGTTACTATGAGTGCTACACTCGAATGAATTGCAGCATTACAGATGAACGTAATTCACTAGTAGATGCGGATTTGAGACATCTTCGAACAGTAGAATAATCATTCATTATGCCATGACGCACATTGGTGACCACATTAGGTTTGTCAGCCAGGGCACTAGCTAATGTGTGCATGGTGCAGACATGGAATCGATTCCAGCCATTATCTATTGTTAAGTACTGACACGGTAAACAGAATCGGCGTTCGACAGGTGCACAGCATGATTGGTATATACGACTTTTGAGTCAAAGGATCCGTAGGTGGAAATTTCTAGAACTCGGTAAGATGTTAGAAGGGGAAACAGGACGGCAAGTATCACGCCTGTTAGGAGACCAGTGTGTGCGTGCATTATCTTGCACCAGGGTGCAGGGGAGCCCACAGAAAGTCTGTGTCGCATCGTCGATGTCTGCCGAAGCAAGACTAGAGATGACCTGAAAAATATCCAACGATCTTCAACCCCGTGATGCCAGGAGTTACGTTAGTGTGCCTCTGCACGGTATTGGCAGAATGTGGCCTCTGTCCTCGATGCTGCCAATGCCTAACACGTTGGCCATCACAGGTTATTGAATAAGTGGGGCTCATCACTAAACATGAGGCGACGCCATTCGTCTTCTGCCCATGTCTCTCGGAAACGGCACGACTGTAAACGTGTGCGTTGGCGTTATGGTGACAATGGCAACGGATAAATGTGTCAAAAAGTACGAGCCCATTCTTCAGATACGAATCGCCGAGACGCTGTGTGGGGACTCACGGGAAGCCGAAATGTCTCCACTACATGTTCATGGAGGGCGGGTAGCGAGGTTATGGTATGCCGCATTGCTCGGCGCATCGTACGACAGTCCTCCCTCGGAGTGGTGTTTCTTGGTCGATCCGAACCTGCACGGCGTGACAGGGGAGCCCATCGGGCCACTGTGACACTTGAGTGATCCAAATGCCTGGAAATTGGACAATACGACTGTCCTGTCCGCCTACTATAGCTGCAACACTCACGACATGAAGGCGTCGCGGGTTGTCAGGCTGCTAGGCGAACATTCCGCGGGACTACACGAGTTCGCAGGCGGCGCTAGCCGCTCTTCCAGAGGGTGCAGAAAGCAGGGGTCTACTCCCGTCGCCGTACATGTGATCGGGAAGTAGGGCAGACAGATATCCTCCCGCGTGCGTACTTAAGGTCGCGCACAGCCTACCCTCAGTCGGACACCAGCCAAGGGACCTGTAACTTCTCCGCCGCCCAACCACTCCGCCAAGGTCTCCGCAGCACCGCCGCCGACTGTGGGAACGGAAGAGCTACAGATCCTCCTCACTGACGTCCGAGATTGGTGAACTTGAATGTTACAACTACTGTAACTGAAAACCAGTGGACATTTAGTTTTGTGGATATTTTGTTCTGGTGAAGCATTGTCATACAGTCAGAGAAGTACCGACTTTTTTGTTGTGTTCTAATAAACTGCAGTGAAGGAAAAAAACGAGTGAAATCACTACAGTAGATTCTTCAACGACAACCCAACCTCAGGCGGCAGGCGGTTGAGCCATGAGGCGTCTGTCAAAAACATTCAGTTGGTGAACGCGCCTGCGAGGCACGGCACGCGCTTCGTAAGCGTCTTGCTTCATTGTTTGACATCAGGAATATAGTCCGGTGGGTGTTCTACACATTACAGACAAGACCTCAAGAGTGTAATAATAACTAGGGAACCCAGCAATGAGCTAGATATGCGTGCCGATTGCTATCGAAGGTCTACCGGTTATATAGAAGTAATAAACAGGATACGCGCCACACGATTAGCCCATAAACAGTATTATATACAAGAAAATTAAAAGAAAAAAAAAGTTCTTGGGTGAGGACTGCGATTCCACTGCCTGGAGCGCAGCGTGTTGTTCTGTGGCAGCTGAGTCATAGCACTATTTTTCAAAACAGATTTTACGTGAAGTTAGCTTGTTTCACATACAAATCTAATTATTGTTGATATTGGTTGACTTTTTTTTTTTTGTTTTTTTTTTTTTTTGTAAAAAGAAATGTGTACTACTTTTCTCTTATGATTGGTAATACCACCATGTACTAGACTTTCGTAGGGTATCCAAGCTACTTTTAATGTTTGATCGTGAATACGTATACATTGTATTTCCTGAATTTTATTGTTCCAAAGGGACGATTTTGGTTTTATTCTGGGAAACATAGTTTAATTTAATAAAAAGAAAATTTGTTTTTTGTCTTACTATGTACTGTAAAATCTTTTCACTATTCTATTCGTGATCGGTTAAGAAGCGCCAAGTTCCGCATTGGAATTCTTTAATTCACACTTATGTAACAACAACCCTAGAATACACTTAACTATTTTTTTTAGGGCGCACAACTTCTCAGGTCATTAGCGCCCAGATTGGAACAGGGATTCGCTAGATCTCGAAAAAAATAATAACTGCCAGAAAACGAATTTCTTTGAATGTGTGTGCCATATGTCAGTGTTTTTCATCTTCTGAACTATGTACAGTGGTTTATGTATTTTATGTTGTTTTATGCTTGTTTGTACAAGATTCTTGTGCTCATGATAGTGGTTGATGATGTTAGTTGGTGTTTTAGGGCGCTCACTCATGAATGTGTGTTTGACAGTTAACAGATTATCTAATTATGGGTCACTCCCGAAACGGGTAATAAATTGGTTATACTAATATAACATACAACGACCAGTCAAAATGGCTTTTGTATAGTGTGTTAATCAGAATGGTCACGCGCTCCTGTACGATATTAGGTCGTTTCTGATAGTTAATAGATTTAGAAATTGCTTTCAATAGATTGAGTACCTTTGACCGTTGCATTGAATATTCAGCGAATATAAGATGGTCTGAACTGCTAATGACTTTGAGACCATTTCCTCAATTCTGGGTCCTTAGAGTTCCCTGCTACTTCCTGTGAGGTGTAAGCTACATTAACACCATGCGTTTTATTGAGAAGGAAATCCGCGTCCACACTTACAAAATCTTCAATATCTTAGTTATAATTTGGCATTACAGTCTAATAGTTCAATAATAGAATACAGATCGCGTTATTAAGTCATGCACCAAAACTTTGTAAAAGAAGTTCATTATTCCAGCGAGTTGATTTATCAGTCTACGTTTGTGTTTTTCGTCTACTTTAGTTTTCACCTGTATATTTACATATATATCTACATATTTATTCTGCAAATAACATTTATGTGTCTGGCGGTTTTCACCTGTGAATTGGCTGAAGAGCGAATTGAACCAACCGCTGACAGCTCCCTTCACCCATATGGATCGAGGCGTTATTACATCAAAATAAAGGAAAAAATGTCTGTACAGGAAAACGATATCAAAATATTAAGATATTTCATCGTAAAATCCAGGGAATCAGTGTGATTAGGTAGTCAGGTTAGAGACTATTTGTTGTTAGCAGCTTCAAACACTTATTTCACTGAAAGTTATGTTTTCCTTTGTAGAGTTCTGAATTATCGTATTTATTATTGTTATTAAGCAGCCTTAGTCATCAGTCTTCTGGCTTGAAGGTAACATCCTGAACACGCAGAGGAGCCCAAACAGAATGGGCGTAGCGGGAGGTTTAGTGGAGATATGAAGAATCGCACAGAATGGCGCGCGTGCCCCGTCTGCGCCGGATATTATTTGGAGTTATGTGCTCCGAATATAGCCGCCACCTGCCCCCGCTATCAACTCGTGCTGTCGCAGCTGCAGGGATGCGCACTTTATGAAGCTACGTGGCCTACATATACACAGCCAGCAACCCGTCACACACTGCCGGTAAAAGCCTGAACTTTTATAGCGTGATTTAGGCAGGTGTTATTTCAATGGTACACCCTGATGGACGACTGTACGCTATATATAACAGTGAATTTTATTCCGTGACTGGTGAATTTTAAAGACACGCGCAACAAACGGCGCGACAAACTTCTCAGGAGTAATCTAATACCATATTCCTTCTAGCATACAGTGTAAACAATCATATTTCGAAAGGAAAGGTAGCACGTAATAGAACTTCTATGGACTGTTGAAGAATGATATGAAAACGCTTTCTCACTTTGAAAATTAATAATTGTCCTGCGCGAAATTTTCACTCTGCAGCAGAATGTGCACTGATATGAAACCTGCTGGCTGATTAAAACCATGAACTAAACCGGAATTCTACCATGGGATCCTTTGGCCCTTAGGTTCTAGGCCCGCTCCAGTAGACAGTTCGAATCTATCACGGGTTTTAAAAGATTTTTTTTGTAATCGATAATAAATCATTTTGTGAGGGTATTCGAAACTGAATGGCCGCCACATAGGGGCCATGTAAGAAAGATGGGTGATTAGGGTTTAATGTCTAGTCGACATCGTGGTCATTCGAAACGGAGCACATGCTCGGATAGTCAGGGATGGGAAAGGAAATCGTTCCTATGAAGGAATAGACGCGGAATTTGTCTGGAGTTATTTGGGAAATAATGAAAAAACGTAAATCAGAAGGCTGGAGGTGGGTTTGAACCACCATCCTCCAGAATGCGAGCCCCCGCAGTTCTTTCGCGAGTACGTGCGTGGCGAGCACAGGGCCACGAGCTAATGCAGTCTTCCTTCCTACTTTACTTTCCGGACTGCATTTCCTTTCCCCTCCCCTCCTTTCCTATCCTCACTCCTTCCCCTCCCCACCGGGGGACTGATAACCTCAGTAGTTTAGTCCCCCTATCCCAAACAAACAACCCAACCCAGAATGCGAGTCCAAAGTGTTACCTCTGCGTCGTCTCGCTCGGTGGAGACCATAAAATGATTTCATTCGAAAGTGTGTTAAGACATGTATCCAACTGGGAGACGAGACTATCAGTTCCTGTTTCGTAGAACGCGATCGACCGCACCCAGTCGTGAACATCGTCGTCCCATTGAGTAAGACGCCTACGTAAATCTTTATTGAGGGCACCAAAATGTAAATATCATTTAGGGGACGTGGGCGTCATCGTCCAACAGCACGATTCCTTTCGACGGCATTCTTTGACGTGCCTCACAGCTTCTGCACAATGTCTTTATAGCGCTGTGCACTGATTGTGCTTCTACTCGTCCTGTTGATGATCTCGACGAGCGGGCAGAACCTTCAGTTCAATGAGAAGGTCGTTATCATATTGCCGTAAGTTTTTGTGAACTGCTTTAGATTTTGTTGGCTGGGGGAAAGGGGGCGGTATTTCCATTTCAGAGCTCGTGCTTTGCCCTAGTGCTGGTAACACGTTATCCTTCCCTCTAACGATAAGGGACAGAAGCGTTACATTATACCTCTCGTCCCTACACTGCCAATTTTACGAAGGTCACACTTCAGTCAGTTGGTTCGAAAACACAGAAACAGAGTTGGTACTTTCGGGACGCGGATTCAGTTGGACGAGGAGGTGCAAACCTGGCTGCGGTTGCGACCGGCGGCGCTCTGAGCTGCACGAGTTGTTCCTCTCGCCTGACAGTCGGATTCTTGGCGTTGCAGTTTTCAGTTGTTGTAAAGAATATTTCCAGATATTTAAACGGAGAAAACGCAGCTACAATAGATGGCGACATGTAGCGAATTTGTAAATAAAAACATTAAAAAAATAGCAGGGAAACAAACAAAAGAGCCAACCAACCAACTTCAGTGACCCTGGAGTATAAGTGACGTAAGCGCACCAACATAATACCAAACGAGATGCTCTTCTATGTCCTCAGTCAGCCCCACATCTGAGGATCACACACTAGGCAGCAATACTCCAAAATAAGGAGGAGAACTGTAGGTTAGGCAGTTCATTAGTAGATCTGTTATATCTTTTAAGTGTTCTGCTAATGAAACGTAACCTTAGGTTCGCCTTCCCCACAGTAGTTACTATGTGTTCTTTCCAAAGTACGTTGTTCGTAACTGTAATTCCTAGGTCTTTAGTTGGATTTACGACCTTTATATGTAACTGATTTATCGTGTAAATGACGTTTAACAGATTTTTTTTAGTTCTCGTCTTGACAGCTTCACACTTTTCGTTATTTATGGTCAAGTGCTAATTTTCACACCATCTAGGTATGTTATTTTGCAGTTTATTGATCTTATGGTGACTTCAAAAACTGATAAATGATTTCATCATTCACAAGGAGTATAAGAGAGCTGCTCAATTGTCTCCTAAATCTTTGTAAAGACATGGAACAGTAGGGCCTTACAACACTTCTATGGGGACGCCAGATATCACTTGTATTGTACTGGATGACTTTCCGTCAGTTACTACCAACTTGGTCCTTTCTAACAGGAGCCGTACGGGGATGGTCGCGCCGTCTAAGGCGCAGTGCCATGGATTGCGCGGCCACCCCCACCGGAGTTTCGAGCCCACCCTCGGGCATGGGTGTGCATCTTGTCCTAAGTGTTAGTTTAAAGTAGTGTGTAAATCTCCGGACCGATGATCATAGCAGGTTGGTCCCTTAGTTACGCCAACTTCGAACTTGAACTTGCCGTCAGGATATCACAAATCACGCAACTGAGATGATATTCCACATGCACGCAATTTGATTAGAAGCCGCGCATGGCGCACAGTGCTAGAACTCTTCCAGATACATAGAAATATGGAACCGATCTGAAATACAACAATTCACCACTTCATGTGAGTAAAGAGCTAGCTGTGTTTCACAAGAACGATGCTTCTTGAATCCGTGCTGACTATAGCTCAACTGATCGTTATCTCCGAGGTTCAAACAAATAATTTGTTCCAATATCATGCTGAAAAACGACGTCAATTATATGAGCTTTTAATTTTGCTGATCACTCCTATTGCCTTTATTGAAATTTGGAGTAATCTGTACAACCTTCCCGTTTTTGGTGCCGATACTTCGCTGAGACAGCGGTTGTATATGATAGTTATGGAGCTATTTAATCAACATACCGTGAAATGAAGCAAACTCTAATACAATAGGGACCGAAAGACTTGCTGTTGTTAACATATTTATGTTGCGTTGCTATTCATAGGATATCTACATCCAAATTACGCATGCTGGTAGTTGTCGTTGAATCGAATTCTAAAGTATTTATTTCGTCTTTTTTGGTGAAGGAATTTCGAAAATCTGTGATTAGCAACTCTGCTTTCGCAGTTCTGTCATCGGGAACATAATAATTGGCATCGCGTAGAGAAGGCATTGGTTGTGATTTGCTGCGATTGTACTTTACATGTGACCAGTATTTCTGTTAATTTTCAACCTCAAAAGACTATTCATGGCTAGTGCCTTCGCTGCAAGTGACTATGATGGAAGGTAGGAATATAAGGATTTAACGTCCCATCGACGGCGTGGTCATTAGAGATGGAACAAACACTTGGATTGTTTCTTTACGGATGCGGAAGAAAATCGACCTAGCCCTTTGAAAAGAAACCATCCTTACACTTGTTAGGAACAATTATGGAGATCACGGAATACATAAATCTCGATTGCCGGATGCGAATTTTCACCGCCGAACGTCCCAACGCGTGTCCAGTGCGCTACCCACTACTACATCTCACTCCGTGCGATGACGAAACTAAACAAAATTCTGCTGCTACAATAAAATGGGAATTGTTTAACGACAGACTCAAATCGTTTTCTGCATTGCTGTTATCATAAAAATCTGTGAATATATTGCCGCTAGTCCGTTCCTAGCAGATAATCCTTTTAATATACGCGAGGCGGAATAGGAAAGTGCTACAAAATGGATAATAACCAAGTTGTGCAGAACTGGGTGGGCCACCGGAGTGTCAGATGAGGCTGGAACGTCTCGGCCTCGGCACTCCTCGGAAGTACTCGCGACATTTCGTGTTGCAATGGCATGCAGCTCTATGTCTTCAGGCTTGTGATACGATGTTTCCCAAGTGCCATAGCCCGTTTCTCTACGCCTCGCGTAATGAGGAAAATAAAAAATTTGCAAAATTCACTTCAGTTTTGGAATAAATACAGGAACTGTTTTCAAATCTTTTCAAAAAAATGTTCAAATGTTTGTAGAGCTTATGGGACGTAACTACGGGGTCATCAGACCCTAAACTTACAAACTACTTACGAACTAGCTAATACTAAAGACGGCACAAATATCCTTGCCCTAGGGGGATTCGAACCCCCGACCGTAGTGGCCGTGCAGACCGTGACTGGAGCGCCGCAGACGGCTCGGCCACTGCGGCCAGCAAATCTTTTCATGATACTGCGCCGGCCGCGGTGGCCGAGGGGACTGAGGCGCTCCAGTCATGGTCTGCACGGATACTACGGTCGGGGGTTCGAAACCCCCGTCGGATATGGATATTTGTGCCGTCCTTAGTATTAGATAGTTCATAAATAGTTTGTAAGTTTAGGGACTGATGACCCCGTAGTTAAATCCCATAAGCTATACAAACATTTGAATATTTTTGAACATGATACTGCCAATGTCGCATCTCTTTTTCATACGTTTTGAAGACCAACTGCTGTATAAATTGAAAGTGCCCTCGTCCATTTGCACATGATACATATTTACAATGTAATTCCCTACTGAAAGAGAAATTATAATACGTTAAAACTGTCCAGAAGCCTTACAAAGGATTTCCTCGAGAAGAGTTTCCACGTCTTCATAATCTGACTGACAAAGTTGTATCTTTGTTTGTGTCAATTTATATGCGCGTGAAAATTATTTTTCAGTAATGAATGTAAGTATCTCACGATTACGGGGCAGCCTGAGTGATAATAATCTGATTAAATGCCTCCACCTCCCAATGTTCCAACTGTTTGTACCAGACACAAAATATATTACTACTTCAGCAAAGCAAACGTAATTGATTTTTTTCTTATATACTTTGTTAAGTACTCTAATCATGATACTGTCGGTAGAGAATTGGTTGGTAGTAATTTTTTTTTCATATGATGGCGTTATAATTTATTCTACCCCTAACCTCATTCTATAGAAACTACATTAGGTATTGTTTTCTATTTCTATACTTCAGTTAAATTGTCAGACTTTTACATTGAACAACATGGCTCACACAATATTATTAGTGTAATTCAGTTCCAAAACAAACTTGACTATATTTATGCTAATAGTCGGTGACTGTATAATACTGCTCTTTACGATCTATCACATTATCTTTTGAATTTCTTAATACGGCATACTATGAAACCTAGCAGTCTGGAAGGCAGGCTTGTGTTCCATACGCGGCGGTCCTGCTGTGTATGCGGCGACTGTATGTTATTCCCGCTGAGAGAGCACAGCGGCGTGGTGGGGCAGGGAGGAGGGATGCGGTGGTCGCCCTGAGACCTCCGCGGCAACAGGTGGCGGCAGCTTAGCAGCTGCCAGTATTAAATTACCCTCTTATGAGATTTCCTCTTTAGGAATCAGCATGGGTTACCAAAGCAACCAAGGCGGTAATCACAGATCGTTCTATTCGACCCAGAAACCAACAGGCATCAGAGGTTTCTAATGTTGTGACTATTTCTCAATCGAACTTAACGATGAACGTAGTTCCGTGACTGGTAGATGTTAGCGTATTGCATTCCATTTACCTCATGTTCGTTTGAACATGCCATGCTTCAAATATACGACCGTTTAATCTGTGAAAGGGGCAAATCTATTCTCCGCTTTTCATGGTTTAAAAACACATGAAGGTACATAAGGCTACACCACATCGTGAGATGAACAAACAAGATTTTACATTCCTTGAGAAAGAAAAGGAAACTGTTACTCAATATACGTGATTTATTTATTTATTTTTATATTTCAGATATGAGGGAGAAAGTAAGCAGCATGCAAATCAATCTTTTACACTCGTGGTAATGTGAAACCTTGGCTTCTCAATACACTATTATAATTTTTATTTTTCTGTATATGCTTGAAATTTTTCAAGCTAGAAGGCGTTCTAAATTATTATTTGATGAGAACATAAATGCCAATATCGCTTGTTGAGTATTTTATTTTAGATAACCGGTTTCAACAAACTTAGTTATCATCTTCAGATCTGCAACCGTTAATAAATATTTTTGGACAATGACTGTTATATAATTATTACATTTCATTTCAAAAATATACAGGGTGAATCACTTAACACTTGCACCGCAAATATTGCGGAAACGGAAAATGCGATTGGTGTGCGGTTTTCACAGAATGGATTGGAAGTCAGGGGCTCGTACTTTTAGCCAACAAACAGATTGAAATATTGCTTAGAAAATGTATTTCTTTATGCAAACATACAGTTTTTTTAAACGGAACAATGGTCGTTTGTATCATGCACTGGAAGTTTTGACACCAGGTGTGTACAAAGAATTTTGAATGACATTTTTATCACGTTTAGTTTGGAAGCTATAGCCGTTCAAAGTTTCGGGGGCGGAGGCTGCGATAGTGTAGCCTACTGGCCGAGTGGCTAGCCCCTGGGGCACGGTGCACTGTCTCATGACCACCAGCCAGTCAGCTACGCTGTCGTAGCATTCGCCACCAAAACTTTGAATGGTTGTAGCTGCCAAACTAAACGTGATAAAAATGGCATTCAATACTCATTGTACACAGTTTGTGTCAAAAATTCATGATAAAAACAACCATTGTTCCATTTGAAAAATTGTATGTTTGTAAAAGTACCTAGAAACTGTATTTTTTAATGCAATCTGTTTATTGGCTAACAATACGAGTTCTTGACCTGTGAAAACCGCACATCAATCGCACGTTCCTTTTCTGCAATATTTGCGGTGCAAGTGTTTGGTGATTCACCCAAGGCGAAAATATAAACGTACTTTCCTTGCCTCCACATTATAAACAATTCCACCTCATATGACATAACGCTTTATGTCTATGTTATAAACGTCACCTACATATTTTGAATGTACTGTGTTAAGCATATATGAACTAGATGTGTCGTAATTTAAAATCATATGCCATAGCTTGTCACTTTTAACAACAATCACAAAACTCATCTCGAGGGTTGTAGCTTATTGCATCCCAGACCATAAGTCACGGGATGGGGTCAGTGTGTCTTGGACTAATCCACTCTAGGGGGCAGCGCTCGTCAAATGCACAAACGTCAATCACTTGCATGCTAGGAGAACTCGCCACAACATCTTCTAAGTGATCTTCTGACGTCTGCAATCGAGCCATGCCCTTCGATGCTATGACTTCAATGTAAGAGTGAATAGGCGACTGCGTGCCCGCAGTTACACTGCTGGTGACCGGTTCGCCACAGTTCGCGTTGACACTTCGGGGCTCACAAATCCTCTTACCTGTGCTGTGGGAAAAGCCACTGCTGCCCACACGACAGGTCTGTGGATGTCTATGCCTCCTGAACGTCTAAAAACTCAGCTATAGGTGTGAGAATGTTCACGGGACCACCCAGGATCATTGCAAAACTGTCGCAGCACTTCAACGTGAGTGGCAGTTCTATCCCAGCACTCAGTAGGCCACAAATTTACCCATTTCATAGTCCTCAGCTGGCTGTGAGAAGCACGTGTGCATCTCCGTGAAATGGAGACTGTTTTCTTCAAACGTTGATATCACACGGAGCTTTATGACTGCAAACATTCCTTCTTAAAGGTTACGGACAGATGGTGCCCTGGCAATTATATCACTACTCTATCTGTTGGCGGACTACGTTGAAACCATTATAGTATATCTACTATAATACAAATTGTACATGTCGTCATAGGGTCGAAATTGACATCGTATGTCCTATTTCCGGAAGACTTACAATATAATATTGGAATTTGCATGAGGCTTATCGCAGATGATGCTGTAGCATATCAATAAGTAGCAACAATAGAAAATTACAGACGATCTGTAGCGTATCTATGTTTGGTGCAGGGAGTGGAAATTGACCCTTAATATAAACAAATGCAACGAATTGTGAAAACCAATAAAGAAAGAGTCCTTTTGATCACTAAATTGCCTAATAATCTCTGGGGACAGCAACTTCAATATATTTTATGAGAGCAAGCGGAGCGACCAGAAAAAACAAATCGCGGGTCAGGCAGATGATGATTTTGTGTGGCCGTTAGGCACAGTTGGGGTCGTGTCCGGCCTGCCTGGCGCAAGTCTTTACCTGACGCCACGTGGGCGACTTGCGTGTCGATGATGATGAGAACAACACAACATGCAGTCCCCGAGTGAGGACAATCTCCTACCCGGCCGGGAATCGAATCCGCCCCCACCCCCCTGCGTGGAAATCTAGCACGCTGACCACTGGACTAGAGAGGCGGATACTAAGGCAGTCGCCAGACTGACAAGCTGACCACATGGGTATTGGATTTTAGATTTTTTTAGTGTTCATGATACGTGAAGTTCAGAACTTAAATAAAAATCACCCAAAGCCATCTGACGCAACTCTGAAAAGTTCTCGAGAAAATCGACAATGAAGTTTCGCGAAGTACACGTAAGTACCAATAATTAAAATAGTCCTAACATTTATCGGTGTAGCTCAGGTGGCGCCGGGCGCCATGGCTCAGCGCGCCCGGTTAGGGGTCTAAGCGCCCTCTGTAATAAAAAGCTGAGCCAAATATTCAACCAACACCCAAGAACGAAGAGAACTAAAGACCCCAAAGCATAGATCTATCACAACCATAGAGTCGGTGGATCGAATCCCACTGTGACAGATCTTTTTTTAGTTTTAGAATTCAGTTATATAAAACTTTTTGGGATCTGTAATTCCACGCGTTGTGTCAGTTTTTATTTATGTGTATGTAGATGAGATGAAAACCTTGTCGTCACGTAAAACCATGGTTAATTAGGTTAACTGCTTAGAAAGCCATTAGTAGCTACGGAGATGACTTTCCAGAAGCAGTCGATGTAGTTCCATCTTATTCTGGAATTGGAACTGCGGCTGATTTATTTTTAAATCCAAATAATAAATGTATTTACCAACAGCCGTGAAGTTTGTTGTTTTATTGAACTACCGGTTTCGGTCTTATACCGTCTTCAGGTTCTATGTCATAACAGATATCCAAGAAAACTCTTGAAATGACCTTTTACACCGGTTTATTTAATATCTCACAGTTTCTGTTAATGCACACATGTGACAGCTGCACTACCGAAACCGGTAAACAACAAACTTTACGGCTGTTGGTAAATACATTTGTGATTCGGATTCCAAAAGCAGTGTCGTAGCTCTTCACAAACTGATATTCAAAGACTACCGTCAACTAATAATGAAGCCAGTACAATGAAAAATGTAAGTTACGTTTTTTTATTGAAACCAACATTATTAACAAGCTTCTATAAAATATAGAAAATTGCGAATAAACAAAGATACTTGCACTTTTCCCAAAAATTACTATTAGGCATTCAAATTGTGTGGACACAACAAAACAAAATTGTCGTGACAGGATTCGAACCAACGACCATAGGTTTGTAAGACCCGGACGCTACCACCTGAGCTACACCGACAGATACTACAATTCATTTAATCCTTGATACTTATGCGTATTTGCAAAACTCCATTTTTTTCCAGAATCTTTGAGAGTTGCGTCTACTGGCTTGGGCTGTTTGTTGTTTGAGTTCTGAACTTCACGTACCACAAATATCAAAAATTCTAAAATCCGTTACCCGTGTGGTCTCCTTGTGAGATTCATTGGAAGTGTAGTACATCAACATGGGAATTAGCTCACAAAGTACTCGTTCTACCAATACTTCAGTATTGGTCATTTGTGTGGAATCCGACCATTTGAGAATGATAGAGGAATTAGGAAAACGAAGAGCAGAATACTTCGTTTAAAGTTTATGTAGCAAGGAGGAAGGCGTCACAGAGATGAATGATCACCTGCAGTGGCAGAATCTGCAAGGAGCCACTCTATATTACTGTGTTTGCTACTGTTGAAATTGCGAGAGCGCATGGTTCTCAAAGAGTAACATATTGCTTCCCGCTACATACATCTCGAAAAGGAGAAACTGGAAGAGATTAGAGCCCACACTGAAGGTTACCGGCAGTCGCTTTACCCGCGAACAGGAACAGGAGAAACTTATAGTTTTACGCAGAGTACCCTTCACCTCACACAATGAGTACAGATTTATATGTAAATGTTTCACGTGAACCGCTTCCTCTTCAGAATATCAAGTTGATGCCACTCGTCACGACTCAAAATCAAACGTTAAAATGTTTGTAAATCTATTGGACTGAACTGCTGAGTTATTAGTTCGTAGCTTACAAACTACTTAAGATAAACTAACCTAAGGACAACACAAACACCTATGCCCGAGGGAGGACTCGAACCCCCGACGGCGAACGGCAGCGCGCACCGCAGCATGGCGCCCCAATGCGCACGGCTAATCTGGCGCGGCAGTCGTCACGGCAGTGTTCTTCTGCCGTACGGTTGTATAGGACGTCGATGGTCCAACCGAGCCAAAGCGAGCGGCTCAGACATGTGGAGCAGCACCGCGAGGTCTGCAGGACGCGACGAGGCAGCAGCCCGGCGGAGTCATGAGGTCGAGCGAAACCCAAATAGTGGTACTCTTCACCCAAAATCAGCTTGCCACTAGTGTGTATAAAAGGATATAGTCGGCATGTGAAACTGCGTCCTTAGCAACACAGTGAAAGAAAAGCAAAAATAACGATCGAAATCTACAAAAAACGGGAGCAGTTAAACTGTTTTGTGCAATCGTACCAATGGAAAATAGTTTTGCCTTCTACTGAAGTAGGGACTTCTCCGAACCGTGGCCGGCAGAACAGTGCCGATACCTACGCACGCACAAGATACCTACATCTACATACACTGCTGCTCGAGCTGTCCATCTGTGAATGTAACTGTGGTGTCGCACAAGTACAAAGTGCGCGCCACCTACTTTCGCCGCGCGCCGCCATGCACGCACGGCGCGGCGTTCTTACGACGACAGCCACGAGCGCCCTCTGCGACAACGCCGCTCGTGGCCACCACTGAAGGACATCGGCACTTCGCACTGAGATAGCAACCAGTTAGGACCTTCGTAATCAGATAGGCACCAGTGAAGACTTTGCTATTGTACAGGCACTAGGCAGGCCTCTAACAACTATGTATCAACATTCTGCAGTACTATGTAAAAGTTAAGTATTGTTACATTCTGTGCAATATATATATCTTTCTAATTTACTCGAGTGTTTATAGTTTCTGGCTGCTCCCCTCCGTACCTGCACCAGCGTGCTGTCTTTGTTCCTGTGTCGGTCTCGTTCCACTCGGCCACCGACACCTACGACGAGGCTGGGACACAAAAGCGGCGACGAAGTTGGGACACAAAAGTAACTATTCATGTTTTCCATATGCACTATTTGAACGACAACACTTACGTAAGTAGCCTTTTCCTTTCGTGTTACACTCTAAAATAGAACGAGGGGAGAACGAATTTGTGTACGCCTTGGTACGTACCCTAATTTGACTTGTGGTATTCAAGAGAAATGTAAACCGGCGACAGTAGAAAAGTTCTACAAACAGCTTCCAATTCCAGGGATTTAAATTTCGGCAATAGTGTTTCACGTCTGCGCGCCAGCGACTTCGATTTGAGTTCTCGAAGCATCTGTATAACATTCGCGCATTGATAGAACCTACTAGAAAACAAACCTAGCAACTCGCCTTTGAATTGCTTCTATGTCTTCTTTCAAAGCCACGTAGTAGAGGTACAAAACACTTCAGTAATGTTATGGCGCTTACTGTTTCCGTTCAAGGCAACACTCGGCACAATAGAAAAGGGAAAGATAGGTTTAATATACCAATAGTTAACTGTAAGAGCGTCTGTAGAAAGATCCCAGAACTGCTTTCACTTTTCGATAGTCACAATGTTTACCAAAAGCGGGCTCAAACCAGACGCCAATAGTAATGAAATCCTAAACTCGGACTGGAGGCGTGTTTATAGCGATAAAGCATACGATTCTGTTGAGTGAAGTTAGTACAGATTCGAAATGTGAAATAATTGTGACTGAAAACGTGAAAAAGTGTCTCAAACATGGTCATCGGAACTTCCTATTGACCACCTTGCTCTGAATCATTAGTGGCGGATCATCTGAGTGAAAATATAGACTAGAAGACAAACGTGTTTATTGAGTTTGGAAAACATTTCTTTCCGTTTGGGAAGACAGCGAAAGGATACAATATTTTAATATAAAAAAATCAGTTAAGCCCGCATTAAGTATACACTCTATGCTTTCTAAAGGTGACCAGTTTCGGTCTTACATCAGACGAAGTTCAACTGCACCGTACAATACGTGTTAGATACCTATTTGCCGAGTAAACAGATAAGAGATGCGAAAGATCCAGTTAAGAAACTGTTACGAAAGAAAAGAGAAGGTCACTGCAAACATAAACGCAGCCAAAGGCTTGCGAACACCAAAAAAATTAATGATGCTATAATTAGCGTAAGGGATGCCATTCGAGAGGCGTTCAACTACTATGAGAGCAATGTTTTGCATTCCGACTCGGCAGAAAACCCTAAGAAATTTTGTTCCTACATCAAACCGGTAAACGCTTCGAAACCGGATATACATACCATAAAGGAGAACGAACAGAAAACAGAGGAGAACAGAGGATGACACACAAAGTGCCGAAATATGAAATGTCTGTTTCCAAAGCTGTTTCACAGAGGAAGACTGCATTTTAGTTCATCCCCTAGGCCATCGCACAAACGGCAAAACGACAGGTATGTGATTGTCAGAGGGATTTAAAAGTATATGAAATCGCTCAACGGAGGCCGCTGGATCTGATGGGAAACCAATTCAGTTTTGCACGGAGTTACGAAGGAACTCGCTCCCCTTCTGGCAGTAGTGTTTCTTGGGTCTCTAGAGCAGCCAAGCGTTGCTAAGGATTGGAAAAAAGGGCACGTCATTCCAGTTTACCAGTAGGGTCGTCTACAGGCCCAGATTCATGACATCGGTCAGTTGCAAAATTCTGGACACATTTTATGTTCGAGTAATATGTCATTTCTAGACATCTGAAATGACTTTTGTAGCGAACAATATGGTTTTAGAAGGCTACAATCATGTGAAACACAAATCGAGCTATTCATCGAGCTATTCATCTACGAGATCCAGAGGGCAGTAGACACGGGATTCTGGGTAGATCTTTTTTTTTTACTGTCTGAATGGATTGAGCAGTTTCTAGCAACCAGAACGCAGAATATAATTCTCAACGGAGAGAAGTCTTTAGACTTTAACCCTGTGAATGGAACATCGGTCTGAGAGACCACCATGATTGGCGTTAAGGATGCAATTTAGTTTCTTTGCATTGTAACTGTAATAATGTAAGAAAAAAAAAAAAAAAAAAGGTTTGTCTGGACGACGCCAATGTAAAAATTCTGACACTGCAAATTAAATTTCTTTCTAGTAATAAATGTTTTTTTGTTAATTTTTCTTTTTTTTTGTTTGTTAACAATGGTTACGATTTCAAAATATGTTATTATGTTCTATTATACCTGACATAGTTATGAAAACGTTGTGGAAGGGCGAACAACTGACATGCTAGGAAAAAATATGGTTTAAAAGTGCTAACGGTTTCGGAGTCCTTACTGCAGAAAAAAGATGTTTCGTTAAGAGGGTTAAAGAGATCTTAGGCGTGCCTCAGGGGACTGTTATAGGACCGTTACTTTTCAAAATGTTGAAATGTTTGTATACCTTTTAGAGCAAACTTCTATTTCCATCAGTCCCTAGGCTTTTAAACCACTTTACCTAACTTACACTAAGGACAACACGCACACACCCATGCCCGAGGGAGGAATCTAATCTCCAGCTGGAACGCCCAGTTTTAGCATGATGCCCTAGACCACGCGGCCATAATCAGTGTAACACTTATAAACTGAAGTATCGTTTTACGAAAGTATCACACGTCCAACCGCACAAAAACACTGAAGCACAAATTGTTGTAGGTTGCTGGAGATAAGTTAGGCAGAAATTTTTGCGAAAGATATAACTGGTTCAGAATTGATAGCTTTAATACGTGTTGACGTGTTTCTCTCAGTCAAGAGGAGTCTATCATGTATTGAAATTAACGTTGATAGTTCCTGATATCTAGTATGTATATATATCATACCTGAGAATCGTATACATTAATGATTAGTCCCTCTTACCAGCATCTCGACTCACATGTTACAATAGTTCAAAGAAAATTTGAATGTAATTTCATTTGTGCAACCGAACCTGGCAAATATAGTAGCCGGTGATTTCAATTTACCCTAGATCTGTTGTCAAAATATATGTCTACATCCGAAGGTACGCATAAAACGTTGTTCGAAATTCTACTAAACGCTTTCTCCGAAAATTATTTCCATCAGTTAGTTAATGAGCCGGGATCGCTTTGTATTATCGCGACACAGGGAAGATAGTGTCACAGAAATAATATGTGGGTTATAGTGGGAATCCTTCGTCGCGGCGAGATCTACTTACGAAATTTCTATCGCATATTTTCGCTCCGGCTGCGAAAATATATTTTAACTCTTACTTATGTGGGGAGAAATGATCATAATAATAAAATAAGAGTAATCAGAGCAGGCACTGAACTGTGACTTGCAGAGTACAAATGTAGATGTAGATTCAGATAAATGACCGTAAAAAAGATCATTATTTATTGAAAAATCTTTTTTTTCTGTCTCTTCTCTAGCATCTGTCTCGTCTTATTTTTCCATTCTATTAGCAGAAAGAAAAACTATTTTATTTCGATTCTGTGGGCGGAATCTCACTGTGGTCATAATCATCTGTCAATCCAAGGGTTCGCGTGAGTCATCTGTGGATCCTGGAAACGTACTCATAAGTGTTAACGGAGTTCTTAACGCTATTTTATAATATTTCAGAAGGTGAAGATTCGGGATCAGTCCAGCGTTTACATAAATTATATAAGTGCACTCTCTACTTGGTACCAAATTGTCGACGAACTGAGGGAAAATATGATAGGAAGGCAGTACCAGCTTCACCTGCTGCTGAAGCAGACGCTAACGCTTCCAAAGACTCTGGGAATTGTTTCCTAAATGGCGCTGCTGTGCCGAGTTGCGATGTAGTCTCTTTTGGTCTACGAAATTGCAGCCGATCATCGTCCAAATAGGGTACCAAGTATAAATATCGTACTTCTTTGGGTTTTCCTGCAGGCTGAGTTTTGTCATAGAGCCGGAATACCTCTAACGTTGGAGAGCTTTGGCTATCGCCGATAATCGTCTACTAGAATTGTAGAACGTCACCGTACCAGCATAGCGTATCGTGGGAACCAACTAGGCGGATGACATATAGTGTTGTCCTACGTTCGTAGTTCTTACACCAACACCACGTAAGACATCTGAGAACAAAAGACTCGTAGATAAAAGGGACTCTATCCCCCCCCCCCTAGCTCTTAAGTTCTTTAGCAATGGAGATTAATTCTTGAGAATCCAGCCAATCCTGTCAATGGTCAGATGACTCTTCAACCCAGAAATAAATGTTCCGATACCATGACTACGATGATTGTTAAGTGTTTACAGACGGAAGGTATCTAATCTAAACTGAGAAGAGCGCTGATTTCTCTCGCACGAATTTTGTCCAAACAAGCTTCCAAACTTTTTAGTAGACGTATATATTACTATAGCGTGAAATCTCGCCTCTGCAACCTCAAGCAAAGAATAGTTTTCCAGTCGTCGGGATCGGCTGGGAGAGTAAAGAACTTAGGGCCATAACGTTGTCGACATTAGCATACGTTAGATCGGTCGTTAAAGCGCGGGGTCACTATGTAGCGAGTGATCTGCATGCTAATGCGCAGTAAAGCACTGCTTCCATAAACGCCACGGCTGTTTCAATTTAAATGACCTGCGTTCGGGGACCGAGTTACGGTCAGAGGCAACACGATCAATTCGTGTTTCATCATATCACGTTGCGAATCGAATTCTAGTTACGTCGATTTCATGAAGTGAACGAGGCTTTTAAAGGCTTATGAATTCCTCGATCGTGCTCGACGAGCTGAGTTCCGACCCGCAGCTGTCAACGTTGGGGAGACCTTTAATCCGCCACAAAGGTCGTTTAGCACTTTAACACAATTTTTGACGATACGATACTAACAACTATAATTAATGAGACGAAAATATATGCTGAACAGTCAGTAAATCCACGTGTGCGTACCAGCGAATGACTAAGAATTATATTACATGTTGACAATGCCGTTTCTACAACGCATATTTTTTAACACGATTTTGAAATGTTTTAGTAAAGAAGGAAACACCGGTTTTTCGAGAGGTATGCGTCCCATGCTCGAGTTAAGTCACTTACTGGATAATCAGAAGAAAAACAGTGTTTACTTTCCCAGTGCACGTTGCTACCTTAACTATCAACAGAAAAGCATCCGATACGTGTCGTTCTCACCGTGCAGCAAGGAATGTCTCGAGACATGGGAATAACTACACCACCAATAGGTAAGCTACAGGCAATTCTAGATTTAGTTTTTTTAATCGCTTTGTTTTCGTATTAGGAAAAGAAAAAGTCTTTTATTTTACTCATGGTAACGTACCTTAGGCTAACTTCAAAGTGTTCACTCGACGAATGTAATTTTACATGAATAAATAAACCGCGCGGGAGGGGGATGACCACAGTAGTTAGGTGCCATAGATTAAAAACATTTCAACATTTTTTGACTAACAATGTATCACTGACGATATAATGTCTCAAAGGTAATAAAGAACACACACTTGATTTACGAATGTACTATTGAAAAATGTTGTCTTCTCCTAATTTAAACTAGGATTTACAGCATACATTACTTCTTATGAATTTTTATGAAGATACGGAACAGCTGTAATATTTGGTATTTCAATGATATCTATGACAACTTGAAGAATCGATGGACGTAGTGTAAGCATCTCAAGAGCATGAGTTATAAAATTCGTGTACACGAAATTGTCGTTTGTTTAATAAAAACTCTGCATTGCAGGATTTGTCTCTAACTACACAACTGTTGAGGGAATAATTCTGCAGGTGATATACCGAACTAGGTGGATACAGGGCGACCAGATTTTCTCCAGAAATCCGTGGTCTTCTGGTAATGGGTCCGGCGAACAATGTAACTGCCATTATTCAACACCCTTATACGATAACAGCGCGAACTCATGAAACAGAAATCCTGGAATACTATTTATACACCTAGTATTATAGTTGATGACAGTGAAAATTCGGAGATATTATATTTTTCAAATTCAAGAATTACTTTACTGAAACTGTAACGTCTTGAAGCGTGTTTTATTTGACTAAACGTTCACCCCCATCCATTTATGAAGAATCAGATGGTTTACATGTGACACATGACTTATTTCTGTTATATATTAAAAGAATCTACGAAAACTAAAGTCAGTCGCCCAGACCAAAAGACCCGGCAGATTTCCTTCATTTTTGTTTTAAACGAAAGGTATTCATCCACAGATTTGTCATCAAGTATCAGAATTTACATAACTCTCGCCTTCCTTTTTCCATACTCAAACGCGATTTCCCTCTGTATATCTTTTATGGTGATGTCCTTGCTGTAAACTAAAGTCAATCAGTCAGGCCGTTCTATCGGATCGATTTCCTTCATTTTGGCTTTAAACGAAAGGTATTGATTCGCAGATTTGTCATCAAGTATGAGAATTACCTTACGTCTCTCCATACTTTACTTTTATTCAAAAGCGGTGTCCTTCTGTCCTTTCACTGAGTATTTGAATCGGTATCTTTTACGATATCTTCGGTTCTAATTAAGGTACGCAGTTCGTTTTGACCTAACGACACTCAGCAGATCAAGCTCTTTCATTTGCGCATTGAAACACTTGCACTGATTGATTCCGAAGATAGCTATGCGTGAACATTCAACTTTACTTCCATTTTTCCCCAACAATTTTGTCGTACCACTAACAGTGCGAAGTATTCGCACGGGTCCTCTAGTTTGGATTGTGAAGATTATTGTTTCCTTCCTTTCTCGTGTTACAGGTTTGTGTGTGTTACCTCTTCTTTTTATGTGGCAGTAGTGTGCGTTTTAATTGCTCTGCAGGTCACGTAAGCTTTTTGTAAATGAAGGTACTGATGTTTAGTCATTTCCCTGATAGCTATTATTCTGATCTTTCTGTGTTTCCTATATTCTTGTAATTCGGCGGTTCCGTATTTATTTCCGGCGTTTCTGTATTCTAACGCTATTGCTTATTTTGTAGAATATAGACAGCTTCTCCTTTCCACAGCCTGTATTCACTTACAATGATCGAGAAGCCCTCCGATCGTAAAAATGTGTTACATGAGTCGATATCTGTCGGTTTGTTGGATATTTCTGAAAAGACGCATAGCAATACGGCACAGGTCCCTTCTAACAAGATTCCTAAACGTTAAAAAAACCGGGAGATTGGCACATATTATACTGCGAGCAGTGCGCTCCCAAACTGGAATTTATTGCTCCTAAATAGTGGCTGTTGGTGTAAGCCGCATTGTGGCATCTGGCTGTAGGGACAGCAGTGGCACGCTTCAGTAGGTACAGCGATTATTGCAATGTGCCTTCACTCGACTGCCAGCAATGCGAGCTGGTGTTTAGATTACTAAAAATTAAATCATTTTCACTTTACTGTGTACTATTAAATATCTGTTAATTATTGCTGTATGGTTGATGATAATTACGGCTTTTGTTTTCTGTTAAACATTGTGAGCCTTTTTTAATTATTGTTTAATTCATTATGCAGGCTAAAGTAATTTGTTGTTTATTCGTGTTATGTACGAAATAAACATAACTTTAATAAAATGTGTAATTAAACTAAAACAGCGTTGGCATATTAATGTTGTCGTATATGAGCTACCAAGTTTCTGCCAAGTGCTCACAGCAATATGAAACGTTTCATAGCACTCAGAGTCATACAACCATAGTACATCCAGTCAGAGGCCGCTAAATAAAACTTCACTGTCAACAGGTCCAGAAATTCGCGGAACATACAGTACGGTTTCCTGATTACATACTGCTCGAGAAGCACGGCATAGAGCTTATCAAAAAGTACCATCTTTACCGGAAGTACCCTTCAGTTTGCGAAAATCGTTTAAATTCTTTGCAACTACTGCAGCCTACGTAATTCGATATTGTTGACCATTGTCAAGATTTAGGCTTCGTCTGCGATTCTCTGTTCCCGCACTTACTTCCATTAATTCACTATTCCTTCATGTGACGCAACAACCTATCTCAAATTCCGATAGGTACCTCTGCATCACTAAAAACTCGTAAGTCTTCTGTAGCACATTTTTAAAATTTCTATTCTCTTCGCGTCTGTACATCTTATAGCCCAAGTCTCACCCTCATATAACACTAAAATACAAACAACTGCGTTCCGAAAAGGCTTTGTAAAACTAAAATTTTCGTTCGACGTTCTACCCTCTGTCCTCTTCAGGAAATCTTTATTGTTATCAAAAGTTCCAATTTAACATCCTCACTACTTTGGCCATCTTTAGGTGTGTAATTTCAAAAATATCAAAAAGGCTGTAATACATTTATTGTCTCAAGACGCAGTCTAATTCTGTCACATTGGCAGACTACATTTGAATACGATATGCTCTTTCTTCTACTTGTAAGATGTTAAGGTTTCGACACAGTTGTGTGTAACTGTTTTCTTAGTGAGTGGTTTCGAACGATAACGTTTTGAAAGCACTGCCTGATTCTTGAATATCCAACGTAGGAGTCCCTGATTGCATATTTATATGTCTCATACACGAAGATCGGGAGAAGAGTGCAACAAAAAATGTTTGTATTATGATAACTTTAAGAATAGTCTACAGAGGTTATAAAAAATTAAAGAATCTAAATAGTTGGAATTGCTGACGACAGGTGGCTCCGTTATGGCGCGCTTCCAACAGAGCTCCGCAGCTCCGAGCGATCAGTTCCACCGCTGCAACGCGAAACGTTGTCAGCGTACGGTGCCGAAGGAGGAGGAGGCAGTCGCGTGTTCCAGCAAACAACTGCTTTTGTGATACTGGAATACACGTTACAACACAGTTCTACAGCGACTAGGCCCAGTTTTCAAACAGGGTTTAACCCTTTCATTCCTACATTATGAAATCCGCCTTGGAAAAAATAAAACTCAGAGTTTAAGTTTTAATATAATGCCCTACACATAAAAGAAATAATTTTGACTGAACAATTATAATGTTTATGTCATGCTTTTCGTGCACAACACACATTTGTATCGAGTTATATTATTACTTCGGAAGTTATTTTGTTTTTTAGCACTGTCAGATTAGTAATGCAAGAATAATCTTCACCACAGCACCAATAACAACACAATTGGATTCTGAACCATACACACATTCATACTCATGTCCGAATACAGACTGCTGCGTAACACAAAAGCGTATGACGTTGCTAAATTCTCCACCAAGCAGCAAAACGTCGTTCTAGAAGCACGTTTTTCCTCGACACCAACGCGACTTTAAGGATTGTTCCTCGTAATCCTGTGTAAAGCAGATTTTAATACGGTGTTGTCTAGGAACTACACTGGAAATAAAAGGGTTAATATGTCAAAAGGACCCGATGCGGAAACAATGCGCAAGTTCTTCGCCAAATTCCAACGTACAGGCAGCATCGCTGACGATTTGGTAAGGAATGTTTGTCCAAGGCAATCTGCACTTACTCCTGAAAATTTCGCCAGGATTTATGGAATAATTCAGCAAACTCCAACGAAATTTGTCCGAAAAATATCGGCAGAGGCTGACTGGAAGCGTTCCAGCACGCAGAAAATACTGAGAGACAGCCTGTTCCCATTCACAATCCGATACCACCTGCTCATACCTCTACAGAAAACGGCTGACTTTCCAAATCAGATTCTCATAATGGTTGATAATGAAGGATTTGGTGCTGGTGCATCTGATTCCACTTGAATGGTGTCGTGAATAAGCGAAACTGATGGTTTTGGGATTCTGAAAATCGTCATTTGTCTGAACAAAACCCACTGTAATCTCCCTAAGCTACTGCGTGGCCTGCGGTATGCATCAGAGGCCTTACTGGCCCTTTTTGATGTGAGAAACGATCATTGATGAAAGCTACATTGTAGTTTTGGAACTATTTGTCGCCACCCAGGTAGCGTTGAAGGATCGACCAGCCACCGAGTGTTTCATTCAAAGACGGTAGCAGACAACATCAGGGGCTCCTCCGCTGGACACCCTGTATGTCTGTTCATAAGGTCAATGGAACACTCAGGAGATTTATTCTCCTCCCCCAGCCCGGGGGCTAACGGTTCTTTCGTGAGTACGTTCGTGGTGAGCACAGGGCCCCGAGCTAATGCAGTCTTTCTTCCTTCCTTCCTGAATTTCCTTTCCCTTCCCTCCTTTCCTATTCTCACTCCTTCCCGTCCCCGCCGGGAGACTGATGACCTTAGCAGTTTGGTTCCCCCATCGGAAACAACCAACCAACCAGATTTGTTCAAAAATGTTCAAATCTTTTTGTAAATCTATCGGACCAATCTGCGTGGTCATCAGTCCGTTGCTTACAAACTATTTAAACTAAGGTAAACTATCCTAAGGACAACACACACACACACACACACACACGCACACACACACCGATGCCCCAGTGAGGACTCGAACCTCCGACGGCAAGCAACCGCGCGCGTAGCAGCGAGGCGCCTTAGACCGCTCGGATATTCCACCGCGGCCAGATTTGTTCGTATATTACAATCATAAATAAATGCAGTTTAATTGTAAAGCAATTGCAATTGCATATTCATAACTCGACATCCATCTTTTCTAGTTTATAACTGAAAAGTAACTGTAACGCGTGGAACTAAGGGCGTATCGATGTTCACCACGATTCTTATATGCTTCAGGCCTTCAGCTGTATGTCTGTTACAATCGTGTTAGATACGTTACATTATACAATACTGCTAAGTTCAAAGAGAAGTTATGAGTATGTAATTTTAGATTTTTCCGTGTTTCCCTTAATCTGATCTGGCCGCAGCGCAGCGGCCGAGCGCATTGAGGCGCTATGCTGCGATCCGCGAGGCTGTTACCCGGTGGTTCGAATCCCCCCTCGGACATCGATGTTTGTGCTGTCATTAGTATAAGGTAGCTGATAAGTAATTTCAAAGTTTAGGGACTGATGACCCCGCAGTTAAGCTTCACAAATATTTAAACATGTTTTTTTTTTCGTACCCCATCTGTCCTTGTGCTCTGTCTCTAAGGACGTACCGTCCACCTTATGGGAAAAAAAACACAACAACAACAACCTTATGTGAAAGAGTACTCTTTTTGCTTCATCCTTCAATACGTCGCGTTGTTTTGTTTTTTTTTAATTCCATTTTGTGGATGACTAAAATAAAAATATACCTTGACATTCGGGAATATTTGATATAGTTGTTCAATTAAACTGGAAAAGGTATATACAAGTTCACTAAAAGTTGTAACCAAACGAGGATTTTTTTCTTAGCCAACAGAAATAAAAATCGCTATTCTCAATCGGAAGGTGATGTCAGAATGTCAGTACGCAAATGTTGAGCTTTCAGTGGTTTACAGTTAGGAATGAAGAGAATTTTTAGGTTTATGGACAACAACAATATAAACAGTTGAGGCATTAATTTTCGCAGATGAATGGAAAAGAATCGTAATAAATCAAAGTAAATTCTGGTAAATGAATAACTCTCGTAAAATCCTAAACCTTGTGGTAACTAAGCAAGAATACAAGCATTCTGAAGTTACACTACTTTACTATCTCTTGTAATATGTTGGTAGCTATCGAAATATGGCAATGTAACTATTGATAGGGATGTTTAATGGAATAAGTCCGTTGTATTAGAAAAAAAAAGGGTTCATGATTCAGACTTCATAATATAAGGCAGTACTTTATCACAAAGAGAATAGATATTTTATTTTAAAACTATGACAAAATAGCGGACGGAAGAACACACTCCATAGTGACTCCTACCCATTTTCTTTGTAAATAGGACAAAGAAGAGAGGAACACTACCCATAGTGAATTCCCCTCAACGTTTTAAGTGAAAGCGTGCGAGTTTTAAATATTGCTTTGTTTGTTGTTTACCTTTGCAGAAAAAGAGCATAAGTCAAAAAATTGTATAATTGGAAAAAATACAATTTTTTAATATAAGTTGCATATGTAAGAACCACAATATGTATGTTACTGACTTTTACTGAACTGTTAGCTACATTACTGACGAAGTAGAATGAGGCACACACAAAACCCTCTTGTGGCCTAAAGTTTAATTTTGTTCAAAAGAGTTGGCACAGTTTTTTTACAAACTAAGAAGAGCGTGAGGTAGGGAAGCGAGCTTTCGCCACTCTCTTCTATGCCAGTTGGATATCGCATGATGTGTGCCTGGTGTATAGGCACACTTGCATGCGGTTTCACAACTAGGCACGACTCCGGCTTCAGCTCAACGTCAGAGCTACAGAACACCCGCATTTACGAATAATTGCTCAACGGTGCAAAATATTCAGCAACACTCTGTTAATGTTAGAAAAATATAAATTTTAGATTTATATGCGAACTGATACAGAATGCTAATAAAAGTGTTTTTATGATTCTATTTTATTGCATTCACAAATTGTCAAAACTAAATTCGTTCTGCAAAAGTAGATTAAGAGCATCTTAGTATTATGGTACAGGGTTAGTACTGAATTAATTTAGTTAGTAAGCAAGATGATATAACTGTGACAAATTTCAGGAAGATTGGATAAATAGTAAATGTACAGGAAGTAGGAATAGTAACATTTCAGCACACGTACTCATTCATGATTGACAGTTAAAAATTCTACAAGGCAAAATTGTCAAGATAATTATTTGAACAATTTATTTAGGATTCATTTCAGTGCGTATTATAATGGAGAAAAATCAGTGACTCTTCAAGTCTTCAGCTCAGAGAAATATCGGTACTATTGTACAATAGAAACTAGGTTGCCGTAGCTCCCTATATAACTGCATCGTCGTTTGCTGGCCGCGGCGTGCGCGTAAACCAGGAAGATCTGAACGGACAAAAAATGTTCAAATGTTTGTTAAGCTTATGGGACTTAATTGCGGGTCATCAGTCCCAATAACTTACAAACTACTTATGAACTAACTTATACTAAAGACAGCACGAACATCCATGCCCGAGGTAGGATTCGAACCCCCGACGGGGAATGGCATCGGAGCATAGCGCCTCAATGCGCTCAGCCACTCCGCCGCGGCCTGAACGGAAACGAGAGCAGTTCACGTCAAGAGAAATTCTCGTACACTCCTTGTCATTCGAGAGCAGCAGGGACTCCAATTCGATGTTTGATTTCGCGTTGCCGCCCATAGATATTTGAAGATCCGCGTGGTATTTGTTGAGAATCTTCTCCATTATCCAGGTTAGCATTATTGACTACAGCTGTTTCATAAACAGGAAGATGTACCAAAACTGTTTCGAAGGCTGTTTATATAGGAAGCATAAGTTACTTGACAGTTTAATATCCGATGTGCGTGTGTTGCTTTTTAAAGAATATATCAATTTATATATATATGTGGTGTCTCTTCTTATCAGAAATTACAGACACCACATATATACAGGGTGTCCCAGCTATCTTGACCACCCAAAATATCTCTGCAACAATAACAGCTATTGGGAAAAAGACTTTCACCGGTATCAATGTACGGCTGGGGCCCATGAATGTACATATTTGGAAACATTCTAAAACGAAAGCAAAAGTGTTTTTTAATACAAACTTATGTTTTTTTTTTTTTTTTAAATAGACGCCCTATATTTTTTCTTCAGCAATCCATAGCATGACAAATCACATGAACAATGGCGTTGATTGCATCGCAATATTCTAATTACATCCCGAGACATTGCGACGCGAAGTTGACGCGTGAAATACGCGAAACGCGCGGCTAGCGCACGTCCTGAGACTCAGGCGAGAACCCCATGCTGGCACAGACGTTCCCCATACCATTGGACTCGTTTGTGAGTCAAGGTATGTTATTCAAGGTCAGCTATGAATCCCTTACCCTTACAAAGAGCAAAGGAGGCCTCAATCTCTATCATGTACTGCTTCGAGCGACGGCCCTCTCTGTAAGCACGCATATCAAGATGTGGCGACTTACTCCTACTTGCCTTTTCAGCCTACTAATGAGGGCCCTTGCCTCAAGCTCGCTAATCGCACCAGTGCAGGTGACCGCCGTCCCAGCGCCCTTTTCATACTGGAGATACCTCTTCCTCGAATACAGTTATCTTCGAACCACACTTACCCGTCCACGTATGTCGACGGCTCGGCTGGTGTTCTCAGCGATGCAGTTGAACACAATATATAAAAGCAGGGTACACAGTTTCAACCTTACCCATTCGCAGTTAATGACATAAATTCCGTGAATATATACCAATTTATTAAGAATTGTGTAAATTCATTTTCGTCGTAGTTCCCGAGTCTTTTGAATTTCATAGACATTAGGAACATTCTATTACGGTTTTGACGAGTTAATGTGTGTACCAGCTGACTGAGGATTAATAACAGTATGTTCTCCATCGCTTTCTGCCTGCACGTAACATTACTTTTCAGGCTCTAGAGGCGGCAGCGGTAGATAAAAATCACACAGAATAACAAAAGTTTTATTACAGAGTTCAACGACAGACACAACCAGAAGACTAAAAGAAAATCCTAACCGCTGCCCCACTGCATGACACCTTAGACAGCGTGGCCACTTCTCGCGGCTTCACGTACCACACTATATGTGTCTTCCATGTGCAACAACAACGTAACGTCAGTGGGTAAAGGATAGAGCCAGCCCATTAGTATAACAGCTTAAGCCACCGCAGGGCAGGCAAGCAGGGCCGGGTTCAAATCCCCGCGGCGTATTAAAGAAACGTGCCGGCCAGCCCCACGAGGTGATTACCGCACAAGCGGCGGCTACAAGAAAAAATAAGCATCCCCGATCCGTAGTTAATGACGCCAACCAGACAAAAGCGGAACAAAGGCCAAGGGAAACAAATTGGATGGATAAATGCGTACAGTCGACAGCAAAGAAAAGCTGGCCACCCTAAACTCCAACGAGTAGGCCACACTTGTCAGCGAACATAGCTTTGTCTCACGTCCTCTGAAAGTGCAATACAATCGTTGCGCCATACACAAAGGGTACCAAAAGACCTATAAGTCTCCTCTCGTTATGGCAATCTCTCCAGTTGTGAACCAATACCGTCATACAACAAACGTTGTGTAACTTATATTTAATTGCAACAAATGACGTGTCTGATGCCCTACCGTACACATTTAAACAGATTACTGTTTTTATTTTTTTTAATTTTTTCCCCCGTGATGTGACTTTCAACCCACTGTTAAACATGCAAAGTTTGCTTGTCGGTCTAGACTCGGCCGTAGTGGCCGTGCAGACCGTGACTGGAGCGCCTCAGTCTCCTCGGCCACCGCGGCCGGCCATATTAATTGTAGCTAAAATATGTTTTTTACAATACTTAATTAGTGAAATAAATATTAGACTCTCCAGTAGCAAGTATAGCGTATCATGAATTAAGCTAAGCATTTAAGAAATAAAAAAAAAGTGATACGACGAGAACAACAGAAAAGTAAATTGTACATTTTCATATTATGGGGGCTGTTTTACAGGTCGGGCGAAAATGACATACCATCCGTATTTATCTGAATGTGAAGTGTACGTGCTTAGTGTTTTACTCAATAGAGTTTGCTTTAGGCACGCATGCATGCACAATGTATTCAATGTCGAAGCAAGGCTGGCACGCCGCAGTGGAGTAGCCGTGCGGTCTAAAGCGTCTCGCTGCGGAGCGCGCGATTGCTCGCTGTGGAGGTTCGAGTCCTCCCTGGGGCATGGGTGTGTGTGTTTGTCCTTAGGTTAGTGTACCTAGGTTTAAGTAGTTTGTAAGCTACGGACTGATGACCACGCAGTTTGGTCCGATAGATTTACAAACATTTGAACATTTGAACAAGGCGTGCACTAATAAATGCAGGACACTCCGCGAGAACTAGAAGACAGTAGCAGACTATGTGTTTATCCGGAAGGTGTGCAAGCGTAGCCTAATAGTTAAGGGACTATTCGTGAATAGCAGGGAATCCGGGTATGAGTCTTGTTCCAGCAAAAATTGTCATGTCATCAACGAATTGTACCGCTGATGTGTTATACCCACAACTCGTTATAGTGCTCTTTCTGTCAGGAAAATACAAATCATAAATATTGCAGTCATAGTCTCGATTATTCTCCATTTATGCTTTTACTCTACTATCCCACTGCTCCTAGGACGAATAAACGTTCAGTATTGAAGTTTGTGATGTGTGATATGAAAAGTTTGTCTACACATTTTCTTCGTTTTCCGTGTTGGTGCGACAGAAGGAAGTAAGTAAGAAAGATTAGGGTTTAACGTTCCGTATACAGTGCGTAAAAACTCGGATTGTTTCTGTTAAGGTTGGAGAATGAAATCGGCCATTCCCATACAAAGGAATCATCTCGGAGTTTGCCTGGAGTCATTTAGGGAAATCGGGAAAAACTTAAATGTGGATGCCTGGATGCGGAGCTGAACTCAGTCCTTTCGAATGCGAGTCCTATGAGTTAAACAATGCACCACCTCGATCTGTTGGCGGCGCATTTCCTACAGCCATTCTATTGTGCAACGCGAATGCACATCTCTTACAGGAACGTAATGAGCCTCGCTGACATAACAAAGGGCGCAGGGAGCTGATGTGTGTGGATCATCTGAAATATTGGTCAAGTGCCGAGCAAGTGGTGGCTGACGCCTCTCGAAATAAATCCCCTCAGCAGCTTTTGTCGTGCATAGCCTATCGATCCAGCCGTGGCACGTAGGCTGCATGAATAGGACTGAATTCGACTTCTGCCACGAGATAATGCTGCAGAGCACCTGCTCATAGGATGAGTGATTTGCGGAAATCATTCGCGGTGTCATACAGCTCAGTAATTAATAAAACGACACACCTAGAGGCAGTATTTCGATTCTAATAAGGAATTCAACAATCTTGATAAGTTCGTGAAAGTTGTTGAAGTTACCATTGGTGATGAAAAACAACGTACACAGCGCACCAGAGCTGTGAGAGATTAAACGCTTTTCAACGCTGTTTCATCGAGACATGCCCTATGGAACGAAATCTTTATCCATTGTTGCTAATGGGTCTGAAGCCACCCTCCGGCATCCCCCAAGGATTTTTTAAATTTTATTTTGTTTTCAGTTTTTTTATTTTTTTAAACAGGTCGGCACCCACAATTTGAAATAGTACACATTTAATAAATCACAACGTAACGATAATTTGCCAAGCACAGGTGAACGTGTCAATGGGTCGCCAACGGCCGCGGCAGATGGCCGAGCGCCTTGAGGCGCTATTCTTCGATGCGCGAGGCCCTTCCCCGTCGGGTTTCGTATCCCTCTCGGGCATGGATGCTTGTGTCGTGTTCAGTATAAGGTAGTTGATAAGTAGTTTGTAAGTTTAGGGACTGATGACCCTGCTGTTAAGTCCCTTAAGCTTAACAAACATTTGAACATTAATTTTGACAACATTGTTAGAGGAGAAAAACAACGATCCATTTGGTATGGTCAATATTACAAAAAACAGTTAAACACCTGCTGGCAGCAGAACAGCCCAGCCCAGCCGAGTGCAGCACTGGCCACTTGGGCTACTTGTAATTCCGAAGATGACCTACATCAGGTCGAAACCGGTTAACTGAAACTGTTAATTTCTGCGATCAAGACTGTTTTTGTAATATTAAACATTTGAACATTTGATTGGTCGCTAACGTGATACCGCCACTGAGAACGTGTGCTGTTGTTACTGTGAGCGGTTTTAATGCCGCCGTGACCAGCTGTGATGCTGCCGCTGTTGTTACTGCTATGCTGAAGTTACGAGCCGATTGTTCATATGCGGTCAGCGACGCCTCCGAGTGGAAGCTTATGAACAACAATAGTGTTATTTTAATTCAATTTTTAAACACAGAGTCTCATGTTAATTAAACTGTATAGACCTTTCTCTTTGGCTAGTAACATAGAAGCTGCTTAATTATTTTAGGAGGTGATTATATATATTCCATTTCCATCACGTTGCTCTTCTTCCACTTTCAAATTAATGTGAGTCTACTCATTTTATTTCTTGTGCAATTCTTTTCGTAGGGTAAGTTGTTAAATTATAAAAACTGTAAAAATAAGTCATAGATTAATAAACGGAATAGGCTTTATTTTTTAAAAAATTAGCCCTCCAGAACCAAATCCTGGCTACGCCACTGGTGTAATTACAATTATTAGGTTATTTGTGGCTGAAACATACGGCATACGACAGAATGAAACTTTATTGTGTAAGGTAACCCTTAAGGTAAGCCTTGCATTATAACGAGGAATGAGCTTCATTTTGAACATATTATTCGTTTGAACCTGTTTATAGTGAATATGTAGTAACTAACTTCTTATGTGACTTAATTAATTATCGTGATGCACAATATATGTAGGTAACTTAACTGTGAACATTTTCTGTCATTTATTTGTTATTAGTATTGTCATTGTTTATGAATATTTTATTTTATTTGTACATTGTATGTTTTCTTTATGCCTGTGATTACTTGTTATGTTTAATTTGTCAATGTAAAATACTTCTCTGTAAACGAGATCAAATATCGATCTGAATAGTAATCGACGTGGCTCCTTAGATCAGAGACTTTATGGTATAGCAGCGCTCGCCTGGGAGACAGCAGGCAAGCAGCAGTATCTGCCGCCCCGTGACGTAGATCAGACGTTCGTACGTGGTCCGCGGAGTGCTCAAACAATAATAAGTAATAAAGTTAAAACAAAGTGAAAGTTCTAATTTGTTATAAGTGCAACGATATGAAAGTTTATGTGAAACCAGTGAACATAAGTGAACTAAGAATTGATCTTAATGAAACATTTATTCGTTCGTTATGCTGAGGCAGAAATTCGTTACGTGTTCGGTAACCGTCCCAGACGTCCGAAACGCGGTAGCGTCATCGCGGACGCTAACGGTCGCGATTAATTACGCGATTCGCGAAGCATCACGGCGAACTGCTAGCAAGCTGCCAAAGGAGGAGCCACCATCAAAATGATTTCTGTATGAACTTGTGTATCATTTATATGACTGCAGAGTACCACGTCGCTGGACTGATAAATAAGTTAAATGCTATTGGTTGTAATTCACTGTGAATGCATGTTTAAGTTTTGTTAAAATACAAAATACTTTTGCTATCTTATTTGAACAACTAATTAGTATGACAATCCTCAATAATGCATGAATAATATTACTACACAATTTTACAATCAAGTGAGTGTCATTAATTATTAGAGACTGTGATAATAATAATTGAGACAATTTTGCTAAAATTGATGGTAGAAGATAACAGACAGTTGAATTAATGAATAATTTTTCTATTTCGTTTTGCACTGAGTTCAACAATAATAGCCACCGCCACATCTATCCTATAAAGAACCAAACTCGTACTAATGTCGTATGCATAGCATTAATTAAGACTGATTTACTTAAATTTCCTATTTGCTTGAGTGAATTAATTTTATCAGATACTGACTTTAGTGGTTGGACTGCAACCACTTGCCAATCACTTGATATTAAAAATCCTACTATTCATAATTTTTCTAAATTATCAGTGACATTAACGTAATAATTGAGTCATACATATTGCACAGACGGAGTAATTTAATTTCTGTTATCTTTGTGTGCACAGTCTCTGTAAGGAAAGGAAAGGTGAGTGATCTTTTGAAAAGTGTGTCAGATAGGGCCATAGTATTTGTTAATTACACTAATTGTGTTGCTTAATATTTTCAAAATTTAACTACACCACTTGCATTAATCACGAGTTTAACGTAACCAACCACGAAATTAAGGTCAGGTTTGTTATGTTGCTCAAACGTTACAACAACAGTCCACACAGTTAATAACACGTCAATTATTTTTTACCTCCACTCACACTTTTCTTCAATAAAATAAGCACCTTTCACCCAATATATTACCAACAAAAAAATTTTCTTTCCTTACAATTGATACAAATCTGTTATCAACTGAAGAAAGTAACCTCAACTCTAGATATTTGTTCTACTTTACACATGTTGGAGGCTAGCTAGTCCCTCGTCGAGCAGACCATTCGTTTTGACCCACTCTACCTAATTGACTCATCATTCCGTTACTTTACAGCTATTAAGTGCTGCAGCAATACTTGCGCTTTCGTTGGTCCATATGAGGTATCGCTTTTCTGAGCTATTCCAGTGCTAAACCCACTGTGCTACCTATAGCAATGTTCTACCAACAAATAGATGTGCGCAGATAACTGACGGAAATTCGTAGCTTAAAAAATGAAATTAAATGAATATAACGGATACACCACCCTCACGAACCATAGACATTGCTGAGGTGGGGTGGCTCGTGCCTCAGTGATAAAGAGGCTCCACTCTGTGGAGAGGCCAGTCAAACCTGTGGTCCCTGAAGAGGGGCAGCAGGGTGGTTGCAGGCCAACAGTCTGGACGATTGACTGAGCTGGCTTTGTATGATCAGCTAATGTGGCCCTGCCGCGCAGTTACTGTGAACTGCGGAAAGCAAGTGGGACCTACTGCCGTTACTTTCGTCGAGGATATGCAGCTTTAGTGTCTGAATATATGGCGAAGGTATCCTCTGAACAGGCATTCTAAGGATCGGAGCGTGGAAGGTTCTGTTCCTTAATCGGGTTGGTAAGTTAGAAAAATTAATGGATTGGTTAAAATTAGATACCATGGGGATTCCTAAAGTTTGGTGGCAGGATGGTCAGGATTTCTGGTTAGGTGAGTACAGAGTTATGAATACAAAATCGATTGGTGGTTTGTAAGAGTAAATCTGATATAAAATAAGGAAGCAGGAATACAGATAAGTCACTATGAAGAGCATAGTGAACGCATTATCGTAGCAAAGATGGATGCGAAACCAAACCAACCACAGTAGTATATGTTTATGTGCCAACTAGCTCGGCCGATGATAAGGAGATCGAATAGATTAAAACATAAGAGACTGCAAAAAGATAGAAAATTAAGTAGATGGAGCCAGGACAAATTGAAGGAACTAGAGTAGAAGGAGGCAATGACTGGCTGAAAAGTGTGAAAGTAATACAATAGAAAAAGAATGGGTAGCTCTAAAAATAGAGTAGTGAAGGCCGCAGAGGCTCAAAGAGCAGAAGAACAAGGGCTAATAGAAATTCCTGGAGAACACAGAAGCTATTGAAATAAACTGATGTAGGGATAAAATATAAAAAAATTGCACGTGAAGCAGGCAAAATGGAGTACAGGTATCTGAAAAATGAGGTTTACAGAAAGTGCATACTTGCTAAGCAGGAGTGGCTAGAGGACAAATGCAGAACCATAGAAGAATGTATAACCAGGGTAAAGATAGATACCGCCTAAAGGAAAATAAGAGATATTTGGAGACAAGAAAAACAACTGTATGAATATGAAGAACTAAGGCGGAAGCAAAGAGGGGAAAGCTGAGATGTGGAAGTATTATATAGAAGGCCTGTGCAAAGGAAATAAACTTGAAGGCAGTATTCTAGAAATGGAAGACGAAATGGAGGAAGAGGAGATAGAAGGGCCGGCCGCGGTGGCCGAGGGGACTGAGGCGCTTCAGTCACGGTCTGTACTGCCACTACGGTCGGGGGTTCGAATCCCCCCTCGGGCATGGATATTTGTGCCGTCCTAGTTCGTAAGTAGTTCATAAGTAGTTTGTAAGTTTAGGGACTGATGACCCCGTAGTTAAGTCCCATAAGTTCTACAAACATTTGAACATTTGAAGATACGATACTGCGAGCTGAATTTGACATAGCGCTGAAGGATTCGAGTCGAAATAAGGCCCCTGGAGTAGATGATATTCCGTCTGAACTGCTGATATCGTTAGGAGAGCCAGTCATGAAAAAATTGTTGCACCTGAGATGCAAGATGTATGAGAGAGAGGAAATACCTGTAAAGAATATACCGAGCGATGTGGTGAACTAGCATTCGGAAGGACGGAGGTTCACATCTGCCCACGGCCATCCTGATTTAAGTTTTCCGTGATTTCATAAATCACTGCTAGCCAATTTATGGATGGTTTATTTTGAAAGCACGAGGCCGATTTCGTTCCCCTATCCGTAAGTAAACAATCCGAGCTTGTACTCCAACTGTAACTACCACATTGTCAACAGGGCGTTAGAGCCTAATGCTCTTCCCTTCCTTTTCCACAAAGAAAGAAGTTAAATCGTTACAACTGAGGGCAACAAAATTTCTTTCACTGAAATATTTTCATTTGCATGGAAGGATTTCAGTGTTTTGATGTATAGTTGCTATTTCTCTGTAAGAGATCTACAGTAATGTCGTCTGGAAACATAAAAACAGACTTGTTAGTGTAGAAATAGGATCTTATACGACTTCGCGTTGACCCAAAACACTTTTTGACCAAGCAGGTTCACTTACACAGTTTATAAAAGGTGATAAATAAAAGAAACATCACGTACACAGAAAGGAAGGTAAGAGGTTATCTACGCAAATGACTATCACCAAAGATGGGACACATACTCGGTATCAGAATGTACTGCTTTAAGTGCTTTACACATTACTGAGTGCCAGTCTCGAACGATAACTCCGAGCACTGCGTCTCATAGACAACCCTTACATAATCTGAGCTGCACGAGCAAGCCTAAACCAGCCAGTACGTTTCTTCTAGTGTCAGTTAGGAGAAATTGTTACTGCCGTGATGTTCCTTTTAAGAGTGGTGAAGCGGACGATGATTTGGTCCAATAGTAGGGAGATCCACAGGAAAGTATGAACTGGCAGGCGTAATGTCAAATATGGAGTAAATACGTTGTCCACCTACGTCCTTTGTTCTTCAATAAACTTTTTTTTGGACTTCGATAATTTACGGCTTGTATGGAGACACATGAGTGCATAATTTTCGCAAAAGGCTACGCAATATTATAAGATATGATACAACTGCAGTGAAGTAAGGAGCACATTATATTGTGTATAACGACTGTGTATGTGCATTTTTTGTCCCAAATGACATCCGTATTTTTTCCTTCCACGAGATTACCAGCGGCAGTGGCTGCAGTCGCGTCTGATGCGCCGGCGCCACACCGCGATGCGGCGCCTAGGAAATGGAAGTACAATGTCTCGTACATAACGCAGGGGAATCAATCATTTAGCCGGCGCGCAGCGGCTACGCTTCAGGCAGTCTTCTGCCGCCGCCTGCACTCGCAGCCATCATTTATTAACGTTTACACCCCACAGGTTCAAGCCGTCCTCTTCAGACAGATTAGTCTCCTCCTCAGAAGAAGCCGAGATTTCCAGAAAATACGCTTATATGATTTCCCTACACGCCCCATTAGAAAAGAGTTACAAACATTTCTCCACTCTCATTAGAGCTAGTGAAGCTAATCCTAATTTTAAGAATAATCTTTCGTTCGTTGGTGGAACAACTATAAAATTATAAATAAACAAGCGATCCGCCCAGAATACGCGTGGGAGGCAGTAACCCCATTCTGTTTGATTTTTTTCTTTTCGTAAAAACAATTTAAATGTATCGGCTTCTGAATTTCTACACTGGGCGACATCAGCAGTTGGCAAAGTCGGCAAACTTGAGTACACTTACAATGACGGCAAGGGGGGAGTTGCTGACAAGGTGTTGATACCCTTGTTTTGACATGTAAAGCTATCATATCTGACAGCCAGTTGATTTTATATGATCCTGTGATGTTACTATGTCATTTATTTCAAAGTCATGTTACTGTAAGATGATGCAGATCATGAAAATTTGTAGTGAAGGCCCAAAACAGACAATTGTGTGGGTACAAACGTTTTGAAAACAAGTTTATTTTCTCTTTTGTAATGAATTACTGTATGTATTTTGTTTCTTAAATTCCCTCTCTATAATAATCTCGCAACACCTACAACCTCAGGCCTGAGAGGGTTAAACAATTCTTGTGTGAATTTACTAATTAGAATACTAAATTAAAATAAACCTGTAAAAATATTTATGTTGTTTAACTTCAAGGAATAAAAAAAGCACTAAAGATCCTACAATTGCAGCGAAACATGCATGGGTATGAAAAAAAATATAGACTATATACGAAATACTTTTAAATAAATCTATTAAAAGTTGTGTTTTTTCGGGTTTGGTAGCAGTTACACGTATGCCTAGCCCCAGCACGCCAATATTCACCGAGACGTTGGGGCCACGCCTCATGATAGTCACTGTCCTACAGTGTAAGTTTATATGGCTAGGTGATGTACACTTGATGCCTGCGCGTGGAAAAATAGGAAACATTGGGTTCCAACGTTTGTGTGAACAACACACTGATATCTATAAATATTAACGTAGTATATATAAAAATATTTTCACATACACACGTTAAACCCTGAATAGACCGCTATGCAATAAGGGTTTAAGTACCGGGTGATCAAAAAGTCAGTATAAATTTGAAAACGTAATAAATCACGGAATAATGTAGATAGAAACGTAAAAATTCACACACATGCTTGGAATGCAATGGGGTTTTCTTAGAACAAAAAAAAAATTGTCCGACAGATGGCGCTTCATCTGATCAGAAAAGCAATAATTAGCATATAAAATTAAGACAAAGCAAAGATGATGTTCTTTACAGGATATGTTCAATATGTTCACAACATCATTCCTCAACAATAGCTGTAATCGAGGAATAATGTTGTGAATAGCATTGTAAAGCATGTCCACAGTTATAGTGTGGCATTGGCGTCGGATGTTGTCTTTCAGCATCGCTAGAGATGTCGGTCGATCACGATACACTTGCGACTTCAGGTAACCCCATAGCCAATAGTCGCACGGACTGAGGTCTGGGGACCTGGGAGGCCATACATGACGAAAGTGGCGGCTGAGCACACGATCATAGTCAAACAAAGCGCGCAAGGGATCTTTCACGCGCCTAGCAATACTTTTTTTCGGTTCTAATAAAACCCCATGTAATTCGAAGAATGTGTGTCAATTTTTACCTCCCTATTTACATTATTCCGTGATTTATTAATTTTTCAAATTTATACTGTCTTTGATCACCCGGTATTTACAGCAAGACGGCTGGTCTGGAGTAGCATATTTTGTTTTCGAGCCACGATAAAATTCAACGTTAAGTAAGCGACTATCTTAACTTTCATATAACATACGCGATGTAAGTACTGTACGCTGGAAGACTAGACTGGAGGCATGTTTGCAATATATCGGTACAAATTATGTACAGAAGAACAGAAGCACATTTTGTATCTCACTTCGAGTAAGATCGCTTTTGGTATCGGAGAAATGTAAGAACACAGGAGACAATACTGACACCTCAAAAGATATTCATCGGCGTATTAATCCTATTCCTCCAAGTTGCACCCACATAACACAACTGGCTACTGGTAACACGGCAATCGTAGAACACGGTTGTCTACAGGAGCAATGCTTATTCCTTCTGGTATAACAGTATTCACAAGTATCAAAACCTGCCTTCTTTGGGATTGGAATAACATTCTACTTGAATTTTGTGGGTATTTTGCTTGTCTCATGTACCTTGCATACCAGGTAGAAAAGTTTTGTCTTGATTTACTCTCCCAAGGGCCTCAATAATTCTTCTGCTTAGGCGTTTGGCACGAATTTGACCTTTGAGCACTCTGTAAAATTCTTCTAGCAGTATCGCGTCACTCATTTTTTTCTTCTTCCCTTCAAGGTCTTGTAACCTTCTAAGTTCAGTTCCCCTTGTAACGACATTATTTACATCCCTTTCAATATTCAGTTATCCTGTTATGCTTTAGTAACGTTTTGCTAACTAAGCTCTAGATATTTTCTTTGAAGTTCTCTTTAATTTTCCTGTATTGGTGTCTTCCTTTCCCCTAGTTACTCTTACTCCTATAGCCATGCATATTTCATCTAGCATTTATTGATTATGAATTTTTCACTGTCTACCCACAAGTAGTATTGGAACATTCTTAGTTTTTTAGTTTAACCACTTTGACGAAATTTTACCCTACACCCTTCTTTGGCATAGTGTGATGTAATGTATAGTGAATTAGGGCTATCTGTAGGTAAGAAACAAAAGAAGAGAGCTGAGAATATTCACGATAGAGTACTTGAGCATTCAATGAAGGCTTTCACTATCGGATGTCATTGTTGTTGATTCATCTTGGTACTGAAAATTTTTGTAAACAAAATTTTTGGGAAACAGTGATCTACTTGAAAGTATTTATGGAGTATAGGAGTTGTTCAGATAAAGTGGTGTTGAAATAACGAATGGAACATTTTATGCAATTTAATACTTCGTTTTCATAAAAATACTTCCCAGAATAATATATAATATTTCATTCGTTATTTCAACACCACGTCATGTGAACATCTATTGGCTAAGGCATACTCCACGCTGCAAAACGCGCGCGCTTCCTCAGTATTTAACCCGTGGCAGCTCAGCCACTACCAGCAGTCACCGCATGCGACAAGCGCCTGCTCCGTGGACGCCACATAGGTAATGTAACTGATACATATTTTAATCTTCACTTCATGTATAATGTTCTGACATTCCTTACAACCTTGTATGTTTAATACCTTACAGATCTGAAGATGACCCTGTAAACAGGCCGAAACCGGTTATCATTTGTATAAATCATATTTTTTTGCGATTTGTGACTTTTTATTTATAAAAACATTTCTAGTCCTAACGTTTCGACCAAAACTGCGCTAGACACCTTCAGAGGTGCCCACTGACGAATCGGACGTAGGAGAGCGGCATAAATACTATGTAAAATGGGCGTGTTCAGTTTTTCATGTAAAAGAAATAATCTTTGTCAAAAATGAAACTGAAGTACCGACTGCTACTAGTCAAAGACAAAAGCACATTTATCTATTCTGAAGACAAACTCTCGATATATCACTAAGCCTCATGGCGTCTTCCTTCATATTAAACTTGTCCCCATTGTTACAAATTTCAATCGCTTCTCTATACATCCGTGGAGAATATGTCATCGTTGTAGATAAAAATGTGGTTTCGGCAAACTTCACTGCATTGTTTCCTGATTGAAGTGCGTGCTCAGCCACATCTGATATTGCAGTTTTCTCTAGTCGGAAATGACTTTTATGTTCTCTCAGTCTTATACTGAACCCCCCTTTCGTAGTTACCCTTCCACACGTACACTGTATCTTACACACTTCACATGCCGACTGACAGGGGCGTTTATCATTTCCCGACCGGAATGCGTGACGTATCTTCGTATTAGGCCTAAAAACCGGTTTGTTATCCTGGCTTTATAAAATCATCCCGATCTGATAAAGGGGTAAGAAAAGGTGTTCTTCCATCGCTGTGTTTGATTTTTATCCTTTGGCCTACGGTTCCTTGGTCACAGAACTCTGTTTACTTCTTTGCGCGCGAATATTCTTCTCGAAAGTCTGAGGTTGCAATTTATGGTCTAAGTTTTCTGCCGTGTAAATTCTTCTGGCTCTGTCAACAAGACTTTTGTTGTGGATGATGGAGTTCTTATGCAAGTATCTATCCGTATGTGCGGCTTTCTGGAAAACCTTGTTTGAAACTTCCATGAGTGTGTCGCATGACGAAAACGTACAAGACGGATTTTGCGCAATGATTTTCCATTTCCACAGTGAACTGAATTTTTGGATTTACACCATTCAGATAACAAAATAATTCTTCTGAAGCTGTTTTACCTTGAGACCAAACGATGAATGTGTCAGCCACAAACCGAAACCATCGACCTGGTTTCTAATCAGCGTTATCCAGGGCTGACTGTTCGAATTTTTCCATATAAAAATATAAATTGCAGGACCTGTTGGGTAACCAACTGCGACACCGTGAACTTGCTCATAAAATCATCGTCGCATTGGAACTGACTCGGTGTAAGGCATTGTATTTATGCCGCTCCCCGACCTCCGACTGGTCAGACAGGAGCCAGCACCGCCAGAAGCACCTCTGAAGATGTCCAGCACAGCTCTGGACGAAACGTTATGAGCCTAAAATTTCATATTTCACGGCCATACAACCAAAAAGAAACATCAACGCGAGTACTTGAGGTTTAGAACAGTTGTATTAGTAACACAGCGTAGTCTGTTGATAGCGCAATAGTCACAAATTTTTATTGTACTCTTGTACGTCACTTAGATGATATGTTATTGTAGAAGATGTGTGCAAAAATTTGTAAGCACCACAAAGCAAAATCAAACAATATTGGTGTGTGGTGGATCATCTACATAACTTGTGGCTGTAGGAGACTGTACACAAAAGGCTCACTCAACACGTAATACAACTTACACTTCTTGAACGGTTCAAGACTAGAAAACGAACTGTAAGGTAGATGATGATACGCACGAGGGTATTAAATTTTCATTTACTCTGTTTCAATCGACCTATTAAATCAAATATTTTTTAAAAGAATGGATACTGCACTTTTTAATGTCGTCAAAATGTTCACCAAAAGAAGAGTACAGAGCTTGACAATGTTCAGGCACAAACATTTCTCCTCTATAAGAGAGAGGTAGGGTCAGGTAAATTTTCATTAAATTTACCTGACAAATTACAAGGGTCTAAATAGACATTTTTCCCATTCTCTCGTTTTCAAACAAACTCTTTCTTGTAAACAAGCTGCACATTAACTTTTGGCTTCTACTTTGTCACCTCTGAAACAGAAATTTTTCGCGTTCTAACTTAAAAGAAATAAAAGATCGTCGTTCTATTGTGCTTTAGCGAAGTTATTATTCTTCCTGTCCTGGCCCAGATACTTCATTTGGGACTTGAGGGTATTCAGTAAAAAAAGTCCCAGAAAACTCCATTCCAGCACTATTAAACATTTTAATTAAATGGAAAACACAAATCAATGAACGTTTAGTACATTTACAATGATTTATTCATTGTTCTTCACCGACACAAATAAAAATTTCTTTTCACGAAACTTAATTTTGTTCTCGCTTCAATATGCGTTCAAAGAGATTCCCATTGTTTCCCATGCACGTACACATTCTCGCTTAGAGAAGCCATTTTGAATACAGTCAGCTTGCCTTTTGACTGATATTGTTGTACCTGCATTCCAGGCATGTGTGGAACACTGCACTAATGAGAATGGTACTGATCGTAGAAACGTGTATAACAATAATTACTGTGGGTTACAGGACATGTAATGAACGCCTAGTTTTTGCATGAGCAATGTTTTTTCAATGTTTCTGCCTCGAAACGAACTTTGTTTGCGTTTGTAATCAGTTCTGTGTCGCCACACAATTTCGCGGTATGGCACGCAAATCGAATATTGGTCCAAACAACTGATGTAGTAGGATTAATTGAATTTTTATGCAATCGCCTCTACAAACTATATAGCTACCTTCCTATTACGTCCGATCATGTACGAGCAACTTTATAGGTGTTTCATAAGGTTCTCACCTAACTGTAAAAGTAAGAAACGCCTGGCTGCACTAACGGAGAACATCTTGGAGAAGTTAGTTTAATACTGAACGTTAGCAGAACCTCTCTATTCCGAAAAATTTTGCGTACAAATACGGGTACGTTTGCCCTCCCCGTGAATCGAGGAACAAGAGAAATTGTTGTTTCTACATGTATGGTTCAAGATGAAGATAAGACATTTCCTTGTCATAGATTTTTGAGTTCGCCGTACTTTGAAAATATTATCGAAAGATTTTAGTATTTGTCGAATACGCATTAACATATTTTTACACCATTAGTACAAATGTACCAGTGGTCCCTTGTAAACCAACGAAAACCGTTCGTAGTAATTTTCTGGGTAAGGTAACACAATACTGTGCAGTGTAAGAATGCTTTATCTTGACCATAGCCTTTCTTTACACAAGAACCACCTTTGTTCCGTGTTCGGAGAGAGTTTCGTCATAAGTTGATTGACAGTGGCAGCCAGAGCAAAAATTCACAAATTAATATCGTATAAAGATTAAAATACACAATTTTGTGTTTGTTCTACGGTTATGTTTATGTTGTGAATCGATTTTCGGCCTTTTAGGCCATCATCAAACATTCACTGAAGTTCAGTAAAAGAACTTGTGTTGTCAGTAAAACAGAAAACATGTTACATACAGAAGAGTAAATTAACTTCTTTGATGGAGTAGTTACAGGAAAGTAAATATTTCAATGAAATCTGTAAATTAATAGTACTGAAAAAAGGAAACATAAATACCATACATAGAGAAACAGTGCAAACATAAATTCTTACAGCATTACTACAGTGAATAAAAATAAAATTAAACAAGAATCTTATGTTTTAAGGGTTGTTCAAAACACAAAGTGATGCAAATATTAGAAACCTGACACACTATTATAACTAAATAAACAAATAGACAAAAATATAGGGGTTGGATAGGAGGGTATAGGTGAGGTGCATTGGAGAATTGAGAAGCTTAACAAATCGGAGCTATGCACTCTAACTGAAAAATAGTGTAGATAAACATATTCAATTATAGTGTTTACAATTAAATAAAGAATTACTGTAAGGACAGAGTACAGAATAATTTGGAATATTAGTACTAACAAAGAGAGATACAAAGCTGGTGTGATACAATGGGAGGTTAGAATGGTATTAACACAGAAAGTAGATGAACAGTGGTTGTACAAAATTTAAATTAAATGTACAACTTCATATCAGTAAAATAAATGTTACCCAAAAGTACTGGGAACTATTACATATGCTGACTCCAAAACAGAGTAAGGTAAAATATGAAGACACAAGAAGTGGAGGATTAAAATGGAACAGGCCTGGATATTCTGTGGATTATGGTGGGTTTAGAAGTGGTCATGTATTGAGGACTGTTTTATCATTTAATATTAAGCCTGTACTGTGAAATAGATGTTTGTTTATTTCTAAGGCGTCTAGAAGATTTAGTTTCTGGCCTTTGCTGGCTAAGTGGAGTACTTCGGACTGTGGTTGGTATCTGTGGCCCTCACTCAGAACATATTCAGCAAAGGTGGAGTCATGATTTTGTAACCTCCAACTACGTTCATGCTCTCTTAGCCTACTTGCTATGTCCCTGATAGGCTAATGTAAAACTTGTCACAGTCTGGGCAAATAAGTTTGTATACCCCACTATTGGCTAATAGTTCGGGCTTGGCTTTTATATTAAAAATAAACTGGGCGGTTGTGTTCCTGGCATAGTAGGAAACCCTGTAGTTACAGGATTTCAGAGTTTTGGCTACACTGTGTGATACCTGTCCTAGATATGGGATAGTACACCACTTCGTTTTTGTTTCTTCTGCAAGATATGATCAATTAGGACAGGGTCACAGTCATTGGTTGAGGCAATAAACTTTATTGTGTCCAACTGTACATTGAAATTTTCTTTGAACATTGTGATAGATAGGAGACATCCTACCATTGAGTGGAAAGCTGCATGTTTATGTGCTACCTGGCGTAGTGAGGTAGAAGGCATTACTGTGTCTGTAGTTGTGGTTTTTCTGTATATTTTGAAACAGTGTGTGTTTGCACTGATGTCAATATTGAGATCTAAGAGGTTAATGGATTTATGGCCAATCTCCATATTGTAGTACCTGTCCACATACATAGTACATCATCAACATATCTGAACCAGTATTTGATATTAAAACATTCAGTTCACTATGGAGATTGGCAATAAATCCATTAACTTCTTAAATTGATACCAGTGAAAGCCGTTTTACAACATTGTTGTATTGGGTGGTCAAGATAAATGGGACACCCTGTATATGGCACGCTTCACATTAGAGGAAATAGAATATTATGTATTGATTAGATTGATGTTTTTTCTCGGTCGTCTATGTTAGCAAGAATTCTTTCATTTACTCTCTCTGCCACAGAGAAGAGTAACCAGGTTTAGCTATTTAACTGGAAAATTTCTGACCATCGGCAAGGCAACAAAATTGGAAGAAGGATGATGAAAAAAAGAGTATTTAGGTATGAAACATAAATGACTTCTCCTTCAAGAACTCTGATTATGAAATCGCCCCTACACAGATATCAAATTCCAAATGAGTAATTAACCCTTTAACTACCGTGAACCTCTGTAATCGGGCCTCACAGGTGGACTGGGAAAATGAAGTCTCCCATGGTGAACGTCAGCCTCTCATGACCATGCTGTCGACGGGACGTTAAACCCCAATTTTCCATTTTTCTCGGAACCGATGCATTCCTCTGGAGGGAAAGTCTCTTTCCCAGGCAATTTCAAAAGCCGTCCACCTATGCAAGTTCAGTTTATTGTGGTATTTTACAGAAGTCAGTTGTAGTTACAGAGCTAAACATGGCTCTCCGTGTTCTGAAAAATTCCATCGGGTGACCAGTTGATATGCACAGGGTCAATATTAAAGGCCTCTAAGATAAAATTGAAAATGATCATTGTCCAGTGAGTTATAGTCGCTGGAAGTATCATGTTTTAACATATCAGCGAAATTTAACAATTTACATGTCGATAATTATTGCCTGAATGTCGTGAATGCCCGGGGGGGGGGGGGGGGGGTCGGAATGAAAATACGAACAAACTACCACAAACAATATCACACATGTTTATAGTAACGTCTTCCTGTTTGCTTCGTACAATTCTGTTTCTGGAACTCTCGAGATTAGAGAGCTCATTCATCAAATGTTTTTCAATTTTGTTAAAAATTACCAGAAGTTACACTGTAATCGTTGCAAGTACACTATACTTTTCGGCCCTTCAGTTTTTATAGAATTAATTACATATTCCACAGATTAGTGCGGCGATATTTTGTTCCTTGTTTCATATTCTCATCCCAAATCCTTCTCCTTTCACTTAGTCAGAAGCTGGAATCGAATCTTATGTATTAAAAGAATCTACTAAAACTAAAACCAGTCGGCCAGGTATTCATCGAAAGGTCGAAAGGTATTCATCCACAGATTTGTCATCAAGTATCAGAATTTACATAACTCTCGCCAACGTTTTTCTACACTCAAACGCAATTTCCTTCTGTATATTTCTTATGGGGATGTCCTTGCTGTAAACTAGTCAAATCGGTCAGGCCGTTCTTATCAGATAGATTTCCTTAATTTTGGCTTTAAACGAAAGGTATTCATTCGCAGATTTGTCATTTACTTTTATTCAAACGCGGTATCCTTCTGTCCTTGTATTGAATATTTTAATCGGTTTGTTTTATGATATCTTCGGTTATAATTAAGGTACGCAGTTCTTTTTGACCTAACATCAGCGGATCAAGCTCTTTCATTTGCGCTTTTAAACACTTGAATTGATCGATTCTGAAGAAAGCTATGCGTGAACATTCATCTTTACTTCCATTTTCCGAACTTTTTTGTCATTCCACTAACCGTGTGAAGTATTTGCCCGAGTCCTCTAGTTAACAATGAAACTGTTAGGATGATTAATTTTTCCGCAGATAATAAGTCCTAATTTTCAGTGATGGGGAAGGTTTATTTGCATGGTTTGTCTGATTTGAAACTATATGCTCGCAACATATGTCATTTGTTTGTGAAATTCGTGTTTTGTAATCATTGTAATGGTATATTTACATTTGTGTATTTATCTGTTAGAGGTGGTGCCAATGAAATCATTCATAAGAAAAAATTGTATTTAGTGCACAACTTTAAATGCAGCATGCTCAAAATATTAATAGCGTCTCGTGATGCTAGAATGAGAAATCTCTTCGGACGAAATAGTTCGCTTCAGGCAGAGAAACAAAATTACCTATCACAGCTTCTGAATAGGAGAACAGCTCAAATGATTTCAAAATGTTCAAATGTTTGTTAAGCTTCTGGGACGTAACTGCATGGTCATCAGTCCATAAACTTAGAAACTACTTATAAACTAACTTATACTAAAGACAACACAAACATCTATGCCCGCGGGAGGATTCGAACCCCCGACGGGGAACGGCCTCGGAGCATAGCGCCTCAATGAGCTCGGCCACTCCGCCGCGGCTCAAATGATTTCCCCGACATGTCATTTTCTACGTTCGGGCAGCAGTCGACACATCGTAACTACGCCATTGACACAGCTTATAGTTAAAGAAATGGTGTATGCTAGGCGTTTCTCTTATCAGTCCGCACAGTAGCTGAATGCGCGCCGCGCCTTCCTAGCCGCGACCTCCGTCAGCGTGAGGAACACAGGCACCTGTCACTAGCCTAATGGAGAATTGGCAACATTGTAAATTACGTTTGGCAACTCTGTGAGCGTCGAGTAACTTATCACATAATTAAACTGATAACTTCACTTGATTTTTCATGTTACTTCCATTCAATAATCTGACCGATATTCACTTGAGGTGTAACAAAAAGTTTTTAATTTCTGTGTTTTAGTCCAGGAAAGTCGTACCACGTGAAAATTGTAACCAGTAACTTCGCTTGTGTTTCGATTTAGTCAAGAAACTATTGCGTCAGTGTGAATTTTCTGACTCTTCTGTGATAGAGCTACAAGTATCTAGATTGGAAATAAATAGGAAATTATTAAGAACACTCCTCAGTCAAAAGTTGTTTAACTATTTCCGCGACGATATTCTCTCATATTATTTTAAAGAGACTACTAGTTCTCAGACGGTTTACCGATATCGTGCCAGTGGAAATCTACTGGTTTCGAATTAACGCTGTCGTTAAACCATGTTGAAGTGCATTTTAGTGAAGAAATATATTTTATGACGTTTAGTCAGCTGCTTCTGAACACGAGTAAATGCCTTAAATGTTCTACAACATACGTGCACCACCAGCAGTTAGGAGTTAATAATAGCATTCTGTCAGTAACATTCGAATTATCTGGTAAATTCACAATCTGCAGTGGTGTTTTGCAAACTAAGGAATTTGTTGAAATACTGGAAATGTTTTCGCATCAGGATATGATAGCTAGAGTCGTGTTTACATCTCGCAGACATTAGACTAGTATAATGTTTGTGTCAGAAGCTTCCTTGTGGTTGATCATTTCATTGAGCGCCCCATTGTCTTCACCGCCTTCATTATGGAAGTTAAGCGCACTTTACGATACACTACATCGCCGTAGTAAGTCTCGTGCATCGATTCTGGTTGAACATCTACAACGTACCGTTTCGATTCCTTTCTGTAGACGTATATATTTTAAACGGCACCTAACTCAGGAGCGAGACAAGGAAACACGAGGACAAAGTGGAGCACAATTTCAGCGTATTGTTGCGGCACCATGGACACAGCATCAGAGAGACCCACCTCAACACTGGCAAGCAACACTAGATACAGCGCTTTTCAGACGGATCCCGATTCTATGTTCATGTGATCACACGTCGTCATTCTGCTGCCATTATCGATATATGGATCCAACACCTGGGATGATAGTATATTGCCGCGAGAGACCACGAACAGAAACTGCCGGCGTGGTGCAGGGGATAGCGTCACGGACTGCGGAGCAGAAGGTCACCGGTTCAATCCCGCCCACCGGCAAAAAAATTATTTCTTTGTAATTTACAATTCAAGAAGGTTCTACAGCTTTCTTATGTTCACTTGTAAATTCTACTTGTTTCTTATGTTAACTGTTCTTCTAATTTCTGGTAAATTCTGTCTGTGTATAAATAGCAGAGCACTCTGCCTGAGAGGCAGTCAGTGCTGCGTGTATGTTGAGTTCGTAATAAACGTGCTTTCAGTATAAATGCTGTGTTTAGTTGCCTTCGAAGTCAAGCGTACTTCAATTGCAACGTGACATTGTTTGGTGGAGGCGCCGGGTACACTGTGCAACAGCTGCATCACCGTGGCTCCGATTAGGCAACGTAAAAGCCGTCGCTTACACGGACTGGAACCGGAATACAAGGGATACACCGAGTACATCCTTCCAAAAGTCCGTATTATCAGAAGAACGATGGAGACAAAACCAGCAATAAGCCAGCTGCACATCAGACACCCGTCGGTGTTCTCTGGAGATGCTGGACAGGACCCCAACAAATGGCTAAAAGGGTTCGACCGAGTCGCCAAGTACAACAGATGGGATCATACGATGTGCTTGGCCAACGTTTATTTCTACCTGGATGGAACAGCCCAGCAATGGTTCGAAAACAACGAAGACAAGTTGAATGACTGGGAGACGTTCCAGTAGGAACTTAAGAAGACGTTTGGAGACCGCCAGCGACAAATCCGCTCGGCGGAAGAACAACTGAAGAACCGGGCCCAACGACATGGTGAGCCGACAAAATCGTACATACAGAGTGTTTTGGCCCTGTGTAACGCAGTCAATCCGAACATGACTGAAGCGGACAAAATCACGCACCTGATGAAGGGAATTGCAGAAGATATGTACCAAGCTCTTCTGATAAAAGACGTCGCTACGACAGAAGAGTTCATGAAGTGGTGCCAGCGTATTGAAGATGGGTTGGACGCAAGAAGTATGACAGACTCCCAAATGTAGTCCCTATGGCCGTTGTGGAAGACCAGCAGGACTTGGCTTCTCTCATACGACAAATCGTGAGAGAAGAATTACAACAGTGCATGGCAGCCGGGAGTATTAGACCGAGCGAGCATCTGATTATGGCTATGGATGTGAGCCCTGTAAGTCACGAGGTAGCCGACGCCGCTGAGGACGAGGTATTTCAAACATTAGCTCCTGTCTGCCCCGTCAATCGCACCCGATCTGAAGAATGGCGTCGCCCTGCTATGACTTACGCTGCAGCCGCCAAACTGCAGCCCATGAACCGACCGACGCGACCCCAGCCAATTCCCCCGGTAACTATGACGCCCCGCAGAAGAACAGACGTCTGGAGGACAGAAGACAACACACCACTGTGTTTCCACTGTGGACGGCCTGGACATGTCGTACGCTACTGCAGAGAGAGGAGGCGAGTATTCGATGATTATTTTGCTGCAAGACGCCAGCCGTCGGAGCAGTTCTATCCAAGGCAGTCACCTGCTGATGAGTTCAGTCGACCTATGGGAAACGCCCATCGCCGTACCCTAGACGAGGTCACTCCCCGAGGCGTCGCAGCCGTTCACCGTCGCCGTACAGAGGTACCAGCCGATCCCCTAGCCGCCGCGCCCAGAAAAAACTAAGCGAGGCGACCATCTACGGAGGTGAGGCCGCCGCAGATGAAAATCCTCCATGGACGACAGTCGACAAGATAATTACCGCCGCACACTAAAGAAGACAGTGTTCTGTGATACGGGAGCAACTGTGCTGAAGGTCGCGAATGCAAAGTACGTCCATCCAGCAGGAAGTTGTGTCGCAAGAATAACCATCAACAACAGGACGCAGCCTTTTGAATTTGTCGTGTTAACAGAATGTAGTCACAATGTCATCCTCGGATGGGACTTCCTTCAGGCATCCCAAGCTATCATTGACTGTGGAAGATCTGAGCTGCAAATTGAAGAAGTTGCTCCGCCGGATGCACGTAATACAGAATTTTCTGGGAAGTTATTCGTCGTTAACAATGTGACGATACCTCCGTTGACAATGAGAAGAGTTGCAGTCACAAACACAGATGACTGGTTAAACTGTGAAGTTCTAGTTGATAGTAAAAAGTTTCTCAGGCTCACAAATGAAGTTTACATACCAGCGGCTGTAATAAGCATTACCGTTGGTCAAGGAGAGATTTGGATCACAAATTGTCACGAGCAGTCACAACTTATCCCCAAGGGAATGTGTATCGGGACAGCTGAACCAATCCAGGACGGTGAGCTCAACGTCATCAATGAAGACCCATGCCCTGCTGTTAGTACAGACAACACGCTGGAGGAAACAAACGTGGAACTGCCACTAGGGCCTGGACTGACCAAGGAACAACGCCAGCAGGTGTTAGGTATACTACGCCAATTTTCGGGTGCATTCACACCTCAGCAGGGGAAAAGTCAGACGAAACGGCCCACGATAAAGCACCGTATCAATACTGGGGATCATCCGCCAATTAGCCAGCGTTCGTATAGAATGTCGCCAGCCGAAAGACGAATAATTCGGGAGGAAGTGGAGAAGATGTTGCGAGATGACATTATTTAACCTTCGGAGAGTCCTTGGTCGTCTCCGGTGGTCCTCGTAAAGAAGGATGGCACGTGGCGATTCTGTGTCGACTATCGGCGGCTGAACAGAATCACAAAGAAAGATGTCTACCCATTGCCGCGTATTGACGACACCTTAGACTGCTTGAAAGGAGCTACATACTTCTCAACAATGGACATGCAGACAGGTTACTGGCAAATCGAGTTTGACGAAGCTGACAGGGCACATTCGAACGCATGATGGACAACTTGCTTCGACACCTTAAGTGGACGACGTGTCTCTGCTATTTAGATGACATTGTCGTTTTCTCGAAAACATTTGAAGAACATCTGAGTCGCCTGTCAACTGTGTTGAAGTGTGTTCAGGCTGCAGGTCTCCGCCTCAATCCAAAGAAGTGCCTCTTCGTCGCCAAAGAGATAAAAATCCTGGGGCACCTAGTCAACGGAGATGGTGTCCGTCCTGATCCAGATAAAGTAAGGGCAGTCACAGAATTTCCAACTCCTCAGCACATTCGTGATGTGAGATGTTTTGTCGGGCTGTGCTCATACTACCGACGTTTCATAAAATTATTTTGTAACAAGGCACGTCCATTACAAAACCTTCTGCAGGGAGACGCCAAATTTTACTGGGATGAGACAAAAGAAAGAGCTTTCCGAGCACGTAAGGAGGCTCTAACTTCCGCACCAGTGCTAGCCTTGTACGACGAGAATGCAGAAACGGAACTTCACACAGACGCCAGTGGCTATGGGATTGGTGCAGTGCTTGTACAAGTCCAGGAAGGTGCCGAAAAAGTGATAGCCTATGCGTCCAGAGTACTCTCAAAGTCCGAGATAAACTACTCTACAACTGAAAAAGAATGTCTCGCGGTTATCTGGGCCACCAACAAGTTCCGGCCGAATTTATTCGGCAAACCATTCACCGTCGTGACTGACCACCATTCTTTGTGTTGGCTGACTAGCTTGAAGGATCCATCAGGTCGACTAGCAAGATGGGCACTAAGACTCCAAGAGTACGATGTCACAGTGGTATTCAAGAACGGGCGCAAACACAAGGATGCCGACTGCCTTTCGAGGAATCCATTAGTGGATCACAGCAGCATTAATGAAATTTCGGCTCTCACTGAATTAGATGACGTTACAGCTGAACAGAGAGAAGATCCAACACTATTAAAACTGATAGAGGCCTCGGAGAAAGGAGAACCGACCAATAGAGAGTTCCTACTTATAAACGGAACATTGTACAAGAGCAACTACGATCCACTGGGCCCCAAATGGCTACTTGTTGTTCCAGCTCATCTCCAGCCAGCTATTCTCAAATATTTCCATGATGCTCCAATATCCGGTCATCTGGGATTCGTGAAGACCCTAGACAGAATCAGACGCAGGTATTACTGGAAAGGTCTCTACCTATCTGTCAAGACTATGTGAGTAACTGTAAAGAGTGCCAGCGACGGAAGCATATGCCGCAATTACCTCCAGGACATCTCGTACCGATTCCGCTGGCAGCAGCTCCATTCCACCGAGTTGGGATCGATCTTTTAGGGAGGTTCCCGAAGTCGACAACCGGTAACCGTTGGATAATAGTCTGCACTGACTACCTCACACGCTACGCTGTCACCAAACCTGTGCCGACTGCCGAAGCTCCAGAGATCGCAAAATTCCTTGTAGAAGACATTATTTTGAAACATGGAGCACCACGTGTCATGATATCTGATCGTGGAAAAGTATTCCAGTCAAAACTAGTATCAGAGGTAATGTCACGGTGCAACATTGTCCACAGAATGACAACTGCATACCATCCTCAGACAAATGGTCTTACGGAACGTTTTAACAAAACGCCAGCCGACATGCTGTCGATGAACGTCGATGTTGAGCAGAAGGATTGAGACACAATTCAGCCAGTCGTGACATTTGCTTACAATACCGCAAGACAAGACACCACAGGCTTCACTCCGGTTTTCCTGCTCCATGGCCGTGAAGCTGAGATGACAATGGATACACTGTTCCCGTTCCAACCGGACGACACTCAGGATGACTATGTTAAACAGCTCATCACCAGGGTCGAAGAAGCAAGACAGCTGGCTCGCATACGGACACTGGACGCCCAGGAGAAGGACCGTCAGCGGTATAACGACAAGCACCGACCTGTTGTGTACAGCCCAGGAGATCTGGTATGGATTTTTACCCCTGTACGGAATGTTGGACTGTCAGAAAAGTTATTGAAGCGATACTTTGGTCCGTATCGTGACATACGCCGCCTGTCAGACGTCACATACGAAGTTGAGGATTATGAGCTGTCGTCGAAACGTCAAAAACGAAGAGACATTGTTCACGTCCTGCGCATGAAGCCTTACTACGATCCTGAAGAGCAGGTAGATGACAATGGCTTCTTGTTCAAGGACTTTAAGGACGGTAATGTTCCTGATGAAACCACGACAGGAACGTCTGTCGTCGATAATCGCGGAGAAGGAAGTATTCGCTTGAACTGTCATACAGAGGACCCATGACACGGTCAAGATCCAGGACATTGCAGCTGGCTCCACAGGGATCATAACAGCGGGTCGCTGTTTCTCCAGGAGAGGGAGCAATGCCGCGAGAGACCACGAACACAAACTGCCGGCGTGGCGCAGGGGATAGCGTCACGGACTGCGGAGCAGAAGGTCACCAGTTCAATCCCGCCCACCCGCAAAAAATTTATATCTTTGTAATTTACAATTCCAGAAGGTTCTACATCTTTCTTATGTTCACTTGTAAATTCTACTTGTTTCTTATGTTAACTGTTCTTCTAATTTCTGGTAAATTCTGTCTGTGTATAAATAGCAGAGCACTCTGCCTGAGAGGCAGTCAGTGCTGCGTGTATGTTGAGTTCGTAATAAACGTGCTTTCAGTATAAGTGCTGTGTTTAGTTGCCTTCGAAGTCAAGCCTACTTCAATTGCAACGTGACAATATAGTACTTTTTGGTAAGCCCCAGACCCACCTCTTGTATGCTAAGTCAATAACTTGGACCAGAGGCGAAACAGTTCAGATAGGGCAAAGGATTCCTTCAACACGATAACAAAAGACCGCATACTTCCTATGCTGACATCAGATACCTCGGTTGCTGCATTGGGAAGCAAATTACCCAGATTCTTACCTGTTAAAATCATTTAGTTGTGAGCTGTAGTGAGACTGGTATACGATAACCATGATGACGAACTCTGGTACAGGGCTGCAACAGCACAGAACGAAGTATCAATGTCGGTGATCAGCGCCTTGTTTAACTCACTGTCTATCCAGGTTACATTCCTTGATATTGACACGTATGGTGAGAATACGTATTACATTTGGTGGGAATATACATTTGTAGCCATTAAAATTGCTACACCACGAAGATGACGTGCTACAGACGAGAAATTTAACCCACAGGAAGAAGATGCTGTGATATGCAAAGGCTTAGCTTTTCAGAGCATTCACACAATGTGGCCGGTGGCGACACCTACGACGTGCCGACGCGACGTGAGGAAAGTTCCCAACCGATTTCTCATACACAAACAGCAGTTGACCGGCGTTGCCTGGTGAAACGTTTTTGTGATGCCTCATGTAAGGAGGAGAAATGCGTACCATCAAGTTTACGACTTTGATAAAGATCAGAATGTGTCCTATCGCCATTGCGGTTTATCATATCGCGACATTGCCGCTCGCGTTGGTCGCGATCCAATGATTGTTAGCAGAATATGGAATCGTTGGGTTCAGGAGGGCAATACGGAGCGCCGTGTTGGATCCCAACAGCCTCGTATCACTAGCAGTCGAGATGACAGGCATCGTATCCGCATGGCTGTAGCGGATCGTGCAGCCACGTCTCGATCCTTGAGTCAACAGATGGGGACGTTTACGAGACAACAACCATCTGCACGAACAGTTCGACGACGTTTGCAGCAAGATGGACTATCAGCTCGGACACCATGGCTGCGGTTACCCTTGACGCTGCATCACAGGCAGGAGCACCTGCGATGGTGTACGCAACGACGAAACTGGGTGCACGAATGGCAAAACGTCATTTTTTCGGATGAATCCAGGTTCTGTTTACAGCATCATGATGGTCGCATACGTGTTTGGCGACATCGCGGTGAACGTACATTGGAAGCGTGTATTCGTCATCGCCATACTGGCGTATGACCCGGCGTGATGGTATGGGGTGCCATTGGTTACACGTCTCGGTCACGTCTTGTTCACATCGACGCCACTTTGAACATTGGCCGTTACATTTCGGATGTGTTACGACCCGTGGCTCTACCCCTCATTCGATCCCTGCGAAACCCTACATTTCAACAGGATAATGTACGACCACATGTTGCATGTTCTGAACGGGCCTTTCTCGATACGGAAAATGTTCGATTGCTACCCTGGCCATCACATTCTTCAGATCTCTCACCAATTGAAAACGTCTGGTCAATGGTGGCCGAACAACTGGCTCGTCGCAATACGCCAGTCACTACTCTTGATGAACTCTGGTATCGTGTTGAAGCTGCATGGGCATCTGTACCTTTGGGTTGGTAGCCCTGCACAAGGCCAGACGTGCGGTGTCAGTGCGATCGGAAAAGATAAGTAATGTAGGTAGAAATAAAACGTAGTTTAACACTATAAGTAGCTGCAAACGTTTATTAGTGTGCTCTTAAAGCTCTGTTTGACTCAATGCCCAGGTGAATCAAGGCCGTTATTACGGCCAGAGTAGGTTGTTCTGGGTACTGATTTCTCAGGATCTATGCACCCAAATTGCGATAAAATATCATCACATGTCAGTTCTAGTATATTTATCCAATGAATATCCGTTTTTCATCTGCATTTCTACTTGGTTTAGCAATTTTAATGGCCAGTATTGTATATTACATTTCACACCGTGTTTACTCCCTGATCACCAAAAAATGGTCAGAATTGTACCTACTACGCATAATACTAAGATTTCGTTCTTTATTATACTCCCGGATGAGACAAAGAACTATCCATATTAACGTAACGTAAACTATAGAAACTAAGTGATAGTTGGTGGAATTTCGTGACCATTACCTGCGTATACTCTGCAATAATATTACAAAATCATCGTTTAGTACTGCTAAAGACATTAAAGAGCGTTATGATGAAACTTTGCTTTTGTGACAGAGAAGTAAGCAGACCAGTGTTATGGAATTGAGTTTAAAGTATTATATGTTGAGTCAGTCTTTGTTAAAAATCATAGATGTAAAACATTTCTTCCTTAAGTTTATTGTGGATGTATTGAAAATGTAAAGGAACGGGGCACAACAACTTTGCACAATGGCGCTATCACGAAGACAAAGAAGAAAGCAGCTCGTCGCATTAGTTGCACCTCAAGTGAATGTAATGAAGTCAGTACGCTAAATCACATTACACTTTTTCTGAATATTCGGACTCTGAAGCTGATATCGCTTAGGAAAGTGAGGATTTCAAGGAAGAAGACGCGATAGGAAGGATCTTTTTGGTAGTGTTGTATGAAAGAGGAAATTATCCTGGTATAATAACCAAAATCAGGAATGATGGCGCACATCACTTGTAATGTTAGGGAGTCAGTGAGGAAAAACTGGAGATGAAGTCTGGTACAAAAGTGAGGAAATAGTTTGTAAGATACGTGCCCGAAAGCTAAGAGGCAAACGAAACATTTTCGATGTTCCTCAAATGGCAAAATTTTGAGGTTTATTACTATGATTTATTTAGACTGTTGCTAATCTTGGGTTGAATCACAATGTTAACAATCTGTTCGTAATACAGATAGTTTATGTCATTCTCTCTAAAAAAATGTCTAATTTACTTTGTAAGTAATTATAAGCCTTAATGAGGACCTTCTCGAATTCAACATTGTAACAGTCCCCATATACATAGCTCGTTAAATAGAAATTCAATTGCCCGCAAGTTGCACTACAAATAGGTACAGCTTTGGACGACCTATTTGGTAGAACTGTTGACAAAAAACGTTGCATTTAATAAATTAAGGATAAATATATCGTAAAATAACAGTGATATTTTCAAATATGAACGGCCACGTGATTTTTATTTAAAATAGCATGAAAAGTGTCACAAAGTTGCTATGGTTTGCGGTAATATATATTCACCACAGCCTCATAAAGTTTAACTGTGGGCTGCAAGACATCAGGTACTTCATACTAATGTAGTTCAATTCCAGTCAATTGGGATGTCGGGAATATAAGACAGCCTTTCAACCTTTGATTCATTAGTGCCAGGCGCACTTATATTGGATATTGGAGATATACACGAAGGGAAGACGGCGACGTCATGCGTTATTAGTTCATAAAGGGAAAAGGGGGAGGAATAGGAGCTGGGTCGGTCGTGTTTCTGGAGCGCTGCGCCCTGCCGTGGGCGGAGAGAAGGTAGAAGGTTTGACAGCCGACGCAGACGCGAGCGGCCCCCAAGCTGTGTTTCGCCTTCCACGATCGATGATGCAAATGGGAAGCTGCATACACCGCACTGTCGCACTCTCTGCCGACACTTGGCCTGTAAAAGGCAACGGGACCCCACAGGCTCCAGTGTCTCGAGGAATTTTGGATCCCGCACTCGTGTCTGTCGTCAGGTCTTTCCGCAATAAGAAATATAATTTGTGGCCAATCATTGCAGGACATAGCTCCAACTTTTCTGCGCCATTTTTCTCCTTTACTTCGTCTCTCATGCTCTTTAAATGGTTATTTTGCATAATTTTATTGGAATAGTCATTTCACATTAAAAGAGGAATAAAAAGGACCTAATATTAGAAGATTGGGGTAGAAGTACAGACAGGGGGATAATCTACAACTACTTTTTGTATTGTTATAACTGAGATGCCAAAAAACACACACAGAGATATTTAGAAGGTGAAAGTAATCTACTTAAATAAAATCAATTGTCGCATTTAAGAACTGGTCGACCGATCAGGCTTACCTTTCTTTTTGTTGTTTTCGTAATTATCAGGACAAGGCTTATATGAAAGAAAATTTTGGCAAATTCAGCCGGGAAATTGCAAAATCTGAGAAGTAAAGGTGCGTTTTCCAGTGTGCTTTTGAATGAACGCAAAACTGGAACTCACGATTCTGCCTATGGAGAAGGGTAATTATTTTTTTCTTTTGTTTGTTATTGTCCTGGAAAAGTTTCTAAAAAAAAGTTCGGGAAAGTTACAAAAGAAACTTGGAACATTCGAAGAAAGTGAAAAAAAATTTAGTTTTTGTATGTACTCTCTATCAGAGGTGACTACTGGAACGACATTTGGTTTGATCGACCACCGTCAAATATGGCACGTTTCTGTATTATTTCCATTGGAATGTTTCTTATGCTGCGCAACCCACCATATGGTGCAAGCCGTAGGGTACCTCGCAATGGACATCGACGCCATTTCACCTATCACTACATTTCATCACCATTTTACTGAAGACCATGAATGTGTGTTTTAGTGAAGAAGTTAACTTGCGATAGGCTATATTTTATCCAAAATATAGTACGATATTCGTTTTGGACTTACAATTAGACCATGTTTTACTATTTTGCTTCAAACCGATTCAAAATATTAAATATAGGAAATTGGTAATGTGGGCCAATGCTCCTCTCCTGATGGAAATGGGAATGTTCTGTGTCGCGCGCCGTGGCGGGTTAGCCGTGCGCCGTGCTGTGGTGCGCGCAGCCGTCCGCCGTCGGGGGTTCGAATCCCCCCTCGGGCATGGATGTTTGTGTTCTCCTTAAGTTAGTTTACCTCAGTTTAAGTAGTTTGTAAGCTACGGACTGATGACCACGCAGTTGACTCTGACAGAATACAAACATTTGAACATTTTTAACTGTTCTGTGTTTTTATCCAGTCACAGGATACTTATTTTGGTCCAAATAATCGGCGGAGAATTATGATCAAATGTGTATCTGCTTAATTCGTAAATGATGTACAGAATGTGACGGATCTCCATCGGCGCTTAACTCCTAACCAAATTTTCGCGATTTAAGTTTCACTTCGGTACTACTGCTCCTAATTTCTATTTCTCTGATCATCGGAATGATGCCAATACTGCCGCATTGTGCTCGATGAGGAGGTTTTTAGAGTCCGGTAAGCACGATATCGGGCGCAGGAGGTAGGTGAGCCACGGCGTGCGGTCCGGCGGATAACAATAGCAGCGCAGGCGGCCTGCCCGCTCCTACAACGCAGCGGCGGACAATGCGCCGGCCCCTGGGTACATGGCCTCGCCACTACAGATAAGACCAAATAAACTGTTCAGAAAGGTCGTCACTTGAATACCTTATTATGTTCCATTTTTTACTAAAATATATTTCATAATACCTCTGGAACAAGACGAAACTGCTACGTATCGGGACAGAATAAAGAGTAACGCTAACTTTTATTTTTCTCTAAATTAATTTTATAGCCAGAGGTACTTATATAGCACCAGCTGCTGCTGCCCAGGATCTCTTGCGTGGCTGGAGCGTCCACCACATTTAGGCGACGTGTGGCCCTGTCATTACGGCCCCTTTGCCGAAGTGAAACACCCACTGCCAAGGATCCGGTATAACACCGGAGATGATATTATCCATCTCATGTGGAGGTCAGTGCAGGAAATCAACGGAAATAGACGCGCAAATGCTATATGACGCTTTCCAGCCGGCCGCAGTGGCCGAGCGGTCTGCGGCGTGCCAGTCACGGTCTGCACGGCCGATGTGGTCGGGGGTTCGAATCCCCCTCGGGCATGGATATTTGTGCCGTCTTTAGTATAAGCTAGTTCATAAGTAGTTTGTAAGTTTAGGGACTGATGACCCCGTAATTAAGTCCCATAAGCTCTACAAACACGAGATTCCATCATCAAAGCTACATTTTCCATTGGCGGTGAAATTGTCGTAATACCGCAAGAAGAGCCGAAATCACGGCCTGTTGGTAAAGCGAGGAAGTGACTGCGAAAACCCCACTCAGATAGCACTGTAGTTTAATATATTCACTATAGCACATTTAGAGCTTAAAATATGAGCCATTCACTCATTTTAGTTTCCCTAGCTACATACACTAGTTTTCAATCTTATCAAGCTACGACATCACCTACAAGTATTGTGGGTAACTGTATTTTCAAAAAAAAAAAAAAAAAAGAATGAAATACAATCGCAATAATTGGTAAATTTGTTGTTGTTATGGTCTTCAGTCCGGAGACTGGTTTGATGCAGCTCTCCACCCTACTCTATCCTGAGCTAGCCTTTTCATCTCCTCATAAGAACGGCAACCCACATCTATTTGAATCTGCTTACTATACGCATATCTTGGTCTCCCTCTGCGATTTTTACCCCACACACTTCCCTCCAATGCTAAATTACAGAAACGAAAGAAAACCAGCAATGAAAATGATGGTGAAGTTGATGTTGTCCACTGCAGCTCGATGGGAGCAATCTTTAGCACATAAAAGTGTAGTCACGTTTAATTGTAGCAAAAGTACTAACGATAAAAGCCTAGCATTGCTTAATTTGCAAGAAATTTTATTCACTCTCGAAACGATAGCTGGATTATCAGGCTTTGCTTAGGGTGCACTAACATACGCAATCGGAGGTAACGTAAGCCTATGAAACAAGTTCAAAAGTTTTTAACAGATTTGACACTGTCATTTAAAATTTTCTTTAGTCCAAAAGTTAGATTTCATGCATCAATAGAGGATAAAAATGGAACTGAGTTTGTTTAAAAACGAGGGTAGGGTGGTATCTGTATAGAATCACTGTATTTACAACAATGCCATCTGTCGAAATCGTACATCGTAACGATGCTTTTCCGTTATAATTTATTTAGCGAATGAACAGTTCGCTTTACAAAGTATCAAGCTCCTCTCATGATCAGCAAATCTAACTGCTTCTAACATCTCTGCTTGCTGGACCTGCAAATATTTTCCAAATTGCATTAACCACTTTGTTGTATGAAGTTTTATATTCACTATAATATGACATTTCAAAAACTGGTAAAACGCCAGATTTCTTAAGTAATCGAATTAACATCTACATATCTGCTTGAATCATGACTACCTTAAAATGAGTTAATGTGCCAAATATTTTACTCTGACCATTTAATTGTAAAAAAAGTTTATAAATGGTTAGAAATTCCGTTTAAAGTTTGTTGAGAGTTACTAAGTGCCGTTATGATCAAATACTGGATCAATGTACGGTAATTGAAGCTCCATTACAGCTAAAAACTAGTGTTCTGACGTCATATCTCCTGAACTGTGTGTCGTATTGGTATATAAATTTAAAGTTAGATTCGGTGATACATGATGGTTAATATCTGCAGAAAATCGTAAAAGTAGTACAGTAAAACGTACGCCCTATGCCAACGTAATCAGAAGGTCGTTTTTCCGGCAACTAAGTGTCTATTACATCATATCTCGAGACCTATATAGCGTACAGTGACATAATTTTTAACATGTGATGACTGATATATTCAGATATTGCTAATAGAGAGTGTTGCGAGTAGAGTAACTACTTAAAAGTAGTAAATAAAAACGTCATGGCAGATGAAAAACACCACATTAATAGCGAAATCAACTTTTCTTTTTACTTTTCTTATCGTGTTGAGTTTTACCTAACCTCATAATGAAAGGAATATTATAATATCTCTAATTTTTAAAATCGGCCGATAATGCGAGTTAATAAAAATACTTCTTAGTACTGAATGCCATAAGGCGTGTGTGCTACAACAGGCGGTGACAGTGTAGCCACTTAGCAAAATACACATTAACTACATATCAGGGAACACTATTTTTGTCACTTACTATGATTCATGCTGGTCAACACGCAAATAAGTACTATTTTACATCTCCTCTTTTCGTGTAAAGTGTTGCGGTAAGCACAAGAAAATAGCCGGAGCCAAAATTTGAGGTGCCTGCAGAGCCACACAGGTGCCATCGCATATTGGATGATGCACGTAAACTGCCATGTCGTCTGCTACTACCGCTGTCTGTTTATGTGTGTCACACTATAGTGGTCGTATTATTGCCGCGCCGGGTTAGCGTCGTGCTGCGGTGCGCGCGGCCGTCCGCCGTCGGGGGTTCCGATTCCCCCTCGGGCATGGATATGGATGTTTGTGTTGTCCTTAGGTTAGTTTACCTTGGTTTATGTAGTTTGTAAGCTACGGGTTGATAACCACGCAGTTAAGTCCGATAGATTTAGAAACATTTTGGTCGTATTACGGATACACACTGATCAGCGAGAATTATCACCGCCTATCTACTACCAACAGAAACCCTTCCAGGCCATAGCGGCGTCAACTGACGAGGGATGACTGGTATCCAGACACAGGCGCGGTGTATATAGTACCAGTGCGCGTGCTGTCTGCGTTTAGAATGGGGAAGCCGCGCAACCTGTCTGCTGGATACTGTCGGCACGAGCATTCCGAAAACTGTACGACTCGTCGAGTGTTCGAAGAGAGGAAGGAAGAGGAAAGCAGGGTTTAACGTCCGGTGGACACCATGTTTATTAGAGGCGGAGCACACGCCCGGGCTGTTTCGTTCAGGACACTGCTGGCCTCGCGCGCAGGGTGCAAGCAGAGCTTTTATATGCAGCCTTGGTCCCGTACTCGATTTCAGCGCCACTGCAAGGCCTTTGTGCCTGCACAATAACACCAAACTTGGATCATTTGCATATCGGATATCATTGTATTTGTATGCAGAATTTCTCGTTTGTTCCCTCTGGGAGCACTATTTCCAATGTTCCTTAGTCTATGATGATGACACCTTCGAAGTGTCACGCCCTACACGCAGCATCAGTGACGCGGCTGTGCAGTGAGAAGTGTTACGTTTATATCAAAGTTAGGGGATTCGCGTCACCCAACCACCCTGTCACGGTCTCATTGTTTAATTCACATACTGGCTAAGCCTTTGTATTCGTTTATTCAATTCACTGTGATTTTACAGTGAAATAAAATGTACACATTTAAATAATTAATTTTGTATGATACCATACAGTTGAAAATATGGAGCAGCATACAGTACAAACTTCCAATGTTTGAAACTATAACTCGATTCGTGTTTGATTGTTTCTTTCCTGATTTTTGCAAAAACCATAAGAATCAAGAAAAGTATATAATTTAAACACTTTCTTTGTGCTAGCACACTTGTGTTAACGACAGTGTCGTAATTCAATAACTGAATACAAAGAAAAGCGGCCACAAAGCAGGAAGAGTTAGGTCTCATGAAAGAGTATCTCTGAAGGTGCGATTCTAATGTCCTTATAACTAAAATTTTCAGTTTCGTGTTGTGGTATAAAATATTTGTTTTAAAATCTCGCACATTTATTTCGTTAAATGAGTGAACATCATCAGTTCAGGTTCTAATCCTGATGACTCGTGTAAACCGCATAAAAATTTTCTACGGTCAAGATACGTAAAATATAAATAAAATTTGACTGTCAAGTGCGTGTTACAGATTTCAACTTGCAACTTGCACATAGGTAATTTTATTTCTGTTTTATGTATTTAGACTGTAGAAACATTTTTATGCGCTGCATATGAGTCCTAAGGACTTGAAACTGCACTGATGATGTTCACTCATTGAATGACATCGATATGCGCTATTTTTAGATAAATATTTTATACAATACCCCAAAGCTGAAATTTTTTAATTATCATTATAATATTGTTATGGTTGGAGAAACCCATCCTTATAACCTCCTTTCAGACATCTTCGCCTCTAACCATTTTAGTACATACGATATGGACGGTGTCTTTATCAACCGCACGCTGTTCACATCCACGTAGCAGAAAAGACATTCAGACATCTTTATTCGTCTTGAGTCTGCAATTACGCACATATATGATGTAATAAAGTACACGATGATGGCGTCAGCGTACATGTATTCACAACAGATGGGATAAGTTCGTTCGACCTCGTGCAGTAATCCGATATGGCGAGCTTAAGGGGGAGGGGGGGGGGGTTGGATAAGTAGCATGCAAGCTCAGGGAATTCGAGGTAGACGCGAGGGACTATGAATGGTAGGGATACTGCATCTGTAGTTTGCAATTCGTCAGAATCTGCGCTAAACGGGGAGGGGGAAGGGAGGAGAGAGACTATAAACAGTAGGGTGTGCAATTCTTGGGAATTTGCGGTAGACGGGAGGGACTGTGAACATGAGGATGCAGCATTAGTAATTTGCAATTTATCGGAATTTGCGGTTGAAAGGAGGGACTATGAACTGTGGGTATGCTGCATCTGTAGCGTACAATTTATGGGAATTTGCGATAGATGAGAGGAAGTGTGAAGATTAGGGGAGCTGCAACACTGGCGTCCAATTTGTGGGAATTTGCTGTAGGCGAGAGGGACTATGATTAGTTCAAATGTTTGTTAAGCTTAAGGGACTAAACTTACAAACTACTTATGAACTATCTTATACTAAAGACGACACAAACATCCATGCTCGAGGGGGGATTCGAACCCCCGACAGGGAACGGCCTCGCGCATCGCAGCATAGCGCCTCAATGCCCTCGGCCGCTCCGCCACGGCGACTACAATTAGTGGGGGTGCTGTATCAGTAACGTGAATCGTGTGGAAGTTTGCGGTGGACGGGAGTGACTATGAATAGTACGTGCGCTGCAACAATGGTGTTTAATTTGTGGGTATTTGCGGGAGATGGGAGGGACTATGAATAGTAGGGGTGCGCATCAGTAGTTGGCAATTTGTGGGATTTTGCAGTAGGCACGAGGGACTATGAATGGCAAGCGTGTTACATCCTAAGCGTGCAATTTTAATAATTTGCGGAAGACCCGAGGGACGATGATTACTAGGCTCTTGCATTATTAGCGTGCAGTTGGCGTGAATTTGTGGTAGACGGGATGGACTATGAATGGTAGCACGCTGCATCAGTGGCGTGTGCAGCAGAGGAAAAGGAAGAACAAGAAAAAAAGAAAGAAATTGGGAATTTACGTTATACGGGAGGGACTATGAACCGCATGGGTTCTGCACTGGTAGCGTGAAATCTGTGGGAATTTGCTGTAGATGGGAGGGACTACGAAAATTAGGGGCGCTTTATCAGGTCTGGGACTATGAACCATAGGAGTGCTGCATTAGTAGCGAGCGATTTGTGGGAATTTGCGGTAGATGGGAGGGACTATAAACGGTTGGGATGCTGCATCATTACCGTGCAAATTTGCCAATTTTCGGTAAATGGGAGAGACTATGAACGCGGGGTGATTTTTCAGGCGCAATGTGCGGTAGGTGGGAGGCGTGCACGGATAGCAAAGTAGTAAACGTGACCGGTGGCTTAAAGTGCTAATCTCAGGTTCTTATCCTTGTTCATTATTTATTTTTACTTGTCTCTATTCAATTTTTTCACTGCCCTAATGTAATTAAAGATTATCCGCCGGTCGCGGTGGCCGAGCCGTCTGAGGCGCGCCAGTCACGGTCTGCACGGCCACTACGGTCGGGGGTTCGAATCCCCCCTCGGGCATGGATATTTGTGCGGCCCTTAGTATTAGCTAGTTCATAAATAGTTTGTAAGTTTAGGGACTGATGACCCCGTAGTTAAGTCCCATAAGCTCTACAAACATTTGAACATTTTTTTATGCTGTCAAAGTGTAATAATGCAAATAATAAAGTGCACAAAACATAACATTTTAAAGTATTAGAAAGCATAAAATTGTGAAATAACTTCTGAAGACAAAACACCACTACAAGACACACACTGTGTCAAAAACGTAAATATATAGACTTAATAAACTAGATCAAAACTTTAAAAAAAGTATATGTCTATGTGCAAAACGTTGTTTGTACTACAAGTGACTTGAAAATGGCAAAATTAACGTCTTAATTAACATATCTGTGTAGCCAAACAAAACAAATAAGTATGTGATGTGTCATTATTTAACATTAAGATGTCATGAGGAAGAAATTATGTACCTTTGGAGTTTAGTTTACAATATGTAGTTGTTGTTGTGGTCTTCAGTCCGGAGACTGGTTTGATGCAGCTCTCCACCCTACTCTATCCTGAGCAAGCCTCTTCATCTCCACATAAGAACGGCAACCTATATATGTCTGAATCTGCCTACTGTAGCCATCTCTTGGTCTTCCTCTGCGGTTTTTACCCCACACACTTCCCTCCAACGCTAAATTCACAATTCCTTGATGTCTAAGAATGTGTCCTACCAATCTATCCCTTCCTTTAGTCAAGGAATGCCAGAAATTTCTTTTCTCCCCAATTCTGTTCAGTACCTCCTCATTAGTTACGCGATCCACACACCTAATCTTCAGCATTTTTCTGTAGTACCACGTTTCAAAAGCCTCTATCCTCTTCCTGTCCGCACTGTTCATCGTCCATGTCTCACTCCCATACAAGGCAACACTCCATACAAATGTCTTCAGAAAGGACTTCCTTAGGCTTAAATCAATATTCGATGTTAACAAATTTATCTTTTTCAAGAACGCTTTTTTACCCATTGCCATTCTGAATTTTATATCCTCTGTACTGCGACCATCATTTGTTATTTTACTGCCCAAGTAACAAAACTCATCTACCTCCTTTATTGCTTCGTTTGCCAATCTAATTCCTTCTGCATCACCTGATTTTCTTACACTGCACTCCATTACCCTAGTTTTGCGCTTGTTAATGTTCATCTTATATGCACCTTTCAGCACACTGTCCATTCCGTTCAATTGCTCTTCCTGGTCCTTTGCTGTATCTGACAGAATTACTATGTCATCGGCAAAACGCAATGTTTTTAATTCTTCACCCTGAACTTTACTTCCTTCTCCAAATTTCTCCTTGCTTTCCTTTATAGCTTGCTCAATGTACAAATTGAATAACATTGGAGAAAGACTACAATCCTGTCTTACTCCCTTTCCCACCACTGCATCCCTTTCATGCCCTTCAACTCTGACAACCGCTGTTTGGTTTTTGTACAAGTTGTAAATAACCTTACGCTCCCTATATTTTACTCCTGATAGCTTCAGAACTTGAAAGAGCTTATTCCAATCAACATTGTCAAAAGCCTTCTCCAAATCTACAAAAGCTAGAAATGTAGGTTTGCCTTTTCTTAATCTATCTTCTAGGATAAACCGTAAAGTGAGTATTGCCTCCCGTGTTCCTACATCTCTCCTGAACCCAAACTGATCTTCCCCGAGGTCGGCTTCCACCAGCTTTTCCATCCTTCTGTATACAATTCGCGTTAATAGTTTGCAACCATGACTTATTAAACTGATGGTTCTGTAGTTTTCACACCTGTCTGCACCTGCTTTCTTTGGAATGGGGATTATAACATTTTTCTTAAAGTCTGAGGGTACGTCGCCTGTCTCATACATCTTACACACCAGGTGAAACAGGTTTGTCGTGGCTGGTTCTCCCAGAGACTTCAGTAGCTCTGAGGGAATATCATCTACTCCAGGGGCCTTGTTTCGACTTAGGTCTTTCAGGGCTCTGTCAAATTCTTCTCTCAGTACAGTATCTCCTATTTCATCTTCATCTACATCCTCTTCCCTTCCTACAATATTGTCTAGAAGTTCATTTCCTTTGTAGAGCCCTTCTATATACACTTTCCACTTTTCAGCTTTCCCTTCTTTGCTGAGAACTGGTTTTCCATCAGTGTCCTTGATATTCATAGAGCTGTTTTTCTTATCTCCAAATGTTTCTTTTATTTTCCTGTAGGCTGTATCTATTTTTCCCCTATTTATACATTCTTCTACATCCTTGCATTTGCCTTCTAGCCACTCCTGCTTAGCCATTTTGCACTTCCTGTCAATCTCATTTCTTAGTCGTCTGTACTCCATTTTGTCTGTTTCATTTACTGCATTTTTATATTTTCTCCTTTCATCGATTAAATTTAGTATCTCCTGTGATATCCAAGGATTTTTTGTAGGTCTTGCCTTCCTACCTATTTTGTCCTCTGCTGCCTTCACTATTTCATCTCTCAATGCTACCCATTCCTCCTCTACTGTTTTATTTCCCCCCGTTTCTGTCAATTGTTGCCTAAAGCTCCCTCTGAAATTCTTAAGAACCTCAGGTTCCTTCAATTTCCCCAGGTCCCATCTCCTTATTTTCCTACCTTTTTGTAGTTTCTTCAGTTTCAGCCTACAATTCATAACCAACAAGTTATGGTCAGAGTCTATATCTGCCCCTGGGTATGTCTTACACTGTAAAACCTGGTTCCGAAATCTATGTCTTACCATTATAAAATCTATCTGGTATCTCCCGGTGTCTCCTGGTCTCTTCCACGTATACAACCTTCTTTTGTGATTCTTGAACCAGGTGTTTGTTATAACTAAATTATGTTCTGTGCAAAATTCTACCAGGCGGCTTCCTCTTTCATTTCTTTTGCCAAGACCATATTCACCTACTATCTTCCCTTCCCTTCCTTGTCCTACTACCGAATTCCAGTCTCCCATAACAATTAAGTGTTCCTCTCCCTTAATTGTCTGAATAATTTCCTTTAGCTCCTCATATATTTCTTCGATTTCCTCATCATCGGTAGAACTAGTTGGCATATAAACCTGTACTACTGTTGTCGGCGTTGGCTTCGTATCTGTCTTGACAATAATAATGCGATCACTGTGCTGGTCATAGTAGTTTACCCGCATTCCTATTTTCTTATTCATTATCAATCCTACTCCTGTGATACCCCCAACTGATTTTGTATTTATAATCCTGTACTCGCCTGACCAGAAATCCTGTCCATCCTGCCACCGAACTTCACCAATCCCCACTATATCTAACTTCAAGCTATCCATTTCCCTTTTTAAATTTTCTAATTTTCCTACTCGATTAAGGGATCTAACATTCCACGCTCCGACTCGTAGAATGCCAGTATTGCCTTTCCTGATGATCACATCCTCTTGAGTAGTCCCCGCCCGGAGATCCGAATGGGGGACTATTTTACCTCCGGAATATTTTACCCAAGGATGCCATCATCATATGTTCATACAGTAGAGCTGCATGTCCTCGGGAAAAATAAGGCTGTAGTTTCCCCTTGCTTTCAGCCGTTCGCAGTAGCTGTGTGGCAAAGCCACATTAGCTGATGTTACAAGGCCAGCTCAGTCAATCATCCAGACTGTTGCCCCTGTAACTACTGAAAAGGCTGCTGCCCCTCTTCAGGAACCACACGTTTGTCTGACCTCTCCACAGATACCCCTCCGCTGTGGTTGCACCTACGGTACGGCTATCTGTATCGTTGAGGCACGCAAGCCACCCCACCTCGGCAATGTCTGTGGTTCGTGGGGGTGTAGTATATCTGGAATTATTGTCTCGATACAGCCAAACGTGTCGTATATTGCAGATTAAGATCTGTTAAACGAGAACGTTGTCGGGATTTTGTAGGTTTCATGACTGAAAAAAAGCGGTCGCATAAAATTTAGTTTTATCCTGCCTGGCTGTAGCGGAGTTCTTCCTCTTGCTGCTCGCACTCTGCCCCACACGCCGCTGCGCCAACACCACCTAGAGACAAGTCCTTACAACAGGCCGAGCCTACGTCACACTTAGAGGCCGCGGCCGCCACCCCACTGGCTGTTGACTGGGGCACGCCCACCGCCGCGCAGCGCCCGGCCAGTGGGGTGGCGGCCGCGGCCTCTTAAGTCTGACGCAGGCTCGGCCTGTTGTAAGGACTTGTCTCTAGGTGGTGTTGGCTGCGCACAGTACGCGGGACATGGGCGCGGCGAAGGCGCGAGGGCAAGGCGAGGACGCTGTTTGGCCATGCCTGGCCTAGTTGAAAATTTGTATTGGACCGGTATTCGAACCTGTTTCTCGCTTCGGGGCAGCGGTCGTCTTAACCAACTTTTTTTCCCTTGTTCGTCGGGTGGATTGGTCTTTTACGGACGCGCGGTCGAATTTCTTCTAGGTTCATCCGTGTTTAGTTTGATACAGCAGTTCGAAGGGAGCAGACCTTGGCGATGGTTCGCAAGCTATATAAATTAAATAAACAGATGTTAATTGGCTATTTGCGAAAACTACCTAATTCAGCTGCTCTTGTGCTCTTGTAAAGGTGGTGTGTGTGTGTCGGAACTGGACTCGATCCCGGATCAACAGCTCGAGCATTGCTTGACATCCGGGATCGAGTCCAGGTCCGGCACAAATTTTCATATGTAACACAATGACACACCACCTTTAGATGAGCAGCTAAAGTCGGCAGTTTTCCCAAATAGCGAATAAACATCTGTTCAGCAGTGTGAAAGCGGGCAGCCCTTGAGCCAAGGTGCTCAGCCACCGCGCTGCCATATTTGGGTCTCCAGACACACTTTCCGTCCTGCCCACTTTCTCAACGTACCCCACACTACGACAGCAGTGCCCATTTGCTGTTTACTTCCTCTACGCGGATCTTTGTATTCCCGCAAGCGATCGGGCGTTTTTCTGCATACGCACTGAAAACGCTATTTGCCTGTTGGAGGTCATTAACAATATGTAATAATAAATTATATCACAGTGGGGGACCTTCTCAATCAAAGTAATCTTGCCAATATTGGTATCACCAAATAAATACAACTGCTTCTTTCTCACTTCATTGGACCGAAAGGCTTCATTATACTACTTCACAACACGCCTAGCCCAGCCAAAGTAATTCAAATGACAGTCAAAGCGTGTACATCAACACGTTTCGCCTGAAACGATTCAACATATTTCTCAATAAACCTAATACGACTCAGAAAAGGATGTGTATAATCCAAAGATACAGTACGGTCCGCGCATCTATACCATGTAACATTAAATGAAGCTTTTCGATCCAAGGAGGTGAGAAAGAAGCAGTTGTATTTATTTTGTGATACATATATTGGCAAGCGTACGTTGATTGAGAAGGTTATTTCGCAGAAACAACATCTGTATATACCGTATTGTTCCGAATTCGGATTTGGTGGATACAACGGTTGTATACATAATGTTATTTTGTTTGAGGAATTTGAGTGGAATATGGTGGCGGCAGTTTGCCAGTACTTGGCAACGTATAATTGAAGGTCAACCATTCAAGCGCGGGACGGAACAAATACTTTAATATAGTACATCCTGCCTTATAGTAGTAAATTCTGGTAATCGAAGAGCTGTAAATTTCTTCAAATCAATCATTAGCAATGGAAAATCTTCGGAAATGTTGCATTGTATCCAACTGTGCACGTTTTTAATTCCGGCTCCGATTACCGTAGTTCTGTTTGTACTGTCAAGAATACATTCGCTCTAAAACTTCTGAGAACTGTTGTGAGTGTCTGAGATACTACTATGGCAACCTGAAAGGCGTCTTTAATTCCAGGTGGAGTTCGAATCAAGACGTAATAGCCTTAAACCCGACGTAATACGTGTTACATTCATAACAAAAAGCACTTTTTGCAAAACAATCTTCGCTCCTTCAGTATCCATGTTTTTAATAGTGTGATCACAGAGTTGTGAGTATTCAGTTTTTAAATAGAGAGATCACTGAAGACTGTTTTGAGCAACTCATTACCTTCAGCTAATTGGGTTAATTTTTCAGTACGAAACGTCTTGAGAGATATTTTACATGTTTCTTTTACTTTCGGAATTGCGGTGGATCTGTGCGACGGAAGATGAAACCATTTCCTCCAGCGTTCGTTTCAAGTATTTGTTATACGGTACTGAACAACCATAATACATTCATGAATACTGAAAAGACAGGTGCCTTACATGGTAAGGAAGTATTATTACACACTTGCAGCACAAATGTCGACCTTCAAACCAGAATACACGGGAAACAAATTTATATCCTTAAAATAAGTAAAATACAAAAAATCAAGAACTACTGGCTCAGCGATTGCGGTAACTGTAATGGTAGAAGTCTACAATGTAGTAACTTCGTACAAGTCGCTAAATTGCGATATAATAATTACACTCCTGGCCACTAAAACTACTACACAACGAAGATGACATGCTACAGATGCGAAATTTAACCGACAAGAAGAAGATGCTGTGATATGCAAATGATTAGCTTTTCAGAGCATTCACAAACGGTTGGCGCCAGTGGCGGCATCTACAACGTGATGACACGAGGAAAGTTTCCAACCGATTTCTCATACAAAAACAGCAGTTGACCGGCGTTGCCTGGTGAAACGTTGTTGTGATGCCTCGTGTAAGAAGGAGAAATGCGTACCATCACGTTTCCCACTTTGATAAAGGTTGGATTGTAGCCTATTTCGATTGTGGTTTATCGTATCGCGACATTGCTGCTCGCGTTGGTCGCGATCGAATGACTGCTAGCAGAATATGGAATCTGTTGGCTCAGGAGGGCAATACGGAACGCCGTGCTGGATCCCTACGGCCTCGTATCACTAGCAGTCGAGATGACAGGCATCTTATCCGCATGGCTGTAACGGATCGATTCCTGAGTCAACAAATGGGGACGTAACGACGAACCTAGGTGCACGAATGGCAAAACGGCATATTTTCGGTTTGAATCCAGGTTCCTTTTACAGCATCATGACGGTCGCATCCTGTTTGGCGACATCGCGGTGTGCCGGCCGCGGTGGCCGAGGAGACTGAGGCGCGCCAGTCACGGTCTGCACGGCCACTACGGTCGGGGGTTCGAATCCATCCTCGGGCATGGATATTTCTGTCGTCTTTAGTCTTACCTAGTTCATAAGTAGTTTGTAAGCTTAGGGACTGATGACCCCGTAGTTAAGTCCCATAAGTTCTACAAACATTTGAACATCGCGGTGTACGCACATTGGAAGCGTGTATTCGTCATCGCCGTATTGGCGTATCACCCGGCGTGATGGTATGGGGTGCCATTGGTCACAAGTCTCGGTCACCTCTTGTTCGCATCGACGGCACTTTGAACAGTGCCCGTTACATTTCAAATGTGTTACGACCCGTGGATCTACCCTTCATTCGATCCCTGCGAAACCCTACACTGCAGCAGGATAATGCACTACCGCATGTTGCAGGTCCTGTACGGGCCTTTCTGGATACGGAAAATGTTCGACTGTTGCCCTGGCCAGCACATTCTCCAGATCTCTGACAAATTGAAAACTTTTGGTCAACGGTGGCTGAGCAAAGGACTCGTCACAATACGCCAGTCACTACTCTTGATGAACTGTGGTATCGTGTTGAAGCTGCATGGGTATCTGTACCTGTACACGCCATCCAAGCTGTGTTTGACTCAATGCCCAGGCGTGTCAAGGCCGTTATTTTTCAGGACCTATACACCCAAATTGCATGAAAATGTAATCACATGACAATTCTAGTATTATATATTTGCCCAATGAATACCCGCTTATCATCTTCATTTGTTCTTGGTGTAGCAGTTTTAATGGCAGTAGTGTAGCTACATTGCATCTACATCCATACTTTGTAAGCCAACCCACGGCACGTGGTGGAGGGTACTTGGCGTACCATTGCCACTTCCTCCTATTCCAGTCGCGTATAGTTCGCGGGGAAAGTAATTGCCCTTATGCCTTCGAATGGGCCGTAATTTCTATGAGCTTATCTTTGGCGTCACTTCGGGAGATATTCGGAGGAATAAGCAATATTTTGGTTGACTTTTCATGAAACTTACGCTCTCGGATCTTTGACAGAACCCCATACCGCGATACAAAACGTCATTGTTCCAGCGTCCGTCAATGGAGTTTCCTAACCATCTCCGTGACGCTTGCTAAAAGAGAAAAGAGTACGTAACGAAGCGTGCTGCTCTTCTCTATGTCTTCTAGTAACCCTACCTGGTACGGGTGCCACTCTAATGAGCAATACTCAAGAGCTGGTTGAACGGAATTTTATAACCTACTTCCTTTGTTATCGGATTACACTATCCGATATATCTTCCAATAAATCTCAGTCTGACATCTATTTACCTCCGACTGATTTTATATGAATGTTGAATTTGCAATCTCCATTTATGTTTACTCTCAGATATTTTATGCATGTAGCTGTTTCCTGTGTTTGGCCTGCTATCGATTAATTATATAAAAAACGATCTTTCTTTCTATGTAAACTCAGGACTTTACACTTTTTCATGTTGAGGATCAATTGAAGTTACATGCACCACGGATCAATAAGCTGTCAATCCCGCATTTCAGTAACCTTTTCCAGTGTTGAGACTTCTCGATACTACATTATCTTCTGCAAAAGCCTCACTGAACTTCCAATGATATCGACGAGGTCATCAATATATCTTCTGAAAAGTAAAGTTCCTATAACACACACCTTAAATCAATTTAACGTCTGAAGACCTCTCTCCGTTTAGTATGACATGCTCCTTCTGTTAGCTATGGACGCCTAAATCCAGTCACACAGCTGGTCGGATATTCCATATGCTGTCATTTGTTCATCAGGCGACGGCACCGAACGCCTTGCGGAAGTCAAGGAACACGGCATTTATCTTCGATTCTTTATCTACTGCCCTCTGGATGTCGAGGATTCCGCGAGTTGTGTTTCACATTGTCGCTACTTTCTGAAACCATGATGATTCCTACAAAAGGATATTTCCTGTCTAACGAAATTACATAACATTCCAAAATGTGTTCCAAAATTCTTGCAACTACCCGATGGCGAAATATATAGGCCTACAGTTTCGCGAATTTGATCGATGACACTTACAGTAGAAGGCAATAACCTGCGCTTTTTTTCACTCCTTAGGAACACTTTGCTTCTCTAGTAACCTTTGGTTCACCATTGCTAGAAGGGGGGAAAGTTCCTTCGCATACTACGTGAAAAATCGAATTGGTGTCCCATCCGGTCTAGCACCCTAGGCTCTACTGAGCTATTTCAATTGCTTTTTTCTTCCTCTGACACTTATTTCAATTGTAATTTGATTCCATTATGGAGATTGTGCCAGCCCACCACAATATTGCGATAAAAATAAGACGTTTCAGCTTGGCGGACGACATGAAATGTTTATCAATTTAATAGAAATAAAAAATCCCTGAGACGGTTAAGACGTCTGCCTAGTAAGCATGGAGGTCCGGGTTCGATTTCCGGCCGCACCACAAATTTTCAATGCTTCATATTTATCAATAATGAAATGTTTATTTTACAAAAATTCACATATCGATGTCGTTCGCATGATGGAACATCATCAATGCAGATTGCAAGTCATGATGACTCATGTACTCTGCATAAAAAATTTGATGGTCAGCTCCATGAAATACTAAACCGGTATTCCTGGTACACGTCACACGTTTAAAATTAACAATGATTTTAAAACTTCCATCATGGGAATGAAATCGATATGTGAATTTTTGTTAAATAAATATTTCATATCGCCCGCCTAGCTGAAACTTCTTGTTTTTATTACTTGTTTCAATATTTGCGATTTTGTCGTTTGTGCGATGGTGTAGAGGAGGAACTATCGTGCAGTCTTGCTCTGTTAAACAGCTCTGTAATAAGGCATTTACTACATCGACATTTTGTGTGTTATCCTTTGTTTCAACAGAATTATTATTTTGTTTCGGCCTTTTAACCGATTTGAAGTAGCTACGAATTATCAGAAAAATTATAAAAATTTTGAAATCTATATTTCCGGTCATTTTCAAAGCCAGAGACAACAAAGTAAGTTTCTAAATATGTGAAAGAAACACCGTCCTAATTAGATAATCTATAATTAAATCAAAGTTGAAAGTATATTTCGGAGTCCAGAATCGATAACTGTTCTTATTTAATAACAGTTAACAAGACATTGAAAATATATAGTCTTCTTGCAGTGATCCAGAAACTTTGTTGAAATGTGTGGTAACAATTCCTTTTGTAAACAAAAATCATAAGTGATTTGTTTATATTTGTGCAGATTTTCTTACCTGCAGTGGAGTGGTGGTCTCCGGAGTGGAGAGGCTCGGTGGGTAGAGCTGCGCCAAGCACATGATGGCCTCATTGCAGAACTTGAGGCCCATCACTTCCTCGTCCTCACGTCCGTAGCGGAATGTTAGGATCACTTGCCCGTACACCTACACAGCGAGAGCGTAGCAGGTTTCAGAACAACTACTGCAAAGACACGTGAAAAGTTTTAGCTTATAGCGACATAAAGGTTATGGAACAAATAAGGTCAGTCCATACGCAAAGTAAAAACTTACTGACATGCTTCCTGACATGCATCATCTCTATTTTGGAACTTATTTTCTGTAATTCATCAAACAGTTCATCATAGAAGCTACCGCCGGATGTTCGAGTGTTCCATTGGGCATGTGTGTGTGTGTGTGTGTGTGTGTGTGTTTGTGTGTGTGTGTGTCAACAGCCTTTATTTAATTTTTTAATCTCATTTGCGATGTGCTTCATGCAAATATATATGCAATTGCTTATAATGAATATACTCATAATTGTGACTGGCATCAATGAGTACAAATGTGTCATTGTATTCACTGATTGTACAGTCTGCCTTTATCTGTGTGAAATAATAAAATTCGGTTTCAGGGAGTTCTGGAAATCTAACTGATCATCGTTTATATATAGTAGTTTCTGTGACAAAAGCAAGCTTCGTCTTCACGTTATCTACGAGTCTCTCAGTAACATTGTCTATTAATTACATGTCCTTTACACGTATACTTGAAGAAAAATTTGTAATATATTGAGTTTTTATTCTGTACGAATTTTGGAGTCTGCTTAACATGTTGGAGAAAGTCTGGAAATCAGCAATGCTAACTTAAATTGCATTTGGGAGGGCCCAGTCCCGTTGATATCAACTGGTAACAGAGCCTATATCTCACGAGCAGTTCTAAATCCTTCTAATAGTTCAGTCTTCACCATTTTGGGAGAGTCAAAAAAATGTTCAAATGTTTGTAAAGTCTATGGGACTTAACTACGGGGTTATCAGTCCCTAAACTTACAAACTACTTAGAACTAACTAATCCTAAGGACGGCACAAATATCCATGCCCGAGGGGGGATTCGAACCCCCGACCGCAGTGGCCGTGCAGACCGTGACTGGAGCGCCTCAGTCTCCTCGGTCACCGCGGCCGGCTTGGGAGAGTCATTTTGGTGCATGTTTCTTGGTTTTTGTAATACTTTCTTCAATTTATGTAATAAGTGACCGGGGTTTCCTTGCAGCTACACTGTAAATCTTCAGTCTAGGATATCCTAGGGCAAAAATCTCTCCTCATTCCACTCTCTTCAAGATGGTCCCTCGTCCATTAATCTGTTATGAAATTTGATACCGGGGATCGTTTCCCGAACGAAAGGTTGCAGTCCACCTGTAGTTACGTCAGAACTGTATCCACAGTTAGACCGAAATAGACGTTGTCATTTTTATACATTTCGGTTCATGTTTTACGAAATAAAGCCATCTTTGACCTGTAATTAGCTTGAAGTTTTCCTCCCTCCTTCATCAAACAAAACGTTCGAAATTTTTCCTAGTAACAGAAAGTAATGTGATATGTTTTGTTCGGGTTAGGAAGGCCACCTTGTTCATAACACTTTGTCAATATTATCATAGTTGGAACCACAATTCGTGGAATCACCAGAGCTATTTCCCATTTCTTCGAATATTTCCACAGTTTATAACGAAATGTCGACATAATGAATGTCCACGAAATTAATTATCTGTAGAAGTAAGTGACTTTGTTTCCATTACACGTTATTTATGTTTCATCTTTCAAACGTCTGAGGTCGTTAATTGGATCCCGCTTCACTGTGAAACTCCGGAACCTGCAAAAAGACAGCTGCTTTTAGTGGAAACGCATGAAGAAAATTCAATGACCTTTCATTAAGTTTTGCCTCCGATCTTAACACAGGACCCTTAAAAGCAACTGGTATTAATTTGAGTATTAAATGAGTTGCAGATTCGAGAGGCAATTAACTGCGAACTATTATACCCGATAAACTTTGGACGGAAACTGAAATTCACTTTATCAGTTAGAATTGTGTTATCTGTTTTATTGACGAGCCGTCCATGTAGGATATGGGATGGCCGTGTCGCCTGCTACAGCCCCGGCACCAGTGTACTTTTCCTGCAGCCGCCTGGTCACTTACGGATTAGCTAATTTTCAACATAAAAATCTTGCAGTAAAATTCGCATAACTTTGACAAGGTATTTATTTCATTGGATTCTTCTCTTATAACAAATTGCAGGGCAGACTTGCATATGTCACATTTGACTGTTTCCTTGTTAAACTACAGTAGTGTTATATGGCATACTCCAGTCCTATAAGAAAAATGTGGTACTGATGAACGAATGACATACATGATGATAATTTAGATCAGGTTCAAATTTACAACTGTTGGTTAAGCTTTAGGGACTTAACTGCAGGCTCATCAGTCCTTAAACTTACAAACTACTTATGAACTAACTTATACTGAACTCAGCATAAATATCCACCCCCAAGGGAGAATTCGAAACCCCGACGGGGAGTCGCCTCGCTCATCGGGCTTAAACATACATACTACTACTCTACTATTGTGATAATATCTATGCATCCAACACGTAATATTCTTTCTGACCGCATTTTAACAAACATCCAAAATTATTTGATATTTGAGTTTAGCTTTGACAAATATACTCTTTTTTAAACTGTTACCTCTTTCAATTATTATTTTAATCTCTCTCCCACATTTACATTATCACTTAATTTACTTATGTTATGGAACGATGCCAATATAGAGATTTTTATTTTATTTATTCGAGACGACCGGTGTCATCGTCTGGTCTCCTTGACATTCAAGTGCTTATTATAGTGCTCCACATAAAATCTGGTAAGAGTACTAGATGATAGTTGTATTTCGTGTGCTGGTGGATAGTCAGATATAAAATGGAAGGCTGGTCAAAATTAAAACAGTAAAATCTAGGATTCTACTTATATATCAAACTACAAGTATCTGCACATCGATTAAAATATTCGTTAACACAGTATCCTCCCCGTTGTTGTGCAAATGCTTCAGAAGACCAGTGTTCAATTCGTTGTTATGTTATCCACGGCATGTTCACTAAATAGGACAAACGCATATTTGAGAGAGAGCACTCTTACATCTGCACAACTCTAAAACATTGCAGAAGATAGCTCTATTTAATTAATAAGAGTGCCGGAAACCCTTTTGGAGGAGCCAAGGCGAAAAAAATGGTATCGACGGGTTTCGAACTACCGACCACATGCATTACAACGTAAAGCACTACCCATTACACCACGGCGGACAACTGCGGCGTTGTTCATTAATTATCGTGCTATTGCTGGCAGTTGCTAACAGCTACAATGACATTTTTAGACACTAGGTTATAGTTCATCGTACTATGAACGATGTGCTTTTGTTAAGTTTTCAGTGCGCCACTGATTTGAAATGACAATGCGTAAGTTATAATAAGACAATCATAAAATTCAGGAGCAAGATGGCGTATGCCAGAAAGAGTTATCGGCGAGGAATGTCATGTGACATTTCCTAACTCCTGGATTACGTAAAATCAAGAGGAAATGTCATATCGCCGTTATTTTAGGACAAATCTCTGTAAAACAACATAAGGGAGTTAAGTTATAGAGAATTTTCTCCTCTACAAATTCGGTTATTCAATTTTCGTGTTAGATGTACGGTTAAGCCGTTATTTTCATTTAAATTTCGAGCTGTCAAAAGGCGATCGCAAAGGTTCAGTTTTTGTGTTACCTTCAGTGAGGCAAAAGAAAGAAAGTTATTTAGTCGGACGAGTCTGGTCGCACACGGTTTCCGACTTTTCGTCACGATCATTTCGTGATATTGCACGAGCTCTAGGTTCATTCTGGAAGGTCGCAATACTTCCAAGATTCATTATGCGTTTGCCTTATAAACGTGCATTCCATCGCTTGACAAAAAAGTGTTGCACCCAGAGTGGTTGGAAGTGAATGAAAGACTATGTGACTTCATTGAACTGATAACCATGTCAGTAGGGTGTCTCACCCCATGCTGCCTGAATACTTTCACGTGTTTCTAAAAGGTGTCAAACAACCTTTGGATCTTCCCCTTAGGCAAATTTGTCGACAGTTGTCTCAGCAGACACTCGAGATAACGCGCGTTAGTGATGCAATGGAGACCCCTTCCAATGTCATTCCACACGTGTTCAATGACAGATAAGTCCGAAGACCTCTCTGGCCACAGGAGGTCCTCAAGATGCTGTGGGCAGTCCACAGACAAACGTTCCGTGTATGGGCATGCATTATCTTGTTGAAACACTGTCCCAGCGTGCTGTGCCATCAGAAGTAATACGGGTGGACGCATAATGGTTGGACGTATCGCAGTGTCGTCAATGTTTGCCGTAGCATGATTAGAACCGAACCAAACGCATACACTTAGGCTCCCTACAGCAATATGTCATGCGTTACGCCTCTGTGTCTCTCCAAAGTATTGTCAGGATTTTCTCCCTGCGCTTGCTACCGTCAAACTAGAACACAATGGTCATAGGAATCTACGGCGTTGCAGTATTCACCACTGATAATGATGCGACGCTATCGGCCTCCGTACCGTTCCAATTACTCTCATTGGTGTTTTGATTTAACCTGTTGCAACCGACACACGAGGCGGTAGTACCGGTATACTACAGATGCAACTTGTCGAGACACTGTGCCGGAAATCTCTGGATGTTATAGGGTCTCCCGTACATGCTTGCTGGGCGGGTGCCGAGCTCATCCGTTCCCGCATTGCTTTGCGCCCCATACAAAGGTCTTCAAATTCAAATGTTCAAATGTTTGTTAAGCTTAAGGGACTTAACTACGGGGTCATCAGTCCCTAAACTTACAAACTACTTATGAACTACCTACAACTAAGGACGACACAAATATCCATGCCCGAGGGGGGATTCGAACCCCCAACCGTAGTGGCCGCGCAGACCGTGACTGAAGCGCCTCAGTCCCCTCGGCCACCGCGGCCGGCCAAAGGTCTTCGCAGGCGGTGGTGTTTCTTGATCGATGCGAATCTGCACGGCGTGACTGGGTGCCAGTCCACTATCGGGCCACTGTGACATTTGAGTGGCTCACATGCCTGATAATTTCACGATACTACCGCCTCACTTCACGCAATCCGGCCATGTAATTAGCTGGTGAACAGGCTGTGTAATATGTCTGCGAGGCGTTACAAATTCCTCGTACTCTAAGTAAACAATTTTGCTTCAGTATCACGGCTGATGACTGGTAGCAATTTTGCAACGGCAGGGCGGTGATAGTGCTCTGGTAGGCGTTCTAATACATTAGAGAGCCGTGTAAACTAAATAATTTTCTCACTCATCAATAGTGTGCTTGTGTACCGAAATGTGAATATATTTGACCAGCCCTTCTCGAAGCATTACTTCTTTGTTAAGTATTGTATTTGTTTCACATTGTTGATGACGTTTTCCAAGTCGACAGGCTCCTGTTCAACAGCTCACATCTTTAGGGGCTATTTGTGAGCACGAGCTTCTTATATGACATCATCTCTGCCTACTTCAGTCACCTGATATTACTATTATTGAGGCTTGGTGGTCTATTTTGGAGAGAAGTGTGCATTTTCTTCAGGCAACTTCATTATTATTAGAGTAACCTGCCACTACGTTGCAGACATAATGGTATAAATTTAGCTTGAAAGGCATACCGAAGATCTGTTTATTCATTTCGAGACTACTAGGGGCTGCTTTGAAGGCCAACGGTTTTCCGACACCGTATTAGGAATGGTAATGTGTGGTGTTTTTTAAGTTTACATGTCTTTGTCTGCCCCTTAGCTCGTTCATCATCATTAAATACCCTTCGTCGATTCTAATGGACCTAGTGTTACGCGTTAGATGAGATGCTGGTCGCAAAGTTTCATACTGTGAATCGAACAGGGTTATTTACGCAAACGGCAAGTATATACACTGTGTAATAAAAAAATGTTCTCCAAGTACTACTGCATGAACTGTCCTGTCAAGTAAAGATGCGATAGACATCTCTGACGGCGAAATCGTTATACGTCAGCAAAACTGGACATCCACATTGGCAAACAGATAGTATTCTGTCCTTCGCATAACCATAAAATAATATCCGCGCTTGCCTCGGGAGAACAAATCCACTTTTATTGCTTGTAACAGGGTGAACGAGTCAATAAGTCGGACGCCATAAAACGCGCCTTCATCACGCTGGCGACAAGTGCTGCAGAATATTACGGCCGGCCGCGGTGGCCGAGGGGACTAAGGCGCTCCAGTCACGGTCTGCACGGCCACTACGGTCGGGGGCTCGAATCCCCCCTCGGGCATGGATTTTTGTGCTGTCCTAGTTCGTAAGTAGTTCATAAGTAGTTTGTAAGTTTAGGGACCGATGACCCCGTAGTTAAGTCCCATAGACTATACAAACATTTGAACATTTTTAGAATATTGCGCAGGTGTCCCGCGTGGGCGACACAAAAGGTATGAACTACAAAACATCGCTACGTCACATACAAAGGATCACGTCGCATGGTGCGAAACCGTATACGACCCTACGGCTCAACCTAAAGTGAAGCTGTATTAAAATAGTACCGTCCTAAGCAAACAATGAGCAATAGTTACAAGGGAGCTAACTGCATAGAAAAAGCAGCGTAATAGTTTACCCGTTTAATAGATCGAGTAACAACAGGTGACGAAATTGATACAATAACCAACCGAAATCCTGCAGCGTTATATAGGAGCAGCAGGTTAGTTCATGCAGCAGTTCTTGGAGAACACTGTTTTGTTACGCAGCGTGTGTACATACGTTTGCTTAAATAACTGCACCTGATGTAGTTTCACGGTATGGAACTTTGTGACCAGTATCACATCGAAGGCGTAACACTAGATCCATTAGGACCGACGAAGGGTATTTAATAACGGCCAACGATCGAACGGCCACTTCCTTCACAATTCCTCGTCAAGAAAAGAGAACAGCTGTTCTCACTGTTGCAGAAGACTGGCTCGTATCCTAACGTGGTGTGTACTAGAAGAGTCAATATAATCGACTCATGTTCAGCTTCTAATAAAGCTATACTGACAGGAAAGGTCTACCAAATATCGTTATGAAGTGTTCATGTTGTGCAGTGTCCCTGTCAACGAAGAGCCAGATGCAGCTCAAAAGCTGCCGTGAGTAGCGTTGTGAAAGGAGTACAACTGCCATATGGGACGCAGACGATTTTTTTTTTCAGACCCGCTTTCGAAGTACTGCACCTATTATTCAAAAGGGAACATCGAGGACGGAGATATCAGAGCTAAACACACCCAGACGTTACCTAGTTGTACAAAGATCACATTATTGAGAAATAATATGCACATTCAAAGTATTTTTAACGCATGAGAAATGTTTTAGGTCGCGGAGACAACACGTATACGAGTCGTCGCGAGGCCACTTTATATAGGCGGCAGTGGCAGCTACGTTGCAATGCGCATGCGTGGCTGAGGTTCAAATTCTCTTCTGAATCCCCTGGAGGCAGCATGTGGGCGCCCCCGCGGCAGGGGGAGGCGAGGGGAAACGCCGCTTTTAAGATTGGCGTTGGAGCTGGTAGAAACACCAGCTCCTTGCTACTCGAGCTCTGTCGGTTACGCACGAACAGTCCTGAAGCAAGATAATGGAGCTAATGGGTACCTAGCCTGCATGCACCTACATGTGAAAATCCTTCAAGAAGGCAACATCCGCCCTTCATATTTGTTTTAGCACATTGAAGATTAATTAAAAAACATGTCATATTTGGTAAAATATCTTGTAACTATAAATTAAAGACGCATCAACTGCAAAAGCCTTCAGAAGATCCGCTCATGAATAATAATGGTGTCACTACTTTGCACCTAGCAAGAATAACCGTGTGGTTAGTGGCATCGCGCTGCGCCGTCGAAGGTAGTGGGTTCGAGAGCAACTGCAAAGAATTTTTTGTGAAAGTATATGATTTATTTATTCACTGTTTCATGTATATACTATTATGTGTGTGTGTGTGTTCTTACTCTTTGAAGCTGATAACTGAAGATTCCGTGAACTAGTTTTTTAATTAGTTGCGCTGTTGTTCAGTTGTCTTGGTTATTTCTAAACGTATCATAATTATCGTTCTTTAGTAGAATATTAATAAATCTTTATTTTCTTCAAGAACATTGCATTTGATGTTTAATCAACATGGTACCAGATCGTGGTTGTTGATAGTTACGTTTTTATGATTTTGGTCGAGTTTAAGATACTAATTAAAAGTGAAGAAAGACGAAACCATGGCTCTAGGAAGACAAAAAATTGAGAAACTCACAGGCGAAGAAAATTGGGTGACTTGGAGAATCGTAATGAGAACTATTTTGGAATGTGACGATATCTTTGACGTCGTAAATGGCGCTCTGCTTAAACCAGAAGAAGGCGGACAAAATTATGAATCCGATATTGCGAAATGGACGAAGGCAAATGCAAAAGCAAGGATACGGATAATTTTGTAGTTTGATACTAAGCCCTTACTTCGTGTTGGTGATTGTAAGACTGTTAAAGAGATTTCGGATAAGCTGCACAAGATTTACGATGTTCACTCAGCCGAAAACATTGATGTGCTTCGACATAAATTGTCTGGGAATCATCTGGCGGAATACAAGGCCATTTAGCGAAATGTGATGAAATAAAAACTCAACTTGCTTTGCTAGACAAGCCGATCGACGATGGTGACCTTAGTACGCGATGTTTGCAAACTTTGCCGAAAGAATTTGACTACATTTATATAACATGGCACGAATTACCTGCTGAAGAGAAGACGTGGAACAAAATGCAAAAACGATGTTTAAATTATGAATTGAGAATTACAGATCGTGATGAAGAAAATATTGCTTCGGCAATGATGTCGAAAATAAAGATTAATAAACAGCGACAAAAGCGCAAACAAACATCCGAAACTGACGCATTAAAAACGTCTAATTATAAAAGAAATGAAGACAGAAAATACTTTTCTTGCGGTAAAGTAGGTCACTTATCAAAATAGTGTAAAACAGGCCTAGTTTGTTTTAAATGTAAGAAAAAAGGCCATTGCTCAAATTAATGTGCGAGTATTTGCGTGAACAAAAATGAAGACTGTGCTAAATTAAGTTTTAATGGTGAAACGCAACAGTAGTTTTTCAGTGGATGTAAATACGCTTGACTGTGATGAGTGGTTCTTTGACAGTGCTGCGATGCATCATGTAACAAATCAGCGTGACTGGTACACTACCTATGAACCTTTTGTGGTGTCGCACAAGTACGAAGTGCGCGCCACGTACTTACGCCGCGCGCCGCCATACAAGCACAGCGCGGCGTTCTTATGACTTCAGCCACGAGCGCCCTCTGCTGAAACTCTGCTCGTGGCCACCACTGAACTGTATTGGTCACTTGGGATTAGGACATGCACTAGGACTCATCAGTAGGCAGGCCTCTATCTAGTTAAACTATGTATCTGCATTCCACTAGTCTGCTGCCCTCTAAGTTAAGTATTGTATTATTTCTACGAAATATATATCTTGTTCTAATCTAGCTTAGTGATTCTAGTTTCTGCTGTCCCACTGGCTAGTCAACTCAGACTCTGTACCCGCACACGCGTGCGTCGTATTTCCCTGTGTCGGTCTCTCTCTCTACTCGGCCACCGACAACTAGGACTACCGGCGGAAACGAGACACAAAAGTGGCGACAAGGATGGGATACACAACCTTTTAAAACTACAAGATAGATAGTGCCAAGAATGGTGTGCAAATTGAAGCACTTGGCACAAGTCGTATTGATGTAAAGGTTTTTAATGGACAGTAGTGGACAGAACGATATTTTGAAAATGTTTGGTTTTATCCTAATGGATCCTGCAACTTATTTTCTGTTAGGAAGGCAGCACAAAAGGGAATAATTCAAGTAATCGAAAATGATAGAAAATAATGGTTATTTTTCAAAAATGATATTTCGATTGTAGTTGCTACATCCATTGCTGAAAATGAGCTTTATCGTTTGACTGTGAAAGTTGTCCTGTGTTGTTGTTGAAACTGATGACACTTTACAGAGGTGGTACGAAATAATGGGTCATAGAAATAAACGATATGTGTACCAGTTCTTGAAGGATCATGGTATAAAGACAATGTTTGAAAATAGCCTTTGCGAAGGACGTTTCTATGGTAATCATAATCGCCTGGCATTTGGTGAAAGAGTGGAGAAACCAACAAAGCCTGGAGAATTATTGTATGAATATATTTGTGGACCAATGGAGGAAACTGATTTGTGGGGCCATAGATACTTTGCTGTTTTTAAGAACGATTTTTCCAGTTTTAGAGTAACTTAAATTCTATGTCACAGAGATGAAATTAAAGAAAGATTACCACTGTTCATTAAGATGATGAAGACTCAGGCAGATGTTACTGTAAGCGAATTACGTACAGATGGTGGCAAGGAATTCCACAACAAAGATGTACAGAAGTTTTCTGACTCGATTGGGCTGAAACATTCAATAACTGCGCCATATACTCCTCAGCAGAATGGAGTTGCCGATCGGGAAAACAGAATTCTTTGTGAGTTGGCACGTTCTTGGCTTTGCTTCGCTGAATATTTGCCAAAGGCTATTCTGGCTGCTACATACACTCTGAACCAAACTGGTCCCACCAAAATGATAGGTATAACTCCAATTGAAGTATTTATGAAGAAGAAAGGTCGTTTTGATAATTTAGTGATTTTTGAAACAGAATGTTATGCATGGATTCCTACACAAAAAACGGAAGACGTTTGATGTTAAATCTTCTAAAGGATATGTGGTTGGTTATGATGATTGTGGGTACCGTATTTATTTTTCTGAAAAAAAGGTGTGTGTGTGTGTGTTTGCAGTGATGTAAAGTTTGCAGTCAAACAGTTACAGAAATCACTTACTCATAAGACCAAAAATGTTGTTAATGTATCAGATATAGATGAAGATACTACAGAACGTGAATGTGAAAATTTTGAAGAGGACAGTCAAACTGATTCTGTTAACCGAGATGTAACTGTAAGTGATGAAAGGATTAGCAAATTTCAATGACACTGAGGAACAAGCTGGAAGTAACTTGGAGGCAAGACATGAATAAAAATGAATTCACAATTTACGTGAACGACGGAATTTGAAGAAACCTTCTTGCTACTGTGAAAATTCGGACCATAAACCAAGAGTGATGTTGCTTTGTGAAACACCAAGGAACTATAAAGAAGCAATGCAATCAGAAAATTCTGAAGCATGGAGGAAAGCAACGGAGGAAGAAATAAATGCTCTGCAGAAAAACGAAACATGCGAATTAGTGTACAAAGAGAAACCAAACAAGCTAATTGAAAATAAGTGGGTCTTTGCTACCAAATTAAATGCAAATAATGAAGTGGTTCGGTGTAAGGCTCTCCTGGTGGCAAAATGATACACTCAGTGCTTTGGAATAGACTATGTTGACATATTTAATCTTGTTGCAAGATTTGAGACATTAGATGCCGGTTGAGTTTTGCAAATCAATATGACTGGTGTATAAGGCAATTTGATGTGAGGAGAGCATTTCTCAATAGTATTTTGAAGGAAGAAATGCACTTGTATCAACCAATGTGTTTTGACGATGGTACAGGACGTGTATGCAAATTACTGAAGCGTCTGTATGGTTTAAAGCAAGCCTCAAAACGTTGGTATTGTGAGATTACCGTCCAATAGAAATATTGGTAATTAATAGCATTTGATAATTAAACAGTATGAAGTTCACCGCAAACATTGAACATGCCAACACACTAAATGTTACACAATTTTAATCTTATTAATTATGGTAGCAATGTGTGCACACAGTTGGGTGACAACATTTATAGTTAGGCCATAGGTAGAAATTCTACACGTTGAGATTTGCTGTGTGCTTGTAGCTGACGGGAGGCCAGCGAGCAGGCCGACGTTGGTGGCTTGTTCCAGCGAATTTCCAGTTTCGTTTCCGGTGAGGGGAGAGAGGGACAATGGCGAGTGCCAGGCACAGTGCAGTGCACAGCGTGAAATAAAATATTGTAATACTACTGGCATTTGAAGTAATACGATGCAGTTAGGAACCTTTAAGGCCCTCATTACAAAATAGCCTGTTGATAAATAAACAATACATTAGCTGATATAGTCACATCTGGCGTAGTATGTTTAATTGACAATGAAAAGTAATAAATTACCAATGAATACAAGACAGTTACACAACTAGCATGGCAATGTTTGTTTATAAAAATAATATATTAACTATTTCTCATTTTATTTTGAAGTATTCAGTTAAATCACTTATCTGTGATATAAGAAATTGCACGATTATGATAAATAGTACAAAGGATGTTTATACCAATATAAAAACCTAAGAAGACATTTATTTAATGTGTAGTGTAATTATTTTGATTTTAAGTAAAGTTTTAGAAATGTATTGGCTGAGCGCTGTACGTTGGAAGTCGGTTAGAACTGCTCACATGTGGAAGTTGATGACGTATGCGAAAAAACCCGGCGGTTGAGCTTTTGGCGCGCGCGCGCGCGCGCGCGCTTGCGACGGCAGGAAGTGGTGAGGCGGTAGCAAGTGGGGTAGCTGGCCGGGCGGCATCGCTCTGCATCAGTCGGCATGTGGATCTCCATGTGGAGGTTATAGATTTGTGTGTGGCAATCGCCAAGTGTGGTTGCTCGTCGTAGACTGCATCAAGTTGAATCGAGTGCTAACGTGTGTTTGTGAATATTTAGCCGGTGGAACAAGGTGTGCATCGCATTGAATTAAAGTGACTGTGATTTGTTAATGTAACACGGGTCGTCGCATAGGCATGAACATAAACGGTGTTTGAGACAGCCACATGGTGTGAAAACAATTTGCGACAAATATTCATTTTGTCTGGGGGCTCATGAGCTATAACTTTATTTGATAATTGTGTTGACGTACAGACGTATTAGCCACAGGGTTCTAATATTGTGAAATAAACAACATAAAGTGAACTTTTACGTGTTCTCAAAAATAGTAGTTAGTACACCCTTTTCTCTCATGAACTTACTTATTTATGAATTTGTTTTGTTAATCATATGCAGGGAAGGAAAGCTGTGAACATGTGATATCATCCCCTAGAAAACGAGTCAAACAGTAGTAATCACAGATCCAGTGTTTTTGCGTGGTTAGGAATTTGGTTCGCAGTTGGTGGTTGTGAGTTTTAAAAATTAAACTTTCCCTATTTTAAATTCTCACTGTATGAATGTCTTGTAAAGTTTCTTACTGAATGCAATTTACAGGAGAGCCATTCAAATCCATGAATGTTATATGGTGAAAACTTAGTACTATTGTTTTATGTTGATGATGGACTGTCTATGGGTTCCAACGATTCAACTTCCAAGTTTATAGAACAGTTGGGTAAACGTTTTCAGATTACTGTGGAAAAGGTTGATTACTTCATAGGTTTACAAATCAAGAAGTTTGACAACTGCATTCTAATAAACCAGTCAGCATATGTGTAAAGAATTTTAGTGAAATATGGTATGGTGGATGCAAAACCATTATCTTTACCCATTGAAAAAGGATGGATACCAGGTGAATCACCTCCTATTAATAATATTAAGCAATATCGAGAAATGTTTGGAAGTTTGATGTATTTAACACAAGCAACAAGGCCAGATTTATCATATGCTGTTAATGTTGCATCAAGAGTTCAGACTCGTCAACACAGGCACATTTACGTAGCTCAGACGGATAATTAGGTATCTGAAGTCAACAATAACAGATGGTATTGAGTTCATGAAAGATGACAACTGTAATATTGAAGCTTACAGTGATGCAGATGATGGTGGGGACAGAGGGACTAGAAAGCCAACAAGTGGAATTCTATTAAAGTTCCATGGAGGGCCAGTTGTTTGGAAGAGTAAATTACAGAAGTGCGTTGCTCTTTCTTCAATGGAAGCAGAATATGTGTCTACGAGTGAAGCCTGTAAATCACTTGTGTGGTCAGATCAACTTCTGAAAGAAATTGGAGCCATTGATGAGACTTCAGTTCCTGTTTTACAAATAGATAACCAAAGTGCTATCGAATTCAGTAACGGTTCAAGGTTTTATGAACGTTCAAAACATATAGAAACAAGGTACCATTATATTCGTCAACTAGTTAAAGAGAATAAGGTCAATGTGAGTTACATACCAACTAATTGACAGGCAGCTGATATTCTGACAAAAGGACTACCGTTTACAAAGTTAAAATTGATGAGGGAACTTGTTGGTATGGTGTCTACTTCACAATATACATGAAAACATTGCGGGAGAGTGTGAAAGTATATTATTTATTTATTCAATGTTTTATATATATACTATTATGTCTGTGTATGTTCTTAATCTTTGAAGCTGATAATTGAAGATTCCACGAACTAGTTTTTTAATTAGATACACCTTTGTTCAGTTGTCTTAGTGATTTCTAGACGTAGATCTTTAATAAATGTTAATTTTCTTCAATAAAATTGCATTTGATGCTTAATCAACATTTTTAAACCCAGTCTCCTTTCTAACTCATACGGGAACAACAATGAGTGTTGTACCATCAGAATTATAAATTTATATGTTTCATCCTAGTGAGCATGGGGGTCCGGGTTCAATTCCCGGCTGTGACACAAATTTTAATTCATTGCTTAACCTTTAACTTTAATGATTATTGTATTGATACTTGGACGTTGTAGCAAATTTGTCGCGATTTTGAGGGTAAATGACATTTACTCTTCATTGTAACAAATATTTAACTGTTTGAAAAGATGTGGGGGAGAGCAGTCTTTGCGCATGCGTAAGGTTAGGAGGGGGTGCTGCTTACAATGTAATGTACATCTACATCTACATCTACATACATACTCCGCAATTCACAGTAAGGTGCGTGGCGGAGGGTACACTGAACCACTACTAGTCATTTCCTTTCCTATTCCACTCCCAAATAGAACGAGGAAAAAAAGAATGCCTATATGCCTCCGTAAGAGCCCTAATTTCTCTTATCTTGTCTTTGTAATCTTTACGCGAAATGTAAGTAGGCGACAGCAAGATCGTACTACACTCAGCTTCAAATTCCTCTAAATTTCCTCAACAGAAATTCATGAAAAGAACGTCGTCTTTCCTCCAGCGATCCCCAATTGAGTTGCCGGAGCATTTCCGTGACACTCGCGCACAGGTCGAACCTACCAGTAACAAACCTAGCTACTCGCCTCTGAACTGCCTCTATGTCTTCCTTTAAACTGATCTGCTGCGGGTCCCTAACACTTGATCAATACTCAAGACGTGGTCGTACAAGCGTTTTATACGCGGTCTCCTTTACAGGTGAAGTACATCTTCCCAAAATTCTCCCAATAAACCGAAGTCGGCTGTCCGCCTTACTCGTAACTGTCCTTACATGTTCGTTCCATTTCATATCGCTCTGCAATGTTACGCCTAGATATTTGAACGACGCGACAGCATCAAGAAGCTCACTACTAATGCTGTATTCGAACATTATAGAATTGTTTTTCCTACTCATGCGCATCACCTTACATTTTTCTACATTGAGAGCTAGTTGCCATTCTTCGCACCAACTAGAAATTTTGTCTAAGTCATCCTGTATGCTATTGCAGTCAGTTAAAGATGACATCCTCCCATACACCACAGCATCGTCAGCAAACAGCTGCAAATTACAACTTACTCTGTCCATCAGATCATTTATATAGATAGAAAATAATAGCGGTCCTATCACACTCCCCTGGGGCACGCCTGACGATACACTCGTCTCTGATGAACACTCGCCGTCGAGAAGAACGTACTGCGTTCTATTACTTAGGAAGTCTTCCAGCCAGTCACAAATCTGTGAACCTATTCCATAAGCTCGTATCTTCGTTAGCAGTCTGCAGTGTGGCACCGCGTCGAACGCCTTTTTGAAGTCGAGAAAAACACAATTCGCCTGTTGCCCTACATCCATGGCTCTCAAGATGTCATGTGAGGAAAGGGCAAGCTGAGTTTCACATGAACGATGTTTCCTAAACCCGTGCTGATTCATAGAAAGAAGCTTTTCCGTTTCAAGGAAGTTTCCTATATTCGAACTGAGAATATGCTCTAAAATTCTACATGAAACTGATGTCAACGATATTGGCCTGTAATTGTGTGGGTCAGTTCTCTTTCCTTTCTTATAAACGGGAGTCACCTGCGCTTTTTTCCAATCACTAGGAAATTTGCGCTGAATTAAAGATTCGCGATAAATGCAAGCTAAGTAGGGGTGCAATGCCGCAGAGTAATCTTTGTAAGACCGAACTGGTATTCCATCCGGACCTGCAGACGTTTTCGTATTTAGCTCCCTCAGCTGCTTCTCTACACCGGAAATACTTATTACTATGTCCTTCATATCGGAATTAGTACGTCGGTCAAATGATGGTACATCTGCGCGGTCCTCCTTCCTGAAAGATTTCTTAAAGGTTAAATTTAGAACTTCAGCTTTCCGTTTGCTTTCTTCTATTACTGCCCCGGAATGATCAACGAGTGACTGGACAGTGGGCTTTGACCCGCTTATCGATTTTACATAGGACCAGAATTTTTTCCGGTTTTCGGAAAGATCTTTTGGTAAGGTATGGCTGTGTTAATTCTTGTATGCTTCGCGCATCAATCTTTTTATTGACGCACGAATCTCTACTAACTTTTGCCTGTCATCATTTGCGTGTTCTTTTGTGAATCGAGAGTGCAACAGTCTTTGCTTTCTCAGCAGGTTTCTAACATTATTATTATACCACGGTGGCTCTTTTCCATCCTTAATCGTCTTTACTGGCACATATTTCTCTAACCCTTTATTTACAATGCACTTAAATTTAGTCCACAATTCCTCTACATCTATAGTCCCGGAATTAAACGATGCCCAATCGTTTTCTAAGTGCGATCCTAACATTGGCTAATCGGCTCTTCCCAACAAAAACACGCTCCTAGCCTTCTCGATTGTTTTATGAAACTTGGTCACCATTGACGCTATGACAAAATCATGATCACTAAGTCCTGTTTCTACACAGACATCGTTAATAAGGTCAGGCCTGTTCGTGGGTATAAGGTGCGCGTGGGTTGGCGGTTTAACTGCTCAAGACAGTTTTCGGAGAATGTGTCCAAAAGTAGCTCGCAAGACTTCTTGTCTGTACCGCCTGAAATGTAACTAGCGAGGTCCCAATCTATACTCTTAATGTTGAAGTCTCTCCCGATTAATATTACGTGGCCCGGATACCTATGCAGTACCCGGTGTAGACTTTCTTTGAATGATTCTAAAACTGCTACAGGAGCACTGGGGCCCGATAAAAACACCCAACTATTAACTTCTTTTAGACCTGTTATACGTGCCCAGATAACTTCACAGTTACTTTCAACCTCGATCTCAGTAGAAACAATATCTTTGTCCACAGCGATGAACACTCCTCCTCCAATTGTATCCGATCTATCTTTCCGATATACATTCCACGCCTCTCAAAATATTTCTGAACTTGCGAGATCATGATTTAGCCAGCTTTCGGTGCCTAAAACTATCTGAGCACAATAAGTTCCATGCAGTGCGGCAAATTCGGGAACTTTGTTTCTAATACTCTGTAAGTTCGCGGCTAATATTTTGATGTTCGAATTTTTGTTCCGAACGTGGCCTGAATTCGCTGTTTGAATGCTGACAGGCGAGTGCTCATCAGAGTTAGCGCCTATCCTAAAAAGAAATGTGTACTCTGCTACCCGAGTAGCCGCTTCCTTAGTGTAGTGCACCCCTGATCTATCTAGGGGCACCCTACAATTCCCCACCCGATAACGCAGATCCAGAAATCTGCAGCCATGACTGTCACAGAGTCAGCGAAGCCTCTGGTTCAGACCCTCCACTCGGCTCCAAACTGTAGAAAGTAGAAAGCTAAATAATCAACTTTTAAGTAGCCTAGTACTCTAATAAAGGCGGCTGGCAGCTGACTGAACTGTGGTCAGTGGTAACTGCACTGTCAAATCAACGAAACTGAGTTCGGCAGTTTTCAAAATAAAGAAGAATATCTGTGGAAAACACCGTTATCAAACGCGCGGAGAATATAAGCTTTCACAAAGCAGAACACAAAATAAGGAAGTGACAGTATGATACGTAGCTTGCAGCAGACGATAACTATACATACGGTATTTATCAAAATACGCGAGAATTAACTCTTAAAGCAGTAGCACAAACGAAATGTGTCAAGTAGGTAAGAAGAAACTTCTTAAAAAAAGAAACACTAACGGAAATTAAGAAATTAACTGGCAACGAAATTTCACACAATTAAATTATGATACTTAGCGCTCTGGGTGATGGGGCAACGACAATTGGCACTGAAATGACTGCTAACTGACTGAATGCTAATCTGCCAATTACGCGAGAATAAACCCCTTAAAACAGAAGTACTAACGAAAATGGAGAACTAAATTGGCAAATTAAATTTGACATAAATTAAATTAAGATACTTAGCGCTGTTTACGATGTGACACTGGCAGCAGCTGGCACTGGACTGACTGATAACGAGCTATTGTAACTGTCTCTGACTTATTTTGAAATACACCAGTCAAAGACGAAGACTAAACACAACGGTATTTATCAAATACGATATAATAAACTATTAAAACAGTAGTACAAACGAAATCTGCCAAGTACGCGGGAATAAACCTCTTAAAACAGAATTACTAACGAAAATGAAGAACTAGACTGGCAAATTAAATTTGACACAAATTTAAGTAAGATACTTAGCGCTGTTTACGATGTGGCACTGGTGGCAGTAACGGATTCATTAACAATGTAATGAGTTATCTACTGTGCTTTAGTGTACATGCGAATGTTAATGTGTTCTTGGTGTTTATTATCAAAGAATAATGAACAACGTTCAGTATCTTTTAGAAACAAATTACTCCGCTTTAAGCTTGGAACAAATGTGTGAAATAAGGAAGCCTGGTAGGCCGACGCCTCAGCTCGAGTTGAAGCAAGCGCAAACAAGCCGCGGCAAGACATTCGGCAGCTCTTTTAAGAAAAATATATCTAAAAAAAAGGGGGGTGGGGCAAACCGAGGCACTTTTTCCTGGCGCCACTTGCAGAGGTGCGCCAAATTCTGTTTGGAAGCCCCGAGCGGGGGGGGGGGGGGGGGGCGGGGAGGAGACACCGACACATCGACGCGCCGAGAAAGGGGAGGGGGAGGAGGGTGGTGCCACTATCAAGACCCGGCACTCAGAGAAGTGAACCCCCAGCCATCTGAAGCACCAGCCGCAAATGAGTGCATTGCTTTATCTGTTGTTGCCGGGTTGCCTCGCAGAGACATACAGGCCACCATTACGTGCGAAACGTTTAGCACCTGGACCTGATGACATTGCTGACGGTATGGCTTGGGACCTCCCACGATTTGAAATATGTAACCCCGTTTATAGAACTACCAAGGATAGCGATAATTAAGAAATGAGACAAAACGAAAAGCAAGGTTGAATCCTATGAACTGAAAATATTTCTAAAGCGCAACATCAAATATTGTAACGTATTACTAACCATGCCCTAATGCTTTTAATACCCGACACTGACCAGTCCAAAATTAAACTAATTTCTATGATAACGTATCACTGCCGACATTAACACATAAACCGACGAACTATGGTCTGCATAAAGATTCCCTACAAATCTACAGCAGGTATCATGACACCGATAAATCATCATAAACGGCATGAAAAAATCAGAGCGCGGATTGTGGTGTCGCACAAGTCTAAAGTGCGCGCCACCTACTTTCGCCGCGCGCAGCCATGCACGCACGGCGCGGCGTTCCTACGACGTCAGCCACGAGCGCCCTCTACTGCAACACCGCTCGTGGCCACGACTGCTGCATCGTTCACGTGGGACTGAGATAGGAACCAGTTAACACTTGGGAATCAGATAGGCACCAGTGAAGACTTGGCTATCGGATAGGCACTACGAATCATCATTAGGCAGGCCTCTATCTAATCTTTGTATCAGCATTCTGCAGTCAAGAAATATGTAAAAGTTAAGTATTACTAAGTCTCTAAGAAATATATATCTCATTCTAATTTACTCTAGTGTTTCTAGTTTCTGCTGTCCCACTGGCTGGTCACCTCGGTACCTGCACACGCGTGCCTCCTTTATTCCTGTGTCGGTCTTTTTCTACTCGGCCACCGACACCCAGGGCAACTGGCGGACGAGACCAAAAGCGTCGACGAGGCTGGGATACAAAACGGATGACGAGTGATTCTTTGACGCAGTTATCGTTTTTGTCTACATACTTTTTCATATATACAGTAGGGAGTTATATCATCTTGTAATTTGCAGAAAATCTGTCTACCGAATAGTTACTAACTGAATGCAGTCACGTATTAGATGACAGTCAGAGAATATCAAATCTTAACTGATAAGCACCTCACGTAAATATGTTCTAGAAAGACCAATGTCTGCGGATATACTAGGAACAGATGTAGAAGCGTGAACCAAATAAAATTAGGTTCATAGACATTTAAGGCCTCAAAACTGTGGTTTTTAGTATTGAAAGACGACTACAAATTTCCATGGAGCCCACATACTGGAATAGTAGCACAAAACTTCAAAATAGTATTATATATCTTGCGATCTACTCATATTACGGCCAATACCTTACGTCCAGAGACCTATTGACTACGTATTTAATGAGCACTTATTCGTCCCAATGTCGACTATGTATTCACCAGCTTTGGATCAGCAACCACGTTCGCTATACTTGAAGTAGATACAGCATTACATATCATTGACGGGGCCATGAAACCGACAACACCAAATGCACCGTTGTGGATGGCATAGCGCTACACCTCCGACGGCGTTATTTCGGGTAGAAGGCCATTCGGGAATACAAGCAAGTTCTCTACAGCGTTGCAGAAGATTAGGAAGTATGGATTACATCACAGAACGCTGTGAGCTCATCAATCAGACCATGACGTAGGTTTCTAGATTATAGAAGCACTTAAGCACAGCCCATAGCGCTCTACAGAGTGTACAACTATTTACTGCATCTCTCACCCAAATAAATGTAAAAAACATGAATAATACCTGATATAACTCTTCAGAGGACGTCGAGGCGCCACGAGTCTTAGGATACATAACGAATGGCAGAATGTTATTCTTTATATGGACGTGGCCAAAAACGGAAACGACACAAATGCACATTCGTAGATTATACAACAAAAGATTAGAGATGTCAAATATACCCTGCGCAAATAATTACGGTAAATCTAGTATCCATTATAAAACCGCTAAACCACTCAAAAAACTAGAATGAGATCAAAAGTATTATTTTAACTGATATCCAAGAAACAGCCATAACAATCATGTACTCAGTGACACATGGCCCAGTAATTGGAATGAAGCAGCATCCCAGTGACCTAAAGAAACCAGCAAAAACAATTCACAGCACTCTGGGTCGAAGGCCAAATCGACATATGCGCCAGAGATCTGGTCGACCAACTAGCTCAACAAAGCGCCATGTAATCGAAAGTTACCAATGACAGACTTCACAGAACGAGTTGAAAAGACGATCAGAATGATGTGTGACGAGGAACGGAAAAGAAGAACCAACGGTAAGGGAAAATCTCCCGACAACTCAGTAGTATGTGAAGGCAACGATATTAAGACTATTTAATGCAATCATTTGCGCGAGTGAAATTGAAAGATATGCAAAACATTAACATCGTTTGGTATCGTACTTGTGGAGAAGAAGACATAAATAACATCATAGAAATAAAGACATAAGACATGAAACAATAAATCAACTAAATGGTACAGGGTAAAAATGACTCTAATGCCTTTCGACTGTTTTTGCGACGTTGGGGTGTACAGAATGAAGTACAAAATTCAAAAGGAATTAGTGGTGTCGATATATTCAGCTACACCAAAATCTAAATCCTACAAGTACGCAAATTTCCTTGCCGCTCCATGCCTGTGTCTCTAAATAACTAGGTCACATGAGACAGGGGCGTTCCCATTCCGTAGTACTGGCATCCTATTCCGACATGTCTATTTCCTCCTTAATATACAGCACAGACTTCTTGATGCCTTTCAAGCAGCATGTAATCAAAGTCGAAACCAAGGAAGGCATTATTTGTAATAGTGATTCTAATAAAGCAAGACATTAGAAGACAAATTCAGGAGTTCTATGAAAAGAGAACACCATTTTCTGTAATAGTACTCATTTCTTTGCACCTGAAATTAATCTAATTTATGGACATACATAATCGCAGTTTACATCAACAAATTCGATAAAAATCATCTTTCTGTTTTTATCAATGATTTTAAGATTTGCGTGAGTGTTATACGGACTGGCCGATGTTATCAGCATATATGATCTTTCTTTGACTGTAGCGTAATGAATCCAAAGCCCAATATATAAATATTAAGCAAACAGCCGGCCGCGGTGGCCGAGGGGACTGAGGCGCTCCAGTCACGGTCTGCACGGCCACTACGGTCGGGGGTTCGAATCCCCCCTCGGGCATGGATATTTGTGCCGTCCTAGTTTGTAAGTAGTTCATAAGTAGTTTGTAAGTTTAGGGACTGATGACCCCGTAGTTAAGTCCCATAACAAATAAAAAAAAATTAAGCAAACAGTTTCATGTGGTATGCAGTTACGTTTAATGCACTGTATAACGGTAATGAAATATAAAATAGAACGTACTGGAGAGAAATGAAAAATTAACTTTTAAGGAAACACTGTCCAACAGGTTTCTTCTTTGTTAATTGGAATTTCATCAGGTATTCCTCATGGGATTCTTAATATGCTGTTAACAAACTTAAGGAAAAGTGAAAAAATGTACTACAAATTTCTCGGCACAAAATTTGGTAAATATTAGCTAGCGTGGAAGCATATATGCTGTACAGCGAAAGAATATGGTATAGGCATGCTCATTAAAGCACAGAGGTGTGTAAACACACAGAAGACGCCGTTGCAACCACTTGAGATCTCTGAATGCTGCCACGGTGGCTGACTGTCACGATTACGTGTCGTAACGTGCTGTTACAGTCGGCGCGCGAGAGATGGGACACCCAGTCTCCCACGTTGCAATGTCGTGAGGATTTTCCTCTGCAACACTGTCACGAGTGCACCGTGAATACGGAAATCCGGTAAAACATCAAATATCCGACATCGTTGCGGTCGGGAAAGGATTTTTCAGGAAGGGGCCAACGACGACTGAAGGGAATCGTTAAACGTGACCGGTGTGCAACCCTTCCGCAAACTGTTTTGGATTTCAGTGCTGGGTCATCAACGGAACATCGGCGATATGGGCTTACGGGGCCGAAGTCGTATCCTTGCTTACTGCACGACACAAAGCTTTATGCCTTGCGTGAGCATATCAAAAATCAAAACCGTCATTGGACTGTTGCTGACTGGAAACATGTTGCCTGGTACGACGAGTCTCGTTGCCAGTTGAATGGAGTGGATGGTCGTGTACGGGTATGGAAACAAACTCATCAATCCACGGAGCTAGCATGTCAACAGGGGACTGCTCAAGCTAATGGAGACTCTGTGATGGTGTGGGCCATGTGCAGCTGGAGTGATATGGGATACATCTGGATACGAATCTTACAAGTGACACGTACGTGAGCGTCCTGTCTGACCAACCGGATTTCTTTCATGTCCATTATGGGATTCCGATGGGCTTGGGCAATACCACCAGCGCATACCTGTTATGGTTATCAGTCCCAAGACTCAGAAACCACTTAAGCTAACTTACATTAAGGACAACACACACACACAGACAGACACACACACACACACACACACACACACACACACACACACACACACACACACACACACACACACACACACACACACAAGCACGCACACACATGCCCAAGGGAGGACTCGAACATCCAGCGGGAGTGACCGCCCAGTCCTTAGCATGGGGGCTTAGACCACGCATCCACTTTCGCGCGGCACCACAAGAGCAGAATTGCTGCAGTAACACTCTTCTAAGTTGAAACACCTCCTCTTGGCACCAAATTCCCTATACACGAACATTATTCAACATATCTGGATGAATTGCAACGTGCTGTTCAGAAGAGACCTGCACCCCCTAATACCCTTAAGGATTTATGGACAGCCTTGCAGTATATATGGTGCCAATTCTCTGCACCACAACTTCAAACATTTAGAAAGTCCGTGTCGTCGTTTTGCGGAACGTGTGCCAGCTCGTGGGACACTACATGATATTAGGTTTGTGTACCAGTTACTTCAGTTCTTCAGCGTAATACCAAAAATTTTCACCTGCCTCAAGCTCGGTCCTTGGTTCTTTACATGTAACATGGTCTTATAAAATGTGCCATATAACGAAAACAATCGTTTATCAAGGTATAGATGCAGAGGAATTGTTAGTACGACATGCAATAAAACGAGTAATGAATATACGAACAAATAACTGAAATTAAATCTGAGTAGTTGCTAAGTTAATGAAGCAATACGAGACAGATTACTTCGAAAGTAATAAATAAATAAAATTAATAAAAATGCGAAATCTGATACTTCCATTAAGGTCATTGTGACTAAAATAAACTTTTATACGGTTTCTCAAAATCATTCAAAGTCAAAAAGTTTACACAGGTAGGGAAGACTAATATATTCATATTGAAAATACACTCCTGGCCTTAAAATTGCTACACCACGTACATCATGTGCTACAGACGTGAAATTTAACCGATAGGAAGAAGACGCTGTGATATGAGAATGATTAGCTTTTCAGGGCATTCATACAAGGTAGGTGCCGGTAGCGACTCCTACAACGTGCTGACACGAGGAAAGTTTCCAACCGATTTCACATACACAAACAGCAGTTGACCGGCGTTGCCTGGTGAAACGTTTTTGTGATGCCTCGTGTGAGGAGGAGAAATGCGTACCATCACGTTTCCGACTTTGATAAAGGTCGGATTGTAGCTTATCGCGATTGCGGCTTATCGTATCGCGACATTGCTGCTGGCGTTGGTCGCGAACCAATGACTGTTAGCAGAAAATGGAATGGGTGGGATCAGGAGGGCAATACGGAACGCCGTGCTGGATCCCAACGGCCTCGCATCACTAGCAGTCGATATGATAGGCATCTTATCCACATGGCTGTAAGGGATCGTGCAGCCACGTCTCATCCCTGAGTCAACAGATGGGGACGTTTGCAAGACACCAACCATCTGCACCAACAGTTCGGCGACGTTTGCAACAGTATGGACTATCAGCTCGAAGACCATGGATGCGGTTACCCTTGACGCTGCATCACAGACAGGAGCGCCTGCGATGGTGTACGCAACGACGAACTTGGGTGCACGAATGGTAAAACGTCATTTTTTTCGGATGAATCCAGGTTATGTTTACAGCATCATGATGGTCGCATCCGTATATGTCGACATCGCGGTGAACGCACATTGGAAGCGTGTATGCGTCATCGCCATACTGGTGTATCACCCGGCGTGATGGTATGGGGTGCCATTGGTTGCATGTCTCGGTCACCTCTTCTTCGCATCGACGGCACTTTGAACAGTGGGCGTTACATTTCAGATGTGTTACTACCTGTGGCTCTACCCTTCATTCGATCCCTGCGAAACCCTACATTTCAGCAGGATAATGCACGACCGCATGTTGCAGGTTCTGTACAGGCATTTCTGGATACGAAAAATGTTCGACTGCTGCCCTGGCCAGCACATTCTCCAGATCTCTCACCAATTGAAAACGTCTGGTCAATGGTGGGCGAGCAACTGGCTCGTCACAATACGTCAGTCACTACTCCTGATGAACAGTGGTATCGTGTTGAAGCTGCATGGGCATCTGTACCTTTGGGTTGGTAGCCCTGCACAAGGCCAGACGTGCGGTGTCAGTGCGATCGGAAAAGATAAGTAATGTAGGTAGAAATAAAACGTCGTTTAACACTATAAGTAGCTGCAAACGTTTATTAGTGTGCTCTTAAAGCTTACCATTAAAGGTTTTTTTATTTATTCACATACTGATCCAGTAGTCAATAAAAGTTCGGTTTATTTACATACGTCCTTGTTAGGCCTAAATTCCGAATGTGCATACTGAGCGTTTCTCCGTATTTTTAAGTGCATTTAACACAGTTAACTAATTGAATATGTTTATTAGTGTGGTCTTCAAGCTCACCATTAACGGTTCTTTTCTTTTTTCGCGCATTGTCTCAGTAATCGCGAAAAGTTATTGTGTGTATATTCATAAGCCAAAGTCGCGAGTGTGCAGATTTTTGCATTATATCGCAATTTTAAGTCCATTTAATAACAGCGGACATGTATTTTAGTGTCCTAAACAAACCTAGTAACCCTTTTGTATCTGTAGTTAATATATATTGTCGATATCACGTAAGTAACAATCATGAATGCAATGTGTTTGAGCTGCAGTAGGTTTGTTAGTTTGGGGTTAAATGCAGCAGTTGTGACAAGTGGTTTCATTGAGGGGATGTAGCGGTGTGGGAAAGAGGGAAGCAAACGAGTGTCTTCCTTTGTTTTGCAAAGTGTGTTCAAGGGACAGAAAAATAGTTGAACAGGAAGGGAAGATCAGAGCCCTTCAGGCTGAACTGGATAGTCCTAGGGAGGAACTGGAAGTGGTTGCAGGGAACAAGGGCCACAGAGACAGTAAGTTCCTGACAGCTTCACAATTGGCACAACCAACAGATTAGCCTTGCTACCACAGTTAAGTGAGGATGAGGCTCGTTTAGAAGTACGTGTAGTTAGGAAACAACGGACTTTCACTAGGAAAAAACGGTTTGAAAAAAAAAGTAGGATGAAAGTTCTGTTGTTGGGATGTAGCCATGGAAGAGGTGTGGGCCAGAATTTGCAGGAAAAAGTAGGTGCCAGGTACCAGGTCACAAACTGTTTCAAGCCCAGTGCAGGTCTTAGCTAGGTGGTAGAGGATATAGGTTCCTTGTGTAAGGGTTTCACAAAAGAGTATCATGTTGTGATTGTGGATGGGGTGAGAAACAGCATTGATAGCGATCAGGCCTACAGTATTGAATGTGACCTCGTTAAAATAGCTTCTGCAACGACCCAGACAAATGTTGGACTGTTGCCTGCTTTCATGCGGTATGATCGACCCCAAATGAACCGCTCTGTCAGGAGGGTCAATATGGAGATTGATCAACTGCTTAGGGTGGCTACTCTGTCGGACATAGATTTGGTTCCTGTTGATGCTATTGATACGTGGGATTTCACTAGGCATGGCCTGCATCTCAATAGGAAAGGGAAGGGGAAACTAGCTGGATTGATAGCAAAATCCTTAAGGGGGGACACTGCGATTCATGGAAGTACTTCTATTTTAGGCTAAGATCAGTGCCCAGTGAGAAGCTCAGGCAGGCAGGTGCTAAAAATGTTGAAAAATCAAATGTTTCTCTGAAAAGTAAAGTAAAAAATAATGTTAGCATTTTTCACTACAATATTGGGGGACTAAAGAATAAGATAGATGAGCTTTTGGTTTGTTTAGATGATATAGAAACTGATAATGTAATAGATATACTATGCCTGTCTGAGTATCACATTATCACTGTTATGGAAAATGTGAATGTCTGTGGATGTAAATTAGCTTCAAATGTAAGTAGAGATAATAAGGTAAGAGGAGGAGTTGCCATATATATGTCAAAAGCTATCACAGTGTAAAAAATTTAGAAACAAAAATGTTTTGTGTAGAGCAGCATATTGAAGCATGTGCTTGCCAGCTTAAACTCAATGATGATTAACCTATAATTTTAACAGTATATAGGTCCCCTTCAGGAAACTTTCAGTTATTTCTGGAAAACCTGGATGCCTTGTTGTGCTAGCTGTCAGATAGGGGCGAGAAAATTATTATTTGTGGTGATTTCAATGTGCATTCACTGAAAGAGTGTAATAGGAAGAAAGACCTGGAAGTCTTACTTGGCTCATTCAATCTGACATCCTTTATTGACTTTCCTACTCGGGTAGTAAAGGACAGCAGTACATTTATAGATATCTTTGTCTATAAAAAGTTAAGTTTAACAACATAAATGCTTGTCCCGTTGAGAATGGCCTTTATGATGATGGGGCACAGCTAGTAACAGTATATGACATAGCTCCGTTCAGTAATTGTGCGCTCGATTAATGACTTAACAACTAGAAATTTCAAAGAAAGTCTATAGCAGTTAGACTGGGATGAGGTTTATAAGGAACATGATGTTAATTTAAAATATAACTTATTTCACGATACATTTGTAAGGGTATTCGATAACTGTTTCCCCAAGATTTTATTTAAATTTAATTGTAAGAAACCATGCAAGAAACCATGGCTTACTAAAGGAATAAACATATATTTTAACCGTAGAAGGGAACTATATCTGTCCGCAAGAAAAATTAATAACCCACAAACAATAAAATATTATAAAAACTACTGTGATATATTAAGAAAAGTTATTAAAAAATCAAGACGCATGAGCATCATGTCTGAGATTAGCTCCTCTGATAGTAAAATTAAAACAATTTGGAATATTATTAAAAGGGAGACAGGGCAACCAAGAGCAAAAGGAAGAGAGTATTGCCATCAAAACAAATGAAAACTTTATTAACAAAAAGTCAGAAGTTGAAAACATTTTTAATGATTACTTTTTAAATGTTGTAGTGAAAATAGGATCTAAATGTTCATTAGAAGGAGCAAGGCAATTAATGGAAGATGCCAGACCCACACAATTTAATACAATTTAAATTCCACCCACCTCTCCTTCAGTAATTAGGAAAATAAGAAACTCTCTCAATAGCAAACGGTCATATGGAATTAGTGGCGTTTCCAGCAGGGTATTAAAAACTTGTTCCCAGGAGATAAGTAGGATTCTCAGTCATATTTGTAATAGCTCTTTAAAGCAGGGTATTTTACCGGATAGACTGAAATATACTATCGTTAAACCTTTGCATAAAAAAGGGGATACGTCTGATGTCTACAACTACCGCCCCATCTCACTTCTAATAGCTTTATCCAAATTTTTTGAAAAAGTTATGTATTCTCCAGTTGCTTCACATATTAGAAAAATAAAGTTCTAACAAAATGTCAGTTTGGTTTTCAAAAAAGCTTTCCAACTGAAAATGCTATATATACCTTCCCTGATGAAACATTAAATGCTTTGAATAACCGGACATGACCAGTTGCAATATTTTGTGATCTCTCAAAGGCTTTTGGTTGTGTAAATCATGGGATTCTTCTAGATAAGCTTAAGTATTGTGGTATGAGTGGGATAGTGCACAAATGGTTTAAATCATACTTAACTGGAAGAGTTCAGAAAGTTGAAATAAGTAGTTCACATGATATAGATGGAACAATTAATTCCTCTAACTGTGGAGTTATGAAAAATGGGGTCCTACAAGGTTCGGTCTTCATTCCTTTGCTGTTCTTAATATATATTAATGACTTGCCATTCTACATTCACGAAGATGCTAAGCTAGTACTTTTTGCTGATGATACAAGTACAGCTATCGCACCTGACAAACAGGAATTAACTGATGAAATTGTAAATGATATCTTTCAGAAAGTTATTAAGTGGTTCTCTACAAATGGACTCTCATTAAACTTGGATAAAACCAGTATATACAGTTTCATACAGTAAATGGCATGACACCATTAAGAAATGTAGACTTTGAACATAAATCTGTAGCTAAGGTAGAATATTCAAAATTCTTAGGTTTTTGCATTGACGAGGGACTGAATTGGAAGAAACATATTGAAGATCTCCTGAAACGTTTGAATTCAGCTACTTATGCTATCAGAGTCAAGGCAAAATTTGGTGATAAACATCTCAGTAAATTAGCTTACTACGCCCATTTTCATTCACTGCTTTCATATGGGATCATATTCTGGGGCAAATCAACATTGAGTAAAAATGTATTCATTGCACAAAAGCGCGTAATCAGAATAATTGCTGGAGCCCACCCAAGAGCATCCTGCAGACATTTATTTAGGGATCTAGGGATCCTCACTGTAGCTTCACAATATATATATTCACTCATGAAATTTTTTATTAACAATCCGACCCAATTCAAAAATAATAGCAGTGTGCATGATGATATTCACTATTCAAGGTTAAATCTAACTTTGGCTCAGAAAGCGGTGAATTATGCTGCCACAAAAGTCTTCAGTAACTTACCAAGTCTGACAGATAGCCAACTAGTATTTAAAAACAAATTAAAAGAATTTCTGAATGGCAACTCCTACAATGTAGTTGAATTTTTAGATAAAACTAGAATAAAAATAAAAATAAATAAAATAAAAAACAACAAAAAAGTAATAAAAAATCCTTAAAATGTTGATTGTCAAGTGTGGATAACATTTACTAATCTTACACGTTCCACATCATTACTAAATGTCGTATATATGATATATGGAACAAGTATTAATCTAAACTACACGCCATCAAAGCTTTGACTCAATGCTCAGGCGTATCAAGGCCGTTATTAAGGCCAGAGGTGGTTGTTCTGGGTACTGATTTCTTAGGATCTATGTACCAAAATTGCGTGAAAATGTAATCACATGTCAGTTCTACTATAATATATTTGTCCAATGAATACCCGTTTATCATCTGCATTTTTTCTTGGTGTAGCAATTTTAATGGCCAGTAGTGTAATATTAGTTTTTCAGAGATTCACAGTTTGTTCCTCAGGTCAGCAAGCAACATGTATTTTGAGTATAAGTAAGCATACTAGGAAACAGTGAGTGTGCACATACCTTACGCTGCTGGACGTAGTCCGGGTCGACGACCAATACTCCGTAAAGCTTTTCTATGTTGTCTTCGCTGATGATGAGGTCGCGACTGCTCAAGTAGAGTGTTATCTTGTTGTTCGGTGCCGATTTCTTGAACACCCTGCAAAGGAGACCATAGATAATTAAACAAATGAAAATGTTAACACCAAAACGTAACATTGAGATCATTTACTCTTAGGAGAGCTTTATCTGCCCTTTCTTTAAAAAAGTTAAACGTCAGCTACTTTATACAGATTTATTTACCTGCCCTTACCGCTGTCGCTTTATGTAACCACGCAGTACGTCATACTAAACTGTACTACGAATAGATTACAATACATATCTCGTCAGTACGGATTTGAATACATTACTTATTTCACTGTTACGTAGTCTTAAGCATTAATGTTTGTTGTTGTTGTGGTTGTTTGTTTGTTTGGGACAGGGGGAACAAACTGCTTAGGCCGTCAGCCCCCGGTGGGGAGGGGAAGGGTGAGGATAGGAAAGGAGGGGAGGGGACAGGAAATGCAGTCCAGGTAGGGAAGAAGGAAGACAGGCCACATTAGCTCGCGTCACCATGCTCATCGGCCAAGTACTCACGAAAGAACCGTGAGACCCCTTGGGAGTTAAGCATTAAGTTTGCTATTGTTGAAGCAGTCACTAGGTATAAAACTGTTCAAGTATATAGACAACAGACATATAATTGTATATACATGCGCCTGGACAGTAATGCGACAATTTCAGTGCGTTTGCATGAAGAACCTCAGAATCTTTGCGAAAACATAGGTTTAAGGTTGGTTGGAGATTTTAAAGGGACCAAACTACTATGGTCATCAGTCCCTACAGGCTTAAGCTGCCGTTAAATGGAATAAAGGAGGGCAGACACTACACCCAGTATTGTGTGAAAGTTGGGAAATCGGTTCGGACGGTAAACGTGTCCGGATGGCAGAATTTGCAAGACACCGCTCAGGTAAAACGTAACTCCGGATTCGAGTCTCGGTCTGACACCTTCTAGCAGCTAACGACAGATATGCCTATTTCGACCCCAAAGCATTTTGTGGACCTAAGAAGGGCCTATTTGTCAATAGGCCAGACTACTGCGCAACTAACGGATTCAAAAACTCAACTGTTAATGCCCAGCAAGCTCCTCTTGCAACTCTGAACATCACTGAAAAGTGGTAGAGTCCGTTCTCAGAACGTCAACCTTTTAAACCATTTGTCTACGTCGGTCTACGGTGTAATTACGTTAACATGCCGTGCATATTGACGGGATCTAACAAAAAGCGAAAGTAATGCTTAAAACTAGTTAAACAACGAAATAAATATTTTATTAAGCATCAGACTGATGGAAAATGCACTCTAATCTGCTCGTAATACGAGAAGTACTGTACAGCTTTGCGTATAGCATTAAATGATAGCGATAAGTCACCTGAATCACCTAGTATATTATGCCTCAGTCTTTGTACACATTATCACAAAGTGAGTTCAGAAGAACATGTAGGAAACATTAAGTTAAAATTCTATACCAATGTGCATAAATACAACATAGAAAACCGCGAACGTTGTTTACGACTACATTTTCAGTAACATTATGCAGATCGCCGAAATCTCATCAGCACCAACGATCAAGGGAAGCTGATAGTTGACGCACGGCAGTCCAAACAGCACAACACATGAGTTCACAAAATAGCAGTATATAGATACACACACTAATTCAAAAGTAAATAATTAATACCATGCAGCTCTTATCGATGAAGAAATCTACCACTTTAGCTTTCAGTTGTACTGAATGAAATCAATGTTTCGGTCAAAATTTGTGCCCAGCCGGGAGAGTAGATCTGTTCCTCACGGTCGTGGTATCATGTTTGTTTTATGTTGATGGCAGAGTTCTTGGGCCAATTTATTTGATTTAACTTATTTTCTATTACAGAAGGCTGCAAAGCCTCTCACAGAATGCGCTGGGCCAGCGCGCGGCTCCCTCCCGTCAGCGGCAAATTCTCAACTCCGCAGACTATGAAGTTGCGCCCCTCACCATTATCCCTCAGCACTCGCGGAAGTTCACCTACTCCCGTACGTTTTGACCTGGTGTGCATCATCACTGAAGAAACGATCATTGGCCATATTCTACTTCTATATACAGGGTGTCCCATTTATCTTGACCACCCAAAATATCTCTGGAACAACAGTTATTGTAAAACGACTTTCACCGGTATCAGTATAAGGCAGGGGGTCATGAATGTAAATATTTTGAAAAAATCTAAAAGGAAACATGTGGCTTTTAAAACAAACTTAATGTTTGTAAATGAACATCCTTTATATTTCAGCAGCTATCTAAACAATGGCGTTGACTGCATCGCCATCGCCAATTGCATCCCGATAAATTGCGAAGCGATGTTGATGCTTGAAATGCGCGACCGGCACACGTCCTGAGCAGCATGCGGTTCTCGCCCTAGGACGTGCGCTAGCCGCGCGTTTCGCGTATTTCAAGCGTCATCTTCGCTTCACAATATCTCCACGTGCAATTGGCGTATTGCGATGCAATCAACGCCGTTATTTATGTGGTTTGTCATACTACAGATTACTGATGAAAAAATATAGGGGTGTCCATTTAAAAACACATAAATTTGTGTTCAAACCACAAATCTTTTCGTTTAAGAATGTTCAAAATCTTTACATACTTAGGACTTTGCCCTACACTGATACCGGTGAAAGTCGTTTTCCAATAGGCGTTGTTGTGTGAGGTATTGTGGGTGGTAACGATAAGTGGGACACCCTGTACATAACTCCGAAGTATGATAGGAGCTGTAAGTAGAATTTTCCCTCGTGGGAAAAAATAGTAGACTACTTTCTTTCAGCAGTACCTGCCACGATTAAAATTCTAACGTGGTAATGGTTTGTTTTAAGATGGATGGTGAATGGAATTCAGCAACTCGTCATCAGTGAAGACGGAGCATAAACTAATATTGGGAAAGGACTAGGAAGAAATAAGCAGTACCTATTTCAAAAGAAACATCGAAACATTCGCCTTAAAAGATCTTGGGAAACCATGTTATTGTTGTATGCAGCCTTCAATCCAAAGTCTACTTTGATGCAGCTCTCCATGGTACCCTATCATGTGCTAACGTCCTTCAACTCTGAACGAGAACGACGAACTAACCTCTTTTGAAACTATTGGTCTCCCTCTGCGATTTTTACCCCACACACTTCTCCCCATGTCAGATTTACGATTCATAGACGTATCATATTTTGTCCTACCATTCAGTTACTTCTTTTATTCAAGAAATGCCATAATATTTTTTGTTTACCTAATTTTGAACAGTGCCGCCTCATTAGTTACACGATCTCCCCATCTGATATTCAGCATTCTACTGTAGCACGAACCTTTAAAAGCTTCTACCATCTATTTGTTTGAGCTCCTTATCGTCCACGTTTCACTCCCATAAAATGGTACACTGCAGGCAGATGCCTACAGAAAAGAATTCCTAACATTTAAATTAATATTCGATGTCAACAAATTTCTTCAGAATTACTGTTCTTCCAATAGTCATTCTACATCTTGTACTTTCGTCTTTACTTCGGCCATCACGAGTTAGTTTGCTACCCAAATAACAAACCTCATCTTCTACTTTTATTGTCACGATTCCCAATCTAATTCCTTTAGCATCGATTGATTTCCACAGAACAGCTCTTGCTAATGTGAATCATATACCCATATTTCAAGCCACTCTCCAATCCGTTCAATTGCTCCTCCACGTCTTTTGCTGTCCCTGACAGAATTACTATCTCATCGGCCAGCCATAGTGTTTTAGAGAAACCATGGACAACATAGATGCTGATGGCCAGAAGCGTATTTGGACACCCCACCGGCACAATTCGAGTTCTGTTCACCAAAGCGCCAGATGTTTTATCCTGTTTGTCATCGAAACTGCTTTGTTTTTAGTTATGTTCTCCGCATCAAGGATAAATGAAAGACAGTGTGCTTGAAAGCACATCCAAATGACACTGCATTAGTCAAATCGTTCAAAGACGTGTAATACACATTACATTGTCAACAGTGTTTGACAGAGAGAACATATTCCTTCTTACGATTCCCATTCGATTTCACGGAGAATTTCAATGACGCTTGCATGTTGATCTAAATTACCTGGAACACATCTAGCAGAACGCCTCTGAAGGGCTTCGATGTATTCCTTTATTCTGGGTCTATGTAACAAACACTTTTTTCCATATTGCAAATGTTCAAATGTTTGTATAGTCTATGGGACTTAACTGCGGGGTCATCAGTCCCTCAACTTACAAACTACTTATGAACTACCTACGAACTAGGACGGCACAAATATCCATGCCCGAGGGGTCCATATTGCAGAATTTCTTCAGAAGACATTAGCTGACGAAACTATTAGCACCAGAAGAGCAGTGAGAAATTCCCGAAGGAGATGTAAATCATTGGGATGTGAAGTGTAAAGCAGGTGCGTCTGGGGACTCGGGTCCAACAGGTGGCCAATAATTCAGCTGTCAGCAGCTGTCGATGTGGCGAGCCGGCGACCGCGGGTGCGGGATATCGCCTCACATACAGGACGAATACTCACTGTTCAGCGATATCACAGGAAGCAACGAAATCTTGTGAACAATTAAATGCTCACATGTTTGTAAATCTATGTTTATTAGTCCCTAGGCTCACAAACTAAATAAACTAAATTAAACTAATGTAAGGACAACACTCACCCCCCCCCCCCACACACCCACATGCCCGAGTGAGGACTCGAACCTCCGACGGCGCGTAACCGCGGCTCCGTAGAAAGGCGCCTCAGGGCTCCCGGCCAGTCCACCGCGACTTTGTAAATATGGTCTCTAAAGAATATACTTTAATAGGAATGAGTATTTGTTAATCGTACTGTAAAAGACATCTCCTATTATTCAACAAGTGTTCCTTGCTCCGAATTCATGCATTTTGGAGTCCATGTTTACTAAACCTTCTTACTTCGAATGCTCGTTTCTGTTACAATCCTGAACTTCGATCATTCGACCTGGAACACACTGTATCTGTTGAAAGGTAACGGGATTCATTAAATGAGGAGGGGAACAGTATGCAGGTACACCAATGATTGCGAAAATGATATGGGTATATTTAAAATATTGAGCTGAATAAATACATATTTTATTACTGTTAATGACATACAAAACTGATAAACAGTCGTGGAGGTGTTTTCGGATAGTGAGTAACAAGACTGATAGGAACATACAAAAGTTTGTACAACAGACATTTAATTATTCGCCAGATGAGATTGACTACAAACAAAAATAGCTCTCACATTAATTATGTGTAACAATATACAGATACGTACACAAGAATATAAACTTAAGTAAGACAAAATTAATTTCGTAATAACCTAGAAACTTAATGTTTAAATAGATGACAATTTCTTGAATATTTAAATCAGAAATCCTGTGATGTAATAACAGGCTAATGATATATATGATAGAGTTTTGTTGCAGTCCAAGAGCAAAACGGATGAAACCTATATACATAAAATAGAATCCCTATTTCCCTTGGTCACGCCGGGATAATGTTGTTAATGAAAATCTTGCAAAGTTCTTGGCCGATTTACTAATGGACCTTGAGACGGGCATACTACAAATCTCGAAAAGATCTTCACAGATTTACTTCAAATTCTTATAAGTTACTCGACTGAACAGTCAGATGTAAATGGTCATAGAGACAAGAGAGGAGGGGACGGGCAGAGAGACGTGGAAGGCGGTTCAGCACAGAGAGATAGGAGGGTGGGGGGGGGGGGGGAAGACATGCAGGGAGAGAGAAGGATGAGAAGATGCCAGCGAGAAAGGGCACGTAATTTAACATGCATCTGCAATTCCCATAACAACTGCGGAGCATTGCCGGGTTCGTCAAAAGCATATAAAACTCAGCTATTACTGCCTATTGCATTACATATAATAGTTAGAAGACGTTTCTAGTATACTCTGTAAATACGTCACACTACAAATAACTAAAAAACTACATATATCTTACAGAAATAAACGTAGAGGTAAGATTCAAGCCTCATTTTGAGGGTGTGAGTTTCGAAGTATGAATGCGGTAATAACCTTAGACTTTTTGTGGTCTGCTTCCCAGAAGAATGGCGCGAGTTCTGCCTACTTAAAACTAAGCTAACGATCAGGAAACATCTCCGAAAGAACAGACGCCATATATAAATCCTTTCTTCAGTGCGGAGACACTCCTAGGCCTTTACTCTTACGGGAATCAGTTTACAAAACTACGAGTTTGAGTTGTAGTGGGCACGGATAGAGTTGGGAATTTGTATCTGATGGGAGGTTGTGATATTACAGATACAGGGGGAAGATGATTGTTTCCATGTGAAAGGCGGGTTTTGCCAGGCTGTTGGGTTCCCCAGCTGGCCGGCTAACAGGTAGTCAGGGTTTTCTTAATGTGCTCGGAAACCGGAAGCGCTCTTGGCTGAGTGAGGGCGTCTATTCCAGATTGCAAATGAAATACAATATAGCCACAAAAATTATTCTAAAAATCCATATAAAATCAGGAAATGATCATACGGCAAATAGAATTATATGAATGGATTTGGGAGACTTGGGAGAATCAAACGCCGTAATTACAATTTAAATATCCCTTACCGATAAAAAGCTGATAAATCTCAGTACTATAATAATAATATTATAAGACTTTGTGAGATTACCGCCTAATAGAAATACCGGTAATCAATAGCATTTGATAATTAAACAGTATGAAGTTCACTGCAAACATTGACCATGCCAATGCACTAAATGTTACACAATTTTAATCTTATTAATTATGGTAGCAATGTATGTACACAGTTGGGTGACAACATTTATAGTTAAGCCATTGGTAGAAATTCTCCACATTGGGATTTGCTATGTGCTTGTAGTTGACGGGAGGCCAGCGAGCAGGCCGACGTTGGTGGCTTGTTCCAACTTAGGATTTTCCAGTTCGTTTCCAGTGAGGGGAGAGGGACAACGGCGAGTGCCAGGCACAGTGCAATGCACAAATATTGTAATACTACTGGCATTTGAAGTAATACGATGCAGTTAGGAACCTTTAAGGCCCTTATTACAAAATAGCCTGTTGACAAATAAACAATACATTAGCTGATATAGTCACATCTAACGTAATATGTTTAATTGACAATGAAAAGTAATAAATTATCAATGAATACAAGACAGTTACACAACTAGCATGGCAATGTTTGTTTATAAAAATAATATATTAACTATTTCTCATTTTATTTTCAATTAATCTTGTGTATTTTACCTTGAAATATTCAGTTAAATCACTTATCTGTGATATAAGAAATAGCACGATTGTAATAAATAGTGCAAAGGATGTTTATACTAATATAAAAACGTAAGAAAATATTTGTTTAATGTGTAGTGTAACTATTTTGATTTTAAGAAAAGTTTTAGAAATGTATTGGCTGAGCGCTGTACGTTGGCAAATCGGTTAGAACGGCTCACATGGGGAGGTTGATGACGTAGGGGAAAAAACTCCGGCAGTTGAGCTTTTGGCGCGCGTGCGCGCGATGGCAGGGAGTGAGGAGACGCGAGCACGTGGTGTAGCTGGCCGGGCGGCGTCGCTCTGCATCAGTCGGCATGTGGATCTCGAGGTGGTGACTTTAGATTGGTGTGTGGCAATCGCCACGTGTGGTTGCTCGTCGTAGACTGCACCAAGTTAAATCGAGTGCTACTGTGTGTTTGTGAATATTTAGCCGGTGGAACAAGGTGTGCATCGCATTGAATTAAAGTGACTGTGATTTGTTAATGTAACACGTGTCGTCGCATAGGCATGAACATAAACGGTGTTTGAGACAGCCATGTGGTGTGAAAACAATTCGCGACAAATATTCATTTTTGTCTGGGGGCTCACGAGCTAAAACTTTATTTGGTAAATGTGTCGACGTACAGACGTATCAGCCACAGGGTTCAAATATTGTGAAATAAACAACATAAAGTGAACTTTCACGTGTTTTCAAAAATAGTAGTTAGTACACCCTTTTCTCTCATGAACTTGATTTTATTATGAATTTGTTTTGTTAATCATATGCAGGGAAGGAAAGCTGCGAACGTGTGATATCATCCCCTAGAAAACGAGTCAGACAGTCGCAATAACAGTTCCAGTGATTTTGCATGTTTAGGAATTTGGTTCGCAGCTGGTGGTTGTGAGTTTTAGAAATTAATCTTTCCCTATTTTAAATTCTCACCCCGACCTTCACGCTCGCAACTTACAGTTACAGTTATTGATATGTATTGTTTATCAGTAACAGGTTAAGAAGCAAATGAGCAGAATTGCACCACGCTACCTCTCTTAAAAGATGTACCACATTATTTCCATATTCTTTCAATAGACCTTATTTTACTCTCCTGTTCTACTTTTCGTTGAGGTAATAATATTCTTTTGGCAGAACTAGATTCCACCACAGAAACACAAAACATGAACCCAGCAAAGCGCATTATATATGTATTTTATTGTATGTAATATTATTCTTGGTAAAATTCGTTTTTTATGTTGTAGACTGCCACTTAAATATTCATGGCCAACTAAAAACAGTAGGTATGCAGCAGATAATTTATATATAAACAATTATATGTATTTGTGGATAAGAACTGAATATATTGGCATAAAAAGCAATGATAAATTGAATATTAATTGTGTAACTATATTTGGACGGTGGCAGTATATTTGAAAAGTGAGACGGTACCTGAGCGAAGAGCTTCAGTCTCAACCGTTTTTAGTATTGTTAGATATATATTTGTTAAATGTAAACAACATTTATAGGGAAGTGGTCAAAGTATTTAATTCTGTGATATTCAAATGAATAATATTTTGGAAGGGAAATTGTATTTTAAAGATTTGGCGTTAGGATGGGCGAAAGGATACAATTTTGGGAACAGGGAGAGCATGCTTTCGAACGCTTGGGAAGGGACTCGTAACGTGGACGAGTTGGTGAAAGGTTTTGACGCTGGGTGGTCTGAAGCCGCGTTACGAACCTGTGATTTACAAAGATATGTATGTGTGGACTTCTAACATTTACGGGACTGTGACTGCAGAACTTAGTCTCTGCTTGAAAAATGATAAACTATGCAAGGTAGAAGAGCTGTGGAACTGTGATAATTCAGCTATCGTGTACTCGTGTGATGACAAACTGTCTTTTATAACAAATACTTTAATCACGGATTAATTTGGAACTGCAATGTTCGATGGACTACTCTAACTTACGATTGATGATTTGGAATGTTTACTCTCGAATGCGTGTGATACTTATTGTGCCTCTCATGAAAAGTCGTAGGAGAAATATTCAGTTATTTACCGATGTATAAAGTAGGACCACCTCCGCGTTTCATTTCTAATAAGAGTAATAAACTCCATTTATAAAGAATTACTTCGTGAGTGAATCACTTATTTATCTTAGAATTCATTTTGTTGGTCATTCAGAGGTTTAATCTATGTTTGTTAAATATAATTTCACGTCATCATATGCAGATTGATAGACTGGATAAACTACAGATAATTATTGATCTTGTTTAAACAGACTGGGTAGCTGTTTAGAGCACAGAATCTGACATACATAACTCACCCCTATGAACGGAGACAACGAGCCATAAACTTTACTACCCTGAGTTATGTATTGCCCAATTCTTATTGGTGAACACTGATAGGAAGGTCGCAAGGCGAACTTGAGTAATTCCGTGCAGGTGTGGTGATCGCTGTGTCCCCACTGGTGTAGAGGTCAGCGCAACTAACTAGAAAGCAGGAGACAAAATGTTCAAATGTTTGTTCAGCTTATGGAACTAAACTGCGGGGTCATCAGTCCCTAAACTTACAAACTACTTAGAAACTAACCTATACCACAGACAACACAAACATCCATGCCCCAGGATATCAATGTAAGGCAGGGTCTCATGAAATGTAAATACTTTGAAACCTTCTAAAACGAAAGAATATGTGTTTTTAACACAAACTTATGTATTTTTAAATTGACACCCCAATATTACTTCATCAGATATCTACAGCAGGACAAATCACATTAACAATGGCGGTGATTACATCGCAATACACCACGTACAGCCAGGGATACATCGCAGCGAATTTGACGTTCGAAATACACGAAACGCGTCGGTAGCACACGTCCTGAGATTCAGGCGAAAACATCAAGCTGCTCAGGACGTACGCTAGCCACGCGTTTCGCGTATTCCAAGCGTCAACTTCGCTTCGCAATATCTCTGAATGTAATTGGCGTATTGCGATGCAGTCAACACCTTTGATTATGCGATTTATCATGCTATTGATTGCTGATGAAATAATAGAGGGTGGCTATTTAAAAACGCATAAGTTTGTGTTAAAAAACAAAGCTTTCGTTTTATGATGTTTCAAAATATTTACATTATTTCATGAGCCCCTACCTTGCATTGATACAGGTGAAAGTCGTTTTACAATAGCTGCCGCGGCGGAGCGGCCGAACGCATTGAGGCAATATGCTAAGATGCCTGAACCAGTTCCCCGTCGGTGGTTCGAATCACCCTTCGGGCATGGTTGTTTCAAGTGTTCAAAAGTGTTCAAATATTTGTAGAGCTTATGGGACTTAACTACGGGGTCATCAGTCCCTAAACTTACAAACTACTTATGAACTAGCTTATACTAAAGACGGCACAAACATCCATGACCGAGGGGGGATTCGAACCCCCGACGGGGAACCACCTCGCACATTGTAGCATAGCGCCTCAGTGCGCTCTGCCGATTCGCCGCGGCGTATGGATGTTTGTGCCGTCTTTAGTATAAGCTAGTTCATAAGTAGTTTGTAAGTTTAGGGATTGATGACCCCGTAGTTAAGTCCCATAAGTTCTACAGACATTTGAACATTTGAATAGCTGTTGTTGTTCCAGAAATATTTTGTGTGGTGGATATGAATGGGACACCCTGCATACAGAACACATTAAAAACATCAATTACTGACATATTTACACCTCCGCGGTGGAGTAGCCGAGCGGTCTAAAGCGTCTCGCTGCGGAGCGCGCGGTTGCTCGCCGTGAAAGTTCGAGTCCTCCATGGGGCATGGGTGTGTGTGTGTTTGTCCTTAGGTTAGTTTACCTAGGTTTAAGTAGTTTGTAAGCTACGGACTGATGACCACGCAGTTTGGTCCGATAGATTTACAAACATTTGAACATTTTGAACATATTTACACCGGATAATGATTCTCAGGTAGACATCAACCTTTACGAAGAGTTAGAAAATTCTGTAACTTTTGAACCATATCTGCTACGTCGAATATGTTTAGAGGACTCAACTTGTCAGAAAATGCTGATGAACAATCAGCGTCAATCATTATTAATGACTGAACCGCGTGCATAAATCTAGAAAGGGAGCCCGGGTATGAGGCTAGTAATCAGCGCACTGCGCTTTATAGAGTCCAATATCGCTCTATTTCGCGCGTGCTACTTTCGCATTTATGGAATGCAAACTCCCCCGATGTATGTGACCTACTTCAGAACTCGTCATACTGGATGACCCGGACAATTATCGCCACGCTGGGCGGCTTCCGACTCTTTATCAGAGATCGCGAGTTGGAGACGAGGAGCGAGGCATCTCCAGAAGTGGGCGCGCCACCTGCGGTGTTATCTCCCGGAGCGAAATTCACCCTGTATGGTGGTTCTGCTGCCTCCGTCTGCGGCATCTCCAGCTGGAAGTTCGGAGTGGGGCATCGGCTAGGTACAGCGGCCGGGAGGGGGGGGGGGGTGAGGCAGTTATCGCTAGGATGCCCAATACATAACTGGTGACGGGTTGAATATGAGAACACTAGCGTCGTTGAGCGTTTGAGTTACTCTTAGCCAGCCTAGGGAAGGAGGTGGCCATGTTTGACTGGAAGCACATGCCGCCGCGGTTTAGTGGCCGAGCCCTCTAAGGCGCCTTGCTAGGATCGTGCGGTTGCTCGATGTCGGAGGTTCGAGTCCTCCATCGAACGTGTGTGTGTGTGAGAGAGAGTGTGTGTGTTGCCCTTACGTTAGTTTTCTTTTTGTCTTTGCACTGTACACGGTGCCTGGTGTGCATTGCCAGAATACTAACCTAAAAAACATTTAAGCAAAGACATCACAGACGTCCGATTCATGTAGAAGTCCGAAAGTCGGAGACGTCAAAGGAAATCTATTCATTTCGAACATTAGGTCCATCTGCCAGCCGCGCGGGAGTAGCCGAACGTTCTGGAGTACCACGTTGCGGATCGCACGGTCTCCCGCGTCGGGGGTTCGAATCCTCCCTCGGGCTTGGATGTGTGTGTTTTCCTTAGGTTAGTTTAACTTAATTTAGGTAGTGTGTAAGTCTAGAGACTGATGAACAACGTAGTTTGGCCCTATAGAATTACAAACATTTGAACATTTGATTTCTATCTGCTAGCTCAGGCTGTTCCAACTCGTGCCCTCGCCCGTGAGCTAGGAAGTGCTCACTTGCTCGGGGAGCACCGTTTCCTGGCAGTGAGCTGTTGTCGCATGGGGCGCACAGTTGCGACTGTGGCGAACGTGTGTGTAAGTGTAGCAGCCGGCTGGGCTGTGACGTCACGAGAAGCTGCAGCCGCACTACACTTCCCGCCACGGGCACAACTGTTTCTGAAATAGCTGTTGACTGAAACTGCCATTTTCTCCATGAAACTGCGGGACAAGTGACACCAGGTCTGTTGTCAGCGATGATATTATGTACAAATGTTCTAATATTTGTAAAGCTATGGGACTTAACTAGTGTGGCTGTCAGTCCCTAGGCTTACAAACTACTTAAACTAATGCAATAACAACACACACACACACACACACACACACACACACACACACATACACACACGCCCTCGCGCGCGCCCGAGTGAGGACTCGAACCTCCGACGGGAAGCAACCGTGCATTCCGGAGCAAGGCGTCTTAGAGCGCTTGGCCATAACACCGCGGCTGATTATATCTTTCCTTAGTATAATTAACGTGAAAGCTCTCTTACCCTCAATATCAACGATTTGATTTCATGACTGGAATTTAATAAAGCATTTTTATGGTGGAATTATTTTACATTTTTAAATGTCACATTCATCGAAGCAACGTAAGAATTATTTATTATGAATTATATAACTATTTTTCTCATTTTTAAGTAAGAAGTCGTTGAATTTAGAAGTTACTGCTAGACTATAAAACAAGATTGATTATCACTGACTGATTTGTCACGATGAATCGCATCCCAGTTTTCACTATGTTAATCGTAAAAATAGTACACGGCCGCACAAAGTGTATTCTACAGAACGCTGGTTGCAAGGGTTTACCCCCTCCCCACAAGTGTCACTGCCCTCCTTCGTGGATTCGACAAGTTTAAGTACAGTTTACTGAAGGAATACCTCAAAGTCACCGGCATACAGCTCTAATTTAAGAGCTGGTGTGTGTAACTTGAACATGCACAGCTTGAAACTGCATAAGTAATTTTGTATCTATTTTGACACTTCTATGTCTTTGCACCTCTCATTTGGTCTTATGCTGTTTGCACTTTCGTTGTATTACATCTGTCAATCGTGCTGTTATATATGCATTGTTTTATGTCCTGTATATATGGTTTTTCTACTTTTATTCTAATGCTGCATGATGTAAGACACCTATTAATATTGCGATATACATTGTAAGAATTTCAGTTATATTGTAATGTTGCCACTGTAATAACCGCTGGCGGTATGGTCACTGTAACCAAAAGCCATAATAAAGAAGAATTTAAAAAAATCGTAAAAATAGCATTACGAATTTTACCGCCTCTAGATAACCATCGAAGTCAAGAATTCGAAGGCACATCATGTGTTTCGGGAGACAAACGCCTTCAAAAGCCGCTAATTCATTTGGAACTATGCAATTTGCTACCTCCACTAAACGATCGCGTCTGTTTCGTGATGCCCGGCAAGTACTGTCGTGCGTGACGTGAGCTTCCCCCTCCACCGCAGCCCCGAGTTGTGGTGAGCGGTCGCGTGCGCTGCTGCGAGTTGGAACAGCCGCGCTGGCGGGCGTTGGCCGTGCCTCCACCCCGGAGATTGCTACGCTGCCGCCACGGCCTCCGTTTCCCCAGGGGAAGGCACGCACGACCGTTCCGAAACCGGCGCTTCTGCAGGCGACGCGCTGCCCACGCTCGTGTACGCGCTGCCGACACATCTCTCCAGACACCCTCACGTCCTTATCACTCCACCTGTCCGTTTAAAGCAAAGGTGCACGAAACAAAGAGTTCGCTAACGCCACCGCAAGTGGTGGTAACGGGGAAAGGGATCGATATAGCACGCTGTAAGACTTACGCGCCAGTCGTAAGTCTAAAGAAAGGAAGCAGACACGAGCCTACACAACTCAACCGCGTTAAAACGTGCTATAATGAGGTATAAAATTACTCCATCTTCGTATTCAACAACACGTTTCCCCCTACAAGCGAGCCGGTTAGGGTCACCCACCTTTTCCACATGACAATAGTTAAACTCGGACGGAACTCTTCAAACGTAATTATTCAGTTCCTGTTGTTGTCGTTGTTGTGGTCTTCAGTCCGGAGATTGGTTTGATGCAGCTCTCCACAATACCGTATCCTGAGCAAGCCTCTTCAACTCCACATAAGAACGGCAACCTACATCTGTTTGAATCTGCTTACTTTATCCATATCTTCGTCTTCCTCTGCGGTTTTTACCCCACACACTTTCCTCCAACGCTAAATTCACTATTTCTTGATGTCTAAGAATGTGTCCTACCAATCGATCCCTTCTTTTAGTCAAGGTATGCTAGAAATTCCTTTTCTCCCCAATTCTGTTCAGTACCTCCTCATTAGTTACGCGATCCACCCACCTAATCTTCAGCATTCTTCTGTAGCACCACATTTCAAAAGCCTCAATCCTCTTCCTGTCCGCAACTGTTTATCGTCCATGTTTCACTCCCATACAAGGCAACACTCCACACAAATGCCTTCAGAAAGGACTACCTTAGGCTTAAATCAATATTCGATGTTAACAAATTCCTCTTTTTCAAGAATGCTTTCTACCCATTGCCATTGTGCATTTTATATCCTCTGTACTGCGACCATCAGTTGCTATTTCACTGCCCAAGTAACAAAACTCATCTACCTCCTTTATTGTTTCGTTACCTAATCTAATTCCTTCAGAATCGCCTGGTTTTCTTAGACTGCACTCAATTACCCTAGTTTTGCTCTTATTAATGTTCATCTTATATGCACTTTTCAGCACACTGTCCATTCCGTTCAACTGCTCCTCCAGGTCCTTCGCTGTCTGACAGAATTACTATGTCGTCGGCAAAACGCAATGTTTTTAATTCTTCACCCTGAACTTTAATTCCTTCTCCGAATTTCTCCTTGCTTTCCTTTATAGCTTGCTCAATGTACAAATTGAATAACATTGGAGAAAGGCTACAACCCTGTTTTACTCCCTTTCCAACCACTGCATCCCTTTCATGCCCTTCAACTCTGACAACCGCCGTCTGGTTTTTATACAAGTTGTAAATAACCTTACGCTCCCTACATTTTACTCCTGCTTGCTTCAGAACTTGAAAGAGTTTATTCCAATCAACATGCCATCAGCAAACCATAATGTTTTCATTTCATCACCCTGAACTTTAATTATTTCTCCAAATTTGTCCTTGATTTACTTTACAGCTTGTTCAATGTACAAATGTAATAGATTGGATAAAGGCTACAACCCTATCTTACAACCTTCCCAACCTCTGCATCCCTTTAATGCCCTAACTCTGATAACTGCTATCTGGTTTTTGTACAAGTTGTAAATAACCTTCCATTCCTTATATTTTACTCCTGCTGGTTTCAGAATTTGAAAGAGTGTATTCCAGTAAACATTGTCAAAAGCTTTCTTTAAATCTCCAAAAGCTAGATATGTAGGTTTGCCTTTTCTTAATCTATCTTCCAGGATAAGCCGTAAAGTGAGTATTGCCTTCCGTGCTCCTACATTTCTCCTGAATCCAAACTGATCTTCCCCGAGGTCGGCTTCTACCAGCTTTTCCATCCTTATGTAAATAATTCGTGTTAATATTTTGCAACCATGACTGATGGTTCTTTAGTTTCCACACCTGTCTGCGCCTGCTTTCTTTGGAATGGGGATTATAACATTTTTCTTAAAGTCTCAGGGTACTTCGCTTGTCTCATACATCTTACACACCAGGTGAAACAGTTTTGTCATGTTTGGTTCTCCCAGAGACTTCAGTAGCTCTGAGGGAATGTCATCTACTCCAGGGGCCGTGTTTCGACTAAGGTCTTTCAGTGCTCTGTCAAATTCATCTCTCAGTATAGTATCTCCACAATGAAATTCGGCACTCTGTCTGGCGACAGGACACTCGTCAATGTGGCCGTATGCTCCATCATTCTTTCAATCCTAGACACACAACTCACTATTCTCGATAAAGACATGTAGCAATCGATGGTTCCTTCTATCATTTAAGGTTGTGTAGAACATGATTATATGTTATGGTTTTCATTATCGTTATCTTCACTCAAAAAAAGCCCTTCCAAAATAACTTTAACAGTTCCGCTAACTTACACCGTACAAAAGTTCACCAACAAATCATATTTACGCCTGCTCAAAAAGGTATTGTCCCTACCAATTTATTAAAATCCACATGGACAACTAAGGGAGTCGTACCGCCGGCCGCGGTGGTCGAGGGGACTGAGGCGCTTCAGTCACGGTCTGCACGGCCACTACGGTCGGGGGTTCGAATCCCCCCTCGGGCATGGATATTTGTGCCGTCCTAGTTCGTAAGTAGTTCATAAGTAGTTTGTAAGTTTTGGGACTGATGACCCCGTAGTTAAGTCCCATAAGCTTTACAAACATTTGAACCATATTGTTATGTAATTTGTTTATCAGTCAGTCGACGTCTTATACCTAGACCATCAGGTAGTTTGGTACTTCACAGTTGCTGTTTCAGTCTACGTAGTCTCGTGGCCATCCTCTTTTGCACATTATTAATGCGCTCTAGTTTTGTCATTGACAATTCAGCATAGGGTTTACTCCACCACTGCCCTATCCGATCGTGTGTCTCTATCCGCAAGTAAACTTTATAGAGAACAGCGCGGTCATGCTGGGAACGTTGGAACATTTTTACTGCAGAAGCAACCTCCATCCCTCCACTAGTTCTATCATAGTTTCTCTAACAATTTATTTCATGCTTAGTTTTCTTTTCAGTACTCTTGCTTGCTTGTGTACAATCCTGACAATACTTGGTCAACGCATCTACATCCAACGCTTTCCCATTGTCGATGCTGATAATAGATGGACAAGAAATCTCTGACTGGAAACCTCTTTTTTTTTTACGGGATCCGTCGGTTGATATTGCTATGTCAGAACTACCATTTTCTGCTACAGCCTGTTCTGCAGCTGTAGTCATTGATAGCATAGCATATATCTTGACACTACTTCTTACTATGGCGTCGTATGTGATAGATTTTGTAGGGGGGACTATAAAGGCCTTTTCCTATACATTTAAGTCCAAAGAAGTATCTTAGAACAGTGTCAAAAAGTCAATTATTTGCACTTACTTCTGATGTCTTGAAAATCTTTTCGCCTTTACAGTTCAAACACAATATTTGCAATGTGCACACAAGATAACTGCGTTGAGATAACTTTTCAGAAATTTCAATTTCGTCTCCACATATACGACAACACACTTTTTCACACAAAGCTGAAATAAATATATGGAGATTAATAATGATATTGCAGTTTGTTTCACTGTCTTTCGTCATTTCCTAGCAGTATTTTCTTGGAAGCACTCGGAGGAGAAGATGGATTGTCACTATTTACAAAAAAATTATCGAGTCCTTCGGCGCTAACCACTCTTCTTAGTGCGGCTATATTTGTTCTGTATTATCTGTTTCCTTTGTTTCGTGTTTTTTAAACACTCCTTTTGTTTAGTCACGATAAAAACTATCAAAGGAAACACAGAAACTAAAACAAGGCTAGTGGATAACTGTTGTTGTCCAACACAAAGTTACAGTTCGAAGAGTTTACTGCTAAGTAATGCAAGTGTAGACAACTTACGAAACGGGCAGTTCTCTGCAAAAAAACAGCCTCATAGACTATATATTTCCAGAGAAAAATGCCAATATGCGAAATGATGGAATACAAAATTCTCAGAAATGTCAGTGCATGACTATTTTCAAATATTTCTTTAAAATAGTGGATAACGGAATATTTTAATGAAACCAACACCAATTTAAGCTTAAATATCCATATTTTCATAATTAGCACAACAGTAAAAAGTGAAAGTTTGTCATTTTGGGCGGTACGACGCCTCTTGAGTAAGTTACAAAAAGAACAAACATTCGAACGACGACGCTTCAAGTCAGCGTACGTTCATCACAACGCCACTCGTTACATCCGTTAAATGAGACCCAACAGAGACTATTATCACTCAGCTGAGAGACACGATGCTTCTTTTTAGTAGAATGATAATTCTAACCATTTGTACAACCAAATGAGCATACTTCTAAGTTGTTTTCTTTTGAGCCCCATCGTAACACAGAGCCATTCACAATTGGAAACAGACAGTGCCCGGATTAATTCGAGTACTTCTACCCCCTTTTAGTAAAGTTCTTGCCCAACTAGCCTGCAATAATCTCTGTACGCTGTCGTAACAACTAACAAGTCAAGTCCAGCGACATGACTGTTCTTGCATTCGTTACTAACCTGCAATAAACGGACCTGGCCATTTCCAAGTTCCCCCATACACATTTATCAAACACGTTACCACAGATAACCATTCTAGCAGCCCCGGGTAACAGTCAAGCCCACTCCGACGCGGCGTAGAGTGATTCTATCAATGCAATCTAATAAATTTTTGAACTAACTCAACCAAAAAGTCGTATTAGCTGGTTCCATTCTGAACATCCGCTTAGTAAGACCACGTCGAATGATCATGTGATTTAATGCTTTGCATAGCTCACCAGACAATATTTCGGAACGTAACCGAGTAACAGCCACATCTGCAAACAGGCAGTTCTTCGATTACGTAGTGTAATTCTACCCATTCTTACTATCGTTCGATCCCATCTGGTCTGCGACATTATCTGCAAGCGATCATAGCAACAATCAAGTACAACCCAGTGATGGGGCTATGCTTGTAGTCATCATTAACTATCTGAACCGCTCTCTATCACCTTACAAATTACCTCGTGAGTTTAACAACCACTAGAGAGCAAAGAGTCAACGTCATGTCCATTCTCACTACTCACATCACCCATTCCTCGCCAGTCGGTACTCTCGACATACACGAGTTAGAACCCCAAATACTTCGTAAAAAATGTTCGACACACAGAGTAGTTTAGCAGGAAATATCTATCTATACCAACGCCAAGTCACTTTTAGTTCTGTTATTAAGTCATTCTGAGACCCCTCAGTGTAATTTATTCTATGGTCAGTTAGTAATAAAACAGACTCCTAACACATCAGGATACGTTTATTGGAATTGACCAAGAAGAAATTAGAACTATTGTACAATGATATTAGGTCTCCAGAAAGGCTTCCATAACTACGATAGACTAACAAATGCAAAGTAGCATAGAATTACACTGTTTTAGAAAGGACAATTTCAGTTCAGTGATTCACTGTCGCCTGCATCAAGAGGCCCTTGTCGTTAAAATCTTAAGCAATGTATGAAAATAATGAATTTCATAAAAAAATCTAAAATTTCAATAATGTTTACCGTGTTGTGCGAAGAGATGGATAGTGAGAGAAAACCAGTTCTCCTTCCCTGTGATATGTAGTGGCTGTCATCTGCAAATTCCTCTCAAGATTATTTTAGCATCTAGATAAACTGAGGGTGCTGTTATTTATTTAAGTTTTATTTTAATGAGGAAAAAAATTGTTAATACTTTAATATCTGGGTGACATTCTCAGTTCTCTGAATATCCCCAGTTTATCACTGAAAGGGAAAGAATGTCCACAAATTCTGTGTGCAAGATAAAATAGAAGCAACACACAAAAAACCTGGAATATAGTCCAGTAAAGTAAAAGACAGTGATTTTGATCCATTCTACTCCTCAATGACTTCTTAGTGACGTACTGAATCAAAGTTAGTGACGAAACTTGAACAACCATGAAGGGAAATTTTCAATCACTGGTCTCTAGCTTCAGGTAATTATTCTCTAATGATATTAATAAGAAATACTTAAATTTCAAGTATTTCTGATTAAACACGGGTCTTATTACTTTCATGGTATTATTTTTCATCCGATAAAGAAATATGCTTCTTGATTTAAAATTGTAACAGTTACCAATTAATGTTTTAAGTTCATGGTTTGTACTATCTGAAATTCTTACATTAGGCACATTGAAAGTTCACCTTTATTTTATTTTATGTAAGACTGTTACTAAAATTGGTTCTTCTTCATGTGATGCTTTCCAGTAATTCCCGATGAACTTCTATGGATAAGAAATCTGATTTTACATATCGGAGGAAGATTCCCTGATAGAATGGATGTGTGTTTAGTCTTTGTAAACTTCCTTTAAAGACTGAATCCTGATCCAGTTTTGTTTAAAATAAAGAGACTTGTCGTGTGCCTATAAATCTAGCTTTGAAGGAGTTAATGAGATTTATAGCTACTTACATACGCAAGCCTGCATTTTCAAGCTTTTTAATACTTTTTTAACACATAGAAACTATCATTGCATCGTGAACGATTCACGCCAAAACGAACAAGTGTACCTTCACCACTTCTCGAAATCTTACTCATAAAAGTATTTGCTCAGATAATAATACTTCAGTTTGAAATTACATACAATTTTTATATTGTTATGAACTGCTATGTAGTCTCTGTGCTATACATTGGGTCGAGAAATTTTTTCTAGAAACTTTTACGATCCAACTCCTAGAAATATTAGGAATCATGTCTTAAGAGGTGAAAATAATGTGCATGAGTAATTTTAACCAATTTTATAAACAAATACGATAGCCATTTAGTTAGTTCTAGTTATACTGAAGATTACAGTGATTCAAGTCCAAGGTAGTTGGTGATTTCAGTAACTTGTAGAAAGGGGCAGGGATAACATTTTGTCACACAAAAATAAAGTAATAAATGAGAAATAAGCACGAAAGTAAAATGCAGACGCTTTGTCAGGAAATATGTAACAAGTAATGGAAGTTGAAACCCTAATGAATGAAAAAGTAACTCTATTATCTGTTGTATCGTGCAACCTTGAATCGATAAGTTACTGCATTTTTGCTGCTATTTGCATGGCCGAGGGGACTAAGGCGCTCCAGTCACGGTCTGCACGGCCACTACGGTCGGGGGTTCGAATCCCCCCTCGGGCATGGATATTTGTGCCGTCCTAGTTCGTAAGTAGTTCATAAGTAGTTTGTAAGTTTAGGGACTGATGACCTCGTAGACTATACAAACAATTGAACATTTTTTGCTATTTGCAGGCGCTAACTCTACATTCATAAATATATGGCAGTAGCTTTTAGTGTTTATCTGTAGGCATATTCAGGAAACTACGCAACTATATTGATTTACGACACAACTGATTACTCAGAATTTTTTGAAAAATACGTATATCCTTATACAGTTATTTAAAAAAAATCAAAGGTTTGTTCATCTATGGGACTTAAATATTGGGGTATCAATTCATAGGCTTACGAACTGCTAGAACTAACTTAAGGACAACACACACACACACACACACACACCCATGCCGGATGGAGGACTCGATCCTCCGACGGGGAGCATCCGCTCGCCACGCAGCAAGGCGCCTTAGAGCGCTCGGCCGTGTCACCGCGGATATTCTGTTGTTCCCTTTTCTTTTGTTGTCTCTCCCTGTAGCTGGCGGCCTCCGTTGCTTCACTTTCCCGCTGCCATGTGATGGGGTCTTGTTTCCTGGCATCCTGCGTCAACAAACACGTCTTTCAGCCAACAGCTCCGGACAGGCAGCCGACAAGCCAAGCAGTGAGTTAGCTCCTCGCTTCTGATGTTGGAAGTCTGGGCTCCGAGCAACCGCACGCCCTGTGTTATCGTTAAGGTCACGTACGTCATAATTCTCTGTGCCCAAAAGGCATACCGTCACAACAGATGGGAAGTAATTACAACGTCGACATTAAAATGATAATTCAAGGAATGCAGATACAGTTCATACTCGTAGAGTATTCGGTATGGTTAAATGAACTCCGGCGTCACATAAGCCCTTTAATTATCTTTTGTTATATACTGAAGCTCATAGTGAATAACTATTAACTGCAGGCTCACTGAGTTGACTTCAGGCCGCAACTAAACATTATGTGGTAGTCAGCAAAGAAAACTGCGGCACATCACCATCAAACAACTGGATACAAAACAAACGAACTTAAGTATTACCATCTCAACTGAAATCAAGGTTTTCAGTCCCCTGTAGTCAACCAAACTTGTAAAAGGAAACAAGATTATGGTTTAAGGCGCTGTCGATATTGTAATAATTAGAGAGGGAGCATACGCTCAGGGACTGGGAAGGAAATCGGCAGTGTCCTTTGAAAGGAACCCTCCAGGCATTTGCTTTGAGTACATTAGGGAACTCATAGGAAACCAAAATCAGGATGGCCGGAGGCGGGTTTGAACTGCAGTCTTTCCGAATGTGAGTCCAGTGTGTTACCACTGCGCGTCGTCTCACCGTAACTAAATTTGAGACAAATTCTGTTACAGTTCTCATTTTACTCCACATGCACGAATGGTTTTACAAGTAGTTCGATCACTTAAGATAAATAGGTAAGTGTAGGTGATAACAATAAAAGTCAAATCTCCCAATGGTTTCACAGGCTTGAAAAGTGTTCCACATCCTTTACAATAAAAATGTTAGAAGCCCCCCCAAAAAAAGGAGGCCCCGAAATTTTAGAAATTCCCTGGCTATGACATTCCCAAAACACGTGGTCACCTAACTAATATTTCGAAATTGTACTCAAAGCAGAAAACATATGAAACATGATAGCTAAGAAAAGGATAACCCGATCAGTTTAAACGCTTCGATGAGACGAAAAAGAGAATTATAGGCTACATTTTATACCATAATAATTTTAGAAGTTAAAGAGCTATAATGATGTACACACCATAAGGAAAATAATTTCTTTTGTTATATTCAAGGTATAAACCTGAGCAATGACTCAAAAGAAGAGTGTTGCGACATATATCTACCTTTCTATCAAGAGTTACAAATTATTATTTAATTACGATTTAGTTATATTTTTCCTCATTGCGTATGTCATTTAAGTAAATATACTGTTAAAGTTAGGTAGATGTTTGAAAAGCAATGCCACAAGCTCCAGTGCACTCAGACTGATTAGAAAAAAATGGTACTGAGTTGCATCAGGAACGTGATCGCAATTGAGAAAGTCCTAACTATATATAGACGTGACGTCGCAATGTGTCAGTTCGTCCCCACTTCACTCCCGGGCGCTTTCATCTCCCCCACTGCCGACGTCGTCCTGCGTCTCCTAACCTCCTTCAGCTCCTACAGGCGGGTGTCCTGGACGTCATCTGCAGTGACCACGCCCCTATCCTCCGTGCCATCGACCCCTCCCTCGCCCTGCCCATTCTCCTCATCCTATCCCCCCCCAACCTCCTTAATTTGTCCGCGACTAATCCTGTGCTGACTGCAATGGTTAACGGCGCTCCACAAATGATAGATGCCTCTGTCGCCAGCCACCCTCTCCCCCTCCACACGCAAGCTGATATCGACCGTGCCTCTTGGTTCCTACACCACACCATTGCTGACATTGTCCAAGCCCACATCTCAACCAAAGCTGTCCACCCACACCGCCCCACAGGCTGTCCTTCTCCTCCGTGAGTCCCGCCGCTTCTGTCATTCCTACTTCCATACTCGTGACAGGGATACACTAATCCGATACAGATAAATCGAGCACTTCCTAAATCCCGTAACTGCGAAGAAGCGCTGGGATTGGCGTCAGGCATGCACCCACCTTAACGCCTCGCTCCCTGTCAATTCCTCCAAGTATTGACAGACCTTCCACCACCTTACGGGCAGTCACTCCGACCCCAAAACTCCTCCACAATTACTCTCCTTTCCCCAACAACGGCAGTAAGGCAAAACACTTGGCCCTTGCCTTTCAGACGTTTTCTCCATCCCTGACAAACCTCGTTTTGACTATTCCCTCTTCCCCGATGCCCATGAGCGCACCAACGCGTCCGCCCACGCCTCTCGCCCCTGGCTTCCAGTACTTGGACTACATCCTCTCCTGAGAACTAAACAAATCCATCACTGCTCTTGGCATTCTATTAACAGTACGCACAAAACGCAACACCACTCCCGGCCGTGAGCGCCTAACCTACTGGCACTTACATGCCTGTCCCCCCTGCTTTCATGCTGTCCTTGCCTCCCTCTACTACAATGTCATCCTCTTAACTGGGTTTTTCCCCAACTGGTTGAAAACGTCCCACCTCTTTATGTTCTAAAAGACCAACAAACCCCTTTGCAAACCTTTTCCTACCATCCTATTAGTCTCACATCAGTGTTCAGCAAATTTCTGGAAACCATCCTACATCGCCATATTCACAAGCATCTCTTACAAAACCAACTCCACCTCCCCCCCCCCCCCCCCCTGTCACCTTTCTCAATGTGACTTCTGGCCCTCCTCCACCTCCTCTTCATCCAGTTCAACTCTCATGGGTCCTCCATCTTTGTCTCCCTTGATATTGTAAAAGCACACAACCATGTGTGGCATTCCGGTCACCTTTTCAGACTCCAGACCTATACCCTTCCCATTAACTATGCCCACTCCATAGCTTCCTTTCTCTCCCATCGAATATCCTATGTCAGTGTCAAAACCTCCAACTCCGTTTGTTTTACTCCTCCGCTGGGGTGCCCCAGGAGTCCGTCCTTTGACCGCTCCCACACCTCATCTACTGCACAGACATGCCCCAAACGCAGCCTCTCGTCCACCTCCTTCAATATGCTGACGACACTGTCTTCCCCGCCCTCGTCACCTGCCCTGCCCGCTACCAGAATTCTTCTCCAGTCCCACCTCTCTCAGTTCTCCATTGGGTGTAACCAGTGGCCCCTATCCATCACTCCTGATAAATCCCAGGCATTCGTCATAGGTCGCACCACCCTCTAATTCCGCCTGCTTCTATGATTTCTACCTTACCGTCAATGACCGTCCCATCTGACACACCCCCACTCTCAAATACCTTGGCCTTACCTTTGATCTCTCTTTCCTGGACCCCTCACCTCAAAACCGTTCACCAGAAGGCCCTCTCCCACTTAAACATGCTGAAGCTCCTGTCTGGCCGGACGTGGGGCCTGCATCCTTGCACCATCCTCTACACCAGTGATTTTCAACCTTTTCAAATATAAGAACATCTTCCAAGTAAAAACTGCCTGGCGACGCCCTTCTAAATAAAAATATTCTAGCGACCCCTGCTCCTCACAAACCGTAAGTATGCCATCAAATGGTCTTTCATTTACTTACGTTTTCTTGGACGAGGTTTTTGTGTATATTTTTCGGAATAGAACACATTATCCTATTTCTACATAATTTGCGACAGAAAAATATATTTAGCTTAACAAGTGTTTTTACATTGCAGGCAATACTGATAAGCGAATTATGCTCATTAAGAAAGGTCCCACTGTATAGACAATTTGTAAAGAAGTAAATTGTTTTTCTATTTTTACAGAATAACTTATTGTGTATCAAGTACTTTTATCTAATGATTGATTTCTGAAAACCTTTTCCAGATTTTGCGATTATTCATCCTTAACACACTATAATATAAAACAATCTATGATCTATTCAGTTCATAATTGATGTTATACAATTAAGTACATAATTTTAACATTAAATATATTTCACTTGGGCATACGTTTTTGTATTACTAAACCCCTATTCTTTCACTATTTCATAGTGAAAGACCTTCCTCCTGTGATGGAGACCCCTGGAGCAAGACTATGCGACCTCCTGGGATCGTGACCCACAGGCTGAAAACCAGTGCTCTACACCTACCGCTCACTCTTGCGTCCGGCCTTGTGCAGTTTCCACTCCCCCACCAGTTACAAATCCCCCCAAATCGTTGACCGCCACACCCTCTGCCTCCCTTACCGCATCCGCCTACCCTCCCCAAGTGGATCCTGCAGGACATTTCCTCACCTATTACAGTTCCTAGAGCACCTTCGCAACTTGTATATCAGTCGGTATCCCCTTCACTCGCCTACTACAGCTCCTAGAGCACCTCCACAACTTGAACATTAGTAGAAAGTAGACTGCCACAATCCTCTCCTGGGCCTCTCCTCGCCCACACCACTGCATCCCTCCCTCCCTTCACCTCAACACGCTCCACATCCTTTCCCAGTGTAACTTCCACTTCCTTCCCCTCCCGGAAGATGGCTTCCATCCCGCAATCTGTCCCTCCTACCAGCCCTAACCCTCAACCCCTCTTTCGCCGTAGGTACAACGCCTCCTCTGGGCCGCCTCTCCCGCTCTCTACCCCACTTAGCATCCTTTCCCTCTCCCAGAGTCTTTGCACTCCCGTCCCACCCACAGCTGTACTCGCCCCATCCACTGCCGCGCTTCCCTCCCTCCTCACTGAGGGGCTCATTCAGCTCAGTGTTTCATCATCGTCAGTGACACTGCTTCGTGTCTTGTGCAGTTCTTCATCACTTCGTGTTTTAAAATTATTGCATACGATGCCCTAGTAGAATAAGTGTTGCCAGTGTATTTAACGCGTGTCTCCATAATTACTCCATGTCAAGCGTTTGTCTTTCTACATGTGTTTTACTGCCACCGTAGCCTTTTTAATTTCTGAACATTGTTTCAAATGCTAGTTCTTGTTCTTTTTAAACTTCTCGATTTGTCGCCTTGTTCATTTTTTAATTCGCTCATTTCATCTCCCTGTCTTTTTTTATGTTCAAAATGTTCGAATGTTTGCGAATCTATGGGACTCAACTGCTTGGTTATTAGTCGTTAGGTTACAAACTACTTAAACTAAGGTAAACTAACCCAAGGACAACACATACACCCATGCCCGAGGGAGGACTCGAACCCCCGACGGCGAAAGGCCGCGCGCACCACAGAACGGCGCCACATAGGGCACGGCCAATCCTCCGCGGCGTATTTTTTCTGTCTACTTGTTCATTGTAAAAATCTATCGGCCGAAGAGAGGTGTACTACGCCGCTACCGGACTGTCCCCATGTGGGACTTGAAAAGTACAATAAAGAAAAAATGGCACAGGCGTTAGTTCGCTTACTGGTACTAGAATGTAGTGGCCGTGCAGGCCGTGACTGGAGCGCATCAGTCCCCTCGGTCACCGAGGCCGGCGTCCGTCTAGATACAACTCTTGAAAGCGACACAAACGTACGCACGCTGGTTGATCTCCTGCATCCATTCATGAGAAATGTGCTTTCCGTTGGGGTTGGGCCATTCCAGCGGCTCAATGCGACACCCCGCATGTCCAGAACTGCAACAGTGTAGCTCTGGGAACACTCATCTCAGTTTAAACATCTCCTCTGGCGACCAAACTCCCCAAACATGAGCATTATCGAGCATATCTGTAATGTCCATGCCACGTTCGAATGTTCGAATGTTTGTATATCTATCGGATCGAACTGCGTGGTCATCAGTCCGTAGCTTACAAACTACTCAAACCTAGGTAAAGTAACCTAAGGACAACACACACACCCATGCCCCAGGGAGGACTCGAACCTCCACGGTGAGCAACCGCGCACCCCGCAGCGAGACGCTTTAGACCGCTCGGAAACTCCACCGCGGCTGCCACGTACGTGGTGCTGCACTTATGCTTGCTTGAGAACACCCTACATGATATTATGCAGGTGTACCAGTTTCTTTGGCTCTTCAATCTGATATGTTACAAGAGTGTTTCTCTTCGTGATCAAACTAAAATGTATGCGTGTGGCCAGCAGCTGCCACTTCTCCTGCAACTTGCCTCATAAATATGTTCAAAGTCAGACGATGACAATTGTACAAAGCCACTGGATGGCTGACGCTAGCGATGACATATAAAACAGATTAGGACTGTTAGTGACCGAACATTTACTCTTGAATTCAGTATTGCCTGGGATATATAATGTTTGTTGTAGAGTTGATAATGACTGAAAAGCTTAATCATTTTCACAACAACTATCATTCTAGGAATTCACGTTGTCGTAAACCTTTCTTACAAGACTATGACGCTGATGTTTCATTTCAATAATACAAGTAGATAATAAAATAATAAAAATGTTCAAGAGACGAAGTTAAGTAAGTGTAATACGACGCTGGGTTCCAGTCTGATTTACTGAAAATGACACCCATGAGCCTAAAAAATAATACAGTTGAGCGCATTCTGTGGAATGTGCAGTAATAACGGCCAATTCATTCATACATGATCTATGAAACGCATGGACAGCAGTCCGGAATTCTCACTTTCATAAAAACGTTCAAACGTTCAACGTGTTTGAAAATGTACAGAGAAATTCGGAACGTTTATAAGGAAGAAATAAAAGATTATGAACTACAATACAGTATGTATGTGGTGAATAACAAGTAGTATTAATTCTGTGGAGAACGCTAGGTGCCGCGCTGGAATGACCGAGCGTTGTAAGGCGCCTTGCTGCGAAGCGTGCGGGTGCTCCCCTTCGGAGGTTAGAGTCCTGCCTCGGGCACAGGTGTGTGTGTGTGTGTGTGTGTGTGTGTGTGTGTGTGTGTGTGTGTGTGTGTGTGTTGTCCTTAGGTTAGTTTATGTTACTTTAAGTACCTTGTAAGCATAGGGACTGATACGCTCAGTGGTTATGGCAATCAGATTTACAAATATTTGAATATTTTTGAACGCTACGTAATAGTTTTACTTGTGAGATCAAATTTCACCTGCTGTTATCGACTCCATGTAAGATGGTAGTGACTATGGAAGCTAGCAGCAAGGTGCAAAGAATGAACACAATATCTTCTGCGTACTTTGCTCCCAGTAGGCTTCAGCTACAATCACAACAATTCGGCGGTGCGGATGTAACCGAGCGGTCTGGAGCGCCACGTTACGGATCGCGCAGCCTCCCGCGTCGGGGGTTCGAATCCTCCCTCGGGCATGGATGTGTGTGTTGTCCTTAGGTTAGTTTAACTTAGTTTAAGCAGTTTGTAAGTCTAGGGACTGATGACAAAAATAGTTTAGTCCCATAGAATTACAAAAATTAGATATTTGTGTCGTCTTTAGTGTAAGGTAGTTCATAAGTAGTTTGTAAGTTCAGGGACTGATGACCCCGCAGTTAAGTCCTTTAAGCTTAACAAACATTAGAACATTTGTGTAATATGAATATATTCTGTTCACTGACGTCGGGGAAAGAGTGTACCGCAAACGAGAAGTTAGCGATCTGACCTCTAACGAAATTAGATACATCCACGGTCCTAAACACCCACTTGCAAAAGTATTAAAAGTTTCCGCAGTTAAATGACTGGGTTTAAAGCAAGAGAGATCGTCTCCTTTGGAACACAGAATTTCTTTTCCGTCAGTGTAACTATATATATCCGGTGTGACATCTTCAGCTTTAGAAAGAATTTTGTCTCAGGGTTCTTATACGGCGTTATATCATATTTTGCGTCAACCTTTTATCAGCTATGCCTGGACTATGCGTTGCTTTTCAAAGATAATGATGATGATATTTCGATGTAATCTCCAAAATTCTGTGTGCATATGTGCCATCAAACTGAGGAAGTTGACTTCTTATCGCAGTGTGAACTTAGTTGACTATTATCCACATCACTATATTATTCTTGCCGGTTGGATAGAACACCTCATCGGGCCCTGTGAGTATATCGGGTGCGTACGTGGATACAGAACTCTAAACATTGATAAAATGTAAATTATTGTATTAAAAGTACACACTACTGTTTCCAAGTGCTTAAAAGTGTCAGATACTTATAATCATAGCACTAACTCAATTGAAAAAGCACGCCAAAACTTGTCACATTACCGCATGTTGCAAGAAATTTCAAGAAGTATGGGAATAATTGCATGGTGAATGGTTAAATTTTTGTTGACCTATATGAACAAGATCTTTTTAAGAAGGCGCAAATATGTTTCTAGAACATGAAAATATATTTTACCACAATCTTAGAATACCAACACACTTGCAACATCATCAATATCTTCTTATGCAACCACGCTTGCACTAGTGGGAACATGTTCAAAAAAAATGTTCAAATGTTTGTAGAGTCTATGGGACTTAACTACGGGGTCATCAGTCCCTAAACTTACAAACTACTTATGAACTACTTACAACTAAGGACGGCACAAATATCCATGCCCGAGGGGGGATTCGAACCCCCGACCGTAGTGGCCGTGCAGACCGTGACTGGAGCGCCTCAGTCCCCTCGGCCACCGCGGCCGGCAGTGGGAATATGCTTGTACTACCAGTATATTAGAGTACATACAATGTCAGTTCGGTGTTCAGTACATAATCTACTTCACAGCATTTTAAACATACTGGGGTGAATTGAACTGTACCTTAGGGCGTTGATGAGAGGTCTCGAGTGTGAGGTGCAATGTTCGAATGGGGGATTGCGTTTCATTTATTATTACCTTTTGTTTAATTTTCAACGCACTTTATGCGCGTAAAATAACTTCCTTTATGCAAATTGTGTGTGAATGAAAGTGTTTGTGACACTAAGAAGGGCATATATGGTAGCAGACCTGACAAATATGGAACAGAAATCATTAACACACCTGACAGACGTTGTAGTCCCTTAGCAAAATATCAGTCCCCAAAATGTTAATTTGTCGCTCCTAGTCAGCGGATGTAAACAAAGAACGAAATTAATGCTTAAAACTACGTTGTTGTCGTATTCCGTCAGGAGACTGGTTTGATGTAGCTCTCTGCGCTACTCTATGCTGTGCAAGCCTCTTCATCTCCGAATAAGAACGGCAACCGATACCCACTTAAACCTGCTTACTTTATTTGCCTCTTGTATTAACGTAATAAACACTTAACTAAGCACAATCAAGCTCAGAGCACCGTAGCGTAATGCATTGTGTGGTTGCATAAAACAGCTGGAATAACTTTTTATGTTAACGAGATCAGGTTACCATTTGACCAAACGAAAATTATTTTTCGTTGACTTTTGCTGACTTTTAGCCACAATATGTTTCCTGAAGAAACAATGTTGTGTAAATGAGCTCCTGAATGATTTTAAGTGAGTTCCGTTTGAACGTAAGTACACAACAAAAGGTTATTTCACAAAAGTAGATTTATTTTCAGAGAGTACATACATTACTCTATTTTTCGACACAGTTGCCATGTTTGTTCAAACACTTATCATACCTCTCAACCAATTTTAAAATACCCCCTTCATAAAAACTTTCCGCCTCCACCGATAACCAAGATTAACTGCCGTTTTCACGTGACAGTCTTGTAAAGCACTGATCTCGACACGTCAGGAAATTCGTTTCAGAGACCTGTCATTGTGAAGCGCCTGTTCTCACGAATTTTCGCTTCAACTGAAGCCCCCAAATTGTCTATAATCGAAGAAGGGTGACCGGAGCAATCCTCATCGTGGACGTTGTCACAGTCATCTTTGAATTCTCGTACCCACTTACACACTTTGCTTTCACTCGTAACAATATCACCGTACACTTCGCAAATCTGTCAATGAATTTCTGCAGCAGACAGGTTAGTTGCTGACAAAAACCGTATCACTGAGCGAACCTTACACGTGGCGGGCGAGTTGATAGACTTAAACATTTTGAAAGCTCAGAACAGAACCGCACAGGTTAGCTGCAGAGCTGAAACTGAGCACAGTTGTTCCCGAGGCATGCCGGTACACGACACACGTGCTCGTTACGGTATGCACACGAACTACTAGTGTCTACAACAAAACGGAACTTACGCACGCACGCCTTGTATACTTTCATCACGTAGCTGACATTCACGACCAAGACATTTTTTGGGTCACAAGTTTAACTGAACAGTTTGAAGCGTTATAGGGATCTGGAAGAAAACTTCATTAAATGCAATAAATATTTTTCTGAGACTTTTAAAAATAATTTATCTACTTGAGTGGGCAGCCATAAAGAAAGAGAGGTAATCTGGAACATTGTTTCTTTTAGACAAAACTTCGAAAATTAGATGTTTGTATCGTATTTTCCATTTCATTACTATGTAAAGTGCGTATGTTAACTAGTGATTAAAGAAATATCTTAGCCACATGAGATAAGCCATGTTGCTGGTATAATGAAATTTCTTTCAGTGCATGAATTACGAGCAAACTTTATTTAGCCAGAGCCCCTTTCCGCTACCCCATCTCCTTGCGTAACAATCCCTAAGAGAGCAACAGATAAGACATGGAAAATAACAGGTCGTGCAGTGCCGTATAATCATTCTTATCTTACAGTCTCCTTTTCCTCCAACTTTACAGTGATTTGCAAAGAACTGGCTTTGCTATACAGCGACGGAATTTCAGTGTTTACGACGTCATTTTGTGCCAGAAAGCCGAGATGGCATTACGTAGTAAACTACATAACCCATCGCTTTACCTCAAATACGTGGTACGTCTTCACACAGAGAGACGTGGAACGCGTCCCTCAACGTCCTGAATCAACCACTTAACATTTCAATGAGGAATTTGCGAAAATGTTGTTTCGCTTCCATGCATGCAACGATCTCAACGATAAGGTGTGGAAAATATGGCCCTGCGGGCGATCGTCTTTTCGCGATATTGGCGTTCCCGTAAAGTGTAAGCTATGGGTGTGGGCGTATCGCTACGCTCAGGGGTATTGAGCGGAGTTAACGTTTCCTGCAGGACACTTCCATAACCGAGGTCGATAACACACAATAGTGTAGTGGCACTACATCTGATGTTATCTGGGAGGGATGATGGGGTGGAAGAAACTTCCGTCACCAATATTTGACAAGAAGGGTTGTTGAGAAACCTGATGGATGAATGTTTCTCATCACTAGGAAGTGTGCGAACGTTGTGAGTTAAATTCTAAACACGTCTCTGGCATCTTAAAGAGTAATGATATATGGATCTGTTCATGGACTGTCTGCTGTTTATGGGCTTATGGCCCGCACTGTTGTTAGTGTTTCTCGAGATTGGGAGGCTTTTCCCCTTTCTCCTGTTCATGTAGTTTAGCAAATACAGGCGACAGATCGGAAACGAATAAAAAATCACATCCTCATTTTCTGGAGGAAACGTTGGTACGAAACTGAAGAAGGAAGACAGATCTACCGCTTTACTTCTAACACAAAGTTTTCGTTTAAGAGTCGGAACATCCCATGCGGGCTGACCTACCTTACGACCCTAGGTTCACATGCCTTATATTTGCAATAAACCAAGCAAGAGTGCCTGCAGTGAAGATGGCTCTTCTGTGGACACTGTTTGTAAATGACATCTTTATGCGGACATGCGTGAAGCTCAAATGTACGAATGTTTGCAAAACTATTGGATAACACGGCTTTGGTCATCAGTCCCTAGACGTACAAACTACTTAAACTTGCTTACACGAAGGTCAACATACACATTCATGCCCGAGGGAAGACTCGAACCTCCAGCGGGGACCGCCGTCCAGTCCGTGGCATGACGCCTTAGACCACTGCGTGGAGCTATTGGACAAATGACTCAAAGTGTAAGACCAGCTGATGTACAAATCCTGTATTGATAAACAACCTGCTAGATCCAACACGGTATTTCTGATGTACTGTTGAATATCGCATCATCATTTGAATAAAACTACTCCCCGTGAATTTGAAGAATAGTAGAACCGCTGAAGAACTCGTTCGCGCATAACCGCGTGCAATGGAAGTGAAAAATCTGGATTATCATGCAACGGCATTCCAAACGGGTTTGGCGACTGAGCGTAGGACCGGGACACGATGCGAGCAACAATAAGTAAACGAGAATCATTTATGGTGAGAGATTTCAATCCGCACAGAAATATGCAAATAGTTTAGAGTCTTTTACTACTTCCTTTGCCTAAACTTGCCATAAATATAAATGCGTAGGCTCCCACGGCCAGAGTCATTTGACATAACCGTTTTCTGGGTGTTGTAATGAGTCATATTGTAAAGATGACTATTATGAGAACAACGAAAAAAACGTTACGCTTGATGTACAAATTACTGGCTGTGCGAATATGTCTACCCAAGGACAGGTCATCACGCCAATACCTCTGCATGTGTGATCGTAACGAAACGAATGTGGCAACTTTCGTTCTCCCCGGAGTTTCTATGCAGAACCAGGATTCGTCTGGAATAATGACTTGGTGCCACTTCAGTGTACAGTGTTGTCAGGCGCACTAATATCTACACACTCGTCTCTGATGTTTCTCAAGGGTGGCCCAACAATGGTCACAGCCCGGAGGCCGGCCGCGGTGGCCGAGGGAACTAAGGCGCTCCAGTCACGGACTCTACGGCCACTACGGTCGGGGGTTCGAATCCCCCCTCAGGCATGGATATTTGTGCCGTCCTACGGATAAGCTAGTTGATAAGTAGTTTGTAAGTTTAGGGACTGATGACCCCGTAGTTAGGTCCCATAAGCTATACAAACATTCATTCATTCATTCACAGCCCGGAGTGATCCAGACAATGTCGCTGCAACAATGTGAATGCTTTGCTGCTAACAAGGCACAAAAATGTGTTTCTACTCTCTTGATATAGTCGCGTGAAGCCACTGCGATCCTGCACAATTTCGAGTGTGTGTCACATGATTCCCTCCACCCCAAGTCAAAATGACGCTCATGTGATTCAGAACGACGCGCGTCCGAAATATCAATGCGGTGGCACTCATGTTTCCAGTGTTGATAGGGCATTCCTCTTTGCTGCTTTGACAAGAGTTGCCACAATGGCAGAGCCCATAGTGCTCGACACATTGTCGCGGCATTCGTGTGGATGCTTGTTTTGTTGTCCACTTGTGGCTCAGTATTTGTTGCGCAGCTGTACAATCCTGCACAGCCGAACAAACATCGAGTTTCTCCTCTCGAGCGATAACCGCGAGGAACCGTTGACATACTGCACAACGTCCAGTATGGCTCTCCTGATTTATTCTCTTCCAGATTTGCACTGCAGACGTTCGATACAGACAAAATCGAGTCTGAATTAGAAGTGTGGTAGCACTTCTGTATCCAGTGTTGTTAATATTGGTGGACGCATCAATGTCAGTATGTCCCCATCTGCTGTCATGTCAACGTTAGATGCAAAGACACGAGCCGTGGTGGACCAACCGTCGTCGCTGCTTCTGTGTCAACACTTACTTTACTACAAATAAACCCATCTCTGGGCTCAATATATAAGACGGAGCTGTTCGATCTGACACAGCTGAGCAACTGAGTGTATCCCCTCTCGCTCGATAGTCGCGTGGGACCACAGATATCCTGCACAAGGTTGGGTATGGTTCTCCTGATTCCCCCCATTACGAGTTAAAAGGACACTTATATAAAACAGAAAAAACTGACAAGGAACGTGATTCATTATGTAGAACATGATTTTGTCACTGTCGAAATTTACACGTCGTGGCAGATGTCTCTCCTTTTTATTAGACGGTATTACTTGTATCTTCATTTTGTCATTCCACAGAACAACTCATCGCCTAGATACAAGAGAAAAAAATGAAGTCTACTTCAAAGCTGTATGACGCTTGTTGCACGGTGTTAAATGGCACTTGCATGATCCAGACAAAACCGACTAGAACATGATTTTCTCGCAGTGTTTCAAGGGAAATAGTAAATATTTTAGGAATTGGTAGTATAGACGAATTGGAATAATATGCCATGTAACACGTGTACGTCGCGGCGGAGCGGCCGAACGCATTGAAGCGCTATGCTACGATGCGCGAGGCCGTTCCCCATCGGGGGTTCGAATCCCCCGGCGGGCATCGATGTTTGTGCCGTCTTTAGTATAAGCTAGTTAATAAGTAGTTTGTAAGTTTAGGGACTGATGACCCCGCAGTTAAGTGCCATAAGCTTTACAAACATTTGAACATTTGAAATTAACACGTGTACTACTTTTCTTGAGTATAGAGATACAGAGGCCAATATGTTGCCTAAACAAATTCAAATCAAAGAGAAATTGGGACATTTTCACTCATTCTTCCGTATATTCTTTATAGAACATCACCAGCTTATATATTGAAAGAATATACGAAAACTAAAGTCAGTCTGCCAGACCAAATTACCCGGCCGATTTCTTTCAAAAAAAAAAAAAAAAAAATGTTTGTATAGCTTATGGGACTTAACTACGGGGTTATCAGTCCCTAAACTTACAAACTACTTATGAACTAGCTACTACTAAGGACGGCACAAATATCCATGCCCGAGGGGGGATTCGAACCCCCGACCGTAGTGGCCGTGCAGACCGTGACTGGAGCGCCTCAGTCCCCTCGGCCACCGCGGCCGGCCGATTTCTTTCATTTTTGTTTTAAACGAAAGGTATTCATCCACAGAGTTCTCATCAAGTATCAGAATTTACATAACTCTCGCCTTCCTTTTTCTATACTCAAACGCGATTTCCTTCTGCATATTTCTTATGGGGATGTGCTTGCTGTAAACTAAAGTCAGTCGGTCAGGCCCTTCTATCCGATCAATTTCCTTCATTTTTGCTTTAAACGAAAGCTATTCATTCGGAGATTTGTCATAAAGTATCAGAATTAACTTAGGTCTATCCATCCTTTACTTTTATTCAAACGCGGTATCTTTCAGTCATTGCATTGGATTTTTTAATCGGTTTGTTTTACGATATCTTCGGTTCTAATTAAAGTACGCAGTTCTTTTTGACCTAACAACACTCAACGGATCAAGCTCTTTCATTTGCTTTCAAACACCTACATTGATTAATTCTGAAGAAAGCTATGCGTAAACATTCGACTCTGCTGCCATTTTTTCCCCAACTTCTTTGTCATTCCGCTAACGGTGCGAAGTATTCGCACGGGCTCTCTAGTATTGAATTAAAAGCACAATTTTGTGTGTGTAATTTACAAGTTTATTTTTACTTAGTTAACCCGTTTTCGGCTGAAGAAGGTATCTTCAGACATTAAGATTTAAGCAGAAAACTGTTTAACTAAACGAAATTAAAATAGTAGAACCTATGGAAATTTGGGATTTTAATTCAGTATGATATTCTGCCAAGAACCGCTGTAAGAATCAATGAAAATGTCCTCATTTGTTCAGTACTCAATAAAAATTGGACACATGTTACACGGCATTTTTATTGCAATCCGTTTTTACCACCAACTCCTAAAATAAATACCTTCCTCCTAAAACCATTCCGTTCAATTGATCAAATGTTTGTAAATCTATGGGACTTAACTACTCTTATCATCAGTCCCTAGGCTTACAAACTACTTAAACTAGCTTATGCTAAGGACAACAAATCCACGCATGCCCGAGAGAGGTCTCGAACCTCCGACGGCGAGCAGCGGCGTGCTCCCCAGCTAGGCGTCTTGGAATGGTCGGGCTCTACACCGCGGCGGTTGGATATTGTCCTATATCCACCTCAGAATATTATTTAAACGATTTAGGAACACTACGGGAAGCATACACCTGGATGCTGCGAAGGGTCTATGAACTGCCATTGTCCTAAATACTAGTATAGCCGCATATCACTGCGCTATCTCCATTTAAATGTGAAAATATGGTTAAAGACCACAATACATATTTCATTTATATTCGGTAAAACAGAAGTCTCTCTCAGGGTTTTTCCAGATAATACATCATCTATCATGAAACTGTATGCAGTAAAAAATGCAGCTATGTCATTTATCTCTCGACCAAGTACAATCCCGATGTATGGACCACAGTCTTGTTCTAGAGGTAGTAGAATGCAAAGTAATCATGTAACAGCGTGGTACTCTCCGACTACTGGGATAATCAATCATATTTAAAGTAAGCCATTGCACATACAGTAACTGCCTGACGAATAAAGCAAAGTGTTTGGAATGTAAGGAGCCATTGTAACTCCTTGCACGTACACACAAAACATTTGTACCACGCACTTCGGCTGCAACTTGGCTTAATGGCTCGCAGCTAGCAAACGGCTTGGCCGTGGGAGGTGGAGGCGTCAGTTGGCGGTGGGTAGCTGCCGAATGACGCACTCTACACTTTTGCAGTATTGGCACTCAGTAATTAACAAACGTTCTAAAGTTAATGTATCATACGTGCCTGAGAATTAATGAAAATAAATAGTACTTTAACTAGCCAATGAGTGTCAGATTTGATTGATGAAACGTTTTCTAATATTTATCGGTCCAATGTTAGGTACACGGCAAATGAGAAGATCAATCAAGTATAATTTAAATTAATTATTATAGATGTAGGCTATCAGCCCGAGGAGATTTACACACCTCGATGTGACGGGATGAAATGCTTATGCAAAGCGATGAGTGTGCTGGCACATCGATTCAAGTTAAAATGTTCGGAACGACGGAAAAGAAGGCACAAACTGAGCACACTGACTGTAGCAGTAGTAACACTCTGGTCTCGCATCCGGGGGGCGGCGGTTCAAACCCGCCTCCGGACATCCTGATTTGAGGTTTCCGTGATCTCGCTTAAATCACTTCAGTCAAATGCCCGTTTAGTTGCTTTGAAAGGTCACGGCTGATTTGCATCATCTTCCTTAGCAAAGATTAATCTATGTTCCGTCTCCAATGGCCACAATGTCGACGGAACGTTAACCCCTTAATCTACCTTTCTTCTTTTTAAAACAACAATAGGTAACAGCGACTGAGTTTCTTTATTTTAAATTAAGTCCAAATTGTGTATGAGGGTTTAGAATGTAGATTGAAACTGTTCAAAGACCGTGTTCTAACTAAGAATAATGAAGATTCGCTGTTATGAACAGTATTACAGTGGAAGTCACCAAGAAAATTAATGATGATGTTGTTAGTGGGAAGGAGAATTTAATGAGTAATCAATGTGGAACGTGGTATTGGGCTTAAAATGCTGCCCTTCATGTACAGGGAGGTAGTAGTTTGGTTAGTTTTAACAACTTACAGCGCAACGTCAGTAGTTAACCATCAAAGAAGTGTTAATAGGCATTATTTAACATTAAAAATGCTGAGGGAATTAAAAAAAAAATATATATATATAACGTCTAATGAAGAAATCATAAAGATGTCAAAAACAACTAGCAGTATGCAAACAAACATTACTAGCAGATTTAATCGAAATCTTTATGAGCTTTGGAAGCAGTATAACTTGAAAAGGAAAATGGAACTGAAATAACAGTTTACGATGTAGTTTAATGAATGGTTCAACAGTCGCGATGCGTCTACATCTACATCTACATACTCTACAAGTCACATTGAACTTCATGGCAGAGAGTTAATCGAACCGATATTTCTCTACAGTTCCATTCTCCAATAGTTCGCGGAAAAAAGGAACACCTAAAGCTTTCCGTTTTCGATCTGATTTCTCTTATTTCATTTTGATGATCATATCTTTCTGTGTAGGTGGGTGCTAACAAAATGGCATTGTTAACGTACCGCAAATAACTGTAGACGATGGTCAGAGCATACGACAAATTCAAGACGGTGATCCGCAGCAAGGAATTCATGCTGTTGCTGTGAATCATGGCTCTTCATCTTATAAAGAATGTGTATATTAAGTGCATAATATTACGATCATAGATAATCACATAACACTGTCAAATAAATCAAATATTACATACCTATGCATTCTTTTGAAATCATTTTCTACATATCTGATTTCCATATGTTAGGGAATGGCGGATGAAAGCCACATGGGTAGGAGACGGAGGAAGAACGGCAGTGGATCATTCAGAGCTGAACAGAAGAAACTAAAGACTAAAGGTTTGGCGTATGAAACACACACACGCACACACACAAATCAGTTAGACCAGCTAAGAACTGTCCTTCATTGCAGGTACGATTTTAAGCTCTTCGCTTAATGTGAAATCTATCTAAGGAATTATTGCTGTTGAATGGTTAGATATTTCCAGTGTCCTATATATATATATATATATATATATATATATATATATATATATATATATATATATATATATGTGTGTGTGTGTGTGTGTGTGTGTGTGTGTGTGTGTGTGTGTGTGTGTGTTTGCGTGTGTGTGTGTGTGTGTGTGTGTGTGTGTGTGTGTGTGTGTGTTTGTTCTTCTTTCCTTTAGGTACTATGCAAATGTAGATTAAGGTGCAGTGAGCTGACGCCTGCATTGAAAATAAATTTGTTTTCTAAGTTCTATGAGCAAGATTACTCAACACAAGGAACCTTCTTTCTCCCTTGTGACTCTGAGTTTGCCGTGATGGAGAGAAGGAAATAGGCGATGAAGGCATTTGTAGCCAGTGACCTTTGCAAAATGGTCACGGAAGCAAAGGTTTTTAGACCTTTCAAAGTAATTTACATAATTACTTCCGATTTTTTTAAATATTCATGCAGTGGCAGACGAGATACTCTCTGTAAAAAAGCCGAACATTTCGAAAACTGTCAACATTACATGTGATTCAACAGCTGTAGCACATCAAGGAAAAAAAGAATGTTACACCAACATCAAAAGGACCCGTAAGGTGCATATGATCAAAAAAGGGAAACATGTAAGAAACATTCAATCTGCAACCTTTGAATCTATTTCCTCAATACATTCAATTAAAGATGAAAAGAAGAAAGATTTAAAGGCTGTGATACCTAATATGGAAAAGAATGAGCATAAAGAGCATTTTATGCACCTCTGTGGAGAGTGACTAAGAACTTAGCACCAAGAATAATTTGATGGGACTTTGCATCTTTCATAATTTTTTATGTTTGAATTGCTTTCGCACTAAACAATTCAAACTGTGTCATGAAACCCCACTAATATATGATAAGATACTCTCATTTGTAACATGTAAAAGTTTGAGGAATAACTAATTAAAACTCGGCACTACAGTTTTTTTGCAATAACTTCAGTTCATACATTTGGCACTTTGCACCTTTCTACAGTTAAGTATCCAATTCAAACTCGCGTTTCAATGAAATAATACGGAACGTGCTATAATAGCTGCATGTATGAGCCACATGAAAGGTGAAACACATACCTGGGGAATCAGTTATCCGAAAATTATGACTAATACAAAAATATTGCAAACTGCAGTTTTACGCAAAATTTGGGAAGCGAGGAAAGCAATGACACGTGAAATCGAAGATTCTTAGTTCGCGGAACAAAGTGAGACATTATGTGAAATGCGCGAACGTACACAAAAGTTTTGTAACGACAATTCATACCTTTGTGACACAGGAATAGAGAAAGAATTGATGCCAATTCTGACTGAAAAGTTACCTCTCGCAGTACGAGAAAAATTACCACTTTCTCCGCAGTTAATAATGGAACAAGTTTGGTAAACGATTGAGCCTACTGAAGTACTCAACATGGAAACAGAACAAATAGAATGAAAAATAGCGACATTTAATATGTACGGTCGCTGGTCTCACTTGGTAGAAGTTACTGCCGACTGACGGTTGGTACGAGACGACGCCCTTCACGAGGGATAAATCGCCGCAATGGCTATTATTAATTACTTTTCTACGTTACAAACGAAATAGTTATTGTAGTATCGCGAACCACGCAATACTAAAATATCAAGAGAAATGCGTAATTGTGAAATAAAAATGGAAATACATCAACTTTCACAGATCCTGTGATCATCATCATCGTCATCGTCATTAGAGACTGGTTATACCTTCCCGGGTTCACTCTGGAGCATAGTTCCACTCAAAAAATTTAATTCGTGATCCGCTATTTAGTGCTAACATTGATGCCTCGTCCGACGTTAAGCCTGTTACTTCAAAGTCATTCTTGACTGAATCCAAGCATTTTCTCTTTGGTCTACCTCGACTCCTCTTATCTTCTACTGCTAAACCAATGAGTTTATTAGGTAATCTTGCTTCTCTCATGCGTGCAAAATGACTCAATCATCTCAGCCTGTTCGCTCTAACTTCTTCATCTAAGGTATTAATCCCAGTTTCGCTTTGATTTCTTCATTATTGACACCCGCCTGCCATTCTTACCATCTATTAAAGCCTGCAATCATCCTTGCAAACTTTGATATCTCTAACCTCAACCTGATGAACGCGACCCGTATCCACCCAGCTTTCACTCCGTTATAATAAAGTTGGTCGAAAACTAGAGCCACGTACTGCTAACTTAGTCTTAGTTCTTACTTATTTCTTGTAGAAGAGTGTAGAAAGTAACTGAGGACTTACTGCATTGACGTTGTTAAACTTGAATCAAGTCGTTCCACTACGTTGCCATCCTGTGAGAAAATACATTGTACTGACTGGTTATTCCGTCGTTTCTTGGCGGAACATCATCATACTGAATTAAAAATCACAATTCTGAGTATGTTCCACAAGTTTATTTTAATGCGTGACCGGTTTTCGGTTCAGTAAAATACATCACAAGTACATGAAATTATCAACCTTTTCTAACTTCGTTCCTCCTACTTGTTACTCAATTTGTTATTAACAACCTTTTATAAAATATAGAAAACTACGAATAAACAAAAATATGTACATTTTTGGTAAAAATTACCATTAAATATTAAAATTGCTTAAGTCTTAAAACACAACGAAAAAAAAAGTAAAAAATCTGTCAATGCAGGATTCGAACCAGCAACCCTATGGTTGTAAGGGCAGAACTCTACCACCTGAGCAACAACGACAGATGCTGGAACCGTTTTAATTATTGGTACTTACGTGTACTTGCAAAAGAAGTCGATTTTCTCGAGATATTTTGAGAGATGTATGTAAAGGCTCTCGGCAATCAAAAGAGCCACTGACTATACGCATCCCACGTCTTTGCGTCCGCTTGATGGATCCAGATGGTGCAACTTGATATATATGTGAGCAGTACAGTAGTTAAGTATGGTCCGTAAGAATATTTCCTACAATATCTACCGAAAAGAAGTGAGGATGAACGGACTCTATTCCCGGAATACCTCTAAAAAACTATGGAGAAGAAATGTATTCTGCTCATGAAAACTCTTTATATTCGGGTGTAGAATTCATTCCTTTGCTCTACAGCTGTATTGCGTGAGAGATCTGGAGCGTGAAATTGCAGTGTTTGCTATCCTCCTGCCCTTTACAACTAGCAGCAGTGACCCAATCTTTCCTGCGGCGAACAATTCCCTGCTGCAGGGATTCTGTGCTGTATCACAGTTAACAGAGATAGTAATGTACGGCTAACAGAGATTAAGTCGTTGTAGCGGCCGCCTATATCTTGATTCACAGTTGTGATTTAGCAGTCTCAGGGAGTAGCCATTTGCATTATGAATGATTGTTTTCCAGCTTTCACACAGGCAGTAAAGAGATATTTCAATCTTTGAGATTACCTCTATCTCATTTTATGACATATACGCATATGTTTGGAAAGCCTTAGGTGACAGTGTTATGGCTTTTTGTACATGACAAGAAAACGGCGCTTTTACAAATGTTTAATTTACTCTTTCGATGATATTTAGTTTTCTTTTGTTATTTGTTATGCATCAAGATGGCTTTCCCGCTAAGTTAAAGCTTGATTTCAAGCTGCTTTTTATGATGGAACTTGAAACTAAATGTGGATGTTGTCATAAATGTTCACATATCGATTATGAATGTATTTCAATGCCCTCAATTAGTTAATGTCAGATATTGCAATCTTAGGTGCGTGAGTTTCTTTTAATGAGGTCAATTTCAGATGAAACCCCGTTAGGTTACAGAAGCTATTTACATGTTATATACGTACATATTTACTAGTAGCTGTCTCATTTCTGTGAAGCAAGGAAGAGCAGAGTAAACCATTAATACGATTAGTAGGGCTAAAATGAAAAGTGGCCCCTGCTATTAATTTGCGCAGAGTACTATCTTCAGTTCAGTTTATGTATCATCTACTAATATGATTCATTTATTGCTCCAGCGCCGACCGTTGAATTGGCATCACTGTTCCTCAAAGAATATGCGATCCGTGTTACGGCGATACACAAGTAACGCGGCAAATATATTCGTACTCCCTTTTTAGGTAAGTATCGAATATCATAATTCACTAGTCATGCTTGCACGGAGCGGAAATCAATCCTTCGATATAGAATTAAATGGTTGTCACATGTGGCTCAAATAATTGGCAATTTAAAATAAATATTTAATGCACTATTTCCAATGTTCCAAGTCCTATTAAAACTGGACTAGATCTTTTAAATAATGAAGAACCTCAATACGTACAGCCGGGCGGGCTCGAGAAAGCGTTACATAACTGCCCATCTTCTCCCTGTAAAGCACTTTGATTGAAGCTTTCTTTCAAAATTATATATCAGATATAAATTGGACGCCGTCCTCTGAGAGAAATTAACTAAAATTGCAGGCAGAGGAAGATAATTCGTATTTCGAAACACCTCTGAACGAAATGCCAGAAGGTACTGAAGGAAGAGGGTCTATATGGTCGGATAATTTTCTGAAAGCTACGAACACTTGAATTGGGCAACAAGAAATAGAGGAACCATGGTTCTGCGATAAACGAATAATTGATAAAAGTCTAGAACTCTTTAAGTATACGATAATACCTCAAACAGTAAACTGTAAATGTAATTACTCCATCTATTCCATATACACTGTCACAACTAAATCGAGAGTAAATTGGAAAACTCCAGGAGTGTGTACTAAATTTTATTTCCGCTGTCGCCCCCGGTTTGCAGTAGAAATAAAATGAAGACATCGATCAGATGAGAATAGCCTCGTTGTGGACTGAATTCAGAGAACCCAAACACGAGTTGTATACTGGTCAATTCTTCACGAGTAAACATATCCATGGTAGTTCTGCGTATCACTGGTGGCGTACAACTAACACTGCAGCAACACAAAATAATCGACGGATGCATGCGATACGGAATGTAAACTTCAGGACCAACAACTGGGATTTGTTAGTGTCAACATGTAGCGTAGCGGCTATGTACTGGCCTGTTTCTGTATATATCTCATTTTCTTTTTCGCCTGCTTTGTGCCGGTGAGTGAGGCTGGAGGCGAACGGCCGAGTGTCGGTCAGCGTCAGGTGTGCAACACCTGTTACCGTTCAAGTGTTTGTAAGAGCGTATGGGACTCAACTACGTGGTCATCAGTCCCTAAACTTACAAATTACTTATGAACTAGCTAACACTAAGGACGGCACAAATATCCATGCTCGAGGAGGGATTCCAACCCCCGACCGTAGTGGCCGCATCTGTTACCGTCTCGAAGCCTGAGTACGTAGTGTTACTTTTGAAAGACAGAGGCCAGCACTGCAGACGTATGTCTAGGCAGCAATAAACAATTGAATGTACAGAAAAAATTATTGGAATATCTGAACATTGATAAATAATATTAAATTACAGTTTTGTGTTTAAATACATATATGTGAATTTTTAGTAGATGTGAAAGTGATCTGAATAATAGAAGTTGGTAAATATTCAGGTAGTCTCACGTTTGTAATGTATTTTCCATATGTGTTTGTATGAGAATATTATTGGAGACATTTTATATGAATGTTCTGTCAGTTTATGGTAACAGGGAAACAGGCAGTACACGTAAACATAGATAATTACTTAAATTCGTGAATATTTGATCATTTACTATTTTCTAAACATTTTTTCTGCATATAGTTATGGAAAGTTCGTAGTTTTTGACAGGCTTATATAGAAAGCGCGGGTTTGCGCGGACTTTCTCTGTAATCTGATTGGTTACCAATATCTTTAGCCAATCGGATTACAGCATTGCGCGCGTTCATTCGGGAACTTTCACATTTGCTTTGGTGCAAGTGAGTAGTCGGAGTTAATAGACGAAATTGTTATCATCTCCATGATTGTGCTCCGAACTTACTGGGACTATTTTGCGGAACGTGCTCGTTTATTGGATTAAGAAGTGCTTCAACATGCTATGTATATCGTGTGGACAGTCGGGTAGTGAAATTCCGGATTTTTTTAAATGAAAATTATGATATTATGCAACATTGAAACCGCGTGGCGTGTTACGCTAATCATGGACGTGTGAAGATTTATCTGGACGGATAGCATTTTGCGAACATATTAAAATGAGCATCTCTTTTAAGAACGTTTTTGGTGACAGAGGAAATTAATTATCATAAACTGGCTGTACTAATGAGTGTGGAGTGTGGGTGTTACTATTGCATCAATTAGCATGGGCTTGGCAGTGAACTATATCCTGGAGAAAGCGTTAAATAATAATTAAATCGTACCAAATGCAGTGTTAACATCATTTTAATGCAATAGAACCCATCATTTATAAACAATTTAAGAAAAATGCAACTGAATGAAAACCAGAATCTCCACCTAGTTTTTTTGCACAGCTTTTTACAAAAAAAAAAAAAAAAAAAAAAAAAAAAAAAAAAAAAAAAAAAAAAAAATCAAATGTTTGTAGAGTCTATGGGACTTAACTACGGGGTCATCAGTCCCTAAACTTACAAACTACTTATGAACTAGCTATAACTAAGGACGGCACAAATATCCATGCCCGAGGGGGGATTCGAACCCCCGACCGTAGTGGCCGTGCAGACTGTGACTGAAGCCAGCTTTTTACAGTTATTGTTTTCAGTCAGGTCAGCACTGGAGGGACTGCTGAAGAAGAGAATCGTCACGAGGTGAGTGAAACTATGAACTGACTGTTTTTCAGTGGAACTAACGAAGTTGCTGAGTTGCAAACAGTACGTACTGTGACTGAATGTAAACTTGACACAACATACAGAGATGCAGTCGATATCTACATTAGTGTCGACTGTTTTCAGTGGAGTATTGAGAATGGTGGGAACTATATTTAAAACATTCAGAACTTCAGAAAGTTTTTCGGTGACGTTCTGATAAATGCTGCGTGTTTATCGTGATTTGTTCACATTTTGAACGTATTTTACGCTCAAGTGGTGAGTGTTAGTGACCTTTACTTTTAGTGTATTTGTAATTTACTTGATAACGATAGAGTACCTACGTATGAAATAAGATGTTAAGATCAATTCACTGCCGCGGTGGAGTAGCCCTGCGGTCTAAAGCGTCTCGCTGCGGAGCGCGCGGTTGCTCGCCGTGGATGTTCGAGTCCTCCCTTGGGCATGGGTGTGTGTGTTGTCCTTAGGTTAGTTTAGTTTAAGTAGTTTGTAAGCTACGGACTGATGACCACGCAGTTTGGTCCGATAGAATAACAAACATTTGAACATTTGAACTAGTTCACTAAGTTATTATATACCCGTCAAAACAATTAGGGAATGAATTGAGATATCTAGGTTGTGAAGTATTGTCATCGGCTGAATGAACTAAAATGGTTCGACGTCATTCTGTCGATATTACGGAGTGGAGACAACAACATTACGGCAACTGAGATAGTCTAAATAACGGAAAGTTGCTGAAAAGGGATTGATGTTGACTTTAGTTTGCCCTACCATACGAAATACACAAGCAGTTAGGTTCGGATAGTGTAGTGAGCAGGTACTGCAATGCAACAACAACGTGACTTACCCGAAGCTATGAAGAGCCATAGGAAGGTCGGAAGCGGGACAGACACAGAGGGCGGTGGCTGCAGCTATTGGGTTGCAAAGTGTAATTTACAGGACCTGGATGCGATTTCAGACTACAGGAATTGTTAAAGGAAGACAAGCCAAGGCCGTCCACGGGTAACATCAGCAAGAGATGACCATTATCTCTGGCTAACAGCCCGTTCGATAACACTGGCTGAATGCATCTCAGCTGACACGCCTTCTTCAAGCAGCAACTGACCGCGCTATATCAACAAATACAGACCGAAATCGCCATCGGGAATGTGTCCACTATGCACGGAGGCCTATAGTGTGCGTCCCATTTAAACTGCGACACCTTTTAACTCGCAGTTACTGAGCGGAGAAACATCGGGATTAGAGTCGTAACGAATGGCGCAGGGTTCTGTGCACAGATGAGTCTCCATCATCTGGAGAGATGTTATGCTCCATGCTGGTGCCATAGGATATGTGTTTCTTCTGGTGGACGATAACGCTCGACCCCACATACTCGTAGCTGCACTGGTGGACAAATTGCCTGAATGGAATGGCCAGCTTATTCTCCGGATTGGGCATGTATGAGATGCACTGCAGCCAGACCAGCACCTTCCACAAAGGTTCGCTCATGGAAGAATGGCCAAATGTCCCTCAAGAGCTGATTAATAACCTCATACTGTCCATGTCACTCAGGTGTGCAACTGTACTCGTCGCCCGAGGTGATCACAAACCATATTAGAGAGGAACGAGAATGACTTTTTCACTATTATGGAAGCCCATGATGCCTCGCTCTAAGTAAACGCCATGTAAACCTCAAATAAAGAGTTGAGACAGCAAAATATCGTATTGTATCACACACATATTATAGTTGTAACCACTATCTGAATAAAACACTTTACCATATGTATATTGTGAATGATATCTCACCTTACCCCCTTATTGTTTTGAGGAATGTATTCATCAATGAATAACGGTAGTGACTGATGCTAAATTTGTTTTCGCGAGGAACCAGCATGCGAGATGTTGGTAGTGGTTAGCATTCATTCGGAATGAATGATGATTAAGGTTTAACGTTCCGTCGACAAGATGGTCACTAGAAATGTAAAATAAGTTCGAATATGTGGTATATGGGAAGGTGTAAAGTAGGATGCTAGATGACATAGAAAAAATTGTAGTTAGTGTAAGGAATGGAAGCTACCTCTGACTGTAGAAAAATATAAGTTGTAATATGAGCAAGCCTATAATATTGAAATACAACATAAGGAGCATGACACAATGGTTTCAATGAAATAAGTATGCGTAAAGTTGCAGAGCGATATGAAATTGAATGAGTGGAAAAACATTCGTGGGGAAAGCGGAAGGTCGAGTTCCGAATGTTTGGAAAATTATTTTGGGAAGATGTGATTCATCCGTAAAGGATACCGCATATAAAATGCTTGTTGTGGCTTCGTCTCGAATATTACTCAGGTGCCACGCGGGAATGTTTAATTGTTTGATTTTTGTGATTCTATGGGTCCAAACTGCTATGGACATCACACTCTAGACTTACAAACTACCCAAACTAACTTACAGTTAGGGAAACACACACACACACACACACACACACACACACACACACACACACACACACATGGCCGAGAGAGGACTCGAACTTCCGACTGGGAAAGGCCGCGCTATTTGTAGCGTGACACCCCAGAGCGCATGGCTATTTTCACGCGGCCGCGGGAATGACCACGAGGTCTGAGGCATCATGCCAGGGATTGAGCAACCACTTCCGTCGGATGTTCGAGTCCCCCGTCGGGGATAGGTGGGTGGGCTGCCGTTATCGTTTTAAGTAGTTCGTAAATTTAAGAAGTGGTGACCTCAGCAGATTGGTCCATTAGCTTTACAAACATTTAAATATTTATTGCTAAAGTGTTTGGGATCAGTACTCGATAGATTAAAAAAAGACATAAAAGCACTTCCAATGGGGGATGCTAGGTTTGTCACTGGTTAGTTCGATCAATGCGCGTGTGTTACAGAGATGCTTCTGGAACCCAAATGGGAATCGCTGATCGGAAGGCGACGTTGTTTTAGAGCAACACTGCTGAGAAAATTCAGAATGCCGAAAACTGGAGCTGACTGCAGACGATCCTACATCCTATAACTTACACTTCGCTTAAATGCAACAAAGACAAAATCGGAGAAATTCGGCTTCTACAGAGGTAAGACATTCGTTTTTCTCTCGTTCCATTTGGGAGTGTAAAAGAAAAGGATATGGTCAGTGGTAGTGGGAGGCATCCTCCGCCAAGCACTTTACAGTGGACTGCTGTGTATGTACGTAACTTTAGATGGAACTATCTATTGGTTAGTTTTTACAAGTTACATATAATGTCGCAGCACAGAGGATATAAAATGCAGAATGGCAATTGGAAGAAAAGTGTTTTTGAAAAAGAGAAATTTGTTAAAATGGAATATTAATGTAAGCATAAGGAAGACCTTTCTGAAGGCATTTGTGTGGAGTGTTGCCTTGTATGGGTGTGAAACATGGACGATAAACAGTGGCCGGCCGCAGTGGCCGAGTGTTCTGCGGCGCGCCAGTCACAGTCTACACGGCCGCTACGGTCGAGGGTTCGAATCCCCCCTCCGGCATGGATATTTGTGCCGTCTTTAGTATAAGGTAGTTCATAAGTAGTTTGTAAGTTTAAGGACTGAAGATTAGGTGGCTGGATCGCGTAACTAATGAAAAGGTACTGAACAGAATAGGGGAGAAAAGGAATTTCTGGCATACCTTGACTAAAAGAAGGGATCGATTGGCAGGACATATTCTTAGACATCAAGGAATTGTGAATTTAGCGTTGGAGGGAAGTGTGTGGGGTAAAAATCGCAGACGGAGACCAAGAGATGAATATAGTAAGCAAATTCAAATGGATGTATTTTGCCGTTCTTATGAGGAGATGAGGAGGCTTGCTCTGGATAGAGTAGGGCGGGCAGCTGCATCAAACCAGTCTCCGGACTGAAGACCACAACAGCAACAACAGCAGCAGCAGCAACAACAACAACAACTGCCTTTACATTCCAATTCCTAATCAATATTTGAAGTTGCTGGACCATTTTAGTAGGTATTAAATTACTGGACCAAGATTAGTGTCCATAGTGTCATTAGCAGTGGTCAAAACTGACTTGCAATGTTTGATTGACAGTCATGAGTGATAAATCATTAAAACTTATAAAAACATGATCATTAAAAATAAAATAAAAATTGAAAATTTTGATTATCCATTCTTACTTAGAATGTAATGGTACCCACACCTGAAAACCGTACCATAAAGTAAACCAAAACCGAGCAATAAAACGTTACTACTGCATTTATAGTCACAAAATTGATAGTATAATTCGAAACAAATTTGCAGTAATAATCTCACTTATGAACTGAACTTAGATTGTTGGGCAGTGAATAAGAACACAAATCTAGGGGACGGCCTGGTGGGCCTACAGTGTGCTACTGGGAGACGAGATGGACAACGCCAGGTTCTCTAGGAGACAGGTTAACCCCACCCGTTGTGTGCAGCTGATGGCGCATTTAACTACTACAAGGTGGGCACACTAGTCTCAGGTTTCCATACACCCCACCATTGCATTTCCAACTCCTACCTCACGTGACGAGCTAACCCGCGTGGACACAATCAATGCGTGTTCGACGATTGCTGTCTGACTTACACTCGGATTTGTGTCCACCACTAGCACATTTGATGCGGGTCCAACGAACCGTTTCCATCCGGAACTACTCTCTACTATAGAGGCGTTTTGAACATCTCGGGCTACACCTTCGAATGGTCTTTTCCGATCTGTTACGATCCTTACACCGAGTCGGAATCTCATACGTACTTACGAAAGACGCAAAAAATTGGAATAATGCCCTATAATTAGTAAGAGAAGCGTACCTTTACAGATGAACTTCACATTCCAAGAACCCATCCATAAATATAAGACTTTCGTTGTTTTCACATCACTTCTAATCAATAGCCCTATATATTAAAAACTGAGGTGATAATGATATTCATGACTAACATCACAACTGGAGACATAAAGATTCTTTTGGTATGTTCACTAAGGAACCATCGCGGAAAAAGCCTGGAATGATTTTGGGAAAACCTAAATCTGGATGGCAGGATGCGGGTTTTGAATCACCGTCATCCCGAATGCGGTTTCAGTATGCTACCATTATGGCACCTCGCTTGGTGTAAATTAAGAACGCGGTTCATATTTCGGAGGACAGTTGATCCGTAACAGTGTCAAGTATGCCGCACATAATTCTGTGTACTACATTTATTTTCTTTACTGTGTACAATGATTTAAAAAGAAACTGACTGTTCTTTTTTTTGCGCTAACTTTATGTAAATTGTGTGCTCAGAAGTTGTAGGCGCATTTAAACTGTGAGCCGGCTGCGGCTTGTTGTCATAACGAGCGGGGGTGGGCCCCGTGGGCGGGAGGCGGGAGGCGGGCTGGCAGGAAGTCGCGGTAACCTCGTTTCCGGCCCGCGGAGCGCCAAAGGAAATTGCTGCCAGGCTTTTCTTCTCCAATATCTGCCGGCGCGCCGGTCCGAACACAAGGTGTCACTTACAACGCTGCGGCTCCAGCGCCTGCCACGCACCTTGTTCACGCCCACGCACGCACAACTTCCCCAGTGCCAGGCTGGGCCCGGCTCTTAAAAGTTTCTGCTAAGTCGCTCAGGGACTGCTCTGCTCCGACTGCTTACGCGATGCCCGAGTACCAGCCATGCGCTGTCAAAGGAGTAGGGGGAGACAGGCAGAGGATCAAATGTTCAAATGTTTGTAGAGTCTATGGGACTTAACTACGGGGTCATCAGTCCCTAAACTTACAAACTACTTATGAACTACTTACAACTAAGGACGGCACAAATATCCATGCCCGAGGGGGGATTCGAACCCCCGACCGTAGTGACCGTGCGGACCGTGACTGGAGCGCCTCAATCCCCTCGGCCACCGCGGCCGGCCAGGCAGAGGAGGTGGAGGAGGAGGAAGTGGAGGAGAGGTAGATCGAAAAGGAGGAAGTGGAAGAGGAGGACGAGGTGGAGGAGGTAGATTGAGCGGGAGGAGGTGGAGGAAGTAGATTGTTGCGGAGGAAGAGGAGGAGGAGGAGACAGGTGGAGGAGGACAAGAAGGAGGTAGTTAGAGTAGGCTGAGGAAGAGGAGGAGGAAAACAGGAGGAGAAAGTGGCCAAGGTGGATATACAGTAGGATGAGGAGGAGAAGGAAGAGAGAAAATGAGTACTAGGGGGGAGGTAGAGGAGGAGGAGGAGGAGGAGGAGTAGGAGGAGGAGGAAGATTATGAGGAGGTATATACAGGTGGCTGAGGTGGAGGTGGACAGAAGAGGATGTAGATAGAGGGGGAGAAGGAAGTGGAGGTAGATAGACAGGACTGAGGAGGAGGTAGATAGACGAGGAATAGAAGGTGAAGGAGGAGGAGGAGGAGGATGTACATAGAGGAGTATGAGGAGGAGGAGGAGGGGAAGGTAGTTGCCTTGATTGAATTTGGGAAAATACGGAAAACCTAAATCTGGATGGCCGGAGGAATATTTTAATTACCATCCTGCAGAATGTGAGTCTAGTGTATTGCCATTGCGCCACCTCGCTCGGTCTCAAGGCGAGGCGGATATAGGAGGAAGGGGAAGACGAGGTGGAGGTAGATAGAGGAGGAGGTATATATAGGACAACGAGGAGGTAGATACAAAATGAAGACGATGGGGAAGTGTATAGTGTTCGAGAAGGGGGCAGACGGAGGAGGAGGAAAACATAGAAAAGACTAGGGGTGAGGACAGTGGCGGATGTGGGGAGGGGGGCAACAAACCTGAGGAGGATGAACATGTCCTTAAAGGCGCTGTGAGACTAATTTTAAACCATACACACACAAACATACATATATATTTTACTTCCATCTAACTACCAATGCACTATTAGTTTCTGCGCTCTATGGCTTCATTTTCAAATGTCTATGATCACAAAAATGTTACAATGATTCAATCACATTAAGCAGTGCGAAGAGCGTGAATGCCCAGTGTTCAGCTGCGGGCACACTGTTTTCATCCTTCATCATCATAAAGTATGAAACACTTACCAACAACTGAACACTGCGTATTCAGCCTCTGAATTAATTCAATAAGTAACTGATTCTGAGCTTCGCCAGGTGGGTACATGCAAATCCCTTAACAGAGGAGGCTATGCGAAAATGGCATAGGTTTCACTACATATTTATAACTTTGGAATAATTTGACTATCAGACGGACCACTTGAAAATTCAAACAGTTGTACAATACGACAGAAAAATGTTTTGTGCATATTAAATGATCCAAATGGCATTAAGCCATGATTATACAAACACGCAGGACATATTGTTTCAAAAAAAGTTCAAATGTTTCTAATCCGAAGGGACCAAACTGCTAAGATAATTGGTCCCTAGTCTTACACTCTACTTTAACTTATTACTGCACATATTGTTAAAAGGTCGCCCAATTACTGCTCAGAAACAAACAGCCAGTAAATACGAGTATGTCGTAGATATTCCTTCGAAACCTAAAATCAGATTTCTTGTATTTGCATTGTACTGAATCAATTTCGTTCATTCTTTGTAAGGTTGCTATGGAAAACGAGATACGTTTTCGAGAAAGCTTTCGCGGACAACAAATTTGCACTTGAAACTTCCTGGCAGATTAAAATTGTGGTCCAGAAACGGGATTCGAACCTCGGACCTTTGCCTTTCGCTGGCAAGCGCTCTGCCATCGAAGCTATCCTGGCACGCTTCACGGTGCGTCCACAAAAATTTACTTGTGCCAGTACCTCGCCTCCTACTTTCCAAACTTCACTGAAGTTCTCCTGTGAACATTTCAGTACTAGCAGTCCTCATTCTGGAAGCAGTCCTTAGGCTGTGGCTAAGCCATGTCTCCACCACATCCTTTCTTCCAGGAGTACTAGTCCTGCAAGGTTCGCAGCAGAATTGCTTTGAAGTTTCTGAAGTAGGAGGTGAGGAGTAGGCAGAAGTGAAGTTGTGAGGATGGACTGTGAAGCGTGTCGGGATATTTCAGACGGTAGAGCGCTTGCCCGCGAAAGTCATAGGTCGCAGGTTCGAATCCCGAGTACAGAACCAATTCTGGCAGGAAGCTACATATCAGCGTACACTCCAATGCAGAGTGAAAATTTGATTCTGAAAATTACACTGGACTGTGTATCAAGAAGAATTTCTACTACCATGAAAATCCTTTGTTATTTGATGTTTGGAAAAATGTCGTTGAAATTTTTAATTTGTTCCAATAACTGGAAAATCGAAACGTGTAGCTTCAAATAAAACTGTTTATAATGGGTGGGAGTACCATTTCTCAGTGTCTAGGAAAAGAAACAGATAAACCGTTTACCGAAGACATCTGAGTGCGCCAGCATGAACGCAACTCTTGAAATACATTAAAAAAATTAAATCCTTTAACTTTATTCATGTATGTGTAAAAGATACATCGCAGCTCATTTATCTTCCAATCAATCACGAAATAATAAACATCCTTTATTTATTTGTATCGTAAATTACTGACAAAAAAGAGCAAGAAGCAATCAAATGGAAGTATAACACAAAAAGCCAAATTACGTTATGTTAATTACAGGGATTTTGCATTTTTTAACTCACAATTACATGCTGCGCTAAGCAAAAGTTAATTATTCTAATGATAAGATTCTTTGCCTCCTTCCCTCGCATTCTCTCTCTCTCTCTCTCTCTCTCTCTCTCTCTCTTTCTCTCTCTCTCTTGCTCCTCCCTCTCTCTACCCTTCCTTCTCTCTTTCTCCCCTCTCTCCCCTATCTTCTCTCTCTCATTTTTCGTCGGGCCGTCTGGGGGGTGCGTGCGTCTGTGCCCCCTCCCCCTGAATCCGCCCTTGTGTGAAGACTACGTAGACAGAATGTCGGAAATGATTGCTTTCTTCAAGGGCAATTATATCTCGCGTGATTCGTAGTCAGTAAATCATCAAATATATTTATTTATGCAGATAAATGACTAGTAAAAATGTTGTGAATCCTCTGGATTTACAATATACAATGATTTTCTGAGAAAACGTATTTCATTTGTATTTTTCATTCTGTATAGCCACAGGACAGTGAAGTAGGGCAGATATTAAGGGGAGCCAGAACGATGAAAATGGTAAACATAACGTATTTAGGGTTCTTTCATTATTAAATTATTTGGAGTTTTTGAATTAAAACAAATCAAGTTTCACTCTCGTAAGTGAATTTGAAGTGTGTTTTTTATCGTTTTAAAGTTGAAGCGCCGCGCTGTGTAAATTGCTGTGGCGAGTTGGTTTTATCTCTGACGGCACCGCTCGCTGTCTTTACGCAGCATTTCTTGACGAAATTCGGCAGTGTTTTACTTTCCAACGTTGTAGGCATGGAGGTGATTGCAGGCCTTGATCTCTGTGACAAGTGCACGTTCACATCCATAAACTTAAATGGCAAGCTGTGTTTTTTTGTCAAGGTTTGCTATATGTTTGTTGTTTAGCTCAGCAATTTTGAGTATTTGAAGGATTTTTATCGTATCTGTTTTACGTATTTAGTTTGTGGATGTAAATATGCCCCGTACCAGCAAACGACAAGAAGAAATCATACGTGGTTTCGAAGAGAGATAGTGTTCCGTCTGCTTCACTCCAGTTGTGTGTGAGGAAACTTCTTTCGGCAAGAACGTTTTTGGCAGTAAAGAAAATTTTGAAGACTATGAAGGTGACAGTAATTGAATGAAAGAAATAACTTTTCCTTCCTGTCTAATATTTTAAAACATGTATTATTTCAGCTTCGCAAATAAAGCGGACTCGAATTGAAAATAATTTTCACATTGGTTTGTCATGCAAAATGTTACTGAAGTGGGACAAATGTGGTGGAAAAGTTTCGTGTTACAATAGTATTCCTCGTTGTGACAATAGTGGAAGGAAGGTGTATGATAAAATGATGATGATATAAATGTTAAGCTGGTGTATTGCTTGCGTTGCATAGGAAAGGGCAGTGCTGGAGGAACAATGTTATGTAGAATTATGAACTTGACCAACTAAGTTTGTATTTTATAATGAATTGGTGGGATCTTCTGCTGAAAATGTTGCACAAGCTACAATGAAGACAGCAGTTGAAGAGTGTGCAAACAGGTAATAAATCTCTAAATGGAGTCGTGATAGCTACCAGTGGAGACAGTTGCAAAGTTACTGATGTTGCTATTCTCCTCAAACATTGTCGATGTAAAGGTAATACCAAGGAGGAACGTAATGAAGGTTGCGAAGCAAATTTTCAAGGCACAATTTTAGCCATGGAAGTAGAGTGAGTGAAAATAGTTTTCTCCAGTTCAGAGGAGTTGTGAGATGTACGATATACTATCTAGGGGATGGCGATTCTAAGGAATGTGAAACTGTAGAGGAACTAAAACTTTAAGGTAAAAGAAAGGTAAAACTTTATGGCAATGAAATTCACATTAATAAGCAGGAATGCACTAGACATGTGCAAAGCGCATGAGGGCTCGCTCGTGTAAACTGAAGCAGAAATTAGAATCCCAAAAGTTAGTGATGGTAACATTCTTGGAGAAAGAGGGAGGTTGACAGATGAAACAATTGACAGATTGTAGAAGTATTATAGTTGTGCCAATGAGCTTTTACAGGGAGCGCTGAGCATATTAGCAAAGCAGTATTGACATTATTTTTCATAGTGAATCAACAAATTTGCATCCACAACATGCACTATGCCCCACAGGTGATGATTCATGGTGCAAGAACCGATCAGGAAAGGAATATGACCATAAAACAGTTAGTCAAATGCTGCAATTGATGCAAATAAGCCCATATTCAGAGATTAGTCACAGCCAGATTTATTGGGAAAGTGCGTACACGGAAAAACACAAAATCCCAGTCAAAGTGTGAACAATTTAATTTGGATTAGGATTCCAAAAATAGTGCTTGTAAAGATAAAAACATTGTACTGCGGAGTGTATGATGCAGTTTGATCATACAATGCTGGAAACCTTATAAAATGTGATTTCCTGAAAGGTTTAAGGAAGGAAGTTTAGGGTTTAACGTCCCATCGACAGCTTGGTCATTAGAGACGAACTGAAAGGTTTAGCTTTCCAGCCAGGGCAGAACACAATTTCGACAATGTGCTTAATTGATGAAGAAAGACTAACAAGGAAAGTACATGGGCTCGAACAGACATATCTGTATGAACGTTTGGTTACAGGATCTCTACGTACATCTCAATGTGCTGGTGGGTGTCGTTTTTCTGCAAAGCTCTGCAACCATGCTCTAGATAGCACTGTAGATGTAATTGTCGACGCCATACGTAATGCAGATATCTTAACTATAACGTATGTAATAATCATCGTACATGTTCACTAGCGAATTGTCACCAAAAGCCGTGATGATAATTGCAAATTTAACCTTCTTCCCGAAAGACTGTTGTATTCACTGCCACTGCTTCCATCGCCTCTTCCCGCACTTACCGTATCACTACCGCTTGCAATAAGTTGTTCGTCATTATCATACCTAGTATCATTATTATGAATGTGTAACAACAGTATCTAACTTATGCTCATATTTCTGTACCATAACAGAAACGAGAAAGCATGCAAATGATTCATCTTCTACACTAATACCATCGTCACGAAGAAGGGTTCTTCGTAACTTCATCTCAACTAATCGCAATACATTAGCAGGATTGATTAGCAATCGCCGCCCCATCTGACGCTTCACCACACAAGTAACATCACAAAACGCAACTTTGGAGGCACACTGCAAACTGCACCGCACACGCAGAGGACTCTAACGGACGACTGCAGAGTTTTGCAGATGCGGGCGTATCACTAGTGCAATAAGGGATCTTTACATTATCTCTCATACGATTTTGATGTATATGTGTTTGTTCGAGCCCAAGTACTTTCCTTGTAAGATCAAATGTTTGTAATTATATCGGACCAAACTGCGTGCTCATCAGTCCGTAGCTTACAAACTACTTAAACCTAGGTAAACTAACCTAAGGACAACACACACACCCATGCCCCAGGAAGGAATCGAACCTCCACGGCGAGCAACCACGCGCTCCGCAGCGAGGCGCTTGAGACCGCTCGGCTACTGCACCGCGGCTCCTTGTAAGAGGTGGAGCAAGAAGACACAAAAGTCTACAACTTGCAGCAGCAGGAAAGAAGAGACCTGTGAGAAGAAAACTATCACTAGAAAAAGATACCGACGACCCATCATATGAAGCGGGAATATGTTAAAAACTTTTGGAAGCTATTTCCCACAAGTTTCAAATTTTCATATTTAAGAAACATTTTGTCAAAAATAGTGGATGAATGAAACGTATACACAATATTGTTTATTTCATTTCCTTCACTATTATAACAAACTGTAAAAATCAGTGTATAATTAAGGAGTTATAAAAGAAAAGATGCATAATTTTAGAGAAAAAAGTCAACGAAAACCAATAAAAATTTCTTAACATGGCATTATATCTCTTTGAATGTACTGACCAAATTTCAGAGGAATGGTTTGGGAAAAAATGTTCCTTGTATTTGTTGAAATTAACTTGGAGGAGATATAACGTTCCGGCTACCCTTAATTTCATTAACGCTTTTCTCGTTAAATCTATCAGCGCAAGAATTTCTTTATTTTCTTTCCCTATCATTTCAAATCAGACTGAGCCACAGTCGGGTCTACCGAGTATTAATAATAATGTCGCTTCACAAGCATATGTATCCACATACTGTTCTATTCAAATCAATCTGTTTCAGAAAGATGATACTCTATTCTTTGCATTTGAAATATGTTAGGGCTTGACAGGTATGTCTTTATAATTTGTCATTGTTTGTACTATTGGAAAATTTATTTGATCTCTATTAATGCTTGGGCCGCGCGGGAACGGCTGATGTTTTAGGCGCCTTCTCAGGGACTGTGCCATCACTCTCACCCGAGTCTTCTCTCGGACATGGTTGGGTGTTTTCCTTAGGATAGTTCAAGTTCATACAGGTAGTTTGTAAGTTTAGAGACTGCTGACCACAGTAGTTTGCCCCCATAGGTTTACAAACATTTGAACGTTTGAGTAATACTTGTTGCCTGAATCAAGGCGTTTGTATTAACCCACTTTTACATTATCGATGGTTTTATTGCTGTCAGTCATTTATTTATTGCTTTGTAATTTAATTATTGCGATATTGCTGATGACTTATCATTTATGTTGTGATGTGACAGCTTTTTGATAACCAGAATTGTAATATATCTGGTTATCAAAAAGCTGTCACATCACAACGTAAATGATAAGTCATCAGAAATATTGCAATAATTAAAATTCAGAACTACGTAAATGATAGTCATTAGAAATATTGCAATAATTAAATTACAAAGCAATAAATAAATGACTGACAGCAATAAATTCATCGATGTATATGGATGTCAGGACAAGCAGACATCACCCGACGATGGCGCTAAAAGCGGAAATAGGCCTATAGTGTAATAAAAATAATTATATTTAAAGCTGCATGTAGGATTTGTTGCATACGTTTAAGTAGTTTGTAAGCTACGGACTAATAACCCAGCAGTTGATTCCGACAGATTTACAAACATTTTGACTTTTTTTTTGACATTACTACAGAATACGACAGGTTTCTGTTTCCTTCGGGCTCATTGCAGACGTGGGATCGTTATTTATTCATTGCTCCTCAATGAGCTCTTTGCTGCTGTTTTATTTTTTCATTAGAGACGGCGGCTGGTCATCTGACAGAAGGCGCTGAGCTACCGCTCCGGGAACATTTAAACGCGCTTGGCGGTACAGGCAGACGTGTGGCGGAAACTAACGTTAGAGGCAGCCAGCCTGGCAGGGCACGTCACGTGGAGCCTTCCCCACGCCGCCAAGCCCGGCTGTCCGGCGCACGCTTTGAATCGACCTGCATATGGCGGGACGTGCTCCTCATCCAGATTTCAGACCTCGGCGCTGTGCAGCCGCAGGTGGCTACAGCTGGCGCTCCAGCCGCACACTTTACGAAAACGAAGCCGCTTAAAATAGACCACTTTGTTAGTTGTTGTCGAAAAACGGCGTAGAAAGCGATCGAGATTCTAGACACATCGGTAGTTTGAAAAGCGTATTGCCGGCAGAGCAATACAACATTTTCTTGACAACGATCTGAAATACGAGCCAATACAGGTTGTTCAGCTTGTCAGTTTAATTTCTATATTATTTTCGGTTTTAGATTGAATAAAGCTAAAATATAGTGTCTGCTGGCAATTTCGCCATGTATAATACACGTACGCTCAGTTTTATATTTGTTGAAGCTATTTCATTTCGTAATTTCATTTAAATGGGTCAAAATATACTTTCCGAAGCTAATATAAAACTGGAAAAGTCATTTACCGGCAAGTTTCAAGTATAAGGCCGTTCATAAAGTTAAGAGATATCTAACATTAACACTCTTAGTACAGCTATGCACGCAAAACTACTTACTACAGTGCCATCCCGTTTCCTCAGTTTCCTTTACCGAATGCCGGCCATTTTTCAGTAGTTTGTCCCTTTTGTACACATTCAGGAATGGTCATAAACTGCTATGGAAGGCAAAAATAAAGCTTATTATTTCCTCTGCAAATACATATCACTAATGATGCTCTGCCTTGTAAGCTGCCGCGCTAGAGTAGCCGAGCGGTCTAAAGCGTTTCGCTGCGGAGCGCGCGGTTGCTCGCCTTGGAGGTTCGAGTTCTTCCTGGGGCATGGGTGTCTGTGTTTGTCCTTAGGTTAGTTTACCTAGGTTTAAGTAGTTTGGCAGCTACGGACTGATGACCACGCAGTTTGGTCCGATAGATTTACAGACATTTGAACATTTGAACCATGTAAGCTTTCATTACGACAATCAAGAAGGTGTTGGGTCGGAAACGCATTCATTTTGTATGTTATAGATTATTTACTGGCATTTGTTTACAGAGATCAGGAACGTTAAATTTCAGCAAATGATTTTCCTTTTTATTTAAAATAGTTCATTTTGAATTATATAAATGCGATCATAGTTGCACACGAAACCCGACTTTAAAAAGCCAAACGTTTTGTGGACTAAATGTGTACTTCAAGTGTTTGCCTGCCTCCTGAGAACTGTCGGGCTATTGAGATTACATGCAGCAGCTAGGAGTTGAAGAAGAGGGTCTCCCGTAAGGAAGCGTGCGCGCCAGTTCTCGCTATGATAAGTGGCAGTTGTATTACGGCCGAGGCATTCCTCGCACCGACGGCAGCAACGGAATATATACAACGAATGCATTAATAGCAAGAGCGTTTAACCAGCGGGAAAGATTTCAGACGCTTTAATAACTTCAGTAAATAGTTTATTTGTAATAAATAACATAAACTTGAATGCACTCACATGGGAACCAGCAACGTTCGTATTTATAGTACAGGACGCCATCAACTATGCAATATTTGTGCCCTCGCTACAACTGTCGCCCAGGGCGTTCGCACGGCCCCACAATCTCCTCTCTCCTACCCTGGGTAATTGTCGTCCTTGGCTTGCGTAATAGTTGCAAGGAATATATTGTTTACAATAAATAAAGTTTAATATTACTTATGTTACGACTTAATGACCACTAAGAATCTTTCAAAAACATAAAGGAGAAGTAATTAGCGGTGTAAGGCGGCCTAAAGATTACGAGTCTATGGACTTTTGCGGTGGCGCAGTGGTAAGACACTGGACTCGCATTCGAGAGGAATGTGCTTCAAATTCACCTCCGGCTATCCAGATTTAGGTTCTCCGTGTTTTCCGTTAATCACTCCAGGCAAATGCTGGGATGGTTCCTTTCAAAGGGAACGGTCAATTTCCTCCCACATCCTCTCCGAAAAATCCGAGCGTAAGCTCCGTCTCCAATGGCCACGCTGTCGACGGGACGTAAAACCGTAAGCCTCCTTCCTTTCGCTATGTACTTAGCAACGTGCTAAAGGTGATAATCATCTCTCCCCATATGCATACAATCTGCAAAAGCTGCAGCTACAAATGTTTCCTGATACATAATCATATCGAATAGTATCACAACAACTAATTTTATAGATCATAATTGTGTCATAGCACTGAAAAGATGTCCCTTTATAGCACACGAATTGCGACTGTAAAAGCATTATACACCAGACGGCTTTCACTATCAATATGTAGTTCCCTGTAATTTTACTGTAATAAATGTAAGTACATCTAACGGCTTGTTTTCGAAAATTATTCTATCTCATGATGTTTTGAAACAGTTAATATTGATTAGACGGACGTTATAATGAAAGAAGAGACGAAATGCTTTCTACTCCCAGCAATATGGCAGCTTCAAAGTTTCCCTTATGGCGTAAAATATAAAGTCGAATTTCACTGGCCATATTCCACTCCCCGAGGCAAATATATAACATGCCATATTCTTCTTCATTTTACGCTTTGAAGTGTAGTAGAACGTGGAATTTCATACTGTGGCATCTCCAGTTCCTCGTCTTCCTCCTCCACAGGCGTTTTCACGACCCGCGAGAGCACAACTTCAGCGCGCTCGCTCGCTCTGCTCTGCGAGTCTGTACAAGATGCAACAGATTCTCAGGCTTTTATACCAAAGAATTGAGAAGTAACTACTACATCAATAATACATGTAACATTGAAAGTTGAAACACGTCCATCGGGTATGTTGCAATACTCTTTTTCGCGACTGTTTTACTTATTGCACTTCGGACAAACCCCAAACGCCGCTGCAACATGCACAACGTATTTATGTGTTTCTTCTGTATGTAAATATTTTTTTCCGTTTTTATTATGAAGTATGTTTACCTTTTTACAATTTTAAATGCCTGTTTTTATGTGTTTGACCTCCCCATGACTGATAGTGTGTATCCTAGTGTATTTTGCTCATCCCTGATTGTTTGGAATGAATGGAATGGATGTGCAATCGTTTTCTACAAGCTTCAAGGCTTCGTCTGCTACATATAAATACATCGACTGCTGTCTCCAGCAAACATGGAGTAAAGGCTTGTCCGTAGAGTGCAGGTTCTGCCAACTTAAGTCATGAGGCGGGACCATTAGCAAAGATAACTCCAGCGAGGTTCTCTTTCACGCTAGCTAGGTTTTCATGCCTGTGAAAGCGCCTAATACCCCTGGTCTTCCCTCTCCCCTCTGCCGGCGTGCTCTGGTCCGAGCGAGGGGCAGTAAACACTCTTCCGTGGGCGCTGAGGCGAGTAAGATTGCTCCGGGAAATCTCTATGTTGGTGATGTGGTCAAGTCTTTGATCAGGATAGCTTTATGTATTCATAATGTTCATTCGCGTTTCTAGTTGTGCTTGCGTTATCATTGCTATGTGTAACGGTGCTTTTTCATTAAATTTACGACGCTTTCCTAGTATTAGCCTGCCGCGGTGGCCGAGGGGACTGAGGCGCTCCAGTCACGGTCTGAGCGGCCACTACGGTCGGGGGTTCGAATCCTCCCTCGGGCATGGATATTTGTGCCGTCCTAGTTCGTAAGTAGTTCATAAGTAGTTTGTAAGTTTAGGGACTGATGACCCCGTAGTTAAGTCCCACAAGCTTAACAAACAGTTGAACATTGTTTTCCCTAGTATTCAATGATTTTTGCTGAACTGTAGCTTCGCGCTCTGAAGGGCGTTCGTTTATCGGTTTCTTGTCTTGTTAATGTTGCAGAATCACTCCCTCTTTTAAACATGTTCGTTTCCTTGAACGCTTGTGTAAGCAGTAAATTTCATGTACTTCGCGATTTTCTCAAATTTCAGGTCCGTTCCCCTTTGTCACTTTGTGAATCCGTGGTCGCTGATAGAAAAAATCCTTTAGCTGGTTGAATCATTCCTTGCTCTTCAAGATACCGGTCTTTGTGCCTTATATAGATCCGCGGTTTTCTTAGCATGTGTATCACGATAATTTTGGGTCCTTATAAACCCCATGTCCTTGTCTCTGTGCTTCACGTGTTCGCCTAATAGCCCGCAGTATCTTTCATCCGCGTCTTCAAGTAGATCTTTCTCCTGACTAATATTTTCAAGTTATTTCTGCAATTCTTTTCCTGAGTGTTCCTAATTTCTTGTATGCCAGCATTCAATTGTTGCGTGCTCGTACTAAGTTGTTGTAAGAACTGAATCAGTACATTGTCTATTCCTAACAACTCACACAGATTGTTGCTGACAGTTTCACTCGCCTGTCTGCTATCTCCGAAACATTAATGTTTATTTTCAACCACATTTTCTTCCGTACTATCTTCAACTACCTCTGTCATAATATTAGTATCTCTATCAAAACTGTCATGATTGTTCACGTCCATATCGTTACGTGTATTGACAATCCCTACTTGATATGCTAGTGTTATTGAAGAACATCTTAACACACGCACTTTATGCTCATTATAACAAAATAATTGCTCATAGTCTATTCTGTATCCAACATTGTCTGAAAGTCGAGGCGCCGCTGAAAATTAAACACTCACCATGTGGTGCTACTGGCGGTCGGCTTCTGTATCCGAACATTATTGCAGGAATCGACGTCCTTGTCATAGTTCTCCCTTTATAACGTCCCCGTTGCCTGATGGGTGTCGGTGCCGTTATAACTGTTGATTATTCGTCAGCCTCCATATCATTACCCACAAGAATGGTTCAATACTTCGAACTTTCTGGGATGCGGATAATGAATGGTTTAACTGATAATTACCGATGCATTGAAACGAACTTGGAGATTTATTCCGAACGACAAATGTTACTCATATTCATATAAAATACTGCGTGCCACTAACAAGGAAAGTACTTAGGCTCGAACAAACAGAAATTCACCAAAATCGTATGTTAGATAATGTAAAGGTCTCTTATTGCACTACTGATACGCCCGCATCTGCAAAACTCTGCAGTCGCCCATTAGAGGCCTCTGCGTGTGCCATGCCGCATTGCACTTTGACCTGCCGGTACGCCAGTAGTGACGGTGCAGTGTGCCTCTCAAGTTGCGTTTTGTGACGTTATTTGTATGGTGAAATGTCGGATGGGTCGGCGATCAATCCTGCTAATATAGTGTGACTGGTTGAGGTGAAGTTACGAAGAAACCTTCTTCGTGTAGATGGTATTGGTGTAGAAGATGAATCATTCGCATGTTACCTATTATCTATTATAGTGTTTCTAATCTATGCTCATATTTCTGCCCTATAATAGATACCAGAAAACATGTGAATGATTCTTCTTCTACACCAAGACCGTATTCACGAAGAAGGGCTCTTCGGAATCCCATCTCAACCAATTGCTATACATTAGCAGGATTGATTACCAATCGCCCACCAATCTGACGCTTCACTACACAACTAACGTCACAAAGCGCAACTTCAGAGGCACACTGCACCGTCACTACTGGCGTACCGGCAGGTCAAAGTGCAATGCGGCATGGCACACGCAGAGGCCTCTAATGTGCGACTGCAGAGTTTTGCAGATGCGGGAATATCACTAGTGCAATAAGGGATCTTTACATTATCTATCATACGATTTTGGTGTATTTCTGTTTGTTCCTGCCTAAGTACTTTCCTTGTAAAACAATAACTGCCTCCATCACACTGAAACATTTTCTGTCCGTTATCGGGACCGGAATGTATTTACACGACGGTTGCAGGCATCACTTCAGCCGCTGAAAAAAACTTGACTCAATCAGCTACCGCCCAACGACTGTCTCGGCGCCCAGACACAAAAAAAAAAAAAAAAAAAATACAATGCAGCACTAGCATTATCGTCCAGCAGCGATCGCGGCACGCCAGATATAGATACTGTTCCGCTTTACTCCTCTAAAGACGTTACAAATTGAAATACTAAATATCTTGTATTCTTACAAAATGGATGCCAGTATCATTGCCTGCTTTCTCGCTTGCCGAGCTATATCACGTACTAGTATGGGTGCTTCAGCATGAATCGACAACTTATACTTCAGTACCTCTTGAGCTACTCATCTATAAAATGTAATCATTTTACCTACTCTATATGCACTCTTTCAATAATAAATGTTTGTTTGTTTGTGAAGTTTATGGGACTTAACTGCGGGGTCATCAGTCCCTAAACTTACGAACTACTTATGAACTACCTTATACTAAAGACAGCACAATCATCCATGCCCGTGGGGAGGGGGGGGGGGCGGATTAGAACCCCCGACGAGGAACGGCCTCGCGCATCGCAGAATAGCGCCTGAATCTTGAGTGAATTGGAAAACTCTAATAGGATGTACTAATTTTTATTTTCGACAGTGTAATTTATTTACGTTAGTTGCAAATAGTCATCATCATAATTTTTACTTATTCTTTACTTACTTTTATTTTTATTACGACACGCATGTATGTGTAAGTTTTCCACGTATGTGATATCTTACTTCGTTTTCACGTCACAAGGCGCGTGTCCCTTTAAACCTTAATTGCAAAAGTACCTCCACAGTCTCTCTGGTACTTTTCCTCGTTTTCCTAGATTTCTCGACGTAGTATCTCTTCAATAAGTGACCAAAACCAATTGTATTACCAACGGACTACGAAGCAAGCTAAGAAGTTATTCTCCTCCTCCTGTACATAAATCATTTTTGAAACATTATTCAAATGAATTTTACATATGTTTACTCGGAAACTGCCTTCGTTAACATGTTCTTAGTATATATATAAGAACATGTGCACGTGAAGATGTTTTACTTGTTTCGAATAAATCCTTTGTAATTGGCGAACCTTTCTTCTATTTATAAATGTTATGAAACGCTATGCTAGCAGAATTACAGACAAGCACCATCCCCTATGCTGCTCACTAACTTCCAAATCGAGGATTAAGTAATAGGCATTGCTGGGGTAGAGAAGCAGCTGAGAAAGTTGAAAACAAACAAGTCCACACGTCCAGATGAGGTACCTATCCGGTTTTACAAAGAGTACTCTGCGGCATTGGCCCCTTACTTAGCTTTCATTTACCGCGAATATTTGATCCAGAAATAAGTACCAAGCAGGAAATTCCCCTTTATAAGATAGGAAAAAGAACGGACCAACGAAATTACAGACCTTTTTCATTAACACCACTTTGCTGTAGAATTCTTGAACATTCAGTTCTAATAGAGTATAGCTTCTATCAATGCACCATAACGGCTTTAGGAAGCATCGATCGTACGAAATCCAGCTTGCACTTTTCTCTCATGACATCTTGCGTGGAATGGAAGAAGGGCAACAGGCAGACTACATATTTCTCAATTTCTGAAAGGCGTTTGACGCATTACCGCACTACAGACTGCTATCTAAGGTACGAGTGGCTCGATAATTACGTACGTAATAGAACCCAGTACGTTGTTCTCGATGGTGAGTGTTCATCAGAGACTAGGGTATCGTCATGGGTGCCCCAGGGAAGTGTGATAGGACCGCTAGTAAGTTCTATCTATATAAATGATTGACGGACAGAGTGAGTTGCAGTCTGCGGCTGTTTGTGTTGTGGTGTAGAAGAGGATGTCGTCAATGAATGTCTTTAGTTAGATGTAGGATGACTTAAACCAATTTTCTAGGTGGTGTGAGGAATGTATGGTGATGCACATAAGTAGGAGAAACAATCTAATACAGCATTAGTAGTGTGCTGATTGATAGAATTGCGTCCATTAAATACCTAGGTGTAACGCTGCACAGCAATATGAAACCGAGCGAAGATGTAAGGACAGTAGTAGAGAAGGCCAGTGGTCGACTTCGCTTTATTGGGAGAATTCTGGTAGGTGTGATTCGTCTGAAAAGGAATCCGCGTATAAAACGCTTGTACGACCCCTTTTTGAGTATTGGTTAAATGTTTGGGATCCCCAGCAGACCAGGCGTTTGTAACTGGTAGATTCGATCAATGCGCCAGTGTTACTGAAACGCTTCGGGAACTCAACTGGGAGTCGCTGGAGGGAAGGCGACGTTCTTTTCGAGAAGCAGTGTTGAAGAATTTTAGAGGGCTGGAATTTGAGGAGGACTTCAGGCGGAATCTACTGCCGCTAGCGTGCTGTTCCGTGCGTAAGAATGCACTCATTCAAAAATGAAGCAAAACTGTCCACTAGAGGTAACACTTGCAGTTCGCACGCTTACTAAATGTCTGGAATTTCAAATAAGAGGTTGTGTCATGGGGAAGAGTACATATTTCAGAAGGTGGTAGTATGTAGCATGTGTCCAATTTTTATTGTGTACAGAGATAAAGCTGTTAATATGTAACTCAAAGGAACATATATCAAAGGCAAATGAGAACATTTTCACTAATTCTTACGTCTGTTCTCGGTAGAACATCATCATGTAGAATTAAAATACGACTCTGTGTATGTTCTAGATGTTTATTTTTATGTAGTTAACAAGTTTTCGGCATAGAAGGCCATCTTAATACTTTAAAGTTGTTCTAAAGAATAGACACCACTCGTGTTTCACAGCAATTATTCAACTGCAGTTTTTAATAAGAGAATGTAAGAGGAAAGAACTGAATGTTTCTAGCTGGACTGGAGCACTGAAATGATTTTATAGGGATAAAAACAACTGTGTTGCGCTGGCCTCGGAACCCGGGCCTTCTGTTCGGGGTCAGCGGTCGCTTTGACCATTTTGCTACCCGAGTCCGCCTTTCACCATTCCCAAATTGCCACAGGTCGCACACCATGGCCACTTCCTCTTACATTCACCATTCAGCCAAATATTTCAACTGATCGCCTTGGAATCACTTCATTGCCCTAGAACAGTCAGAATCAGCCGTTTCTTCTTATTCCCTCTTTATTCTCTCATTGAAAATAGCGGTCTTGGTTTTAATAATGAATAATTTGGCATGATGTCCATGTTATTTACATTAATTAATGTGAAACAGAAACAGTAAATATTATAGTTAAGAGCTGCACAACTGAATTTCTAACGTTTATTTCATTTGTAAATCAGCAGTCTGTCTGATTAATCGTGGCAACAAAGAGCGCGCTCGCAGCAGAGAGTGTAAGTGTTTAGCGGGGAGGGCAGAGGTGTCGACCGCCTGCTCGGCCTTAATTAATTAATTCTGTGTAGCTGGACTGGACTGGCCTTGTGGGCGTGTTGCTGCAAATATACAGAGCCAAGTAACCACCCGATCTCAGCACACGCATTAATTACCTCCGGCGGCGTGTGTTTTCTCGTATAATAATAATGCTTCATACACACAGAGGCTCCATATTTCAGTTAATTATAGATTGTTGTGGTCACTCCTGACACATACTGTTGATATGTAATAAACGTGTTTAGAGAAGAGGTACGGTACGCTGTGAGTGTATTATGATGAAACTACCTGTCAGACTTTTCCCTTCAAATGAATGACTTGAGTCTATCTGTTTTTTTCCTGTATTGAGTTGAAATGTTCAACTATTTAATAATGTTATGAATTCAACATTATAGGTGATAGTTAAACACTGCATTATTGGAGCGCTTGGTTACTTGATGAGAAACCTACAAGATACGAAGGCGAAGCGTAGGAATATATAAAAAAACGGTGGTTGGATAACACGCAGGAAATAATGAAAACCTCATAATATAGGCATTTATGCATCGTTGTCGCCAGCCGTTTACTACGAATAGTATTGGATTTGCTGCAGCCAGATAACTTCCTATCTGAATTAACAAACGAAATATATTAGAAGTAATTCATTGGAGACTCATTATGACAGCTTAATTTGAAATTACATAAACTTCTGAAAATCAAGTTCGGTGAACAGTCTTGTAATATTAGCGTAGATGAAATATGAACTACATTAACTTACTGTCTTTCGAAACAGTCGCCTCCCATAGCTATGCACCGCTGCGCTCTATGATGCATGTCCTGGGAACTTTGTACCAACTCTTTCTTTGGCATGGTATTCAAAAGCCTCGTCTCGTTTCGTTGTATGTCAGGAATATCATCAAATCCGTTTCCTTTCAAATCGAGTTTGAGTAGATGGATAGGAGGATTTTCAAATTGCACGGCAACGCTCGCCCACACGCCGCCAATATCGTCAAACACTTGCTGCCGTAGAAGGGGGTTCTCCAACTTGAACATCCACTATATTTTCAGGATCTCAATCGTCCTGAATTCTTCCTATTCCTTCGATACCTTCAATTCAGACTCATACAATTCAAAAGGAAGTCTTCGTGCAATGTTTCCAGGACACGTATGCCAGAGCTCAGCGGTACTTAGTAATGGGAGGTGACTATTTCGAAGGACTACACGGTAACCGTAGTTCATAGTTGTACGTTGATGTTACAGGACTATTCACAGAACTTTACTGTCAGAGGTTATATAATGAGCTAGAAGTTTCCTCTAGCGAAATGTATCACCTGCCGGGATTTTATATCGCATTCCACTGTCGATATAAGTAAGAAGGCATCAAGCTGCATTCGTATCAGATTACGCCCTTGAGCGTAACGGTATTGAAGGTAAGTACTCCCTAGTACTCACGCACTAAAGTAGTGATTTCTAGGCTAGAGGAACCCCATGCAGAATTATGCGGTACAGGTCACATGGACTTTGATCAATGGGATAAGCCCAGCCACTCTTCCACTCAAAACAGCTTTTATAACGATATTATTTTGCGTGGTTGGGTCACTCGAAATTTGTGAAGCATAAGGAGATATCCACCAGACTTTGTTGGTTTGCGGTGTCTTCACATTTGTAGAACAGAAAAAGGAAATGGCTATTAGTTGTAAAGGTTACCCTCCGCCACGCACCTTGTGGTGGATTTGGAAGTATGTAAGTTATAAATTATATATTATTTCAGTCAAAAGCCAAAGAAACTGGTGTAGACAAGCGTATGAAAACACAGAGATATATACACACTCAGAGAGCGGCGTTGCGCATACTGGCTGCCTCAAAGAAACGCTGACATCGCTTAGAATATTGTGCGGGTAGTCAAAGAGATCAGTTTTCAGGTAGGAACCCATATCCAGAAACTATCGGCTTGGGCGCTGGAGAGCATTTAAGTCTGAACTGTGATTCCATCCATTTTGGCGCCTGCTGACTGAAGGTATGCAACCCTTCGGTTGCGGATGGACGTCCTGATACTACACTCGTGGCCATTAAAATTGCTACATCACGAAGATGAGGTGCTACAGACGCGAAATTTAACCGACGGGAAGAAGATGCTGTGATATACAAATGATTAGCTTTTCAGAGCATTCACCCAAGGTTGGCGCCGGTGGCAACACCTACAACGTGCTGACATGAGGAAAGTTTCCAACCGATTTCTCATACACAAACAGCAGTTGACTGGCGTTGCCTGGTGAAACGTTGATGTGATGCCTCTGTAAGGCGGCGAAATGCGTACCATCACGTTTCCGACTTTGATACAGGTCGGATTGTAGCCTATCGCGATTGCGGTTTATCGTATCGCGACATTTCAGCACGTGTTGGTCGCGATCCAATAACTGTTAGCAGAATATGGAATCGGTGGGTTCAGGAGGGCAATACGAAACGCCGTGCTGGATCCCAACAGCCTCGTATCACTAGCAGTAGAGATGACGAGCATCTTATCCGTATGGCTGTAACGGATCGTTCAGCCACGTCTCGATCCCTGAGTCAACAGATGGGGACGTTTGCAAGACAACAACCATCTGTACGAATAGTTCGACGACGTTTGTAGCAGCATGGACTATCAGCTCGGAGATCATGGTTGCGGTTACCCTTGACGCTACATCACATGCAGGAGCACCTGCGGTGGTGTACGCAACGACGAACATGGGTGCACGAATGGCAAAACTTCATTGTTTTCGGATGAAACCAGGTTCTGTTTAGAGCATCGTGGTGGTCTCATCCGTGTTTGGCGACATAGCGGTGAACGCACATTGGAAGCGTGTATTCGTCATCGCTATACTGGTGTATCACCCGGCGTGGTCGGTCGCCTCTTGTTCGCATCGACGGCACTGAACAGTGGTCTTTACATTTCAGATGTGTTACGACCCGTGGGGGCATCTGTACCTGTACACGCCATCCAAGCTCTGTTTGACTCAATGCCCAGGCGTATCAAGGCAGGTATTACGGCCAGAGGTGTTTGTTCTGGGTACTGATTTGTCAGGATCTATGCACCCAAAATGCGTGAAAATTTAATCACATGTCAGTTCTAGTATAGTATGTTTGTCCAATGAATACCCGTTTATCATCTTCATTTCTTCTTGGTGTAGAAATTTTAATGGCCTGTAGTGTAATAACAGTTCTGCGACGTCTGAGATGGAGGTGCGTTCCTCATTACGTCAATAAACCCTACATGAGTAGCACATCACGCTGTCTACGTCACAAAACGGCTTCGAACGTCTACGTTGTTGCAGAGCGTACACCGACGGTACTGAGTCGCCCGAACATGAGCTAATACGTGCAGTTGTGTTTGAAGTATTTCATTCGGGCTATGGTATCGAGCAATAAGTTTCTCTGCAGAAGTTACAGGAGTGCCATACACCATACTGTTAATGCTACCCCAGAGAAAATAATCTAGAGGTGTCAAATCTGGTGACTGTACTGGCCACGGAACTTGCACACATACACACACGCACACACACATATTCTGAGACTGGCCACATGACGGCCCTGTGCAGCTCTACACCGCATAGGTGGCGCTTTTTTCTGACATGCCCTTTCATAAAATATCTCGTTTCCCCATTGATTTTACTCAGAGCCAATTGGTGACCTATGTAGTAATTTCTTTTGTGATTCGTTAATCATTTCATTTAATAGTACCTTAACATATAAAATATAACGTCATAATTTATGTATACATGTGGTGTCTGGTCTTTCGGACATGTCGGCTATGGTGAGATTGTAAGTTAGTATCAATTAATATTAACGGAATTTATGACATTAACTGCGAGTGGCTAAAGTTAAAAATATGTGCCCTGCCGCGATTCTAACAAGGGCTCCTGTTAGCTAGGCAGTTCGGCTGACCCCTACATCACTAGGAAAACAGCGATAATCACAACTGCGCGAACTACTCTAGCTCCCCTGCGGTAATATACAAATTCTGAACTTCTCTCTACCCACTATTAAACAAACGTGTGGTATTTTCAAACTGATTCCCGAAAGAATAAAAGCCTACCAGTGTCTCCGCGCTGAAGAGAGAATTATTGGCCGTCATCGGTTTTTCCACTTCACATTACGCTGTACTGTGTAACTCGGAGAAGTTTTGGAAACCACCGCTTAAAATCATGTTGGGAATACGGCAGCCGACTGTAAGTGATTCAACTGTGGCAGTGGACGCGTATAGCAGTCCTGAAACTAAACTTACGGCGGTCAACAATGTGCCGTACAACCTAGATCACAATCGCTTTCTTCGCGGTGATTGAAGCTAGTATTCATGAGCAAAATCCAGAGAGAAAACATTCAGTTCAGCGCTAAATGAAATCTGTGGTTTCTTGCTGCTATTGTCTACCTTAAAATATCCTCACACTGGCTAGTGGCTACGAGAAATGCTGTAATGAGAACCGATGAATTGTGCTGTTTGGCAGTCGGTTTAAATGTTCAAATGTTTGTTGTCCTAATGGACCAAAGTAATAAGGTTATCGATCCCTTGACTTGTAAACCACTTAAGGAAACTTACGATAATGCCAACACACACACACACACACACACACACACACACACACACACACACAAACACACACACAGGCACAGAACTCGAGCTCCGCCCCAGACATTCTCTCGCGTCGGCATCAGTTACAGGTTATAGACGAGACAGGCCGATTCTGAACACGATTGCGAAATTAAAGAAGCAAAGTACTCGATATAAAACAATTTATTTAAACCAATTAACTGAGTAAAAGTAACAGTAGTTTTTATAACATTTGGAATTAAAAATTACTGCCATCGACTCGTTCCATGACAATGGAGGCTTGCTCGTTCGTTCGATCCTGCGGAACGTTATAAACATGAATAAATAAGAGGAGACTGGAACTCACAAACTTGTGTATGAGTATCTAAAAGTCTAGCCATTAGGCTTCGCCTCATCTGTGCGACACCTGATCTTTATGTTTGAAAGTAGCTACTGACAACGAGTAATTGTAGCTAACGGGAGGTTCGATTTCACGTAATCCACAAAGATCTCATGTAGTATAATTACATTAGGTAGTGTGATTACATTAACTCTACACATGACTATATGGCTCAACGTGTGAGAAAGGATCCCAATGTAGTAGTGTTTGTTTAGTGCAGTGTATAGAACATATGTATTTCGATAACATTGTTATACGTCTATTATTTTTGATGCGGTTATCACGTAGGACGAAACGCAAATTAGAAGAGATCGACTACGAATCGGAATCAAAAAAATTCCATATATATACAATCGCAAATCGCAAATCGCAAATCGCGAAATTTTTCCAACCTCAATTGCTCCTCTAAAGAAGGACAAACGATATGTAACACGAAAATTTATGCCGGACCGGGACTCTAAAAAGGGTCTCCCGCTTTTCGCGAGCGCTCGCCTTAACCACTCGGCCACCCGTGCACGTTCACCGGCTAGATCCAAATTTACATGTTTTACACTTGCCTTCATCCCATACATGCTCGTACACGTTATAGTGTGAGTCCCGCAAGAGGGAGAGAGACAGTTGTACCACTGTACGCCTGTCATGGCAATGATGTCTATTATTAAACGTCTGTTCTAGAGGAGCATCAGACGTTGGAAAATTTCCCGATTTGAGAAGTTTATATATATATATATATATATATATATATATATATATATATATATTATTTTTGATGCGGTTATCACGTAGGACGAAACGCAAATTAGAAGAGATCGACTACGAATCGGAATCAAAAAAATTCCATATATATACTTCGCAAATCGCGAAATTTTTCCAACCTCAATTGCTCCTCTAAAGAAGGACAAACGATATGTAACACGAAAATTTATGCCGGACCGGGACTCTAAAAAGGGTCTCCCGCTTTTCGCGAGCGCTCGCCTTAACCACTCGGCCACCCGTGCACGTTCACCGGCTAGATCCAAATTTACATGTTTTACACTTGCCTTCATCCCATACATGCTCGTACACGTTATAGTGTGAGTCCCGCAAGAGGGAGAGAGACAGTTGTACCACTGTACGCCTGTCATGGCAATGATGTCTATTATTAAACGTCTGTTCTAGAGGAGCATCAGACGTTGGAAAATTTCCCGATTTGAGAAGTTTATATATATATATATATATATTATTTTTGATGCGGTTATCACGTAGGACGAAACGCAAATTAGAAGAGATCGACTACGAATCGGAATCAAAAAAATTCCATATATATACTTCGCAAATCGCGAAATTTTTCCAACCTCAATTGCTCCTCTAAAGAAGGACAAACGATATGTAACACGAAAATTTATGCCGGACCGGGACTCTAAAAAGGGTCTCCCGCTTTTCGCGAGCGCTCGCCTTAACCACTCGGCCACCCGTGCACGTTCACCGGCTAGATCCAAATTTACATGTTTTACACTTGCCTTCATCCCATACATGCTCGTACACGTTATAGTGTGAGTCCCGCAAGAGGGAGAGAGACAGTTGTACCACTGTACGCCTGTCATGGCAATGATGTCTATTATTAAACGTCTGTTCTAGAGGAGCATCAGACGTTGGAAAATTTCCCGATTTGAGAAGTTTATATATATATATATATATATTATTTTTGATGCGGTTATCACGTAGGACGAAACGCAAATTAGAAGAGATCGACTACGAATCGGAATCAAAAAAATTCCATATATATACTTCGCAAATCGCGAAATTTTTCCAACCTCAATTGCTCCTCTAAAGAAGGACAAACGATATGTAACACGAAAATTTATGCCGGACCGGGACTCTAAAAAGGGTCTCCCGCTTTTCGCGAGCGCTCGCCTTAACCACTCGGCCACCCGTGCACGTTCACCGGCTAGATCCAAATTTACATGTTTTACACTTGCCTTCATCCCATACATGCTCGTACACGTTATAGTGTGAGTCCCGCAAGAGGGAGAGAGACAGTTGTACCACTGTACGCCTGTCATGGCAATGATGTCTATTATTAAACGTCTGTTCTAGAGGAGCATCAGACGTTGGAAAATTTCCCGATTTGAGAAGTTTATATATATATATATATATTATTTTTGATGCGGTTATCACGTAGGACGAAACGCAAATTAGAAGAGATCGACTACGAATCGGAATCAAAAAAATTCCATATATATACTTCGCAAATCGCGAAATTTTTCCAACCTCAATTGCTCCTCTAAAGAAGGACAAACGATATGTAACACGAAAATTTATGCCGGACCGGGACTCTAAAAAGGGTCTCCCGCTTTTCGCGAGCGCTCGCCTTAACCACTCGGCCACCCGTGCACGTTCACCGGCTAGATCCAAATTTACATGTTTTACACTTGCCTTCATCCCATACATGCTCGTACACGTTATAGTGTGAGTCCCGCAAGAGGGAGAGAGACAGTTGTACCACTGTACGCCTGTCATGGCAATGATGTCTATTATTAAACGTCTGTTCTAGAGGAGCATCAGACGTTGGAAAATTTCCCGATTTGAGAAGTTTATATATATATATATATATATTATTTTTGATGCGGTTATCACGTAGGACGAAACGCAAATTAGAAGAGATCGACTACGAATCGGAATCAAAAAAATTCCATATATATACTTCGCAAATCGCGAAATTTTTCCAACCTCAATTGCTCCTCTAAAGAAGGACAAACGATATGTAACACGAAAATTTATGCCGGACCGGGACTCTAAAAAGGGTCTCCCGCTTTTCGCGAGCGCTCGCCTTAACCACTCGGCCACCCGTGCACGTTCACCGGCTAGATCCAAATTTACATGTTTTACACTTGCCTTCATCCCATACATGCTCGTACACGTTATAGTGTGAGTCCCGCAAGAGGGAGAGAGACAGTTGTACCACTGTACGCCTGTCATGGCAATGATGTCTATTATTAAACGTCTGTTCTAGAGGAGCATCAGACGTTGGAAAATTTCCCGATTTGAGAAGTTTATATATATATATATATATTATTTTTGATGCGGTTATCACGTAGGACGAAACGCAAATTAGAAGAGATCGACTACGAATCGGAATCAAAAAAATTCCATATATATACTTCGCAAATCGCGAAATTTTTCCAACCTCAATTGCTCCTCTAAAGAAGGACAAACGATATGTAACACGAAAATTTATGCCGGACCGGGACTCTAAAAAGGGTCTCCCGCTTTTCGCGAGCGCTCGCCTTAACCACTCGGCCACCCGTGCACGTTCACCGGCTAGATCCAAATTTACATGTTTTACACTTGCCTTCATCCCATACATGCTCGTACACGTTATAGTGTGAGTCCCGCAAGAGGGAGAGAGACAGTTGTACCACTGTACGCCTGTCATGGCAATGATGTCTATTATTAAACGTCTGTTCTAGAGGAGCATCAGACGTTGGAAAATTTCCCGATTTGAGAAGTTTATATATATATATATATATTATTTTTGATGCGGTTATCACGTAGGACGAAACGCAAATTAGAAGAGATCGACTACGAATCGGAATCAAAAAAATTCCATATATATACTTCGCAAATCGCGAAATTTTTCCAACCTCAATTGCTCCTCTAAAGAAGGACAAACGATATGTAACACGAAAATTTATGCCGGACCGGGACTCTAAAAAGGGTCTCCCGCTTTTCGCGAGCGCTCGCCTTAACCACTCGGCCACCCGTGCACGTTCACCGGCTAGATCCAAATTTACATGTTTTACACTTGCCTTCATCCCATACATGCTCGTACACGTTATAGTGTGAGTCCCGCAAGAGGGAGAGAGACAGTTGTACCACTGTACGCCTGTCATGGCAATGATGTCTATTATTAAACGTCTGTTCTAGAGGAGCATCAGACGTTGGAAAATTTCCCGATTTGAGAAGTTATATATATATATATATAGAAGTATTTACCACTGTTTCGGATCACCGCCAACGTCTGTTCGTTTGGAGTAGACAATAATCAAAACACATCAAGAAAGAAAGCCCTGTAAGAAATTCGAAGTGAAATGACCAGTTATGTTAGTTTGGCAACAGCGAACGTCCGGACTAGACATTGAACACTCTGATTGGAGAAAATCAGTACCAAGTGTCAGTTGGAAAGTTATTTTAGTCTGTCTGTAATTCCAGTTGCGGAGGAACAACTCTGACAGGTGGGTGCGAACGGCCGACGCCCATATCGGTGATACACGTGTGCACTGGCGGGGGGGGGGGGGAGAGGGAGGTTGGAGCAGGGGCGAGTTGCTGGCGCCAAGAAATGCGACGGCCACACAATGGAGCTCTGCAGGCTTTCAGCGCCCCTGCTGGCGCCAGTGTATTTCAGGCTGGAGCTGACACCAGCTCTAAGCTGCCACCCACTCATCGCAGTATTAGTGCACGGGAACGTGCTGGCACAAAAGCTGTCGCGAACTACGTACGTTGGCACAAAAGCTGACGCGAATTACGTAAGCCAAACAACGTTATTTTTTAATGACAGAACTTACAAATGATGAATGTTTGTCAGAATAAACGTTCTTCGTTTCCCTACGAAATGATATACACTATCAAAGTTTTTAACCAATTTGGTGCTATAGTCTTATGTTTAAATCTTGTGCTGATTCTTTTCCATCTTAACGTAGTTTCTACCTTCAGCGGTGCAATCTCGAGCTTCACCGTCAAAACTTCGGAGGCCAGATTGTTTCTGGGGTATTTTATTGAGAGGGTTGCGTCGTCTTGGGTGACTCGTTCCAAACTATTTCATTCTGTTTGTTACCATAACAATCTTTGCTTCTTTGAAAATACTCTTATTATTAATAGGTAAATAAGTCAATGATCACGTTAGTCATTCCTACAAATGATGACCGGTTCCGTGCTGTAAATGGGCTATCTTCAGATCATTGTGGCTTTGGCTTGAACCCACAAAGAAGACGCACAGTAATCTCATTTGATAACCTAACACAATCACTGACTGATTTTCTAATTAATAACTCTCCCAACGCTCTCAAAACACGTCATTTTGAATCTATAACCGAGCAACAGGAAACACAGAGTAACGAAAAAGCGTTCAGGTGGATGCCAAAGAACTGCCGTTTGAAATTAGTCGATAGATACAAATGTTCGTCAATAAATTATACCTACTTATTTAGCACCATATCTTACAGTTGATACAGGGGATAAGAAGACTAGAGTGGACCGAGCATTACTGGGAATGTAAGTGAATGGGAATATTTCTTTTCCAAACAACGTACGCGTTGTGCATATATTTTCAGTGCGCACATTTACAAAGGTTCGTGGGTTTCCCAGAAAGTGATGTACCCTTTTTTTTGTTCCTAGCCGAAAACAATGTTGCGAATCTGAAACGTTACATAAGAATTAGTAGAAGATTCTTGACTGAGTGCGCAAAAATACTGGTTCTTCCAACAGGAAGCGTAGATGCAGAACAGGATTGCAGTTAGTGGCTGTGTACAGAAGGCAAGGTCACCAGAAGTTTGAGGACTGTTGAATTCATCACGAAACATGGTTGAACAGTGTTACTGCATCCGTCCTCCAGTCCAGAACTACCTCAATCTTGCTTCCACTAGTTTGGGCCATTACAGGATGCGGTAGGCATTGGAACAGGAAGGAGATTACGTGAAAAAAGGGTGGGAAGCGAACCTATTTTTATCGTGTGTGTAATCCTTGTTATGTGCAGTGAATAATTATTAAATAAGGGTAGTGAGGTGGATTACATACTTGGCAACCATTGTACTTGAAATTAAGATACGAAACTAATAGGAACTACTCTGTAATGAACCGGTGGAAGTCCCAAGTACCTTATCCCAAAATACTCGGACAAGATTCCTGTACAATCACCAAAATGTGCTTCTTGCAACTATGTTTGACATTGTATAATCTATTTTTCATATATTGCCTTTACTATTGTTCCTAAATCCTGGATGCCCCTTTAGATGTCTTCCATAGATCTTTCCTCGCCTATTCCTTTAAACACCTCTTCAGTTTATTGTTTACTAGTCTACTTACGTTATAAATTTCTGTTCCTTCTTCCTGGTAACCTCTTATAGGCACTAACTAAGACGTGATACCTAGGAATGAAGACAGAAGCTTAACGTCCAGTCAACAGTGTCATTATGCGAGGTAATGAAGTTACGAGTCTGTCGTCAGTCGTCGTTGGTGAAGTAGCAGCGCAAAAGCGAGATACATACGCGCAGTTTGTTTTTATACTTGTTTCCTTAGTTTAATTTTGGAAGTTTTTTGGTCTTTTTATGATTTTGCATAGGTCATTGCATGAAATCCTGTGTTTGGATCAGCGCTAAAAGATAGGATTCGTATTGAGAAGGTCGCGGGTTCAAATCCACGCAGCGGCAAACTTTTTTTTGCTTCTTGGCAATGCGTACACCTACATATTGTTTCCGTAGGGAACGTGAGGACAAGATTAGATTAATTACAGCACGCACGGAGGCATTTAAACAGTCTTTCTTCCCACGCTCAATACGTGAATGGAATGGAAAAAATCCTAATAACTGATACAGTGGGATATACTCTCTGCCATGCACTTCAGAGTGGTTTACAGAGTATTGATATAGATGTAGACTGACGTCACAATTAACCGCAACATCATGTAGATTATTTCATTAATTTATATAAGCAAAAAAAAAAAACGAAAGGGAATTGGGTAAAACTCGGGACTAAAAACATTTAAAAAGGGACTGTAGTTAACGCTTGCTTGGGGACGTCGTGTATGTAAATCTATACTTCCATTCTTTTTCAATTGATCAATTACTTGTACCGGGGTCATATTCACCGAAGAAACAGGGGAAGGAATAATATTGACCGCATCTTGCACACGTTATGAACGCCGCCCTTTTGTAGTTACATGGTTTTTTAATGTCTCCATAGAGAAACGAACTTGATTGTCATTCTGAAACCAAAAAATATTTGTCGCCGGGCGTAATAGAACCCGCGAACTTAAAAAAAAAAAAAAAAAAAAAAAAAAAATCCGAACTCTTACCGCTGAGCCAAACACCGCTTTCTAAACAAACTCTCTAAGGGGCAGTTGATAAGATGCATATGTTGATAGAGCCGAATCAAAATTCCTTTTATTTCCTATCGTTTGGCCATCTGGAGTTCCCACTTGGGTCACTTTGGTGTCTCAGCACGCCCTACATGTACCATAAATTTGGTGGAATTGGGCGATGTCGAGTAGGCGTCCTCTCCTTGTCAGCTCAGTTAGCAGGCGGCTGCGGTGGGGCGGAGCGAGGGACAAGCAGCAGTTGCTCCCTAGCAAATTTAAAAGCTGCGCACCTCAAGGTAATGCATGTACATCTATACCTACACGCACAAGCCACCTCACGTTACATGGCGGACGGTACGTTGCGTAGTTCTGTCACATTCTAGTTTTCCCGTTCCACAGCGTAGTTGTGGTTACCGGTGAGAACTACTGACGGTAAGCCTCCGTGTCAGCTCTGATCTCGTTAGTTTCAACCTCGTTGTCCTTTCGTAAGATTTGTAGAGGAGGAAACAACAAACTGGTTGTTTCTTCGAGAGACGCTCGCTCTCAGAACTTCAACGATAAGCCGTACCGTAATGCAGAACCCCTCTCACAGAGTCTGACACTGAAGTTGGCCGATCTTCTCCATAAAGCTTTCACTCTAGCTAAATGGATTTGCAACCAAGCTTCATATGCTTCTTCACATCTTCTCTCGTCTACTCTTTGACTCCTACATGTTACGGATCCAACACTGACAAGAAATATTCAAAGTACTCCGCCGCGGCCGTCTGCCTGACCCAGGATTAATTTTATAAGGATGTTCTAATTAAAATCGTTCCTTATGCATACTCCCACAAATTTTCTACATGAAGCTGTTTTCAGTGAGTGTTCGACAATCATTTAATCACATAATCAAGAATCTTACTTATTATGTACTCGCAACATGTCAGTTTGTTTATAGCCGGCCGCGGTGGCCGAGGGGACTGAGGCACTTCAGTCACGGTCTGCACGACCACTACGGTCGGGGGTTCGAATCCCCCCTCGGGCATGGATATTTGTGCCGTCCTAGTTCGTAAGTAGTTCATAAGTAGGTTGTAAGTTTAGGGACTGATGACCCCGTAGTTAAGTCCCATAAGCTGTACAAACATTTGAACATTTTCAGTTTGTTTATATTGAAGGCCAACTGCCATCCGGCCACCGCGTCAATATTAACATGCCAAATCTAAAGAAACGAAGCCGACCCTGCATGTGCGAGAACAAAGCTAAAGAGAAAGAAGAAGGTCAACTGCCACTACCTGCACGAAGCCTCGATATGTCGCGGAATCTTCTGGATATAGATGACAATTTCTCGCTTTGCGAATTCTCGATACACTGTATCATCAATCTTACAATTTTATCCACTAGATCGTGTATGTGTACAGTGGAAAGTAGTGGTCCCGTAAGACACACGTGAGCTGTGCCGGAAATTACTTCCACGTTAGAAAACTTTTCTCCATTGAAGCTGTGTTCTGTTTGCTAGTATTTCTTCAATCCACTGACAAGTTTCGACAGAAAATCCGTGCTCTACTATTTTCTTCATCGGGCGACAGTGCAGAAACGGCATGGGTCAGGTCGCTCCATCCAGAACACCCCAGAAAAAATCGACACCCCTGATTGCGAAAAGCTGCGTTATTCTGTTCTACTATTGCGCCGGATCTAAAGAGGACACAGATGTGTCCTGCAGTACCGTTCGCATGAGGTGTCGATTTTTTCTGGGGTGTTCTGGATGGAGCGACCTGACTCATGCCGTTTCCGTACTGTCGCCCGATGAAGAAAATAGTGGGGTGGCAGTCCATCGCCGTTAATTACGGCAAGGCTGACGTGAGCCTCGTTCGCTTCTCCGCAAACCTTTGACTAACGTGCAGAAACATGTTAGACGGTAATGGTGTATGGAATGATGGTACTGACTGGCAGCGACTGCATAAGACAGTATTTTCGGACTATTCCAGCTTCTGTTCATTTGAGAATGATGTACGCATTTTGGACGCTGCAGACAGGGGGAGTGCCAGCAAAGTGATTGCAATCACACAAGACACACACCACCAACTGCAGGCCTTATGGTGTCGGGTGCTGTTCGATACAACAATAAACCACAACTGGTGCGTGTCAAGGGTACTGTCACCATTTTGACCTACGTGAGTAACATCCCGAGATCCGTAGCCACATTTCTGCACGATACCCGATGCCCCAGTTTTCGTAAAACAATGTACCACACTTTGCTGCAAGATCACGTGCCCACTTGGTATCACATGATGTCAGCTGTTGCCCTGCCCTGACAGATCAGCACACGTGTCGCTAGTGGGAAACGTCTGCGGTCTGGTGACACAATGGGTGCCACGCCGTGAACCGGTGCCAACCTCCACACATGTGTTTTGCAGCAACCTGACCCTTACCACGGGTGACTATACCATTGAACGCTCTTTTCCCCTTCTACATGTCGATGCCAACACCCATGGAACAAGTTATCAGGACCCTCGGCAGATCTTGTGCGTACTAGGCAGCAAGACACATGCTGAAACGAGCTGACGGAAGTGCTAATCATAGCTCCAGAACATCAAGTAAACAAGTCCTCTGAATATGTAATTTAAACATTCAAGGTTTTTTGTTTTCTCTAAACGTGAGTGTATATCTATTCCACCATCTGAATGCTTTTTCTATTCTAAATTTAATGTTAACAACACATTTACTAATATTATGCGCAAAATACGAATAAATAGTAATGACTCAAATTTTAATACTAATTCATAACTTTAGGCACTATATTTTCTATGTTGCATTCTGGTTCTTTATCCACAAACTCTATACTTTTATTATAACAAATTTATTACTTTTTTAAATTACCATACCGTGTACTTCATGGATCTCTAATTCCTATAGATCTTACTTGTTGAGATTCAACGTTAATTTAACTGCTTTCTCCCTATGGGACTTAGACTTTGATGTGTATGACTTTTTCGAAAGAAGAATAGGGAAGCAAGATTAGGGTTTAATGTCCCGTCGACAGCGTTGTCGTTAGTGAAGGAGATCACGCTTGGATTGTTTGGATCACGCTTTGGAAGGAAGTCGACCTTGCCCTTTCAAAGGAGCCATCCCAGCATTGTCCTGGGGGGATTCGGGAGAATCACGAAGAACCTAATTCAGGATGGCTCGAGGTATATTTGAACCCCGTCCTCCCAAATGTGAGTCCAGTTGCTAACCACTGCGCCAGTTCGTTCGTTGACTATTTCGAAGATGCACGTCCTATTTTGTCGATGATTTTGAAGTACCCTTAAGGAGTCGGTTGCTGTCGCCGTAGGCTCTCGGGAAAGCGTACCGCACTGTGCGTTTCGGGGAAAATTGTTAGTTGTTAGTTGCCACCTCCTGCCCTCCTATCTCCACAAACACGCCTGTCAGCAAAGCGCTTTGGACGAATACTGTCGCCTGCAAGACAATACACAAGCTCCCTGCTCGCTTCCGACGTGTGGGCTCTGCCTAGGGGCCACAGCGCTAGCCACTGCGTGCGCTTGTTGACACTAATCGCTTCCTACTTTACACACAGTTTATCTGAACTCTGTCATATCGTCCTCTACTTCCTCGCGGACCTTAAATAGTCATTAAAGCAACTACAGTAGGTACTTGAATATATCTCAAACGACAGTTATATTTGGAGCTGAACTACAGTGTGAGAACTTGAGAAACTGAAGCATTATTCAGTCATATTCACCTTTAGATATTCCACGAATAAATCCTTTAATATATGAAATCGATCGCCAATCCTAATAGCAATTGTTATTAGTCTGTGTTATAGTGTGTTCCTTCATTTCAGAACTAATCACGTCTGCAGATCCTGTAAAATGGGTCGTTCCACATCATTGATCATTGAAATATGCTCCTAACTGTAATGCATAAAATTTTTTTCTTGAAACGTCTTGGTTGCAATGTACTTTATTTCAACATTACGCTTTTCGAAACACCATCATCAGATCTGTGGCACAAGTAATAGAAGTACTATTTTTTCCTTCTTTATTGATATTATAAAGCTGGTGGCAGGCTGGCAGCAGCTTCAGTGCTGCTCTTCAGCCAATCGAATTTACGAAGTTGGACAATTTGGTACAAAACATTGAACGGTGATAAAATGCAGAATGAAACAGTTTGATAGGAGATTTAAAAAAATGGAGACTGAAACATATAACAAAAAATTGTAAAATACATAGTCAGAATTAAAATAGCCACGGTGGTTAAAATCACATATACGTAAAAGTTTAAAATCCAGGGTGGTTAAAAACACAATGGCGAAGCACACAGCAAGACGACGAATGCACTGCTTAAAAACACACGGCAACACGAATATTCTGCCTATGGGGAGGTCGTTTACGTTTTAAAAGACACTTGCAACAGTAAGCACGGACAATGGCGAAACACTAATGGTGCACTGTTAAAATTGGAGCCGGCCGCGGTGGACGAGGGATCTGCAGCGCGCCAGTCACGGTGTGCACGGCCACCGCGGTCGGGGGTTCGAATCCCCCTCGGGAATGGATATTTGTGCCATCCTTAGTATTAGCTAGTTCGTAAGTACTTTGTAAATTTAGGGACTGACGACCTAGTAGTTAAGTCCATAAGCTCTACAAACATTTGGAGATGAGGAAGGGAGTGGAGGCGCAGAGAGAAAGGACAGGTAGTGAAGGAGTTGGAGGGATGGGGGAGGGAGGTACAAGGACTCCAAGGGATGTGGAAGCAGTGGGAAGCCAAGCGTGTGAGGGAGTGTGACAGGAGGGGGAAGAAGAGGGGGCATAACAAATACAGGGATGGACTAGGGTTGGTAGGAGGGTAGATGTCGGGATGGAGGGCGCCATCCAGGAGGAGGAGATGACGGAAGTTATCCTCAGAGAAGATGTGGAGAGTGTGAAAGTGAAGGGAGGTAGGGATAACAAGGTAACGGCGTGGCAGTGGCCTGGGATGCAACAATAGGTGGGAGACCAGAGGGTGGTGGGAATGCAGTTTTCGGGTGATATATCGGATGCGGAGGTCTTCCAGGAAAGGTGTGGGAAAGGAGTAAGTTCATACAGGATCCGCGTGGGGTACAGTAGACGGATGCGGTAAGCGAGGCAGAGGGAGTGGCGTTCAAGGATCTCGAGGGATTGGTATGGGCAGGGGGAGCAGAAACCCAAGTGGGGTGGAAGCAGCACAGGACAGGACGCATTATGGAACGGTAGGTGAAGAAGATGATGAAGGGGTAGAGGCCCCATGTCCGGCCGGAAGGGAGTTTGAGGAGGTTGAGCTCGGGGAGGGCTTTTTCACAGACTGTTTAAAGGAGGGGTTTGCAGGAGAGGGAGCAGTCAAGTGCTAGGCCTAGGTATTTAAGGGTTTTAGTTTGAGGGATAGGACGATCGTGGAGCATAAGATATAGGTCTCGGTGGCGGAAGGAAGGGGTGATGTGACCTATCATGATTTCCTGGAATTTGGTGAGATTAACTGTGAGGTTACACCAAGAGAAGAATTCCGATAATTGGGACTGAAGGAGATGTTGGCATCGGTGGAGGGAAGGGGTGACGCCAAGGAAGGCGATGTCTTCAGCATATTGTAGGATTCAGGTTGAAGCTTTGACTCTGCAGCGGAGTGTGCGCTGATATGAAATTTACTGGCAGATTAAAATTGTGTGCCAGAACCGGGACTCGAGACTGTAACCTTTGCCTTTCGCAGGCAAGCGCTCTATCGACTGAGCTATCCCGACACGACTCAAGATCCCGCCTCACAACTTTACTTCCGCCAGAACCTCGCCTCCTACTTTCCAAAGTTCACAGAAGCTCTCCTGCGAACCCTGCAAGACTAGCACTCCTGGAAGAAAGGATATGGTGGAGATATGGATTAGCCACAGCCTAAGGGATGTTTCCAGAATTAATCTTTCACTCTGCAGCGGAGTGTGCGCTGATATGAAACTTCCTGGCAGATTAAAATTGTGTGCCAGAACCGGGACTCGAGCCTGGAACCTTTGCCTGTCGCGGATAAGCGCTCGACCGACTGAGCTATCCCGACACGATTCACGATCCCGCCTCACAACTTGATGCAATCTTCTCTATCACTATTTTCATGTCCTCGTTCGATCAGATAAGCACAGTTTTGCAGGCGCTTAAAGAAATTGTAGAGAGAGAGACAATACAAAGCTGCACTTATGGAGTGTACTTTGGCGGAATTACTTGCACGGTACAGGTAGGAAGACGCCAGACGTGATGGTTGGGGTTTTAGGGCGCTAAACGGCTGGGTCATCAGCGCCCTCGTCTGTTCAAAAAATTTCATTGCACAACAAGAGATCGGTTTGTCCACTTCAAGAATCAATCAGTAAAAGAAAATTACGAATAAACAAAACTGCGTGCATATTTCGTAAAATTACTATTACATATTACATTTTTATAAGTGTTGGAACACAACGAAGGAAACAATCTGCCACAGTGGGCTCCTGTTTGTTCGTTGTTGTTCGATGTGTTCTGGTCTCAGCTTTTTTATTACAGAGGGTGTTTAGCTCTCTGACCGGGCCTGAGCTACACTGACAGATGCTAAACTTGTTTTAATTATTGCTACTTACATATACTTGCAAAACCTCAGAGTAGAATTTCTCGAGAGTATTTAAGAGAGATCTGTCGAATAGCTTGCTGATTGGTATTGAATTCTGAACTCTACGTCCGGTACCATAAATATAAAAAATCCTGAAATTTGTTATCCATGTAGTCACCTTGTAAGTACGACGCAAGTAATTGATTATCAGCTCTTTCTAGTAAACACTCTACTATCAGTCTTAACCGGTTTATTAACTGTAGTACCCATCATCACTATAACTTAACACCCGTCTCTACGCTAATGTCGTTGTTAAGGTCGGACCTGTTTTTAGTTGTAGAATATTTCCCTTGCTTGTTTCCGTCTCAAAGCGGTTATCGGAAAACGCACTGAAAAATAGTTCAAAATGCTGTTTGTCTGTACCACCTACAATGAATACATAGACGTCCCGGTCTACAGCTTCTCAAATAAGACCGGTGCTATCAACATCACATCGGCCTATTTCTCCCACGATGAGTGACAAGGCAACTGTGAAGGTTTCTGTAAGAATGCATTGTCTCGCGGAGATAACGTTGTATAAAATGTTCTGGGGCTTCCGTCCGCGTCATGAGGTTAAAATTCCACGAGTTTTCGGCCAAGCACTCCTTGGCCACTGTCAAGTGGTATGACTACCTAGTGGCTGCTAGTGCGAGCTTATATATTCTAGATGCTGTGACGTCACTAGTGTCCCGCGACATCGGCATATATAGGCTTGCCTTGCCGCAGTGGAGTAGCCGAGCGGTCTAAAGCGTCTCGCTGCGGAGCGCGCGGTTTTTCGCCGTGGAGTTTCGAGTCCTCCCTGGGGCATGGGTGTGTGTGTTGTCCTTAGGTTAGTTTATCTTAGTTTAGGTAGTTTATGAGCTACGGACTGATGACCACGCAGTTTGGTCCGATAGACTTACAAACATTTAAGATACTAAAAAAACGGCTTGCCTTGAGTCGCGCTTCAACACCGCGATAGCCGGATTCCACGCCGCGCTGAGCTGCAAGCCGCCGTCTCTGTTAAAGGTGTTGTCAGTTGTTGAGTTTCCATGGCTTCTTTAATTATACAGTCCCAGAATATCAAATCTAATACGACGACCTTTTTCTAAAGCATGTTCAGCTAAAGCAGATTCCTCTAGGTATCGTAAACGATAAAACCTTTTATTGTCCTTTCTGCATTGTCCCATGCAAGATTGGCCACACTCGCAAGATCTCTTGTAAACCCCAGGTCTCCTGAGACCTGTTGCATCTTCAACTGGTCTCAATAACTGCAGGATTTTCGTCGGAGGCCTGAAGACTGATTTGAGCTCGTGTGTCCCTAGCAGTGTATCACTTATTTCATGACCGTTGTAGCCATTACTCTTGAAGACCTTGCGTAGGTCGTTTAAGTCATGGGGAATGTTATCGGCGCCCGATATTGTTCTTGCATGATGTACCAATGTCTTCAATACAGTGCGCTTCTGTGGCGGATGACTGTGGCTAATGGCGTGCAGGTATGTGAAGGTTTTCTGTAGATGCTGTGTCCAAGGCATCCATTCCATCTGCGACGGACGAGGACGTCGAGGAAGGGCAATATATTCTCTCCTCCTACCTCTATGGTGAACTGGATGTTACTGTTAATGTTGTTCAGATGTTCCAAGAACTCGTCGAGTTTCTCACGTCTGTGTGACCAAATGGCGAACGTATCAAAATAATAAAAAATAATAATAATAATAATAAAAATAAAAATAAAAAATAAAAAAAAGTTTAGGCTACAATTCGCCGTGTCCACGACAATATTTTAAAAATTGTCCATGAAGAGGTTCGGAACAGCTGGAGCTAACGGGCTACCCATTGCAACGCCATCCGTCTTGTCGTTGTATTGGCCGTTGTATAGAAAATAGGAAGACGTAGGTGTGTGTCTAAACAGCTTGACTTCACTTTGCACTGAACTTGGACACTAAGTCCAAAGAGTCTTTGATAGGCAAAGTGGCGAACAGTGCCACCACATCGTAACTAACCAAAATGTCACCCTCACCAAGTCGTATCGGCCAAGTATTTCGCAAGATTGTATGTTGGTGAAACAATGCTGGACACGATGACGTGACAGGGTATTCCATTTTTGTGGATCTTCGGTGATGCATGTGCTGTAGGTGGTTTAGGTACTTGAGGGAGAATATTCTTAATCACATTGTTTTCTACCGAAGAGTGCTTAAGAAATTGAGATGCCTTCCTGATTATTCTTGGTGTTGAATCGCGTGGGAGCTTCCGGTAAGTACCTTCGTCCAGTAGCGTGCTCATCTATCATATTACTCGTATTCTAAAATGACGGATGCTTTCCCCTTGTAAGTGGGAAGGGAAATACTCCATCATTGCTTTTAATCAAATTGCGTGGTTATGGTGTATTGCCCCAAATTTGCGGCTGGATAAGGGATTTCCTGTTAGAGAGGACACAGTTCGTAGTAATCGATGGTAAGGCATCGACTAAAACAGAGGTGATATTGGGCGTTCCACAGGGTATTGTTATTGGTCCTCTGCTCTTCCTTATTTACATAAACGATTTAGGGGAAATCTAAGTAGCTCTCTTAGGTTGTTTACAGATTACGCCGTCATTTACCGTCTAGTAAAATCATCTGAAGATCAAAACCAACTGCAGAACGATCTGAATAAGGTATCAGTATGGTGTAAAAATTGGCAATTCACTCTAAATAATGAGAAGTGTGAAGTCGTCCACACGAGTACGAAAAGAAATCCGTTAAACTTTGTTTACAAGAAAAATGAATCAAAAGTGACGGCCGTAAACTTCACAAAATACCTAGGAATTACTATTACTTCAGACTTAAATTGGAAAGAACACGTAAATAATGTCGTGGGAAAGGCGAACCAGAGACTGCGTTGTATTGGCAGAACCCTTAAAACATGCAACAGAACTACAAAAGAAACTGCTCCGCTTGTCCGTCCATTTTTGGAGTATTGCTGCCCAGTGTGGGATCCTTATCAGGTGGGTTTGACGGATGACATCGAAAGAGTCCAAAGAAGGGCAGCTCGTTTCGTATTGTCACGATACAGGGGAGACAGCGTTACGGAAATGATACGGGATCTGGGATGGGAATCATTACAACAACGACGCTTATCGCTGCGGCGTGGGCTTCTTACGAAACTCAAATCGTCAACATTCTCCTCCGATGCGAAAATATATTGCTGAATCCCACTTACATAGGTAGAAATGATTATCAGAACAAAATACGAGAAATCAGAGCTCTAACGGAGAGATTCAGATGTTCTTTCATCTTTCGCGCTATTCGAGAATGGAATGGGAAATAAATAGTATAGCGGTGGTTCCATGAACCCTCTGCCAGGCACTTAAATGTGATTTGCAGACTATCCCATGTAGATGTAGATGTAGTGGACGTAGTCCATTGCGCTCAGTCCTGGTCGTGATGGGTGTTAGTACGTTTGATTTCGTTAACATACGGCTCGTTACACCTCGTTATAGACAGCTCATTGTACAAACTGAATATCATTGGAGAAAGGCTACAATCTTGTCTTCCTTACTTCCTAACAAATGCTTCCCCTTCATGCCCTTCGACTTTACTAACTGCTGTCTGGTTTTTGTACAAGCTGTATGTAAGCCAATGTTCTCTTTACTTTACACCTGCTGACTTCAGAATTTAAAAGAGCGTGTTCCAATCAACATTGTCAACTGCTTTCTCCAAATCTACAAAAGCTAGAATTGTAGGTTTGCCTTTCCTTACTCTACCTTCTAAGATAAGTCATCAGGTGTGTATTGCCTCGTGTGTTGCTACATGCTGCGTGAATCCCAACTGAACTTATCCAGGTCAGCTTCTACCAGCTTTTCCAGTCTTCTGTAAATAATTAGTATTAGAATTTTGCAACCATAATTTATTAAACAAATAGTCCTATAATTTCCACACTTCTCAGCACATGCTTTCTTGGAAAGTGGATTGTTACACTTTTCTTAAAATCTGAGGGTATTTCACCTGTCTCATACATCTTATGCACCAGCATATTCATGTAATTATTAATTAATTACTGTGAGCAAAAACGATTGAAGTGTAGGAATGTTAACTGGTACCCATGTACTGAATAAAATAGAAAAATAAGAATCAAAGCTGCAAAAGTTGCATGATATTCGATTTGTCACCAGTTGGTAGTTAACTGCAGGGTATTGGTAAATCAGTTAACAGCTAAATCATGGGAGTTAACACTGATGCCTAGCATAAGACAGTTTAGGAAAATATAAATCAGGTTTTTAGTAGGCATGGTATGAACCAAACATTTTGTGAAAAATACAAATCTCTGAAAGTTATACAGCGACATTCAGTACCGAAGACACAGAAACATTAATAGTCTTTCCAGGCAAGTGTTCCTTATACTGGAAATATGTTGATAAACAACCTACCAATGACGTAAATTTGATTAAGTCGTTAAAAAGAAGTTTCACTTTCGTGTGGACTCAAGATTGCAATTTCGCTCAATAAAGCCAAATTGTAATTAGCTGAGATTGGAGCCCAATTTTACTGAAGTTTAAAAGAAGATACATTGACATAAAATTGCATACAAGTGGTCACTATTTCCATTTCCTATCCACCCAAGAAACCAGCTAATACGTTTCAGTAAGAGGAAGGCTGGTTATTTTACACATAATGTGACCACAAAACCGATCCTGTGCCAAATATGTATTAGAGATTGCTACATTCCTGAATGCTTTGAAGTATAATTGCCTTTTTTATAGAAATTAAATTGACAAGTTTAGTTTTAGAATTCACCGTATAACAACAAGTTCAGGAAACCAACATTTTACAGTGGTGACTTAGTTACAGTTAATACCTACTAAAAGTATAATGAGATTATCCACAAAATAAGTATACTTACAAAAATAATGCCACAAACCAAATTGCTTCATCTCCGAGTTTTCCTTCTACAGTCAAAGGCGAAAAATCAGGGAAAAGTTTGATGGCATCTCAGCCTCGAAGCAGGTTCGAAATAATCTAAAAGGATTGTTTAAAACAGCAAATTGTCCAAATGGCACTGCTTACTACTCACACTTCTAAATTTGGAAATTGGTTAACATGTAATATGAACGATCTGTCCAAGTTAGAACCAAGGGTTGTGAATGGCAGTAACACGACTTGAGAGACTAGTCTGAAGAATACATAAGTCTTTGACTAGGAACAAATTTACATTTCGTGTTAGATTGTATCTGATGAGGTGTAGTGTGATTGAACATGAACTGCGTGTTTCCGTTCAGAGCTATTTATGTGGTTATGCATCACATTCTAATGATCATTTCATGGCTGTGGACAAGTGACTTTCTTACCTTTTTATATACAAACGTTTGAGTACATATCATACAGCAGACATGTCACTTTATGTGCTTTAATTTGAAAGAAAAAAACCTCATTACAAGATCTTGATTTTTTTAATGAAACATGATTGTGATACCCCAATGAAATTAGATGTTCTACATATGACTGTCTGTTCTATATAAAAATTCATATCTTGAGAGTGAAATGAGATGTTGTTCTATTATGAAATTTCACTAAAATTTCGAAATGTTATGTACATTTTATATGCACTCTGAGTGAGATCAACCATGCACAATATCTATGCAATTCAAGCACATTAAATCTTTATTCAAAGCTTAATTTTTTGATGCGGCACAGTAACTATGATGATAATGAAAAGCAGTCCTGTAATGAACAAATATGCCAAACTGTAAGGCATGCAAATTTAATTTTATTTTTGTTTAGCATTTTCTAAAAATCAGATGATACATGTTTCATAGCAGCAGAGTGCAATCATCACCACAGATGAGCAATGCAACAACGATAAAGCCAGGCTCAGTACAAACTACTTAGAGTAAATCTATAGAAGTGAACGAATTAACATATAAATGCAATGTAGGAAATAGTATAAAAGGTTTTGATTTCTTGATGTAATATTTCAATGTATGCGTATTGTGCTCTTATTTGTCATGAATCCAAAAGGACTTATGAATTTTCAATTAACTGATTGCAAAAAGTGATGAAAGGCATGCAAAGGATATTTTTAATGAATGTAAATTCATACTTGGATGTTAAAACAACCAAAAAGACCAAGTTTTTAAAATTAAGCTTGAATCATGAAGATTAAAAATGATGTAAATATATCTCAAAGCCAAAGTTACATCACAAGTGAATACCAAATGCAAATATATTTAAAAAAAGGTTTTGCGAAACGACTTTGTAAGTAACCAAGAGTTTGGAAAAGAATGTAAATGAAAACAAATAAAAGGGAAAGTACATAGTCCTAGTTTACATCATACCTGCTATAGGAAACTTGGATTTATAGCAAATATATGGAATATGATAGATATGTGGGTTTAAGGTGAAGATACTACAAGGTCATTGTCCAACTAAGGATTATTTGTATAATTTGCCATCAGATTTGAATTATTTGTGTAAGTAGCAAATGCTAAACATTATGTGAATGTGTGTAGTATATAAAAGTGGAAAAAATAAATACACAAAAGACTTGACTAGAAAGTGGGATGACTGGCTGTGGTGTGCATGGTGGTGGCATGTGCAACACTAGCGAAAAAATAAGATACACATGTTATTGCCTCTATGGATGTGTTGTTGCTGGATGAAGATGAGTGAATTATTTTGGTAGTTATTTCTGTGTTGAAATTTTTCCAAATTGCTAGGGCTTTATTTGCATGCTATTGTGCTATTGTATAATCTCTGCAATAATTCTAGTCACTGATGTAAAAATTTCAGGATAATCCTGTGAAGTATGTTAGGTCATGGCTTCCGTTGGAACAACAGCTGTGGAAAGGATCACGTTCTCCATGTATGTGACGGAGCACTGTAATACTGTTATCCAACACTTATTTCGACAACACAACTATGACAAAGAAACACATTTATTGTGTAACAAAATTAATTGGGTAAACGCCCTATTAGTGTAAAAGGAATGAATAAATTGTGCATCGTACTTTTATTTCACGGAATTACTAATCACTATCCCAAAAGTGTGCAAGAATATGAAAGGGAGTTAACCCTAACTGAGATCCTCCAATTTTGGATATCTTAAATGTAGGACATTGAGCACATTAGAAATCGCAATTTTACTTAAAAAATAATTATTTATAGCAAAAAATATAGAAAACTTAAGTCACCTACTAGCATCCTCTATTTACCTGAAAAATGCCAGCTCCATATCACCACATCTGAAAATGAAATTTTAAAAAGGGGTTACTCTTTCATCAGTTCATTCCTCCTCAGTTATTTGTTTTGAAATGCAGGTGGTTTCAGATTTACTTCAACATCAATTTGTTGTTATATTTAATATTTAATAAGTGTGCCTATAGCTGAAGTCACACTTGAACCAGCAATCTGTATCGAAACCTATACCTACCTTTGGCTTTGAGGATGATCTTCCCCTCACTCTTTGCATCTAGAGTGCATTGTTCATGACGATGGTCCACGGGATAGTGATTTCTGATGATGTCATAAGCAGTAATAATAAGTCCTTTGGCTCCTTTTCTGCCGCCAGGAAACATGCACATTGCTTTTTGTAATTATTGCTAAGCTGTGATAATATTAAAGTCATTTGATATTCTTTGTTTCCCAGGTCGTCCGGGTACATTTGCTCAATACTTCAAATTCCTCTTATCAAGTCAAACTAATGTAGTCATTTACATTTTTGAGGGTTTCAAAGGATGTTTATTTTGTATCTTGTTGATCTATTTCTACTTAAGAACATCTTGTACAAAGGAAATTCTACGATCAGTTTCTCCGTTTTCTGTATTGAAGAACTTTTACTTCTGTTTTTCATGTAATCCTGTTGGCCAACGTCAAAAGAATAGTTACAGGCTTCATCTTATGAAATTTCTCTATCATTATACTTGCGATTAGAGTCATCACTGTCCTTAGGCGGTTCACGACGAATGAAAAGGTTATTGCGTATTTGGGTGGTTGGTGGTTCATAAATGTTTCCTGGTTTCTAAAAATATATCATGAAATGCATTAATACAAACTGTTACTGAAACACTGTTCGCTTTCTTTATGTAATACGTATATGATAACTATCTTTTATTTCCAATGTCATTCTGTTGTACCTTTTCCATGTACAGGCCAACAGAAAAATTATTTTGCATATTATGGTTTCGTAGTATATAAGACACAGTAAAGTTATGCTCTTGTCATTCGACATGTGTGTTTTTCACACCAAATTGGCATAATTTTCACATGATTCAAAGTGCAAACCCCGTTTCCTCACTGCAACAGTTTAACTAACTGTTTCACACGCGTAATGTAGTCTTGAGCTTATAAGTAAATTTGTATTTCTTTTTTTCTTGTCATCTTCCTGACCTGAAATTTACCTAGATTACTCACAACTACCAGGCAAAGTGTCATTTTTCACTTCACCCATGATGTCTGCACTTTAAACTTTCTTACAAGCACGTGTGATATTGGTTACCACTCTCTCACAGAATGCTACTGTTTACCTTAGCTCCTTCTCACAATGAAACTTTGTAGTTAAGAGATATTCAAATGGCTTTATTTTGCGCGATGGGTGTGTAAACGTGAATTTTAATTACTCATACAGTGTGCGATAATAAATATTATAGTGGTAATATCGAAACGTGAAACTCACTTATTTGTAATATTTTGTGAGTCTGCCTTCGTAATTCAGGCAATAGCATCGGTGACCAGCACACAGAGGGGCCTGGGTTCAATTCCCAGCAAGGGACTTGGTACTGTGCTCATCACCATCGATGCACAAGTCGCCCACGAGGCGTCATATAAAAAGACGTGCATTGAGGCGGCGGAACAATCCCCTATGGGAACTTTCAGCCAAAAACTTCATTTAAAACTTCCGGGCTCATAAGCCGTGGTCGATTTATAAAACTTTCCCCTAACGTTTCATCTTCGGCTGCGGAAGACATCTTCAGAGGTAGAATGGCGAACTGCGATGAGAACTTGAGAGAGCGCCGTATATATAGGCAATGTAGAGGGCACCACAAGACATCACGTGACGTCTGCTACGACACTATCTCTGGTATTGCCAACATTCTTGGCAGAGAAGAATCGATTGTCATATCGCTGGTGTAAAGCAGAAGTCCAAATTCTGTCTAATTTAACAGCTTCCTCTTTCTTGTTAAAGTTATTACGATGTTTATAGATCTCGATTGGTTCTCTATATGTGCGCGCATGATAGTGCGAAGTTTTTGAGATGACACTAGTCTCATTAAATTTAATTTCATGATTGCCATCTTGGTATACATGTTCTGCTACGGCCGATTTCTCCGTGTGCCCCAGGCGGCAATTCCTTTTATGTTCGACCAGACGAGTATTGACGCTCCTTTTTGTAGTTCCAATGTAGACTGAACCACAGCTGCAGGGAATTTTATATACACCTGGTGTATTCAACGGATGTCGTACATCTTTTGCAGATCTTAAATACTCTTTTATCTTCCTTGTAGGTCTGAAAATGGTTTCTACCCCAAACTTGTCCAGCACTTTTCCAATACGGTCTGTAACCTTATTTATGAACGGAAGAAAAACTTTCCCCTTAGGCGGTTGTTGTTCCTTGTTAACATTAACTTTCTCCCTGGGACGAAGGGCTCTGTCTATTTCTTTGGTAGAATAACCGTTCTTCTGGAAGGTGGAACGTAAATGCTCCAACTCATCTTTTAAATAAGTGGGTTCACAAATTTTATGCGCCCTGTCAACCAATGTTTTAACCACACCTCTTTTTTGTCTGGGATGGTGGTTAGAGTCCTTATGCAGGTAACGGTCAGTATGAGTAGCCTTGCTGTAGACCTTGTGGCCCAACGTCCCGTCCACGTGCTTGATTACAGAAACATCGAGAAAATTCAGCTGCCCGTTGCTCTCTGTTTCCATCGTAAATTGTATTCTGGGGTTGATACCATTCAGATGTGTTAAGAAGGCATCTAATTCCTCTGCACCGTGTTTCCATAGCACAAAAGTGTCATCGACATATCGAAACCACCTAGCTGGCTTTTTATTAGCAGTCTGCAACGCCTGTTGTTCGAACGACTCCATAAATAGATTGGCCACCGCTGGACTCAGTGGACTGCCCATAGCCACTCCGTCAATCTGTTCATAGAACTCGTTATTGTACTGAAAATAAGTAGTGGTGAGGCAGTGTCTAAACAATGATACTATGTCAGGTGGAAAAATATCCGCTAAGCAAGAGATAGCTTCGTTTACTGGAATCATCGTGAACAGAGACACTACGTCAAAGCTAACGAGAATATCACTATGGGCGACATTCATCTCTTTTAGTTTTTCAATGAAATGAGCCGAATTTTTTATATGGCTGTCAGTTTTTCCAACATAGGGTTGCAACAACGAGGCCAGATGTCTAGCTAACTCGTGAGTGGGTGACCCAATGGCACTCACAATTGGCCTTAGCGGAGTCTGTTCTTTATGCACCTTTGGAAGTCCATAGAGCCTTGGTGGATACGCTTCCGTTTTGCAGAGCAACTTCTTGTCGTCAGAAGAGAAGGAAGATGCTTTCACCAGTTGATTAGTCGTCTTTAAAATCTTCGTAGTTGGATACTTCTGCAGTTTTTTATAGTTGGCTGGGTCCAAAATATCCTTAATCTTGTTATGATAGTCCTCACTCCTCAATACGACGGTTGCATTTCCTTTATCTGCGGTGAGAACCATGATGTTGGTATCTGCGTTAATATCTCTCAGCGCCTTCCTTTGTTCGTAAGACAAATTACTTTTTGGTGGTTTACATTTACGCAAAATTCTGGCTGTTTCCATTCTAATTACATCAGCAGACTGTTGTGGAAGTAGCCTGATGCCTGCCTCAATATTTGATATAATATCTTCCGTGGGTACTTTTTGTGGAGTCACTGCAAAATTGCCCCCTTTGGCTAGTACAGAAATTTCAACTTCACTCAGAGTTTTATCAGACAGATTGATAACAGTGCGGGAATTATCGTCAACTGAATCAACACACACATTCTTCTGAAGACAAGAAAATTTCTTCTTCTGTCTATTGACAGAAATCTCTGCACTACGTTCCATGGTTCTGAACGTTAGGTTGTCAACCTTATTCCAATCCCAACACTGCATACTATTGCTAATAAATAAGTGAAGATGTAATAGCTTACTGCTAGTTTCCGCTAGTAGTCGTCTCGTCTGGTGAATCCTCTCTCTCAGCATTGCTGTTTCCATGCGGTTGTAAACACGGTGTGCTTGGGCCGAGTGAAACTTCCTCTTTACCTTTATGAATTTCGGAACGGTGGAAGTGTCCCGGCAGCGTAACAGGAAAGTCAGCGAACACAGTTGTTGTGCCTTCTTCTTGCGCAGTCCCTCCAGTCGACGAACTGATGATGACATGTCCTCCCCGTAGAGGCGTTTGATCATACAATGTAAGCTTTTCAGCCAAAAATGCCATGCTATCATTTCAATTTCAATATTTTGTGAGCTATAACTCTTTCGTATTACAGCACACTATTTCTGTGTCATAAATTCCAATCAATAGTTTTCGTTGAAAACATGTTTTGAAAATAAAATAAAATCTTTCAAGGTTTAATTGAGAACAGACCATTGCTGTACATTTTATTAGAGTTATAATTAATAATTGTCAATGGTCACTATTATTCTGCATAAGTAAATAAGTTACAAAGAGTAACGTTCAGATACATTTAAAAATGATAATTTTGTAAACGTATGCCTAAGCGTGGTATCGGAATCAGTACTGTTTCTGATACCTCATAATAAAAACCAGTAAACTTTGACATAGCTAATTTCATCTCCTCATTGTTTGCAGAAGCAAAGTATTAGCTCTACAACCTGAAACAATGAGGTGATATGTATGGATTTTGATCTGGTTCGGAGTTCAGTAGTGAGGAAGGCAAGACATTCCAACAAAAGTTCACTTTGTTTACGTAAGGTACTTGTAGGGCCTAAATTTCGAATGAGCAGATTTAGACTAATACTGCAATTTTAAGTGCATTGGCTAACAGTTTACGCACATATTCGTGTCCTGAACATATCTGGTACCCCTTTGTATCAGTCGACCTGCCGTAGGAAAGTTAGTGCTGGGGTTCTATGCAGCTATTGTAACAAGTGTTCCTTCTTCTTCTTTTTTTTTTTTTTTTTTTTTTTTTTGAAAGGGTGGCATTTAGCTGTGTGGGAGTGGGGAAAGGAAACGAGTTTCTTTGTTTCTTTTGCAAAGTGTGTCCAAGAGGCAGAACAATAGTAGAACAGGAAGGGTGGATGAGAGCCCTTTAATCTGAACTGCATACTGTTATTTAGGAACTTACGTGGTTAAGGGGGCAGAAGGATTAACAGAGGTGGGAAGTGGTAGCAGGGAGCAGAGGTCACAGAGAGTATAGTGTCCGACAGCTTCACAAATGGCGCAACCGATAGAACAAATGTTCAAATGTTTGTTAACTTTAAGGGACTTAACTGCGGGATCATCAGTCCCTAAACTTACAAACTACTTACGAACTACCTTACACTAAAGACGACACAAACATCCACGCCAGAGGGGGGATTTGAACCCTTGACCGTAGCGGCCGTGCAGACTGTAACTGGCGCGCCGCAGACCGCTCGGCCACTGCGGCCGGCCCAATAGAACAGTGAGGCAACATATTTCCTTCTATGCATAGATCGAGAAGTGACTATGACGAATAAAACACACAAATTATCGCTCATACTGAGTCTTCTAGCCATTTATTCCGTGAGACGCAGTGTTTAAATATAGGAATGTTGGTTTTTATGACTTCCCTGCCATGGAATTTACGTCGACACAGAAAAATTAACTGTAAGCTATGCGCAGTGGAATGACAAAACGTGAATGAAGGTATTTATAGCCCAAGAAAAACTTAAAGAGTCCTGAACATGTTAAAAATTACGAAAGCAGAAATTTCAAGAAGGGTGAGGCAACACAGTTATACACCGCAAAGTGACCGTGCCAGACATTGCATTAATCACTATTTTTATCCACATACATTTAATTATTTTAAATAACGAATCATGAATGCTTTCTGTTGGAATCAAGTATCCGATCCTGGTTAACAAATATTTTTATTACAAAAATCATACGTATTAACAAATACTAAATGTAAAGAAATTAACATTCGTTAATATGACAACACATGGGAAGAGACATTATATATATGGTTAGTTACGGTATAGAGAATTAGAAAGTGTCTTCCCTCGATACAAAATATCTGCAGTTTTATGAGCGCAAGCAGTAGCATGCTGCTACAATGATCTTCTTTGAATTGTTCCTAAACAATACCCAGCACACAACACTATGAAGTGTGCTTTTAGCCTTCGGAATTTAGCACTTTATGAACCACAATTGTGTGACCACACGTTCTGTGTACTTCTGTGTTGGCACTTGATATGCTTGAAAGTAATGCTCTCCAGGTATTTGACAAACCCACATCCTTCCATCGAATTTCTACATGCGACAGCTTGATTTGTCACTTCTAATCCGTCATTTCGAACCATCCACTGTCCTGCGGTATCACTCTTTACATAACCTCAAGCATATCTTACGCCTGGACGCAGAAATGGCTGACTTACGAGAAGCTTTTTGACCACTTGTCTTGTATTCGCCCACACACTCATTGATTTGATTGTTCGAACGCATGAGATATTCTTTCCATTGACTTAACGCGGTTGTTTACAACCACCCTCTGCAATCCTCAAATGTTCAAATGTTTGTATAGCTTATGGGACAACTACGGGGTCATCAGTCCCTAAACTTACAAACTACTTATGAACTAGCTACCACCAAGGACGGCACAAATATCCATGCCCGAGGGGGTATTCGAACCCCCGACCGTAGTGGCCGTGCAGACCGTGACTGGAGCGCCTCAGTCCCCTCGGCCACCGCGGCCGGCTCTGCAATCCTCGCCTGTCGCTAACGATCAGTCAATGAGATCTGCCTGTCATTAGATAACCTGTATTTTTATTGTTATTTGTTCCCATTCCCACTTCACAGTCACATCGACCATAGTTGAGTTGGGTAGTTTCATAATGGTGGAAACTTCCCTGATGGGTTTATTACTCAGGAAAGAATGTATGACTTTAGATGTCACTGAGCTGTATCGGAGGACACGTTCAGCTGTTGCTGCTTCTCTGCTGATGAAACAATAGACCCCGCCTCCATTTATTCTGAAGGGTCAGCCTCTCGAGACATATAATAGTCAGTTTACCATTACATAGGGGTGTCAGGATACTCATCAACACACGACAGGATAGCTGAGAGTGTTAAAGTGCCCACTTGTCGAACGGCGAGGCCGGCGTTTGCTCCAGCATGAATCCACACGATGGATAACCACTAGGGTAGCTGTACCGGACAGCATCGATATGATTTTTAGGTGGTTTTGAATATCCCACTAAGTGAATTTCAGACTGGTACCCAAGTCCCTCATCAGTTACACGATTCACAAATATTTAAACTTCACACTCACTTTTTCACGTGTGTATCACCGAACAATGACAGTTGAGGTACACGTATTACCTTTTGGGGTGGTTGGTGGTTTCCTGTCATACCTCAAAACTGACCATGCTACGACCAATAGTAACAATGCCGACCCCGCGTTAATGCGGGACGAAAGCAAAAGGAGACAGAAGAAGGAGAAATCAGGATACTTTTGAGCAGATAGTATATTACTGTTCGTTGCTATGCTAATTACAAGATTTGACACATTACAGTAGCTCTCAGTACTCCAGTCGGTTGTGGACAGTGACAATGATGCCCAAAATATCCTTTTCTTTACGTCTAGCTTTATTATAATCATCGCATTTCGTGACGTATACGCTACTGGCCATTAAAGTTATTACACCAAGAAGAAATGCAGATGATAAACGGGTATTTATTGGACAAATATATCATGCTAGAACTGACATGTGATTACATTTTCACGCATTTTGGGTGCATAGATCCTGAGAAATAAGTACCAAGAACAAGCACCTCTGGCCGTAATAACGGCTTTGATACGCCTGAGCATTAAGTCAAACAGAGCTTGGATGGCGTGTACAGGTACAGATGCCCATGTAGCTTCAACACGACAACACAGTTCATCAAGAGTAGTTACTGGCGTATTGTGACGAGCCAGTTGCTCGGCCACCATTGACCATACGTTTTCAATTGGTGACAGATCTGGAGAATGTGCTGTCCAGGGTTGCAGTCGAACATTTTCCGTATCCAGAAAGGCCCGTACAGAACCTGTAACATGCGGTCGTGCATTATCCTGCTGATTTGTAGGGTTTCACAGGGATCGAATGAAGGGTAGAGCCACGGGTCGTAACACATCTGAAATTTAACGGCAACTTTTCAAAGAGCCGTCGATGCGAACAAGAGGTGACCGATCACGCAGGGGTGATACGCCAGTATGGCGATGATGAATACACGCTTCCAATGTGCGTTCACCGCGATGTCGCCAAACACGGATGAGACCATCACGATGCTGTAAACAGAACCTGGATTTATCCGAATAAATGACGTTTTGCCATTCGTGCTCCCAGGTTCGTCGTTGCGTACACCACGGCAGGTGCTCCTGCCTGTGATGCAGCGTCAAGGGTAACTGCAGCCATGGTCTCCGAGCTGATAGTCCATGCTCCTTCAAAATTCGTCGAACTGTTCGTGCAGATGGTTGTTGTCTTGCTAACGTCCCCATCTGTTGACTCAGGGATCGAGACGTGGCTGCACGATCCTTTACAGCCATACGGATAAGATGCCTGTCATCTTGACAGATAGTGATACGAGGCAGTTGGGATCCAGCACGGTTTTCCGTATTGCGCTCCTGAACCCACCGATTCCATATTCTGCTAACAGTCATTGGATTGCGACCAACACGAGCTGAAATGTCGCGATACGATAAATCGCAATCGCGATAGCCTACAATCCGACCTTCATCAAAGTCTGAAACGTGATGGTACGCATTTCTCCCACCTACACGAGGCATCACAACAACGTTTCACCAGGCAACGCCGGTCAACTGGTGTTTGTGTATGAGAAATCGGTTGGAAACTTTTCTCGTGTCAGCACGTTGTAGGTCTCGCCACCGGCGCCAACCTTGTGTGAGTGCTCTGAAAAGCTAATCTTTTGCATACCACAGCATCTTCTTCCTGTCGGTTAAATTTCGCTTCTGTAACACGTCATCTTCGTGGTGCAGCAATTTTAATGGCCAGGAATGTAAATGAAAAGATACGGACCTAATCCCGGAAACTATTGCCACTACATATTTACTGAACGCGGCATTCGAAAGCACTTGTGTATGGAAACACGGCACGTAATACAGAGAGTTATCCTGTGGAAGGCTCCAGAAACACACGCTATACTCGAAACACTAATCAAACATCCACTTTTTTATTTCGAAGGCAGGATGATGCATGAACGTGTCCTAGTGAAGGCTTTTTGAACAATGCACGTGAAAAACAGATTCACGTGTTATGCCGGTACATTATGCTCCTGCATTTGTCCCATGCTTAATGTATTGTGAACCGTCGCAGGAAGTAATTTGTCACAATGGTATGTAATTTTCAGTTCTCAGTTCCGTATAAAATCTTTTCTGTATCTGTATGTCATGAATATCATCCGAAAGTTTGGTTATTCTAGTTTTCTAAATCTCATGAACATCCTCGTTATGGTATTACTTGTTCACTGGAAATGATTTAGCTCTTCGAAAATAGAATGAGATGAATGAAATATTTTGGCGGCTACATATTCACACATAGGTATTAGTAAATTAAAGGCTGCCACCTTTCTTCTGACGGTATGTGAATATTAACATGAGGAACTACAGTATGGATGATGAGGCAGTTCGGCCGTGGCGGATTAGCCGTGCGCACTGAGGCGCCGTGATGCAGTGCACGAGGCCGTCCGCCGTCGGGGTTTCGAGGGACTGATAACCAAGCAGTTGTGACCTATAGATTTAAACATTTGAACATTTTTTGAGGCAGTTCTCACAAATAGATATAGAGATGTATGTGTATGAGCGGTAGCCATTATACCGCTCCTGCATTAGAACTGCGCAAACTACCGTAGTTCGTCTCCTTTCCCGACAGACTAACTCTAACCTCCTCAGAGCGTCTTGATGTCGTTTTTATTCGTGTTAGTACTACCGAGGCCCTGTAATATCGGAATATTACTTTATCACTGAACTAAGTGGGACAATCCTGCGTGTACCTAGACAGATCAAATAATTAGTTGATTCTGCGACACATTTGGTCTTAACATTATCTACGATGATGAATTTATATGTTGGAGCATTGATTTCAAATTTGTGCCAGGTCTGTGCATGTAATTTATTAACGCTACGGCACAGAAGTCTCCAGTTGTAGAAACTTAGTGCTACTCAAACAAAGCCGGGAGGGGTCGATAGTTACGAACTATGGAGTAATAATTTTCCTATAATTGTGTGAAAGCAAATAACATTCACAGTACCGATTAAACATGTTATTAACTACCAGCTGTAGTCGCTTTTGATTCTGAAAACAACACGATGATGTGGATGTACCAAGCGTATTCTGATATATGTAACGCTCACAATGGCTTACGTTAAATGAGATCATTTCATGAAATTGCAAAAATAAGTATTAACGAAATAGTGTCGGTGATTCAGTTGTGTCCGCTTGAATGCCTATTTATCTTTTTTAAGCTAGACAATCAAGTTAGTTTCCCGGAATTCAAGTGCCATTCTACATATTCGTTCTAATATGCAGTTAATCGTAGTGATCAGTTTTAAGCATTAATAATCTTACGCAGTCAATTAAGTTAGCTGTCCGCAGAAATTCTTTCCAACCATTTTATTTTGCTGGCATAGCAGTTACCGAAGTTAAAGTCTTTGGCGATTTAGATTGCCGTTAAGGGAATATATTTTAGCGTTAGCACTGCCAATTAATTATGTCCTTCGGATTCATTAAAGTTCCCCGCTTGGAGAGGGACAACCCTCTTCTGATGAACGGCCATTAAACTGGTGCTAAACGTCTGCATCTTCTGCTAATTGTGAGTAAAATTCCTGAGGAAATGAACGCGCGCCTGGTGGACTGCGTCACGAGACGCGAAACGGCGAAGGAAATAGACTCGGCTAGATCAAATACGTACGAGCTGCCAGAAGAGATTATTTAATTATTGACTTGGCTTCGCCGGAAGTTTATCTTAATGAGAAGCGAGCAAAGGATTAAACGATTTTTTTTTATTTTCTCGGCTATGTTTGGTGGGGCGGAGCGAAAATGTCATTGAAACTGAGCGGCGTAGTATCAGCACAGTTAAGAAGTAATTTACGGGTTGAAAATTTTCGCGCTACATGAAAGAACAATGGATGTACGGTGTAACGATGTAATCCGTAACAGGAGGGATCCGCTTGCAATGAAGTGAGCACCCAGTCCTATACGAGAGTAGCGAGAAGCTTGTTTTATCTTTACGCCTCAGTCACCGAGCGAAGTGACGCAGTGATAACACAGTGGACTCGCAAACGGGAGAAATGACGGGTGAAATGCCACCTTCTATCATTCTGATTTAGGTTTTCCATAATTTCCCTAAATCACTCTAAGGATATGCCGAGATTGATCCTTTGATAGGGCACGACCGATTTTTCAAAAAAAGTGTTCAAATGTTAGTAAATATATCGGACTCACCTGCTTGGTCATTAATCCGTAGCTTACAAACTACTTAAACTGAGGTAAACTAACCTTACGACAACACAAACACCCATGCCCGAGGGGAATCGATCCCCCGACGGTGATCGGCCGCGTGCACCGCAGCACGGCGCCCCAGTGCGCACGGCCAGTCCGCCGCGGCCCGATTTTTCAGATGTGGTTTAACACGCATTTCAGTTACACAGAATTGGCACTAGATACGTGGGACTGAACAGTTCGACTGTTTTTATCGTGGAAAGCCCATGTCAGGATCTTATTCAAAAGCTAAATTCCGTGTTGTTTACCATTCGAACAATATACGAATTAAGTGATAGTTCAACACGAAAAGTGTTCTACTTAGGAGAATTTCATTCGCTTATGACGTATGGCGTTATTTTTGGAGTAACTCCTCCGATTTAAAAATGGTATTTATTGAGAAGAATCGAGCGGTTCGAATAATATCTGGTGTAAGCTCGTGAACCTCATATCGACTCCTGTTTAGTATCTTGGGAATTTGACATTGCCCCCCCCAATACATATTCTTTAATGTCATTTGTTGTTAATAATATGGTTATTACAAAGAGTTAGCAGCCTTAATTCAGTTAATACTAGACAGAAATCGAATCTGCATCGGGATCACACATCCTGCAGAAACGTGTACAGTATTCTGCAGCAACTATTTTTAATTAGCTGCCACAAGAATTTAAAAATATTAATAGAAATTCACTCACTTTCGAAGCTAGGCTGAAGAGTTTCCCCATGGGTCACTTTTTCCATTCTAACGAGGAATTCCTGAAAATATTTAAAAAATAGCTAAATTCTGTGTTACATTATTGATTCTTTTTCTTTACGCTTAGGCCTGTCATGTGGATAGGATTACTATACGTTTCGCTTTACCTAATACTATTCTCTTGTTAAAATTTGATTTACTGACTCGTTCAGTCAGCCGCACCGGAGTCCCGAGCGCATTGATGTGCTTTGCTCCGATGTGTGAGGCCGTTCCCCGTCGGGGGTTCGAATCCTCCCTTGGGTATGGATACTTGTATTTCCCTTAGTGTAAGTTAGTTCATAAGTAGTTTGGAAGTTTATGAACTGATGACCTCGCAGTTAAGTGCCAGAAGCTTAACTAACATTTGAATGTTTTTTTGTTTTTTTTTGTTTTTTTTTTTTTTCGTTCAATCACCATGGAGACATGATCCTGAATTCGGTCCCGCGGAAATTGATAAACATAAATAAATAAATAAATAAAATAATCTTCCTTCACTGTTCTTTGCACACACTGTTTGTACTCACCTTGTTAGCGTCGTACGACCTGCAGATTTCATTCGGCTTACAAAGAGCCGAAGAAAGAATAATGGCGTGTTCTGTAGCTCTGCAGTCGCCGGAGAGAATAGACCATGAGGAAAAGTGTGGCTGTCGACAATGCAGGGTGAGTCCAAAGTCGCGATACAGCCTTTTATTTGAAAAACTCTGCAGGAACTGGGAAACCTTAATAATCCAGCAAGGTATGGGTGAGTGGGTATATCTTTTACATTATGCGCAGGTCATGGGCACCATCTTGAAATCGAACACTGTGAACAGTGGCGGACTAAGGCTGTTGGAGACCCGGGGCGGCGGCGAAACGAAATGAGGTCCCCCTTCCCGTCCACTGGAAATACTCGTATTACTATAAAAAGGCCCCTGAGTACGAGAGGCACGGGACACTATAAAGAAAATAGCTTCAGTCTGCCACTGACCATGAATCTACGTTTTTCTAAATGGGAAGGAGGTCGTGTTAGGTATCAGTTAACATCAGCATTTTCTGACAAGCTGATTCGACGATAGTGGTGGCCACGTGGTCGCGTCGCTCGTATGTGCTGTGAAGTCGTGGGAGAAGCTACGGTCTCGATGAAAACCATAGCCGTGAATACAGTTAAATCGCAAGATACAGATTGCTTTCAGGCCCCTAATGTTTTTGTAAAGTCTTTAGAAAAGATATCAGTCGCTAGTAATAAATAAAACTGCGAGAAACAACGACTGAATTTACGAAAATTTCTGCTACGAGCGTATTAGGCGCGCGGCAATGGAAAACCAATCATAGATATACGTTCTACCTTTAATAAGACGAGCGGAGAACATTGGGTTACATTAGGAGACAGATGGAGATTTTGTTAAAAGTGTGACACTGTGAAGCTATATGACTGTGATAACATGAAAAAAACAGTTAATATAGATTTTTTTATTTTTTATTTCATCTTTTGCGGTATCGAATATCCTTCTAACTTAACAATAGTTGGCAAAAACTTTTTTTTTACATTTAGTGCAGAGTGGGAATAAATACTTTTTACCAACTGATGATGATTTGCAAGGCATTTCGAAATAGGTAATGGAGAAAAAAAATCTGCATAAAAGGCGACCGGTTGCTGTGCTTTTCAAGATACGTTTATTCACTACAGTCGCAGCGTTCCTCATCCATAATGGATAAAAGATTTATGTTTGAATATCCTTCAGACACGAAACGAATATAGTTAAATATTTCAAGGCGTAAATAACTCTAAAGATATGGTGACTGTAAATAAAAGTTGTTTAAATAGCTCAATAAAGCTATTGGTTTTAATTATTAACATAGAAAGTGAAGAGCTTTTGAAGAAGAGCATACTACATTTTCTTTGTACACGAGTCGCTTATTCCCGAGATTCAGTACTACAAATGTAATATTTATTACATTTACGAGACTATGTTACTGATTCATAAAAATACACTAATTAGATGGAAACATTAATTGTACATCTATCACAAAGTATAAATGTTTAGTTATTTCGCAGGAAGGAAGACTTTTTTTTAGCCTGCTCATTTGACTTTTTAGTCCAAGCCCCAAAGGTTACCTCGAAACATGAATGTCACAGTGTTTAGAAACACACTGGTCAAAATAATTAGGGGATCAGAATCTGCAGTATTGTCATCGGCAGAATGAACTAAAATGTTTCGACCTCTTTCTGTCGGTTCTACGAAACGGAGACAACAACATTAGGGCAACTGACAATGAGATAGTGGTAATAACAGAAGTTGCTGCAGAGGGGGTTGGTGTTAACTTGTGTTTACACTACCAAACGAATTATACAAGCAGTTGGATTCAGATAGTGTAGTGTGCAGATAGTGAAATGCAACAACAACGTGACTTACCCGAAGCTATAACAATGAGGCCATAGGAAGGTTGGAAACGGAACAGACACGGGGCGCGCGAAATCAACACAGACAGTTCGAAATCGCCTTCGGAAATGTGGGCTCTACTAACGGAGACACCGTTTTGCTCGCAGAAACTGAGCGGCGGAACATTAGGACTGGGGTCGTAACGAATAGCGCCGGGATCTGTGCACAGATGAGTCAGGATTTTGTGTTCAGTCGTACAATCGTCGTTCCCTCATCTGAAGAGAAGGTGGAACTCGGAATATTCCTTCTTATGTGCGAGAAACATTACCGTATCATGGCGATGGACGAATGGTGTGGGCAGAAATCTGTATTGGGGGATTTAGGAACAGCTATGTCGTTCAAAATGGCGCTCTGACTGAGACGAGATGTTTCGACCTTTCGTTGATCTGTATGCTGGTGTCATAAGAGACGGGATTCTCCTGGTGGACGATAACTCTCGTCTCCACAGAGATGATTGGTGGACAACATATGTGAAGAAGAGGGAATTGTACGAATGGAGTGATTAACTTGTTCACCAGATTTAAAAATGATTGAGCATGTGTGGGATGCACTTGGCAGACGCATTGCAGCCAGACTAGCACCTTCCACCACGGTTGCAGAGTTAGATATTACTTGAAAAATGACGAAATATCCCTCATGAGCTGATTGATATCCTCATACTGTCGATGCTACGAGCCGCGGCGTACCAGCCGAGCGCATTGAGGCGCTATGCTCCGATGAGCGAGGCCATTCCCCGTCGGGGGTTCGAATTCCCCCACGGGCATGGATGTTTGTGCCGTCTTTAGTATAAGCTAGTTCATAAGCAGTTTGTGAGTTTAGAGACTGATCACCCCGCAGTTAAGTCCCATAAGCTTAACAAACATTTGAACATTTTTTTTCGATGCTACGCAGGTATGCAACTGTACTTTACGTCCAAGGTGAACTCACACCCTATTATATGGCAATGTGAATGACTTTTCTTTACTATTACCGTAGCCTCATGGTGCCTCGTTCTAAGTAAACGCCATTTAAACCCTAAATAATGAGCTGAAAGAACAAAAATTCGCTCTGTTACATAGCCAAATTATAATTGTAACTAATATCTGAATAAAATACTTTAGCCTGTGTATATTGTGTACGATACCTCACCTGTTGCCTAACTGCTATAAGCAGTGTAGTTCATTGGTGTTTTGTACAAACTGCGTCCTACAGGGCCAGCGGGAGACGACCATCCGCAGCGTTTTTTGTTTTTTTTTTTCCGCTTGCCAACAGCATTATTTATTTATTTTATTTTTTAACCATCTTGCGTACTCCCAAGAGGATAGGGGTTCCTCCCACAACTCCATCATGGCACATTTAATTGAAAATAAAGTTCTGTAAGTATTAAAACTTCTCCTGCACAAAATAAATAAATAACTAAATAAAGAACACTTCTAACACAATTCTAACTTAAACAGTTCGCCACATGGAAGTTTATAACCCCCCCCAAAATATAAAAAAAAACTTTTACAATTTTTCTGGTGGGGATCTTTTTCTTTGCAAACACACGATGTCTCCTTGAGAAGATAGATAAATGCATGGAAAGTACTCCACCAACAATTTCGGTGTCGTATGCAAGAGTACGTGTTCTTAAGTTAATTTAATTTGAATGAGCCAAGAGAATTTTTCAATCCAAAATTTGGAACAAACGGTCACTAAATCGGTACTTCAAATCCTTAAGGATAATGTTCTTATACTTGTCAAGTGTCTAATTTTACGTTCCTGATAACACACTAATACACACGAAATTAATTTTGGTCATCACCGTCATTTCAAAGCCGTAATTGATCGCAATGTCTAAATAATTTGCAAACATCCGGGTATAATTAGTCCTAGTCTTCAGAATCATATGTGTCACATATAGGTAGTGTAAATAGTGATAGACTTCTGTATGTTGCAGATGCAGTATACTATAAACAGTATGAGCGACAATCCATGTCCTAGCTGCTCTTTTTGTGGAATATGGTTTGAAATCTGGAATGAGCGCAGTGTCCATCGAAAAACTGGCAGTGCTGGTACTATTAATGAGGGCCAACAGTCGAACTGCCATGTTCCATTTCGAAGCCGACGTCGAACACAAAAAACGATGTTCCAGCGTGTCTTCACATTGACAATCTCCACACAAGCTGGACGGTCGAAAGTTGATGCGGTGCAACTTTTCATTGGTGGGGATCACTCTGTTGTTCACTTTGTACCAAAAGCTGTTGACGTCCGCCGTCAGGCAGGGTGCGTGAACGTTGGCCCACGCCGTCTTCCACGACGATCTCGGAAAACGCCCTTCCATCTTTTTACTGTCTGGCTGCCCCCGCAATCCTGAATAGACTCCCATTGCTGTTCTCGTGCGAGGATCGAGATCTTCGAAGTCTAAATAACTTTTCTGGACGTAGTAGTCCCTATCGTATCTCAGCCGGTATGGTATGCTAGTCGGATTCAATGGGGCCCGCTGAGATGCGGGACGATAAACTTGAAAGAGCACCGCCGTAGGATAGGCGGAAACGGATGCCGTATTACCTGTCAGTCAAGTAGCTCCTCACAACGGTAGAGGGCACCCACGCCGCTTGCTAACAGCACTCGGCAGACGCGGCCGGCGGCCGATGTAAGCGCTAGCCAAGCCCGACACCGCTTAACGTCGGTAAGCTGGCAGGAACCAGTCCATCCACTGCCGCTCGCCTGTTCCCAAGCATAAACACCCTCTTCCTAATTATTACGCTTACATTGGCTAGATCATCATTTATTGAACACTGATTTTAGTTTTATAGCGACCCGTGTCCGAAACATAGAAAATATATTTTTTTTAAAGAAAGTAACTTTGCGGTGTATTTCAGTTATGATTGTCTATGTTAAATATTAAAAAGCAGGCGATGTATAAAGGCCGCTCATAATTTATGACTTTTTCCGCTCTATCTGTACATTTTACTTTCCTACAACTTCCCTTTGAAGATTGCATAAAAATGTACTGAGTATTGTTTCCAAATTAAATGGTAAGCAAAATGGCATATATTTAATTCCATATAAGATTGTCTTTTGCACAAATAATATAAAATATTATGAAAATTACACAAAATTTTAGTTCTAAAAGTACCTCACAAACTTCACCTATAGCTATGCAGTATTCAATTAAAATTTTATTTAAAACCTATACTTTGAATAGTTTCTGATCCATGAGTCTTACATCCACATGATACTATTTAATTACGGTAACTTCGGCCATTGAAAAACTTGATAGCATTTGTTCATTACAGCGACTTCAGATGACAAAAAAAAAAAAAAAAAATACCCTACACAAATAATAAAAAAATAAAAGCAAGATTTCCTGCTGCCCGGTAACAAATGAACAGACCGTACGCACGTAATTGCATACAACTGTACGTGACAGGGCGAGATGTGTGGTTTATTTCAGAGTAGATTCCAATCATATGTAAAACAAAATCCTCCTGGAAGGTTAAAACTGGGAATGTACCAGGACACCGTTTTAATCTGCTAGGAAGTTTCATAACAGCGCAGACTTCTCTTATGAATGAGAACTACGGTCTGGATTTGCAGAGCAGTATACATCGCAATGTTAAACATGTTGGTAAACTATCGATGCAACAGTTTACGTCCCGCTGACTGCGTGGTCATTAGAGACGGAGCGCAAGCTCGGACTGATCTTTTTTAAGTATGGGAAAAGGAATAGGCTGTGCCCTCTAAAAGGAAACGTCCCGGCATTTGGCTGGAGTGATGAACAGAATCACGGAAAACCCAAATCTGGATGGCTGGAGACTGGTATTAACCGCCGTCCTCCAGAATGAGAGTCCAAAGTGTTTGAGAGAGGACAATACTTCAAGTGTGGGAGGTTGTCCTGACTACAGTGTCTCACTTTTATTCGACACCTCCAGCTTTCGGACAAACCTGGCGTTTTGAGATATTTAAATGGAGATTTTCACCAACACATGGAGGACGTGACAAACTGATCCTCCGACAAGCTCAGGAAGATACAAGACAGATGTAAGGCAAGGAGGAGATTGACGGACCCGAAAAGGATAGAGCCAAGAGGAAGATGAGGAAGAGGAGAAGAAGGTGGTATATTGAGGGAGAGGAGGCGGTGGTAAGAAAGAGGGGAGGGGAGAAGGTGTACAAAATGTAGAAGTTGATTGTTTTTTGCTAGCGCAGTTATAAATCACAAGCTTCAGAAACGCTAACCTGTCTGACATTTGGGCTTCTGCATGAAACGGACAAATAATTAATTTCTGTGATCCGCTGGATTTATAATATGAGGTTGCCTACATACGCCTTCCTGCGGTGATGTTAGTTAATCCTGGTCACAGCAGAAGTCGAATGGTTTGCATAAGCAGAACAGTGAAGGAGATTCCTCACCAACAAAGGGTCCACCTTGCTAAACGTAGGACGCGCGACTGAAAACAAAGTCCTTGCAGGTACGACTGGTCCTAAGGCTCATTGCTAAAAAACTTGATTGCTGCAGGAGGGGTACCGGATTCGATTACTAGGCTCAAGAAATATTTTTGTGTAGAATAATAATGTCCCTGACAGAAACAACACGCACAAGATTCAAATTATATTAATTATCTTACAGCTGAAATGAAACTTTCACTCTGCAGCGGAGTGTGCGCTGAGATGAAACCACCTGGCAGAGGAAGACGCAGGAGCGCTAGTTCTGCAAAGTTCACAGGAGAGCTTCTGCGAAGTTTGGAAAGTAGGAGGCGAGGTACTGTCAGAAGTAGAGTTGTGACGACGATCTGTGAAACGTACCGGGATAGCCCAGACGGTAGAGCGCTTTCCCGAGAAAGGCAAAGGTCCCAGGTTCCGGCACAAAAGTTTGATCTGCCAGGAAGTGTCTTGCAGCTAATTATAGACAATGTATAATTCAAAAATTCGTGCTTCATAGTTAGTAATATTAAATAATATTAAACAAATGACATTAAATAAGGTGATCTCACTGGAGGTGAGTTTCCATAATTCGGAGAACACATTGTTGATATCTTACCTAAACCCTGTACAATAATGGGGTCGTGCACCATCGGGCTGAAGCCAGTGCATCAAATCTAACTGAAGTAGGATATATTCTAGGAGATGTCCAAGATTCAGCTCATTCTATGAGAATTAGAAATACAGCTGACCAGTAAGTTTGGGAGCCAATTAAACTGGTGTAACGACGACTGCTAGTATGCCACACCATAAGTTAACACGCTAGTGCTCTTGTTGAAATGTTTGCTATCTTACTGGACCATACGGCTATGGTCATCAGTATCCAGGCTTACAAACCACTTAAACTAACTCTACAATTAGGACAACATACACACACACAAACACACACACACACACACATTAATGCCCGAGGGAGGACTCGAGCCTCCGGCGGGAGTCCCTAGCATGATGCCTTGGACAACGCGGCTCCTCCCAGGCGGCCAGTGCACTTGAACGTGTTATGGTCCTAACTTCAAACTGTTCAAATGTTTGTTAAACTTAAGGGACTTAACTGCGGAGTCATCAGTCCCTAAGCTTATAAATTACATATCAACTAACTTATACTAAAGACAACATCCATGCCGAGGGAGGATCCGAACCCTCGACGGGGAACGGCCTCGCGCATCGGAGCATACCGCGTCATTACGCTCGGCCACTTGACCGCACTTCATGTCTATTGATAATGGAATCGCTAATGACGTAACATTGACTTCCCCCAATACTTGCCTGATGATATTCGAATTTACGACGATACCTGATTTTGGATATCATCTCCATATAGCTGTGCAGCTTAAAGGGATGCCATTTCTGTTCCTGTACAATAGTTTCTACCGAAGACTTTATACGATATCAATAATAATGATGGTAAAATTATTATTGTAGTCCTGTTTATCACGAGTACTAATAATCCTGCAACACCAATTAAATATCACGATACCATACTCCGAAAAAATAAAGTTCTGGGCAATAACGCGAGCATCACGGATTGGCGTTTTCACGACACGTTTTATCTCAAAAGCTCACTCTGTTCTTAAACGTATTTAGCAAAATGTTCAAACTACTTTAAGGTAAACTAACCTAAGGACAACACACACACACACACACACACACACACACACACATGCCCCAGGGAGGACTCGAACCTTCGACGGCGAGCAACCACGCGATCCGCAGCGAGGTGCCTTAGACCGCTTTTTTTTTTTATTTTTTTTTTAATTTTTTTTTTTTTTTTTTTTTTTATCCTTGCGCTCTCCAAATATGCCTTCAAAACGGCGAGCTTCGTTTGCTGTAAGCTTGTTTTTGTTTTAAGTGAAGTTTCTGGAACGGAAATGAAACTTGTGTTCAGATTAACTCAGACGTTCTCCTAACGATCGTTGTAACAAATTTAAATTTCTTCTCCAAAACTTAAGAACTTGTTGTTTAAATTATTCTTTGATGAACCGATTCCTATGTAAGTAATGTCGACAAAAATAATATTCTCTTTCTATAAATTCATCAGTAATGAACTGATTGGCCGTTTAGTTCTTTAATGTGAAATTATTTCCGCATTTAAACTAAAATGTCTTCATGTATACATTATATGTATATTCTTTCAAAGTAAGAAACTAAAGCGTAAGTACAAGTGATTGAATATATAGACATAAAATGACGTTGATATGTGTCTCATTTGCACCCAAATGATGGTATGTGAGCAGCCGACGAGCAAAGGTCGCAGAATTGCGTCTTCTTTCAGTGCAGAAGTTCTAGCCTATCCCTGTCTATCTTAAGTGCGTTCTCAAACTTCTTCTTATGGTCCCCGTAATTCCATGTTCTCGCATACTCCGTTTCCATATATGTCATAAACTCTATAAGGTTGTCACTACCGATTTTATTAACGACGTAACTGGTATAATGCCCAAGTAGCCACATCACAGTATTGTTTTTCCATTGCGGATAGTATTTTTTGTCTGGTCTATACAATAGTTTTGTTTCTATACAATCCGGTGAGGTCCTGGTTACAAGCGCTATCTGTCGCCTAATCCACTTCCAGTGATGGTCGCGGTTTCCGCACGTGAATCTGTGTGGAATAGTGTCCACTAGATTACAGGTGAGGCATCGTTCTGTGTCACTCAGTCCAATTGCATAAAGCCTCTCATTGGTGCTTACGATGTTGTTTATCGTTTTGTATAGCGCTGACTTAACGTTCGAAGGAAGTACGCAGCTGTTAATGTTCTGCCACACTGCTTCCCAGTTGACTCCAATGTACTTCGATTCTATTTTATTCCTTCCTTCGTGTTTTCTTCTGTATTCCAAAATGTCTCTTGCAGTTAAGTTCTTGTAATTTTTTAGTCGTTCGCTCAGATAACTTCTCTCAAGATAGTACTCCCGGATATGTTTTAACTGAAAACTTATTGTTTGAACATTTATCGGTGAATCTGTACTTTCTGGTTTGACTGCTTCGAACAGCTTCGTAGTAAGGCTGTCAGGGTTGCTGTGTATGTGGTTGGTCATTCGTTTAATATATAGCGCAGTTGCTTTATTTCTTATATTAGTCAAACCCAGTCCGCCGTATGTGGGGTCTAGCGTTACAGTTGTAGAGTCTACTCTGAATAGTTCACCCTTCCATATAAATGATGTCGTCTTTGACGTTATTGTCTTCGCTACCAGTTTAGGGATTGGAAATAACTGTGCTATGTAATATGCTTTTGACAGGATGTACGTATTTACATACTTAACCCTCTGGTACTGATCCAAACTTCGGTAGTTATTTTCAAGCAGTGCTCCCTTGATTTTTTGCGCTACATCCCTCCAATTTTTTGCCATCATCCGTAAGGGGACGGTTGTCAGAATAGTTCCAAGAGCTTTATGTTCCACGACGTTTTTAGCCCAGTCGAGCCTGATGTCTTGCAATCCTCGTATACTTAAAAATTTACTTTTATTTTCGTTCATTTTTGCTCCTGATGCTAGACAATATTTATTTAGTTGTCTCTCTAGAGCCATCACGTCTTCTCTGTTCCTTACTATTATCCCTACATCATCAGCGTAGGCGCCAACCTCTATTTTCCTTTCATAGATTGTAAGACCTGTCAGTTTAGCTTGCAGTTGCCTTAATAATGGTTCCAGTGATATTACAAAAAGTAACATCGATAGAGGACTTCCCTGAGGTACTCCTCGTTTAATTTGTATCTGTTTCGTCAGTTGACCGTTAACAGAAACTTTAGCCGAGATCCCCAGTGCGGCATTTTTGACGATGTTTATAGTTCCTGGAAGAAATCCCATTCGTTTCATGGTTTCTAGAAGATACTTGTGTTCGACCTGGTCGAAAGCTTTATAAAAATCGATGAAGAGGAGACCGCAGTGAATATTGCTAACAGATGTTAAAGCAATAATGTCCCTATATTGCGCAGCAATTTGGAGTATCGTCCTTCCATAGGCACAAGTCTGATAATGACAGATAATTTTCTCAATTAGTGGTACGATACGTTTATTTACTGCCCTTGCAATAATCTTGTAGTCAGAATTCAGTAGGGAAATTGGCCGAAGATTGTTGATTTTCTTGCATCTTTTGTTTTTTGGGATCAGAACAATTTTACATTCTTTCAATTCTGAGGGGACACGTTTACCCTGAAACACTTCATTCACAATTTCTGTCATCTTATCTCCTATCAAATCCCAGTACCTTTTATAAAACTCGATGGGTAAACCATCGGGTCCTGGTGACTTCTTAGTGGGAGAACTGCGTATAATTTCCAGTACTTCTTGATTAGTAAAGGCTGAAGACAACTGTTCATTGTCTTCTCTAGTTATTTTAGAAGTCACGTTTTCAAACAGTTCATCATAATAGTCTTCATTAGAGTCACATGATTCATATATATCTCTGTAGTACCGATGTATTTCACGAATTATTTCATTTTGTTTGGTGAGGACAGTACCATCTACCAGCTTGAGCTCATCCATGTAAGTTCTTCGGCGGTTTTTGTTGTGTTTTATTAAGTGATACAAAGCCGCAGATTCGTCCTCACTGACTGATTTTGCTTTAGATTTAAGCTTAAGTCCTTCTAATTGTTGTCTCTTCAATGCTATTAACTTTGCCTTTATCTTTTTAATATCTTGCAGTCGAGTCGTAATTCCGTCTACCTGATCATATAACCCTCTTAATACACTGTAATAGAATTCCATTGACTGTTTTATTGCCCGAGAGCGCTCTATGCTATAATAAATAATTACTTTACGTAACTTTGGCTTCGCTCTAGTGGTCCACCACTCTAAAACACTATTATAGCTGTTAACTGAGCATAGACACAGTTCCCATGCACGATTAAGTTCTTCTTCTAATTCCTTGTCCATTAAAACAGCAGAGTTCAAACACCATTGGCCCCTGTACCAACGTGTTGGTTGTTGATCTAAATTGATACAGGTAGAAATGCTGCTGTGATCTGAAAAGCTTGCAGGAATTGTTTCCGCTTTAAGTACATTGGTCGCTAGGTTGTCCGACACATAGATCCTATCAATTCTACTGGAGGATGTACTGGTAATGTAGGTGAACTGGACCAGTGTCGGATACTTAATTTCCCAAACGTCCCTCAGTTTCAGTTCTCTGACAAGACGGTTCAGCTCGTTTGAATAATTAAAATTGGGAAACTGGTCTTTTCGGTTCAGAACACAATTAAAATCACCCGATAGTATAAGTTTTTGAGGGTCCTTCCGAAGTAGATAAATTATATCTTCTTTAAAAAACTTTGCTCTTTCGGAACTATGCGTACTGCCAGAGGGTGCGTAAAGGTTAATAATTGTGACACCCATTATGCTCACCCCTATTCCTCTTCCAGATTCAAGCATTTCTACATCATTTACAGGAATACCGTCTTTTATTAAAATTGCCGTGCCAACATTCATTTCAGGTGCAGAATTAATTAGAACAACATATCCGGGTATTGTAAAATCTGTCATTAGCACCTCTTGCAAGAGAGCAATGTCTGTTGCTGATTCGTACAAAAATTGTTTTAAAGCTTCGGTTTTAACTTTAGACGTAATCTTATTTATATTTATTGACGTTATTGTATAGGCCTGTAGCATTTTTTGAGACTATATAATGAATTAATTGACAAAGTTGGGACGTTATCCGAATAAAGCATGCCATGGCCAACAGCAGCAACAAAATACTTATGAAAATATAAAAAGAAAAAAAAAACATCATATTGCAATGATACTTCATGAACGTCTTTTAGATGCAGCAAATATTTGTTAAAAAACTGATTGAATCCCTCTTTTTTTTCCGCTAAGTGTTGCCTTCAGATGTCAAGCCCTGGGATATATCTGTACGTTCATTACAGGGGGAAGTTCCTTGTAAGACATTTTTGGAATTTCCCTTCAAGGAACCTTCAGTGACTATTTCATATTTGATATTTGGCGGCTTTTTATTGCCCCTGGCGGGCTGTTGTCTGCTTTGCTTCCGAGTAACTCTCAGATTTTGTTGCGGTTTGACTCGGCGGCGCAGCAAGTCCTGAGTCGCCGTGGTTTCCTGTTCACTTTCCTTGTTTTCGTCTGCCGTGTTAGAACTTCGATCAGGCGAAGTCTGTTGTCCGCTTCCGCGTCGCTGTTGTCGGTCTTGCGCGACCTGCATCGGTGTGTCTGACGCGGCGTGTTGCTCGTCGACTGCTGCCTCGGTCTGCTTGTGTTGAGACACGTCCGGCTCCTCAGAGAGCAGCAACTTGTTCGCCGACGTGTCAGGCACTATTTTATCAGATTCCGTCTCTTGCATTACTTCTTGTTCTTTGTCTGACTGAGATTGTAGCTTGGTTTCGTCCTCCGAAGGCAGTTCTTTCATGTCTACGTGCCGGCCGCGGTGGCCGAGGGGATTGAGGCGCTCCAGTCACGATCCGCACGGCCACTACGGTCGGGGGTTCGAATCCCCCCTCGGGCATGGATATTTGTGCCGTCCTTAGTTGTAAGTAGTTCATAAGTAGTTTGTAAGTTTAGGGACTGATGACCCCGTAGTTAAGTCCCATAGACTCTACAAACATTTGAACATTTTTTTGAACATGTCTACGTTCCCTGTTCCCTCTAGCTCTTCCGCTTCGCACGGCTTCTGCTTGCGGGCGGAATGTACAGGAGAGGAATCTTCATCAGATTGATCTTCCGTTTTTTCTAGGGGTCTTTTCTTGGGTTGCTGCTCACTTTCACGCGCAGCAGAACCGCTATTTGTAACTGGATTCAAGGGTGGGAACTCCTTTTCGGGTATGGTGACCACATCAGAAGTACCTTCCATGGCGACCTTAACAGGAGGGGGTTGCTCAGTAGAGGCCATAATGTTACTGAGTGTGAGTCGTTGCCGCTGTATTAAATTGGTTCTCAAAACAACGGTACGACGTGGGTAGTCCTGTCGGAAGTGTCCAGATTCGTTACAAATTTGACAAGTTTGTTCTTGTCCAGAATACACAATGTGAGCTTTATAACCTTCTACGGTAATATAAGAGGGAATATTAGTTTTAACTTCCATTTCTACAGATCGTATTCCATTATAATATTGCAGTTTGTACTGCTTGGACCACCGTTCATTCACAATTGAAATAACGTCCCCATATTTTGCAAGTGCTTCCTTAATCAACAGATTATCAATTTCAATAGGGATATTTAAAACCCTCACAGTTTTATACGTGATATCAGCTTTCCGTACTGAGACTATACTTTTAGATCCATCTCTATGTTCAAATTCTACAGCATTACCCCACTTTGTCAGAAATTTGTCGACCGTCACCGGACTAAAAAACTTTACAAACACACAGTATTGATCAGCGTCTAATTGAGTGGTATGTACAGAATCAGAATTAATGCCCATTACCTCAAACAGCCAGTCGTGTACTTCCAGAGCAGACGGTTGAACAGGACGAGTTTCCCTCTTGAAAGAGAAAACCAGATTATTTTTTCGTGCAGAATCAGCCATTTTCTTCAGCGGCGTAGAAATCCCGGTGAACACCGAAATCCCGCCAAATGACGAGACGTTCACAAACGAAACACGTAAACACCACTATACAGCACTTCAAGTACGTGTACGAACACAGAAGGGACAGGAACACTGAACGTAAACAAATACACCGGCGCGAGCGCTAACGTATACGGAGCAGCAGCGCGCAGGTCCGTTCGCGTTGGCAGCTGAAGCCGAACTACGACCGCTCGGCTACTCCACCGTGGCGCCCAGAAAGCAGATGTCACGTTGAAAAACGTTGTGAATCAAGCCTCTGACGCAATGCGGTGTGTCTCCCCATACACGAGTGTCATCACTAGGTTTTATTTAACTGCCCCAAACGCCAGATAAAGCACTTAAAAGTATTAATGTTATCTACCAAGTACTATTATTCATCATTTAACTTTTACATAAGACACTCTGATATTTACACACTAGCATAGGACCCTAACAATGTAAGTGCGTGGGATATATTGTGGTGAAAACATACTTCAGTTCTAGTAAATGAATATTTCAAACAAAATCAGTACTTTCAAACCGGTTAATCCGCATTACAAATCCAACCTTGTTAACTATCCCGTGCTGTGGACTAGCAGTTGCGTAACTGCACAACTTGAGGCAAAATCACCAGACGGTCAGGGTTCGAATCCCCCCTCGGGCATGGATATTTGTGCCCTCCTTACTATTCGTTAGTTCATAAGTAGTTTGTAAGTTTAGGGACTGATGACCCCGTAGTTAAGTCCCATCAGCTATAGAAACATTTGAAACATTTTTTTTTTCAAATGTTCAAATGTTTGTAAATCTATCGGACCAAACTGCGTGGTCATCAGTCCGTAGCTTACAAACTACTTAAACCTAGGTAAACTAACTTAAGGACAAACACACACACCCATGCCCCAGGGAGGACTCGAACCTCCACGGCGAGCAACCGCGTGCTCCGCAGCGGGACCCTTTAGACCGCTCGGCTACTCCATCGCGGCAACATTTTTTTTTAATCACCAAATGTTGTTCTCGGTGCATTTTCTTTTTGGTGTCGTTAGCAACTTAGTATGAGACCAACATTCAATATGAAGCTGGAATGGGCATTATCCCAGCATCCGATGCTAATTTAAACGCACTTGTAGCAGATAAAAGCCTCTACGTTTCTCTCCCGCCAAGTCACCGACACACTCGCTAACTGCTTCAGAGCCGCGCTGTTTGTATCAGTACCTCTGAGAACGTGGCGCCTCTCACGTCAGCAAGGGGGAAGTACACATGGTTTTACATTACACATAGTGTAACATATATCCTGCGTTTGGACCAGATTGCAATCACAATAAATGTTACCACAAAACTGAGGTACAACGAAGATACATAACATATTTTCTCAGTCAACGAATAATATTGTCAATAATAATATGCGCATTATACATCACAAGAAGAATTTTACAGTCGATAGTTCAAAGTTACTATATGTCGATTACACACAAAAAGTTAAATATCAAATAATTCGGAAAAATGGTATATCTGTATATTAATGTCACACCCCGACAAACAAGAATTAGCTGATGAAATTGTAAATGTCTTTGAAAAAATTTATTAAGTGTTTCTCTACTAATGTGATCTGATTAAATTGTGATAAAACACAGTATATACAGTTGCATGTGGTTAATGGCATAACTTTTAATAAATATAGTCTGTGAATAGAAGTCTAGTTTAGGTAGAATATTCAAAGATTTTTGGTGTGTGCATTGACGACAAATTAAGTTGGAAGTAACACATTGATGATCTACTGAAGCTTTTGAGTTCAGCAACTTACGCTGTTAGGGTTATTGCAACTTTTGGTGAGACATATAAGTAAATTAGTTATTATGCTTATTTTAATTCACTGCTTTCATATGGCGTCGTATTAGCAGAAATTCATCATTGAGCATAAAGGTATTCATTGCACAAAAGTGTGCAATTAGGAATTTCTGGAGCTCGCCCAGGAGCATCTCGCAACCTCTTATTTATGGATCTAGAGACATTAACGGTAGCTTCGGAATACATGTATTATCTTAAGAACAAGATGTGATGGCAAGGCCTAAAGAAAACATTACTGTTAGTATTAATTTAATTTTACCACTTCGAAAGAAAAGGGTTAAAGAAAATATTTACCACAAGAGAGAGAAAAATTCAATCTTGACATCATCACCATACAAATCCCTTTAAAAAAACGTAAACAAAAAAGGAAAAATACTGAGAAGCGGAGCCCACTAATCTGGTCCAGATGTCTATAATGCCACCAGTTGTCTGGTAGTAGAAACTATTATGATGAAACGTGTATTGAGTGTGGATTGTATAAAGAGTACTGGCAAGAATATTGAAGTGCTTATGAGTATTGTGGGCCTTTCTGTGCGATAATTACTATGTCAGATCCCATATGTTCTCCATTCCATCCTACCTACGTTCTTTAACTCTCTATTAGATTAGAAATTGGCAATCGTCAATATTTTTGCTTTATTTTTAGTTTTTAAGTGATGAATAATAAGATCTTTTACTGTGAATTTATTACCTCGCAGTAGTATACCAATACTTTTTAACTGAAGAATATTGTGTGAAATTTGAGAATCAATGGCTTTCTTATTTTATCGTTTATCTACATCAAAGCAATAGATGCGTATCCTCTTCCCAAAATTCATCGTCACGTGCAGAGGAGGATTGTAATGACAGTGAAAGTGAAATGGATGGCGGTGATAGAGTATGTACAAACTTTCGCGTGCACTCGAGAGAACTCGGAGTGGTAACTGTGGAGAGGCAGTGGGAAACGCTTCTTCAGCTAAGAGTCTGAGCTGGCGAGATCCGCTATCGAGGCTGCGTGGTAAGCTACTCAGGTTCTCTGAGTAAGCTCCCTCCACGCGGCCACCGCTAGGCACATTCCGTAGAGAGTTCTCGACACGAGTTCGCACAGCCGAAAACTTGCCCCTCTGTAGTAATAGCACCTAATTGCAGGATAAGGAAAACCGCGAGTAAAAGCACATAGTTTCGGAAACTGGAATGGGCACTCCTGCTACGTTAATACGGGAACTGCTAATTGAAGACGCGCACTAAGTTCCATCATTTCGCCATTAACGAACTGTGATTTGTAACTCATCGTGTAGCGTAATGGTTCCTAATCTTTTTCATAGTGGGAATCGCAATCTTTCTCGGAATTTTTTTTAAAGGAAACGAATGTCGTGTATGAGTACCCGATTTAGTTTTCTCAGTCAATGTGATGTAAACCGCCATGATCGCTAAAATTGTTTTTCTTTATAACGTTTCGCGGTCTGCCATGGTCATCAAAGTTTAATGTCAATGATAAGATCTGTACCTGGTTAGACCGTCAACTAACTGTAAAATAAATATGGGATAATATTTAAAGTATAAAATTGTTACGAACTGATATTTTCACGATAAGCAAAATGAAACTAGTTTGTTTCTCTAGGAGTATTACTTAAAATTTGTTCTTGTTTTAGTAATTGCTTTTCAAGATTCCTTATGAATTATTATGGGTAACAAAAGATTGTAGCCGTCCGCGGTGGCCGAGGTGACTGAGGCGCTCCAGTCACGGTCAGCACGGCCACTACGGTCGGGGGTTCGAATCCCCCCTCGGGCATGGATATTTGTGCCGTCCTAGTTCGTAAGTAGTTCATAAGTAGTTTGTAAGTTTAGGGACTGATGACCCCGTAGTTAAGTCCCATAAGCTTAACAAAACATTTTTAAAAGATTGTAGAGGACCAACTTAAAAAGCTAAAACCATGAGTAGCTGAGGACTGCTCCCTTATGAAACTATCCTGTGACACTTATTTGAACAGTTTCTATAAAGACTTTAAGCTAATCTCACTTAAAATCATACAAACGATAGTGTAGCATATATGGATTTGAAGGAATTGACGTGAATCACAACTATGTACTGATGCGAGAGAGTATTTTCTACTGATTTCCTTTTAATAAACATCGTAGATAACCATTTAAGAGCAAAGCTAACAAACCTCAATCTACACGTAGAAAGTTCAAAGAGTTAAAAATTTAACAAATGTCAGTGATCTTAACATTCAATTTGTATGACACAAATCTTTTACTGGACGAAATAGTGGTCTTTCAGACCTGTTGCGTGCTATTTTTTTCTTTCTTTCTAAAAAAAATAACAATACAATCCATCAAGACAGACACATTAGCTGCCAGTAGTCATTGAATTACACGAGGAAAGTTGAAAATGTTTGCCGCTCTGGGGTTCGAACCCGGGTCTCCTGTTCAGTAGGCAGGTGCGCTGACCGCTATGACATATGGACACCGTGATCACCACAAATGCATGAACTGCCCGTGCGCCGCCGAGGAGTGGCCGAGTGTTCCGAGGTGCCTTGCTACGGATCGCGCGGTTGCTCGTCATCGGATGTTCGAGTCTTCCCACGGGCATGGGTGTTTGTGTTGTCCTTAGCATAGGTTATTTTAAGTTAGTTTAAGTAGTTTGTAAGCCTAGGGACTGATGACCAGTGTAGGTAAGTCCCTGAGATTTACAAACATTTGAACACTACCCTTACGCGTCACTGGGCGCATATTTTGTGACTTTCAACCTCACTCCACAAAACCTATTGACAAACTATCAGTAAACTTACTGAAGTTTGTACGAAGTCTCCAAAGCACGAGTCTTATTCGGCGTTGCTCGCTTTTATAAAGTACTTTTTGAACTGTTATCTGTAGCTCCATTATTATTTCTTAGTTTATATTTGTAATTACGTAATTCATTGCTTTATTCTCCAACCCATAACCTAGCTATTTATCTTTATTCCTATAGCAAACTATTTTGTTTTCAGTTAAATCTTAGAAATAGTTTGGCAATGGGTTTTGGGGCTATAGGGTAAACAGTTTATAAGAAAGGAAAAAAACAATGCTACTAATGGATTGAAGAACTTGAAACTTTCTGGCAGATTAAGCTGAATAATGTAATTAGCTTTGAAACAAACGTAGTTCGTCAGTTTCTACTTTGCGATGTGATATGACCAGTAATCAATACAAGAAGAAACAAATTGATATACACTACAGGTTATTAAAATTGCTACATCAAGAAGAAATGCAGATGATAAACGGGTATTCACTGGACAAATATATTATTCTAAATCGAAATGTGATTACATTTTCACGCAATTTGGGTGCATAGATCCTGAGAAATCAGTACCCAGAACAACCACCTCTGGTCGTAATAACGACATTGATACGCCTGGGCATTGAGTCAAATGAGCTTGGATGGCGTCTACAGGTATAGATGCCCATGTAGCTTCAACACGATACCACAGTTCATCAAGAGTAGTGATTGGCGTATTGTGACGAGCCAGTTGCTCGGTCACCATTGACGAGATGTTTTCAATTGGTGAGAGATCTGGAGAATGTGCTGGCCAAGGCAGCAGTCGAAAATTTTCCGTATCAAGATAGGCCCGCACAGGACCTGCAATACGCGGTCGCACATTATCCTGCTGGGGTTTCGCAGGGATCGAATGAAGGGTAGAGCCACGGGTCGTAACACATCTGAAATGTAACGGCCACTGTTCAAAGTACCGTCGCTGTGAACAAGAGGTGACCGAGACGTGTAACCAACGGCACCCCATACCATCACGCCGCAGCAGTGGAGTAGCCGAGCGGTCTAAGGCGTCTCGCTGCGGAGCGCGCGGTTGCTCGCCGTAGAGGTTCGAGCCCTCCCTGGGGCATGGGTGTGTGTGTTGTCCTTAGGTTAGTTTATCTAGGTTTAAATAGTTTGTAAGCTACGGACTGATGACCTCGCAGTTTGGTCCGATAGATTTACAAATATTTGAACATTTTTGAATCATCACGCCGGGTGTTCCGCCAGTATGGAGATGACGAATACACGCTTCCAATGTGCGTTCACCGCGATTTTGCCAAATACGAATGCGACCTTCATGCTGCTGTAAACAGAACCTGGATTCATCCCAAAGGTTCGTCGTTGCGTACACCATCGCAGGCGCTCCTGTCTGATGCAACCTCAAGGGTAAGCGCAGCCATGGTCTCCGAGCTGATAGTCCATGCTGCTGAAACGTCATCGAACTGTTCGTGCAGACAGTTGTTGTCTTGCAAACGTCTCCATCTGTCGACTCAGGGATGGAGATGTTACAGCCATGCGGATAAGATGCATGTTATCTCGACGGCTAGTGATACGAGTTCGTTGGGATCCAGCAGTGTTCCGTATTGCCCTCCTGAACCCACCGATTCCATATTCTGCTAACTGTCATTGGATCGTGACCAACGCGAGCAGCAATGTCGCGATACGACAAACCGCAATCGTGATAGGCTACAATCATACTTTTATCAAAGTCGGAAACGTGATGGTACGCATTTCTCCTCCTTACAAAACAACGTTTCATCATGCAGCACTGGTCAACTGCGGTTTTGTATGAGAAATCGGTTGGAAACTTTCCTCGTGTCAGCACGCTGTAGGTTTCGCCACCGACGCCAACCTTGTGTGAATGCTCTGAATAGCGTATCACAGTATCTTCTTCCTGTCGGTTAAATTTCTCGTCTGTAGAACGTCATCGTCGTGGTATAGCAATTTTAATGGCCAGGAGCGTATTAGTTATATGTGATGTCTGTTCTTTCGGACATGTCTGAAAGCACAGACAACAGTTTTAAACCTGCAGTTATTATCTATTCATGTTCACGGGATGTATGACATTAATTGCGAATGGGTAAAGTTTAAAATGTACACCCGTCTGGGATTCTGATCCGGGTCTCCTGCTTTCCAGGCAGTTGCGCTGACCCCGACACCACTGGGGAGTGGAGACACGCCGATCAGCGCACCTGCGCGAATTACTCAAGCGCGCCTCCCGTCTGAAACGAATTCAAGTATACTATAGTAAGGGGCTAGGAGTGCCTACGTTCTGCAAAAGGGATCATTGCCCGTCATCGGCATATTATATGAGTTATATCTGTATGTGGTGTCTGTTCTTTCGGACAGTCCATGAATATAGTTTGTTATGTAATTTTCAACAAGTACAATTCTTAGGTAACACAGAATAGTCACTATATTTAAGTTACCAAAACGGTATTGAGAGAACTATACTTCGAATACATGATAGTTTCGATTTATTATACGAAATAAATGCTGCTATTCTTCAGTTTTCCCAGCGTATATGTTGATGAAAAAGTCCTTAGATGTGATGTTGATACGTAGTAGCTTCTACAATATTTCTTGCGGTCATACACGTCACGCCGGCCGCGGTGGCCGAGTAGACTGAGGCGCTCCAGTCACGGTCTGCACGGCGACTACGGTCGGGGGTTTGAAGGTTTGAATCCCCCCCCCCTCGGGCATGGATATTTGTGCCGTCCTAGTTCGTAAGTAGTTCATAAGCAGTTTGTAAGTTTAGGGACTGATGACCCCGTAGTTAAGTCCCATAGACTACACAAACATTTGAACATTTGAATACATGTCACCATCGCAGGGTGATAACATACAGAGGGGAAAGGCACTGAAAAACACTATTTTTTAGCAGTCGTGACGGATTGAGCACTTACGCCTACGAAACTACAGGCGCTGACGTTACCGTCTCCGCTGCTAACGACTAACTCCCCCAGACGCGGACCGTATGGGAACAGACGGATGGTTGATTAGGATTTAACATTCCGTCTGCATCGTGATCATCAGAGTCGGAGCATACCCATAGAATGTTTTGTCGGGAATGGTGAGGTAATCGGCCCTTTGAAAGGAACTATCGCAGCATGAATCTGGGTGGGGCTCAGAAATCACGTAAAACCTAAATCAAGTTGGCAGGAGGCGGGTTTGAACCGCTGTCGTCCAGAATGCGAGTCCATTCTGCAGGAAAGCAGGAAAGGGGGGGGGGGGGGGAGACGCCGGCTGATGTTGACATGTCTAATCGTTCACATATTGTGTCCACTGGGTACCATGAATCGACAGTGCACTCGAGGATAATTTGAGGAAGATTTCAGTAGCCACCATCATTTTTTAACCATATCCGTGATTGACATCTAGTTCTACATAAACTCTATAACACAAGAAAGATAATTTTACGAGTTTTATTTGGGTGAAACTGACAAGTCAGGGCGATGACGCGTGAGCGACTGCAGTGGTCAATATCCAATATTTCAGAAATGCCTTGTTTACGAGCAATTTCGTCATACATTGATGAGACAAATGCCAGTTTTTCAGGTAACCATACTGCTATTCACTACACAATGGTAAGCAGTGTTGCAACAACAGGGGAAACAATTGTTTTCATGGTAAGTGAAGAAAATAAATGTCTGTTGGTATCTAAATAGTTTTTATATAGTAAATAACACTGCCTTTCGGATGCAAAAGTGAGAAATAACACGTCAGTGCATGTCCTTATTGGTCGTGAACTATGCATTCCTTAAGCAGCGGATGTTCATCGCAGCATATATTGACTGGAAATGGCCCTGACATAAGAATTTCACTCAAACACAACTCTTGCAGTTGAAACATCTACATCTACATCCATACTCCGCAATACAACAAATGTTCGAAGGTTTGTTAAGCTTATGGGACTTAAATGCGGGGTCATCAGTCCCTAAACTTACAAACTACTTATAAAATAACTAAATAACTAAATGCAGCACAAACATCCGTTCCTGAGAGGGCATTCGAACCCCCGACGGGGAACGGACTCGCCCATCGAAGCATAGCGCCTCAATGCGCTCGGCCACTCCGTCGCGGCTGAAACATCTCTCTCGTCAGTACTCGAGGTGAAAATTGTAATTTTTACGACATAATGTAACCTGTAATTGAACTAGATTTTAGGAATTGTATGTAGTCTCATTTATCACTTGATAATGCGTAAAATAGCGATCTTAAATAAATACATTTAATAATATTCCTTCTATAATACATTCTTTCTGAATCATGAAACGGCATTAAATACTTACATTTGGATGTATAAATGCTGATATTCACAGCCAAATCCAGAAATTAAATGTTATTGTGTTTCAAAACGTGTTAAGTGCTTTACTGCCGCAGCAAGTGGTTTACTGTTGAGTGGATGCCGATTATGTGCTGATGCAGCCGTGCAATCGCCAGCGACGTCACTGGTGTTCGTTTCCGTACCATATATTGGCAATATTTTCGTATGGCTACCGCCGAGCCCGCTTTACCTCCCCACTTGCGGGACAGTGGAATAAACTAAGCAATAGTGATCAAAATATCTAGTAATCTATACGTATTACCAAAATGCCTGTATCTGTGTATGTATATTCCACATCTCCTCTGAAACAAGTGGATCTATTTCAACCAAATGTTGTAAACATACTGCTTGTAACACGAGAATCACCCTTGGGTTTATAACCTCATAGGACCCCATAAGAGCAGAGATAAGGGAAAAACGTGTTTTTCAGCCCACGCCATATAGTCTGCCCTACACAACCAGTGTGTTGTGTGGCAGTAGTATCGACCTGCCTTATCGACCTGCTCTTAAGGGCAGTCTACATGTCAGGGGCAAGAATTAGTGCGAGAAGTGGAGAAAGAGATTGTCACAGAGAATGAGGAGGATGAGGTGAATGCCGCGCGGTCTGGAGCGCCTCGTTACGGATCGCGCGGCCTCCCGTGTCGGAAGCTGGAATCCTACCTCAGGCATAGATGTGTGTGTTGTCCTTAGGTTAGTTTAACTCAGTTTAAGTAGTTTGTAAGACTAGGGACTGATTACTTAGTTTGGTCCCACAGGATTACAAACATTTAAACATTTGATTTTTTGATGAGGCGAATGGGAGAGGAGGACCTGGACAGACAAGAGAGTGAGCAGTAAGAGATGAATAGTGAGAAGCAGATGGGAGAGACAGAGTGGACAGAAAGAGATAGTCACATATAAATGATAGGATGAGATGGAACAGAGAAATTGTGAGGAGGAGGAGATGTGCGAACGTAGAGTGGATAAGAAGGGGCATGTTAGTAAGAGATGGACAGAGAAAGGTGAGGATGTCAGCAGGAGTTTCCTGTGTATGTAATTATATGTCAGTCAATCCGTTTTGGCAGTATCCCAGAATCATTTTGTATATTCGAAAGTAAAAAAAGATAATCATGACATATACAACCTAGCACCTCTGCTGTTGTATTAGAAGCTTCTTACAACCGTTACGTATTTCTATGGATATATTTCATATAAATAACTTGTAATAAACATTTTGAAAAGTAGCATATGTCCTAATCCAAGACATAAGAAATCTCTATATGAAATTTCATCTAAATCAGTGCTGCAGTTTTAGCGTGAGGCGGTGACAAACATACAAACTTTCGCATTTATAATATGTATAGCTCTATATGAAATTTCATCTAAATTAGTTTTGCAGTTTTAGCGTGATGCGGTAACAAATATACAAACTTTCGCATTTATAATATGTATAGGATACTTCCTCGTCAACCCCTCACAAAGAGGGGAGTGGGTGTGGGAGGGGGCAGACATGGTTGGAGGCTACAGAACATCATCTTCACGTCCAGAGGCGTCTCAGCTACTCAGCCGATGCCGGAACTTGAAGAACACGTCGGTGGACCATGATTGCAGACACCGTCAACAGCCCGCTGTAGAACCGGAAATACTTTTGGAACTTTTCAAACTCGTCGATATGATGAAGCAGATTGCGATGATGCTCACTGAAGTTACCAGATCATTCGTCACCCAACCGTAACTCATCGATAGCATCATTCAGGGGACCCTCGTAAGTACTACTCACCACAGCAGTGTTCTTCCAGCCACCCATGGACAGAATTAAACGAGTGTTCGTCCTCACAATAGTTCTGTGGAATGCCGAAATCATTCACCTCAATTGCTGGAATTTCGACAATTCCTTCAAGCAGAAAATAAAGTCATTTGACTCGTAACAGAACCGCCCCTCAAACCTGACTCAGAGAGCATCTGTGCCGAGCTACTTACGGACTTAGGGCGAAAGGAGTGACACATACAACATCCGCCACCACGCAGCACGAAGACCAGAAATTACGGCAATTGTGATATAGAGACAACACAGGACATTTTGACATTTATAGCCGCCTACAGCCAGTCTCGGACTACTCAACCTTGACGACGGAAAAAAATTGCTACCCATCTGGGGCCACCTGCTCATACCAGGCGATTTAACACGACGCACGCTGCTTTGGTATTCTCGCGTCCCTTCATACAGCGGCAGAAGACTACACCAAGCGAGAAAACGTGCTATCCAAGATGGCGAGGAGAACAAGACGTGGCAAATTTTCCCATTACTAGTGAGCGTCATGGTTTCATTGGCGCAACTGATATACATGAATTGCCACCTGTAATATACCAAGTCGGAACTACGCCAGAGATTGTCAACAGCAAACTGAATACTATACAGATTAATAGGGATCCGTTTCGGCAGTATGTCGTGACGCATGTGAACGTTTCTGCACTTAAAGCTCACCATAATATGAACATTCGCTATACAAATTTTCTTCACAACATAACTGATGCAAACATTCCATGTTGCCCCACAACAGATGTGGAAGACTGCGCTCTCACTTCCCCAGGATGTTATGGGCTTCATCATGGAACGGAATCTACTCAACAAGAGTGCCATGACCCCAGATTAAGCGCGACACCGAACGACAGCCTTCACCACCACGACTGGAACAACTACCACGCCAGTAGCAAAGGCAAACGCATTGACCGCCAGGTTTGAATAAAACTTCCGCCCCAACGACGATTCTCAAGGGTCTCATCACACGCAACTGGTCGAATGCAGACTGGCTGTCACCCTCGCTGCTGCCACTGCGAACGATAATCTTCAAATTCCACTCGTGACGCCTGATAAAGTCAGTACTGCTATCCGACAGTTGCCTATTAATGTCCCCGGGCACAATGGCATCACAGGAAAATCTGTCAAGGAACTGCCTGCGATAGCCGCTCCTATTGTTGCCGCGCTGTTCAAAAATATTGTCACTATGAGTAGCTATCTTGTCTCCTGGAAGCACTCAGTCATTATTCTGGTCCCCAATCCGGGAAAGAACATGGCGGAACCCAAGAACTACAGGCCATTCAGATATGCACCTTTCCTCAGTAAGATGTTAGAAAGAATCTGCTCACGTCAGCAACAGTAAATACTTCCCGACTGGATGCAGACAATACCCTACGCTGCGAGCAATTCCATTTCAGGGCAGGTCATTCCACGATCCAGCAGCACCTTCACTCCGTCGAAGAAAACGTACAGTGTTTCAACAGCAAAGCATACTGAGGAGTCATCTTCATGGAAGTCACCAGTGCATTTGGTAGGGTATGGCACGAGGGATTGCTCTGCAAATTGTTCGACCTCGATATAGAAGGCAGCTACATCGTACGACTTGAGAAGCTATTTACGACATCGCACCTGTTTTATCACGTTGGTGAACCGATATCGACAATCAGAAGAGTATATCAGGGGGTTCTGAAGGACTTCATGCTAGTCCCAGTGCTCTACATTCTATACGCGTCTGATCTTCATCCATTGCCAAGTTTCCAAGATTCCAGGAATCTATGCTGACGATACGGTATTATATACCACGAATACGTGTACGCAGGCAGTGCTTGCGCGACTGCAAGATACGTTTCATACCCTTGAGGTCTGGGCAGCCGATCAACGCAACGAAAAGCCAGGGGAGGTTTCTTAGATAACGCCGTGAACCGCCGTTGTTGCCGATCCACCTCATCGGGGAACGAATAGATTTGACACTGACAGTTAAGTGATTTTTTGCCCAATACGTCAAAGATATAAATGAGAAAGCTTCACAACGTCTCAGTCCCCTGACCCACTGCTGAATCACAACTCAGATCTGTCGATAGAATGCAGTCTTAATGTATGCAGCCTGTTCTTCCGACCTGTCGTCGTTTATGCTCCATTGTGGGGTATTGTTACTGAGACGCATCTTCATAAACTACAGACCACGCAGAATAAAGCCTTTTGCTGAGTCGTCCATGTGCAATTTAATTTTTCGGCAGTCTACTTGATGAAGCTGCAGTTGAACCAGAGATCGTGGAGAGATTTATAAAGAATGTCCGTAAACTATAGTCAGTTGCCAGACGATCTAAAAATGAATTCACCCGACGGTTTGGTAAGCCCAACGATGAACGAAACCGCTACAAGCGGCCAATAGCTTTGCTTTATAGATAGAACTATCGTAAAGTCACACTGTGATAAAATAACCACGCGCCTACCACATGTAACCGAGAAACCACAATTTCTTGTGCCAATAGTGTAGCAGTCAATGTCTGATGTTAAATACTGCACCGGGAGGCTACATGTAATCAACCAATTAATAGTGGCAGATTGTATCTCTGCCGAAAGCTCGTTGGCAGTAAACTTGACGCCGCTTCAAAACCGAGAATTAATAATACATTTAGAATACTTCAATTCTGTGGATAATATTTAAGACACCAAAGTATATATTGTGACTCAAATGTACTGTAACCTTGGCAACGCCAGTTTTACGATGGTTTTGGTACACACTAAAACCTTGTTACGACTGATGTGTAGCAGTGGATAAGACACAGGAAACGCGTTCCGTGAAGTACGGGGTTGAAATCTGTGCGCGACCAGCCAGCTAATGCTTCTGTGTGGTTTCGTTATGTGGCTGAGGCAAAAGTTCGAAGGTTCCTCCGCTTTTAGAGCCAGATCTGTATTTTTAATTACCGTGGTCGTTGATAGGTCATTAAAACCTAATCTCCAATCCTTCCTTTCTACGCCGGAAGAAGTAAAGTCACTAATTAATAAGTCAGCTGCTTACATCATTCAAGGGAGCGTCGTCTAAGATTACCACATTAATAGCGTTAATACTGATGAGAGGCAATTTCCAAAATGAGGGCCGTCTGTTTCACAAGAGGCAATTGATAACAACGATTGGCTTGCGCATGCTTGATAGGTGTATGAAGCATTCAGCATATGTGGCTGCCTAATTTTACCAGCCAACAATATTTCGATTTAGTCGCAGCCAGTTATAATGCGTGTGAATAACAAACAATACCGCCTGCAGTTTGCGATGTGATTAAGTTTCTGAACGCAGCAGGTTGTAATAGTGGTGTGATTTCAATTCTGCGCAAAGACTGAAGGTGATGTGAGGCAATGGTGCGTATGGCAGAGACGAACATTTTAATTTGGTACGACTCCTTCCAGTGGCGGGAGGGGGTCTAATGGGGTTGAAGCGCCCCCTCCACGGCACCTCCCAAACATTTTTTAAATTTTACTGTTATTTATTGTTTTAATTTTTAATTTTTTTTAACCAGGTCGGCATCGGAAATTTGAAACAGTACGTCTAATATATAAAGCAGAGTGCCCGTATGTTTGTACGTGTTGCATACAAATCTACAGTTTTGTTCCAATCTTTATGAACTTTTGTACACGTAAGCTTGAAACCATGAGAACGGTCGCCGTAAGTGTAAGAATCACATACGATATATAGTCCACGACATATGACGTCATAAACAATGAGTTTCGCGAAAAACTGCTGCATTTTGCGACAATGCTGCTCATTTTCTCCTAAACTATTGGACAGATTTCAACCTAATTTGGTACACACATTCCTTACCGTGAGGTAACAATTGCTACATGGTTAAGAATCACATACGGCACATGGTTCAAAAGATATTGCGTAATAACCAATAGATATCGCAAAAAATGCCATATAATGCGGCGAGACTTTCGAAATACACTGTATGAGAATGACAGTACTTAGCGACTTGCAACAAACTTTAAACATGATTTCAAATCTTTATTAACCTTTTTCTCGCTGGCAACCATAGTAAAATGATGAAAGGAAAAAAGTTTCTCGCTTACTACTTTTCCGCTGTTTATGGAGTAAAACTTCGGCTCTCGATATGATGTTACAATTTATAATTTGAACACTACAAATTGCAGCGACAGGAAATTTTACAGACATTATACATACATATAGTTGAATGTATCTTCTAAATTGCATCACAGTACGAAGCGTAATTCATGAGGTATGAGCACATAAACGGTAACGTTCCGCTGTTCATGGAGTAAAACTACGGCATTCAGTATGACGTTACAATTTACTATTTCTACACTACAAATTTTAGCCGCAGTAAATTTTACAAACAGTATACACGCATATAGCTGAGTGTACCTTCTAAATTGTATCATATTACGACACGAAGATCATGAGATTTTACAGACATACAACCCTTATACAAATGAATAAATAAATAAATACCTGGGCAAAGCCGGGTTTTCAGCTAGTATGTAATAAATCACAACGTAACTATAATTTCCCAAGCCGATGTGAAAGCGACAAGGGGTCGGCTGAGTAATGCCGCCACTGAGAACGTGTTCTGCTGTTACTGTGAGAGGTTTTACTGCGGCCGCGACCAGCACTGATGCTGCCGATTCTTCATATGCGGCGACTCAGCTTAGCAGGTCAGCGGCCGCACCCAGTGGAATCTTATGAACAAGAATAGGCGTTATTTCAGTTCACGTTTTACACATAGAGCCTCATGTTAATTAAAATGTAAAGACCTTTCTCTTTGGCTAGTAACATAGAAGCTGCTTAATTATTTTACGAGCTGATTATATACATTCCATTTCCACCACGTTGCTCCTCGTCCACTTTCAAATTAATGCGAACATATTTTATTTCTTGTGCAATTCTTTGATAGTATAATTGGTTAAATTATAAAAAGTGTAAAAATAAGTCGTTGTTGTTATGGTCTTCAGTCCGGAGACTGGTTTGATGCAGCTCTCCACCCTACTCTATCCTGAGCAATCCTTTTCATCTCCTCATAAGAACGACAACCCACATCTATTTGAATCTGCTTACTATACGCGTCTTGGTCTCCCTCTGCGATTTTTACCCCACACACTTCCCTCCAATGCTAAATTTACGATTCCCCGATGTCTAAGAATGTGTCCTACCAAGCGATCCCTTCTTTTAGTCAGGGTATGCCAAAAATTCCTTTTCTCACCAATTCTGTCCAGTACCTCTTCATTAGTTATGCGATCTACCCACCTAATTTTCAGCATTCTTCTGTAGCACCACATTTCAAAAGCCTCTATTCTCTTCCTGTCCGCACTGCTTATCGTCCATGTTTCACTCCCGTACAAGGCAACACTCCACACAAATGCCTTCAGAAAAGACTTCCTTACGCTTAAATTAATATTCGATGTTAGCAAATTTCTCTTTTTCAAAAATGCTTTTCTTCCCATTGCCATTCTGCATTTTGTATCCTCTGTACTACGACCATCGCATGTTATTTTACTACCCAAGTAACAAAACTCATCTACCACCTTCACTGTTTCATTACCTAATCTAATTCCTTCAGCACTGCCTGATTTTCTAACACTGCATTCCATTATCTTTGTTTTGCTCTTGTAAATGCTCATTTTATATGCTCTCTTCAACACACTATCCATTCCATTGAAATACTCTTCCAGGTCCTTTGCTGTCTCTGACAGAATTACAATGTCATCAGCAAAACACAATGTTTTTATTTCTTCCCCCTGAACTTTAATCCCTATTCCAAATTTTTCCTTGCTTTCCTTCACCGCCTGCTCGATGTACAAATTGAATAACATCGGAGAAAGGCTACAACCCTGTCTTACTCCCTTCCCAACTGATGCTTCCCTTTCATGCCCTTCGAGTCTAATAACTGCGGTCTGGCTTCTGTACAAGTTGTAAATAACTCTCCTTTCCCTATATTTTACCCCTGCTGACTTCATAATTTGAAAGAGTGTGTTCCAGTCAACATTGTCAAAAGCTTTCTCCAAATCTACAAAAGCGAAAAATGTAGGTTTGCCTTTCCTTAATCTATCTTCTAAGATAAGACGTAAAGTGAGTATTGCCTCCCGGGTTCCTATGTTCCTCCTGAATCCAAACTGATCTTCCCCGAGGTCAGCTTCTACCAGCTTTTCCATTCTCCTGTAGATAATTCGTGTTAAAATTTTGCAACCATGACTTATCAAACTGATGGTTCTGTAATTTTCACACCTGTCTGCGCCTGATTTCTTTGGGATGGGGATTATTACAATTTTCTTAAAGTCTGAGGGTATTTCGCCTGTCTCATACATCCTACACACCATTTCAAATAGTCATGTCATGGCTGGCTCTCCCAAAGACTTTAATAGCTCTGCGGGTATGTCATCTACTCCTGGGGCCTTGTTCCGACCTAGGTCTTTCAAGGCTCTGTCAAATTCATCTCTCAGTATAGTATCTCCTATTTCATCTTGATCTACTTCCTCTTCCCTTCCTACAACATCGTCTCTATGTTCATTTCCTTTGTAGAGCTGCTCTATGTACTCTTTCCACCTTTCAGCTTTCCCTTCTTTGCTGAGAACTGGTTTCCCATCCGAGTTCTTGATATTCGTAGAGTTGCTTTTCTTGTCCCCAAATGTCTCTTTTATTTTCCTGTAGGCGGTATCAACTTTTCCCCTTCTTATACATTCTTCTACAGATTTGCATTTGGCTTCTAGCCACTCCTGCTTAGCCATTTTGCACTTCCTGTCAATCTCATTTTTTAGTCGTCTGTACTCCATTTTGGCTGTTTCATTTACTGCATTTTTATATTTTCTCCTTTCATCAATTAAATTTAGTATTTCCTGTGATATCCAAGGATTTTTTGTTGGTCTTGCCTTTCTATTTATTTTGTCCTCTGTTGCCTTCACTATTTCATCTCTCAATGCTACCCATTCCTCCTCTACTGTTTCATTTTCCCCCTGTTTCTGTCAATTGTTGCCTAAAGCTCCCTCTGAAATTGTTAAGAACTTCAGGTTCCTTCAATTTACCCAGGTCCCATCTCCTTATTTTCCTACCTTTTTGTAGTTTCTTCAGTTTCAGCCTACAGTTCATAACCAACAAGTTATGGTCAGAGTCTATATCTGCCCCTGGGTATGTCTTGCAGTTTATAACCTGGTTCCGGAATCTATGTCTGATCATTATAAAATCTATCTGATATCTTCCGGTGTCTCCTAATCTCTTCCACGTATACAACCTTCTTTTGTGATTCTTAAACCACGTGTTTGTTACGATTAAATCATGTTCCGTGCAAAATTCTACCAGGCGACTTCCTCTTTCATTCCTCCTGCCCAGTCCATATTCACCTACTATTTTTCCTTCTCTTCCTTTTCCTACTACCGAATTCCAGTCTCCCATCACAATTAAGTTTTCATCTCCCTTAACTGTCTGAATAATTTCCTCTAGCTCCTCATATATTTCTTCGATCTCCTCATCATCGGCATAGCTAGTTGGCATATAAACCTGTACTACTGTTGTCGGTGTTGGCTTCGTATCTATATTGACAATGATAACGCGATCACTGTGCTGCTCATAGTAGTTTACCCGCATTCCTATTTTCTTATTCATTATCAGTCCTACTCCTGTGACACCCCCAATTGATTTTGTATTTATAATCCTGTACTCACCTGACCAGAAATCCTGTTCATCCTGCCACCGACCTTCACCAATCCCCACTATATCTAACTTCAACCTATCCATTTCCCTTTTTAAATTTTCTAATTTTCCTACCCGATTAAGGGATCTAACATTCCACGCTCCGATCCGTAGAATGCCAGTGTTGTCTTTCCTGATGACAACATCCTCCTGAGTAGTCCCCGCCCGGAGATCCGAATGGGGGACTATTTTACCTCCGGAATATTTTACCCGAGAGGATGCCATCATCATATGTCCATACAGTAGAGCTGCATGTCCTCGGGAAAAGTAATGGCTGTAGTTTCCCCTTGCTTTCAGCCGTTCGCAGTAGCTGTGTGGCAAAGCCACATTAGCTGATGTTACAAGGCCAGCTCAGTCAATCATCCAGACTGTTGCCCCTGTAACTACTGAAAAGGCTGCTGCCCCTCTTCAGGAACCACACGTATGTCTGGCCTCTCCACAGATACCCCTCCGCTGTGGTTGTACCTACGGTACGGCTATCTGCATCGTTGAGGCACACAAGCCACCCCACCTCGGCAATGTCTGTGGTTCATGGGGGTAGTGCTTAGATTAATAAATTCAATAGGCTTTATTTTTAAAAGATGATCCCCCCTCCCCCAGAACCAAATCCTGCTGCGCCTCTGACGCCTTCCCAGTGTGTGGATGTTAGTATTTGTAGCATCATGAGTGCTGGCTGTTATCACTGGTTTACAAGTTCAGACATGGGCATCTGAATCAGATTTGAAGGGAATGCTTTCTTACAGAAAAGGATTTTCCTTACAGTATCTGTATTGACCAATTTATAGGCTCTCATTTTAAAACGTGGTATGTAACTTAAGAAATATGGACAAAAGACTAAAACTTTTCTGGAGTCTATTTGGCAAATATAGATACCAGTACTAACTTCCACGTGAGTCCGAATAGAAAGGTACAAATAGTGTGCACTTCCAGTTTAAAATTGTCATTTTGGAAATAACTTTCACTGTAAAATCTACTGAAAAACTGAGCGAATATTAATGTGGTGTCGCACAAGTCTGAAGTGCGCGCCACGTACTTTCGCCGCGCGCTGCCATACAAGCACGGCGCGGCGTTCTTACGACGTCAGCCACGAGCGCCCTCTGCTGCAACCCCGCTCGTGGCCACCAATGAACTGCATTGGTCACTTGGAATTAGGACAGACACTAGGACTCAACAGCAGGCAGGCCTCTATCTACTTAAACTATGCATCTGCGTTCCACTAGACTTCAGTTAACAAAGCTAAGTATTATACTCTCTCTCTTCGAAATATGTCTTGTTCTAATCTAGCTCAGTGTTTCTAGTTTCTGCTGTCCCACCGGCTGGTCACCTCAGACTCTGTACCCGCACACGCGTGCATCTATTTCCCTGTGTCGGTCTCTCTCTACTCGGCCACCGACACCTAGGACAACCGGCGGTAACGAGACACAAAAATTAACGAGCAATGTAAAATGCAGCATGAATATGAAGACATAGAAATGCATAGTGGAACAAACAGGCGCATGTGATATAACAATAGCGACAGGGTCACATGTCAGATTCAGGCGTGAAGACAAATGTCCGTCCCGGCATTTGCCTGGAGCGAGTTAGGGAAACAACAGAAAAACTAAAGCTGGATGGCCGGAGGCAGATATAAACCGCCGCCTTTTCAAATGCGAGTCCAGTGCGCTAAACAATCTGCTCGGTGAGTGATTTATTGGTGAGGATAATGGTAGAAGGATGTAGCCCCAGTGGAGCTCCGTGTCGCACGTCATAAAAGACTCACTGAAAGTTACACAGATGTGCCGAGTGTCGAAGCGAAGGCGGCGTCCTGTACGTAGCGTCCACAGCACCGAGGCAGCGGCATTAACGAGCTACCGGCTGCGGAGATGAGAGCCCAACGCGTCTCAACGTCAGAGGTCGGCAAATACAACGTCCTATAATCAGCAAACTTGCTAAAATCTGAAACAGTATTTGCTTAGATCTCGTCAAACTTTCAGCTTTGTAAAACGAGCAGCAGCATGCTCGTAATGTCTATTTGGGATTAATAATATGGACTATGTGTGCAGATATGAAGAACGATCACAGTCCCATCTGTAGTTAAAGCAGATAACAGGCTAAGATTAGGTAAGATACTGAGAAATTGTAGTTTGCAGTGAAGGTACTACATAAAAAACTTTTGGGAATGAGGCCCACCTTATATTTAAGACCCTGTTTTTCTTGTTACCTAATCGTATTTCACCGCTTCTGTACCATTAACAGTAGGTTTTTAATTTATTTACGGTTATGAAAGTGAACAAATTTTGGTACTAATTACGTTAGTTTTACATGCTATGGTAGTGTTTAAATGTTTGTTAAGCTTATGGGACATTAACTTCGGGGTCATGAACCCCTAAACTTACAAACTACTTATAAACTAACTTACACTAAAGACAACGCAGACATCCATACCCGGGGAGGATTCGAACGCCCGACGGGGAACAGTCTCGCGCATAGGAGCATAGCGCCTCAATGCGCTCGGCCACACCGCCGCGGCTATGGTAGTGAGGGACCCTTTCTTTAACAGTAGGTATTGCTAGCACTCTAATCTGTAACCAAATAATTCTATGTGAACAATGTTTGTTAAGCTAATACACTACGTATAGAAATGTAATTTTAGTGTGTAGGGAGCTGTCGTGCATCAGCCTACACTGCCTATTGCATTTGGTATTAGCATATACTTCCCCTTTTGCGCTGCGGTTGAATGGTCGAGCGCTGTGAGGCGCATTGCTGCGGAACGCCCTGTTGCTCCTCTGCGGAGGTTAAAGTCCTGCCTCGGGCATAAGTGTGTGAGTATTCCTTAAGTTAGTTAAAGTAGTTTGCACGCCTAGGAACTACTATAGTAGTTAATTGACATATATTTTCAAACATTTGAACCTCTTCTGCGTTTTTGTGGGCTAAACGCTAACAATACACATATTCCGCAGACTCGTAATGTTTGTGTGTGACACTCAAAAATGCAGAAGAGCAAATATATGCCAAAAACAACAATAAGTAACAGAAAATATAGGCTGATTCACCAATGTTCCCTACACAACAAAATTACGTATTCATATACAAAGTAGCGTGTTAATCCATCGAAAAATGTTCACACAGAATTATTTGGTTTCAGATGACTACGCTATGAATATAAAAATGTTTCCCACGACCATACAGTGTTAAAATAAGGCAATAACCAAGACTAAGATATACTATTTTAGGCCTTATTTACACACCTAGGTTAGTGCTTTAAATGTTCATTTTCATAGGGATAAAATCTCACTTATGATGGCACAGAGGTGCTGAAACATGTTCCAGTAATAAGATGAAACAGTGTTTTACTTATCAGGCGGACCTTGTACCCAATATTTTTACTGCATGAGATCCAAATTCACATTGCAGGGCAGGGGGTTGTGAGCCTAGCTGCGGGAATTTTCTAGAATGAGTCTATGGATGTGATTTAAGTATCCTAAATTATTTCGCACGTGCGTCATCAAACGCAGTAACATTGAAGCTACATGAGCAGTATTCAATGAAAAGTCAACTGAATTAATCGTAAAATAAACAGAACCCTTTGCCACATCCTTCAGCGATTCACAGTGTTCAAATGTTTGTAAGTCTATGGGACGAAACTATTGTAGTCATCAGTCCCTAGGCTTAGAAACTACTTAAGCTACTCTTAAAGTAACCTAAGGACAACACACGCACCCATTCTCAAAGGAGGGCTAGAATTCCCGGCGGCAACGGCCTCTCAGACCATGACTTGGCGCCTAGAATCGCTCGACCATTTCCGCGCAGGTATTCCCAAAGTGATATGATAGCAAGTGTCTCGTCCAGTTATTATAATACGAACATAGCAGCCTTGTACACGTGTCTCCGCAGACCGTGAAAATTCCTTCTTAAGGGAAAGATCTGATTACTTCATCGCTCTTACCTATATTTTCCAGACAAAGAAATATTTGCACACATCAGAAGAGTTTTTTCCTGCTACAGTGTATTAGCGCGAAGCGTAAAACCTGAAGATAAGAGTAGGTAACTGACCGGAATCTAATTCTGGCGTCTGTCTCACCATCCAACGACTGTGAAGCTTTTGTAAGTTTCTCAAATTTTCCCCGGCATTGAGGATTAAGTTCTCCTTGTTTCGTTTATGAACGTCATATGTAAACCGGTAAAACGGTAGTAAACACTTCATCTTATATACGATTTGCAGGCAGATGTTATAAATTACATTCCCTCACTGTAAACCAAGACGAGTATATGTGAATATCTGCCACTTAATAAGTGAGAGTAAATTGTGTTAAACACAAGAAACTGGTCGTGTTTCGCTGGTGACACGTGTCCTCGCAAATGCTGTAGTTGGCTGGTATCTGAAAGGGACTAAACTGCTATGTCATCGGTCCGACAAATGCTGTGACACGTATCGTGGCCTAGAAACGCATTCCGATTATCAGCTGAAGCCGTGACAAAAGCACGGGACCGTCCGCATAAGGGCGGATCCCAAAACACACACACACACACACACACACACACACACACACGCACGCACGCACGCACGCACGGCCGTATATCTACCAGTCGCCCTAGTTGATTGCGCATTTATCGTTACCTGTTTTTCCAGACTGTTGTGGATGCATCCACCATATGGCATCCGATTGCCGTCCATACGTCCAGTACATTCTTCAAAATACACGGCAATTGTTTCAATTTAGCCCATTCGAATTTTTCGAATACGATAACTTTATGATGTTCCTCATATCAACCAAAACAGAATTTCGGACATAATGACATGCAAATGTTTAGGCGACATGTAAGTACCCTCTATATTAAAAAAGCTTCTACTTATGTCATTATCAACAAATAAATCTTGATCCGTTCAAATGTTTGTTAAGCTTAAGGGACTTAACAGCGAGGTCATCAGTCCCTAAACTTACAATCTAATTATGAACTACTTTATACTAAAGACGACACAAACATCGATGCCCGAGGAGAATTCGAACCTCCGACGGGGAGCGGCCTCACGCATCGGAGCAAAGCGCCTCAAAGTGCTTGGCCACTACACCGCGACAACAAATAAATACAATTTGTTTTTCTTCTCTGACGAAATCGAGCTATACCAAGCACCGAACTGAAATATGTCATAAGCCAGCAGTTCCTCTAGCTTCTTGTACTTGGACTGAAATTCGCCGGTCGCGGTGGCCGAGGAGACTGTGGCGCGCCAGTCTCGGTCTACACGGCCTCTACGGTCGGGGGTTCGAATCGCCCCTCGGACATGTATATTTGTGCCGTCCTTTGTGTTAGCTAGTTCATAAGTAGTTTGTAAGTTTAGGGACTGATGACCCCGTAGTTAAGTCCCATAAGCTGTACAAACATTTGGTTTAAACTTCTTCCTGTGAAGTCAATGAAGGTGGAATCATACATTTATAGAGTTTAAGGAATGTTTCCTTCCTTATGATTACGTGTTATGTTGTGAATACTTACGTAATTGTGATGGATCAATAAGGATCATCCAGCTTGTCTGATTACAAGAACGATGTTTTGATGGACATCAGATGACCGGCCTGGCTATAATTTCTCACGCTGGCAGCACTAGTGGCAAGAATGCCGAGACCTCTTCTGGCTACTACGACTGCCTAGGAACTGACCCGCGTGCGCTTTGCACCACTCCATAATTTGTTCTTCGGCACAGCTACAGTCGGATTTGCCGGCCGCGGTGGCCGAGGGGACTGAGGCGCTTCAGTCACGGTCTTCACGGCCACTACGGTCGGGGGTTCGAATCCCCCCTCGGGCATGGATATTTGTGCCGTCCTAGTTCGTAAGTAGTTCATAAGTAGTTTGTAACTTTAGGGACTGATAACCCCGTAGTTACGTCCCATAAACTATACAAACATTTGAACATTTGAGCAGTCGGATTTGGAGAGCGAAAGGTGCCTGTCAACTTCATTAGTAGTAACTGTGTGTCCGTCTTGGTTGTACTCATCCGAACTCGAGTCCATCGTTTTCATGGGAAGAACGTGGTCACTGTTTGCTTGAATGGACTCTAAACATGAATGAAAATATCCGTAAGTTTTTCCTGCCACCTTCAAATATGCCAACATTGATGAGCTAATGCGAATAATTCTTAAAATCAATCTTAATACAAGTATCTAACGGTAGGAAGTCTATTCCACTCATATCGACCAACCTATCAACAACAACTTTATGTTATTTGATATTGCAAGTGGTCGGTGGAATTCTGCTCTGCATTTAACTTTTCAGTTCCGAATCGAACCTGTTGTGCTAGACTGGTACGAAAGTATGGTATCACATGTGGCACATTGCACGCGACCTGCAGAAGCCTGCGTGATAGGATCCACTACACGTTCAAACGATTTCCAAGCTTCACTTTTCGCCTCCTCTTCCGACATGTCTTTTTCCTTGAGGACTAACGAGCAGCCCCCTCATTCTCTCCATAATAATTCTCTTCGTTTCATTAATGGAGCGTTTACGACCAATCCTTCGTTGATCCCTAATGCTGTCTGCGCTGCTCAAAGCCAGGTCGTCAAATGAGTTTAGACCCGGTTTCTAATAATGCGATTCGGCACTGTTGAGCATGCGGCGGTCGTACTGTCACCGGCCGAGATTATGAGCGCCTGGCAGTGCTCCACAATCCACCGATAACCGACAGGTGGAGGGCGACCGGCCACATCCTGCATTAGACGGATTTGCAGCGTGTGCCTTTCCCAGCACGAAATGGGAAATGCTCGTCCGGTTGTTTTCATCAAAATGCAGAGCTCTAACGCAGAGGTATCAAGCATCTACATACTGTTCTGTTGTTCTCTTACTGGAACTGATCAAGTCGTCGATGACATAGAAGTATTTTATGGTGTAATCGATTTTGCAGAAGATGCACAATGGTGATACTAATATTGCCTAATGTACAAAACAGAACACTGTTTCAATCGTGTTTCATATTACCTCTTTCTGAATTGTATTTGCTCTAGTAATAAATAAATCAAGTCTGCTAAAAAGCGTATTATGTTACATGTTTGCTTTGTTATAACCAAAATAAAATTTAAAAAATCGCACTGACGTGTTTTACGGCCCACTTTAGATTTGCTTGTAGTTTTATGATTTTTGGAAACATTTTGCACAAAATAATATAAATGTAAATAATAAAAATTATGGACGATACGATCAGGACTCTACTGTTGTGATAATATCTATGCACTCAACACGTAAAATTTTGATAGTGGCGGGTTTCGAACCACCAAGCACGTGCATGGTATTTAAAATCTAAGGTGCTGCCCACAACACTACGGCAAAGAGTCAAGAAACAATTCCTTATTTCTCTTATTATTGATGACAGTTGTTAACTAATTTTTAGTTACTAGATTACCATTTATCGTACGAAGAACGACGTGTTTCTGTTGAGTCTTCAGTGCGCTCCGCGGTGGAGTAGCCGAGCGATCTAAAGCGTCTCGCTGCGGAGCGTGGGGGTTCGAGTCCTCCCTGAGCCATGGGTGTGTGTGTTGTCCTTAGGTTAGTTTACATTAGTTTGAGTAGTTTGTAAGCTACGGATTGATGACCACGCAGTTTGGTCCGATAGATTTACAAAGATTTGAACATTTTCTTCAGTGCGCCATTGCTTTGAAATGACAACGCGTAAGTTATAATAAGAAAAGCATAAAATACACGAAGCAAAATAGCGTATGCCAAAGAGAGTTCTGGGCGAGGAATGTCACGTGACAATTCCTAACGCGTGGCTTACATAAAATCAATAGGCGGTGTCAAATCGCCGTTATTTTTGCAAATAACTCTGTAACGCCAAGAGTTACGAAAAAAAAACAGAGAAAAGTTGTAGAGAATTTTATCTTCTACAAATTCGGTTATTCAACTTTCATGTCAGATGATCGGTTTGTTTGCAATTACAATTATATTAAACACGGCTTTTTTTAGTGTTACTAATGTATTTTTTGTCCGAAATATTTGAAAATGAAAGGTTCTGGTGGCCAACAATTATGTCTGTAAAATTTGGTGCTGATCGGTTGAACGGTTCGACTTATAGAGTGGGAACACGTTACGGACAGACAGACAGACAGACAGACAGACATCGTAAAATCGCCGTTATTTTTGCAAATATCTCTGAAACGATGAGAGATATAAAAACAATCATAACAGAGCAAAGTTGTAGAGAATTTTCTCCTCTATAAATTAGTGTATCAATATCCGTGTCAGATGAACGGTTAAGCCTTTATTTTCATTTAAATTTCGAACTGTCAAAAGGCGATCGCAAAGGCCCACTTTTAGTGTTACTACTGTAACCTAAAGTGGGCCAATACCCTTAATATGGAGGGTGACATTTTATTGGTCAACTTGCTCCCATCAACCAACCATTATTGTTAAAGCCAGAATATTAGTTTCCTAATCAAACAATAATGATCCGAGCGACATTTGTTATACAATAAAAATGTTCAAATGTTTGTAAAACTTATTGGACTTAACTACGGGGTCATCAGTCCCTAAACTTACAAACTACTTACGAACTAGCTAACACTAAGACGGCACAAATATCCATGGCCGAGGGGGGATTCGAACCCCTACCGTAGTGACCGTGCAGACCGTGACTGACGCGCCTCAGTCTCCTCGGCCACCGCGGCCGGCATTATACAATACTGCATAAATATAAGCTATTTTGAATACTAACATATTTCTAATAAAATGTACGAAATTGCCCAACTTTCCGCCAATTTCGTAAATGTTTTACAATGAAAAGACTTACAAATGGATCAATACCTCAGTTTATGAGTTTGGCATCTGGATGACGATTAATAATCGTTATTCAGTCGTGTGTCTCCATTTAGATTATTGATGCGTTTCTCAGTGTGGAGTAGAATGGCTGCACCAGGAAGACATTTTAGTCTGGGTCGGGCGTAGTAAGAGCAAGGGAAGTCCGTGCAGATGTGTTGCGGTCGTGTCCCATAGGGATTTAGTGCACTGCCTAGTAAGCCAGATGTCCCGGGTTCGAAGCATGCCCCCCGGGCACTAATTTCCATATGTTCGTGTTGTATGATTACAACACCTGAGACTGAACTCCACAGATAAAATCTAGACAAAATATGAGTTTATGCAAGCAGTTTATGCGTCGCTTTCCGAACCAGGGAGGTATACTGGCTAATGTTCGATTCCGCCCTTATGATTAACGACGTGGGTCGGTGTGTCGGCCAACCTGAGGGTAATATTAAAGGCGGGCTTTCACCTTCCTCGGCAAATGCGGGCTGCTTGACATCAATTACACCACGACGGCAATACCTGCGGAAACAACTTCTCTATGTTTACACACTCCACAATTAACTGTACACACAAGTATAATGACTGCCCGTGGGTCAACCGTACAGTAACCGCCTGGTTCGGCACGTTCTGCAGTCTGGCGTGGAAGCCTCGCTGCTGTTCCCCGGTCAAATCAGATTCCCTTCAAATTATTAAAACCACTAGAGGACCCATGCGAATACTTCGCACCGTTAGTGGAATGACAAAAATGTTGCGAAAAAATGGAAGCAAAGTTGAATGTTTACGCACAGCTTGCTTCAGAATCTATCAATGTAGGTGTTTAAAAGCGCAAATGAAAGAGCTTGATCCGCTGAGTGTTGTTAGGTCAAAAATAACCTTAATTGGAACCGAAGATATCGTAAAACAAACCGATTAAAATATCCAATGCAAGGACAGAAGGATACCGCGTTTGAATAAAAATAAATAATGGAGGGACTTAAGTTAATTCTGATACTTTATGACAAATCTGCGAATGAATAACTTTCGTTTAAAGCGAAAATGAAGTAAATCTATCCGATAGAACGGCTGACTGACTGACGTTACAGCAAGGACATCCCCATAAGAAATATACAGAAGGAGATCGCGTTTAAGTATAGAAAAAGGAAGGCGAGAGTTGTGTAAATTCTGATACTTGATGACAAATATGCGAATGAATACCTTTTGTTTAAAACAAAATTGATGGAACTCGGCTGGGTAGTTTGGTCTGGCCTACTGACTTACGTTTTCGTAGATTCTTTTAATAAATGAGATTCATTTTTATTTTTCTTGATATATCATGTAGTGCAAAATTCGCTTCTCAACAAATTCTGAGTACAGTACTTACTTTTGCAGAGTTCAAAAATTAAGAATCACAAAGTGACGCGATGGAGTGACCGAGCACTCTAAGACGCATTGCTGTCGAGCATGCGGTTGCTCGCTGTCGGAGGCTCGAGTTCTCCGTTGGGCGCGCGCGTGTGTTTGCGTGTGTGTGTGTGTGTGTGTGTTTTGTCCTTAGGTTAGTTTGCTTTAGTTTAAGTAGTTTGTAAGGTACGGATTAATAACCCAGCAGATGAATTCGATAGATTTACAAACATTTGAACATATTTGAAAAGGAATAAAACAGAAAGCCGCATTGTAGAATTTTGCACTTAGCATGCAGTAATCAAACCAAATGCTTGGTTTATGAATCACGAAATACGGTTATATACGTGGAAGAGACAGAGAGACACCGGGAGGTACCAGATAGATTTCATAATAGTGAGACAGGTTTTAAACTGTATGACATATCCAGTGATTCAGCCGTCTTCAGCAAGTCTTTCTATTGACGCCACTACAGCGACTTGGGTGTCGATGATGATGAAAGTGGTGATGACGACACACACACATAGCCCAGTCCCCTGCCACTGAGCTGTAGATGTGGCGTCCCAATTCCTAAATAATGCTGCAGCAGAAGCACAAACATCAAACACCGAATTGAATGGCAGACTACTCTCGTCAGAGTGTCAGCTCACGGCGTCACGGAGCCTGCGCGCTCAGCTCGGTCAGGCCGGCCAAACCACAGCTGGCGAACCGCGGCCGGCATACGCTTCAATATTTTACCAACGTTATGGTCAAATCTGTGTTCGGAAGTTCACTATTAACTTTCTTATAAGTGTAAATGCCACTATATTAGGAACTTCCGAAAGGCGCCTGAATGAGTCGGTATGCATTTGTTACTTTATCTGCCTGTCTTTCAATTTACACCACACTACTCCCTACAATTTCAAGTCTTTTTACTGAAAAATTTCGGTGTAAATTAATGAGATACTCTTAATATTCTGTATGGATATTACTGGCGGTACGATAAAAGGAATGTTTCAACCATAGTATTCAGATGGTTTGTTACTTACGGTCGGGGGCTCGAATTCCCGTCGGGAATGGACATTTTTGCCGTCCTTAGTATTAGCTTGTTCATAAGTAGTTTGTAAGTTTAGGGACTGATGGCCCCGTACTTAAGTCCCATAAGCTCCACAAACATTTGAACATTTGATTTGTTACTTCCTAAACTGTTCCATAATTAGTTGGTTTGATATAATTTCTCAAATTTTTCTCCAAAATTAATTAGTAACTTCAGCTATATTTACAATTTGATTTTATGTACTTTCTCCTATATGATTGTATTCATGAGTATATTTTTGTATATGTACTCCAGGTTGGGTGGATTCTACATTAATTTTTCTAATGTTATACAACATTATATATCCATTAATCGAATAAAGAGGTCAGAAAAATTGAAAAAAGAAACATAGGCTGAAGTTAGATACAATGAGAGTTAGTGAATACTGGTGGAAAGATGAGAAGTATTTCTGGTCAGTTGAGTACAGGGTTATAAGTGTAAAATCAGTTGGGGGTATTAAGGAATAAGTTTAATAACGAATAGGAAAATAAGGATGCGGGTAAACTACTACTATGAGCAGGGCATTGATCATATACTCGTAGACAAGATAGACAGGGAGCCAACACGCCAAATTAGTACAAGTTTATATGCCAACTAGATATGCTGATGATGATGAGATCGAAGAAACATATGAGTAGGTAAAGGAAATTATTCACACAGGTAACGGAGAAGAAAACTTAATTCTGATGGGGAACTGGAATTTACTAATAGGAAAAGGAAAGGAAGGATAAATAGTAGACGATTATGAACTAGGGAAAAGGAATAAAGCCGCGGCGAATTATCCGTACGCATTGGGGTCCGCGGGCGTTCGCCGTCGGGAGTTCGAGTCCCCTCTCTGGCATGGGTGTTTGTGTTGTCCTTAGGTTAGTTTACCATAGTTTGTAAGCTACGGACTAATAACCCAGCAGTTGAGTCCGATAGATTTGCAAACATTTGAACGTTTTTAAAGCAAAAAAACAACAGAAAGCCGCTTTGTAAAATTTTGCACTTAGCATGCAGTGATCAAACCAAATGCTTGGTTTATGAATCATGAAATACGGATATATACGTGGAGAGACCGAGAGACACCAGGAGGTACCAGAAAGATTTCATATTAGTAAGAGAAGTTTTAAACTGTATGGCGTATCCAGCAGCAGATTTAGAATGTGACAATATCTTATTGATATGAACTGCAGAGGAAAACCGAGGAATCTGCAGTAAGGTAAGAATATAAGGAGATGTGAGCTGGATAAATTGGAGGAACGTGAGGTAATTAGAAAGTTTCAGAGGGAGCTTTAGGCCATAACTGAGAGAAACGGGGGAAAATAACACAGTAGAAGATGAAAGAGAAGCTTTGAGAAATGAAATAGTGATCCGGCCGCGGTGGCCGAGGAGACTGAGGCGTTCCAGTCATGGTATGCAGGGCCATTACGGTCGGGGGTTCGAATCCCCCCTCGGGCATGGATATTTGTGCCGTCCTTAGTGTTAGCTAGTTCGTAAGTAGTTTGTAAGTTTAGGTACTGATGACCCCGTAGTTAAGTCCCATAGACTTTACAAACATTTGAACATTTTGAAATAGTGAAGGAAGAAGAGGCCCAATAGGTAGAAAGACAAGACCTACAAAATACCCTTGGATATCACAGGAGATTCTGATTTCAATTCACGAAACGAGAAAATGCAAGATGAAATAGGAGATTCTATACTAAGAAAAGAATTTGACGTAGAACTGAAAGACCTAAGTCGAAATAATCTGTTGGCGAAATTATATGTACAAATCAGGAGGTACGCATAAAACACCGTGCGAAATTGTACTCGTGAGCTAACTAGAATTGTAAAACGTTGTCAAAACACACTTGATCTCTTTGCAACAAATAATCACGAGCTCATAACGAACATCAAAACGGATACAGATGTTAGTGAACACCGGGATGTCGTAGCGAAATTGAATATCGAAAGTCGCAAAGTTACCAAAAATATACAGAAAGTATATTTGTTCAGAAAAGCAGATATAAATACACTACATTGCTTCTTGGAAGACAGTTTCGACTCATTCCAAACGTTAGTGTAGACCAGATGTGCTCCAATTCAAAGAAGTACCATTGACAGCAATTTTTTTTACCAAATAAATTAATAAAAGAAGGAGGTGATCCCTTGCTACACAAAACAGGTCAGGACACTGTTGCAAAAACAACGAAAAAGGTAAGCAAAATTTAAACCAATAAAAAATCCCCAAGATTGGCGATCCTACACAGAAGCTGGAAATTTAGAGGGGACTTCAAAGCGAGATACTTACATTACTTTCCACGAAGAAACTCTTTCTCGAAATTTGACTGAGAACCCAAAGAGATTTTGGTCATATGTCAAATAAACTAGAGGCAAAACACAAACAATACCCTCACTACGTGATAGAAATGACGATCCCACTGATGATAGTGCTACTAAAGCAGAGTTACTAAACACAGCTTTTCGAAACTCATTCACCAAAGAAGACGAAACCAATATTCCGGATTTCGAGTTACGAACAGAGGCCAGAATGAGTAACGTAGAAGTAGATATTATCGGAGTAGTGAAGAACTGAAATCACTTAACAAGAACTAGTCTACTGGTACGGACTGTATCCCTATTAAGATTTCTATTTGATTATGCTGATGTAATAGCTCCTTACTTAACAGCCATATACAACCACTCCCTCAACGAAGGATCATAACCTGTATTCAAATATTATGAATTATCTCTAACAAAATGATCTATTGACCCAAGGTCAACACTGATTTAGAAAATATCGTTCATGTGAAACATAACGAGCTCATTACTCACACGAAGTGATGAGTGCTATTGGCAAGGGATCTCAAATTGCTTCCGTATTTCTAGATTTCCAGAAGGCTTTGGACACCGTATTTCACAAACGGCTTTTAATCAAATTGCGTGGTTATGGAATATCGCCCCAGATTTGTGACTGGATAGGGGATTTTCTGTCAGAGAGGACACAGTTTGTTGTATTCGATGGTAAGGCATTAACTAAAACAGTGGTGATATCCGGCGTTCCGCAGGGTAGTGTTAATGGTCCTCTGCTGTTCCTTATCTACATAAACGATTTGTGAGAAAATCTGAGCAGTTCTTTTGGGTTGTTTCCGGATGACGCTGTCACTTATCATCTAGTAAAGTCATCTAAAGATTAATACCAACTGCATAACGATCTAAATAAGATATCAGTATGGTGTAAAATTGATTCAAAATAATGAGAAGGTGAAGTCCTCCACATGAGTACGAAAAGAATCCGTCAAACTTTGTTTACAAGATAAATCAATCAAATGTGAAGGCCGTAAACTACACTAAATACCTAGGAATTACTATTACATCAGACTGAAACTAGAAAGAACACGTAGATAATGTCGTAGGAAAGCCGAACCAGAGACTCCGCTTTATTTTCAGAACACTTAAAAGATGCAACAGAACTACTAAAGAGACAGCATACACTACGCTTGTCCGTCCTCATTTATAGTATTGCTGCCCAGTGTGGAATCCTTATCAAATGGGTTTGACGGAAGCCATCGCAATCCAAAGAAGGGCAGTTCGTTTTGTATTGTCACGATACAGGGGAGACAGCGTCACGGAAATGATACAGGATCTGGGATAGGTATAATTACAACAACGGCGTTTATCGCTGCGGCGTGGGCTACTTACGAAACTCAAATCGCCAATATTCTCCTCCGAATACGAAAATATATTGTTGACTCCCACCTACATAGGTAGAAATGATCATCAGAATAAAATACGAGAAATTAGAGCTCGAACGGAGAGATTAAGATGTTACTTCCAGCTCGCTATTCGAGAATGGAATGGTAGATGAATAGTATAACGGTGTTTCGATGAACCCTCTGCCAGCCACATAAATGTGATTTACAGAGTATCGCATGCAGATGTAGGTGTAGACCCTGGAGAAGACATTCCCTCAGAGGTGTTGAAGTTTCTGTGAGAGTCAGCCATGACTAGACTATTTCGTCTGGCGCTTAAGATGTATGAGACAGGACAAATGCCCACAGACTTTAATAAAAATAATAATCCGCAATCCAAAAAAAAGCAAGGGCAGACAGGCGTGAAAAATTACGGACCAATCAGTTTAACAAGTCTTGGTTGCAAAATTTTAACACGGATTTTTCGCAGAAGTGTGGAAAGTCTGGTACAGGCTGATCTCGGGTAAGATCAGTTTGAATTTAGGAGAAATGTAGGAGCATATGAGGCATTGCCCATCTTGCGACTTGCTTAAGGACAGTGAAACCTACGTTTCTATTTTTTTTTTTAATTTGGAAAAAAGCTTTTGACAATGTCGGTTGTAATAACAATCTTTCAAATTCAGAAGTCAGCACGAGTAAAATATAGGGAACGGAAGGTTATTTACTACTTGTAGAAATCTAAACAGCAGTTATTAGTGTCGAACGACGTGAAAGGGAAGAACTGATTTGAAAGGGAGTAACATGGAATTGTAGCCTTTCTCTAAGGTTATTCGATTTGTACTTTGAGCAAGCTGCGTAGGAAAGCAAGGAAAAATTTGGAGAAGGAATGAAAGTTCAGGGTGAAACAATTTTAAAAAAATGCGTGTTGTTGATGTCATTGAAGTTGTCAAAGACAGCAAAGGACCTGGAAGAGCAGATGAACGGAATGGACATTGTGTTGAAGGCAGCATACAAGGTTATCATTAATAAGAGTAAACCAAAGATAATGTAATGCAGTTTCAGAAAATCAGGTTATGCCGAAGGAATTAGATTAGGTAACAAAACAATAAAGGTGGCAGATGAGTTTTGTTTCTTGGGTAGTAAAATAACATGTCATGGTCGCAGTTCAGAGGATATAAAATGCAGAATTGCATAGAGAAGAAAAACGTTTTTGAAAAAGAGAAACTTGTTAACATCGAATATTAATATAAGTGTAAGGACGACTTTTCTAAAGGCATTTGTCTGGAGCTGTAGCCTTGTACGGAAGTGAAACATGGACAATAAACAGTTCAGATAGGAAGAGGATAGAGGCTTTTGAAATGTGGTGCTACAAAAGAATGCTGAAGATCATGTGTGTAAATCGCATAATTAATGAGGAAGTACTGAACAGGATTGGAGAGAAAAGGAATTTCTGGCATACTTTGTCTAAAACAATTGATCATAGTTGATAGGTCATATTATTCAACATCATTCGTGAATTTGGCATTGGAGTGAAGTGTGAGGGTTAAATATCGCAGAGGGAGACCAACAGACAAATGCAGTAGGCAGATTAAAATGCATGTGGGTTGCCGTTCTTATGCGGAGATGAAGAGGCTTTCTCAAAATAGAATAGGATGGAGAGCTGCATCAAACCAGTCTCCGGACAGACGACCAGAACACATAACAAAAGAAAAAAAATATTGATATTTCTGTGTTTTTCTGTATTTCGGTGAAGACGGTGCCATGGAGGATACGTTGTAAAATTCTTCGTCTTCTTCTTGATGGGGTGTACATCGATTTCTTCCTTGATTATGTCAATCTCTTCGGCGATCTGTGTTGAATCAAGGAAGAGACCCTGCTTACGGCGAGGAAGCCCCTTGCTATTTGCTGCATATAGCTGAGCACATTATGAACGCTTTCCTACAGGAATAAGTTGCTTTAATCTCTTCTTGCACGTTCCGGATATCGTTTTTAGCAGTTCGTGGGGCAATGGTGATTGGGTGGTCGCAATAGGCATCAGACCGTTGTTTGTGGTCTTCTATCCCCATCTCGGTGAATCCAACTTGATTGTTGATCCAGATCTGAACCTGCAGGTACACCTTGAGGGAATGGCGAGTGGTGGCTTCGGTGGGAGGCAAACATGCTAAGTTAAAGCCATTCTTGTTCGTTACAGTTCTTTGGAAACGTTGGAGACGAATTTTTTTCAAAGCTTTTGTTGCTGCCGGCCGCGGTGGCCGAGGGGATTGAGGCGCTCCAGTCACGGTCTTCACGGCCACTACGGTCGGGGGTTCGAATCCCCCCTCGGGCATGGATATTTGTGCCGTCCTAGTTCGTAAGTAGTTCATAAGTAGTTTGTAAGTTTAGGGACTGATAACCCCGTAGTTAAGTCTCATAAGCTTAACAAACATTTGAACATTTTTGAACTTTTGTTGCTGCCACTAGTATACAATGAACTTCACTGCAGCAAAAGACACCTTATCAGGAATTTCGATGAGATCAATGAAGCCTTAGACGACATGTTGGAAGCTCGCGTTCTTTTAAGAAGTGATTGAGGATTTCAGTTTAGGCTTTTGAAAAAATGTGGAGGCGGTGTAATGGCCACTAAGGGCGTGGAGAAATAACACATGTTACTAGGCTTCTGCAGAGAGAGCTGTTGGGAGAGTACATAAGTATGCTTTGCTTGCCTTATCCAGATTTTATAAGAAAGATATCGTTGATCCTTTCCGTGTGGTTATTCAGGAGGACCGGTAAATTAGTATCTCCCCCAACAATGAAGACGTGTTTACCCTGTCTCGACTTTTCATGGCTGTGACAACAATCAAGGAATCTGCATCCTCAAAGGCCTGTTTGACCTGATACCCTCCACCACATAATTTTTCTGTCAACACTGAGATTAGAAGTTTCTTTTTAAGTTCATTTACTAAGAAACGCGCTTGTGACATAGTTGACAACTTTGTTTCATCGAATAAAACTGTAGCGGAATACACATGGCTTTTTCTTCAAGCACATTCAGCGTAGTTTGTGTTTTCCTCAACTTCCTTCTCAGGTTAACCATCAAACACGCCAGTGCGTTGGGGCCTCAAGTATTGGTTGGCGTAGTCAACTTATTTTTCAAGGCTGAAGGAAAACATTTTACCATTATTCCTCACAACACTGGTAAGCACTGGTAGATACATCTAGCACGTAGGCTGTGTTGCTTGTGATTACAGCATTGAGTGGATTTATCGGCTTAAAGAGGTCCAAATTTTTGTCTTGCTCATTTTTCCGTCATCATAAAGAAACATAAGTGGTATGGGGCTAACTTTATGGCGAAATATGACTTCTGCTATTGTAGTGACTTCATATGAAAAGAACTGGACGACGTTTCCTCCGCGGGAAACGCAAAAATCCATAAAGAATAAAACAATTTTTGGTAAATGGAAATACAGAACGATAATTAATATAAACGTTTGCAAAACCATATTTCATCAGTTTAATATTACCATTGAATGATATTTCCATTAGTAAAACCTTTTATTTGTTGTTTTAAAACGGTTTATTATCATTTTGGACTGACATAGTAATTAATTCTTATTATACATAGAGTTAACTATCTGGTTAGATACGTTCCTGTCTAAGTTACATATAAATTTGCATATTTGGACGACTCTGTTTGGTTTGGGGTTCAAACGTAGTTTGACTTCGAAGGAAAGTCTTCTAAGGATTTTAGCGCTAAGATTAAATTGACGGTTTCGTTGGTATTTATGAATAGGAGGGAGCAAATTTTAAGATTCAGAAGCTCTTGTTACGCATAATATGCTCTACAACTTCGCATTTGGAGCAACCTTTTTTGAGTTACAGGCGTTTGAACATGGGCATAAGTCACCTTTGCCAAAAAGTTGGTAAAAAGTCCGATTTTTTAATATCGATGGCGGCTAAACAGCTGAGCCAATTTTAACCCGTAAGTAGCTCACCATATGCGAAATTTTATTCCAATTTTGACAATGTCAAAAATTTCAGTAGGATGTATAGTTTTCTAGTTACAGGATAAAAACTAAAAAAAGTCAAAAAGTTTCGTTGCTTTCGGCTCTCAAAACTTATGCACGAACCAGAAATCGTCTCAAACTAATATTTACTCTTATTTGGGATGTTTGTCATTGATTAAAATTATTTCCAACTTGTGCTTATTTTTTAGCCACCAAAAGTCTGATTTGCCGGACTATGAAGGGAGATTTTACATAGATTTTGTTGCCATAGGAAAATAATTTGTCCACACACTTTACTTTGATATCATTTCTTCTGCAATTGTGAGTGATTCGTGTGACATACGCCATACGGGGATAGTGATGGCCATAGTAGCTATGTAGAGTTGTTAAATAACTTTGCAACTGTTGCATTTCGATAATAAAATTTTAACTGTTCCTCGAAGAGTGAGCTTATGTGAAACTTCCCCCAGTCTGTAGCTACCATGTCTCCCGACATCCTGTCTTGCAGGATTGTAATCCGTGCAACGTTCGTAGAAGAACTTTTGTAAAGTTAGAAAGGTACGGAGCCAAGATACTGGCGGAAATAAAGCTCGGTCGAAAGAGCACTGCCGCACGAAAGGCAAAGTTCCCGACTTCGACTCGAGGTCCGGCACATAGCGTTACTCTACCAGTAACTTCCGTAATTATGGAGTTGTTTATTCTCTCTAGAGCTTCAACTTTTCGAATATTCACAACTACATTTGCAACATTTCGCTCAATGCAATACATAATTCATGGTTTGTTGAGCACATCCAGGTAGCACAGAGATGAACATTTCGTTATATCTTTAGATTCATCTGGAAATGAATATGTTTTACACTTCTCTGTAGCGACGATTCGTCAGCTTCTCCGATGTGATGCTGGAAGACACCATCATTTCACTTAAGTTCTTGAAAAATTATTCAACGCTTGATATTGAACTTGTCTGCTCAGATAAATGCGACTATCATTTCCAGACCTTGTGTTCACACAGCTGTTGTGTTTGGCGATAGCACATTACAGTACTTTTCTGCGCTGAATTTAACGTCAAATAACTTACAAAATAATATTTCTGTCAGCTTCATTCTATCGGAACACTTTACTTTCTTCATGCTGAACCAGGAAGAGTTTGTATTCAAGCTGCATAGTGTGACCACGTTGTGGTGTCTGTTACGTTGGAAGCCGGCTTTGCGAGTTCCAGAGTGTTTTGTTAACACCGTGGAATAATGTACATCAGCGAATTGACTAGCATGTCAGGCTGCTTGCCTACTGTTTTCCTGATGAATAAAGCTCTGTAGTAATTTTTGTTCTTAATTGTGAGAATATGAGAGCTAAATTTTGATGTTTTGTCCTTGAGTCTTTAAAGATACGAAAAGAGAAAAGTTTTAGCAAAATTGGCATCAGTAGGACCTATTTTAGTAAAATATTTGTAAATATGCTACAATATAAAATCCGATTTTGATTGTCCGTCCTAAATTTTTGTTGCAGGTGGCCTATCCTATCTTACGGCATCCAGGAGCAACAGCAATTTCATTTTCAGTACTTCGTGTGGTTAGTGATCGAAAAAAAACTTAAAAATTCTGTTATAATCTCCTCAATAAAAGGTAAAATCTTGTGTTAGATTTAACTATATAAGAAAAGTATTACAATCGGAGACAGTGTGTTTTTTCTAACTTAGTTCATCCATTACCCGAAAATTGTAACACCTAGTGACTACTAAAACACTTCATGTCTAATACCAAACCCGTCCGAAACTCTTTCTCCATGAACCCCCCCCCCCCACACACACAAAATATTGATACGTAAGAAGTTTATAGCTTTTCTAATTTTTCTGTGTTCAAGAGGCCGTATATCAGCATCAGCAAATGTTTGCTTGTAAATGTAAGGGACAGGTCATCAGTCCCTCGGCTTACAAACTATTTACACCAACTTAAAGTAACTTATGCTAAGGACAACACAAACACCCATGCCCGAGGGAGGACTCGAACGGCCGTCCGCAGCGCAGCTGTGCGCCTTTGTGCCACGGCTGTTCTGCCGCGGCTCAGCATCAGCCGTTACAGTTTAATTTATTAGCTTTTAAGTATTAATTCCACTGATAACCCTCTTTACCGACGGTGTCTATATGCATCGTTGCATACACGTGGGTAATTACATCATTATACGGACATATTTCAGGAGACATGACGTTATAGCCACTTTGACCTGTATCGGCCGTGGTGTTATACTGGTAACGTGATATGCACCATAAAAATACATTTATCTTCTCTACAACACCTGGATTCGTTCATGAAATGTTGTAAAATTTATCTTAAAGTTCAGGCAAATATATGACCTGTATTGAAATCCTGGCCCTCATGGTTTCATGGTTGTGGAAGTACACAGAGGACGAGTGAGATTTCGTTATTTTCCTGTTTCACTCACATGTTGTACGTGAGGACTGACGATATCCTTCTGCAGGAGCTGTATTTCTCTAACTGCAATATTGTGGTCACTGACTCATTACGTGAGATATACGAGGGTGAGTTGGAAAATAAGTTTCCCCTGTCAACTGTGGGCAGAGTAGTGTATGAAAAGGAAAAAAATGGAATGAGACATTAAAGATCAGATATATCTTTATTTTTTACATTATTTCCATTACATTGAGATATATAAGCTATATAAGCTTCAAAAAGCCGCCCAGGAAAAAATCCGGGCGTTGCATACGGAAGAAGTGTTGAACACTTCTGGGCAAAAGACGACACACCATTGGGTAGAGATCGACCTTGAATATGGCGATTAATTTCTGTTTCGGATTGTGACGAGAAATGAAACTTGGGTCCACCATTACACGCTCGAATCGGAGGCCACATCCGAGAAGGGGAAACATCCGTCATTACCTCTCCGAAAAAAGTTCAAAAGCACTTCGTCTGCATGTAGAGTGCTACTCACCGTTTTCTAGGACGCCCAAAAAGTTCTATTGCTGGACGTTTTGGACGATGCAACCATCAATGACGCGCGGTACTGTGTCACTGTGCCGAAATTTCAAGAGATCATTAGGAAAAAGCGGTCTGGTGTTCTCAGATCTAGCGTTATGCTGTTCGATGACAATGCGAGACCACACTTGGCGACGGCAACGCAAACGGTATTGTAACTCTTGGTTGGGAGCGCCTACGCCATCCGCCATACAGTCCTGATCTCGCAGTCTGATCAGGTGACTTCCATCTATTTCCAGCTTTGAAGAAGACTCTCGGCGGAAGGCGTTTTGGAAGCAAGGATGACGTTAAACAAGCCGTTCAACGATCTTCCATATGCAACGCCCTGATTTTTTCTTGGACAACTTTTTAAAGCTTATAAAGCGGTATAACAAATAATATATTGGAAATTATGTAGAAAAAAAAAGACATATCTCATCTGTAATGTCTCATACTATTTTTTTTATTTCCTTTCATACACAACTCTGACCAAAGTCGACAGTGGAAACGTATTTACCAACTACCCCTCGTATATTACAGTAAGATAATCATTATTGAAGGAATTAATAGAGGGATTTGATGGTTGCTACTGTTAGTCCTTTTAGGGGTTTAATTTGTAACTGCTATGAATGAATATTTCCAGATATTCAGAGGAAGTGACAGCTTTCAATTCCTGCGTCAACTCTGGCCCTCTGCGAATCTCCATGCATTTGCCTACTACACTCCCGGCCATAAAAATTTCGACACCACGAAGATGACGTGCTACAGACGAGAAATTTAACCAAAAGGAAGAAGATGCTGTGATATGCAAATTATTAGCTTTTCAGAGCATTCAAGGTTGGCGCCGGTGGCGAGACCTACAACGTGCTGACATGAGGAAAGTTTCCAACCGATTTCCCATACACAAACACCAGTTGAACGGCGTTGCCTGGTGAAACGTTGTTGTGATGCCTCGTGTAAGAAGGAGAAATGTGTACCATGACGTTTCCAAATTTGATAAAGGTCGGATTGTAGCCTATCGGGATTGCGGTTTATCGTATCACGACATTGCTGCTCTTGTTGGTCGCGATCCAGTGACTGTTAGCAGAATATGGAATCGGTGGGTTCAGGAAAGCAATACGGAACGCCGTGCTGGATCCCAACGGCCTCGTATCACTAGCAGTCGAGATGACAGGCATTTTATCCGCATGGCTGTAAAGGATCGTGCAGCCATGTCTCGATTCCTGAGTCAACGGATGGGGACCTTTGCAAAACAACAACCATCTGCACGAACAGTTCGACGACGTTTGCAGCAACATGGACTATCAGCTCGGAGACCATGGTTACCCTTGATGCTCATCTTAGGCAGGAACGCCTGCGATGGTATACGCAACGACGAACCTGGGCGTACGAATGGCAAAACGTTATGTTTTCGGATATATCCAGGTTCTGTTTACAGCATCATGATGGTCGCATCCGTTTTTGGCGACATCGCGGTGAACGCCCATTGGAAGCGTGTATTCGTCATCGCCATACTGGCGTATCACCCGGCGTGATGGTATGGGGTGTCACTGGTTACACGTCTCGGTCACCTCTTGTTCGCATCGACGGCACTTTGAACTGTGGCCATTATATTTCAGATGTGTGGCTCTACCTTTCATTCGATCCCTTTGAAACGCTACATTTCAGCAGGATAATACACGACCGCATGTTGCAGGTCCTGTACGGGACTTTCTGGATACGGAAAATGTTCGACTACTGCCCTGGCCAGCACATTCTCCAGATCTCTCACCAACTGAAAATGTCTGGTCAATGGTGGCCGAGCAACTGACTCGTCGCAATACGTGTCACTACTCTTGATGAACTGTGGTATCGGGTTGAAGCTGCATGGGTATCTGTACCTCTACACTCCATCCAAGCTTTGTTTGAGTCAATGCCCAAGCGTATCATAGCCGTTATTACGGCCAGAGGTGGTTGTTCTGGGTACTGATTTCTCAGGATCTATGCACCCAAATTGCGTGAAAATGTAATCACATGTCATTTCTAGTATAATATATTTGTGCAATGAATACTCGTTCATCATCTCCTTTTTTTCTTGGTGTACCAAATTTTAATGACCAGTAGTGTATTTTCTAGCGACGCATGTATGAAAAAAATGTTGAAATGTCTTGGTCGCAGTTAGCTTTATTTCATGACGCGTTTCGAGACATCATCATCAGAAAAAGATTTTAAAAAACGATGGGAATTACACCATCTTGGTATAGATTCATGAATACAAATTTAAAATACCATCATGGATGTCTGGTGAAGGTGTTCAACCAGACTTACAGTTGAGCATGTAAGTCTGGTTGAACACCTTCACCAGACATCCATGATGGTATTTTAAATTTGTATTCATGAATCTATACCAAGATGGTGTAATTCCCATCGTTTTTTAAAATCTTTTTCTGATGATGATGTCTCGAAACGCGTCATGAAATAAAGCTAACTGCGACCAAGACATTTCAACAATTTTTTCATACATGCCAACGTAAGGTCGCGTGTCCAACAAAAATGGATGGTTTTATGAACCAAGTGATAATTCTAGCGACGCATTATACATAAATATCAACCCTGAGATACAGTGTGCATCTCTGTTTAGCACGAGAAGTTGCACTACCAAGGATGACAAGCGTCACTTCTATAAGGAACAAAACGTAGGCTTCCAACGATATTTCACCACTTAATTTAGGGAGAGGTATCAGTCTTAAATTAGTTTTGACGTTCATTATTTCTTAAATATCACACACAGTGACAATGGTATTAAGTTAGATGCATGACAGCGTGACATCGTCTTCGTGCATATGTTGTTGCTCCCGTCGTTCGAAGATAGCTTTGATGCAGCTCTCCATGATGGCCTATTCTCTGCCAGTATTTCATCTCTAAAAATTACATCATTCTGATTGTGAAGTAGCTTTAAGCGTGGTTTTCCCTGTAGAATTTTTATCTACAACTTTTAACCATTATCAATTTCACGATTTCTTGATTGGCCAGATTGTATCGTATCAACTAATCCGTTCTCTCAATAAAGATATGCGACATATTTGTTTCTCCCCATTTCTTATCACTATCTCCTCTTTAGATACGTTATCTACGCATCTAATATTCAGCATGCTTCTGTAGTACAACATTTGAAAACCTCCTGTTTTATTCTCGTCTAAAAAGCTTACCGCCCACGTTTACTTTCCGTACCAAGCTACACTCGATAAAAATGCTTTCTGGAAAAACTTCCTGACATTTAAATTGTTTTCCACACGCGTTTCCTGAATTTGACTGAAGTCCTTCGACCTTTGTTTAAGCGTTTGATTATGTTAATTCTATAAATTAATTTCAACATTATTTTCCATTAGATACTTAAGTTAGTGATGAATGCGTATTCAAGACTGGAATACACTTGTGTGACAGGAATAAAAAGATCGCGAACTTTCCAGACATATTAAAGATATTTAAGATGCAAATTTTTAACTCGAAGTACTTAAAAGTATACGATATGCCTCTGGTATTTAGATTCTTAACAGGCGATTCCTTCCAGCAATCGTGTCGAAGCTCTATGTATCGACCGACAACGTGCCATTGGGCTGGAAGAGCCGGCGATTTTAATGGGATGGTCGGGAGTCGGTGGGAAGCAGCGCAGTGCAGCGCTCTTTCGGCCAGGCTGCTATTATGCGCAGCGGAGCCACCACAGCGGAATTCTCCGCCCCAATTGAGGATGCTCGCCCACGCTTAGGTAATACACCACCCTGAGAGACAGAACGTTTTCTGCCTACTCTTAGCCCCATACCACATTCCATGTAATCCGCTCTCCAAATTATGTTGTGTGTCCGACGCAATAACATTGCTTGCCAATAAATACTAAACACCAGAGAGGCGGTATTTGAGACATTGTTGGTATTGTTTTACACATCGCTACCGGCTAGACTTTCAACAATTCTTGTATATCATACAGTGCCGGCCGCGGTGGCCGAGGGGACTGAGGCGCTCCAGTCACGGTCTGCACGGCCACTACGGTCGGGGGTTCGAATCCCCCCTCGGGCATGGATATTTGTGCCGTCCTTAGTCTTAGTTAGTTCATAAGTAGTTTGTAAGTTTAGGGACTGATGACCCCATAGTTAAGTCCCATAGACTATACAAAGAATTTTTTATCATACAGTAAAATTTCCACGCAACTGTCTAGAAAATGCAGCTAGAGATCACTATACGACGCCGCTGTTGATTTATAGAGCTTCTTTGCCACAATCTCTGACAATATGGTCCTCTGTAGTTAAAGATGTACACTGAACAACTTGTGTTCCTCAATAAGTAACGAAAGTGTTTAATAATGCATTACTATGTCAGTAAATTTAAACATGGCATGGAAATGTGAATGGATGTTGTCACTACGAAGATGCGATATCACTTCACGAGAACGCTGGAGGAAATAGGAAAGACCCTAAGAAGATCGGGGCTATGTGAACTAAGGAGCTAAGTGAAGATTCACATATTGGAGTCATAATCATCTTAAATCTACAGTACATCTACATTTTTATCCGCAAGCTATCTTCCGGTGTGTTGCAGAGGGTATTGTCACTCCATTCCCCTTTTCCCGCCTTTCTCCTGCTCTCGTTGGGATCCGCGGGAAAAGCAGTTACTGGTAAGCAATCGTGTGAGATCATATCCCTCCGATTTTACCTGTATCGTCTATCCGCGTGTTACACGGTGCGGGATTTAGTATACTGGCTGTTCGACGAAAGTAGGTCAATGCTTGGAAACGTTTACAGTACACCAAAGCAGCGTATGACCCAGGAGTTGGGCCAGTAGCTGCGAGCCGCTATGTCTATTACTGAACGAACCGTTAACAAAAGACTCTTTCCTTAGATCTTCTGTACCCCTCTTATTACCCGTATCTTCTTCGAATCTCATACTGCTGGTCGAAAGAGTGTTTTGTAGGATAGTTTCTTTATGTGTGGGCAGCGTTCAATAAATCTGTTATCTTTATTACCTGCGATTAACTTTATGTGAGTGTTCTACTTTAAGTCGTATCGTAAGCTCACTTCCAAGCATTTTGTTATTGATATTATTTAATGTGATTATACTAAATCGTATACTAATAATATTATGGAACTTCCTACATATTTATGAACAGTACGTTACATGTGTTTCTGCTTAGAGTAAATTAACAATCCCTGCATCAAGAATATATAATTTATGTGTGTTGCTACATTTCGTTGAAAAACTGTATAACTTCTCCAGAAACCGAAACTCGATGCAATGCGGTTTTATCTGATTTCTCAAATGATTATTCAAAAATTCAAATGTTTGTAAGGCTTATGGGACTTAACTACGGGGTCATCAGTCCCTAAACTTACAAACTACTTATGAACTACTTACGAACTAGGACGGCACAAATATCCATGCCCGAGGGGGGATTCGAACCCCCGACTGTAGCGGCCGTGCAGACCGTGACTGGAGCGCCTCAGTCCCCTCGGCCACCGCGGCCGGCGTGGACCTAACAGTATGTGCCTGCCTAGTGAATGTGTCAACCCAACTTGCGGTGTATTCTTCCATCTGCAGTGAAGTACACGTTAGAATACCTTAAGAAAAAAAAAAAAAAAAGTGATCTTTCTTGTTTTTGTAATAGGTTTTGTACGAGCTACGAAACGATATCACAGCTCTTAAAATAAATTGATTATTATTGGTTCCATCAGAAAATAACGTGAATTTCTGACATGACAGTGTTACTACAGAATTGTTCATCAATTACATCTAGTAACACTAGTAACCTATTTGTGGTATAATGAATCCGTAACTCCAAAAATTACTACACAAGGATATGATGAGACAGGTGATCGTGTGATATAGTGTAAATCGTTCACTTTGAATTTTGAGTTCTCAGTAACGAAGTAAACAACAAGGCACGCGTATTTTGAGAGGTTAATTACTTCACAGATTGCATAAAAACCCGAAGTTCTGCATTTTCATGCACCATAATCATCAATTCACATCTGTTAACATAACACACCTCACACTTACACACAACGTTAGTACATAAAATTTCAGAGCTCACAATTTTTTGTCCTTCCATGAAGGTAACTGATCTCCGAGTCCGTTTCTAGACTAGGCCAAAGTATTTTTCTATCCTACACAGAAAATACGCGCATACTATCCCCATATTTGGTTGAAAACTGCTAGTGTCAGACACATTTTACTCGGAAATCACGCTGTGCCACCTTTTCTTAAGCGAACTATCACAAAAACTCGATTATCTTTCCTGGATAAATAAATGAAGAAAACACATTATTAACGCAAAATGTTCCCACGTTAACTGAAATATTTACGGATAATCCTGTTAGCAGTGCACCATAAACTAGTGATATATATATTATTATTATTATTATTTTCGATTATTCCCTTTAAAGTGAGCGATTGAACTTGAGTAATTATGACTTCTTCTTCTTCTTCCTTCGTTCTTCCCAAATTTTCTTCATGCGTTCACTGTGTTCCCTCTTGCGTTCATCTGACCACTTTTTTCCTGTTCTGTTCTCCGTGTGTTCTTGTTTAAGTTTATGTTTCTTTATAATGTTCCTGAATTGTTCTCTATTGTTTATGTTGTCTTGTGTGATTCCCAGTTCTTTAATAGCCTCTTCTGTTTCAGTGATCCACTTCGTCTTGTTTTTGCTCTTGTTTGCTATCTCAAATATGTACCTTGTGAGCCTGGTTTCATTCATCCTGATGATATGTCCATAAAATTTCATCCTTTTCTTTCTGATGGTGTCCGTTATTGTTTCCATGTCTTTGTAAATCTCTCTAGTTGGCCGCTTTAACCAAATTCCTCCCCGAAACACTGAACCATATATTTTACTCAAAATTTTTCTTTCCTGTTTTTCAATCTCTCTGATCTTCGTATGACCATGAATCACTGTAGTTTCTGCAGCATAGAGTGCCTCTGGTTGGACTTCTGTGTTGTAATGCCTTAGTTTTGCATTGGCAGAAATAGATTTCTTATTATAATGGTTCCAAGTTAGCTTATATGCTCTTTGTAATCTTGAGACCCTTTCTTGATTGGCTACTGAGTTCAGTCCTGATGGTTGGATCATCTCTCCTAGGTATCTGAAGTGAGAAACTTGTGCCACTTTTCCATACTGAGTTGTGATGGGGAGACTATCTCCAGTCTTGTTTTCCATGTATTGAGTCTTTTCATAAGAGATTTGTAGCCCAGTTTTCTGTGAGATTTCATGAAGCTTCTCCAGTGCGAGTCTCGCTTCTTCCCTGTTGTTTGTTAGAATAGCAAGATCGTCCGCGAAAGCCAGACACTTCACCCTGATTCTCTGCTCCTTTTTAATTCCAAGTTGAATTCCCTTAATTTCTTTTTCCCATGTCCTCACAATTTTCTCCAGTACCAAGTTAAACAAAAGGGGGAGAGTCCATCTCCTTGGCGGACACCAGTAAGGATGTGAAATGCTTCTGATATTTCTCCCATGAATTTGACTTTAGAGGTTGTTCCTGTTAATGCTTGTTGGATAATTGACCTTGTTTTCCTGTTAATCCGAAATTCCTCTAATTTGTGGTTAATGTTTGAATCATAAGCCATTTTTAAATCTTCATCTTCTCATTTGTAAAATAGTCTTTAGGTTCCATATTTGTTCGATGCAAGATCGACCTTTACGAAACCCTGCCTGATACTCTCCTATTAACTGGTCCGCCTGTTCGGCTAGTCTGATTAACAGGACCTTTGAAAAAATTTTATATTATACTGGGAGCAGTGAAATTCCCCGGTAGTTATTTGGATCACTTTTTGTACCTTTTTTGTGTAGAGGATGGATTAGTGCACATTTCCACTCTGCAGGAATTTGTTCAGTTTCCCAAACCTTTGATATAATTCTGTGAGTTGCTTGTGTAAGAGTACTGTCATTTAATTTCCACATTTCTGCTGTGATTCCTTCCTCACCTGGAGACTTGTTGTTCTTCAGAGAATTGATTATTTCCTGTACTTCTTCAAGTGAAGGTGGTTTTGAATCGGGATTTGATGGGGATTTTTCGAAATCTAGTTGTTCTGTCGGCGGCTCGCAGTTGAGGAGTGTGTGAAAATATTTAGCTAAAATCAAATGTTTGTATAGTCTATGGGACTTAACTACGGGGTCATCAGTCCCTAAACTGACAAACTACTTATGAACTACTTACAAACTAGGACGGCACAAATATCCATGCCCGAGGGGGGATTCGAACCCCCAACCGCAGTGGCCGTGCAGACCGTGACTGGAGCGCCTTAGTCTCCTCGGCCACCGCGGCCGGCTAGCTAAAATCTGGCAGTTGTTTCTCGTGTTGGTTTCCAGTGATCCATCGGGCCGGCGAAAACACAGATTAGGTGGTTGATACCCGGTTAGGTTCTCTTTGAAAATTGTGTAAAAGTTTCTGGTGTTGTTTTTGAGAAATTCTTGTTCAATTTCCTTAAGCCGGTTTATATCATATCTACGTTTTTCTCTTCGTATTGCCTTGGATGTATTCTTCTGTATTCTCAGAAATTCCTGCCATTTTTCTATAGTTTTGATGCTACTGAAAGTTTTCCATGCTTGTGTTCTTTCTTCTATTGCTTGATCCCATGAGCTGTTCCATCATCTGTGTTTTCGGTTTCTTGGGCGTTTGCCTAAATGCATAGTGATCTTCAATACATCTGCAAGTTCCTTCCAGTTCGTTACGTTTGATTGCCTAATTTTCCTTCTTGTTAAGTTTCAGGTATTCTGGATCAATTCTGAATGTTTTGTTCATTTGCGGTTTTTTTCCTGGTAGGTTGAAATTTTATCTTTATTTGCAGTAGATGGTGATCTGATTCAAAAAAATCCCTTTCTTGTTCGAACGTTAAGTATTTCTTTAGTATTCTTGTTAGATATAGCAACATGGTCTATCTGAAACTCACCCAAAGTTGAGTTCGGTGATTTCCAAGTTGTAAGTTTGTTTACAGGCTTTAGGAATTGTGAGGACATGATTTTAAGATCAAAATTTTCACAGAAGTTTATCAGTCTCTCGCCGTTTTCATTTGTCCTCTTGTGAGCTGTATGAATTCCCGTTGTTTTCCTGAATTTTTTCTCTTTGCCGAGTTGTCCATTGAAATCTCCTAAAAGAATTTTCACATGATGTGCAGGAATTTTATTTGAGGTTTCCTCCAGTAGTTCCCAGTAGTCTTCTATTACCTGTGGGTCTTTTCTATTGTAATCATTTGTGGGAGCGTGTGCGTTTATCAGTGTGTATGCCTTGTTTACAGATTTTAATGAGATTGTTGATATTCTTTCTGATGTTGAATGGAAGTTTATTATTGAGTCTGTAATTGATCTATGCACAACAAAAGCTGTGCCAAATTGTTTGGGCCCTTTGTTCAACTGGATTGCAGGTTTTCTGAAGTTTTTCTGAAGTTTCCTGTATCAAAATGATTTTCGTCGGTAAATCGTGTTTCTTGAATCGCAAGGATTTTTATGTGGAATTTTTCCATAGTGTTTGTGAGTTGTTTAAGTTTACCTACTTTTGAGAGTGTGTTTGTGTTTAGAGTTCCTATGAAGTTTTTTCTGTTTTGGTCTTAGAGAATTTGAGAAGCTCCGACTCTTCTGCGCATGAAGTTCCTGGTCCCCCAGAATCCGATGACCAGGAGAATTCAGTCTAGAGACTGATGCCTGGGGTAGTGGAATTCTTTCCTTTTGTTCCATCATGCTTATTCAAGTTGAAACTTGAAACTTGTTTTGTGGTGATCTTCTACGAAGGTCACATGTTGAGATCAAGAAGAACTAAGAGCAGCCGCACCAACTAGGTGAACAGACGCTGACCACTAACCGCTGGATTCCAGGGCAAACGCAGGTGGATTAGGGCTGCCTCTTCCGCCAGTTCCGCCGTACCGATGATCTTCATCTCCGCCTTCACTGCCGTTGAGGTCTTCACCGTACCCTGGCAAGGGCCCTCACGAGGTGCTATCACCAGGGCCAGGTGAACCAAGGTTTTTTAACGAGGTGTTACTCATCCCCCTCCTCCTTTCTCAACCGGGCTTGGGACCGGCTATGGCGGAGATATTACATGCTTATTTTAAACATTTAACTAAACATTAAATGTAACAATTTTTATCCACACTTTATACTATATATTCATACTATCCACACTAATAAATAACACATATCAATACAGTAATAATTAATAAAATATCATATGTAACTTTTACAGAAACTGATACTTAATTTGGTAAATCGCATATTTTGTTTTACACAGATATTCTACGTCGAATGCTTCTGGCATCTGGCGGACACTACTCCAACTGATTGGATCTGACACGCTCACAGAAACCCACAGAAACTGTCTGTACGAGTAATAACGAAGAGTCGTTGCAGGGCTTGCAGCTGAATCTTCCTACACGAACAACGTAAGGCGCTACGCCTCACACACCCTATGATTGTAAAGACGTTTTGAATAAATCCTTTGTAATTATACTAATATGTTACTGAAAATAAATAACAATAATAAAATGTAAAGAATCGAAAGGTACTTTATACGAAGTGCCATACAATAAAAATTAAAATACACGAAATAACAGACCACACACCAATACATAAATGTATATTGATGCTAAGATGGCATCATGGCTCATTACTTCACCGCAGATGCGGAAAACTCGTTCGGCCTCATGCGGGGATCTGGATAGCGAGTATAGTGGTCCGTAGACTTGTGAGATGGGAGGCGTGCTGCGGATAGCCATCAAGTTAAGGCGACCTCTGACCAAAGCGGGAATACCTGTCCGTCACAATTTTCCTTCGTCGCCACTGAATTAGTTCACTGCCCTTTAGCAACCCAAGACAATCATTTCCCTCCTTTTCCTATTCCTTCTCCCTTAGAAGGTACACGTATTATTATCTGTATTTGCTTTCACAGAGTCAAATCAGAAATGGAATATATAGGTGCAAACGTGAGATCTCTAACTAGAACAATGCCAATTTAGTTTCATGTATTTAAGGGGCAACAGGAACGTTCATCCACATTAACAAACAACACGGATAAATTCCTTGTGAGACGAAATGAGGACCGGTAATTAATTAACGAAATAAAAAAATCTATAAAGCCATATAAAAAGCAGAAATAGCCAAGCAACTCTTATCAGAATTGATATAAATCTAAGAAAATACCAACAGATTCATCAAAAACGAAAATAAATTAGGAATATACAATGTGAAAGCTTCTAATATGTCACTTCTTTGCTGTTGTCTACCTACCACTTAGCGTACAACGAATGCTCTGAAAGAACAAGATAAATATGTGACCTTCCCAGGTAGGGAGATCCAAAGTTGGATGGAGGTTAGACCTAAGATAAACAGCTGCTATGGCGTTTATAAAATTTATGATTAAGGTATAGCAATCTAAATTTTAGAACACTCAGATGGTTCCCTGTACATAACATTTTTATTAATACATAATAACTATACACAATAGGTTCAAAATGTATTCCTACACACTAATGGAAAATCTCATGAAAATGTAAATCGAAGTAGACACATTATTAATCTAACTATAAATCAAGGGAAACACCCTGTTAATCAAATTTTAAATCTAAGAAAGCACATTATGTAATATTGTTAAAAGGGAAACTGCTATGTAGATATGTAACCTTTTAGCCGCGGTGGAGTTGCCGAGCGATCTAAGGCGTCTCGCTGCGGAGCGCGAGGTTGCTCGCCGTCGGAGGTTCAAGTCCTCCCTAGGGCATGGGTGTGTTTGTCCTTAGGTTAGTTTACCTAGGTTTAAGTAGTTTGTAAGCTACGGACTGATGACCACGCAGTTTGATACGATAGATTTACAAACATTTGAACATTTGTAACCTTTTAACATCCTACATAGTAGCTCGTCGTACATTTCCGATCACTTTACTAACCATACTTCAGTATGACAAGGCTGGGCTGTCTTGTAAGAATTTTCCACGTTACTCTGCATCACTACATGAAAACGTCTATCTGGATCTACAATTGCACGTAAATATATTTTTTACTCTTCCAGTCTACGTGGATCTGGACGTGGGTTTGAAGTGAGTGACCCTCTGGTAACATCAACATTTATGGCGTGGGTGGTGCGCTGTTTACCTTTTAATGTACACTGCAGCGGTGGCTGTATACGGCTGCGTCATGCGTCTTGATGCCTGTCAACCTTTTGAAAGCTATTCTTGGCCTCGATCGAAATGAATCAGCCAAGTACTACGCTACGTTTTCTGTAGGAGACTGCGTTCGTCTCGCAATTCTATATTTAATGGCAATGTACATTCACCAAGCTGGGGAGATATAAAGAAGCTCCCACCCAAATCTACAGATGTCAGACAGATGGGTACCAAGTGTTTTATATCGACAATATATCACTTTAAAACTTCGATATAACTCGTGTTATGTGCTGCCGTCCAGGAGAACGTGCCTAAACGGGAAGTAATGAGTAACATCTGTCCTATGGAGTACAGGAAAAGCGTATGTGTGAGAGTGCGTTGTGTTGATTTACTGTGGGGAAGTCAATAAAGCGTTCGTTTGGCATTTCAAGGGTCCTGGGTTCAAGCTCTGGGGATGCGAACTTGTTTCTCTGTTATGTTGGAAATTGTTCTACATCTACATAGCTCAGTGTTATATGGGACAACATGTTCGCATTTTATAGCATTGTGTAATCGGCAGTTTGCTTCCAGTCGGCAATCTACAGGTTGGATAATCAAATACAGGATTCATCAAATGCGCTTGGTGCAAGAAAGTAATTTGCTTCAACCACTTCTTTCTACAACACTGTTGTAAAATCCTATCTGTGGCGGTGTCTGTGATCATGCCTAAGCTTTATGTACTTATCATTTTCAATGTTACTAGTATTATTACTTTAATTATAATATAATTTTTATTATTACTATTAATGTTAATACTATTGCACTTGTGATGCAGTTGGTTTTTATTCTTATGTTCCTAATGCGTTTCTTTATTCTCTGTAACCACGAATAAACCACATAGATATCCTACATTCAGATAACAGAAGAAAAAGTCAGCTGACGATAATACACTGCTATAAAATACGAAGAGGCCTTTTACATGTCAGGAACACGCTACCCGCCGCGGTGGAGTAGCCGAGCGGTCTAAAGCGTCTCGCTGCGGAGCGCGCGGCTGCTCGCCGTGGAGGTTCGAGTCCTCCGTGGGGCATGGGTGTGTGTGTTTGTCCGTAGGTTAATTTACCTAGGTAGTAAGTAGTTTGTAAGCTACGGACTGATGACCACTCAGTTTGGTCTGATAGATTTACAGACATTTGAACATTTTTGAACACGCTGCCGCATATAACAGTTGTCAACGTATTGCAGTAAAAAAATCCTGTGGCAGGGCTTGAACTCAGGACCCCGGTATGACAAAATAATGCTCTACAAACCTGCGTACAGCAGCTCGATTTTATATGCTCTCACAGTTATGCTTTTCCTCTTAAACATAGGTCACGTGTCATTATTGTAGTTGAAGCACGTAATCCTGAACCACAGCACCTAACACGGATTATATCGGAATTTTGGTTGATACTCAAGCGATATTCAATCCGTTGTACTGATTTGACTGTGTGACATCAGGAGGTTTGGGTACAGGCGCTATAAGGGAAGGCTGTGTGAACTACGTCTCCAAAAAAAGTAGGCTATTCTCCCTGCACTGCATCTAGTATGGCGACACAAAGAGAACCAGACCTCACTCTTCCCTATATTGTTGCCGACACCGTAATTTGTCCTGAGTGTGTGTGTGTTTTTTTTTCGATAACATTGGTGTCTACCAATCAGAGGACTGATTGCATCCATTCTTACCGATTCCGGTGTTGGGTTACCCCTTCCTGCTCGAGTTGTTCAGTCAGCAGCTTCTTGCAGCACTCGTGTATCGGTGGGCCACGCCGTTCGAGACGTCTGCTCATGTCTGATGGCGTGACCATCGAGTGGCATGCAGATGTTTGGCTATCGGGTTTCTCACTTTTTGAGAACACTCCGTATAATGTTATTCGATACTGTTGTGTTCCAAATAAAGCTGCAGGTGGCTTCTGACGCAGTGGCTTCCCTTTCAAAAATGGTTGGCTTCTATTGTTCATTGTGTAGGGTTCCTCTTACAGTATCGCGTATTTTAATCTGGGATGCGTGTGCTCTTCATATTAAAGCCGCTAAGATATTTCGACTTCACGCTGTATTCTTCATCACAAATTGTCTCAGCTTTTAATTACATTAATTACGGCCGAAGTAAATCTTGTGATATATCAGTCGAATAGTCATGACGTGAGAAATTGTGTACTTAAAAACGATCTTTCTCCTTACAGACTTTATCACCAAATGCCAGTACATCTTACTTAGAGAAGATGTGAATTATCGTGTTGTCCATGTTGTAGCAATTACTAAGCGAAAGAAAGTCCTAAATTTTGACATGTCTACTCCGAGGGCACTTTAATTGCATTTCAGTCCGATTTCAGTGATCGATGGGAACGATGATTCTGCATTTAAAATACTCCCATCGATGGTGTGCTTTAATCTCTTTTGCTCGTTTGATTGTGGGTATTGTTTTGCGACAGCAAAATTCAATAAGCGGTACTGCAATTAATGTGACAATTGTGTACTGAAATTTAGATAATAGTATTGCAACCCTTCATGACAATTTCCAGGTAGTGTAATTAGTGAACGGGTCTGTTTTGTTTATCCACAAATTGGTTCACAGTAAGCTGTCGGTTTCATATATGGTCTGTATAACGCGAGGTCGAAAGTAATTATGCGGCTGCCCTTAAGCTGGCTATATTTGCCACATGTTATCGGCGTGGGGGAAACATTTATAATTAAAGTGACAGCCGTCATTTTAGCGCTGCTCTCGATTTATCAAACTGTGAGAGACAAAAGTATCACCTGTCCCTCGGGAAATAGCAGAAATAGAGTTTTTAATGTTTTACATAGAGTTCGCAATTTTTTACTTCATCATCCTTTCAACTGACGGGTCACTATAATCACCGAGGGTAAAGAGATGAGGCGGCAGATGTACCCAGGTGATTACACGATACAACTGAATGCCGTTTCCTTACCGGAAACAACATGAACTTGTGGCCAGAATGTCAATGTGGGGTTTACTGTTATTCTGTCTTTTTGCAAATGCCCACACAGCATTCATCTTTGAGAATGTATTAAACAGTTTCACTACATATCTGGCGGCATTGAAATTCTGCTAAGGGAATCCCATTGCGATCCAGATACCTGCCATTTCACATTAACCATCAGTCTCGAAATTACCCAAAATGTCGGGTCACAAAACGCCTCTTTTCACAACGTTGATGAACCATCGCCAGAACTCAACACGCGAATGTTCGTCTGAGCGTAGTAAATATTAAGGCTACACCTGAAGTTCAATTCTGATAATATACCGACGCAACAACCACATAATTCTTATTTGCACACATAAGCGGCGCTACGTTTAGTGAAGCTTTCTTCCAGGCTTTCCTTTACACGTCTCGGTCACCTCTTGTTCGCATCGACGGCACTTTGAACAGTGGCCGTTAAATTTCAAATGTGTTACGACCCGTGGCTCTACCCTTCATTCGATCCCTGCGAAACCCTACATTTCAGCAGGATAATGCACGACCGCATGTTGCAGGTCCTGTACGGGCTTTTCAGGATACGGAAAATGTTCGACTGCTGCCCTGGCCAGCACATTCTCCAGACCTCTCGCCAATTGAAAACGTCTTGACAATGGTGGCCGAGCAACTGACTCTTCACAATACGCCAGTCACTACTCTTGATGAACTGTGGTATCGTGTTGATGCTGCTTGGGCATCTGTACCTCTGTTTGACTCAATTCCCAGGCGTATCAAGGCCGTTATTACAGCCAGAGGTGGTTGTTCTGGGTACTGATTTTTCATGATCTATGCACCAAAATTGCGTGAAAATGTAATCGCATGTCAGTTCTAGTATAATATATTTGTCCAATGAATACCCGTTTATCATCTGCATTTCTTCTCGGTGTAGCAATTTTAATGGCCAGTAGTGTGTATCTTGGCTGCTATACCAGTTGTCAACAAAGAGCGTATGTAATTTCTCCAAGTAAGGTTGATGTAATGTGGCTACTGTATTTCCAGACACTCCCAAACCATGATTATCAATGTCTGTCTGTGGGCCAACATAAACCATAAAATCCAGCATATAATTTGTCTCGAAATCACAAATTAAAAAAAAAAATTCCAAACCTACTTCTCTTTGCTGGAATATACTGCTTTACTTTCAGGCTGCCTTTGAACAGCATCAGATATTCGTCTATACATAGTTTCTTATAAGGATAGCTAGTTTCCTTGAACATTTTCCGAAAATGTTCTATAATAGCCCGAATTTTCGACAAATAATCCCCATTTAGGGGCAAAGTTTTGTCATGGAAATATCGGGCTAGGGACATTAGTTTCGAAAGAAATTGTTCCCAATAGAAGACTGATGTCTGAACCAGAAACAGAGTCTTGCGGCAAGGCGCGAAACTACATTCCGACAGAAATCACAGTAGCGTCTTCTGTTGTCTCAAAAGCAAATCACGGGCACAAGTGCTGTGAGTTTCCGCTAAAAGCGCTGTTATCGACTTCAAATGTAGTCGTGTTTCGCATATTGAAACACCATCTGCTGCAGTTAGAACAAACGATAAGGTGTGGCGAGAGTACTTCAATGGCGCTGCAAACAGACGTCTTATTGAAACGCAGCTAAACAATAGGCGAGCAAACATCGCAGAAGTTGTACAGCACGTGGCGCTGAACTGCTGTGGCATTCAGCCTCACCCAGGGCACGGCGCGCTGCAGAAGTCAGCCGCAGCCAGAGGGGCCTGATAGGCCGGGGTCGATACATAAAACTTTCCCCTAACGTTTCGTCTTCGGGCGCGGAAATCATCGGAGGCAGTTGCCACTTCGTCTCCTATGATGTCTTACGCAGCCTAAGACGAAACGATTCAATGTTCAATTGTTTGTAATTATTATGGGACCAAACTACGTTGGTCAGTCCATAGACTTACAAACTACTTAAACTAAGTTAAACTAACCTAAGGAGAACACACACACCCATGCCCGAGGGAGGATTCGAACCTCCGAAGCGGGAAAGTTGAAACGTTAGGGGAAAATTTTATCTATCGACCACGGCCTATCAGCCCGGAAATTTTAAGTTAAGCCGGCCGCGGTGGCCGAGGTGACTGAGGCGCTCCAGTCTCGGTCAGCATGGCCACTACGGTTGGGGGTTCAAATCCCCCCTCGGGCATGGATATTTGTGCCGTCCTAGTTCGTAAGTAGTTCATAAGTAGTTTGTAAGTTTAGGGACTGATAACCACGTAGTTAAGTCCAATAGGCTTTACAAACATTTGAACATTTGATTTTAAGTTAAATATATTATATCCTTGCCAATATTTGAAACAAAACACTATCACAGACTATAAAACATAGATAGATTGTTTAAGGATCACGTAGATTTCATACAGGGATAAAGGGATATGTACTGTTTAAAAAACAATCACCAAATTTTCGTTTAATGATTGAGTACCATGTCAAATTCTTTGAACTACTAAAATATCGATTCTCTTTCTGCGGAACAGTAAAACATTTCGTGGCATACTTGAAAAATAAGTATCTTGATATAGTGTAAACAACATATGGGGCTTACTTTGTTGTGATGTCAGAAAATAAATCAGCAATATTTGCAACTTTTTAAAATATTTACACATTTAATTTCACAATTCTGTACGTTTTCCGCCACAGTTTATCAAATAGAAATTCATAACACGCAGCAACTTCGCCATATACGCGTATCTGTAGTGATGCCATGGCGACGTACTTTCTTTTGCAACTATAGTCCTGCTGATGAAACTGTTACTTCTGTTGTTGTTATGGTCTTCAGTCCGAAGACTGGTTTGATGCAGCTCTCCACCCTACTCTATCCTGAGCAAGCTTTTTCATCTCCTCATAAGAACGGCAACCCACATCCACTTGAATCAGCTTACTATACGCGTCTCTTGGTATCCCTCTGCGATTTTTACCCCACACACTTCCCTCCAATGCTAAAGTTACGATTCCTCGATGTTTAAGAATGTGACCTACCAAGCGATCCCTTCTTTCAGTCAGGGTATGCCAAAAATTCCTTTTCTCACCAATTCTGTTCAGTACCTCTTCATTAGTTATGCGATCTACCCACTTAATCTTCAGCATTCTTCTGTAACACCACATTTCAAAAGCCTCTATTCTCTTTCTGTCCACATTGCTTATCTATATACAAATTTATATTTTAATAACGCCATATAAAACACAGCATACGGTTTTATATTAATCTGTTCACTTCATTTGTCGTCTGAGTAGTTGAACGAAATATCTAATTATAATTTAGACACAGAGTCAAGGATGTGAGTTCGCTTATGTCTTGTATGTTATAATTATTATTTCTGGGAAACCTGTGACGATACGATATTTTACAGTAAGGTCACGAGGCGTATTCATTAAAAACTTCTTGACTAAATAGTTGTGTCCAAGGCTTTCAGTTGTACCGCACTTCTGCGACTTGTGTGTACCTAATCTACCTCAGATATCCAACTGCAGAAAGCTGACCTTCATATTTACTCTGCATTTGAATCATGTGTTTCTTCTGGCGAGTCCCCACATTGTTGAGAGGTGAAGTCTAGATGAAAGGCAGACTGGAAATTTCCGTGGTCTGGCCAGGATTTCATACCGCCACGTCACTGTTCTCAGGTCCCAGGTTTGCACCTTACTGATAGACCACCAGTGTCGGTGGTACAGCCCGAATCACTGCGGTAATAACTAAGGCAAAAGTGGAGTTGGCTGCTTTGTTGAAAGAGTACTCCCCTATAACTATGGCTAGTTGACTAATCACACGTGTTGCGTGACCGGGAATTCACCAGACTTATTTTCGCCATTGGAGTGATAGTGGAATACGCACACTATCAGTAGACGGATCGAGGGTGACTGCCGTGTGGGACAGCACAGTTCAGAGGTTTTGCTGCGCGAATTGCAAGAGTGATAAAAGGGGTCATGCAGCTCACCTGGCATCGAGGCTGCATTTCCTGTGCCCCAAAGCGATGCGATGCCGCACCGAGCCGAACAGTGGTGCGCTGAAACGGGTCGCAATGAAGGTGGCTTCATTTACAATGGAATACTACGCCATTAGTTCATACGGCAGACTCGACCGAGCGCTGTAGTGCGATGCAAAGTGATACGATGGCTCACAAGGAATATCTTAGACATCAAATACTCAAAACGCACGAAAATATGCTTAGAGTAACAATCGTAAAAACAACTGTAATCGGTATCATTTCCATGCTAAACGTTGCATTGTATCATAAGTGTCATTTCAGTACAGAGAATCAAAGTAAAAGACATCATAACCATAAAAGGACAAGTACGCCTGTTTGAATGACAAAGCATCATTGTAGTTTCAGTCAAAGTTTGAACAACCGTCTGCCTATAGTTATTAGAATATTACACAGTGATTCTTGTCAAACGGTTTCCTAAGGCCGCACGGATCACCGCGTGGTCTATGACGTCATACTATGGACTGGGCGGCCTTCCCTGGTGGAATTTCAAATTTTGCCTCGGGCATGGCTATGTGTGTTGTTCTCAGTGTAAGTTAATTTAAGTAGTTTGTAAGTATAGGGACTTTGGTTCAATAGGTTACAAACATCAGAAGGTATGTTAGTTGATTTTCTACGTGATTGCGGACGCAAGATGAAGTTAGCAGACTGAATGGAGAGCTGTGGCTTCGACAGGTATGTGCCAGTTTCAGTGCGCAACAACTGTTGGTGGGGTCTGAGCGTGGAGCAGACCCCACGAAGCCAGCAAAGCAAACTGCTGGTGTCTCCATAACGCTGTGGGCTGTCCTCCCCTCTGCACTGATCATGGCTGTTTGCCTATCATGACAACATTTTCATGGATTTCGTATACCGAAACAGCGCCAAAAATGTTCAAATGTTTGTAATCTGTCAGACTCAACTACTTGGTCATCAGTCCGTAGCGTACAAACTGCTTAAACTAAGGTAAGCCAACCTAACGACAACACAGACACCCATGTCCGAGGCGGGCCTCGAACCCCCGACGGCGAACGGCCGCGTGCACCGCAGCACGGCGCTTTAATACGTGCGGTTAATCCGCGCAGCCAGTGCCAAATTTTTTAGTGATACGACTGCACCATATCGTCGGGCCATAACTGTTCGCAATTGGATTGAATAAATATTTGACTTATTTCAGGAAATGATTTGCCCACCCAGATCGACAATTATGAACCGCAACAAACGTTCATCAGACATAATCGAGAGGTCTGTTTGTGCATAAAATCCTTCACCGGCAATATTTCCACAATTACGGATGGCTATAGAGGCTACATGGTTCAGTATTCCTGCAGGGTCTTCCTACATCTTGCTGCGTCCATGTCTCATTGACTTTCTGCACTGCGATGGGAAAAATGAGTTCTGATTCGATATTAGACAATACCCCATGACTTTTGTCACCTCGGCGTATAAATGACTGCAGAAAACTGATTATAAATCACAGAGTTTTGTATGGTGGTAAAATACCGACCATATAGCTCCTCAACTTAGTTTCTCTTCTTCCGGTGAAGACGTCACTTGCTAGGCACGATTTAGAACATGTTTTTCTCCAACGTTCCAACACTCGATAAACTCTTGTAAGACATTCTTTCTCCCTCACTCAATGACAAAAGAAAGAGGGAAAATTAGGTTTTAACGTCTCGTCGACAGAGTGCTCATTATAGATGAAGTACTAGATGCGATTGTTTATTTTTTATTGTTTTTTTAAGGACTATGGAAGAAATCATTCATGTCCTTTCAAATGAACCATCCCAACATTTGCCTTGATTGATTTAGGAAAGTCACGGAAAACATGAATGTGGATGTTCGGAGACGTAGCGTATATATAGACACTCATAATACACTGCCAACGTGATTTGTTTATTATAACAAAGTAACAATATTGTCGAAAATGTATCGGAAAAAATTCTTAGATACCAAATGCATTGCATTTCAATAATATAATGAAAAAAACCTTCAACGTCAGTGACAGATTATGGCAAAGTTGATGGCAGATCATGGTCAACCTAAGAAATACCACTAACAGTAGGTGCCGGAAATGAGAAAGGTGCACTAAGCCATTCGTTGTTTTGTTTCAAAAATATGCCCTCTGACGTTTTAGCCTTTTTACACATTGCTCTTAATTTCAAGGAATGAGAGACTTTCAAATCCTCCGGTATCTGTAACGGTCCAACAATTTTCTCGGAAAGTTGTTCCTCCGGATAAGGTATTAATGCAGGTAGACCATCATTCAACCGTTGTTTAACAATGCTGAATATTTCTTGCCGAGTGAATTTCACGTATAGACCATCCGAAACTGTGTGAAAAATATGACAATAGCATTAGTAACACGTTTAATGTAGATAAATGATGAGATATCATAAGGGTGTGGCACGGGAAACATATCGTTCCGTAGCCTTCCGCGACGTGCGCTGCATCGACCATGTTGTGCTACGAAATGTCGCCCGCACTGCCACCTGTAAATATTCATTATACAAGAGAAATGGCAGATTTTGGCAGCTGATTCTTATCAATTCCAGCAGATAATTAATCAATCTACAGCCTGGGAATTGAAATTACGCGGTACATTGCGGTATATGGTGTGTTTGCTGTAGTTGAAAATGCAAGTTCGGCAAGGCATGGTGGTTTTGGACAGGCAGTGGAAAAAATACAATATAAATAGGACAACAGTGAAATTTATACCGATTTGGTATAAAAACATTTTGTACATACCTGTAGCAACCGTTTCCATCTTGTAGAACCGAAATTCTTCACTTCGCTACCAAAATATTCACTCATAAACCGAGAGTAAATTTGCCTTGCTTTCACAGCGCTCACTTTTGAACTGACGTAACTCGACAGGTATCGAAGGTGGTGACCACTCCTTCTGAAATATGATGCACCAATCCTTTCCCTACCCATCAAAATTTCGAGAATAGAAAATTCAAATGTCGGGGTTTTGGCCACATTTTGGGGATTCCGTCCCACCGTGCGTCATTCCGAACGCAAGTGCAGTCCGCTAACACATTTGCCGTTCTTTCGGTCAATTTGATTACCCAGAAAACGTTCGCATTAGATGTTTCACGAGAGGAAAAGAAAGATCCTTTATTATATAACTACGTAGAAGCAGTATACGCACTTTTACTTCCATAAAATATTTGGGAACAGATATAATGAGCAATTTGAAATAGAACGGACGTAGGAAACGAATCGTCGATAAGGTATGTGACAGACAGACTCATTGGAAGATTTCTGAGGAAGTGCAGTCCGTAAACAAATGCAGTAGGTTACAAAATACTCGTTCGACCAATGCTAATCAGAATGGGATCCGTACCATGTACGAATGACAGAAGATATAGTAAAGCTTCAACGGAGAGCATCACACTTCGTTACAGGCTCATTTAGTGAGCTCCAAAGCGTCACACAGATTATTAAAACGCCAGTGGCAGACGCCACAACAGAGGCTTTCTGTATCGCCGTACCGGCTTCTGTCAAAGTTCAGAGAAAACACTTTTGTCGAAGAGTAATCAATATATTGCTTCCTCCTATGTACATCTTGTGAAACTCACAAGGATGAAATTAGAGATTAGGGTTTTTATAATGTTTACTTGATATGTATAAGCCGGTGTGATATTACGTAAAATGGAAAGAGTCGACGTGGCACGGAAAGGTGGTAATGTTCGCCAAAACACCTTTCCTCGTCACCAAACTTCCTAGGCTGGGTAGGAGTCACGTGCTTGCCTCTGTTGTGGTAGGACGCACAGTTCAAATGTTTGTTAAGCTTATGGGACTTATCTACGGGGTCATCAGTCCCTAAACTTACAAACTACTTATGAACTACTTACGGACTAGGACGGCACAAATATCCATGCCCGAGGGGGAATTCGAACCCCCGACAGTAGCGGACCGTGACTGGAGCGCCTCAGTCCCCTCGGCCACCGCGGCCGGCGGACGCACAGTTAGCTAGCAGTATATGTGTGGTTTTATGGCACGCAAATAGGAGAATCAATTACTTTAAGAGTTGATACAAATGTGCCTCGTATCACGCACTAAGTGCATTGGCAATTTGGTGGCTATTGGTTTATTTGTTTCGATACCAATAAGAAGTTCTACCTAAACAGTGAATATCATAAGACACAGTTGGTTGGGATAGGGAGACCAAACTGCTAAGGTTATCGGTCCTCCGTTGCGGAAGGGAAGGAGTAAGGCTAGCAAAGGAGGGAAAGGGAAAGGAAATGCAGTCCAGGTAGGAAAGAAGGAAGAGAGACAGCATTAGCTCTGGGCCCCGTGCTCGCCACGCACGTTCTCAAGAAAGAACCGGGAGCCCCCTGGGTGGGAGGTGGGGGGGGGGGGGCTAAGACACGTTCCGAGTAATTCTTGTCCTGTAAACGTATATGTCGAAGTGTCCACAAATTTCATTTATGTGAAATACTGATCAGACTTGTTAATACAAAGTACATTGACAATTTTTACTTATTATTAGAGCACTGAAGCATATAGCTTATTAGCATTGGTAAAGAAAATTTATACATCATATATAGATTGCACAACATTGTGATTACTGTGCTAGTAGCTTATATCTCAGTGATTTGAGAAATTTATTTGGTTGCTATTGCATAAATCGACACTTTTATAATCAAACTAGTTAATTTTATTGAAATTTAGTGAAACAGAAGTTAGGTTTTAAGGCCGTCAGTTTCTGTCTGTGTAGAATCATAACAAAAGACCGAATTATAGTAGTTAGTATACTGATAATACTCAAAAATAAACTAGAGAGTAAATTTGAAAATGAAACTTTTCAGTGCTACTTCGGAACTTATAGCAAGATTGCATAGACAGAGACAGCAGAACAAAAATGTTAACTGCATATTAAGTCCAAGATCAAACAGTATTTTATTACATCAAAAACACTTGACAGTATTTTATTAGTAATTTCGTAATATTCTGAAAAGTACAGCCAGTAAATTTATCTGCAACTTTTCATATTAAAAGTTCAGTATAATAATATTAGGCTGTTGCATGATTATTGTGAGCTGTGTGTCATCATCAAAGAATACCGCATGTTTGTTTAACTATAATTTATGTGGTAAATTTTTTGTAGTGCAATTCTGTGTGTATTGAGTATTTTATGTTACTGTTATTCATTATATTAGTTCTACTGAAGAAAGAGATCAGTCAGTGAAGTAGTAATAGTTATAAGTGTAGGTTTATGACTGATTTATGCCTAATTAAGCTGGAGATCGTAATTTATTGTGTAGTTATAGTATTTTACTTGGACTCTGTCACTGTAGGATCGGTCTATGTCGGTTTCATATTATTCCTTGTATTATAAAATCTTTAGTTGTAGAAACCAAGCTCCGATAGTATTGTCTGTTAGGATTTTATCGTGGTCAGTTGTAGATCCTCTCAAAGGGGCGCATTTTAGCCTGGACGCAGTATTCTTGGTGTAGATTGTGTGCTGTTCTAGGTTAGTGGCAGCGTAATACTAGACTGTAGATCGCTGTTACTCTTTTGCAGCTGCATACTGGTCTGTTCTAAGAGTCTAGGAACCACGGTGAGCATGTCGCAAGTGGAATAGGACGAATTGACGGTGGTACACAAAGTAACATTCGCCACATACCGTGAGGGCTAGGGGAGTATGGATGTAGATGCAAATCTCCAGTCAAGACTATTTGGTCTACACTGAAATACCTCCTAGTTCTTTCTGTGCTCACCTGTTAAAAAATTTTACGAATCAACTGCCTTAAATTTCACGCGATCTGATTGCCTCGACCATCAGTGTCATTAATCTGCAGTTACCAAAAATTCAATCTGCGCGCGATGCGTTGTGATGCGAAGCTGATTCGCTAACGCGATGGGATGGAATCGGATGCGATGCTCACTTGCGGCTCGGTCGAAAATCCAAGCGACGCGGGAAGCAAATTACACGACGTATTGGATGGTTGATTTGACTGGGAAACGTTTATTGATTGATGCAGATTAACCCTCTGCGCTGCTACACAGTTAAATCAGTCTAAATTAAAGTGTTCTGCCACGATTTTATCCTTGATGCACGGTCGGTTTTGCCATTACTCTCGCATCCCTACCGAATCTCCTGCAAACATTCTACTATTCTCTAACAACAGTAGTCTCTGACAACTAGATTGAAAAAAAGGAAAACATGAACTGTCACTACACCGCCTCCAGTTTGTATCTCACAATTGACACTAGTAATCTCCCCCATACACACGGTATGACAACGTAAAAAGTCTGTCCGTCAAAAGAAACACAAAAATCAACACAGTGAGTTTATCATTTCTCTAATGTATCAAATATAGATGTAATACCACGTGGTGATATACGAAAATATGTGTCGCATCTGGATTAGACCCCGGGTTTCCTGCTTTTCTCGAGTGCTTGCCTTGCCATTCGGCTATCCAAACACGTTTCTATGACCGACCCAAACTTGCACATGCTATTGCGAGTAAATATTCGATTTTAATGTAGGAATCATTACTTGATGTTTCCTCGGAACAAGTGAATTTTTGTGCCTTCTATTAACAACTTGCCAAATTCACCTCGTAAAGACCACTTCCAGCTGTCTCATTGTTCCAGGCTCTACTGAGCGATCTCTTCTCACCGAAAACCTGTACTCTTACAAACAAAACATTAGCCTAGAGGTTATTACCCATAATTACACGACAATGATTGGGAACACTCCTTAAGCTCTCCTTAGTGGCAGAACAGCGTTATTGATGGGTAGCGATCACTCATCCCCAACTTGATACAGTAGACGCTCTTGAAATATCACCTCTGCCCCGTCGGAGCCACAACTTCCTTCCTTTACCCCGGAGAGCGAGCCACCGACTCTTATCGAATTTGCGAACTCACAGCCACTCCATGAAATTGTTTTACCGTGCCTGCCTCTCTCTTAAACAGCATTTCCGTTGACCGTTTCCTTCTCTCACTAATATGATTCCTCGGCGAAGTGTGGTTTCCTGCCACGAGTTTTCAACCGGCTATTTTGAGCAGATTCTGAGAGGCGTTTCCCGTCCTCATTTACTCATCACGCGCCAATGCCACGACGCTGCCGGCGGCCACATTACAGTGCAGGAAGTCCTCAACACGGTTCTTCATTTGCTAACTGGTTTGATACTGCTGAACAGGAAATCAGGTGTAATAGCTTTTTCAGTGTCTTTAATTTCGTTTTTTGCAACTTCACCTATAACACAGTTTGTATTACGAAATCTGAATGTTCTCCACAGCCATTATAAAGTTGACAACTAGTTTAAAACATTGGTGTGAACACTGCGAAATTTTTTGGAGATAAGACGAGCATAAATGGTTTCATCGCAAATGGGCCCTACACTTTAAACATAAAAAAGATTCGTTTCACTTATTATAAACTATTGAGAATGTTATAAATGTCAAGTTATGACGCAGGTGATCCACTATTATCGGAGATTTCTGATGATTAAGATCCTCTTGCGCACACAGGTGATGGAGATTGTGTCAGGACTGGTCATGACAATGGACTGTAAAAAAATTACAGTGAAGTATTGTAAGAAACCACAACTGCGTCCAAAGCTAAACAGATTAGACCTCAATTTATGGCAATACCTGCCAGTGGGAAAACGCAATACTGCATAAATGAATGGGGAAATTTGAGCCAAGCCCGGTTTCGAACAAGCGACTCCTGCTTGCTAGGCAGTCGTGCTGTCCTCGGCGAGAGCCGGACACAGCACTCACCACCCTAGCATGCCTGCCGCCAGAAGCACATTAGTGACGTAATGTGCCCGCCATTTTCCTTGTTACTTATTTACATCTACATCGATACTCTGCAAATCACATTTAAGTGCCTCGCAGAGGGTTCATTAACCACTTTCATAACTTTTCTCTACCGGTCCATTCTTTAATACCGTGCGGGAAGAAAGAACAGGTAAATCGTTCCGTTTTCGATTTGATTTCTCTTATTGTATTGGGATGTTCATGTTTCCCTATGTAGGTGTGTGCTAGCAAAATATTTTCACATTCAGAAGTAAAAGTCAGTGATTGAAATTTCGCAAATAGATCTCGTCGCAACAAATAACTCCGTTCTTTTAATGATTCCACCTCAAATCGTGCAACATTTCCGTGTCGCTTTCCCCCCCTGTAACGTGATAAAACGAGCTGCCCTTCTTTGAACCTTCTCAATGTCTTCCGTGAGCCCCACCTGGTGAGGGTCCCACATTGGGGAATAGTACTCCAAAAGAGGACGCACAGATGTGATGTAGGCAGTCTCTTTGGTGGAGATGTTGCATCTTCGAAGCGTTCTGCCAATGAAACGTAACCTTTGTTTGGCCTTGCCCACAATATTTTCTACGTGTTCTCGCCAGTCTAAGTTGTTCGTAATTGTGACTCTTAGGTACTTGGTAGAATTTACGACCTTAAAGTTTGACTGATTTATCGTGTAATTGAAGTTCAGCGGATTTCTTTTAGTGGTCATGTGAATTACTTCACACTTTTCATTATTTAGTGTTAATTGCCAATTTTCGCACCATGTAGAATTTTTTTCTAAATCGCTTTGCAGTTGCTTTTTATCCGCTGTTGACTTATGGTTCCAGTAACAGCCTTAAATTATATTCAGGGTGAGGAAAATTTTTTTGTACACAGTATCATATATTGAGCTACAAACAAATTCGTTTCTCCGTGTTCTCCGGACTGATAACAGTGAGCAATCTTAAATGTTTTCATTAATGCAGACATAGAATTTGGGCATTATGAGATTATTCTCAGTGCGTAAAATATCCATTAAAACACTTCACTTGCGTACTTACTTTACTTTCTTTTCTACGAGGATCTGCCTTGAGCGTAACACTGGTTTTTATTTTTATAACCATAGATGTGTCGCTACGATCGTAGCATCATCATTCGGTCTTTTTATTGCTTTAAATTGAACAACAGAAATATTTTAGTATGTAGAGGTTATTATAAGTTCGCATTGTTCAAAAAATGTTCAAATGTTTGTAGAACTTATGGGACTTAACTAAGGGGTCATCAGTCCCTAAGCTTACAAGCTACTTATGAACTAGCTAAGACTAAGGACGGCACAAATATTCATACCCGAGGGGGGATTCGAACCCCCGACCGTAGTGGCCGTGCAGACCGTGACTGGAGCGCCTCCGTCGCCTCGGCCACCGCGGCCGGCTCGCATTGTTAATTAGAAATTTATACATGAATTTTATATACACTACGTGATCAAAAGTATCCGGACATCCATATAAGGTCGTTCCCCGTCGGGGGTTCGAATCCCCCCTCGGGCATGGATGTTTGTGCTGTCTTTAGTATAGTTAGTTTATAAGTAGTTTGTAAGTTTAGGGACTGATTGCCCCACAGTTAAGTCCCATAAGCTTAACAAACATTCGAAACATCCACAGGAACGTACGTTTCTGAGATTAGGTGCATTGTGTTGCCACTTAATACGAAGCACTCCATATCAGCGACCTGAGTAGTCATTAGACATCGCGAGAGAGCAAAATGGGGCGCTCCGCGGAACACTCAGACTTCTAACGTGGTCAGGTGACTGGGTGTCACTTGTGTCTGACGTCTGCACGCGAGATTTTCGCACCCTTAAACATCCCCAGATCTGCTGTTTCTGATGTGATAATGCAGTCGAAACATGAAGGGACACGAACAGCACGAAAGCGTAGAGGGGGACCTCGTCTGTTGACTGACAGAGACAGTTGGCGGTTGAAGGCGGTTGTACAGTGTAATAGGCAGACATGTATACAGAGCATCACACAGGAGTTCCAAACTGCATCAGCATCCACTCCAAGTACTATGACAGGTAGGCGAGAGGGGAGAAACTTGTATCTCATGGTCGAGCGGCTGCCTACAAGCCACACATCGCGCAGGTCAATGCAAAACGAGGCCTCGCTTGGTGTAAGGAACGTACACATTGGACGATTGAACAGTGGAATAATATTGTGTGGAGCGACGAATCACGGTACACAGTGGTGTTTTCGTGATTTTCAGGGAGGGGATTGCACCCCTTGTGTTTTGCCTGGAACCATCACAGCACAGGCCTACATAGACCTCTGAAGCACATCCTTGCTTCCCACTGTTGAAGAGCATTTCGGGGATGGTGATTGCATGTTTCAAACTGTACATAATGCACGACCAGTGGCGCAGTGTTTACATGACAATAATATCCCTGTAATAGACTGGCCTGCACAGAGGCCTGACTTGAATCCTACAGAACACCTTTGGCATGATTTAGAACGCCGACTTCGTACCAGGCCTCACCAACATACCTCTCTTCAGCGCAGCTTTCTGCGAAGAATGGACTGCCATTCCCCAAGAAACCTTCCAGCATCTGATTGAACGTATGGCTACGAGAGTGAACGCTGCAATCAAGGCTAACGATGGGACAGGACCATACTGAATTCTAGCATTACCGATGGATGGTGTCACGAACTTGTAAGTCAATCTCATACAGGTCTCTGGCTACATTTTATAACATGGTGCATGTATATTATCTCATTTTATATGTTGAAGTGGTTAAAGTTTTCCTACATTACCTGTGTAGGTCCTTGTTGAGAGCGTGTCATCTGCAACTATATGGCACTTATGTACAAAACTGTTTTATATCGAAATATAAGATGGGCCTTTTTTTTAATTTTAAGGGAAGGTCTAGTACTATTCATGTGATACGTGCTCTTAGGTGAAAACTATAGGGCCACTTGGAGACAATCGAAGTAATTACAAATTTATACATCCAATTTGAATATGTTTTTCATGATAACTTGTCTGTTTGCTTGCAGATTAGACTATTACAAAATTGAATGTTTTGAAAGAATATGGATCCTATAAAATCTTACAACTGTATAATGTGTAGCGAGATAAGGTAGAAAATGTTACCTACACAGGTATAAATAAAAGTACACATATATATACAGGGTGTTTCACTAAGTGTGTTTGCCACTGTAACTTATAAAATAACAGGTGACGGGAAATTTTAATGCGGTAGGTCAACACAAGAAATGTTACACTTTCTGCGGAGCTATGAACATAGTTTATTGTATCATTTTCCAAAGAGTTACACCACAAAGATATAATTTTCCGGGGGCGGAGGCTGCGATAGCGTAGCTGACTGGCCGAGTACCTATCCCCTGGGGCACGGCCCACTGTCTCATGACCACCAGCCTGTCAGCTATGCTGTCGTAGCCTCCGCCCCCTACACTTTGAAGGGTTGTAGCTCCCAAACTAACAGTGATATGAATGTCGTTTAAATTGATTTGGACGCAGCTGGTTTCAACGAATGCAATGCAAGATAGAAAAAACTATTGTTCCATTTAAAAAATTATATCTTTGTGCTGTAACTCTTTGGAAAATGATACAATAAACTATGTTCATAGCTCCGCAGAAAGTGTAACATTTCTTGTGTTGACCTACCGCATTAAAATTTCCCGTCACCTATTATTTTATAAGTTACAGAGGCAAACACACTTAGTGAAACACCCTATATAAAACGTCAGTCAGATTCGAACGCTCGTCCTTTACGTCCGTAAACCGACAGCCAATCCGCAGCGCCGCGGTGGATTGGCCGTGTGTACTGGGGCGCCTTGCTGCGGTGCGCGCGGCCGATCGCCGTCGGAGGTTCCAATCTCCCTCGCGCATGGGTGTTTGTGTTACGCTTAGGTTAGTTTAAGTAGTTCGTATGCTACGGACTGATGGCCACGTAGTTGAGTTCGATAGATTTACAAACATTTGAACATTTTCCATCCGCGGCGCCATTGTAGCAGATCTGAAACTCTTGTCGTGGTTAGTAATTGTACTGACGTAGAGGTTTTATATTTCTACCGTTTCTTACTGAACGAATAATTATTTACTAAAGAAATGATACGACTAGTTAAATTGCAATGAATTTTTACATGTACTGTATCCTGACTTATATTGCTTCTATTTGGCGATGTAAGCACTTAGCTTAAGCTCCACAGACAGCTATAATTGGGAACACTTGCACTTCTGAACAGTGCTCTGTTGTGACACTCTTCAATTATTCGGTCCGGGCAGTCGTTTTGCCTGTCACTGTACATCTGTGCTCTGCAGCCAGACCCCCAGGAATCAACGTCGGGAGCCTGTTCTGGCAGTGGAAGGAAGAGCTTCCGTGTCGTCTTGGTTCTGTGGCGTCCGAACAACTGCCCACTTCACCGTCACCTACTCCTCTAATTTCTCATCCTGTTTGAACGATGTTATTGGTGGATTACATTTACAATACCACCCAACAGCTACTTGCCGTTTTCACGACCACGAATCTCACCGTATGATGCAACTTATCCGTTTCCCGTGGGCTGGGATGTGACTTGAGAACCGGCGCCTTTCCCGCGTTTCCAGCATATTGTTCTCAACTCTTCGGCTGAAAAAGCAGTTCTTTGTAGCTGCTGTCTCTGCCTGAGACCCACAGAGTCTCGTGGCTGTGTTTCTCTTGTCTCATTCGTCATTTATCAGATTCCATCCCTGTACAGCGAACATCCTTATGGGCAGATCGACCTTATCTCAACTCCAGGCATCATTGGCTGTTTGGTATTTTCTTCACATTTTTAGGCTGGATGACATTTTTTGCATCAGCAGACATGACTTTCTCATGCAGGTAACTGTGCATTGTTGGCGCTATTTTGCATGTTTCGTTTGCAGAAAGTCCCATCTACCATGTCAGCTGTCTTCGTGTTTGCAGCTGTTTGCATTTCTTAACCTTTTTATCGCAAAGAGGCTTGCCATTCAAATATTTTAGGAATTCACGTGTAATTTTTATGTATGAAAAATAGAGAAACTTTAAAAACCACCTTCATGATTAGAGCAACATATTTAGTACAAAATTGACGTTCAGAGAATGGAACATTGAGTTATAACTCCGCAGCAAGACGCCTTACAGCGCTCGAACACTCCACCTGAGCGTACATACATAAATATATCTTCTCATTCTCAGGCGAACAGCATAAATTCATCAAATTTTTTATCGTCGGTCTGAAAAGTCATATTTATGTATGTACGCTAATTTTGATATTTATACAGTTTATAAGACTCCTCAGAACTGAAATAGTGCATTGAATACAACCACGCGGTGATCTAAATCAATATGCAATAAAACAATACAGATTTCTAGTCAGACGTCCAGTGCTTAGCTTTCTCTTATCATTTTCCTTCAGAATTTTTGAGATGCGAACAGGTATGTCGTTTATAGTGGTCGTCATATAAAGAAAGACATGAAAAATGCGTTATTATTTGCAGACAAAATGTTAGACTGCATTTTTGTAGAATGGTATGGAAGCCAACAGTAGTGTAACTGCTAGTAATGGATCGTGACTGACAATATGCCTGGCTGGGTAGCGGTCAATATCGGGCGCTGTGTGATAAATGGACACGTCGTGTCCAGCCAGCGGACGAATAACCGAGTAGCAGCCTTCACTCGGCCCTTGCGTCCCTGAAACGACCAAAGGAAGGACTCCGTACCATTGCAGAAATACTTACATCACACCTTACATTGTTAGACCACGGTGTTGACAACTGTTTCCTCGGTCACAAGCAAAATAAAGTGGACTACTTATAGCAATTTACGTAGGGTATTTTAAATCCGTCTTTGCACCACAAAATTGCGTGGTTTTGTCACTAAATGATTTTCGTTTTATTGAAATAATATATCATGAGTGTTTCAAAACTAATAATATTTACGACATGACTTGCTTTCTGCAATGACAACTTTTCGAAATTTAAGATATGGCATGTTATGCATGGTTTTTCACTCTCATTACGGAATGCCGTCTGTTCGAAGTTATTGTAGTATATTTTTCTTGATACTTAGGCATAATCGCACACTGTTTCTCAGAACTGTGCATTTTTATGCTACACAGAAAATAATGTGGTACTACTCTTCGATCTTAAACAGTTCTATCTGCAGTCCGTCATATGTATATAGGTATGTTATCACACTTCACTTTGCTAATGCGTTTTTATTTAATGTGTAAGAGAAATGAACGAAAAATTATGGAGCTGGAAACCTAAATAGTGAGTCTGTAGCTGGTGGGGAGGGGAGAACAGGATGAAGCCAAAAAGATGGGCGAACAGTGAGTGAAAGGTAATGGGATGGAGTGTGAGTTGAAGAAAAAAGGTGAAGACCTAGAGACGAAATAAAACTAGTGCATGGGGATGGGCGTAAAGGGGGAGATGTTTGTATAGTCTATGGGACTTAACTACGGGGTCATCAGTCCCTAAACTTACAAACTACTTATGAACTACTTACGAACTAGGAAGACACTAATATCCATGCCCGAGGGGGGATTCGAACCCCGACCGTAGTGGCCGTTCAGACCGTGACTGGAGCGCCTTACTCTCCTCGGCCACCGCGGCCGGCAAAAGGGGGAGAGGGGGTAGGTATAGTGAGCGCGGTGAATAATGAGAAGGAAACAATTTTTCTTCATTATATTATCCATTGTCTGATTTCCAATATTTACTTGGTTATCGAATAGCTCTTTTATTGTGTGTTAATGCTTTGTGTATATGGAAAGTTTTATGGCAGGGGAGGAAGTAACTGTCTTTTCTAATTTTTATAATGATCATATCACATCCCATATGTCAGGAAGAATGAACGCCATTCATAGATTCAGCAAAATATATTTATTGTGAAATAGAAATTTCAAACATAAGGTACTCTTGAGTGTTGTAATGGGTTTACGTAATATTTATTTTGTAGGCAATGTTATTGGCATATTATCTAGTCTGACTGTGAAGTTTTTGTGCAGCTTATATACTGATGTGAATTGATTCATTTCAACATTTCTGTTTTAATTTTTATCCATTATAAGTGCTGTTTTGAGGTGGCTGTCTGTGATCCGAAATAAGAAGTGTTTAGGGAATCATATTAAGTCTGTTTAGCATGCAATCGGAATTAAAATACCTCGAATTATTGTGAAGCAACTGCGAAAAACTGGTTACACAATGAAGAATTCATTTGTTTTCTATTTGTAAACAGATTTTTGGACAAAAGAATTATTTTGCTCTTTAATTTCGTTAATTTAATGAATTATTCACACGTACCATTTTAGAGCTATATTCCTCATTTCACCTGAGTTACTGTATCCTCGATGTGCACTGATACAGTATGTAGCTTTAACATGTTAACTTGTCTTACAAGATTGTAATAACGTTTTTCAGAGGAGCCAAATGAGAAACAATAATACGCACATTTAAATATGAGTACTTTGTAAACTGTAACTGCTTCTTGAGAAAAAACATTCTTAACTTTTCTATTTAACTAATGAAAATGGTGAGAAAGAGAAAGCATCTTGGTACGGATATAAATTGCAGTGAAATGGCCTGTAACTGATTGTTTCGGAAGAATGGGCTGCAAAGAAGTGTAGGAGAGGATGAAGATAGCTTGTTATGTTAGGTGGACTATATAGTGGAAAAAGTTACCGACCCATTTAGGAAATAGCACAGGACACGAGAAACTGGAGACAGGCCCATCTATGCCTGTCGTTATACAGATACATTGAGTAATGTAATATCGTATAGTCATATCTCTGTGCTGTGTATTACACTTTTACTGTGCTGGGATAACATTTCTAACTACTTGTGAGGTTAGTACTGGGTGGGAGAATTAACAGTGGCCTTGAGAAAAGAGTTCCAGGGTACAAAGAAACACAGCGAGGGAAACAAAATACAATAATAACCTGACCATAGCACATGTTGAAAGATATCACCATTCCGTTCTTGGCACTTTGAGAACCCGCTCAGCAAGTTGCTAACGGTGGATCGAGCTGAACTCATGGAATTGCTGCCATTTCATCCGAAATGTTGAGTCGCAGTTCTTGAGGAGTATGAGGGTTGTTGTGGTACACGTTAGCCTTATGGTAACCTCGTTGGCTAGCTAGGCCCGCGGCCAGACTTACAAACTCTGTGAGTTTTGAAGATTGCTTAAATGTACTCCAGGGTTCGGCCGGCTGTGTAGGTAGTTGCTCCAGCCTGTTGGAAGAAACTGTACGTCTTTTCCCTTGCGTTAATGCTGCCACAAATCGTATCCACTCGTCCGGACCACTTTTCTTTATTCCACCCTGTAAAAATACTTCCTGAAGATAGGTGAAAGGCGGTGCCCTGGCGTAGAAAGCTTGCTGCTGGTTAATCGTGTTCTGTATTTGCGCGCATTGCAGTTGCGCTTGTCCTCAAAAGATTGGTCGATAGGCTGACTGGTCGATACGCCTGTTAACACGGACACAAGGTCGCAGTTTTGTCGAGCTTAGGCGGTCAGACTCATTAGCTGCGCAAGCTCCTGCTGCGCTCAGCCCCCGTTACAGCGTCTGAATGCCCTCTGCCGAGAAACCATTGTGCAGCAATTTGCACATGAAGGCAAACGGTCCTGGGAAGATCGATGATACCTGACGTTCCGCGGCAAGACATTCATTTGCGCTAAGGAATTTGGCTAGGTCATATATCGTATAGATAACTTCTGACGTGTGGCGAACTGAAACGACGTGGAAAGATTTTTGTGGTGCTGCGCTACATTTTATGATGCGTGTTTATTTTCCTTATCCGCGGATCTCTGCAACTACGTCTGTTCTAGGAAAAACCGTTTGTTTGTAGACGCCTCATGCCCTCTAGCGTAAAAAAATGGCTACTAAATACGGCAGCGTTTACCTAAGTACACTTCATATTAACAGTTATTACTGCTTCGTGCTATATCAGTAGATCAGACAGTCATCTTATGGCTTGGTAAAATGAAAAGGCAACAATTTTAAGTCCTTAGGCCACTTACCGTTGAGAGCTTAATGTATCTGGAGGTGCTGCTGCCCTGCACCTGTAAAAAACAAATTCGCAAGGTGTTACTTTTTCAACTCAAATGGAAATTTTTCCTCTTTGCGAGGGATATTTAGTAAAAAAATTAATATTTTATTGATTTTTTACCTAAATGAGTTCATATACAAAGAAATTCTAAGATCGCAATTTTTATCTTTTATTTATTTCAGACGACCGGTTTCATCACTCAATGGTGTCCTCTTCTGGTCTCCTGCAGTTGGCATGTAACTGCTCATTAAAGTGTTCCACATATAATTTGGGAGGTGTTCTAGCTCTGTTAAACGCGGATTTGGCATGTGTTAATATTTACAAGGTGGCCGGGTGCCCTTCCTGCCGCCACCCCATGCCCCCCAGAAGGAAATGCGTACCCCAAATGTCTCCGTATAGTGTTATATATGTGTGAAAGTGTAAAGTGTTACGAAATGTTTGCGAATCGTGTAACTGAGGTGGGACTTGAGGACAAGCCCGGTATTCAACTACGGGGATGTGGAAAAGCGCCTAAAAACCACATCCAGGCTGGCCGGCACTCCGACCCCAGGGCCAGTACGCCTCCCCGACTCGGTAAGCGGTGCGTTAGGCCACACGGCTAACCGAGCGGTTTGGAGGTGTTCTGGCTGATAGATATAATATCTTGTGCTGGTGGATGTGAGATTACCGTAAATAGAAATACCGGTAATCAATAGCATTTGATAATTAAACAGTATGAAGTTCACTGCAAACATTGACCATGCCAATGCACTAAATGTTACACAATTTTAATCTTATTAATTATGGTAGCAATGTATGTACACAGTTGGATGACAACATTTATAGTTAGGCCATAGGTAGAAATTCTCCACGTTGAGATTTGCTGTGTGCTTGTAGCTGACGGGAGGCCAGCGAGCAGGCCGACGTTGGTGGCTTGTTCCAACTTAGGATTTTCCAGTTCGTTTCCGGTGAGGGGAGAGAGGGACAATGGCGAGTGCCAGGCACAGTGCAATGCACAAATATTGTAATACTACTGGCATTTGAAGTAATACGATGCAGTTAGGAACCTTTAAGGCCCTCATTACAAAATAGCCTGTTGATAAATAAACAATACATTAGCTGATATAGTCACATCTAACGTAATATGTTTAATTGACAATGAAAAGTAATAAATTACCAACGAAGACAAGACAGTTACACAACTAGCATGGCAATGTTTGTTTATAAAAATAATATATTAACTATTTCTCATTTTATTTTCAATTAATCTTGTGTATTTTACCTTGAAATATTCAGTTAAATCACTTATCTGTGATATAAGAAATTGCACGATTATGATAAATAGTACAAAGTATGTTTATACCAATATAAAAACCTAAGAAGGCAATTTATTTAATGTGTAGTGTAATTATTTTGATTTTAAGTAAAGTTTTAGAAATGTATTGGCTGAGCGCTGTACGTTGGCAAATCGGTTAGAACAGCTAACATGCGGAAGTTGATGACGTAGGGGAAAAAACCCCGGCAGTTGAACTTTGGCGCGCGCGCGCGCGCGCGAGGGCAGGAAGTGAGGACTCCAGAGCACGTGGAGAACTGGCCGGGCGGCGTCGCTCTGCATCAGTCGGCATGTGGATCTCGAGGTGGTGACTTTAGATTGGTGTGTGGCAATCGCCACGTGTGGTTGCTCGTCGTAGACTGCACCAAGTTAAATCGAGTGCTACTGTGTGTTTGTGAATATTTAGCCGGTGGAACAAGGTGTGCATCGCATTGAATTAAAGTGACTGTGATTTGTTAATGTAACACGTGTCGTCGCATAGGCATGAACATAAACGGTGTTTGAGACAGCCACGTGGTGTGAAAACAATTCGTGACAAATATTCATTTTGTCTGGGGCCTCTCGAGCTATAACTTTATTTGATAAATGTGCCGACGTACAGACGTATCAGCCACAGGGTTCAAGTATTGTGAAATAAACAACATAAAGTGAACTTTCACGTGTTTTCAAAAATAGTAGTTAGTACACCCTTTTCTCTCATGAACTTGATTTTATTATGAATTTGTTTTGTTGATCATATGCAGGGAAGGAAAGCTGCGAACGTGTGATATCATCCCCTAGAAAACGAGTCAAACAGTCGCAATAACAGTTCCAGTGTTTTTGCATGTTTAGGAATTTGGTTCGCAGCTGGTGGTTGTGAGTTTTTGAAAATTAAACTTTCTCTATTTTAAACTCTCACCCCGACCTTCACCCTCGCATGGATAATCAGATATAACATGGATGGCTGATCGAAATTAAAACAATAAAACAGACATAAAAACAGAACTACCATAGTGCTCATTTCTGGCTGAGCACCTCCATAAAACTGAGATAAATGAATTGTGTCGGCCGGGGTGGCCGAGGGGACTGCGGCGCGCCAGTCACGGTCTGCACGGCCACCACGGTCGGGGGTTCAAACCCCCCCCCCCTCGGGCATGGTTATTTGTGCCGTCCTTAGTATAAGGTAGTTCATAAGTAGTTTGTAAGCTTAGGGACTGATGACCCCGTAGTTAAGTCCCATAAGCTCTACAAACATTTGACCTTTGAAGGTAAATACTTCAGTTGTACTTCGTTTGCATATTACGAGAGTCAGAAATCCCTTACACTTCCTCACAATTTTCTGATTTGTATCATACCAAATGGACTACACATTCGGAGAATAATGTTGTTAATTGAAATTTCGTATATATATCTCACCGCAATCGGAAACATATTTGTTTTAATAATTTCCACCATATCTCTTGTTTAATTTCCGTAACAGGCTCTCCCCTGTATCAGCATGATTAAAAAACTCTTCTGTTTTCGATTTTTTACCTCTATAGGTGTCTGCCTATAGCAGAACCGGTTTTTCTTTTTATAAAATGTTCAAATATTTGTAAACCTTTTGAACCAAACTGATGTGGTAATCAGTCCCTAGACGTACATACTACTTATACTTGGGACAAAACATATAACTATGCCCGAGGGGGGACTCGAACCACCGGTGGTAACGGCGGTCCAGTCCGTAGCATGACGACGTAGATCAAGTGTTTTAATTGGAATGGACTACGTTCGCTGGTGCAGCTGAACTGATCACTCACATCAGATGATTATGCTCGTCCGACATGAATCGCATCCAATATTTATGGGACGTGACCATCAATTCCGATAGTCCACATTCACGATCTTGGTGCTTGGCTCAATATTCGTGCAGAGGACTTCCAACGACTTGTTGAAGTTTTTTCACTTCAAAATGCGGCATTTGGCGGGCAAACCGAGGTCTAACAAGATATTAATCTATTGTCAACTCAGTGTTTAGTAGTTATGTGATGGAAATGATGGCAAGATGGAAATGATATCACAGGAAATACTAACGGTGAGAGCTGCATCACTACAGTCTTTGTAATGAATACCAAATTATTATACTGAATTACGAGAGCTAATAAGTATCTAATAAGATTCGGTTATAACTTCGTAACATTTGCAGTATGATTTCATTGTTTACGTAACTCATTACAGACCATCAATTTAGAAGCAGAAATATTACGTACGTCCAAATGAGCAAAACACGAAAAATTTGTGTCGGAAAGCTACAAAAACAAGAAATAAGAGAAAAATACTTTATTTCATTATTTCTCGTTTCATTTTCTTTTATTCTTTCCGAGGGCACTGAAGTCCTTTTGCTCTTCGGAAAGTGCCATTGCTTTCGCGTTTCATATGGCGACTGAATAGTGTATTATGCGAATATCTACATTATGGCTAAATATGATTGTCATTATTTAAAGAGCTGAATCTTCCATGTTGCAGAAATTCTGCTTTGTAATTTTGCGTTACATTCAGCAGAACATTCTCAGCAAAGGCTTCCTAGGGGTTTCATGAAGTAATTTTCAAAGATAATTTTTCATGATAGAAAAATGACCATTCTGAGCCCTCAACGCTTCGGACTCTCCTAATTTAAAACTTTGCTTTCTCTTTATATTTAGTGGCATAATAAATTTATTTTATTGACAATCTGGATAAAGTAACACTTCAAATATTTAAATACAGATTGAAAGTTCTTACACGGATAATTTACAGACAAATAGTGTTACGCTAAAAGATACTTAATATTTAAACAAATATTTAAAAACAGTTAAATTATTTTAAAAGATCTGAACATTTCTTAATACAGCTCATAATATAATATACTAGATTAAAATTTCAAATAAAAAATCGCAAACATGGTGTATAATGCACTGTTAGACACTTTAAAAGGAGCAGGAATATCTATGTTAACACAGAAAATGTATGAAAATGCCATTTGCAAAGCCTGTTCTGGCATTCATGTGAAATGTTGCATCTGGAAATAAAAGTAACTATAGTAGTAGTACAAGATTAACAGAAGAAGCAGGTGATTTCATAAACAACACATAACTAATTTACAAGAACGTGTAATGAGAATATAAGAAACCAAATTGATTACGAGTGTGGTTGAATAACCTAGAGAAACAAATAGGACGATATAGAAAAAGAATTTTATAAATATTTTTATGAAAAAGAGACAAATATTTTAGAAAATAATTAATTGCAAAGCGCATTCAGTTTAGCCAAAATACTTCAAGACCAATAGAAAAAATATATCATTAGTAGTTACTTAGTAATAATAACAATCATTTCCTAACTTAATTAATAATAGTTGAAAGATGTGGAGGGAGAATAAGGTTGTGTGGTAATGTTGGGGAAAGGTAAGATCGTGGTTGGCTTCGCAAAATTCAATGGTGTAGGTAATAAAGAGATTACCATGGAAAGGAGAGGAGAGGTCATAGACAGGTGTGAATGACCCTCTAAGTACCTGATAATTCCACGTTATTTATCATTGATTAATTATGTTTTATCATCTGAGTCCACATTTCATTGACAAGTTCAATATCAAGAATGTAAGTACAATATTGGCCATGTAATACGCAGCATAATCTGATCCTCTGGGTTATTATATATCTGCCTGCTGTTGCCGGTTGAAAGGATTTAATTTTCCCCCTCCAAAATATGTGACTGGGTACTACCTTATGAATAATATCCTCAATAACACTTTTTAAAATAATAGAAAATTTATTCTGATGGATCGATGTCCGAATCAAGAAAACACGAGCATCCGGCCGCGGTGCCGAGGGGACTGAGGCGCTCCAGTTACGGTCTGCACGGCCACTACGGTCGGGGGTTCGAATCCCACCTCGGGCATGGATATTTGTGCCGTCCTTAGTATAAGGTAGTTGATAAGTAGTTTGTAAGTTTAGGGACTGATGACCCCGTAGTTAAGTCCCATAAGCTTAACAAACATTGTGTGTGAAAACACGAGCAGAACAAGTATAATGAGTATAAAAGTAATTCGACATTAAAAATTAGTAACGTACACAAATGATTTCTTAATCCTACTGCTGATATTTACAAAGAAATGATAACAGTGATATTATTCTTACGCAACTGACCGGCAAGTCAAACCTATTCCTAAGATGTATGATGTTTGATAACGTTTCGTAATCAAGAAGTCAAAATGCTGTACACCCAAAATATTCAGTGCGGGGATCTATTTGACACTTCTTTTCGGAAAGGTTGTAGACACATTGCAATTCCTGTCTGTTGCAGGCACGAGCAATCGGTACTTTACCCAAACGTGGTACAGTGGTGAGATCTCGGTGAGCAGCTGTGGAAGGAATCTAACTGCTGATTGCTGTAAGATTCGCGGCCATGAAAGAATGCCTTGCTCTGATAATCGAAAGCTGATACCTTCTAAAAATCAGCCGCTGCGTTACCGACAGATCGCAGTGCCAACGACCTCAAACAATTCTACGAAGTCTGTGCCACTTCAGTCTGCGTGTACTGGTACGCATAAATCACTGAAGGCCAAGGTGTCTCCCCAATGACGAGCAAGTCACAATTAGAACTTCGATGTTACTAATAAGGCAGGCTGAGCTTATTCTCGCTTCACTACAACTCTCAGCAAACGTTCAAGCTTCTGAGCAAGCTCCGAAGTATGCACCAAAAATACAAGTTAAACGAAATAAGCGTTCTTCGCAACTAGAGCAGTCGTAGAAGTTATTACTTCTCTGATTGGAGCGGAAGAAGCAACCCCACGCCCTCACACCTTGGAGGCGAGCACGAAGTCCCTGTTTTGGTGTTTCACAGCACCTCTCTCTCTCTCTCTCTCTCTCTCTCTCTCTCCCGTCTCTCTGTCTGTCTCTCTCTCTCTCTCGAGTGTGGGCCATTTCCTACCGTCTCTCAAAACCAACGATCAACCTGATTCCGAGAGCAAACCAGTGACAACGATGCCTTCATATGATTAATATTAAAACAGTCAAAATTATGGCAAGAGCCAATCAGACCACGATGCGTTTTCCTCGCTAGGCTCCTGCCTTCCTTGCGTCTTTTCCACGCCATGTCACTGTTCCAGGACCAGAATTTGTAGTCAATTAAAAACCGCCTACACTGGCTTCCTTCGGCGTCCGCTGTCCCGCCGCTAGATATTTTCACCTAAAGGTGCTATCTTTTCGAAAACATACTTGGCCGATTGCTCCTCCAGGTTGTATGCGTGGACAAGAAGAATAGATTTCTGGATTTCCTGGGTAAAAATTAAAATTTTCCTTGGGTTTAAATGCACTTTTTAGGAGTGAAATACACTTTTTTCGGGTGAATTACGCTGCTTCTGTTACAAGCAGCAATATACCTCTCTTGGAGCAGTAAAACTTTTAAATTCTTTTAAAAGGTAATGTTTTATACACTGGCGCAGAGTTTCCCAGTGTTCAAATACACTTACGATGTTGGCTTGTTTTTTGCGTGACGTTGGTAACAGCGCGACAGTTGATGGGAAGTAACATCAGCCAGTCATGAGTATACTTCAGTTTTTCCATGATGACGAAGATTATATATTTATTCGCAGTTTTTTTTTTACAAAATTTGACTATTTTCGTGTAAGTTGTTAGGCTGAAACCCAACAACTTTAAATGCCTGTGAAAAACATTTCGGTCTTTTCTTCGAATATGACAGGATTTTCGATTACGTTGTTGTACATAAGCCTAATAAACCAACGAAAGAACGAGCATAACGCATAATTAATTAGAAACTCCTCATTCGACGTCGTCACTTCCCATAATTTTTAAGATCAATTGCCACCTCAACGAGATGAACATCGGTAGCAGTGTACTTCATCAGAAGAGACCAGACATCCCGCAGGAACATCCTCTGGAGCCTGTCGGCATGCTATCTCGGTTGACGATGGACGGTTGCCTCTTCTACCATCCTCACATCTTCGATCTTCGCAACAAAGCGACGGGGATGGCCAAAGAAATCTTCACCTTCTTATTCAGTCGGGAACTGCCTATTCATACGAAAATCCGCCTCTACCGACAAATGGTACAACCCAAAATGTTCTTTGGAAGCACGACCTGGGGAGTGGCTAGCCTCACCCAACGCAGACATCTGAAAGTTGCTCAAAAGAGGTAGTACCCGTTCCTGCCGTACGAAGCGCTAGTGCGTAGAGTAACGGGCGGACAGGAACTGACGCTCTCAGATTTTTTTTTTCTTTTCTTTCTGCGTGTAACATTACGTGCCGTTCGCTTTGACAGTAATTGTGACTATTGGCGTGTATAATGTTTAAGAAACTAGAGAAAACGCCATTTATGAAGTTAGGGCTGTGATAAGATTTTTCTACGCAAGAAATATGCGAGCAATCTATATTCATCGTCAGTTGAAGGAGGTGTTTGGAGACATTGTTATGGACGAGTCGTCCGTTCTGCGCTGGTGTCGTAACTTCAAGCTGGGGGAGAGAGAACACACATGGTGACGAGAGTTCGAGGCGACCAACTGTGATTACTGACGAACGGCTTGCTTCAGCTAACGAATTCTCGAAGAACGAACGGCGCGATACATTCAATGAAATCTATGAATATTTCAGTAATATTTTCGAATACTTGTTCATTAAAGAACATCAGAATTATTTAAAAAATTGCAGCAGATGGATCCGTCACATGCTTACCGATGGAGACAGCCAAGACAATGCCTGAACCATTGGCATTTTTAGAACGTTGTTCTGTTGAACGAAATAGTTTATTGACTAGCATAGTCACTGGTGACGAAACGTGCGTTTCGTATGCAACACCTGTGACTATATAACAATCTGAGGAGTGGTATGATGCTCGTTCACTAGATAAACCTAAAAATTTCAAGACGGTACTGTCTGCCCGGAAACCAATGGTTACTTTTTTTTTTTTTTAGGGAGCGGCGAGGTGTACTCCTGATTGATTTCGACTCTTGGAGACACTATCAATGCTGACGCGTATTGTTCAACATTGAAGAAGTCACTGCGGACGAGTCAGAACCGACGGCTACGTCTGTTGTCTAGTGGTGTCATTCTCCTATACGACAATGCCACACCTCATAGGTTGCGATAACAACTTCTGCAGCAATTCAGGTGGAGAACATTCAACCATCACCCTACAGCACAGACCTAGCTCCTTAAGTTTTTCATCTCGTTACTGAACTCAAAAACGTTTTTCTCGCAAAGAAACTCAAAAGTGATGGATAACTTCGTATCTATATACAGGGTGTTTCACTAAGTGTGTTTGCCTCTGTAACTTATAAAATAATAGGTGACGGGAAATTTTAATGCGGTAGGTCAACACAAGAAATGTCACACTTTCTGTGGAGCTATGAACATAGTTTATTGTATCATTTTCCAAAGAGTTACAGCACAAAGATATAATTTTTTAAATGGAACAATAGTTTTTTCTATCGTGCATTGCATTCGTTGAAACCAGCTGCGTCCAAATCAATTTATATTACATTCCTATCACTGTTAGTTTGGGAGCTACAACCATTAAAAGCTTCAGGGGCAAATACCACTCGATGTAAATAGTACACGGCTGTGTGGTGGGTGATGGATGTTATGGCGGTGGGAAGTTGAGCCTTTCGACGGCGCATTGCATTATGCATTGAGGAACATGGACACACATTTGAACAGCTCATGTAAATCAACCCCACCACACAGCCATGTATTATGTACAGCGTGTGGTATCTCCCCTGAAACTTTGAATGGTTGTAGCTCCCAAACTAACTGTGATAGGAATGTAGTTTAAATTGATTTGGACGCAGCTGTTTTCAACGATTCCAATGCACGATTGAAAAAACTATTGTTCCATTTAAAAAATTATATCTTTGTGCTGTAACTCTTTGGAAAATAATACAATAAACTATGTTCATAGCTGCGCAGAAAGTGTAACATTTCTTGTGTTGACCTGCCGCATTAAAATTTCCCGTCACCTATTATTTTATAAGTTACAGAGGCATACACACTTAGTGAAACACCCTGTATATTGGCGACGGACAAATAAGACGCTTGACTACAAAAATTCATCATGTGTTATGACACATGTTTACATTTGCACAGTCACTATGTACAGAAGTACTTTTCACTAAACTGAAATATTTGCTACTATTTCAAATTCAAATGTTCAAATGTTTGTAAAGCGTATGGGACTTAACTACGGGGTCATCAGTCCCTAAACTTACAAACTACTTATGAACTACTTACGAACTAGGACGGCACAAATATCCATGCCCGAGGGGGGGATTCGAACCCCCGACCGTAGTGGCCGTGCTGACGGTGACTGGAGCGCCACAGTCACTTCGGCCACCGCGGCCGGCTGCTACTATTTACTAGTATTTATTTTTATTCTCAAACGGATTCTAATTCCCGGTGTGTGTGTGTGTGTTTGTGTGTATGTGTGTGTGTGTGTGTGTGTGTGTGTGTGTGTGTGTGTGTGTGTGTATAAGAGAGAGAGAGAGAGATAGTTGTTGGGAGGGGCGGTAGGGAGGAATAGTACAGTACAGGGAGACACTCTCACTTCTTATTTTATCTGATGCCCTGTTTGAAAAATTTCACGATATCCATTACGTGTTGGAAAACTATTACTCTACTTGCATTTGTTTATAAATAACAATACTGCAACCAGTCACGATTTATTTATTATTGTGACTGGTAGAAGTATTGTTATTTATAGCCGGCCGCGGTGGCCGAGAGGACTGAGGCGCTTCAGTCACGGTCTTTACGGCCACTGCGGTCGGGGGTTCGAATCTCCCCTCGGGCATGGATATTTGTGCCGTCCTTATTTGTAGGTAGTTCATAAGTAGTTTGTAAGTTTAGGGACTGATGACCCCGTAGTTAAGTCCCTTAAGCTTAACAAACATTTGAACATTTTTGTTATTTATAAACAAATCCATTTATCTCACAGTCGCAAGCTTTCAAAAAACCCATTTTCTAATGGATAAAATCAAATTATTACTCTACACTTTTCTTACGTGTGTGTTTTCTTCGCCTCGTGTTTAGAACAGGTAACTAACGGCCCATAGCTTCCTCCAGGCTGCAGTAGATTAAGACGTCTACTGGGTCCTACACCTGGTGTAGCTCCGCCGCAGGTTAACATGAGTCCAAAATGGGAAGAAGTGACCAGAATTCGGTGATCTAGTGGAGAGGAGTTAACAAAGAACAAAAGATCTTAGCAGCCTATAAATAACGGATAATTACTGGGTGTCCACGAAAATAAGAACCATATCGTTATCGGACAGGAATAATCGCCAGCAACGACGAATGATAAGAAACAAAGTATATAGATAATAGTAAAATGATACGTTTATAACGATAATTAGTACCTACGTACATCAGGACCAGGAATATGTTGATAAAGGTCAGACTCCCAACATAATGATGGATATCAGACAGTCAGTAAGGAATATCCCTTCCTCGGACACTTACATTTTCCGCAAGTCTTTCATGCTGCCTATTGAAGCTATGATGAGTCCTTGGGTGATATTGTACCACTCCTGAAGACGGTTTACTTTCACAGTTTGGGGATGAGATGTTCGTTGAGAAACACATCTGTTAATATCATATCAGGCATGTTCTGTAGGGTTAAGTTCCGATTAGTACGTAGGCCATTCCCTATCTTCAATATCTTCACCTGAGCGGGCCTGTGTGACAGGAGATACTGCTGCAGATCACAGTCACCATACTCCATAAATAAACGAACGATAGTACGGTTGAAGTGGGATGCACTAAATAACTTTCTGAGCATACAAACCAGCCTGATTTAATCGCTGCAAAATGTTTGTGTATGATAAACGTGTAACAGCGTCGGCTGCAGTAAACGGCAATCTGCTTATGAATGAGGTGATGTCCGTTTTCGCAGCTGGGACTATGAATCGCACATATGCCGTATGCTGGACCGTCTATGACCACCGGCATGCATTCACACATCATTTCCATCTTCATCGGCACTTATAACTGCGAGGTGATACCTTTGGACATACCCGTTTATGTAGACATACATGTTAGAGACCGTTCGGCCGACTTCGGGTAGTCATGTTGCTCGTCGACGGACGTAAGGTCCCAAATTCTTTCTTGCAGACATGTTACCCTATCACACAAGACGTCGCAATAATCTGTTCGGCAACGTTCTTCAAACAGCATACCTCGTGAACTAAGAGCAATAGCAAAAAAGCAAATGTTTCAAATCTATCGGACCAATTTGCGTGGTCATCAACTGTTCAACTGTTTGTAGAGTCTATGGGACTTAACTACGGGGTCATCAGTCCCTAAACTTACAAACTACTTATGAACTACTTACGAACTAGGACGGCACAAATATCCATGCCCGAGGGGGGATTCGAACCCCCGACCGTGACTGGAGCGCCTCAGTCACCTCGGCCACCGCGGCCGGCCCCAGGGAGGACTCGAAACTCCGACGGCGAGCAACCGCGCGCTTCGCAGCGAGGCGCCTTAGACCGCTCAGCTACTCCACCGCGGCTAAGAGCGATACTCAGGAATTTCCAGTCTTTAATTAGCATAAATCACAGTTGTTAATGCAGCCATTGCGTTAATAAACCATTACAAACACTGTTGTCACTCTCTCAGTAGATCCCAAAAAATTAATAACTCAAGCCTTGAGCTTCATAACTGCGGAAGATTCATTTAGTAAGTTCTGAGATAATTAGTAAAAACATCATAAATTCTGAAAATACGTGCTTGGCATTTTAATGTTTTTTTCCTGTAGCTGCTGTGTTCCGTTAGAAATCAAACAATGTTGAGTAACTATAATGATTGGTTGCTCTTTTCGTGAGCCCAGTTAATGAATATGGTAAACTTGTGTTGTTACTAAACGAAACTACATTTTTCTAGTTTCCAGTAGTTGATTAAGTGGATCCTCGGTACATACAATAAGTAAACAACATAATACTGAAAAAAAAAATTCATACTGGGTGATCACAAAGTCGTTATACATTTGAAAACTTAATAAATCACGGAATAATGTAGATAGAGACGTAAAAATAGACACACTTGGTTGGAATGACATAGGGTTAAAAAAAATCAAAAATGCCCGACAGATGGCGCTGGACAGCAAAATGTCAGTGGCTGCTAGTGTGACGAGTGAGAGGTACGCCGATATGTTACAGAATCGATTCATCCCCAGCCTGGCTGATAAAAACGTGCTGGAACGAACAATTTTATGCAGGATGGCGCTCCACCCCATATTGCTAGACACGTGAAAAGTCTCTTGCGCGGGTCGTTTGGTGATGATCGTGTGCTCAGCCGCCACTTTCGTCTTGCTTGGCCTCCCTGGTCCCCAGACCTGAAGTCGCAAGTGTATCGTTATCGACCGACATCTCTAGGGATGCTGAAAGACAACATCCGACGCCAATGCCTCACCATAACTCCGAACATGCTTTACAGTGCTGTTCACAACATTATTCCTCGACTACAGCTATTGTTGAGGAATGATGGAGAACATATTGAGCATTTCCTGTAAAGAACATCGTCTTTGCTTTGTCTTAATTTGTTATACTAATTATTGTTTTTCTGATCAGTTGAAGCGCCACGTCATTCCAAGCATGTGTGTCAATTTTTACCTCTCTATCTACATAATTCGGTGATTTATTAAGTTTCAAATTTATACTGACTTTTTCATCACCCGGTATAATAATCTCAGTCCCAGACTTCGCTTCCTATTTCTTCTACAGTAACAACTCGAATCGGTCCCTATTTTTTTCCATGGGATTTTGAATGTAAGGACGATGTTCAGGGCGAAGAGAAGATAGGCATATAATAGTATATTTCCCTTTATGAACTTTGACTGGGAGGTCAGTCTCATATTCCTTTTTAAAATAACGTATCGCGAGAGCAACGTTTCACTTAGAAAACCACATGTTCCTCTGGCGGTTACAGAGTTTTATCTGTATTCTATCAGTCGGTAACTACTCACTTCGTTTTTCTGAAATTCTAATATGGTGATTGGCTACTTGATTTTTTTAAAAACATTCGTGAAGTCCTTGATCGCATTCTATTTTACATCAACAATTTTAATGTTCTTGGAGGAGTTCTTCGTCTTTAAAAACAAATGGTTGTAAACCTAAGAGAGTAACCTGTGAAGGCCATCAATCCCTAGATTTAAAAACTGTCTAATGTCACTTATGCTAAGGCAACACATACACCCAAGCCCAGCGGAGAACTGGAATCTCTCACGGGAGTGGCTGTACAGTCAGTGGCGAGACGCCTAGACCGCATAGTCATTGCCATATATAGACGGTGACAACAAAAGTCCTACTGCAGTTGTGCATGTTTCTAACTTATACTCTAACATATGCTACATTTTCGAAACCTGTATTGATATGATCATTAGAACTTTCCGAGACGAATACAGTCATATATATAACTCATATAGTGTCAAAACGTGCACTATTGCAATTATGACAGTCAGGGCTCTAATTTTTACTTTTCTATTTTTTATCAAAGCTTTTAATTTTCATACCCAGTCTCACTATCCAGGTGCAAAAGCCAGTACAAGATTTCTGAATTGGTGGAAAGAAGTTCAAGAATAGACAGAACACGTATCAGCAGGCAGCGTGAGAGAGCCTTCCGTCAGAAGAATCAACAGACGCGGGACAGAGATCGTAAAATGCTGTGTCGCATTTGCGTGCTCAGAGTGGCTTGTGACTCTCACTCTTATAATTTTCTGCTTGTAGCGGCCTCCGCCTCGCCTGTAATTAGCATCTGCTCTGCGTCAGAGTCAGAGGCTCTTTTGCGTCAGTCTTGCTCTTGTACAAAGCCTGCCAAAAAAGTGAAGCACCCAGAGCAGTAGGTGGTAGCAAAATGAAACTCGGCTGGTTGAGTGTGTATGTCGTGTTACGTCAGTCGTTACGAAATCGACTCAAATTTTGGAATAACTTGACATTTCAAGAGCATTTAACCATACATTGTATTCCCTCTGACCTGGATGCATATTCTGAATACGATTTCGAAATATTCAATCATTTCAACCGTTTTAGGACATTGGAATAAATCCAATGGTAAAATTGAAACTTTTCGCTGGACCGGGATTCGAACCCGGATTTTTCGCTTTCGGCCAGCGGTTGCCGTAACCAATTTATTTTATTTTTTCCAGGTAGATCTATGCTTTGCGGTCGTGGGTTCAGTTCGTTCTTAGTTGTTCGTTTAATATTTGGCTCAGCTTTATTATTATTATTTTATTACAGAGGGCGTTTAACCCCCTGATCGGGCGCGCTGAGCCACGGCGCCCGGTGCCAATTAGGCTATTAATGTACTCTTCCCTTCCAACCCAAATTCTTAACTTATGAGACACTACTATGGTTACTGCTCCCTGCCAATTAGTTCCTATTGCTCGCACCCTAAACGGGATTTCTGCTAGGGATCGGGCGTATTAATGAGTCCGCTTTGAAACTGGCAATTGTCGATTGTCAATTTTTGATATGGTGTCTCTTCTTTTTGGACATTTCCGAAGGAACACACACCATATGTTTACATAACGGCCGTAATTGTACGTATTCGAAATATTTAAACATATCGAGCGTTTGAGGCTACTGAAAAAACCCAATAGCAAAGTTAATAATTTGTGCTGGGCCGGGATTCGAACCCGTATTTTCTAGTTCGGGCCAGCGGTCGCCTTACCCAATAAGACTATCGAGGCACGCTTCCCTTGCAATCCAAATTCTCAACCTATAGCAAATTACGATGGATGATAGTGCCCTTGCCAATTAGATTCTCTTGTTTGCAACCTATAATGGATTTCCGCAAGACAGACATTATATCAATAACTGTTTATTCTGAATATTTTTTGAAAGTGTGTCACCAAGTCAGCAGTTGAGGATGCTGTTGAGGGTCGAGCTTGTCCCATACACGTTTAGTGGAGGTTTCGCTGCCCACGGGATTAGCGTCGGAAAAGGTGTATCGTCAAGAGATTCCCAGAAAAGTATGACAGATCCGCTATTGTTTCATATCTATATAAATTATCTGACGGACAGGATGAGTAGAAATCTACGTCTGCTTGCTGAACATGCTGTGGTGGAAGTTAACTGTGGTTTAGTGAGTGTAGTGGTGACTATAGTAGAATACAAGATGAATGATACAAGATGACTTACAAGATCACATGGGTACCGGATTTTTGTAATCGACTTTCAAGCTTTTTCAGGACTTTTAAACACTAACAGTAAGGGGAAACTTCCAACGATCAGTGTGGCTCATTCGTTAGCATTGTTGGTTGTCAATCGCGTCACTGTTGGATCAGTGTTTCGAATACCGCCATACCATACTTTCTTCTGTAGTGTAAAAATACCTACACCATTTAAATATAAAACACATCAAATATATGGAAATTAACATAAAATAATAAACTTTAATAAAAATGTCAGTCATTTTGTTTATTGTTAATTTTCGATGTTCTGTTAATTGTTATTAATAACGATTGTTCAACTTAAAGAGATTGACCTTTTCATCGTGCAGCACTGGAAAATTTGGAATGCGTCCTTTGTTTTATAGCACAGGTGTGGTCTCACACATTCTAGAGATGCGAACTTCATAAAATCATGGAAAGCAATAATTCCCACGGCATGGAGTATATATCAGAAAGCTTGTTTGGAAGCACCAGTCCAACGCTTACTTGACAGTCGGCCTACCAAATGAGCCAGCCCGACAGTCAAAAAGTTTGTCTTTACTACAGGTAATGAAGTGTCCTTGAAAAACTGTAAAGTCGATTTTCACGAGGATTTTTTTAGATGTGCGCCTAATGACTTTGACTCATTGCTGTTTGAGGCCGGGTCTTAATTTACAAAAAATTACGAAAATCCGTTACCCCTATGGCCTCAGTGTTAAATGTCTAGGCGTAACGTTGCATAGCAATATGGAACGTAACAAACATGTCAAAGGAGAGGATTGTCGCCGGCCGCGGTGGCCGAGGGTACTGAGGCGCTCCAGTCGCGGTCTGCACGGCCACTACGGTCGGGGGTTCGAATCCCCCCTCGGGCATGGATATTTGTGCCGTCCTTAGTCTTAGTTAGTTCATACGTAGTTTATAACTTTAGGGACTGATAACCCCGTAGTGAAGTCCCATAAGCTATACAAACATTTGAACATTTGAGAGGATTGTCGACTTCGGTTTATTGGGAGAATTTTGGGAAGATATAGTTTATCTGTAAAGGAGACAGGGTATAGAACAATAGTGCAACCCATTATTGAGTACTACTCGAGTGTTTCAGATCTCAATACTTCCGGCCGCGGCGGATTAGCCGCGCGTGCTGGAGCGCCGTGTTGCGGTGCGCGCGGCCCTCCGCCGTCGGGGGTTCGAATCCCCCCTCGGGCATGGATGTTTGTGTCGTCTTTAGTATAAGGTAGTTTATAAGTAGTTTGTAAGTTTGGAGACTGATAATCCCGTAGTTAAGTCCCTTAAGCTTTCAGACATTTTTCTTCAATACTTCCGTTTGAAGGAAGACGTACAGCATGTATCTTACCAACTATTAAAAATCTCCGAGCGACGTAAATGACACTGAGACAAGTAATTTAATATAAGATACATGGGGTCGCAATTGTCGTGAAAGGTCCCGAAGGTGGTTCAGATGTGACGTCACCATATGACGTACGTCGACGCACGTGATGAGCCTATCGGTGTGTCGCACCTGATCATCGCAACACACGTCAATTATCACGTCGGTGTGGCCTCGAACCTAAGTGCTGTTCAATGTTTTGTCCTAAAAACTGGTCTTCCTTCCACTTGCGAAAGAAGTGTGTCATTATCTCTCTCTTAATCAATTGCGAACTAATACGTCTATAACTGTATGTATGCTTCAATCGGGGAAATGATAATTTCCAGAATGTGAAGTTTGGAAAGTAGGAGGCGAGGTACGGACAGAAGTAAAGTTGTGAGAACGGACCGTGACGCGTGCGTCGGTAGATCATTTGAGCGCAGAAGCAAAGGTCCCAGGTTCGAATCCAGGTTCCGGCACACAATTTTAATCTGCCAGGAAGTTTCAATAATTTGAAATTTCTTCGATAATGCACAAACTAGTCGGATCCCTTGCTAGATTATAGATAAAGCTGCGATCAAGTGGAGTAATGGGCAGAGGCACTACAGTCGTACGAAATAAGTTGAGGATTTGACCAGGACGGATAGTGTGTCCGGATAGCCTGATAAGTTTTGGCGACACGTTGCCCTAAGCGGCAAATCTTGGCTCGATTCTCGGTCCTGTACAACTTTGCCATTTAGTTCAATGACCTAAAACAATAGATATGCTAAAAATATTGTAATTCATAGTATAGAGAAATCAGGGGAGAATGACCATTTTACATTTGAGTTCTATACGCGCAAAGACGACGGTTTGGCGAGAAGCCACAGCGAGAACTGAGGAGAGAGGACGGTCCTTTTACAATCGCTGAGTGTCCAGTGTGACCACCCCAGTGCTTTCCAATGATACACCACTGGAATGTGGACGGTCGATATTTTATCGACCGTCCAAAATCGACTTATATGCAGTTAGCCCAACATCGCTTATCGCAATCATCGGTAGTGGACGTGTTTCACAGTTGCAGAGTACGTGATTTGTGTGCAGGGTTTGTATGTTCCTTTCCGCTTCTGCACAACATTCCTGCTGCTAATTCTGTTTTCCAGCAGTGTAGCAATAATCTTGGTACATGGCTAACAAGGTGAAATGAATCTCAGTGCCGCAACAGTATCTTAAGTTTGAGGAATTTGTCTTTACATCATGCGGTGCTACCTCAAAGTACAGATACGCTTAAGGCAACACAATGATACAAGTCATGGGCTCTCCTCCAGCCAAATGAACGCTCTAGGTTTTCTGAGAAACAATGACAGAAAATCTAGAAATTCTGACAAGGGTAACTGTCGAAATCTATGTATAAGAGAATGTATTGGGTACTAGGTTGTGGGTTCTAAGAGCTTATGGAACACGATACGCTGGAAGTTCTCTAGGGATCGTAGCGGTAGCTTAAGGTTTGATCAGTTTTCTGGATCATATCGGCATTATAATACCATCGATTAATTACTGTTGTCAATATGTTGTTCATTATATTATAACGCATTTAGGAACGCCGAGATTGAAATCAATTATGGTGCTTACATCTGGGTATAAAAGACATATTATGCCTTAGTGAATAACGTATTAGGCCTATGTTATGAAACTTTTCGGGTTATCAGCCGACTGACTTCATATTCTAGTCGCAACGTTTCAATAGATTCCGTATCCATGAACTTCTGAAGATGATGGACGTGGAATCAAATGAAACGTTGTTACTAGAAGAAGATGCCACTGTGCAGATAAGGCGAGAAGATTTCGTAACTGAAATACGCTAAGAAAGACTGCACTCACAGGTCGTATGTAAATGAAGTTCTAGGAGAGATTTCTAACTACGAGGAGTGTGCACAGTGGAAACTTATCATGATGAATTTAGTCTTGTACGGAAACGTTGATGTTAGGAGTTGCTACATGTTAGTCACTTTGCTCGTGGAGAGAACTGAGTTATGATAAGTGTTCGGAGGCCAGAACGTGATAAAGTAAGTAAATACTTTCGTAATGTTGTGAAATAACTTTCAAAATCTCAAAAAAATTTCCCTGCGAGGTGGTTTCACAACGATAACGAGTGGACATATGAATTTCGCTGCCAGTATGTATTGTAGGGACTATCTTTCCCTAGACACTAAGTGGAGCTACACATAAAATTCTGAACAATGTTTGAATGTACTCTGAGAAGTGGACAAAAGGAACCAGTGGAGCTAAGGATAGTAACATGTATCTGATTTACAAGTGTTTGTGTCGCAAAATTTATGCATAGTTTAAAAGAACCTACCAGTAACTAGAACCGGAATAGAGTGAGATTTCTCTTTGGTAATTGTGGTCTACATCTACATGTGAACGAGTTCCGCAATATATGAGCGTTATATGAAGATGTGTGAGTTATTAAGGTTCTTCGTTTTTATGCTCATTGTACACACAGAAACGTCGCGACAAAACAGTATTGTCAAAGCACTCGTGGCGGAGTTTATTGTCTGCCTCATGCGCTGTGAAGCGGTTGTGCCGCTGTAAGAGCTTTGCGCTGCCTGTGACTTTTATCTGTTAGACACTTGTTTACTAACGTGCGCACTCTCGCCTCCACTCTTCCTGCTTTTATATGGCCGCGGAGAATTTTAGTGGCAGTTAAGAACCACAGCAGCGAAAACAAACTACCGCTCCTTTATTTCGTTCGGCTTGTTTACGTGACGCCGGGCGCCAATTGTTTGAATGTTTACTGGCAGTCACAGAAAGAAAACACTCACGTCTCCGGTATCACACGTTCTGCTCAAAACATTCTGTTTAATAGTCCTCCAGGAAACTCGGAACCACGACTAATTAAACACCGAATTTTCAGAACTAGCGGAGAGCTGTGGGAAATTCAAAAATGTTTTTAAAAATCTATCGGACCAACTGCGTGGTCATCAGTCCGTAGCTTACAAACTACTTACACTAAGGTAAGCTAACCTAAGGACAAACACACACACACACACCCATGCCCCAGGGAGCACTCGAATCTCCGACGGCGAGCAACCGCACGTTCCGCAGCGAGGCGCTTTAGACCGCTTGGCTACTCCACCGCGGCCTGTGGGAAATATCGATACATTTATGTTTAAAATCTAAATATAACTTCGCAGAAATCTAAAGTAAAATGAGACTTTACTGTATGAGAGCCTTTATTGCCAAGCATTCATTGATTATTCGCATTAATGTACAACAGACGTCAGTCGCGAACATTTAGTTTTAACCCTTTAGACACCACGCAGAGGCATAGAGCACTGCAGCCGCAGTTTTCACGAAAGTACGTGTTAGTCCTGAGTCGCCTCACATTCTGTTTATAGCTCTTTCACCGAGTATTGCAATTGTTTGTTTCCTGTTTACATATGTATTCAGTGATAAATTGTCCGTTGAGCTGTAAACTTTGCACAGGCGGCATTCTATACCGCGCGCGGTAATTTTTCGTATCTACCTCTGCTTTCACTGTTGTTATGTCCTAACGTCCCTGCATATTGAGATATAGTAAGTCAGGGAGAGTTGCCGCATGCGGTACAGACTGCAACCCCCCCCCCCCCCCTCTTTAGTTTTGGTAAAAGACGCCAAAGTGCGTGTGTAGCGCGTTGCAGTTGCGCAGTAGAGGCGGGAGGCGAGGCAAGTGCTTTTGTTTCAATAGTGGTAGTTTTAACCGAGTTAGTGTTAATAAACAAGGTAAGACTCTATATCTTGCATGGGAATCTCTTTAGTGTTACAGATGGTTATTAGATGGAGCTAAATAGAGACATATTTTGAAATATCTGAGTAGCTGCATGAACAGTGACTTGTGTTGGGCTGCCTTTTGATTCTAGGCCGGCCATCTTGGCTGCTACGGTCACAGAGTCATATTGCGCGGCGTCCATCACTGATAGATCGGGATACATGCCGCAGTGGAATCCAGTATATACGCCGCACGTTTTTTTTTTTTTTTTTTTTTTTTTTTTAGTAGGGATACTTGCCGCACAAGTCAAATAACAGTTACGATCCGGATTTCAACAAATATAGGCCTGGGCCTACATCAAATCAAGCATCTCTTGGATAGACACCATGTAAGGAGTGCAAAGATTTGTATTGTGAAACCATTAAAAATGTGACTCGTTATGCTGCTTGGCATGTAAGCTTTGGGTACACGAAAATTGTACAATCTTTGATACTTATTGTGTTGACTGTGGCAGGGAATTTAGGAATAAAAGCTAATGATGGAGAGAATTTCTTTTGAAAAACCCTAATAGGCCTAAGTTTAATATTTAAAAATAATTTAAAATTTAATTCATTGTTTGAAATAACAAAAATTATGGATTTGTTTGCCAATTCTTCAGTGTTTATTTTTATTCCTCAATTGTTACAATCATAAACCAAAATTTTAACATATTTTGTTTTAAAGATTATCTATTTCAACAAATATTATCATGTGGCATGTCACTCAAAAGGGCGCGGTATCTCACCCTTACCCTAAGGGATAGATGCCGCACTTTAAGGCTATATGAATGGTCAAATATCATGACGAATGAGTACATGTAAAATTCTCAAAATAATATATTTTAAGGATAAATAGTTTGTTTACCTGTAGAAGATTACGTGCACTACGGGATTTTTTATGAATAATTTCGAAAATGTGCGCCATCTCTGTCGGATTTACCCTAAGTGTAATGCACATAGATTTGCTCTCTTTTGATTTTCGAGGACTCAGGAAAATATACAAGAAGAAAGTGTACCTCAAATACTTCGTGCGCTGTCTAAGACTAAAGCTGAAGAGGGTCCGCCGCGATGCGATTTCGCCGATGAAAGTGAAGGGGAGGAAACCTGGATTTCCACAGTCTCCGGCGGCGCAATTTCCTAATGTTCGCAACGAAGTATTCGCTTTACTGACCGGGCAAGGGTACACACAAGAACCTGTCACCAAACCAAAATCTTTTTTCCTTCCATAGCATTGCAAAGCATGCCGGGTACAGCTAGTATAATACAAAGCATAGTTACGCGGGCATATATTATTAATCCCCTAAATTGGTACCGATGTTACAAGAAATATCAGTTTTCGGAGTAATTTAATGTCCCTATATTTCTCTGATATGAGTAACAGTTATTTACAAATATGTACGGATAATATAGTTTTGGAAACGCGGTACCCAGTTCTGCGCACGGTTTTATTGTGACTACTGCACGCGGTATTTAGAGGGTTAATGCAGATCTACATACATTTAAACTGTTACACACCGTCAACTCTAGTGCATTACAAACATTCATTTATGATATTCACGTTGACTCTTTATGAATGTATGCAAGGCACTGATGATTTCTATGTAACAGTCGAAATCCACATATTTTTCCAATAAAATAAAATTTCTACTACCGACTGCCGGTCTTCACTGAACGTGAATAAAATAAAATGTTTGATCTATTTTTAATTGAACCGATGCTGTCCAAAGAGAAACATACTGGATAGAAGTATGTGATATTCTGGTCAGAATATGCACATATTATGATGATATGCATAAAAGAATAATAATGATCCATCACTTTGAACCGCCACAAGCAAATTGCCAGGGGCAATTTTTCAGGCACTGAAAAGTAGTTACAAAGAAAATTTTTAAACGTTTGTAAATCTAAGAGACTTAATTGCTACGGCCGCGGTGGAGTAGCCGAGCGGTATAAAGCGCCTCGCTGCGGATCGCCCGGTTGCTCGCCGTGGAGGTTCGAGTCCTCCCTGGAGCATGGGTGTGTGTGTTTGTCCGTAGGTTAGTTTACCTGGGTTTAAGTAGTTTGTAAGCTACGGACTGATGACCACGCAGTTTGGTCCGATAGATTTACAAACATTTGAAATAATTGCTACGGTTATCAATCCCTAGCCTTAAAAACTACTTAATCTAACTTATGCTAAGGACAACACACACACTAAAGCCCGAGGGAGGACTCGAACCTCCGACGGCGAGCTACCGCTCGCTCCAGACCAAAGCGCCTTAGAACACTCGGCCACTCCAGTGCTACAAAATATAAAGTAGTGATACTTACGTTACAGCGAAAAGGAGTAATATGAACATAACATCTTGGTATGTGCCTATGTGGTAACACAAGCATGCCGATAACTGATTGTGGCAATGGAAATGCTTCGTAGTGCTATTACTAAGAAGATAAACAACTATTTCGCGATGTTGTTGTAGTATCGAAATATTTACACTTTATAATACTTGCAACCCCCACATTATACCATACCGATTACGTTATATATTGTGGTAAATCAAATGAAGAAATGTTTGTATATTTATGGGACCAAATTATTGTGGTCTCAATAGTCCATAGACTTACAAAGTACTTTAACTTAAACTAACCTGAGAAAAACACACTCACCCATCCCACGGGAGGACTCCATCTCCGATGAGAGCAGCCTCGCAGTCCCTGAAAAGACGCCTAGAAACGCTCGGCTGTTCAAGTGTGTGTGACATGCGACCAAACTTCGTGGTTATCAGTCGCTAGACTTACATACTAATTACTTAACTAAATTAGACTAATTTACTCTAAGGGCAACACAAACACCCATGGCCGAGGGAGGATTCGAACCCCCGTGCAGACTGTGACTGACGCGCCGCAGACCGCTCGGCCATTGCGGCCGGCTCGGCTGTTCTCGCATAGCTATTGTGGTAACGCAAACTTTTTTTTAATAACTCCCACAGTGCAACCAATAAAATAAAATAAAAATATAATGACAAATTATGGAACTAGGCTGCAATGGAAACTTGATTCAAGGGATTGATTTGAGAACAGGATAGATCACAAAGAGGATTAACACATGAAATTTACAAGATTTACGACAAAATAATCTCTCAGGACCGATTTGACTTGGCATGGACACGATGCAGATAAGAGGGGTTCATTTCTTATGTCAGCAACACTGCCTTGATGTCGGAATGAGGCATTAGATTGGCACGGAGCGAGTCGGCGGCGGTAGCCACGCCTGGTCTACTCCGTGCGGCGTGGAAGCGTATGCCGAGGTGCCAACATCCTCCATCTTATTCTTCTTCTATTTATTCCTTTAATGAGAATAGTTACTTTACTTCTTTTGGTATATATCTGCTGCGGCTGAGTGGCCGAGCGGATGCTACGATGCGCGAGGCCGTTCCCCGTCGGGGATTTGAATCTCCCCTCGGGCATGGATGTTTGCAATGTCTTTAGTCTAATTTAGTTCGTTCGTAGTTTGTAAGTTTAGAGACTGATGACCTCGCAGTTAAGTCCCATAAGCTTAACAAATATTTGAACATTTTCCTTTTGGTATAATTAGTTTATTAGTCTTCTCGCTTCTCCTGCGATCGACCAAGCATCTTCTTCGGCGGTCTTTCTTCAAATGCCTTCCTTCCCCATCTGCAGTTGCTCCTCAAATTTTGTGTCTCTTTGGCTTTGTGATTGGTGGATTACTTTCACAATGTCAACCAAGAGCTGCTCGCCGATTTCACTATCACGCCTTTCGTGCCCGATGGAAATTTTGTGTGAATGGAGAGGAAACACTGGAACTAGCGTCTTTCCCACGTTTCAAGCGTGTATCTTTTTATCATCTACTTTCCTTCTAGGCTGGTAGAACAGTTCTTTGTGACAGCTTGTAAGTTCTTCTAATGAAATTACTTGTATGAATCAAAATAGCATCTATGGCCCAAATGTTCGCAGAACGCTATCTGAAAAAATTGAAACCCCTCCAAAATTTGTGATGGGGACTATAGTTATGAATAATGATAACGAAACCCTATTCTATGAACAACATAAATTTAATGCGTCAGATCAATGTCCGATCTATGATTACCAACGTACAAAATTACAGTTGAAGAAGAAATGACATAAAAAACAGGATTATAAATAACTCAGAGTAATTATCAATATCCTTCAATAATGTAACATGAATGCAGACTGTGTAAATCACTGGTTCCAAGGACCAGCAAGTATTTTCCTACTCCCCAGATGTTCTATCACATATTATTACACTAACAGGTCTGTAGAGTGCTCGGAGGTAGGTATTTTGCTGGTTAGCTCCGTAATTAGCAGGTCGGTGGAGTTTCTCTCTTTACCCGTGGGCTTGAGCTCGAATCTCGACTCAGGTGGAGGGTAGAATGAAACAGCGATTCAGTATTCGTTGCTTGAAGCTTACAACTGTTGACTGGTTCGGTCGCATCAGGTGACGTAGCGGCGCGGCGCTTGCAGGCCGCTGCCGCCGCCCCCTCGGCCGCCTGTGGCAGAAGCTGCGCGACACGCCTGTTGTTTGCGCGAGGCAGACAGCCTCGCGGTGCGTCCGCCGCGTGCACTCGTCATAGCGGCCGGCCCGCGGAGTGCCGCGGTGTGCAGTGCGCGGCCCGGGACTCGAACCCGTACCCTCCGTGCTCACCACCCGGAGTCAGAAGATGACGCGCTGCCCGCAGTGACAGGTGGCGTCCGTGGGAAGGGCGCATATCAAAAGTGAGTAGCCGAGCGGTCTGGAGCGCCAAGTTGCGGATCGCGAGGTCACTCGCGTCAAACGTTCGAATCCTCCATCGGGAATCAACGTGTGTGTTGTCCTTAGGTTAGTTTGCCTTAGTTTAAGTAGTTTGTAAGCTACGGACTAATAACCTAGCAGTTGAGTCCGATAGATTTACAAACAAAACTGAGTATCGCGCTTAGCTGCCGGGCGCTACCTCACGGTCGTCTAGGGCTGGCAGGGCCCCATGTGGAGCCACTCGACGGTGCCTAGTGCTGTACGCTGCACGCTGACAGCTTCAGCCAGGACTCGAACCCGCGCCGGATCTGCTACCACCTGGACCCCTCGTGGAGCCCTCGCGTCGTTCGCGCTGCTTGCTCTGCCATGCACCCTGCTGACGAACTCCCGACAGCCGAGCGCTCTGGGGCGCCATGTTACGGATCGCGTGGCCTCCGTCGTCAGAGGTTCGAATCCTCCCTCGGGCATGGATGTGTGTGTTGTCCTTAGGTTAGTTTACCTTAGTTTAAGTAGTTTGTAAGCTACGGACTGATCATTAACATAGTTTGGTCCCATAGAATTAAAAACATTTGAACATTAGAACTCCTGACGACCTGTATGCGACTATGCTTCTGACTCTCGCTAACTCTGACTGCCAAACTCGTACTCTCCTCCCGTATTTATCCGAACGAGGATAACCCCTTCGAATTTCCAAACTCCTGAAGCCAAACTCGTACTCTCTTCCCGTATTTATCCGAATGAGAATGACCCTTTCGAGTTTCCAAACTCCTGAAGCAGTTCGTGTTGCATAAGATGGTCAACGCCCTCGTCTTTGGTCAAATACTACTGCGTCACCCAGGAAGAGTTCCTATTTGGACTTTGCTACACGCGCGTTGCGAAGTCTGCTACTGCTGCCTCGTGCCTGTTCTCACAACTTCCAACTTACGTCACAAGACTTCCACACACTACGTAACACACGCTTTCATTACAGCACATCTTCCACTCGACATATATGTCAGTTTTACGAAGTTCACTACCTCGTAAGTCCTCCGCTTCCTACAGATGTGCGGTGTGGGGTCCTGATCAGGTAGGACTGACGGAGGACGTCTAAACAGTACAATTGTCTACTTACGAAATTTCGATCACCAACATCTTTCTCCGAATGCGAAAATGTATTGCTGAGTTTGATCTCCATAGGGAGGAATGTTAATCATGTGATCTTTCTTCCTGCCCAGTATTCCACAATTGAATAGTAGCTAAATAGTCTGAATGTGGTTTCGATGAATCCTTTGGTATGCACTTAAGTGTGATCTGCAGAGAACCCATGCAAATGTAGATGTAGATGGGGCACTGGCGTACGATGAAATGATCCCTGGTTTTGCACAAGTAGAGCACATTTTTGATACATGTCTGTTAATTATTCATCGATATCGGCTAATTTACGCATACTTGTTGTCGTCTTTTTCAATGCGCGGTAGATAGTGGACAATTGCAATGAATTTTATATGATTTTAATGCGTGCCTTTCATTTCGAGATCACTTTATGGAGAGAGTACACTTCGATACACTGTATCTACATTTACATCTACACCGATGCTCTGTTAGTCACATTGAAGTGCATGGCAAAGTGTTCATCGCACCGCGTTTACCGGGACTTCTCTACAGTTTCACTCTCTAATAGCTCGCGGGAAAAAGGAACACTTCAGCTCTCATTTTTCGATCTGATTTCTCTTATTTGACTGTGATGATCATTTCTCCCTCTGTAGGTCTGTGCTAACAAAATATGTTCGCATCCGGAAGAGAAAGTTGGTGAAAGTAATTTCGTAAATAGATCTCACCGCATCGTATAATGCCTTTCGTTTAATAATTTACACGTCGTCCGCCAAGAGGTACCGTAGTGACATACCTGCTAGAGCGCGATCTGTGTTTACTCTTTAATGGGCAATGTTTACAACCTTTACAGCCATAACGCCCTGTGTGATATCAGCGTGTGAAGCAAAGAGACGACATGCCACAGGAACGCCCTCGTGGTTCCTACAGTCAACTGTACGAGTTTGAAAGGGGTAAAACTGTAGTCAGGTGACTGGCGGAATCATCCTTTCGGAGAAGTACCCCACAAGTTGTACGTGATGCATCAGGTGTGCAACGATGCTGGTTATTTGCAATGGTCATCTGAAAATTTTCACACTCGCAGACGGGATTCTGTGGTGCAACAGTTCTATTAAAGACTGCGATGCAACAGTGCTACTAAAGAAACTACCTCATCACACTTGTGCAGCTCAAATGTTCGCCAAGATCAACATACTGTCATGACAGCTATGGCAGATCGTATAGGTGCCACAGCCAGATAAGAGAGTATGTTTGTCTAGAAATGCCCATACGAGCTGTTACAAACTAGTTACTGCCAGAGGGACAACGGGCACACAACTCTACTCCATATTTCACTCACGCAAAGAATATCGAGATGGGCGGGGCGACGAGCACCGTCACAAGATCAATGGGGAGGTGGAGTAGCGGGCCGTGATCCTCAGCGATGAAAGCAGATTCTGGCTGCACACAAGCGATGGTCGTTTGCGTTAAAACCGTGGAACTGGCTAGCGCTGACTCGTAGAGTGCATTAGTCCGAGTCACACTGGCCCCATCCCAGGCATTACGGTATAGACTGCGATGAGCTGCAATTCTCGTTCGCTGTTGCTGTTGTGGAGGGAACGCTAACAGGTGTTCCCTACGTGCAGAACACACACAAAATATTGTACGAAAAGCGAGCCGAAAGTTATGTTTCGTTAGCGGAACACTTAGAAGATGGAACAGTTGTACTAAAGAAACAGCCTACACCAAAGTTGTGCGTCCTACTTTAGAGCATTTCTGAACATTGTGGGATCTTCGCCAAGTGGGACTGACAGACGATTCAGAGAAAGTTCAGAGAAGGGCAGCTCGTTTTGTTTTATCGCGATATAGGGGAGAGAGTGTCACGGAAATGATGCACGAGTAGGGGTGGAAATCCTTAAAAGAAAGGCGTTATTCCTTGCGACGAGATATATTTGCGAAATTTCTGTCACCAACTTTCTCTTCAGAATGCGAATAGATTTTGTTAGCGTCCACCTACATAAGTAGCCACTTTCATCAAAATAAAATTACAGAAATCAGGTCGAAAACGGAAAGATTTACATATTCCTTTCCCCCGCGAACTACTAGAAAGTGGAACTGTAGAGAAACATCGTAAAAGCGCAGAGTATTTATGTAGATGGGCTGGATACGAAGTCGTGTAAACATTGCTGCAACATCAACACGGCGAGTCGGTGTGCTGGCACCTGTGCTGTGTTGACACAACAAACGCCTATGGGACGAGTTTAAGCAGCGAGTGGGGACAGCACTCTGTCAATCTACTGCTTTTTGTTGACTATTGTGCATCATGTTTACAAAGATAGAGCAACGTTATTGGCTCAAAAATGACGTGCCACAAGGTCGGAGAACGCGAGAATGATTCCATGGACTTCGTGATGCCGCGCTGGGTCAAGGGTGCCATGTCACGGATGCGTGGTAGCTTCAAATCTCCCTCCACCATGTTTGTGTGTGTGTGTGTGTGTGTGTGTGTGTGTGTGTGTGTGTGTGTGTGTGGTGTTATCTTTAGCGTAGAGTAGTTTATATAGTGAGTAAGAAACTGCCTACTCTTGTGCGTCGTATTTTGGAGTATTGGTCCTCATTGTGGGATCCACACCAGGTGGGACTGACAGACGATTTAGAGAAAATTCAGAGAAGAGCAGCTCGTTTTGTATTATCAAGATATTCGCGAGAGGCGTCACGGAAATGATGCACGAGTTACGATGGAAATCATTAAAAGAAAGGCGTTATTTGTTGCGGCGAGATCTATTTGAAAAATTTCTTTCACCAAATTTCTCTTCAGAATGCGAACACATATTGTTAGCACCCACCTAAACCCACCATCATCGTTCTAAAATTAGAGAAATCAGATCGAAAAAAGAAAGATTCAGGTGTTCCTTTTTCCCGCGAGCTATTAAAGAACGGAACATACAGAAAAATCATAAAAATGTTCGATGAACCCTCAGCCATGTACCTCAAAGTGACTTGCAGAGTATTTATGTAACGTAGATGTAGATGCAACTCATGCATCATTTCCGTGATTCTCTCTCCCCTGTAACCCGATAATACAAAACGATATGTCTTTCTCTGAACCTTTCTAAATCGTACGTCTATCCTACCTAGTGTTCATTCCACAATGTGCAGCATTACTCTAAAAAAAGGACTCACAAGTGTAGTGTAGACAGTTTCTTTATTGGAACTGTTACATCCTCTAAGTTGCATCAACCTAACGCTTGGTGAGCCTTCCCCACAATATTTTCTGTGTGTTCCTTCCATTTTAAGTTGTTTATATTGGTTATTCCTTAGTATTTACTTTGATTGACGGCCTGTCAACTTTACTGATTTATCGTCTAAATAAAGTCTAACAGATTTCTTTTACTAGTCGTCTATATGACTCCACACTTATCATTATTAAGGGTGAATTGCCAATTATTGCACCATGTAGATATCTAAATCACTTTACAGTTGACTTTCATCTTCTGATGACTTTACTAACCGATAAATGACAGCATCACCCGCGAACAGTCTAAGAGAGCTACTCAGAATGTCTCCTAAATCATTTATAAAAATAAGGAACAGCAGTGGCCTCATAATACTTATTTGGGGAGTGCCAGATATCACTTCTGTTCTACTCGATGACTTACCGTTAATTACAACGTACTGTTCCATTTTTGACAGGAAATCACGAATCCTGTCGCACAACTGTGGCGATAGTCCATAAGCACGGAGTTTGATTAGAAGGTTCTTGTGACGTATAGTGTCGAAAATCTCCCGGGAATATAGAAATACGGAATCTATTTGACTTCCTCTGTTGATAGTACTCTTCACATCATGTGAGTTAAGAGGTAGCTGTGTTTCACAAGAACTAAACTTTCTGAATCCATGTTAACTGACCGAGCGAGGTGGCGCAGTGGTAAATCACTGGACTTGCATTCGGGAGGATGGTGGTTTAAATCCACCTCCGGCCATCCAGATTTAGGTTCTCCGTGATTTTCCTAAATCACTCCAAGTAAATGCCGGGATGGTTCTTTGAAAGGGCCCAGCCGATATCCTACCTCATCCTTTTCCAAAAATCCGAGCGCGAGCTCCGTCTCTAGCGACTAACTAGTCGCCGGCCGCGGTGGCCGAGGAGACTGAGGCGCTTCAGTCACGGTCTGCACGGCCACTACGGTCGGGGGTTCGAATCCCCCCTCGTGCATGGATATTTGTGCCGTCTTTAGTATAAGGTAGTTCATAAGTAGTTTGTAAGTTTAGGGACTGATGTCCCCGTAGTTAAGTCCCATAAGCTTAACATACATTTGAACATTTGACTAACCGGTCGACGCCCTAAACTTCCTGCCTTCCTCCCTGTTAACTGTGGTTGAATAGGTCGTTCTATTCGAGGAAGTTCATAATATTTGTGGAAAGTATATGTTTAAAGTCCTGTTGCAAACAGACGTCGATGATATAGGCCTGTAATTGTGGGGATCTCTCCTACTGCCTTTTTCTAATATTGGAGTGACCTCTGCAACTTTCAGAATTGAGTGTGTATCTTTCGCTAAGCGAGCGGTTCTATGGAGCTATCAGCAGTAGAACAGCACATTATCAATTAGATACTAATCTATCCGAGTGGAAGAGCTTTTAAATTCATCACACTGCATTTAGGCGTCATTCTGTGTTTCTCGAAAAATTTAGATATTCTTTTGTTTCCATTTCTGTCTTACTGAATAGTTTTGTGCCACTTGTCTGAACACCAATACTGTGTCTGACATTGAGGCTTAGTTACATTTACCAAATAAATATATACTTTACTATCGAATAATTCAAAAGTCAATTGAGTTTTCTGGTCATAATTTTCATATTCAGCCTAATGTTCTGGCTAATTACACTTTGCAGTTATTACAATTCTATGCGATAAAAGATATAGTACTGTGTAATCACCAGAGTTAATAATGTCTAAAATCATCTTACGACTAATCTCAAATCTTTCGTAAATCACGATAAACAGTACACACCGTATTTCTGTTTCTCAGAACAGATAGTAAGTTACGAAGTTTGCTGGAGCTTGCAGAGCTGCAGTTCTTCATCTTGTATAAAGCTTGACCATTTTATGTAATGTATTTGTGAGCAACGATAAGCTTGGGTGCATTATGACACTTACTCCTAATGGCGCTATAAGAACGGTTGCCGGCCGCGGTGGCCGAGGGGACTGAGGCGCTCCAGTCACGGTCTGCACGGCCACTATGGTCGGGGGTTCGAATCCGCCCTCGGGCATGGATATTTGTGCCGTCCTTAGCATTAGGTAGTTCGTAAGTAGTTTGTAAGTTTAGGGACTGATGACCCCGTAGTTAAGTCCCATAAGCTAAACAAACATTTGAACATTTTGAAGAACGGTTGTTTAGAAGTTTCCATGCAAATTCAGATGTTTTCTACGACTTATCAGTCTAAAAAAATACATTATGTATGTGATTTCCTCATTAAAATAAATTGTGCAAAGTAAGTGTCTATTTATCTATGTTTTCTCCATATAATAGTGTTCTAGTCGCAACGCATTAATAAGTATGTGAATTGGTCTTAGCTTTGTTTGTGAGAAGGTATTTCATTTCATAGAATAATTCCGACTTACTTTTATAGATAATCTGTTTTCAAAGGTAGTCAGGGAGTTTACAAGAAATAAAATGTATTTGTAACTCTACTTATAAATACACACTGATTCTCTACAAGTTCAAATGTTTGTAAATCTATCGGACCAAATTGCGTGGTCATCAGTCCGTAGCTTACAAACTACTTAAACTAAGGTAAACTAACCTAAGGACAACACAAACATCCATGCCCCAGGGAGGACTCGAACCTCCAACGGCGAGCAACCGCGTGCTCCGTAGCGAGGCGCTTTAGACCGCTCGGCTACTCCACCGCGGCTCTCTGCAAGTGAACGGTCGATTGCAGATGAGGTTATGTGTTATAAAAGACGTATGAGAGACGGTATTTTCATTGCTGAGAGAGACTCACCATCAACAGCGACTTAAGCCGGGTTGTGTCTTATCCGATAACAAGTATCCAATCCCATTTTATACCTCTTCAGCTATTCCGTCTGAATGTGCTTTGTTTCCTTATAGTAATTCAGAAATCTATCGTAAGTCAAGAAACGCTACGTCGATCTGTTGGCAGTTGTGGAGCCTTCTGGATACCAAAAACAAGAAGGGTAAATCCTGTGTCATACGACAGGTGCTTCTGTTAACAATGTTCATTCGAGAAGAGAAGTGGCGTATAGTAAACAAATGGAAGCACGTGTATGCACATAATACTGAATTCACGATCGTTTCCTTTTCACATGGCAACCAACAATATTTTATATCTATTATTCATATTGCACCAAATGTATTTGACTACAGTCTGAATTACTGCATATTAAACCACCCGGATAAATGTTTTGTGAGCTCTCCTCAGTATGAATTAAATTATTGGTTGATCGAGGACTAGTACAGTACAATAAATAAAACGCTTCAGCATGTACATGAATTGACGTACGACCGTTTTGCGAAATTTCCCGCTTTCCATTACCTGACGAAGAACTGTAGAAACTTATTTATAAGCTTTTCCACCTTGCGTGGTTGCTTCAAATCATATTTGGCACAGTGACAGCTGATTGACAACCAGTGCACAGATGCGCAATGCAAGTGCTTCCGTTCCAGGAAGCTGACGCTGTCGATCCACTGGAAGGTGATGAGGGGGAGGGGGAGGGGGTGGGATGTATCACCCAACCGTTGTCTGTCAATACAGCGCTGTTGGGCCTCGTCCAACAGTCGTCAGCAGCCTCCAGAAATTTACATCTAAAAGTAGCGAAGTTGACGATCCCTGGAAGGAGCTTATGCTAAGGAGTTGTTCAGGGATATTTACTGAGTATTTTGGTGTAACATACGCGTGGTTGTAGCAGAATAATAATCTAATCACAATTTATTCGGTTTCGTATGCCAGTTACCATTGTCCGTTAAAATATAATCACCATAGCGACAATGCCTGTAATTAGCAATCACCTTAACAAAAAAGAGCGTGGTCATTAGAGACAGAATGCATGTTCTGATTGTTTTTGTTGAGGATGGAAAACGAACACGGCTCTGCCCTTTCAAGGGAACCATAAAGGCATTTGCCTAGAGCGATTTACGGGGATCACGGAAAACCAAAATCTGCATGGTCGGATGCGGCTTTGAACCGCCGTACTCCGGAATGCGACTCAGTTGTGGTAACCGTTCCACCAGCTCTCCGAGTCTTCTTAACACCTAAGCATCTAGATCCTCGAAGACCCCTGTGTACGAAGGCAACAAAACTGTGATATTGTTGTCTTAGCTATGAGATCAGCGCAACATATCGTTCTTGTGCCCTCGATCGACTACATTCGGTGAACCCATATAACTCATGCGTATAGGTCATTTCTTCATCGCCATACCTAACCACACGGCTCAGACAGAACCGAGCAATAAGACTGTACTGTAGTCAATAGCAAGTACCGTGAGTAAATGAAACAACTTGTTCGCAAAATATACATGCTGCGCATGCCATCGAAATTGCTCTGTTGTGCAGAGAGCTTCATTGAAAGTGCCAGCTGTCACCAGTGCCACATCGTGAACAGCGCTAAGCTGCCGGACTCAGTTTTGTTGATTTGACAGTGTAGTTACCACTGACCACAGTTCAGTCAGCAGCCAGCCGCCTTTATTAGAGTACTAGGGTTCTTATACGTTATTTAGTTTTCTACATTCTACAGTTAATTGTATCGATAAGATGGATAGGATGTGTGCCTGCTGTGTGCGGACGTAGGAGGAGTTGGCCGCGGTTCGCGAACAGCTGAGCGTGCTGTTGTCTACGGTCAGCCGTCTTCAGGCTGCTGTCTCGGGGTGCAGCGATGGTGGGGAGTCTGGTGCGTCGAGTGGAACACCTCAGGTGTCTCACGCTTCGCTCTCTGTCCCTGCTACCGAGGCACCTTCAGGTGTACCGGACGTCGTAGAGCCCCCTTCTCCGCAAGGGGAGTGGTGGGTTGTACGGCGTTCGCATCGCTCGAGGCGGAAGGCCAATGTGGAGGCTAGACGTCCGTCCGCGCCCGTTCGCCCTGTGAGTGAGCGTGTGGCCACTCCTTCAGCAGGGTCCAAGCAGGTGCACGGGGGGAGGGGATTATTAGTTATTGGGAGCTCCAATGTTAGTCGCGTGATGGAACCCCTTAGGCAGATAGCGTCCAGATCCGGAAGGAATTCCAACGTGCACTCGGTGTGTCTGCCGGGGCGGAGGCGGCCTTGCCGGCGGCTATCGAGCGTGCGGGGTGCAGTCGACTGCAAGTCGTGGCTCACGTCGGCACCAATGACGCTTGTCGCTTGGGTTCTGAGGACATCCTCAGGTGCTACGAGCGGCTGGCGGAATTGGTGAAGGCTGCTGCCTTCGCACGCGGGGTGCAAGCAGAGCTGTCGATTTGTAGCATTGTTCCCAGGGTTGATCGGGGTCCTTTGGTTTGAAGCCGAGTGGAGGGTCTGAACCAGAGGCTTCGCCGACTCTGTGACAGTCATGGCTGCAGATTTCTGGATCTGCGTTATCGGGTGGGGAATTGTAGGGTGCCCCTAGATAAATCAGGGGTGCACTACACTAAGGAAGTGGCTACTCGGGTAGCAGAGTACTTGTGGAGTGCACATGGGTTTTTTTTAGGCTAGGCGCTAACTCTGATGAGCACTCGCCTGTCAGCATTCAAACAGCGAATTCAGGCCACGTTCGGAACAAAAATTCGAACATAAAAATATTAGCCGCGAACTTATAGAGTATTAGAAACAAAGTTCCCGAATTTGCCGCCCTGCATGGAAGTTATTGCGCTCAGATAGTTTTAGGCACCGAAAGCTGGCTAAATCATGATGTGACAAGTTCAGAAATATTTAGCGAAGCGTGGAATGTATATCGGAAAGATGATCGGATACAACTGGAGGAGGAGTGTTCATCGCTGTGGATAAAGATATTGTTTCTACTGAGATCGATGTTAAAAGTAACTGTGAAGTTATCTGGGCACGTATAACAGGTCTAAAAGAAGAAAAGTTAATACTTGGGTGTTTTTACCGACCCACCAGTGCTGCTGTAGAAGTTTTAGAATCATTCAAACAAAGTCTACACCAGGTAGGGCATAGGTATCCGGGCCATGTAATATTAGTCGGAGGAGACTTCAACCTTAAGAGTATAGATTGGGACCTCGCTAGTTACATTTCAGGCGGTACAGACAAACAGTCTTGCGAGCTACTTTTGGACACATTCTACGAAAACTGTCTTGAGCAGTTAAACCGGCAACCCAAGCGCAATGGAAATATTCTAGACCTTATAGCCACAAACAGGCCTGACCTTATTAACGATGTCTGTGTAGAGACAGGAATTAGTGATCATGATATCGTCATAGCGTCGATGGTGACCAAAGGTCATAAACCAGTCAAGAAGGCTAGGAGCGTGTTTTTGTTGGGAAGAGCCGATAAGCAAATGTTACGATCGCACTTAGAAAATGAGTGGGCATCGTTTAATTCCGGGGCTATGGATGTAGAGGAATTGTGGACTAACTCTAAGTGCATTGTTAATAAAGGGTTAGAGAAATATGTGCCAGTAAAGACGACTAAGGATGGAAAAGATCCACCGTGGTATAATAATAATGTTAGAAAGCTGCTGAGAAAGCAAAGGCTGTTGCACTCTCGATTAAAAAAAGAACACGCAAATGTTGACAGGCAAAAGTTAGTAGAGATTCGTGCGTCTATAAAAAGATCGATGCGCGATGCATACAATAATTATCACAGCCATAACTTAGCAAAAGATCTTTCCGAGAACGCGAAAAAATTCTGGTCCTATGTAAAATCGATAAGCAGGTCAAAGCCCACTGTCCAGCCACTCGTTGATCATTCCGGGGCAGTAATAGAAGAAAGCAAACGGAAAGCTGAAGTTCTAAATTTAACCTTTAAGAAATCTTTCACGCAGGAGGACCGCACAAATGTACTATCATTTGATCAACGTACTAATTCCGAAATGGGGGATAGAAATAGGTATTTCCGGTGTAGAGAAGCAGCTGAGAGAGCTAAATACGAAAACGTCTGCTGGTCCGGATGGAATACCAGTTCGGTTTTACAAAGACTATTCTGCGGCGTTGGCCCCCTACTTAGCTTGCATTTATAGCGAATCTTTAATTCAGCGCAAAGTTCCTAGTGATTGGAAAAAAGCGCAGGTGACTCCCGTGTATAAGAAAGGAAAGAGAACTGACCCATACAATTACAGGCCAATATCGTTGACATCAGTTTCATGTAGAATTTTGAAGCATATTCTCAGTTCGAATATAATAAATTTCCTCGAAACGGAAAAGCTTCTTTCCATGAATCAGCACGGGTTTAGGAAACATCGTTCATGTGAAACTCAGCTTGCCCTTTTCTCACATGACATCTTGCGAACCATGGACGAAGGGCAACAGGCGGATTGTGTTTTTATCGACTTCAAAAAGGCGTTCGACGCGGTGCCAGACTGAAGATTGCTAACGAAGATACGAGCTTATGGAATAGGTTCACAGATTTGTGACTGGCTGGAAGGCTTCCTAAGTACTAGAACGCAGTACGTTGTTCTCGACGGCGAGTGTTCATCAGAGACGAGTGTATCGTCAAGCGTGCCCCAGGGGAGTGTGATAGGACCGCTATTATTTTCTATCTATATAAATGATCTGATGGACAGAGTAAGTTGTAATTTGCGGCTGTGGTGTATGGGAGGGTGTCGTATGTAACTGACTGTAATAGCATACAGGATGACTTAGACAAAATTTCTAGTTGGTGTGAAGATTGGCAGCTAGCTCTCAATGTAGAAAAATGTAAGGTGATGCGCATGAGTAGAAAAAACAATCCCATAATTTTCGAATACAGCATTAGCAGTGGGCTTCTTGATGCTGTCGCGTCGTTCAAATATCTAGGCGATATGAAATGGAACGAACATGTAAGGACAGTTGTGAGTAAGGCGGACAGCAGAGCGATATGAATTGGAACGAACATGTAAGGACAGTTGTGAGTAAGGCGGACAGCCGACTTCGGTTTATTAGGAGAATTTTGGGAAGATGTACTTCACCTGTAAAGGAGACCGCGTATAAAACGCTTGTACGACACGTGAACAGATGGAAGATGTTCTTCAATATACATACAAACGCAGGCTAGGTAGTCTGCTTTTGTACGTATATTGAAGAACATCTTCCAGCTGTTCACGTGTGCACATGGCACGGAAGAGATGCTAATCTGATGATGGTAATTCCGAAACGCGTCATTTTTGAGAGCACGCTGTACATGAAGTGTGACCAATAACAAAGAATTTGCAACCTAACCAGCTTCACAGCAGATTTAGGTGTTCTTTCTTTCCGCGCGCTATTAGAGAATGGAACGGTAGAGAAAAGTTATGAAGGTGGTTAATGAACCCTCTGCCAAGCACTTAAATGTGATTTGCAGAGTATCGATGTAGATGTAGATGTAGATGTAGATGTAGATGTAGATACCTAATCATTAAGCAATCATGTTCCATCTGTACTGAATAAGATTTTTGAGCCTCATAGAAAACGGACCAGTTCACTTTTAAAAAAGATGGTAACGGAATCGACTGTAAGTTTCAGTTACGTAGAGGAAGAGATCACAGAATTTGTTACGAGTGAAAATTATAACAAACGAAACTCAAATTAATCCCCTCGCTCTTTAATATTAAACTCATTTTTCTCCAGCTAAGAGCGCAATGTTTTAAGTTAAGCCACATCACTATGTGAGGCTATTTTATAAGTACAATATTCCTTTTTATGAAATACAATCCTAAAATTTGTGTGAATCTCTTGTCAAAGCAGAATACCACAGACCCATACGGCATCGGAATGCTACAAAATTTTCGTTTGGCTGTGTTTAGATGAAATTCCAGCTGTATCGAATGGCACGCATGACACACGCGCTCACTCACTTTGTTCCAACAGAGTTCCCCTCCGAGTGTCAAACTTCAGAGCACTCTCATTTTTCTTTCACAGCGGCATCAAAGCTGAAGTCCGTTCGCGGTGTTACCTCCACTGCAAGGCTGTTCGTCGACGGCCTTTCGTTAGACACAAGGAAGTTGCATCACATTGCGATACTGTCAGGGCTTTGTTCGATTTCATTACAAAACATAAAACGAGAGTATTCGATGTAATAAGCCGACTAATTACACTGTTTTAAAATCCTTTTATAAAAAGTGGATGCAACAAGAAATACAGTTGAAATGACAAGTACTCGCCCATTTGGCAAGGAAACTATCCGGAGAAATAAGAATAATTCAAAACATTAATAAACAATTAAATTAGCAAATAAATACAAAAATCTAGGCCCCTGGCGCAAATAATATTTCCTCTGTACTCCTGATATCACTGGGAGAGTGTGAGGCAAGTGTGAAAATTACAGAACTATCAGCTCAATATGTCATTGTTGCAAAATACTAACACGAATTATGTACGTAATGTGATTCCATAACGGAGATTGTGCCAGTCCACCACAATATTGCAATAAAATAAGAAGTTTCAGTTTGGTGGGCGATATGAAATATTTATTTTACAAAAATTTACATATCGATTTCGTTCCCATTTAATGATTAGATCATAGAGTAACTAGAAAGGTTTCCTGGTACACGTCACAAGTATTCTGATTTTATACTTGTGACGTGTACCAAGATGACATTTTTAATTATTTTATGAATTTGACTATTACATGTTTTATGCACAGTACATGAGGCATGCCGCGCGGGAGTAGCCGAGCGGTCTGGAGCGCCACGTTGCGGATCGTGAGGCCTCCGACGTCGGAGGTTCGAATCCTCCCTCGGGCATGGATGTTTATGTTGTCTTTAGAATAGGTTAGTTCATAAGTAGTTTGTAAGTTTAGGGACTGATGACCCCGCAGTTAAGTTCCATAAGTTTTACAAACATTTGAACATTTTTTGACATGAGTCGAAGTATAACAGCATGACCGCATCATTTCATACATTGTACACTTAAATCTCTTTTAGTGACAAGTTTCTTTTTATATGTTAATAATAAAGGCCTGAAATATAAATCTTAGGACATACATGATCAACTAGGTAACCTAGAAAAGCTACACAGTATCTGTTTTGCTCCAAACTAAATGGATGTGTAATGCACGTTGTAAGTTAACCGCGTACTTCTGCGGGGTGTCACCCTAGATTCAAATTGTGACATGATATATGAAGGACGGCCAAAATCTTCTATCATTTCATATCGAATATATGACGCTGAAATATAGGTGGGATGGAATATGAGTGAAAATATATTCCAACAACATTTTTATACATTTTTAAGGAAACTTAATTATCCAAAAGAATGTTACCCAAGGTCTGCGTTGTAGAGAAATATATTACAAGGGGTGTACATGTCCTACCATTATAATAGTGCACTTCGCAACAGTATCCAAGATAACAGCAACTGGGGTGAAAGCCGATCAAGCCACAAAAGTCCATACACTGAGTTTTCATACATAAGTAAACGCTTCACGCTTGGGCTGCTAGCAGGTCAGATTACTGCAATAAATATAGTAAATATGACAGCTAACCACCACAGGCGCTAGTCCATACAGTAGCTGTGATGTTATTCCGAGTAATCGGATCGTAACCTAAATACCACCTTTTTGCCATCCAAGTATTTTTTAAAGAAAAAGGAGGGATAGTTCATGATAAATTTAATGGAGTCCATTATCACTAGAATGTGCGCCAATAATAAATTTAATAAAGTTTGAGGTAATCACAAGACCATGAGAACATGTAGATAAGGTCTACGTTAAGACATACATTATTCAGCGCAGCCAATTTCAGTGATTTACGCCAACTGCGTCGTTTGATATAGCGCAAAAGGTCAAATGGAATGACGACCATAACATGATAATGTAAACCAGTAGCATATAGGGCACAACGTATTCCTTCATACATACGACTCTGGGAGGCGCTGTCATACAAGGTCTGGTTTATAGACGTACACGTTGTTACAAGTAGTTATACATCTTCATCGACATATTATGTATTCCTCTAATCACATTTAAGTGCCTGGCATAGAGATTCTCGAACCGCTTTCAAAATATTTTTACACCGTTCGCTCAAGGTAAAATGGATCAACTAAATCTTTTCCTGTTACATCTGACTCCTCTTGTTTTATTTTCATGATCATGTCTCGCCTAAGTGAGTGGGTACTGACAAAATATGTTCGCATTCGAAGGAGAAATTCAGTGAGAGAAATTTCGCAAATATATCTCGCCGCAACTAATACCGCCTTTCTTTTAATAGTTTCCACCCCAACTCGTGCATCATTTCTCTGATACTCTCTCCCCTGTATGACGATAAAACGAAACGACCTGCCCTCCTCTGAACCTTTCCCACGTCCTCCGTCAGTCCCACCCGGTGAGGATCCCATAATGAGCGGCAATACCAAAAAATAGGACGGAAAAATAAAATGCAGGCATTTTCTTTAGTAGAACTATAGCATCTTCTAAGTATTCTACCAACGAAATGTAACCTTTGATTCGTCTTGCCCATGATATGTTCTACGATTTCTCTCCAATTAAATTTGTTTGTAATTATAATTTCTAGATGTTTAGTTGAATTTATGTTCTGTAAATTTAACAGATTTATCGTATAAATGAAGTATAACCGATTTACTTTAGAGCTCATTAGCTTGACTTCACACTTTTCGTTATTTAGAGGCAACTGACAATTTTTAGGTCGTGCTGTTATCTTCTTTGAATCGTTCTGTAGCTGCATTTGATCTTCTGGTGAGTTTACTAACAGATAAAAGACAGAAGCATCCGCGAACAGTCTAAGACGGCTGATCAGATTGTCCCCTAATTCGTTTTCAAGGATAAGGCGCAGTAGGAACCCTACAACACTCGAGATGACATTTCCGCCTTACTTGATGACTTTCCGTCAGTTACCACGTACTGTGTCCTTTCCGCAGGAAAACGAGAAACCAACTGCGCAGCTGAGGCGATATTCCGTAAGTACACAATTTGATTAGAAACCACGTGTGAGGTACAGTGTCACCGTCCGGAAATCTAGAAATATGGAATAGCTTTGATATCTCTCGTCGATAGCACTAATCACTTCATATGTGTAAAGAGTTACCGGTGTTTCGCAAGAACGACACTTTATGAATTAGTGTTAGTTACGAGGCACTAGGTCGTTCTATTCGAGGTAGTTCATAATGTTTGAAAAAAGTGTATGTTCCAAATTCCTGCTGCAAACCGACGTCAATGATATGGACCTGTAATTTTCGGGTCACTCCTAATTACCGTTCTTGAGCAATCGAGTGGCTTGAGCAACTTTCCAGTCTTTGCGTACGGATACTTCGCTGGGCGAGTGACTGTGTAGAAAACTTGATACTGAGTTACTGTATCGGCATACTCTGAAAGGAAACTAATTTGTATACAATCTGGACCCGAGGATGCTATTTTTAAGTGATTTCAGTAGCTTTACTGCTCCTAGGATATTACCTCTAAATTACGCAAGTTGGCAGTTGTTCATAATTTGATTTCTGGAGATTTACTTCGTCTTGTTTGGTGAAGGTATTTAGGAAAGCCATGTAAAGAAATTCTACTTTAGCAGCACTATCAACAGTTGCATCACCATTGCTATAACGTAATGAAGGTATTGACTGTGTATTGTCGTTAGTTTACATTACATATCACCAGAATTTCTTTAGATTCTCTTCTAAGTTAGGAGACAGAGTTTCGTTCTGAAACTATTATAAGGATCTCGCATTGACCTCTGCGCTAAATTTCGAGTTTCCATAAAAGATTGCCATTCATATAAATGTTGTGACTGTTTAAATTTGGTATGCTGTTTTCTATTCTGATTGAACCTTCAGCCAGTACAGCCCCATACGGTACAAAAAGCGTACACTCGGTCTTTAAGACCGGGGTGCCGTTTCCTTTTTAGTTTCTTTCGGCATCTTTAGCATCTAATTGTCTTAAAATCCATTTAGTGCACCATTCGTTCTCCCCCTTTCCCACCAAACACCCCCAGAGTTTTCTCACACATATGATGTGTAGATTTTTCCCAATTTTACAGACTTACATTTGACTGTGGAAGGTAAAACACACACCTTCAGGGTACACGGGGTACATTGGACAAGGAAAAATAAAGACATTCAGCGTTCACCTCGGTCTTTTCTGACCGGGAGCAGAGAGTGCAATTAGTTAATTATAGAACTTCAGACAGGTGCACAACGAAGAAAGACTTCATCTTCAAAGGCCTTGAGGCTACTGTGGAGGGCAGAGTGCTAATGCGCACTCAGAGAGAAGGGGAGGGGAGAGAGGGGGTGCCCCGGTCCAAAAGACCGGTCTACGAGCTGAAGGTTAACCTGTTTACTGAACCACGGATGTCACACCCTACATTTGTTAATCTTTTTAGTATAAATCTCGCTATACCTGATTCCACCTCCGGCCATCCAGATTTAGGTTTTCCGTGTTTTCCCTAAATCACTCCAGGTGAATGCCAGGATGGTTCCTTTCAAAGGGCACTGCCAATTTCCTTCCACACCATTACCCAAAACTCCGAGCGTGAGCTCCGTCTCTAATGACCACATTGTCGACAGGTCGTTAAACCCTAAACGTCCTTCCTTCCTCTCTATAACTGTTGACGCCGTTTCTTTGAATGTAAGTCACATATGATCTATAGTCATATTGTTAGTTTCGAAAGGCTGTAGATTCTCATACAAAAAAGCGTTAAGTAAATGTTTTAGAATTGATATATTTTTCGTTTAATTTTGTTGTATTTGGGAATTTCTGTGTAAATTATCTCTACAAAAATTCGTGTTCACTAATACATATGTCTTTTTCATGCTCTTTAGTAGCTCCGGATTATATGTTGCTAGCAGGTCAAGTATATTTTCACAACCATTTACTATTTTAGTTGGTTCATGAACTAATTGCTGGAGATAATTTTCGAAGAATGCGTTCATTACAATTTCAGGCGAAGTTTTATTCTTGCCTCCGGTTTTAAACACGTATTCTGCCAACATATCGAGTGTAAAATTAAAGTCACCACCAATTCCAATTGTATGCTTTGGGTTCGTTTTTGAAATGTGATTACAGCTTTCTTTAACATTTCTGCAATCGTATCGCCTGAGTCTGAGTATCGGTGAAAAGGGCCAATTATTAATCTTTTCCGGTTATCAGGTACACCTTTCCCCATACAAACTCACAGAAACTACCTACTCCAATATTGCTACTAGTTAAACCACACGTGACTGCAATAAATTCAATTTCAGCTAAGCTTACCTCCAGCTTCAGCCAGCTATCACTACTTATAATGATTTGAGCTCCATTACTTTCAATTACTGCTTGGAGGTCTGGTACTTCACAAACACCAAGAATAATTCACAAATGTGAGGCCAATGGTTCTTAGATCTGTGTTTGTTGTATCTGTGAGCTCGACCCTTCTTGACTAAATAAAAAACACGCCCAATCCATGCCACACACCGCCCGCCACCCGTGTATCTGCTTCCTGCGTGTAGTGAAAGCCTGACTTAGTCAATGGAACCCGGAACTCCATCACCCCATGGCGCAGTTCGAGGAATCTGCAGCCTGGTCACAGAAGTTTCTGAGCCTCTGATTCAGGCCCTCCACTCGGCTCTGCACCAGAGGTCCACTGTCTGTCTTGCCAACAATGCTGCTGATGCTGAGCTTTGCCTTCATCTTGGAAGCAAGACTGGCAGTCTTTACCTCTTCATATAGCCGCACAAAAAGTAAGCGAATCTGTTCCGATACAATGCGACACATTTAGTTGGTAACGACATGAACCATTGCCCGCAGTTTGCTGCACCCTGTACTTTTCATGGCAACCAGAAGGTCCCGTCATATCAGGATTCACGACGTGAGTCGTATACCGGCCAGGGATTTTAGACGGTTTTCCACATCCCGCTTGGTGAATACCTGAGTCCCGTCTCGGCTGAACGATTCGCAAATATTCGAACCATTTCATAGGTAGACAGTTGGGCTACTCATACACCTTCCCAGGGTAATGGGGTGGCAACAGGAAGGGCATATCTCCACCCCTTAACTAACCACGCCAAATCCGACGAACCACGCCGACTGGCGAATGCGGGACTAAAGCGGGAAAAACACAACAAGTTCCCATCGCAGATTCAATTAAGAAAACGTATAGAAAAAAATATCCTAAATATCGGAAAACTATATGAGACTTAACTGATACAATTTCTAGTTAGTACAAGCGCCTAAGATTTTGCAATTACAGAACGAGAGCGTATAAGCAGCTTGGCATGTTGCATTCATCGATCCGGGACGTGCGGTTTCACGAGACTTTTATGAAGATTATAATACCTCGTGCCCACTTAGCCTTACGTAAGCTAATCTCTGGGATTACCGGTGACGCAACACAGTGCCGTGGCGTGTTTTTCTCGCGGGATTTTGCAATGTGGGAACTTTCACGATGATGTACGGGGATCGCCCCGCGCATTAATTCTAAGAGAAGCGAGCTGCGGTTCAAAGCGAATTCACTCACAAAAGGTCACACTGGCTGTTACTTCCAAGTTTCATTAGAGCCACGGCTTTTAGTTTCGACGGAAAAATGCAAATATCTGTTGCCGCATTGACCTATTTGGAAAACAGGGATTATAATCACATGACCGTTTTTGTAATCGCCATTCGCATGCTGCAGCTGTCCTGACGTTTGTGAGAAATAATTCAATAGTAGCATTAAATATATAGCATTTCATTCTCTCTGTGACACGAACGTTCGCGACTACAAACGTATAGGCAGATTTAATTCAGCAATACAATCAAATTATGCTTATTATTACACCATACATTTCAGTGGGTTAGCCTTCAGTTCTTAAATTAATTTACCGTGATTTATGTAGGTTAAAAATATTGTTAAATTATTATAATTTTCTTCACTGTTTTCACAACACTATACAGGGTGAATCTAAATTCGCGCAATCGGGCTTCGCAGCGCGATTCCTCACATGCTAGCAACAAAATAATGTCTTTCACAAAATTTCGTCCTGCGTATATTTCAGCCAGTATATGGAAGTCGAAGATTGAGATGGGTGTGTGTCCCACGTCAGTGTGATTCATAATTACACAACTACACCAAAAAACTTCTAGGGGATGTGGGAGGTGTCTTGAGGAACAAAGTGAGCACAGAAACCCATGCCCGGAAACGTCATCCAACGACGCTACACAGAGACGAAGATGCTGGAGGAAATTTCTAGCGGCCGGAGCTGGTGCCTGTAACTTGGACTCTCAGTAGCGTCGTTGAATTGCGTTTCCGGGCATGGGTTTCCATGCTCATTTTGTTCCTCAAGACGCCTAATACATCCCTTACAAGTTTTTTGGTGTAATTATGAAACACACTGACGTATGGAACACACAGCCATCTCAATCTTTGGCGTCCATTTACTGGCGGAAATATGCGCAAGATGAAATTTTGTGGGATACATTTTTCACTGTTGGCAGGTGAAGAATCTCGCTGTGAAGCCCGAGAGCGCGAATTTATATTCAGCCTGTATAACGCAATGTTAAAGATATTTTAAAACAGAGTACAAATTACACTTACTGCGAGTATCGAAAGTGACAGATTTGCGGAATTCACTCGCAGAACACTTATGGTTGCAAAATAGAGCTATATTTTTGTTACTGCAAAATTCTGAAGAAAAATGTGAAGGAGATAAACTAAGGAGCTGCCGCAAAGATGTAAACTCTCTGTCAAACTGGTCTTTTAACTTGGTATATACGATTATTCTTTAGTAAATTTCTTTAGTTCATCTGCTTTTGCTCTGATGCATGCCTGTATTCGTCGTGGCGTACTGCCCACTACATCATCAAGGGTCTGTTGGCCCAGATTCTCCGACTCCTCGCCGCGGCAGAACAACCTTGCACACTGAGGCGTCCTGCTGCGGTACGTATGGCCGTTCGCCGTCGGGGGTTCGAGTCCTCTCTCGGGCATGGGTGTTTGTGTTGTCCTTTGTTGTTGCGTCACACGCCAGACGTAAGAGAACGATCGTCGAGAAGGCAGCGATCGACCGAAAGCCAATCGCAAGCAGGCGCCGCGCGTCCTGGAGGGAGTAACCGAAGATGCGCGCCCTCTACAAGCGGCTATATCTAGGCCGACGTACGTTTAGACACCGCGGCAGTTACTAGTGAGAACTTGGACAGTTACTATTAGAACTCTAGCTAGCATCATACGGACGCCGCCGCAAGGAGCGAGAAGAGAGAAGAAATAGAAACAGACATGTTCTAAAGTTGAGACTCATAAAATTTCAGTCAATAAATATCTTGTAATACTAACTATATTAATGTTTTAGATTTCAAAGGATGCTGCACCAAAACCTTTATTGACAACCAGACTAGGACGAGTACTAAACAAAAGGCGACGATGTCACAACATCCTTAGCGTAAGTTAATTTGAGTTAGTGTAAGTACCGGGTGATCAAAAAGTCAGTATAAATTAAAAAAAATTAATAAATCAGGCAATAATGTAGATAGACAGGTAAAAATTGACACACAAGCTTGGAAAGACATGGGGGCTTTATTAGGGGAAAAGAAGTTAAAAAGGTCCGACACATGGCGCTTCATCTGATCAGAAAAGCAATAATTCAAAATGTTCAAATGTTTGTAAATCTATCGAACCAAACTGCGTGGTCATCAGTCCGTAGCTTACAAACTACTTAAACTAAGGTAAACTAACCTAAGGACAACACACCCATGCCCCAGGGAGGACTCGAACCTCCGACGGCGAGCAACCGCGCGCTCCGCAGCGAGGCGCTTTAGACCGCTCGGCTACTCCACCGCGGCAAAAGCAATAATTAGCATAACAAATTAAGACAACGCAGAGATGATGTTCTTTACTGTAAACGCTCAATATGTTCACCATCAATTCTCAACAATAGCTTTAGTCGAGGACTAATGTTGTGAACAGCACTGTAAAGCATGTCCGGAGTTATGGTGAGGCATTGGCGTCGGATGTCGTCTTTCAGCATCGCTAGAGATGTCGGTCGATCACGATACACTTACGACTTCAGGTAACCCCAAAGCGAATAATCGCATGGACTGAGGTCTGGGGACCTGGGAAGCCATGCATGACGAAAGTGGAGGCTGAACACACGATCATCACCAAACGACTCGCGCAAGAGATCTTTCACGCGTCTAGCAATATGGGGTGGAGCGTCTTCGTACGTTCCAGCAGGTGTTTATCAGCCAGGCTGGGGATGATGCGATTCTGTAACATATCGGCGTACCTGTCACCCGTCACGATAGCAGTTACAAAACCAGACTCACGCAGTTTTTCGAAAAAAATCGGTCCGATAACGGTAGATGTGTTAAATCCAACCCATAAAGTGACTTTCTCGTCGTACAATGTAGTTTCCACGACAGTTCTAGGATTTTCGGTAGCCCAAATTCTGCAGTTGTGAGCGTTGACAGACCCTCGTAGCGTGGAATGAGCTTCGTCGGTCCACAACACGTTACTCAACCAATCGTCATCTTCCGCCACACCGCAAATTCCCTCCGTTTCAGTTTATGACGACGATGGATTTTGTAAGGATAGCATCGGAGGGTACGCCTAAGTGCCAACCAAACAGTAGTGTATGGAATGCCGGTGCGACGTGCGACTGCACGAGCACTGACTTCCCCGTGCATAGACGAACCCGCTACAGTCTCCCATTTCTTATTGAACTGTCTCAACAGCATTACGGCCACTACGGTCGGGGGTTCGAATCCCCCCTCGGGCATGGATATTTGTGCCGTCCTAGTTCGTAAGTAGTTTGTACGTTTAGGGACTGATGACCCCGTAGTTAAGTCCCATAAGCTTAACAAACATTTGAACATTTGAACAATTTCGAAATCATTCGCGACACAGCTATATTTGTCAACGGACCTTTACCCGTTCGAATCCCCTTCCTATGGCGATGGGATCGTAATGCCGAACTAGCACTTCTCCATTCTGATAATACAGTTTCACTAAAAGCGCCTTTTCAGGTAACGTCAATATGCTGCGACTGCTGGTGCACCTGATTCTCTCTCTCATTACAGCTCCTTTTATACACGATTTTCATGTGCAGTCACTGACGTTTTGCTGTTCAGCGCCATCTGTCGGACATTTTTGAACGCTTTTTTTGTAGTTCTAATAAACCCCATGTCATTCCAAGCATGTGAGTCAATTTTTACCGCTCTATCTACATTATTCTGTGATTTATTAAGTTTTCAAATTTATACTGACTTTTTGATCACCCGGTAGTTTGTAAGCCTAGGGACTAATGTCCAACGTAGTTACGTCCCTTAGATTTACAAACATTTGAACATTTTTTCTCCCACTCCTCACCGGCGATCGGCGTATATCTCTGATTGGTTGGTGCGGCGTCTCGTCCAAAAAAAGAAGTTCAAGGGGACACCCTGTATATATTGATTATATATTAAAAGCTAAAGCAGTCAACAATCCGAAGATTGGTTTGAACACCACAGTGCTTTACTAGGCATGGTCCTGTTTGGAGGTAGTATGCCGTTGCCTTCCTCCGACCTTCCAACTGACTTACCCAGCCAGTTATAGGGGGACCTACATTTTAACGTGGGTTCCGAACCACAGTGCTACTCGGTATTTTCCACATGAACAATAATGCCAGAGGTGAAAGAAGTGGAAAGAGACAGATAAAAATCCTGGGAATCGCGACCTTTGGATTTATAGTCTGGTACTCTACCACTGTGCAACCGAGGCGCACTAGTTACTTCCAACTAAATTTCTTGTGGTTGTTGGTAAATTATTGAAAATGTGTGTTCCTGAGTAGTGGACCCCTTTTCGAACTGAAGTAAGTGCTTTTACGTTTTCGTTCCTAGTTGTTATATATATAAAGTAGGCTTCTGTGAATTTACTCCACAAAAAATACGTATTACACGTTTTTGGACTCAAAAAAAGTTTGCTTCACTTGTCATTCCATGTGACATTATGGAATGCAAGTAAGCAAAGTATGAAAGTTTTTTATATTTATGTCGCCTCCTTCTGATAACACTCGAATTGCAAATAGAAAAAAATGTTAAGGCGTTTCTGCAGTACTGTGGTGTCCTCGTCCTAAGTGAATTTATTATAAAGTTTGTAATCTCTGGAATTTAATACTATCAACCTCTTCTATCTGCTCGTCTTCATATTTTATGCATATGCTGGATAGGAATGTCTTACGTTTTCAGAACTGCATGTAATGAGTCTTTTCAAAGTTTAATGTCACTGAGTTGGTTTTAAGCCACCTATTAATGTTCATGAAATTATCATTAGCAGATCTTTCTAGACCTTTTCTCTACATACTGTTTGTTGCAACACTTTTATCGTCTGCAAACAAAAGGAACTCTGCTTCTGGCAGTGTAACTGTTGAGAGGTCATTAATGTACACAAGAAAAAGCAGTGGACCTATGATGGATCCTTGTGGGACGCCACATATAATTTCTTCCCAATGTAATGATGACTGATGGCTTTATTCACTACTCCCTTACACTGACACTCTTTGTTTCCTGATCGCGAGGAATGACTTTAACTATTTTGCAGCATTGCAGCAGTGACGCCAAAGAATTCCCATTCACTCAAAAGGATGTGTGCTTCACACACTCAAATGCCTTTGATAAATCACAGAAAGTATCTGCTACTTGTAATTTATTACCTAATGAATTAAGTACACTCTCACTGTTGGTGTAAGCAGCCTTCTCGATATCGAAACTCTTCAGAAATCCAAACTATGTTCTGGACACTATGTTTACCTGTGCATTACCTTTTCTAGAATATTCGAAAATGCTGGGAAAAGTGAATTCGGTCTATACTTCGATTGTATCTCTTTATCCCCTTTCTTGGATAGAGGTTAAATATCCGCATATTTTAGCCTAAAAGGACATATTACAGTCATAATAGTGTGGTTACACAAATAACTGAAAATTGTGCTAAACTCACAGAAACACGCCACAGTTAACTTTGTTGATATGTCATCGTAACCACTAAAATGCTTCGTTAAAAAGGTTTTATCATGGAATTCCTTGTGGTGAAGTGAGTGACATATTCATGTACCTGTAGTTTTTATGTAAATGCTAGTTTCAGATTTTCAAGGGTTATCATATTTCTGCGGATTGCGTGACATCTACGTAGAATCTAAGGACATGTGTTCTTGATGAAAAATTCACATTCACCGTCATTGTACGTAAGACCTCGGAACCAAGAAGATTAAACTCTTATTTTAAGTGTGGTGCGCTCATGCGCTGAGAACATTGGCAGATGGTTTTCATTTCCATGAAATTTTAGGTATTCGTCAGAAGGAAAATTGACATTTATTGTTTCTAGTCACCCAAAAAAATCCAAAAACAGAATCTCACATTTTCAGCTCGTCTAAACACCATTAAGTTCGAACTACTATGAAACATAACATTTACTCAATGAAATAGTTACTGTTATTATTTACGTATATTTTGTATGTGATATAAATGTATTTTAAAAATATTATTTTATTGTGTGTTACCTTCGGAATACCATTAAAACAATTTCAGAGAACTTGAAAATAAACCGCGTAGCACCTGCAGTAGAGACAATGTGCTGAAAGGTCTTAGCGATGGAAAAATTCCCTTAAGTAGCGTGTTTCGCCTAGCAAATACACCGTCGGGGCCAGAATGACGTGCCAATAAATATTAGGCAGAGGTAGATCGTACCACGTTACGCAAAAATTACGTAAATTGTTAGCTAACAAACAGAGACGGTGCACTTGGCCCTGGTGGCACGCATGCAGAGGCGCTCGCCGGCTTGGTGGGCGGGCAAGAAGTGGATTACGTGACGAGGGCCAGGAGCCAGGAGCCAGCGTCTGCGTGACAGAGTAGCGGCACGCACGCTTCATTTACTTCCTGCCTTCTGCCTTCCTCGGCGAATGGGAACTTCCATATCGATTAAAAGAGTTGTGTGCAAAGAAATTCCGTTCCAATATTGCCCTGGGATTTCGTCACGCACATGCATACAGAACCAAAATCCATCCAACTCAGAACACTGAAGCAGTATTTCATTTAATTATAATTTGACTGTTTCACAATATGCTATTCATTAAAAGTTAAACATCACATCTACACCTGCATTTAGCTATTTACTCTGAAATTTTTATCAGAGCGTACTTTTTATTGCGCTTTGCTTGAATTAAATCGCTGTACTAGGACATTATTTCGAGCAAACATTAGGAAAGTTGCACAGGTTACGCCAAAATTCAAGAAAGGCAATAGGAGTGACGCGCAAAATCACAGGACTATATCACTGACGTCGGTTTGCAGCAGGATTTTAGAACATATACTTTCCTCAAATATTATGAACTACCTTGAAGAGAACGACCTATTGACCCATAGTCAACACGGATTCAAAAAGTATCATTCTTGTGAAACACATGATGTGGTGAGTGCTATCGACAAGGAATGTCGACTAGATTCAGTATTCCTGAACTTCCTAAAGGATTTCGACACTGTACCTCACAAGCATCTTCTAATCAAACTGCGTGTTTATGGAATATCGCCATAATCGTGCAACTGGATTCATGACTTCCTGTCAGACAGGATACAGTTCGTTGTAATTGACGGACAGACATCGAATAGAACTGAAGTGATATCTGGCGTTCGCCAGGGAAGTATTACACGGCCCCTACTGTTCCTTGGAGGACAATCTCAGTAGCTCCGTTATACTGTTCGCGGATGATGCTGTCACTTATCGGTTAGTAAACTCACCAGAAGATCAAATGTAACTGCAAAATGGTTTAGATAAGATATCTCCCATGGTACAAAAAATGGCAACTGACCCTTAATAATGAGAAGTGTGAAGTCATCCATGTGTCCACTAAAAGAAACCCGTTAAACTTCATTTACACGATAAATCAGTCAAAACTAGAGGCCGTGAATTCAACTAAATACCTAGGAGTAACAATTACAAACAAATTAGAAAGAACACACAGAAAATATTGTAGGGAAGGTGAACCAAAGCAAACGTTTCGTTGGCAGAACACTGAGAAGATGCAACAGCTCTACTAAAGAAACTGCCTATGCCACACTTGTGCGTCCAATTTTGGAGTATTGTTGGGCATTGTGGGATCCGCACCAAGTGGGATTGACAGAGAAAGTATAGAGAAGGGTAGCTCGTTTTGTATTATCGCGATATAGGGGAGAGTGTCACGGAAATGATGCACGAGTTGGGGTGGAAATCATTAAAAGAAAGACGTTACTCGTTGCAACGAGATCTATTTGCGAAATTTCTTTCACCAACTTTCTCTTCTGAATGTGAACATATATTGTTAGCACCCTCCTACATAGTAAGACATGGTCATCAAAATAAAATAACAGAAATCAGATCGAAAACGGAGCCGGCCGCGGTGGCCGAGTGGACTGAGGCGCTCCAGTCACGGTCTGCACGGCCACTACGGTCGGGTGTTCGAATCCCCCATCGGGCAAGGATATTTGTGCCATCCTTAGTATTAGCTAGTCCGTAAGTAGTTTGTAAGTTTAGGGACTGATGACCCCGTAGTTAAGTCCCATACGCTATACAAACATTTGAACATTTTCGAAAACGGAAAGATTTAGGTGTTACTTTTTCTGTGGGAGTTGTTAGAGAATGGAACTGTAGAGAAACATCATAAAAGCATTTCGATGAACCCTCGGCCACGCACTTCAATGTGACTTGCAGAGTATTTATGTAAATGTAGATGGACTGGATACAAAGTCGTGTTAACACTGCTGGAAAGTGGAAACGGTGAGTCGGTGTGCTGGTATCTGTGTTGACACAACAAACGCCTGTGCGGCGAGTTTAAACAGCGAGCGGGGACAGCACTCTGTCAATCTACTGTTTTGTGTTGACTGTTGTGCATCATGTTTACATAGATAGAGCAACGTTATTGGCTCAAGAATGACGTTTCACGAGGTCGGACAATGTGACAATGATTCCAGGGACTTCGTGAGGCCGCGTTGAAACCGAGGGGAGGAGGTGCCCTTGGATTGGAGAAAGAGAACATATATTTTACTCACGTGAATGTAGGCCATGGACAGAGTTTGTAGTTGTAATAGAAACTGTACGTCGATCAGTACTAGGAGCTATTTTTCGGTATTTGTTAATGCAAACATACATTGTCACAATTAATTTTGCATGCAAATCAGAATAAAAGAAATGAATAGGGGCAGTGGCAGTGGTGACTGGTGGTGGTGGGGTTGGCTTGGGCGGGGTAGAATACATAAATGATTGTACAGCTTATGGGACTTAACTATGGGGTCATCAGTCCCTAAACTTACAAACTACTTATCAACTACCTTATACTAAGGACGGCACAAATATCCATGCTCGAGGGGGGATTCGAACCCCCGACCGTAGTGGCCGTGCAGACCATGACTGGAGCGCCTCAGTCCCCTCGGCCACCGCGGCCGGGGCACCAACTCACTTTAGTATGGACCACAACCACCACAATGCTCGCCAGCCGCGGTGGCCGAGGAGACTGAGGCGCTCCAGTCACGGTCTGCACGGCCAGTACGGTCGGGGGTTCGAATCCCCCCTCGGGCATGGATATTTGTGCCGTCCTAGTTCGTAAGTAGTTCATAAGTAGTTTGTAAGTTTAGGGACTGATAACCCCGTAGTCCCATAAACTATACAAACATTTGAACAAAAACCACAATGCTGTATTTCCTGGTCGCTGGATTGGAAGGGGCCTGTGAGGTCACCTGACTTGAATCTCCATTATTTCCAATTTGGATATCTAGAGTCAGTTGTATATGAGACCCCAGTACATACGGAGATGAAATTACTTGCCAGAATTGTAGCGGCTTGTGATGTGATTCGAAACAGACTAGGGGTATTTGTCACGGTGCGTCAGAATCCTGTTAGTGGATGTTATGCTTACACTGTTGTTGACGGCCGTCAGTTTCAGCACATTTTGTAAGATACAGTACATATGGTTAGTTGATTATTCCAGTGGTGGTATTTGCCGTTAACTGTGACTAACGTAAATAATAAAGTACACAGTAATGTAACGGTATTCCTTTTGTTCCCTTGGATTCTTCGACCACAAGTTCCCTACATCAAGTTTCTGAATGGAGCATTCTCTATATCCTGTTAAATTTTTGCGCCCTCTTATGGACACGTCCTGTATAGACACAGGACGTTAAACTATATTCTCTAAACCGTTTCCATTTCATTTTCCTTTCCTATGTATCTCCACCTTTGCAAAGAATTCTGCTGTATGCGCACCATATGCTTTGCTGTCATGACAGGCAAGACGTACTTTAGACACAGTGGCTTGACTCCAGACACGTTGGCAGTGTCGCAGAGGCATGCATGCCAGTATCGACAGCTCTTTCCACTTTCTCCTCCAACTCCAGGCGACCTTCTGCTGGCGCTCGCGATTAACGCCGATACAAGGAACTCCTCTCAGGCGGCTTCAGCTAGGCTGCCTATGTTAGCACTTCCTGGGGATTCTTAAAACGGGGGAGAAACCTCACTCAATCGATAGAGCAGAGAGAAAGGAGAAAGAGCCGTCTGTGAATATTACGCTAACTGAATTAAATCTAAATTGTCAGTCACTTTAAGGGAACGGTGCTGTACATATTATTTTTACACGATAGATGGAATCGGTGCAAAGAGAAATGGAGCTCTTTGTTTGGACTTAGATCACACTGCATTTTATATCCGTTTATCAATTATTTACAACACAAAGAAAATCTGTAGGACACCATGTTTTTAAAATATTATTCTAACATTTTTAATGATTTCTATCAATGGACAGGACCATAGATTCAAATACCTGGTAACGATGGGCAGACTAAGTCCGAATGATTTTCCTGTCGACTCGGCTCACTTAGTATATTTTTCTTACCCCGTCTATTACCCACCTCGCCACCAGTCTGTAGCGTGTTGGCTTCACATTTTATGTCGTTCTAGGTTATACAACCTCGTATCTGTTGTTTACACAATTACGTCATTCGATGAGGACATGGAGCATTTCCGTCTACATATATATATATATATATAATATAGTGAGGACAGTTTACAACTCACCGCAAAGACGTGGCGACGAGCTGCGACAGGCACATACAGAAGACACACACATACAACACATTCAGCTATCGGCCATGGCCTTCTTCAGAAAATAGAACACTCACGCAATCACACAGGCACACAACACAGTCATACAACCATCACAGTCATACAACCATCACCACTTCGATTCGAAGTGCGGCAGTCAGAGGTGATGGTTGTATGACTGTGTTGTGTGCCTGTGTGATTGCGTGAGTGTTCTATTTTCTGAAGAAGGCCATGGCCGATAGCTGAATGTGTTGTATGTGTGTATCTTCTGTATGTGCCTGTCGCAGCTCGTCGCCACGTCTTTGCGGTGAGTTGTAACCTGTCCTCAATATATTATTAATTCCAACCTGGACTTTCCATTATTATACGTCTACATATATTCATGGATTATGAAATCTTGACAAACTGAAGTATATAACGTAATTTCGTTTAATGCCAGTGGAGGCAAATTTTGCTAATCTGTTATGAAATACAGTGTATGTTACAAAATCCTCACACAGAAACATCACTTCTTTCAATATACTTTTTGCGACTGCTAACCCCACAATTGTAATGCGTTTATTCTAGTCTAATTGTAGATCTACTACACTTCCTTTTGAGAAAAAGTGTGCCATGTAGTCAAACAATAATAGCTTTTTTTCTACAACAAACAGACAACAATGGAATATTAAATCATCGGTTTTTCTTTTCACGTGACTTTCATTTATGTAATATGTGTAGGAAATTTCAACGTGAGTACTTAAAAATATGTAGCCAGAGGTCATTTCAATAAACATGTGAAGACATTTATCTGAGATTCGTGAATCGATGGCATTTAATTCAATCCTCCGTTGGCATTTAATGCACTCCCTCGTATTCTCCTCTTCAATCCATATAATTCCTATATTTTATTATATACAAATAGCGATAGATGAAAAGTTGTATCAAACCAAGACTCGAGCCCAGACTTGAACGTTATATGCTGGCAGCGGCCTAAACATCTGTACTATCTCAACACGCTTCTAGGTCTCACAAACACTTTCGTTGCCACTAAGGGACGTTTCTGTGTAAGACGAAAGGAAACAGCGATACCTGAACTTATCAGATGGGATATGTAGAACAACTTTAGTGACGGAACGGAGACGGAGGTGTTATATATATTGAACAAATTTTGACCTCATGAATGAAGAACAACCTGATGTGACTTTTCTTGATGAAGATGTTCGTCAATGGGCAGGATATTCGTGGAGCAACAGAAAAATAACCGGACACTACACTTGTATTTAAAAACTGCAAAATATCACCAATACTTTCGATCGTTCTAACACAATCTAGAAGTTTGAATGCGTCCCTTATCAAGAGAAGTACGCGATGCACTTGTAGACTATAATAATAAAGAACCATTTGAGTGCCACGTTACATCTTCAATCTCTAGTAAGGCTCAACTGAATGTATACTATGTTGTGTCGGGGTTTCGAACATGACCGAAATAACAGACGCCTTTTACGTTAAAAAATAATAAATAAATAAATAATTTAAAAAATCTAATGTCTGCAAAGCAATGGGACCAAACTGCAATGGTGATCAGAGCCTAAACTTACAAACTACTTAAACTAAATTATGTTAAGGGCGACACAAAGACTCATGCCTGAAGGAGGATTCGTTGGTTGGTTGGTTAGAATAGAGATCAAACTGCTAAGATTATCGGTCCCCCGATGGGAAGGGGAAGGAGTGAGGATAGGAAAGGAGGGGAAGGGATAGGAAATGCAGTCCAGGGAGGAAAGACTGCATTAGCTCGGGGCCCCGTGATCGCCACGTACGTACTCACGAAAGAACCGTGAGCTCCCTGGGGGAAGGAGGATTCGAACCTCTGACAGGGGGAAGACGCATACTCCACAGCAAGGTGCATTAGAGCACACACGACCTTGTATGTTCCGGCAGCTATTATTAAATAAGATGCAAAGGAATTTACAATTTTATCTGTCAGTGGGTACGCACTTAAATCAATGAGGAAAGTTGAAAATTTGTACCTAACCGGGATTCGAAACTCCGTCTTGCTACATATCAAGCAGTTGCGCTGCCAACCACACCACTGAGATAGTGATCAATACTACTGCTCTGGTTACCCAATAAGCCTTCCGTCAGGTGAAATTTTCAACTTATTCACACAATACTGACGGAGTTCCTCCTGTCCATTTTCACTCATTATTCTCGTAATTTCGCCTATTGCCGTTGGAATTCGGGCCAAATGTGCATCCACACTAAAGAAGGGAACATTGGCCATCCTCGCCTTCATTATACTGCATAACATTTACTCCGAAGGTAGCAGGGGTAAAATACAGTGTATTCAAATTTTCAATTCAAATGTTTGTGGAGCTTATGGGACTTAACTACTGGGTCATCAGCCCCTAAACTTATAAACTACTTATGAACTAGCTAATACTAAGGACGGCACAAATATCCATGCCCGAGGGGGGATTCGAACCCCCGACCGTAGTGGCCGTGCAGACTGTGACTGGCGCGCCGCAGAACGCTCGGCCACCGCGGCTGGATAAAATCTAGTGAACGGAAAGATATATACAAGTTTTAAAAATCCAGACGTTTATAAGACTCGATGGTCATGAAATGGACATAGTGCTTGGGAAAGCAGTAAGACAGCGTGTGTTCTTCTCGTAATATTAATCAATCTGAATTTTGAGCAAGCTGTGAACTAATGCAAGGAGACACTTGCAGAAGGAATTAAACTTCAGGAAGAAGAAATACAAACTTCGCGGTATGCCAATGACATTATAATTATGTCAGAGACCGCAGATGACCTTAAAACAGTTGAACGGAATTGACGGTTTCTGGGAAGGTTATAAGATGAACAGTAACAAGATCAACACAAAAGTAATGGGATATAGTCTAAGTAAATCAGACGTCGCTGAAGGGTTTACATTACTTAATAGGCAATAAAAGTAGTAGATGAGCTTTGTTATTTGGGTAGCACAATAACTTCTGATATCAAAAGTAAAAAAGGTATAAAATGCAGAACGACTATAGAAAGAAACGCATTTCTGGTGAAGCGAAAATTGTTGATATTAAAAATTAATTTTAATGTTAGAAAGTTCTTTTTGAAAGCATTTGTCTGGAGCGTAGTACTGTACGGGAGTGAAACGTTGACGATCAGCAGTTCAGACAGTAGATTGATAGAATCATTTGAAATGTATTGCTGGAGACAAAAGCTGATGATTAGATGTGCAGATCGCGTAACTAATGAAGAGATGCTCAACAGAATTAGGAAGAAAAGAAATTGTTGGCGTATCTTGAGTAGGAAAAGGGATCGATTGGTAGGACACATTCTGAGACATCAAAGAATCTTCCATTTAGCATTGGAGGAAATTGTGTGGGGTGAAAACCTGAGAGGAAGACTGAGCGACGGATACCGTAAGTAGGTTCAGAAAGATGTAGGTTGCCGTTCTTACTGAGAGATAAGGAGGCTGCATAGGACTGAGTAGCACCCAGAGCTGCATCAAACCAGTCTCAGGACTGACGACCGCAACGGCAAACGCACTCCACGCCCGTGTCAAAGATACAGAGATACCGCTGGATGACTTTTCGAACATGGGGTCCTCGACAAAATATTATCTACTCTCTATCCTCCGTAAGTTTGTAACGAGAATTTCTAGTCACCCTGTATGCCCTCATTATGCAGCCATTGACGTATATTCCCATCAGTCTGGAACAATATTCACAGTGGATTCATGGAGTTTCTCCGTAGATCGTAAGATCTCCGTCCCATATCGAAGAACAGAGACATAGATTTTTCGATGCTTCTTGCTAAAGAGGCTTCTGCTGCAAACATACTTCAGTTAAAACAAGCCTTTTTAGTCCATATTTTATAGACACGGCGCCACATTTTTCTATTATGGGCATATGCATCACTGAAGTGTATGTTTGGAATTCCAGCTCACCATGCAATCAGAACCTCATGGTGCTCCCTTCGTGTTGTTTTGATGCTAAAAACGAAAGTGACTTCTCCAGCAGTTCTTCCTTGATATTTTACGTCACAATCCTTTTCAATGTATGAGTGTTAATACTTCTCAGCACACACTTTCGTTCGCGTTGTGACTTGTCTCATACATCCTGTGTTGTTGCACTGTTGCCGTGCGGTCTAAGGCGTATAGCCACGGATTGCGCGGCCACTCCCCGTCGGAAGTTTGAGTCCTCCCTCGGACATGGGTGTGTGTGTTGTTCTTAGCGTAATTTAATCCTTTCCTGCCCGAGCTATCAAAAATTAGAGCGTATAACTTCACACTTAGTTATTTTACTACCAAAGTGTATAAAGTCACATAACTGTACTCACAAATTTTTGTTTTCCTTATTTGACGCAAAAATAAAGAATTGAACAATGTGAATTCAAAGTCCAAAAGGATATACTGCAAATGGAAGACGTTATGAAATGCTTATCTCTGTTAACATAAGGATTTACCAGCAACAAACAGATAGAATTTTTTTTATATCGAAATGTCTTTTTAGATATTGATCTGATAGGATTAAAAAGGAAACTGAAGTTATCTCTGAATCGTATTCATATTTCGTAATTGGTAAACAAAAGAAAACAAAACTAGAGCCATTTATTACTGACACCTACCAACAAAGACAACTACAAAAATAACATGCTCAAAATACCTTTAACACACTGTCAGTACTTAAAAGTTTCAGGCACACTTTTTAACGCTATATAAATAAAAAGAACTGTATTCATTGAATAATATCAGTTTCCATTAGCTAAAACAATGTTGTTGTTGTGGTCTTCAGTCCGGAGACTGGTTTGATGCAGATCTCCACATTACCCTATCCTGAGCAAGCCTCTTCATCTCCACATAAGAACGGCAACCTACATCTGTCTGAATCTGCTTACTGTATCCGTCTCCTGGTCTTCCCCTGCGATTTTTCCCCACACACTTTCCTCCAACGCTAAATTCACAATTCCTTGATGTCTAAGAATGTGTCCTACCAATCTATCCCTTCTTTTAGTCAAGGTATGCCAGAAATTTCTTTTCTCCCCAGTTCTGTTCAGTACCTCCTCATTAGTTACGCGATCCACACACCTAATCTTCATCATTCTTCTGTAGCACCATATTTCAAAAGCCTCAATCCTCTTCCTGTCCGCACTGTTTATCGTCAATGTCTCACTCCCATACAAGGCAACACTCCATACAAATGCCTTCAGAAAGGACTTCCTTAGTCTTAAATCAATATTCGATGTTAACAATTTTCTCTTTTTCAAGAACGCTTTTCTACCCATTGCCATTCTGCATTTTATATCCTCTGTACTGCGACCATCATTTGTTATTTTACTGCCCAAGTAACAAAACTCATCTACCTCCTTTATTGCTTCGTTTCCCAATCTAATTCCTTCAGCATCACCTGATTTTATTACACTGCACTCCATTACCCTAGTTTTGCTCTTGTTAATGTTCATCTTATATTCACCATTCAGCACACTGTCCATTCCGTTCAATTGCTCTTCCAGGTCGTTTGCTGTATCTTACAGAATTACTATGTCGTCGGCAAAACGCAATGTTTTTAATTCTTCACCCTGAACTTTCATTCCTTCTCCAAATTTCTCCTTGCTTTCCTTTACAGCTTGCTCGATGTACAAATTGGATAACAATGGAGAAAGACTACAACCCTGTCTTACTCCCTTCCCAACCACTGCATTCTTTTCATGACCTTCAACTCTGACAACAGCTGTCTGGTTTTTGTACAAGTTGTAAATAACCTTACGCTCCCTATATTTTACTCCTGCTTGCTTCAGAACTTGAAAGAGTTTGAAAGAATAAAACGATACAAAACCAAATTAGGAACGTGTAAACACACAACAGCGTCTTTTTGTGACAAAATTCGCCTGCCCACGGACGTTTATTGCTGCCTGTGAGTGTTTCGTATGATACTTTGAAACACGTCCACTGATTGCGTGTTCCATTTTGATTTATTCATTAACCTGAAGTGTTTCTGCACCATTAATGTTATCTATCTGTATGATAATTATTTTATTCTTTTTATTAATGATCAATGCCCCATGTTTTTGTATGTTTGCCCCATATTTACAAATGTTTCCAACCGTGTGATTGAACTTGTGTGTTCATGTGAATGTGTGCTCTTAATATTGGCTGACTGCCGCGCAATGGCTTACAGTCGCCGCCTCCCGCTTTAGGCCTCGTTTTGCTGTAGTTACGGACGCATGGCTTCGTTTGTCGTCTGCGCTGGCTTCTGCTGGGTGGCCAGACACAAGCTTACTTGGCAAGGTGGCCGTGTTCTTAGTGTCGTACCAACCTATTCTTGGACGAGAGAGGTGACAGGAGACCTCTCTGGGAGCGGTTGAAGAGGAAATTGTCTCGGCCAGGTAGCAAGGGTTGGTAAACACTAGTCTCTGAACGCACTCTACGTCGCTTTTAGCACGCTCTACATCCGGTGTATGGCGGCGGGAGGTTTTTCCGAGGCCTTAGAGCTTTAGTCTTGACTCTTCATTCTGCTTCCAACGACTGAGGAGGTAAGTACTCCGCCGAATCATGCTGAGGGGAAGGCATGCTGTTAGGGCTTTGATTTATTTGTAATCAGGCAGTCTTGGTTTTTCAGTGATAGTTCTTATGAGTAATTCTTTCGCTATGAGAGGCGAAGTGTTTCTTAATTTACAGAACTCGAGTAAATTCAGTGTAGATTTATTATTTGCATTTTCATTCCAGTGATGATTGTGTGTCCGGTTTTGCTCAAGTTAGTATACACGTGTGTGGTCTTCATCCTTTGTGTAACTTTAGTGTGTTTGAATTTCCTTGCTGTTTTTAACTAACGTTTTCGCGTCGTTTCTGTATCAGCAAGTATGCTAAATATTTCTCAGATTTTCCGATTTGATTCCGTCTTTCGTGTCTTGTATGACCGATTGCACCACGTGCTTTCGTAACGGTCGTTACTTCGGCCTTCAGCCATGGTTTTATTAATACTAGCTTTCTTTTATACGAATTCTCGTGTGTGCTTCACTCGCTTATTCTACATTAATTTCTGTTTGTAAATGCTATGAAATTCGACGTGGTCGCACAGCACGTGGTACTTACGAATAGTGACCCGCTGCCTCCCCTAACATGATTTTGTCCAGTGCACAGTATCATTAAATTTGTGATCAAGATACCCGCCACCTCGTCAAGACGCCGCCAACACTTCGTTTCGCCGCTGCTTTCAAGTGTTTACGCAGATGATCTGTCGCTAAACATTATGCGCATGTCTGTAAATGAATGAATGTGTTTTCAGCTACCCATTGTGTGTTTCCGAATTTACTCCCACGTTACCTCCATAATCATAAAAGGGCAGAAACAATTTCATTATGGGCAGTAATTATATGATTTAATTCACTTTCGCCGCGGTGGAGTAGCCGAGCGGTCTAAAGCGTCTCGCTGCGGAGCGCGCGGTTGCTCGTCGTGGGGGTTGGAGTCCTCCCTGGGGCATGGGTGTGTGTGTTGTCCTTAGGTTAGTTTATCTAAGTTTAAGTAGTTTGTAAGCTACGGAATGATGACCACGCAGTTTGGGCCGATAGATTTACAGACATTTGAACATTTTAATTCACTTTTGTACAAGATGTGTGCTTAATTTGGTCTCCCCACATTTAGTTGCTTGTTCATTTTTTCTGAATAGATTATGATAAGTATCAAGCCTCTGCTTTATGATTTCATGCTCCCCGTCCCATGTTTAATTATATATTCATTAATTTTTTAACATTGATTTTGTGTTTGTTAAAACGTTTGCTGCTCCCTTAAGGAGTGAGCAGTGAAATAAATTTACGTTGCGCATGTACTGTGGGCACTCATAAATAATTTAGAGCAGCACTGAGCGTTTTAACTTATTTTTGCAGATCTCAACTGCCTGAGATGTTGCTTATTTTTAATAACAGGCTACTTTCAACATCAGAGGACCCTAATATCCCCTCAGAAAAACAAGTTACATATTTTCCACTTTATTTTATGAAGCTATAAATGGGCAGGGATTTTTAAGTCCCGTCGGGCAAGAAAGCGTTAAAGTAATTAAGTTAAAGGACCTAAGATCTCAGCAGTTTGGTACCCTAGCTTTACAAACATTTATAATGGCGTACTTGAATAACGAAATGGCAGAAATAATTACAATTACTTTGAAAAATGTTACGTTTCCTTACTTTATATACACCAGTGATCGAATTGCGACCGCAGGCACTACTGTCACCAGTAATTATGAGGCGTTTCTCTTATAATACCACCAAACTATTCACAAGCATCTGAGACGTCGGCGTGAAAGTTACCAGTAAAAATGAATAGTTATCGCACTCTCTCCGTAATATGCTCCTGTAAAACGTAAAAAGCAGAGTGACGTCACTCGTAACGAAACTCTGAGTTATTAGGACATGTCGTCTAGGTGACGCTGAAAGACGTACTGTTTACGCCATACGCAGTCACATTTGTGTGGATATGGTTATATAAGCAGCAAACCTAGTACGTGGGGGTGAGAAAGAGGTAAGACTGTCACACTACAGGCCCTCGCTCTTAAATTCACTGTACAGATCAATCAGAATGTTACTGAAAATGAATCACGTTCCGTGGCGCTTTAGAGCGCTCGGCACTGCCAGCCGAAAGAAATTAACTGAAACTTTGGCGAAGTGATTTACGTATTGCGAAAGGGAATTCAGCAGGAGGGAAAGCGTAATATTTCGTGTGAGATGAAGTTGTGGGATGGAGCAGGGAAGGGAGCGCCAACTGCGTCTGCCAGATGGAGAAGGGGAGGGGGTGGGGGAGGGGGCGGGGCGCAGAGCAAATGTTTACGGGAGTGCGCCGGCACTTGTTGCTGGCTCACACCGCAGGGAGGACCCACGTCGTCAAGGCTCGCCGATAAAATGTCGCCACACTCTAAAGTCTGTCAAAGCTTTACTATATAACTAGCACCGTTTACGTATCAGACACACGCACTGTTACACGAAATATACAGAAAATAGAACCCCGAAGAAGTCAAATGACCTAACTGAAAAAAATCAGAAATTAAACCTACCAAATACAGCATCATTAACACCATATTTATATATAAAGCAGTGTGTCCGTATATTTGTGTATTTTTGTGTACGTATTGTATACAAATCTACAGTTTTCTTCCAATGTTTATGAAATTTTGCACATGTAAGCTTCAATCCACGACGGCAGTCGCCCTAATTGTTACGATTACGTACAAAACATTGTTCACGAGATATCACGTCATAAACAATGAGATGCGCATAAAACTCATTGTGCAATTGTCATAAAAAATATATCCCTTTTCCCAACAAACAGCTCAGCTCATACATACAATACTAGGAATAAAAATGATCTACACAAGGACTTAAAAGCACTTACTTTAGTTCAAAAAGGGGTCCACTACTCGGGAACACACATTTTCAATAATTTACCATCAAGTATAAAAAATTTAGCTACAAAAAAGATCAGTTTAAGAGGAACCTAAAAGACTTTCTAGTGGCCAACTTCTTCTACTCAATTAGTGAATTTCTAAATTGTACCAAATGATGCATGTACTCGTACTATATTGGTATTATAATATTATCAGCTATAAAAACCTTAAAATGTATGTATCTGTATTTATATTATTAGTATTATTTATTATTCAACTTGTAAATTTTGTTTTTTGACATGTTACACATCCCCGAGGATCTCCTCAACATGGATCTACGGAACGAAAAACTAATCTAATCTAAACTGCTGCATCAAACGACAGTGTTGCACATTTATTCCAAAACCACTGGACCGATTTCAACCAAATTTGGTCTACATATTTCTTACCGTGAGGTAACGATGCTGTTGGGGTAAGAACCACATACGAAACGTGGTACAGGAGAGACAACGTCATAAACAATATAGTTGAAAGAAATTGCCACATAATGCGTCGAGACTTTGTTCACACACTATATGAGAATGACAGTACTTAGTGACTTACAACCAACTTTAAACATAATTTCAAACCATTATTGAACTTTTTCTCGCTTACAACCATAGAAAAATTATGAAAGGAAAAAAGTTTCTCGCTTAGTACTTTCGCGTTGGTCATTGACTCAGACTACGGCATTCGGTATGACGTTACAATTTATAATTTCTACTCTACAAATTGTAGCCGCAGGAAATTTTACAGACAGTATACACATTTACTTGATATGCCTTCGAAATTGTATCACAGTATGACAGGTAATTCACGAGATATAAGCACATAAACAGTAACATTCATGGAAAACCGTCCTATCACGCACCAAGTTTTAAACTATTACTTCTTTACTATTAATTGTATTTGCAACATATTTTACAGACTTACCGCTCTTATACAAATGAATATATAACAGAAAAATTATACAATTATACAACATATAATTCAATAAATATGAGACCGTGCAAATTTTACATCCCATTTGTGTTTTGATTGTTGTCTTTCTTTCTTTGGAAAAATGTTCAAATGTTTGTAAAGTGCGTGGACATCAGTCCGTATCCTACAAACTACTTCAACTAAGTGAAACTAACCTAAGGACAACACACACTACATGCCCCAGCGGGGACTCGAACCTCCGACGGCGAGCAACCGCGCACTTCCGCAGCGAGGCGCCTTAGACTTTGTTTGGATATTACACGTATAATTTTGTACATTATGCAAGACAACCTTATATCTTATATATTCTCCGATAAATATAACATGATTTTAGAAAAAAAGGAGATGGGCAGAGAGAGGGGGGGGGTTAGGAAAGGTACTCGGGCAACGCCGGGTTTTTAGTAAGTTTCACATAATTTCCATGTACACAAACATCCCAACAGCAGAAACCATCAACATAATAGAAAGACACCTGCAGCTACAAGGAAACATACCCGCAACAAACATATAAGAAATATCAACCATACTCAAACTCATCAATAAACAAAATAATTTCACATTCATCAATAATTTTACTCTCAACAGGAAAGATCCACAATAAACATCTTCTAGCTGAAGGTTTCATGAATCTCACAGAAAACCAAATTTCTTTAAAAACTGTCAAACCAAAACAGTACAATATAAAGTATTGGTACATATATGGTAGATGACATTAAATGCCTAATAGACGAATCACACTCCCATATAAAAGACCTTAAAATATTTAAATGTTATTTCTATGGTCATCAGTCCATACACTTACAAACTAGTGAAGCTAACTTACACTAAGGACAACACACACACATCCAAGCACAAGGGGGACTCGAATCTCAGGCGGGACGGCAGCCTTAGGCCACACGGCTTCCCAGTCGGTGGGTCCAGTCCTCCCTCGGCATGGGGGTGTGTGTTGTTCTTAGATAAGTTAAGGAGTTTGTAAGCCTAGGGACTGATGAGCACAGTAGCTAAGTCCCATAGATTTACAAACATTTGTACATTTGAGACCATGTGTCATCCGCGAGGCACAATTAAATCACAGACAAATGGAAAACGCAACCGCGCGCTGGGGCGCGTTCTCCGTCGGGGGTTCGAGTCTCCCCTCGTGCATGGGTGTTTGTGTTGTCCTTAGGTTATTTTACCTCAGTTTAAGTAGTTTGTAAGCTACGGGCTAATGTCCAAGCAGTTGAATCCGATAGATTTACAAACATTTGAACATTTGAATTTTTGAAGCAAGCTTCAGATTTTTACTACACCGACTAATCAGAATACCGACTACACAGAAGATCTGCACGCAATAAAACAAATTGCACACGAAAATGGGTATGATAGAAAAACAGTGGACAGAATACATAGTAAATTACAAAAACAGGGCACACAACCAATAAAAATCGACACACAGAGATGAAACACTGGACACAACAAACCAACAGGCAGTAACAAATGTCATATAATGACTTCAAATAACAAACACACACAATTTGGGCAACATGCTAAGAAAAAAGCTGAATATTGGATACAGAACGAACAACACAATACAGAATAGACTAAGGAATCATACCTCCAACACTGACAAGCACAGCCAAACAGGAATATAACAGCTAACTTGAAATAGCTGCTCATCGGTATGGGTCAGATATACAGAAACTTAAAAACAAGACATACTGAACACCTCAAAACACTGAAAAATACTAGCTGTCATTCAACATTTGCTGGACATTTAATAAAACAGAATCATAACCCAACAAACATAGAAACTGATCTACACATTCTCCATACAATAAAATAAACGGTGACATAGACAGTACTACCTTCTAACAAGAAGTGCAAGAAACATTAAACAACACCAAACAGAATTAAGGCGCTAAAAAGCCACATAGGACAATATTTCATCATAATGTGCATGCGAAAGTACAATAAATCCAATCGTTTGGGAAATAAAAACGATTGTTGTTGTAGATGACAGGATGTAAATGAAATGTTTGTAGAGCTTATGGGACTTAACCAAGGGGTTATCAGTCACTAAACTTACAAACTACTTATGAACTAGTTAATACTAAGGACGGCACAAATATCCATGCCCGAGGGGAAATTCGAACCCCCGACCGTAGTGGCCGTGCAGACCGTGACTGGCGCGCCGCAGACCCCTCGGCCACCGCGGCCGGCATGACAGGCTGTAAAACACGTCATTGCTTAATAAGAGAAACATGAAAATCCTGCCAATAACTTCATGTAGATATATAAATAAACGTAGGCCTAATACATTCAACGTAATTCTCAAACAGTTTATCCAAATGTGAACACAATTAAAAAAAAAAACAAAAAAAAAAAAAAAACCACACATTAACAGGAAAAAAATCAGAAATTAAACGCAAAACCCCACAGAAGATGGCTCAATAAGTGCCGAAACATGTCTGGGTAATAAAAATAAAACTAGAGGACCCAGACCAATATTTCGCACCGTTAATGGAATGGCAAAAAGTTGGGAAATAAGGAAGTGAAAGGTAATGTTCATGCATAGATTTCTTCAGAATCAATCAACGCAAGTGTTTAAAAGTGCAAATGAAAGAGCTTGATCTGTTGAGTATTGTTAGGTAAAAAAGAACTGCGTACCTTAATTAGAACCGAAGATATCGTAAAACAACCGATTAAAATATACAACGAAAGGACAGAAGGCTACCGCGTTTGAATAAAAATAAAGGATGAAGAGACGTAAGTTAATTCTGATACTTGACGACAAATCCGCGAATGAATACCTCTCGTTTAAAGCAAAAATTAAAGGAAATCAGTCGGGTAGTTTGGTCTGGCCGACTGACTTTTAGTTTTCGTTGATTGTTTTAATATAAAAGACAAGGTGTCTGTACATAAGGCGGAATTCACACCAATTTAGTACATCATTACATTATAATTTGCACAGAAAGAAGACTCTAAAGCCGAAATCCAGGTGGTGTATCGAAAGAATAAAGACACTTAAACAGTCAAAAGGCGATGAAATCATTTAGAATTTAAATTCTTTGTGTTTGTATTAATATTGAACAGGGTGACTATAAATTGTCAATTGGAAATGAGTACATTTCAACTCATAAATCAAAGTATTTAAAACAAAAAGCCATAAATTTTACACTCCGAGTACGAGCTGGGATGCACATGACACAATCTGCACTGACTCATTCCCGGAACAGAGAAAACCCACTAACTTGCAGCTACCCTGTCTTTCAATACCAAATCACTTGATATAGAGGATGAAAGTTTTGCTAAAATAATCGTTACTATTTCCGAGGACATGCAACTCTGCTGTACGAATATATGATGATGGCGTCTTCTTTGGTAAAATATTCCGGAGGTGAAATACACTCGTATTCGAATCTCTAGGCGGGGAATAATCAGGAGGATGTCATCAAGAAAAACAAAACAGGCATTTTACGGATCGGAGCGTGGATTATTCTATCCCTTAACAGGGTAAATAAGTCAAAAATTTGAAAAGAGAAATGGATAGGTTGAAGGTAGATTCAGTGGGGATTAGCGAAGTTCGGTGGCAGGATGAACAGGATTTCTGCTCAGGTGATTTCAGGAGATACTAAAATTATTAAATGAAATGTGAAGATATAAACATGCAGCAAGTGAGGCAGGCAAAAGGGAGTACAAGCGGGTTAAAAATGAGGTTGACAGTGAAAGATAGCTGTTATTCGTGTGGCTGATGTACTTGTAACTAATGGCTCCTGAGGGAAGCGGAGACAGTATCGGAGATAAATTGCATTAAAATTGCATAAATTGCATTAAATCAACTGAGGAAGCTTTAAATTGGAGGATGGAATTAAATAGTAAAAGGGCAATGGAAACGGTTTACTGCTCGCTTTAGAAGTGAATGGCTCAAAAAACACAATCTGAAAAAAATACAGAACAGTACCCACAAAATTAATAATAATAAACTGGTGAAGGGAAAGAATTGAACAAGAGAATTCAAGTTTAACGGACGCAAATTTATTTACAAACATTTACAGGGTACATCAGGTAAAAGGAAATTCAATACAAATGGTCCAATATGCTGCCGACCTACCAATGATATTACGCTTTTCAAATAAACTGTAATTCATTGATTACAAGAGTGTTCAATAGGAAGATTACATCGCTACCAACACACACATTCAGACAGCCAAGCTACGCAAGTACTCAGTCGGGAGCAATAATTCTAATAACACACCAACAGCAAATTCGATAGACGGAACCGTGGATCAAATTTGGAGCATTTTGAGCACAAAATCGAAAGGAAACTTGCTTCCTTGAGCGGTAGGCCTTTGCGTGAGACTCGTTTAATGAGATCGCGTACACGTGGTGTCACCATAATGGAAAGTACGGGCGCGGAGCACAAGTTCTAAGAGATTCCAAAATTTAATAATTCGTAATCCAGTTGACATAATGCTGTCGTGATGGTTTTCGTTTCGGATCGAAGGAAGAGAAGAATGCAATAGTGCTTAGTGCTATTCACAATGGACAGCCTGGAAGTAAGAATAAATGTTAAAACGCGAGAAATAACTGTAATAAGTACGCTGTTTAACATTAGTTAAGCGCAGGAAGTAAAGATCTAGTAAAAGGCGAAGGTTTCACTGAGCTAGGACGAGGTGCGTGGTGAAACCACGAAGTTCTACTAAGTTAGAGAGAAGCAAGATACTGGAAAATAAAAACACAAGGTAGTTCATGCAGGGGCTCTTTCAATGTAGAAGGAAGCGATCCACTTAATGGAGAAGGTTTCAGCAAGCTATTATTCAATAAAGTGTGAAGTCGCAAAACTTCTTAAGTATGAAAAATCAAATCACAGGAAAATTACACACGCAAGACAGCTCATGCAACGAGTCGTTTAAAACAGCAGCAAGAAAGCTCAGTATATGGAAAGGGTTTCAGAAGGCCACAGCTTACTACAGGCTGGGGTTACAAAAATTTACTAAGTATCAAAAATAAAATTACGTAATAAATGCTATACACGATACAAATATTACAACAGTTCGTTAAATGCAGAAGGAAAGGATATAGTTAACGGTAAGGGTTTAAGAAAGTCACTGCTATTTGATGGACTCGTGAGACATGAACTAGAAAGTCAAGGAGTTTACAAATGTTTGTAAAGTTTATGGGACGTAACTGCGGGGTCATCAGTCCCTAAACTTACAAACTACTTATGAGCTAGTTGATACTAAAGACGACACAAACATCCATGCCCGAGGGGGGATTCAAACCCCTGACGGGGAACTGCCTCGCGCTTCGTAGCATAGCACCTCAATGCGCTCGGCCGCTCCGCGGCGACAAGGGATTTACAAGGTACGTAAATAGCCGGAAGAAAACGCGTTACACATAGTCGAAAGCAATGGACATAGAATAACACTACTATTAATATCCTGAAAGGTATAGATGTTAGTTGCAAAAATACACCGATATAAAAATAGCCATATAGTCGGGTACATTAGACTTTAAAAATATTTATTATTATTAATACTCTTCTGCCGATACTGTCTTTTAAATTTTTCATTTGAACTTAACCACGTCAAAGCCACAACTAATTCTGTGCAAGACATAACAGCACCTGCTACTTCTCAAATTTTGGATCGCCAGCCGTATTATCCTGACACGTAGTGACTACTGCTTTCCTCGCGTGAGGAAGCCGTTGTGCGGTAAGCATTATCACAGAGACGTGGAGGACGAATGTTTCCTGAACTGCCAAAATGCCGACTTCCGCAGCTAAAGTTTCTGCACGTCATTCAACGCTGAGAAATTTGTATGACACTGAAGGGCGAATATCTAGAGGCCTGACACCACTACTTGGTTTCATGGCTGAAGCTCGATTTCTTTTTCTTTTGGTGAGAATTAAAGCATTTTGTAAATACTTTAAATCAGCAGCAGCCATTTTTTAAATAAAATGGTGTTATACATCATGGTGCAAAGCAAGTCACTTAACGAGAGCGTGCTTGAAAGTAAGGACTCGGAATTTTTTATTGTGTTCTCAATATTGTTCTCGATACACTCTGCGCCTTCGTTGGTGCCAGTTGAAACCGCATGAGAGTCTCGCATTACAGCGTCTAACGTGGATGTGTGATACGTAAATACGTCTTTGTGGAAGAAGCAGCGTACTTTAATGGAGCTTAAAACCTCATTAAACGTATCTGCGGTTGATAAACATATAAAAGTAAACGATGTGACCGGTGATCCTTTGCTGAGGAACTCCTAAGAATCCCTCTTGTTTCGAGTTCGAAATGCTGAACCCATTCATCATGACGTTCACGCTCAAAATGGTAAGCCAACGGCTGAAAATTGTGACCAGAAGTTCGTCTCTTCTATTTATGTCAGAAGTGAGCATTAGAGACACCCAATCTGAACCCGGTATTGTGTACCGCGAATCTGCAACGATGGCCCTGTACAAGCTACTTATGAACTATCTTACACTAAAGACGGCACAAACATCCATGCCCGAGGGGCGATTCGAACCCCCGGCGGGGAACGGCCTCGCGCATCGTAACATAGCGCCTCAATGCGCTCGGCCGCTCCGCCGCGACTCGAAAATATTCACGATGGATATTCTACTAGACATCAAAATTCTTTATTTTCACTGATAGTGTTTCGCTTCTGGTATTATATTCTTTTAATTGCCGATGGAATTACACAATGTAACTTTAACCTATCGCAACTGGTGTAAGCAAAATTACGGTGCGTTGACGTTATGTGTAGACACGTATACATTACATGTTAATGTTCACGGCCAATGTGTTTCGATACAAACAACCTAACAATACAGAAAAGGCACGTCAGATTTAAAAAGTAGAACGTCGCATGTAACATAAGATAATAATCAAATTCTGTAATTTCTCGATGAACACGTTGACTTGTTGTCTAGAGGTTTGCATCACGGATTTACGCCACTCGGCGATTTCTTCTCAGGCTTCCATGGCGTTGACCGGGAGTCCGTTGTAATCCTAGGCAGATAGCTTTACTGGGGGTGGCAGATTGACCCAGGTCTTTTTAATGAGGCTGTTACTCCTCCAGTCACCCTCCTCCACCTTCCGATTAACTGCAAGATGAGGTGCTCGGCTTAAAGTGCTGCGAAAGGGTGTATTGTGAAAAGATGGAGCGTTGGAGAAAAAGTACGAACAGCGAAGCAACGGGATCTAAAAATGGCACCCGTAAGCCCCGACAGAAAGGAGAAGAACATCAATCATGTGCAACAATTTCATATTACCATAAAATCTATCTCTGCTGTCCATCCCTGCTTCCTCCCTCCCTCTCTCCTCTCTCTCTCTCTCTCTCTCTCTCTCTCTCTCTCTCTCTCTCTCTCTCTCTCTCTCCATTCTGTATCTCTCTTTTCCGCCTACCACAGCTATGTGTAGAAGTAAGAAAATGATATTGGCGTGGTGCACATGAATTACACAGCAGTAACAATATTTGTTTCCCACTCGGACACGTAATATTAATATTTATATAGCGCTATTGTCACTAACATTGATACGCTTTCACCATCCATCATTCGACCAAACAAGCGAAAGAACGTCAAGAAAAGAAAGCGTTCACAGCCTGAATTATGTTTGCAGCGCCAAACGCTCTCTCCGTAATAGAATACGCTGTTTCAAAAGTTTCTGAGAGGTCCTGAATCATACTTGGTAGGCTCATTCATTAGAACAGTCTCCGCAAAAGGAACAATATAAATATTTACTCTGACAGGAACATTTATAAAACTGCACTGACGGTCACTGCAAAACTACCTGATTACCCGAAGCAAAGAAGACTAGCGCGAAATTCACTGCCGGAAATAAAATACTATATCCCCTTAGAGATTTTTCAATTCACTCAGGATGTATTGTTGTTGAAACAGGGCATCTGCAGTATATGAAATGATTACATTTACAGATCAATAGCTCCAGCGATACTGATTTAACAGTTGTCAGTCCAGGCTGAAACACCCATATCTGTATGTTGTCTAGCGACCACAGGCGGTTATGCAAGCGCTGATTCTGACATGCGACTGTTATCAGTTGTCGTCCTATCATATTCCTGAAGTCCTCGATTGAAGACAAGTCCGGAGACCGTGTTGGTCAGGGAAGTTGCTGCCTATCTTTCAGTCCACGTTGAGTTTCACACACAGTGTGTGGGCGAGTATCGGCCAGTTGAAACAACACATCACCTTACTGTTCCAAGAAATATGCAAGAACAAGTCTTACAATATGGTCCTCCTACCGACCACTGGTCTAAGTTCCTTCCACAAATACCAACAGTTATAGCGTAACACTCCAAGACCATAAAAGGCCTGGCGTGGAGCCGGTATGTTTAAGCATGAATTTCTTGAGTTCCGGAATTTGGGCCCCATGTCTAACTGTGATAACTTTCTTCTTGTTTGAGGTTATCATCTACTCGGAAACATCGTTCACCTTATACTGATGAATGTAGCCCATTCCTCCAGGGACATCTGGTATTAATGAAAAGCCGGCCGCGGTGGCCGAGGGGACTGAGGCGCTCCAGTCACGGTCTGCACGGCCACTACGGTCAGGGGTTAGAATCCCCCCTCGGGTATGGATATTTATGCCGTCCTTAGGATTAGCTAGTTCATAAGTAGTTTGTAAGTTTAGGGACTGATGACCTCGTAGTTACGTCCCATAAACTATACAAACAATTGAACATTTTTTATTAATGAAAACTAGAAACGCGCCAATCAGAGTCGTCCGGCCGCCGTATCACCCTCAGTGGTCTCCAGACCGTTCGGCCGCTACCACTCAATCAGGTAGTTAGGAATCACATGGTGAGTGTAACCCTGTCCTCCCACCAAGTAAAAATACCTGATTGTAGCAGGACTTGAACCCAGATCCATCGCGTTACGTCTGAGTCGTTGACCACTCTACTACTTGATTGGTCCTCAGCCACCCAAAACGTATCAAGAATTCGTACAAATATTTAGTTGTAGTTTTCGATAACGTATAGCAGAGAAGATGAAACTTATTTACGTACTTTCGTGATTTTTTAGCATTTACATTTTCCGAATAACTACATAAGACTTTTATTGAATTATATACTTTATGTAATACACAGAAAACAGGCATGGATGTGCATTGTAACAACACAACACACGCTTGTGCTTGCACGTACATACCCACCGTCAGAACCTTTTCTTACGTTTGCATCCAATTATCTTTGGATGTTTTCAAGTACTTGGTTTCTTTTTCGTGTTTCGAAACGTCCTACTCAATTAGACCCTTTGATTTATAAAAATGGTTTGAAATTATTATTCTCCTTGTTTATTCCTCCATCTGTAGCACAAGACCGTGAAAATTTGAAACTCTGCAATCAGAGTCGACCAACCGCCTATTACCCTGCCGTGGACATAAGCTACATACGTTTCTTTTCCTGGGCTATTTCACAACCTTGTGCACGTCGGATATCCGATATAATACAAAATGTTCAAATTGGACCAAACTACAATGGTGATCAGTTGCTAGACTTACAAACTACTGAAACGTACGCTAAGGACAACACACCCACACCCATGTCCCAGTGAGGAATCGAACCTCCAACTGCCAGCAACCGCTCACTCCGCAGCAAGGCGCCTTAGTACGCTCTGCCACTCCAAATCAAATGTTCAAATGTTTGTATAGTCTGTGAGACTTAACTACGGGGTCATCAGTTCCTAAACTTACAAACTACTTATGAACTAACTAAGACTAAGGACGGCACAAATATCCATGCCCGAGGGGGGATTCGAACCCCCGACCGTAATGGCCGTGCAGACCGTGACTGAAGCACCTCAGTCCCCTCGGCCACCACGGCCGGCGTATGCCACTCCACCGCGGTCGCCATAATACATCAAGAAACCATATATTGTATGATTACAAATGTAATACCATTCTCAGACAAAGCAATTAAGCCAGGACAACTAGTGAATGTAAACAAAGTTCAAAGCGGGTGCTTCACTGAACGACACAACGGTCAACTCCGTTTGCTCGTCGCCTTCTATGACAGCACGACCATCTAGCTAGTGGAGGACAGTGGTCGGAAGCTCGCATTTCCTTGTCGTTATCTGGATCCGCTAACTGGCTTTGCTTTGATCACGCGATCAGGTGACAGCCTCTCCGTTTTCTCCCTGACTCCACTAATGACTACTGCGATGATGACACAATTCAACTTATTCCTCTCTTAACCTCATCTCCTCTCCTTTCTACCTAGTTCGTTCTTCGCAGTTGGGATGACAGTATCATTGGATGTAACGCACTTAGCAGGGTATGAGGTATAGTTAGCAGTAGTGCTACAACTGCCGGCGAGCCGTAGCACACTGTCGGAGAACGTGAATACGGGTGTACTGTATAATGCCGTACATCGTAAAACACGATGAGCAACGGCCGGCAGTGCCTGCGGTCGCGCTGAATAATCGCCCTCCTAAAGCCAGTAATGATCCGCGATCGACTGCCATAGTCTGTGCTGTTAACCGAAGAGTGTACTTGTCCGCGCAGTACCAGAAACCTGCCACAAATACGAAAACATAGTACTGGAAACGTACGTGCTGTTCTGTTATCTGAATCCACACGCAAACGATATTTCATGTCTGTGGAGTGTTTCAAAGCTTAGCGCTAGAAATTACACGAACGACAGAGCACCCTCAACCATTTCGATATGCAAGACACGTTTTTACAAACTTTCTTCCTCTCTGCACCGGCACTGTTGGCGTTTAGTTTCAAAGTGTGGTGTCGCACAAATCTAAAGTGCGCGCCACCTACTTTCGCTGCGCGCCGCCATGCACGCACGGCGCGGCGTTCTTACGACGTCAGCCACGAGCGCCCTCTGCTGCAACTCCGCTCGTTGCCACCACTGAACGACATCGTTCACTTGGGACTGAGATAGGAACCAGCTAACACTTCGGAATCAGATAGGCACCAGTGAAGACTTGGCTGTCGGATAGGCACTAGGCAGGCCTCTAGCTCAACTATGTATCAGCATTCTGCAGTACTGAGCTATGTAAAAGTTAAGTATTACTAAGCCTCTAAGAAATATAGATCTCGTTCTAATTTACTCTAGTGTTTCTAGTTTCTGCTGTCCCACTGGCTGCTCACCTTCGTTCCTGCACAAGCGTGCATCCTTTATTCCTGTGTCGGTACTTTTCTACTCGGCCACCGACACCTACGACGGAAACGAGACACAAAAGCGGCGACGAAGCTGGGACACAAAAGTGGCGACGAGGCTGGGACACAAAACAAAGAAAACTCGCTTTCGATGTATTCATTGGGGATTTCAAAGTTTTCGTTGTATGAAACCGCACTAGATGCTGTAATAAGTTGGTGGTTAGTGCCCTAAATGGCAACGACATTTTGCAACAGGAAACGCGTTTTATGCAGTGTTATAAAGCATGCGTTGAGACTAGCAATCACCTCTTTGTAATTACCCACCTTAAGCAGATAGGTGGTAGATCATAACAATCTCTGGAAGTAAGTGGAAAAAAAACTGCCACTCTCGGATACTCACACTAATTTAACATGCAAGTTGCTTATGTCAGTAAGAAACTAAATATGCAAGTACGATCACTATTATATTAAAATATTTAGTTTAAGAACATCTAAGACAAGTATAAATGTTAACTTGATAAGATTTGTTGGCGCGGGAAATGGCCGCGTGGTCTAAGGCTTTATGCTACAAACTGGGGGGCCGCTATCGCCGGAGGTTCGAGTCCTCTTTCCGGCGTGGTTGTGTGTGTTGTCCTGAGTGTCGGTTAGTTTAAATAGTATGTAAGTCTACGGACTAGTGGCCGTAGCAGTTTGGCAAAATAGGATTACAAACATTGCTACAATGCTACTAAGCATTCTCCATTTCTAACAGAGACACAGAGGATAAGTAACTTGTATACTGTACTTGTGTTTGTAAGAACATTTGATGTAACCGCCTGAACGAAACCATCAAACATGTAATATTGCTATGTAATGGGGCATGTTAAATAATAAATAAATAATAATAATAAAAAAAGTACCCAATAATTTGCGTAGTTATTCACCTTCAAGGTCACGGGTTCGGAACTCGGTTAGACCACGAATTCTTTCACTTTGAGTGTTAACCTGGCCTTCACCTGCCAAAGATGTGAGGAGTCGGCAGAAATGACTCTTGCTTCGGATGCCACGTTAAACTGTGGGGTCCTGTTCTCATTGCATAACTGGGGTATGTTAGGGACACATTAGGCGCCCAAGTAGCGTCCAGTCAAAATCGAAGCACTTGCGCCAGGTCACTGAGCTACAGCAAATTATTATAATATTCCATTAGGACGTTTCCTTGATGTACAATGTTTCTCAATCTACACATTTTTATTCCAAGTTTACAAAAATCGCAGCCCTGCTTTTTAAATTTTTCATGTATTTTATTTTATTCTAATCTTGCTGTGTTATATCTGTAAATATGAAAATAAATTTATGTGCGTTAGTTTCGCTGATTCTCAGAAATGGCTTCACCGATTTTGAAAAGTATAAGGAAATCCACAAGGAACAGCTGAAAAATCGATAAAAATCGAATTTGGTAATTTTGTAATGGGGCATCGACACTTCGGGTTAGCTTCGTATTTTGTACGCTGCCAGACTGTTCATGCGACTGCTATAGTATTTATTTTGTCCTCTTGAGCCTCAAAGCTAGAGGAATGGTACTGTCTACATAACATTTCGTACACTGTATGGTGGAGGGTACCTTACTCCAAAGATTGACAGCGTTTGATCCAGTAATATGAATTTGGCAGGTAATTTTTCATATAGAGGGGAGGTAAGGGACGAACTGGGATAGGGGACAGGAGAAAACTGGAATATAATCGGGGAAGTAATAAAAACGAAGAGGGTGGGAATATGTGGACAGAGAGGAGAAGGAGGAGGAAGAAAACGAGGCAGAGGTAGGTAGACACACACACACACACACACATATATATATATATATATATATATATATATATATATATATATATATAGAGAGAGAGAGAGAGAGAGAGAGAGAGAGAGAGAGAGACAGAGAAACAGAGAGAGAAGATGGAGGAGGAATTATATATACTAGTGAACCCAGCAATATTTCGCAATTGCTAAGAATTCATGCGAAATGAATATACATACAGTGTTTATCAGTAAGGGTAGCGCAAACTTTTACCGTTGAAAGTACGCGACAACAGAAGCAAAAATGTCCCAGCAAACATGGATCCCCAAACGAGTCGTTCGCGGGATAATTATGAATGTATGTTCCAAGCCGCCACTGACGTCATTGTAAACATCGTCCTAGTTAGTACATATTAATTTGAAATTTAGACTATACTATTAGGTTTACATCGCATTCAGTTCACTTTTCATGTATGGGTTACCTGTTAAAAGAGGTGTTCCAAGTGTCTTACATGCATCTGTATGCAATACTGTGCTCGTCTCTGAAATTAATTTCGAAAACTTTCGAAAGCTCCTGCATCATCTCGGAATTCTTAGAAAGGTGTGTGTACAACTCCCCGCTCCAGTTCTTCAACTGTGTTAACAGGTGTGCGTGACTGATGACACAAAAATCCAAATGATTTAGATCAGGTGATCTTGGAGGCCAAGGTACAGGTCCGCCTCGACCTATCCATCTTTGGTCCTATTAGATTAGATTAGATTAAAACTTGTTCCATAGATCATATATACGACTATTCGTAATGATGTGGAACGTATCAGTTTAGTACATGTTGTCTATACATGACAATCAATATTTTAAGGATTTTTTAATTACATTTTATTTTTTATTTTTTAAGTGTTATCTAAAAATTCATCTACAGTTTAGAAGGAGTTGCCATTCAGAAATTACTTAAATTTCTTTTTAAATAGTAGTTGGCAATCTGTCAGACTTTTGATGCTACTTGGTAAGTGAGCAAAGACTTTTGTGGCAGCATATTTCACCCCTTTCTCTCCCAAAGTTAGATTTAACCTTGAATAGTGAATATCATCCTTTCTCCTAGTATTGTAGCTATGCAGACTGCTATTACTTTTAAATTGTGTCGGATTGTTAGTAACAAATTTCATGAGTGAATAGATATATTGTGAAGATACAGTGAAGACCCCTAGATCCCTAAATAAATGTCTGCAGGATGCTCTTGGGTGGGCTCTAGCAGTTATTCTGATTACACGCATTTGTGAAATGAATAATTGCCACAGAATATGATCCCATATGAAAGCAGTGAATGAATATGGGCATAGTAAGCTAATTTACTAAGATGTATATCACCAAATTTTGCAATGACCCTTATAGCATGAGTAGCTGAACTCAAACGTTTTTCAACAGATCTTCAATGTGTTCCAGTTCAATCCCTCCTCAATGCAAACACCTAAAAAATTTGAATATTCTATCTTAGCTACAGATTTCTGTTCAAAATCTAAATTTATTAATGGTGTCATGCCATTTACTGTATGGAACTGCATATACTGGGTTTCATCAAAGTTTAATAAGAGTCTATTTGTAGAGAACCAATTAATAATTTTCTGAAATATATCATTTACAATTTCATCAGTTAATTCCTGTTTGTCAGGCGTGATAGCTATACTTGTATCATCAGCAAAAAGTACTAGCTTAGCATCATCGTGTATGTGGAATGGCAAGTCATTAATATACATTAAGAACAGCAAAGGATCAAAGACCGATCCTTGTGGGACCACATTTTTGATAACTCCCCAGTTAGAGGAATTAATTGTTTCTCCTATATAAAGTGAACTGCTTATTTCAACTTTCTGCACTCTTTCAGTTAAGTATGATTTAAATCATTTGTGCACTGTCCCACTCATACCACAGTATTTAAATTCATCTAGAAGAATCCAGAATACATAAATTTTTCAGAAAGTTTGGATAAAGCTGTCAGAAGTGAGATGGGGCGGTAGTTGTTGACATCAGACGTATCCCCTTTTTAAAGGCAAAGGTTTAACGATAGCATATTTCAGTCTTAAAGAGCTGTTACATATATGACTGAGAATCCTACTTATCTCTTGGGCGCAAGCTTTTAATACCCTGCTGGAAATGCCATGAATTCCATATGATCTTTTACTCTTGGGTGAGTTTATTATTTTCCTACTTTCTGAAGGAGAGATAGGAGGAATTTCAATTGTATCAAATTGTGTAGGTATGACCTCTTCCATTAACTGCCTTGCTCCTTCTAATGAACATTTAGATTCTATTTTCTCTAAAACATTTAAAAAGTAATCATTAAAAATGTTAGTAACTTCTGATTTTTTGTTACTGCAGTTTTAATTTGTTTTGATGGTAATACCCTCTTCCAATGCTCTTGGTTGCCCTGTCTCCCTTTTAATAATATCCCAAATTGTTTTAATTTTATTATCAGAGGAAGCAATCTCTGACATGATGCACATGCTTCTTGATTTTTAATAACTTTTCTTAATGTAGCACAGTAGTTTTTGTAATATTTTATTGTTTCTTGGCTATTACTCTTTCTTGCAGATAGATATAGTAACTTCTGACTTTTTGTTACTGCAATTTTCATTTGTTTTGATGGTAATACCCTCTTCCAATGCTCTTGGTTGCCCTGTCTCGCCGGCCGCGGTGGCCGAGGGGACTGAGGCGCTTCAGTCACGGTCTGCACGGCCACTACGGTCGGGGGTTCGAATCCCCCCTCGGGCATGGATATTTGTGCCGTCCTTAGTTGTAGGTAGTTCACAAGTAGTTTGTAAGTTTAGGGACTGATGACCCCGTAGTTAAGTCCCTTAGCTTAACAAACATTTGAACATTTTTTTGCCCTGTCTCCCTTTTAATAATATCCCAAATTGTTTTAATTTTATTATCAGAGGAAGCAATCTCTGACATGATGCACATGCTTCTTGATTTTTAATAATTTTTCTTAATGTAACACAGTAGTTTTTATAATATTTTATTGTTTCTTGGCTATTACTCTTTCTTGCAGATAGATATAGTTCACTTTTTCGATTACAAGATACTTTTATTCCTTTAGTAAGCCATGGTTTTTGCATGGTTTCTTACAATTATATTTAACTAATTTCTTGGGACAACAGTTTTCAAATACCATTACAAATGTATCATGAAATAAGTTATATTTTAATTTAGATTAACATCATCTGCGCGTTAGATGCCGTCTCACAGCAGCAGCAAAATGTGCCGGAGCTCCAGCATGCATGAACCACATACTCTGACGTTGCTGGAGGGGAACATCCTCAAGCAATCCTGGAAGATAGTAAAGTTTAAATTCCAAATTAATGTGTACTAACTAGTACGGTGTTTAAAATGACGACAGTGGCGGATGGGAACCATACATTCGTAATTATCTCGCAAACGGCTCGGTTGTAGATTCATGTTTACTGGAACATTTTTTGCTTCTATTATCGTTTACTTTGATTCGTATCAGTTTGCGGCATCTTTTTTTATACGCGCTGTAAATACAGCCCATCACTCCCTCATCTGTATACATATATACTAGCCTCAGTGCGCGTGTTGCCCGGGTATTTGTTTATTCCAATCTTCTGTCAGTCCATCTCCCCTCCACTCTCTCTTAACAATTCAACCTTACTAAGTACATATCCCGCTTTACCGCTCTTTTTCTCCTACCCTCTGTGTACCTACACCTCATTCTGCTCCTCCTCCAATTCCATATATCCCTCTCCTCGTGTCCTTCTACTGTTATACGCGATGGTATATGTAATTCACAATCCCATTTCCTACGTTATGTTCTTGGTGGAATCTACCGCCGGCTCCTTCCTCACGTGCTGCTGTCACCTGCCCGTCATTTACTTTCCCCCTTTCTGTCAGTCTCCTTCTCTCCTCTCTCTTGGCTCATCTTCTCCTGTTCTGTGTCTATCTCGTCCTCAGCATCATTCCAATGTCGCTAAACAATTACATTCATATGACAACTTTCACGGTTTTTGGTGAAACTGTGTCGATGTTTAACTCAAGGTATCCTCGGCCAAGCACTGTACGGTCTCTTGGGAAATATAAAAAACTTCTCCACGGAAACATACATGCTGGTGATAACTTTCACCGTGATATGTGTACCTTTCTCCATGCTCTGTAAGAAATGCTACGTACACTGTAGTCTTCCTCTTGTGTTGAAAGTAAAGTGTGGAAGACTGGAGTGAAACTGTAGATTGGTCTCCAGTTTTGCAAGTGAATTATCCTCGACCACGCACCATATAAAATTATATATACAGTGTTCGTCCTCTCGTTATGAAGGTTACAAGTGCAATATTTCATCAAAATCAGGAATCAGTATCAGATTTGTGTAAAATACCAGCAGCATTCTTCTTTTCTTTCTTGAATCTTACAGAAATAAATACACTGCACAACTGGAATAAAATGAAATACTTATAAAAGTAATGTCACGTCTCACGCAAATTTGGGGAACACGTGTAATGTGAAACAAATTGTAGCACAAATGAAACGCTTGAAATAGATTCTAATAATAATTTCGTGTGCCTCTAACCCCTGGCGAAATTCATTCTACAGGATGCCACTTCGGCGACCACAATGTCGCCAACCTACCCTATTTATCCAACCGGAAAACAGGGACCTATAGTTAAACGTGGAATCCGAACCAAGTGTCTTTTCTGGCAACTCCTCACATCTTTGAGAGGTGAAGGCAAGGTTAAAACTCAAAGTGAAGAGTTCCATGATCTGAGCGAGTTTCGAACCCGTGACTTTCGCTTTGCCGTCTAGTGCTTTACCGAAATCCCAGGCGTGAAGTCGAGTTTACCGCTATTTAATGGATACTTACCGAACGTAGATAACAATATTTAATTTGCAATAAAATATATAGAGGTAATTAATTTGAGATAAAATGTATCCTATCATTTAAGTTGAGCCAAATCACAAACAGTGTGCAAAATTTCATTAAGATCAGTTGGGTAGTTTCGAAATTTCTCGCGGACAAAAAAAAAGCCTTGGTACCCGGCGTTGCCCGGGTATATATTTATACCAATCATCTGTTCGTCCCTCTCCTCTATTCTCTTCATCTCGTCCCCTTCTCTCGACCCATCTCTCCTCCCCTCTCTCTCCAACTTTTCTTCTTCCTTCTATGCACTGCACACTTTCTCACAGTATCTCCTCCTACACCCCCTCTCTTTCCCCATTTCTTCCTGCCCCTCTACATATCTAGTCCCTTTTCTGCTCCTCCTCCATCACCATCTCCTCCTGCTCCAACTCTGTATTCACTACAATCTTCCAGTCTCTGCCGTCTGCTCAGCTGCTCCTATCAGCTGCTCCTCCTGTTTTCTGGCAGCCTCCTCCTCTCCCCTCTCTCCAACTCTTCCGATCATCCCCACCCACTCTCTCAGCCCACCTTCTCTTCTGTGTCCATCTCCTCCGCAACTTCTCTCAGTCCATCTTCCCCCTTCCCACGTTTGTAATCCTACGGGACCAAACTCCGTTGGTCATCAGTCCCTAGTCTTACAAACTATTTAATCTAAATTAAACTAACATAAGGAGAACACACACATTCATGTCCGAGGAGAGGATTCGAACCTCCGACGCGGGAGGCCGCGCGATCCATAACATGGTGCTCCCACTTCCCCCTCCATATCGATGAACAACATGCAAAGTGATCGACGAAACGTTCATTACGAAGTAACTTTGGCCAAGCACTGTATGGTGTCTTGCGGAATGTAGAAACCTTCTCCACGCAAGCACACGGGCATGTGATACCTTTCACTGTGCTCGGTGCAAACAGTGTCGATATCTATTGTAAGGAACCCTTTGCCATAAACCATATAAAATATTGCGTACACAACGGTCTTCCTGTAATTTTGTATGTGAATAGTGAGGATGGTAATAAAAGTGTAGACTGATGTGCAAATGTGCAAGTAATTTACCCGCCTCCTCGCACTACATGGAATTTTATGTAGGCAGTAACCGTCCTCTTGATTCGAAGATCCAGTATGTAAAGTATGATCGAAATCAGAATTAAATTATATATTTGTTTAAATTACAAACAAACGAACAAACTGCACACTTCTTATTTTTCTTTTCAGCGTTTTATTGATAATGATACAGAGCACGACAGGCCAAAAAATTTACACGAAAATTTTTTAAAAACCGGGTTATGTAGTATGGACATTTGGAAAACAAATCAATGTAAACTAAATTGTAGCAGCAAGGAAACGTTCAAACTTGACTGCAATAATAATTTCGTGTGTTTCAGTGATCTGGTGCATATTTTTCAAGTGGTCTCCACCTCGGTGACTTTCGTGTCCCGAAACCACCCCATTTACCAACTGGGAAAAGCAGACCTACAGTTCAAAGTGGTGAAGGCGTGAAAAAATTCATATTCTGGGTGGGTGACCTTTCAATTTTCTGTCAAGCGTTTTACAACAAACCTAGACGTGAAGTAAAACCCCTGTGCTATCTGCAGGATACATACCGGACCTAGATAACATTTAATTTGCAATAAAGTATATTAAAGTAAGTAGTCAAGATAAAGTGTATCCTGTCTTTTAAGATGGACCAAATCACACATAGTGTGCACAATTTCATAATTTCATTAAGATTAGATGCGTAGAATGGACGTTCATCGCTAATATACAGGGTGATCACCTAACACTTGCACTGCAAATATTGCTGAAACGGAAAGTGGGATTGATGTGCGGTTGTCAGAGAATGGATTGGTACTCAAGAACTCGTATTGTTAGCCGATTGTAAAAAATACCTAGAAAGTTTATTTTTTATGCAAACATACAGTTTTGCCAATGGAACAATGGTTGTTTCTATCATGCGCTGGAAATTTTGACACCAGCTGAGTACAAAGAATTTTGAATGACATTTTTATCACGTTTAGTTTGGCAGCTACAGCCATTCAAATTTTAGTGGCGGAGGCTACGACAGCGTAGCTGAGTGGCTGGTGGTCATGAGACAGTGGGCCTGGGCAATGCCCCAGGCGCTAGCCACTCGGCCAGTCAGCTACGCTATCGCAGCCTCCACCCGCGACACTTTGAACGGTTTGTAGCTGCCAAACTAAACGTGATAAAAATGGCATTCAAAATTCTTTCTACACAGCATGTGTCAAAATTTCCAGTGCATGATAGAAACAACCATTGTCCCACTAAAAAACTTATGTTTGCTTAAACATTACACTTCCTAAGTAATATTACAATCTGTTTGTTGGCTAAAAATACGAGCCCCTGACTACCAAACCATTCTGTGAAAACCGCACATCAATCGCACTTTCCGTTTCCGCAATATTTGCTGTGCAAGTGTTAGGTGATTCACCCTATATAACGAGTGAGGATGTGTGTGTCACATCTCCTCCAAAATTAGTGGTTTTATTTCTATGAATCTTGGTAAATATATTCCTTACTGCTAGGAAACAATCACTCTGGTATTAACAACAACCTATGAGACAAAGAAATACCCGAAAAACTTCCTCATCGTGTGAGAATGTTTCTCGTCTTCTTCTCAACTAATGGAACGAAGTCACACAAGCTTGGTACACGTATTGTTTACCGTCAAGCAACAATTCTTGTGAAAGTAAGAATCACCTACGACATATATTTTAGAAATTATTACGTCGTAAATAATGAGACACTCGAAAACACGCCCCATCATGAATGGGGTTGTAGCTTATTATGTATTTACTACCAAATCTATTCCCAACACAAATCTATACATTTTCCCAATATTTTATTCTACATGCCTGAAAAAGGATTACTTAAGGTCATATTATTCAGGACACGTAACGTCATTAGGATTGAGCTGCACGAAAATGAACGTGAAGTGGATAGAGAATGGGTCAGAGTGCGAGGCACTCAGGGAGGAGGAGGAGATGGACCAAAAGAGAAAAGCACATAAAAATATCCTGCCGACGCCGGTAGTTTAAAATTATTATTTTATGCCGTATGTTTCAGTGTTTAATATTTCTGTGTTGTTATAACTAGCGACCGAATAGTCTATAAATGTTTTTAAATATTGAACACACCAGGTGTATTGAGCAGCATTGGCCGTAAATGTTTTATTTATAAGCAACAGATCGATTTCAATCACATAGTGATCATTTTCAGTGTATCCTTCAAACAAGCATTGTGAATTCACTGAATGTAACTGCAACTGTGTCGAAATAAGTTTCGGCAAACATAAAATTGCAGTGCTAGAGGTTCAGATAGAATCAACACAAGCGTGTTATCTGAATCTATAGCACTGCAATTTTATGTTTGCCGAAACTTATTTCGACACATTTGCAATTACATTCAGTGCATTCATAATGCTTGTTTGAAGGATACACTGAAGATGATCTCTATGTGATTGAAATAGAATGTTGTTTATAAATAAAACATTTACGGCCAATGCTGCTCAATACATCTGGTGTGTTCATCGTGTGGTCGTTGAGCACCATCCTGAAAATGGAATCAAACCTTTTTCTATATTATTGTTTAAGAAGATTAGTAGCACCAAATGAATTATTCATAACGATGCCGTTCCAGTGTTTATCTCGTTGACAGGGATCTGCGGACTCAGAAGTGAGTGTCTAGTGCGGAGTGCCAGCCAGTCAGCGGCCTGCAAACTCCGTGACGCCGCCAGCAGTAAGGGCGAGTAGGTCTAGGCCGTGGCCCCGCCTTTTCGTAGGCGACAGCCTCCGGCGGGAGATCTGGCCGCAGCACCGGAAATTTCATTATCTAATTGCGTCCGTTCCAGACTGGAAACTCGATGTCATTGTTGGAGACAAGTCCATTTAACGGCCGTTACTTGCCGGCCGGGTCAGCGAGCCGCCGCCGCCGGCGCCGGCGCTGCGCCTCTGGCCGCGACGCTTCCACAGCACAGCCACCAACGCCACCCTTACATTTCCAGAACACCTTACTTCTTCTTCCAAGCAGAAGCCAACGCCAAACAATAATACCACCCTTCCATTTCTAGAACAGCTTACTTCTTTTCCTTTGAAGAACAAGACAAGTTTCAAACTTCCCACCCAATTATTAGGAAGCCAAAGACACGCCATAAATTTTCTTACAAGGAGACCACATGGGTATCGGATTTTAGAATTTCTTGACTTTTCTGGTACGTGAAGTTCAGGATTTAAATAACAATCAGTCAAAGCTATTCGATGCAACTCTCAAAAATTCTCGAGAAAATCGACTTTGAAGTTTTGCAAAGTACACGCAAGTACCAATTATTAAAACAATCCCAGCACCCTTCGGTGTATGTCAGGAGGTAGCGTTCTGGCTTCACAACAAGAGTGTCCTGGCTTAGAATCGCACTCCAAAAGAATATTTTTAATTATAGAATTCAGTTATATAAAACGTTCTGGAGTCTCTAGTGCCACGTGTTGTGTCAGTTTTTGTTTGTATGTGTGTAGAAGAGCTGAAAACCTTGTCGTCACGTAAAACGATGGTTGGGTAGGTTAGCTGCTTGGAAAGCCATTAGTAGCTACGGAGATGACTTTCGAAATCCAGTGTCGAAGCTCTTCACAAACGGAAAAATCAAAAACTACCGTCGTCAACTAATAGTTAAACCAGTACTGTAAAAATGTGACTTACGTTTCCTTTTATTTAAACCATCATTATTAACAACCTTATATAAAACATAGAAAATTACGAATAAACGAAGGTACGTGCACATTTCGTAAAAAATACCAGTAGATATTGAAATTATGTTAGTATTCGATCACAATGAAAAAAATAAAAAAATCTGCCACGACAGGATTAGAATCACTGACAGTACGGTTCTAATGCCAGAACACTACCACCTGAGCTACGCCAACAGATACTGCAATGCATTTAGTGAGTAGTACTTACCTTTACTTGCAAAACTTCATAGTCGATTTTGACGAGAATTTTTGAGAGTTGCGTCGAATGGCTTTGGCTGATTGTTGGAGTACTGAACTTGACATACCATAAATATCAAAATATTCTAAAATCCGATACCTATGTTGTCTCCTTGTTAGTTGTCTACAGCACATATTTGTTTAAGGTACAGAAACGTTCATTTTTGTTAAATGTTATGTAACGAACTATTAAAAGTAATGGGTATCTTTAGTTACTTCTTTTGCATTTATGCATGACAAAAATACGTCAATAGAACGATTTTCTTGCTATGTAGGGCCAATGACTAACCAGAATCCGTTGTACAGTTCGACATTAGTGTTACACAATAGTATTCAATGAAGTGCTCTTCCATTTACCTGTGTTTCCTAAAGACATACTGGGTTACTCAATCAAGCACATTGAGAGTATTAACATGTCCACTAATGTGGCAGGTCGTTTCATCACTGACGACAACATGATCCAGAAAATCATTATCGACAAGAAACATGTCGTTTGCGAAGTTAGAACATCTGTGGTTTGTCGTCTTTAGAGCCTGTAATAACTGTAAACGGTAAGGAAGTAGTTGTACGCGTGTCTAAAACTTTTAATTCTCGACTTGCCTTCCGGACTGACTTCTTTGGCTACGAGTGAACGACTCTCTCATGCGCTCAACAGTCTCTTGGTCGTCCCGTGCTCATACCTTTACAAACGCAGCCGGAGTCTTGAAACTGATGATACCATCTACGAATGTTATTATCCCTTGGAGAACCACAACCGAACTTCAGCCGGAACGCAGGCTGCTCAGTAACAACAGATTCAGTCTCAGCAAACTGCAGAACTCAAAATGACGGAAAATCGTGCGCTGCGCTTGTGCATTGGTGCCAAACAAAACTGTTTGATTTGCTCTTTCATATGACATATCATTTATAACTGTAAGTTCAAAATAATAAATATTACAAAGCGTTAAAACCCTGCTGTTCATTTATAAACACCCTGTAGAATCCTAATCGCCGGCCGCGGTGGCCGAGCGCTCTGCGGCGCGTCAGTCACAGTCTGCACAGCCACTACGGTCGGGGGTTCGAATCCCCCCTGGGGCATGGATATTTGTGCCGTCCTTAGTATTAGCTAGTTCATAAGTAGTTTGTAAGTTTAGGGACTGATGACCCCGTAGTTAAGTCCCTTAAGCCCTACAAACATTTTAACATTTGAATTTTGAATCCTAATCACCGGTAGTAGATATGTAGCGAGGATGAGTGAAGGGAGGATGTCCCATGATGTTGTAGCTGGCAGGAGGGGCCGTGGACCAGATGGAGGAACACCATCGACAGGAAGACCGGGGGCATGGGACCAGCAGCAGGCGAGTGTGGCAGGAGCCTACCAACTGGAGGAGGCATCTGGTCACTGAGGCCCAGGCCGCGGCAACTATAATGTAGCACATGTAGGTGCCTAGCAATGATGAATAAAAGAAACTTGCAGTTTGAAAACAGGAAGATTTTTATACCTTTACAAAAAAAAAAAAAAAAAAAAAAAAACATGCCTATTTGAATGGGCAACTGAGAAATATGAATGCAGATATAAAAATTATTTAGGTGACCGTTGCTGTACTTAGTCCGGTAGAGCGAGGATCTCTTTTACGTTGTTGCAGGAGACTACACGCACTATCAACACACGGAAAACGCTAAACGCAGAGCTACTGAAACAACCATCAAAGAGATGGAGCTTCAGGGCTTGTGAACCACGGAATGCGAAAGTACGCTCCGTTAAGTCGCTTATACTAATCGCGGGTTTTTTGGATCAGTCCCTGTAAGGCAAACTGTTGCCCCGATGCGTGGAGAAAAAATCGCCCTGCCGTATTTTAAGGCCCACTTCAGGTTTTCTGTGGTTTTATTATTTTTGATATCTCTGACGAGAATATAAGAAGAATGCAAATAATATAACATTAAATACGTATAAAAATAATACTATAAAACATATAAAATAATAGAAAATTAAAAGTACCGGTAAAATAATACGACATAATATATTTGATAAGGGGGAAATTAGAAAACGGACTGGAATACTATGGTTTGATGAAACAGACTTCATTCTGAAAGGATGAAACAGATTTGGGCTCAAAGGAAGGCCAACAGTCAACACTGTCATTGGCTGAATGTACCCCACGCCGTCTTATTGGGTCCGTACGTGAATAAATACAATATTTTTTCAAACAACTTACGGGTATGCTGCCGTGTGACGTCTTCGTCTGGAGGACTGCACTTAAGAAAGCAATATGCAAGAGTATTTAACAGCTCGGTTTGCAGTGCGTAAAGAAGGAAGAAAACACACACAGTACAAGTCATCACAGAGTCAACACAAGCAAAGATTACCAAACATGCCCTCCAATTCTCAAGGCACAACTGCACTCCTTTGTCACAGGAGACTGTCAATAGTCTTAATTCATACTGTGCTGTACCACCTAGATTGTATGGTCATCCTAAGGTCCACAAAGATAATGTTCCTTTGAGGCCTACAGTATTTGACATTGGTGCTCCGACATTCGTGAAGCTAAACATCTTTCAAGTTTGTTGAATCCAATGGTAGGTAGGTGTAAACACCACATTAAGAACTCGGCGGATTTCTTACATTGATTGCAGGGATTGCGTTTGAATGACTAATGTTTTAGAGAGTTTTCATTTGGTGTCTTCACTCGCGTTCCTCTGTCTGATTCGTTGCACCTAATTGAGGTTAAGTTTGATGTCAGTTTAAACAATCTCTTTCGATATGTGCTGACTTCCACTTAACTTTTTATGCAATGGTCAGTACTACGAACAAACTGATGGAGTTGCACTGGGAAGTCCGTTGTCACCTATTGCGGCCAATTTGTTTATGGAGGATATCGAGGAACGTGCTTTAGAGGTAGCGACCCTAAATCCTGCGTGTTTTTTGAGATATGTAGACGACACTTTTGTCGTTCCGTCTCATCGTAGTGAGGCCTCTGAAAAACACATACTTAAATATTTTTTTCGATCAGACGCAGAATAGCCGAGATAGGGGATAGTAAGCGCGGGACAATTCTCTGGGCGCACGTCAATCACTGCACGGCCGCTCCCGCCGGCGGTTCGCGTCCTCCTATGTGTGTGTTGCCCTTAGGTTAGGTTTCAGGCAATTTAAATAGTTTGTAAATTAGGAACCGATAACCATTGCAGTTTGGTCTCATAGAATTACAAACTTTTGAAAATTTTTAGTGGATAATACCGCGCTCTAGCGGTTTTATGCCGCCAGAGGGAAGTTCTGGTCGCTGGAGGGAAGAAAAACTTCTGTAAAATTTGATGCCTATCGGCTGAACGGCGCGACCTAAAAAGCAGTAACACGCTACCGGCAGACACATACAGTGTCAAATCGCCGTAATTTTTGCAAATATCTCTAAAACAGTGCAAGATATCCCCAGAGGGGATCGACCGCCTACAGCATGTCTTCGTATTGACGCCACTTCGGCGACTTCCTGTCATTAGTCCATAAACTTACAAACTACTTATGAACTACATTATATTAATGACGGCACAAACATCCATGCCCGAGGGGGGATTCGAACCCCCGACGGGGAACGGCCTCGCGCACCGCAGCATAGCGCCTCAATGCGCTCGGCTGCTCCACCGCGGCCTGATGGGGACAAATACACAACAACCAGTCCCCTCGCGGGAATCAAGGCCCCATTTTCCTCCCTCTATGGGTAGTTGTGTCCCTTGCGGTCGCTGAGCGCGTTTGTTGGTTGTTGTTCGGTGTGTTCTTGGTTCAGCTGCTTTTTATTAGAGAGCGTTCAGCCCTCTGGCCGGGCGCGCTAGACCACGGGTCCGGCGTACTGAGCTACGTAGACGGACAAAGCCCATCAGTAACTGAGAGTTAATCGGTAAATCCTCTTCAGTGTTACAGCATTCACAATTTAATGATATTCTCGGATAGATAACAGTCTGCTGTTGTAACTGTAACTGTATCCATACCTAGAGTAATACATGCAGGTGGGGTGACTGCTGTGTCTCCAGTGGTGCAGGGGTCAGCTGAACTGTCTAGATAGTAGAAGACCTGGGTTCGAATCCCGGCTGGGTACGCATTTTCAGCTTTTTCCATTCGTAGTTAATGTCATACATTCCGTCAATATGAACTAATGATATAATGCAATGAGACACATCAAGGGCTGCCCAGAAAGTAATGATCACATTTTTTATTCAAAATTATTTATTCCACATAATGAGAATTACTCGCACGACAGAATGAGTATTCATCTAAACAAACCATTTTCAAGGAATTTTCTTCTCGTTCTATGGCCTTCCTCCTGCGTGAAACAAGGCCGTGTATGCTCTGTCATTAACAGTCCTTGTTTTAATCACGACGACATTTCTTTACTGTATGAAACATTTTTCCTTCGTCCTCAAAGTATCTACCACGAATAGCATCCATTAATCGCCCAGATAAGTGGACGTCCGACTGACAACCTCAGCTCGCCGATATGTGTCAGATGTGACAGCCGTGGAAGCCGCTGAAGATCTGGGAGTCCCACCGGCTCGCCTTCTGATGGCCTCGCTCTCTGTGTCAAACGACTAACTCTACTCCTGTCGATGACAGGTGCACCATGGGCTTTGTACAAACATTTGTGTATGTTCCCATAGTTTCTTTTCCTGTAAAAGAAATCCCATAAGAGCACGTTGCTTGCAACATACATCTCTTACGTTGCCATTCTGAAACAGTCCTACAGCTATGGTATCTATCAGAAGAACCGGATTGCTGCAGAGCGCAGGTGTTCGCTGTCGGAGGTTAGAGTTCTCCCTCGGGCGTGCGCGCGCGCGCATCTGTGTGTGTGTGTGTGTGTGTGTGTGTGTGTGTGTGTGTGTGTGTGTGTGTTTTGTCCTTACGTTCATTGTTTCTAAGCCTATGGGCTGATCACCACAGTAGTTGAGTCGCATAGATTTACAAACATTGGAACATTTTTGGAAGAATACCAAAAAGGCAAAGATACCAGGTTCCTTTAGAAAAATCTCCTCGGACATATAATACAAAAATACTGAAAATGGTCGGCTTAAGATATGTTAAAAAGCCTTTTTATCCATACTAAATATTTCTCCATAAGAGTGCAAAATCACTGCAGAAATCACCTTCATTCTGGCAAGCCTCCTCAAAAAGAAAAGAGGACGTGACAGACGCTTGAAGCAGTATGAGAAAAAAAGGAAAAGTGTCATTGAGTTCATACAAAAACTACAGCCAGTAGTATCGCACTACATTCACAATAAAAGTGCAAGACTTTATCTACCTTACGACCTGAATATGAAAATAATCTGGAGAATGTAAAATGGCAATCGTGATGTTGATACCAGAAGTATTTGTTCATTCTTTAGACACATTTTTAACCATGAGTTTTAAATGGCGTGCCCTGGTCGCGTTCTACGTGCTGCTAAAGCCGTGCCTGCTGCGGTGGAGCGCCCTAATCCCGCTGCCTGCGCTGGGCTCGCCGCTCGGCCTCCCTCTCCCTGTGCTGAATTTTCCTGGAGCCAGCGGTCGCGTCTTTCTCGCATGTGCTCACCGACACAAAAGCATCTGCTTACTTTTTATGTGGCTTTCAATCTGCTGATATATTACTCGACAGACTTTATGTGCATTTAAACTGCTTACTGGTATGGGCCAATCCACGTTAAATGGCCTTATTTCGGAATATTTCCCCGCTCTAACATCACGGATTACGAAGAAATTTTATGTGAACAATCGTACGAGTCCTCTATAAACATTGGTGAAGTTTAACTATCGTCGAAATAATACTGTGTGAGATGTAATCACTCGCTTGAATTCATTCGCAAAGTGGTGCATAGTAAGCGCGAATGTCTGACGAATTTGAGCTGTTTTCTCTCGGGCAAGCTTTTGTTAGAATAAATGAAATCTGGCCACCTGGTGCAACTACAAGCCTTCTCTTAGGAATAATGAAGAAAAGAATTTTACGAGCCATATTCAGCCAGAAAATGTTAAGCAAAGTCGTTAGAAAAAAAATCTCTAAACTTCGACTTATTATATCTGATGGATTGGAAGTAAGACGAGCGTGAAACATGGCATGCAGTAACAACACAAGGTTATCAAATATGAAGTTTCATTTATGTACCTCTTTCCTATACCGAGCAAATTTAGTTCAAATTTGCCCATCAAATCACACAAAAAAGGTGGTTTGAAGATCACAGTGCTTTAGTAGGCATGGTCCTGTTTGGAGGTGGTATGCCGTTGCCTTCCTCCGACCTGATATACCCAGCCAGTTATAGGGGGACCTACAAAAATCAAATGTTCAAATGTCTGTAAATCTATCGGACCAAACTGCGTGGTCATCTGACCGCAGCTTACAAACTACTTCAACCTAGGTAAACTAACCTAAGGACAAACACACACACCCATGCCCCAGGGAGGACTCGAACCTCCACAGCGAGCAAACGCGCGCTCCGCAGCGAGACGCTTTAGACCGCTCGGCTACTCCGCCGCGGCAAGGGGGACCTACAGTTTAACGTTAAAAGTTGACCACTGTACGTAATAAAAGCTTAATTCCGGTAGGAGGTACCCAGATAAGAATTTACTGTTATAGAAAAAGCTTAATTTTAGTAGCAAAATTAGCAAAAGATCCGTGTGAACTACTGGTTACTCCCTGATGCAAAACCTTGTTCCCTTGCCCAAATTGAGAACTAACTTGGTTCAACTTACTCTAATAACAGGAAGTTAATGATACAGTGGCCAATATACGTAGCAGCTCACACGAAAATACACACAGGCATTATTAAACAAACCACCACAATTAAAGTTATTTCATAAAGGTGGCTGAGAAAATATTTATAGCGCAACAGAACTTAAACATTAAAAATTGCATCTGAGCTTGTTCTCAGCACTGGTGAGAAATAATATTAAATAAAAGGGGGGAAGGTGCTCGAAAACTACAATTTATACACTAGTCAAAATTATACTGAACTTGTTTATTCAAATCGAACACAAGCAAAATGGGGAACCAATTTTGTTAATACAATAAAAGTGCATTCCATTTACAGGGTTTAATACTGACGATGCCCAGCATTGAGTTTAACAAATGTTCAAATATTTGTATAGTTTATGGGACTTAACTACGGGGTCATCAGTCCCTAAACTTACAAACTACTTATGAACTAGCTTACACTAAGGACGGTAAAAATATCCATGCCCGAGGGGAGGATTCGAACCAGTGCAGGCCGTGACTGGCGCGCCGCAGTCCCCTCGGCCACCGCGGCCGGCGTAGGCGAAATTCAGCAAACACGGAGGTACCACATAACAGAATATACAATAAAACTGCGAAGATGGCTCTGGTCTGTTGTGCCTGATTTGAGATGGTGCGTGAGTATAGCAAAGTTAAGTTGCATTTAGATTAGACCGCGAGCAAACACGCTAATGGCGACACGCGGCTACGTTACATGATCGCACTCCAATGAAGGTGAAGTGGTTAAAAATCGGATTCATTACACAAAAGCACGGCGGATTCATTAGTTACAATGTGAGAGTAAACTATCTAGGCCCTGGTTTTATGAGAAGTAGCGTGAATTCAGGTGACAGCTGCAAACCCCTGAAGACGGAGTTCGGACCCACGTGGTTCCGAAAACCGATAAAAATGTATAAATTCAATTTCCAAGAATAAAGAAAACTAACTACGGCATGCAACCCATTGAGCTGCGTAGAATTTCATAATGGAGCTACTGAAATGCAGCAACATGCGATTGGGAGCGTTCCCAGAGACGGAAGAGGTCCTGTCTCAAAACCCGGAAAAGTGAAATAATTATAAAGTCGGAAAAATAAAAATAAAAACTACGGCATGCAACCCATAGAAATGTTTAGTATTTCATAAGCACGCTATTGAAGGAGGTTGTACAAGGCTCGGAGAGAATTACTGACAAAGACTAATTCGGAGAACTACCAGTTCGGAGAAGAAAGTGCAAAATTAAAATAGGCGGGGAGAGAAGATCGCGAAATGTTAGTGGAAATCAGAAGGATACACGCATAGTAGCTTGCCTGATGGGCATGGAACAAACAATAGTGGAAGCTGAAGGCTTTGTTCTAAGAACTGACCACGTGGAACACATGTCACTCACGGAAGGAAATAATAAGAAATATCTCTACCTGCACTGTACAAAAATGAACATATCGTCTGTTAGAAATCGGGCCCCACAAAGCTAGAAAGAATTTACACAAATTTCGTACACCACCACATTATCACAAAAGGTTTGAATATACCAGACCGTTATGAAACTGCAAGTAGTAACATCTACACCACGTTTATCTGATGGAAATCACTGGATTGAAAAACTAGAACACATTTCCGCGCACGATCGGAAGGAATATTCCAAGGAATAAAGCTAAGTTCAATAGCCTAAGTTGAACATGCTAGTCAACAAATCCCCACCATCTCTGCAAGCACAAGACAAGAAACAATCTTACCTCACCTAGATCCCAGCACAAAGTGAAGCCCAAGTGGCCACGAGGCGGGAAATCTACCTGAAACTGGGAAACCCAGCGGTGGTGGGGAGAGAAGATTGTGAGACTCGCCCTGGAGAAGTCTCGTCGACTAGATTGTAACCAAAGGGGTAGAAACCTCTTTGGTCGCACCAGCAGCAGGAGTTGGTAACGACTAACTATCGACTCTGAGCCAGAGAGAACCATGCAAAGCGAGCTATTACCACCCACATTCAGACTGCCATTAGATTCTCGCTCATATACTTAAAAGTAAAACAAGTACACATTCTCACAGGGACAATAATAAATTATTAAAATAACAAAATCCTCGCAATATTAACTAACATTTCAGAAATTAATATTTTAAAACTTGAAATAAAAAAAATTGCTATTCCTCATGTCTTGAAAAGAGTAGGGTCCTAGTTTTAAAAAAATGCTAATCTAGCGACATCAAATAAATTACAATTTTATAAGAAATATATGGAACACGACAGACGGACGTCTGTCAACGTGGGTTCCGAACCACAGTGGTACTCGATATTTTTCAATACGGCAACACTGCCAGAGGAGAAAGAAGTGGAAAGTGACAGATAAAAATACTAAGACCCAGCTGGGATCGAACCCACACCCGTTGGACTTGTAGTCTGGTACTCTACCACTATGATACTATATTTCAGTCAGTAGTGCTTTGAAGATCGTTGAATATTACCTTCTTTTATATCCTGGCCTTGGACCAGCACTGGCAAAGTTAAAAATATATTTTTTGTTTTTATTTGTTTTTATCGTTTTTTATTTTCATTTATTTATTTTTGCTATTCTTAGTAATTCATTCAGAGTGTCAATAAATTCTCTCTGATTTAGTTCCCAATGATTAGTAGTGCTCCTTTGTGCGATAAGTCTCGAAGCAGGGTACAATACGTAATGGAACATTGTAAGTTTTGCATTGGTATCTAGTTTCCCGGTGCACTTTTTGTTTCGTGCAAACGACACATCTGCGTATTAATGTACTTTTCTGTGAATGTTCACTCACAATAATATCTGGAAAATATCTCCGTGTGAGACTCTTATTTCTCACACCAGAATGTTGAGTTTCATTTATCATGGTAAAAATTTTTGCGCTAATCAAACATACAGACGATCATATTCCAAACCCAAGTTCTTACTGCTCTCGCTGTAATAAAGCTCTTGCATTGATCACACACAGAATAATCCCACACAAACGAACTCAATTTCACGCTGTACCCAATCGCGATATTGTTAGCCATTGCAAACATTTCTTTTCGCGACCAACACGCTTTCTCACACCCTATTTTACATCGATTCTCTCACAGACCGTAAAAAACGAGTTCATCGTAACAGAAATATCCTGAAAAATTCTTTCCGAAATGTTGCAAGTCTTTACATCATTTAACTGACACAGGTCAAACTTGCAAATACCGATAAGCGACCACTCCACAAGTCAGACAGCAAAAACGAAATCCTAGTGTACGACGATATTTCCTTAGAGATTCACAATGAACAATAAAAAAGAAAATGCCATGAAATAATTTAAGATCAACTAATTACCGAGTTCCGGCCGTCTGCACTAAAACGTTTTTCGAAAGCACTGTCCTAATAACATCCTTTTTCGAAAGCACTGTCCTAATAACCATATAGCAACCAAGGAACCGCAAACTACTGAGTCACTATGCAAACATGTTCCCCTAACCGAGAAGACATAATGGCAGTACTTTCCTGGCCCGATCGCTTGGATGCAACGAGGATCAGTGTTTACAGTAGATTTTCATTTCTGTAGAGCAAGATAGACCAGCCCTTTATAGACAGAGAGAAACATTCTTACTCCGAAAGCAATTGAAGGTCATTTTGGGTGTTAACTACGATTTTTTCAATCCACTAGACTGATCTCAGATTTTTTTAAATCGGTAAGATGTTGTCTACCGCAAACGAAGGTGTCTACCCTATAATCTAGGAATCTAGCCTACACACCGATACACCAGATCATTAAAAATTTTGTTTCCATCGCCAGAAAACACCAACAGGGCTCACATTCATCGAAGTCCTATGTCAAAGTACAGCCCTTTCCACAAGTAACACTGTCTAATCTAACATCTATTTCCACCCTCTTCCACCTGTTCTACAGTGCAATTAAGCAAGTTACAACGAACATCAAGCACAACACCGCCGCGGCGGAGCGGCTGAGCGCATTGAGGCGCTGTGCTACGATGCGCGAAGCCGTTCCCCGTCGGGTGTTCAAATCCCCCCTCAGTCATGGACATTTTTGCCGTCTTTAGTATAAGCTAGTTCATAAGTAGTTTGTAAGTTAGGGACTGATGACCTCGCAGTTGAGTCCCATAAACTCTACAAACATTTGAACATTTTTTGAACACAACAACAACAACGACGAACATCCAGATATGTTACAACTCCCATTACAGTGAAATCGTCTCTAAAGTATGCGACATCTTTTGTATACCTTCCATTTTGTAGCCATCGATAACCACCAACATCCATTTCCGACAATGCTTAAAGAAGTTTTCTGTATAAGCACCTATTAAACTGTTGATAGGTAGCAACAAGTCCCCAAAACCATGCAATCCGATACTAGTAACATAAAAAAATCCGACCGTAACTCGACACACAAAACGGATGAGCTTTAGAGAGAATGTTATTACCAATTCGAAAGATCAGCAGCTGGCTGACTGTACTTCTAAGATGGATTTTTTAGATTCCCACCGTAAAATATCAATATTCAACACAGCAAATACCCAATGCTTCGATGTAGTAGAAAAATTCTCAACATTTATACTCCATATGACCATAGTTCGCCGGCCGTGGTGGCCGAGGGGACTGAGGCGCTTCAGTCACGGTCTGCACGGCCACTACGGTCGGGGGTTCGAATCCCCCCTCGGGCATGAATATTTGTGCCGTCCTAGTTCGTAAGTAGTTCATAAGTAGTTTGTAAGTTTAGGGACTGATGTTCCCGTAGTTAAGTCCCTTAAGCTTAACAAACATTTGAATATTTGAACCCCGTAGTTAAGTCCCATAGACTGTACAAACATTTGAACATTTGAATTTGAACCATAGTTCTTAAGCATCGTTCTTTAGAGATCCAAACGTAACGAGCAACATCCACAACTATACACACTATTTTGTTCCCAAATTACGAATATGTCTGCTCCTTGTGAGAGAATACTAACGTTCAAGCGAAAACTTCTGTAACGTATGCAATGACAAGTCCAACATCCACAGACCCCCCAGTACAATACCTCTAAGCTGTTTCTTTAGAGCCACAAAATAAAAGAGCAATATTTGTTAGAAGAAACAAGCAATGCATCGATTTATTAGAATATTTCTAAACATTTTTACATCCACCAGGTTGATTTCTTTAGAATCTCCACCCATCGTAAAAGAGCAACACCCGTAACTGGGCAAATGATTTAGTTTGCAACAAACGAATATTGGGTGATAGTTGAAACTTTTGGGTGGTAGTTGAAATTCGTTGTTAGTATCTGAGGTAAAATAGCTTGGACATACTTTGCATGTATAGCTATGACAGGTCACACATTGAACTATCTGCTAGCTCTCGATAACAGTCATACGCAAACCGACCTAGTTGGGAGTGATTCTATCAAAGCACATTTAAAAAAAGTTTTGAACTCTCCCAACGCAACTGTATTCGTTGTACCCATCCCGAACAACCAACTAGTAACATCCATTCAAAAGATACTGTAACATAATACGATACATAGTCCACCGGACCATATTTCTGAAACGTTTTCAGTCACGAGACCACTTACATTGTGCATTTAACAGTCTCTTGTACACAAACAGCCATTGTCTGGACTCTGCCAATGAGTCATTACTCTCGATAAACATCGATAACACATCCAGTTACATCGTAAAAATGATTGACACACACACAAACAACAGCTAACAAGAAAATATTCATATCAACACCAAGCTGTTTTTCTTTTACGTACCTGGGGCCGGGGGTGGGTTTCGGCGGCGGCGGTGGAGGCGGACCTGGGGGCTGAACTCACTCAAGTGAGCGGTTGTTCTTAACTTGTTATTTTCTATGACACTTCAATTGTCCTTAAGTGCACTTTCATGTTTGATGTTGTTAGTCAATCTTGTACGATTGTTCTACTAATAGACCACACGGGTATTGGATTTTATATATATGTATTTATGGTACGTGAAGTCAAGAAGTCAATCAGCCAAAGCCATTCGACACAACTCTCAAAAGTTCTAGAGAAAATCGACTTTGAAATTTTGCAAGTAGACGTAAGTACCATAATTAAACGAGTTGCAGCATCTGTCGGTGTACCTCAAGTGATGGTCTTCTGACTTTATAACCATAGGGTCGGTGGTTTGAATCCCAAAATGACAACTTATCTTCTTGTTTTTTGTTGTGTTCGAATACTTACAAAATTTCAATATGAAAAGTTAATTTTTACAAAGAATGCACGTCATTTTATTTATTCGTAATTTTTATATGTTATAAAAGGTTGTTAATCTTAGTAGATTTATTAAAAAAACATACATGTTTAAATAATTGGCTTCACTGTTAGTTGACATCTATTGTCTTCCATTGTTCTGTTTGTGAAGATCTACGATGCTGTATTTTTGGAAGTCATTTCCATAGCTACTAATGGCTTTCCAAGCAGCTAACCTACTCAGCCATGACACGGTGTTCCGCTCCTCTACATACACATAAACAAAAACTGACACAACACTTGGAATTAGAGATCCCAAATATTTTATATAAATGAATTTGAAAAAAAAAAAAACTGTTACAGGAGGATTGGAATCACCGACCCTAAGGATGTCAAGCCAGCACGCTACCAGCTGAAATACTCCGACAGATGCTGCAACTGTTTTAGTTATGTGTACTTACATGTAACTGCAAAACTTCAAAGTCGATTTTCTCCAGAATTTTTGAGAGTTGCGTAAAATGGCTTTGGCTGATTGTCATTTAAGTTCTGAACTTTATGTACCATAAATATATACATAAAATCTAAAATCCGATACCCATGTGATCTTGTATGTGCAGTTTCATGTTCGTTGTCACTCATCCCAGTCGATTCTCAGTTGGGTCATAATCCCATTGCCATACTACTGTCGTGTGCTCTGTCTTTAATGAACACGCTGTCGACAGGACGTTCAACTCTTATCTTTCTTCTTCTGCCTCGAATACTTTACAGAAAATCAGTTTGTACCAGGATAAAACTAACTTAAGTTTCGAACAGAGAGTTGTCTTAATAACGCGCCAGGCTTCAGAAAAGGGAAAAATTCTTACTCTGCCTCGGGGTTGTTGGTTGTAGTTGATACATTTTACAAATTATTATTTATATTTAGTATGACGAATTTTATAGCATCGATTTTAGTTTTTAGTTATGTTTTATAAGTGAAAATTGTATCAGAATTGTGTGTATTACGTAATGACTCACTTCATTATCAGTAGCTCTGGACTACTTTGTCCCAACGATTACATGCAAAAGAAGTTTGTTGCAGGGATCAAGCGCTGATATCAGATTATTTTTTGAGTCAATGCTATCGAAAGCAAAGCAAGTACAGTGCCTAGCTTGTGTTATTCTCTGCATCGGCAACAGCTATTGCGAGATGACAGCAAAGGGCACAATTCTGTAACGGACACAATAGTTACATAGCCAGGTCTGGCGTCAGGACACGCATGCTCTTTTCCTAAATATTATTGACCAACAGTCAGCTTTTCTGTCCCACTAATGCGTTATCTTTCAAGTAAATATATTGATTTGGTGGACTACGTAGAAGTTAAAATGGGATTCATTTTAAGTTTCAGTATTAACAAGGAATAACATGACTTTCCATTTTAAGGCACTTAATGTTTATTTAATCTAAATTGATGTATCCAGGCAATGTGTACTTTTTCAGTCTGCATCTTAAGTTTATTCAGTCTCCTATCTTTTGCGAATATGTATTTTAACTGTTACGTTTTCTCGTTCGTAAATATTGCAACCGAGAGAGGTGGCACAGTGGTAGCACACTGAACTCCCATTCTGGAGGACGGTGGTTTAAATCCACCTCCGGTCATCCAGAATTACGTTTTCCGTGATTTCCCTAAATCACTCCAGGCAAAGTACACGGCCCATTTCCTTCCCCATCCTCACTCAGATTCCGAGTTTGAGTTCCGTGTCTAGTGACCACGCTTTCGACAGGGCGTTAAACCCTAACCATACTTCCTAACTTTTCTGTAAATATTACGGTACAACTGAATAAAAAAACGCAATAAGATTTATTCACAATCAAGAAAAAATACACATTTGCAAAGCAAAGAGCCGTCTTCCAAACGTAATTTGAAATATCAAGAGCGTCTGTAATAGTAAATCCAATAAAGCAGAGGCCAACATCAAAGCAATTCCAGATAAATGTAATCTAATTTTCGCAATTCTTCTGTTTCATAGAACACTTCTTCACATTCAGCCAAGAGACTTACTTACGTATTCGTCATTGAAGATAGCTGTACGAGTGTTTTATAGATACAGGCAGACCCTGATACCTCTTTATTGTAATATTTGCGGATACATATATATAGTTAATGTAAATTTACCATTATTTTTGACATCCTTCTGAGCCCAAACAAAATATCTCAAAGAGAAAAATGCCGGACTTAAGAATACATACCTTTCACAGAGATATGGTATACATGCGATCAATACCGATTCAATGAGACTTTTTGACTCAAGTCGTATATAATGATAAGTCCTTATAGTCCTTTGTAAAACTGTCTACTGTCTCGATCGATACTGGAACAGTATTTACGAACTGTTCAGCTCATCATTTACGAAAAATAAATAATAGTAATACCTTCCTCAGACTGAAACCAATCTCGAAATCTACCCATGCCAAACTCTTAGAAGCTTCATTTTATCAATATCTATCAACTTAAGTTTCTGAACTGTTTCAGCCCATTCAATGTGAAAAACGGTTGACACATTGTCGAATAATTGCATTTAAGAGTGACGTGACACTTACGAAAATTACTCGCACTTTAATTGGTCACAATGGAAACAACATAAAAGAGAAGAAATGAAGGAAGGAAGGCAGATAGGGTCATAGTGGTCATTAGATACGAAGCATACGTTCAGTTAGTTTTTGTCACATGTGGGGAAGAAGACCGGACATGCGCTTTGACAAAGAAGCATCGCAGTATTATCTCCGGAGTGATTTAGGGAAACCGCGGAAAACCTAAATCAGGATGGCCATTGGCGAGTTTGAACCGCCATCCTGTCGAATGCGAGTCCAGTGTGTTACCACTGCGCCACCTCACTCGAAGAGAGGAGGGGGGTATGGCCGCGCGGTCTTAGGCGCCATGTTGCAGATTACGCAGCCGCTTCCCTCGGGAGCGCGTGGGTGTTGTCCTAAACATAAGTAATTGTAAGTAGTTTGTTTGTCTATGGACCGGTGACCTCAGCAGTTTGTCCCTTAGGTTTACAAACATTTCAACATTTTGAGAGGAGGATAAATGTTGCTCTGTAAAGTGAATAAACGGCACAATATAAGATGGCCGCTGGGTTACACTAAGAATGAGGGTATGCCGATAAAAGCCTAAAATAGGGGAGTTTATTTAGTAACATTCATATACTACCGGCGTACGAAACAGTGGAGTGTGCTAGCCTACCGCTGTAGGAGGATTACCACTCAGACAAGTTTTGGAAGTATGATTGTCTTCCCACGCAGAGCGTGTGAAAGCGGCGTCCATCTACCACGGTAGAATGGAGAGGAATTTCATCTCCTCCAGATGCTATCTTTCAAATGCTCCCTTTGCTTTACAATGATGGGCTTCTTTCTCGCCGGCCGCGGTGGCCGAGGTGACTGAGGCGCTCCAGTCACGGTCAGCACGGCCACTACGGTCGGGGGTTCGAATCCCCCCTCGGGCATGGATATTTGTGCCGTCCTAGTTTGTAAGTAGTTCATAAGTAGTTTGTAAGTTTAGGGACTGATGACCCCGTAGTTAAGTCCCATAAGCTTAACAAACATTTCAATTTCATTTTGCTTCTTTCTCCAGTAACAGACCAAATTTGTCACTTTTGTTTGGCAGGGCTCGGGTATGCAGCAAGGGGAATCTGCAGCTATCTCATCAATTTCAGGCGACCGGGAAGCCCCACGTCAGCGCTAACTATCTAGGGTTGTAAATTGTTAGAGGTCAGAACCTCAGTTCACAGCTGTCGGCTACTAACCAAAATTAAATCATAACGTTAACTACACACAATAAATAAGATTCCACTACTAAAAAGAAATACTCAGCAGCCGCTTTATAATTAAATGATTATACTAATAAAATACAAAAAGCAAAGGAATAATTAATGCACACTCAAAATTTTCTGCTCCCATTCTACCCCTAAATATTCCCAGTTCATAGCTCCAACATCGTCTCTGATTAACCTGGCATGAAATAAATAACTAAACGAATATTTTAAAGAAATGAAGATCCGAGACGTCTTGCAAGTGTACTGGTATTAACTATTTGTTATTAACTAATTAAATCATTCTAAGCTTACATGACAATAAATATAATTTTTATCATCAATTTAGTACCAGGTTTAGGGTGTAACCACGTAAACGAACCTTGAATAATCTGTTGCTAGTTGCCATTTAAATACGTTACAAATATGGATAATGATCCAGAAGACAGGGTTGCAGCTGTTTTGACTTTCGTTGCTAGTCAAACCACGATAAACTGATATGTCGTCAGAATTAATAAAACAGCCGAACTTCTTCTCCACAATTTAGAGGCTGTCTTATCTGAGAATATTCTGCTGCTATGAGCATTTCCAGCATCGGACTACCTCTCTTCTAACAGAGGTTTCTCTTCGTCATTTAATGACTAAAAATGACAGCAACAGGGGAAGACTACATGGCATAAGTCGGAGAGTTTAGTTTTCTGAAATTGACACATTGAAAGGTGAGGTAGCACGGTGCACTTGATAATACGAACAAAAACTCAGGATATTAAAGGTAACCTGAGACTAAAACCCTCTTACTGCAGGACAAGACAAAAATGAGTACAAATATGTACCCTGATATCCAAGTGGAGAAACTGCTGGGGCCCACATTAATACGACAAAATATTTCATTAGCCAGTACGAAAGTGGAAATAAAGACCATACTCAATTATAAAACATAAACATTGCAGTATAAAGAGGAGATACGGTGACACACTTCCTTTGCGAATTCCCGATTCTGTCCACACCAGCCTTTGGCACCCAGTGACTTATGGCACGAAGGAGTAAATTTTAACGGCTCAAGGCGGAAGGAAAAAAAAAATACAGGGGAGCGATATCGTGCGAGGGAGGAAGGGAAGGCAATGTCAAAGCAGGGGCAGACTCGGTCCAGCTGCCCTCTGAGAAAAACGCACGCCTGGGGAGCACTGAAGAGGCTGCGACGGTGCGTGCGCTTTTTTGCTGCACGGCGAGGGGCGAAGAAGCGCGTGTTGGAGTTCCCTGCTGGCCGTAGGAGACCTCCCAGCCGACGCGAAGCACTCCCCTACTGCAGAAAGATAAAGCTAGGGTCTGCTCATTCCCTCCAGCACCGCAACTTCTCGCTGCTGTTCTTCACTTTTGACAATGTGAAAGACCAGTGTCGTCGACCACTGCTTCAGTCAGTAGAAAATCACACATTTAATCCACTCAGTGCAGCGCAGTATGCTAAATAGAAAAACATATTTGCAGGATGATTATAGTTACTCTTTCGTTACTTAAAAGTATCGTAAGAAAACAAACTTTTGTGGAAACAACTGTAATGATATCGGAAAGATAAGTAACGAATAAAGCATTTAATAAATTAATTTTCACATGTGAGGGAGGAAGGATGCAGGAAGCATAGGGTTTAGCGTTCCGTCGACAGCATCAGAAACGGAGCTCACGCTTGGATTTATTTTGGTAAGAATGGGGAGGGAAATCGGCCGTGGCCTTTGATAGGAAGCATCCCTGAATTTGCCTGGAGTGATTCAGGGAAGTCACGGGAAACAAATCTGTGTGGCTAGAGCTGGATTTGAACCACAGTCTTCCCGAATGCGAGTCCAGCCTGATACCACTGCGTAGCGCAAACACTGTTTTTGAGCCAGCACATGCAAGATATCATGTTCACCTGTGCTTTCATTTAATAAGTAAATTACGTTAGTGCACAGTCATTGATATATTCTTAAGATGTCACCTTAAAGGCATCATTACTCGTCACTAGTAACTATAGTGAATAGGAATGCCCAAAATGCGAAATGATGACGTTTAAGAAAATAATCGCACTGACGTGTTTTACGGTCCACTTGCGAGAGTGAAGGTCGGGGTGAGAGTTTAAAATGGGGAAAGATTAATTTTTAAAACTCACAACCACCAACTGCGAACCAAATTACTAAACATGCAAAAACACTGGAACTGTGATTGCGACTGTTTGACTCGTTTTCTAGGGGATGATATCACACGTTCGCAGCTTTCCTTCCCTGCATATGATTAACAAAAAAATTCATAATAAAATCAAATTCATGAGAGAAAAAGGTGTACTAACTACTATTTTTGAAAACACGTGAAAGTTCACTTTATGTTGTTTATTTCACAATATTAGAACTCTGTGGCTGATACGTCTGTACGTCGACACATTTATCAAATAAAGTTATAGCTCGTGAGCCCCCAGACAAAAATGAATATTTGTCGCAAATTGTTTTCACACCATGTGGCTGTCTCAAACACCGTTTATGTTCGTGCCTATGCGACGACACGTGTTACATTAACAAATCACAGTCACTTTAATTCAATGCGATGCACACCTTGTTCCACCGGCTAAATATTCACAACACACACAGTAGCACTCGATTCAACTTGGTGCAGTCTACGACGAGCAACCACACGTGGCAATTGCCACACACAAATCTAAAGTCTTCACCTCGACATCCACATGCCGACTGATGATGAGCGACGCCGCCCGGCCAGCTACCCCATGTGCTCTCCCGTCTCGTCACTTCCTGCCCTCGCGCGCGAGCGCGTGCGCGCCAAAAGCTCAACTGCCGGTTTTTTTCCCTACGTCATCAACTTCCCCATGTGAGCTCTACTAACCGATTTTCCAACGTACAGTGCTCAGCCAATACATTTCTAAAACTTAATTTAAAATCAAAATAATTATACTACACATTAAACAAATATCTTCTTACGTTTTTATATTAGTATTAACATCCTTTGTACTATTTATTATAATCGTGCAATTTCTTATATCACAGATAAGTGATTTAAGTGAATATTTCAAGGTAAAATACACAAGATTAATTGAAAATAAAATGAGAAATAGTTAATATATTATTTTTATAAATAAACATTGCCATGCTGGTTGTGTAACTGTCTTGTCTTCGTTGGTAATTTATTACTTTTCATTGTCAATTAAACATATTACGCCAGATGTGACTATATCAGCTAATGTATTGTTTATTTATCAACAGGCTATTTTGTAATGAGGGCCTTAAAGGTTCCTAACTGCATCGTATTACTTCAAATGCCAGTAGTATTACAATATTTTATTTCACGCTGTGCACAGCACTGTGCCTGGCACTCGCCATTGTCCCTCTCTCCCCTCACCGGAAACAAACTGGAAAATCCTAAGCTGGAACAAGCCACCAACGTCGGCCTGCTCGCTGGCCTCCCGTCAGCTACAAGCACACAGCAAATCTCAACGTGGAGAATTTCTACCTATGGCCTAACTATAAATGTTGCCACCCAACTGTGTACATACATTGCTACCATAATTAATAAGATTAAAATTGTGTAACATTTAGTGCATTGGCATGGTCAATGTTTGCAGTGAACTTCATACTGTTTAATTATCAAATGATATTAATTATATTGGGCGGTAATCTTACACACTTTAGATTTGTAAGCTTATACGTTTTTGCAAACATTTTGGACAAAAATAATAATCTAAATAATAAAAAAAATTGATAAGAGTGTCTGAAACCCTTTTAGGGAAAAAAATAGGTAGTGGTGGGTTTCAAGCGACTGACCTTCAGTCCAACACATTGCCTACTACGCTACGGATAAGAGTTAGAAACTACAATCTTTAATTTTATACTATTGATGGCCGTGGTTAACTGATGCTAATATGGCATTTGTAGACACTAGATTATCATTTATCGTACGAAGAACGACGTGTTTTTCTTAATTCTTCAGTGCGCCATTACTCTGAAATGGCAACGTGTAAGTTACAATAAGAAAATGATCAAATACGCAACGCAAGATGGAGTATGCCAGAGAGAGTTCTGGGCGAGTAATGTCACGTGACAACTGCGAATGACTGGCTTTCGTTATTTCAATGGAGGATGTAAAAACTCCGTTATTTTTGCAAGTATCTCTCATATGATACGAGATATGAAAAGAACATAAGGAAACAAAGTTGTAGAAAATTTTCTCCTCTACAAATTCGTTTATTCAATTTTCGCGTCATATGAACGGTTTATTTGGAATTACAATTACATTACATTACATTACAAACGGCGTTTTTTGTTATTACTAACGTATTTCTTGTCCGAAATATTCCAAAACGCGAGGTTCTGGTCTCTGATAACCAACAATTATGTCTGTAAAATTTGATGCCAATCGGTTGAACGGTTCGACCTAAAAAGTGGGAACACGTTACAGCCAGACAGACATCGGTCAAATCGCCGTTATTTTTGCAAATATCTCTGCAACGATGCAAGATATGAAAAAAAACATAATAGAGCGACGTTGTAGAGAATTTTCTCCTCTACCAATTCGGTTATTCAATTTTCGTGTGAGATGAATGATTAAGCCGCTATTTTCATTTAAATTTCGAGCTGTCAAAAGACGATTGCAAAGGCCCGCTTTTAGTGTTACTACCCTAACCTAAATTGGGCCAAAATGTGATAATACGGTTTCGCGATCCAAAATCCAATACTACAACTTGAGGTAAGTAGATAACAGTTGATAGAGTCACCGCGCCGAGCCGCTGTCACCTGGTCAGCGTGTGTAGCTGCTGGCCTTTGTCTGCGAGGGGACTCCCGAGCGAAAACAATTGCTATCTTGACGCATTTTGTGGAATTATTTCTGTACGTTTTCTCTATTGCTGGTGGTAAGAATTTAATCGCGGTTTTTTCAGACTGATATCAAAAACAGCCAGAGAAAAGCAGTTGAAAATATATATAGAAGCCGAAGTAGAGACCACTGCGCGAGGTTATTATTATTATTTTCATTTTTGTTCCTCATGTTGAACTATTCCTTACAGTCGTCGTATCGAGTTTCTTCAACTTTCATCGCTTTTGTTCGTGTCTCAATTTTTTTAATTAGTATTATTAGAGAGAACATCTAGACCTCTCACCCAACGCACTGGACCACCGCGCCGGGTACGGGAGCACAAGCTCGTACAGCTCGCTAGCGGCTCGACGAGGAGACGACTAATTCTCCAGGCACTTTCTCGTCCTACAGTGTTACCAGGTCGTGCAATCGCCGGACATACATTTCTGAGGGGCGATCGACTTTATTGGGAACCTGAAGTGGACGACTGGGAGTCAATCGCTGCAGGAGCCAGCTAGCGATTTTTTTTTCAAAGACTGTACGGATGACTCTGTTGCCACAATATGAACTAAAATCTTTAGGAAATATATACTCGGTCTTCAAAAAATAATTTTCTTTTACTGCTCTGTATTACATTCTAACGTAATTCTTTTACTGTTTAACAGTGTCGCTTCACGTAAAGGAAAGTGAACACTGTACTTTGTTTCAACACAAAGGATATTAGAAATTCTGATCATATTTGGCATCTCGTAGAAGACTCCAAAGTCCACAGACGCCGTTCATCCTTCTAACCTTTTCGAGACCTATTTTTAATGACTAAAATAATAATGTCCGACGACTGCAGTTATAATATACGCCGATGCTTGTCATTTCAGCCGTACATCGCCGAACCAGTAAAAGCATCTAACGACAGTTCGTTACACAAACATTAGTAACTACGCAGATCTGCAGTGCACAATCTGAACACCAGTCTTTTAAAGCTGGGTAACCATACAGCTTTCCGTCCATACTTTGAGTCAATTAGTAAAGGCTTAATCATCCTCACTTTAAACTACTGGTTCAGTTTCATTAATTGAACCTAATCATATAAAATTAGTTCCTATATGCTAAATAATTAATTGGAAAGTGTTGCAGTTACGATTGTCCATTCGTCTGTAAGCTAAGTGACTTAAAGTGATTGCGCTGTAAGGAACGACTACATTAAATTCGGAGTTGTTTGGTAGTGTCATTGCTATGATAGCTGTACACCGTTTGTATCAGACTGTGTTATCTGCTTGTCGGCCGCGGTGGCCGAGGTGACAGGCGCTCCAGTCACGGTCAGCACGGCCACTACGGTCGGGGGTTCGAATCCCCCCCCCCTCGGGCATGGATATTTGTGCCGTCCTAGTTAGTAAGTAGTTCATAAGTAGTTTGTAAGTTTAGGGACTGATGACCCCGTAGTTAAGTCCCATAAGCTTTACAAACATTTGAACATTTTTGTTATCTGCTTAACATGCTAGTGACGTAGATTGTTCTTTATAGACGGGACTCAGCATTGTAAGCTTTAGAAACTGTGTCAGGAAGGGTTCCACTACAACATAACAAAAATTTAAATAACTATAAAAGTTTCTACAGAGAAGTACATCAGAAATGCAATTATGGCATAGACACTTCATAAATTATTAGTGAATACGGTAATGCTTCTCAGTCGGTAATGTGCAAAGGAACTGGATATACACTATAACTTCCATCTTGTCCCCTCTCTGCCCTATCCCCTCCATTTCTACATCTCCTTCCCCCCTTTTCATTTCTTTAGAAATGAAACACAATCTGAAATCAATTGTAGGTTGTCACAGACCAAACCACCACGAAGTGACATAAATTCAAATCTTGGCACGGTACCAAATATTTGATCGCTACCGACAAAATACTGAAATATCACTTTCAAATGTTTTATTTTTCGCAAAATTCAATATTCAATGCAGAGTTTTTTGTTGTAAGTCGACCGATGTTTCGACTCCTGATTGGTTGACTTATAGTTTTGCTAAAGAAATATACCACGACCTGAAATCAATTGAAAGTATGCAACACGCCAGATTACCTCTAAGTTACATCAATTACAGCTTTAAAACACAACAAAGATTTGTTAACCACCGATAACACCCTCAAATATCGCTTTCTGTTGTATAATTTTTCTCGAACTATCAATTTTCAACGCGGATTTTGTTATTGTTAGGAAAACAAGTGACAGTAGAACTGACAACTAAACTTCACATTTTTGTTACGAAAATAGGTGACTGAAGAATCATGAAATCCAGCGATACATTTCTTTTCTTTTGATTTTCATACAAAAATCAATCCAAATTTTCGACGTGCAGGAAGCATTTTCTAAAAGAGTTATTTCTAACAAATCGTCCTTACAATTAGAAGCACAAAAACAAAATCAAATGTTTGTATAGTCTATGGGACTCAACTACGGGGTCATCAGTCCCTAAACTTACAAACTACTTATCAACTACTTACGAACTCGGACGGCACAAATATCCATGCCCGAGGGGGGATTTGAACCCTCGATCGTAGTGGCCGTGCAGACCGTGACTGGAGCGCCTCAGTCTCCTCGGCCACCGCAGCCGGCAAGCACAAAAACAATAAAATCGGGAAAGTCGGTCGAATAGTTGTCAATTGATACTGTTTCATACATACGGCAACTGAGTTTTATTTATAGAGATTACACATGATGATGATTTCGTGTGGCATTTCTGGGCGCTTTAGACTCCAGGTGGGGTCGTGTTCGGCCTGCCTGGTGGAAGTCTTTATGTGACGCTACATGGGCAACTTGCGCGTCGATGATAAATAGGACGACACAACACGCAATCCCCGAGTGGAGAAAATATCCAACCCGCCCGGGAATCGAACCCGAGCCTCCTGCGTGAAAATGTAACATGCTTTCCACTGGACTGTGGAGGCTGACACAGATTACACTCATTATGATGATGGCAGCTTGTCTATTCAAAACAGAGGAACTATAAAATACAACGCGACCCTTGCCGATTAATATTATTAATGGACTATGGTTTTAATAATGAAATGCTGTGCTCTTGGGTTATGGAGGTATTGATTTGATTTGATGGAGGTATTGTGTGCGAGTTTTGTCAGAATGATTGGGCGATGTTGAATGCACTATTTTTCTGGTTTGGAATTTAGACAGTTCTTGCCATGCCAAAGTACGCCAGCGGTATATGTAACAGACCCTCATGCGGGAGATTCTTGTTTCGATTCCCGCTAATGGTAGGGATTCTTCCTCGGTGGGAGGACTTAACCAGGCTTCACTTATCTTTCGGATGCCTCCTGAGGATCTGAGGACTAAGAGGTAGTGGCTCCACGGTCTAGACGTCGACAACGGCCATGAATGCAGCGTGTTGACATCATTCCCTACATAACACAAACGATGGTGTAGTGTTGTCTGAGGGTGAACAGTGGGTGACCGACAATCACGCGATTTTCCGGGCTTGATCGCGTGTTTAATTCCTATCTTCCCCTTCTTAATGCCATGGCAAACCGTGCGGATACGTGAATGATAAAGTTCGTTACTGAAGCAGATTAGTATCCAACAATAGAAATTTCTTGTGCACCCCCCCCCCCCCCTCCGGGGGGCTCACGGTTCCTTCGTGAGTACGTGCGTGGCGAGCACGGGGCCCCGAGCTAATGCAGTCTTCTTTCCTTCTTTACTTACCAGACTGAATTTCCTTTCCCCTCCCCTCCTTTCCTATCCTCACTCCTTCCCCTCCCAGTCGGGGAACTGATGACCTTGTCAGTTTAGTCCTCCTATCCCAACCAAACAACCCAACCCAACCCTCTTGTGCAGCAAATGTGAATACTGCGAAGGTCGAATAAAGACATTTAAAATTGTATAATATGTAGATAAGAAATGTAATACGTTGATTAGTATATGATTTGATTACCCGGAGTCCCAGACGATAAAGTTAGATGCTGAAGTATTAATGTCGTAGACTGGAATCTACACGGTGTAGAGGGTTGCGGCGGGTCAGCGGCAAATGACATTGAGCGCTGGCAAGTCTTCCTGCTTGGGAGGGACAGAGGCTGGCTAACCAGGTCAGGAGAGCAGTCAGGTGGTACAACCTTGTTACGCTCCTGCGCCGCAGCGGCAAACGTTATGCGAACCGAGTTAGCCGCATCCTGCAGCTCCACGTCGCTCCCACAACTTCGTTTCCAGCTTCTGTTAAAGCGAGTCCTTCTAGACTGGTGTCCGAAACTTAAGCAGCAAACGGAAATATCGCAACGTCGAGCTTTTTTGCCGCAAAGCAGCATAAAGACGTAATAGTAAAATAGAAAAATGTGAAGAATGAAGAATGGAGAAAAACTACAACATCCATAAGGCTAGACAACTACGTTTTCTTCCTTTTAACAACTTAACGGATTCCCACACATGTTTCGGTAAGTGGTTCATGTCCTCTGTATCGGATGTGACGACCTCTGCCAGCAAAACAATCCTGACAGCGGCGGAGCATGCTGCAAATGCTGTCATTCATCTCGTGTTGAGACAAAGCTGCTCGTACCCAAAGCAGAGTGCTTGGTGGACGCTGACGTCAAGCAAACCACATACAGCATTCTAAATGGGAGAGCGAGCAGCCCACACCATATGTGCCATCTCTTGCGTTTCCAAGAAAAGATCAGCTATCCGTAATCTACGAAATCGAGCATTATCGTCCATCTGTAAAAATTCTGCGTCCGCAGCACCACGAAACAACAACACAAACCTTTGTACAGTAGTTAATATCACCTTCCCATTCCGCAATCCACCCAACGATGCGTGGCGAAGAGTACTCAGTACCACTACTAGTTACTTGTTTTCCTGTTCCACTCCCATATAAAACGATGGATAGACGAATACTTGTATCCATCCGTACGAGCCCTGCTCTCACTAATTTTATCTTTGTGATTTTTACGCGACATGTAGGTTGGCGGCAGTAGAATCGTTCTGCAGTCCGCCTCAAATTTCGGTCCTCTAAATTTCTTTTACACTACTTCTCGAAAAGATCGTCGCTTCCCCTCTTGCGACTCCCAGTTGAGTTCCCGAAGCATTTCGGTAACACTCGCGCATTGATCGTATCCACCAAACCTCGCCGCCCGCCTCTGAACTGTCTCTATGCCCTCCTTTAAATCGATCTGGTGGGGATCCCAAGAACTTAAGCAATACTCAAGACGGACTGTACATGCGTTTTATGTGCGGTCCCCTTTACAGACGAATCACACTTTCCCAAAATTCTCCCAATAAAACGAGGTCGACCATTTCCCTTTCCCATGACTGTCCTTATACTCTCGTTCCCTTTCATATCGCAGTGCAGCGTTACGCCTTTGTCAAGCAGCACACTACCGATGCTGTATTTGAACATTACGGGATTGTTTCTCCTCCTCACATGAAGTCCCAAGATCTCGTCACGATACCTAACAGCGCTTAAACCATACCTAATAATCCGTACAATTTCGATAAGAGGTTTCGATTGTTTAATATACTCCCTACCCACACCACTACAGAACCTCCTCGATATATATCTCTCTTTCCACTACGTTTGGATCCGAAAATCGTGTTCCGTGATCTTTCCAGTTGCGAATCCGTGAAAAATCACTCTTCAGACTAAATCGAGACTCATCTATGAAAGAAAATTGGCCCACTTTTCGACCATCCATGTGACATGTACACACCTCAACTCGAGACGTTCTCTTCTGCGAAGATGCTTCATGGGTATGAATGTAGCAGCTTTCCGACCATGAAGACCATGCTGGAGAAGCCATTCGTACACAGTTTGGTTCGATACAACTCTTGCAGTGGATGCTACGAGGTTAGATGCCAGATGACGTGCATTACTGCGCGGGTACCAACCTGCTCTTACAGTAAAATAACGGTACTTTTCTTTCTGATGTCGCACGTGGTCGACATTACCTCATATGGGATACAGTTTTGGTCACTATCAGTGTTGTCACAACCGAGAAATAACAGAATAATTCACATTAAAAAAAACGGCCCACGTCGGTTTGGACTGTCCTGTTAACGTTCCTCCCATGGCTTTCTACTGCAGAGTGTCTGGCAGAGGTCATCTATGTGCCACACTGCGCAGTCTCTGAATGTGCGCACAGCAGATGAATTACCCAGCAAACATTACTCCGTTTGATAGGTGTGGTTATTCGATGACCGGAACGCGATCTTCCGTACCCATCACTATTGTACAGATACGGTTCACAGTTTCTGCAATTATATCGTGAATTAGACAAGGGACGGGGAAACAGCGTCTTGTTGTTTTAATTTTAGTGTCGGTATGTTTTTATAAGTGTTGTAACTTGCTCTCATCTCTACACTTTCATTTATTGGCCACAAATCGCTCGTTGTTGGATCATAGAGGTTACCATTTTTTTCACTTGTATTTCATTAATGGATACAATGTGTGAAGAAGGGGTGCTACGCCTCTGTAACAGATGGTATTTGCCAAACTTTTACTGTGAAATCTCTGCAGGGCTGGTATGTGGAAGACTGAAAAATATTCTTAATATTTTTATGGAAATCAGTTTCTTACTTTAAATGAACAGGTTATCGTGCTATGTGTTTGTCCTTAGGTCATACATTTATTTAGAGTTTTTCAAATTTCCTTCATGGTCTTCCATGAGTAAAATAAACTTTGCACAATTTCCTCAGGCCGTCTTTAAATGCGTTTATTTCGATTATCTTTCTTTGAATGAGTCATATGTGCACTGCTAGTCCCGCGGAATATGGATGCCACATACTTGATTAGTATTCAGGTATGAATCATTAAAATGTCTTTAAGCAAGGCCGGTCGAAGTCCAACGGTACGGATCCTTAAACTAACTTCGTCTTAGGGGATGACTTATTGCCGCGGCGGATTAGCCGCGCGTACTGGAGCGCCGTGTTGCGGTGCGCGCGGCCGTTCGCCGTCGGGGGTTCGATTCCCCCCTCGTGCATGGGTGTTTGTGCTGTCCTTACTGTAGTTTACCTTAGGTTAAGTAGTTTGTAAGCTAGGGACTAATAACCAAGTTGACGAAGCCCATAGATCTACAAACATTCGAACATTTTGATGACTTATTCCTGCTACTTTCGGCTCGTTGCTGTCCATACACGTACACATTTATTTGTAAAAACTAACATTTCAATTTCAGAGTCAGGGAATGTTTAACTACGGCGGCATCTACTAAATAACTGACAACAACATGAGGTTTGCGTTTTTACTAAAATAGTTCATTGCCCATTGCATGATTATGTCTGGCGAGAACCACTAAATCCGTTAGATTGGTATGATTAGCTCGAGCCCCCAATCCAATATTGCAAACAAAATAGCAATACGAATATTTAATCATTTATGTAATGTTCCTAAAATGATTGCTCCTGAAGTTAGAAAGCGATTAATAAATTCTGAGTTACGACTACTGTTCAAAATGAAAGTCCATACACGTTCGAAATATTTCAGAATCCACCTAAATCGTGCTGTTCCCCTCTTTCATTTGCTACTACGTGCTAGTCTGTAACTCTAATAGTGTGATCGTAGTATCTAAAAGTAAAGACACTGCCGTTTCTTGGGGGGAAAAGTGGCAGTTGGACTCGACGCCACGTGCTTTCCATTTGCACGCGGCAGTGGCCCGCCAGCACGGCCTCCACTTGCTGTTCGCCCGCCGCGCTGATGGAAAACCCGGCGACGCTTATCTCCTCGCCCCGGCCGATTGCCCACTTAGTCGCAACTTTCGACGTTCTCCGCTGTCAAACTAGCGCGCTTTGCGCTCCAGAAATGCAGTAAATGCTGCCTGATGGTTACTACATGTACAACTAGATACTGCGATGATGTGTGATGATAGTTAGAATGATAGATAACTACATGTTACACTTATACGAGGGTGTCTTGAGGAGATAGACGACATTTGTCTGTTCTCTTTACGCTGAAAAAAAGAAAGCCGAATGAGAAACACACTTGTAAAATATAAAGATTTATTGTTGAAACAGTGCAGATGGAGTAAATGAAATGACTACATTTACAGATCAGAAGCACCAACAGTATTGAGGTAGTAGGTGTTGCTCTATGCTGAAACTCCCATATTAGTACGAAATGTAGCCTCCATGTGCAGAAAAACAGGCGAATATTAATCAAAATATCCACGGGTGTACTGCCGGTCTAAGTGTAGTCCTTATGGGAGACAACAACCGTAGCATTGCCTTTGTTAAACGCCTTAACAGCTTCAGGCTGGATGAGTCAGATATCATGGTGAGTTTTGACGTCGTTTCCTTGTATACGAGGGTGCCCCTTCGAGAGTCAGTAGATTTGATTGGTCAGAATTTTGACGAGAAGACCACCGAACTTTTTAGGCATGTCTTCACCTCCACGTATTTTCTTTTCAATGGCGAATACTACGAACAAACGGAGGGAGTCGCCATGGGTAGCCCACTCTCCCCTGTTGTCGCAAATTTGTGCATGGAGAATTTCGAGGAGGAAGCCCTGGCATCATCTGAATGGAAACTACTTGCTTTTTCCGTTACGTGGATGACACTTTCGTCATTTAGCCACATGGTATGGATAAACTTCTTGACTTCCTTACACATCTGAATTCCATACACCCAACATCTAATTCACTATGGAGACTGAAACGGAGGGTAAATTGCCGTTCCTTGACGTCTTGGTCAAGAGAAGAGCTGATGGCACACTGGGTCATAGTGTGCACACTGATCTGTATTTACACGCAGAGAGCTGTGACCACCCTTCACAGAAAATGGGGTACCTAAAACTCTAGTACATAGGGTGCGCACTATCTCCGACGCAGAGAGTCTACCCCAGGAATTGGAACACCTGAAAACTGTATTTCGAAAAAATGGGTACTCAGAGTGGCAGATTCAGCGGGCTCTCCGCCCAACCACTACATCACAACCTGTGGAAACGGACGAAAACACGAGGGAAGATGTAGGCACTGCGTTCGTTCCATATACCGGCGCACTCTCGGGGAAGGTCGCCCGCATTTTGAAAAAACACAAGGTTGGAACAGTTTTTTGTCCGCCGAATAAAATTCGTGCACTGGTGGGGAGCGCCAAAGATGATCTAGGTTTGAGGAAGTCCGGCCTGTACCAGATTCCGTGTCAGTGTGGAAAGTCATATATTGGACAGACGATGCGTACCGTCGAGGATCGATGCGTTGAACACCAGAGGCACACACGATTAATGTATCCGAGCAAGTCGGCGGTCGCTGAACATTGTTTGTCGGAGATTCATGCGATGGAGTATGAACGCACTAGGATTCTGGTACAGACGTCGAGATACTGGGACTGCGTCCTTAGAGAGGCCATTGAACTTCGCACAAGTGACGACCACATAAACCGCGACTGTGGCTATAATCTTAGCAAAGCTTGGGAACCAGCGATTGGGTTAATTAAGAGTAAATCTAGCAAACGTAACGAAGTGACGACCACGGCGGACAGAGCCCTCACACCGACGTCATCTCAGACGCCGTCGCAATCGGTTCCACTGCGCGGGGCGCGGGGCGCGGACCGCGGAGGGGTCGCTCCGCGGGCCGAGGGTATTTAAATGGCCCGCTACCGGGCTAGAACCCAGTTCCCTTCGAGCAGCCGTAGCGTGCGGATCTCCGTGCCGGCGCGTTTCCAGGAGCTCAGTCCGGCAGTTCACCTGATGATGGCGACATGTATGATCGCCGAAATATTGTGCTCGTTGGACACTATAGACCGGCAGTACACCCGTGGATATTTCGCTTATCAAATACGCCGGGAGAAATTGAAGAATCAGGCGATTATTGTTCCATCCATTCGATCATACAGCCGGAGAATACACTCTTGGGATACATTACTCCACGCCTGCTGGACGTTTTCGTACTTCTGCAAGAGCTGTGGGTCAACTAGTCGCTTGTGCTATTTTTCGTCCCGTAATCCCAAAGTGCTCCACTGGAGACGGATTAGATGTGTTTCTGCCCGTTAGACCCACTGCGAGCTTACCGGTTGGCAACTCTTCTGGGCTAAAAAATTAAATAAATATATCTCATTTTGGTTGTGGTAGCTGTGTGGATGTCCAGAACCTCGTCTAAAAGAGTGAGAATGTTCACATCACCAGTAAAACTAACATCTTCGCATGACCGACGCAGCGCTTACAACTTGCGTGGCAATTCCAGGAAGGGCCATTCCATCATTATGAACGTCACAATTTTACCCATTCCAAACTCGCTCATTTGATGTTAGGACGTACAAGTGCGTCCCTGTGGCATGATGTGTTTGCTTCATGCGTTGATATCACACTGTGCCTTTTTACTGTAAACATTCCCAATTAAAGGGTACTTGGGGATTGGCGTCCTGGCACCTATGTCTCTACGCTGTGTGTTGACGGACAACATCTAAAACAACTGTAACTGCTTCTGCTATCCCCAAAATGGCCTCTGCCGTTAAGGGATCAAAATCGACAGTATCGATATGAAACGCACAGTTTTCCCGACACGCCATGCCTACAAATTATGACTCAAAACACATGTTTTGAGGGTATATATTCATTTTATGTTCAAACTTGTCAATTGGTCACATTTACCACATTTACCTACTATTCTTGAACATTATCTCTCCTCTTACGATGTTTTACAATAGTTCTTCCACGGATTCTTTCTGCCAACTGGACTGCAACCAATCACGAACTTGATCCGGCCCGCGGGTTGCCAGTTGCTCAATTCAAATGTTTTGATAGTTTATGGGACTTAACTACGGGGTCATCAGTCCCTAAACTTACAAACTACTTATAAACTACCTTATACTAAAGACGGCATAAATATCCATGCCCGAGGGGAGATTCGAACCCCCGACCGTAGTGGCCGTGCAGACCGTGACTGGAGCGCCTCAGTCCCCTCGGCCACCGCGGCCGGCTGCCAGTTGCTCACCCATGGCATAGATGCATAATGTAATTAATGTGAGGGCAACGGGAATATTACAGATCAGTAACACACAGGGAACTGAAATGAAGCTAGATATATTTAAGTAATCCGAGGTAGTCTCGTAAAAATATTAGAATTAAGTGAGGTGCTTATATGCTGTAGGACAAAATAAAAAAAAAAAAAAATCACGAAGAAAGAATGAGAATCGCGCCAGATATACCGATAACTCGTCCAGTCTCGGGATAGAGAGTCATAATCGAAAAAAATGAGATGAATTTTGGGAATTGAGAGTCGCCAGAGAAAATAGCTACGAGGAGTCGGGACGATAGACAGAGGTAACGCGATAAAGCTTACGGCCTTAACATCGATGCAATCGTAACGTCAGTTGCTCGAAGTGCTAATAGCGTATCTGAACCTTAATTTGTCGCGAGCGGTCTACCACGAGACAAGTTGACAAAAACTAATTGAATCTACACGTGGCTGCTTTCAGAGTGATAGAAGCCAAATTCCGCACAATAAAATTTCGGGAACTGTCGTACCGTTGCCAATAACGAAGTGAAGCCATCCAAAAGCAGCAGCGAAATGTAGCTGAAAGAACATATATCTATAGACGCAGCACAGCACTTTGCCTGAGTCAAATCCCTACAGGTAACTTAACTGGGGGTAATGTAGTTCCCATTTTATTTACCTAGACTGACAAGTCGCCTCATAGTGCATAGGATGCGTACCTATGTGGCACCAGTTCTTCATGCGTCAGCGTCGTAGCAGCTTGAAACTGAAAGTAACGGTCTCAGATTTTTACAGATTTTCCCCATATTGTGAAAATTATGAATTATTCATTAGCGAACATAAGCATCACCCGCTCTAATCGTTCGATGCTCCTCTACTTAGGTGAAACACAAGTTGATTAATTTGATTTGGAACAAGCGATTGTAATCCATAAATTTAATGATTAATTTCATCCACCTTTTAATTTCTTTATAGCCTCGTAATTACTACAGTTTAACTTGTGATTAACGCCGTTTCTAATATCTATGACGTCGACGGAACTTTAAATACGAACTTTACGAAGGGTTACGAGTCTGCGACAGGAAGTGTGACTTCAATTTAATCGATTGTTTTTCCTCGTAAGGAGACTGCACTGGATTGCACACCTATTAGGGGTTCTCCGAATGCTTTATGTGTCTCAGAAAAGACTCCGGACGACAGAAAAAAGAGCTATCTCCAGGTGGAAACAAATGCTAAGATACGAAAGTATAAACTATGGCAACAAAAAAATGCTTCGTGAAAAATCTGTATTCGATGGTCAATTCTCTCTGGTTGTGGAACATGAACAATAAGAAAAACAGAAAGTAAGTCATTATAATTCTTAGAAATGGACCGTCAAAAGAATATACTAGTAAGAAACTAAGCCGTCTTGCATGGAATCCACAATAAATAACCTGACAAGTCTGAGAAGGAATCGCTTTCAGACTAGTCCGTACAAGCCTAATTGTCTATTAAAATTTAAAGCAACACACGGAAAGATTGCAGTGTTTCTAACATCTTGCCACACAACAGTATAAACAAAGTAAAGCAGAAACTATCTAAAGTAAGAGAACGGAAACAATTGCTACATGTATAACGTTGCACAACAATTGTTCTTCGTCTTTCGAACTTCATTGATGATAACACACATTCTGACAACAGGTCAACGTGCTGAATATTAGTGTGGTCAGCTCTGGTAGAATATAGGCGGGGCATGCTGGGAATGACGTCATCATTCTCACGTTGAGTCAATAACGCACGTTCTTACTGCATGGCTATTCTCAAGTCTTGGAGAATGGTTGGTGAATGCTGACGTAATGCAACCCCTGGCCCTAGTGCACCCTTGTTGTGCTTTATGAGAGTCATACTGTTGGAGTAGTTAGGCTGCACCACGTGTGCAATGTCTTCCGTTTCCAAGAAATCTTCAACTAACCGTGCTCTGTGAGGTCAAACATTATAGATCATCAGTACGAGTCTAGGCACCTCAAAAAAGCCGCACATGAAGTTACAGAATCTCATCACGCCACCTGGCAGCGGTTAAACTTTGCCGATTAAACTGTATGGAGCCATGAAGAGGTGCTGGAGTGGTCAGCATTACCCCTGCCAACACCATTTTCGATCCTCTTCGATATCGGTCGTCATAATTTTTGGGGAGACAAATCGCGTTTCACGTTCCTATCAGGTGCGAATCCGTCGAGAATAGCTGTCCAGACCAGTTTGGCACATTAACTACTCAATTCGAGAGTTTCCTTTTTGTGAAACCGAGTCAGGGGTATGCATACACAAGATCTCAGACAATAAAGACCAGTATGCCAAAGCCGTCGAGTCGGTGGTCCGTTGCCACAGCCTATTAACAACAAATTGCGCCGCACGTTCCTAAATGATGGATCGTCGTACGTTCCACGTTGATTTCTGCCGTTATTTGACGTCTGTTAGCACTGACAACGCTAAGCAAACAAGCTAGACTCGGTCATTCAGTGCAGGCCGTCGGCCATTTCGTTGTCCACGTTGTCAGGTAATTCCTGAAGTTTGCTACCCTGCCACACTCTTGACAATATCGATCTGTGACTATTTAAATCCTTACACTTTTTTTAAACTTTTTATGCCCCACGCATCTAGCTCCAATTACCATCCCACGTTCAAAGTCTGTTGATTACCGTTGTGTGGCCATAATTAAGTCTGAACCTTTCTCACGTTAATCACGATGTGCAAGTCAAAGCTTAATCGAAGCCCCGCCCTTTCTAACCTTGCCGCGGTGGAGTAGCCGAGCGGTCTAAAGCGTCTCGCTGCGGAGCGCGCGGTTGCTTGCCTTGGAGGTTCGAGTCCTCCCTGGGGCATGGGTGTGTGTGTTGTCCTTAGGTTACTTTACCTAGGTTTAAGTAGTTTGTAAGCTACGGACTGATGACCACGCAGCTTGGTCCGATACATTTACAAACATTTGAACTTTTTTTTCTAACCTTGTGTACGCGATACTACCACCATCAGTTTCCGTTCATTTCACTATCCTATGACATTTGTCACTTTAGTGTATGAGAAGGGGCCATACCGTGCTATCCAACACTTTTCGGCGTACTAGTCTTAGATCACACGATAATAACTCATTTAATAGGGCTTGGTTCACTAAGTTTGCACTATACAAAAACTCTGGGTCAAATATCATGCGAAGATATATTTCAGATTACATGGCATCTTTAAAAACGTTTGACAACAGTAACTGTATTCTTTTTATTTAGCATGTAACCACCGATACATGACCCATGTAATTGAAGAAATAAATATTTTGACCATTTTTCGGACGTATCTCAGGAGGTAAGACCATCCCCAATCACACGCTGGAAAAGGCACACGTTCAGGTCAGAGTAAACTTCAGTGGGTGTTGGTTTCCAATCGAGCTGCTTGCATTATTCTTATCAAGATAATAATAGTCTCGATAGTTACATGTTGTTATTTTAAACAAACCAAATTGCTATATCTCGCCTCAGGAGATAATAACTGAAAGACACGGTCTGATACGGAAATTATGTTATTGACAAGACAAACTAATCATCTTCTGGAAACAAAACAAACTAACAAACTTCTGAAACTACGGCAAAAACAACAAACATCAACTAAAAGTTTTCTTCTTCGCCAATTAGGTACAAGCGAGGGAGATAACGAGAGCCTTGAGAGAACGGCCAGGGAGACGGAGCCGTACGACGTATTCCGTTGCGGGAAGTCCTGGAGGCGCGGCGTCGCTGGCAGGGACCCTTCTCTGGTCGCGATCCCTCAGCTATTGTTTTCGTAGGTGGTCGGCGGAGAAGTGCAGTCGTGTCTTTTTTTTTTTCCTTTATTGAATTTTTAATGCCCGAAGGCAGGCTGGCAGCAGCCAATGATGCTGCTCTACAGCCGAGCGAATGTAAACAATGGACAAAACATAAAATAAAATGAAAGGTGATAAAAGGCGCTTTTACATTATCAAGATGAAAATTTGGGAGAAAGTTAAAAGACTATGACATCGGGCATAAACATACATGATTGTTAAAACAAGACATTGCCACGGTGGCTAGAAAACACTCACTGCAGACGACGAGACAAAGACGGCGACATTGAGGTAAAAAACACTGAACACTGGTGTACACAAAGTTAAAAAACACTGGGCGATGATACACTATACACACGAAGCACTGAACACTTAAAACACAGCACTGTACTGGCCCTGCATGGGAAGAGGGGGGAGGATGGAGAAGGCGCGGGGGAAGGGGAAGGAGGTGGGGGAAGGGAGAGTGGAAGGAACCGGAAGGAGCTCCTGGGGAGGTGGAGAAAGGAGGGAGTGGGCCAAGCGGGGGATGGGAGTGCGAGGGGTTGGGGAGGGATGAGGCGGCGGCAATCCACAGTGAGGGGTCAAAGTTGGAAGGAGGGATAGATGTCGGGACGGTTTTGGAGAACGTCGTCAGGGAGAGGTAGGTGGCGGAAGCCACCCTCGGAGAGGACGTAGAGGGTGTGGAGGTGAAGGGAGGGAGGGAGGGATGTGGCGGTAAAGGCGTGGCAGGGGCCCGGGACCCAGGAGGAGAGGAGATACCAGTGGGTTATGGGACTCTATCTTGCGGTGGATGTACTTGAGGCGGATGTGTTGAAGGAATTTGACCAGGTGTGGGAAAGGGATGAGGTCGTAGAGGATCCGCGTGGGGGAGGGGAGGCGGATGCGGTAGGCGAGGCGAAGGGCGTGGCGTTCGAGGATTTTGAGGGATTCATAATAGGAGGGGGGAGCGGATATCCAGGCGGGATGGAAGCAGCAAAGGACGGGACGCATGAGGGAACGGTAGGTATACAGGATGGTGGAAGGATTTAGTCCCCATGTCCGGTCGGAGAGGCATTTTAAGAGGTTTAGGCGGGAAAGGGCTTTTTGTCGGACGGTTTTGAGGTGAGGGTTCCAGGAAAGGTCTCTGTCTAGGGTTAATCCGAGGTAGCGGAGGGCCTTGGTTTGCGGGATGGGGCGACCATGGAAGGTGAGGTACAGGTCTCGGTGGCGAAAGGAAGGGGTGGTGCGACCCATGATTATTGCCTGGGATTTTGTAGGGTTTACAGTAAGGAGCCACTGGTTACACCAGGAGGAAAATTCGGAGAGATGGGACTGAAGGAGATGTTGGGAGCGAGCGAGGGACGGGGCAAGGGCAAGGAAGGCGGTGTCATCAGCATACTGAAGAAGATGGACAGGAGGCTGAGGTCGGGGCATATCTGCTCAATATAACAGATAGAGTAGGGGCGAAAGGACGGAGCCCTGGGGCACCCCGGCAGAGGGGTAGAACAAACGGGAATTTTGGTTACTGGCAGTGACATAGGATGGGCGTTTGGAGAGGAAGGAAGCAATGAGACGGACGTAATTAATAGGAAGGGCGTAGGTTTGGAGCTTGAAAAGGAGACCGGAATGCCAGACACGGTCGTAGGCCTTCTCAATGTCGAGGGAGACGAGGATGGCGGCGCGACGGGAATTAACCTGGACGGAGAGAAGGTGAACAAGGCGAAGGAGCTGGTCATCGACAGAGAAGGACGGCCGGAAGCCACATTGGGAAAGGGGAAGGAGTTGGTGTAGACGGAGGTGTTCGTGGATACGGCGTGAGAGGATGGATTCAAGGACTTTGCTGAACACCGAGGTGAGACAGATGGGACGGTAGAAGGAGGCTTCGGTTTGTCAGGTTTAAGGAACATTAGGATACGGGAGGTTTTCCAGAGGTCTGGGTAGAAACCAGTGAAGAGGATGACATTGTACAGTGAAGCGAGGGCGGAATGGAACGAGGGGGGACAGGCACGGAGGTGCCTGTAGGTAATGCGGTCGTGACCGGGAGCAGTGTTACGTTTTGTGCGGAGCGTGTGTACGATGTCTTGTGCTGTGATAGGTGTGTTGAGATCTGAGGGGGGAATGTGGTCCAAATATTGAAATATTGAAAGCCAGGGGCGAGCGGAGGGACTGAGGTATCGGTGCGCTCATGGACGTCAGGGAAACGGGAGTAGTTGAACCTGGGATTGTCGGGCAGGTCGAATATAGTGGAAAGGTGGTCAGCAAAAAGCTGTGCCTTACTGGCATTGTCAGGAAGAGGAAGATTATTATGGAGAAGAGGGTAAGCGGGGACTGAGTGACTGCCACTAAGGCGGTGGAAGGCTTTCCAATATTTGGAGGCAGTCGTGTCGCACTGCGCCCCACTAAATAGTCGGTGCGCAGTGCCCGAGCTGGTCTCACGTGACTGTGCGGAGGAAAAAAGTTCCGGTTTAGTGCGCCCTCTGGCGGTGCTCGTCGCGTTCTCTGGTGACTTCGGAACCGCCGCTGTGAAACGCCTCACTAGTATGCATCCATGCTTGTTCCCTGCATTGCGGGTTGTTAGCTCGTCAGGCGAGCCACCGGTACATGACACAAATATTTCGAGAATAAGTTTACATTCTGCTTGTAGAGATTTAAATACCTCTAAAGCCTCGTACACGCCTAGAAACACGCGTCCCGAGACAGATCCCAGTGTTCCAAGACATTTTTCGCATGTCGTTACACGTAAGTCTCAAGACTCAGGTTGTCCGTCAAAGTGGGGCATATGATGCAGTGTTGCGGGACCTTTCGTCGTCTATACGGACATTTCGACTTGTGTTTTTCATTTTCTACATACTACGGAGACAATACTGACAATAATTGAACATTTTGTAGCTTGTTATTGTCTTTGGGATGTGACATGTGGACGGTATAAAAACAGAATTAATAGGAGGGATACTAATTTGTAGCCAAAAAATACCAAATATCACACTATGAAGTGGATAAATGAATTCACAATTTACGCAGAAACCAGAGAAGTTGTTAGATTCGCCCCCCCCCCCCTTTCTCCGCCAAAGTGTAACTGGTCACAAACCATTACATATTTCATTTAGAAGGAATGGAATCCATAGGACGCCGGGACACTGGTTGTGTTGAGGCGGAAGAAGAAATGTGTATATATCCAAGGTAGGAAGAGAACTTTATTTTAATTAACAATTTGCAGTCTGTTTGCACTTTTAAGAAAGGAATTGTTTATATTTATATCTTTTATAGTAGTCCACTCTGCCACAAAAAGAATTCAGAAGGCCACCGATACCAAATAGAAGAAAGCAGTCAGATCACGGTGTTGATATCCCAAGAGAAACAGTGAGCTGCATGAAAACTTTACCAGAAGCTGTTAGAACCAGTGATGAATTTGGGGTTTACGGAGACCATTGCCGGTCGCGGTGGCCGAGATGACTGCGGCGCGCCAGTCACGGTCTGCACGGCCACTACGGTCGGGGGTTCGAATCCCCCCTCGGGCATGGATATTTGTGCCGTCCTTAGTATTAGCTAGTTCATAAGTAGTTTGTAAGTTTAGGGACTGATGACCACGCAGTTACGTCCCTTAAGCTCTACAAACATTTGAACAGAGTCCATTTTCCTAATAAATTAAGGAACTGCTGTAGAAACCACAAAGTAATTTTTGTAGCCCAACCTGAATTTGATGACATCTTCTTAAAACTGGAATTGATTATGTACTGTAGGATAGGATTTTCCCCGTAGGTAAATTCAAATCAGTTACGCCCATTTCAAGCAATTACACCTCCAATTCATTCTTCGCCATCGAATGGAGCCCCTAAGTATAGAGGTTTCTTCCAAAATCTTTTCTCAGCCATTTACAGAAGGGGTTCGAAATCGCAGGGTGCATTTTGACAAAAGTTTTAAAACCAATGCCATTTTCCAGCTTCAATTATTTAAGAAGATTCTAAGATGTAACTACTACAGAAAATAAAGTTCTCCTCCAGTAGCTTAAAGGTTTACGCTTTCTTTCTTGACATCAGTAAATTATTTAAATACAGATGAAAGGCACAAACAGTTATTTCTTGGGATATCGCATTGTGATTTGCGTAGCACAACTAGTTTCATAGGTGCGGACGCATTACATTCTTTAGCGTCAGTCTCGAGACAATGTATCACGACTGCCGCATACATTCTCTCGAGACCGTCCCGCGACTTTGTTTGTACGAGACTTAAAACTGTATACCTGGCAGGGATCGAAAGTATAACCTACGCTTTTCGTAGACAGGTGCTCTAACGACATTTTTGCTACCCATTTAATTCTTCACAGTTAGTAGGATTCAGTGCCTAAAACGGTAAAACTCGATTGCTTTGGATCGTCTTGTTATACATCTGCCTGTTTGGTCTGCCTCTCCGACTTTTAAGACCACTTTTTTTCTGAGAGATAGGTATAGGTATCGAGAAATTTTATTCCGTTGCAAATACATGTCGCAACGTGGAGTGACCGCGCGATCTAAGGCGCCATGCCGCGGATCGCGAGGCTGCTCTCACCGGAGATTAGAGTCGTTCCTAGGGCATAAGTGTGACAGTTGTTGTTAGCGTAAGTTCCTTTGTGTTAGACTGCCGTGTCTTGGCGGTGTGAGCTTTTACGTCAATGTTAAATTACGGTCCTTTAAATTTTGTACTTTGATCAGAAAATTGATAATTTTTAATTGTATCATATAGTTATTTTCTCTTACAAAGATCCATTGCATTCCAAATCTCCCAAAAATCTCAGGAACTCAAATGTTGTTTGTAAGGCTAAGAGACCAAGCTGCTGATGTGATCGGTGTCCAGACTTACAAATAACTTAAACTAACAGAAAGTAACTTACGGTAACAACACCATTCACACTCATGCCCGTGGGAGGACTTGAACCTCCGGCAGCAGCTGTCGCGCGATCCATGTCATGGTGCCTTAGACAGCGCGGCCACTCCGCGTTGCGACATGTATTTGCAACGGAATAAAATTACTAGATTTCTGAGAAAGTATTTGAGTACGGGCCTGATATGTAGAAACAAAACTTTGTGGTTTAGAGTGTGTCGCAAATGAAGCTTAATGAACATTTATCTTGATTTCATTTCGACAAGTAAAGTAGGGCACAAACACCAAAATCCTATTACAGGAGCTAATTTGAGGTGACCACAAACTACAACACTGAAGTTAACCAAGAGAGGCGGGACTGAGGGTTCGGCCTCTCGTTATCAGTAAGACTGCGTAGAGGAATGATTATTATGCAGGTATATCAGATTACCTCAATTCAACTATGTCGAACAGGTAACACAAGAAAATCCAGCTTATTACATTAACGGAATTTGCTGCAACGTTGCAGTTTGAAGTGAAAACAGAGCTGTTCCGTGAGTGGCTGGAACAGCAGCTGCAGTAAGCGGATTGACTTCCCCACGTTTACATACAGCGCCGGCATTCGTCAGGCTACTGCGGACTGCAGGCGCGTTCACAGCGAGGAGGCGCTCTCTGTAATCCGATTGCGAGTATCGGATTATGTCCAACTCCGGCAGGTCCTCAGAAAAAGGAGCCTGGGAGCCGGCATGCCCTGCGGCCTCTTGCGGAATTAGCAGCTTGTGTGGTTGCGTTTGTACGCAGAGTTCTTCATATTATTACAGAAGGTAGCAGTGCGCAAAAGCCGCCACATTGAGGCTCTATGCTACGATGCGCGAGGCCGCTCCCTGTCGGGGGTTCGAATCCCCACTCGGGTATGGATGTTTGTGCCGTCTTTAGTATAAGATAGTTCATAAGTAGTTTGTAAGTTTAGGGACTGATGACCCCGCAGTTAAGCCCCTTAAGCTTAACAAGCATTTGAACATTTGAACACTGCGCAAAATTAGAAAACGTTTCCATAAATATACTACCATAAAAGACAAAACTTACTCAGTTTATGGGCCATCTGCTTGTTGACGCTACTTGAGGTGCTCGATGTCATTAACGCCCATTTTTACATGTCCTTCAACCCCCACCTCGAAGAATACACCGCCGTGCAAGGGGCCCGGATTCGATTTCCGGCAGAGGACTGGGTGTTATTTGTTTATCCTCGTCATCACATTCAATGGTGAGGCACCACAATCGATGTCTCAGAAATCTGATCCACAAACACCTTCGTCGAACACCATGATGCATGAACTGAGGAATGCACAAGGCTTTGCTGCAGTTAACTTGCCGTGCCCTGTACACTTCTATCTACTATCGTAGGTCGGATGTTCCGAGACATCGCTGGTTGTTCTATAGCAACGAAAGTTGTTTCTTGGGAAATAACATTGATTCTAAGCAGTTTAGTGGAGTTACTGACCACATTTTCCGTTTTCGCTTTAGATAGTGCCCCAGGTTGTTTGTGCACGCTTACAAAGGTTTTCGCTACATACTGGACCTAGTTTATGGCCATCTCTGATCACGCTGGGACGGCCAAGACCTCCTCTCGTGTGCAGTGATTGTGCACGTGTGTGAATAACCCTCGCCCGAGTGTATACGTCCACATCTGTTTCGCCAAGATATCTGAGCGGGAGGAGGGGAGAAGGGAGAAGAGTGCTTGAGAGTTCAATGAGTCATGCGTTTTCGTTTCATCTTTCTTAACAACTTCGATAATAAAAAACGAATTATTTTTTTAAATTAATATTGGTGCAGTGAGTACACAATAAAATTTAGATCTGTTACGAACTATCGGCTGACGGGCAGCCAGTTTAGCCGATTTTCGTCACAGAGTTTTCCTCTAAATCAAGACTTACTTATTTAAAAAAATTTCATTCGTCTGTCTATCCAAATATTGATATCACTTCTGCAACCTCATTTTATATACGTGGAAACTATTCCCCAGAACAGCAAAGTAGGACTCCTCAACAATTTTAACGTAAAAGCACCTTTTAAACGGCAGATCGACCAGTTACATTCGAAGAAACCCAGTGGTCCTTTCAACCGAAATGAGAAACAATCGCCATAACCTCTCAATAACAGGTATATGATTGGCAGTGTCCTAAAACTATAGAAAACAGTTCTTTAACTTCTGTGAGTGTCAGAATAGACTGTTGCTACTGAGCGTAGGGAAACAGACGCTGTTCCTTGTCGGAATTTCTCTCTTCCGCAATGCGATTTTGTTTTTAAATTCATATCACCCCTCACCTAGTATTGTCTTACTGTGGGCAATTTGCAATCAGCTGTATTTAAAATGCAAGCTCTCTCTCTCTATTCCATTTCCTTTAATGTTTGCTTTTAATCTTCTTTTTGTTTCAAATATTCAAATATTATGGCCCTTAAATCGGAAATTCGTCTCAGATACGACCTTTGACCTAACCAGCGTACTTTGCAGTAACATAGTATATTCAATTCCCATACATCTCATTCAGTTCCATCAAAAACTGTTGCAACTCACAACGTAATAAAACGATCGACCTCAGAAAATTTACTATTTGCATCACTATTTTCATGAGATGTTCCATGCCTTCATATACGACACGAAGTTCTTCTTGATGTATACATTAATAAATACTTATTGCCTAAATCGTCCGTCGATCGTTACAAGTTGTAGCTCAGTCATGGTCAACGAAATCTACTAAATACTTCTACATGGTATTATAATGCTGTTACATAGCTTATTTGTGATACCCATCGTTTAAGCGAGTACATAATAGATTGAGTTACCACATCCACCAACTGAATGCCTTTGACAGAGGCCGCATAGTTGGACTGCTTGAAGTTGGCTGGTAGTATTGGACAATTGCCAGGCATATGGGTCAATCAGATGTCACAGTGGCCTGATGTCAGAACCAACGCGTAGGTTGGAATCGGCCAAGGAACACCATCCAGAGGTTGGGCCGTCGTATTGTGCACCGGGCAAGGATCATTGTAATATTGTCAAATATTTTTTCTGGTTACTAAATAAAATTATTTTGATAACCAAGTATAATTTATTTCCTAAAATACAGTAATACTCTAGATTATTACCAAAGCAAAATGTATAATCTGCTGTCTTACACAGCCCAATTCGTCGATTTCCATTGAGAACAGAACACCAACAACTGAGTGGTGTCGTGCCCGGGAGGCATGGATAGAGAACGAATGAAGTCGAAACATTTTCATTGATTAGTGCGGCTTCTCCATAAACTTCGATGATCATCGTGTTCCGGTTTTGCGGCGTAAAAAGCAGAGGGTACACCGTGCCAACATCGTAGAGAGATGCACAGGCATAACTCCTGCCATCATGGTGTGGTGAGGCATAGCATATGTGATCAAGTCACCCTTAGTTATGCATCGACAGTCATTGACCGCACAGTGATACGTCAGACGTTCCGCCTCCTACCCCTTATGGCACAGCACCCTTGGATAGAGTTGCAGCAAGATAATGCATGCGCACCATAGCATAGCCTGCCTACAGCATGTTGAAATCTACCCGTGACCGGCAAAATCCCCGCCTTCTCCACGATTGGGGACGTGTTGGATGGCATTGGAAGGAAGGAAGATAGGGATTTGTATATACAAAACGAAATCATTAACTCGATGTTAATGTCATTTTTTATTCGTATAGAGAAGATAGCGGCGCTTAATTGTGACCATGGTGGAGTGGCCGAGCGTTCTAAGGCGCCTAGCTGCGGAGCGCGCTGCTGCTCGCCGTCGGAGTTTCGAGTCCTTCCTCGGACGTGGGTATATTTGTTGTCCTTAGCGTAAGTTAGTTGTAAGCCTAGGGACTGATAACGGAAGTATTTAAGTTCCATACATTTACAAATATTTAAACATTGTAGCTTAATTCTGTCAATTTCATATGCTTCCTGTAGTTCTGTTACGAGGCAATAGATACAACAGAGCGGTCTATTGTTTCTTTGGTGCACTACGAAACTAACAGGGCATCTATTGGTTTTTTGCTTAACTACGTCGACATCTATCTATTTCTACATCTACATATTTATTCTGAAAACCACCTTTAAGTTCCATGAAATGGCGATAAGTTTTCTTACCCTTATCCGATTTTGATGAAATGAAACCTGTATGTTGCCAAGTGCTACTCTCAGTTTACTGTTTAACCCCATGACAGGTTTCTCTTATCCGATCTTGAAGAAACGAATCGTTATGCTCAAGTAACCTGTGAAAATCACATGACAACTGGGCTAGTTCTTTTTAGAAATTGGCGTGTTCAAAGAGCAGATTTTGATTAAATGATGCCTGTATGTTGACCCAAACTTGGCGTAAGTTTGCTATAACAACTGCATGAAACTTGGTCAAGTACATCTACATACATACTCCGCAATCCACCGTAAGGTGTGTGGCGGAGGGTACACTGTACCACTACTAGGCATTTCCTTCCCTATTCCACTTTCAAATAGAACGAGGAAAAAAAGAATGCCTATATGTCTCCATACGAGCCCTAATTACTCGTATTTTGTGTTTGTGATCACTACGCGAAATGTAAGTAGGCGGCAGCAAGATCGTGCTACATTCAGCTTCAAATTCCGGCCCTCTAAATTTCCTCAACAGAATTTCACGAAAAGAACGTCGTCTTTCCCCCAACGATCCTCAATTGAGATGCCGGAGCATTTCCGTGACACTCGCGCATTGGTCGAATCTACCAGTAACAAACCTAGCTGCTCGCCTCTGAACTGCTTCTATGTCTTCCTTTTAACTGATCTGCTACGGGTTCCAAACACTTGAGCAATACTCAAGACGTGGTCGTACAAGCGTTTTATACGCGGTCTCCTTTACAGGTGAAGTACAAGTTCCCAAAATTCTCCCAATAAACGGAAGTCGGCTGTTCGCCTTAAAACTGACATTACATGTTCGTTCCATTTCATATCGCTCTGCAATGTTACGCCTAGATATTTGAACGACGCGGCAACATCAAGAAGCTCACTACTAATGCTGTATTCGAACATTATGGTTTTTTTTCCTACTCATGCGCATCACCTTACATTTTTCTACATTGAGAGCTAGCTGCCATTCTTCGCACAAACTAGAAATTTTTTCTAAGTCATCTTGTATGCTATTACAGTCAGTTAAAGACGATACCCTCCCACACCACAGCATCATCAGCAAACAGCCGCAAATTACAAGTTTCTCTGTCGATCAGACCATTTATATATATATAAAATAATAGCGGTCCTATCACACTGCCCTGGGGCACGCCTGACGAGACACTCGTCTCTGATGAACACTCGCCGTCGAGAACAACGTACTGCGTTCTATTAATTAGGAAGTCTTCCAGCCAGTCACAAATCTTCGTTAGCAGTCTGCAGTGTGGCACCGCGTCGAACGCCTTTTTGAAGTCGAGAATGGCCCAGGGGACTGAGGCGCTTCAGTCACGGTCTGCACGGCCACTACGGTCGGGGGTTCGAATCCCCCCTCGGGGAGGATATTTGTGCCGTCCTTAGTTAGTTCATAAGTAGTTTGTAAGTTTAGGGACTGATGACCCCGTAGTTAAGTCCCATAAACTATACAAACGTTTGAAGTCGAGAAAAACACAATCAGCCTGTTGCCCTTCATCCATGGCTCGCAAGATGTCATGTGAGAAAAGGGCAACCTGAGTTTCACGTGAACGATGTTTCCTAAACCCGTGCTGATTCACAGAAAGAAGCTTTTCCGTTTCAAGGAAAGTTACTATATTCGAACTGAGAATATGCCCCGAAATTCTACATGAAACTGATGTCAACGATATTGGCCTGTAATTGTGTGGGTCAGTTCTCTTGCCTTTCTTATAAGTTATAGTAGTTTTGAAGTGTACCACAACAAACTTACATTAACGATTTTATTATTAGCATACATAACTTTATTCTCATGTGAAATACGTGCATCAAACTGTCCAATACTCTCTTCCCGCACAACTATTTATCTCCATCGATGGCGGGTAGTTAAATTTTTTACGCGTTTCCAAAGGTTTTACTATCTGCGTTGCCGTTCGTCACATTTTATTGTTAGCGGACTTTTTGTTCGCAGTATAGCTCGAAAAACGCTGTGGTAAGGAGAGGCGGTGGGCGGTGGTAACTCAGTTAGGTGTAGTTGTCGGCAGCGGCACGCGCCAGGAAGCTGCTATTAGCGCCGCCACCGCCCACTAATTGCGAGGCGCGCCCACTGACCCACAAGGCTTCATTTTATAGTAGGAGGCGCGGCCGGAAAGTTCACACCACGACGCAGGGATATAAGCACCAACATATGAGCTAACGATTGCTGTGGCAATTTCGTTCGGAGTTCCTTGTGGTATATACCGAAACGTTAGCTATGCTGCCGTTATTACAAAATGCGTTCAAGCATGACCAGCGTGATGTTATTCCTTTCTTTGCTGCCAAAGGATACATACGTCGGCAACTCATTCGGCTCAGCTGGAAGAATGTGTATAGGACAGCATCTCTGAGGAAATGCACCGTTGTGGAAAAAAGTGCCAAGTAACTGGCTGGGCCGCGCGGGAGTAGCCGAGCTGTCTGGAGCGCCACATTACGGACTGCGCTGCCTCCTGCGTCGGAGGTTAGAGTCCTTCCTCGGGCATGGATATGGGTGTTGTCCTTAGGTTAGTTTAACTTAGTTTAAGTAGTTTGTACGACTAGAGACTGATGACCAACGTAGTTTGGTCCCATAGGATTACAAACATTTGAACATTTTTTAACTCGCTCGTGGCGATTCGACAAGAGATTTGGAAGAATAGCCTGCGGCAATCCTCTTTTAGGTTTTCCTTGCAAAGGCACGATCGATTTCCTTCCCCATTCTTGACAAAAACTATCCGAGCCTGTGTTCTGTCTCTAGTCACCACTATATCGACGGGCCATTAAACCCTTATCATCCTTCTTTCTTTGGCAAATGCCACTGGTGTCCAAATCATACTCGTACGATACCCACATTTCTCTGTGTTATTAACCTAACCTTTACACAATTTGAAAGCATATTTTGGAGCAATGTCCTGCCGCAGTACAAGCACGCGGTAATTAACCCATTTATTCCCAGTGTTGCGTACACGCAACACAAAATTTAGCCTTACAAAATGCAGTCGAAATGGACTTACTATACAAAACTCACCACACATGTGTTAAAAGGCATTCACGAGCTCTCTGTACATGTGTTAAAGTTTCCCAATTACCTTAACACTTCGTAAAAAGATGCAAGATTTATAAACGTCAGACGATCTACATGCCCAAGAAATGTCAAGTTCAGCTTCACACAGAGTGTTTTTCAGTATTTCATGAGTGATACCATCAATGTACGTCAGAGTTATCATATAATAGACAATATTGCACAGTTTGAACAAATAAAAGAAGGTGATCACAAAAACAAAATTTTTCTATTTTTTGACTAGGCAACAGCGCAACATTATGGGTGGTGCAAATTACAACACATACTGCTAGTTTGTAATATTTGTAATGTTATTTCAATTATTTTAAAGGGAACCTGATGACTAAATATAACGCTTTTTCACAATTTCTATTTTTGGGAAGAAATGGGTTAAGTCTCTTGCCAGATGGAACTGTATAGTTGATCAGTATCCTGTGTCATCCTTCCTCCTTTAATAGTCATTAAATTGTTATTACATCATGGACTTTATTATCCTAAAAATTTCATCATCTACAGCTACATCTGCATGGGATGCTCTGCCAATCACATTTAAGTGCCTGGCAGAGTGTTCTTCGAACTACCTTTATACTATCAATTAAATACAATGAAAGAATCCCTGAGACGGATTTTCGTCTCAAATATGTCAAAGACATTATTGATAGAGCTGAAGCATTGAATTAAAATTTGTGGTGCGGCCGGGAATCGAACCCGGACCTCCATGCTTACTAGGCAGACGTCTTAACCGTTAGACTACCACACCACTAACGATTAAGGCGCCTCGGAATAGTCTATGTACGATTTCCCTCCACAACACAAACTTTAATTCAGCTTCTTTGTTCCAAAGATAATTGCCACTACTGCCAAGGCTCTCCATGCAGCGGAATAGCACCTCAGCAATGGACATGGTGGAACAATCCTGTTATGGTGATATAAATATCAATTAAATACAATGAAAGAATCCCTGAGACGGATTTTCGTCTCAAATATGTCAAAGACATTATTGATAGAGCTGAAGCATTGAATTAAAATTTGTGGTGCGGCCGGGAATCGAACCCGGACCTCCATGCTTACTAGGCAGACGTCTTAACCGTTTTTTTTTTTTTTTTTTTTTTTTTTTTTTTTTTTTTTTTTTCTTTTTTTCCTATGGTTGGTTCTATTCATTGCGGACGCTGATCGTGTATGTTCGTTTTTTTTTTTTTTTGTTCGATGAGTTCTTGGCTCAGCTTTTTTATTACAGAGGGCGTTGAGCCCTCTGACCGGGCGCGCTGAGCCACGGCGCCCGGCGTCCGTTAGACTACCACACCACTAACGATTAAGGCGCCTCGGAATAGTCTATGTACGATTTCCCTCCACAACACAAACTTTAATTCAGCTTCTTTGTTCCAAAGATAATTGCCACTACTGCCAAGGCTCTCCATGCAGCGGAATAGCACCTCAGCAATGGACATGGTGGAACAATCCTGTTATGGTGATATAAATATCAATTAAATACAATGAAAGAATCCCTGAGACGGATTTTCGTCTCAAATATGTCAAAGACATTTATACTTTATACTATTATACTTTTATACTTTATACTTTATACTATTAATTTCCCATTCCATTCTACAGTAGTGCGCGGGAAGGAAGAACACCTGAATCTCTCTGTTCGAGCTCTGATTTCTCGTATTTTATTCAAATGTTCAAATGTTTGTAAATCTATCGGACCAAACTGCGTGGTCATCAGTCCGTAGCTTACAAACTACTTAAACCTACGTAAACTAACCTAATGACAAACACACACACCCATGCCCCAGGGAGGACTCGAACCTCCACGGCGAGCAACCGCACGCTCCGCAGCGAGACGCTTTAGACCGCTCGGCTACTCCACCGCGGCCGTATTTTATTCCGTTGATCTTTTATAACTATGTAAGTGGGAATCAACAATATATTGGAGAATGTTGGTCATCGGAGTTTCGTAAGTAGTCCACGCTGCAGCGATAAACACCGTTGTTGTGATGATTCCCATCCCAGATCCAGGATCATTCTCGTGACGATGTCTCCCACAACCACACCACACCACGACCAATCCTTTACCGCGCTTCATCATTACGTCACCCACTGAACTAGTCATACGGTCTCAATGAAGTAGACAAACATTTGAAGATGGCTTCCAAATTCTTCAAACTTATATTACTCCGTCAGTAACACCTTGGAGCTTTGCTACACGCGTCTGTGTTTATGTTGCTGTGCCTATTATAATCTTTCGGGCATAGTTCGTCTACGTTTAGCGCACTTTTAAGCCTTTATCACGAAAACGGCGTTTCACTATTGAGACATACAATTTAGTTCCTTCCGAATTTCAGGTTCAGAATGAGTCCTCTGACATTTGCACTGTACTCATAGGAACTGATCTTTTCTGTATGATGTTACATCTACATCTACACACATACTCCGCAATCTACCCAGACGTGCGTGGCAGAGGGTACCTAGTACTATTATTAGTTACTTGCTTTTCCGTTCCGCTCCCATATAGAACGAGGGAAAAACAAACACTTATATGCATCTGCATGAGCCCTAATCTCCATTATCATGACGGGATTTTATCTCTTATTCATTTGCATCACTTTACATTTTTCTACATTTAGAGCTAGCTGTCATTCTTCACACCATCTAGAAATTTGGTCCAAGTCATCCTGCATCCTACTACAGTCATTCAATGACGACTACCTCCTCTACACAATAGCATAATCAGCAAACACCAGTATTTTGCAACTCACTCTGTCCGTATGATCATTTATCTGGACAGAAAGTAATAACGGCCCTATCACACTTCACTGGGGCACTCCCAACGATACCGTAGTCTCTGATGAACACTCACCGTCGAAGAGAACGTACTGGATTCTATTACTATTGGGTACCTACCCCATATCCTCATACCTTCGTTAGTAGTCTGCAGTGCAGCATCGCGTAAAACGCCATTGGAAAAATCGAGAAATGTGCCTGTTGCCCTTCATCCATAGCATACAGGATGTAACGACATGAAAGGGCAAGCTGATTTTCGCACAATCGATGCTTCCTAAAGCCGTGCTAATGCATAGACAAAAGCTATTATCGTCTCAAGGAAATTCACAATTTTAGAACTGTGAATAAAGTGTACACACACACAATTCTCGTATAGCACTTTATTCGTGAAACTAGGCCACTAAATACTTATAATGCAAGGGTGTTCAGAGCGCCGTATGGGTTTATACAACTTTTAAATAAAAGTCCTCCTTCTGATGTTGGTTAAAAGATCTTAATGACAACCAAAAAAACTTATCGTAAGAACAGTTAAAATCTCAAATTCAGTGGCTTCTTGAATGACCGAGAAAACATTAATTAAACAAAAAAAATCTTGCTGTGAATGGATTACTATTTACAAATAGATTGATGAAGAATGATTGAAGACTAGGCTCGAAGATGCTTACTCTCCTTTGGAATGTGGCCGTTGTTCGCGGTTCCGTGCAGAGGCAGGGCAGGCGTCGCAGCCGGCGTGCAGATGGCGTGGCTGCAGGTGAAGGCCGCTGCTGGTCGAACACAGCCCTCTGTATCGGCGGAAGGCTATTTATCGCACGGGGCTTCTGCCCAAAGCTCGCATCCGTCCGCCGCGGTGTCGCGTCGTCGGTTCCCGCGCACAGTCACGCCCATTTCCTGATTCGTCGGAGGTGAAGTGCGGGACGCCGAACATCTTCTTCCGCGGTGCGCGGCGTGGTTTGCGGACGCAAATAGTGCCCCTACGCGTACGCAGTGAAGTCGGCCGCGTCCGCCGGTGCTGCGCCTGCAGGAACGCGCCACCTACCAGAAAGCCCGCTCGTGTGCGCTGCCGCGGCCGCGGCCGCGGGGTTCGCTTTGGCCGGCGATGTGTCGCTCCCGATGTGTCGCTCCGGAGAGGTGCGCGAAACGGCAGTCGACATGTTCAGTAATATTACAGCAAACTTATGTTAACGGTATTCGTCAGTAATTATGTGGGTCAGTCTTTCTCACACACGGGAGCCACCTGTCTCTTTTTCCAGTCACTTAGAAGTTTGCGCTAGATCAAAGATTCGCGATAAATGCGAGCTAAGTAAGGGGCTGTACAGTACTCTTTGTAAAACCGGATTGGTACCCCATCTGGACTTGGCGAATTGTTTGTTTTCAACTCTCTCAGCTGTTTCTCTATAGCGGCTATGCCAATTATAATGTCCTCGATTTGGGAGTCAGCGCGATCATCAAATGAAGTTATGTTTGCACGGTCCACCTGAGTGAATGGTTTCTTAAATGTTAAATTTAAAACTTCGTTTGGCTGTCTTCTATCACCAGCCCATAATCATCAACGAGGCTGGCCGCGGTGGCCGAGGAGACTGAGGCGCTCCAGTCACGGTCTGCACGGCCACTACGGTCGGGGGTTCAAATCCCCCCTCGGGCATGGATATTTGTGCCGTCCTTAGTATAAGGTAGTTGATAAGTAGTTTGTAAGTTTAGGGACTGATGACCCCGTAGTTAAGTCCCATAAGCTTAACGAACATTTGAACATTTGAACAACGAGTGACTGGACAGAGGCTTTTCATCCGCTTACTGATTTTATAGAGGACCAGAATTTTCTTGGGTTCTCACCAAGATCTGTTGCTAAGGTATGAAGACGGTAGTTATTTTATGCTTCGCACATCGATCTTTTTATAGACGTCCGAATCTCTAACTTCTGCCTAATTTGCTTTGCTTCACCTTTTTTCAACCGTGACTGCAACTGCCTTTGCTTTATCGGCATTTTCTGAACATTATTGAACACGGTGCGTCTTTCCCATCCTTAATCCACTTTATTGCACATTTTTACAGCACTTTATTTACAATACATTTAAATTTTGCCCATAATTCCTCTATTTCACCGTACCGGAACTAAACGATGTCCATTCACTCCTTAAGTTGGACGCTAACAATTTTCTTCTGGTCTTTCTAGCACAAACAACCGCCCTGCCTTCTTGTCCGGTTTATTAACTTTGGTGACGACATCATGATCACTAATCCCTCGGGATCATGAAGAGCGTGAAATACTAACATTGGCACCAGTTTACGTGAATCGCTGTAAAACGAGAGAAGCCAAATTTTGTTGCTATTTACTTACTGGAATTACAGTTTGATTGGCAATTACACTCTCCTCCATTCATTACTTCAGCAGGTAATATGACATTAATGTAACCAGTTGTAGAAAGACAATGCTATACGCAAACAATAGACTGGAAACTATTGGCAGCTGATTACTATACATACAGATGAAGGAATAAGGCCTATTAAAATTGAACTATCGAAATAAAGGAACATCAGTGTTTAGGACGTATATCACGACTCATACGTCAGAACAACCAGTCGAAAACACAACAGGGACTCTTAATCTTTACATGTTTATAGTATTTTGTTTGATTTTTGTTTTTTAATTTTCAATACGGGAATATAATATGATATACCAAACTAAATCTCTGCTTTAATCACAAACCTTTAGTTGTGATTCATGATGAAAGACATTTTGCTACGCGGCAGTGGCCGTGCGCTCTAAGGCGTCTTACTGAGGAGTGTGCGTGGCTGCTCCCCGTCGGAGTTTCGGTTCCTCCCCCTGTTATGGCTGTGTTTGTCGTAGTTAGCATATGTTAGTTTATGTTGTTTTTAAGTATGCGGGCTGATGACAACTGCAGCTTCGTCCCATAGTATTACAAACATTTGAACATATATATATGGCGTCGTTCCGAAAGAACAGACGTCACTTCTGATCCTGCAGCTGTTATTATTGGGGAGGGGTGGGAAAGTTTGAAGCCCTTACTCTTACGGGAATTAGTTATAACTACGAGTTTGAGTACTATGGGCAGGGCGAAGCTGGGAATTTGTATCTGACGGGAGGCGTGCATGGGTAGTCCTTGCAGGTGCGTTGATCACTGTGTCCCCAGTGGTGTAGGGGTCAGCGCAACTGCCTAGAAAGCAGGAGACCCGGGTTCGAATCCCGGCTAGGTACACATTTTCAGCTTTGCCCAATCGCAGTTGATGTCATATATTCTATGAATTTGAACATTTGATAAACATGTTACCGGTAGTGTGCTTCAGATAAGATTAGTTGACTCGATCACTGGTTTGTAAAAATTCACCACTAATAGTTCAATAACGCCAGATCAACTGCCGTTAGCTTCTGACGTTGACAATTACCCTAACAATTGTATGGAAAAACATATATCGCCTTGCTAGGTTCTAGTTCTTAACTCACGGAAAATATCCAGTGTCATTACTCTGCACCAATCACAGACAACAGGAAAATTGGTGATATATTTCGCTCAAGGAAACGCAATTTTGGAGACTCTCCGGTCTCCGTGACTTAAACGTAATTACGTTGATCACGCCGCGGCGGAGCGGTAGAGCGCATTGAGGCGCTATGTTCCGATTCGCGAGGCCGTTCTTCGTCTGGGGTTCGAATCCCCACTCGGGCATGGATGTTTGCGTCCTCTTTAGTATAAAGTACTTCATAAGTAATTTGTAAGTTTAGGAATAATGACCCCGCAGTTAAGTCCCATAAGCTTTACAAACATCTGAACATTTGGATTTAACTTCTAACGTAGCACGTGTGGCCTAATTAATCTATGGCGGAGTACGCCTGCCCATACGTCGATTGAGAATCGGAGTTGATTTCCCCTTTCGTGAATTGCTTGGGGCTTTACATATGTCCATACATGGACGGTAAGGAAATTCACAACACCATCTCTTGTGAATCCTGCTGACATTTACGCCACTGAAACGATTGTTCTAATAACCGCAACCAAACGCCGTGCAGCCGTTCCTGTAAACAGGTGTTCATCTCAGGTTTAGGATAGGTGCTATCCTCTGAGAGGATATTTTAAACCCTTTTCTTCCTTGAAAAGTAACCGTTTTGAAAGTGTAAGCAAAGTACAGATCTTTCTCTTCAGACCGAAAAGAATCATGTTGCCCTTGACTAACGCAGACTAGCGAAGTGACTACAAATAGGGGCGAATATACTTATTTGCCACCTAATGAGCAGAGAAAACTACTTCAGTCCCTCATTTCGAAATGAATGGGCTACCAATAAAATTAACTGCTGGAATGGTGGCGCGCGCAGTGGCGCCTTACTGCAGAGTGCGCCCTCGTTCACCGGCGTAGCTTCAAGTCCGCTCTTGTGTGTTGCTCTTAGCATAAGTTAGCTTAAGTAGTTTGTAAGTCTATGGACCGATGACCAATGCAGTTTTCTCTCACAGCTTTACAAACATTTGAATAGTTTTTACCCCGACTACTGCTGCTGACGATAATAATAATAATAATAATAATAAGTCCTGATGGACTCACTATTTTCAACTAAGTCGAATCTTTTTACGACAAGCTTCGTTGCAGGAATTTCGTCGATCACATGGTGTTGTGTTATGTGATAAGTCATGCAGAGGACGGCTACACTGTTGATCACGTGATGGATGGCCACAAATAATTCTTACGACTTTGAACAGTGAGAAAGAGCGCTTGGCTGAACTACTGGTTACAACGACTGACCGAAGTATTGGTAATGAAATTTCCAAATTAGGAAAGAGTTCTTGAAGATGATTTTCACGCAAAACTCTGTACAAATTACTTAAGAAGAAGGTTTGTATTTGGTTACTCTTCACATTTTCTGTAATGTGAATAATCTCACCACACAAAAAGTTTTTCAGGTCTTCTCTGTAATGATTTTGAAATTCTCTATCACATTCCAATAATTGTCTCGTACAGAAAAATTACTTAGGATGTCAAAATAGCTATAAAAATTGTTCAACGATGTTTTCTTTTAGTGTTCTTTACCTCAGATCACACTATACTTTCTGTTAGGCTTTTCCTGCTTGCGCGGGGTCGCACGGTTAGCAGTTGATTTGGTGTGGTTAATTTTTTTTTATTTTTTTATTTTTCCTTGGGCCTGCAGAACTATAAATGTCATTTAAAGACATTATGCAGTAAATCCTAAATGCTTTAATATGCCTTAATATAATTATTTTTATTACACTATAGGCCTATTTCGGCTTTTAGCGCCATCGTAAGGTGATCTGCGAAAAATGTTACACTGTAAATACATCAAATTTTATGATTGTCGTAATTGTAAATACTATTACGAAATATTACATACGTCTGTTGGTCCTGCCATCCATATACATCGATGGTTTTATTGCTGTAAGTCATTTATTTATTGCTTTGAATTTTAATCATAGTTTCCACACGAACGAAATTTTAGTAGCAAAGATTAATAAATTTATGATTCAAAGATCACACATGTCAATGACGATTCGGTTAAGGTAACAAAATTTCTCGACATATGCAAAGACATACGTTAAACAACCTCTCATGTACCGGTAGCAAAGATTATCGTAATAATAAACAAGCAGTATGTAACCATATTACGTCTCTGGTTATCAAAAAGCTGTCACGTCACAACGTAAATGATAAGTCATACGAAATATTGCAATAATTAAAATTAAAAACAATAAATGACTGACAGCAATAAAACCATCGATGTATACGGATGTCAGGACCAACAGACGTGTATAATATTTCGTAATAGTATTTACAATAATGATAATCATAATATTTGAGGTATTTATAATGTAACATTTTTCGCAGATCACCTGACGATGGCGCTAAAAGCCGAAATATGCCTATAGTGTAATGAAAATAATTATATTAAAGCAGCATTTAGGATTTATTGCATAATAATAATTTAATTGTGGTCGGATGCTCTATCACCACGTCATTACCGCTGCTCCCTGGTAGGAGAAATGGGATGTGGAGATTTGTGTACCCCAAGGGTCTGAGTAGTCTGGCTATAGTGGGAGAAACAATAGTGACCTGGAGATCAGAGCTCAAGTGTACCAACAAACACATCAGAGGAAAGGAAATACAGTACTAACATGACTATAGCAGATGCTGAAAGTTATCACCATTCGTCTCTCAGCAGCTTCGATCCATGACCAGCAATTTGCTGAAGGCGGACCGAAGTTCGACTGCTGGAATTGCTGACATCTCATCCGAAATGTTCAACTGCAGTTCTTGAAGACTATAAGAATGTTTGCAATACACTTAGAATTGAGGGCTACCCACACAAAGTAACTGCACACTGAGAGATCAGGTGACGTCGTTGGCGAGTTACATCTGCGATCATACTTCCCCGTGGTAACAACTCTCATTGCAAGCTTCTGGCGACTTTGTGGGCAGTTGGCCCACCCTGTTCTAACTATAGCTCTTTTCTTCTTATGTTGATGCAGTAACAAATGGTTTCAAAATATGTGGACCAATTACACTTTAGTTTCTCTAAATATTTGAGAATTTTGTATGTGCGGTGGAACTTGCCTACCTGCCCCGTATTTACCGAGAGGGTTACGGAAACCACAGCCAGGCTGGGCGGCACACTGACACCACAGTCGTTTAATCCACCGGGCTAATTCGTACTGCGGCTGTGCCCCAAAGCGGCGCCTCCATTTGCGCGCCTGTCCGCGCCGATCAGATATCAATGTAACCAGTTAATTATTCACCTGGAGAAACTTCCTTTCCTTGAGATGTAGTATCTAAGTGCTTCCACACTGAACGCGCCCATCTCTTTTGCGCAGACGAGTGCACAACTGCACAGAATGCAGCAGCGTGGTCAAATATTTCCTTGCTTGTGCCGACACTAAGCGGAACTTGTTCGTAGATGCTGCGTACAGCAGCAGGGTTTGATATCCTAAGCGGACACACCACGCTGCGCCGAACATCTACATCTACATAGATACTCTGAAAATCACATTTAAGAGTCTAGCAGAGGGTTCATTCCTCTTTCGTAACCTTTCTCTACCGTTCCATTCTCTAATAGCGCGCGGGAAGAAAGAACAAGTAAATCGTTCCGTTTCCGATCTGATTTCTCTTATTTTATTGGGATAGTCATGTCTCCCTATGTAGGTGGGTGCTAGCAAAATATTTTCACATTCAGAAGTAAAAGTCGGTGATTGAAATTTCGTAAATAGATCTCGCCGCAACGAATAAAGTCTTTCTTTTAGTGATTTCCACCTCAAATCCTGCAACATTTCCGTGACGCTTTCCCCCCTGTAACGTGATAAAATAAAACGAGCTGCCCTCCTCTGAACCTTCTCAATATCTTCCGTCAGTCGCACCTGGTGAGGGTCCCACACTGGGCAACAGTAGACCAGGATAGGAAGCACAAGTGTTATGTCTCATTCTTGGTTGGTGCAGCATACGGCTTTATAAGCCCTTCCTCAAAATCGGTCGCCCTACGCAGCCTCCTAGACTTAATAATTAAAATAAGACAGTCTAGATCGCAATTTGTTGCGTTTATTGCTGGCAACCGCTTTCGGTTCTACAGAACCATCCTCAGGCCTTTGACACCTTGTTGGCGTCTGCTCCGGCCACCGCCACAGTCCACCAACAAGGTGCCAAAGGCCTGAAGATAGTTCTGTAGAAACGAAACCGGTTGCCAGCAAGAAACGCAACAAATTGCGATCTAGACTGTTTTATTTTCATTATTAAAATTTATAAGATCAGTGTTCCAAAAAATGCTTTCAAAAATTACAGCCTCCTGGCCTGCCTAAGTCTAAATACACCCTTGACTACAAATAAGTAAATAAATAAATAAGTGTTAAACGCTAGTGACATCGAGGTGATACAAGACGGATCACAAGCTCGGGATGTTTCAAGGATATGGAATGAAATCGGCTGTGACTTATCAGTTGAACCACTCCGGTGTTTACCAGAAACGATTGAGGAAACTTACGGAAAAACTAAGTCAGGATGGCCTGACGGGCACTGGAAGAGTCATCTTCAGATCCCGTGCTGAAACCACTATGCCATCACGCTCGGTGAGTCAAATAAACAGGGCTGCAACTCCTGAAAATTATACGACTCGTGGCTTCACTTGGAATATGACGGATGTCGTACCAATATATCGACTTCATCCAACTAAAAGGCTGATATCTCCAGGATTACTCATTATGCCGGGAAAACTCCAACAATTACATCAGAAGATTTTCATTCAAAGGAGAAGAAGCGGAGTAGAAAAATACGTATAAATAAAAAATCATACAAAGGAAAGTAAATTCTTCCTCAGCTTGCATTAGTAAAACTAATACGACTATGGGAGACTTGTGCGAACATGTCTATCTTTTATATTTTATTTCAACAACTTTGTCTTCCGAACGAGAACGTATTTTGTTAGAACCCACTTACATAGGGAGACGTGATCTTCATAATAAAATAAGAGAAGTCAGAACGAAAACATAAAGACTCAGATCCTTCTTTTTCCCACGAGCTATTACGAAATGGAACTGTAGAGAAATATCATAGCTCTTCGAAAATGAAATCAGTACTCATCTGACCAACCCACGGTTTTCTAGTCACTTAGGGTCCAACTGACATCTCACGATGGCGCTACAGATAATGTCTATTCCGCTCTCCACCCAAATGTGCCTGGCGCAGGTTACTCACTACCACTCCACTCATAGGTATTTGCTTTCCTGTTCCACTCCCATATAGAAGGAGGGAAAAGCGTCCGTACGAACCCTAATCCCTCTGATTTTATCTTTGTGGTCTTTACGAGAAATATTGGTTGGCGGCAGTAGAATCGTTCTGCGGTCCGGCCCTCTAAATTTCTTCAACACTGTTTCTTGGAAATAACGTCGCCTTTCCTCCAGAGCCTCCCATCTGTGTTCCCGAAGCATTTCAGTATGATACGCGCATTGATCGAGCCTACCAGTAACAAACCTAGCCGCCCGTCTCTGAATTGCTTCTATGTCCTCCTTTAAATCGATCTGGTGGGAATCCCAAACACTAGAGAAATACTCAAGACGGTGTCGTACAAGCGTTTTATATGCGGTCTCTTTACAGACGAATCGCAACTTCCCAAATTCTCCTAATATACCGAAGGCGAACATCCGCCATCCCCACGACTGTCCTTATATGCTCGATCAATTTACATGTCGTTCTATTAGCAAAGGAATTGAACTCTTCCATGTGCTACCATAGTCCATTAATGTCAAACTGCGTTGCACTGTCCTTATGGTTACGTTCGTCGTATGTGTCACATTGATTTCTGCGTTTATTTCAGGCATTTTTGCTTGTCTGTGAGCACTGAGAACGCTACGCAGACGCCTCTGTTATCGGTCATTATGTCCAGGCTGCCGACACTGACCTGTCCATGGTGAGAGGTAGCGCCTGATATTTGTTACACTATTAACACTGGTGATCTCGGAACGTTGAAATCCCTCATTGTTTCCGAAATGAAACACCTCATGTACCAAGATCCAACTACCATTCCGTTCAAAGTCTGTTAATTCCTATCGTGCGGCCATAATCGTATCGGGGTTCAAATGACGGCTCTTCCAGTGCACCGCCATGTCTTGCTTTTGTGTCAACATATATAAAGGGCTCTAAGATATTTTGGTTCACTACTTAGCAGATTTTGAGAAAACGGCCCTTAAATTTCGTGACATAAAGAGACTCAAAATAAAATGGATCACTAGATATGAAAAGTGAGCATATTTCATGGTAACGTGGTTGTTCGATGTTTAAGCATTAGGTGTATCAGCTTAATTCAGAGGGCGGTCATCCGTCTGAACGCGCTGAACTACCTCGCCGGCTCACTCGGCTACAAGCGCTGCTTTTCGCTGAAGCATGGTTAGAGTAGAGGGGGGCTAGTTCAAAAAGCAGCTACATGAATAAAAATGTTTTCAAATCAATGGGACGTAACTACTCTAATAATCAGTCCCTAGGCTTACAAACTACTTAAACTGATACTAAGGATAACAAATACACCCAAACCCGAGGGAGGACTCGAACCTCCAACGGCGAGCGGCGTCGCGCTCCGCAGCTAGGCACCTTGGAACGCCCTGCCACTCCATCGCTTCTTTCTCTGATTTCAGAAATTTCCGTAAGAATTATTTAAAGTGTACAAGGTTAGTGACTTGCAACTGGTCACTGCATGGTTTGTAAAACTGATACGGTGTTCGCTAGGGATTTGCTGCAGTTTGTAAGAAATAAGTTAAGTCCTGATACTGGGTTCTCCCTATGCCACACTGGTCACTTGTGCTGGCACTGGGTGGCTCATCTGAAGAAAGGGATACCGCGCGTCGGCTTTTCACCGAGGCATTGTCGTATTGTCGTATGCGTGCTTGATTGTAGATGACGTAAGTAAGTATGTGGTGACTGAATTAAAGACGATAGTTTGTTTAAAAGCAGAAAATAGATTATAGATTAAGCTTTTGGGTTTAAGAAGTGATCTGGAACTTCATTCTGTATAGGTTAACAGATAGTTTTTTTTAAAATTATTTTTGTTTTTATTTTTTATGTTTCATTTTTTATTTTCGCAAGTGAGCACGAAGAACGAATTTTTGGGCTGAGACATGTGAGCGATGGTACATTCTGTTGTTGTAATCTGTAATCATGGGTCAAAGCTGATGGGTGCTATCCCGATCTTCAGTTATGCCCATTGACTAGTGTATTAGGGAGCTACTTGATAATACCGTTCAACTGTACTTTGGGGCTAAATGAATAAGTAAGAACAGATCTTTACGAATAGCTGGTGGAAAACTGGATAAATGATGAAATATTGAAAGATGTCAATCATTTTGGTGACGCTTTCATGTTCATATTTACTTCTTTCTTATAATTGACTAGTGCACATTCATGGCGTAATTGACTTCGTTTCGATTGTATTATCCCTTTAATGCACTGTCTCCACGATAGGATTTCCCCCTGTGTGGTGTCAAAATCACTCTGACCACTGTTGTAAAGTGTATCTTAATTACTGTTTGATTTTAATTTGCCGATGTCCATAATAAATGTTTACAACGACAACGCCATTTTCTGTTAGTAAAACTAGGTTATCCGTGATGAAATGCAATTTTAATGTCAGTAAAATGGTGGCTAATGTAGAGGCTTGCCTTTATAGAGAAGTGTTGTTTATATGTCAAAGACAGGAAGATTAAGCACCAAAGGTGTAAATAAATCAAGTATTGGTCAATAATAAATCAAATTAGCTTAAATCCGTTGCGCGAAAGAAACATAAAATAAACCTATCCCATTGCAAATTGGCAACCCTGTCAGGATTTCGAGATTTCGTGGCCCTTCTAAGAATCAGTCATGACAATTACAAGTGAATGTGCATATTTCATTGGCAATGTCGATCGTGCAAAAAACTGAGCGAAGATACCAGCTACAAAATCTGGCTTTAGCGACTGACTAATGCATTTATTTAAGTATGGTTATTGAGAATTACGTCTCCTATCTGCGGACAGCTGCGTTTTAACACGGCGTTGTTTTGTGATATTCTTATATGTGTCACTAAGTTAAATCATATCATATTTTAAGTTCGTATTTTTGGGGTTCTTTAAATATTCATGTTCACGTACCACTTTAATCTCTAGCCGACAAAATGGAACAGGCGAGTGAACGCTGAGAGTTATTTAAGGAGACGGAAGAACGTAGTAGCCCAAGCCAAATAACTGACCCTCGAGGGGCGGGAATCGAAACTGCCTACGTCACAGCGACGGATACGGATATCGACGGCTCTTCAAGTAATAGATTGCCCAATAAAGGAATGCCGCAACACGTAGATGCGAGTGTTGCGGTCAGAGAACGGAAACTACACATACGCGGTCGATGTTAACTGAAATATTAGAACAAATGATCGTAAGGGTAGACAAAAGTGCGAAAGAAACTGGCGAATACGTTACTGCTCAACTAGAGCAGGCGTCCGCGCAAACGGTGGAGCCACTAGGTGCCAGAATAGCAAAAGTAGAGGCAGCCTATAAATAGACTGAGGTGTTTAAATAATCGGTAGAAAAAGTAAGAAGCGAATGCAGCTAAATGCTACAACAACGGTAAGCAGACTGTAGAAATTAACACTCAGTCGTCAACAGTAAAAATTCAGGCGGAAATGGTACCAGAAATTAAAAATCGATTATGAGCAAGAGAGGAAAAACACCAGTTCGATAGGCAAATAGATTTTCGTATTAGTGAGGCAACCGAGTTGCTTGTCGATAACAACTGGCAGTTAATTGCGCAAGAAATTAGGAAACTGCAGATTGGTGCAGAACTGATACCTGCAACGGTTACACAAAAACAGCATGAAACTGAAATAAGCGAGATAAAGGAGGCAGGTAGCCGATTTACAGGACAGGAGGAATAGGGGTACTAATGAGCCACCAAATCATAATTGCGTACCGTTACAGAGAACAACGGAGCGTCTAATCGCTGACGATGGCTCTACTCTGACTGATGCTTCGGATATCGTGCGCTGCAGTGGGGTGAGAGGTCACGAATCGTCTAATTCTATGGACGGGTTCGACCTCAAACACTTCATCGCTCTGCAAAATTTTCAAAATTACAGGGAAACGGGGAACTCAATGCATCCGAAGGTATGGTTGACGCAATTCGACGTCTTCCTTCCTTTCTCTGGAAAAACTCTCGACCAATCAGTTCATGAAACTACCAGAACAGTAAATGGTTGTGAAAACATACTTGACCTCCCAGCAACAAATAATGCAGAGCCAACAAAGAGCATTAAAATAGACACAGGGATTAGTAAACACAGAGTTGTGGTAGTGAAACAATATCGAATGTTCCAAATCCAATAAAATTAAGCGAATAATTTATCTATTCAACAAAGCAGATGAAGATTCGCTCAACGCTTTCCTTAGTGACAGTCTCCAGTCTTTCCAAACTTTTGAGTGGCATACACTCAAAGAAATAATATCAACAACAATTGAGTGATTTATACCAAGTAAATTAAATAAATAGGGGGCTCACCCCCTTGTTACAATGAACAGATTTGATCACTATTACAAATGCAAACAAAAAAGTATGCCAAATTTTTACCAGAAACTAAATCTCCAAGACTGGAAATATTATACAGAAACTCGAAATTTAGCGCGAAGTTCCCATGTGAAAAGCATGTAATAGTTACTAATCTCGTAAATTGGTAGAAAATCCAGAGAAATTTTGGTCATACGTAAAGTATACTAGCGATAAAACACAATCAATAAGTTCACTACGCAGTAGCAGTGATGATGATGAAGACGATATGAGGGAGAAACACCGAGTTTTCAGTGCCGCGATACTAATGTTGATGCTACTGATGACAATGATCAGAATTTCTGATCACAGCTTTCCGAAATTCTTTCGCCAAAGAAAAGGAAGCAAATGCTCTAAGAACATGCGTAATTTGGATGTAGATTCCCTTGGAGTAGTAAACCAACTTAAATCACACAACAAAAGGAAGTTTTCCGTTCCGATTAGGTTTCTTTCAGAAGTGACGTTATGGAAGTAATGTCCGTAAATTCGCACAAATAGTGTGAGTAATGGTATTGTTTGGAAAGATGGAGGACCGACGATGGACAGAGGCGGTTGGAACAGCTGCCAGACAGCCAGGTATCGGGTTAACCAGAGAAGCCGGTCAGCGTTTGTCCAGACTGTCGGTAATCTGGGAAAACTAATGACGGCTATTGCCCGAGCGTCTCCTGAGCGTGTATGCAGGACATTTATGAGTTCCACACTCCAGTGATTCAAAATAAAAATAAACTATAAAATTATTTAAGGTCAACATTGGGGACGTCTACTATGTCGGAATAATATTACGAACATCTGATGATACAAAAAATAATTTCGATATCTCAAAAATTGAAAATGTTTATGACTGATAAATCAAAATATAGAAAACTCAAGCTTTAAATAACCAACTTTTGAATTCATCATGCAATTTCAACAAACTCAGGTTTAGACGATAGCTTTTTGTCTTAAGCTATCATCACGAAAGGGTCAACTTGTATATATTTATTTAATGAGCGATTGTAACTGATATAAATTGATTATGGAAACATAAACAGATCATCAAATTCTCCACAGTAACACCAAAAATGCAAAAAGCCTGATTTACCTAAAGTATATTTAATTTAGTGTGCCGTTTTCTTGTACAATTTACCAGTAATTCATGTAAATATTGTGTGGTGTTAGCGGCCAAGCACATGAAAGCTGCTTTGTCAATTTATTTATTTCAGACTTTATGGGTCAGTTTTTCTTAAAGAGATATTGCATTTTAGGATGCATACGGTTTTGGAAGGGATGACGATCGATCAATAAGGTCCGCGGCGGAGTGGCCGAGCGCATTGAGGTGCTAAACTCCGATGCGCGAGGCCGTTCCACGTCGGGGGTCCGAATCTCCCTCGGGCATGTATGTTAGTGTTGTCTTTGGTATAAGGTAGTTTATAAGTTGTTTGTAAGTTTATGGACTGATGACCCCGCAGTTAGGTTCCATAAGCTTAACAAACATTTGAACATTTTTTGAACCAATAATGAAGCGGCCAGAACTGGTGGGGAGTGTGAGTTTGGAAAAGAGCGGGTGAGTGAAGGGTGCCCAGAAAGGAACTCCATGTCTAGTCTAGGCAGAAGGAGGATGATAGAAGGGTTTCTTCCTGGCAGAGTGTTAAGGTTTGCGCAGCGCACGGTCACTTCTCCGAAATATATATTTGGCGAGAACAAGTGTACGCCAGTGCAGCTGTTGTGAGTTCATGTTTTTACACAGGAAATTACGAGTGTAGAAATGGTGTTCGGGGAACTTGAACTATTTTGAACTGTTGAAAATTTCGTGTTGAGGGCTCTCGGAATATCTAGAGCTTCGGTGTTTCATAAATCTATGATTACTTAGTTGGGGGAAAGAGCTACCAATTTCTCATCGCAGAAAATGCAACTGTTTAACATTTTATTCCATTTATGTTATTTGGAATTATTATTTATATTTGATTTGACCACTTCCAATAAGGAACCAATTTGACTGAATAAACCTTGTTCAACTAAATCTCTAGCTTTGCGTTAATCATTTGAAAATGTTACAATAAAACACATTTTATTAATGAACCAGCTATTTGAGTAATAAGTCTTATAGAATAGAGTGGTTTTACCTATAGGGTCATGGGTAAAATATTACATCTCCCACTGAGGTAGTTGCTGGGGCATGAAAGCAGACATGTACGGTTCGACCCTAAGATAACATCGAGCCAAACTTCAAAATCAGAACCGTACATAGCTCAATACACATGTTATATCAGCGTATAATCACACTTGCTTTAATATTAGCTGTGGTGAATGCGGTGTAGACTAAAGCGTAAAGTCGAACAGAGTATGCTGACGGAATAGTTCCACACTTTACTATCATGTAAAACCATTCGCACTAAAATATCCTGTAGAGGTTAAACTGTTTGACAGAAATGGTAGATACCACAGGTTTAAACCTAGTAAAATTCAAACAAGCAAATTTTTGAAAGTTATCTATTAATTGCGGACGTTATTTTGGATTTACAATGGTGCAAAGATCCCTTTTACCACTAGCTAGTTTCAGAAATAACAAATCTGCAGAACAGAATGACTTAAATTACTTCTGGTCATGTTGGTGAACTAGTTAATGACATTACTTAGGGATGTTGTGACTCTTTAACAAATGAAGCAGCTCCGTCTTGCAAAATATATCAGTTAAAAAGAAAATTGAAAGGCGTATGTCCCTATCATGTTATCTGACTATCGAATGATTTACTTCATCGAGTTAATATAATTCAGTAAATATTTCGGCAACAAGTGATATCTTTCTCTAAAGTGTTAAAGTAGTTTGATATTTAGCTAGTTACATTTATTTTAATGATATTGTGCCAAAAAATCTCGGGAACACGTTGAAATATTTAAATCAGTACAAGCGTTAGAATTATTGCGTCTTTTGCAAATGCAGTCTAAAAACGTATTTTCCATCCCTGTTCATCTGTTGATGCAGAGAGAATTTTTCAAAGTATAACTTCACCAGCTAAACAAAGCTCCTGCCCGAGCACAAAACAGGAAAATACGTTCCACTTTAAAAGACTGTCAGAAAAGAGGGGAAGTAATTGCCTTCTTCGCCACATATTTTGGTATGCGTACGTATTAGCCCTCTTTTAACACAGACATGCCAGCCTCCCCTCGCTGTTTACATATGTCTCTGCCTCACTGTTTCCTTTTCTCCCACAGGCACTTTCTCCTGTCTGTCTCACCATATTCCTTGTCACGATCTCCTTTTTTGCCACTTTCAGTGTCTCTCTACATTTTTCTTTGTTACATTCTTCTTCTCCATACTGCCACTCCCTCTCCTTTCTCACAATCTGCTGTTTGTCTTTTCAATCACCAATGCTTCTCCTCTAGAAATGTCCTTTCTGGGTAAGTGCGGTAACTTTGAAACTCCGGATCTCGTCAACGGATAAAGATATCGTAAAAATTTAAAAAAAAGTGTTTGACACTACCACTGTAAGAACGCATGGTACTAATTTGGTGGTCATAGTGTAGAGAAGTGACCATTCTAACAATTCGTAGTTTTGGCACCATAAAATCATGGTTTCTCGTGATTTTCTAAAGAACCAGCAATGAAAAAAATGGAACTTTCATAAGCGGTGTAATGCCTTATCCAGACCATACGTACTGTTCAAAGGGCAATTGATTATCTCACTTTTGTTGGCTGCAGGAAGTATGTAATGTTTAAATTTTTATACTTTCTTGGAGAACGGTTACGATATACCCATCATCCTGGTAGGTATACAGACGGCCAAGGACTATCCAGAAGACTCTGCCCTTATCTGTATGATTAACAGAACCTGATAAAGGAGCCCATTTCAGTATGTTCTGTGTTAATTTTCATAACGTTAAGAATAGGTGATAATGCAAGGTGTTATTTAATCGTAATCAGGAATATAATATCTCATGTTTATTATTCATTTGTACAGCTACCATTAACGTAAATGGTTAAGAAGAATGACAAGAATTCCTTAAATTTTTAATTTATTTAAATCAGGTTTAAAGGTGTAGGAAAACAGCTATATAGGAAAATAACACTGGAATTTCTTCGTGCGAAATCGAGCATAAATTAATGCGAAAAAATCATTATTGTACATATGTGTCATGCCGAACACTCCGTAATGAAACTGCTAAGCTCAGTAATGTCAGTGTGCAACACTACGGTCGGAGGTTCGAATCCCCCCTCGGGCATGGATATTTGTGCCGTCCTTAGTATTAGCTAGTTCATAAGTAGTTTGTAATTTTAGGGACTGATGACCCCGTAGTTAAGTCCCATAAGCTATACAAACATTTGAACATTTGAATTCAGTGTGCAAACTATTCTGGTTGGTCAGGACATCTTTACTCGAAGGAACCTATTCTGACCTTCACACTAAATTCTCAAGATGTTGCCCTCGGCTTTGGTTACAAGACAGTGCCAGACAATCTGTACTTGCCGTAGAATTATCGCAGTACTGTTCACATTCTCAAGTCTTCGTGAGTCATCGGTCTTCAGTATCCTCAACTTGTACGCCAATTTATTTTTCTCGAACAATGGATGCAACGATTTAGAAACGTTCTTTAAAGAAGGTATGTAGTTACCTGTGAAAAATGATAGGAACGTCTATGGCGATGCCACACGTACGACATTATATACAGCTCTAAAGTACAATGTCATGAACTGACAGCCGCAGTATATCTAGAAACTGCAGCCATGAGTTATTTATAATCCCATCAGTAAGATAAGGGACCAATAATAAGACAGTAAAATAGGGACGAGAAATGAGGGTCTTGGAAAATCCTCACCACACGTCCTTTTTATCCACCTCTATCAAACACTGTACTTTTCAGCTGAGCGGTGATGGATATTGAAAAGGTTCATTTGCAATTAACTAATAAGTCATAAATGAAACCTTTGTATAGAACCCCACATTACTTTGCAGTTCCCGTGGGTATCTGTTTGAGAACTTATCCTAACGGTAACGGTGAAGAGTAATTTTGAAAGGCGTAGGCGGTGGAATGCACTATTCGCTGAACAAACTTTCAGCCGATTCGATTAGCAGAATGATGCTCTATGCTAGTGACATGCATGAATACATGCATGCTAAATAATTTTGTTGCATTTCTCTCTGTAGTTACTCCTGTTTATCGTTTCCATGTTTTATTCTGTTCATTACGCGGTTCATGAATACTTTTTATACAGTTTGCAGAAACAAATTAACTGCTTGTCACCAGCAGGAGAAATTTCCGTATAAAAACGCCTTGCTATTGACAGTTTTTCAACTTTCACCATAAACGAATACAAACAGTATTCCATTTTGGCTCACTTTAGGATACGGTAGTTACACTAACAGTGGGCCTTTGCGATCGCCTTTTGACATCTCGAAATTTAAATGAAAATAACGGCTAAACCATACATCTGAAACGAAAATTGAATAAACATATTTATAGAGGAGAAAATTCTCTATAACTCTGTTCTCTTATGTTTTTTTCATATCTTGCATCATTTCAGAGATATTTTTACAAATAACGGCGATTTTATTATGAGAGTCTGTCTGTTCGTAACGTGTTCCCACTATTTAGATCGAACCGTTCAACCGATCGGTACCAAATTTTACACATTTACACACATAATAGTTGGCCACCAGAACCTCCCTTTTTGAAATATTTCGGGCAAGAAATAGGTTAGTAATACTACAAAAGGCCGTTTGTGATGGCCTTTTGACAGTAGGAAATTTAATTACAAATAAACCGTTCGTCCGACACAAAAATTGAATAAACAAATTTGTAGAGGAGAAAATTCTCTACAACTTTGAACTCACACCGTTACAGAGATATTAAAAAAAATAATAACGGCGATTTGACTCCGTCCCTCGATGGTACCTATACCAGGCGTTAGGAAATGTCACATGATACTTCTCGCCCAGAACTCTCTCTGGCATACGCCATATTTCTTTCTGTATTTTATGATTTTCTTGTTATAACTTACGCTTTGACATTTCAAACCAGTGGAGCGCTGAAGAATTAACAAAAGCACAGCGTTCATTGTACGATAAATTATAATCTAGTACGTAAAAATGTCATTTTAGCTGCTAGCAACTGCCATAAATACTACGAGAATAGAGGTACAAAGTAGCAGTTCTTCACTGTTGTGTAGTGGGTAGTGTGTTACGTTGTGATGCATGTGATTGGTAGTTCGAAGCCCGCCAACGGTTTTTTTTTTTTTGCCTTGGCTCCAAAAAGGTTACCGGCGCTCTTATTAATTAAATAGAGCTATCTTCTGCAATGTGTAGAGTTGTGCAGGTGTAAGAGTGTTCCCTCTAAAATGTGCATTTGTTCTATTGCCAGAAATACGTAACTACGAACTGAACACTGGTATTCTGAAGCATTTGCACAACAACGGGAAGGATACTGTGATAATGAATATTCTAAACAACGTGCTTACACTGTCAGTTTCATATATAAATAGAGTCCTAGATTTCTGTGGAAACTGTCGTTCCTTAATGAAACGGAAGGGAAGTGTATACATTGCAACAGATCACCTGTTTTCTTTCCCTAAGCAAATATTCACTATTAATGGATATGTTGAAAGTCATTAATTAGAATCAGTGCATCAACTAAAATGTTTATCTTTGGCATGGTTGCTCTGGACGATTTTAACGTAGATTGTATTATCTTTTTTGTAGTTGAGATATGACTTTGTTCATGTTACTTTGTTCCGCGTAGAAATAATGAGCAAATATTCTGTTTCAAACCGTGATTTCATTTTCTTTACAGCTAAAATAACAAACGGAATAAGCGCGGTAACACTGAATTCCACATAATTCTCGTACTTAATCTATATACAAGGTTACTATTATAAGTACGTCATTTCCAACAGTCAGTGTAAAATATCTCCCCAGTTTGTGTACATGTGATAAAGACGCAATTCTTTGCTATGTATTTCATGATATGTTCAAAATATTGAAAAATTTTCTTTTAACAGACAGTGCTGTTACCTTTGAACAACTCAGAATCTTGCAGCATATAGTAGTGTTCAATTAACAAGAGAATTACGATAACCTCTTAGGAAACAAGATGAAAAAATGGCAGTGGTGGGTTTTTATTTATTTATATATTTTTTGTTCTTCAGGTAGATCAATGCTTTGGGGTTCGTTGTTCATGTCCGTTCTGGGTTGTTCGTTGAGAATTTTGCTCAGTTTTTTTATTACAGGTGGCGTCGAGCCTTTCTTCCGTCTTTTCATTGGTTCTTCGGTTTGATCGGTCCTTTGTAGACGTTGGTTTATTTTGTTTAATTGTGAGCGTTTCGTCGTTGACTCAGTTTCTTCTTTACAGAAGGTGTAGAGCATTCTGCTCGGGCACGCTGAGCTACCGCGCCAGCAACCCTCTGACCAAGCTCTCTGAGCCACCACGCTTGACAAGTTTGGAACCACCGTCTAAGATGTTCGTACGTCACAAGCTAATTCGCTGCCCATTACGCTACGCCGAACAGCTGTGGAAGTAATCCGTAATTCTCGTACCATCGATGGCAGATGTTATCTGCTAACATGGCATTTATAGACATTAGATTTTGATTCATTTTCCTAACAACAACGTGTTTTTGAAATGACAACGCTTCAGTTGTAATAATAAAATCATCAAATACAAAAAGCAAGATGGCGTATACAAAAGAGTTTCATGCAAGGTTTCGGGTGAGGGATGTCACGTGACTGATTTCCGAACGCCGAATTTGAGCACCTCCATGAAACCGACCAGACATGTGCACTATGGTGGTTATTATTTGAGCACCTCCATGAAACCGACCAGACATGTGCGCTATGGTGGTTATTTTATTTATATTTTACTGCTTTAATTTTGACCAGCGATCCATTTTATATCTGACTATCCACCAGCACATGGTTTTCTACATAACTATCATCCAGTACACCTACCAGATTTTATGTGGAGCACTATAATTAGTAGTTTAATGTCAGTGAGAAATGTTCAAATGTTTGTAAATCTATCGGACTCAACTGCTGGGTTATAAGTCCGTAGCTTACAAACTACTTAAACTAAGGTAAACTAACCTAAGGACAACACACACATCCATGTGTGAGAGAGGATTCGAACCCCCGACGCGGGAGGCCTCGCGATCCGCCACGTGGCGCTCCAGACCGCTCGTCTACTCCCACGCGGCTAATGTCAATGAGATCAGATGATGATACCACAGAGTGTCGAAACCGGTCGTCTTGAATAAATAAAATAAAAACTGCGGTCTTGGTATCTATCATATTTTTACAATACGATCGTTCCCTAAGATGAATAAATTAAGTGACAATGAAAATGTGGGAGAGATATAAAAATAATAGTTTAAAGAGGTAAAAGTTCAAAAAAGAGTATATTTGTCAAAGATAAACTCAAATATCATATAATTTTGGCTGTTAGTTAAAATACGGCCAGAAAGACTATTTCGTGTTGGGTGCATAGATATTATCAAAGTAGTAGAGTCGAAATCGCTTCGTCCATATATTTTCATTAATTTTAAGGGTTTCCGGATGCCCTTCCTGCCGCGGCCCTATTATCCCTTCCTTTCCCCCCTCCCGGAAGAAATATGTATAGCACAAAATTCTGCGTGTAGTACTACATACGTGAAATTTTGCGAATGTTTCTCTAACGGTTGGCGAAAAGTGTAGCTTGGGCGAGAGATGGGTACTAGCGCGGTATTCTGCTCGTGAGATGTAACAAACCGCCTGAAAACTGACCTCATGTCATCAATCAGACGGCTGGATTAGAACCGTGGTTGGCATAGTACCCCGTCCTGAAAGGCACTTTGTCGGGTAGGGTATTGTATCGTGCTTGTCCTTTGACAGTTCAACTGTTTTTAACCGACTTAAAAAAAAGGAGATTCTCATTTCGACTATGTTTTTTATGTTTGCTACCCCAGAACCTTTGACTGTGTGAACCGATTTTGATGATTCTTTTTATTTGTTATTTTAAAGTTGGTGCAGCCCGTGTTGTCCTATTTCAGTTTGGTCCAGTTCTGTCGATGGCATCCATAAAAAATGTAAGTCTTAAATCTGCATTAAGTATGTGCACGACAAAGGGACGAATAACTCACGCCAACTGATTTCGATGATTCTTATTGGAACGGATGTGCTTCAAGAAGGGTAGTTTGATGAGACTTTGGCTAGGTTCTGATTATGGGACCAATGACAAAGTAACGGAACTCTTCAATTCTTAGGAGCAAATTAACGATACTCGGTCGAATCTTTTATAGGCTCTCCGGATATTTGAGTCACCTGCCGTAACGTCGTTCTGGTCAAATAATTCTCTGTTCAAAACTTTTTTCATGTAGAGCCGCATTTTTAAAGTCTATTTTTGCGCTCTTCGCAAGACTCTTTTGAAATTGTCCTCGCCGGCCGCGGTGGCCGTGGGGACTGAGGCGCTTCAGTCACGGTCCGCACGGCCACTACGGTCGGGGGTTCGAATCCCCCCTCGGGCATGGATATTTGTGCCGTCCTAGTTCGTAAGTAGTTGATAAGTAGTTTGTAAGTTTAGGGACTGATGACCCCGTAGTTAAGTCCCATAAGCTTTACAAACATTTGAACATTTTTTGGAAATTGTCCTCGAGGTAGATTTCCTCTGTTGAGATAGGCGTTTGTTTCATTTAAACTGCGCTGTCTCAGATGAGCAGCACGTTTAAGAGGTCTATCTTTATTCAGAAAAATTAGTTGGTGTACTTCAGAGTCACTAAAAATAAATTTTTTTAACAGAAACCCGACTTCAAAAAAGAACACTATTCCAAATCGAATTAATATGCACTAAAAATTAAAAAAATAATTGCGTTTTCTTCTGCAACTTAATAACCGACTTACTTCTTCTATTCATTAATATGTAGGTACGACCTATGTGTTTACCACGCAAGAAGATAGGTAGGTACCTTCTATCCACTTTAAATCTAACTCAGCACACACCATAGAATAACAAACAATGATCGAAATATTTTTAGAATTCTGCTAAGTAAAATGAAATGAAAAATATTAGAGTACTTAAAAGTCAATCTTTTTATTACGATAATATAATGCAGTTACAATTATTGTTATTTTTGGAGTCGGTGTCAGCCAAGGACACACTACAAAATACCTAGCAAAAGTAATACGAGAATATTGAGACCGAAGACGGATGGGATGTTTCCTTGGCTGACACAGACTGCAAAAATAATTTATGATGGCGTCCCGCCATCTCACCAAGACATATGGTTAATTGAAGGAATTAATGGTACAGAACAATCTTAACTACCTTGCAAAGTGAACTAAGCCTGTCAATATAAACTATCCGTTTTGGTTCCACATCAATGAACCAGTCTACAGACACGTCATTAGCGGCGAAGCAACTCTAAACAGGATCACATTTGTCTTCGGGTGCTCCAAATGGCAGGAAACAATGCTTCCACTCACTCGAACACGGAAAGAACAGTGCTCCGTGTGGTGTCTACGGAAAACTGCGCATTTGTCCACTAGTGCCATCAGCAGGTGGTCTGTTGTAGCGGAACTAACAAGTGCTCTACATCTACATTCATACTCCATATGCCACTTCACTACATGTGGTTGAGGTACTTTGTCACTTCCTCCTATTACAGTCATGTATGGTTCGCGGGAAAAATTATTGCCTTTATGCCTTCACTGTGAGCCCTAATGTCTCTGATCTTATCCTTGTGGCCGCTTCGCGAGATTTTTTTGTAATATGCAACGTCGTCATGAGGTGATGCCATTCCAACGGCGTATGGTGCTCGGTGCACAATGTATGAGAACTTCGGTTTCTACAGTAGTGCAGAATTCATCTTCATACCCTGTCCAGAGTGTATCGAGATTGGCTGAATCAGGGTGTCACAGTCCATAACAGACCAACTAACGGACGTCTAGTTACACTCGCTGACCGTGATCGGAGACATCTGAAATGGATCGTCAATATTGACAGAAAGGCAACAGTGCAAAAAATCGTGGTTCACTTCCATACAGGACGTGCTAGACCCGTCTCCCAGTAGGAGATGGTTGGAGTATGGCTTTCATAGGTATGGACGCTGGCGTCGCACACGGTACCATTGCCAAAGCAACTTGTTAGCCACAACGGCTTTCATTTGTCACCAATCACCAGCGACTGTCTCTGGAACAATATCGGAACGTAATATGATCAACCACTCCCATGAATCACAGACATTTCCGGGGCGAGGAGGCTTGTGTGCCTCAACGGTAAAGACAGCCGTTCCGTAGGTGCAACCACAGCGGAGGGGTATCTGTGGAGAAGCCAGACAAACGTGTCGTTCCTCAATAGGGACAGCAGCCTTTTCAGTTAGGGACAACAGTCTGGATGGTTGACTGATCTGGCCTTGTAACGTCAGGTAATGTGGCTTTGCCAACAGTTACTGCGAACGGCTAAAAGCAAGGGGAAATTAATGCCGTTACTTTTTCCGAGGACATCGGGTAGGGATGTTAGAAGATTTAAAAAGGAAAATGAATAAGTTGAAGTTAGATATAGTAGGGATTAGTGAAGTTCGGTGGGAAGAAGAAGAGGATTTTTGGTCAGGCGAGTACAGAATTATAAATACAAAATCAGTTGGGGGTTTTATAGGAGTAGGTCTAATAATGAATAAGAAAATAGGAATGCCGATAAACTACTACGAGCAGCGCAGTGATTACATTGCCGTATTCAAGACAGGTACGAAGCCAACACCGACCACAGTAGTATACGTTTATATGCCCACTAGCTCTGCCGATGACGAGGAGCTCAAAGAAATGTATGAGGAAATAAAAAAGAAATTATTCAGTCAGTTAAGGGAGAGGAAAACTTAAATGTGTTGGGGGACTGGAATTCGATAGTAGGAAAAAAAGGGAAATAAACATATTATGTGAATATGGACTGGGAGAAAGAAATGAAAGAGGAAGCCGCCTGTTAGAATTTTGTACGGAGCATATTTTAATCATAACAAACACTTGGTTCAAGAAACATGAAAGAAATTTGTGTACGAAGAAGAGACCAGGAACACTGGAAGGTACCAGATAGATTTTATAATGACAAGAAGATTTCGGAACGAGGTTTTATACTGTAAGACACATCCATGGGCAGATATAAACTTTGTCCATATCTTATTGGTATGAACTGTAGACTGAAATTTAAGAAACTGCAGAAAGGTAGGAAAAGAAGGAGATGGGACCTGGATAAATTGAAGGAACCTGATATTCTTGAGAATTTCAGAGGGAGATTTAGGCAACAATTGACAGAAACGGGGAAAAGTAAAACAGTAGAAGAAGAATGAGTAGCTTTAATAGATGAAATACTGAAGGCAACAAAGTCCAATTATTTAGAAAGGCAAGAGCTACAAAAAAATCCTTGGATATCACAGGAAATACTAAATTTAATTAATGAAAGGAGAAGATATAAAAATTCAGTAAATGAAGCAGGTAAAATGGAGTACAAACGACTAAGGAATGAGATTCACAGGAACTGCAAAATGGCCAAGCAGGAGTGGCTACAAGCCAAATGCAAATATGTAGAATAATATATATGTAGAGGAAAAATAGATATCGACTACAAAAATATGAAAGAGACATTTGGAGACAAGAAAAGCGCTGTATGAATATCAAGAACTCAAATGGAAATCCAGTTATGAGTAAAGACGGGAAAGCAGAAAGATGGATGGAAAGAGTATATAAAGGGGCTCTACAAAGGCAATGAACATCGATACAATATTTTAGGAAGGGAGGAGGAAGTAGATTAAAATGAAACAGGTGATACTATACTAACAGATGAATTTGACAAAGCACTGAAATACCAAATTGGAAACGACGCCCCTGGAGTAGAGGACATTCCCTCAGAGTTACTGAAGTCCCTGGGAAAACCAGCCATGACAAAACTCACCTGGTGCGTAAAATGCACGAGACAGATGACATACTCTCAGACTTAAAGAAAAATGTAACACTCTCCATTCAAAAGAAAGCAGGCGCAGACAGGTGTGAAAATTACAAAACCATCAGTTTAATAAGTCGTGGCTGCAAAATCTTAATACGAATTAATTATAGAAAGCTGAATAGGCTGATAGATACTGCCCTCAGGGAAGATCAATTCGGATTCAGGAGAAATGTTGAAACACGAGTGGCAAGACTCACATTACGACCTATCTTAGAAAATAGTTTAAGGAAAGACAAACCTACATTTCTAGCTTTTGTAGATTTGGAGAAAGCTTTCGACAATGATGATTGGAATACACTCCTTCAAATTCTTAAGTCAGCAGGGGTAGAATATAAGGAACGGAAGGTTATTTACAACTTATACATTAAGCAAACAGCTGGTATTTGAGTTGAAGCGCATGAAAGGGACGCAGTCGTTGGGAAGGGAGTAAGACATGGTTGTATCCAATCCCCAATGTTATTCAATTTGTACATTGAGTAAGATGTGAAGGAAAGCAAAGAGAAGTTTGGAATTAGTGTTCAAGGTGAAGAAATAAAATTATTGCGTTTTTCTGATTACATTGTAATTCTGTCAGAGACAACAAAGGACCTTGAACAGCAATTGAACGGATAGGACAGTGTGTTGAAAGGAGCCTATAAGATAAACATTAATAAACAAAAATTTTAACGAAAGAAAAGACCGACTTAAAAAAACTATACCAAAACAAATTAATATGCATTAAAAACTAAAAAATTAATTGCGTATGTTTCTGCAACTTAATAATCAACTTACTTTTTCTAGTCATCAATATGTAGGTACGATCTATATGTTTACCACGCAAGAAGATAGGTAGGTACCTATCCACTTTAACTCAGCACATACCTATGAATAACAAACAAAGATCAAAATATTTTTTTAGATTTATCCTATTAAAATGAAATGAAAAACATTAGACTACTTAAAAATCAATTAAGTTATTACGATAATATAATGCAGTTACAGTTATTGTTATTTTTGGAGTCGATGTCAGCCAAGAAAACATCCGACCCGACTTCGGTCTCAACATTCTCGTATTAGTTTTGTTAGGTATACTGTAGAGTTTCCTTGGCTAACACCGACTCCAGAAATAACACTAATTGTAACTACATTATATTATCGTAATAACTTGATTTACTTTAAAGTAGTCTAATATTTTCCATTTCTCATGACGTCAGTCGAAACAGAAAGGTTCTTTTAAACTTTGAAAAAAAGAAAATTATTCTTACGCAGTTCTAAGCTCCAGGAAACATTGTCATTTTTTCTCAATGCTTCCCATTAAAATAGATCTTGTGATGGAGGTGGCAGACCTAAATCAGCGGGTCCTGATAAATTAGCGTCGATAAAAAGAAGGCAAGTTCTCGGTACATATCAGGTAACAATAAGCGTACTTTTAAGTTATAATATATACTACGTCTCTTGTTTCCAGTCTTTTAAACGATGACTAAATTTCATTTCGAATAGGAATGTAGCTCACTGCGAAACGATTATTGATAAATTGTAGCATGTACTCTGTCACATATATTTTTCTGTCACATGATGCAGCTCTAATTTTTCACAGGATCCTAAATTGGATATGCAAACAAAGAATTTTGCGACTTTCATACGCCACGAATTCTAGGGATGTTTATATCATGACGAAATTCAACATGCCAGAAGATGAGATAAAGAATTTTCTCCCCTGCACGCTTCTCATATACAAATGTAGACAACACTGAAATTTGGGTGCAACACCCAGCTACAGGTAACACCGGCCGCCACCGCTAGGAACTAGGCCATGCACAGACACATGGATTAAAAGCAAAACAGTTTAAGCTGTGATTTTTGTACTTCACCCAGAGAAGGTCAGGCGTAAGTTCTGCGAAGGAGTGTCTTCCTTCGTAATGTAGGTGCTTACCTGTAAACAAAAGATAATTTCTGTATAATACAATATGAGCTCTTGCTTTTAAGATAATTTATCGCTGTGTTTCAGACACATATTGGTAGTGAAGGATGTCATTGGCAATATTAATGCAGTATCAAATAATGCAGTGAAAAAAGTAAGTTTATGGCTTATAGAAAATACATTGATACGAAATAAGATTAAGACGCAGTTTTAACTGTTTCTCATACACAATTAAACTAAAACTGAAGTTTCAGTTACACAGAATGGACAGAGACTAAAGAGTTCAATTTTCTAGGCGTTCTGATAGACAGTAAGCTGTTACCGAAAGCCCACGTTCATGATCTTGTTCAAAACCTAAATGCTACGATGTTTACCATTCGACCAGTTTCTGAAATAGGTGATAGTTCAACACGAGAAACAGTAAACTTGTATTTTCATTCGGTTATGACGTATGGTGTTTATTTATTTATTTTTTGGTGTGGGTGGGATAAATACTCTAGTTCAAGAAAGATACTTTTTGCGCGAAACAGGCGGTTCGAGCAATATGTCGGGTAAGCTCGCGTACCTCTTATCGATCCCTGTTTAGTAGAATTGTGTCATTGGCCTCTCAATACATATTTCCTTTGACGTCGTTTGTTGCTATTAATATTCGGTTATTTTCAAGAGTTTGCAGCTTTCATTCAGTTAATGCTAGACAGAAATCGAACTTGCATTTTGATCACATCTCCTTAACCCTTGTGCAGGAAGTTTTGTAGTATTCTGCCACATGCATTTTTAATAAGCTGCCATAAGAATCCAAAAAGCTTAGAAGTAATTCACGCAATTTCAAGGTTAAACTGAAAAGTTTCCTCATGGCTCACTCTTTACATTCTGTGAGAAATTCAAGAAACAATTAAAAAATTAAGCTAATTTCTGTGTTACGTTTGTTATTTCTTTCTACTTATGCTTCGACCTGTCATGTTCATAGAACTGCCGTACTTTTTATCAGTTACTACTGCTTTGTTACAATCTGATGTAGTGACTCGTTCCATAACCAATGAAACTTCTTCCTCATTTCGGTCCTGCGGAACTTGATAAACATAAATAAAAAGTAAATGCTGGAATGTATTCACATCACATAAAGCAGAGACATAGTATCAGTAGTCATGAAAAAAACTTGATAACTGAATTTGGTGACGACAGTAAATGACTTGAATTTGTATGAATACTAGTATACAAACTCAATACAAGGCACTCCCTCTTATGCGAAGGAGTTGAGAAACTGTCTCGGTGTCCCTGCGTACATCATTCCGCCTGAAGTGAAGGTAATGAATTCCAGGACCCCATCTGTACGAGCACGGGTCCAGACACACCAGAATGAGGTTTATTCCATTAGTCCCTTAGTTAATGGCATTAATAGTCCACGAGGCCCTTCATCAAAATTCCTCCTTCGTATCTTGGCGCGGTGGCCGAGGGGACTGAGGCGCTCCAGTCACGGTCTGCACGGCCACTACGGTCGGGGGTTCGAATCCCCCCTCGGGCATGGATATTTGTGCCGTCCATAGTATAAGGTAGTTGATAAGTAGTTTGTAAGTTTAGGGACTGATGACCCCGTAGTTAAGTCCCATAAGCTTAACAAACATTTAACATTTAATTTAACGTATCTTGGCCAAAGAATTTCTATTCGAAATCAATTATACCATTCGTAATAGGAAACAGCCCGTAGGTCTGTTGCTGTTCTATTCCTGAAGGATCCATTTTACTATCTTTAGACATAAAGAACTACTACCATTATGCAGGAGAACTTCTACCACCACGGCCGCCTCGATAAGAATGAAGTTATTGAAATTATTACTGTAGTTATAGTCCTCACTGCCAACGACTGCTTTTCTTTTAATAATGTCATTTATAAACGAGATGACGGCCTAAATATGAGCAGCTATCTTGCAGGCTTTTCAGTCGATGTTTTTGTTAACCATACGTATTTCACCAATGACTCAATAATATCTATTGCCCAGTTTTGACCATTTTTTGGTAATAATATTTCATTTTTATGCTACGTAAGGTACTAAATTTAATTCATGTTACAATCGATTCCACTATTGTATGGTATGTGATGTCTGTACTTCATGTGCTCTGTATGCTTTATGAATATCTACATCATGTTTACATTTACATATTATTTTTGTAATTTTAATTGGCTTTAGTAATGTCAATTTTATTTTTGAATTGTTTTATGTATGACAATATTATGTAAATTTGTAATATCTCACGTCCAGCATGATATGTAAAATATGTAGTGATTCCAACGTGAACGGAATTCCGTTGTAAATGAAAAGGTGGTGTTGGCGCGCAGCTAACGGAGACAGAGTAGTCAGTCGAAGGTTGGCATTCACAGCAGTCAGTCTGTGGTGGGAGCTCACAGCAGTAGTGAACCTGAGGGCACAGCAGCAAGACGTAGTGGCAGACTTGTGCTACTGTATTCTGCCCAAATATTTGTTTTACTTGAGGCAGAAGACCAATCTACTTCCAATGGCCTCGGTGAATGTGCAGCTGCAATGGTAACACTTTTACTGCCTGCATATGGAGCTAAATGGAAGCTACTGGAAACCGCTGTTATAATGTCGGCTCACAAACTGCATAAAGATGAAATCTGAGCCCTTATACGCTGTGACACCACCTCGCCACTACTCCGCATTCATAACAGGTCATAATATTTATTGTTACTGTTTATAAACTGGTCGTTGAGAGATTTAACTTGTGTTTTGAATGTTTTTCAATGTAGGTTACATTTCTGTTAAAAGTCCGTTTTCCATTTCGTGAACAACAAGACAGTAGTGTAATAAAATAAACGTGTAACATTGTTTTTTTTTTACAGTGTGTAGTCTGAAACAATGTGTGCACAACTGTACTGAATTTTCTAAGAGGAGATTCATATGTAAGCCCAAACAATTTACAGTGCCCGAGGGGAGTGAGACGTTCCAGTCACGGTCTGCACGGCCACTACGGTCGGCGGTTCAAATCCCCCCTCGGGCATGTATATTTGTACTGTCCTTAGTCTTAGCTAGTTCATACGTAAACTTAGGAACTGATGACCCCGTAGTTAATTCCTTAAGTTCTACAAACATTTGAATTTACAGTTTGGACTCGGATAGTATCATTCTTTGCGTATTTGCAAGGCTTTCGATTGTTTAGACCACATTCTACAAGGGGTGTCCAAATGAAAAGGTACTAAACGTGTTAACAACCAAACGCGTTGAAATTGGATTAAGCCGCTTTGGGATAACGTAGTGCGGCATCAAGGGGCGAAGTATGGGTCGTCAAGTCTGCTTGAAAAATTCAAGGCTGTGCCCCCAGGAGGCAAGGTGATGCTCACCGAATTTTTCGACGTCCGACGTCTGATACTCATCGAATTCCTCGAGCACGGAAAAACCATTAACAGTGACGTCCGCTGTGAGACACTCCGTAGCCTACGTAAATCCATGAAGTGCGAACGGCCTGGGCTGATCACGGAGGCAGACAAAAGAAAAGAAAAAAAATCATCTCATCAGACAACTGACTCTTGCCACACTCACAGGAATTCTCGGATCATGGAATGCTTCGGCTCGTTAAAGAGTGGGTTAGTTGTGCTCAGAACTCTGGTAATTACTTTTGAGTAATGACTTCGTTTCGTACCTTGTATTTGAGTAGGGCACGTACTACTGAAGAAAACACAAGTTTTGTGGATTTCATGGCGTTGCAGAAAGCTGCTTTTGGTCATATGAAATAAACAAAACGATGTAAATTGTGGTAAATAATTCAGGGCTGTCAGGTTTAAAAATTTTAGTGACTGAAGAAAAATCGCAAGAGTAGCCCCGCAGTGTTCAACTTTACTCCTTATGCAAAGTATCTCGCCTAGGAGTCGTCAGGCGTATTTTCTCGGTTGTTTCAGGTGACGAGTGGTTTTGCTTTGAAATGTGGGGCTTCCATCAACCCATTATTACACTCCTGGCCATTAAAATTGCTACACCACGAAGATGACGTGCTACAGACGCGAAATTTAACCGATGGGAAGAAGATGCTGTGATACGCCAATCATTAGCTTTTCAGAGCATTCACACAAGGGTGGCTCCGGTGGCGACACCTACAACGTGCTGACACGAGGAAAGTTTCCAACCGATTTCTCATACACAAACAGCAGTTGACTGGCGTTGCCTGATTAAACACTGTGATGCCTCGTGTAAGGAGGAGAAATGCGTACTATCACGTTTCCGACTTTGATAAAGATCGGACAGTAGCCAATCGCGATTGCGGTTTATCGTATCACGACATTGCTGCTCGCGTTGGTCGCGATCCAATGACTGTTAGCAGAATATGGAGTCGGTGGGTTCAGAAGGGCAATACGGAACGCTGTGCTGGATCCCAACGGCCTCGTATCAGTAGCAGTTGAGATAACAGGCATCTTATCCGTATGGCTGTAACGGTCGTGCAGCCACATCTCAATCCCTGAGTCAATAGATGGGGACTTTGAAAGACAACAATCATCTACGCGAACAGTTCGACGACGTTTGCAGCAGCATGGGCTATCAGCTCGGAGACCATGGCTGCGGTTACCCTTGACGCTGCATCACAGACAGGAGCACCTGCGATGGTGTACGCAACGACGAACCTGGGTGCACGAATGGCAAAACGTCATTTTTTCGGATGAATTCAGGTTCTGATGGTCGCATCCGTGTTTGGCGACATCGCGGTGAATGCACTTTGGAAGCTTGTGTTCGTCATAGACATACCGGCGTATCACCCGACGTGATGGTATGAGGTGCTACTGGTTACACGTCTCGGTCACCTCTTTTTCCCATCGACGGCACTTTGAACAGTGGCCGCTACATTTCAGATGTATTACGACCCTTGGATCTATCCTTCATTCGATCCCTGCGAAACCTTACATTTCAGCTGGATAATACACAACCGCATGTTGCAGGTCTGGTACGGGTGTTTATGGATACGGAAAATGTTCGACTGCTGCCCTGGCCAGCACATTCTTCAGATCTCTCACCAATTGAAAACGTCTGGTCAATGGTGGCCGAGCAACTGGCTTGTCACAATACGCTGTCACTACTCTTGATGAACTGTGGTATCGTGTTGAAGCTGCATGGGCATCTGTACCTGTACACCCCTTCCAAGCTCTGTTTGACTCAATGCTGAGGCGTATCAAGGCTGTTATTACGGCCAGAGGTGGTTGCTCTGGGAACTGATTTCTCAGGATCTATGCACCCAAATTGAGTGGAAAAGTAATCACATGTCAGTTCTAGTGTAATATATTTGTCCAATGAATACCCGTTTATCATCTGCATTTCTTCTTGGTGTAGCAATTTTAATGGCCAGTAGTGTATTTCGACGGCCAGTGTGGAGTGAAGGCGTCAGTTTTTTGCCCGTTTCAAATAAAGTAATTTTTAAATCGCATTTACACAGGCCCATTGATAATGGAAAACAAATGGACGCTTTCCATCGGCGCTCAGCGTCACATGGAAGACGTGATGAGCAATATTAAATTAGGCACAACTCCAGCTGTACACTGCAAAAGCAAAATTATGGATATCTGGCGAAACGGTACATAAAATGCGCTTGTCGACTCGCTTGTAGAGAAGACCTGTATGAGTGAATGACCATCCATTTAACATCCGACAAGCAGAACTTGTTCATTTTGCCGGTATACTAGTTTTCGGAACTAACAGAATAGATTGTTACCGTAGTTTTTCAAATTAAGTGACTCTCAGAAAACTCACTCTCCATAAATTTGGAAAATACACGTTATGCTCAGTTCTGTACTACAATCAGTCATACCAGTAACTGAAACAGCAAGCGGAGTTAGTTAATCGAGTCGAGTGCTCCAAATTTTTGGGTGTACGTATTGATGAAAACGTGAACTGGAGAAGCATATTATTCAACTTCTCAAATAATTAATTCGCTTTTGCTCTTCATATAATTGCTAGCCTTCGAGAAACAGGTATTAACATCCTGTAATTTTGCATATTTCCACTTACCAATATTTTATGGAGTGATTTTCTGGGGTATCTAAGCTCTGGAAGGTAATTCTTCAAAAATTTCCCTGGTACAGCGTTGCGATGATTATAAGCAGATGAAGAGGATGATAAAGCAACTGCAGAATTTCGCGTAAATTATCGAACCGAATACAGACATAGCTTCTGCAGTGCACTGACAAAATTTGGTTAATTGCACACCATCTCTTGGCTGAACACATAATCGGTGATATGCTCCCAGTCCGCATTAGTGAGTGATGATGGAGATTTTTTTTTTAATGTAAACCAGTATTATTTTCCAACAGAGTCGTTGGAAGAATTATGGAGCCACAATAGTCGGCATTCATTACGTGAGCCGCATAGGACAATACTTGTTGTTTTCATGTTTGTACCATCAGTATCAATATGATTAGTACTGAAGTTATCCATAGGTTAATCATCTTGTATAAATAGCCATAAAAGAAAAATAAATGAGTGATATGATTGTCAGTTTTCGAGCATATTATTTTACATCCAATCTTCTTACGATCGTATCTTTTTCTTTTTCGTGATAGATATGATAATAATAAATGAAGCTTTGAATATAGATGAATCCACAAACAATGGCGGCTTTCGCGCATCTAAGTACAGACGGAACGTAGTGTTGCAAAAACTGCGAGTGCTGTGCCCACGAAGAAGGCGTGTATCTTGCAAATTATATCACTCCCTTACCTGTGTAGAAGTTGTCGCGTACCATCACAACCGAAGATGGTAACTGGGAACAAATGGAACAAAATTCAGTAATATAACACGCCACAATCACGTTTAATGCTAACAATGTCTGTGAGTTTCATAGCAGAACCCTAACAACACTAATCAGCACTCATTGGCTGCCGGAAAATACGTGACGTAGGTGTGTAGAACAAAGCTACGGTATTGGGCAATATTACATCTGTTGTCAGAACATTTTGGCCACCTACTAAATAATCAGTATGCTGACCTACGTTATTGATAAAAGCGGCTATGACATGGAAGCAATGAGGCTCTCATATTTTCGCGAGAGACCACAAACACCAATTGCCGGCGTGGCGCAGGGGATAGCGTCACGGAGTGCGGTGCAGAAGGTCGCCGGTTCAATCCCGCCCACCGGCAAAAAATTATTTCTTTGTAATTTACAATTCAAGAAGGTTCTACAGCTTTCTTATGTTCACTTGTAAATTCTACTTGTTTCTTATGTTAACTGTTCTTCTAATTTCTGGTAAATTCTGTCTGTGTATAAATAGCAGAGCACTCTGCCTGAGAGGCAGTCAGTGCGGCGTGTATGTTGAGTTCGTAATAAACGTGCTTTCAGTATAAGCGCTGTGTTTAGTTGCCTTCGAAGTCAAGCCTACTTCCATTGTAACGTGACATTGTTTGGTGGAGGCGCCGGGTACACTGTGCAACAGCTGCATCACCGTGGCTCCGATTAGGCAACGTAAAAGCCGTCTCTTACACGGACTGGAACCGGAATACAAAGGATACACCGAGTACATCCTTCCAAAAGTCCGTATTATTAGAAGAACGATGGAGACGAAACCAGCAATAAGCCAGCTGCACATCAGACACCCGTCGGTGTTCTCTGGAGATGCTGGACAGGACCCCAACAAATAGCTAAAAAGGTTCGACCGAGTTGCCAAGTACAACAGGTGGGATCATACGATGTGCTTGGCCAACGTTTATTTCTACCTGGACGGAACAGCCCAGCAATGGTTCGAAAACAACGGAGACAAGTTGAATGACTGGGAGACGTTCCAGGAGGAACGTAAGAAGACGTTTGGAGAACGCCAGTGACAAATCCGCTCGGCGGAAGAACAACTGAAGAACCGGGCCCAACGACATGGTGAGCCGACACAATCGTACATACAGGATGTTTTGGCCCTGTGTAACATAGTCAACCCGAACATGACTGAGGCGGACAAAATCACGCACCTGATGAAGGGAATTGCAGAAGATATGTACCAAGCTCTTCTGATAAAAGACGTCGCTACGACAGAAGAGTTCATCAAGTGGTGCCAGCGTATTGAAGAGATGCAACAAAGGAGGGTTGGAAGCAAGAAGTATGACAGACTCCCAAATGTAGTCCCTATAGCCGTTGTGGAAGACCAGCATGACTTCGCTTCTCTCATACGACAGATCGTGAGAGAAGAATTACAACAGTGCATGGCAGGCGGGACTATTAGACCGAGCGAGCATCAGATTATGGCCATGGATGTCAGCCCTGTAAGTCACGAGGGAGACGACACCGCTAAGGACGAGGTATTTCAAACATTAGCTCCTGTCTGCCCCGCCAATCGCACCCGGCGTGAAGAATGGCGTCGCCCTGCCATGACTTACGCTGCAGCCGCCAAACGGCAGCCCATGAACCGACCGACGCGACCACAGCCAACTCCCTCGGTAACTATGACGCCCCGCAGAAGAACAGACGTCTGGAGGACAGAAGACAACACACTACTGTGTTTCCACTGTGGACGCCCTGGACATGTTGTACGCTACTGCAGAGAGAGGAGGCGAGTATTCGATGATTATTTTGCCGCAAGACATCAGCCATCGGAGCAGTTCTATCCAAGGCAGTCACCTGCTGATGAATTCAGTCGACCTATGGGAAGAAGCCCATCGCCGTACCCTAGACGAGGTCGCTCCCCGACGCGCCGCAGCCGTTCACCGTCGCCGTACAGAGGTACCAGCCGCTCCCATAGCCGCCGCGCCCAGGAATACTAAGCGAGGCGACCATCTACGGAGGTGAGGCCGCCGCAGATGAAAATCCTCCATGAACGACAGTCACCAAGATGTCGGGAAATCTCATCGATGTCATAATCGACGGCCAACCTGTCCGGGCACTTGTTGATTCAGGAGCCACTTTTTCTGTATTATGGGATAATTACCGCCGGACACTAAAGAAGACAATGTTCTGTGATACGGGAGCAACTGTGCTGAAGGTCGCGAATGGAAAGTACGTTCATCCAGCAGGAACTTGTGTCGCAAGAATAACCATCAACAACAGGACGCAGCCGTTTGAATTTGTCGTGTTAACAGAATGTAGTCACAATGTCATCCTCGGATGGGACTTCCTTCAGGCATCCCAAGCTATCATTGACTGTGGAAGATCTGAGCTGCAAATTGAAGAAGTTGTTCCGACGGATACACGTAATACAGAATTTTCTGGGAAGTTATTCGTCGTTGACAATGTGACGACACCGCCGTTGACAATGAGAAGAGTTGCAGTCACAGACACAGATGACTGGTTAAACTGTGAAGTTCTTGTTGATAGTAAAAAGTTTATCAGGCTCACAAAAGAAATTTACATACCAGCGGCTGTCATAAGCATTACCGGTGGTCAAGGAGAGATTTGGATCACAAATTGTCACGAGCAGTCACAACTTATCCCCAAGGGAATGTGTATCGGGACAGCTGAACCAATCCAGGACGGTGACCTTAACGTCATCAATGAATACCCATGTCCTGCTGTTAGTACAGACAACACACTGTAGGAAACAAACGTGGAACTGCCAATAGGGCCTGGACTGACCAAGGAACAACGTCAGCGGGTGTTAGGTATACTACGCTAATTTTCGGGTGCTTTCACACCTCAGCAGGGAAAAAGTCAGACGAAACGGCCCACGATAAAGCACCGTATCAATACTGGGGATCATCCGCCAATTAGCCATCGTTCGTATAGAGTGTCGCCAGCTGAAACACGAATAATTCGGGAGGAAGTGGAGAAGATGTTGCGAGATGACATTATTCAACCTTCGGAGAGTCCTTGGTCGTCTCCGGTGGTCCTCATAAAGAAGAAGGATGGCACGTGGCGATTCTGTGTCGACTATCGGCGGCTGAACAGTATCACAAAGAAAGATGTCTACCCATTGCCGCGCATTGACGACACCTTAGACTGCTTGAAAGGAGCTTCATACTTCTCAACTATGGACATGCAGACATTCTACTGGCAAATCGAGGTTGACGAAGCTGACAGGGAAAAGACGGCTTTTATTACACCTGACGGCCTCTATGAATTTAAAGTAATGCCATTTGGATTATGTAATGCTCCAGCCACATTCGAATGCATGATGGACAACTTGCTTCGACACCTTAAGTAGACGACGTGTCTCTGCTATTTAGATGACATTGTCGTTTTCTCGAAAACATTTGAAGAACATTTGAGTCGCGTGTCAACTGTGTTGAAGTGTGTTCAGGCTGCAGGTCTCCGCCTCAATCCAAAGAAGTGCCTCTTCGTCGCCAAAGAGATAAAAATCCTGGGGCACCTAGACAACGGAGATGGTGCCCGTCCTTATCCAGATAAAGTAAGGGCAGTCACAGAATTTCCAACTCCTCAGCACTTTCGTGATGTGAGAGGTTTTCTCGGGCTGTGCTCATACTACCGACGTTTCATAAAAATGATTTTGTAACAAGGCAAGTCCATTACAAGACCTTCTGCAGGGAGACGCCACATTTTACTGGGAGGAGACAAAAGAAAGAACTTTCCGGGAACTTAAGGAGGCTCTAACTTCCGCACCAGTGCTAGCCTTGTACGACGAGAATGCAGAAACGGAACTTCACACAGACGCCAGTGGTTATGGGATTGGTGCAGTGCTTGTACAAGTTCAGGAAGGTGCTGAAAAAGTGATAGCCTATGCTGTCAAGAGTACTCTCAAAGTCCGAGATAAACTACTCTACAACTGAAAAAGAATGTCTCGCGGTTATCTGGGCTATCAACAAGTTCCGGCCGTATTTATTCGGCAAACCATTCACCGTCGTGACAGACCACTATTCTTTGTGTTGGCTGACTAGCTTGAAGGATCCATCAGGTCGACTAGCAATATGGGCACTAAGACTCCAAGAGTACGATGTGACAGTGGTATTCAAGAACGGGCGCAAACACAAGGATGCCGACTGCCTTTCGAGGAATCCATTAGTGGAACACAACAGAATTAATGAAATTTCAGGTCTCACTGAATTAGATGACGTTACAGCTGAACAGAGGAAAGATCCAGAACTATTAAAAACGATAGAGGCCTTGGAGAAAGGAGAACCGAACAATGGAGAGTTCCAACTTATAAACGGAACATTGTATAAGAGCAACTACGATCCACTGGGCCCCAAATGGCTACTTGTTGTTCAAAAAAATGTTCAAATGTTTGTAGAGTCTATGGGACTTAACTACGGGGTCATCAGTCCCTAACTTGTTGTTCCAGCTCATCTCCAGCCAGCTATTCTCAAATATTTCCACGACGCTCCAATATCCGGTCATCTGGGCTTCGTGAAGACCCTAGACAGAATCAGACGCAGGTATTACTGGAAAGGTCTTTACCGATCTGTCAAGCACTATTTGAGTCACTGTAAAGAGTGCCAGCGACGGAAGCATGTGCCTCAATTACCTCCAGGACATCTCGTACCGATTCCGCCGGCAGCAGCTCCATTCCACCGAGTTGGGATCGATCTTTTAGGGAGGTTCCCGAAGTCGACAACTGGTAACAGTTGGATAATAGTCTGCACTGACTACCTCACACGCTACGCTGTCACCAAACCTGTGCCGACTGCAGAAGCTGCAGAGATCGCAAAAGTCCTTGTAGAAGACATTATTTTAAAGCATGGAGCACCACGTGTCATGATATCTGATCGTGGAAAAATATTCCAGTCAAAACTAGTATCAGAGGTAATGTCACGGCGCAACATTATCCACAGAATGACAACTGCATACCATCCTCAGACAAATGGTCTTACGGAACGTTTTAACAAGACGTAGCCGACATGCTGTCGATGTACGTCGATGTTGAGCAGAAGGATTGGGATGCAATTCTGCCAGTCGTGACATTTGCTTACAATACCGCAAGACAAGACACCACAGGCTTCACTCCGTTTTTCCTGCTCCAAGGCCGTGAAGCTGAGACGACAATGGATACGCTTTTCCCGTTCCAACCGGACGACAATCAGGATGACTATGTTAAACAGCTCATCACCAGGGTCGAAGAAGCAAGACAGCTGGCTCGCATACGGACACTGGACGCCCAGGAGAAGGACCGTCAGCGGTAAAACGACAAGCACCGACCTGTTGTGTACAGCCCAGGAGATCTGGTATGGATTTTTACCCCTGTACGGAAGGTTGGACTGTCAGAAAAATTATTGAAGTGATACTTTGGTCCGTATCGTGTCATACGCCGCCTGTCAGACGTCACATACGAAGTTGAGGATTATGAGCCGTCGTCGAAACGTCAAAAACGAAGAGAGATTGTTCACGTCGTGCGCATGAAGCCTTACTACGATCCTGAAGAGCAGGTAGACGACAATGGCTTCTTGTTGAAGGACTTTAAGGACGGTAATGTTCCTGATGAAGCCACTACAGGAACGTCTCTCGTCGATAATCGCGGAGAAGGGAAGGATTCTCTTGAACAGTCATACAGAGGACCCATGACACGGTCAAGACCCAGGACATTGCAGCTGGCTCCACAGGGATCATAACAGCGGGTCGCTGTTTCTCCAGGAGAGGGAGAATGCCGCGAGAGACCACAAATACCGACTGCCGGCGTGGCGCAGGGGATAGCGTCACGGACTGCGGTGCAGAAGGTCGTCGGTTCAATCCCGCCCACCGGCAAAAATTTAATTCCTTGTAATTTACAATTCCAGAAGGCTCTACATCTTTCTTATGTTCACTTGTAAATTCTACTTGTTTCTTATGTGAACTGTCCTTCTAATTTCTGGTAAATTCTGTCTGTGTATAAATAGTAGAGCACTCTACCTGAGAGGCAATCAGTGCTGCGTGTATGTTGAGTTTGTAATACACGTGCTTTCAGTATAAGTGCTGTGTTCAGTTGCCTTCGAAGTCAATCCTGCTTCCATTGCAACGCGACAATATATCGCTGGAGGGAGTTGCACCAAATCTGCAGATACGAGTCACCTAACCCTGAATCACGTGCTACATGCGTTCCATCGGGTTGAGATCTGCCGAGCTAGGGGGCCAGCACATCAACTGCAAGTCACCATTGTGTTCCTCGAACGCTTCATCACATTCTTGGCTTTGTGACATGGCTCGTTACCTTGTTGAAAACAGCCACTGCTATTTGGAAACTGGATCGTCATGACCTGTCACCTGTGGTGTCGCACAAGTATGAAGTGCGCGCCACGTACTTACGCCGCGCTCCGCCATGCATGTACGGGGCGGCGCGGCGTTCTCACAACGTCAGCCACGAGCGCCCTCTGCTACAACTCCGCTCGTGGCCACCACTGGACTGCATCGTTCATTTGGGACTGAGATAGGAACCAGTTATCACTTGGGAATCAGATAGGCACCAGTTAAGACTTGGCTATCGGATAGGCACTAGGAATCATCAGTGGGCAGGCCTCTATCTAAACTATGTATCAGCATTCTGCACTCAAGAACTATGTAAAAATTAAGTATTACCAGGACTCCACAAAATATATATCTTGTTCTAATTTAGCCTAGTGTTCCAGTTTCTGCTGTCCCACTGGCTGGTCACCTCCGTACCTGCACACGCGTGCATCCTTTATTCCTGTGTCGGTCTCTTTCTACTCGGCCACCGACACCTACAACAACCGGCGGAAACGGGACACAAAAGTGGCGACGAGGCTGGGACACAAAACCACCAGTGTACGATAGTTGGCCCTCATAGTGCCTTGCACTAGCTCCGCTGTATCTATTGATGCCAACGTGAATGTTTCACAGAGCATTACTGAGTCTGCACCCCGTAGTATAGATGACAAGCAGCTTTCGCGCTGAAAGACAACGGATTCGTACCCTACCGTCGGCAAGATGAATAAGGTAACGGGATTCATCAGACCATATAACGCTCTGTCATTGACGCGCCTAAGTCAGTCGTAGTTACCGATTTCGTTGTGTTACCATTGGCATGGCACGTTACATTCATGGGTCGTCGGCTGTGAAGGTCCATCATACGGAGTTTTAGTGCACTGTGGGATCACACACACTCTGATCAGCATTCTAGTCCTGTGTTAGTTCCACCACAGTCGCCGCCTGTCCTTTTTACCAGTCTGCCCAACCTACGACTCCCAACATCCGTAATGACGAGTAGCCGCTCAACCCCTCGAGGTTTGAACATGGTTTCACCTGCATTTCTCCATTTTTTGAAGACCTCACAACTCTACTGGAATACCCAACAAATCGTGAAATGCTCGTTCTGAACCACCGGGCTACCATATTTTTGTCTTCGGTCAAACTCAAACAGATCGAGCACCTTTTCCATTCTACACACACAGTACGCTCGTATATACTACATGCATCGCGGATGTACCGGACTAGCAGTCAGGTGACACTGCTACCGCCTGGCCGGTTTCATATCGATAGTAGGCAGGTCGTCATAATGTTCTGGCTGATCAATGTATCTACTAACGACTAGGTGGCTGTAAAAGCCATATCAGCAGGTAGAGATATTATGCTAATGAAACAAACTAACAAGGATACCACATGGCTGTCGGATTTTAGAAATTTTTTGATATTTATGGTACGTTAAGTTCAGAACTCAAATAACAATCAGCCAAAGCCATTCGACGCAAATCTCAAAAATTCGCGAGAAAAACGGCTTTGAACTTTTGCAAATAAGCGTAAGTATCAGTCATTAAAGGACGGGCAGTATCTGTCAGGGTTGCTCAGCTGTTAGCGTTCTGGCTTTCTAACCCAAGGGTCCGTGGTCCCAATCATGTCGTTAAACATTTTTTACATTTTTTTTCTTTTTGTTCGAATACTTACACAATTTTAATATCTAATGGTAATTTTTATGCAAACTGCACGTATTATTTTTACTCGTATTTTCTATATTTTCTAGAAGGGTGTTAATAATGATGCTTCAAGCCAAACAAAAAAAAGTTACATTTTTTACACTATTGGCTTCACCATTAGTTGACGTTGGTAGTCTGATTGTTCGGTTTGTGAAGAGCTACGGCACTGTAATCTCCATAGCTACTAATGGCTTTCCAAGCAGCTAACCTACTCAACCATCGCTTTATGTGACGACAAGATTTTCAGCTCGTCTACATATACATAAACAAAAACTGACAACTTGTGGAATTAGAGATCCCAAAAATGTTTTATATAACTGAATTCGAAAACAAACAAAAAAGTATGTCACAGTGAGATTAGAACCACCGTCGCTATGGTTGTAAGATCAGGACATTACCACCTGAGCTGCACCGACGGATGCTACGTCTCTTCAAAGTTGATTTTCTCGACAATTTTTAAGAGTTGCGTGGAATGGCTTTGGCTGATTGTTATCTGAGTTGTGAACTTCACGTACCATAAATATAAAGAAATTCTAAAATCCGATACCCATGTGGTCTCATTGTAAGCACTTACGATCTCGGTTGTGATGTCCTTGAATATTTGCGACACGTGCAAAGTACATCAGCCGGCTGAAAGCTTTCAAACACTGTTTTCGTAAAGGGTTGAGATTGCGTCCTTATGTTCACATGACGTCTGTAAGTTCTAGTAATGTCTTGCAATATAAATCAAATAGGTGAGTGGGAAGCCCGAACAGTCTCCACCTTAACAAAGAATGCATGCTTATTGTGAACACTAAAGTACAATCAGATCAGAAGTGACCAAATGGACGAATGGTGCAGATAGTTTAACCAACATCGAATATATAAGAATAGATAAACGTTACAAACACAAGCCGCGGTGCGGAGCGCGCAGTTGTTCGCCGTCGGAGGTTCAAAATGTTCCAATGTTCGTACATCTATCGGACTAAACTGCGTAGTCATCAGTCCGTAGCTTACAAACTACTTAAACCTAGGTAAACTAACCTACGGACTAACACTCACACCCATGTCCCAGGGCGGACTCGAACTTCCACGGCGAGCAACCGCGCGCTCCGCAGCAAGGCGCTTTAGACCGCTCTGCTACTCCACCGCGGCCTCGGAGGTTCCATTCCTCCCTCGGGCATGGGTAGTTTAAGTAGTTTGTAAGCCTAGGGACTGATAACCGCAGCATATAAGTGCATTAGATTTATAAACATTTGAATTTTGAATTTTACAAACGCAATATATTTCAAGAGCCATACACAAACCTTTGGTACTAAATATCAGATCGCTGTTTCTCGGATTTGATTTGGCGTTATGCGAACCAGAAACGCCAACAGCTGCGCAACACTGCATTAAAAACAGCTTGCGGTAAGAGATTTCACTGATGTTTAGCTGTGTGGTGTAACTTAAAATGTACAATAACCTCGCAAGTATTTCTGGTTTCTATCGAATTGGACAGTTCATGGGCTGTAGGTAGCAGGTGATTTCTCGCAGGTTTTTGACTGCATTGAACGGAGCTGTTTGGTGTGTCACAGAGGTAAGGCTAGGTAGTTTGGCTGTGTCCTTCGGCAGGCAGGAAGCAGTAACGAGTGTAGGCTGAGGCCGCTGGCCCTCTCTCTGACTTTGGATGGCGGCCCATCGATTTTCGCGGAACGAGACCAATTAGGAGCAGCATTCGAAATAAGTTGGAGGAAATCGTTGCATAATTTAACATTTCAGTCTTGTATGTCATCGCCATCTCGTTAGATACTCATACAGCCAATGGACGTACCTCGTTAATACATCGAAGTCAGGCAGCGTTTGGGTGTGGCTAGTACTAGGATGGGCACTCGCTTGGGTATACTACATATTCCTAGCTGCTTTCACTTTGTAATTATGACAAATGTGGCGAAATATGAAGTAGTATGGCAGTGGCCAGTGTCATGGTACACGCTTGCTTCTAGAAATTCCGTGATTAACAATACCAATGACATGTCCGAGGTAACTGATACAACTCTGCAATCAGCATGTCAAGGTCTGCTGTAGTGAAAAAATACGGGGGAAAATAATATTTTCATTGTACTTAAAACGCTTTGTTCAAGACAGAATAGGAACCTAAATTAATGTTTTCCAACGTCTATAATTTCCACCAAATATGAAAATATTATTTCCGATCATAGCATACATGCAAAACTGTGATGTTTTCGTATAAATGCTCATAAAGTTTAAAGTATGTGCTTCAATGCTATTGTCATACTTATAAGAGCTGAATTTTTGAAAGTAGAGGTAATAAAATTGTAAACAACAGCTAACAACTGCAGGGAAACGTGTTGTGTAATTTAAGACACAAATGGACTTTTTACGTCTGTCGAATAGTCTTTCCAAACAAAAGTATGAAATTTATGTCCACAATTGAAGTCATGGTTCAACCAACCTCTCAGTCTTACAACTGCAGGCAATCCATTTCAAATAGAAATACTATAATAAAGAGAAAACAGGTGTAAGATTTTATGAATATGATATTTTTTATTACGATGTCACCTAAAGTGCAGAACGAAGTGCCATTTTCAATCTTGATAAGACCAAACAAGAGTTATATGTACAAATGTAGCATTTGTAAACACTAATTCCGAATCGATAACCCAATCAAATACGTCAAATATTAGTCGGTTACTGTGTTAATATAGATTACCACACTTGCGACATCTGTGGAACTTGAAACTTCGGGATCTTTCAGTCAGCTGTGCCATACAACATTAAAAAAATGTTGAAATGTTTGTTAAGCTTAAGGGACTTAACTGCGGGGTCATCAGTCCCTAAACTTACAAACTACTTATGAACTAGCTTATACTAAAGACAGCACAAACATTCATGCCCGCGGGGGGATTCGAACCCCCGACGGGGAGCGGCCTCTCACATCGTAGCATAGCGCCTCAATGCGCTCGGCCACTCCACCGCGGCATACAACATTCTTTTTACAGAGTTAAACAGGAACTAAAAGTGAAACCCTACATAATTAACGGAAGTGCATCTATCAAGTAATTCTAAAAATTTGTTCGGTGTCGTTTTTGCTGTTTGTTAATGCAGTCTGTGTAGGGTGCAGAGACTAACCCTAAAACTTTCTTTATCATACTGAAGAACAGCACTATAATATTTGGATACCTGTAAGAAAACCCGCAATAAATTACATTAAGAGTAATCGCATGGCGTGAAAGTACAATTTCAGAGTGTAATTAATAAAATATGAATTACCGAATCCATATTTTTCCAATAAACTATAACTTGTGATCGGCATGTGAACTGTGTATTAAAATATTTTTGTATGAATAAAAACTAACGAAAAGACTTAGGCCATGCAGGAATATCCGTGTGGTCTAAAGCGCCATGCAGGGCTGGAAGTTGGACACTGGAACATTTCACAGGACCTACCATTATTAAATGCATTACAATAACACACTGATAATGCGTCAAAATCAGTAGAACTAGGTGATTCTGTTATAGTAACTACCGCAATAATTAGCGATTTGCAGACCTATGCCGGCCGCGGTGGCCGAGGGGACTGAGGCGCTCCAGTCACGGTCTGCACGGCCACTACGGTCGGGGATTCGAATCCCCCTTCGGGCATGGATATTTGTGCCGTCCTAGTTCGTAAGTAGTTCATAAGTAGTTTGTAAGTTTAGGGACTGATGTCCCCGTAGTTAAGTCCCATAAACTTTACAAACATTTGAACATTTTGAGCAGACCTATCCCATTCTCGTGATAAGCGAGAAATAAACAACGGTCTACATAGATTAATCTCTTAGACTTGTTGGAGACGTAAGGTGTAAAAGGTAATGAACGTCATAAAAGTGAGATATTTGTCGAGTGGAAGTAGTGCTGTGATGAATGCGTGAGTATTGACGCCTTGTGCTCAAGTAGGAAGCGGTGCGGGCAGGCTCGCGGTTACACCAGGAGCCTTCACAACGCGCACCAAAGTCAAAACAGAAACACTTCCTGGGTGGCGCCGTACTACGTGACCAAATATGGGGCAGTCGCCAATTCACACAACACGGAACTGCCGCAGAAGCTCGGAAACTCGCAGGGGAACGTCTGACACAGTCGTCAGGAATTCGTCGACAGGGTGCACGGCAGAGCAAGCAGCGGGGACGATGCGAGGGCTCCGCGAGGGCGCCAGGCGGTAGTGGATCTGGCGTGGGTTCGAGTCCCGGCAGAAGCTGGCAGCGTGCAGCGCCGTCGGGTAGTGCCACGTGGGGCCCTACCGCCGCCTATGTCTCCTACTGTTTCGACTTCTTCGAGGGGGTTTTCACCACATCAGCGGTCGTATGGGCTCACATAAAAGAATACGTGTCTTACATCTTGACGTAGACTACAACATATTCGAAGTATTTCTCAATCGGTTAGTGGTTCTTTCGTAATGTTTCTTGTCAGCTTACATGATTTAGAGAAAGTGCGGAAAATAAAAATATGTTGTCCAGTATGACTATTTGTATCAAAGTCTTCCTAAACACGAGTTACTTTCATAGGTAGTAAGCAGTATTCCCCCTCGCAAAATACGAGAGAAAACAAGAAAGGACGGAAGGTGACTTCCTTCAAAAATGTTTAAATGTTTGTTAAGCTTATGGGACTTAACTACGGGGTCATCAGTCCCTAAACTTACAAACTACTTATCAACTACCCTATACCATGGACGGCACAAATATCCATGCCCGAGGGGGGATTCGAACCCCCGACCGTAGTGGCCGTGCAGACCGTGACTGGCGCGCCGCAGTCCCCTCGGCCACCGCGGCCGGCTGACTTCCTTCCGCAAGCCGCGGTGGAGTAGCCGAGCGGTCTAAAGCGTCTCGCTGCGGAGCGCGTGGTTGCTCGACGTGGAGGTTCGAGTCCTCCCTTGGGCATGGGTGTGTGTGTTGTCCTTAGGTTAGTTTACCTAGGTTTAAGTAGTTTGTAAGCTACGGACTGATGACCACGTAGTTTGGTCCAATAGATTTACAAACATTTGAACATTTGATTTGGGGCCCTATCTGCCGTGAACCTCCGCGAGGCAGCGGCCAGCAGCTAACCGCAGGAGCTTCGCCACGGCCGAGAGGCGGCCATAACGTGACGTCATCTGAGACTGCGAGCAGCGGGACATCAGCCGACTCCAGGGGGTGAGCGGGTTTGACTCCCGCGCCGTGCATTCTATACCGCTCTGCCACCGGGCACTCCGCGGGCCGGCCGCTATGACGTGGCTGCCCGTCTCGCACAAACAACAGAGGGGGCGACAGAAAGCGCACAGCTGTTAGGCCGGCGGCCGAGGAGGCGGAGTCAGCAGTCCCGAGCTTGCGCCGTCAGCATGCGCGCGCACCGACTGTTCGACTGACACAATATTGTAAACTTCGAACAATAACTGTACGAATACTGAATAGCTGTTTCATTCATACCGCTTGCCTGAGTTGACATTTGAGCTCAAGCCCACGGTTAACGAGAGATACACCTTCCTGACAATCATGGTGTTGGACAGCAAAGGATCCGTTCCACTTTATTGCCTTGATCTCGGTACATCATCTGCAGGTGACTCCTTGAAGGTCCAGAAGCGTCTGTGTCTAAAGTGATAAGAGATAAACATTTTGATGTTTCTGGTTGTGCAATAGATGGGGAGTCATTTTGATGTTTCTGGTTGTGCAATAGATGGGTCGTCAATGGATATGGTTGTAAAATGATGGAGCGCCACCTCGCTTAGGATTGAGTGTTCGTGGACACCTGGATCAGATACATCTAAGAAGAGTCTAGCAGTATATTGCTCCCTCCTAGGTATATCTCGCGAAGAGATCGTGAGGATAAAATCAGAGAGATTAGAGCCCACACAGAGGTATACCGACAATCCTTCTTTCCGCGAACAATACATGACTGGAATACGAAAATCGACAGTGGTACTCAAGGTACCCTCCGCCACACACCGTCGGGTGGCTTGCGGAGTACGGTTGTAGATGTAGAAGTAGATAGGACGATAAGGCCCTCTATTGTGATTAGCTTGTTTACATACTCTCGCCGTACAAGTCTCTTCTTGTGGGGCTCTCCGATGCGCGAGGCCGTTCCCCGTCGGGGGTTCGAATCCCCCATCGGGTATAGATGTTTGTACCGTCTTTACTGTAAGGTAGTTCATAAATAGTTTGTAAGTTTAGGGACTGATGACCCCGCTATTAAGTCCCATAAGCTTTCCATACATTTGAATATCTTGTGGGGCCATGTGAAAAGTCTCATTTGCGTGACACCTATTGTGAAATAAGAAATTATCCCGGTATGAATTGACGCTGCCTGCGACAACATTCGAATGACATCGGGGATATTAGAACTGGTACAAAAGAACTTCATGCGACGACGCTTTGCCAAAGCGGACTTTGCAAGACTCCATTTTGACACAGCTGTTGTAAATTGGTGCAGATAAAGACACTCATTATTAAAGCAGTCTTAGAATTTTTGGTCTCTCTGATCTCAAGTTACTAGCAAGTTGCCAGCAACATCATTGGTCCACCTATAGGGGAAACTATCTCAGGGTTTTGAAATCTTTACATAAGATTTTTACGTTGTGCCTTTTTCATAATCTCAGAAGGTTTGTAAAATCGTCACGGAATCATCTCATACAATGGTGTCTGCAGAGCTGTCGCTGTGATTCCAAAAGGCATCATTAAGTGTTTCTGCCTTCACTGTACTTCCTAATGCTTCAACGATATCATTTGACATTGTTTTGTGTAGTTAACTCGGAACTATGCGAAGCGATGCCAAATGGCATTTTTGAAGCATTGTAAAGCCAAGATTAATTAACAATACTATTTTTATTCAGAAGCAGATGTGGTTAATTTCCGCGACACGATTTCTGTGGAAGAACGTGATCTTTCTTCCACTGATTTCTACTTAATATCACTGCCAATCGCTGTTTCATTTTCATGTGTCTATAACAGACTGTTACAATACCAACAAAGCATCACTTAATTCGTTTCCAATTCTTCAAGCACTCTTCAACCCGCGTGGCTTAATTTACGGTAAAGTTCATCCTGATGGACCAGGCTGAACTATAAGAGATAGTATATTAACGTCTTACACAAACAAATCGGAGTTTGAATTTTACTTAAACAAATAATAAGCAAGTCTGTGGAAATGGCACATGTGCTCCACATACTGAAACTGATATTCATAACCAGATGATCTCACAGTCAATGGAAATGTCGAAGAGAAACGGAAATTTAGACAGAGACGATGGTCTCTGGCTTAAAGCACCCAGCACTGCGGCTGTTGAGTACGCATCCAGCCGCCGGGGGGGGGGGGGGGGGCAAGGTAAACACAAACAGTTCCGTGAATCTGCCACTGCCACATGGTAAACAGAAATATTATGTTTACCGAAAACTGGATCCCACTCCTCTCCCAATACTACACGACGTATGTATCGTAACATCTGCTAGCTCACAGCCTGAAACCATGGCCCATGCTACAGCTTATTCTCGGCACAGACAAAAAATATTGAATAACGCTACGTACAAAACAAGTAGTAGTGTACTTTTAATATATACCGGAATACCTGTGAAGTGACTAGCTAAGGGTGTTTTGTAGTATACATACGTTGATGATTAAACTACTCAGTAAAAATTAAATTAATCAAAATATGCCAGTCAAAGCCAATTCATAATGGATGTTCAAATTTTGTAAAGCGGTGGGACCAAACTGCAGTGGTCTTCAGTCCCTAGACTTTCATACTACTGAAGCTAACTTATGTTAAGGACTCACACACATATGCCAGAGGGAGGACTCTATCATCCGATGGGGAGCAGACGCCCACTGCACTGCAAGGCACCTTATGCCGCAGGGCCGTCCCGCTCGGCTATGATGGGTGAAATAACTGTACATGACACTGGAACAAGCTACGAAGGAGACAAGGAACATGGCGATAACTTTAAATTTGTTTATTCCTCGTATTGTCTTCTTAAGTCTCACAGATATGTATGCAGAGGAGTGGACGACAGAGACGCAATATACTGATTTGTAATTTATATTGATGGAGTTCATTCACTTTTTTCGTGCATTGGTTTTCTTGTTCAGAAGCAAGACTTCGCTTCTCTGCTGTACTAGCTACAGTGTACAGAAGGCCGCTGGAATGTGTCATTTAATGAACGGAAGGGCGAGTAAAAATCACCATTGTCAATTGTTCAACTATCTACCTTTATCGCTTGCAAATTTAAAGTACTGACTATATTGCTGTAGATAACATCCACGGAACATCTTTTCTAACCGATGTTTGTAATTTTCTTAGTGATGTATGTTTCATACTAATATTTATGTTACTATTGGAGCGTAAAGCGTAACTGTTCGCGAGTCCATCAGGCAAAGCTTCCTCATTTAATCTGATTTATCTAAAGAAGAAAAGTTATTTCTTTTTCACTTCGTTATCCTTTTAAAACAAAAACAGCAGCCGGCCGCGGTGGCCGAGCGGTATGCGGCGCGCCAGGCACGTTCTGCACGGCCACTACGGTCGGGGGTTCGAATCCCCCCTCGGGCATGGATATTTGTGCCGTCCTTAGTATTAGGTAGTTCGTAAGTAGTTTGTAAGTTTAGGGACTGATGACCCCGTAGTTAAGTCCCCTAAGGTGTACAAACATCTGAACATTATCAAAAACAGCACTTTAACAAACAGTAGAAAACTATTAAAAAAACTCAAAATTTAAAATTTAAAAAAGAACACTGTATTTAAAAACGATTTACTGTAGAATATACAGTAAACAATACGTTTTAATTATGTTATATTCATCTTTGCTGTTACGTTTTTGTTTTATTACTGTAATTTGTACCATTTTTACATGAGAAATCTCCGCAAAATGCCAACCTGTAATTAAAAGTGCAGTATTATGATTTCATGTAAGATATTCATAGACGGTGTGAACCTCAATTACAATTGAGGAATAAATAATATATTACAGTCTACGATCCAAACTATCGTAGCAGGGTGAACTAGAGGATAAATAGGATGCCCCAATGTAGTTTCACAGACTAAATAACCAGGACAAGAGGACAGAATTTTTTCTATTAGAAAGATATTATCAGCGGAATTTGGAGATCAGTAAATGCACGACTGTGCGATACATAAAGAAATTTAAATAGTTTTTCTGTTTAGTGTTCACACGCACTTTTGAAAGATTTCACATGATTGATCACAAATCCTGTAATGTAATGTATGAACACGGATCGCAGAGTTAGAACTCCCAGACGGTTCAACGACGAATCCACTGAGTTCGCGAACCAACAGCCCGTATAACTGACGCTTCCCGACGCAGAATATTCCTTGTAAATTGACAGGCTTTTCCCGAACTACAATCCCACAAGATATTATCAAAAGGTTTATCACGTTTATGCATTTTAGGATCACAAAAAGTGACAATTCTTGTTATAATCATGATAACAGCATAGTGGAGGGTACCTCGCAATGAACTTAGACACCACTTCACTGCGCAGAATGAAAGATAAGAGAGTTGTACAATTTTTCACAGATGGAAAGACAGTGGACTGAGGAAGGGTTAGAACTGGACAGACAGACGAGGAGATGATTGGCAGGAAAAGAGGAAGTTGCAGAGAGAGGTGTATGAGGATAATTCCGAGTGGCTGTTTTGGCCGTAAAACCCCAGATGGGATCGTGTACGGCCTGCCTGGTGAAAATCTTTAGGTGACGTCACAGGAAAACTTGTGTTTTGATGTCGATGAAATGATGAGGAGGACAACACTCGACCCCGAGTGGAGAAAATCGCCGACCGGACCGGGAATCGAACCAGGGCTCCCTGTGTGGCAACCCAATGATCAAATGTTTGTATAGCTTATGGGACTTATGGGGTTATCAGTCCCTAAACTTACAAACTACTTATGAACTACTTACGAACTAGGACGGCACAGATATCCATGCCCGAGGGGGGATTCGAACCCCGAACGTAGTGGCTGTGCAGACCGTGACTGGAGCGCCTCAGTCCCCTCGGCCACCGTGTGGCAACTCACCACACTGTCCGCTGGACTACGGACGCGGACGGGTAGGAGGGAGAAGGAAAGAGGCGGGAAGAAGGAGGGGGAAAGAGAAGGTGGACAGGGAGAGAAAAGAGATGGAGGAAACGACTAACTGTAGACTGCAATCCATGGGTATCCGGGCGACTCCTGGTTTTCAGCTATTATTGAATATAAAGTGTAGCTGTATACGAACGTGAAACGTTGAAGAACTTTTAGAAATATGATGCTGTAGATGAAAGCTGAATACCTGATGGGTAGATCGAATAAGTAAATGAGAGGTACTCAAGAGAAATAGGAAGGAAAGACATTTATGGTTTGAAAGGGGAGAGGTGTGGAGTACTAGAAATTTCGTAAATAAGAGGAAGTGTCTGCGCGTGTATGTGTGTGTGTGTGTGTGTGTGTGTGTGTGTGTAGTGTGTGTGAGTGAGTGAGTGATAAAGGACAGGCACCTCTATAGGAAATACTAACGAGTCTTTATATTGCAGATCACAAAACAAAACATTTCAAAAATACAGTGCAATAATTTCACATTTCATGCTAACGAGCCGGTCGCAGTGGCCGCGGGGACTAAGGCGCTCCAGTCATGGTCTGCACGGCCACTACGGTCGGGGGTTCGAATCCCCCCTCGAGCATGGATATTTGTGCCGTCCTAGTTCGTAAGTAGTTCATAAGTAGTTTGTAAGTTGAGGGACTGATGACCCCGTAGTTAAGTCCCATAGACTATACAAACATTTGAATTTGAAACATGCTAACGAATATATTCTGAAGTTCAACTGGAAGTCTGACATATAGGAAGTAGCCTAAAACTGTTTATATCTGAAATCCCTTGAAATAACTCGTAGGAAGTATGTGTGTAGCGTGGCACTGAATAGCAGTGTATTTGCAGAGTTCACTCCCACGGCTTTCAAATTGTGTACGAGACTTAAAGAGAATGGAATGGGAGATAAATAGTATAATTGTGGTTCGATGAACCCTCTGCCAGGCACTTAAATGTGATTTGCAGAGTATCCCATATAGATATAGATGGATAAAGCAATGCCGCTGGAGTTTATTCTCAGAGGGTACTACTAAAATAGAAACTAATGCACAGGTCGGTCATGACTCTGACCTGTGTCAGATGTCTGCTGCACCGACCTCCAGCAAAAGTTTCGACTACATGCCGACTGATGAGGCAGCCCGATATAAGTTCTCCTCCTTAGATATCAGGTTTCTCGTTTTGGAATTGATTTTTCTCTTTTACTTTGTATCTGAGTTTGTTTCTAATTAACGTTTTATATTTATTCTTAGTTGTATCTTGTTAATTAGTATATGGTGTTTTGCGCAATTCTGAGATATCTGGTTGTTCTGTTCAGGTCGTGAAGAACTTGTTTGACACGATGGTATTATAAAAAAAAAAATGTTCTAATATTTATTAAGCTTAAGGAACGTAACTGCGGGGCATCAGTCCCTAATCTTACAAACTACTTATGAACTACCGTATACTAAAGACTACACAAACATCCATGCCCTAGGGAGATTCGAACCCCCGACAGGGAACGGATGGTACTATCTATGCCAGGTGAGAGCAGTTGACTTTTGTTAATACTGAGTTTTATTAGTAATTTGTGCTTCGATATGCGATATAGTCAATACTGGTTCATGATACAATTGTACGAAAGCTTCACAAGAGGAAATGCTGAGACTAAATCAGTTGTCTGCCTCAGATTCCAAACTGAAATAGCTTGTTTGTCTCTAGGACTATTTGTGTGTATAATCCTAAGTGCGATATTGAGACCTTTGTCCCTCAGTTCGGTCGAAAGCTAAACTATATTGGTATTAAAGCTCGTCATACGAGACGAGTAGGGACTGGGGGGGGGGGGCGTCTGTACTTCAGCTCTACCTCCTGAAAATGTTTCTCTAGTCAGGTACATTAGATTTTAAAATTCTGAAAAATTATTTATTATTTCAATTGAAGTATTCTACCGAAATACAGAAATGTTTAATCACTTCAGTTAAATTTAAGCAAAAAATTTAAGTAGTAATTGCGACCTACACAGTAAATGTTATTTTATTATTGGGTTCAGGACCATATTGACATATCGATAGCTGTTTGAAAAGCCTATTGTGAGTAAGAGTCAATAAAAATTAACGATATTTTTAAATTTATTCTTGTGATGTTTGTAAGTTTCTCAGCTAATAGCGATTTTATGATGTTCCGTAGTTCTTGTGGAATTTCGAATTTCAAGAGAAAGTTTGAGAAAAAATTCGCTCATAATTTTTCTAAAGGAAAACATGTTTTTCAGTTTAGATAGAACCATCAGCTCTGAGTATCCACGTATAATTAGATCTAACAAGTAACACTATGCAAGTGCCACGTGCCGATTCTGATACAATGTAATATCTTAAAGTCTAGGTCAAAATATGAGACACGTATTTCTTTATGCGTGCCCATACGGCAGTTGAAGTTGTGAAAACCCTCCCAAAGAAAGCGCTGCTGTTATCTTTCTGAGCACATATCGTCGCAACAGTTTGAGATATTAAAAAAGAAGAAAAAAGTTGAACGATACTTTCCACGGTTGCTGCTGTACTTCACAACTCCGCAATCACATTTTTAAACATTTGATGTATTTCGAAATCCTCCCCTTACCTCTCAGTTGAGACGGAGAAAATTTTATTTATAGTGAATATAATAGTTTATTTAACAACAAATTCAACCATGTATGATAACTTTATATCTCAAATCGCCGCAGTCAGACATAAATTTGAAGTAACCCTATACATCGCTAATATTTTTGTTCATTCTTCATTATTAGAGGGGCACTCTGTCAGCAGAATAGTAAATGGCCTATCAAACCACCATGCCCAAATTTTAATTCTAAAAAGTATTTGTTGTCAAACAAATCTTAAACATAAATATCAACTGAAACTTCCTGGCAGATTAAAATTGTGTGCCGGAACCGGGACTCGAACCTGGAACCTTTGCCTTTCGCGGGCAAACGCACTACCGACTGTGCTATCCCGAGACGACTCACGATGCCGCCTCACAACTTTACTTCCGCCAATACCTCGCCTCCTACTTTCCAAACTTCACAGAAGCTCTCCTGCGAGGAGAGTCGCGTCGGGACAGCACAGTCGGTAGTGCACTTGCCCGCGAAAGGCGAAGGTCCCAGGTTCGAGTCCCGGTTCCGGCAAACAATTTTAATCTGCCAGGAAGCTTCATATCAGCGCACACTCCGCTGCAGAGTGAAAGTTTCATTCTGGATAAATATCAACTACTCAGAAAAGTTAATCGAGTTGCAATGGAGACCTTTTTAAGCCTAATTAAGGAACAAGAATGGCAGGATGTTTATAGTGCTGATAATGCAGATAATAAATATAATGCTTTTCTGAACATATTTCTTATGCTGTTTGAAAGTTGCTTTCCGCTAGAATGCTCAAAACAGGGTACTTCCAGTAACAGACAGCCAGGGTGGTTGACAAAGGGGATAAGAGTATCATGTAGAACAAAGCGGGAATTGTATCAGAATGTTAGAAGCAGTCAGAATGAAGATGCAGTAGCTCATTACAAACAGTACTGTAAGGTTCTGAAAAATGTCATTAAGAATGCAAAAAGTATTTGGTATGCACAAAGAATAGCAAACTCTCGGTATAAAATTAAAACTATCTGGTCAGTCGTTAAGGAAGTGTCTGGTCAACAGCAGCAGGTAGAAGATATAACGGCAGTGCTTAGTAGAAATGTTTCTGTTACTGACAAGTTAGATATATGTACAATATTCAATAATCACTTTCTGAATATAGTAGGGGAACTAAACAAAACCCTGGTTTCTACAGGTAATCATATAACATTTTTAGAAAATGCCTTTCCGAGGCTGTTGCCTGAAATGGTCCTTCATGATACTTCCATAGGGGAGAATGAGTCAATAATTAAATCACTAAAGTCTAAGGACTCTTGTGGATATGATGGGGTATCTAGCAGAATTCTAAAGTACTGTTCTCCATATGTTAGCCCAGTACTAAGTCATATTTGTAATTTTTCCTTTTAGAATGGTCGGTTTCCTGACAGATTAAAGTACTCAGTAGTGAAACCACTTTATAAAAAAGGAGAGGGATAATGTAGGCATCTATAGACTTATTTCTATGCCATCGGTTTTTTCTAAAGTTATTGGAAAGGCTGTATATTCAAGATTAATTGATCATTTCAGTTCACATAATTTGTTGTCAAACGTACAGTTTGGTTTTAGAAGTTGTTTAACGACTGAAAACGCTATATTTTCGTTTCTCTGTGAGGCACTTGATGGGTTAAATAAGAGACAACGGACATTAGGCGTCTTCTTTGATTTAACAAAAGCGTTTGATTGTGTTGATCACAAAATATTGTTGCAGAACTTGGAACATTATGGAATACAGGGAGTAGCTGACAACTGGTTCACCTCTTACTTTAATAATAGAAAACAGAAAACAGAAGGTAATTCTCCACAGTGTAGAAAATGTTTATGACGTGCAATCCCAATGGGGCACAATTAAGTGTGGGGTGCCCCAGGGGTCTGTTTTGGGACCATTGCTGTTTCTTATTTATATAAATGATATGCCTTCGAGTATAACAGGTGACTGTAAAATATTTTTGTTTGCTGATGATACCAGCTTCGTAGTGAAGGATGTTCCTCGTAATATTGACACAGTATCAAATAATGCAGTACAAGAGATAAGTGCATGGCTTGTGGAAAACAAGTTGATGGTAAATCACAGTAAAACTCAGTTTTTACAATTTCTAACACATAATTTGACGAAAGCTGGCATTTTGATTACACATAATGGGCATATGATAAATGAGACTGAACAGTTAAAATTTCTAGGTATTCATATAGACAGTAAGCTGTCATGGAAAGCCCATGTTCAGCATCTTGTTCCGAAACTAAATTCTGATATATTTACCATTAGAACAATATCTGAAATAAGTGATGTTTCAACACGAAATGTAGTCTATTACACTTACTTTCACTCACTTATGACGTACGGCATTGTTTTTTGGGGCAACTCGCCTGATGCAAAAAGGATATTTCTGGCTCAAAAAAGGGCGGTTCGAGCAATATGTGGTGTAAGTTCACGAATGTCATGTCGACCCCTTTTCAGTAGTCTGGGAATTTTGACACTGGCGTCACAATACGTTTTTCTTTAATGTCGTTTGTTGTTAATAATATCAGCTTATTCCCACGAGTTAGTAGCTTCACTCGTGAATACTAGACAGAAGTCGAATCTACATTTGCATCATACCACCTTGACACTTGTGCAGAAAGGTGTACAGTATTCTGCGGCATCCATTTTCAATAAGTTACCACAAGAGCTAAAGCATCTTAACACTAATCAATACTCTTTCAAATCTAAATTGAAGAGTTACCTCATGGCTCACTCCTTTTATTCTATCGAGGAACTCCTAGAAAAGTTAAAGAATTAAGCTAATTGATTTTTTCTTTATTGATTCTTTTCACTTTGTCTTAAGATTGTCGTGCGCAAAGGACTACTTAAAAATTTTCTATTACCATTCTTGTGTAACAATTAATGTATTGACTTGTTCCATGACCATGGAGTCTCACTCTTCAATTGGGTCCTATGGAACAGAAAAACCAATAAATAAATAAATAAATAAACTCGACCTCTGTCCGCCATATGACATGGCGATGGTGTTGTTTGCAATTTCACAGCGCAACCTTAACAGACGGGCTCCTGAAAGAGCTAATTGAAACAATACGGTCTCACTAGTCCGGGAATAACTAACTTGGAGGTGGCGAGAGGCTATTACCGTTTTGCTTTTTCTCCTCTTTATTTTGACACGATAGGATTTTGTGATATTCAGAATGTCTGAAGGTGTGATCGCATAGCTGTAGCGTGCAGTAGCAACCATGGAAATCATGTTTTGACATAACCTGCTGTTTCAACGTTATGTGCTCATAAAGATAACACCTGTGTTCTCTTCGGGAGGGTTTCACCACTCCAGCGGCGCATAGGCACATATTTATATTATTAAGTCTCATGTTTTGACCAAGAGACTATAACGTACTCCGAAATGTATCGGAATTGTAAGTCCGAGTTGCCATTATGATACACCAAATGTTTGTAAATCTATCGGAGCAAACTGCGTGGTCATCAAAAAAAAAAAAAAATGTTCAAATGTTTGTTAAGCTTATGGGACTTAACTACAGGGTCATCAGTCCCTAAACTTACAAACTACTTATGAACTACTTACGAACTAGGACGGCACAAATATCCATGCCCGAGGGGGGATGCAAACCCCCGACCGTAGTGGCCGTGCTGACCGTGAATGGAGCGCCTCAGTCACCTCGGCCACCGCGGCCGGCGCGTGGTCATCAGTCCGTAGCTTACAAACTACTTAAACTAAGGTAAACTAACCTAAGGACAACACACACACCCATGCCCCAGGGATAAATCAGTCAAACCTTAAGGTCGTAAATTCTACCAAATACCTAGGAGTTACAATTACGAACAACTTTGACTGGAGAGAACACATAGAAAATATTGTGGGGAAGGCGAACCAAAGGTTACGTTTCATTGGCAGAACGCTTAGACGATGCACCAGCTCCACCAAAGAGACTGCCTACATCACACTTGTGCGTCCTCTCTTGGAGTACTGTTGCCCCTTGTGGGACCCTCACCAGGTGGGACTGACGGAAGATATTGAGAAGGTTCAGAGAAGGGCAGCTCGTTTTGTTTTATCACGTTACGGGGGGGAAAGCGTCACGGAAATGTTGCATGAATTGGGGTGGAAATCATTAAAAGAAAGACGTTATTCATTGCGGCGTGATCTGTTTGCGAAGTTTCAATCACCGACTTTTAGTTCTGAATGTGAAAATATTTTGCTAGCACCCACCTACTTAGGGAGACATGATCATCCCAATAAAATAAGAGAAATCAGATCGAAAACGGAACGATTTAGGTGTTCTTTCTTCCCGCGCGCTATTAGAGAATGGAACGGTAGAGAAAAGTTATGAAGGTGGTTAATGAACCCTCTGCCAGGCACTTAAATGTGATTTGCAGAGTATCGATGTAGATGTAGAGGACTCGAACCTCCACGGCGAGCAACCACGCGCTCCGCAGCGAGACGCTTTAGAACGCTCGGCTACTCCACCGCGGCTATAATACAGCATTGTGTTTCATTTCTCAGTTGAAATAAATGCATAAAATAAGTCTATCTGTTTTTTTTTCTACTCTTTGTTTTGCACACAGATGTATATATTCAAAGCGCGCGTGCAAAAGAGAGAGAGAGACGGGGCGGGGGGGGAGGGAGAAAGAGACTCCTCTCTGTTCAAATTCCATTGAATTGACGCAGTTTCGAGATAAATCAACAGCGGCGGAGTGCGCATGACAGGAGCATTTCTCGTTTGGTTCCTGCAACGCTCTCGCAAACTTGGTCCCGCGTATTCCGTGGTTTTGCTAACCTGTTGCGCCCAGTGAGTGCGCCCCTCCCTCCGCTTTCGCAGCACTTAAATCGAGCACTGTCAAGTGGCTAGGGCGAAAAGCCCGCGCCCCACGCTACAAATTCACTCGCACAAACTCTACCGCTTCTTAAGAGGCCCCTCCTGAAATGAAGAAGCAGATACTTTACATTTTATTACCACCCCTTCCGGCTTGCTTTAAATTGTCTCTGTCTGCCGGTAATACTTGCTGAAATACATTCCCCCATAAGAATGAAAAGAAGTCAAAACGATGCTGTATACGCAGAGAGAGACTGAATGAAACGTAGAGGATTCCACAGTACGGCATTTTTTCATTATTTTAAATTGTAGTTGATAATAATAATGCCTGTTGTTGTTTTTTTATTACAAAACGAGTTTCCGAGGTAATTTTTCGCTTCCTCTAGTGTTACTAATAGCTATTCCGAATTTGTAATACTATGCTCAATGAGCCTAGCCTGCATGGTTTATAGAGAACAATTTATTTCCAGCTTAGTAAAATCTTAAAATTTTATTACATGCATTAAGGTGCAATCAAACTACAGTGTGGAACATGAACAGTCTGCCCCTCCGGGGAAATCACAACAAGGTAAAGTGTTTTGCATGGCCACGAGCTCAGTCTGTCTGTCTCTTCAAGACAAAAGCGGTTCTTACTGGATAAAGTGACTGACAGGCTAATTAATGCAATAAACGTTGCCACCCCATCCAGCAGCGAATAGGAGGATGCTGCTGGTTGCATCCTAAGGAGCAGAACACAGTCGCTGTCACTCAGCCTTCAGACGCAGCTCTCGCACTCTCGTAATCAAGCTTTCACACAGACCATGCGGCTTCTGCCCCTGATGGCTCAGACTGGCTGGCAGCCTATTCACACGTGAACCACATTCCTCTATTTCCTATTCCTGTTCTTAGTTAATTCCGAAATTGTCAGACACATCAGCGAAATTAACTCTCGCCGTCACTTTGTCGTCGATTAACGTGGGCGCCGGGCGCAAGCTGAGCCAGAAAGCGTCTCCTCGCAGGGATCTGTACATCTCTCCCAACCGTTAACTGAATGTAGCAGTCACAAAATAAGAATAATGACATTAATACGTGCAATAAACATCTACCATCAGACATTAATTAGAACTAAGATACACAATAGACGAGAAAATTGAGAAATAAATTGTCAAACAGAACCACCACTTTTCACCTTATTTGCTCAGAACTGGTTTTGAATCAGAGTTCTTGATATTCATACTGCTGTGTTTCTTGTCTCCAAACGTCTATTTTATTTGACTGTTTGCAACATCTAATTTTTCCCATAGTTCTACATTTTTCTATAGACCTGCATTTGCCCACCAGCCAATCCTTCTTAGCAATTTTCTCATATTTTAGGCCCCTGTACTCCCTTTTACCTGCTCCATTTACTGCAGATATATATTTCCTCCTGTCATCAATTAAATTAATAATTTCCCGTTATATGCAAGGTTTTATTGTAGGTCTTGTTTTTCTACATATTTGGTCCTCTGCTGGCTTCACTACTTCATCTCTCAAAGCTATCCATTCCTGATTAAAGTAATGTCGGGCGTACAGCCGGATGTCGTTGCTTACTCCGCACGATATTTCGGCCAATAACCGCTTGGGCATCTTCAGGTGCTGGCTACCGAAGACTAGCGATAGCCGCCTCTGACCGTCACTTACATACCGTGGAACTGGGCGGTGCGCATGCGCGTAGAGAGTACACGCCTCTTGCAGCGGCGCCGTAGTCACAGCGCCCTCGACGGTGAGACCACAAGCTTAATCTGCTTTTGCGTCTGTATTATATTGTATACGATGTGATCTTTGCGTTCTAAAAACTGAAATTACTGGTGCCCAAGCTTTTTTCAACTGAAAGCCACTGTCTCTATTAATAAGTCCTTCTTCCAGTTTAATTTCGACTGATTCACGTATTACAGACTACCAAAAAGTTGAAGTCTTATGTCTGGTTGACAAACAATGCTCAGCAATGGTAGACTTATCCGGTTGCAGAAGGTGTGTGTGTGTGTGTCTCATGTTCAGCACAACGATCTGCCACTTACATAGGTAGAAATGATCATCAGAATAAAATACGAGAAATCAGAGATCGAACGGAGAGATTCAGTGTTGTTTCTTTCCGTGCGCTATTCGAGAATGGAATGGGGGATCAATAGTATAAAGATGATTCGATGAACCCTCTGCCATGAACTTAAATGTAGATGTGCAGAGTATCCCATGTAGATGTAGAATAGATCTTTCTGATAAATTCACACTCCGCAGTGGTGCTTTTCAAACTAAGAATTTTGTTGAAATCGTGCGAATTTGTTAATGTCTATGCGTCTGGATATTATGACTAGTCATCTATACATCAAGAAACATTAGGCTAGTGCAATTTCTGTGCCAGAAGCGTCCTTGTAATTGATATTTCATTGAGCACCACAGTAAAGTCACTACCTCTATCAGATATACTAAGTGCACTTTACGTTACGGTACCATCTTGCCATAGTGGTCTCTATTATCGATTCTGGTTTATCATCTGCAATGTGTTTGTTTGTTTGTTTTTTTAACAAATGTTTGTAAAGTCTATGGGACTTAACTACGGGGTCATCAGTCCCTAAACTTACAAACCCATGCCCGAGGGGGGATTCGAACCCCCGACCGTAGTGGCCGTGCAGACCGTGACTGGAGCGCCTTAGTCTCCTCGGCCACCGCGGCCGGCCTGCAATGTGTGGGTTCTTTCTTCAGACGTATGTTTTTAACCGGCACGATCATATCTACTTCACCTCCGGTAACGCCAAGTGAAGAACGTCAAGTTGCACCATAGTTAGAAATCCGAATTAAACAACTGTCAATTCGTTGTCATCTGGGACATAGCCGATTTATGGTTGGTAGTAACAGACAAAATATGCGGCAGTCCGTAAATGTTTTGTGACACTTGCACAGAGAGAGAATGTTCTCACACCTGCACTGGGACCCAGGCAAAGTAGGTAGTGGATAGGGTGTGCGAGAAGCACGGTACAACGGCCGGTCCGCGAGAGGTACGCTTGGGCTCGCTCACCGTCTGGGTTACGAGGGCTCGCGGTAAAGTGAAACGGTCCGACGTCGTTACGAACCTCGGCACGGCCGACTGGATGCGCTGAAGTAGTGCAAACGTTTTGTGTTCAGAGGAATGCTCATAATTAGTGATAAGGTGTCTGCTTTTTTCGGACATGTACGAAAGATCACCATTTGTTGATATTAACGGCCGCAATTTTACAATTCAAAGTATTTAAGCATTTCTACCGTTTAAGGCACTGAAATATATTCAATGGAATAGTTGTAAATTTGTGCTGGACGGGGATTCGAACGCGGATATCCCGCTTGGGGCCAGCGGTCGCCTAGCCAGGCACTCTTCACTTAAATTCTCACCTTGTAGCACACGGCGACTGTAGTGCCCCCTGCCCGTTACTTCCTCTTGCTCGCAGCCTATACTATATTCTCACAAGGGATCTAGCGTATTAATGCGTCGGCATTGAAATTGTCAGTTGCTCCCAGCAGGCAACTGACAATTTCAATGCCGGCCGCGGTGGCCGAGGAGACTGAGGCGCTCCACTCATGGTCTGCACGGCCACTACGGTCGGGGGTTCGAATCCCCCCTCGGGCATGGATATTCTGATATGCGAAATGATACTTGTGGTAAAATGGGCCATGTTTCAAACATATTTACGCTTAGTCAGTTATGACGATCTTTTTCATGACTGAGTATCGTTAAGACACGAATGTTTTTCTTGGTTTGCAAATATTGCAGGTTATAGGTTTGATTTCAGAACCAGAACGAGATAGTTCGGAATATCGCTCCAAGTTCAAAAGGAGAACAAACATTTGTTCAGCCGTGGTACAGATAAATTGCAGATGATATGCAGGTAATATACAGCGTTTACTGTTGTTAATGGAGTTTTTATTATGTGATAAGTTCAACAAGCCGTTAATACAAAATCACTCGCCACAAGAATGAAGTTTCAGTTGTGAGAAAACGATTCATAGAGCAAATGTACTTCGAATTGCTATAGAACTTTAGGAATTGTGATATGCTCGTAAAATATGTTGATCATAATAATGTTAAATGTAGTCTAAGGAATACTGAATGTTTTGTGTCACAGATGTTATTATATCTAACTCTAATGAGTGTGGTAATACTACTGATATGTTTACAAACGTTAAGAAATAAGTAACGTGTTTTCTGATACTTGCCATACCGTTATGTCAGTTAACATCTTGAGCACTTTCCTCTAGTGGATTCATTTTGAAAAGTACAGCAAACGTACTATTATAGGTGACCACAGTAACTTATTCAATTGACACTGCTGGTACCTATATTTACGTATATCGTGCAACTCTTTCTTATTACGACATTAATCTGTTTAGCTCTAACTACAGCTCTGAGCGTGTTGTTGAACAGTGCGCGTCATTTTTGAATGAAATCGCAAATGATTGTTGTTTGCATTGCCGCAAGAGTGGTGATATTAAACTGGGCAGAATGATTTCCATTTACCACGTAAACGAACAGAAAATCAATTGTTTACCGATATTCAACTTGTATTACAGACTGCTATATAAATGTTCAAAGATCTAGATTACCATACACACACTGAATGACGTCTATTGTCTCACAAAAACGAAGTCAGAAAATTTCAGGAAACACTCTCTTCTCAGAAACTAAGAAACATAATAAAACTTTCTAAATATCGCTTCAAAAGAAGGCGTGAGGTTATACACAGTTTATGATCATGAACTGAAAATAATTAAAGCAGTAGAAAATGCAAAAAGAAACGTGTTGAAGAAATTATAATCATTTGCCTCATTTGAACAGTTCCATAGAGTCAGAACGTCATAACATTTCCAGAAAGAAAACGACGAAGGTCTAGGAGAAAGGTGAGGTAGACGTAAAATTTAAAATTGTCGTCGCAGAGCGCCAGAAGGACGAGAGAGAATGTACTGCGACTCAGTTCGTCATATACGTAATCATAAGTCATTATGAAGGCTGTTATGATCTGTGTTGTGTGAGTGCGGTGGAGGCTAGAGTACTGGACAATACGGAATTACTGTTCTCTGATCCGGTTCTCCTGCCATATAGTTTTTATGTTCATATGGAGCTGCTAGGTGTTGTTCTACACGATAAAGCAGCGCGACGACGTTTACTGTTCTCATAAATGTTCCCTGACCCCAGGACATATCACATGCAGAAAGATACTTATATTTTACAGACTGGGCATCAAAGCAAGATGGGCAAGATATGCCATTGAAACGAGCAGTAGTTTTTTTTTTTATAGCGGAAGATAGTTTGTGCAAGAAATGATGGAAGAGTTATTGTCATTTTCTTTCTTTACATACTGCTGTTGGTGACAGACCTAATAATCTTGTCATCTAATGTTAGATGTATAATACAAACTGTAATCGTTAAAATGTTCAAATGTTTGTATAGCTTATGGGACTTAACTACGGGGTCATTAGTCCCTAAACTTACAAACTACTTATGACTAACCTAATACTAAGGACGGCACAAATATCCAGGCCCGAGGGTTGATTCGAACCCCCGACGGTAGTGGCCGTGCAGACCGTGACTGGAGCGCCTCAGTCCCCTCGGCCACCGGGACCGGCTGTAATCGTTAAAACTCACTGAATGTATAACCTTAAAACCATTAGCATCTTTTCAGATTCCTTATAAGAGCTAGTGTATTGTATCTTAAAATTTCACCTACTAACACCATTTAAAACAAGATATCAGTTTCATGTAGGGTATCACCAAAAGATATATGAGCTACGACCTAATACTAGTGAAGCTTCTGGTGTCCCGACACTTCACGTTGAGATTAAACTGCCCATAGATGACAGATGATCAGTAGTCAGCTTCAGCTAAAGGCATGATTACTAGAGGGTGCTGTGGAACTGCTATGGTCAACGTTCAACGTTAAAAATTTCCAGACTACCGGAGGTGTGTCAGCCATATAATCGAATTTTTAGGGCGTCATGGAAGTTCACTTAATATATTGGTGACCTCATATACCACTGTCCAACATCACATCATCTGCTGACTTATAAGCAGATATACCACGCTACAAATGCGAGACCCAGCTTCACAAATGAGAGCCGCAAAAATCGTATGCTTTGCAATAGACTCTTGTCGTTTGAAGCGCGACGTCTTGTTTATCGAGCAAGTTTTCTTCAGGTATTGCCTCAGCAGACTCGCGTTGAGGAAGAGAGTACAAATCAACATACGGGTATAAAGGTTCTAGCTTCCTGTGGTTCCCAAATTACTTTAACTAAATACTGTTATAGTTTTTGAAAAGCACACGTCCTATTTTCTACTTTATTCGTAACCCAAACCAACAACATGTGCCGTTTCTAATGACATCCTTATCGACGAAATCGAAGAACCTAATCTTACCTCTTCGGCATAGCTACTAGGGACGTTTCTCCTTCCAAAGTGGTAGTTACAACTCATATGTTTCTCATTCATAAAGAGCAGGTTTGACTACTAATGAGTTTAGTACCTAGATGGAAACTTCTTAGGGTTTGATATTCACCTAATTTAGGTTTGACCATATCGCACGCTAGAATATCAAGGTGCTGCCACTTCTCTTCGCCAAGAGCTGTGGAATTCATACATATTTATCTAAAGTGTACTCCACTACGAAATTCATCATATTTCAAACAAAGTTATTCAGGTGTGCCTACGAATACATAATTGCACGTTTGTATCCTAATATTCCTAATTACGTACCGATACACTGGATATCGGCTTTATCCGGTGAAAAATGCATCATTCATTTCAAAGAACTTACTCTGTTCGGTCGAAGCCTTTTACAGATGTGTATTAGACGTTGTGTGCTCACCCATGCCAGACGTGTTGCTATTTGCCAACCAACAGTTTCTTCAGGTGAGACTTGTCAGCTACGTTCTAGTGTGTGACTCATTACATTTTGATAGACTGCCCCTGCGCAACCAATGAAAAGCTCCTTGATACCATACTGTAGAGCAAATGCCCAACATGACCAGGAGGCCACTCGGGCTGATTTGCTGAGAGAAACCGTCAGCACGACTAATATTCATCTCTGAAAGCGGAGTCCTTTCACTGAAAGGCCTTCGTAATTCTGAGGTCAATATGATGCTGCGAAGCTGCTAACTCCCGTCAGAGTAGCACCGTGTAGCACTAAAACACACATACTGAGCGAGTTGACGCGGTGGTAACACAATGCACTCGTATTTGGCAAGACGGTGGTTCAAATCGATCTCCAGCCATTCAGATTTAGGTTTTCCGTGATTTACCTAAATCACTCGATGCAAATGCTGAAATGGCTCCTTTTAAAGGCTACTGCCGATTTCCTTTCCCATCCTCACCCAAACAATCCAAGCGTTAGCTCCATCACTAATGACCACACTGTAGATGGGACGTTAAACCCTACTCTCCATTCCTTCCTTAACCACTATTCATTCTTGATGAGTGTCACAGTTCTCTGAATAATTTTTGCTGGCGTTTGACTAAATCCTCATTAATACAATCAAATATCTAAATGTTCCAGTGTACATTATCGTTTGAGCAATAAAATCGCGTGATTAAACATTATGAATCATTCTTTTATTATAATGATAATTTTTTTAAAGTTTTGTGAAGATGTAGTACAACTAGTTGCTTAACAGAATGTTCTTTTGTTCAGTCTCATGTGCACGACATCGCTCAGTAGATTTTTAACACAAGAGCATAAAGGAAGTTTTTGCCCTAGCTTTGTATTATCCAAAATAAGGTACAAACAAGCCATTATAAATATACATTCTACTCTACAGAAATTAAAATATTTTTCCACTTAGTCCCCACACCAGTGGAGACATTTGTCAAATCGCAGCACTAAATTTGACAATCTCCAGGGGTGTAATTCTTCCGGCTATGGAACCTGTCTTTTTCTTCATCGTTACTTGGGAATCACTGCCCTGCTAGGAACGTTTCCAGTATAATGTCAAGCTTCCGGGAAATAGCCGTGCTGTGCACACAGCGATCTACTTTCTCCATTGCATCCACGCGAGAAATATCGTCAATCAACGACGAACGCTCCCCTCCTCCCCCAACCCCCTCTGGCGGCTCTTCGCCATAAAAGGATTCACGGTCTTTTTCGAACTCACTACACAACCACCTCAAACTTTTCAAACCGAGACAGTTTTCCTCATATGCGGGCTGCATTTCCTTGTAGATCTGAGATGTGATGTTTCTAAATCTATGGGACTTAACTTCTATGGCCATCAGTCCTTAGGTTTACAAACCACTTATTCTAAGGACAACAAAAACGCCCATGCCCTAGGAAGGACTCGAACCTCCGAAGGCGAGCAGTGCGGCGCTCCGCAGCTAAGCGCCTTGGAACGCTCAGCCACTCCACCGAGGTGTTGTAGATCTCCATGGGTGTTAGTCGCTTGCTCCATAGAAAACGAATAACGCCTAGATACTCTAACACCGTTGACATGTGAAGTACAACGGTTGTCTTCAATAAGTTACAGCATTGCTGAGAACCGAGGCTACTGGGAGATAAGGCCTGCCCGAATCCAGACAGGCCCTAAGCTGGGAATAGGTAGGATAACTTCGCATTTACAGCCGCAATCTGGCTAAAAGAATTTTTTCATGGTTTCTTCAAGCCGAACAAAAGAGTGATACAAGAAAAGGACGTTGGATGGTAACAAGGTTGGAACCCGAGACAATGACTCAACAGTCTCGTGAACTAAAGTTTTTTTTCTGCTTTCTGTTTAAGCTATTAAACAAATAAGAGCTTTAGCAGCAACGCATCTTGTAGGCTGCTTAAATTTACGTGTAAAATTTTGTGGCCCAGCCTCGTCGCCGCTTTTGTGTCTCGTTCCGTCGTAGTTGTCGGTGGCCGAGTGGAATGAGACCGACACAGGAACAAAGATAGCACGCTGGTGCAGGTACGGAGGGGAGCAGCCAGAAACTAGAAACACTAGAGTAAATTAGAACGAGATATATATTGAACAGAATTTATACAATACTTATCTTTTACATAGTACTGCAGAGGGCTGATACATAGTTGAGCTAGAGGTCTGCCTAGTGCCTGTCCGATAGCCAAGTCTTCACTGGTGCCTATCTGAATAAGAAAGTGTTAACTGGTTGCTATCTCAGTCCCAAGTGAACGATGTCGTTCAGTGGTGGCCACGAGCGGAGTTTCACCAGAGGGCGCTCGTGGCTGTCGTCGTAAGAACGCCGCGCCGTGCGTGCATGGCGGCGCGCGGCGAAAGTAGGTGGCGCGCACTTTGGACTTGTGCGACACCACATAAAAAGCAATTGCTATACCTATACTGAGCAGGTTTCATAAGGCTATTCCAGAATGAGTACGAAAACTAACTTTTATGAAGTGCTTCTGTATTCTAAAACTGGTGCCCTTCTCTCTTCAGTGTAGAGGTGGCGGAGTATTGATGCAGTGGAGATGGCTAGTGTTGCCTACAGAAACCTGAAGGAAGAAGGATTAAGGTTTAACGTCCCGTCGACATCGTGGTCATTACAGACGGAGCACAAAGTTAAGGATAGGGATGTAAAATAGGCATTCCGTCTGAATGGAATCATCCCGCCATTTTCCAAGAGCGATTTAGCGAAATTACGGAAACTACGGCAGGATAAAAAAGAAAATGTTGGGGTAATGTCTTTATAGTTCTAGAAAGTTAATTAATTGGAATTGAATAAGTGCATAGGTTACTCAAAATTTCCCTGTCTTTTTCCCTTCTTCCTACCCTCGGTCTTGTTACCAAAACAATTCATGCCAACGTTCCTGTTTGTGATAGACAAAAAGCACTGCAAGTGAGGGCCCGTATTACTTCGTACCTCGCCATAGTATGAAGACGTTGATCTGTTTTCAATAATCTGAAACTTGAATCTTCTTTCGCTGCCGTTGTCACTTGTGCAGAAGCAGCAGTGAGGTTGTAGATCCATTGTTTTCCAGCGGGAAGATAAAATAGTAATTTAATATGGAGAGGATTCAGTATTCTACAACGACGTATGTCACACGAAATTTCGGGAAGCCAGTGGCTTACCCTTATTTTTTTTTTAAATGAAATTTCAGGAATAATTTACAATTTTATGACATATTTTACGTGGTACACGCGCTTGATTGACATAGGTTTTCACTGTCCGACACCTCTAGCTCGACTGCCTTAGCTCGACTGACTGTGGCAGGAGTAACACAACGCGCCAGTCGTTACACTTTGGCGCCAACAGAACATTCTAGAGAGTTATGCCTGTCATATTTCTAATAAACTAACATTTAATTAAATTTTATAAACAACAGGAACATAGCTTAACACAAGACAGTTAATTAATATAAAGAAAAATATTTGAATAAATTGTGGTATGTAAAAATTAATAAAGTTGCTGGTCGGTTTGGCGAACTGAGACCAAGTAAGAGCCAATCAGATTTATGTGGAAATATGGGTGTTTCCTCACGGGATTCTTGTTGACCAGACGATATGCTCTATGTTTCACTCACACCACATATTACGTAATGCTCTGCCCAATATAATAAAAGGTATCTTACAGAATAAAATAAAAAAGAGTAAGGAAATGGTTACAAACCAGCCCCGTCACAAAACCCTACATTTGAATGGCCGGGGACGGGCATTAACCGCCGTCCATTGGAATGCGAGTCCAGTGTGTTGCCACGTTGCTCGGTTAGAAATCCGACTGGAAGGTAAAACTTTTTATTCCAATGCCCTGTGATCCACAATTATTGCCTATCTTTTTCATTTATTCTATCACAAATGGTGTAAGATCAATACTTGTACATTATATTAATCTCTATTCTATGCTGTTAAATAATTTTTACGTGTCTGCTTTTTTGTTTCAGCTCCAACAACGACTCATGTGAAGATGGCGCATAGACTACACATTGCCGATTTTGCTTGGATTGCAGCTTTGGTAAGAGTTTGGTAGTCGGTTATAAAGGTGTAAATACTATACAACTGTATCTGTAATGAAGGTGGATGGAAAGGCTTTAGCTGTATAACGTATGGTTATAGAGAGGTCCGCCTGCTGTGGGATCATCTATTTATTTATTTACTGCAACCAGTTTCGGCAGACCATGCCGCCATCTTCAGGCCGTTAATAGAATGTCATTCGGAAGATAACTGTCTTATGGAATGCAGCAATGAAATCGTGAAAAACAGCAGGACTGCATTCCATAAGATTGTGCGCTGCCAGTTATCTTCAGTATAACATTGTATCGTAGGAAGTTTCAGCCACACATTTCTATTAAGGGCCTCATATAGCGCCGTGGTCCGACGATAATGGCTGTAGTGAATAAATAAACAGATGATCCCACAGCTCACGGCGCTCTTTTTAAATATGTTAGAGACGTGAGAGGGAGTGCCACGCTATTCTGGGCGTGACAACAAGAAGAAGACTACATGTGACGCTGCCGCGGAGATTGTGTAAAGTTCCCATGAGTTCCTCAGACATATCACAGAGAATCTGGTGCATCGCATGGTTCGGTAAACAGATAAAGAAGGAAATCGGTAGAAACTATGGAAGCCGCACTCTATTCAAGCATTGTCGCTGAACAACTGTGATATTAGGATGGAGCTTGCTGATGCACATTAAAATGTATGGAGAAGAACTAGGTATGGTGAGTAACTTTTTTTGTTCAAAATGTTCAAATGTTTGTAAAGGTTATGGGACTTAACTGCGGGGTCATCAGTCCCTAAATTTACAAACTACTTATGAACTACCTTATACTAAAGACAGTGCAAACATACATGCCCGAAGGGGGATTCGAACCCACGACGGGGAACGGCTTCGCACATCGCAGCATAGCGCCTCAATGCGCTCGGCCGCTTCGCCGTGGCCATTTTCTGTCACACAAAGCCATGTTCCATGTTGGTGGAGTCATAAATCGCCATACCTGTCATTAAGAAGGTTCTTCTAACAACAGTCTTGGATTAACAACTGAAAATTCGCAATCACGTCCTTCGTTGACTGTGTGGTGTGGAATTAGTGATGATACTCTTACCGGCTCTTACATTCTTCTTGACAAACAAACGTGGAGAGGTATGTGCACACGCTAAAAATATTTGTTAATCCCACTGATTTGACTTGGGACGGTGCGGACAATGTGCATTTTATGCACGATAGAGCACTTCCTCTTTTTGTGGTCATTTCGCGAGATTGGCTTGACATTGCTTTCCCAACACACGTTATGAGACGTCGCGGGACTTGTTGTTGTTGGGTTGTTTAAGGGGGACTAAACTACAATGGTCATCAGTCCCCGTCGCGGGACTGTAGAGAGAGTACTGAGAAGTCGGGACTTGATCCCACTAGGCGTTTCTCCTCTAGAGATATTGTACATAATAAGTGTCTGCCAGAAAACCGTGTCACACTGAGTCTATGGAAGTCGGCATTAGATAAGCGCGTTCATCAGCACCAACGATATGTTGCACAGACCTGTCAGAAATGTTGTATTCTGATTGCAGCGGTGCATTAGTAATGCTGCTGAGTACCTTGAAATCTGAAATGGTAACAAAATTCAAATATTTGTAAATCTGTCGGACTCCTTTAGTTATTAGTTAAAGTAGTTCATAAGCCTAAGGACTAAGTTAAAATAACCCAAGAAGAACACACAGCCCCATCCTCCGACAGCGAGCAACCGTTTGTTCCGCAGCAAGGCGCCTTAGACCGCTCGGCCACTCCACCGCGGCAAATAACAACCATAGCACAGAATATAAGTAAAAGCAACGATGTAAAATTGTTAATGAGTGAATAGTAGCTACATAAAAACAGGAATATCATAGTGGAACACGCTGTATATATGTAGTATGTCTTTTTTTCGGATGGCCAGAAAAACAGAGAACACATATCTATAATTAAGGTTATGACAGCCAGTGATCCCTTCAGTGCCGTGGTGGAGAGGCCGAGCGCATTGACGCGCTATGCTTCGATGTGCGAGGCCGTTCCCCGTCGGGGGTTCGAATCCTCCCTCGAGCATGGATGTTTATGTCGTCTTTAGTATAAGTTAGTGTATTAGTACTCTGTAAGTTTAGGGACTGATGACCCCGCAGGTAGGTCTCATAAGCTTTACAAACATTTGAACATTTTGATCCCTTAAGTGCAGACGCGCAGCATGCTGAAACTCTAAGGGAAACAGTAAAATATCTTGAGTAAACGGGATAGCGGACAGGGCCGCTACGATCAAATGTTCAAATGTTTGTTAAGCTTAAGGGACTTAACTACGGGGTCATCAGTCCCTAAACTTACAAACAACTTATGAACTACCTACAACTAAAGACGGCACAAATATCCATGCCCGAGGGGGGATTCGAACCCCCGACCGTGGGCCGCTACGCCAGGAGCGCGTGCGTAAGTTGCAAAGTTGGAAGACCTGCAGAGGTAGTCCTTGAACTTGTGGTAGCCAGTCTGTTCGGACGGCGTAGTGGTCAGCCCAATTGCTTAGTAATCAGCGGAACCGGGTTCCAATCCCGGCCGGATGAAAACTTTCAGCCGCATGCGAATGGATGTGCAATCAAAGTCGCCTTGCTGCGGAATGTGCGGCCGTTCCCCATCAGAGGTTATAGTCCTCTCTTCGGCATTGGTGTGTGTCTGTGTGTATGTGTGTGTGTGTGTGTGTGTGTGTGTGTGTGTTGTTCTTATTCTTAGCATACATAAGTTTATTTGTGCAAGTAATTTGTATGTCTAGGGAGGATTGACCTAAGCAGTCTGGTCCTACAGGTTTACACACATTTTAACATTTTGAACACAAATTTTTGTGTTTTGATATTTTATTCAGTATCCAGTTACAGTGATGTGATACCCCTCAGACGAATGGTGCGACGTGAGCGCCGTCAGCGGCTGTTGGCCCCGCCTTGCTGGCGCTGTTTGCGCATTTCCTGTCCGCAGTCAGCGAGGACTGCCGGCGACGCGAGCTTCCGGCTATCGCAGGAGGACCTACCACCGGACCCTACTGCCTAGCAGTTCTGCTGGTGTTGTACAACCTGGAGGTGGCTCGTCCTTCGTTTGCTCCAAGTCCCTTGTTGCGCACTTAATCCCGTGAGCAGTTTTGGTGGAGAAGACTGTCGAGCAGAGGCGCAGCCTGGATTTGGTTTTGGGGAAGGGGGAGGGCTCATTTTTAATAAAATAAACTCTACTGCACAGGTGCCTCCCCCCGCTTGGGCAATGACTCCCTCCCCCCAAAACTGCGACCAACCCGACCCCTACACCCGAGATATTAGGTCATGGATTGCTAGTTTATTGCCGCGGTGAAGTAGCCGAGCGGCCTAAAGCGCCTCGCTGCGGAGCGCGCGGTTGCTCGCCGTGCAGGTCCGAATCCTACCTGGGGTATGGGTGTGTGTGTGTGTTTGTTCTTAGGTTAGTTTAAATAGTATGTAAGCTACGGACTGATGACCACGCAGTTTGGTCCGATAGATTTACAAACATTTGAACATTTGCTAGTTTATTACCTAATAGCCGCGACGGAATGGCCAAGAACATTGAGGCGCTATGCTCCGATGTGCGAGGCCGGTCTGCGTCGGGGATTCGAATCCCCCCTCGGGCATGGATGTTTGTACTGTCTTTGGTATTTGGTAGTTCTAAGTAGTTTCTAAGCTTAGAGAGTGATGACCCCGCAGTTGAGTCCCTTAAGCTTAACAAACATTTTGAACATTTTTTATTACCTAAATAATGGTTTTGCCATTTAATATTAAAATTAAATATCTTTTATTTCACGTTTTGTCAATTATTTTATAAAGCTACTAGCTGAAAACCCGGCGTTGCCCGGGTATTTATTTCTGCCATTTTTAAGGTATATATTCATTTGTATAATGGCTGTATATGTGTAAAATCTCTTGGGAATACAATTAGTAGTAAAGAAGTAATACATTAAAACTTTGCGCGTGATGGGGCGGTTTTCCATGAACGTTTATGTGTTTATGTGCTCATATCTGATGAACTACATGTCGTACTGTGATACAATTCAGAAGGTACACGCACCTATATGCGTGTTTACTGTTTGTAAAATTTCCTGCGGCTACAATTTGTAGTGTAGAAATAATAAATTGTAACGTCATACCGAATGCCTTAGTTTTAGTCAATGAACAGCGGAACATTACTGTTTATGTGCTCATATCTCATGAACTATGTGTCGTACTGATACAATTTAGAAGGTATACTCAACTATATGCGTGTATACGGTCTGTAAAATTTCCTGTCGCTACAATTTGTAGTGTTCAAATTATAAATTGTAACGTCATACGCAGAGCCGTAGTTTTACAGCGGAAAAGTAGTAAGCGAGAAACTTTTTTCCTTTCATCATTTTACTATGGATGCCAGCGAGAAAAAGTTTAATAAAGGCTTGAAATTATGTTTAAAGTTTGTTCAAATCGCTAAGTACTGTCACTCTCATACAGTGTATTTCGAAAGTCTCGCCTCATTATATGGCATTTTGTGCGATTTCTATTGGTAATGACGTAATATCTTTTGAACCATGTGCCGTATGTTATTATTAACCATGCATCAATTGTTACCTCACGGTAAGGAATGTGTGTACCAAATTTGATTGAAATCGGTCCAATGGTTTAGGAGAAAATGAGCAGCATTGTCGCAAAATGCAGCAGTTTTTCGCGCATCTCATTGTTTATGACGTCATATCTCGTGAACTATATATCGTATGAGATTCTTACACTTCGGCGACCGTCCTCATAGATTGAAGCTTAAGTGTACAAAATTGCATAAAGATTGGATCAAAACTGTAGATTTCTACAAACATTTCTACAACACGTACAAACATACGGACACTCTGCTTTATATATTAGATCCCCAAGTTCCAAAAGTACTCATTATTCACCCCCCCCCCCCCAAGAAATTTTAGTTTGAGTCATGACCCTTTCCTGCTGGTACCTCTGGCCTACTGAATTTATTAATGGTAAAGGGTTCTTATCATTCGCTATCAGAAATATAAGAAGCTCGCCGATGTTATAACTGTTTAATTAACATGAGACTCGGTGTAAAAATTTTTGTTCGTAGTTTTTTACGGTCTTCATAAGATTCCACTCAATAGCGGCGCTGAGCTGCTAAGCAGCGGGTCGCCGCATATGAACAATCGGCTCGTGATTTCAGCATAGCAGTACGAACAGCGGCAGCATTAAAACCGCTCACAGTAACAGCAGCACACGTTGTCAGTGGCGGCATCACGTTGGCAACCCACCGTCACGATAACTTGTGCTTGGCAAATTATAGTTACGTTGTGATTTATTACATGTGTACTATATCAAATTTCCGGTTCCGGACTATTCAAAAAAAAAAAAAAAAATAAATAAATAAATAAATAAATAAATAAAAATAAAAAATAAAATAAAATAAAAATATAAAAAAATGGGTGGTGCGGTTCAGCCCCGTTATCCTCCCCTCCTCCCTCCCACCACTGCTGTCGAGACTGTCAGCTGTTTGCAGGCCCATAACGTAGTCGAAAACTTCGTAGGCCTGACGTCGTGGAAGGTCCTGCCAGTGTTCACGTAACTGTGCTGAAATCAGTGAGTACTCACAGTGGTCAATCGCACAGTGTGGCAACGAAATCACCACTGAATAAATGTTCACCTCGCATACTAGCGCAGTGGAGCTGTTTTTCTCACAATAACGGACAAAACTAGTGACGAAGTTACAGTTCTATGTTTCATTGCTGGACTAGTTGTTTATTTAGCTTCTGCCATGCAAGAATTACTTAACTGTATGAACTTGCTAGCACAATTTAGATGCCTTGAACGATCTGTTAAATATTTCAAATGCTTTTACCTATCTATCCAGTAAGACAATTGCCAGGAATAAATAGTACACCCTGAACAAAGACGTCAGTTTTGATTTGATGGCGGCGGATGCCACCTGGGAAATGACAGATGTACTAACAGTGATTTTAACGTCCGCCGACAGATGCGTGATGACGTAGCTGCCTTCGCGTATATGCGCTCCCGATTAATAGGGAATGTTTACACCCATAAGCCTTGTGAGTGGCGGCATGGTCCTTTCGGAGAACTGCCCCACATATTGGATGTGCTTCATCAGTTGTACAACGATGCCGGTTAACCCTTTCATTCCGTGCTGTTCCTGGACAACTACGTACTAAAAGCTGATTTATAACATATTTTGTGTATCAATCCTTAAAGTCGCATTGTTGTTGAACAACATGCTTCTAGTATGACATTTTGCCGCTTGGTACGGCGTGTAGCCACTTGTGAGGCATTAATCTGTCCATCTTGGAGGCTGTGTTACGTTGCCGTCTGTACGCGGCAGTGAGTGTGAGCGTGAGTGTAGTTCATGTTATTTTTTTCAGCAGTGAATTGTTTTGTCTTTGGTGCTGTGGCGAAGATTATGCTAGCATTATCGATCTGACAGTTAACAATCAACAAATTACATCCCAATTGAAACTTCCTGGCAGATTAAAATTGCGTGCCGGAACCGGGACTCGAACCTGGGACCTTTGCCTTTCGCGGGCAATCGCTCAACTGACTGAGCTATCCCGACACGACTCACGATGCCGTGCCGGCCGCGGCGGCCGAGGTGACTGAGGCGCTCCAGTCACGCTCAGCACGGCCACTACGGTCGGGGGTTCGAATCCCCCCTCGGGCATGGATATTTGTGCCGTCTTTAGTCTTAGCTAGTTCATAAGTAGTTTGTAAGCTTAGGGACTGATGACCCCGTAGTTAAGTCCCATAAGTTGTACAAACATTTGAACATTTTTGAACACGATGCCGTCTCACAACTTTACTTCCGCCAGTACCTCGCCTCCTACTTTCCAAATTCACAGAAGCTCTCCTGCGAAACTTGCAAGACTAGCACTCCTGGAAGAAAGGATATGGTGGAGCACACTCTGCTGCAGAGTGAAAGTTTTATTCTGGAAACATCCCAATTATTAAAATACCTCGATACAGACGTCTGTGTTGTGCATGAAATACATTACGTAAAAAACAATAGTTCGAACAAAAATTTTAAAACACATATTTCTATGTTTAGTGCACTGTATTAATAAAGAAAACAGTGGATTTTAATTTTTCCAAAGCTGAATTCATAATGTGGGAGTGAAAGGGTTAAATGATGATGTGAACATTCTCACACCAGTATACGAGGTTCTGAACATCCACGCAGTACAGGCGTCATCCAAGATTGTCGTATTGTAAAGGCAGCAGTAAGCATAGCAAATTGTACGTCTAAGAGAGCACAGATTATAGGGTTCGTGAGCCCAGAGATGTGAACAGGAATTATTGCCAACCGGTATTGGCGGTGGGAGCACTGCTGCAGCCTGCGTGCCACGTGCGTGGCTTGACTAGAGCCGTCAGAGGAATACCTGGAACATGGAATGGTCTTCAGCAGACTCTGGCTGTGATGGTCGTCTGCGCGTACCACGTCACCTGGCGACCGCTGTCTCGTAGAGTGTACGCTGGCCCCACTCCTAATTTCGTGGTCTGGAGTGCTGTGTGTTACAACTCGCGCTCTCCTTGATGTTCGTGGAGGTAACGCGTGCAGAATGTTGGAAGAGCCGTTATATTGCCATTATTGCAACACGAAGTTGATGTGTTGTTGCACAGTGCTTCCCCACACAATGCGCTTGAAACTAAACGTGGTCTGCGACACGTGCAACAAATCCTTTGCCAAAAGGACTCCCACTGAGCACGTGTGGGGTACGATAGGACGACAACTCATACGTGCTACTCGTCAACTCACAACTCTTGCAAAGTTACGACGAGCAGGCATGAAATAACGTATCCTGAGACAGTATTCGCCACCTGTATCATCGAATGGATTCCAGAATCAGCGCCTGAATCGTCATCCGTGGAGGCTACCGCCTGTATTAGTATGAATAGTTGTTCGTGTATCGACACTTTGTACCTGAAAACCGCTTGAGCTACTGATCAGTAAATGTAAAAATTTCATGTACTCCGTATGGATTGCTTCGCCGGCCGCGGTGGCCGAGGGGACTGAGGCGCTCCAGTCACGGTCTGCACGACCACTGCGGTCGAGGGTTCGAATCTCCCCTCGGGCATGGATATTTGTGCCCTCCTTAGTCTTAGCTAGTTCATAAGTAGTTTGTAAGCTTAGGGACTGATGACCCCGTAGTTAAGTCCCATAGGTTCTACAAACATTTGATTTGTATGGATTGTTTCAACAATAAATCTTGAATGAATTGGAAAGTTCTAAGAGGGTGTACTAATTTTTATTCCGGCTGTTTAGTTTCTACTCCAGCGCCAACAGGATAGCAGTCTTAATAAATGAGAAGTACCCAATATGCTTCAACTACTTTTATTGTTTCATAACGGCCGTTTCGGCTTATGCCTTTTTCAAGTGATGCCTGCAAAGAACCTATATTAGTTATCTTTTATACACGTTTTATGAGTTTCAAATGAATGTCTCTGAGGAAACAATACTTAAATCATGTAGATAGATATTTCGTATACCATCTGTTTGTGTACGAAAGATAACGAACATAGGTTCTATACAGGCATCAATTGAAAATGGCATAAGCCGAAATGGCCGTTTTGAAACAGTAAAAATAATTGCAGCATATTGGAAAAGTGTCATTTGTTAAAATGTATTTTTACGACGTATTTCACGCTGCTGGCCCTACAATTGGAAAAGGACAGCAATCGTATATTCCGACAAACCCCGCGAAATATCTTTAGGCACGTTTGAAAGTACAGAGGAGACTGTACAGAGCAGCATGCGATATTGCTGAGCACGGAAGCAGCCGCGGTGCGGGCAGCTGCGGAATTCCTTTCGGCGATTACGGAGAGCGCGGATATATCCGCGGGGGTGGAAAGAATTAGCAGGCGGAGTGGCTGGTGGGCGGCTGGGCGGATCGATAGCTGCGGCCGTCTCCGGTAAATAAACAGCGCGGCCGCCACGTGCATACTCCGCTGCTTCCCTCCCCTTCCTGCCCCGCTCATTTCTTACAGCCCCCAAGGTAGAGGTCCGTTTCGTTGCACGTTTAGTACTCACCACTGACATAAATATGAATATGTGTCGTGAGAATACTTTTACGGAGAAGAGAAGACTCACGAACACGCGAGCAGCTTGGAGTGCTGAAAGCGCCATAGACAGTGACAGCATATTTTGATGTAGAGTAACTCCACTCAGTAGTGCCAGGGGAATATTTCCAATGCACTGTGTTATTCGGAAGTTTTTTTTTTAATCTAATTGTAATCGCAGCTCACAAAATCACTTTGTTTGACACGAATCTCGAACAGAACGATCTATTGACCCAAGGTCAACAGGGATTCAGAAAATATCGTTCATGCGAAACACAACAAGCTCTTTATTCACACGAAGTGATGGGTGATATCGACAAGGGTTCGCAAATCGATTCCGTATTTCTTAATTTCCGGAAGGCTTTTGACACCGTACCTCACAAACGGCTTTTAATCAAATTGCGTGGTTATGATATATCGCCCCAAATTTGCGACTAGATAGAGGATTTCCTGTCAGAGAGGACACAGTTCGTAGTAATCGAAGGCTAAGGCATCGACTAAAACAGAGGTGATATCGGGCGTTCCACAGGGTAGTGTTATTGGTCTTCTGCTGTTTCTTATTTACATAACCGATTTAGGGGAAAATCTAAGTAGCTCTCTTACGTTGTTTGCAGATGACGCCGTCATTTACCGTCTAGTAAAATCATCTGAAGATCAAAACCAACTGTAGAACGATCTGAATAAGATATCAGTATGGTGTAGAAATTGGCAATTGACTCTAAATAATGAGGCGTGTGAAGTCGTCCACATGAGTACAAAAAGAAATCTATTAAACTTTGTTTACAAGATAAATCAATGAAAAGTGAAGGCCGTAAACTCCACAAAATACCTAAGAATTACTATTACTTCAGACTTAAATTGGAAAGAACACGTAGATAATGTCGTGGGAAAGGCGAACCAGAGACTGCGTTTTATTGGCAGAACCCTTAAAACATGCAACAGAACTACACTACGCCTGTCCGTCCATTTTTGGAGTATTGATGCCCATTATGGGATCCTTATCAGGTGGGTTTGACGGAGGACATCGAATGAGTCCAAAGAAGGGCAGCTCGTTTCGTATTGTCAGGGGAGACAGCGTTACGGAAATGATACAGGATCTGGGATGGGAATCATTATAACAACGACGCTTATCGCTGCGGCGTGGGCTACTTACGAAACTCCAGTCGCCAACATTCTCCTCCGAATGAGAAAATATATTGTTGACTCCCACTTACATAGGTAGAAATTATCATCAGAATAAAATACGAGAAATCAGAGCTCGAACGGAGAGATTCAGGTGTTCTTTCTTCCCGCGCGCTATTCGAGAATGGAATGGGAGATAAATAGTATAACGGTGGTTCGATGAACCCTCTGCCAGGCACTTAAATGTGATTTGCAGAGTATCCCATGTAGATGAATTAGACATTCACTTGATTTTTTTGATTACCAACGGATAATAAACTAAATCTAAACTCCGTCCCACGGGCCTAAGAAGACCCTTTGGTATCCACGTCCACTGAGCCATCCTCCGCCTGGTGGCGTCAACGGAAGCGACATGGAAGGGTACGTGGCAAGCACACGGCCCTCCGGGCCATTTTGTCGTGCTTGTGAAGGACGCCGCTGCTTCTCAGGTCCTCAGTTACCCTCCTAAGGCGCGTCCACACGAGTCAAGTTTACTTGAACGAGTTTACTTGATCAACAAAAGATAGAAGCGACTTGGGGCAGTTTTCGTTCACACGTTTCAACTGTTGCGATCAATACAGTAAAAATGGCTTTGAAATTAGCGGTTCGCAAACTGATGCGTACTATAACAGTTATGCGACAAGTAGAGTTGAGAAAAATTTTATTAAGCACAGGGCAACAGCGTCGTTTTTGGGTGCGTCAGTGGATATTAAGAAGAAACGAACAGGGAGCTTCGGAGGCCTTGTTAAGGGAACTAGCGATAGAGGACAGGGAAGAATATCTTAAACCTTTTGAGAAAGTCGGAAGAAAAATTTGCAACATCATTCAGAAATATATCTGCTCTTTTATACCAGAACAGTTTGGGCACATACAATTCCTCTGTTCCCATTCCACTTTTTTTTAATTTGGACACTAATGAATGTTCTTTTTTGTACAATGTTCTGATTGTTTCTTTTTTTTAATTTTTTTATTTCGGCAGCGCTTAAACCGGTAATGTCCATTTCCGTCACGATACCTCGCAAAGCATTTTCCCGCACATCTTTATTAAGTATCCATACGATGATTCCACAGGCGTTCGTACTTATGGTAGAGTTCTAAAACGTTCATCGTGTTTTCTGACCACTTGATACTCATTTCGTGAGATATTTGAAGACACAATACTTTTACAACACGAAAACACCGATACTCAGTCTGCAATCTAAGTTTTAATACAGCTTGCGGGTTTACACGTGTAACTACGTGGTTCAACTCAAAGTTAAAGCCGTGGCGGAGCGGCCTAGCGCATTGAGGCGCTATGCTACGATGAGCGAGAACGTTCCCCGCCGGTGGTTCGAATCCCCCTCGGGCATGTATGTTTATGCCGTCTTTAGTACAAGCTAGTTCATAAGTAGTTTGTAAAACTAATGACCCGCAGTTAAGTCCCATTAGCTTTACAAACATTTGAACATTGTTTTTCAAAGTTAAATTATTACTTGAACGGAAAAGTCTGACTCTGTAAATGTTTCCTTGATCCATTAAAAAGTTGATCAACTCTGTTGAAACGAAGGTTGACGCAAAGTTTTTCATTCAGCATTTGTTGATCAAGTAAACTCGTTCACCCAAACGTGACTCGTGTGAATGCGTCTTTAACTTGGGTCATCTGGCGGAATCGGTGTATTCACCACGGTTCAGCCGTTGGCGAATGAAAATAATTTTAAAAAGTGACGCAACAGCACAGAATAACTGCGTTTTAAACGATGAATAAACGGCCAATTTCCCGTAGCCATAAGAGCATCACGGAGTTTCGGCACAGCAAGTCAGCAAGCATTGACACGAGTGCAGAGAGAGACATGTCACATGTGGTCCACTCTATGACAGCAGTGGATACAGGATTGTCATCGTTATGTCTTTAAACCAGTTTCGGTTCTGTGTACAGTATTCTCACAAGAGAACTAACATTATTAGACTGTATTTGGTATCGTCATAGAGCCTTGGCACATGTTGTGTTTACGTGGGTGCCAGTGGTATGCATCACAATTACCACTGGGGCATCCAGCCAGTAGCTTTTACAGTAAACTGCACTTCAGACATCTTAGGCTGGACAACTACGACCTATCGCCGAGGCATCCGCACTCTATCTTTTAACAACACATAGGAATAACGCAAGTTTGTTGCATTGTTTTGACATACCGCGATAGAGAGTATGTTAGCAGTTGCCTGTCTAGCACGTCCTCAGATATGACTTTATTGAAAGTATCTGTCCATGGATCGCCAAGGGAATGGTAAGATACCCTCTCGAACCCTTATAATGTAATGATATAGCAAAATGTGTCATTCAAATTGAGTCCTACTAGATGCGCAACTAGATTAGAGGTTTTCTATTTGCTGCACATGGTATCATTTATTTATTTATTATTTTTTAAGGGAGTTAACTGCATGGGTCATCAGTCCCTAAACTTACAAACTACTTATGAACTAGCTAATACTAAGGATGGCACAAATATCCATGCCCGAAGGGGGATTCGAACCCCCGACCGTAGTGGCCGTGCAGACCGTGAATAGAGCGCCTCGCCGGCCGCGGTGGCTGAGGGGACTGAGGCGCGCCAGTCACGGTCTGCACGGCCACTACGGTCGGGAGTTCGAATCCCCCCTCGGGCATGGATATTTGTGCCGTCCTTAGTTGTAAGTAGTTCATAAGTAGTTTGTAAGTTTAGGGACTGATGACCCCGTAGTTAAGTCCCATAGACTCTACAAACATTTGAACATTTGAATAGAGCGCCTCAGTCCCCTCGGCTACCGCGTTCGGCCCATGGTATAATTTTTTACTAATATTTACATCTGGATACTCTCAAATCATCTGTTTTTTATATTGTTACTACTACACACTCAAAGCCATAAAATATATTTCAAATATATCTGTTAATTTATCACATTTTAAGGTTTGTACTAAGTATACTAAATTATAGATACGAAATGTACCGACAAACGACACTGACACGCTACTATGAGCCCTCTACCCATGTGGATACTAAAGAAAAATAATCCCAGTTCAACATTTTTCATTGTTTTGGTCGATGTTGATGCGTCATACTAAAAAACGTTTCTTAGTATAACGTGTCAGATTATTATTTCGATATCATGGATTATTTGAGGTGTGCTGTGTACAGTGGTCCTGTACAGAATTAGTGTGGATACAGTAGAGAGTAATTTGCACACATATTGTGTGTACTACTCACGAAATTTTATGGCATGTCTGCCGCGGTGGAGTGGCCTTGCGTTCTAAGGCGCCTTAATGCGGAACGCGCCGCTGCTTGCTATCTGAGGTTCGAGTCCTCCCCCGGGCACGTGTGTATTTGTTGTTATTAGCATAAGCTATTTCAAGTAGTTTGTAAGCCTAGGGACTGATGACCAGACTAGTTAAGTCCCATAGATTTACCACCATTTGAACATTTGTAAGACAAGCCTACCGACTATAAATGATTTATTACAGACTACAGTTATGACTTTCTGACATAATCTAAATTTATACAACTTTAAATTAGATACATTGGACAAAACAATTACTGGGTCAGTTGAGATAGCTAAGTTCTGAAGTACTGTCGTCGGCATAAGAAACTAAAATGGTTCGACGTCTTTCTAAAATGTTCAAATGTTTGGTAAGCTTATGGGACTTAACTACGGGGTCATCAGTCCCTAAACTTACAAACTACTTACGTACTAGCTAATACTAAGGACGGCACAAATATCCATGCCCGAGGGGGGATTCGAACCCCCGACCGTAGTGGCCGTGCAGACCGGGGCTGGAGCGCCTCAGTCCCCTCGGCCACCGCGGCCGGTGACGTCTTTCTGGCTGTTATACGATGTAGAGATAACTACATTACACAACCCAGATAATGTTATTAACAGGAAGTTGCTGCACAGGGGTTGGTGTTGATTTGCGTTTACTCTGCCGAATTAATTACACAAGTAGTTAAGTCCCATAGACTCTACAAACATTTGAACATTTGAATTACACAAGCAGTTGTGTTCAGATAGTTTAGTAATCAGGTAGACCAATGCAACAACTACGTGACTTACCCAAAGCTATGGCATGGACGGACTTAGTAAGTTAAGAAGCGGGACAATCTAGGAGGCCGGTGGCTTCAGCTATTGGAGTGTCCCAAAGTGTAATATCCAAGACCTGGAATTCAGACAGCAGGAACCGTTAAAAGAAGGCAAGGCCAAAAGTCCTCCATGGGTAACATCAGCAATAGCTGACCGTTACTTCCGGCTAACAGACCATCGAGACGGGAGTCTATATGCAAATCAGCTGCGACGCACTCTGTAGGCAGTAATACGACACGCAATATCAACATAAACAGTCAAAAATCACCTTCGGGAATGAGACCTCGACGCACGGCGGCCTCTAGTGTGTATCCCAGTGTGTAGCCCGCAGAAACTGGGCGGAGGAGTGTCAGGATTGGGGTCGTCACGAATAACGCCGGGATCTGTTCACCGAGGAGTTAAGATTTTATGTTCATCCCGACAATCGTCGTTCCCTCATCTGGAGGGAACGTGGAACAATCTTGCTTATGTACAGGAAACTTTACCATATCATAGTGGTGGACGAATGCTGTGGACAGGAGTCAGTATTGGCGGACGTATGGGCCTCTGTGTCATTCAGAATGGTGCTTTGACTGCTCAGAGTTATAAAGACGAGATCCTTCGACGTTTTGTTGTGCCCTACGGTGGTGCCATAGGAGACGGGTTCCTTCTGTTGGACGATAACCATTGTCTCCACAGAGCTGCATTGGTGGACAAAATGCTGAGGGAATTGAACGAATGAAACGGCCTGCTTCTTCACAGAACGTAAACCCCATGTCTGGCATGCACTCGATAGACGCAATTCAGGCTGACAAGCACCTGCCAATACGGTTGCAGAACTGGTTATTACACTCATGGAAGAATGGCCAAATATCTCTCAAGAGCTGATTGATAGGGTCATACATACATGCCATGTAGGTATGCAACTCTACTGGCCGTCCGAGGTGATCAAATAACATACAATACCGGCCATTAAAATTGCTACACCAAGAAGATGACGTGCTACAGACGCGAAATTTAACAGACAGGAAGAAGATGCTTTGATATGCAAATGATTAGCTTTTCAGAGCATTCACACAAGATTGGCGTCAGTGGCGACACCTACAATTTGCTGACACGAGGAAAGTTTCCAACCGATTTCTCATACGCAAACAGCAGTTGGCCGGCGATGCCTGGGGAAACGTTGTTGTGATGAAGAAGAAATGCGTACCATCACGATTCCGACTTTGATAAAGGTCGGATTGTGACCTATCGTGATTGCGGTTTATCGTATAGCGACATTGCTGCTCGCGTTGGTCGCGATCCAATGACTTTTAGCAGAATATGGAATCGGTGGGTTCAGGAGGGCAATACGGAACGCCATGATGGATCCCAATCGCCTCGTATCACTAGCAGTCGAGATGACAGGCATCTTAACCGCATGGCTGTAACGGATCGTGCAGCCACGTCTCGATCCCTGAGTCAACAGATGGGGACGTTTGCAAGACAACAACCATCTGCACGAACAGTCGACGACGTTTGCAGCAGCATGGACTATCAGCTCGGAGAACATGGCTGCGGTTACCCTTGACGCTGCATCACAGACAGGAGCGCCTGCGATGGTGTACGCAACAACGAGCCTGGGTGCACGAATGGCAAAACATCACTTAGGATGAATCAAGGTTCTGTTTACAGCATCATGATGGTCGCATCCGTGTTTGGCGACATCACGAAAAATGTTCAAATGTTTGTAGAACTTATGGGACTTAACTACGGGGTCATCAGTCCCTAAGCTTACAAACTACTTATGAACTAGCTAAGACTACGGACGGCACAAATATCCATGCCCGAGGGGGGATTCGAACCCCCGACCGCAGTGACCGTGCAGACTGTGACTGGAGCGCCTCAGTCCCCTCGGCCACCGCGGCCGGCGCGACATCACGGTGAATGCACTTTGGAAGCTTGTATTCTTCGCAGACATACAGGCGTATCACCCGGCGTGATGGTATGGGGTGCCATTGGTTACACGTCTCGGTCACCTCTTCTTCGCATCGACGGCACTTTGAACAGTGGCTGTTACATTTCAGATGTGTTACGACCTGTGGCTCTATCCTTCATTCAATCCCTGCGAAACCCTACATTTCAGGAGGATATTGCACGACAGCATGTTGGAGGTCCTCTAGGGCCTTTCTGGATACGAAAAATGTTCGACTGCTGCCCTGGCCAGTACATCTCCAAATCTCTCACCAACTGAAAACGTGTGTTCAACGAGCAACTGGCTCGTCACAATACGCCAGTCACTACTCTTGATGAACTGTGGCATCTTGTTGAAGCTGCATGGGCATCTGTACCTGTACACGCCTTCCAAGCTATGTTTGACTCAATGCCCAGGCGTATCAAGGCCGTTATTACGGTCAGAGGTGGTTGTTCTGGGTGTCAGTCCTAGTATAATATATTTGTCCAATAAATACCGGTTATCATTTGCATTTCTTCTTGGTGTAGCATTTTTAATGGCCAGTAGTGTATTAGAGGGCAACGAGAATGACTTTTTCACTGTTATGGTAGCCCCATTGTGCTTCGCTCTACGTAAATTCCATCTAAACCTCAAGGAGTTGAGACAGCAAAATATCGTACTGTACCAGACAAAAATTACAATTGTTACCAATATGTGCATAAAATACGTACCATATGTATATTGTGTATGATCATTCACCTCATTGCTTAATTGTTCTGAGTGTATGACGATTGCATCCTCTCGGGTAAAATATTTCGGAGGTAAAATAATCCCTCATTCGGATCTGTGGGCTATTAGAAGATAGAATAACACACCCGTCCTACTCACATGGTAGGCTTTATAGAGAACTACTCTGTTTCACTTATCCACTACACTTGATGTGTTGTGAATTGTATACGTCGTATAGTATGAATTTGATTACTTATTGTAGTGATAATTCTAGTACACATGCAAAAGGTCCCAGGTTCGAATCCCGGTTACGGCACACAATTTAATCTGCTAAGATGTTTCATATCAGCGCACACTGTACTACAGAATCAAAGTTTCCTTCTGGAAACATCCCTTACGCTGTGGTTATGCCATATCTCCACCATATCTTTTCGTCCTGGAGTGCTAATCCTGCAAGGTTCGCAGGAGAATTTCTGGAAAGATTGGAAAGTAGGAGGCGAGGTAGTAGCAGAAGTAGTGTTGTGAGGACGGACTGTAAAGCGTGCAAAAGGCAAAGGTCCCAGGTTCGAATCCCGGTACCGGCATACAATTTTAATCTGTCAGGAAGTTTCTTGTGTTAAACTACATTGGTATATGCAGTGTAATGCAAGGAAAAGGCTACATCCGAAGTTAATAATTGATTAGCGTTATCACATTGAAACCTGTCCATCGGTTCGTTTGATATAACCAGACTTAACATTTCATCTGAGTATCAAGTTTCTTACTCAGTTATTGAGTTTGCCAGACTAAATTTACACGCTGGAAAGACTACATTAAACTCTGGATGGAAAATGAAACAAGCTAAGTGTTTTATTTCATTAATTTCTATGGAGGGCACGATTTTAAGCTACTTTATAGACTCTTGTATTCCACGAGTGATTCTGTTAGGACGACTTTGCGCGTGTTTGAAATTTAACGTACCGTGGACAGGAATTCTACGGACCATAACAGACACGGAGCGAGAAAGTTGGTAGTGAGTTACAAACACATCGAATCTCTCTCCCTTCCCAACCCACTTCCTACTTTTATTTTATACAGAGGAACCGAACTCTCATCAAAGCTAGTTTAGGCAAGACAGAGAAAGGAAAACTCTACGAGAAGGATAAAAGAAAGTACTCAGTCTCACTGTTTCAGCAATTACTCGGATAATCCATGTTGTGCAACTATTTTATATATACAATGGCTGTTTTATAGTATCTGATTCGTAAACACACCGATCGAAGCGGTGAAGTGGTGACGCACTGGATTTGCATTCACGGAGGCGGTGGTTAAAATTCACCTCTGGTCGTACACATGTATCTTTACGGTGATTCCCCTAAATTACTCCAAGCAATTACGCTCCACCTCTAATGGTCACTCTGTCGACAGGACGTTAAACCCTAATTTTCCTTCATTTCTCTTGTTATTTCGTAAAGAATAATATCATTCGCGTAGCATCAGCTTATATATAAATGCCGTACAGTCAGTGATACTGATACACGTCTGCTTCTCAAAAAGAACTCCCTCAGGTGTGTGTGTGTGCGCGTGTGTGTGTGTGTGTGTGTGTGTGTGTGTGTGTGTGTGTGTGTGTTGTGCTTAGCAGAATTTAGTTTAAGTAGTTTGTAAGTATAGGGACTGATGACCACTGCAGTTTGATACCATAGCTACACAAACAATTGAATTTGAAACCAACCAAGACTCAACATCAACCACAGGTACTCCTTCAATCGCCGCGGTGGAGTAGCCGAGAGGCAGTCTGCTTGCGGCAGCGGCGGTGTAAGGAGGTCGCGCGGTGCCTCGCTGCGGCAGCGGTTTGTTTACTTCCGCGTGGGGTAAGTCTGTTCGCTTACGCCAGCGTTTACTGTAGTGTGTATTGTGAAAATGAAAACGCAGTAATGGATAACATTAGTAGACGAGACACGTTGAAATTTACATTCGAACGAAAATTTGCCCGACCAACGTCCTTTGAATTTGAAGATTGGCTCATAGAAGTTGCTAAGATCCGACTCGAAGACATAATTGGATATCATATGTCGATTATCAATAGTGTCATGTATGTGAAACTGGCATCTGCCGAATTATGTGAAAAAGTAGTGCAGGACACAGGTGGTTCATTGAAATTTAATCATAGAGACGGCAATATAGGTAATGTCACTGTTGATCTTGTTGGTTTCGGAGTTAGAACGGTTCGGATTTTTGAGTTGCCGTTCGAGGTTCCAGCTGAAGCAATAAACTCGGTAATTGCTCCATATGGTAGAGTACTCAGCAATTTTGCCGAGAGATGGTCCAGCGCACATAAATTGCCTGTTTTGAATGGTGTTAGGCAACTGAAGGTTGAACTGTGCCGACATATACCGTCATATATAAATGTTTGCGGTTTTAGAGGCATTGTTATGTATGACGGTCAACCGAAAACCTGTGCCATTTGTAATTTACCAGGGCACGTTCGCGCTGACTGTGTCAAACGACGAATTGCTCAGCTCCCAACCAGTGAAACACTTCAGCCCCCGAATATGACTATCTTGCCAGCTACGTATGTAGCTGTCGCACGTGGTCAGCTGACAGAGCCATTAATTAGTGAGGTTCCTTTAGACAATATCCCACCTGATGACGTCGTGCAAGACATTGTAACTCAAATGGACATCCCGGAGAGCACGCCAGAACAGGCACCACAGAAAGAAGCCATTGACCAGTCTCCTCCACAATCAGCGGAAGAGATTCCGGTATGTAAAGAGGATACGGGGAAGCAGGAAACAGCTGACAACCAGACACCAGTAAGTCAGCCTGAGACCATCGCAGACGGGCAGAGTAGCTCTCCAGCAAAGTCACCACGAACCCACAAGAAACGACGACTGGCCCGCGAGGGGGCAGAGGAGAAGGCTGCTCCTTTACGAGCAAAGGCAAAAGAAGTGAAGGAAAAAATATGTGGAAAGTCACCAGATGGTTCAGCTAAACAGAAGCAGTCAACCAAGCCCAGTAAGGAAACCCCAGATATAACGTCCGACAAACTTACTTCGGAGCATGCATACCCAACGCAGAACCAAGAACAGCAAAATACTTTGCCTTCCAAATTTATCACTGGCGTCGACTGGACAGGGGAGGTAGACATGGAGGACGCTTCCGGGGATTCTGGAAACGCAGCACATGATCTTCCAACTGCTGCTGCGGTGAAGAATAAAAATAGTACGGAAGCAATGGAAATACCACAAGCGGAGAAAGAAGAGGACTCGGATTTCTATTAACTGTAGGCAATTTTCATTTCATAACCCACATGTGTGATCGTCAAGCCTATAAAATTGCAACGTTAAACATCAATAAGAGTCGCAGCTCCATTAGGCTCCGTCATATTCAAGATTTACTGTATTCTGCTGATATTGATATTCTTTTTCTACAGGAGGTTGCAGACATTAAGTTAGAAGAACTATTCGGATACAACGTCATAGCAAACCCAGGTCGTGGTGCAGATTTGGGGACTGCTATCTTATTAAGAGAGGGAATTGTGGCGCAAAACATAGAAATGCTTGTCAACAATCGAGGGATCGCCGCCACCATCAATAACGTTAGAATTGTAAACATCTATGCCCCCTCAGGATCCAATAACAGGCGACGTAGAGCGGAGTTTTACACGGAGGAGATTCTTCCGCTACTTACATCAACGTCTGATCAGCTTATCGTGGGGGGAGATTTTAACTGTGTTCTGCACCCTAAAGATCAGACACCTAATTTTAACAAATCCGTGGAACTGGAACGGATAGTAAAGGATTTACTTTTAACAGACAGTTGGGAGCATAAGTATGGAGTAACTCCTGGTTTTACGTATGTGACAACTCATTCGGCAAGTAGATTAGACAGGATATATGTATCAGACAACTTAAAACACCAAATTATACATTGCGAGGTATGGCCAACTATTTTCACGGACCATGCTGCATATATTTGTACTTTAAACTTGCAGAAACAGGGAACGTACCGTAGTAAAGGAACATGGAAACTTAATATCTCACATTTAAATGATCAAGGATGTAAGGATGCCTTCACACATGCGTGGAATGAAAGTCTCGCCAAGTATAGGACATATAATTCGGCAATCAAATGGTGGCTACAATGTGCTAAACCCAAATTAAGGAAAGCCATGCTACATTACTCAAGGGAGAAGAACTGGTGGCTTAAGCGAACCATGGAATTTCACTACTCAAGTCTAAGGGAACTATATAAACTGGACGCGACAGTAATCGAGAACTACGCCGAAATTAAAAAAGTGCAAGCTAAACTACTACTTCTTAAACGAAAACAGTTAGAAGGTTTGAAAGTCAGATCTCGCACCCAGGACTCGCTACACAATGAAGGGACGTCAATCTACCATCTGGCACGTGAGAGTAAACGAGGACGACAGAAGATACTCACAGAACTAAAAACTAGAGACGGCGCAATCTTAACTCAACAGAAAGATATTAGAAATGAGATTCAGACTGTCTACACGGAATTGATGTCTGAGAAAACGATTGATGACAACGCCTTTGAAGAACTGACTAACAATTTAACGAACAGACTTACCCCTTCTGAATATGATGAACTTATAACACAAATAACAGAAGACGAGTTGGAAGATGTGGTGTTCCACAGTCCCAAGAATAAATCTCCAGGAAGTGACGGACTCCCGGTGGAGTTTTATCAAGCCTTTTGGTCGCAAATGAAGACACAACTGTTAGAGATATGTACAGAATTAATGAAACCGGATCTACAGGTTCCTCAAGAGTTCAGTGAAGGACTTGTCGTCTTAGTCCCAAAGCGCGCAAATAGTAATGCTATCTCGAATCTTAGACCGATTACTCTTTTGAATAGCGATTATAAACTTTTTGCACGTATTCTTGCAAAAAGGATGAAAAATGTAATGAATACAATTACTGGACCTTATCAAACCAGTGTCGGGAGAGATAGAACCATCTATCAAACATTAGTTGATTACCGCGATCTAATATCGGTGGCAGACGCATGCAAAATTAAATGTGCAATAGTAAGCTTGGATTTTAATAAAGCTTTCGATAGAGTGAACCACCGATATTTGTTCAACGTCATGCGGTCGCTAGGTTTTCCCCTGAATTTCATCAGTGTAATAAGGAATCTATTACAAAATAGCATATCACGGGTGATTGTCAATGGACGACCAGGTGACATAATCCCGGTAAAAAGCTCCGTAAGACAGGGGTGCCCCATGTCGGCGACACTTTTTGCGATCGCTATAGAACCACTGCTATCCACACTGACGGCGCGTTTAAAAGGAATACAAATACACGGTCAGAAGTTAGCGTGTCGAGCTTATGCCGACGACGTGGGATTCCTGGTCAACGACGCGAATGAGGTAGACACCGCACTTCAGATAACTCAGATATATGAAAAGGCATCCGGTGCACTATTAAATTGGCAAAAATCGGGCATCATGAACATAGGCAAAGGAATAGGCTTGCCCAATCATCACAAGTTGACAGAGGTGTCCAAGTTGCAATGTCTCGGTGTCGATTTTCGTAAAACAATTCGACAAACCGTTGCCGCGAATTACAAACAGCTATTAGCTAAGATACGGGCGTGTGTACAACTGCACAGTGTCAGGAAATTAGATGAGCTGCAAAAAGTGGCGCTGGCGAATACCTACATCATGGCCAAGATGAACTACGTGGCTCAAGTCCTGCCGATACCTCACGACATAGCGCAAAGAATGCTGGCAGCTCTTGGACACTTCGTATGTCGTGCACATATTTTCAAAATCAAGTACGACACCCTGACTCTCCCTTTGCTACTAGGTGGCTTGAATCTCATTGATATACACAAGAAGGCGCAAGCACTCTACGTGTGCCAAACGTATAAACAATGGAAGCTGTCAACCAACACTTTGACTAGTCACCTGTTGGAAGAAATAGCCCCACTAGACCTACGACCGCCAATCAATGTCAGTCATTTATCACATGCCTTGCAGCACTTGAGGTGTTTTCTTATCGACTACAGCTACATACGAACGAGAATTCCTGAAAGAAAAATGACAACAGTTAAGGAAATATACCAGGCACTATTGTTAAACAAACAAAGAAATGCGATAGAATGGAAATTCCCGAATAACGACTGGAAAGCAACGTGGGAAAACATCCACAGTTCTGACTTACCTTCACAAGTAAAGGCAACGTGGTATATGACGGTTAATAGGAAAACTCCGACGATGTCCAGACTACATAAAATTCACATAAAAGACTCTCCCATGTGCCCCACATGTAATTTAGTCGACAGCGACGAACACCGTTTTGTCTGCAGTATCAATAAAGAAATATGGGAGTACACAAGGCAAAAGTTGGCGCAGGTCAGACGTACTTCGCCAAATACAATAACACCGGCCGATGGCCTCAACCCCGACACAATTCCATATCCAAAGACAAAACGAAATGCGGTAAATTGGATAATGGGCCATACCGTGTACTATATTTTTAGTACAGAACCAAAGAGAAAGGAGGACTTCATACACTACCTGATAATGCAACACGACCAGATACGAAGAAAGAAGAAATACAAGGAGCGTTATGCCAACTTCTTGATTAAAACTATAATGTAATACATACAGAACACTCAATCGGAGAAAGACTAAACAATAAGGAATAAACATGGAAGATGTTCTTTTATTTTGCTAACGTTTTGATTTTGCCTTTTTACAATAACAAGAACAAAATAGAAAAAAAAATTAAGGGGCATACTGTTTGCCGACGAAGGCATTTATGTTAATATAGCATTCAGTTATGATGTTATACTTACCTAATGTGTTTATATGTACAGGTACTATGTACCTTTCAAAGAAGACCTATTTAGTTACTTTAAGTCAATTTCTGTGCCTGGAAGAAATCTTTATTTTTGCTCTCGATAAACACGAAAGGTAATGGAGAGAGATTTATTTTACAACATTTTATATTTATTTTACAACTATTTTAATGGAGTTCAGAACAGAACGGTATACAAACCGCAACAACAAACATGGCAACGGATAATATACAGAAGCAAGACTTTTACTTCATTTTCAAGAATTATTTCGTTTAAAGGCGCAGAAGCCGGGCCGAGAAGGCAATAATTGGCGAGCGGAAGGACGGGTTGAAGGGGAGGAAGGAGACCCGAAAAAAAAAATAAAAAAAAAGAGGTCTAAAGCGTCTCGCTGCGGAGCGCGCAGTTGCTCGCCGTGGAGGTTCGAGTCCTCCCTGGGGGATGTGTGTGTGTGTTGTCCTTAGCTTAGTTTACCTAGGTTTAAGTAGATTGTAGGCTACGGACTGATGACCACGCAGTTTGGTCCGATAGATTTACAAACATTTGAACATTTTTACTTCTTCAATCTAAAACAAACGTAATTTTCTGTGGGACTGGCTATATAGTTATGAATCAAAAGGCATTACAACCAACATTGAAAAAGTTAAATATAGACTGATAGAGATCAGTTCTAAAGTTGTTCTTTCTCAGAGTGCAGGTGCTTTTGATATATAATAACGGTTTATAACTATCGATAAAAACGAACCGTTCTAGACGAATAAAATACTACTGAAGTTTGAAATAAAATTTGACTGTTTTCCAATAAAAAACAAATTTACAAAAATAATAATCTGAGCTATTTATACACCTGTGTTTTGTGCATATAAAATATTAAGATGTTTGTAAAACTATTGTACCAAACTGCTATGGCCATCAGTCTCTAGACTTATAAATTACTCAGGCTAACTTACAGTAAGGTCAACATGTACCCATGCCCTAGGGAGGATTCCAACCCCCGCCGGGAAGACGGTCAAGGAACTCCTTCTAGCGGGTTTTGTTTGCCGCTGCACCGTGTGATACGAATTCCAAGTGAACGATTCCATTTGAACAGTTCCAGTATCACCTTGCCTTTCGACCTGCCTTATCGTGGATTTTTTCTGTCGTGGAGATATAGACGAGTTCCAGGTGTCTTTTTAGTTGCGGATCGTAAAGGAAGCACCATGTTTGATCTGCAGTTATCACGTCGGCCTTGCAACAGGATTCGCGGCACACTATGGTGGTTAACACGAGACATGTCCCAGTCGACTGTCAGAATTTTGTGGCAAGTATCATGGCTTACCGCTACTGCTACTGCGAGTGTATCTACCGAAAGGGAGCGGATAGCACGCACCGACGTAGCAACTTTCTGGATCTTGCGTTCCGTCCCAACTGTTCGTGCCGTCCACTACGAACATCATCTTCCATACTGTCCCACCCTTGCACAAAAGGTTGGTGCCACCTGAACATTACATTGCGTCTCAATGCGTCCTCATCGTACACCTGCTGCTTCATTTCAAACGTTGCGGAAGCGCTTTTGCCTAATTTCTGACAGAAATTGAGGTTTACCCCTAACTCAAACAGTGACACGTCAAGTTACGACTGGTGGATTCAACTCACGGTCACAACAAATACGGTACGTCTCATTCCAGTGCATGCATTCAACTGTATCTTGCAAGGACGAGAAACGAACCGACATGGTACCATACCATAGCGCCACCTATGCGCTATAGTGCACCACAGCGCCGTCATACGCTGCTCAGAATGTATTGACTGTTCCACGTACAAAGGTAAAGCAGTCCACAATCCGATGATTGAGTCGAACTCCACAGTGCTTGACTAATCATGGTCCTGTTTTGAGGTGGTATGCCGCTGGCTTCCTCCGACCTTCGTACTGACATTCCCAGCCAGTTGTAGGGGGGGCCTACAATTTAACGTCGATTCCGAACCACGATGCTACTCGATACTTTTCACATCAGCAATATTGCCAGCGTTGAAAGAAGTGAAAAGTTATAGATAAATTTCCTAGGACCTGGCGGGGATCGAACCCACGACCTTTGGACTTATTTTCTGGCACTATACCACTTTTTCTCTGTTGTTGCATTACTTCTTCGTGCGAACTGAACTGCCTATTGTTTTAGTTATTAGGATGAACTGATCAAGGCATAATAGAATAGTAACCTTATTTCGCACATACAAATAAAACAGGCAAGAAACAGTATTGGAATGTACCTTGCTGGAAAGCATGTACCGTTCCGATATGCTGCTCATAATTTAATTTACACGCCATTAAAAAGTAAAGCACTTACTGTGCAATCCCTGTTGTTTCACAGTTGCAAGTTATCGTGTGGTAAAAATTTCGGTATTATTCTGAATCTTTTTGCATAAACGATGAACTACTTCCAAATTGCGAGAGCAAACATTTTTGGAAAATAACGTAGTGAAATGGTGTAAAACACATTTGTAATTGCATGAAAAACATTTTCAACAACAAGTGCTCCCCTAGCACGGAATAGTATAAGATTAAATTGTCAACAAGTGCACTAATTGTGGAGTAATCAATTGTAATGAAGATTTAACTCGCTTGCAGATACTGGAGATGCACACGGAAAACTTTTGGTAAATCACTTTTAACCAAGGCAAAGAAAAGTGTTCAAATGTTTGTTAAGCTTATGGGACTTAACTGCGGGGTCATCAGTCCCTAAACTTACAAACTACTCAAAAACTAACTTATACTAAAGACAACACAAACATCCATACCGAGAGAGTACTTGTAGCGCCGATGGGGAACAGTCTCACGCATCGGAGCATAGCGCCTCAATGCGCTCGGCCACTCCGCCGCGGCCAAAATGTAAGTACTTTTATTTATGTGTATATGGACACTACTGGACTTTAAGCGTTTGCGTTTGTGCACATGTAGTTCGACGTGAAATGTTTGTAAAGTGGTCCAGAACATAACGAGTCATAGAAACACTATTCTTACTTTCCATACACATGGAAAGAGAGATCCAACAATTTTTTTTTTTTTTTTAATTTTGAAAAATTGTTCAAGTTTATAATAAAGGAAAATATTAGTTTAGTGACTCGATGACAACGAAATCAGGTGTGAGACACTCGTTTTGATTTGTCAAAGGAAATGTCTGTGCATTTACAGTAAGCTCTATAAAGAAAACCCCGGAAAGTAGTAAGGCTGGATATACGGTAGACTCCTGCCCCTCGGAATACGCATGCTGTACGTAATAATTACCGCATGTTCAAAGTCCAGACGTGGAGCGCGCTCCCAAATTCCGGCCTTTGTGTGATATTAGCACATCAAAGGGCCGCCCAGAACATTATAACTGGCGTTTCAAAATGCCGGCGCTCTGCCCAAGACATACCTGAAGGAAGGCAGGCCCACTGCACGCTGTTTACCCATGTCTTGCACTCGTCCCGTATTCTGGTCCCAGTGCGTCAATTATTCTACATCTACATCAATGCTCTGCAATTGAAGTGCATGGGAGAGGGTTAATCGAACCGCTTTTATGATATTTCTCTACCGTTACATTCTCTAATAGCACCCTGGAAAAAGGAACACCTAAATCTATCCGCTTTCGATCTGACTTCTATTATTATATTGTGATGATCATGTCTCCATAAGGAGGTGGGTGCTAACAAAATGTGTTCGCATGCGGAAGACAAAGTTGGTGAAAGAAATTTCTCAAATATATCTCGCCTCAACGAATAACGCCTTTCTTTTAATGATTTTCACTCCAGTTCGTGCATAATTTCCGTGACACTCTCACCCATATATCGCGATAATACAGAACGAGCTGCTCTTCTCTGAACTTTCTCTAAATCTTTTGTCAGTCCCACTACGTGGCGATTCCAAATTGGCCAGCAATACACCAAAACTGGACGCGCAAGTGTTGTTTAGGTTGTTTCCGTAGTGGAACTGTTGCATCTACTAAGTCTTCTGCCAATGAATCGTAGCCTTTGGTTCGCCTTCCCTACAAGATTTTCTATGTTTTCTTTCCAATTGAACTAGTTAGTAATTATTAATCCTAAGTATTCTGTTGAAATTAGATTTGACTGATGTATAGTGTAAATGAAGTTTAGTGAATTTGTTTGATTGCTCTTTGGGTTGACTCCGCATTTTTCATTATTCAGGGTTTTTTCACCATACAGATATGTTATATAAATAATTTTGCAGTTGCTGTTGATGTTCGGGTGACTTTACTAACCGATAAACAACAGCATCATGCGCGAAGAGTCTAAGAGAGCTTGTCACACTGTCTCCTAAATCGTTCATAAAGATAAGTAAGGGCCCTATAACAAATCTCTGGGGAACGCCAGATATTACTTCTGTTTAATCGATGACTGTTAGTCAGTTACAATGTAATGAGTCCTTTTTGATAGGTAATCACGAAACCAGTCGCAGAACTGTGTCGATATTCCATAAGCACGCAATTTGATTAAAAGACGCTTGTGAGGAACAGCGTCAAAAGCCTTCCGGTAATCTAGAAATATGGAATTAATTTGAGATCCCTTGTCGATAGCACTCTTCACTTCATGTGAGTTAAGAGACAGCTATGTTCCACAAGACCGATATTTTCAGACTCCGTGTTGACTATGGGTAATAGATCGTTGTCTTCGATGTTGTTCATAATGTTTGAGGGAAGTAAATGATCTAAACATCTGCTACTAACCGAAGTTAATAATGTAGCCCTGAATCTTGCGAGTCACTACTACTGTCTTTACAAATATTGGAGTGACAGGTGCAACTTTCCAGTCTTTGGGTACGGAACTTTCGCTGAGCGAGCGGTTGTATATGATAGTTTGGTATGGGGCTATTACGTGAGCATACTCTGAAAGGAACCTAAATGGTACACAGTCTGGACCGGGAGACTTACTTTTGTTAAGTGATATAAGTTTCCTCCAGGGGTATCTAACTTCTACATTACGCATGCTGGCGGCTGTTCTTGATTCAAATTCTGGAGTCCTTTTTGCTGTATTCAGCAATTCTGCATTAACACAATAGTCATCAGTAGCATTACAGTTGCTATCGCGTAGTGCAGATATTGATTGTGTTTTTCTGCTAGTATATTTTAAATACGACAAGAGTTTCTTAGGATTCTGTACCAAATTACGCGACAGGGATTCGTTGTGGTATCTACTGTAAGCTTAGAGCTGAATTTCGATTTTCTATAAAATATTGTCAGTCATGGTTTGCTGAAATTTGGCATGCTTTATTTTTCTTTGCTTTTGTAAGAATGATATAACTTATTTTCGGTACCACGGAGGGTCGGACACCTCTTTTGTTAATTTTTTTGGTACTAAATCTCTCAATAGCAGTCATTATTATTTCTTTGACTGTAAGCCACATCTGACTTACACTTACATTGTTCGTTTCAGTAAAGCGTCAATCGATTCTTCATCTGCTTTTTGAATACATATATTTGTCGTTTAAGTTCGGTAGATTTGGGAAATCCGATATTCAGTCTGGCTACGACAACTTTGTGTTCAATAATCCCCGTGCCGCGGCGTAATGGCCGTGCGCATTGAGGCGCTATGCTCCGATGCGAGATGCCGTTCCCGTATTGGATTCCAATCCTCCCTGGGGCATGAAAGTTTGTGTTGTCTTTAGTATAAGTTAGTTTATATGTAGTTTGTAAGTTTAGGCCGGCCGCGGTGGCCGAGCCGTCTGCGGAGCGCCAGTCACAGTCTGCACGGCCACTACGGTCGGGGTTTCGAATCCCCCTCGGACATGGATATTTGTGCCATATTTAGTATTAGCTAGTTCATAAGTTTACGGACTTAAGTCCCATAAGCTGTACAAACATTTGAACATTTTGTAAGTTTAGGGATTGACGACCCTGCAGTTAAGTCCCATAAGCTCAACAAACATTTGAACATTTGAACTAATCCCCGTGTCTGTTTAGATGTTCTTTATTAACTCCGAATTATTTGTTGCTAAAAGGTCAAGTATGTTTCCACAACAATTCACTATAATAGTGGGGTCATGAACTAATTGCTCCAGGTAATTTTCTGAGAACGCGTTCAGTTCAATTTCGGGCGACTAATTATGTTTGCCTCCGGTTTTGAACGTGTAGTTTTACCAACATTTCAAGGGTAGGTTAAAGTCGCCACAAATAAAAATCGTATGCTTTGGGTGCGCTTCTGAAATTTGATCCAAACTTTCTTTGAACACTTCTGCAATCGAATCGTCTGAGTGAGGTCCTTAAAAAGAACCAATTATTAATTTGTTCCGGTTCTCAGGTATAAACTCTACCCATACCAATTCATATGAACTATGTACTTCAACTTCGCTACAGGATAAACCGCTTGTGACAGTAATGAATACGCCACCACCTGTTTTATTCGATCTGTCCTTTCTGAAAACTATTTGTCTGTTTGTAAATGTTTCAGCTGAACTTATCTGCGGCTTTAGCCAGATTTCGGTACCTCTACTGATTTGAGATTCAGTACTTTCTATTAGTGCTTGGAGCTCTGGGACTTTCCCCATACAGCTACGACAAGTTACAACTGTAATACCAATCGTTTTGAGACATGTGTTGGATAAGTAAGTCTTTTCCTTCAAATAATATTTTCAGGTGTGGCAGTATCTTGCTGTAATTAGTACTCTTAGATAGATAGATAGATAGATAGGTATTATTTTGTGACGGTTTTTACGTAGAGAACGGTCATTCTCTGTTGTTATGATGACTACAAACGGCACAGGAGGTTGCATGTTATTGTTAGCGTGAGAAAAAGACGACGGAAGACTTCAAAGGAAGGGTAAGACTTGTAATGCAGGGACAGATACAATTTTTATTCATCATCTGTAATATTTAACGGTAATTGTCTATGTGATGGACCGAGGGGAACAATTGCATAGAATAAAAATGAATAAACTCTAAGTAACTCATGATTATTATGAAATGAAGTTAATCAGTTTTCGATTTACAAGTCAATCAGGCCAATCATGTTGAGGGGCAGCCTATCTCCTCCATATGTATTTCACTATAACACTGCCAGCTTTAAAGGACAGGAAAAATTACGCAGAACACTGATGTTGATAATTTAATAGAACTAAGGTATTTCTTTAACAGGCTATTAATTCATTTTATTTACTTACACTCTATTTCAGAATATCCTGATTAGCATACCCATAAAATAGTAGTACAACTTTTAACCAATCACCTAACCAGCACACTGATGGCCCCATTAATGAAATTATTTGAAATTAATTCGTGAAACATTTTTACCAGGGAAAGTGCTGTAATCTGAAATGTCCCAATTAAATGTGGGTAAACGGATCCGTAGCGTTCCAGCTAAGTGCTAAATGAAATTAAAGTTCACACTGAAGCTACATTTATTACATAAATGAAAGGTTTCATTGATAAACTTAGTATGTATTAAAAAATGAAGAAAACACATTTATTTTATATTATTTGTAAAAAGACCCATTGAGGGCTTGGTATAAGTGAGTGGAAATTGGACTGCAAATAAAATGCCAGAAATTATTAACCAATCAGCTATTATTGTGATTACGGTTAGTGTATATGGAGATCAAACCATAAATAAAAGGTCAAAAAATTATGTGTAACCCTTATTTCCTACAGTGATGTTCATAGCAAGTTCAGTTAGTTGCCAATATGAATTCAGTTAGGCGAAAATGTACTGCATGTGAGCAAATTCGCAGTTTCCATTTTGCAACGAGTACAAAAACCCGTGATTCTCATTGTACTCTTATCGTAGCACCGTAGTAGATGGTGGCGGCAAGTTTTAAGGCTGCCCACAATATTTGCACCCATTTTGCAACAGAACGCAGAAAGCAGAAGCGAAGATGACTGCTCAGCTTCCACAAAGTACTAGTAAAAGATTATGGTGCGCTTTCGCAGTTGGAAAATGCCATTTCTGTGTGTTTACAGGGACTGTGCTAAGTCTCACGGCGACAGAATTGTAAGTGCAGCGATCTCCGATCAATGAAAAACTGGGAAGCAAGTAGAAAAAATTATCCCCTTACGAAATTTTACATGGTCAACCGATGATACGAGGGTTTGAAAAAGCGGGGACGGAAGTGCAGACTTGTCTTTCGCCAAAAGCTGGAGTCTGCAACATGGTCAATGAGAGTACAGCACATCACAGTATGTGAGGCTTTGCCACAGCTGTCAAAATAATTTCCCTGAACCGGCCACCGCTGGTTTTAGATGTCTCACTGACAAAGTTGCTCAGTGACCGCCGGCAGCAGCAGTTCTACATTGTACGGTAACCGGCTTCTTAATAGAAGTGACTTATCTTCGTGTGTGCTTTCTTTTACAGTTCTTCAAACTTTAGTGTGCTCGCGTGTTTATTTATTAAGAATCGCGTTTAGTTGTCAGTTTAGTTGTTGATATTTTGATTTATTAGCTCGCGTATATATTTTTCAGATTCGTCGTTAAGAAACAGCATAGTGTTAGGTATATATTTTCCGAAGCTCACTGTTTATCAAACTTCTGTGTCCTCAGTCGTACTTATTTCGAACATACATAGGTTTTTAGGATGGCTAGGAACTGTGACTGATGCAAACGGATGCAGGCAGAGTTGATGACTCTTCGCTCGCAGCTTCAGGCGGCGTTGGCTTCGCTGGCAATGCTTGAGACTGCGGTGGGTGGGCACCGCTGTTGCGGGCCGCTCGCGGGGGTGCAGCAGACGCCCTGTGCGTCTGTTGTGCCCTCCGATCGGCCTGCGCCTGTGGCCAGCCCGCTCACTGCCTGCGAGAGGGTCGCCCCCAATCCGTGGTGGATTGGGACGTCTCAGCGCGTGTCAGGCGGCGTAAGACTTCCCGGGCGACCGAAGTGGAGGCTTTCCCGGTTAGTCTTACGAACAGATTCGAGGCGCTGTCTGTGGCAGAGGATGTTCCTGACGCAGATGGTGTCGCTTGTCCTGTACTCGCCCCTCTGCCTGCAAGATCCGGGCACTCAGAGAGGGTGGGTTTGTTAGTAGTTGGGAGCTCCAACATCAGGCGGGTGATGGAGCCCCTTAGGAAAATGGCTGATAGGGAGGGGAAGAAGTCCAATGTGCACTCAGTGTGCATACCGGGGGGGGGGGGGGGGGTCATTCCAGATGTGGAATGGGTCCTTCCGGATGCCATGAAGAGCACAGGGTGCAGCCAGCTGCAGGTGGTGGCTCATGTCGGGACCAATGACGTGTGTCACTTTGGATCGGAAGAGATTAACTCTGATTTTGAGCGGCTATCATAAGTGGTAAAGACTGCCAGTTTTGCTTGCAAGATGAAATCAGAGCTCACCATCTGCAGCATTGTCGACAGGACAAACTACGGACCTTTGGTTCAGAGGCCGAGTGGAGGGTCTGAATCAGAGGCTCAGACGGTTCTGCGACCGTGTGGGCTGCAGATTCCCCGACTTGCGTCAAAGGGTGGTGGGTTTTCGGGTTCCGCTAAATAGGTCAGGACTCCACTATACTCAGGAAGCGGCTACACGGGTAGCGGGGGCTGTATGGCGTGGACTGGGCGTTTTTTTTTTTTTTTTTTTTTTAAGTTAGAGGGCCTGGAGGATACACAAAATGGGTTTTAGTCTCAAAGGGAGCAGATCAGACACACGAAGCAACCAGATCTAGGAACCACTGGTGTAACAGTTGTAAATTGTCGTAGCTGTATTGGGAGGGTTCCAGAGCTCCAAGCCCTGATAGAAAGTACTGAGGCACACATCGTTATAGGTTCTGAAAGCTGGCTGACGCCAGAGATAAGTTCGGCCGAAATTTTTTCAAAGGGCCAAATGGTCTTCAGAAAGGATAGAATAAATAAAAAAGGGGGTGGCGTGTTTATTGATGTTACAAACGGTTTATCCTGCAGCGAAATTGAGGCAGATACTTCATGTAAGTTGGTATGGGTAGAGGTTACACCTGACAACCGGAATAAATTAATAACTGGATCTTTTTATCGGCCCCCTGACTCAGACGATGCAGTTGCCGAAATGTTCAAAGAAAGCTTGAATCACATTTCAAATAGGTATCCGAAGCATACTGTTATAATCGGTGGCGACTTTAATTTACTCTCGATATGTTGGCATAATTACGTATTCAAAACCGGCTGCAAATATAAAACAATGTCCTAACTAGTTCTGAATGCTTTTTCTGAAAACTACTTCTAACAGTTAGTTCATGAACCCACTAGAATAGTAAGTGGTTGCGAAAATACTCTTGATCTCCTAGCGACAAATAATTCTGAGTTAGTAAAGAGCATCAAAACAGATACAGGGATTGGCGAGCATCGAGTTGTAGTAGCGACACTGAATATCGAAATTCCCAAATGCTCCAAAAATAAACGAAAAATATATCTATACAATAAATCAGATAAAAATTCGCTTCACGCTTTCCTGGGTGATAGTCTCAAGTCTTTCAAAACTAAAACTGCAAGTGTAGATCAGTTGTGGCTTACTTTCAAAGACATAATATCAGTAGCAATCGAGAGATTTATACCAAATATATTAATAAAAGAGGGGGCTGACCACCCCCCCCCTCCCGTGGTACACAAAACAGATCAGATCACTGTTGCAGAAGCAAAGAAAAACGCATGCAAAATTTAAAAAGACACAGAATCCACAAGACTGGCAATTTTTACTGAAACTCTCAACCTAGCGCGGACTTCAATGCGAGAAGCCTACAGTAGTTACCACAACGAAATCCTGTCTCGTAATATTGCAGAAAATCCAAAGAAATTGTGGTCATATGTAAAGGACACTAGCGGCAAAACACAAACAAAACCTTCACTACACTACTCGATAGCAATACTACCGGTGACAGTATTGCTAAGGCAGAATTACTAAACACAGCTTTCCGAAATTTGTTCACCAAAGAAGACAACTTGAACAATCCAGAATTCAATCCAAGAACAGCTGCCAGCATGCGAAACTTAGAAGTAGATGTTCCTGGAGTAGTAAAACAACTTAATTCACTAAACAAAAACAAATCTCCCGGGCCAGATTGCATACCAACTAGATTCTTCTCAGAGTATGCTGATGCAATAGCTCCATATTTATCTATCATATACAACCGGATCATTCAGCGATAGATCCGTACCCAAAGTCTAGAAAGTTGCCCAAGTTACTCCAATATTCAAGAAAGGCAATAGGAGTGATCCCGAAAATTAGAGGCCAATCTTATTGACGTCGATTTGCAGTAGGATTTTGGAACATATACTTTGTTCAAACATCATGAACTACCTCGAAGAGAACGACCTATTAACCAATAGTCAACACGGATTCAGAAAGTATCGCTCATGCGAAATACAGCTTTCCCTTTATTCACATGAAGCGATAAGTTCCATCGACAAGGGATCTAAAATCGATTCCATATTTCTGGATTTCCGGAAGGCTTTTGACTCTGTACCCACAAGCGGCTTCTAATGAAATTGCGTGCTTATGGAATATCTACCCAATTGTGCGATTGGATTGACGATTTCCTATCAGAAAGGACACAGTTCGTTGTAATTGACGGTAAGTCATCGAGTAAAAAAGAAGTGTTATCTGGCGTTCCCCAGGAAAGCGTTATAGGTCCCCTACATTTCCTTGTGTTTATAAACGATTTAGGAGACAATCTGAATAGCTCCCTTAGACTGTTCGCGGATGATGCTGTCGTTTATCGGTTAGTGAAGTCAACAGAGGATCAAAAGCAACTGTAAAGCGATTTAGACAAAATTTCTACATAGTGCGAAAATTGGCAGTTGACACTAGATAAAGAAAAGTGTGAAGTAATACAAATGACCACTAAAAGAAATTCGCTGAACTTCAATTACGCGATAAATCAGTCAAACCTTAAGGTCGTAAATTCTACCACATACCTAGGAGTTACAATTACGAACAAATTAGACTGGAGAGAACACATAGAAAATACTGATGTGGAAGTCGAACAAAGATCACGTTTCATTGGCAGAACGCTTCGAAGATGCACCAGCTCCGCCAAACAGACTGCCTACATCACACTTGTGAGTCCTCTACTGGAGTACTGTTGCCCATTGCGGGACCCTCACCAGGTGGTACTGACGGAAGATATTGAGAAGGTTCAGAGAAGGGCAGCTCTTTTTGTTTTATCACGTTACCGGGGGGAAAGCGTCACGGAAATGTTGCACGAATTGGGGTGGAAATCATTAAAAGAAAGACGTTATTCATTGCGACGTGATCTGTTTGCGAAGTTTCAATCACCGACTTTTACTTCTGAATGTGAAAATATTTTGCTAGCACGCACCTACTTAGGGAGACATGACCATCCCAATAAAATAAGAGAAATCAGATCGAAAACGTAACGATTTAGGTATTCTTTTTTCCCGCGCGCTATTAGAGAATGGAACGGTAGAGAAAAGTTATGAAAGTGATTAATGAACCCTCTGCCAGGCACTTAAATGTGATTTGCAGAGTATCTATGTAGATGTAGAAAACCTGCCTGCCTCTTTCTCGGCCTTGCGTCTTTCTTTTCAGGGTTCATCGTTTTGCAGGTTTCGCCCCCCTCGCCCCTTGCAGACGCGGCCGCTGGTTGTGTGTCGTTGCGCGCCCCCAGCCCAGCCGCTGCGTTCGTGCACTGCTTACAGAAACAACACATTTATGAACCTGTACCTCCCCTCGTGCTGACATCAGCCACGAGAATTCAAGCCACCTGCTGGCCGTAAGTAAAGAAGGATTCACGTTTGGAAACGAAACAGAGAAAAGAGGGCGATTCGCAATCATTGTAATCCCCTGTACCAGCCTGCATGTTCAATTCTACTACTCATATTAAGAGATTATAGGGTCTACTACTGAAAACAAATGATTAACAATTAAATTGCCAGTCAGTTTCAACAAAACCTGACATATATCAATAGTGACACACGCAAAGCAAAGTGATCTCTGGCACCAGCTACAGGTTAGAAAGTGCGCGATTTAACACAATGTATAAAGCATATCATCAATGCCAGAATAATATTTCGCAACCCTCTTACTCAATCTACTGTAAGGAACTTCACTCCTGGATATTAGGATGTCGCAGAGGGGCAGGGGGAGTTAAAATAACAGGTGCACATATAAAATTAAACGTCGTTCTTTCAGAAAATCATAACCATGTATTATAAAAAAATTGGCACAAATTTCTCCGCGGAATGGACTGCTGTGTATGGTATCTTACAAATGTGCCTTTTCCTTTTTAAAATACGAGGTCGATTTGGTTATTTTTCCTATTTAGTAGCTCACGGGTACAGATTTTTATATAAATCATTAGACTCGATTTTCTGACACCCGACGTTTAATATCATCACAGTGGTCGAATCGCGTCACGGATTCTATCTCACTTATTTCAGTTACTCTGCCTTCTACAGTGACGTCATTAAGAAAATGATATGCAAGTAGCATGCAAACGCCTAGTCCAAACAGTTACAAGCACAGAGCGAGCAATAAAGGCGAAACCCCCTGGGCCACGGTTTGAACTACCAAATACGTGCAGCTGCGAGAAACAAGCATACATGTAAGTAGGTTGTGACAGTATAAATCTCGACCCACAAAGGAGGCGGGTCGCACTCCAACGCTCCGTGTTGCTCCTCAAAGGTGTTAGCGAGTGGCTCCATTTACCTGAATGCATAACTTATCTGGTAGCGAGACTCAGTCGGGAGACGGGATAATTACATTATTCTGCCAGCCACAAAATTATCGAAGTTTCAAAGTAGCTTAAGGAGCATGCATATGACAGCGCTAACGTTAGAAACCAGTGTTGCCAAAGAGATTAGCTAACAATCATGTTGTAGAAAAAGCATGAAAGAAGATCTATGGATTCTTTGAATATGTAAATGCTCACCAAGCTTATTATTCGTAGCGAAATAAATGACTTTTCAGTTCTCATTCACTTTGTACGCTGCAGCTGTCTCCAAGGGAGGTTACGTAAGTAATTTTTATCACAGTTTTTAATCGAAAATTTTATTACAAGAAATAAATATATCGTGGCATCGTACACTATACACCATTTTTCGAATTAGATCTAAACTAGACTGGGAAATTTGACTTAGCGCGTGCAATGAGCTTCAAAAACCCAGTCTAATAAAACGAATTCGAAATATTTAAACTGAAATAAATTTAACAGTGAAGTTGGTAATTTGTGCTGGGTGGGATACGACCGCTGATTTCTCCCTGCAGGTCAACGGTCGCCTCAACCATTTAGCTATCCAGACACTCTTTCCGTCCTCCCCAAATTGTCAAATTATCGCACACTGCGATTGTAAAAGGAAGGAAGGAAACTTAGGTTTTGACGCCCTGTTGACACCGTCGTTATTAGAAACGGAACTCATGCTCGGATTTTTGAGTAAGAATGCCAAAGAAAATCTGCTGTGTCCATTCAAAGGAACCATCTGTTGGAAAGAACAGATACCGTATCTATAATCTTATGTATGCCTCTAACCGGCAAATGACAATTTCCGTACAAGTACGACAGATCTCTTGCAGGAATACAGTTGAAGCTAATTGACTGCGGGCACTGCAATGTTAATGGGCGATAAGTGTGGGCAACATGGGAAGCCTTTCTACATAGTGGAATTTATTAAGGTGACCGCTGGACTGAAGCGGGAACACCGGGTTCGAATCCCTGACCAGCACAAATTTTCAACTTTGTTGTTGATTTTACTTCAGTGCCCTGTAACAGTCGAGATGTTCGTAAATTTATGGCTGTTTGTATTAACTAATACAGTGTGTTATTTCGGGTATGTGCGAAAGAACAGACACCACACCCAAATTCAAGTCGGTATCTGGCGATGCAAAGAGTCAAGGCATCTTAACCTTTCAAGTCCCTGAACACTGTGGTAATAACCTTTACTGGGAAGGGTGGCACTAAATTTGTTCCTCATTGGCGAACTTAAATGCCTTACATCACTGATAGAGCCTTGGGCTCTGTTGTAAAGTGGTGAGCACGTGTCCTATCGCTCGTGATTCTCAACAGGAAATAATTTCCATGTTGCACGTACCGCATCCAGTGATCTAGCCTCATTACTATTCTTGCATTCTTGTGGTGTGAGGTCGCATATCTCGACAGCCATATCTCGCGGCTACATCTTTTTCTTCAATACTGTGACTTCTGACGCCCATTCCGTTGACGCGTTAATGAATTGGATTTGATGCCACGTGGTGTGCCTCCTCTTCTTTAAAAAGAAACAATGACAGCTTGTAGTCCAGTGGACAGCGCGACAGATCGCCCGGGTCACATTCCCGCTCGGGTTGGAGATTTTCTCCAGTGTGGGACTGGGTGCTGTGTTTTCCTCATCTTCATTTCATCACCATCGACGCGCAAGTCGCCCAGTGGCGTCACCTAAAGACTTGCACCAGGCAGGGCGAACACGATCCCAGCTGGGTCTAACGGCCAACAATGCAACACGAAATCATTATCAAAAGTCATGTGTAACACTAGGGCCTGATGACCTCAGCGGTTTGGTTCTTTAGGTTTACAAATATTTGAACATTTGATATGAACTTCTTTCCGGAATGTACCTCGCATATATGTCTGTACGTGGCTTATCTTTTGCAGGCTGGCCCATGGCGTGTATCGAAACCGGAAACTTGAGAGCTAATACTTTAACGACACAGACACATAAGAGAGGCATGATTAACAGCTCGTAACACCCGCAATACTGAGAACAGTCAATAATACACGATCGACATCAGACTTTTGAGTTTTTAATCACTGTAATTTCACTGTAATTACTATAGAACAAACACTGCAATGAATGCTAACCACACAATACCTATAACCTGTGCATATCATTTCAGGAAGTGTAGCCATAAATATCAATCCCATTGCGTACAGAAGAAATATCGAATGAAAACGAAATAACAGCTTTCGAAAATTGCATTGTAAAGAAATTCAAAAGAATTTGCATAACATTGCGCACTTTCATGGGCAATCTCTTTACAATAGGAGTTGAATATTAGTTAACAGACTGTAAAGCAATCGATATGTTTTAGTATGCTTGTCAGAAAGTGAATTTCACGAGCTGTACTTCGAACGCCTACTGCAAACATGCTGAATCAGTTTGGTATCTTTTTTGTAAAGATAAAAAACTTCCGCATTTTCAGAATATCTTGCTATGGGATTGAAGAAAAAAAAAAGGTTTCTAATGCAAGAAATAGAAATTTCTCATCTTTATGATAAATCATTCCAGATTGAATGAGCAACTGAGGAATATAGCTGCAAATATTAACAAAATATGATTAATCAATTTCAAATCGAGTTAGTCGCTAAATACAGTTTCAAAGTTTTCTGACAAACCGTGTAAGACTGTAACAAAATTATCAGACAGTTCTCGTTCGGGATTTATTTGAAGTATTAGAAAAGTGCGCGAAAGCCCTTTCTGATAGTTGCTTTATCCACAGATACAATCTCGTTTCAAAAGCCGGAAACAGCATCAAAAATATCGGCAATTACTTTATGAGAGCATTAGCAAAGTTGTATTAAATACATTCCTGTGCTTTATGAAGTCATTAGCAATGGAAGATGTAATATCAGCGTGGTCAGTATTTTCGTTATGCAGATATAGACTCCTACTGATCCACTTTATAGAGTCTAAATTTGTCCTACCACGAACGTCTGTGAGAATTCAGCACCGGAAACTGTAAGACGACGAACTAGATCAGCTCGACTTGCCGCGCGCCAGGTGGAGGGAAACTGCCCGCGGTCAAGTACTGTCGCCGCCCGTGCCCACGTAACAGCTTTTGCCCACCCCTGACGTAATACATGTAAACTGTATTGAAGGCCGGATCGCCGCGGTGGAGTAGCCGAGCGGTCTAAAGCGTCTCGCTGCGGAGCGCGCGGTTGCTCGCCGTGGAGGTTCGAGTCCTCCCTTAGTTTACCTTAGTTTAAGCAGTTTGTAAGCTACGGACTTATGACCACGCAGCGTGGTCCGATATATTTACAAACTATGAACATTATTTTGAAGGCCGGATCAGGTGGAACATGATCAAATGTTCAAATGTTTTGTAGAACTTATGGGACTTAACTACGGGGTCATCAGTCCCTAAGCTTACAAACTACTTACTGAACTAGCTAAGACTAAGGACGGCACAAATATCCATGCCCGAGGGGGGATTCGAACCCCCGACCGTAGTGGCCGTGCAGACCGTGACAGTCCCCTCGGCCACCGCGGCCGGCTGGAACATGATCCGCTGCATGAGAGTCCACTGTATAAAATTGACCGGCACCCTGGTTGTGGCTATGGTGGAGGGCTTGTTCAGTAAAGCAAATCGAATGACTGTGGTTTCAGCAATAAAGAATAAAGTCCCAGGACAAACACAACCTTGACTTCCGTACTGTAGTGAACGCAAAAATAAGAAAGATTAGGGCTTAACGACCTGACGACAACGTCAATTATCCTATTTTCGTTGCTGAGACGAAATAACTTTCGTGAGCGTTAATCACCACAGTTATTAAGAGGATACTCGTAATTCTGCTGATGAAAGGGATTCATAATTAGAAGAGAATCAGGGGGCTCAGTTAACTGTTGTTTGATTACTATTTGAAGAACATTGCAGAGCCGACAGTGCTATGTCATTTTTCTTAAGCGCAGGATGTGCCCAGACTGCTAGTGGGTGGTGCTGCGCATTTTCTGGACAGACACGTGGCAGCGGTATCAGAGGCGCCTCATCAATTACTCCCTCGTGCAGATACTGTTTCCTCTCCATCATGCACAGGACCTATCATCACTTTCTGAAGGCACTGCGAGTCGTGTTGAGTACATGGCCCAGAAGCCACGAAGAGGTCTCGACCAGGGTAAGTTACCTATCGTCTCTAGCTACAGGGTAGACGTGTTCTCGCCCACTGAACCTGAAACAGTCTGTCTTGCACACTTCGCCTGTTGGGAAGCGTGATAAGTCATATGTCTGGACGAAATAAGGACAAAATGAAGGAAGGAAGGAAGGAATCTAAGGGTTTAAGGTCCGGTCGAATGCGTGGTCATTAGATACGGAGCTTACGCTCGGAATATTAGGTAAGGATAGGGGAAGGAAATCGGCCGTGCCCTTTCAAAGGTACCATCCCGGCATTTGCCTGGACTGATTTAGGTAAATCACGGAAAACCTAAATCTGGATGGCCGGAGGTGGATTTGAAATAAGGACAAAAGCGTTCGGTGGTTTAACTGTCGGCTAACTCTAGGCAAATAGTGTGTACAATGCTGGACTGGTCTTTACAGAAACAGCACGGTCATGTGTACAGATAAGCTAGATGCTAACTTCAAGACACAGAAACGGTTAGAAATTCCGCAATGTCATCTTTCCGAGAGATGGCAGAGGCAGAGATGATCACAAATTTGGTGGAGGTAAGCCCATATATAAGAGGACTATATCCTGGTATTAGATACGCGTTACTCCCAATATATCTATCTTCGTCTATTAATTATAAAGAATGATGTCGCCCGAAGTTGCTTGTATCGGATTAAGTTGTTCATTGATACGCAGCCATTATGCCACTGAAGTCTTATCTTCTATTTCTTCAGATAACCATGGAACGGACTTCCGTCAGGGAGGCTACCAAAGGAGATTGTTGTCCCCGTAGTGAGTCTTCTAGCAGTAATAACATTTACGAGGTAAGGACCACACAGTGGCGATCAACACTAAGGCGGTCTGACGAGTATCTTTCAGCCTACTTGCTACGTAGTGCATTACATTACTTTAGGAGTCTTGCAATGAATCTTTTCCTGAACAATCAAGCGTGGACCGATAGCTGTACACATTATTTATTTATCACGGTTTCCAGTGACTTGTAGTACAAAGTGCATTTAATTACTGCACTGTTAGGTACAGAGATTTGCTTTGAGAGTCAATCGGCAATCTCTGCACCGAACTTCGATCCTCTGCAGTTCGTCATGTACTTCGTTGCTCTATTACTCTGTAGATAGACAACTGTCTGTCCAAGAACGAACATGGGCAAGGATCGGAGATACCTAATTTATTCGGGAGCTAACATGTCGTATAAAGATCACATGATTGAAAACACAGCCCCTTGTGAAGCGAAGGAGATGTTGAAATCAGTATTGAGTGTTGCCGCTATGGCTAGCCGTAACCGCCGGTACAGGCCTCGACACTGAATCAAAGAGGTTCTGTATGTGTTGTTGGGGTGCAGCATTCCATGCTGCTTCCACATATTTCCAAAGTTGTTCTGGTGTAATTGTGAGTGGTGTATCCCCCGCCATTTGTTCCGTAAACATCGACCAGACGCTTTCGATATGCAAGAGATAGGCAGGAAACGGGGAGTAAGGCAGCAATGCAATCCGATCCACTACGAAAAACTCTTGAACATTGTGTGTCATGTTTGGCTGCGTATTATCTTGTTGCAATGTGGCCGTCTGCAAGCTCGCAAGCTCCGAAGTTATGGGAGAATAACAAGCCAGAACAGTGAGGGCAAGTAACTCTGGCTCGTGAGGGTACCGGCAGTGCGTATTAGGAGGTGCGAAAATGGAATGAAATAACGTCCCAAACAGTAAATGGAGGTACAGGACAGGAAGGCCGATGCATAAGGCAACTGTTGAACGGTCTCTGGCCACGCTGTCACCAGACTGTAATTCGGCCATCGTGGTGGTGCAGGCGGAATCATGATTCGACAGTAATAATAATGTTTTACATTAGTTTACTGCACCGTAGTCGGCACCAACGCCTTAGCGTTGACGCAGTAATGAACGCAGCAATGGAGGCTTTGCGTACAATCCACTCCGCTGCAAAACACGTCGAATGGTACTGGTGGACACTGCTTGTTGCCCAACAGGTCGAATTTCATGTGACGTGGTTCGTAGTATAGCAGAACAATCCATCGTTCCCAGTGCACAATGTGCCCGTCATCATGTGTAGTGGTGAAAGAAGGCGAGTGCGATCAATCCCGTCGGTCCGCCCATCCCTCCTACATCCAGCAATTACAGATCACTGGGAAAATTACGATTAACTGTGACTGTCCTCAATGTTGATTGCTTTAGACTCCTAATATAGCTTATTTTACAAAGTTTGGTAACCGTAGCAAGAAAATGAAGGTATCGAGAAAGGAGAAAACATAACTGCATTAATTTCTGCTGTTGTTAATAGTGGAAGTGAGATGAACTTACTAGTGTCTCCATAAACATAATAGGTCCAAAAGAATTACTAACTCTTCGGAGGTGAACTTGGTATGGAGTTAAAGATGAATATGTAGGTACGAGCCATCCAGAAATATTGTGCTCCGTGAAACCGAAAGAAACGTTTATTATTACTGAAGAGTTTCTATTTTTCGTATAATAACACGTGAGAACTACAGAATTCCTGAAACTTTCTGTCAGTTTAAAATTGTGTGCCGGAACCGGGATTCGAACCAGGGACCTTTGCCTTTTAGAGCACTTGCTCGCGAAAGGCAAAGGTCAGGTTCTAATCCCAGTTCCATCACACAATTTTAATCTGCCAGAAAGTTTCATATCAGCGCACACTCCGCTGCAGAGTGAAAGTTACGTATCGAATTCCTCTTTGCGTAATTTATGACTTTGCGGCTTTCATACCGAATTCCTATGACTGAAACTCGTTGACGTTCCATCGAAAGATAGTTTTGTTAGAGATTCCAATTTCTTAGTGCAACTAAATCATTAATTGTAAAAATCGCTATCAGAAAAATGACACTAATCGTGTACTGTTTCGGAAGAATTTTCCGTGTCATTTCGTTCCTAAGTGTAAGGAAAAAATACGCCATTTAGATAGTTTATATACTTATTGAAACGTTTATATTTTAAATAGGTTAGTATTTTCAAACCAGATCACTTTATGAGGTACTCATTCAAGTTACCCGAGACTCTGACGCAAGGGCTTTCGAAATATTTAATGAGAGCACTTCATTCTGTTTTATACCCCTGAACAGCAAGTGTTCTTTCAACATGAAGTCCCCTGTCATTTCCAGATACGAAACCAGTTTCCTAAGTTAACAGACACTTTCTTCGTAGAATTTTATTAAGTCTTGCTTCGAAATGCGCTAACGCTTTAGATCGAAGAACCTTAATAATTTATCTCAGTGGAATATAATTAAGTTCTTCTTATCGACTAGATTACGTGTAAAATTAATAACTGAGGACTATCACCGGAGTAAATGCCACTGAGATTTAGAATTTGGTCTTGATTACATATTTCATTCTAATCTAATATTGTTAGGTGTGCTTCCGTAGCACACAATTTAAGATTATGATGAAAAATTGAAGGAATTAATAATAATTTACCTTTGTTTCTTTTTCATTGTGTGATTCATCTTACAAATTATTACTTCATAAAATAAAACATTTAACCCCTTTTTAAATTTGTGTAAACATTCAGATTCGTACCGTGCATACATAAAAGAAACTCCATGTCCAAGAAAATACGTCATGTATGTGGACTTAAACATTGCGCTCAACTAGTCCGAGTGATTTGTCCGTAAAGATAGTTCAAACAAAGAGAAATCCAAATACCTTTTGGAGATATCTGGCTACTTTTCGTTCTGAAAAATTGAACCAGTGCTTCATATTTTGTTTCTTATTAAGCTGAATGTAATGTATTTTTCATTTATTGTGGTTCAAAAACAGAACAATCTGATTCTACAGCTTTTTGTAATTGTTGTCTGAATTCTCTGCCTCAAGTCATATTCTGGAGTCAAGTATTCTTTTCGTCATCGGAGTTCATAGACGACCATAAACAACAAACACATTGAAGAAGACGATTTTATGCTGAAGAGTACGCCAGTATTGTAGCAAAGGTCGTCATTATTTAGAATGATTTTGGTGACAGAGACCGTATTTATTTATTGTATTACAAATGGCGATAGCTGTAGTTATCAGATGGTGAAGCAAATATTTTGTAAAACCACATTCATGCTTACGTTTCAACGTTCGTAAGTAAGTGGCAAGCAGTGGTAAAACTTGCCCATGGAACTTACTGAAAGGAAGACTAGATGTCCAATACGTAATTTATCACACAGGGAGTTGAACAAGAAATATTACATTACACCGTCTACTTGCTTTCGAACGCTCGTAATTCTTCAACGAAGTGTGGAAAGAATAATTTTCTCACAGTACCGTAGGCGTCAAGATTACTCTAGATTTCTTGAATGATATCACAGAAACTGTTGCCTTCTTCATATATTTTAGTAGCGGTATCAAATATCTCACTCGTGTTTTCTGTTCATTGCCCCATGACCCCTTTCTGTCTTACTCTCTACTACTACTGGTTATTATTATATTCTTTATCCTTTTAGCCGAGGCAAATAAGACCTCTGGGGCTAAAATATAAGAAAAAGCTGGAATTATTTTTAATCGATGTTAGGCATCCCAAATTAGAGTAATATGAATTTTGCGATGATTTTTGGCTTGTGCATATATTTTCAGAGCCGAAAAACAACTTTTCTTCCCCAAGTTTTTGCCTATAACTAGAAAACTATGCATCCTACAGAAATTTTTGCGGATACCAGAAGGAAAGACCATGAAATTTCGCGTAGGATGACATGGAAGTTAATATCGGTTAAGTTGTTTTGCCACAATCGATCGTTAAAAATCTGAATTCTTTACATACTTCATTGAAAAGTGCATATACCCATGTTCCGATATCTGGAACCTATTACAAAAGAAAAATGTCATGCATCAGAGTTGTAAAGCATGAAATTCTGCGTAAAAGAGCTCCTAAATATTAAAATTTGCTCCCTGTATGCATAGATACCTATGAAAACTTCAAACTAAATGTAGCGCTAAAATCATGCGAGGGCTTTTGTGACCAGTCAAATTACCTTTAAACACCGCAGAACATACACAGTCGTCCAAATATTCAAATTTAAATATAATTAAGTTAGGTACGTTCCTAGTCAGATAGTTACCTCTAAGTATTAATATAAATTAAGCACCATGTCACTCAAAGATGATAATAAACCAATTTAAAAATAAAAACATCAAAATACCAAATTAAAGGTTTATTAATAAAAGTATACTTCATTTACAATCTGAAAATGACGCGATAATTTTTTTACGAACCTATTTTTATATTGATTATTATTTTGGATCTACATTTACTTACATTTTTTATGTTTTTCTGCGTTTAAGGAAAGATGCTCCAGTGAAGGAAACGTCGTCCAATTCGCTGTCTTCTTTCCACATGAAGTCAACAAAACAGCTGGAGTTATATTTCGCCTTTGACTTAGCCCCATATCCATAATCTCTTTTTGATGACGACGGAATAATGCACAAGACAAGAAAATCGGAGCTCTTTTAGCTGTTCAGCCAGTCCACGTTCTTACTCCAAGCAACACAATCTAAGTGCTTGTGGATGGATTCCTTTTGCATCGCTTGGGTGTAATACTGGTGAATGTTTTCCTTCATCCTGGAAAAGTATGTGAACTACGTTAACCAATAATTTGGGTCTAAATGCACTGTAGTGTTTGGTTGACGTGAAGTTCATTGTATGTTTGTACACTGGTGGCAACTCCAAAGCTTTGAATAAAATTAGTCTACAACTTTTCCAGAGAGCTATAACGAAAAATATCGTCGACTTAGCATGTTTGCTGCCCACCGAAGCCGACAATCGCAACAACTCGCTCTGGGTGTACTTGCAGGTTGAAATCTGTTGCAACATTCTAGCTGGATACGATAAGCTGGGATAGGAAGACCACAAATAAGTCTGATCCCCATTGCAATCACCCAATCTCCGGCGACCCAGGAACTGCTCAACACAATATCCTGCGCGTGAAAGAAGGGATGTCAACCAACTTGTTGCAGGGAAGCATTCATTAAGTGCTCTTATATATGCAACAACTGCAAGGGGCTTTCATACCTATTTTGTCGAACTAAAGATAGTATCTTTCGTGATTCAACACAAGTTGACGAATAGATTGACATCATCGAGAAAAAAATCGATTTACATCCCATGCCAGAAGAGGACAAAGAAGTGGACGACGTTCACTCCCCGGAATTCAGAAAAACATAAAATTATTGTAAGTAAATGTACATTCAGAACAATAATTAATATAAAGAACACTTGTAAAAAAATTGATCTCATCAGTTTAACATGGCAAATGAAGTATATTTTCATTAATAAAATGTTTCATTTGACTTGATGTTGTTTTTGTTTTTAAATCGGTTTATTATCGTTAAGGACTGGCATAATAATTAATATTACACATAGAGGTAACAAACTAGGTTAGTACGTACCTAACTAAATTATATTGAAATCTGAAAATCTGGACGACTGTGTATGATTTGGGGTGTTCGAAGGTAATCTGACTTGGTATAAAAGTCCTCACAGAATTTTAGAGCTATGATTACTTTGAGTGTTTCATTGGTTTCTATGCATAGATAGAGAAAACTTTAAGATTTAGGAGCTCTTTTTATGCAGAATTTAATGGTCTACCACTTCGATGCTGGACATTTTTCATTGGCAGTAGCTGTTTTTGAGTTACGGGTATCGGAACATGGGTATATTCAGTTGTCCATGAAGTTGGCGAAAAATGCCGATTTTTTACGATCGATATCTTAATGGCTGAACAGATTTTAACTTGTAAGTAGAACATTCTCCGCATAATTTTATGCTCTTCCATTCTGTCATTCACAGAAATTTCTGTAGGATACATTATTCTCTAGTTACAGGCGAAAGTCTGAAAAAAAACCGTTTTTTTTTCTCTCAAAACATATGCACAAGCCAGAAACTGCCGCAAAAAAATATTACTCTTATTTGGAAAGCCTAACATTGATTAAAATTAGTTCCAGGTTGTGCTTACTTCTTAGCCAGCCCTACGTTCTTCGGGCTAATTTTCCTGAGCTGTTCTGCTAAGTTAGATAGTAGCTTTGTTTTAACGAGAAAATTTCGAGTGTGGTCAAACAGTAAAGCAACAAATTCTATGCGTGTAAAACTGTTGTGCAGGAAAAAATATAAATATAGAATGTCACTAAGACACTGGTGCATATTAGTTCAACACATAGCCACCATTTTCAATCGGTATATCAATTTGTGGAAACGGTCTGAGGAATGGGGATCCCAATTCATATGAGCCTTAACAAAAACTTCTTGGTCGTCGTCACCGTTTCTGAACTGTTGACCGTTCAGATGTTTCTGTATCTACATCTACATAGATACTCTGCAAATCACATTTAAGTGCCAGGCAGAGGGATCATTAACCACTTTCATAACCTCTTTCTACCGTTCCATTCTCTAATAACGCGCGGGAAGAAAGAACACCTGAATCGTTCCGTTTTCGATCTGATTTCTCTTATTTTATTGGGATGGTCATGTCTCCCTATGTAGATGGGTGCTAGCAAAATATTTTCACATTCAGAAGTAAAATTCGGTGATTGAAATTTCGCAAATAGATCTCGTCGCAACGAATAACGTGTTTCTTTTAATGATTTTAACGTGCAACATTTCCGTGACGATTTCCCTCCGGTAACGTGATAAAACAAAACGAGCTGCTCTTCTCTGAACCTTCTCAATGTCTTCCGTCAGTCTCATCTGGGCAACAGTACTCTAGAAAAGGAAGCACAAGTGTGATGTAGGCAGTCTTTTTGGTGGAGCTGTTACGTCTTCGAAGCGTCCTGCCAATGAAACGTAATCTTTGGTTCGCCTTCCCCACAATATTTTATATGTGTTCTCTCCAGTCTAAGTTGTTCGTAATTGTAACTCCTAGGTATATGGTAGAATTTACGACCTTAAGGTTTGACTGATTTATCGTGTGATTGGAGTTCAGCGGATTTCTTTTAGTGGTCATGTGTATTACTTTACACTTTTCATTATTTAGTGTTAATTGCCTATTTTCGCACCATGTACAAATTTTGTCTAAATCGCGTTGCAGTTGCTTTTGATCGTCTGTTGACTTAACTAACCGAAAAACGAGAGCATCGTCCGTGAACAGTCTAAGTGAGCTATTCAGATTGTCACCTAAATCGTTTATGAACACAAGGAAGAGTAGGGGACCAATAACGCTTTCCTGGTGAACGCCAAATATCATTCCCGTTTATTCGATGACTTACCGTCAATTACAACGAATTGTGTCCTTTCTGATAGAAAATCGTGAATCCAATCGCACAATTAGGGCGATATTCCATAAGCACGCAATATCATCAAAAGCCGCTTGTGAGGTACAGGGTCAAAAGCCTTCTGGAAATACAGATGCGAGATCCGTCGTGTATGGAAGCTGTTCCAATACAAGGAATAGAAAACTGACATCTTCGTTTTTCCAGAGCGTTGAAATACATCAGTAGCCACAGCTGAAACCGTGTGCCGGACCGGGCCCCCGATCTGCCATTTCTAGGGGGCGGTTGACTCGCCCACCTCGGCCACCAGAGCACGCTTGCCGGTCTACTCAGTTTCTCAACTTGTTGCACAATCATAATGAAGTGCACCCGTACGCTCCCTATGGCTAACGTATTTTTTCTTTCATTCCCTTAAAGCTAGTAAACCTTACTACACTTCGTACTTGACTCCCCAGCCATGTATTCGTCAAAGTTTTGTTTTGAAACTGCGTTCGTAAACTCAGCGGCACTTCTATGTCCAGCTATCCACAAGGGTTTTTAAACTGTAATAGTGCCATTTCTAAATATTGAATTTCATTCCCATGGTGTTCTTAAAAATCCTCGAAAGCCTCAGTAAATTACTTATTCAACCATTCTCTACGTGAAACACAAAAATATCTTAGAAGAAAATGGGAGCAGTGCCATCGGATAGCATGAATGAGATCATAAGAATGTTACAGGAACCTTTAGAAACTATAACAATTATAGAAATGGAATCTTCACTTGTTTGAAAAATGTTATGCAGTATCATAAATTCCGTGTAAGTTAACTAGGTGACGAATCATTAAAATAAAAAAAGAAATAAATACAAGGTTGACCCTGTGCTCAGTGCAGGCACAGCTGTGGTCGTAAGTTATTGAAAGAAATTTCCGCCTACAGCTGTACCCAGTACAAATTTTGTGGCCTAGAGTCACACCATAAGGTCTTGTAACAATTTTTTTAAGTTGAAAGTTTGCGTAACTTAGGGACGAAACTGCAAGCTTCGTTGGTCCGTAGACTTACACTCTACTTTAAGCTAACTGATAGTAAGGCAACTCACACTCTCATGCCCGAGGAAAGACTCGAATCACCCGCGGAGTATGACCTCTGTGACATGACGCTTCAAACCACGTGGCGGCAATTTAAACATCAAAGTACGGGACTCGTGTCTAACCGGAAATATTAAAACCTCATAGATGTAGGACGGATCGCGAGGAAATAAAATTCGTGCGTCAAAAATATGTCATATAAACGGTGCTCATCAGCAAGTAAACTCGTGACAAAGTGCGGCTAGTGCTTGCTAAATGTTAAAATGTTTGTTAAGCTTAAGGGACTTTACTGTGGCGTCATCAGTCCCTAAACTTACAAACTACTTATGAACTACCTTATACTAAAGACGACACAGACATCCATGCCCGAGGCGGTATTCGAACCCCCGACGAGGAACGGCCTCGCGCATAGCAGCATAGCGCCTCAATGCGCTCGGCCATTCCGTCGCGGCCCATAAATCACTCCATCGAATGCCTGGATGAAAGTTCTCTGCCGATTTTTCCCCATCCATATTCAAACAATCCCAGTGTGCACCCCGCCTCTAATGACCACGCTGTCGACGGGTCGTTAACACTAATCTTTCTTTCTTCTACTTGCTGATAAGTACCAGTGACATGCCATATTTTTGAAACCCAAATTTTATTTCCTCACGATCCGTGCCACGGTTATGAGGTTTCAATGTCGTTAGGCACACGTCTTCTGCCATTGAGACAACCATGGTTTAATTGTTGTATGTGCCTGATTATGTGGCCATAGGTTACGTAACGGGTAACACCTTGATTAAAAATTTGTACTGGGGTCAGCTGTAGGTGGAGGTTGCATTCAAACACGCACACAACCTCTTATCGCAGAGGGGTTAACTCCCGAAAGTTACTTTGTTGTACTTGCTGCGTCACCCACAATTACTTAAATAATATTTATCTTACAGACTAAACATAAAACGATAGAACCACATAGTTTTTTCAGCGTTTCACAGAAATCCTGCATCGTAAACATACACTGTTATTTGTGAAGTAGACATACTCTGAAATAAAGTCTTTTGTACAGTTTTCCCCCTAGTGTAGAGCAGTAGGTCGCTATGGAATCCGCCATGTCAAGCGTCATTCGCAGAAACATAGTCAAATATCATTGTATGGGGCGACGAGAAGTGAAGCGAGCTGTTGACAAAGAGCTACAGACGTACAGTATTAGCAGTAAGCGTGACTCCCGCTGGATTCGAGACTGTACTTGAGTGGCGGTATCGGTTGCTACAGGTCAAAGGTGAGCTGTTCAGTGCGCGGCTAGGCTGTTGGCGGAGCGCATGGCGCATTCTGTTGGTGCTCTCGGCTGGGACGCGCGCACACAGGAAACTGCCGACCGGAAGGGAGCAGCACAGTTGCTGTGTGTAGCAGCGCCGCCACCTCATTACAGCGCCAGCTGGCTCATGTCGCTCTCTCGCCGCTCTCTGCGTGCAGACGCTGATGCGGGGTTCAGTTCTCGCAGCCGTAAAGGTTATTTACTGGTCTAACGCCACCCCACCCAAATATAATCTGAAAACAAAGCAAATTTTAATGCCCAGTAGACGCCTAGTGTTTTATAAGTAACAAAAATAAAATATTTAATCTAATTGTAATTAATAGTTACCAAAATTTTTTTTCAACGAAAACGAACTTACCTGTAATATCAACAAGAAATATTGTGATATTGAGGTAGAACAGAATGTCTATAAGCCAGATGCTGGAAGGACTAAGCCTAAAAAAAAAAAAAAAAAAAAAATGGATAAATTCCAGGGCGAGGCCGGCTGGACACTTCGAGGCAACAAAGTTGTCGATCGGAATGTAAGACAGGTGTAGGCGAAATCAAGTTAATGTTTGGGTGTTTTCACCGCCTCCCCCTTCCGGTTCCACTATCACAGTTATAATAATAATTTCGTGTGGCTCATTGGCCTGGTGCAAGTCTTTCAATTGGACGCCACTTCGGCTACTTGCGTGTCCGTAGCCTACCCCAGTTATCCAACCGGGGAAAGAGGACCTACAGCTTAACGTGGAATCCGAACCACGCGTCGTTCCTGGTGATTCCTCATATCTTTAAGAGGTGAAGGGTGGGTTAAAACGCACATTGAGAGAATCCGAGGTCCGATCGGGTTTCGAACCCGCAACCCTTCGGTTTCTAGTCGAGCGCTTTATTCCAATGCCACCGGGTTCGACACTATCACAGTAATAGTCATTCAAAGAAAGTTTATGCTCAGTACCACAAAGGTGCATTGTTAGTTGGCGGCGACATACATCTGCCAAGTGTAGACTGGGACGTCTGTAGTTTCACTACAGGTGGTACAGACAAGCAGTGTTACGAACTACTGTTGGATACGTTTTCCGAACAATGCATTCATATATAAACTAAATCGTCAGTCTACATGCAATGGAAGTATTCTAGATATTATAGCTACAAACAGGCCAGACCTTGTCAATGATGTTACTGTAGAGAGAGGGGTTAGCGATTATGATGTCATAGGGACAATGACCACCAAAGCTAATAAGTTGGTGAAGAAGGCTACGAAAGAGCGCTAGAAATAGCAGATAAGCAATTGTTAGCGTCCAACTTAAGGAATGAGTGAACATCATTTAGTTCCCATACGGTGGATGTAGATGAATTATGGACAAAATTTAAATGCATTGTAGAAATATGTTCCGACAAAGTGGATGAAGGATGGGAAAGACCCATCGTGAGTCAATAATAATATCCGAAAGATACTGAGAAAGCAAAGGCAGTTGCAATTTCAGTTCAGAAAAGGTGAGGCAAATCAAATGAGGCAAAAGTTTCTAGAGATTCGCGCATACAATAACTACCACCGTCATACCTTAGCAAAAATGTTGACAAGTACCCGAAAAAAATTTTGGGCCTATGAAAGATCGGTAAGCGAATCAAAGGCCTCGATGCATTTGTCGTTCATCATTCTGAGGTGTTGATAGAATACGGCAGAGTGAAGGACGAAGTTTTAAATTTGAAGTTTAAGAAATCATTCACGCAGGAGGAACAGACAAATATACCTTCATTTGATGATCGCACTGACTTCCAACCGGAGGACATAGTAACAAGCATAGCATGTGTACAGAACAGCTTAGAGAGATGGAAAAAAAAAAAAAAAAAAAAAGTCGCCATATTCAGAAGGGGTAACAATCCGGTTTAACGAAGTAATTTGAGGCATTTGCTCCTAACGTATCTTGCATTTATCGCGAATCTTTGATCCAGCGCAAAATTCCAAGAGAATAGAAAAAGACGCCGCTGACTCGTGTGTATAAGAACGGCAAATGAACAGATCTATATAATTACAAACCAGGATAATTAACAGCAGTTTACTGTAGATTCTTGTATATATTCCCAGTTCTGATATAGTAAATTTCCTTGAGACAGAAAATCTTCCCTCATTGCCTCAGCACGGCATTGTGAAGCATCGATCGTGCAAAACGTAGCTTGCCCTTCTCTCCCGGGGGGCTCTCGGATGCCACGACGAAATGGAGTTTACATTTGATAGAGATCCGTGTAGAATGGACAAACACACACTTTACAGACAAGTGTTTGATTACCTCTTGAAGGAGAACACCGCCACGACGTGGGTTACAGATTTCCGGAAAGATATTAACCAACTATCCTGAAACTTCTAATTTGGAAGTGGAATGATTTCAAACTGAATACAAAGTCTGGTAGGGTTTCGTATCGAAAGAAGGATTACAGGCAGCAGTATAATATGGTCGGGACCAAAAGCAACAACATAGAGACTTGATGAAGTAATGGAAAGAGTGTAAACTCCGAAAAAACAGCAAAAAAGTGATTGTATCGAGATTCCAAGTGGTTCAAATGTTTTAAAATCTATAGGACCAAACTGCGTGGTCATCAGTCCGTAGCTTACAAACTACTTAAACTAAGGTAAACTAACCTAATGACAACACCCAAACCTATGCCCCAGGGAGGACTCGAACCTCCGTCGGCGAGCAACCGCACATTCCGCAACGAGGCGCCTTAGACCGCTCGGCTACTCCATCGCGGTGTTCCAAGTTGTGAATTCCCCAATAAAAGATATACACATATATATATACCGGATGATCAAAAAGTCAGTATAAATTTGAAAAGTTTATAAAGCATGGAAGAATGTAGATAAGAGGTAAAAATGATTGGAATGACATGGGGTTTTATTAGAACCGAAAAAGGTACAAAAATGTCCGAAAGATGGCGCTACATCTGATCAGAAGAGCAATAATAAGCGTAACAAATTAATACAAAGCAAAGATGATGTTCTTTACAAGAAATGCTCAATATGTTGACCACCACAAACAATACCTTCACTACGCGATAGCAGTGGTAATACTACTGATGACACTACTGCTAAGGCAGAATTACTAAACACAGCTTTCCGAAATTCGTTCACCAAAGAAGACGAAGTGAACGCTCCAGTATTCAATCCAAGAACAGCTGCCAGCATGCGAAACTTAGAAGTAGATGTTCCTGGAGTAGTAAAACAACTTAATTCACTAAACAAAAACAAATCTTCCGGGCCACATTGTATACCAACTAGATTCCTCTCAGAGTATGCTGATGCAATAGCTCCGTACTTAGCTATAATTTACAACCGATCACTCAGCGAAAGATCTGTACCCAATGACTGGAAAGTTGTTTTTGAACATTTTTTTGTTCTACTAAAACTCCATGTCATTCCAAGCATGTGTGTCAATTTTTACCTCACTATCTACATTATTCCGTGATTTATTAAGTTATCAAATTTATACTGACTTTTTGATCACCCGGTATATATATCTGTGTGTGTGTGTGTGTGTGTGTGTGTGTGTGTGTGTGTGTGTGTGTGTGTGTGTGTGTATGTATCTTTTATTGGCGAATAGTGATTGATATAACGCTTTATTATCACCACCGAAATATTGCAGTTCCGGAAAATACACAATTTGAAATCATTCATAGCCGGCAAATTGAGACTGAATTGTGCTATGCAGTTAATTGAAGAACTTCAATAGCAACCATCTCTCACAAGTCTGACACCGTCATCAACCTCTTTCCTTCTTCTTCCTGGCATTATGCTAAATCGTCATAGGGTCGGCATATTATTGTGACAATGTTATTGCAGAAGATGGCCGTATGTCAGTTTCACTGTGGGGGCCTGAGAATGGTGTCAGTGAGATACCGAACCCTGTTGCTTTTGTAATAAAAGACCACAGCTGCTGAGCCTATTTTAATTATAAAAAGTATTTCCTTTCTGTCACCATATAACATTTATAGGAAATGAGTATCCCTCAGAGCACTGAGAGTAGCACACACACACAGAACGTCAACACTGTTAGATAAGAATGGCAGCTACTTCAGATGAGACAGACTCTAAGCATTACGGACGCCTTCTCATTTGAAATAGACCAAAACGTAAAAGAATTACACTGCCTTAATTCTTTCCATAAGCTCTCCTTTTTCCTTCTTAAAATGTCAAAATTCTACATCTTATGATACCTCTAGCGTACAACTTCAATAGTAACTATCTCTTATTATTATCATTATCACCTTAATTATCAGAACAATTATCAGTATTTTACTATTATTTTGCTGTAAATACCTCAAAAAATAAATAGGGTGTATAAATAATATGGAACAATGTACGATATAACACGTAAAATTGTACGACCAGTTATATAAAAATAGGTAACAGGTCTTCAAATGTGTAATAAATAAATAAATAACATTAATAAATATCCTTCAAATTGAAATACTCTTCAAATGTTACAAGCCCTACTGTTGGGGAGACTTCTGCGTACTTGACGCGTTCTGGTGGCAAGATCCACGATCCACCTAGAGACAGCATATTCGCTTCCTACGGGCTGAGAAAAACAAATCCTTTAAAGGTAGCGAGAATTCTCCTGGCCTCTAATCGACTGAAAGGATTGCGACAGATACTCCATCATCACTGTTGGTTAGAATGGAGATTCGACGGCCGCAGTGGACGGTGGTTCATCTGACAGCATTGTAAAGAAATTCGATAAATATAACTATGTTTTCAAAGTGTCGACTTGGTCACTAGGGTGATATATTGGAGACGGGTGTCAACGGCGAAACTGAGCGATCGCATATGTGATGGCTGTAACCATCAGTGAATAAATGTTGCAATTTGTGCGTTTAAGATTATAGCCTTTAGGTACATGGTTAGCCTGTTACAAGCGGATAACGTGGCACGCCATTCCTAACAGAACTGGTGTAGTGAATCGCTCGTACTCCCATCCCTTTCCCTCCCGCGTGCAAAGCGGCAGAGTTTTTGTGTACCCACATCTATGTGGGTGTATTGTTAGTCATTGTGAAATGGAGAGAAATTTTTCTCAAGCTTGCGGAATTTATAACTGAGGCAGGACGTTGGTATCAGACCGTTATTCCAATAGTCGGATGTGGAAAACCACATAAATACCACATCCAGGCAGGCTGGGCGGATTCCGGACACTTAAGATCCCGGCCATTTGCAACTGGCAATGATTGTCGAACATTTTGGGTCAGACAGACAGTTTGAGCAGCGACCTTTGTGGGCAGGGAGGGCCTTGCTCGCACCGTGACGTCTACTTTCAGGCCGCCGTCTCCGCATCTCACCCGACACAGACATAAGGGGCCTCTGTCGTCGCCATCTTAGCTGCTTCAAATCAAATGATCTACTTCATAGATGGATTTGCACTTAATACCGGTATATTCCAGAAAGAAAGAGAAATTCCCGGTGCCAGCTGTTACAGGGCGTTGAAATACGTAAACCCTGAAGGCTGAAAATTTGCGCCGGACAGGAACTTGACCTGGATTTCTCGTTTTACGCAAGAGGCGCTTCGCCATTTCACCCATACAAGCTTCCCGTCCGACTCGTCGAATTCCCAACTGTCACACACTCCAGCTGTAGTGTCCCAATCCATTATCCCACTTGCTCGCAGATAAAACACTGTTCTTCCTCAAGAGGACGGATGTTCTTAGAGAATCAGCACAGAAATATTGAGATGAGCTTCTTTACAATTCACAGAATTGAAACATGTAAAACATTTGGAAACGAAAGAAATGCCATCCGATATGTCAATATTTAATTAGTTCTTATGAGCAAGAAATATAGACCCATCCTCCCAATGCCTGTACAGTAGCTTCTTTCAAAATTTTCAAATGTTTGTAAACTGGACCAAACTGCTATGCTCATTATTCCCTAGACTTAAAAATTACTTAAAGTAACTTACATTAAAGGACAACATTCCAGTCCATACCCGAGGGGAGACCCGAACCTTCGGCGAAAATGGCCGCCCAGTCTACACGGTGTAGCTTCTTTTCACAGATACTGACTACGATGGAAACAGTCCATCGTCATGTAAGAAACAAGAAAGAAACTATGCATACGCAAGCATTTGTATTAATTTTAATTACAGTGAATAAAAGTAAAAAATAATAAGCGGCAAAAGGAATGGTTAAGTGAATGATTCAAAAACGACACACTCCATGTTACTCACAAGACTCCGATATCCTTTGCAGCCTAAAATACATAAAAAATAAAATACAATATATGTATTCGCAGTTGCAAATATGAATCAGCGTCAATGGCGCAATTTAATGGTGATACATAAAAATTTGAGCCGTATCGGAAGTCGAACCCAGACCGAACAAAACTCCAACATACCTTAACATAGCTTATTCTCTGAAAAGGTTGAGAGGGTAAGACCTTCCATGCGGACTAGAAACCGAAAAGAATCCTTTTCTTAACCTACTGATACCTCAAAAAGTTTTAGAATGTTTGCAAATTTCGAACATTGAAGTTCTTGTGCGCTTTCATTTTCTAAAAATTATCTCAATTATTTGGAAATGAATGTGTGTAAAAAATATGAAGTTAATTTGATTTATTGTATTTTATTATTTGTTGCTTTGATGAATGGTGTCATGAATTAGACAACGCCATCACCCGACTGGCTACAGAGCTGCAGAAAAAAAATGTTCAAATGTTTGTATAGTCTATGGGACTTAACTACGGGGTCATCAGTCCCTAAACTTACAAACTACTTATGAACTAACTAAGACTAAGGACGGCACAAATATCCATGCCCGAGGGGGGATTCGAACCCCCGACCGTAGTGGCCGTGCAGACCGTGACTGAAGCGCCTCAGTCCCCTCGGCCACCGCGGCCGGCGAGAGCTGCAGAAGTCAGAGCGGGCTGTCTAATATTTACTTTTACTCTCGAATATTATAAAGGGTCCATGGAGTGTCTCTATAACGCAACCAATTGCGTTTCTGTGCCAACGTCAGTCTATTACAAATGATGTTTCAGATGCTCCGATTTTGGCGTCCTTAGATCATACAGATAAGGAGTACATTCTTGGAATACATGTTAACATGACATGTTAACGTAATTCTGCAAGAGTTATGCGCTGACAAGTCGCACGTGTCAGTTGTGTCTCATCATATCCCACGAATGTCAGGTCCGGAGATCGCGCTGGCCTGGGAAGTTGCTGAACTTGTTGCAGATCACGTTGAGCTTCACGTGCAGTGTGTGGGCGAGCATGGTCTTGTTGGAACAACACGTCACCTTCCTTTTGCAAGGAGGACACAAGAATGGGTGTTATAAAATTCTGCACGTACCTAGCGCTGGTCAACAGTCCCTCCACAAACAACGAAGCTGAACGACTGTTGTAGCTTACACCACCCCAGACCATATGGAATGGATGTGGGCAAGGTGTCTTGGATGAAGGCACATTACGAGACAGCGCTCGCGAGGAGTACATCGTACGTGGAAACGACCATCACTTGTGTAGAGGCAGAATAATCACTGAAGACAACGGACGCCATTCCATACTCCAAGTGACCCTCTGACGGCACTAGTAGAGCCCTGCACGTCGATGGTGTAGCGTGAGTGGAAGACGAGATAAAGGTTCTGCTAGGAACCGGTTGACACTTCTGGGCTCAAAAACCTTCTTTTCTGTGTCATGGTAGGTGTGCGATATCTGAGTGCTGTACTTACAATACGACGATCACTGCAGACGTCTGTACCGCGTGGACGTCCACAACCTAGTCTACTAGAGTGACAAGTTCACTGACTATTTTAACTAGCATCGTTGTACAACTAACGCAACAAGTCCAACTTGTGTGGCAGTTCTCTGACAGGACCATCCCGCCACTTGGAAGACCATAGTCTGATCTGTTTAGTTGGCTGTAAGAAGCAAGATTGAGTCTCCGCGATATGTCACCTGTCTGCTTCACACGTTGATATCGCACTAAACCTTAACGGCGTAAATATTCCTTATTAAGGCTACAAACAGATGTTACTCTGGCAGCTACGTAACTACGTTATGTGTTAGCGCATCTACTTTCCCCCAGGTGGCGTCTGCCGCCATCGGAGGAAATCGACTTCTTCTTTCCATGTAAATGTGTGTGTGTGTGTGTGTGTCTGTGTGTGTGGAGGGGGGGGGGCGCAATAATGGAGTCAGGGCTCCCGCATATGCCAAATCGTTCGACTTCATGCGGAAATCCCAATAGACGATCAGGACGTTACTTCCGTTGCACGAAAAGTCTGAGAATTCGGTGCGGACGGCGGACGTGCTCCGGATAGGCAAGTAGTAAAGGCGTCCGCTTTCGGGGTGAAGGAAGAGTGAAATAAGGGAAACGATTATCTTACGCCGCACTCGGGCATTGAAATAATGAATGGTGACGAGTGAAAATTAGTGCCGTACTGAGATTCAAACCCGGCATTCCTGCATATGAACAGTCTTATAATTGGGGTGTAAAGCTAGTTCGCGTCAGTGGTAGAATACCGCGCATGCAACCTCGTTAATGCTAAATGAACTGGCACAAGAGGCGCCAGACAATTTTTTATAAGATCTCTTGGCATGAAAGTCACAGGCTTTAAAGAGAAATCAAGAACCCCAAGAATCGTGGTAATGAAACCCTTTTGTGTTGGGTTCTCTCCGAGGACGATATTCAGACAACTGTCGTTACTTAAACGAAGTAATTATATACGGCACACTGTTGTTGAGCCGTTTAGAAGAAATGTAGAGGAAATTCTTACGTTTGTTGATGAAACACAAATTGGACGATGAAAATGAGGACTGATTGCTCCAGACTTACGAGAAGTGCGGAAAAGCATTTAGCGATATATTTAAGACACTGCGTCTATTCAAAGTTCATTTTCTTACCACTAAAATGCACTTGCAGTTTTTTAGTACCATTTGTAGCCCTTTTGCACACGAACGGAAGATGATCTGCAGCAGATGATTTACTAGAATGGAGCGGATACCTTATTACACTTGTCCAGAACCCGATGGCCTGTCAAACCAGACGTTAAAAAATCGCTGGCCCTCAATACTGAAAAATGTGAATTCGTCCATATGAGCACTAAAAGGAATCCGATAAACTTCATTTACACCATAAATCAGGCCGTAAATTCAACTAAATACTTAGGAATAACAATTACGAACAACTTAAATTGGAAAGAACACATGAAAAATTTTGTAGGGAAGGCGAGCCAAAGGCTACGATTCACTGGTAGAAGCATAGAAGATATACACCACTCTTGTGCATCCTGTTTTGGAGTATCGTTGCGCATAATAGGATCCCACACCGAGTGGGACTTAGGAACAAATTAGCTAAAGTTGCAAGGACGACTCGTTTTGTATAATCGCGAAATTGTGGTGAGATAGTCACGTAAATGATGCACCAGTTGGGGTGGATATCATTAAAATAAAGGCCTTGTTCGTTGCAGTGAGATTTATTTGCAGTTTCTTTCACCAAATTTCTCTCCCGAATGTGAAAATATTTTCTTAGCATTCAAATACATAGGTAGACATGATCATCGCAAAAAATAAGAGAAATCAACTCGAAAATGGAAAGATTTAAGTGTTCCTTTTTCCCGCGCGCTATTAGAGAATGGGACGGTAGGGAAATATCATGAAAGTGGTTCGACGAACCCTCTGTCATGCACACACCTGATAGTGCTTATATTAACCCTCTAGGTGCAGATGCGTGATTGCGATGAAGTGGTTAAAACAGAGTGGGAGAGAACAATGTGCACACGTCACTAAAGCCTCATAATCACATTCCAAATCACTTTCGGATTCACGCAGTCGAATATCAAAAGCCACACTAATTACATTTTGAAATGACGATGTTGGTATACTTTCGTCAAGCATATTGCAACATAGGCTTCTACGTTGGTGCAGCAAATTGATTGTAAATCACAGAGTGAAACTTCACGATGAGGTAACGATCGTGCACCTTCACTCGTGATTTGACACCTTGAAGTCTAAGAAAAATCAGTAATCCTTCTGACATAGAGTTTATATTTCCGAAAGGAGTAAACATCAAGGGGTTGGCAATATTTTCTTTTTTTCGGTCGCACAGTCTTCAGCATAAAATCTTTGTTTGGAAAATTTGCATCTAAAAGGATACGATCTGTATGACCCGCCCAGGAATCTCACAAGAACAGGCTTTTTCCCATTTGCAGATAGTAGACAAGTGCGGCGTTTTGCATGGAAATGACGCACAGCACTATTTTGTATATGATTGCTTGTTACTCTAAGCATGTTTTTGTGCGGTTCCAAACGTTCGAGGTCCCATGTTAGTGGCGGGGCGGGAAATTGCAGGTCCTAGGAAAACTTGTCTTTAGATAGATGCTGCCGCCGTTGCACACTTCACCGCGTGAATTTCTAACTACGGCAGAAGGCTGTTACTTATAGAACATTTTAAACTTTGCAAACTCCTCTATACCCAAGTAACCCGAGAAGAGCATGCAAATGCACTGAACAAAAGGGCGTCACACAAAAGGCAAAAATAGATGATATTTTAGTAGATAGTTGGCAAAAGTTGCTCATTTTACTGGAGTTCTTGTAAATAAAATAAACTCTTGGACAGACTTGGAAGACCTAGTATGACATTCTTTAAATATCTAACGCCTTCCATTTATATACAATGTGCACACGTCAAACAATACTACAGGGGTGCAAAACGTAGTATGCAAAGCTAACATAGACAAAATATTTATTAGCAAGCCGTTGACCCACCATTGAATTTGAGGACGGCTGTAACTCAAATCAAATCAAATATTTGTAAATGAGTGGGATTTAACTTCTTTGGTTATTAGTCCCTAGGCTTACAAAATACTTAAACTAAGGTAAACTAACCTAAGCCCGAGGGAAGACACGAACCTCCGACGGCGAGCAACCGCCAAACGTTAAATACGGAGGAGGTTTTTTTTCTTCGTTCCCGAGTTGTGGTCCTTTCTTGTGCTTAATAAAATATTAAATAAAAGTATGAACAAATTTTCAGCCTTTAGTGCTACGTACAGTAGAGTAACGACTGGAAAGCGGTGATAGTATCAGCTTGACAGTGCGTCTGGTCATCGTGCAAAAGCTGTGAGACAATGTTTTGTGTACAATACTTTTCCTGAAGTGTACATTCCTGGCAGGAGTCTGTGACCTGAACGCTATGGCAGACTTTTATCATGAGTTACGACGTGAATTTCGCTTCAGACACTAGTGTGCATCATTATAGTGTTCAAACCAGCAATGTCTAATGCTCCTAGTAAAGTGTTAACGCCGGCCGCGGTGGCCGAGGGGACGCCGGGCGCCGTGGCTCAGCGCGCCCGGTCAGGGGGCTGAACGCCCTCCGTAATAAAAAAAGCTGAGCCAACAATTCAACGAACAAACTGAACGAACGACCGCGAACCATAGATCTACCAGATGAATTTAAAAAAAAAAAAAAAAAAAAAAAAAAAAAAAAAAAAAAAAAAAATTAGGGACTTAGGCGCGCCAGTCACGGTCTGCACGGCCACTACGGTCGGGGGTTCGAATCCTCCCTCGGACATGGATATTTGTGCCGTCCTTAGTGTTAGCTAGTTCATAAGTAGTTTGTAAGTTTAGGGACCGATGAGCTATACAAACATTTGAACATTTTGAAGGTGTTAACATTAATAACATTTAACGTTATGTAATGGATGATTATAATCTGGTAATTTTCATAACATTCCATGGAAACTAATTTTTACCCATCTTATTATTTGTGACGTCATATTTCCTATGAATGCTTCGTACACAGATTTATGTAAATTAAGTCCCACAAATTTTAATGAGGATATAGTTGGTAGTAAAAGGCTTATACATTAAAATGTATTGTCTGACGCGGAAGATGTACTGCAGGCAGAGCGAAAATTTAGTAAGCGGTAATTTTATTCTTTTCCTTAATGAGTTAGCGAAAAAACTGTGGAAACGACTTAGTTATGGGTAAAGTTAATTGTAAGTCGGTAAATGCTCTGATTCCCAAACAATGGTGGAGTATATTCCGAGCAATTTGCGGTGACGCTGCCTCATCGTGTACTCAGTTTATAACAGCAATTCTTGATATATAGTGTTAATCCTTAAACGTAAGATAACACCTCTTGATGAATGCTTATGACAGAATTTCCAGTCTTAGATTAGTAAGTAATTATTTGTCATACTGGCTTAGTATGGATAATTAATTTGAATCATCAACTTCCTGATAATTAAGAAACATTGTTTTTGTAACGGACGTCAGATAGAATGAAATGCCATTAACCCGCTGTAGCTGTATTTTACTGAAGTCTTGTTGACTTACACAACCGGTTTCGAATTGCTTTTAGCTGTATCTTGTGGTGAAACTCTGTACACGAAAACCCATACATTAATGTCGCGAACAATTGCACAGGCAAAGAAATTTACATGTATATAATTTAACTTACTCAGCATATGAATTTGAGAGTACCTTAACCTAATACAGTTTAAATGTGAAATGGGCTTTTATGTGAGACACTGCTTTGATAGCATTAAAAATAAGGGTAACTTAAAGCACTGAGGTTGCGTATGGAAACCACATTCGAACCCAACAGTGCCGATTCTTAAGATTAGTTGCTGAGTAATGAGTTTTTGGGTATGACTAATCTGTATGTTCTAACCACAATGTAAGTTAGTTTTATCATTATTGTAGCTATCATGACACACACAAGGTGTTCACGTATTTTATATTAGGAGAATGCAGTTAGAAGGGGCTATTACACTTCCTTAAAAACCTATATGCTACAGCAATGTAAGTAGTTCGCAAAAGAATTACTGGCTTACAAAAGAACCAATTTCACATTCAAGCTGCAATATACAAGTAATTAAATTGAAATGCTGTGTACATTAACCTAATTACACGTAAATTATTGTGACTGTGTAGTTTCACTGTATCAAAATATTGGTATGCTTATACATAGATGAAACTAACTGCAACAAAAAACGTCCTGAAACCGGATTCTCAAGTGCACACAACTTCATTAACATCAGTGGCGGCGCGTCCTATGTGTTCACTGATTCAGCGAACCCCCGGGGAAAAGCTCGTATTGAAAACTAGTAAATAAATAAAATAAAAAATTGTTCTTTAACTATCATTCTTCGTTCCGTTCTTCTATCAGATCATGTTATATGCACATTCGAAGTATTTTTATCGCATAAGAAACGTTTTACTCGCGAAGACAGCATGTATACGAGTCGTAGGGCGGGCGCTTAATATAGACGACAGTGGCCCCAGCGTTGCAATGCTCATACGCGGCTGAGGTTCAAATTCTCTTCTGAACTCCCTGGAGGCAGCATTGTGGCGCTCACGCGGCAGGGAAAGGCGAGGGGAAACGCCGCTTTTAACATTGGCGCTGGAGCTGATAGAGACGCCAGCTCCTGGCTACTCGAGCTCTGGCGGCTACGCACGAATGGTCCCGAAACAAGACAACGGAGCTACCGCGCACCTCGCCTTGTGCATGCACAAATTCTCTATGAAGGCAACATCTGCGTTTCAGATCTGTTTTTGGCGCATTGAAGATTCATCAAAGACTCGTCATATTTGGTAAAATACTTTATAACTATAAATTAAAGACGCATCAACTGCAAAAGTCTTAAGAAGGTCCGATCATGAATAAAATGAAGTCACTACTCCCCACTTCGGAAGAATAGCCGTGTGATTAGCGGCATCGCACTGTGCTGTCGAATGTAGAGGGTTGGAGACCGACTACAAGCAATTTTTTTTTAAACTCAGTCTGTTAACAGATACGGGAACAACAAAGACTTTGGTATTGTTACTTGCCACATATCTTTGGACTTTTTGCAAATGTGTCGTGATTTTGACGGTAAATGACATTTATACTCTTCGTTGTAACAAATATTTAACTGTTTGAAAAGATGTGGGGGAGGGCAGCTTTTTCACATGCGTAAGGTTAGGAGGGGGTGCTGCTTACAGTGTCACGTGACCCGAAGGTAGCTTGTCTCTTCATCATAACACATACATTTTGTTACAGTCAATTGACAGTATAATCAGTTACTTAGTGTGTTTTAGTGTTCATGTGCATATTTACATGTTCTTGATGTTTATTATCGAAGAAAAACAAACAACGTTCAGTTTCTTTTAGAAACAAATTACTCAGCTTGGAAGAAGTGTTAAATAAAGAAGCATGGTAGGCCGACCCTTCAGCTCGAGTTGAAGCAAGTGCAAACGTGCCCAGGTAAGATATTCTGCAGATCTTTTAAAGGAAATATATCTAAAAGTAGGGGAGGGGGCAAACCAGGCCGCTTTTCTCGGCGTCACTCGCTGCTGAGCTGCGCCAAATTTTCTCTTTGGACGCCGAGCGGTGATTTGGGGGGGTGGGATGAGGGGCGTTAGCGCCACTATCAAGAACCGGCACTGAAAGAAGTGAACCCCCAGCCATCTGACGCACCAGCTGCCACTGATTAAAATACAGCCACAGAGGATTAACGGCCTTTCATTGTCATGCATCAGTCACTTTTAACATAATTTACTTTTAATATTTGTATATTACTGTTTGAAATTTGCGATAAACATAGTTTGATTCTTAATTCTTTGGGTAGTTGATACTAGACTTAATTAGCCTTAAGATGTCAGTCATCCAGACAAGACAATAATGCAGAGTTGCTCTGCACATTTTCAGAGATCCGTTTATTCCGTGGAACAGTAAGATTAACAATCAACTGCACCAACTATGTAGTAATAATTGAAAATTTCTTAAACGTTCCACTTCCATTTGCATAATGAACGATCATATAACGACTATCCATTTACACTCAGAAACAGTGAAAATAGAATACCCATAGAAAAGAACCGGATCGAAATGAAATTTATTAGACATAATGATACAGATGGGAGATTCACTTGGTCCCAAAATTAAGACAAGTAAACAAATACAATGAATACAAGAAGACAAATACAGTGCAACATTAATAGCTCGGTAGACGATATTTCATGGCAGTCACCGTGTTGACTAGACGTTGGATGTTGCAGTGAGACGTATTGGCTCAGAAATCTTGAACAGCCGCCTCAAAATCAACTATCAAGTGACATACCGGCATCTGGCGTTTCATCTGGTCCCACACATGCTCTGTAGGAGACGTGCGTGAGCAGCATACAGATCGCGCTGTATACAGACGAGCAATGATCGTTCTGCAAAAAGGTCCCGTGTAGACAGTGTAAGAAAAGGCGCACATGGGGGCTGAGCGATGTCCTCAACATAACGCTGGTTCCTTAAGATTCAACTTACCACAATCAGAGAGGAGAAGCTTAGCCTTCTAACCATTACGTTGGCTGTGCTAGCGATGTAGCATCCGTCAGTGCGGGTGGATCTGTACGTTCACCAGGCTGCCTTATATCTTTTTGATCAGTCACCAACAGAAACTGCAAATTTTGGGAGGGGTGTTGTGTTGGTAAAGCTGTTTAGGGACACTTTAACAGAAACGATCCCTCAACATAAGTGCATGCGATTATTATTAAAACAAGTAGATAATTATAATCAAAATATCCATGGGTGTACTGCAGGTCTATAGTGTCCAACGGGCACAATATTTCGGCGATCAAACATGTCGCCATCATCAGGTGAACTGACGGACTGAGCTCCTGGAAACGCGCCGGCACGGAGATCCGCACGCTACGGCTGCTCGAAGGGAACTGGGTTCTAGCCCGGTAGCCGTTACGTCCCATTGTCGGTAACATCAGAGCACCTACATATTTGTTGGCCAAATACTTGACGGAAATATTAAGTCCTTATGTGGGTAAATGCCCTCATCACATCCGTATTTCCGTGGATTTTGTTAAACGCCTTAACAGCTTCAGGCTGGGTGAGTCAGATATCATGGTGAGTTTTGACGTCGTTTCGTTGTTTACGAGGGTGCCCCTTCGAGAGTCACTAGATCTGATTGGTCAGAAGTTTGACGAGAAGACCACCGAACTTTTTAGGCATGTCTTGACCTCCACGTATTTTCTTTTCAATGGCGAATACTACGAACAAAGGAGGGAGTCGCCATGGGTAGCCCACTCTCCCCTGTGGTCGCAAATCTGTACATGGAGAATTTCGAGGAGGAAGCCCTAGCATCATCTGAATGGAAACCTACTTGCTTTTTCCGTTACGTGGACGAGACCTTCGTCATCTGGCCCAATGATATGGATAAACTCCTTGACTTCCTTACACATCTGAGCTCCATACACCCCAACATCAAATTCACTATTGAGACTGAAACGGAGGGTAAATTGCCGTTCCTTGACGTCTTGGTCAAGAGAAGAGCTGATGGCACCCTGGGTCATAGTGTATATCGGAAGACAACGCACACTGATCTGTATTTACACGCAGATAGCTGTCACCACCCTTCACAGAGGAATGGGGTACTTAAAACTCTAGTACATAGGGCGCGCACTATCTCCGACGTAGAGAGTCTACCCCAGGAATTGGAACACCTGCGATCTGTATTTCGAAAAAATGGGTACTCAGAGTGGCAGATTCAGCGGGCTCTCTGCCCAACCACTACATCGCAACCTGTGGAAACGGATGAAAACACGAGGGAGGATGTAGGCACTGCGTTCGTTCCATATACCGGCGCACTCTCGGGGAAGGTCGCCCGCATTTTGAAAAAAACACCAGATTGGAACTGTTTTTTGTCCGCCGAATAAAATTCGTGCACTGGTGGGGAGCGCCAAAGATGATCTCGGTTTGAGGAAGGCCGGCGTGTACCAGATTCAGTGTCAGTGTGGAAAGTCATATATTGGACAGACGATGCGTACCGTCGAGGATCGTTGCGTTGAACACCAGAGGCACACACGATTGATGTATCCGAGCAAGTTGGCGGTCGCCGAACATTGTTTGTCGGAGAATCATGCGATGGAGTATGAACGCACTAGGTTTCTGGTACAGACGTCGTGATACTGGGACTGCGTCGTTAGGGAAGCCATTGAAATTCGCACAAGTGACGGCCTCATAAACCGTGACTGTGGCTATAATCTCAGCAAAGCTTGGGAACCAGCGATTGGGTTAATTAAGAGTAAATCTAGCAAACGTAACGAAGTGACGACCACGGCGGACAGAGCCCTCACACCAACGTCATCTCAGATGCCGGCGCAATCGGTTCCACTGCGCGGCCGTGGCGCGGGGCGCGGACCGCGGAGGGGTCGCTCTGCGGGCCGAGGGTATTTAAATGACCCGCTACCGGGTTAGAACCCAGTTCCCTTCGAGCCGCCGTAGCTTGCGGTTGTCCGTGCCGGCGCGTTTCCAGCTCAGTCCGTCAGTTCACCTGATGATGGCGACATGTATGATCGCCGAAATATTGTGCCCGTTGGACACTATAGACCGGTAGTACACCCGTGGATATTTTGATTATCAAATACCCTAGAAGAAACTGAAGAATCACAAGTAGATAATTATGTTTCGGCGTTGGAGAAAATACACTAATTACAGACTCAAAGTTTAAAATTCAAACAATGAGTGATGTTTGAAAGTACTCTTGAGACAGGGAGCGGAATTTTTAATTCTCAGTCCGTTTGCTCGCAGTCTGTAGTGATGATTCTTGTGGCACTGTAGCAGCTTGAGGGAACTCTTCGACGAAGCGTTGCACTCTATGCTCACAGGTCGAAAGAGATGATTATTTAACTATAGTTCAGTCAATTAGAATAGACACTTTTACGAGTATCCACGAAGTGGTATCGTCACTGCTGAGATGTCCCGCGAATGTGGCGGAAAATGGTAGTGGAGTCGTGATCGCCCGTGCCACGTTCAGTTCCGACACCACAGGACCCTTCACTAAACATCACACTTTGCCAATCTATCCACACTACACACAAAGTAGTGGACGTCTCGGTGTTCATAGCAGTACACGACAAAGACACCTGTGAATTGCCATCCGCATGGCGTCTATTATGTATCGTGGAGCGAGTCACTGTAGGATCCCTGATCGATTGTCCTACGATCATTTTAACCTCTCGGCTCAACAATTTTCTGGCAGCTGCTATCCAAATACGTCGCATGTGGGTGCCGTCTCGTATCCACTACTTCCAACATCATCTAACGAAACTCTCCGAACCATCGACCTGGCGAGCCACGTATGATCTCGACAAGCCTGCGGTTTTCATGTCGCTGATGAGGCTCCTCTCAAACTGGTTGAGCAATGAGAAATGTCGTCTGACACATCTTCCTGGCATTCTGCGCAACTAACATCCTCCTCGAGTCTGAATGTGATGGTCACGTGCATGGCTCGTCCACTGTGCGCTTTTTAATAGGGGTACCTGACCAATTTCAACGTCACTGAATGTTCTGTGTAAATGCGCACTGGCACAAAACTTCGATCATTAGCATACCGGATCTCTCTGTACTTATTTGCGAAGTTTTGCGTTTGTAACTTTCTTCCCTTTGTGTGCGCTATTTTCAAAGTTCCAGGGTTTACGCGCTCCAGTCGTTTGATTCTTTTCTCTCGTGAATTCTGTCCGAAGATGGCGGTAGGAAAATGATGTTACAAAATTACTGGAATACATATCTTAAACTTTATCCAGCTAGATTTCGAGAGCAAGGTGCCGTCGTTAAATACTGTGGTCCCGATCTTCAGGGAGGCCATTACGAGTTCTTATGCTTGTTGCAGTGCGCCTCTCAAATAGCTTGATGCATACTGCTATAATCAATTGGTAGGGCTCAAAACGCTGAAACTGTATTCTGCAGTGATCCTATCGAAATGTTATTTATTGTATTATAAGTAACAGTTATTCAAACGATCTACTAGTGTCAAAGGAATTTGAGCAGAGTACCATAATCCGTACCTTCTGTCGGAAGGTAATAGGAGGCACTCATTTTTCTTGAGTCACAGGGACAGTGTTCTTTTCCTGATGAAGTACAGAGATAAATACATTGGTCAAAACGATTAGGGTATCAGTTGAGATAAGTAGGTTCTTAAGTATTGTCATCGGCAGAATGATCTAAAATGGTTCGACGTCTTCCTTTCGTATCTACGGACTGCAAACAACATTACGGCAACCAAGATAGTGGTAATAACAAAATATTGCTGCAGAGGGGTTTGGTGTTGACTTGTGTTTACACTACCAAACGAATTATACAAGCAGTTGGGTTTAGATTGCGTAGTGAGCAGGTTGTGCTATGCAACAACAACGTGACATACCCGAGGCTATCCTATGGAGAGCCATAGGATAATTGGAAGTGGAACAGACACAGAGGGAGATGGCGGCAGCTATTGGAGTTCCCCGAAGTGTAATTTCCAGAACCTGGGCGCGATTTCAGACAGCAGGAACCGTTAAAAGAAGGCACGACCAAGGTCGTCCACGGGTAACATCAGCAAGTGATGACCGTTCTCTCCGGTTAACAGCCCGTCGAGACAGGAGGCTGAGTGCAACGCAGCTGCGACGCACCCTACAGGCAGGAACAGGACGCGCAATGAAACTACAAACAGTCCGAAATCACCTTCGCAAATGTAGACTCTACGCACGGAGGCCTATGCTGTGTGTCCCATCAAAACTACGACATTGTTTATCCCAAAGTAACTGGGTGGAGAAACACCAGGATAGGAGTCGTAATGAAAGGCACCGGATCCCACAGATGAGTCAAGATTTTGTGTTCATCCGGACAATAGTCATTCCCTCATCTGGAGAGAACGTGGAACTCTGAACAATCCTGCTTATGTGCAGGAACACATATTTGTCTGTGGCAGGAAACATCGCTATATAATGACTGAGGACGAGTGGTGTGGGCAGGAGTCATTATTGGTCGACATACTGAACTCTATGCCCTTTAGAATGGCGATATGGCTGCTCAGGGGTGTAGAAACGTACTACCACCTTTGTTGCCATAGGAGATGGGTTCTTTTTGGTGGGCGATACCGCTCGTCCCCAAAAAGCAGCAGTAGTGGAAAACAAGCTCGAATTGGAGGGATGGAGTGGCCAGCTTGTTCACTGGCCTTAAACCCGATTGATCATGTCTGGGATGCAATTGGCAGACGCACTGTAGCCAGACCAGCGTCTCCCACAACGTTTGCAGAGCTGAATATTGCACTCATTGCAATCAAGCGCTGATTGGTAACCTCATACTGCCTATGCCACACAGGGGCGCAACTGTACTTGCCGTCCGAGGTGATCACACACCATATTGTAGGGTAATTCGTTTTTTTTTATTATTATGGTAGCCCTATTGTTCCTCTCTCTAAGTAAACTCCATGTAAACCTAAAAGGGCTGAGTTAGCACAATATCGTACTGTATCACTCACAAATTACAGTTGTAACCAATATCTGAATAAAATACATTACTATATGTGTAGTGTGTATGATTTGTCATCTGTTTCCCGAAGTGTTTAAGCAGTGTAAATAAAAACACTGATTGACTCGAACGCATCCCTACTAATGAATTTTTGACTTCTTATGGAACTAGGTAAATAAAACGCGATCTCTGTATCTAACGGTTCTAACTGAAAAGAGGTGGGTAACAGACCATGAGTAGGGAAGAAAATACACTTATGTTATCAATAGAAACATGACACCTTTATAGAGTAGAGATAAGAAGATGACATTCACAGGATATGTAGATTAGTATGTTCTTCAGAAATTATTATCACCTGGACCAAGTCGACACACCTGGTCAACAACGATATCGCGAACACCAGCTGCCGGCAGCGGTGGCCGAGGGGACTGAGGCGCTTCAGTCACGGTCTGCACGGCCACTATGGTCGGGGGTTCGAATCCCCCCTCGGGCATGGATATTTGTGCCGTCCTAGTTCGTAAGTAGTTGATAAGTAGTTTGTAAGTTTAGATTTACAAACATTTGAACATTTTGAACACCAGCTACCAGTGAAATGTGCTTGCGTCTCTTCCTGTAATAATCTAAAGGTAATAGATCTGTGCGAATTGTGTATACGTTCCTGAGGGCGCTAGTTCAAATCCACCTCTGGCCATCCTTTCAACACACTTTTGCTTCTGCGCACGGGACAACAGCAGTAAAAGAATGTACCATGTTAGTTAACAGAAACCCTCGTCTTGATATCATGACGAGGAAGGAAGCAATACGGTCCCTCATGTGCAGTGCATTTTTCTATCACAAATAGAAACATTGGCATGAAGTGTCCTGGTAACAGAACCCAGGGTGAAAGAAGGAAAAAATTTGGAAACTTTCGCATTCACTTTTCAATAATTAACTTTATGGAACTTTTTAAGGACAATTAACCCCCCTATTTTTCACCTTTTATCCCGCCGTACAGGGCAATACGCGAACACCTGTTGCTGCACAAATACGTGATGTATTGGGGTCACAGTTGTCAGCGTTTTGTCCTGATCCGCCAGACCGTCAGCCTTAACAACAATCGGAATTGTGAGCCATATGGATGAAGCGGTGCAAGAAATGCCAAATACGACATGTGAACTTTGGAACCACGCGATCGCAACGTGAATTGCTACACAAGAGGAAGCCTTTCGTGCCTTACACGCGTCGATGCCATCACGCATGGTACAAGTTATCATCGTAGAGGAGACCATGTGCCTACTAGACAAGAGCACACAAAATTAACCAGGTGACTGAAATAATTATTTTTTTGAAACATCCAAATGAATCTGTGATGTGAATATAAACTTCCTATAGTTTGTTATTCCATGTCTTATGTGTTTTTCTTTAACACTGTATATTTTAATTTATATCAAGGCTGTGTGATTTCCAGTCTTAATTTCTATCTGTATAGGCTGCAGTGCGTCTTTCCCGAAGCATTTTGGCACTCATTGGCGCTTTTTGAATAACTGTTCTGAGGGCGGAAAGGCCGTTTCAAATGTTCAAATGTTTGTAAATATATCAGACCAAACAGCGTGGTCATCAGTCCGTAGCTTACAAACTACTTAAGCAAAGGTAAACTAACCTAAGGACAACTCACACACACACACACACACACACACACACACACACACACACATGCCCCAGGGAGGACTTGAACCTCCGCGAGCTCCACAGCGAGCCGCCTTAGACCGCTCGGCTACTCCACCGAAAGGCCGTTTCTGTTGGCCTGCAAGTCTACCACTGTTTATAACGTACGGCGGGATAACAGAGAAAAATATGAGGGCAATGTCGAGAAGTTCGAGAAAGTTAATTATTTTAAAGTGAGTATGTAAGTCTCCAACTTTTTCCCTTCTTTCTACCCTCGGTGCTGTTACCAAGGCACTTGCCAATCTTCCTATTTGTGGTCTGGAGCACCACGTTACGGAGCGCGAGGCCCCCCGCGTCGGGGGCTCGAATCCTCCCTCGGGCATGGATGTTTGTGTCGTCTTTCGTATAACGCTACGGTCGAGGGTTCGAATCCCCCACGAGTATGGATGTTTGTGCTGTCTTTAGTATAAGGTAGTTCATAAGTAATTTGTGAGTTTAGGGACTGGTGACCCCGCACGCGATTTACATAGACTCGTTGATGATAACAGTCTGAGGCGCTTAGCTCGACTGACTGCAGCAGGAGTAACACTCTGCGCCTATGGCTACATTTTGGCGCCACAGGAACATTACATACTGTTACGCCTGCCGTCTTTCTACGAAAATAATTGTTTAAGTAACAGTAACGTACCTTAATAAAAGGAGGGAACCACATTATACAAACAGACATATTTAAATTAATGTCCACCTCCGTAATCTAGTGGATGCTTGGTGGGTTGACACGCAGGGGGCCCGGGTTCGATTCCCGGTCGGGTTGGAAATTTTCTTCGCTAGCGTACTGGGTGTTATGTTGTTCTCATCATCATTCCATCATCACTGACACGCAAGTTGCCGAAGTGGAGTCAAATATAAAGACTTGCAACAAACAGGTTGAACACGACCCCCGTTGGGGTCTAACGGCCATAAATGCCACACCATCATCATCATTTAAGTTAATTGCAGTTTATCATATATTAATAATATTTCTGGAGGGTTTTGACGGATTGAGACAACTTGTAAGAGCCAGTCAGCTTTTATTAGTAAATACGGGCGGATTTTCCCACAAGATACTTGTTCACTGGACCATATGCTCTATGTTTTACTCACGCTACATATTACGCAATGCTCTTCCCAACATGGTAAAGAGATCTTACAGAATAAAAATATGAAAGAGCAAGTAAATGGCTACAGATCAGACCCGTCACAAACGGTCGAACTACAGAGACGGGCCAAAGAAACTGGTATCTGCATGGGTGTGCAAACACAGAAATACGTAAACGCTCAGAGGACGGTGCTGCGGTCGGAAACACATATATGAGACAACAAGTGCTTGTCGTAGGAGTCCCCAACATGAATAGAGGAGATGGACTCAGGCTTGCCCCTTCTTGGCTACCAGCCATCACAGTGAAATAGGCCGCACTGACAACACAACACGCGAGCGTCACTAGTAAGCAACTGCCGTCGTGCGGCCCATGGCCAGCAGGAGAGAAACGGAAGCCCTCACCCCATTCGCCGATGAACACCAATCATGTCTCGCTATGCAAGAAGCAACGGCTAACCCCCACTCCCTCCACCTCAGCATCCTATCATAATAAAGTTCCATTCTTCCGCCAAAAATTCCACCAATAACATCGCTTAATTTTAAAAATTATGTCGTAATGTGTAAGTGAAAGTAATATAAAGTGTAGTAAGAACCAGCTCACATCAGTATTCCCGGATGAAGGCCACTGTAACGTTGGCCGAAACGTCGGTTATTTAAGTAATAGCCTTCTTACATCATGACGCGGTACAACACCCAGAAAACTTTTATGTCATCTGACTCTGGCCGCGGAAGCCTACGTAATTAGAAGAGTATATTTATTTAATAAAGCAGATAAAAATTCGATTAACGCCTTCCTGAGCGAGAATCTCCAGTCTATCGAAACTAACAATGTGCGTGTAGATCAGATGTTCAAAAAATGTTCAAATGTTCGTAGAGCTTATGGGACTTAACTACGGGGTCATCAGTCCCTAAACTTACAAACTACTTATGAACTATCTAACACTAAGGACGGCACAAATATCCATGCCCGAGGGGGGATTCGAACCCCCGACCGTAGTGGCGTGCAGACCGTGACTGGCGCGCCGCAGTCCCCTCGGCCACCGCGGCTAGATCAGATGTGGCTTACATTCAGAGAAATAATATCGACAGCCATTGACAGATTTATAGCAAACAAATTAACAGTAGAAGGTGCTGACCCGTCCTGATACACAACAACAGGTTAGATCACTCTTGCGAATGCAAAGAAAAAAAAGAAAACATCTCAAATGTAAGCGGACACAAAATCCCCAAGACTGCCAATGTTTTATAGAAACTAGAAATTTAGCTCGAACTTCAGTGCGAGAAGCTTACAGTAGTTTGCACAACAAAACCCTGTCACGTAATTTGGTAGAGAATCCTAATATATTTTGGTCGTTTGTAAAGTATACTAGCGGCAAAACACAATAACTTCACTACGCAATAGCAATAGTGATAACACTGAAGACTGTTCTGCTAAAGCAGAATTTGTTTACAGAGCTTTCCGAAATTCCTTCGCCACAGAAGACGAAGCAAATATTCCTGAATTCGTATCAAGGACAGCTGCCAGCGCGTAATTTATGAGTAGCTACCCCTGGAGTATTAAAAGCAACTGAAATCACTTACAAAAGTACGTCTCCCGCTCTAGATTTTATACCAATAAGGTTCCTTTCAGAGTATGTTGATGCAATAGCCCCATACGAAGTTATCATATACAACCGCCCGCTCAGTGAAAGGTCCATACGCAAAGATTGCAAAGTTGCACAAATCGCTTCAGTATTCAACAAGGCAACAGGAGGTGGAGTGATGTAGGGCCCCTGATACGTCTAGATACGACTCTGGCAGGTCACCGTCATCCATTCGTGGCCATTATGCATTACGACGGACTTATGCAATTCCAGCAGGACAATGCAACAAGACACGTGTCCATAATTTCTGCACAGTGGCTCCAGGAACACTCTTCTGAGTTTAAACACCTCCACTCGCCACCAAACTCTCCAAACAAGCGTTCGAATCCCCCTCGGACATAAATGTTTGTGTCGTCCTTAGTATAATGTAGTTCATAAGTAGTTTGTAAGTTTAGGGACTGATGACCCCGCAGTTAAGTCCCTTAAGCTTAACAAATATTTGAACATTTTTTTCCAAACAAGAACATTATTGAACATTTATTGGATACCTTGCAAAGAGTGATTCAGAAGAGATCTCTACCCCCTCGTACTTTTACTGCTTCATGTACAATCCTGCGACATACACGATGCCAACTCCCTCCGGAACAGACATTATTCCAATCCATTCCAGGTCATTTTGCAGCACTTATTCCCGCTCGTGTGGGCCTTACACGATATTAAGCAGGTGTACCACTTTTATTGGCTCTTCATTGTAGGAAAGTATAGTAAACGGGGCTATTCAGCTGCCAAGACAGACGACTGAACCAGTCATTAGACAAGACTGCATCCAGAAAGGCATTTTTGAAGAGTTTGTGTTTCTTTCAGTGTGAGAAAGGAGTGGGTGAGGGAGTTGCACGATTCTACGATAATTATAAATTATGGAAATTAAAACACACAATTTTGTGTTCGTTCTACAAGTTTATTTTGTTAACCGATTTTCGGCTTCTTAGGCCATCATCAGACATTTACTGAAGTTTAGTGAAAGAACTTTCGTTGTCAAGAGATGTCACATGCAAGTTTATGCTACCCAGCAGTCAGGCGATGCCACGTATGTGGTTGGAGATGCAAATTATTAGCATTTCAGTGGAACGACCACGTAGGAATTACGTCACCTACATTCCGTGCGTAAAAGGAAAATTACACATCGCACTTTTCATTCAGAAAACCCATTTGAAAGTCGTTTGTTTGTGGGACTTAGTGCAGAGGCCTGGCGACGTTGAGTGCTGGCTGGGGAGCATGGAATTGGATTTCGGCCGCTTGGCAGAGTTATTAAAACGACGAGCGCTCGCATCGCACACACCCTTTCGTCGCAGCCACCTGCAAGTTGAGCACTCGTGGCGTATCCGCCTCGCTGTAACGCACCATTGGCGATTCGCTTTTGCATGCGCAATGGCTCATGTTCTCTATCCGGGTCACTCGTTCCACTGTGGTTAGTTGCAGTGCCGTCTGCACTTGATCGTGACATCATTACTGTCATTTCTGTTCTCACTTGGCGATGCGCAGTTGTCGGTTCCAGATTACCTGGACTAGCCTCATTGGATTTGTCTTGAATAGTCCTGGCATTAGGTCGAACCCTGGTCACAGTATAAGAAAATCAAGATACGCTTCCTGTAAAACTATTAGCTTTAGTTGGATTTAGACGGCGATAGGATTCTTTCCTACTGTTGTGGTCTTTAGCCTGGACACGGATCTGATGCGCCTCTACCCACTACTGTGCCACCCTTTTCATCTCTGGATTAGAATGGCGACCCACAGCCATTTGAAACTGGTTACTGTATTCGCCTGTTGGTGACCCTCTGCGATTTTTAGCCCCCATCGCCTCCCCACACACACATAATTTCCTCCAATACTAAATTAATGATTTCTCCTCAATTCTGATCAGTACCTCCACATTATTTACAAACGTTTCCTCACAATGCCATTCTTCAATGTAGCCTATGTATTCTCTACTTCGGAAATAGTAAGTAATTTTACTGAACAAGTAACAAAACTAAACTACCACCTTTATTATCGTTTCACCTCATCTACAGAATTGTCTCAGCAGTGGCCTATCATTATGTACGACGACGCCTTGTCATGATAGACTGCTACCACGGCTGCTACTGAGATTCAAATGTTCAAATGTTTGTTAATCTATTGGACTAGATTTACAAACTACTTAAACTAACTTACACTAAGGACACCACATACACCAATGCCCTAGGGAGGACTCAGACCTACGGCGAAAACGGCCGTCCAGGCTGCAGCATGACGCCTTACACTATGCGCCCATTACGCGCGGCTGAGTATTGAGACAATTTCTTTTTCCACAACAGCAAAAAGACACATGCTATCATTGGTAAGCTCACTGTGTGAGATTACCGTCCACTCGGTCATAAAATATAAGACCTAAATAGCATTAAATACACTGCAGACATTGTCCATGCCAATGCACAAAATGTTATACTTTATCTTTCATTTAATGGTAGCAGTATATGTATTAAGTAAGATAACATTTATTGTGGAAGCAACATTTATAGTTAGGCCATGGACAGAATTTTCTCATTTTGGCGAGCACTGTGGGCTTGAGGCAGAGGAAAGGCCAGTAGGTAGTGGTTTTTCCCGGAGTAGGGAAGTCCAGGCTAAGTCCTACCAGGGGGAGTGCTGGACAATGGGAGCTACCGAGCGAGATGCAGCGTAGAGTGCAGTATAAAATATTCAAACATTACTTGAATTTGTAGCAATACTACGTACTGAGGAACCTCTATGGGCCTCACTGATAACATGATGCTTAATAAATAATTTAATGTACGATCAGTTGGTAATTTGAACTGGAACTCAGGCATGCAGCAAACATTATATGTAACGATTTTGCATGTTAATATTAACACAACTGTGATACAAAGACGAGCGTGGCCTTACATTATTCATTCTGTCTATGTGCATCTGCTAATGTCAATATATTTTACGAGAAGTGTTGATCTGATGCAGAAAACGCATTTTAATTATGAGAAAAATAGCATTCCAGTCGCTACCATATTTATATCCAAGACAATTACACAGATAGCATGGCAATGTTTGCATATAAAGTTATTTCAATAATTATTTCATATGATATCCCTGTAAATAGTATGAATTTTTATGTTAAATGTTCATTTAAATAGAATACCAATTGTATGTGCAGGTATACAATTTAAATAACTTATGCAAGTATGAGTATGTTCATGTAAGTGTCTAAGCAAATATTACATGTATTACATAACTATTTCAATTTTAAAACAAATGTTAGAAATGTATGTGGCTGAACTGTGTGCGTCTTGGCTAGGCTTTGGGCAGTTCAGGCTGGGAATTTGATGACGTAGGGGTAAAACCAGTTAGCGCGCATAAAAGGGCGCACGCGGCCTTTGTACGAGGCAGTCGGATGGTAGCTTACCTGCGTGGGGGCTACGTCGGTCTGTGCCTCGAGTTGGCACTGTGTTTGTTTGTGCAGACGAGTCAGTGTTCCGAGCACTTGGCCGGAGGCTCTGTTACTCGCCGCTACGACGGCAGTATTTATATTGATTCAGTGTGTGTTTATGTGTGTCCGAGGCGGGCCACATCAGTCAGTGCAACGATTTCGTGTGTAAGTTTACAGAGCTGGAAGACTTTTTGTAGCTGCAATAAGGAGTGCGTGTGTTTACTTGGATGTAGCTTGCTGAAGAGCGTATTGAAGTGAAGTACATGCTGAGATATTAGATCAGCGGAAAGTTACCGTGTGAATTTGTGTCTTGAAGCAGTGCTAATTGTGGAGAAACGAAGTGAATAGTAGAAGTTGTTTGGTTTTGATAGCGTCATGACACTAAAACAGTCAGTGACAAATAACATTTTATTTATGGGGGCTCACGAGCTATGAACAGAGTTAAATGAAATGTGCCAGAGGCCAGAGGCATCAGCCATCAGGGATTAAGGAATTAGAAATAAACCGAACTACATCATTTGAACTGAAATAGTGTTGATGTTATGATTTACACACCCTCATCTTTCAGAACTTTAAATATTTTATTTATTTGTTGTATATGCAGGGAAAAGGCAGGAACTGTGCACAATCATACCTTTAGGCTAAATTAGACAGTAAAGTAGTTTCTGTTTGTTTTAACGTGTGCAGTTTTCGAAGACGAGACTTTATTGTGCAGTTGTGCTGTAGTTTTGGTTCGTTTGTCTTTCTGTCTCTAATCTTATTGCGCTTTCCCCTCGCAACTGACAACATTGGCCTGTGGTATAGCACCACGTTGACTATTTAGATGAGTTTCTTCCTGTAGCATCAAAATGGGCGTTTCTGGGTATGGAGAGTCTGAGTAGAATGTGTGTGTCAAGACTGCGTTAGTCATTGTTTTATAGGTGCACATGTTACAATGGTGAGGATTTATATTTGTTAGATGCTAATGCCAGTGATAAAATCCAGTCCTAAAGTCTCTTTGACGTCACCTTTCAGTAAGTCAACAAAAGTTCTCATGTTGTCCTAGCTGTCCTGTCCTACCTCAGTACCAAAGGTGTTCATCTTTCGCTGTGGCACTCACGTTCTGAGGATCTCTCACCAACTAGAAACATTTGGTCATTAATATCTGAGATAATGCGGTGGTACTACTTGCTAGGGACTACAAGTGGTGAATTCTGGTACAAAGTAGAACTAGAATGGGCTATTGTCATTCGGGCTCTGTTCGACTCCATGATTTTCCATTGTTGCTGTCAAGGTGTCGTCTCTGCTCTGTGTACTTAATTTTGCATCGAATAGCCCGAAAATTAACGCAACAATTTTATCATGTAGGAAAAAGTCTTTGGTTGTGAGCTTTGGTGTAGACAGTATGTTAGAGTACCTGCAATACCGGATTCATGGTTAATCCTGCAGTGACACTTTAGAGTGTGAGTTATTGCTCGCCACATATGGCCATTCGATGCGCGGTTACGAAAGGGATGAACTTACCATAGTAACAATCAGTCTACAGACAATAACACTTAGGAAAGAATCTCTGAGATGTATATTAGCGCAGTAATAGTGTACTGTAGAAAAGTGATATCTGTATAAGAAAGGGTAACTAGAATCCTACAGCTGGAGCATCTAATCATTGTATGCAATTTATATTGAACATTACACACTCAACTGTACTTGCTAGGACTTAATAAATATGTGTCATACATAATGTTATGCATATCTACGTTATAAATCGGAGCATAGACATTCACCGCACATACTTTTGGGGGATTTATCGCGTTATATGTGCTAAAAACAAACAGCATTGTTCTTCGATCCCATGTCAGATAAACATTGTTTCCATTAAGTGGGTGCCATGTGGACACTTCACGCATCAGCGCCGGTGATCGCACACTGCGCAGTGGATGGACGGCAAATCATGGTTCACGTAATAGTCCCAGTTGCCATCATGAGCTCTTCTGATAGCAGGTTACGAAACGTATCATTTTTTCAAGCTCAAGGAATTGAAAAAGAAAAGCAATTACTGGGTGCAGCGGTACAATGCTATAAATATCAAGAACTGCTCGGCTGTGGCTTCCCGTCAGCTGACTCAACACGAACAGAAATTCCACGAATTCTACACAATGATTCTAGACAGTTTCCATTTCTTGGAGCAACTATTATCAGCTACTCTGACAAAGCAGGACACGAATTTCAGATTTGCTACTCCTCTTACTGTAAAGCTACTCATTACAAAAGGTGAAGTGTTGTTTACATCTGAGTGAGGTTAAAAGGAGAGTTCCTAGTTTTCACTAATAAACCGTGGACATGCTTTACTCAAGACTATTTGAAATTATCTGTAATCAAATGTTTGTAAATCTATTGCACTCAACTACTTGGTTATTAGTCCGTAGCTTATAAACTATTTAAACTAAGGTAAACTAACCTAAGGACAAACACCCACGCCCGAGGGGGGACTCGAATCCCCGACGGCGTACGGCCGGGCGCACCGCATCACGCTTCAGTGTGCATGGATACTCCTTCGCGGCTATCTGTAGTCTTGGACTGCTCTACAATGAGGAGAAGGACGATAGGGACATGCTACATATAATCGTCATTGTGGAGCATTAAGGTTTTTTTAATCTTGGTCAACATTCTAAATCAGCGATGAATGGTTAGGAAGACAAATTTAGCGGTCTGTTTAACAATCCCGTGTTTTAGCAACGGCCCTTTGCGAATAACATGGGTATCGGATTTTTGTAATTTTTTACATTTATGATATATGAAGTTCAGAACGTAATTAGCAATCAGACAAAGGCATTGGATGCAACTTTCGAAAATTCTCAAGAAAATAGACATCGAAATTGTTTAGTTACATGTAAAACATAAAAGATCTCCAACAGCTGCCGTGTCTCATCGAGAGGTTGAGAATCAAGAAAAAAAGTGTGATCGATGGTTCAAATCTTGCCAGTCATTGTTTATAATATTTTATTTTTTTAGTTGTGTTCAGATACTTACGCCTTGTGTGAGATTACCGCCAAATAGTAATACTGGTAATTAATACCATTTGATAATTAAACAGTATGAAGTTCACTGAAACATTGACCATGCCAATGCACTAAATGTTACACAATTTTAATCTTATTAATTATGGTAGCAATGTATGTACGCAGTTGGGTGACAACATTTATAGTTAGGCCAAAGGGAGAAATTCTCCACGTTGAGATTTGCTGTGTGCTTGTAGCTGACGGGAGGCCAGCGAGCAGGCCGACGTTGGTGGCTTGTTCCAACTTAGGATTTTCCAGTTCGTTTACAGTGAGGGGAGAGAGGGACAATGGCGAGTGCCAGGCACAGTGCAATGCACAAATATTGTAATACTACTGGCATTTGAAGTAATACGATGCAGTTAGGAACCTTTAAGGCCCTCATTACAAAATAGCCTGTTGACAAATAAACAATACATTAGCTGATATAGTCACATCTGACGTAATATGTTTAATTGACAATGAAAAGTAATAAATTATCAATAAATACAAGACAGTTACACAACTAGCATGGCAATGTTTGTTTATAAAAATAATATATTAACTATTTCTCATTTTATTTTCAATTAATCTTGTGTATTTTATCTTAAAGTATTCAGTTAAATCACTTATCTGTGACATAAGAAATTGCACGATTATGATAAATAGTACAAAGTATGTTTATACTAATATAAAAACCTAAGAAGACAATTTATTTAATGTGTAGTGTAATTATTTTGATTTTAAGTAAAGTTTTAGAAATGTATTGGCTGAGCGCTGTACGTTGGCAAATCGGTTAGAACAGCTCACATGCGGAAGTTGATGACGTAGGGGAAAAAACCCCGGCAGTTGAGCTTTTGGCGCGCGCGCGTACGCAGGAAGTGAGGACTCCGGAGCACGTGGTGAGCTGGCCAGGCGGCGGCGCTCTGCATCAGTCGGCATGTGGACCTCGAGGTGGAGGTTATAGATTTGTGTGTGGCAATCGCCATGTGTGGGTGCTTGTCGTAGACTGCACCAAGATGAATCGAGTGCGACTGTGTGTTTGTGAATATTTAGCCGGCGGAACAAGGTGTGCATCGCATTGAATTAAAGTGACTGTGATTTGTTAATGTAACACGTGTCGTCGCATAGGCATGAACATAAACGGTGTTTGAGAGAGCCACATGGTGATAAAACAATTTGCGACAAATATTCATTTTGTCTGGGGGCTCACAAGCTATAACGTTATTTGGTAAACGTGTCGACGTACTGACGTATCAGCCACAGGGTTCAAATATTGTGAAATAAACAACATAAAGTGAACTTTCACGTGTTTTCAAAAATAGTAGTTAGTACTCCCTTTTCTCTCATGAACTTGATTTTATTATGAATTTGTTTTGTTAATCATATGCAGGGAAGGAAAGCTGCGCACGTGTGATATCATCCTCTAGAAAATGAGTCAAACAGTCGCAATCACAGTTACAGTGTTTTTGCATGTTTAGGAATTTGGTTCGCAGTTGGTGGTTGTGAGTTTTAAAAATTAAACTCTCTCTATTTTAAACTCTCACCCTGACCTTCACCCTCGCACATGTATTATTGAAATTCATCAATATATTTTGGATAAAAAAAAGATGTCTTCTGTTTAATTTCCGATAACTTATGACAGGTTGTCACTAATTAGAAATGCAAATAAGTTTTTTTATAGTATGAACTTCATTATTTATTGCTGACGGCTGTCTTTCCGTCTTCCAGCACTTCTCCAAAAACGTAATTCGTAATAAACATTGTTATTATAAGCTTAGTCGGCCGCAGTGGCCGAGCGGTCTGCGGCGCGCCATTCACAGTTTGGTCGGGTGTTCGAATTACCCCTCGGTCATGGATGTTTGTGTCGTCTTTACTATAAGGTAGTTCATAAGTAGTTTTTAAGTTTAGGGACTGATGACCTCGCATTAAGCTTAACAAACATTTGAACATTTATTATAAGTTTTTTATAAAATTGAAAATTATAAGCATACCATATATTTACTTTTAAGAAAAGAGATATGTCTTAATCGCCACATATTTAATGACTTTCGTATTGAAATGATACAGGTATTTCATTACAAGGGTAAAACATGGAGGAGGATTTCAAGTGTCGACCCTGAAATTTCTGAGTATCGAATTACAACGCTACCGATGAACCACCGTCGATATTGTATGTAATTTAAGATCCTCCAAATACTTCAAAATCAATTTTGTCGATGATTTTTTTGTGTTGCAACGAATGGCTTATATACTCTACTTGATTTCCTAAACACACATTTTTTGGCGTTTAAGAATTGTGAGGTGAGGGGGAGGATTTAGAAATGTATCGATATGTTTAAAGACATGATTGTACAGTTGTAAAGTAAAGCAGCAACTATGGTCATTATGTTTCAAGGTTTCCTTATGTCTCCTACTGTTTCGACTTCTTCGGGGGGTTTTCACCACATCAGCGGTCGTATGGGCTCACATAAAAGAATACGTGTCTTACATCTTGACGTAGACTACAACATATTCGAAGTATTTCTCAATCGGTTAGTGGCTCTTTCGTAATGTTACTTGTCAGCTTACATGATTTAGAGAAAGTGCGGAAAATAAAAATATGTTGTCCAGTATGACTATTTGTATCAAAGTCTTCCTAAACACGAGTTACTTTCATAGGTAGTAAGCAGTATTCCCCCTCGCAAAATACGAGAGAAAACAAGAAAGGACGGAAGGTGACTTCCTTCAAAAATGTTTAAATGTTTGTTAAGCTTATGGGACTTAACTACGGGGTTATCAGTCCCTAAACTTACAAACTACTTATCAACTACCCTATACCATGGACGGCACAAATATCCATGCCCGAGGGGGGATTCGAACCCCCGACCGTAGTGGCCATGCAGACCGTGACTGGCGCGCCGCAGTCCCCTCGGCCACCGCGGCCGGCTGACTTCCTTCCGCAAGCCGCGGTGGAGTAGCCGAGCGGTCTAAAGCGTCTCGCTGCGGAGCGCGCGGTTGCTCGCCGTGGAGGTTCGAGTCCTCCCTTGGGCATGGGGGTGTGTGTTGTTCTTAGGTTAGTTTACCTAGGTTTAAGTAGTTTGTAAGCTACGGACTGATGACCACGCAGTTTGGTCCGATAGATTTACAAACATTTGAATATTTTTTTTTCCCTTCCGCATTCGAGGGACATACAGAAAGACGGAATACATTGGACGAACTTCGATCTCGCGCTTCAGTAATCTGATTACCTCTGCGGTTTTGCTAATTCTCTGCCGGGAAATTGAGCAACGCTTGCTCACTAGAATTAGCTGTGACTTTACCCCACGCGCACGCAGCAGTTGCCATATAGTTGTTTTCAACGTCAATGACGCTGAAACTGAACGCCCTCCCAAAAGAAATAACAAATTTGTGGTCAACATGGGAAAATGTTGTGTAGTATTTACTTCCGTCTGTGGTGAACGCACACCCTATTAAGAACTATGTCCCGCCATTAGTAATGTCGACTGAACATTCATAAACCGCGGCAACATCAATGTAATTAATGTGTTTCAACGAGACATTTACGTACTCGTTCTTCTTATTGGGTGTTTCTCTCTGTTAAATTCTGAGCTACAATGCAGCACTTTTTCCAGTCTACGGTAGAGCCATATTATATGGCAGATACACATCAGACCAAAGTTCGTTTTGTTCTTAAGTTCTGCACCAAAATGTAATTTAAAACATTTAGGGTTAGTGAAAAATCCCACATAGTTCCTAGGCCTTTTTTTTTCATTTCCTATTGATGTTTTCTTGTACTGGGTTCTTCAGCTGAATGGTCCACCTCAAACACAGTTTTTTTCACGTAGGCCGCAAGCCGCCGTCGAGTGACCGAGCGGTCTAAGGTACCTACTGCGTAGCGGGCTGTTGCTCGTCGTCGAAGGTTCGAGTCCTCCCTCGCACATGGGTGTGTGTGTTTGTTCTTAGTTTAGTTTTAGTTACTTTAAGTAGTTTGTAAGCCTAGGGACTGATAATAAGAATACGTATATATTTACGTAGGCTGCAATCAGAAGCCTGAAGCTTGCCTGGGGTGTGCCTCGGAGAGCCATGTTTGACCGGCTGCGGCGGCAGCCAGCCGTCTGTGTCGAGACCACATGACTCGGCTCGGTTCCGTACTCGCTGTGTGGGCTAAGGGCATGCAAATAACCGCGCATGTACGTCACCCGGGGGCTCACCTCACTCGCTGCAGAGAACGAATTCTACATCTCTGTCTGCCGTCTATTTGTCTGTTCTATACTTGCTACTTTTAACACGAAAGTATTGTTTCTGAATGAATTACGTGACATAATAACAGTCATACAGAAAGAAAATAAGATTCATTTCCGAATAGAACATTTATTCTGCCACGACGTACACATGTAATGAGTAATATTACTATTACCTAGAAAACACTTACCTATAAAGAAAAGATGCTAAGAATGTTGTACATTTACAGGTATAGCTGTTAAAACTTTTCTCTTTTTTATGAAATGAGAACATTTATAGTTATCATGGATGCAGTCTGGCCCGATGGTCTTCGGGTAAAGCACTCGACTGGAAACTCAAAAGTCGTGTGTTCGGGACCTGGTCTGACTTTAATTTTTTTTCCAGTCTGCATTTTAACTCATCCTTCATTTCTCAACGATGTGAAGAGTCGCCAGAAACGACACGTGGTTAGGATTTCACGTTAAGCTGTAGGTCCCCTTTCCCCAGTTGGATAACTGGGGTAGGCTAGGGACACGCAAGTCGCTGAAGTGTCGTCCAATTGAAAGACTTGCGCCAGGTCAATGAGCCACACGATATTATTATTATTATTAATATATTATCATGAATGCCGCACGAAATGGCCGCGTGGTCTAAGACGTCATTCTACAGACTGGGCGGCAGTTTCAGTCGAAGGTTTGAGTCCTCCCTCGGGCATGGGTGTGTGTATTGTCCTTAGAGTAAATTAGTTTAAGTAGATTGTACGTCTACCGACTGATGAGCATAGAAGTTTATTCCAATAGATTTACAAACATCTGAACATTTCAAATGAGCAACAGTTCACTGAAACGGTCAGTATTTACGTGGCTTCGGCGATTTTTCAACAATACGCCTGCTTTACTAAACTGTTCACTAAACGCGCAAATGAAAGTCGTACATGTAACTGTGGATTATTCAAGGCAATAGGGTCTATAGAATGGTGTTTCTGTATGTGACTGTCGATGACATGAGTAAGGGATAATTTAATTGTGACGTGAATAACGTCGGTATGATAGTTAAGAGTATTTATTAGTTACACATTGTAGTTTCTTTCTTGGCCCAAGTGGAGCACTGTCTTTTTAAAACAAAGGATTTTAAATTACATTACGTTCATTGAATCACGAAAGAGATTTGCATACAAGTTTTACAGTAAACCACCTAAGTACAGCAGTCAACAAACCGAAGTTCGGTTAGAACGTCACAAAGCTGTACCAGGCATGGTCTTGTTCGAAGTGGTCTGCCATTTCCGTTTCCGACCAGAGAACTGAGTAAGTCAGCCACTTTACAGGGATACGTACAGTTAAATGCGGACTTCTAACCAAGCTGTAACTTAGTGGTATTCACGTTCACAAAGGTTGCCAGAAATGAAAGACGTCATAAAAAAGATAAAACATCCTAGAAATGATCAGGGATCAAACCTATGATCTTTTCATTCGTAGTTCGACACTTAAACCAATTTTCTTTCTTGGGACTATGGAGATAGGAACGCAGGAAGCAGGAATTGCAGCAGCCAGCTTCAGTTGAGCCTTTTTGGGGGAGGGGACAAGAAGAGTGCAGTGTATCTTGCAAAACAGAATACAGTAGGTGACTTGTCGTTTCGTTTTTACGAAAGCGCACATCGATTGATTCCTTCAACCGACACTCTGTCTAGTGTATGTGAGGTTCAACATGTTTGCTAAACTGTCCCAAAATGAGGTAAATATAAGATATCACAATAAGGCGTGAAAATGTACTGTTGAAATGTAAGTTCTGTCAAGAAAAAACAGTTGATTTCGCAGCCAAAGCCAGTTCACCAAGTAAGCACCGCATGTAAACCTACCTGAGAGTGTGTTCTAAAGCACATAGACTACACATTGCTGAGTCACCAAGGCCAATATTGTGTAGGCGTTCATTAGTAAGTATATGGATTGTTAATCGCTTTTTACCAAGAGGCTGCTATTTTCATAGGGTGAACTGGAAGACTAACATTGATCCATACAATTTTCCCATTGATTTGTCTGCTGACAAGAATTCAACGGGGTTGGGAGGAAGCACGCTGTCTCTACAATGAAGCAAATAATGTGTCGTGACTACTTCCCGCCTAATGACTTGCATTACTGATAGCCCACACCAATATAAAATCCTAGAATGTGGACTAATTTGAAATGGATATGACCTACGTCAAAAGGTGAACCAGGCTGCCTAGCTGTACAAGAGAGTGATAAGCGGAAGCGCTGCCTATCAATATTTTACTCGTTGTCTACTTCTCTTCCACAAAGGAATTAATGAGCCGTGCGGTCTGGGGCTCCACATTACGGCCGGCTCCTCGGCAGCCGTGGAAACGGCGGCGCGACGCTAAGCTGCAAGCGCGGCCACGTTGGCAGTGACTGGCGCGCGCCGCGGTTTGTGCGTGCTCAACGATGCCGTCGCGCGCCACGTCTCCAGCCGATCGCAGAAGGCATGACTGTGAAGTAAGCTGTGTCCACAATTTTAAGTTATTTGTGTAACCAGTCTATTATAACTGGAACTTTTCCTGATTGGTTAAAATATGCGGATATTAAACCTCTATTCAAGAAAGGGGATAAAGAGGTACCATCAAACTACAGACCGATTTCACTTTTACCAGCATTCTCAAAAATTCCAGAAGAGGTAATGTACAAGCAGCTTCTTAACAACCTGACCTCAAATGATATATTGTCTAGAACACAGTTTAGATTTCTGAAAGGTTCCGATATCGAGAAGGCTATTTACACCTACAGTGAGAATGTACTAAATTCATTAGATAATAAATTACAAGCAACAGGTATTTTCTGTGATTTGTCGAAGGCATTTGATTGTGTGAACCACAACGTCCTTTTAACTAAATTAGAATTTTATGGTGTCAAGGGAATTGATGCAAACTGGTTCAAGTCGTACCTTGCTAACAGGAAACAAAGGGTGTCAGTGCAAGGGACTAGTGAGTTAACCCAACAGTCATCATCAGATTGGGAAGAAATTACATGTGGTGTACCACAAGTATCCATATTAGTGCCAATGCTTTTTCTTGTGTACATTAATGACCTCTAAATGTTCAAATGTTTGTTAAGCTTATGGGACTTAACTACGGGGTCATCAGTCCCTAAACTTACAAACTACTTATGAACTACTTACTAACTAGGACGGCACAAATATCCATGCCCGAGGGGGGATTCGAACCCCCGACCGTAGTGGCCGTGCTGACCGTGACTGGAGCGGCTCAGTCACCTCGGCCACCGCGGCCGGCTTAATGACCTCTCATCAGTTACACTGCCAGAAGCAGAGTTCGTTTTGTTTGCAGATGATACAAGTATTGCAATAAATAGCATGTCGAGCTTAGGTTTAGAAAGGTCTGCTAATGATATTTTCAATTACATTAATAAATGGTTTAAGGCCAACTCATTGACATGTATATGTATAAAGTACGAAGAAGAGCAAATAGAAGAGGTTGACAGTATAAAATTCCTGAGATTACAGCTTGATAATAATTTCATTTGGGAGGAGCATACCACAGAACTGCAGAAATGACTTAATAAATCTGTATTTGCAATACGAGTGGTATCAGACATAGGAGACAAAAAAATAAAAAAGCTTGCATACTATGCTTACTTTCATTCCATAATGTCATCTGGTATAATATTTTTGGGGTAACTCTTCAAGTCAATCAAACGTTTTCAGAGTCCAAAAGCGTGTAATACGTATTATTTGTGGTGTAAATTCACAGACCTGCAGAAGACTCTTCAAAGAACTGCGTATATTAACTACTGCCTCTCATATATAATGTATACCTTTTCCCCACAACAGCTCAGTTCACACCTACAATACTAGGAACAAAAATGATCTACACAAGGACTTAAAAGCACTTACTTTAGTTCAAAAAGGGGTCCACTACACAGGAACACACATTTTCAATAATTTACCAACAACCATATAAAATTTAGCTACAAATAAAGATCAGTTTAAGAGCAGCCTGAAAGCCTTTCTAGTGGCCAACTCCTTCTACTCCACTGACGAATTCTTAAACAGAAGCAAATGATGCATGTATCTGTATCCATACTATTAGTATTATTATTTTATTGTAAAAGTGTATGTACCTTTATTAATAATATTGTTTTATCAACTTATATATGTTTATTTATTCATTTCTTTTTTATATTACACATCCACGAGGATCACCTCAACACGGATCTATGGAACGAACCAACTAATCTAATGTAATCTCGGCGCCGAACGCTTTCTGGGCTGTAGCGAACATGGTGCCTGAGCTGAAATACTTACGAAGCGATTTTAAGCAAATTGTTCAGTAAAAAAAAAATCTTTCTTGTGTTACAGCTTCATATAACTGCTCGCCAAACGCTGCATTTATTCGCCACACTTACTGTACTGCATATAACGAACGTAAAGAACTTCGAGATTGTAAAGAATTTGCAGGCATAAAAACTCATTACCTACTCTTAACACATGGCTTATTTTAGACCACACATTATTCCGAATGAATTGTAGCCAACGTATCTATATAGTATTTAAAGTGGAGAGCAGAATGATACCTCTTTCCGTTTACGAGACATTGGTATTTATACGACTATGCATTGGGAGTGTTGTGGTCATAGCAATCGTCGCACATCGTAAAAGGTCAGGATATTCAAACAGTCAAATTTTGCAAAGGATAGCATAAAACAGTCACGTATTTTCTCATACAAATGATATTCGAAATGTTTTTATTCGCACTGATATAAAAGCAACGTTTTTAAATTGTTTTTCTCTCTCTAAGGAACGATCGACTTTTGTTTTAACAGCTTTTAATATATCAAATACGAATGCAGTGGGAGAGTCGACGATAAGGTGTACGATATTGTATGAGTACTACGGATATTTAATCGTAACGTGTTTGCTGTTGTACCACAAGTTGTAATTGCTTTGTAACTAAATTTTTCACATATTTCAGTTTTTCTAATTATTATGTCCACATAAATGTTTATTTGTGAGATGCCGAACAAATAGTACGATGGCATTCTGCATGCTAGTATATGTAGTGGAACCAAGCAACTGTTCTGCTAAAGGAACTGCCTACTCTACACTTGTGCGTCCTATTTTGGAGTATTGCTGCACTTTGTGGGATCCTCACCAGCTGGGACTGACGGAAGATATAGAGAACGTTCAGAGAACAGCATCTCGTTTTGTATTACCACAAAGGAAAGAGTTGTCTGGAAATTATTAAAAGAAAGGCGAAATTTCTTGTAGCTACTTTCTCCTCCGAATGCAAACGTATTTCGTTAGAACCCACTCCCCATAGGGAGACATGTTCATTATCATAACATAATAAAACTACAATCCAGTTATGGATTCGAACATACATAAAATAAATCAGATCTAAAACGAAAGATTTAGGAATACCTTTCTCCTGCGCCCCATTGAGAAATGAAACCCTATAGGTATATTATGAAAGCGATTCGAAAAGCCTCTTGCCATGCATGCAAATTGGATTTGCAGGGTAAATATGTAGATGTAGCATCTTCATCTCCTTCCAGTTACTGCAACTCACATATATTTCAGTCTGTTTTTATCGTCAGTGGTTGGCCATCGTCTACTTTCTTTAATCCCATTCTTCCTTCCATTACCAATTTGTCTATTACAAAATGTCTTACAGTATGTCATTTCAAACAATGTCCTATTTCAATCAGGTTGTGCAACAAATTACTCTCTCTCTCCTCTCTCTCTCTCTCTCTCTCTCTCTCTCTCTCTCTCTCTCTCTCGAGTGTGATTCAGCAGATCTCAATTACTTTTACGATCTACCAATCAAAAAATCAACCTCTTCTTGACTGATCTGTTTTCGTACACTGTTCACTTACGTTCAAGTTTATTCGCCACAGAAATAACGTCGTGTCTCTCATGACAAGTAGTAATGATATATATGAAAGAATGTATGTTTTCTCCCGCCTTCGTTCTTGTTTCGTATGCTGCGGCGGAGTGGCCGACGGCATTGAGGCGCTATGCTCCGATGCGCGAGGCCGTTCCCCGTCGGAGGTTCGAATCCTCCCTCGGCCATGGATGTTTGTGTTGTCTACAGTATAGGTTATTTTATAAGTAGTTCGTAAGATTAAGGACTAATAACCCCGCAGTTAAGCCTCATAAGCTTAAGAAACATTTGAAAATTTGATCTTTTTTCGTATGGCTTCATGGTATCGTTTAATCACGTCCACTGCCGGACTTGCAACTGTCAGTAATAAATGGAGGAATGTCTATATAGCTGCATGGTGGACAAAGCTTGCCGCTGGCGCGCTCTACTGGGAACCCGACTTCGCGGTACGCGCTGCGGCTCGCGTCAGTCGCTTGGTTCTCCCCAAACATTTGAATGCGAATCACATAAATGCCAGGTACTTTTTGACTCTGATATTTCTCAAAACTAATTCTGAATTTTCCTGTTGCAGTACTCAGTACTGTTGTGATTGGAAATCCACGAGATTTACGGAAATTAATAATGACGTTGATAAAACCACATGACGCGGCTGGAAGCCCGAGAAAATATTATCAACTCGCCGCGAAACAATGTATTCAAATAATGACGTTAATTGCAATCGTTTCTCACTCTATTGGATAAAGAGAAAACCGCTTAACAAGATGAGGATACATTTGTACACTGAAGGTAGAACGTGCCGTGGTGATATTGGTTTGTTTACAGCAGGATACAGGAGGCAGTGCAGGCATCCCCTACTCTGAACACAGTACTACATGCGATACATTATGTCAGAAACTGTGACGTCGTTGCTATCCTTTACAAGTCACTTATTTCAGAAAGTATGAATTTTAGAAAGGTGAAACCACGTGTGTTACCACTAATTGTACCTCTTGTTGTCATTTCGTAACAAAAAAAATTATGCGCGGGACATCATTCTGATAGCGTATCAATTCACACATTATCAGAAGTGGATCAGTTCAAGTAAGAAAGGGCTCACGAAAGGGCTAAACTATCGCCCTTTTATAGTGTTACTTATGAAAATGGGCCAATGATGGGTTGTCATTCAATACCACACCACACATTAACACTCCACTGACGTAGTACGTCAATGACATCACGATTATCGGCAGCGTGAGGTTCACGCTTTAATCTCATTTACTTCAAGTATCAACTTCGCTTTGCAATTTCTCGGGATGTAACTGACGTATTGTGCTGGAACCAACGCCATTATTTTCCTGATTTTTCATTATATTGATTGCATACGAAATAATAAGGGTGTCTATTAAAAAATACACCACTTCGTGTTGAAAATAATATTTGTTTACGTTTTAAAATTTCGCATAGTATTTAGTTTCCTCTGCCACTGCTGTCCGTTCGTGCTGGTAAACACCGTTTTTGAAGATCTGTTTTGTTCCAGAGAGATTTAGCTCGACACAGTTAGGTGAGAGACACTGTGTATTAGTCGGAATCTGCGAAGGGATCTCGATTTTCACCGTTGGCCTCTAAAGTTATATGATGTCGCAGCGTGTTGCCTTTGGGAGGGGTTGTGAAAGATTCCATCTATGCTCCTTCCTTTCGGTCACCGTTTGGAGAAATGCGGCACAGAGAATGCAGACACTCCAGAAATGCTCTCAGAAGTAGGGTAGGAGTCTGCAGCCTGGCGAGTCTCGTGGAAGATCAACTGTAAATTTCAATTCAAATATTTGTTAAGCTTATGGGACTTAACTGCTGGCTCGTCAGTCCCTAAACTTACAATCTATTTACAAACTCCTTTATATTAAAGACAACACAGACATCCATGCCCGAGGGAGGATTCGAACCCCCGACGGGGAACGGCCTCTCGCATCGGAGCATAGCGCCTCAATGCACTCGGCCACTCCTCCGCGGCGTAAATTTCTGCCTTGTTCCTAAACATAGTTATAAAATTTACCCATTCGTGTAAAAAGTACACCATTGTAATATCAGATGGTTCTTTCGAAAGTAATACCCTTACAATTTATGCATGCATTAAATTTCTCCCCAAGTTTCGGTCATAAATCTCGTCCAGTGGAAACGAAAGAACAAAGTTTCTTTCGAAGAGGCAAGTCATTTGTGGATATCATGTTTACCGCAAGACAGATCAAGGCGAAGAAACTGGAAAGGAATCCCAGCACCCATTCGGTCTGGACAGATCTTGAGAAAGTGTATGACACAGTGCCATTGAAGATATTATTCGAGGTGCTCTGCTCGGAAAAACTACAAAGTGAGACGCATCATAAACCTTTAGAAGACGGCACAATGTCTCGTTAAAGAGTTCAAAGGAATTTCTAGAGGAGCCTACCGGACTGAATTAAGGATGTGATCTCCCACTCTTTTCAAGAAATATGTGCAGAAAACACTGCATTCATGATAAAAAAAAGTTTTTGGATAAATGTACATCCATATCTGTGCTAATGATCAGGTGCAGCAAATAATGAACATAGTAGAAATGACACTCTGGGGAAGTTGTCGGAAGAATATAAAAAGTGGGCTCCTCAACTTGGTTTTATAAAAGACGGAATATCTATGTTGTGAAGAAGAGGCAAGTAATTAGGACTTTCGCTAAAATCAAATTAACGTATCCAAAGTTCTAAGTAGTTTTCCATCATGCTACGGAAGATGTGACAGACGTCGAAGAAGTTTCAACTACACAAAACACTAAATTTTGTTCTGTAGTCATCAGAAATGAGTTTATAGATTAAAATCCCCTTATAAAGGTCCTTCTTAAAAAAAAAAAGTGAGTTAATCTTGAGAACGCAAAGAGAAAATTAAAGTAGCCTTATACTTTAGACATCGACCATTTGAGATGATATTGTAGAAGTTCCAAACTTGACAGCATAAGAAATAAGGGGAATAAGATAACCTACATCTACATGGGATGCTTTGCAAATCACATTTAAGTGCCTGGCAGAGAATCAACGAACATCCACTGTAGTATTAGGAATAGAACAAAGAAAAGAATAACTAAGGAGAAGCCATGAAGTGACAGCTGCAGGACGCGAAATGTTCATTTGTTCTTAACGATATTGGCCCCAACTGCTATGGTCATCAGTTCCTACACTTACAATATACTTGAACTAACTTACACTAAGGACAAAACACACACACACACACACACACACATGCCCGAGGGAGGACCCGAACCTCCGGCGGGAACGGCTGCCTAGGCCGTAGCATGACGCCTTAGACTACGCGGCTATTCCGTGCGCCCCGCGACTAGAAAAAGAAGAAAATGGAAGAATCTGTTTGGAAGATTCATGTATCCAAGTCTTTTCAGGCATATGAACAGTAAGAAGGCCTTGAAAAATAACGCACATTCACCTATCAAATCAATAATATTTACAGATAATGTGTTGTCAAATTAGTTGTTTGATTTTGAAATATAAGTTAGAATTCTACTGGCGTAGACCTCACAAGAAGAAACTGAATCATGTTTCACTTTAGAAAATCAGATAATTAGAGTCGCAATACTTGGAACGTAAAGTTTATGTACATGGAAATTTAAATTCACTGCTGTCTTATGTGCAAGATTGTGACTTTGCATTCAATTTCAAATAGAGTACAGAGGAAACAGTGTTTAGCGACCTTAATACCAGACCAAAAGGGATACGGTGGAATGTATCTTTCTCTCTGTATATGTATGCTATTGATTACACTGAGAAAATTTTTGTTTCAGAAATCCATAGAATCTACCTGTCAGGAGTCAAAGCAGGAAGAGCACAGTGGTGTGCAGGGCTTTACATCAGCAAAGCAATCGAACCCAACATAATTGCAATAAGGTGTGTAAATGAACGACCGATGTGGATAGATTTAGCTACTCCAGCAAGAAAATTAGGATTGTGTCAATATATTCGCCCTGTGAAGAACAGATCAAGACGAGATGGACAGATTTTACAACGAACTTAGTGATGTAATTGTTAGAGTGAAGGACAAGGACAGTGTTTTGCGCATGGGTGACTTCAATGCCAGGACAGGAAATCGAACAGAAGGTTATGAAAAGGTTATGGGTAAGTTTGGAGAGGATATGGAGGCCAACAGAAACGGAAAGCAATCTTAGATTTCTGTGCCAGTACGGGATTAGTTATCACAAATTCCTTTTTCAAGCATAAGGACATTCACCTGGATATTTGGAAATGCAGGGGAACTAGATCTGTCATTGACTGTATAATAACAGATCAGGAATTCAGGAAGGCAGTGAAGGACACAGGTGTTTTCATAGTGTTCTTTGATGATAGTGATCATTATTTAATCTGTAATGAAATTGGTTTTGTGAGGCCAAAGGTGCAGAAGGTCAGGTGCATATGTAGAAGGATAAGAGTGGAGAAGCTTCAGGGCAAGGGTATTAGGCACAAATTTATTATCTCAAAAAGGTATCAGTTAGTTGAATGTAGTCATTTACAGTCATTGTAAGAGGAATGGAAAAGGTCCAGGGACACACTATTAGAAATGGCTAGGGAATGTCTTGGAATAACAGTGTTTAATGGAAGGAAGAAGCAGACAGCTTGGTGGAATGACACAGTCAAGACAGCTTGTAAAAAGTAAAGGAAGGACTTTGAAAAATGGCTCTAGACTAGAAATCAGCAGACAGAGAAAGTTATGTTTCAGAAAGAAACAAAGTCAAACGAATAATTGCAGAATCCAAGGAGAAATCATGGTGAGACTTTGAAAATAAGCAAGAAAATATGGGTCAAGCCACGGGAAGACCGTTATGGAGCGTAATTAGAAGTCTTCGAAAGGGTGGAAAGAGCGAATTAACAAGAGTTTTGGGCAGGTCAGGAAAGCTACTAGTGAATTCTGTGGATACCTTGGGAAGATGGAGGGAATATTTTGAAGAATTGCTCAATGTAGGTGAAACGTTCAATGATGTGCCACATTTTGAAGTAGAATGGGATAGGAATGATGATGGAAACAGTATCACATTTGAGGAATTGGAGAGAATGGTCAATAGATTGCAGTGCAATAAAGCAGCCGGGGTGGATGCAATTAAGCCGGAACTCGTAAAATACAGTGGAATGTTATGTCACAAATGATTTCACAGAATAAATGAGAAGGCGTGGGAGTTGGGAGGGGTTCTGTTTCAATAGACGAAAGCGGTAATCACACCAATTTTCAAACAAGGAAACAGAAAATATTGGAACAACTATCAAGGTATCTTTAATTAACGTTGTGAAGAAAATATTCTCGGGTGTTGTTTAAAGGAGAGTGCGAGTATTAGTTGACAAGTTGGATGAAAATAGGTGTGGGTTTAGGCCTCTTAGAGGCTGTCAGGGCCAGATCTTTAGCTTACGGCGGATAATGGAGAAGTGCTATGAGTGGAACAGGGAATTGTACCTATGTTTTATAGATCTAGTAAAGGCTGATGACCATGTTCCTAGGGGGAAGCTATTGTATGTTCTACAAGATTATGGAATAGGTCGGAAACTTCTACAGTCAATTAAAATTATTTACATAGACTGTCTGGCAGCAGTTAGGCGGCAAATTAAGTTCATAGTTCAGGGGTGAGACAAGGCTGTAACCTGCCACACCTGTTGTTCATACTAATCGTGGATCATATGTTGACAACAAATGACAAATGTTTGTAAAGCTTATGGGACTTAACTGCGCGGTCATCAGTCCCTAAACTTACAAACTACCTTATACTAAAGACGGCACTAACATCCCTGTCCGAGGGGGGGGGGGGATTCGAACCGCCGACGAGGAACGGCCTCGCGCATCGCAGCATAGCACCTCAATGTCGTTGGCCATTCCGCCGTGGCCATATGTTGAAAACAGTAAACTGGCAGGGCGGGATTAAAACAGGTGAAAGCAAAATATGCAGCCTAGCATGTGCAGATTACTTAGTTCTGATGGGATATTCGATTGAAAGGTTGCACTCTAATATTGCAGAGCTAGATCAGAGGTGTAAAGGTTATGATATGAAGATCAGCATCTCCAAAACAAAAGTAATGAACGCGGAGGAGTAGCCAAGCGCATTGAGGCGCTATGCTCCGATGCGTGAGGCCGTTCCCTTGCTTAGCGTAAATATATTTTTTTCAGACAAAGAAAACGAAGTTTTTATTTTCATTACAGTGATATCTGCCTCTAGATAGGACATTTTGTTCAACCTGCATGTTTATTGTAATGAGTGGTAATTTTATTTCGCCACAGTTCCTTCAAATATGAAACAAAAATGCTATTCGAACTTTTATCTTCTAAATATCTGAATGCTTCGTAAAATTTGCCGGGAGAACGCTATACCCGCTGACTCTCGGGTCATTGTACTCGTAAACGAGTCTGCTCTCAGCGACGACGTTTTATTTGCTATCCAAATAAAGACTCACTTAAGCCTCTTACTCTTTCCAGTATCCGGAAGATTCTAGAAGCCGATCACCGCAACCCATAACACGAGGTACTAAAACTGCATAGTTTTACTGCCGTATAAAGTCTCTCGGCACATTATGTGTTTGCGTGAGCGGACTGATTCCGACGTAAAAAGAAAAAAAAAAGAGTTGATACCGTCATTGATAGGAGAGACGCAGACGGGCTGGCATTCTTGTATAGTTTATGGGCGTCTGGCATCTCTGTTAACTAGCGCAGTTAGGCCGGCGTTATCGTCTGTGCAGGCTGGACAGGCGTTGTACATAAACGGCTACTTTAATGCTGCTCATTAAAAGCAAATGGCGGCTGAGCTACAGCGGCCGGGAGGGCTTCATTAAAATGGGACGAGATGGCGCGCTGCTTCATATCCCGCGAGGGTGCCTGCTCGCCGGTCCTCCTGTCTCCTAACAAAGACCGCTTCTCGGAACGGATGCACGCCATGAGCGCCTTCTTAATACGTTAAATAACTTTCACAAAGTAGGCTCGTGTCATATATCCGTTCCTGTGCCTCCGGGGATGAACTTCATTTCTGTAACTGAATAGAGGGACACTGGAGTACGCAGAAGAATAGCGAAACGTGCTGAACAGCCAATACACATGAAAGACAGCTGCAACAAGTGAAGGGCTATTCATAAAGACGGAGCACATTTCAAAGCTGCGTAAATAGAAACACAATTCCAACGTTCCTGGAAAGATAAAAGCTCAAATTTTTATGCATTTAGTATGAGCTCCATGTATTACACGAGAAATACCAAAACGCTGGCTCATTTCTTGGAATATACTAAACAGCAGGTCTCTCGCTATCGAATTAACAGCATCAATAATTCCTTGTCGCACACATTCAAGTGTGTCTGGCACAGTGGGGTTAAAAATATGCTAGAGATTCACCGAATATTGACGTTTCTTCTTCATAGAGAAAACTGATACAGGACACGTTTCTAAACTGGCTGTTTCCTAAATATGAAGAAGATTCAAATTAACTCATCTTCATGCAAGATAGTGCCTCGTGTCATTTCTCAACGCACGACTTACACGACTTAAATGACACCATTGCATGATACCCTATTCGGCGAGGAAAATGAAAGTTCAAATATTTGTTAATCTATGGGTAGAGGTCTGTGCGTATAAGAAAAGTGCCATACGAATCCGCACCCATATCCGCAACCGCATCCGCGCCACTTTATCCGCATTGATTGATAAGTTTTTAGGTCGCGATTCTCAACACATATGGCGGAAAGTTTGCATCTGTCTTGGTATTTAAATAAGTAATTATGCTACTTTGTCCTGCCTCAAACGAATGTTTAAGCAAATTTAAAGTTCTACTTTTGTGTCCAGTGTAAGAATATGTTTTTTTACACGCAAAACAGGCCACTATATTGTTGATTTTTTCCTTGCCATAATACGTATCCGCATTTCTTTCCAAATTGACGATTTTAATTTGTTTTCCCTCACTAATGTCAAATCTGCTCGTTTCACTTTTCACGATATAGTGTCCATTGATGTCGTGTTCATTTTAAGAAAGAACTGTCACTGTATTCACTACGATATACGTAGGCAGCGGAAGGCAGCGGAAATTTAGCATGGCACCTCTGGTGGGCAGTGGGCCGGTTTGCCACCCAGAAAGCACTTGACACACCGCAGATAAGACACGGTCGCGTAAACGGATTAGGCGCAGGTCCCTTCTTGGGTACAGTTGTGGCCAGGGGATAAGGACAACACACTTCCGCTCTACCTTGGCCCTGCAAGAATTCCAAGAATGTTCATAGGCTTAAAGTTTTCAGCTAACATTTCGATAGACGTACTGGACAGATACCTCCCTCTTTATCCACATATAACACGCGGATATCTGCGTCGCTCACACTTTTATCCGCAAAGTAAGAAATAGTGCAGAATATCCGTGGATATCCGCATCCGCGCAGACCACTATCTACAGGACTTCTATGTTATCAGTCCGTAGGCTTACAAACTATTTAAACTAACCTAAGGACAAACACAGATACTCACGCCTGAGGAAAGACTCGAATCTCCGACGGCGAGCAACCGCACGCTCCGCAGCAACGCGCCTTAGAACGCTCGGCCACTGCACCGCGGCTCGACGAGGAAGAGCAGGACAATTTCATCACCATTGGTCTCCCAGGTCTCCGTACCTCACACCTTGTGACTTTTATCTGTGGGTTTGCATAAAAGACCGTATTTTTATCTCCCCTATGTTCGACGCTCTTGAATGTCTGTGACATCAAATTGTTGAAGCTACGAATCCGATAGCAGGAGACCAGATGCTTCATGTTTGGCAATATATGAGCCACCGTTTCAACAATTGTCGTGTAACACATAGTGGTCATTTTTGTTGTGGTCTTCAGTCCGGAGATTGGTTTGATGCAGCTCTCCACAATATCCTATCCTGAGCAAGCCTCTTTAACTCCACATAAGAACGGCAACCTACATCTGTCTGAATCTGCTTACTGTATCCATCTATTGGTCTTCCTCTGCGGTTTTTACCCCACACACTTCCCTACAACGCTACATTCACAATTCCTTGATGTCTAAGAATGTGTCTTACTAATTGATCCCTTCTTTTAGTCAAGCTATGCCAGAAATTCCTTTTCTCCCCAATTCTGTTCAGTACCTTCAGTACCCTCTATCCTCTTCCTGTCCGCACTGTTTATCGTCCATGTTTCACTGCCATACAAGGCAACACTCCACACAAATGCCTTCAGAAAGGACTTTCTTGGGATTAAATCAACATTCGATGTTAACAAATCTCTCTTTTTCAAGAACGCTTTTATACCTATTGACATTCAGCATTTTATATCCTCTGCATTGCGACCATCATTTGTTATTTTACTGCCCAAGTAACAAAACTCGTCTACCTCCTTTATTGTTTCGTTACCTAATCTAATTCCGTCAGCATCACCCGATTTTCTTAGACTGCACTCCATTGCCCTAGTTTTTCTATTGTTAATGTTCATCTTATATGCACCTTTCAGCACACAGTCCATTCCGTTCAACTGCTCTTCAAGGTCCTTTGCTGTCTCTGACAGAATTACTATGTCGTCGGCAAAACGCAATGTTTTTATTTCTTCACTCTGAACTTTAATTCCTTCTCCAAATTTCTCCTTGCTTTCCTTTATAGCTTTCTCAATGTATAAATTGAATAACATTGAAGAAAGACTACAATCCTGTCTCACTACCTTCCCTACCACTGCATTCCTTTCATGCCCTTCAAATCTGACAACCACTGTCTGGTTTTGCTCCCAAGACTGTACTCCTGCTTGCTTCAGAACTTGAAACAGTGTATTCCCATCAACATTGTCAAAATTCTTCTCCAAATCTACAAACGCTAGATATGTAGGTTTGCCTTTTCTTAATCCATCTTCTAGGATAACCGTAAAGTGAGTATTGCCTGCCGTGTTCCTACATTTCTCCTGAACCCAAACTGATCTTCCCCAAGGTCGGCGTCTACCAGCTTTTCCATCCTTCTGTAATAATTCTTGTTAATATTTTGCAACCATGACTTATTAAGCAAACAAAGTTACCTTTTCTGTTTCCAAGAACGTTGGAATTGAATTTATATCTTTTTAAAATGTGCGCCTCGGTTGCACAGTGGTAGAGTGCCAGACTACAAATCCAAAGGTCCCGGGTTCGATGCCCGCCAGGTCATAGGATTTTTATCTGTCACTTTCCACTTCTTTCACCTCTGGCACTATTGCTCATGTGAAAAATACCGAGTAGCACCGTGGTTCGGAACCCACGTTAAACTGTAGGTCCCCTATAACTGGCTGGGTAAGTCAGTTCGAAGGTCGGAGGAAGGCAACGGCATACCACCTCCAAACAAGGCCATGCCTAGTAAAGCACTGTGGTGTTCAAACCAATCTTCGGATTGTTGACTGCTTTACCCTTATCTTTTTAAATAGCTCTGCATATATTGTAGTGAATCACATGTATAGATTAAGAGAAAAACATGATGGAAATTGACTTTAGCCTGGATGTTTTTTGCACGTAATCGTGTAAGTATTGATAGGTATTTACTTGCCCCGGTGGAGTAGCCGAGCGGAGCGCGCGGTTGCTCGCCGTGGAGGTTCGAGTCCTCCCTGGGGCATGGGTGTCTGTGTGTTTGTCCTTAGGTTAGTTTAACTAGGTTTAAGTAGTTTGTAAGCTACGGACTGATGACCACGCAGTTTGGTCCGATAGATTTACAAACATTTCAACATTTTGGTATTTACTTAAATTGACAACCTTCTGATTTTTGCGATTAATCGTGTAACCGAAGTTAAACGGATGTATCTCAGCACTCTGACCTCACGTCGTCCCTTACGAATCATTTACCATTATATGCAACATACAGATAACTTGTCTAAATTATTTTACAGTTGGTTGTGATATTATGATTACCTTACTAGAAGGTAAATGACAACATCATCTATAAATAACCTAAGAGAGCTGCCCAGATTTTCTGCCACATCTTCTACATAGATTAGAAACAGCGGTGGGACTATGACACTATTATAGGGAACGACTGTTGTAACTTCCAGTTTTTTCGTCTATTACCACCAACTGTGACCTTTCTGATGGGAAGTCACGAATCCAGTCACAAAAATGAGACGATGCTCCATTGTAAAACAATGATTAAATGTCGCTTGCCGCGGTGGAGTAGCCGAGCGGTCTAAAGCGTCTCGCTGCGGAGCGCGCGGTTGCTCGCCGTGGAGGTTCGAGTCCTCCCTGGGGCATGGGTGTGTGTGTGTTTGTCCTTAGGTTAGTTTACCCAGGTTTAAGTAGTTTGTAAGCTACGGACTGATGACCACGCAGTTTGGTCCGATAGATTTACAAACAAACAAACAAACAAAATGTCGCTTATTGCGGGTTTATAATTCAATGGATTACTCCCGATTACGTTCTTGAGTACTGTTATTGACTGTGCAAATACGCAGTCTTTAGGCAAGTTTTTCGGCGAGTATGCGGTTACATACGATTTCTAAGTGTGGAGCTGTTATTTCCCTTCTAAAGGCAGATAAAGTTCAAGTTATTAAAAAAACTCAATTACTTGGAGAGTGTCACATGGTGCATGGTAGATTTGCTTTTGTTTGAAGGTACAGTATTGTAAATGAACGATTAAGTATGGCTTGACTTTCCGCATGTTACATACATACGTCTAAATTATACAGCGTTTCATTCAAAATATTTTTATACACTTGTCAGAAATTATACAGCGTTTTACTAAAAATAAAATTTTGTAGCTGAAGAACTAACTAAATCCACGTTGCGTATGTAAACTTCGGTGAATGGTCGCATGCCGGCCGCGGTGGCCGAGGGGACTGAAGCGCTTCAGTCACGGTCTGCACGGCCACTGCGGTCGGGGGTTCGAATCCCCCCTCGGGCATGGATATTTGTGCCGTCCTAGTTCGTAAGTAGTTCATAAGTAGTTTGTAAGTTTAGGGACTGATGACTCCGTAGTTAAGTCGCATAAGCTCTAAAAACATTTTAACTTTTCACTTCTCTATCGTGCATAGCACTGCGGTAAAGCGGTGGCACACGCTGCGACCCAACTAACAGGGTCAGTGTAAGAAAAAAAAAGTGTTCAAATCTTAGTAAATCTAAGTGGCTTAAATTCTATGGTTATCGGTCCCTAGCCTTACAAGCTACTTAAAATATGATAACACACACACACACACACAAGACCTGGGGAGGATTCGAACCTCCGACTGCGAGTAACCGCGCGCTCTGCAGCTTGGTGCCTTAGACAGCCCTTTTTTTTTTTTTTTACATCTGGTAGATCTTCGGCTCGCGGTCGTTCGTTCACTTTGTTCGTGGTTGTTCCTTGAAGGGTTGGGTCCCTGACCGGGCGCGCTGAGCCACGGCGCCCGGCAGCCGCTCGGCCACTCCATCACGGCGTCAGTGTGAGAACTAGTGTCGCTTTCAACATGAAGCGCAAACTGGAGTAACGCGGTAACATCAAGTTTTGTTTCAAATTACGCTAAACGGCGACGGAGGCCCATCGACGCGTGACTTCAGAGCTTCGAGCGATTTCACAAGAAGCATTTGCTGACAGCTTGCAACAGCTAGTAAAAGTATTTTGTTTGTAACTCTTGTTTCCTATATTTCCTGAGTCCGTTCACCCAACCTTGCAGACGCACCTAGTGTCCCTAATATTTTAATACGTTATAACGCACTTTACTGTGTAGGTAAGTCAGTTATTCAAAAATTCTGCACAAAAGCAGAAATTGTTATGTAGAGCCCTGGTGCGCATTTTTAATGTAATTCTAAAATCAATCACTAAACTGAAGTACCGACCAGTACGTGTGCTTACAGATACGGTTCTCTAGGTCAACACTCTCCCATACAATGGCACACGATGTAAGCAAAAATGTTGTATGTACATGCAGATGTGTGCGTTCAATTAAGATGCATCAACAAACAAACTGTATCTAGCAACAGCTTAATTGCTTTACAGCTATGGATTCAGAAAAAATTTTAATAGTTAAAATCACAAATTTATTAAACTGATTACTACATTCAGTTCCTCCAAAAACTATTTCCGAATCATAAGAAAATACAGTGGATAGTTTATATCCTGATGAAACATTGCACTTCAGATGTATGACATTTATTTATTAATTGCCCAAGGAGTTTCGTAACTTTATAACCACATCTTCAGGGCTACACCTATATATAAAAAAGAGGAAAACGTGTAAGAATCATGTTTTGGTTAAAATTAATGTTGAATTCTACACGGAAACCTAAACTGGAAAATGTGAACTCACATTATCTCCTAATTTAGTCCAATTATCAGGCAGACGGTGCAACGTTCTCTTTCTAAATGTAGTAAAACTGTCCAACCGCCAAGAGGACGATCGTCAATTTAAAATTCGGCAGAATAATGAGCATATTACTCGGTTAAATGTAACGAAGAATAAGCGTGAAATCAGTAAAATAAATGGATGTACAGGTAGAAATGAGTGATTTGTTAGGAGGCTGAAAAGTTACATTAAGTTTGGCAGAAAAATTTGATCTCTGTAAAGCAGTCTGCATATTTGTGCGTTAAGTAAAGCAGATAAAGTTTATATAAAATGTTTTCCTAATAAATACATCACCCGGATGAAAAAGGTCTAGGGAAAACTGAAACATACTATTTGCACATAAAAAAGGCTTAACGTATTGTAAAATGTAAACTTTCGCGGCCGGAATGGTCAAAATTACTAAAAATTTCCGGGCTATTATGCCGTGGTCTAGTGGATTTATTGTCGAAACCCAACGTTTCGTCCCCGACTGCGGAGGACATTCTCAAGGGGGATCGTGGCACTTTAATGTCCGATACACACCCTGGCTCGCTACTGACTGACAAGACAAAAATAGAGTAGAACTAGGAGCGGTTCTTACACGTGTGCATAACACCGTGGGTAACGAGAGCGACCTGTATAATGAAATGTGGCATAAATGTAGCATTTTACAAGTAAAGTTAGAAGTAAAAGGGGTTTACGATTGCCAAACTACGTGGCACATCGATATAATTTGCGTATGTTCACTTGTTATGCAGTGCAATGTAACAATGAAATCAATAATGGCAGAGTAAAAAGTTCATTTGTTATACATTCAAATGAAACAATTATGGTAATTGACCTAGAAAAAAAGGTCATCATATGTAAATAACATTCACAGTATTGGTTTTCATATGAGGACACAAATCATATATTCCACAAAATGTTGTTCTAAAGTAACCTTAGAAGCAATGGAAGCTGAAGAACGAGATGTCTGTCCCACAATCGAAACAGGTACTACGCTGATGAGCCAGAATAATATAACGACTCCCTATTATCGATTATAAGCCTGTCCAGGTGATAGCAGCATTACCTGATGAGGAAAGACTGAAAAAACAGTCAAAAAATGTTCAAATGTTTGTAGAGCTTGTGGGACTTAACTACGGGGTGATCAGTCCCCAAACTTACAAACTACTTATGAACTAGCTCATACGAAAGACGGCACAAACATCGATGCCCGAGGGGGTATTCGAACCCCCGGCCGCAGTGACCGTGCAGACCGTGACTGGCACGCCGTAGACTGCTCAGCCACTGCGGCCGGCGAAAAAATAATCATACAAACGCACTGAGCAGGTAGTATCAGTAGTGTCTAACGTAACTGTCACCACACTTCCAGAGATTTTCTACAACTTCGCAACAATAAATCTGTCCAGCGTCTGGGTTGTATAAACATGCCGCAGAATGATTGTGTATTGTTTGTGTCTTTGGATTGGAGCAGCACATTCAAAATGCCGTCATATTTCAGCGCTTACTGTGGTGCTATAAGCTGTAGCAGCTATCAAGAATATATATAATAGATTTACATAGAATGGTAATTCGGTGTTAATTGTTTTACCGTTAAACCCCAATTGAGGTCGTATTGGACTTGGCTGGTGCGCTTGTTTAGGTGACGCCAGACCAACTTGCCTGTCGATGGTGATGTGATAAAAACAACAGATCACCCAGTTCCCGAATGGAGTAAAATACCCTACCCGACCGGGAACAGAACACGGACCCCCAGTTGGCAAACCACCACGCTGTCCACTGGAATACTAAGGTGGACATTACAAAAAATACGGAAAATTAAGGTAATAATGTTACGAGTAATAACATATTACTTAGGGTAGCTATGTAAAATTTTTAGGAATGGAAGAAAAACTTTAATCTTTTCAGACACTCGTAATATCTTGAGAACTTCAGCTCTTATTGAGAATTGCAAAAGCTGAACCAATACTTCATGATATTACTGTGGCATATGATTAATGTTAGAATGCTTCCGATGGTAGTTAATAAACTTTTTTTAATAAAACCTTCTTACTTCTGTATTTCGGTTTAAAACAATATAGGCCTGTATTCAGACAAATTTTTGTGGTTACCTATTAGGTTGAATGTGTAAATGCGTTATTGCGAATAATTAATATGGCCGTACATAAATTGCCAAGAAAATGTTAATGACAGAGATAAGACTCACGAAGATATACATTTTGATAGCTGGTAAATAGATAAAAAAATGCATAGTAGCATGGACCAAACGAAATGGAGTTTATAATGAAGTGTAACATGTAGTCTCCAAAAAATTAGAATTCGTGTATAGTTTTGAATATATTGAAATTTCGTAAATCCACTAAAAAATTAACAATGAAGAATGTTTCTTGGGGCGTGTAAGTGTGCGCCTAGCCACACGAATATAATCGTAATAAGTACTCACTGGAGAGTTCCTTTTGAACTTGAACACATCAGGTTGCAATTAATGTCCGGTCTTCATTTTTGGACACGACTCTGCTATTGTGAGCTGCAATGACACTTTTAAAATACAGATTGATATAAACAGGAGAGGTGATATTAGCTTAATTAAATTTCATATTTGTATTAAAAAATTCAACACCATCCATAGTGACTAGAAAATATGAAAGTAATAACAATAAAATTGATCATCCAATTATTCTATTATAACTACTGGTAACTTGAACGCTAGCATTGCTTCAGCTGTCAAGAGGTTGCACTTTTTCTCCTATAGAGTTCCGTGGGTGTTCTCCGGCAACCTAGCAACATACTGGTGCTATTGAGAATTGTACATCTGTACATTAAATTAAATTTCTTTTATACGGTATTGTGCCCTCATACTTTCACTTCTCACTCAGTCCTGGAACTTTATGTCACCAGCAAAATGCGTGCGGCGCCTACCTTGTTCAAAATGTTCAAATGTTTGTAAATCTATCGGACCAAACTGCGTGGTCATCAGTCCGTAGCACCTACCTTGCTTTTATCACTTTCGTGAAAAGTTCTGCACTTACTCCAAAGAGGAAGTGCTGGTTGATGCATTTCATAATAAAATATCATTTGTATTTATCTTCCGATTTAACAGTCGGTTTAATTTATTACACTTCAACAAATTATTTTCTCTGGTTTGTTAACTGCGATAAATAGTTGCTGAAATAAATATATTTAAAAAATTGCATTACGATGACGTCCAGATGATCACGCAATGTCTACATGGATACTCTGCAAGTCACAATGAACTGCATGGTAGAGGGTTCATCGAACCGATGATATTTCTTTATAGTTCCATTGTTTAAGAGCTCGCGGGAAAAAGGAACACCTGAACCTTTTTGTTTTTGATCTGACCTATCTTATTTTATTATGATGATCATGTCTCCCTATGTAGGCGAGTTCATTCAGAAGAAAAAGTTAATGAAAAAAATTTCGTCCTAGCGAATAACGCCTTTCTTTTAATGAGTTCCACCCCAACTCGAGCATCATTTCCGTGACACACTGTGACTTATGTCAAACGGCTCCGAGTTAAACTCTGTAGCGCAATTTGCGGTCGGTAACAAGAGGCGTGCTGCCCCCCAGGCCAGACGAGTAATGACCCTGCCACTGCTCAATGTGAGGTATCAGCGGCGGAGCGGATTACTGAACCCGACTCCTCCTCTTGGCTACCAGAGATGGACACTGTGGCAATACTGGGTAATGCAGGCAGGTCCTTCGTATGGCGGTCACATACACATGGCACACGGAGGCGAAAATTTATTAATAAGTAGACTCACCCCGGCGTTGTCAGGGTATGTATTTATTTCATTTTGATGTTATTCTGTTTCCTTCCTTTCTATCGCTTTATTTCCCTCCCCCCTACCTCTCTGTCCATTCCACTTATAAATGGGCCGAATTTCCGCTTGAAAAAGGGGGAAACAATAGAACAATTGCCACGTTCTTTTCCTGGAATAAAAAGGAAATGTCAGCGAAATATGTCGTCTATAGATTTAGTGGTAAAGACGTAATTAATTAAAACGTCATACGCGAGGGAGCGATTTTTCATATGTATCACTGTATATGACGTCGTATCTCCTGAATTGTTTATCATGTGACGATACAAGTTATACTGTCCACAAAATTTCACACGAATACAGCAAGTAACCAGACGTAATAAATTGTGATCTCAAGCCGAAGTTCGTAGTTTCACTACATGAACAGTGGAAACGTAGTAAGCGACAAGTAATTTTCCGTTCATCGTTTTGCAAGGGTTGTCAACGAGAAAATGTTTCATAAGAGTTTGAAAATGCTTGTAAAATTTATTGCAAACCGCTAAGTGCTCTTATTCTCATACAAGGAATTAATTAAATCTGGATCCTGAAGTGACACATTATACGGCAGTTTTTCACACATCTCATTGTTCATATACTTCCTGAACTGTGTTGTACTATAATATAATTTTGAAGCTAAATCAATGGTATAATATGAATACAGTCTGCAAAAAGTGCCGAGCATAGACTTAATAGAAAAGACGTGATAAATTGAAACGTCACGTGTGATTCTTTCTAACATGTCTCTTGAACTATTTGTCGATCTAAAATATAATTTCGAAGGATCTTTCAGTGGTTCATGTGAATACTGTGTGTAAATTGACCCGCGAATATAGTTAGTAGCAGTGGAGGATACAGAATTTTTTTCTTGGGGGGGGGGGGGGGGGGGCGCACAAGGCCGAGGAGGGTGAACATGTTATTAGAGGCGTTGTGTGACTACTTTTAATACACACATACATATTGCATATTATAAATAAATTTTATCGCAGTCATTATCACATATGACTGATACAGGAAACACTCAAAACATACTCCAAAGCCAGACGCTTCGTAGAAAAAACTTTTTAATACACTTCCATCTAACTATTAGTACTATTAAGCACTATTAGTTTCTGTGCTTTATCGCGTCATTGTCAAATGACCATGATTACAAAAATATTACAATGAACCACATTAAATATTGAAAAGTTTCAAAACTTACCACAAAATAAATAAAGCAGAGAATTCAGAGTATGAATGCCCTGCGTTCAGGCTCTGAATTTAATTCGATTTGAAACTGTTTCTCAGCTTGGCGAGATGGGTATATAGAGGAAGAACTAAGAAATTGGCATAGGTTTCTCTACATATTTACAACTTTGAAACTATTGGACTATGATTGAATAAGACTGACCACTTGAAAACACAAACAATTGTACAATACGGTCGAAAAATAGGTTTTGTACAATGATTCCCACAGGATTATGATATTAAATGTGCCAAATGTATTAATGGTGACTGTACAAAACCCTAGGACATATGGTTCAAAAATAAAAATAAAAAAGTTCAAATGTTTATAATCCTAAGGAAAAAAACTGCTAAGGTCTCGGTCGCTAGTCTTATAGACTACTTAAACTAACTCATTCTAAGGACAACACGCACGCCCATTTCCGAGGGAGGACTCGAACCCCTGGCGGTAGCGGTAGCGTACTCCGCGACATGTCAGTTATGTTAGAAGTCTGTTCGCGAGATTTCAAATGTTTGTAGAGCTTATGCGACTTAAAACTACGGGGTCATCAGTCCCTAATCTTACAAACAACTTATGAACTAGCTAATATTAAGGACGGCACAACTATCCATGCCCTAGGAGGGATTCGAACCCCCGACCGTAGTGGCCGTGTACACTGTGACCTACGCGCCGCAGAACGCACGGCCACAACGGCCGGCACGCGAGATTTCCCACTCCTAAACATCACTAGGTCCACTGTTTATGTAAGTAAGTGTGAAGGGACACGTAAAGCACCAAAGCGTACAGGCCGACTTCGTCCGTTGGCCGACAGAGACCGCCGACAATGAAGAGAGTCGTGCAGATTAATAGGCGGCCATCACCCAGCACACAGAAATTCCAAACTGCATCAGGATCTACTCAGTACTATGACACTTAGGCGGCAGGTGAGAAAACATGAATTTCTTGGTCGAACAGCTGCCCATAAGTTGCACATCATGCATGTCAATGTCAAGCGAAGTCTCGCTTGGTGTAAGAAGCGTAAACATTGCACGAAGGAACAGTGAAAAAAACGTTGTATAGAGTGATGATTGTTGGTACACAATGTGGCAGGGTGTGGGTATGGCGAATGCCCGTTGAACGCCATGTCTCAGCGTGTGTAGTGCCAACAGGCGGTGGTGTTATGTTAACGTCGTGTTTTTCATGGAAGGGATTGCACCCATTATTGTTTGGCGTAGCACTATCACCACACAAATCTTCATTGATGTCTTAAGCACCTTCTTCCATCCTACTGCTGAAGAGCAATTCGGCGATGGCAACTATGTCTTTCAATACGATCGAGCACCTGTTATTAATGCACAGCCAATGGCGGAATGGTTACACGACAGTAACATCCCTGTAACGGACTGGCCTGCACAGACTCCTGTCCTGAACTCTTTGGGATGTTTTGGACGCCGACTTTGAGCCAGACCTAACCGACCTTCAGCGACACCTCTGCTCAGTCCAGCACTCCGTGATGAATGGGCTTCCATTCCCCAAGAATTCTTCCAGCACCTGACTGAACGTATGGCTGCGAGAGTGGAAGCTGTCATAAGGCTAAGGGTGGGCCAACTCCATACTGAATTCCATCATTACCAACGGAGGGCGCCAAAATGTGTAAGTCATTTTCAGTCAGGTGTCCGGTTACTTTTGATGACGTGTATACTTATTGCTGTCACAAAGCGGTTTATTCAGTAGCGGAATTCAAGTAGAGAGTTGCTGTGAGCCGCGGCGGAGTAGCCGAGCGGTCTAAGGCGCGTCGCTGTAGAGCGCGCGGTTGCTCGCTGTCGGATGCTCGAATCCTCCCTGGAGCATGGGTTTGTGTGTTGTCTACAGGTTAGTTCAACTTAGTTTAATTATTATAGTCGACGTGGTCGATTGGAGAGTGTCCGCAACTGCACTATGTTATTTTAAATGTGTTTATTTCCGTTAACAGTTGCAATAATTGCAATTTTATTGCAACTGTTGACGGAAATAAACACATTTAAAATTAGTTTAATTAGTTTGTAAGCGTTGGGAATAATCATCAAGGCAGTTAAGTCCCATAAATTTACAAACATTTGAACATTTAGTTGCTGTGAGTTGGTATGGGTAGAGATTATACCTGACAACCGGAATAAATTAATATTTTGTTCATTTTACTGACCGCCTGAGTCAGACGATTCTGTTGCAGAAATGTTCAAAGAAATCTAGGATAAAATATGAAAAACGTACCCAAAGCATATCATTTTAATTCAAAATGTTCAAATGTTTTTTAAATCTATAGGACTTAACTGCTGGGTTATTAGTCCCTAACTTACAAACGACTTAAACTAAGTTAAACTAACCTAAGGACAACACACACGTCCATGCCCGAGGGAGGATTCGAAATTACGACGCGGGAGGCCCCGCTATCCGTAACGTGGCGCTCCAGACCGCCCGGCCACTCCCACGCGGCTAATTTTAATTGGTGGTGACTTTAATGTATCATCTACGTGTTGCAAAAATACATCATCAAAGCCTAAATGCAAGCTTAAAACATCGAAATAGTATAGAAAGCATTATCCGAAAATTATCTGGAGCAGTTATTTCATGAACCCAACAAAATAGAAAATGGTTGTGGAAAAATACTTGACATCCTAGCAACAAATAATCTAGAGCTAGTACTGAGCATCAAAACTGACACAGGGGTTTAAGAACACTGAGTTCTCGTAGGGACAATAAATATCGACAATCTCAAATCCATCAAAATGTCACAAAAATATATTTAAAAAAGCAAATAAAAATTCGCTCACATTAAAAGAAATAATATCGATAGCTACTGAATGATTTATACCAAATAAATTAACAAAAGAGGGGATTTTTCCGCTGTGGTACGCAAAAGAAGTTAGATTACTGTTGTAAAAGCAAATGGAAAAAATGCTGAATTTAAACGGACAAACAACCTCCTAGATGGTCATTCTTTTATAGAAACTTGAAACGTATTTGGAACTTAAATGCGAAAAGTGTATAATAGTTTCGACAAGGAAACCCTGTCACGTAATTTGGTAGAAAATCCGAAGAAATTCTGGTCGTATGTACAGCATACTAGCGGCGAAACACAATCAATACCTCACTATGCGGCAGCAATGGCGATACTACTGATAAATGTCTTACGAAAGCAGACTTGCTAAACACAGCTTTCCGAACTTACTTTACCAAAGAAGAGGAAGCAAATACTCAAGTATTGGTATCTAGAACAGCTGACAGCAAGCGTAATTTAGAACTAGATATCCCTGGAGTATTAATGCAAATCACTTAATAAATACAAGTCTCATGGCCCTGTTTGTATACCAATTAGGTTCCTTTCAGAGCTTGCTGATGCAATAACTCCACAGCTAGTTATTACGTACAACGTCTCGCTCAGAGGAAGATCCGTACGGAAAGACGGGAAAATTTCGCAGGTTTCTCCAATATTCAAGAAAGCTAATAGGCGTAAAGTGCAAAATTACAGTTCTATGCAACTGAAGTCGGTTTGCAGCAGGAGTTTAGAATATGTACTTTCCTCAGACTTCATGAGTGAAACGACCTATTGACACAAACTCAACACGCAATCACAAAATATCCTTCTTGTTAAACACAGCTAGCTCTTTAAGCACATAAAGCGATTACTACAATCGGCAAGTCTTCTCAAATCGATTCCATATCTTCACAGTAGTGCTACTGGATACACGATATTCTGTTAGAAAAGGTACAGTACGTAGTAATTGACGTAAAGGCATCGAGTAAACCAGAACTGATATCTGGCTTCCCCAGGGAAGTGTTATAATTCCCCTAAGGTTCGTTGTTATTATAAACGATTTAGGAGACAATATGAGCAGCTCTGTTGAACTGATCGCGGATGCTGTCATTTAGAGGTTACTAAAGTCAGCGGAAGATCAAAGGCAACTGCAAAATGATTTATATAAGATATTCACACAGTGCAAAAATCGGTAATTGACGCTAAATAATGCTGAATACTAAATCATCCATATGAACATCAAAAGAAATTCGTTAAACTTCTTTTAGACAAGATATCAGTGAAATCGACAGTCCGAAAATTCAACTAAACACCTATGAATAAGAATTAGGAGCAACTTAAATTGGAATTAACACATAAAAATATTTATCTATTTATTGCTCAGACATTTGATACTTAGTCATTAGTCTTCTAACTTCCCAATACAATTGACCATCTGACATCCCGTCACAATATTGCAGTCTTTCACAGTTTCTGAGATGCTCCCAGTTCATAATGGTGTCTTCTCTTTCACATATAACACACTTCGGTGAGGGTAAGATTCCAATCCTGTGCAGGTGTTCCGCAAGGCAGTCGTAGCCAGTAATTCTCCGAAATGCTGCCACAGTTTCCCTTCGTGGGTGTTTGGGAAGTGCGTTCTTCTCTTCTAACAGTATTATCCATGTTTTTCCTTGCCCTTGTGTTGTCAAGTGGTCAGAAAACGTCTTCTTGAAACTGCTGTTGATTAGTCTTTTAATGGAGATGTATGATAAATTTGGGCAATATGTTTGAGAAATCTTGGTTCCTTTTTTGGCTAGAAAGTCTGCCTTTTCATTGCCATGTTTGTGCTGGTATCCATTGAAAAACTGTATCAGTTCCAGCTTTGGTGATTGAGACAATAGAGGATTTTATTTCATTTATGCAAGCACTTAGAGGTGTTTGGAAGGATGCAATTGACTGTATTGCAGAAGTTGAATCACAAAATATAACAACCTTTTTGGGACCTTTGGATACAGAAAAAATTGTTTTAGTGCCAGGTTTATTGCCTCCAACTCTCCATCAAAATCGGAGTAATACTGTCCTAAAGCTTTGTAAAAACAAAATAATTCACTGTAGACTCCAGCACCAGCGATACCATTTGCTTCAGTCAAGGATCCATCTGTATATACAGGGTGTTTCACTAAGTGTGTTTGCCTCTGTAACTTATAAAATAATAGGTGACGGGAAATTTTAATGCGGTAGGTCAACACAAGAAATGTTACACTTTCTGCGGAGCTATGAACATAGTTTATTGTATCATTTTCGAAAGAGTTATAGCCGGCCGCGGTGGCCGAGGTGACTGAGGCGCTCCAGTCACGGTCAGCACGGCCACTACGGTCGGGGGTTCGAATCCCCCCTCGGGCATGGATATTTGTGCCGTCCTAGTTCGTAAGTAGTTCATAAGTAGTTTGTAAGTTTAGGGACTGATGACCCCGTAGTTAAGTCCCATATATATATGTATAAAAGAGAGAGTTATAGCACAAAGATATAACTTTTTAAATGGAACGATAGTTTTTTCTATCGTGCATTGGATTCGTTGAAATCAGCTGCGTCCAAATCAATTTAAACTACATTCCATCACTGTTAGTTTGGGAGCTACAACCCTTCATACTTTCAGGGGCAGATACCACACGCTGTACATAATACATGGCTGTGTGGTGGGTGATGGATGTTATTGCGGTGGGAAGCTGATTTACATGAGATGTTCAAATGTGTGTCCATGTTCCTCAATGCATAATGCAATGCGCCGTCGAAAGGATCTGCGGACGAGATGTAACATCGCCGGTGTGACGGAGCAACATGCGTCCTCGATGCGCCATTTTAGATCATCTGGGTATGTGGGCTTAGTGACATAAACACGATCCTTTAGATATCCCCACAAAAAGAAATCTACTGGTGTTAAATCGGGCGACCTTGCGGGCCATGAATGAGGACCATGGCGCCCCAACCATCTTCCTGCAAACCTGTTGTTTAGTTCTTCCACAACAGCACGCGCAGAATGTGCTGGGTGACCATCGTGCTGCATCCAAATATGGACTCTCGTGTGTAGACACACATGTTCAAGGAGACCACCCAAAATGTCGGCTATAAAAGCGCGATATAACTCACCTCTCAGTGTAGCTGGGAAGTAGTGTGGACCGATGATTTCATCCCCAAGGATTCCACACCACACGTTAATAGACCACCTACGTTGACGGTCGACAGGTCGTACCCACCGAGGATTGTCTGCGGCCCAGTAGTGCATGTTATGGCGATTCACTGCACCATAATTTGTGAATGTGGACTCATCAGAGAACATAACCTTTGTAAAGACTCCAGCGTGAAATTACGAATGGCCCATTCACAGAATGTCACTCTTGCACGGAAATCGTTCCCATGCAGCTCCTGGGTCAGTGACAGGCGGTACGGGTGAAACCTGTGGCCGTGTACTATACGCCACACAGATGTGAGACTGACACCAGTGACTGCAGCAACGGCTCGTAAGCTGACATAAGGATCGTGGTGTAGTGCAGCTAAAACAAACTCCTCAGTCTCCTCACTTCTTGCAGGCTTTCGTCTGTTACTGCGGCGCATTACCAAGCTTCATGTTTCCCGAAATCGTTGTTCGGCACGTAAGAACGTAATGGCTGCCGGGGCTCTTTGCCTAGGATATCTCACGGCATACGCCGTGGCTGCTTCTGTGGCATCGTGTCGGCACTCGCCGAGCATCAGCAACATGTCAACGTACTCGTTGTTCGTGTATGCCATCGTCATACGATGTCAGTAACTGTGGTATATTGAGCCCCGGTTGTTTGTGTGACTCCAACTGTCGGGTATACGGCGACAGTCGGCAGTCTAACAGCGCATCGAGGAAGCTTCTCGCTCCGTGACACCGTCGACGTTACAACTCGGCCGCACCACATTTAGAAGACGCATTGCATTATGCGCAGCGTTTGTGGTATCTGCCCCTGAAACTTTGAGGGGTTGTAGCTCCCAAATTAATAGTGTTAGAAATGTAGTTTAAAAAATGTTCAAATGTTTGTATAGTCTATGGGACTTAACTACGGGGTCATCAGTCCCTAAACTTACAATCTACTTATGAACTACTTAGAACTAGGACGGCACAAATATCCATGCCCGAGGGGGGATTCGAACCCTCGACCGCAGTGGCCGTGCAGACCGTGATTGGAGCGCCTTAGTCCCCTCGGCCACCGCGGCCGGCAGAAATGTAGTTTAAATTGATTTGGACGCAGTTGGTTTCAACGATTCCAATGCACGATAGAAAATCTATTGTTCCATTTCAAAAAATTATATCTTTGTGCTGTAACTCTTTGGAAAATGATACAATAAACTATGTTCATAGCTCCGCAGAAAGTGTAACATTTCTTGTGTTGACCTACCGCATTAAAATTTCCCGTCACCTATTATTTTATGTAACAGAGGCAAACACAGTGAAACACCATGTATATGAAGCAATTCTGTTTGTGTGTAGTTACCATTTATCATTTCTAGAGCCATATTTTTAAGAAGTTCTTTATTCGTATCTGTCTTAACAACCTTTTCATTCAGTTGAAGTCTGAATATGACTGGGCATAGTTTAAGTGGACTGACTGGGGTAGCGAAGTCTTCTTTACTGATTGGTGGACAGTGGTCCTGTCTTACTCAAATGTTGAAATGTTTGTAATTCTATCGGACCAAACTGCGTGGTCATCAGTTCGTAGCTTACAAATTACTTGAACCTAGGTAAACTAACCTACGGACAAATACAAACACCCATGCCCCAGGGAGGACTCGAACCTCCACGGCGAGCAACCGCGCGCTCCGCAGCGAGGTACTTTAGACCGCTCGGCTACTCCACCGCGGTCCTGTCTTACTGCATCAATACATTGCATACAGCCTTTCTGTGTTTTCAGCCGATTAGCATGATGTTGGTAGTTGTTCCAATATGTGTCATTGGGTAATGTGCTTAATTTTTCATATTGGAGTAGTGACAGTCTCAGAATTTCTGATTTTAAAGGTGGAATGCCAGTCGCTGCTTGAAGATCCGAAATTGGTGATGTATTTAATGCTCCTGTAATCAGGCGTAGAGCTTGATTTTGAAGAACCTCCAATTTAGATACATTCGCTGGGAGTAATACTTCACATCTATATAGAATACCGGGTTTTATATAAATTTTATAGGTAGAGCTTAGAACTTCAAGAGAGCTGACCCACTTTTTTCCAGCTAATCTCTTAAAAATGTCCAATTTTTTCTTGACCTTTTCAGCAGTATTTTGTATATGGTCGCCGAAATTCTCAAATCCTGTAAATACAGAACTTCATTTTATGTAATAGGCACTGCAGCTAACATCCTATTGAACAGCAAAGGCACAAGGGGTGCAGTAACAGTGGGGTTTATAAAATCACATGCAATGACTGCAGCAAACTGTGTGTAGGTCAAACAGGCAGGGCAATTGAAATGAACATGAATGTAGCTGGAGATTACAGAAAGCAGACTCCAACTTTGCTGATCACGTTGTGAAATAAGGACACTAATACCAGGTCCTCACAGAAGTGCTTCACATAGCCAACAAAGACAGAAAACTAAACCTGTTAGAAGCACTGGAAATAAACGAACATTTAGCCCAAAATCCCCAGCTAGTGCTAAATGACCAAGTACAGTTGATCACATCCCCACTGTTAAGCTTCACATAATGTAAGCAAAATAGCTACCTACCATAGACAATCTTAATATCACGTATGGAGTCCCCATTCCTACCACGTTTACTTTTAGTCTTTAACGTCAAAACAATACCTATAATAAATTGTACAGTAATATGAAATGTAATTTAAATATGTCGACCTTGCCAGATGCTGTCAAATAACTGAATTGTAAACCCAGTGTAGAAAACGTATATAATGTACACTTCAAGTGACGATCTCAACATATGCTACAATGTCAATAATGTTAACAAAGTTTTTAATTCAGTAATATTTGGTATGTAATGTTTTTCATCATGTTCACTTGCAAATTACACTGTAAAAATGTTAAGGAGTCCACTGATTATGTAAACATAAGTCTACATGGTAATAGATGAGTTTTGCCAGTTCCAACAAATGTCATATACAAAGACGAGTATTCTGTGTGTTGTATCTTTGTTTACCATCTTTGAGAACCTAAGCAGTAGCGTTTTTCTCTACGCCTGTCAACAGTTACCTGATAATGACCTAATAAGCCGAAAACTAGTTTGTAAATAAACAAAATATTTGTAGAACAGAAACAGTTTGTTTGATTTCAACCTTAATTATAAAAAATGTTGTAGGGAAGGTGAACAGATGGCCATGTTTCATTGGCAGAACACTTAGAAGATGCACGAGTTCTACTAAGGAAACTGCTTATATTACAATTGTGCGTCATAATACATAATAAAGTACAGCTGCTCATTCTGGTATCCCCCACTAAGTCGGACTGACGTACGATTTAGAAAAAGTTCAGAGAATTTCAGCTCGTTTTGTATTATCGTGATATATAGGAAAAGTGCTCGAGTTTTAGTGAAAATCTTTAAAAGAAAGGCTTTATTCGTTGCGGCGAGATTTATTTGCGAAACGTCTTTCACAAAATTTCTCATCCCAGTGCCAAACTATTTTGTTAGCACTAACTTATATAGATAGAAATGATCATCATAAAATAAATCAGATCGAAAATGAAAATATTAAGTGTTCCTCTTTGGCATCCGCTGTTGGAGAATGTAACGGTAGAGAAATGCCATAAACGCGAGAGTGTTTACGTAGATGTAGGCCGCTGGCCCGAAGTGGGAAATCCGCGTGAGATTTCCGGTGCAACAGAAACTTTCGACTGCGACACTGAAATTATATTTAAGGCCCGGCAACGTTTGATATGTTTCAATACGTCGAATTCATATTTTCAATACGTTTGCGGAAAGAAATGCTTTTGTTCATACTGCTACTCTCTTTCAGTAAATTTCTACCTGCTTTACAGTCATATATTTGACTAAGCAAAATATTAATAAAAGTAGATATAACTTTATAATCCTTATTTCTATTGTATCTTATTACTGTGCTTGTATAATTTTATTTTTAGCACAATTAGAATCATCTACCCAAAGGAAAATTAAGACTGTTTATTTTTAGGAATTTAATTACCCTGAGGCGTTAAGCTCGTATTTGTGCTTCTTTATTTTTACATTAACAACACCTATGTTGAAAAAATTATGGTATTTTAAAATTACAATTCTTAATTTGCATTTATTTTTATTAAACATTAAGTAATTAAAGTTATTTAAGAATATTAGGTGTTAAAGTCGATTTTAAGTGAGGTCCTGGTTTCTTTAATAACGGTTGTTGTATTTCATGTATTTCTTCATTTTGTCCATTATTGTCAGTGATTCTTCCGTGACTGATTTACTTCTGTAAAATAAAAGAACTCGCCTTCAATCATTTTCTATATACATATATTTTCCTTTTGTCTCCGCATTAATGTTTCATTTAATGCGCGTTATACCTGTTCCCGTGTTTGATTATTAGATCTCATACTTCGTCACTGGAGCGGTAAAAGGGAGGGGGGACGGCGAATTACAAATTTGTCCCGGGCGACGGAGATTCTGCATCCACCCCTGCACATTACCGATGTTAATTCAATCATCGCGATGCACAGGCTCCATTATGCTATGGATTCCAATTACAGGGATGTTTATACGGTTACAAATTCGAATACAGAACGATATTTCTCACGTGTCGACACAGTTACGTTACTAACTGCCACGGAGGCCCGAACGTTACCGTTGAGAGCTCTGGAGCTGCATGGAGCCGCAGCTTGCGCTAGCGGATGGGGCAAAGCCGACCACGTAACACACGTGAAACCAAATACCTCGAATAATATTAAGAACACAATACAAAAATCGGATTTATTACTTCACATCATACCCTTGTACGAGTGTGGCACCTATTTATTCACAATCGATACAAAAGCGTTACATGTTTGTGCCTGTTACTGTCCTTCACAGTAGTCACCAGCGTTGTGTAGAACCCTTTCCCAGCGATGTGGAAAGCGTAGTATATCGTTAGCAGAAACTGTTCTGTTGATGGTGCGAATGGGTGAATGGAGCGTTCTACTGTCTGTCTAATCTCTGGAACAGTTCTGAAGCGAATACCACGAAGTGGTTCCTTCATCTTTGGAATGAAATCAAAGTCACAAGTACGTAAGTCCATGGAGTATGGTGACTGGTACAGTACTTCGCAGTCGCATCGACCAGAGGAGAAACAGATTGCACTGTATACGCACGCGCATTGTAGTGGAGAATGTTGGGTGGGTTGCGCAGAAAGTGTTGCCGCTTCTTTCGCAAAGCTGGTCACAGGTGATGCTGCAAAAACGAACTGTAATACTGCGCACTGACCGTCTGCCGTGGAGGATCGTAATGCGTTAGAATAGCACAATCACAGTCGTAAACGGAAATTAACATAAATTTCATCACACTGGGGCTCTAACGCCTCTTGAAGCCCTTGATGGCAATGTCGTGCTGTACGACCTCTGGCACATTCAATCTTGATCCAACTCCAATGTTCCTGTTTGGAAAACATAATGAAACCGTAACGTTAGGCCGCTCGTTCTAAAGTGACTGTAATTCTCTCGATTGTGTGCATGGCGGTGACGTGGGACGGGCGAGTCCATTTGCTCGGAGGTATGGTAGATATGTCAATAACGTGTGCTATCAGTGGAAATACGAGGAAGTACGAGGGGGAGTTGGAAAATGAGTTTCCCCTGTCGACTGTTCTTACAGGTGCGTATAAAAGGAAAACCAAGTAGACTGAGACCTTGTCATACCACTTACTAAGCTTCAAAAAACCGGCTTGTTTGACGTAGCATTGCTTCCAAAGCGCCTTCCTCCAAGAGTCGTCTTCAAAGCTGTAAACAGATGGAAGTCACTTGGTGGGAGATCAGGACAGTATGGCGGATGATGTAGGCACTCCCAACCAAGAGTTGCAATATGGTATTGCGTTGCCGTTGCCGAGTGTGTTCTCGAATTGTCATCCAACAGCAGAACGCTACATCTGAGAAGGCCAGGCCGCTTTTTCAGAGTCAGGTCTTTCAAATTCGACAGTGTAGCACAGTAACGCAACAAAATGTTTGTTAAGCTTAAGGGACTTAAATGCGGTGTCATCAGTCCTAAACTTACAAACTACTTTTGAACTACCTTATACTAAAGACGACACAAACATCCATGCCCGAGGGGGGGATTCGAACCCCCGACCGTAGCGGCCGTGCAGACTGTGACTGGCGCGCCGCAGACCGCTTTGCCACTGCGGTCGGCCCGCAACAAAACTCCTTGGGCGTCCCAAAAAGCTGTGAGTAGCATTTTTACCTGCAGGCGGAGTGCTTTTGTACTTCTTTCGTGTAAGTGATGACAGATGTTTCCACTACATGGATACGACCTTCGATTTGGGCGTGTAGTGGTGGACCCACGTTTCATACCCCGTCACGCCCAAACAGAAAGTCATCTGCTTGATCGTGGTCGACCCCGACCCATCGGTTATCGGTGTTTGGTACGTGTGGGTTCACCTGCTGTGTTCTTTCGCCCGTAGCCGTTCGAAGCTTCTTCCGTATACAACGACCTGATTTTTTCCTGGACGGCTTTTTGAAGCTTATAAAGCGGTTTTACAAATGTCTCAATATATCTGGAAATCATGTACAAAAATAAAGATATGTCTTTATGTCTCATTCAATTTTTTCATACACAACTCTGCGCACAGTCGACAGGGGAAACGTATTTTCCAACTCCCCCTCGTAGATTCCATTGCATAGTGTCTCCACAGCAGTGTTGCCACTACTAAAGGTACCTCTCCATCATTCCCACTAAGAGCCAGACATTAAATTATAGGAAAAACCACCCGATCAATCTAGCCATACGCCCCCTACCTCACAATCCACAACCATCCTGTTAATCAGCCTAACTCACTAAAATACATTGGACTAAACCTCGATGAAAAACCTAACATGGAAACCCCATGTAATTACCAAAAAAAAAAAAAAAGACCACAGTCGACTGAAACTACTAACAGGCTGGAGATTGGAACTCAACCCCAACACTGTCTTCCATACCTACAAGACTCTTAACTAACCGATCCTCTCCTACGCTGATGTCGCACAGACTTTTCCACCCCGGACCTTTTACTGCTCTTTCAATGCCCTAGAGCGTCATGCCACTGTAGAGTGGGAGTGCTTTCTAAGGCGCCCTGCTGCGGAGCGCCAGTTTGTTCGTCGTCGGAGGTTCGAGTCCTCCCTCGGACATGGATGTGTTTGTCGCCCTTATGTTAGTTTAAGCAGTTGTAAGCCTACGGACTAATAGCCGCAGAAGTTAAGTCGCATATATTTACAAACGTGTGTGTGAGAGCGCTAGGCACTCTGTCTTGCCATACACCGACCGTTCCCAAACCGCCTCCTTCATCAATTAATAACATTCCCACATCTCCCCAAGCACATAGAACACCTACGGTCTCCTATGTCTACCGTAAACTTGATTCCCTCTTGTCTTTCTAAGCTTAGAAAATCCATGACATATCTACCAGGGTGCCTCTCCTTCCCACAAACTTAACGTTCTCTATACCATTTCTCAGCGGAATTTCAACCACCTTCCCCTACTGGTAGTGAACTCAACCCAGAAACATACCCCTGTTTCCATCCTTAACCCTCACCCATACTCCGTTCATCAATATGGGCTCTACCACACCTTTCCTTGTCCCAGCTCGATTTTCCTCTCCTGCCCTGTTTCCTTCGTCCCACCTGCCACTAACAACCCTTGTCCTGCATTGAGTGGCATATGCTGGGATAGGATATTTGGTGAAGTGTAGAAAACTATTTAAGACGTGTAATGATATCCTCAAACAAATGAAAGTACCAATTTCTATTAAAACCTTCCTGCTCATTCAGCATGTGGTGTGGTTCACAGATTCTGTATGTGTAAATTGAAAACTCTTCCATCACATCTAGGAAGCGACTAGAGGTTGCTAAGTGCAGTACTTTTAGGCATTGATCAATTTGGTGCAGCAGATGTCCCTTTTTCTGCAGTTGCTGTCCTAATGCAGAAGCGTTACTTGGATAACCATGCTCTCTATATCGGGTGTGAAAATCCCTCCCAGTTTTACCAATATAAAATTTGTCACTACCCCCACATGGGATTCTGTACATCCCAGACTTTTTGAAAATGTTCCTTTCTTTAATCCTCACTTGGTGTTTAAACTTTTTAAAGGTACATTGCTGTGTGTCATATGCCACTCTTATGTTTTCCTTTTCCAGTATATTAGCTATCCTTTCACAATAGGCACCTTTATAAGTAAGGGTGGCATATTTGCCATTATCCTTCCTAGTTTTAGGTTGCCTCCTGTTCTTTATTGATTTAAACAACCTACGAATGCTGCGTCCTGAATATCCATTGGCAACTTCTATTTGTATGATTATCTGGAGTTATCTCTGCCTATCCTCCTCACTCATGTCTATTTTTAACATCCTGTGGATTATTGGCCGAAAATAATCCCATTTATAGACTCGGGGATAACAAGAATCTTTGCTTATAATGATGTCAGTACATGTGGGTTTCCTGAACACTGAAAAAACAAATTCCTGGTTGTGCCTTACAATTGTCAGGTCAAGGTAGTTGATTGCATTATTAACCTCCTGTTCTATTGTAAACTGAATATTTGGATGTAATTTATTGAAGGTATCATTGAGCTCCAAAATCTCGGCTTCGGTTCCATCAAAACTTAGTAAGATGTCATCTACATAACGGAAATATACAATAATTTGGGGAACTAAGGCTGAGTCAGAAGCCAAAAATTTACATTCCAGGCTGTTAATAAAAATATCTGCCAACGTGCCTGCCAAAGAATAACCATAGCTAGTCCGATTTATTTATTTATTTATTTATTTATTTATTTTATTGAGAGTATATCTTATTATTGAATGTAGATGAGTTGAAAGAAAGAGAAATTCTCAACAGTTCTATCAACTCGACAGATTCCCCAACACTTAGTTATTCGTAGTGTATCAGATTATCCTGAACTGTGGTCAGTGTTTCATCAATAGGAACATTTGTGTAAAGGTTGATAATATCCAATTAAGCCAACCGTGCCCCTTGTGGTATTGCAAAGGATTTTAACTTTTCAATGAGGGCATAGGAATTTTTAAGTTTGTACGTGTTAGTGAATTTATAATATTCTTTAAGTTTGCTGTTCAAGAAACTGTTAATTTTGTAATTTGGGCTTGAAGAATTGTTCACAAGCGGTCGTATCGGCAAATTCTGTTTGTGTAACTTTATTTGGGAACGTAAACAAGGTATTTTAGGATTCATATTCATGACACGTCTCTTGTCACGTGTTGTAGGAAACAGGAAATTAGAAACATTAACAAAAGATTATAATTGCTCATGGAATCTTCTATGATTACAGCTTCATTAAAAAATTGTAATGTTTTGGTGATGTAGTCGTCATCAGAAATGATAACGATGGATCTCCCTTTGTCTGCCTTGGCGATTAAAGCTTTTTCTTCTTGCAACTTAGAATTGATACTTTTTACTGTGTTGTTCCTATCAGGTTACGGCTATGTGCCATGGTGTAAGCTGCACCAAATTGATCAAGGCCTAAAAGTACTGCACTTAGCACCCTCTAGTCGCTTCCAGATGTAAAGGAAGAGTTTGCAATTTACACACACAGAATGTGTGACCCACACCACATGCAGAATAAGCAGGAAGGTTTTAATAGAAATTAGCAGTTTCAGTTGTTTGAGGATACCCTAAGAGGTCTTAAATAGTTTTCTAGACTTCACCACATACCCTATCCCAGTATATGCCTCTCTGTTATGCCATGAGACCACCTATATCTCACTGTCCCAATATCTTCCATGCATCCCCTTGCCCTCTTTACACATGTTGCCCCCCCCCTTTCCTCCTCCTCTTTTATCTTCCTTTCTTCTTCTGTCACATCCAAAAATTGTGGGGAAAACTAAAACCAGTTGGCTGCTCCTCATTGATTATTAATCAGTTATCACTGTTTGTGTAACTTTCGATATCTGGCATACCCTTATATTTATATTTTAATATCTCAAGTTAAGGTACTCTGAATTATTTATTTCTTTATAATGTATACTATACATACTCTCACTAGGAGGTGTTCATGGACCTTTGTTATTTCAGCTCAATATTAGACATGGCTCAATATATGGCAAGTTTTATTTCTTAGGGAAAAAATTCATTGTTCTTTATCTTATGCACCACTGGCATAGACTACAACCTATGAAACCTTGCACATAGTGTTATAACCATCAAGACATTATCCGTCTTCCAGTGTATTCCTTTTCCTCTTTTTAGCATTATTCCATTTTCTTCTTTGACTGTGGATGATCAGATTTAGATTATATCCATGTATGATAAAGGTTGTTTTAAAATTATGAGTGCACCACAGGTACAATCTGTAACTTATAATACCTTTACTTTTACTTGTAATCATCAGGTGATTGTCCAATTTCTAGTGAACTTTCCTTGTCCTTCTTTTTAACTCTGTTCCATTTTATTCAGTGACTTATGGATGATCTGTTTTAGATTATGTCCATGCATCATTATTTTGTTTTAGAATTATAACTGAAATTACCGTGTTCTTCAAATACTAACCTCAACATAGTATCCCCCTGGCTCAACACTGTTCTGTTTTATAAATATAGACTGATGGATTGATGAGCTCTAAGTCATGTCCATGTAAGACTATTGTAGTTTCATGAATTCTGACTTTATTATTATATTGAAATATAAGCCTTAACATGACATTCTAGTTGATGGGGCACATGCATCTCTTTGTTCTTTATATTTTATGTTACATGTATATTTGTAAATAATTTCTTGTAAAAAAAATTAGTTATGCATGCCAATTTATGGTCGCTTGTCCGCAAAAAATGGAAGGTTTTGTGAACCAAGTGATATAAAATAATTGGAACTACTACGTTACTGTGGTCTTGGTATGTTATGAAGAACTTTCTGAAATCCATGGGTACGACATGATATGTATTCCTGGATTTACGAGTTAGCTTCCCAGCCACCAGTGACGCAAAAGGTGCGTAGGAAATATTTGTAGGACAGCAAATAAAGAAATTCATGGCTGAAGAACAGTTTCTTGCTTTGTCGAGTGATGTTGAAAAAACACATGGCTCTCTTGTTATCTGCAGGGCCCACAGTGTTATTGACGTCGTACACCGAAATTTTAATAATAATTGCTCTCTTTCATGAGGTAGCCACAAGGTATATTACTATTGCGACATTGTACAAGAACCAATTACGTCTTACCACCAAATGAGACGGAATGTAACATATCATTTCAGGTATTGTTGTAGTAGTCTTCAGACCGGAGACAGGTTTGATGCAGCTTTCCACGCTACTCTATCCGAAATGTGAACGACAACCCACATCCATTTGAATATGCTTACTGTATTCGTATGTGGTCTCCCTGTGAGAATTTTACTTCCCTCCCCCTCCCCCCCCACACACACACAGTTCACTACTAAATCAAAGGTCCCTTGATGTCTGAGAATGCGTCCTACCAACCGATCCCTTCCTTTAGAAAAGATATGCCAGAAATTACTTTCCTCCGAATTCTGCTCATAACCTCCTCATTAACTACTTGGCTATCCACCTAATCTTCAGCAGTCGTTTTTATCCACGGCACTACAAAATCTACAATCCTCTTCCTCACTTAACGTACTGAACAATAATCGTTTACAACCACTTGGACTTCTTCCCCGATAACATACGTGACGGTAGTAACAAGAAAGGATAACTATTCTAACATGACATATCTCAAATGGAAAAGCTTTCTCAAGAAAGTTCGAGTCCTACAATGTCCTCTGACTACCACTGGTCCTTACAAAGAGAGATTCCTGAGAAAAAAATATCGCAGGAAGTCAGAAATAAATTATTACGAGATATGTTTTCCACTTTTATTTACTCTTATTTTGCAAACTCATTACATTAATTTGTGCATTGGCAGATCTCTTCGTTCTCCTTTGGCAAACATAAGTAGGCTCATTCAGTTGCCCTTCCGATATCGTTCAATGCAACGATAGTATGCACCTTGTTACACTACTTATATTCAAAAACAAATCTCCGCGGCGGAGTGGCCGAGCGCATTGATGCGCTATGCTCCGATGCGCTAGGCCGTTCCCCGTCGGGGGTTCGAATCCTCCCTAGGGCATGGATGTTTGTGTTGTTTTTAGTATAAGTTAGTTTATAAGTAGTTTGTAAGTTTAGGGACTGATGACCCCGCAGTAAAGTCCCATAAGCTTAACGACATTTGAACAAAACAAATCACAATACTTACTCCACATGTTTTATGTTTAATACATTATGTTCATAATTGTTACCTAATTTTAAGCATTAGTTTTACTGTTTGCTGCAGCCAGTCCCTATGCATGAAAATGTTTGTGGGAGGAAGAAGGGCCGGTATGACAGCAGGTCGGACCAATTCGGAACCGAGGTAAGAGGTATAAAACTGCATCGATTGTGTCTACTAAGTTCATACTGCAACAGAATCTGAACATGTTTTCCGTAATTTCCCTAAATCACTCCAGACAAATACCGGAATGGTTCCTACCAAACAGCACGCCAGGTTTCCTTACCTGTCCTTAGCAAAAATGTAATCACAGAATATCTTCTGTCGCTAATTACCACGATTTCGACGGAAAGTTAAACCTTAATCCGTTTTCTTTTTCCGTTTTCGTTCGTTTTCGTTGTTGCGTTGCATCTAGTGACGTGGTGCAACAAAGAACGAATGTAAATAACGAATTAAACATAATTTGGACGGAATATGTATTCAAATGTATTCGTACAATGAAGAGCCAAAGAAACTTTTACACCTTCCTAATATCTTGTAGGGCCCCCGAGAGCACGCAGAAGCGCAGCAGCGCGACGTGGCATGGACGTAACTAATGTCTGCAGTAATACTGGAAGACATTGACAACATGCATCCTGCCGGCCGCGGTGGCCGAGCGGTCTGCGGCGCGTCAGTCTCAGTCCGCACGGCCACTACGATCGGGGGTTCGAATCCCCCTCGGGCATGGATATTTGTGCCGTCCTTAGGATTAGGTATTTCATAAGTAGTTTGTAAGTTTAGGGACTGATGGCCCCGTAGTTAAGTCCCATAAGCTCTACGAACATTTGAACATGCATCCTGCAGGAATGTCCATAAATCCGTAACAGTACGAGGAAGTGGAGATCTCCTCTGAACAGCACGTTGCAAGGCATCTCAGATATGCTCAATAACATTCATGCCTGCGGAGTTTGGTGACCAGCGGAGTTCTTTAAATACAGCAGTGTGTTCCTGGAGCCAGTCTGTAGCAATTCCAGACGTGTGGGGCGTTCCATCTTTCTGCTGGATTTGCCCAAGGCTTTGGCATGAATGGATTCAGGTGATCAGCGAGGATACGTACGCAAGTGTCACCTTTTAAGGTCGTATCTGAAAGTATCAGGGTTCTACATCACTCCAACTTCACACGCTCACACCATTACCGCCAGCTTCACCGGTCCCTTCAACACGCGGGGTCCATGGATACACGAGGGTGTCTCCATACCCATGCACGTCTATCCACTCGATATAATTGGAAACGAAACTCGTCAGACTAGGCAACATGTTTCCAGTCATCAACAGTCCATTGACGATGTTGACTGGGCTCTGGAGAGACGTAAAGTCATCAAAGTTACACGAGAGAGCTCTTTGCACCTAAAGCTCATTTCGACGATTCGTTGAATGTCTCGCACACTTACATTTCTTGGTGAATCAGCACTGAAATCTACAGTAGTTTCAGGGAGGGCTGCACTTCTGTCACGCTGAACGATTCTCTTCAGTCGTCGTTGAACGTTTTTCTTGTAGAATCCTTTTCCAGCCGCATCTATGTCAGTACTTTGATGTTTTACCGGATTCCCGAAATTCACTGCGAACTCGTGACATGGTCGAACGGGAAAATCCCCACCTCATTGCTCATTCGGAGATCCCAGTCTGTCATCTCTCGTAAAACGCCATGTTCAAACTCATTTAAATAGTGATACCTGCCATTTTAACAACAATAACTGATATAACGTCTGCACCAGAGATCTGTTGTCTTATATAGGCGTTGTAGAACATAGCGCTATCCTTTGAGTGGTTACATATCTCTGTGTTTGCATACGTATGCCAGTTTCTTTGGCTCTTCAATGTTGGTTCGTGTAGATCATGGTTGCATAAAGTGACAGGGGCAGGGATAGCCGGCTTATATTCTATGACGCTGTAATACTCTCTCAGATAATACAAACGACAGAGCATGAACGAATTATTAAAATGTGACGGAAATCGATAGATGTGATGCACATTTACAAATAAATGATTACAATTTGAGAAAAAAGTTATTTATTCAGGACAAATTTATTCACAAATTGAGCTAATCATTAACGTGTTGTCTTACGGCTGCTCCTTAAGCAAGCAGTTTTTCGCCTTGTTATTGATTGGTAGCTACTGGAAGTTCCCCCAAAGGATACCGTGCGAAATTATTTCCAATTGGAGCGTTAGATCTAAAAAATTTTGAGCTGTTTTTAGCGCCATGACATTAACGCTCCAAAAGTGTTTGATTGCCGAGAGTGTTTGATTGCCAAGGTAAGGTTTGGAAAGATGAGAGCAACGAACAGAAATTCTAGCTGTATGTGGGCGGAATTAACTTGCTGAAATTTTAGCCTAGGACTGCTTGCTATGAAGGGCAAGAAAACGACAAATAGAATATTGTCGACGACCCGTTGTGGTATAAGGATGCTGCGGATGAAACGAAAGGGGTCCTGCTATGCAACAAAATAGCTCGTTGTTATCAGCTATAGGACCGACTGAAGGGTTAAAGATAGTTTTGTATCTCGTTGCTGTCTGAGGAGTGTCCAAATACGTGCTCACAGGTCATTGGGGCTCAACTCGAAGCGGGACTCATCATTAAAGACTTTTCTACTCAGATTCCAGGCGATATATGAACGACACCACTACAAACGGTCTTGCTTCTGTACAGAGTTCAGTGGTAGATAGGGAAAAGGACGGCGTGATCACAGACGCAATTCTTGAACGCCCAATTAATCCTTGGGCAGCAGCGCCAATTATTATGAATTCAGTAGCAGCGCGGTGCACATTTTCTGCCATTGAGATTTCCGAGTTAAAAATCTATTATATTGCCACAATGGGAACATAACCATAAAGTAATATAATATTTGTGGCTGAAATTGAAATATATATATACCTATAAAATGAACAATTATCGTATCATGGTTAGTAGCTTTTTGCGAGTAGTTCTTGTCTTACCATAGAACATTACGGATCTGAGAACTTTTAAATGTCTCCCGTAAGTCATACATGTCCGAAACATTTGTATTCCTATCCCACATGAGGCTCACAGTTTCTACAACATTGTGTGAGTTCGTTTCTTCGTTCCTGTCATATACAGTAAACCCAGTAGTTTTCTCATTTCCTCTTTCGTTACGTCTCTGTATTTGCAGTCTCTTAAATTATTAGTGCGAGCATTCTTCTGTGTTACATACAAATTATTACTTGTTATTGCGTCAGTCTTATTATCATCCATCATGGACCAGAAAGCCAGAAAGTTTGATCTCACACCCATTCCATTACCTTATGGATCAATGAAGATTTTTTTCATTCTTCATCAGTTTTTTTTTATTTTTTTTTTTATTTTATTGCTGTTTTTATGGAGTTTTACTCCACAGATTGGTATCGACTTTTCCGATATAAAAAGTTGTGGAATCTTTTTGAATCAGATAAATTAACATTGAAATGCTATTAAGAATCCGAACTATGAATGTCATAATCGTGAATTATAGTTTCCTCTTCGTCATTTGACGTAAGATCTTGTTGAAAGAAATTTCTCTATATTCTCGTTAGTTAGATCACTACCACATCTGAGACCAGAAGAAGGAATCATATAGTAGGCTAATATTGGCTATCAAATTGCGTAAGAAATTTACAGACAGTTAATCTTTTCAAAAAAAAAAAAAAAAAAAAAAAAAAAAAAAAAAAAAAAAAAAAAAAAAAAAAAAAAAAAATGTTCAAATATTTGTAGAGCTTATGAGACTTAACTACGGGGTCATCAGTCCCTAAACTTACAAACTACTTATGAACTAGCTAATAGTAAGGACGGCACAAATATCCATACCCGAGGGGGGATTCGAACCCCCGACCGTAGTGGCCGTGCAGGCCGTGACTGGAGCGCCTCAGTCCCCTCGGCCACCGCGGCCGGCCTAATCTTTTCAAAACGAAACAATGTGAATGTTAGAACATTATAATGTATTATTAAATTTTATAGCAAAAATAATTACTAATGGAGCAACAAAATCGATTTTAACGGAAAACTAGACATAAAATGAAACCCTTCAAATCTACTTACACGACGAGCAGTGTGGTGCAAATCTTCACCACTGACACGCTTTCTGATAATACTATAATTACGCTGGTCGAAACATTAAGGGAATCAGTTGAGATACCTAGGTTCTGTAGTACTGTTATCGGCAGAATGAACTAAAATAGTTCGACGTCTCACTGTCGGTTCTACGGAGTGCAGACAACATCACAGCAACCGATATAGTAAGAACAGAAATTCGTTGCAGAGGGGATTTATGTTGACTTGTGTTTACGCCACCAAACGAATTACACAAGCAGCTGGGTTCAGATCGTGTAGTGGGCAGGTAGTGAAATGCAACAACGGGACTTACCGAAATTGTGGCATGGAACGCCATAAGAGGGTTGGGAGCGAGACAGACACAGAGGTAGGTGGCTGCAGCTATTGGAGTGTCCCAAAGCGTAACTTCCATAACCTGGACATGATTTCAAACAACAGGAACCGTTAAAAGAAGGCAATGCTAAGGTCGCCCACGGTTAACATTAGCGAGAGATGACTGTCATCTCCGGTTAACAGACCGTCGAGACAGGAGGCTGAATGAAACTCGCTGCAACGCACTATCAAGGCAGCAACAAGACGGGCAACATCAACACAAACAGTCGGAAATCGCCTTCTGGAATGGGACCTCTGCGCACGGAGGCCTATGGTGTGTCTCCCGTAGAAACGACGACACTGTTGAGCCCAAAGAAATTGGGAGGAGGGACATCAGGATTGGAGTCGTAACGAATGGCACCATGTTCTGTTCACAGATGAGTTACTATTTTGTGTTCAGCCGGACAATCTACGTTCCCTCATCTGGAGAGAACCTAGACCGCGGAACAGTTTTCCTTATGTTCAGGAAACATTGTCGTATCATGGCGGTGGACGAATGGCGTGGGCAAAACACAGTATTGGCGGACGTACGGACCTCTATGACGTTCAGAATGGCGCATTGACTGCTCAAAGGTATAGAAACGAGTTCCTTCGACCTTTCGTTGTGCCCTACGCCGGTGCCATACAGGATGGATTCCTTCTGCCGGACAACGCTGCACTGTGGACAGTAAGCTTGAAGCTGAGGCAATAGAATGAATGGAGTGGCCCAATTGTTTACCGGACTTAAACCCGATTGAGCATGTCTGGGATGCACGTGGCAGAAACACTGCACCACGACCAGCACCTCCCACTATGGTTGTAGATCTCGATATTGCACTCATGGCAGAATGGCCAAATATTCCCCAACTGCTGACTGATAACCTCATACTCCCCAAGCTATGCAGGAGCGCAACTGTACTGGCCGTCCAAGGTAATCACACCCCATATTAGAGGGCAACGGTAATGACTTTCTCGCTACTGAGGTACCCCCATGGTGCCTCGACTATGTAAACGCCATTTAAACCTTAAATAAACAATTGAGACAGCAAAATAATGTACGGTAACCAACATCTGAATAAAATACGATTGCGTGCGATATCTCACCTGATCCCGTAATTCCTACGAACATCGTCGAATAGCGACATTACTGTTATTCAAATGTCGAACTGCTCGTAGATTACTGCAATACACTTATAAGAGCCTAACTACGCGTCCGATCTCAGATACAAAGAGGTTCGTATATTTTTCAGTTCCAGGCTGAGAGACAATGGGAGTACACGAATGAAATCATGCACCAGAGTCATACTTAAGCCTCCTGACGCATAACTTTACAATATTGCATTTTATTTCAACACCTACAAAGACTTCAATTAATTATCAATTTGTGCAGACAAGTTCATAAGTATTTACAAAGATTAGTTTCACATGCGAACTGGAGGCGTTGCAGAAGTCCTGAAATTAGGTCTGGATTCAAGGCAAAAGCATCTTCCAGAAAAACTTCGCGGTTTTTACTGTTTTTTTTTTTAATTTTAGGGAGACAATTGTGAATTATCAGGCGAAAGTTGAACACGCTCTGTGTCAGAATATTCATAACAGCGTAGACAACACAGTCCCGCGCTACATAATTCAAAGATAATTATGAAAGAAGTTCCGCATTTCTTAGAACATTGTAATCGCTTTAGGAAGGACGTTCAGACTCATCCACTACTATCCAGATTTACGTTTTCAGGATTTTCCCAAAACGACTCTAGGCAAATGCCAAGATTGTTTCTTTGAAAGGACACTTTCGATAACCTTCATCATCCTTAAAAAATCCTCCCAAACTTGAGCTACCTCTCTTATGACCACATTCTGGACGGGACGTTATACCTTAATCATGATTCCTCACTTTTTATATATAGCGTCATAGAGCCTACGATGACAGGAAATATCCACCGGTCGTAACACATCTATAATGTAACAGTTGCCGTCCACGTCCATATTTACGAGAAGAAGAGGTTTTGTTTCAATTTTTAGCATAATATAGTCACTGATATCCTGCATTCCGTAGTGTATGGTCTTCCTGATCCCATTCCATTCTCCCACGACATTCGTCAGATCCAATATCACGCTAGCGACAATGTCGCAAAACAATAAACAGCAGACCGAGCAGGCTGTGTTCCTGCCACTGTGGAATTACTGCTGGTGTTTTTTTTAAGATAAAACTTACACTTATTTTATAGTCACAGTGTTCCGTAGCATAAAATCTGAGCCGGCCGCGGTGGCCGAGGGGACTGAGGCGCTCCAGTCACGGTCTGCACGGCCACTACGGTCGGGGGTTCGAATCCCCGCTCGGGCATGGATATTTGTGCCGTCCTTAGTATTAGCTAGTTCATAAGTAGTTTGTAAGTTTAGGGACTGATAACCCCGTAGTTGAGTCCCATAAGCTATACAAACATTTAAATATAAAACGTGAGCCCGCCAGACAGAACCGAATTTCAGTTTAGAATTCAGCACCTACGACGTAGCCAAGAATATCATTCACTTTGTGCAACACCACAGTACTACCTGGTATAAATGTGTAACCACTACGGTTTACACTCAGTATACTGGCAAGCCGAGTGGATTGTCAATTGCTGGACGTACACACCCAGAGAACTTTATAAATCCTCATACAGTGTAATGAAAATAAGTTTTGGCGGAATTCACTTATCTTTACAGTAAGCCTATATAATTTCATCCACGAAAATCTTCAGAGGACTTGAACTGCTGCAAGTCACATTGTACGGATCCATCTCATTTTTCTTGGGACTGTACTTGTCACAGCCGTCCTATCTCAATCAACTGACATGGTCTGATAATGCAACTCAGATGATCGAAGCCGACGGCTTACTTTATCGAACCAGTAGCCGACACTACAATACGACGGACACCAGCAGGGTGAAGAGCATCTATAATCGACGCAGGTATCAATGTTCCGTGTTTAACACCGAAAAGCCTGGTCTGACGTACTGAACTGCAGTGCCTAGCGCACAGTCTCGATGCTAATAACCCGAGGCAGTAGCCAAGTGCAGCGTGGGAGTTAAGTGCGGCATTTAATCGTTGAGGTAAGCCATTGACCACGCGCTAGCTGCCTACAAGTGGCTTATATAGAGCCCGTCGTAAGCTAAGGAGCTTACGAGATCAAGACTGTCGCCTCAGAAGCCGTTAATCGCCCCCCGCTCTTAGTAAACGTCACTGCCTCTGCGCCAAGTAGCGAGTTGCCGCGACAAAAGGAAGAGGAAAAGGAGAAAACTTAGTGTTCAACGTCCCGATGACAGCGTGGCGACGAAAGATGTAAAACAGAAACAAGACAATCCTGCGCAGGCATACAGCCCTTATTCTAAATGGAATGTGGTGTCTCCATTGTGCAAGGCCAAGAAATACCAGGCGCTTAAAAAAGTTTGAACGGATTTAACAAGATTTTCCTATTCATGAATGTGAGCAGCTTAACTTTAAATTATAAGTAGAAACTTAAAGTTTACCTTGGTCCAGTTGGATGTTTTGGATAGTTACGTCTTTGGTGTAGTATCTCAGTCGCCAATGTGTTCATAATCCACTGTGCGCAGAGTCGAGATTCCTATAACAAAGCAACAAACGGTGTTTCGCTTTCACCGTTTAAACGAGTGTAATTCACTTTTAACTGTTCGGTGCCACTTTCTTCGGCAGTACGGGAACGTTGATCGACGCAAATTAAGAATATAGGGAAGACAGCAGCACACCTTAGCGTAACACGGGAGAGACAGACTCTCCATAGCTTCCTTTCTTTTGGATGCGCGCAATGGCCGTGTGGTCTAAGGAGTCATGGAGTCATGCTACTAATAGGGTGGCCGTTCCCGCCAGAGTTTCGAGTCCTCTCTCGGGAATGGCTGTATGTGTAGTCCTTAGTGTGAGTTAAGTAGTTTGTAAGTATACGGACTGATGGCCATAGCTGTTTGGTCCAATAGATTTACAAGCATTTGATCATATCCAATCTTTTGTGCCAATTTCCCCAAAGATAATTACAAGTCTTTTATTTTCTTTTAGAAAAGACAATTATAGGAATCACGTGAAAGTAGATGTTAGAAAGATGACTAACGATTACGTGATAATTTTAATTACATTTTTCATTTTTCAACAAGAAAGAGTACCACAGACACGTTAAAATCAAGAATATTTCTTAAAAAAAGACCTGCCTAAAGGGTGTACCACCGTGAATCCCATAATCATTTTGCAATTTACCGTTGGATTTCAAGATCGCCAGATGTGTTCATTATCTGTGAGGTTGTGTGGAAAACTTGGTCTTGTGACTCTCGTTCCAACAGCTTAGGATCAACTGTGGCACTATATAGCAGCAGTGATGAATGCAGCAATTCCAAACATAGCCGCAGTATGGGGCAACTTTTATTATTTCCTAGACAGTTGTCGTTAGTAGTGTACAGTGGACGTTTGTAAATAGTAACTGAGAACGTAGTGGTACCCAAAGGTTATACATGCATGCATGTAATAAATATGGAAATAGGATGCCGCTTTTGAAAATAAAAACTTCGAGGCCCATTCCATTAGTAGTAATGTACCCAAAATTTCTATCTATTTTCATATTCAAGATAAACTCGTGCGAAATCCAGTGAATCTTTTTGAAACACTTTGCGTTTGGAAGTATACTTACAAAGTGTTTTAGTAAACGTTTTTCATAGTTATTGGACGTAAGTAATAAAAAGGGTTTCCATCACACAAGAGCTAATTAATGCCTAGTGTCAAGGACTTAGTTAAGAAAATGTATGTTATCCCGATGCAAATGTCCCCTTATTCTTTGTTTTGAACACTGATAAAGGTGTATATAAAAATCGTGTTCCTCCAACTAGAGACAATCCTTCACATTAGCTTTGTCTGTTTGGTATAATGCATAAGCGTAGCGAAATCAGGGATCCCTGTAAAATACAAACTGAATTTCGATCTAAATTTTGATAGAGAAATAGTCGAAAATGGACAAACTGGGAATCACGCTGGCCACTGTGAGTTCGTCTTAAAAAAAGAGTGTAATTACTCAAAAGCAATCAGTATAGTTAAGAGAAACTTAATAAGAAATTTTCATTAAAATTACTGTACTGAGACAGTGCCAAAGACGACCTACAGCCTTGGAAAGGAAATTTATAAATATAATACATGTACCGGTAATTGGTTTGGTATCATGTGCGAATGCCGCAGGCAGGTTGAAAATAAGCCGGCCGCGGTGGCCGAGGGGACTGAGGCGCTCCAGTCACGGTCTGCACGGCCACTACGGTCGGGGGTTCGAATCCCCCCTCGGGCATGGATATTTGTGCCGTCCTAGTTCGTAAGTAGTTCATAAGTACTTTGTAAGTTTAAGGACTGATGACCCCGTAGTTAAGTCCCATAAGCTTAACAAACATTTGGATTTGGTTGAAAATAAAGGGAAGTAGAAGCAGCGATTCTTCACGTAGCTGAAATAAATTAAGCAGAACCTTTCAGACTTATTGGCTGCTATAGACGTTGATTTAAATTCAATGGCGAGGTTGAAAGTTTGCACTTAATCGGGAGTTAAACACGGATTCTTTGCTCATCACGAACGGTTAACTTAACCGCCAGGGTCAAGTGGACAAGGTTCCCTTCCGACGCAAATCCTAAACCTCTCGCACAATGCTATTGGAGTGTGCTCCGTCAATGCTACTTGCTTTCAGCCCCACCTGGAACCTTACATGAGCCCAGAAACTGTCTAAAGCTTCTTAAGGCAAATACAATATCTGAGTGGTTTCTGGTCTTTAGAAAATGTTATACGGCAGTTTTCAAGGCATAGTGTCTCCTATCTCACACGGGATTACTGAATCTCCAGTTTAGCACAATCGCAATCACTTCTGGAAGGTGTGAGGATTGTGTGACGAGTATATAAAGTTGTGCCCCATATGCACTAGAGAAATTCGTAGATACACAATTCAGTTTATAGATAATACTTATTGGCCATGAGTGGCGGAAAGGGTTTGAGACAACAAACGCAGGTATCACAGCAACCAGCATGAGATGAAACGCGCCCTCTGATCAAAGGACGAGATGATAGGTGAGAGAAGGCGACCAAACGACTCGGTAGTTTAGGTGAAGCTGGCCATTGGAGGTGTATATTAGCCAATGACTCTCCGCGATTCTTAGTAAGTATTAGGTATAGCTAAAACATTGAATAGTAGCGAGTCAGTGTTCAGTGCTGTATTGTGAGTGCGTTAAATACGATTAACTGTGTCGTATAACATTACAAGCAGTTTTTAACCGAAATGTGGCTAAAATAATGAGTGTAAAATATAAAGTGACTAAGGTAAAGAAAAATAAACGGCATCCCTAGACATTACTTAACGAGTGTGCTCCTTACTGCAATACAGCTTCATCCACCACTTCCCAATCGAACCAACAATCAGTGTTTTTACTGTAGCAGATCGGAAACATCCCTGAAGACGCAGTATTAGTGACTCAGTAGTTGTGATGGATTCAGGTGTACAACGACGACCTCAAATGCACAGTGGCTCTACCACAATCACAGGCTGGGACATATCTTCCTAACGCAAGGAGAGGTTTATATGTGATAGCCACTGGAATACATACTGAACACGCAATAACAGTCATTGATTCACGTCTAGAGCGTACAGCGGAAATGCACGTCCAATCCAGGTACCTATCTCGTCTCTAAAGAGAAGTCAAGTCGTCTCTGACAGTACGTCGAAAAGCATATTGGAAATGGCATCAGTGGGGCTAGCTGGCCAGCTGAGGAAACGTGTGACAGGCAGTGTCATTTTTCTCAGGCCCCAGGAGGCGTGGCCGCTAACACGTGCCACGCAAACAGCCAACCATTCCTGGTGTCGCCTCCCTGGTACAACAACAAGGAGGTACCTCGAAGCTGCATTATACTTGCATGTAGACAATTATGAGTCACCGTAAAACTTCAAAATCCACGAAGTGGTATGTGCTTCCTATCGTAACCCCTTCTCCGCCAGCCCACCATTTCACCATTCTTGTGGACTTCCAGGACGTTTGGTTAACTGTCGTATGGAATCCAGGTAAGGTGGTGAAGTGAGTTACACAACAGTACTGCGATCTGTTGACATACCCAACGGGTGAAGAGATAAACTGTTATTCAACACAAGCGCAGGGGTCGGACAAACAAACGGAAGCATCTCGAGAAATAAACACTTGAACATAAATGCAGACGCCGTCCCGGTCTACAGCTGCGCTGTTGCATCTCGTCACAAGTGGTGCCTGTACAATGTCAGCTTAGAATGTCAGTGGTGCTCATAGCTGCGAGTACATAATGACGAAGATAAGACAGTGCTAACAAGGGCAAACTTTTGCGGCTGATGAGGAGGGTGCTTCCGCAACCGTCATAATCAGCCGCAGTGTTGGGTGCTTTAAGGGGAACATATCGAAGATCTGTGTTGCATAAAAGCAACCGAAGAAACCCACCCGCTATGTCATGACGCGGAAGAATGTGTGTGTTGCAAAATCGTGAAAGACTCTCATTGCATTGATCAGTGACTAAAAATAAGAGAAAGACAACTGCAAAAGTCACTGGGGAACTTAATGTTGTACTAAACGTGAAGGGTGCTCCGATAGCAGAGAATTGTAGGACGAGCTGCAATTCCGGAACCACTATTCAGTGACGCAAAAGAACGTAACAAAAAAACGTGGCGCCGAGGCCAAAATACCACAACTATAGAGCGCTGAAGGAATATAACTGCTGCCCGAGATTACATTTCAAGAGTAAAACATGGCGTGGGCTAAGTTACTGTTTGGGCAGTTATATCGCTCTATTCCAAGTGCACTATGCAGTGTCACATTACAGCCTATGTGACTGATCAATTTCATCCGACGGTACAATGTTTGTTACCTAATGACAATCAAATGTGCCAAGGCGATAGGTTCCAGGTTGACTAAGCTTGCATCGTCCATGACTATTTCCATTAGTGGTCTCTTAGCGATCAGAGACTCAAATCTCATCAATATCATGTCTTTGTGATGTAATTAGGATGTAAGAGTGCGTTATCCCTATACACTTCAATTACAGATATCTGAATTTGCCACAGTTTTGTCGGAATAGTTGTATACGGTTCCAGTGACACCCACACAGAGCATGTATTTATCATTTCCGAAAGGACTGCAAGCGGTTTCGAATGCCAAAGGTTTTGTCCTTCGCCGTATTAAAAATGGTAATGTGTTACGTTTTTAATATACCCGTATCTTTGACCATCCCCTGGATATGGATCCACTTCGAGCTCAAACGAACTGTTTTATTTAATGATGCTTTCTTCAGTTGTTCAAGATTGTCTGTTCGTTCGAAAGACCAATAGTGTAGACTTTCTCTAGGACTTGGATTAAGAAAAGTATTCATTAGTTAGTTTCTTTCCATTGATTCCACGTGAGATGGTCCTTAAGATCGTGTAAAAAGAAGAAAAAGTTAAACATTAATTCAGAAGCCTACCACAAGAAGTTAACTGTAGGATACCTACGACATGGGAGCCAAACGTAAAATATTACTTACAAATAGCGCGTTATGGCAAGTCGACTATTAAACAGAATTCATGTTGTGTAAAATAGTCTATGAACGTTACAGGAAATATGCCCACTTTACTAGTACGTATCTAGTAGGAAGACGCTCCTGATCTCGAGAGTTATGAGTACGTGTTTCTTCTCCTACTTTAGCTACATGTGATAAATCAACTTAATCCCCTCATATATTTTTATCGTATCCCTATTGACCAAACGTACAGTGCCGTTCACGTCAACTTGATATTCTTAATCAGTCAGTAAGTTTATAGTAATTGTTATTGGTATTAGTATTTAAATTGGTCTCATTCTCTGTTACTACTAGGTTATCGCCATTTTTGTTGTTGCTGTGTGAGCACGTTCGTATGATCTCCCCTTATTCCAATATATTTTTTTCATATTCGCCGGCCGCGGTGGCCGAGGGGACTGAGGCGCTCCAGTCACGGTCTGCACGGCCACTGCGGTCGGGGGTTCGAATCCCCCCTCGGGCATGGATATTTGTGACGTCCTTAGTATTAAGTAGTTCATAGGTAGTTTGTAAGTTTAGGGACTGATGGCCCCGTAGTCGAGTCCCATAAGCTATACAAACATTGGCTTTCATATTCAGATTGTTGTATGTTGTACACAATGGAAGACCCAGAGTCCTCATCTCTTTCTTTTCTCTCCACTTTTCTTGAAAACTATTGATAAAATTCTTTCATGATTTTTTTATTTCAGGCTATTCAGAGGTGCAGTGAATCTAATAAATTTATACAATTTATTGCTTCCTCTCTTTTTATCAGTTCAAAATCTCAATTAAAATATATTCAAAGGTTGTTCGCAGGAGAATTTTGTGAGAAATCTCTTTGGTAACCGGAATATCCATTCACGGTACCTTATCGGCGAAACAAAATCTACCACCTCATATTTCAAATGTTTAAATGTTTGTAATTCTATGGGACCAAACTACGTTGGTCATCAGTCTCTAGACTCACAAACTACTTAAACTAAGTTTAACTAACCTAAGGACAAACACACACATCCATACCCGAGGGAGGATTCGAACCTCCAATGCGGGATGCCCGCTATCCGCAACGTGGCACTCCAGACCGCTCGGCTACTCCGCGCGGTACCTTCTAAGACCTTGTGTACCTGACCGTTGTAGTTCATATTCCTACAAATAGTTAAGCACATGAATTTACAAATGTTCAAATGTTTAGGATCCTTAGGGACCTGGAGTTATAAACTACGTAAACTAACTTATGCCAAGGACAGCACACACACACACACACACACACACACACACACACACACACACACAGGCGCGCGCGCGCCCAAGGAGTACTCGAAGCTCCAACGGTAGGGGCCGCGCAATCCGTAACATGGTGACCAAGACCGCGCGACCATTCCCCCGCATCCGGGAATTTTCTTGACTATATTCATTTCATTTATGGGTGGATTTAATTATACATTTCTGAACATTTAAAGCAAGTTTCCAGTCCTTATAACACTCTGAAATGTGATTAAGACCTGTCTAAATATTCATGCAGATATTTCTTTTTATAGATAGTACTTCATTATAGAGAACATCTTTACCTGCAGGAAGTCTGATATTATTATTATTATTATTTCTGTCAGATCACTTATTTACGTACAATATGAACAGAGGGGGTCTCGAATTGCTTCCATGAGGCACGCTTGAGGCTGCTTTTACATTGTCGATAACTGCGTCTCAGGGAGCACGCTGGGGCGTCCCTACCAATAAATCCTCAGTCTAGCATGATTTTCGATTGATGCCCCATATGATTGCATTTTCGTTAATAGGAGTTGCGTGGTACTTTGCCTAAACTAAGAACAGGTTTTAGTAGCAGGTATCTAAAGTAGAGCGAGGACAACGCAAGCAGTAGACACTGCCAATAATCGCAAACATTTCCAGTGACGCAGTGCCTCTTAACTTAAAGGCCCGGTTCGTTGATTTCGCATTCTAGTGAGCTGTTTGACTTCCCGCGTCGCTTCCAAATGGGAAGCATTATTCTCGGCACTGCCGATAACAGCGCCCTGCAACTGCCGTCCACATTTCACCGAACTTCGGAATACGAGCAGCCAAGCTGCAGAGGCATCAATTTCATTAGCACACAACGTACCTCCCACATAGCAAGAGGAAACCTGTCGTTGATGGCGAAAGAAATATTTACACACTTCTGTAAAAATGAAGAACGAAGGACGGAATATAAGTGTTTAAGGTCCCGTCTCTGCAGAAAGGACAACTTAATAGTTACGTATATGTGAAATATGAAATAAATTTTCGTATGGAATTTTCTTGTCTGGAAGAACAGCAATGGATTCCAGGGAAGAAGAGGTAGACAACAAAATTACAGGTAATACACTAGACGCACGCTGAAACTGTTAGCTTGACTTCGTTCTGTATACGTTAGAGTCGGAGCACTAGGTCGGGTTGGAGAGACGGACGAGAGAGAAAATTGAACATATCCTATTAAAGAAGGGAACTCTGCTTTTCCTTTAAGGAAGTTTAACATACTTCTAAGTGTGCCTAAAACGTATCAGAACTAGAAAATGTAAGCTAAATCTTAAACGTTTGATGAGGTTAAATAATTCACACGTACAGCAAAGGTGACTTTTACTTTCACTCTTCGTACAGAAGGACAAGCGGATTTATATATTTACATCCACTCGTAAAAATATGTCGACGTCCTAAAGGTCACTGTTTCCTCAGAAAACATTTGTGCACAATAATTTCAAACTTCTGTAAAAAAAAAAAAAAAAAAAAAAAAAAAAAAAAAAAAAAAAAAAAAAACCCTGTGAAGATTGAATCCAGCTGGATTTCTGTACCTAAACGATTTGCTGTATGAGGGCGCTTGATTTCTGTTTAGGTTCTGCTGACTTTTTGAGCACAAGAATGGAGCTGATTTATCTACATATACAACACAAAATATTGCAGTAATTAAAGTACGTCGTAAGCCATGACTCTGTTGACCTTCTACCCATATCTGTCCTTTTATATCATATGTAGAAATATATATAGAGACTTGGTGGTTCAGCAATTATCCCGTTTCAGCCATTTTTGCAATACTTCAGAAAGAAAAATGGATTGCATCATTGATTATCTCAAACTTCGTTTCGAAACTGCCAGATGACTCACTAAAGTACAACAGATAGCTCAGTTGTTGGTGTAATAGTGTTTCCGTAGTTACAGTCGTCACAATGGTAAATTTAATTTGATAAATTTAACCTCAGATGCAGACTAGACCACAAATAACTACTGTTTTACAATCCTAGTTTTGCAGTTGACTGTCCACGGTTTGGTTCTTCGGTAGAGGAATCGTTTCACCATTACGTTGTCAGCAGTGAGTAACCGCATTCTTCCTTACGCGGTGGCCGCATATCATGTAATGTGCACTAGGACTGGCAAACACCCAAGTGACGCACGATCAGCTTAAAAGGATATGTACAAATAACTGATTATAGTCATGAACACATTGCTGTTGTAGTACGTAGTTTCCGAAACAATTAGTGCTACCTATTTTCTTTAAAAATACAGACATACAGATCAGTAACATGTTGCCAATTGGATTGTTGTTGTTTAGAGGGAAATAGACTGCTTGGTAATCAGCCCCTTTGCAAGTTGGAGGAATGAATGGGTGGCGTATATAAAATCTGTTCACGTGAGACAATTATTTCAAGAGGGCATATTCTTGCAGAATCAGCCTTCAATCGGTAATAAATGCAAATTGCCTAAGCAATTGCTTAAATTAGAGTAAGTTGTTCCCCAGTTTTGATTTAGTCCAATTAAGCATGGATGGTATGGAACATTAATTTTATTCGTGCGTAGAAAAAACGGATATGCCGATAGACGGACGTACGAGCAAGGTATGTATAGCAGCTCTCGCATCTATGTTAGCACGTTTTGACACTGTGGATACTGTTTGCTCTTTGACTATGCAAGGCAATAGTCGAGGGTGGTTCCTTCCGCCTCCCACAATCCCTCCCTCCTTCATGGCTTAGTATCCATGCAGCTACACCTGTATTTCCGCTAGGGGTCGGACGAGTTTCGTACATGCACACTGAAACTGTATTCTGGTAGTTGAGGAATATGTATAATTATATGTCTGGTGTGTTCATTCTGAGATTGTCACAAGAAAAGGTATTATACGTAAACGTGTGAAAGGTTCTCAACATGAGGTAAGCTCGTCGCACCCTTTACAGTATAATCCATCCTGCCAGTTCTGGATAGACCCTTGCTATATACTTCCAGAGGTGGAATTTTAAGGCAGCCTTTGCCATTAATTCTGTATCATCTACAATATAATGAACATGCTTCTGGTATCCGAATTCAACAATTTCATAACCGCTAAGGCATCAGTAAATTCCCCACATTTGTTATGCCCTTATATGACAAATATTTTTCAGTCGATTACGTAGGAAAGAACGAGATAACTTATTTTCCTCAAGTGACAGTAAATAGTGGGGCCACTGTCATTCAAAATACAGCACAGCAAAGCCTGGTACAAGCAGGCAAGGAAATACGAATTGTTTGTGAGAGAGGTAATTTTTATTTGTGGAATAACTACACAGCACAGAAAACTTGCAAGAACACTAATCCTTCCTTAGTTTCGATCTCCTCTGCATTTTTCTACGTGCTCCTGTATGACTGTAATGTAGACGCGTGAAATTGTGGCACGAATTTGTATACCAACTTCTGTTCCTAAGCACATTACGAGATGTGACGATCCTACGCCGCTAAGACCATTACAGTTCGACTCTAATGAACAGATAATAAAATGTTACTAGCGTTTACGAATTTTTTAAACTACGTACACAGAAAATCTGTAAGGGTGGAATATTGGTCGAACATAAATAATTACCTACACGCGTTCAAGAAATTTAGAAAGTAGTCGACTAGGAGCATTTGCTACAGCCCGTGATGACAGTTACGTTTACTAAGTTACCCAAGAGCAAAATAAAAATTAATAATAAAAATAAATAAAAATTAAAAAATCGCACACTCTTTCCGCTATTTGCGTACCAAGAAAAAGTAAAATATCTTGAGTTGCTGTCGTTGAGGTGCTGTCATTTTAATGGACGGCGGTGTAATTTGAGGTCACGTTACGTTGGCACTCTCTCAGGTCTCCAGCCATCGATTTAGCGCCGACCTGTAGTATCTACACGCTACGCCGTTCGTGGCAATGACCTACCAAATTTATCTCAGGTCATGAAACTCAACTCGGTGACCGGTTGGACTCTGGTTCACACAGCAGTGGTCAGACTTTTACACCGTGCAGTTTCCACGCGTGGTTTATTAAATATTCCTTTCATACGAAAGTACCCCTTACTTTGGGATACAATCCTGTCCAGATAGATTTGTGTTTAATTATCACCGTCTTCTCATATGTGGCTCGATGTAACCCTGGCAGCTTGGTTAACAATAAACACAATTGCTTCTATCTGGAGAGATCTTGCGAGGTGGTGTAAATCATAAAAATTATTTTCTGCGGTTGCTCCGATGGCTCTACAGGGACATCTTGGGATGCTATGTCCGGCTTTATCTTGTTACAAATTAGTGATTCTCCTGTCTGTCCGATAACAATTCCCGACAATAAAAGATTCATGAGTACCTGAAACGTAGAGACATGATATACATTCTGGTGTTCGACGCAACTTCCTCATATAAACGGAATGGAACACACGTGATGAGGCGTAGTCACAACTCTGCTATCACAGACCCACAAGGTAAAATCATAGATGGGTTGCTGTTCCTTTTGTATGTTAATGAACCTATGTTTTACTTTAATCATGATTAATAATTAATCATTTTATGTATGGAACATCCATTACAGCACAGGAATCTCAGCAAAGACGCATAATCAAGAAACGTTATAATTGATGATCTCATTGATGCTACTAACTTATTATTCAGAAATTGGTATTCGATATAATAAAAAATGGATAGCTCATTCATTTTGTGCTGAAGGTAGATTATTACGACTATTTTAAGCGAATAACCTGGGAATTTAAAAATCTAATGAATTATGAAAGTGCTACAAAACCGTTCTCAAGGAAGTGTTTACTCAACAAACAATACAACCTGACGATATTGGGACAGTTTGTCTTTTGTTTCAAGTGGAACTAACAGTTTTGATTAAGCCGGCATACATCGAAAACTATATGATTGCATCTCATGGAAATTTACATGATTTGCTTTTTAAACGTTCTCTGCAAACCCGATTGTGATGGTAATGTTACAGATGACAGTTGCTTAAAAGCGAAATTACTGAATATAGTTTCAGAAAGGCCTTCACAAAATAATACAAAGTAAAAAATTTAGAATAACAACCGACAAGAGCTGTCAACCTCAGTAACTTAGAAGAAGTAGGGCCCCTGAGTGTCCAGATACAACTTAAGCGCCGGCCGCGGTGGCCGAGGGGACTGAGGCGCTCCAGTCACGGTCTGCACGGCCACTACGGTCGGGGGTTCGAATCCCCCCTCGGGCATGGATATTTCTGCCGTCCTTAGTTGTATGTAGTGCATAAGTAGTTTGTAAGTTTAGGGACTGGTGACCCCGTAGTTAAGTCCCATAAACTATACAAACATTTGAACATTTTTGAACAACTTAAGTCACATATTACAAGCAAGTTTTATCGACTTACAAATTAGACTTCTTTTAGAATGTAGTACCTCCAAATTTAGCAGTTAGAGAGAGGGTATTTCAGAATGACGTTTTACAACTTTTGGAGGTTTTAGGGGATCAGATGATGACTGTTTTGATTTCAGGAACTTATAACCAGAAATGTATAATAAAATTTCTACGACATTTGGCGCTTTATTTGCTGTAGGTGGTCTCAGTACTAGAGTACAGTCAAATACTGTAAACTAAATCGGTGGCTTGACCACTTTAGAGAAATTGCTCAGTATTAAGGCCATAGACTTCTTTACACAATGTCCATCGAAGAAATACTTTTAGTCGTACTTTGTAAGATTCCACGCTCCCCTCTGATGGTATGAAATGCTGTAAAGATACGCTTAGTAACGTGTTGCTCTTGGTCTCACATAGACAAGGGACTCTGCATAGCCCCAAAGGAGGAAATGAAGCTGGGTGAAGTCAGCCGTGTGAGGAAGCCAGCGACTGGCACCCTCTTCCAATTACTGACTGACTGTAATTGTCGGTACTCAGGCTCAGGTAGACCACTGTAGTTGTGTGTTCCGGGCTTCCATCCGTAGAAAGAACGTAACATCAATGGACGAAACGGGTAGCTACCAAATTAAAAGGGCAAACACTTCCCAATGCTGTAGAAGCTTTATTTCAAATTTCATGTTATAGACTGCTAGTTGCGTTGAACTGTGTTTTATTGGCAGGAGACTTACAAGTTGCAAGAGTTCCTCTAAATAGACTGCCTACACTACCCTTGTACTCCGTCTGCTACAGTACTGCTCCGCGTTGTTGGATCCTTTCCAAGTACCGTTGCTGGAGGATATCGAAACCTTTACATTTTCATCCTGTAGAATTTGCCTAATTTTTATAATAGCATTCGGAAATACCATGTATAATCACTCGTTCAACTGAATATCTATAACTACAGAATGGAAAACTGCTGATATCACACAAATATTCCAAACACGAAAACGAAATAGAACAGTCTACTGAATTAAGAACCCATACCTCTGATATTGCACATAGTAAGAACCCTTTCAGAAAAATATCGTTAGTGAGCAACACAACTAGCTTCTCATTCTAACGAAGAAATGGGTGATATCTACGTGGGATTTCAAATGGCTTCTAAATTTCTAGATTTTTCAGAAAGTGTTATCTACCATGTGTCATAAATGCTTTTCGATCTAATTGTACACGTAAGGGGAATCACCACAATACCAGAATTAGATTTGTGATTTCCTGTCAGGAAAGTCGCAGTTTGTAGTAATTAACGAAAAGTCATCGAGTAAAACGGAAGTGACATCTAGGTTCCTGGAGGAAGTGTTATTGGTCCCGTAATGTTCTTTTTATAAGATAGATGTACTAAATAAGGCCCGGTTTCTAATATGGCCCACTCTCATTTTCTAGCATATAAAGTTTGAAAATAGTGCCAAGTGTCGTTGGTAATGATAGTTTGTGACAACTAGTGGACAAAGCAACAACTACTTCCGCACCCGTTCTCGTGCTGGCCACTTTACTTTCATTTCCTCTACGGCGTTCAACGAAGGAGGGCTGCTTCTTATTTTCACGGTACGTTTCATCTAATGAAATCGCTTCGACTATGAAGCATTTGTACTGGTAAAAATGTATATGTGTACAGAAGATTGTGCTGTATTATGATAGTGGCATAATCTTCCCCAAAAAAAACTTTTCTTTTTAAACAATAAACACACACGCGTTTTAAACGGGTTGTTCCGAATAAGGCCATCATAGAAAATGTAATGATTAGACTTATGTTCCTATTAACTTGCGATAAGGAAACTTACTGTTGTCAGAACAATGTTGGTTGCTGATTAAATTTAATAATCTTAAGAGTTAATAAACATTAAGTAGGTTGCCAACAGTACTGTATGAAGCGTTTGTAAAAAAAAAAAATGTAAATATAAAAGTCTATGTATCATCTTATTCCAATGATGTCTAAAATAAAATTACAATACAACTCTTGCAGTGCATTTCAACAGTTTTCCTGCTATTTACGTGCCTCAAAATGTTAATATGAACTAGATGTGGCTACGGGCCATATTAGGAACAGGGTCTCCTAACAAGGCCCACTTGCAGGGGTTAAACATTTTCTTTAAAGTGATGATATTAATTACATAAACTTTCCATTTTAATTTATTTTTGAACTGAATATAGTTGTAGAATGTTGCACGTACGATCTCGGAGTATTACCACTTACACATACTGCTTACGAAATTCCTAAACGTTAGGTGGGCCTTATTTGGTTCACGTACCTTATAAAGAGAAAAACTAACAAACTGCAAGATATTAAAGTAAGGTAATGCAAACAGTCTAGTGTTCAGTTGTAAGTAGTATCTACTATACGTACGAATATGAACACATTTGTGAATGATGGGTTCACTTGGCCTTGCGAATGATGATGGTAAATCAGTTAAACAGTAACTAAGCTATGAAAATGTAGTCATCCAGTTCGATCGGTATAATCAAACTCAGTAGTATGCACGAATAAAGTTGATTTGAAGACTATAGTTACAGTACTGTAAATATGAATGCAGAGAAATATAACAGTTCGCTGCTTCTTCAATTACTTTAACAGCCTTAAACGTAGCAGAGTTCTCAGTCTGGAACCCACACTCACGAAAGTACTGAGATCTGGTAAAATTTCAAACTTTTCAAAATGTGATTTTTCGAAGTACGAACTACCGCTACCCCAAGAGACGCGCCCCTCGCACAGCACAATAATCGACCACATCGAGCGACCAGTGACCGAACGTCTTGCGTGCCAACTATACTTGACCTACCGAGTTCAGTCTAAGCACCTAAGAAAAGACCACCATTTAGTTATAAAGACGATTAAATCAAATGTTCAAATGTTTGTAAAAATTATGGGACTTAACTGTGGGGTCATCAGTCCCTAAACCACGAACTACTTATGAATTAGCTTATTATAAAGACGGCACAAACATCGATGCCCGAGGGGAGTATTCGAACCCCCGACGGGGAACGGCCTCGCGCATCGCAGCATAGCGCCTCATTGCGCTCGGCTGCTCCGCCGCGGCATGAAGACGATTACATATACTCAAAGTAACACTAGAGCATGAAGATTGTTACTCTGAGATATCACTAAAATATCGTCGCATTAACAGCAAAATTATGACGAAATTGCATGTATAAAGAGTTTAAATATTTAAGCTGAATTTACAATTACAAATACTCCTTGAATGACATAGTTGCGATTGCTCATAATTTGGGAATGCTGGGGTACGATCTGGGACAATCATGCTGTACCTGTGTGACGTGCACTTATGAGGAAATCGTAGTAATGACATACTTGTGCATCAATTTATGAAATTGAAAATCATTATTTATATCTACATCTACATCTAAATCTACATAGATACTCTGCAAATCACATTTAAGTGCCTGGCAGAGGGATCATTAACCAATTTCATAACTTTTCTCTACCGTTCCATTCTCTAATAGCGCACGGGAAGAAATAACACCTAAATCGTTCCGTTTTCGATCTAATTTATTGGGATGGTCATGTCTCCCTAAGTAGGTGAGTGCTAACAAAATATTTTCACATTCATAAGTAAAAGTCGGTGATTGAAACTTCGCAAACAGATCACGCCGCAATGAATAACGTCTTTCTTTTAATGATTTCCACCCCAATTCGTGCATCATTTCCGTGACGCTCCCCCCCCCCCCCCCCGTAACGTGATAAAACAAAATATACATGCGTGACTGCAAAATTAATGTTCTCACATGGTTACTGACATCCTAGATTTTAATATTTAACACTATAATACATATTGCTTCATTTGCTATTAATTTCATACAATACTGGATCTTTAAAGCATGTCATTTAGAACTGAACTTTAAGCTGGCATGAATTTGCCTCATGCGGCGATTTCTCTTGTGTATCTTGTTTTTGCATAGCTTATGTGTAGCACATGTTACGTATTTTTCGTGGAAATACATTATTCACTCTGTTTGCATGTCATGGCCCACTGCCCTGCCCGGATAATAGCCGGACTTCCCCGCTAATCCTCTGTGGCCAGGGTACCAGCCTGTGCCCGTGCTTTCCTCTCACACGCCGCTTCACCTAGTTCCGACGGCCGTAACTCTGTCAAATGGCAATTACCGTAGGCAAAAATTATCACTAAAATTACGGCGAAGTATGCAAGAAATTATTACGTAAAACTAATATAAATGTGACTCTAAAATAGATGTGACTTCGTAAGAGTTTAAAATATTTTTATGTCATAAAGTAGATTATTCACTACTGAACAGATTGTGAGTATAATACTTAATTTCTGTAGTGCTTTACACTAACCAACAACTTTTTCAAATATTTGTATGTGTCCGAAATAAACACAAATTACATATTAATAAGTAAGACCTATCTAAATAATAAAATAATGTTTTTACTACTCTACACCACTTAATTATTGCAAATTAGTGAACCCGTATCGTCGAACTTCAGTTTCTGCATAGTATCACAGTATCACAATGTTGCAATTTAAGGTTTTCTATTTTCAAAACTATACAATAGCCTCTGAGGGTAGTTTTGTATCTGGTAAATCTGCTCTCCACATCAGAGAATGTCACAGGAGCGTATACGAAGATTACGAGATCATGGAAAGCCAGCTTCAGTGTAAGGTCTTCAAATGATGTGGCATCCACAGACAAACTTTCATTAATTTTGCACACAGTACAATATCCAGAATTCCGCTGGAGAACACTTTGCAAATCATTATGGATTAGTGCGGTGTATTATCTTTCGAACATATCCGAAAGAACAGACACCAAACTAATCTAATATATAAAAATGAATGTTTTTGTGTTCGTATTTTATGCGCGGACGTACCGTTCGACTGATTGTGATGAAACATTGTCAACATATTGCTTGCACTTTCGCGAGTTTTCAGATATGCTTGCGAAAAGCAAGAGGATCTGGTAGAGGGGGTAGAAATTGACGTGGAATATAAACTAATGTGTTGTACTGCGCATATATGGACAGAAACACCCATTACTGAATGGTGATATAACTGCAGAGCAATCACTGAAAGCACATAGTTATATAAAATACCAAGGCGTATGCATATGAAGCGATCTGAAGTGGCGCGACCACACAAAATGAATTGCGGGTACGAGAGATGCCACCCTGTAAGTCAGTGTAAGAATTATCAGGAAATCCAGTTAATCAACAAAGGAAGAAGCGTATAAAACAGTAGTTCAACAAATACTCGAATACTGCTCATCACCCTGTAATCTGTACCAGACAGAATTTGCCTCGTTGTATGGGCTTTTGTCAGAATCCAGAGAGCGTGTGTTTCCAGAAGAATAAAACAATATACTGTTTCCCCTTACACATATCTCACGAAAAGAGCATGAAGACAAAATCAGAGAGATTGTAGCCCACACATGAAGTGACCAGCCGCCATACTTCCCGCTGACGATACGGGACGGGAACAGGAGATGTAATTGACAACAGTACACAAAGTACCATCAGACACACAGTAAGGCGGCTTGCACATACAATCTATTCTGTCAACGACTGTGAAATACATGGCTCAGGGCACTTTCAATTGTAGCGTCAATTAGTCTTTCTTGATGTTCCATTCACGAATTGAATGCGAGAAGAACGTGTACTTAAATGGAAGTGTGCGCCCAATGTGAGCGCAGTCCCTTCATAAATTGGAGGGGAGGAGTCCAGGTGGAACGATAGTTATCACTACTGTTTTACTCGAATTTTCGTCAGTTCAAATGTTTTTTGTAAATCTATCGGACCAAACTGCGTGGTCATCAGTCCGTAGCTTACAAACTACTTAAACCTAGGTAAACTAACCAAACACACACACCCATGCCCCAGGGAGGACTCGAACCTCCACGACGAGCAACCGCGCGCTCCGCAGCGAGGTGCTTTAGACCGCTCGGCTACTCCACCGCGGCTTTTCGTCAGTTACTACGTACTGCGTCTTGTATGAGAGGATATTGCGGATCCAATCGCACAACAGTGGTGTTATGCGATAAGCATGCAATTTTATTAGAAGACGCTTGCGAGGTACAGTTTCAAAAGTCTTCCTGAAATCTACAAATATGGAATCGATTTGGGATTCCTTGTCGATAGTACTCATCACTTCATTTGATCGAAGAACTATACTTCCTGAAGCAGGCGTCCATTGACTCTCCAGTTGACGCCTGCTCCGGCCACCGCCACCGTCCACCAACAAGGTGCCAAAGGCCTGAACAAGGTACTGTAGAACCGAAACCGGTTGCCAGTAATAAACGCAACAAATTGCGATCTAGACTGTCTTATTTTAATTATTACAACATTTTAAGGTCGCTATACCAATAAAATGCTTTAAAAATTATGTAGTTCATAATGTTTGGAAATAATATATATATATATATATATATATATATATATATATATATATATATATATATATATATATATATTTACCAAAATCCTGCTGCGAATCAGGATTTGATCCTGTAATTTTCCCGATGACTCCTATTGCTTCTCTTAAATATTGGAGTCAGCTGTGCTACTTTCTCAAGATATGGTTATTTTGATGTGCGAACGGTTGTATATGATAATTAGGTATAGAGCAACTGCATCAGCATACCCTGGAAGAAAAGTAATTGGTATACAAACTTGACCGTAAGTCTTGCTTTTGTTAAGTGATTTAAGTTGCTTTACTTCTAAATCGCGCATTATGGCAGTTGTTCTGGTTTCTAAATCTGGAGTATTTGCTTCGTAAACTGAGGCCTCTTTCTGTGAGCGACCTGTTACAGCCCCTGCAGTCACAGAAATGCCACCTGACCCTTCGGATGACTAAAAAGTAGTAAAGCCGGGGGTCTGTCTGCCTCCCTAGAGAGTGCTCGCACGTGACGTTCTGTGATCTCCCTTGGTCGACCTCTTCGGTCCTGACTCTGTTTTGACAAACATTTGTTAACATCGTCGAATAGTGGCATCGCTCCTCTTCAAATGTCTAGCAATTCGCCAATTACTCCAACAAGCTTCTTTCAGCCCAACTACAGACTGTTTCTAATATGCTGACGTATTTTTTCTGCGAGTCGTAGTTACTGTCCGCGGAACTTCATTGCCAGGGTGCTTACGCCGCGGCGTCAGACGCGCGGTGAAACTGTGCTGCAACGTCACACATTCACCCATTGTCCGCCAAAGTTAATAATATTGCATATTTCATCGATACCTGTATGAATATGAATTTCACATGTAAAATTGTGACCAATCTGCATAGCTTTATCTCTCTCTCTCTCTCTCTCTCTCTCTCATTTTATTGGGTGTAATTCTACCACGTACGATAGCCTTTCATACCCCAAAACATTATTACTTTGAGTACACTGTTTGATCAAAAGGTCAGAGGCTCCTACTACAGGACATTAATTAGCTCTTAAGATAGCGTCAGCTGTTCTAGGGACACTTTCATTTGGGTTTCTAAACATTTAAAGGAACGACAAGCCATTCTTCCGCATGTTTGATACCAGAAGAGGTACTGATGCTTGACGCGTGGTTGGGGCAAATTCTACTTTCTAACCCATTTCAAATGTGCTGCATAGGATTTTAAGTCGGTGCTGTGAGCACGTCAGCTCATTTACTTAACCTTATTGTCCACAATATATTATACTACAGATTCGACAATCATTCATAGACTCCGGACAGTTTTGCGTTCTCATCCTAGCGTTCTATCAAACTGAATGATATTAGCGAACCGAAACCACGAGAACCAACTGTCACAATTCAGCTGCATCTCTGAAAAAATCAGATGTTTGTAAACCTAAGGGACCATGTTATTGAGGTAATCGGTCCCTAGTCTTACCAACTAATTAAATTAACTTATGCAAAGGGGAACACACTTATCCATGCCCAAGGACTCTAACCTCCGACGGCAGCGGCCCTTTATCCGTGACATGGTCCCTCAGACTGCGCGGTCGCTGCACCTCTCTGCGCTTCACTGTTGGCAGTACACGCTATAGAAGGTCTCTCTTTCCCATCATTCGCTAACCTAAATCAGTTCATCGTTTTGTCAAGATATATAGTGTTATTGATCAGTCCATAAAACTCATTTCAAGTCATCCATTGACTAGTAGCGTTGCTCATTACAGCACCTCACGCATTGTCAGCACTAACTGCGGGCATATAGTCCCTATTAGGAGATGTTCGACCAATGCATCACACTCGTCCTCACGCACACCGAGCGAGGTGACGCCGTGGTCAGCACGCTGGACTCGCATTCTAGAGGACTGTAGTTGAAATCCACCTCCAGTCATCCAGATTTAGGTTTCCCGTGATTCAGTCCAGGCAAATTCCGGAATGGCTCTTCTGAAAGGGCATGGCCGATTATCTTCCCAATCTTTATCAAGAGAATCCGAGATTGTGGTCCGACTGTAATGATTACACTGTCGACAGGGCGTTCAACCCTAATCTTCCTTCGCTCTTTACTTTCTTACGCATTGCTGTTATGCTATGTTGACTTATGGTTTCGCGCTGTAATTCAAAGGTTTTTGCTTCCCATTTACATCTATGTGGTAAATCGTGGTAACTATTTATTCATGTTGCGGCAGTCCCTGCCTGTGTAGAGTGCCCGCACAACAGCCAGCCAAGGCAGGCTGTTTAGCTTTCCTTCGTAGGCGCTCACACAAAAACAGTAAACATCAACGACGACCAACTTCATAAGAGACGGCGCTGTACTGCGACGCGACGTTACGGTTAGATATGTGCCAGTGCCCAGCCAATGACAGTGAAGTAACCTGGTGTAGCCCTCCGGCGATGCCGGCTTCACAAGCGCGCTGACGGGATGTGGACAACCAGTGCATTCCCAGCTACCGGCTGCTCCTACACCGGATCCAGCTTCAGCGGCACTCAGCGAAGACCGTAGTTTTCGTGTCGTTCTGTTGATGGTGCGAATGGAGCGGTCTACTGCCAGTCGAATGTCTGGAACAGTCCTCCAGGAAATGCCACGAAGTGGTACCTTCATCTTCGGAATCAAATCAAAGTCACAAGGACTGAAGTCCAGTCCCATCGACCGAACAGAGCAGCGAGAGCTTGCACAGTATGCGTCCGCGCATTGTCGTGCAAAATGATGGCTGGGCTGCGCAGAAAGTGTTGCCGCTTCTTTCACAAAGCAGGTAATACTGCAAAAACGAGGAGTAATACTGTGCACTGACGGTCGGTCGAGGAGGAACATAATGCGTTAGGATAACACCATCACACCGTACACGAGCATCACCATAACTTTCACTATACTGGGGCTCTGACGCACTTTCGACTTTCGCGGTAACGCATAATGACGCCATTCGTTGGATTGGCGTTCCAGTTTTTTCTCGGGGGCGTTTCAGTTTTTGCTCGTACGATGTGGCCTATGTCTCATCCAGTGTTACGATACGGCGTAAGAAATCTTCTCCTTTGCGCTCATATCGTTCCAAGTGCATTTGAGCAGCGTCGTAACGCATCCATGTCTGCATTTTCGCCAATTCATGTGGAACCCACCGTGATGCCATTTTTCGCATGCCCAGGCGTTCTTTCAGGATGTGAAGCACAGTCGTATTCGCCACTTCGGGTTCGTGGGCGAGCTCACGAATCGTCTGGCGTCGAGTACTGTCCACAAACGCGGCAACAGTACGCACTTCTTCCTCAGAGACGCTAGGACGGCCTATACGATCCTTGTCCGCCACAGTTTGCCGACCTTCGTTGAAGGTTTTTACCCAACATGCCACTGTTCTGTACGGCAAAGCCGATTTCCCGCACGCCTCTTGAAGACACTCTCGTGGTGTACGACCTCTGGCACATTCAATCTGGATTTAACTCCATTGTTCCTGTTTCGAAAACGTACTGACGCCGATGCGTTAGACCGCTATTGTGCGCACACCGGTGACGTGGGACGGGCACGTCCGTTTGCTCGGAGGTAATGCAGGTATGTCAACAACGTGTGCTATCAGCGACAATAGTATGTTCCATTGCATAGTGTCTACACAGCAGTGTTGCAACTATTTTAGTTCCAACCCTCGTACATATTCCGCAAGCTACCATGCGCTTCGTGGCCGAGGGTACAAGTTCTGGTCCTTTCCTTTTCTGTTGTACTCGTAAACTGAGCGGGGCGAAAACGTCTGCTTCTACGCCTCCGTATGAGCCAAAATTTCTCTTACGCTAAATGTAAGTTGGCGGCAGTACAATCGTTCTGCAATCAACTTCAGGTGACTACCCTCGAAATTTCCTCAAAAGTGCTCCCCGTGTGACGCTACTCTGTCTCATATAGAGGATGATTTGTACTTACTGTTTTTCTCTGGCTCGTTGTAACTATGCGTTTGTAAGCGTGCGCATTACTCATAACTAAAATTAATATTTAATTGTGAAGTACTCGAACTAGAGTGGCTATAAATTACTATCGAGCTACTATATAAGTAAATTTAACTAAGTTTATTGCTGATTAGCACAATAATCGCTGGCGAGGGCCCCAAAACCCACTAAGTTCAGCAAACAAATAATATTAGCTCGAGCCCCAATATAGCAGAAACATCTAGCTATATAATCCTTAACCTGTTCAGTTAAGGTCTTAATACTGTTTTGTAGTACAGTTCCAAGACGAAACAAGTGTTCAGAGACTAAGACAGAAATCGCGGAATTGTTTCTAAGTCCCGACATCCGCTCAAAAACTAAGTCTGAGATGACACAAATGTTTCTAAGTTCAACATAACGGTTACTGCGTCTATGTTCCGTACGTTGCACGTCTCTGGAACTCACTACTCAGACTGCCACAGAGCCACCGTCGAGCGAGTCTCAAACCGCACTACTCGAGGCCCTGTAGCGGCCCTCCATACATACTCGCGCTCGCCTAAATCCCAACGTACGTCACTTTATGGCTCAGTGGTCTTGCCAATACATTTTGTAACTTTTTACATGTAGGTTAAGACATTGATTTGATGGAATCGTTAAGTGCACGCTTAAATTCTAATCCAAATTGATATATGAATTTCTGCGCGAAGTAGTTACCCTACAAAAGTACTTTTCTCGCCTTTTTGATATGTTTTTTGCCCGTCGGATATAAATTATAAACGTAATCTTTTGAGCGCAGTGCTTTTCTAAAAGTCTTTTTAATGAAATTTTCAGTTATAATGTGCGTATTAAACTAGTCATGGGAGATTAGCAAGAATTATTAAAATTATACAAAAGAAACATATTTAAATGCAAATGCAAATTATATAATCTAGTCACTTCAAAGTACGTGTTACGACACCTGCAATTGCCTACCGTCTAGCCGTTCGTGTTTCTGTCTTTTCGTGACTGTTATAACAACTAATTATCTTAATTTAGTAGATTGGCATTATTTTGCGTAATATTAATGCTAAAGACTGTGTGGATACATAAAAAAAGGAGCGTCTCGGTGAGACATTTCATTTCAGCCCTGTTCATTACTGTACTTCAATTATTATGTGAATCGTAGTTTTATCTCTTGATTGCTCCTGCTATAAAAAATATAACGTTAATTCATTCGCTATCAATACTTCATCGTAAGTGCTCTGCATTCCTCTTGCATTTGCCGTATTGTGCTGGTTTGTCAGCTGAATAGTTGGTGCATGACTTAATGAAATGTACACAATGTTTTGTGAGGTGGTGGTTAGGCTCTACTGCTCCTACCACCACCAGGTTACGTTGCACGCAGCAGACTGCGAGCTTACGTCTTTGGCGCTTCTGCTGTCCTGTCCAATTTCGCGACATTGGCTCTGCGACGTCTTTCCTCCAGTGATTGCCATTTGAGTTCCTGAGGCATCTCCGCTCGCGTTTTTATAAAATCTACCTGTAGCGGCGCGGTGGAATGGCTGAGCATTCTATACGGCGCCTTGCTAGGTAAAGCGCAGTTGTTCGCCGTGGGAGGTTCGAGTCCTTCCTCAGTCGTGGGTGTATGTGCTGTTTTTAGCGTAATTTCGTATAAGTAGTTTGTAAGCCTAGGGACTGATAACCGCAACAGTTAATTCCTTCAGATTTACAAACATTTCGACTTTTCTTAAAATTTCAAATTCAAATGTTTGTTAAGCTTATGGGACTTAACTACGGGGTCATCAGTCCCTAAACTTACAAACTACTTATGAACTACTTACGAACTAGGACGGCACAAATATCCATGCCCGAGGGGGGATTCGAACTCCCGACCGTAGTGGCCGTGCTGACCGTGACTGGAGCGCCTCAGTCACCTCGGCCACCGCGGCCGGCTCTTAATATTTAATTTAATTTAATTTAATTTAATTTGTTACCTGTAACGAATCTAGCAGCTGCCTATGAGTAGTTTTTGTCTTCTTTTACACCGAGCTGCGATCTGGCGGGGATCAAAATACTTCAAAAATACTCAAGAACGGATCGTCCTAGTGTTCTACATGCGGTCTCCTTTACAGATGAAAACATCGTCCAAAATTCCTCCCAATGAAGTAGACCATCAGCCTTTCTAATTTGTTAAATTTTTTATCCAGGGCGCGAATATCAAACAACCTACGATCGAACTCACACCGTACACAGGAAAAAGTTGTTTTTGTGCAGCGAAAATATTGTGTGTCCAATAAGTCATGGAGATGTTCTTTGCTTTTCTGTAACCGGATAAGACGAGAAATAAATGTGAAACCTTTACCAAATGAAACAAGAGTTCTCTTAGTTTGCATACCTGTCCAGAGCAGTTTGATGAGGCTTCTATTTGTCGTTCTACATTCAGGTACATATTATAGTCCATTCCACACATTTAGCAGGACATCAGGTGTAATGCAGTGAATAATATCAGCCGGCCGCGGTGGCCGAGGGGACTGAGGCGCTTCAGTCACGGTCTGCACGGCCACTACGGTCGGGGGTTCGAATCCCCCCTCGGGCATGGATATTTGTGCCGTCCTTAGTCTTAGTTAGTTCATAAGTAGTTTGTAAGTTTAGGGACTGATGACCCCGTAGTCAAGTCCCATAGACTATACAAACATTTGAACATTTTGAATAATATCTCTGATTCCTTCCATTAAATGCTCAGTTTCCTGAATTTGGACGCTGTACACATGTTGCTCCTAATTTTATCAAGCACGAGGGCACACCAGATGTTCACGTCAGAGGAGTTACGTACGAAGAGGATTTTTAGCAGCCTAATTCTGACGATAAAGCGATGAAAGTGACCAAATACACGGAATATGCTTCATCACTAAACCCTACAGGAATTATTCGTCATTGTCAATATCATGAAACCTCTGTGAAGCAAATTTAAATCGTTTGGGCCACTCAGACGACTGGATAGCGAGTAACAACTGCAGTCTGTATCCCGTAAACTGAGGCATTTCTATAAACCTTTACGGTCTGCCGTCTTCTTAAGTGTAGTTCTCAGGCACATACACGCAGCGATTTCTTTGTGATACGTAGTTAGGTGGCTGGTATAGCTTCTATAGTTCCGCCATTAACTAAGGCGAACCAGAATGTTTGTAGTCCAATAAACTGACAGTTTCTTTCAACTGCGGCTCCCACCGGCTAATGTTATTTCTGTGAGTCGGGACTTCATTGTACACATGACGATATTCAAGCTGAAACCATGTCACGGATTAAAAGCTAGCAAGCCACAAAACACACTAAACGTCTCCACTGTCCACATTTTGACTGAAACGGTTGTCTTGCTACAGCTTCGTAATTCGCATCATTTCATTGTTGCGTCACTACTTGAGCGCACAAAACCATGAAAATTACATAAAATAAAGTTGTAGAGGATTTTTCGGTGTTGTGAAGATTTCAAATTTGTCTTGTTTCGATGTCTTTCTGTGCAAATCCACAAACCAAATGTTCAAATGTTTGTTAAGCTTAAGGGACTTAACTACGGGGTCACCAGTCCCTAAACTTACAAACTACGTATGAACTACTTACTAACTAGGACGGCACAAATATCCATGCCCGAGGGGGGATTCGAACCCCCGACCGTAGTGGCTGTGCAGACCGTGACTGGAGCGCCTCAGTCCCCTCGGCCACCGCGGCCGGCATCGACAAACCCACAACATTATTACTTGAAGCAATATGTGAGAGAAAAACCATTTCTTTGTCTCTTCGATTCTTTATGAGGTTAGCAAAATAAAACGGCAGTTTGTACAACGAAATTTTTCTAAATGGGAAAAGTCTGCCAACGGGCATTATTAAAATAAATAAAATGCCGTCCGTTGGTGCGGCCCTGCGACGTTTGTATTTATAGGTTGGAGTAAATCTTACAAAGCGGCTACGTAATTCCTTATACAACATCTTACATCAATTGAGAGATAACTTCTTGTGTAGACTGCATAAAAATTCAATCAATTGTACAGCATCAGTTGTCTTCACGGGCTTTTCAGTGATATGCTTCGATATGCGTGGTATGCCGGAAATTGATTGATGACTGAGATGCGTTTATGAACGTACACCAAGTTCGTTTTGCAGAACAAACATTGAAAGAACTACGCTCATGTAAAACTATGTGTTCATAAAATGAGCGGCAAGTCATAATTATTACTTATTTACACGTATCAACGATCATAATTATCCTGATTCGTGCAATGCTCCACACGTTTTACAAATGTAAGTACAATAACATAAGTAAGACGACTCTGCCGATTTCATTCAATGGTGTCATGAATCCTAATATTGAAAATATCTTTGTACAGGATGACCAGCCAGTCTAAAACAGGTTAGGAAAAAATTCAAAAATTTTATTTCAAAACTTCGCCTAAGTTTTACAAGTGTTCTTCTGCCGCGACATACGCCTTGACAACGTGACCAAGCCTGTCCACCTTGCAGGACAGAGCCGGCCAGAACCAGCAATGAATGCTGATGCTAAAATCACGCCACCCTTCTGGCGTCCGTGCTGAAACTACTGACGTTTCCATGCTCCCGTGGAGCCAATAGCAGAGACCCACGTTTGATCACGTGTGCTACTGCTGCAGGACGCAGAGGTGCGAGAATCAGTTCCTTCGCTCTCCTCAGTTTGAGCTCTCGTACAGAACAGACGCATTGGAGAGGCCCAGCCTCGGTGCGGGGCGAACGGCCGCATGCCGTCCGCTCCCGCCTAGCGTCTGCTCGATATCAGCCACCAACTGTGTGAACCATAACCATTACCGTAACCTTCAACTTTTCCGTTTTCTAATCCGTTTAGACTGGCATTCATTCATTGCATCCGACCCCAGGGCGAGTCCCGCCATGTATCCCGTATTTCAGAATATACCAAATATTTACTTCAATTCTATCTTTTATTTGCCGTTCAGCCACACTTTCCTAGGGCGCCCACAAGCCTTCACCGCTCCGCCTTCCATCCTGACAACGCTTCCAACCCATTTTATTTATGCAGCACTGGGATGGGTTGTATAATTTTCCTATCACCCGTAGGATAAAGATCAAGTCCTGTACAATTTGGTGTCAGAAGTGGGATCGATAACCCACCTTTCGGCCCTTAGGGTGGCCGCAAAATTTGGTTCACATTATGTTGTGTGGCTGGTAGACAGCCGCTATCCAGCCGAGCTACGGCACAGTCGCCGTGACATCCTAGCCGCCGCTGCATCTGCACATTCCGTGCCGAGTGCCAAGTCCGACGCCGCACGCCTGCCTGCCGCAGCGCACGTGTGCGCTATGTGCGTGACGCGCGACCTGCCGCAGTTGACGGTCCGACTTCGCCGTGCACTACTACACGTGCGCAGCTCACCTGCGTGCACGAGGCGTAAAAAGTTACGCTTCGCGTTCGTACTACTGTTTCGGCCCACCGAAGGCATGTAAGTGCCGTACCCGGTTGGCGCGGCCCACCTGCCGCTGCCGCCGCCCATATACGTCTCCTACCGACGCCGCCCGTCCGTAAGTGCTGTGCGGATGAGGCGCCGCCCCACGTCTTCTGCCGGTCCTGCCAAGGAGAAGAAGATGCTTCCTTACCGGGGCCGAACCACTCGCTGCCACCCCAAGCAGCGCGGACCACTCGCCGCCCCCGCCGCCCACGTCGCAGCCACGCTCGCGTGTGCGACCGCACATCGCCCGCCGCCCAGCTGACGCCCCCACCTGCTACGTACCACCATCGTACTTCACCGTGCCACACCACGTCCCGACGGATAAGTACAGACTGAGAACATGATTTGTTATTTCCTGCTGTTCCGAGTTATCTCGAAGTAATAGAATTTGAATATTAACTTTCCCTAGGCTAACTAAATCATATTGTTTCTTCTCGCGAGTGACTGGATTAGCTAATGTTGGTTTTTTGCTGCCCATTTTACAGTTATATACAGAATAATCGAATAATCGAAAAAATGATGAGAATAATACTCTTTTTCCTTATATTATTTAAGTTTGAGCATTGCCGGAAGTATGGGAGTTTCATTTTAATTAATTTATAGCATGTGTAATCACACAGTTATGTGTTTGACAAAGGTTTTTCACTAACCCTAGTAAAATGTAGCGTGGCGTCCACAGTGACAGAATTGTGATATTTCTTCCATTTAGTTTCAGTGTCACGATCTCTCTTTCCTTGATCTTTCCTATCAATATTTTCCGTGCCGTAAATGAAAGTAAATTTCCGCTCTCGACAGACGTGTTGGGTCAAAGCAAGGCATTACCCCCTCCAAGCCGCGTCTGGCAGAAATTGAAAAATCATCGGTACAAGGGATAAGTGTGAAATTCTCAATCTTGAAGGATGTGTGCTTTTGTTTTAAGATCAAACACCGACGCAATACCAGCGTTGAGGTCTTAAAAGAAAAAACACAGACAAAAAGTTTTCAATCGTTGTTGATTCTACCAGATTTGCTGACGAGTTTAGACTGAAGTCCGCAGCCGCACAAACAGTCGTACACACGACTAGCGTCTGAAACAGTCGAACCGTTAGAACGCTGTGTTGAACCACCACATTGTAAACCCAAGAATTAAACTTTCGCCCCTCCCTCCTCTACTCTCTACATGTTCCTCTTTTTCCCCCTACGTATTTATTTCTGTATGAGCTATTCCTTTCGTGAAAGTGGTAGTTTCGCAAACTGGTTGCCAAAGCATGTGACGACAGTGTGCTTCAGGGCACGAAATGTGAATCTTGTTGATTCAAAAATGTTTTACCGGAGAGAAGCCTGGTTGAGATGTGATAAGATAGCCGTTGAGAGATACCCGAATCCCTACTGCACCGTAAGTGACGTGCAAGTAAAAGCCTTCAAGCTGTTACCCTCCAGAGGGCAGCTGAAGTTGAGTAATGTTTTAGCCGATGTAAAGGAGCCTATATGTAGTTGCCACACGGTGAGTCATGAGTACCGCCTGTGAGCGTAAAATCCGTAAGAGAAGTTTAAAGAAGAAAACTGTTTCACATAGCGAGAAGACCAAGAAAAACTACTTTGTCCGTATTTCTATTGCTGCCATTCTGCTTCTATATACTTACTGTTCTACCTCATACACGCCTTTTCTTTGTCAGATTCTGGAACCTCCGTAACAGGGTTCATTATTTTTCCTGTGTCAGTACCTTGGCAATAAATGTAGGTGAAACACAACGCACATCGGAATTACGAGAAGTTATTTCCAGTTGTTACGGCCAGAGACATCCTAAGTTGATGCGTAAACTGTATCCAGTACTCCAAGAGAGGTACTTACATTGTGCTATGATGTGTTAATGGTAGAGAGATATTGCCCTTATTCCGTGTAGCGAGATCTAGTGCTATTTTGCAATGATGAGTAACCCAGACGTTAGTAAATCCTGTTCTCTTTTAAAGGACCACATTATTAACCATGAAGTATCAATTAAAATGTGCTCCAGTCACTCATAATGTAGATTTTCGTAAGATTTAATAGTGTGTAAGGTTTTCCCAGAATGTTTGTCTAGTTCACATTTATATTTTTAGAGTATCTTAATTATCCTTAAGAATTTTAAGTATACTGTCATTAAGTAAGGAAGAGTTAACATTTTGCTACCATTAACTATTTATCCCTTCTTATTCGCCATTGTGAAGTATCACGATTTGTTATGAAACCCATAATGTCCAGCGTACTGTAATGGAGTTTATGCTGTTTGCTTCCATTGTCAGCGAACCATTGTTGATCATTTACATTTCCAATTGTTAGAGTGATTCGGATGTGGTCTGCCTTTCCTGTGCTACTTTCATTTCTTTGAGACATTTTAGAGCCTGGCAATTCAAATTTGAAGTTAGTGATTATAAGGATTAAAAATTAACTGCGCGATTTTTAATTCTTAAAATCAACCGACCCGACTTGTTCCCTCCAGTCTTTCTTAATAAAATTTTAATCCACATCCTGTTTTCTGGCTTTAACTAATGGCAATTCAACAGAAATTTAGAGACTGTATCGACAATTCTGTCATTCTAGAGCTACTATGTTACGATATTTATGCAGATGACAGATTCTCAAAACGAATGGCCAACGTTTTGGAACCTTGTGCCTGCTAAAATTCAACGCATAGAAGCCTTGAGACGTCGTTGAAATTTTAAAATGTGTACTTTAACTGCCTGATCATTATCCATTACGTATCAAACTGAATTTAACCCCCTTTCCATTCATTTGAACGAAATTCATTTCCAAGTCTCGGATACGACATTTATTTTATCCACTGTTCGTAGCCGATGTTATTGTGCTACCGATTTATTTTAAGTGCACCTGTGCGAATTGCCGCCAGTATTCATTTACTTGCATTGTTAAGGCACGTGCTAATACGCCGTCACCTGACGTTAGACCACCTGCCTCCTTCAAGGCTGTTGCAGTCAGCTGTAGCCGCTCCACCACTCCCCTCCTCCTCACGCCACCTGCGTATCACGTGTCCCCCGCCTCTCTCCCCTCACACCAGGCGTGTAGCCCAGACTTGCCTCCCCTCACCCCCCTACCTCAGGCAGCCGTTATACTTTTCTGATTATCACCTCCCCTACTACCCTACGCACCACGTGCGCGTCTGACAGTTGTATTTGTTTACAAACAGTTACCGTGCCGCGTAAGCTGCATTTACGCCCGAACTATCTCAACACTGGTGATTCATGAAATAATTCCAACAAGTGATACGCCTTATTAAATTCTATAAGAATTCGTTAATTTTCCGATAAGCAATAATAACCCTTCTTCTGCCTAATGATTGTAGACTTTTATTAAAAGCAGCAATGTTGGAAGAAAAACGTTAATTTTTATTCAAGATAATATTATAACTAAATAGTACCCTTTTTCCTGTACTTGTCAGAGTATCAAGTAATTTAGTCGTTTCTGTGTTTTATACACCATTAAGACACCCATATTTAGTTTGGTGTTAGCAACAATTGAGGTCGATTGTGTAATAATCACTTTCGAAATGCGACTTTGATTTAGTGGTAATGTTATTATGTAGAGTTCCTATATGACCTGTTTGGAAGGATTGTTCCCTTTTAAGTAACTTCCAATATTTCAAAGTGAATAATTAAGCATTATGTACCAATTTATATTTTTAGACCTTGTGTATTATTCTGAGAACTAAGGTAGATAAAACCTCTGTTTTATTTCCATATTTTACTCCCTTACTTCTATCTCTTTGTTGAAAACACTTTTAATCTCACACATTTCAGTTGCATTAGTGTATTTTGTCACTTCCACAATATTTTATGTAATGAGTGATGTTACTGGTTTTAGAAAACGTTGTTACTTAAACATGGTTGATCAGTTAATTAAGTTAAAACCAATATTACCTCTTTTGTGGCTTTACAATGAATTTCTTTTCTGGGATTACAATTACAATCTAATTTATATTTATACTGAATGATTAACTCCTTGTTAATCTATGGAAAGCATAGTCTTTGTCTGAGTTTAAGCATTTTAAAATGGTGTGTATTTGTCAGTTTCCATTGGGTTGATTCCATTGAGTCTCTTACTTTACTATATTTTACACCGTGATTCAGTGAAGGAAAACTTATTTAAATTTTGTGCAGTAATGTGATCCAATATGTTTGTTACCCAGATGCATTAATCCTCTTGTAGTTATATAATTCCTTATGTGATTTTTTACATTTGTTACACTTTGTAATAACGAGATTAATATTTGCCAAACAACACAAACATATACACGTTTCTAGGAGCATCTGTAACCATTGCATGACCCGTGCTGATTAAGTTCGGCCAGTGTCAACACTTTGATTTCACCGAATTTAGTAATGACACGTAACTTGTGAAACAAGCTTTAATTTTAAATATAACACTACATTCAAATGTTAAATGGTTCGAATTTTCACCTTATTGAATTCATTGTTCTACAAATTTCTGAAGAGTTATGACATTTCCCAATTTATTGTTTACCTGAAAACCAAATGTGACTACATGTAAGTCCCCTCACTCTCACACTAAATGAGTTGGAATTGTAACACATTCCTCCCTTAGTTACTAGGTCCCCTTTCGGGCAACCCGTTCTTCCCAGGAGTGTCTGGCGTCCATGTAAACTTTGTGTGTCACCACTTCTAGGGAAGGGGCAGGGAATGTACAGGATGACCAGCCAGTCTAAAACAGGTTAGGAAAAAATTCAAAAATTTTATTTCAAAACTTTGCCTAAGTTTTACAAGTTTTCTTCTGCCGCGACATACGCCTTGACAACGTGACCAAGCCTGTCCACCTTGCAGGACAGAGCCGGCCAGAACCAGCAATGAATGCTGATGCTAAAATCACGCCACCCTTCTGGCGTCCGTGCTGAAACTACTGACGTTTCCATGCTCCCGTGGAGCCAATAGCAGAGACCCACGTTTGATCACGTGTGCTACTGCTGCAGGACGCAGAGGTGCGAGAATCAGTTCCTTCGCTCTCCTCAGTTTGAGCTCTCGTACAGAACAGACGCATTGGAGAGGCCCAGCCTCGGTGCGGGGCGAACGGCCGCATGCCGTCCGCTCCCGCCTAGCGTCTGCTCGATATCAGCCACCAACTGTGTGAACCATAACCATTACCGTAACCTTCAACTTTTCCGTTTTCTAATCCGTTTAGACTGGCATTCATTCATTGCATCCGACCCCAGGGCGAGTCCCGCCATGTATCCCGTATTTCAGAATATACCAAATATTTACTTCAATTCTATCTTTTATTTGCCGTTCAGCCACACTTTCCTAGGGCGCCCACAAGCCTTCACCGCTCCGCCTTCCATCCTGACAACGCTTCCAACCCATTTGATTTATGCAGCACTGGGATGGGTTGTATAATTTTACTATCACCCGTAGGATAAAGATCAAGTCCTGTACATCTTTACAAATAAATTCTGTTTTCAAATTTTTAGGATATATTTTATATAAATAATAAATAATTAAATATTGATGTTTGAGCAGTTTAATAAATCAGATGTTCTAGTTGCGTAGGAATAAAAAGGAAGTTCCGGCACTGAGATTCGGTCGATGTAACTCACGCTTACGACACTAAGTACTTACTTGGTAAATGCTTACGCTTACGACTTTTGCTGTTGTACGTGCTAACACGGATCCTCGCTGCTATCATGGCCTGTCTCCACGGTGACGGACGGCGTCCTCTGGACGTTTCATCTCTGGAGCGGCGTCTGCTTCTCTGCTGCACGTGGTAACACCGGTCGCCTCTGCTCTGTTTCCACGGTGACCGACCGCGTCCCTACCAGCTACACCTTTGGCACGTCGTCTGCTTCACCACTGGCACGACTACTTATCGATGATTCCACGACGCCGTATCCACGGCAACCATCGGCATCGCTGTAATATATCTTTGACTCACGCTCTGTCTTCGATTTGAAAGTTATTATTATCAACTGCCAATAGATGGCAGATATCTCCTAGACAGACAACTTCTTTTTATTGTCTAATGCTTCAATTATTCTTTATTATAGACATGGAAACTATGTTTTCCAGTTAACAAAATGCATTTTTATACCATTATGGATTATTTATATATACATATACATTTCTTGTCTTATCTTTTACTGTATGACGTTCCTCATCAGTTTATGATGTGCTGATGCTTCAGGCGATGGGCGGCGCTTTTCCTTTATAACGCACAGCATTCTCTTGCTGGTTAGTAGTCGCCGCACGCTCACCGCCTGAACATCTACAGTGAGGTATACTGTTTTCAAGTAATTTTTTAATCCTGTTTCTAAATTTATCGTAGCTACTAATGGTGTACCTGTTTCCCTCTATAGCATATCGTCTTATATTGTATTTTAAGAGGTCTGAAGATGATCTTATCTTAGATCAAAACCGATTACCTGTAATAATGAATTGTAAAATTTTGCGAACTAGTCGCGGTGGAGTAGCCGAGCGGACTAAACCGTCTCGCTGCGGAGCGCGCGGTTGCTCGCCGTGGAGGTTCGATTCCTCCCTGGGGCATGGGTGTGTGTGTTGTCCTTAGGTTATTTTACCTTAGTTTAAGTAGTTTGTAAGCTGCGGACTGATGACCACGCAGTTTGGTCCGATAAATTTACAAACATTTGCGAACTAGACTGTTATTTTTATCTTTATATATCATGTCTCCTGATTTGCAACTAAAACCATTTTATATATACATGTGGCGTCTGTTCCGAGAGGACAGACGTCACTTCTGATCCTGCAGTTGTTATTATTCAATATTCATAGAATATATGACATCAACTGCGATTGGGCAAAGCTGAAAATGTGTACCCAGCCGGGATTCGAACCCGGTGTCCCCAGTGGTGTAGGGGTCAGCGCAACTGCCTAGAAAGCAGGAGACCCGGGTTCGAATCCCGCCTGGGTACACATTTTCAGCTTTGCCCAATCGCAGTTGATGTCATATATTCTATGAATGTTAAAAGCATTTTCGTCAGTCATGCTGAGATTGCTCGGTCGGTAGAGAATTTGCCTCCGAAAGGCTTACGTCTTGAGTTTGACTCTGGGTCCAGGACACAATTTTAATCTACCGGGGAGTCTAATATCAGCGCTCACTCTACAACAGCGAAAAAATTTCTTCGCCTTATTTGTCTCTTGACGGCTACGTGGATTTCGGTTGATCATAATGTAACAACCACATAAACTACACTAGCCGGACGTTACGAGATCATTAGCGTGTGCATCGGAGACTCAGTACCAACGCGGTTCCTCACTGCGTTCTGTCAGTCACCGTCTGTAATCGACCAAAAAGTGAGTCAAGATTTCACAGATCAACAACGAACAAATGCGATCCAATGCCCGCAAGGAACCGATCTAACCGGAGAGAGAGAGAGAGAGAGAGAGAGAGAGAGAGAGAGAAAGTGGTAAAGTGTCAGACTAAAAATTGAAATGAGACGGGTCCGATCCCCTACCGCCTTTTATCTGTTATTTACCACTTCTTTCGCCTCTCAAAATGTAGTTGGTGTGGAAACTTAGTTGCACCGTGGTTTGGTACCCCTACACATGGCTGGCTCAATCAGTTCAACAGGACCATGCCGTGTAAAGCAGTGTGGTGTACACACAGATCTTCGGATTGTTGATTGCTTTACCTTTTTAGTACTGACGTCGTAGTAAGGCTCTCTCAAGGCCTTGTAAATCTTATGTGAGCCAAATTTGTTAGAAGTTAATTTCTTTCATTTTATTTTATTTTTATTTTAGGTACAAACGACCTGCACGGCTTCGCATTGGCGTTATTTGCTGATAAGAAAATAAGAAGTGCGTTTAGCAAAACATATTTAGTATGTTTTTATATAACTGGTGTAATCTTCAATACCTGTCTCCCTGTCATTCAGTTTTTCGAGAAGCTATTCGTATAACCGAATCTTTACTAGAATCTGTGTGCATTTAAACAAAGCAATTCCAATACGATTATGAATTTACTGAAATGAAATAAATCGGAATCATTGATTTCACACTATCTGTTGTTGATGTTTGTTAATGCGTGGTGACGAAGGATATTTTTGGCCTTTCTATCCGAGTATTTGTTTGAGTCTTTTGTTGGTACACCTCTGTTTCCACACACTGCCCCTGTCCCTGGCTGTTTACTCCAGCATGGCCTCCTCTTGTCGGTGTCTATTTCCTCTGCCTCAGCCGTCAGCATGGCGACTGGTCTTCAGAAACATTCCACCCTTTAAAGATACAGCAAGAGAGTAGCCACCGCACAGACGACAGCTCCACGAAACTTCTGTTGTGTCGTTCCAGACCAGAGTCTACCCTCGTCTACATCGCCTGTCTCCTCGCTTCTCCTCCCAGCTTGAGCGAAAACACCAATCATGTAAATAACAAACCAGTTCAATGTTAAATAAATTCCTTCCCTAGGATATTACTAGAGGAGCGACAATCGGGACCCACACTACCCTGAGTTTGTAACAGAAATTTCCAACTGACGTCAGAAGGTGACTGATGAGTCGGAACATTGCTTAACTAACTGTTTCCCCACTCGCCGTGTTCTCGAGAGGGAAAAGACATGTTTTCGCGCCACAGCAGTGACAGGGCTACTTCCAAGAATACTGAGAACTAATTACGTTTTACTGGGTAGCATACTTAAAACGTTGCACCAGTTTTCCCGTAAGTTACTCAAAGTGGCGAGTTCCACAACCTTTTTGGAATCAGCAGTTCTGCGAACCCACACGTTTCTCCCTAAGTGGATTATTCCTTAACCATAGTTGACCACGTGCGGACAGAACCAACACAGCGATTTTCTAAAGCTCATGTAGTCAGAATCAAATGAAAAGTCACATTGGGTTCAAATTAATGTAAGGTTACAAGCAACGTGAACTGTAACATACAAAAAGTATACAGAAAAATCATAAAAATGTGAAGAACAGGCTACATTTGTTCATCGAAAATGATGAAACAAACATCCCAGTTCATGTTCAGGGAATCTGAACGGTTGGTTTGGAAGTATGGTTATGAAAACACCACTCACACATCAAAAATGCATAACCACTTCCAAATTAAATTACAGCCTCCATAATCAGGGGTAAACTAGCTACGAACGCTCGATGACCCGAATCCTTGTATAATTTGTCAAGAAGCAAGATTGCGATTCGTAGGAGCACACTGGACTCTTCCAGTCAGACACTGAACATTTTCTATTTTGTTTTGCGAATTAAAACCGTCCATATTTGCATGCTGCTGTGAGAAATGGTTTTTACCATCCTTCTGCTAGGTCTCCACGGCGACCTTTCTTCCAGCACTGATTCTATACAACTCACTGACATTCACACACCACTTTATTTTGCAGGATTTACGTCAGTAGTAAAATGTCACGCGACCGTCTGGTAGCAATCGTACAGCGCATCAAAGTGGCATTTGCGCTATTTTAACGAAGTGGCTACTATATAGTTTGACCAGAGAGTGTATATGTGGACGTGGCACCTTGACTGATTTAGGAAGTGAGAAATTCCAGTTGGTGTGACGTAACGAGAAGGGTGGCGGGTTGTCCTCCAGGCGCACTCCGCGTCGTGGGTGGCGCGTACGCCTGCTTATTGCCACTCGAGAGAAAGGCTGGCCCCATCATTCTTCCTGGCTGGAAATAAACGCAGGCTTACGCACTAGGCGCGGTATACGAAACGCAGCACTGCCTGAGGCTCGCCTACAGGACGCCTGACAGCTGCCGCTCTCGCTCTATGCCCGTCCACACACTGATTCAACAACTAGCTTTCACAGTATCTACGTCTACACAGTTTCTCTGCAAGTCACATCGAAGCGCATGGCAGAGGGTTCCTCGAACAGCATTTATGATATTTCTCTATAGATCCATTCTCTAACAGCTTGCGTGAAAGAGGAACACACATACCTTTCTCTTCTATTATTCTTATAATCATGTTTCCCTATGGAGGTGGGTGCTAACAAAATACGTTCACATTCGGAAGAGAAAGTTGATGAAAGAAATTTTGCAAATAGATCTCGTCGCACGAATAACGCTTTCTTTTAAAGATTTACATCTTGTACATCATATCCGTGACACTCCCTCCCATATATCGCGATAATACAAAACGAGCTGCCCTTCCCTGAACTTTCTTTAAACTAGTTAGAGATCCCACAATGCGCAGCAATACTCCAAAATATGACGCACAAGTGTCGCGTAGGCATTACTTTAGTAGAACCGTTGCATCTTCTAAGTGTTCTGCCAATGAAACGTAGGCTTTTGTTTGGCTTCCCTGCTATATTTTATTTGTGTTCTTTCCAATTTAAGTAATTTGTAATTGTTACTCCTAGGTACTTAGTTGAATTTACGGCCTGTAGTTTTGACTGATTTGTAGTGTAAATGAACTTTAACCGATTACTTTTAGTGCTGAAATGGATGACTTCACACTTCCCATTATTAAGGGCCAATTGGCATTTTATGTATCATGCAGATATCTAAATCGTTTTTCAGTTGCTTTTGATCTTCTGATGACTTTAGTACAAGGTAAATAACAACATCAGCCGCGAACAGTCTAAGAGGGCTACTCAGATTGTCCCCTAAATAGGTTATAAAAGTAAGGTACAATAGGATCCCTACAACACTTCCCTAGGGAACGCCAGATATGTCTTCTGTTCTACTCGATGACTTTTCGCCAATTACAAAGTATTGTGTAAATCACGAATCCATTCGCTTTACCCACGATTGCCAGATTGCCCCATATGTCTACTTCTAGATATATATGGAAGTAACTGCTTTCAGTTCAATAAGAGGTTTGCAGCCAAGATTGCTTTCTTCTTTTAATTACATGACCGGTTTCGGCGTGCTAGACGCCATCTTCAGACCTGTCGTCATTTTTTACATCACTGCTATTGCAACGATTTTTAACATAGCAAATTAGTATACATCCACATTGATGTGTCATCCAAATAAAATTCACACGTCAACAATAAAATCCATCTTTCTCAAGGTCTAAGTCAGAGACACTTCTGAATCAAGTTCAAATGTTCAAATGTTTGTTAAGCTTATGGGACTTAACTACGGGGTCATCAGTCCCTAAACTTACAAACTACTTATGAACTACTTACGAACCAGGACGGCACAAATATCCATGCCCGAGGGGGGATTCGAACCCCCAACCATAGTGGCCGTGCTGACCGTGACTGGAGCGCCTCAGTCACCTCGGCCACCGTGGCCGGCTGCTGAATCAAGTTCAAATCCATCTTTCTCAAGGTCTAAGCCAGAGGCACTTCAGAATCAAGTTCAGTACTGAACTTGATTCTGAAGTGCCTCTGACTTAGACATGGAGAAAGAGGGATTCAGTCATTTTATTATTGACGTGTGAATTTTATTTGGGTGACACATCAATGTGGATGTATACCAATTTGCTATGCTAAAAATTGTTGCAATAGCAGTGATGTAAAAAAATTACGAGAGGTCTGAAGATGGCGTCTAGCACGCCGAAACCGGTCATGTAATTAAAATTAGAAAGCGATCTTGGCCGAAAACCTCTTATTAAACAATTTTACATCGCCCCAATAATGTGTTCCTCATATAACTGGTTGCAGTGTTTGTTCTGCTATTGAATAGTCATATAATAAAGCACTTGACACTTGTTTATGTTTCCATTTCCTACACCATTTCGCTACCCTTTTCCAGTGTTGCGACTTCTCGATAAACTACAGCAGTTATCGGTAAAACTCTCACTGAACTTCTGATGTTATGTACGAGATCATTCATATTTAAAGTGAAAACCAACGGTCGTATAACACTCCCCACTGGCACGCCTGAGACCACTTTAACGTCTTAAGCCTTCAGTCCATTCATAAAGACATACTGCGTTCTGTTAGAAACGCTCAATCCAAAAGGATTTCGGGTTTGCAGCCGCTTCATTCCACGATATTTCGACTGGATACCTGCCAGTCATCTTCAGGTGAGCCAACAAGGACAGTCCTTGTTGTCTCACCTGAAGTTAACTGCCAGGTGTCCAGTATAAATATCGTGGAATGAAGTTTGCGACGACCGACTGCAGACATGAAATCTTTTTTGAACATTTGATTCGCCGGGAAAATTTGAAACTTCACGCTCAATCCAGTTACACAGTTGGTCGGATATTCCAAATGCTCGCACTTTGTTCATCAGACGAGGATGCGGAATGGTATGTAACGCCTTCCGAAAGTCAACATACTCTGTATCTCCCTGCTATCCTGTATCTACTGCTTTCTGGAGCTCGTAGATGAACAGCGCAAGTTGTTCTTCAGATGATAGTTACTTTCGGAAACCATATTGATTCCTACTGAGGAGATTTCCGGTCTCCAGAAATGACATACATTCGAACATCAAATGTGTTCCAAAATTCTGCAACTGACCTATGTAAGGGATATAGGCCTATTGTTTTGCGCATCTGATAGATGATCTTCCTTGTAAACGGAAATGACCTGCGCCTTCTTCCAATCATTAGGAGCTCTTCGTTCCTCTAGAGACCGTCGCTACACAGCTTATGGAAAGGAGGCAAGTTCCTTCGCATACTCCGTGTAAAATCGAATTGCTTTCCCATCATGTCCATCGGCCTTTCCTCTGCTGAGCGATTTCTACCCGTCTGATACTTCTTTCAATATCTCCCATTTTGTCGTTAGTGCGGTAACCTTCAGTAGGAACAACAGAATACGTTTCCTCTTTGAAGTACCGTTGGGAAAATATAGTAAATTTTTCATTTTTTTTATTTGTCGTACTGTTTCAGCACCATTGTGGCCACAGAATATCTGCATATCGGGTTTCAACACGTGTATCGTAGGCCCTATATTTCTTAGGGCGGTAAACTAAACATTAATCTCAAATTCGATAGCTTCTCGCATGGCAGCCGTTATGCCAATTTGGGCATAATTTAATATTTGCTTATCTGCAATACTTTGGCTACTTTTACATATCCTGTTTTTCTCGTCGTAGCTCTTCAATGTAAATCAATTGACAATTAGAAACGTACTAAAAATTTTCTGGTAACTTAGGAAATCACCAAACAGTTGCTCTTACAGAGCTTTGTTGTTGTTGTGGGCTTCAGACCGGAGGTTGGTTTAATGCAGCTCTCCAGCCAACTATATCCTGTGCGAGCTTCTTCATGACTAAATAAGAACGACATCCCACATACATTTGCATCTGCTTACTGCCTTCGTCTTTCGGTCCACCTCCACGATATTTAACCTACACATGTCCCTCCAATGTTAAACTGATGACTCAGAAAGTGGCCCACAAATCAGTACAAGCCCTTAGTGAAGATATGCCACAAACTTTGATTCTCCCAAATTCTATTCAGTTACGTGGTCATTAGTTACGTGATGTACCTATCTAATCTTCAGCATTTGTCCGCAGAACCACTTTAAAAATACTGCTATCATCTTTTGGTCTGAACTCCTTATCGTCCACGTCTCACTCCCATACAATGCTACACCCCAGACAAATGCTTTCAGAAAGGACCCTCTAACATTTCAATTAATATTGTATGTCTACAAATGTCACTTCTTTAGGAACACGTTTCTTCCCATAGCCATTCTTTATTTTATATCTTCTTTATTTCGGCCATCACAATTTATTTTGCTTCCCAAATAACAAACTCATTCACTACATTTATTGTCTCGTTACCTAGTCTAATACCATTCGCATCGCTTAAGTTTAGTACACTGCATTCCATTAATCTTGTTTTAAAATTGTTAGTGCGCCTCTGTTGCACAGTGGTAGAATCCCAAACTACAAATCTAAAGGTCGCGGGTTCGATCCCCGCCAGGTCCCGGGATTTTTATCTGTCGCTTTCCACTTATTTTACGTCTGGCAGTATTGCTCATGTGCAAAATACCTAGTAGCACCGTGGCTGGGAACCCACGTTAAACTATATGCCCCCCTATAACTGGTTGGGTAAGTCAATTCGAAGGTCGGAGGAAGGCAACGGCATACTACCTCCAAACAGGACCATGCATAGTAAAGCACTGTGGTGTTCAAACCAATCTTCGGATTGTTGACTGCTTTACCTTTTCAATTGTTAATGTTCATCTTTTAACCTCCTTCCAAGACACTGTTAATTCCATTAAACTGCTCTTCCCCTTAAGCTTAACAAACATTTGAACATTTGAATAAAACTGCTCTTCCAGGTCCTTTGCTGTCCCTGGCAGAATCACCATATCATCGGCAAACCACAAAGCTTTCATTCATTTTCCCTGAACCTTAATACTTTCTCCAAATGTCTCCTTGCATTCCTTCGCAGCTTGCTCAATGTACAGATTGAATAACATTTGGGAAAGATTACAAGCCTGTCATACTCCCCAATCACTGCGTTCCTTTCATGCCCTTCGACTCATACAATTGATGTCTGATTTTTGTACAAGTTTTGTATAACTCTCCGTTAGCTATATTTTACCCCTGATACGCTCAGAATTTGAAAAAAGTGTATTCCAGTCAACATTACCAAAAGCTCCAGAATGAAACTTTCACTCTGCAGCGGAGTGTGCGCTAATATGAAACTTCCTGCCAGATTAAAATTGACACGACTCGCGGTCACGCCCCACAACTTCACTTCTGCCAGTACCTGCCAGTACCTGCCAGTACCTTGGCTCCTACTTCCCAAACTGGCAGAATTGAAGTTGTGAGGCGTGATCGTGAGTCGTGTCAGCATAGCTCAGTGGTAGAGCGCTTGCCCGCGAAAGGCAAAGATTCCAGGTTCGAGTTTCAAGACACCGTGAATACTATGCCAATTTTCTGGGTAGTGTTTTCCTGGATCCTCCCCACGCTCGGGTGTGCCGGGTATGAGACGATAATTTTAGTATGAATAATCCCTCGGAAGAATGAACCTATGTAACAGATGAAAACAATTTATTCGAGAAGACGTGCCCGGAACTCGCGTGAGGAACAGATATTCAGCTAACATCTATCCGCACATAGTAGGTGTGCAGTCACCATTTATGTTTGTTCCGCCGGGAGGGCGGTCTTATTTATGTTCACTATCAGACGCTATTAATGCTGCACTTCATGTAGAGATATTTTACTTCCAGTGAAAATCCCCACAAAAGGAGGAGATATTTTTATTTTATTTTGTTTTTCATTGATGTATGTAGAAAAAATGAAGTGCGTAAAACTTTAAATAAATAAAATAAAATACAATAAAAATCCCGCCCACCGGAAAAAAAATCCTGGTTGTAGAAAGTGCGTTTGGGGATGGAATAATAAAAAAAAAAAAAAAAGAGAAGAAGAAGAAGAAGTCGGTAGAGCTCTTGCCCGCGAAAGACAAAGGTCCCCGGTTGGAGTCCCAGAAATAAAATGAAAAAAAAAAAAAATAAATAAATAAATAAAAATTAAAAAAAGGTCCATGTTCGGGCACATAATTTTAATCTGCCATGAAGTTTCATTATCAAAAGCTTTCTCCATATCTACAAACGCTAATAATGTGGGTTTTCCTTTTCTGGATCTGTCAGATTAAGTCGTAATATGAGGACTGTCTAGAGGAGGCATGACCAATGTTTCCGCCTGGCGGAGTACACTGTAGTTGATGGGCCCGCCCCCGCCCCAGTACACACGCCGCTGCGCACAGTGCGCGGGGCAGGGCGCGCAAAGGCACGGCGAGGGCGCCTGCGCCCGTGGGCCCGTGCCTGGTACAGAGTGTTACTACATTCCTTCTAAATACAAACTGTTCCTCCCTGAGGTTTGATTCTATCAGATTTTCCATTTGTCTGTGAATAAGTCCAGATAGTATTTTGGAGCAATGACTCATTAAACTGATAGCTCTGTAATTTTCACACTTCTCAGGACACAGGGTGGAACGTTTCTTCATGACTGGCTCTTTCAATGATGTCAGCAATTCAGAGGGAATATCATCCACTACAGGTTTCATGTTTTGACACATATCTTTCAGTGCTCTTTCAAATTCCTCTCAATATCGTATGACCTATCTCATCTTCATTTACTTCCATTTCTACAATGCTGCCTTTATAGGTCCCCTGTATATTCTTTCCACATTTCAGCTTTCCCCTCTTTGCATAGCACTGATTTTCCATATGAGCTCTTCATACGCATGGAGCTACATTTCGTGTCACCAAAAGTTTCTCTTACCTTCCTGTAGACAGTATCTATATTTCCCGTTGTTTTACAGTCTTCTACAGACTTGCACTTGTCGTCCAGCCACTCCTGCTTAGTAAATCTGTATTTCCTGTCAACATTATATTTAGCCGTATTAATTCCCTTTTGATTGTTTCTCTTGCAGTGTTTTTATATTTTCTCCGTTCATCAATTAAGTTCAGTATGTCCTATGATTCCCAAAGAGTTCTGTTAGGCCTTGTACTCCACCCTATATCATCCTGTGCAGCCTTCGCTAATTTATCTCTCAAAGCGATCGATTCCTCTTCTACTGTATTACTTTCCTCATTTCGGTCAACCGTTGCCTAATGCTCCCTCTAAACTCTCAACAACCACTGTTTCCTTCAGTATATCCAGATTCTATCTCCTTACTTTAATACCTATTTGCAGTCTCTTGAGTCTTAATCTACAGTTCATTTCCCATAACATATGCTCAGATTCTATATTTGCCCCTGTATACAGTTTAAAACTTGGTTTCTAAGTCTATGTCTATTTATTTTAAAGTTAATTTGGTACCTTTCGGTGTCTCCTAGTCTCTTCCACGTTTTCAACCTTCTTTTATTATGCCTAAACGAAGTGATGATTAAATTGTGCTCCACCAGGCAACCTCCAGTACATATTCACCTGCTATTTGTCCTTTTCTACCTTTTCCTACAACCGAGTTCCAGCCGCCCATGATAATCAAGATTTATTCTCCCTTAACTGTCTGAATAGCTACATTTATCTCATCATACATGTTTTCAATTTCCTCGTTATCAGTAGAGCTATTTGGCATATTAATCTGTATTACCGTGGTCGGTGTTAGCTTCGTGGCTATATTTGCTACGACAATGCATTCAATACGCTGTTGTTAGAAACTTACCCACATTCACATTTTTTATTCATTATTAGACCCATTCCTGCGTTCCTCCCAACTCATTTTGTATTTATAGCCCTGTAGTCCCGTTACCAGAAATCCTGTTCATCCTGTCTCCAAACTGCACTAATCTCCACCCTATCTAACTTATCCATTTCTCTTTTCAAATTCTCTAGCTTATCTACCCAATTAAGTGACAGGACATTCCACGCTCAGATCCGTAGTATGCCTGTTTTGTTTCACTTTTTGACGACAACCTCCTGAGTAATCCTTGCCCGGAGATCCGAATGGGGGACTATTTTACCCAGGAAGTCGCCATCAACATATATTCATACAGTAGAACTGCATTTCCTCGGGAAAAATAACGACTGTAGTTTCCCCTTGCTTTCAGCCTTTCGTAGTAACTGCATTGCAGTCACGTTAGCTAATGTTACAAGGCCAGCTCAGTCTATCATAAAGACTGTTGTCCCTTAAACACTGAAAAGGCTGCTGCCCCTCTGTGTCTGTGGTTTATTGGGGTAGAACATCAGACTAAATAACGTCACCAATAAACAACGTTATTTACAGATTTCGTTATTCGACGTTTCCATTTCCACTGTTGACAACTTGGGCAACGTAGCAGTTGTGGCATAGTACCTGCCCCGTATACGCGTGTTACTGGAAATGAATCGTTTAAAGATGAACGTCCTACAATTCATTTCACGAAACTTTGTTACTTTAGGGCGGCATTTTTATCCCAGGACCTGATAGATAAACAACACTAAAGTTAGCAGTATTTAAATTTTCAATATTAACTTATGAAGATCGTTGGAGATTTTAAAGCGTGGTGGTAAAGCTACTTCAGAGTTATTGATCTACTCCCTATTACCTCTCGTAACTAATAAGTACACAACCGACCTTTGTATAGCGCGCATATGTGACAAAGAACATATTCATTTATCTAACGTTAATTGGCGTTCTTTTGAAATGGGTTATTCAGTTTTTGTCTTAAAGTATTGTGAATGGCATTGTGTTGCTGTTTGCGTAGGGGATTTATTACTCTAGCTTTACCTTCCAAACGTTTCAGAACATTTCCTTCTATCATAAACAAGAGAGGTAGTGAATTCATATTTAAGTTCGCTTTGATGGTTCGGCTCAAACAATTACAGTGTGCGATTAGACCACTAACTGCGGTGTATGGTATTAGCCGCGGCAAGTTGTGTTAAATGACTGCAGTGCCGCCCATTCGGCGCTGATTGCCTGCCGCTGTGCGATCCTAACTCCACATCAGTCCATTTAGCGGCTATGATTATCTCGCAAATGTTGCTCCATTGACAGCCAGTAACCTGATATATTACCAGATTGTGTTTCTGCATCCGGCGTGAAGTGGAAAACTGCCATTACGTGGCTGCCCGTTTCCCACACCACTTCTTTGTCGCAGCGTTACGTTAGAGACGCACGTGTGCTGCACATCCTACTTCACAAAAAGTAGGCGCTCCCGCCTTTATTGAAGTTATTATGAGAATGGGCCATTAAATTGTTTCCTAGTTGAAGCCTATTACCGTTTTACACATTCACTTTTAATATGAAACCTTTGTGTTCCATGACGTTTTCCAGCTATAACCTAACTCTTTAGCATCGCTATTTCTCCCCTTCTTCCTCCCACCTTCTCGTTGCTCTCAATCTCTCTCTCTCTCTTCATTTTTTTACTTTATTTTACTATTTTATGCCTCTTACCTTTTACGCCTACATTGTTGTGCACCATTGATATTTTATTGAGCATTACTGCCTAACAAACCTTTTATATTTTTGCATAGAACCATCCTTTATTATACATATGACATCCCTACTACTCCCTCTCCCTGCTTCCTTTCTCAGTAACCTTTGCACCCCTAAATTTTCTCCCTTTCCTTCCCTCTCATCTTTCTCCTTTTCACCTCTCCCGTAACGCTACCAAATACCAATTTAAACATTGATCGCAACTACAAAACACACTACTGTTACAAGTAGATCACCTCTTTTCTGGTTACCCAGCGTATAGAAATCATGAAAATTTCTCGGGAATTTAGCCGGGTGGGGTCGTCAAAAAGTTCCGATAATTCGACAAGCAGACTTCTCGCTACCTTCAGGCGTTATTGAAGAAACAATTTCTCGAGCGAGGTTGCGTATTTGTAACACATTGGACTTGCATTCGGGAGGACAGCGGTTCAAATACACCTCCAGCCATTCAGAATGAGGATTTCCGTGATTTCCCAACATCGATCCTGGCAAATCCTGGGATGTTTCCTTCCTCATCCTTCCCCAAAAATCGGATGATGAACTTCGTCTCTAATAACCACTCTTTTAACGGGACGGTGAACGGTAAACTCCCTTTCTTCGAGAGAAAATTTCTAAGTAAATTAAAAATATATGTGCGATTATTTTCTACTCATTGTAAAATAATAGACGGTGAATATTAAATTAATAAGCGCAGCTAAGTATAAGAAAAAGAGTGCGGGTATAACTTTTGTGCACCATAAAATATATCATCACCCCCTTGAACCACAGACGTTGTCGAGGTGGGGTGGCTTGCGTGCCTCTTATACAGGAAGCCGTACCGTAGGTGCAACCACGGCGGAGGCGTATCCGTGGAGAGGCCAGACAAACGTGTGTTTCCTTAAGAGGGGCAGCAGCCTTTTCAGTAGTTGCAGGAGCAATTGTCTGGATGATTGACTGTTCTGGTCTCGTAACGGCAGCAAATGTGGCATGCCATACAGTTACTGCGAACGGCTGAAAAGAAGGGGAAACTACAGCCGTTACTTTTCCTGAGGACATGCAGCTCTAATTTATGAATATATAATGATGGCATTTTCTCGGGTAAAATATTCCGGAGGTAAATTAGTGCCCCATTTAGATTTCCGGGCGGGGACTACTCAGGAGGTTGTCATCAGGAAAGACAACCCTGACATTCTAAGGATTGTAGCGTGGGATGTTCGGGTAGAGAGGTTATAAAATTTAAAAAGAGAAAAGAATAGGTTGAATTTAGATATAGAGGGGATTAGTGAAGTTCGGTGGAAAGATGAAAAGGACTTCTCGTCAGATGAGTACAGGATTATAAATACAAAATCAGTTGGGGGTATTACAGGAGTAGGACTGATAATGAATAAGAAAATAGGAATGCGGATAAACTACAATGAGCACCACAGTGATCCCATTGTGGTATTCACGATAGATACGAAGCCAACGCCGACCACAGTAGTACAAGTTTATATGCCCACTAGCTCTGCCGATAATGAGGAGATAGAAGAAATCTATGAGGAAGTAAAGGAAATTATTCAGACAGTTAAGGGATGAGGAACCTTAATCGTGATGGTGGACTGGAATTCCGTAATAGAAAAGTGAGTGAAGGAAAAATGGTAAGGTGAATATGGACTGGGAAAAAGGAATGAAAAATGAAGCCGCGTGCTAGAATTTTTTACAGAACACAATTTAATCGTAACAAACTCTTGGTTCAAGAATCATGAAAGAAGGTTGTATATACGTGGAAGACACCGGAAGGTAATAGATAGATTTTATAATGGTGAGATATAGATTTTGGAACCAGGTTTTAAACTGTAAGTCATATCCAGGGGCAAATACAGACTCTGACCATATCTTATTGGTTATGAACTGAAGACTGAAACTGAAGAAACTGCAGAAAGGTAGGAATATAAGGAGATGGGACCTGGATAAATTGAAGGAACCTGAAGTTCGTGAGAATATCAGATGGAGATTTAGGCAATAATTGACAGAAACGGGGAGGAATGGGTGGCTTTAAGAGATGAAATAGTCATGGTAGCAGAGAACCACATAGGTAGAAAGGCAAGACCTACAAAAAATCGTTCGATATCACAGCAATACTAAATTTAATTGATGGAAGGACGCAGTAAATGAAGCTGGTAAAATGTAATACATATGACTAAGAAATGAGATTGACAGGAAGTGCAAAATGGCTAAGCAGGAGTGGCTAGAAGCCAAATGCAAATGTATAACCAGAGGAAAAATAGATGCCGCCTACTGGAAAATAAAAGTGACATTGGAGACAAGAAAAGCAGCTGTATGAATATCAAGAACTCAGATGGAAAACCACTTCTGAGTAAAAAAGGGGAAGCTGAAAGGTAGAGTATATAGAGGGGCTCTACAAAGCAAATGAACTTAGAGACAATATTGAAAGAAGGGAAGAGGAAGTAGTTGAAGATGAAATAGGTGATACTATAGTGAGAGACGAATTTGACAGAACACTGAAAGACCTACCTCTGGAGTAGATGACATTCCCTCGGAGCTGCTGAAGTCTCTGTGAGAGCCAGTCATGACAAAACTATTTGAACAGGTCTGTAAGATGTATAAGACAGGTGAAATACCCTCACACTTTAAGAAAAATGTAATAATCCCCATTCCAAAGAAAGCGGGCACAGACATGTGTGAAAATTACAGAACCATCAGTTTAATAAGTCATGGTTGCCAAATTTTAACACGAATTACTTACAGAAGGGTGGACAGGCTGACAGATGCTGACCTGGAGGTAGATCAGTTTGGATTCAGGAGTAATGTAAGAGCACGGAAGGCAATACTCACTTTACGTCTTATCGTAGAAAATAGATAAAGGAAAGGCAAAGCTTTTGTAGATTTTAAAGAAAGCTCTTGGCAATGTTGATTGGAAAACATTCTTTCAAATTATGAAGTCAGCAGGGGTAAAATATACGGAACAGATGGTTATTTACAACTTGTACATCAACCAAACAGCTGTTATTTGAGTTGAAGGGCACGAAAGTGAACAATGGTTGGGAAGAGAGTAAGACAGGGTTGTAGCCTTTCTCCAGTGTTATTCAGTTTGTCCAATGAGCAAGTTGTGAAGGAAAGCAAAGGGAAATTTTGAGAAGGAATTAGAAAGAAGGGCGAAGAAAAAAATTGCGTTTTTCTAATGACATTGTAATTCTGTCAGAGACGGTAAAGGACTTGGAAGAACAATTGAACGGAATGGGCTGTATGTTGAAAGAAGCGTATAAGATGAACATTAACAAGAACAAAACAAGGGTAGTTGAATGCAGTCATAGAAAATCAGGCGACGCTAAGAGAGATTAGGTAACGAAACAATGAGAGTGGTAGATGTGTTCTGTTACTTGGGCAGTAAAATAACATGCGATGGTCGAAGTACAGAGGATATAAAGTGTAGGATGGCAATGGGGAGAAAAGCGTTTTTGAAAAAGAGAAATTTGATAATATGGTATATTAATTTAAGTGTGAGGAATTCTTTTGTGAAGTCAGTCGGTCGTCATTCTCCGAGAACAGCAACAAGAACTAGCAACGTTTTGATATGTCACATTGTCCTGTTCTGCCCTTACCAAAACTGAAGTATTTCTTTTGTGCATCCAGTGAAACTTGCAGAATTCCTCCCACATCGTGATTCTTATTTTTGTGCAAGCTACTGTTTCATGTCCCAAGAGCAACACAAAACTGGCGACGAGTTATTGCGGAATGACGCAGCTTTCGCTCTCGCCGTTCTTCTCAGCGCGTCGCTAATTAATTTCCTTTTTTTTTTTTTTTTTTTTTTTTTTTTTTTTTTTTTTACATATTAGTTTTATGCAATTTACTGTATTTCTGCAGAAAATGCACAACTGCCTCAGACAGCTACTGACTTTCATCTAAAGCAGTTTATTCAGTTTCAGACAAACTAAATAAGCCAGCTTCTAACGGCTGCCAGAACGCTATCACCTTTAAAACTGCTACTACGTCAACCATGTGCCTCTGCCAGCTATAACCATGGCATCACCTGTATGCGTTCACCGTTCCGAGCATTCACCAGCCGACAGGAAGACTTCAACGAATGGTATCCGCAATCTGATGAACACTACGCCACATATCATGCTTATTGTTAAGTCCTGCGATCTGCAGGAAAGATAACAACTCCTCAAAGTGCCAACGGTTTATTTAACAAAACAACACGTCGTCAAGACAACAAACAACAAGTATAATAATGGAAGAAATAAACAGACAAACCATTACGCGTGGCGCTAGGCCAAGGCAAAACAACTGCACTACAGAGCAAACTACGCTGAGTGCGGCGGCGGCTGGATCCGGCGTAGGAGCGGCCGGTGTCTGAGTGTGCACTGCCCTCCACACTGCGCTTATGAAGCCGGCATCGGCGGAGGGCTACAACCGGTTATTGCGCTCTCATTGGCGGAGCGTAATGTAGTGCCGCCGTACAGCGCCGTATCTTCTTCTGTTGGCCGCAGTTTATGTGATTACGCTTGAGCGCCTATGAAAGGGAGTTCAGCAGCCCGCCTTGGCTGCCTGTTATGCGGGCACTTTATACGGTCAGGGGTTGCCACAGCACTTATGTTGCTGTTAAATTGATTACTTTCTACCTATAGAAGGCACAACCATTTATAGGTCCACAAAAAACTTGTTTCTGACTACGCGACCGGAGTCGCTTCAGTTTGATGATAAATTAGTGCCCATACGAAATATTATGACTATCAGGCTCAGGTCGCAAGTTTCTTGGTTTGAGAAAGAGGCATGGACAGATATACCGTCAGCGGGCCACGCAACGTTGGAGTTTAACACGACAGTATCGTTTTAAATGTGTTTGTGGACACTATTATGAGGATACTTTGATACAATATGCAATTACATTGTGCCAGACAGTCACATTCGCAAGCAGATTCTCAAGCACGCCGTTCCGACTTTGAAACAAATGATGCAAATTGTAGAGCACCAGGATTGGTGCAACAGTGCTGCAGAAATGTTTGAGGCGGCAGTGACAGACATACACAGACGCCGCGTCACATGAAGTGTAAGACACTCGCTGCGTGTGAAGTCATCTCACTGTTCCTTTTCCAAGCATGCAACTGGCTTTTCTTGTCGAAAGACTGTTAGTGTACAGTCTGTGTGTTTGCAGCATGCACAGAACTCTGAAATCACTTGCTCTCGTAACCGCCGAACAACTTCTCATCACGTGCAGACTGTTTTGGCCTACTTTAGGTTACGGTAGCTAGAAATTTAAATTAAAATAACTAATTAAGCGTTCATCTGACACAAAAGTTGAATAAAAGAATTTGTAGCGGAGAAAATTCCTTACAACTTTCCTCTCTTGTGTTTTTTTCATAACTCGCACCGTTACAGAGATATTTCCAAAAATAACGGCGATTTGACATCGTCACTGGATTTTACATAAACCAGGCGTTCAGATATGTCGCGTGACATTCCTCGCCCATAACTCTCTCTGTTATACGCCATGCTGATTTCTTTATTTTAAGATTTTCATATTATTCATTTCAAAGTAATGGGGCACTGAAGAATTAACAAAAACACGCCGTCCTTAGTACGATAAATTATAATCTACTGTCTAAAAATGCCATATTAGCAGTTAACAACTGGTATCAATAGTATGAGAATTAAGCAACACTTTCGTAATTGTTCGCCATAGTGTAGTGGGTAGCGCGTTAGTTTTTATCCCCATGGATGGTAGTTCAAATTCCGCAAATACTTTATTTTTCGCCTTGGCGTCTAACAGGGTTTTTCGGTGCTTTAATTAAATAAATAGAGCTATGTTTTGCAAAGTTTAGAGTTGAGCGTTTATATGAGTGCTCCCTCTATAGTGTGCCTTTGTTCTATTTCTGAACATGCCATGAAATACGTAGCAACGAATTGAACAACGGTTTTCTGAAACATATATACGTAAATTGGAAGGATACAGTAATAATGTATATTCGAAACAACGTGCTGATACTGTCAGTTTTATATATGAGTGAAGTTCTAGATTTCTGTGGCTATTGTCGTTCCTTAATTAAACGGAAGGGAAGTGTACACTTTGATACAAATTACCTTGTTCCTTTTTATAAACAATTAATCACTATTTATGGAATTTGTTGAAAGTCATTAATTACAATAAATCCATCTACTAAAATGTTTGGCATGGTTGCTATGGAAGCTTTTAACGTAGATTGTATTACCTTTTCTGTAGTTCAGATATGACTTTGTTCATGTGACTTTGTTCTGAGCTAAAATAAAGAGCAATTATTCTGTTTCAAACCGTGACTACGTTTTCTTTTACAGCTAAAAATAACAAATAGAATAAGTGTGGTAAGACTGAATTCCACGTAACTCTAGTACTTAGTCTATATACAAAGTTACTACATCATTAAGTCATTTACAACAGTCATTGTAACAGTATCTCGCTAGTTTGTGTGCACGTGATAAAGAAGTCTATGTTTACAGTTCGTTGGTATGTATTTCATGGCTTGTTCTCGAAACAGAACAAATTAACTTTTCAGAGAAAGCGCTGTTACCTTTAACCAAAGCAGAATCTTGCATAATATAGTTATGTTCAATGAACAAGTGTGTGCGAAAACTTTGTAGGATGAAAGATGTAAAAAGTTGCCAGTGGCCGTTGATTATTATTTATATTTTTGTTTTGTTCTTCAGGTAGATCGATGCTTTACGGTCGTTTGGTCATGTTCGTTTACAGATGGCGCTAAGCCCTCTTTCTTTTTCTCTCTTTTCACTGGTTGCTCGGTTTGATGGGTCCTTTGTGGACGTTGGTTTGTTTTGTTTTATTTTGACCGTTCGTCGTTGACTCAGTTTTTCGTTACAGAGGGCGTCGAGCTCACTGAGCTACCACGTGGCAGCCCTCTGGCGCAGCGTGCTGTGCCGTCGCGCCCGCCAATTTTCGATTCACATGTTCGTGCTAATTTGTCGCCATTACGCTACGCCGAACAGCTGCGGGAGTAATCCGTAATTCATCGACGGTAGGTATTATCTGCCAGCATGGCATTTTTAGGCATTAGATTGTGATTCATTGTCCGAAGAACGTGTTTTTTAGTCCACCATTGCTTTGAAATGTTAACGCTTGAGTTATAATAAGAATATCATCAAATACAGAAAGAAAGATGGCGTATGCAAAAGAGTGTTTCGGGCAAGGTTTCTGGCGAGGGATGTCACGTGACTTATTTCCGAACACCAAATGTACGGTACGATACGTTCCTTCCAGGCTATAATCATTCGTAACCAGTACAGACAAAGAAAATAAAATTAGAACAAATTATCAAAGCAAGACTGGTGACAATATGTTAACGAAAAAGGTAACGAAAATTTGGGAGAGATATTAAAATGATAGTTTAAAAAGGTAAAAGTTAAAAAACGTTAATGTTACGTGTTGGGTGCATATATAGTATCACAATAGTAGAGTCGTAATCGTATCGTCCATAATTTTTTATTATTTACATTACTATTATTTTCGTCGAAATGTTTTCAAAAAATAATAAAAAAATATAGGCAAATCTAAAGTGGACAGTAAAACACACCAGTGCGATTTTTTTCAAAGCTGGTTGCCAATCTCAGTGATGTACTCGACAGGATGTGCTGTTGTCCCTGCACAGTGCAGTGCAAAGACAAATGAAGAAACTATTTGTCACCTTTTGATATTGCTGGCCGCGGTGGAGTAGCCGAGCGGTCTAAAGCGCCTCGCTGCAGAGCGCGCGGTTTCTCGCCGTTGGAGGTTCGAGTCCTCCCTGGGGCATGGGTGTTTGTGTTGTCCTTAGGTTAATTTACCTTAGTTTACGTAGTTTGTAAGCTACGGACTGATGACCACGCAGTTTGGTCCGATAAATTTACAAACATTTGAACATTTTTTTTATATTGCTGGACGCCGTGTGTCTTGCGACTTTACGTTTCACTGTAATTCATCATAGCTAATATTAAAGAAGTATGACTTTACGCTGTAAGAACGTGCATATTGGGCAATATACGGTGATTTAGAAGTTCTTTTCAATTTTACCTTAGGGTCGAACTATACATGTCTGCTTTCATGCTCTGATGCTCAGCAACCACCTTAGTTGCAGATATAATCTTTTACCTGCAATTCTGTAGTTAAAAACACTATGCATAGGTTGTAGTTTGCGAAACAAATCAGAAATATTACATAAATTAACTGGTTCATCAATAAAAAAAGTTTTATCTAACGTTTACAAATGATGTACGCAAAGTCAAAGATTTAGTTCAACAAGTTTTATTCAATCAAATTGAAAGTGGTCAGATGAATTAATAATTCTAAATAAAATTGTTAAAAGTTTGCGATAAGAAATTGGTAGCACTTTCCCCCACATAAGTATCATTACTTACAGAAACAGTAACTCTGTATATTTCGGAGTACTCAACATGACATTATCAACGGTTCACAATTGTGAACACTATTTCTACACTCGTAAGATATTGTGTAAAAACATAAATATATATCAAATGTACTGTTGTTTACTACTTCTCACAAAATTTAGTTACGAGTATCGTCCGTTCACTGCAGAAATCTTAACGCTGTCCTCGATCGAATCATTGCTATCATCCAGGAGGGAACTTCTCTGCCGGGAGTAGACACGGATTTCCTTTCCGCGCACCCTCTCGTTCCTTTTCCTCTCCCCACCTGTTCTGTCCCTTGGCCGCTTCCTCACTGGCCGATCGCCATCCTGTCGTATACATCTTAACACCAGATATTTATTCTAGTAAAAACTGATCATCTGAAACCACTTACTTACTAGTATACCATTATTTCAATATAATATAAAAGCTGTTAATTCGTATTACATAAAATATAAGTAGACTATACAGATTTCATGACCTTTACCGCTCATGACACACAATATTTACATAAATAACCGGCAAATTGTACAATAAAACGACATAAAAAATGAAATATATCTTAGGTAAACCATGCTGGTTGCATTTTCAGCGTTACTGTGGAGAATATGATGACCTGTTTATATTTACATTATCAATTTATATCAGTTGAAGTCAGTCATTAAGGAATTATATACAAGTGTGACGCTCTCAAAATGATAGCTAAAGATAATTAGCTATCATCTAAACCAGAGTTTGTTGAAATTGCATGACGCGTTCAAAAGTTGGTTATTTTCAGCTTGATTTTTCTATATTTTGAAAAATGTTCAAATGTTTGTAAATCTATCGGACCAAACTGCGTGGTCATCAGTCCGTAGCTTACAAAATACGTAAACCTAGGTAAACTAACCTAAGGACAACACACACACCCATGCCCCAGGGAGGACTCGAACCTCCACGGCGAGCAACCACGCGCTCCGCAGCGAGACGCTTTAGACCGCTCGGCTACTTCACCGCGGCTCTATACTTTGATTGTGTGGAGAGAACACTGCCAGGATATATTTCACAAACTGAAACGTGCTTTGTTGAGTGACAGATGTCTCGCTCATTTCTATCCCAATACGTTTCGGATGTGCATGCCTCCTCTTACGGGATCGCAGCTGTAGTCTCACACAAAATTGGTTCAAAGGACAGGCCGATTGGTTTTGCCTCTAAGTTGTTGACAAATACTCAGAGAAGGAAGCTCTTGCTATCGGCTATGGCGTGAGTAAGCATCGCCAGTATCTGTTTGGACAGAAGTATAACCTGATGACGGGCCATAAGCCGCTTCATTGTTTCATCCATCCAAACCTGTTCCGACGCGCAGTGCTCAGAAACTGCAACGTAGGTCCTTGTTCTTGTTACAATATCAGTACGACATATTGTACCAGACCACGACAAAGCTTGGAAATCGTGATGACCTATCGCACTTGGTGCCTCTGATTCAGAATTTGACGCCACCGAAATGTCATGTTGTCAGATTGATGTGCAGGACAGCGAAATGTTACAGTTTGTGCCGCGGCGGAGTGGCCGAGCGCTCTAAGACGCCTTGCAGTGGAGCACACTGTTGCTCGCCGCCGGAGATTCGAGTCGTCCCTCCGGCATGGATGTGTGTTGTCTTTACTGTAAGTTAGTTTAAGGAGTTTGTAAGTGTAGGGACTGAGGACCATAGCAGTTTGGTCCAATAGGTTTACAAACATTTGAACAGTTTTACTTTTACTGTCTGTTCCCCTCGTCTATCGGAAGATTACAAAGGTCACAGTAGCGGACCCTAACTTCATTTTTTTTTTTTTTTTTTTTTTTTTGCATTATATGTTTGGCCTCGTTCTCTGAAACTCGTCCAAAATTCTTTTGTGTGCCGTCACTTTGTTTGATGGCATAGGCTCTCCGTTCAGCAGGGTGTGATTTTATTGCAAAATGACAGTGGGCAATCGCATGAGATTATTTCAAAAGTGTTTTAAAAAGATGTGTTGCGATTGTTCCACCAAAGACATTGGGGAATAGAGCACACAAAACAGTTAAGGCATCGACACTGCACTCGGCCCGGCATGGACACCCACATCAAACAGATAACATCACAGTGTTACGCTTGTGTTGAAAATCAGTCTTTGCCATCACAAAAATTTTCAGTTTGACTGGCATCTCAGTCCCAGTGGCTACAGGTGCATGTTTACTTCGCGGGACCATTCTGGAACACTTGTTGGATTATTGTGCTACAATCTTTCAGCAACAATCCGATAGTGGTGACCATATTTTCGACTATGTCCCGCAGCAGCAATCAGGCTTCACATCTATTTTATGCGTTCCTGAAGTGTTCATTTCCGACAATGGAACACGGTTTACCGCTAGAGAATTTAAACAGTTTTGTGCAGCGAGTGTAACTTATTTCACAAGAGCACCGTTTCATCCACAATTCAGCCAGTAGGTAAGTTTTGTACGCACGTTTAAGTAACAGGTGTCAACCCTGTGCCCCTGCCACAGACGGTAGCGAGCTCTGCTGCTGTAGTGATCTCATCCCCGCGACGGCCCGTCGCCTGCAGAGCTTCTGCACGGCCGACGCCACCGTACACTGTTCCCGCTGTTGCACCCACCTCAGTGCACGGCACCGTTTATAATCCGCAAGTATTGCTATGCGCCAATAGTCCTGATCTCTCCAGAGTTTTTGTCCACGCCACACGCAGGCAAAGTGGTATTGTTGTTAGACATTTGGGTGCTTGTATGTTTCTTATTCAAAGTACGTCCGGGTTACTTCGCCGACATCCGAATGAAATGGAAGCTTGTCTATTCCGAGAATGTCCGGCAGGATTTGTGTCCTCAGATTCCCGTCTCACGGAAACCCGTCGGCCGGTCCGGTACCCCCTGGTGACACCTCGGCGCCGCACAGTGGGACGGAATACACAAAACGTGGCCAAAACACCAAGAAGACGTTCCATTCACACACAACTCATCACATGGGGGTTTTCGAGGTCGCTGATTACGAAGTTGATAGTAAAAATTCTCTAAACAAAATGGCGAGGCTAATACTGCAACGAGACTCATGAAAATCCACAGTAATTTATTAATAATAGCGTATATATAGTATTTAGACACTGATAATTAATACACTGTCAACGTGATTTGTTTATTATAACAAAATAACAGAATATTTGTCGAAAATATGTAGGAAAAATTGTTGGATACCACACACATTGGAATTCAATAATATAATGAAAACAATATTCAAAGTCGGAGACAGAACACAAATAATAACTGTAATAGTATACTCAACGATAGAAGTACTAAGTGTAGCTAATAAAGACAATTGTTCTCAACATTCAAAAATTAGTATGATTGAAGATGTTGTTGTGATGCATACAAAATGGTACGATTGGCTTTATATCTAGCAATCAGAGTTAGTATCGCTCTCGAAGTTCCCCCGAGTCAGAATCCATATCGGAATTTTCCGTGGGCGATCGTGGTGTAATCGGGGACAGTAACACCTTTATTGCCTCCTTTGACAAACTTTTCACGTGTGTTTGTGGCAGTTTTCTAATACTGGATATGTATGGATCCGAAGTTACCAGAAGCCTCTTTAAAATGTCTTTTATTGTTTTTACACGTGAACATTTTCTGGAAAAGTCTTCCCGCTATCTTTTAATGTCTTTGTACCTCGCTTCTTGCCCTTCTTCGAATAATTGACCAATCGGAAACAATGTTGCTGCGAAATGTTTGCCGCACTGCCACCTGCAAATATTCATTATACCAGAGGAATGGCAGAATTTGGCAGCTGATTGTCGTCAATTCCATCAGACGATTAATCTATTTATAGTTTGGGAATTGAAATTCCGCGGTATATGCTACTTTTGCTCTGGTTGAAAATGCAAGTTCGGCAAAACATGGTCATTTTGCACAGGCATCGGAAAAAATATGAATAGTATAACCATGCAATTTATACCGATTTAGTGTACGAACATTTTGTACATACCTGTAGCAACCGTTTCCATCTTGTAGAACTAAAATTCTTCATTTCACTACCAAATTATTCACTCACAAAATGAGAGTAAATTTGCCTTGCTTTCACAGCGCCGCGTGTGCTCTCGACGAAGGTCACTTTTGAACTGACGTAACTCGACAGCTATCAAAGGTGACGACCTCTCCTTCTGGAATGAGATGCTTCAGTCCTTCCCCTACCCTAACCACCCATCAAAATTCCGAGAATCAAAAATTAATTTTTCGGGGTTTTAGCTACGTTTAGGGGATTGCGTCCCACTGGCCGCCGCCTGCGGAAGAGATGTAGCTATTATGTCTGAATAAATTAAAACGAACAAAATCTGAATTTACAGTTTCTTGAGGTCCTATCGCCAATTGCTTCAGTGGATATAAACAACGTTGCTTGTGGTGGCCATTTGAGCAGCAGCTGAATACTATGTATTTTCACTGTAGTGTTTTTAAAGAAAACGCCTTTTGCTACTGCAAGTAGTAAAAGGCGTTTTCTTTAAAAACACTACAGTGAAAATACATAGTTACAAACAACACGTATATGAATCCATTCGTTGATAAATAACAAGTTTCGTGCACTTACTAGTTCTGTTTAACTACTGTGCTGTAGCTTCCCAGATATCTTTTACTAAAACATTTCTGTACTCGTTATTTCCTGCGTCAAATATTACAGGATATATTGCTACTGGGTTTACGGACTTCTTTTCGTCAGAGTTCAAACGTTCAAATGTTTGTAGAGCTTATGGGACTTAACTACGGGGTCATCAGTCCCTAAACTTACAAACTACTTACGAACTAGCTTATAATATAGAAGACACAGCCATGCCCGAGGGGGGATTAGAACCCCCGTCGGGGAACAGCCTCGCGTATCGTAGGATAGCGCCTCAATGCTCTCGGCCACTCCGCCGCGGCTCGTCAGAGTCTGGAAAACTCATTTCCCTTGGGTGTTGTCATAAAACCGATCTCCGGCGGGGGTCGGGCCGGCGACAGCGACCCCACTGGTTCGGACCGCTGTGTCGCCGGTCGCCGGAGCAGGTATACGGCGACAGGGGGCGCTGTCGCCGCGTTCCGCATGGCTGTCATTGCAGACAATGGGGACCAGTGGGGCCGTCTGTCGCAGAACAGCGACGACTGCCGCTTGCCGTCGCACCTTCGTTGCCGTTCAACTTCCAGACGCTGGTCCCTTGTGGACCCTCCGCCTCTGCCGGCATCACCATCGTCGACATCGCGTTGTTGTCGTCCTACGTCGGACAGACTGGGGAAGCGGGCGTGCGTTTACCGGCAGACGTTTCCCTTGCAGATGTCGGACGACACGGCAGCTAGGAGGCGGTGCCAGGTGCGGCCGATGGCTTCCCAAGACGCCCATCTTCCTACCTACCCGCCACCCCACCCTCATTGTCATACGAAGCTCCCACATGATAACGGCGCTGTATTTTTGGGGGAGAAGGGAGAACTCGTAACGACCACCGCACCACCTCCGGAACGAGATACAGAAAAGCGTGCCAGTAGCGAGTAAATACGCTGCCACGTCCTCAGCCGACGCGCAGAGCGACAACAAGAACTAGGAACGTTTGTGACACATTGTCTTATTCTCTCTTTTAGAGAACTTAACTATTTCATCTATACATTAATGAAAACTTTTCGGTTTTTTTTGTGCGGGTGCTGTTTCACCCCGCAGTGGCCGACATAACACTAAGCACGAGAGCGTCACGGTGAGGTGGCAGACACTATAAGAGTGGGGAGTTCTGCACCACGGTACGGGATACGGTAGCATACGTTTCTAACATTAAACCGACCCCCTCGAAAACTTCCTGCAATGAACCAGATGGTTTTTTTACGGGATGTTTCTTATAGTCGGATTAAAATTACTTGCTAGTAGACGTTTGTTACGTGGCACAATATTGTTACCACACGGTCTGCCGGCTACGGCTCGGTTATAGGCGACACAAGAACACAGCTTAACACTTGACAAACACCGTTAATGCGTGACGTGGAGCACTGCTGGAAGATGAAATCAATTATTCAGAAGGAAGACAGCCTAGAGTGCGTATTTATGCCCTATGTATTGTGACTAGTTTCGACAAACTCGCTGTCATTTTCGAAGATAATAAAAAAATCCTTAAAACATTGACAACGAAGGTTATACACAAGTACATAGTATACGGTACAGTAATAAATGTCCAAACTGTGTACTGTTTACAGTCTAGTACATAAGGTTTTTGAAAATCACCATCAGCACACAGAACCAGAGATGGAAGGTTAGAATGTGGCGCCGGCCGCGGTGGCCGAGGAGACTGAGGCGCTTCAGTCACGGTCTGCACGGCCACTACGATCGGGGGTTCTAATCCCCCCTCGGGCATGGATATTTGTGCAGTCTTTAGTATAAGGTAGTTCATAAGTAGTTTGTAAGTTTAGGGACTGATGACCCCGTACTTAAGTCCCATAAGCTTAACAGACATTTGAACATTTTTTTTTTTTTTTTTTTAGAATGTGGCATAGCAAACACTGAAATAACCCAAAAAGACCTTAACTACTGACAAATGTTGCCTGTCTGAAATAAAGTACTGTACAAATTAGGTTAATATATAGCATTTACATACATTTCTTTGTCATTTCTTAACGTAAAGCACCTGTAGAATCCAAGACCACAAAAATAACATAATATAAGGACTTCGTGAGCTGGCACTTGTATGAGCCAAGAACAGTGCCATCCGTATGTGTACACTGTGAAACTCAGAACGCAAGTGACAGCTCATATCACAATGCATGTTTATTTATATAGCTTGTCGTTGCGCCAATGAGCGGTGCTGAAGTGGTTATGAAGCTACTATTATTATTCAAAATAAAATCAACAGATATCTGTTTAATAAGATTGCAGAGTATTATAGAATGTTTTGTAACTGGTAAAGGAGAATTGTAGTATATATTGTGAGAAATCAAACCTCTCCATGAATAACCCGCACTATTCTGTAAAATAAATTGAAAATATAATGAGAAATTATGGAACTAGGCTGCTATAGAAATTGGATTCAAGGTATTGATTTGACAACATAACAGTTAACACAGAGGATTAACACGTCTATTTTAGTTGTATTTATTGTAAGATTTGAAAAACAATAATATCTCAGGGCCGATTTGACTGGGCATGGACACGACTCACAAGGAAAGTACTCGGGCTCTAACAAACCCAAATATACCAAAATCGTGTGAGAGATAATGTAGAGGTCCCTTATTGCACTAACAATACTCCCGCATCTGCAAAACTTTGCAGTCGCCCATTAGAGGCCTCTGCGTGAGCCATGCCGCATTGCACATTGAGTTGCCGGTACACCAGTAGGGACAGTGCGGTGTGCCTCTGAAGTTGCGCTTTGTGACGTTATTTGTGTAGTGAAGCGTCAGATGCGTGGTCGATTGGTAATTAGTCCTGCTAATGTATTGCGGATGGTTGAGATGAAATTCCGAAGAGCCATTCTTCGTGAAAATGGTATTGGTGATGAAGATGAATCATTCGCATGTTTTCTGGTCTCTTTTATAGTGCCGAAATATGAGCATAAAATAGAAACACTATAATAGATACCAGGTAACATGCGAATGATTCATCTGCTACACCAATACCATCTTCACAAAGAAGGTGTCTTCGTAACTTCATCTAACCCAGTCAAACTATATTAGCAGAATCGTTTACCAATCGCCGCCCCATCCGACGCTTCACTATGAAAATAACGTCATAAAACGTACCTTCGGAGGCACACTGCACCGTCACTACTGGTTTACCGGCAGGTCAATGTGGAATGCGTCACGGAACAGGCAGAGGCCTCTAACGGGCGACTCCAGAGTTTTGCAGATGCGGGAGTATCACTAGCGCAATAAGGGACCTTTACATTAACATACGATTTTGGTGTATTTCTGTTTGTTCGAGCCCAAGTACTCTCCTTGTCAGATATGAACGGAATAGGGGGAGGTAATTTCCTGCCATTAACTTGATGGCATCAGGCATTGGATCGTGTGGCAGCATACAGCTCGCCTGCTCTGCAGCCGTGTGGCGCGGCGCGGCCCCCGAGCGAAGGCGTCAGTCAAAGGCCTGCGGCTGCCAGGGATGGAGTTCGCTTCATGTCTTCTCGCTACTCCGGCGTCGTACGCAGTTCCCCTTCGGCGGTTTCTCACCGAGCCCCTATTCCCTCCCCAGATACAGCTTCTCCTCGAATTTTGCGTCTCTTTGGCTCTATGATTGGTCGGTTGGTATACAATGTCATCCGAGAGCTGATCGCCGTATTCATGACCACACCTCTCAGTCCCCGTTGGGAATTTTTGTGGCAGTCGTCTGTGTTAAGCCTGTCTGGTATGCCACCTACCAGGGTATTTCTCCCTGGCCAGAAACGATGTTTTGGTGGAGCCACTTTATCTATACTATACTATACTCCCCCTAACGCACGTGTGTACTACAAGGGTTTGCTTGTCTTCTTTCCATCTGCAGGGGTCCACTGTTTATCTGCGGTTCCGTCGCTATTTGGAAACGACTCCTCTGGTATTTCTGCACACACGCTATTGTGTCCATTTCGTTGTAATGGCGTCTCTTCCCTGCATCCGCTGTCGCCATTTATCTGCACGTTCCTCGAAGTCAGGCTGGTTTCGCCGCGTAAATTCTTACGAGAAAGCCACAGCAGTTCGCCAGGCTGCCCCCTGGAGCGGGAGAATGCGGCGCGGCCGGCGACGAACGTGAAAGTTGGGGTGTTTCCTGCTGCCTCCCTCTCCTCTCTTCTCCTCTCCCAGGGCCGGCAGGACGCTGGCGTGGTGTGCACGAATGCTCCCATCGGCAAAGTCACTCAATAAAAGCGTCCCTGGACGAAATATTACAATAGCTTTGGCATAATATAATATACTGATAAGAAGCTGCTAACTTGTAAAATCATAGGCATACCAACCTTCCCCAGCTACATGTTTTAATAATAAGTCACATACACAGTATTACCAACAGTGAAATTTAAAAATAATCCAGAAAAATTAATTACGCCTGGAAAGAAGCGAAATGCCAGAAAACAGTCAACATTATCTAATGGACGGGAATAAATATATTCCCTTGAAGTTTCAATCCAAAACTTGTTATAAGATGACATACATGGTGCAGTAATACTGAATTTCATATTCTTCATCACACACGTAAGGCACGCTACATCAAAGCATACATTGCTTAAACTGAACATGTAGATTTTGTCCAGGTTACGTTGAACATGTTGATTGATATGTAGATTACATTCGAAATATCGTATTGAAATAAATTAACACGAAGTATAGCAATATTCTCAGATGTAGATTACATCATTTCAACACATCTTACTTTATTTCATTCAAATATTCAATAATTTATATAAAAATGTCGAAATCAGACTGTATGTTACTGTATAGACTGTAACTTCAAGTCTACGTTTATATATAAAGCCAATCTAAACTTATGATGTTTATCTTATATAAGTAAGAATGAGGCAAACATTAACTGTTGTTACAATTTTAATCTATAGGTATTAAATCTAAAATCTGAACAGACGTGTGTGTTGTCCTTAGGTTAGTTTACCTAGTTTTAAGTAGTTTGTAAGCTACGGACTGATAGACCACGCAGTTTGGTCCGATAGATTTACAAACATTTGAACATTTGAACTGATGTGTTCTGAATACACTTTTTAAAAGTAGTAAAGGTCTACGTTTCTTTAGTCATTGACTTTAAGTTCCATAGGGCCCCTACATATTTAAACCTAGTAAAAACGTTTCTTGTTATTTGATTCTCTTACACTTGAGAATAAGCAATAATTATCTTGTGGTGTTGTAAATGATAAAAGAAAATCTTTGGATTCTACATGTACTTTAACTAAGTAAGGAACTGATAACAAAATGTGTGTAATTGGTTGATAGGTATTAACATAATTTTTACCGTACTTTAATTCAGACAGGCACCATTTATTTGAAGTTGAGGTCTTTCTGGCTTATGTACAGTGTTTGATGTGGCACATTCTAACCTTCCATCTTTGGTTCTGTGTGCTGATTTTAATTTTCAATAATCTTATGTACTAGACTGTAAACAGTAGGCCTACCCAGTTTGGACATTCATTTCTGTAGCATATACGATGTACGTATCTGTGTTTATCCTTCTTTGTCAATGTTTTTTTTTAATATTTGTTATTATGTTCGAAAATGACAACAAGTTTGACGAAACTAATCATAACAAATAGTTTATAAATACACGATCTTGGCTGTCTTACTTGCCCCGACAATATCGGCTCTTAATAAAATTGTTGGAAGAAACCCCAGACATTATGACGTCAATGCGAGATGCTCTGTCGAATCACTGTTTTATTTGACTAACCACTGATCCTCAGCAGAACACGCGTTTTATAATTCCGATTTTAAACTCAACTACAAACCTAACAATGTGTGATTCGCAATGTGTCCGACAAACACGCGGTCAACAATTTCCAGCATAACTGAAATCATGATCGCATATTTCACGTAGATTAAATGATACCTGTACGAGCAAACTCGTAAAAATTTCAGATACAGCGCTAAAATCAAATTGTAATTTTGCGCTATCATCCTTCACCTGAAAATATCCTCACATTTGGTAATGGTTACACTGCCTGTAGTATTACGAATTCACCTCTTTGACAATCAGACACAGTTTATAAACGACGCAGGCAGATTCTAATCGAAAAAGAATCATAGGATTAAAAATAAGAGTTAATAAGAGTTAATACTATTTTGAAAAGGCATACCAAGTATAATAACTTTAAAAAATCATTTCACCCAATGATTGATCATCGATAACAATCAAAGTCACTTTAATTAGATTTTGAAATTGAAAAAAGAATTGTGGTATACTACGAAACGTGAACGCACGATCTCTCCGAATGGCACTGAAATGTTCAAATGTTTGTAATCCTATCGGACCAAACTACGTTGGTCATCAGTCCCTACCCTTACAACTACTTAGACTAAGTTAAACTAACCTAAGGACAATACTCAAATCCATGCCCGAGGGAGGATTCGAACCACCGACGCGGGAGACCGCACGATCCGTTACGTGGCGCTCCAGAACGCTCGGCTACTCCCGCGCGGCCCGAATTGCACTAAACACCCTGTAACAACGGTAAACTGTAGCCTTCAGAGAACTCATAATCTTAATTGCTTATGAAGTCATAGCTCCTCGAATGTGTGTCGTAAGGCGTTCTTCCTGCCTATACCGTTGTTGCCTGGTAGTAAGGAATAATGTTGGTTGAAATCGGTCCAGCAGTGTGAAACATACACACATCCATCGTTCCATTTAATAATGTACAAGAGATCCGTCTCGGCTTCGCATGTGTAGAATTTACATCCTATAGCTAAAAATTGGATTGTTTTTCAACTTTTTGATAAGTTTTACGTAATAGAATACCATGCTTATATAACTCCCAACTTTTTAAATCCATATTTACATTCTAATAACACGGTCTAAAACGTTTGTGTAAAAGTTTACGTCTGGCACTTAGAACGACAGTAGCGCACAAGCGGCGAATTGGTCAACCGTAGCGTCATTATGAATGTGACACGAACACTCACGCAGGCGACGCTAGCGCTGCGAGCCGCAGCACTGCAGTAACACAGTAATGGCGTCATACAAATGGTTGCAGCTTTCTCCGCTGGGGGCACTATGTCGTTCGATGAGCAAGACGCAAACTTTTATAATTATTGATATGGTGTCTGTTCTTTTTGGACGTGTCCGAAAAGAACAGACACCATATCAATAATTTTAAATATGCCCACAACAGGCAATGACAGTTTGATTGCGGACGCATTGAAACGTACGATCCATTGCGGAAATCCAGTGTAAGCTGCGAGCTAGAGGAATCAATGGCCAGGGGGCTAGACGTTGAGAATTTGGGGTGGAAGGGAAGCGTGCCTGGCGAGCCTTATTAATCGCCGGGCGCCGTGGCTCAGCGCGCCTGGTCAAGGGGCTGAACGTCCTCTGTAATAACAAAGATGAGCCTTAAAACATCGAATAACAACGAACAAACACAATCAGCGACCGCAAAGAACAGAAGAACCCATAGAGCAAACAATAAATAAAATAATAAAAAAATTGCTAAGGCGATCGCTGGCCCCAAGGGGGAAATAGGGTTCGAATCCCGGCCCAGCGCAAAAAAATGTTCAAATGTTTGTAGAGCTTATGGGACTTAACTACGGGGTCATCAGTCCCTAAATTTACAAATTTCTTATTAACTAGCTAATACCACAGACAAATATATACAGACGGGAAACTTCCGTAAGGGCCCGGTCCCACGCTCGGGGGTGCGGGGCGGGGGATGCTGAAGCAGTTCCGTAATATGTCCCATGATGGCGCTGCGGTCAGAAGCAGCCCTTTAAACTGGCGAGAGCAGGCGGCAGGTAGCGGCTGTCCCCACCACCACCTCCCCTCTAACGCCTGCACACCAGACACGTCCGTGGCCTCGTGGCAGGCGGCTAAGCCAGGGAACCACCTGACACCTGCTAGCATCTTACGGATCTACGAGACGAGTGTAGGACAGTGGTTTGGGGGGGGGGGGAGCTGCTTCACTGGATATGTTACTCTGTGCTAATACTAAGGACGGCACAAATATCCATGCCCGAGGGGGGATTCGAACCCCCGACCGTAGTGGCCTTGCAGAACGTGACTGGCGCGCCGCATTCCGCTCAGCCGGCTCCAGCGCAAATTTCTAACTTTGTCGTAGAATTTATTTCATCTCCCCGAAACGATCGAAATCTTCCAATATTTCGATTTCGTAAACTTTTATGTATGATTTGATAAATATCTTGATCCGATTGCTATCAAACTTCACAGAATCACCTGCTTCAGAATATTTCATCATAATTGCTCCAGCCATCTTCGATTCCATACGGAACATTAATACACACATCCATTTTGTAGATATAATACTAACAGAATTCCGTTCATATACCAACCATTCCAATAAATGCGATTGCAGGCTCTCTCGGCGTATTCCAGCGATGAAATGTTCTCGGGTTATCATCCTCGCCTGAGGATGATGAGTACGAAACTCATTGAAACGTTGCGCCAAGACGACGCCACCACTCGGCTGATAACCCGAGAACATTTCATCATTCCAATAAAGTTTAAGCTGGACCAAATAAGAGTGAGTTCATTTTCTCGTGATAAAATGTTAGCTGCTCTATACATTTTAACATTCTTCGTTGACTTCCACTAGCCTGTTGGCAAGAAGCATTAAATGGATGAGAAGACCTCAATTTAATTTTACAACTATGCAAGTGTCTCTTAACTAACAAGTATATTACCAAATTTGCCATACAAACCTCGTTTACAGATTATTTTACCGGATGCTGAATTAAGTTGATTATATCCTCTTTGGTTTTGGTTACAGATATTTCACTTTATTTTCGGCGTCTAAATGCACTGGAAAATTTTTATACAGACAATTTTCAAGAGAGATAATAAAGAATATTTTATGTGAGTTGGCGTGATTAGTTTCTTAAAGTAAACAGCGGCTCTAAATATCGCATGCCATATAATTAAAATGACAGTAATCGCATGTCATTCTAACGTCCATAAAACAGGTTGGTTTAACACTCGTGCCCTGTACACCAAGGATATCACGCACTGTAACTGCTGATGGCAAATCAAATTCCTCGGTCGGGAATAAAACTAACCATTTGCTCGCGAGAGTAAAATTGTGAATAGAATATAAGATACGCGTACAAAGTGAGACACGTAATGGAGACTGGAGCTCAGAACGCGGAGTCATTATCTGTAACAGCTGAAGCCCTGTAGCGCGCATCACAGACGATTTAGCAGCTGCGTGGTAATCGATTGCGGCTGCTTTTGTTATACGCCAGCTTTATCACCAGAACAACGGGCGTTCCACTTTCTGCACGGCGCTTACGCCGTATTAGCAGCTCCCAATGGCCAGCCCGTTCCACGTAACTATGGGCCGCGCTCCACGATTGCCTCGCGTCCACCTCTGGCCGTACGTCCTAAACAAAGAGAATTCGGGGAACTGATACTGTGTAATAGAGGAAACGCTTCTGAGGATTTGTCTGCGCGTGTGTCACCGAGAGAGAGAGACAGCATTCCACAGCAAACAGAGCTGACACGCAGCATTAGAACAATAGCACACTGACACGGTCTAGTTTTGGGAACAGGAAGCCACATGTGGACCGCAGATCAAACAGACAGCCAGGTTTGTCTAGGCGAGATTAGATTGGGATCCGCAAGTCAGGAGTGACTGTGAATCGCTACGGTTAAAATGAATTAAACTGAACAGGGGGGTCCGAAATAGCACGGACGCTTCACCCAGCGGTCCGAAATTCCATTCTCCGTCACGCTGCAGCCCACACAGAGCATGACAACTACTGTACGATTAAGAATTGCGATGTCAGTTCTTTCAAACATATCCAGATGAACGGAAGTCGCAATGTGATGCTGCAGCTGTGGTAAATATAGATTTTAACCGGTATTTTTGGGTCTCGGGCTGCTGGTAGATGTTAGAGCATCTAAATTTACATGTATACTCTGCAAGTCACATTGAAGTGCATCACAGAGGGTTCATCCAACCACTTTATTTCTCTATAGATCCATTCTCTAATAGCTCGCGATAAAAGGAGCACCCAAATCTTTCTGTTGTCGATATGATTTCTCTTATTTTATTATTATGGTCATATCTCCCTATGTAGGTGAGTGCTAACATTATATGTTCGCATTCTGAAGAGAAAGTTGGTGAAAGAAATTTCGCAAATACATCTCGCCGCAACAAATAACGTATTTGTTTTAATGATTTGCACTTCAACTCGTGCATCATTTCCGTGACAATCTCTCCCCTATATTGCGATAATACGAAACGAGCTGCCCTTTTCTAAATTTTCTTTAAATCGTCCGTCAGTCCCATGTGGTGTGGATCCCACAATGCGCAGAAAAACTGCAAAATAGGACGCACAAGTGTAGTGTAGGCAATTTCTTTAGTAGAAGTGTTGCAACTTCTAAGTGTTTTAACAATGAAAAATAGTCTTTGGTTCGTCTTCCCTACAATATTTTCTACGTGTTCTTTACAATTTAAGTTGTTCGTAATTGTTACTCCTAGGTATTTAGTAGAATTGATGGCCTGTAGGTTTGACTGATTTATCGTGTAAACGAAGTTTAACGGATTTCTTTTAGTATTCATATAGATTACTTCACACGTCTCATTGTTTAAGGTCAATTAACAATATTTGAACCCTGTAGATATCTTATCTAAATAATTTTGCAGTCTAAGAGAGTTACTAAAATTGTTTCCTAAATCGTTTTAAAAATAAGGAACAGCTGGGGCCCTATAACACTTCCCTGGGGAACGCCAGGTATCACTTCTGTTCCACTCGATGACATACCGTCAATTACAACGTACTGTGTACTTTCTGACAGGAAATCACGAATCCAATCGCACAACTGTGGCGATATTCCATAAGCACGCAATTTGATTAGAAGACGCTTGTGAGGTATAGTCTCAAAAGCCTGCCGGAAATCTAGAAATACAGAACCTATTTGACATCGCTTGTCGATAGCACTCATCACATCATGTGAGTAAAGGGCTGGCTGTGGCGACATGGACCTATGAACAATTGTGCTGAGCCGCGAGAAGAGCCCGTGACCTAGCGTTTACTAGGCAGCTGCACTAGGACTCTACACAGCTCCAGACGCACGGGCGTGACACACCAGCAGTGGGTACCCAACCACGTGCCCCATCCGTTCCAAACTCTCATACGTCACCCTTCTTCGAGCATTGTAATGCATGGCTTCCAGGGGGCCCTGTATTCTCGCCACGTCCCGTGTACATCCGCAATGAAATAACAATCAAATGTCGACAACGTGGATTCCACTTATGGAAATACAGTGTCGAGGATTCGGATAGAGCAGACGCCGCAATTCTCAATCCACGTTATTTCAGTGCGGATGCACTTGAGGTGAGGACTCCCGGCGGAAATCAGGTCCTGCTGCCAGCCACGAAGTACAGTGCTCCGAGCAGACGGACGGATGGAAAGCTGTGTCCGGCGGGTTGCAGCCCCTGCAGGTGTGTTCAGTCTGTGTGCCTGGGGTGGCGGAGAGCCTTAGCGCCACTGACTAGTAAGCAGGAGGTGCCGGGTTCGAGTCTCGTCCGCTGCACAAGTTTTCATGTGCACATGTTGTGTAATTAAAACACATATTCGCAGCTGAAACTCAAAACCCTCTGTTATTAGATTCTATATTTTATAGAACTATTTGTACCTCGGTCGAAACCCCTCGGACAGTTATCAGACGTTTACCCCAAATGTACTTGTGTACTGTAAATCTTGGAGAATGTGAAGTTGAAGGAACCGTTTGTGCATTAATAACGAACATAGTGTAACTGAGGTGGAACAGAGGAACCAGCTCGCATTCACTGATGAATGTAAAAAAACTGCCTGCTAGAGAAGTAGCTGAGAAAGCTAGATACGAAAAAGTCTGCTGGTCCGGATGGAATACCAGTTAGGTTTTACAAAGAGTATTCTGCGGCATTGGCCCCCTACTTAGGTTGCATTTATCGCGAATCTTTAATTCAGCGCAAAGTTCCAAGTGATTGAAAAAAAGCGCAGGTGACTCCCGTTTATAAGAAAGGAAAGAGAACTGACCCACACAATTACAGGCCAATATCTTTGACATCAGTTTCATGTAGGATTTTGGAGAATATTCTCAGTTCGAATATAGTAAATTTCCTTTTAACGGAAAAGCTTCTTTCTGTGAATCAGCACGGGTTTACGAAACATTGTTCATGTGAAACTCAGCTTGCCGTTTTCTCACATGACATCTTGCGAGCCATGGATGAAGGGCAACAGGCGGATTGTGTTTTTATCGACTTCAAAAAGGCGTTCGACGCGGTGCCACACTGCAGACTGCTAACGAAGATACGAGCTTATGGAATATGTTCACAGATTTGTGACTGGCTGGAAGACTTAAAAAAAAAAAAAACTTCAAATGTTTGTATAGCTTATGGGACTTAACTACGGGGTCATCAGTCCCTAAACTTACAAACAACTTATGAACTAACTAATACTAAGGTCGGCACAAATATCCATGCCCGAGGGAGGATTCGAACCCCCGACCGTAGTGGCCGTGCAGACAGTGACTGGAGTGACTCAGTCCCCTCGGCCACTGCGGCCGGCTGGAAGACTTCCTAAGTAATAGTACGCAGTACGTTGTTCTCGACGGGGAGTGTTCATCAGACACGAGTGTATCGTCAGGCGTGCCCCAGGGGAGTGTGATAGGACCGCTATTATTTTCTATCTATATAAATGACCTGATGGGCAGAGTAACTTGTAATTTGCGGCTGTTTGCTGTGGTGTATGGGAGGTTGTCGTCTTTAACTGACTGTAATAGCATACAGGATGACTTAGACAAAATTTCTAGTTGGTGCGAAGAATGGCAGCTAGCTCTCAATGTAGAAAAATGTAAGGTGATGGGCATCAGTAGGAAAAACAATCCCATAATTTTCGAATACTGCATTAGTAGTGAGCTTCTTGATGCTGTCGCGTCGTTCAAATATCTAGGCGTAACATTGCAGAGCGATATGAAATGGAACGAACATGTACGAACAGTAGTGAATAAGGCGGACAGCGGGCTTCGGTTTATTTGGAGAATTTTGGGAAGATGTGCTTCACCTGTGAAGGAGACCGCATATAAAAGGCTTGTACGACCACGTCTTGAGTATTGCTCAAGTGTTTGGGACCCGCAGCAGATCAGTTTAAAGGAAGACATAGAGGCAGTTCAGAGGCGAGCAGCTAGGTTTGTTACTGGTAAGTTCTACCAATGCGCGAGTGTCACGGAAATGCTCCTGCAACTCAATTGGGAATCGCTGGAGGAAAGACGACGTTCTTTTCGTGAATTTCTGTTGAGGAAATTTAGAGGGCCGGAATTTGAAGCTGAGTGTAGTACGATCTTGCTGCCGCCTACTTACATTTCGCGTGGTGATAACAAAGACAAGATAAGAGGAATTAGGGCTCGTACGGAGGCATATAAGCGTTCTTTTTTTCTTCATTCTATTTGGGAGTGGAATAGGAAAGGAAATGCCTAGTAGTGGTACAGTGTACCCTCCGCCACGCACCTAACGGTGAATTGCGGAGTATATATGTAGATGTATAAAAACCGCAGTCCGTATGGCAGCCACACGCACACACGTCAATCCACAGATCGGATTCAAACAGGAGTCGGACACTACCACTCCACCCCCTCTCCACCCCGTAACGGAAAAGGGACCTGTAACCCCGCGGCTAACTAGACGCGTAGCAGAGCACTTGTTCGTCTGTTGTTTCCAACATGAGTTCAGTTAACATTGTGGCATTAAATGTAAGATACATGTGGAAAAATTAGCAGTAATCGTGTTAACGAAAGTTCGTAGAGTTCACCAACGTTCTTAATGACAAGGAAATAAATTATTGTAAAGTATTACCACCGGGTAACGAAGCCAAAATAAATATTTGTACTAAAATTTCAAATCGTAAGTTACTTAGTTCCTATTAAACTTCTTTATCCAGAGTTTATTGAAAAGAAAAGGTAAAATATTAACTTGTATTAACTGTCAAAATATCGATAACGGATATCAAATCAATTCCTTACTTCTCGATTACCGGAAGGCTCTAATGAAATTTCGTGGTATGGAATATCGCCAGTTGTGCGACTGGAATCGTGATTTCATGTCCGAAGGGACACAGTACGTACAATCGACGTAAACTCATCGCGAAAACAGAAGTGAAATCTGTTGTTCCATAGGGAAGTGTTCCTAATGTTTACAAATGATTTATGAGGTATTGCAAACAGCTCTCTTCGACTGTTCGCGGGTGACGCTGTCGTTTATCTCTTAGGAACATCAAAAGCAGGTGCAAAATGATTTAGATAAGATATCTGCATGGTATAAAAATTGGCAATTGACCATAAACTATGAGAAGTGTGAAGACATCCATTTGAGCACTAAAAGAAATCCATAAACTTTGATTTACGTGATAAATGACTCAAATCTAGAGGCCATAAATTTAACTAAATACCTAGATTACTTTGAAGATGCAACAGGTGTACTAAAGAAACTACCTACACTACACTTGCGCTTTCCGTTTTGGACTATTGCTGCCCAATGTGAGATCCCTACCAAGTGGTACTGACGGATGCTATAAGAGGAAGTTCAGGGAAGGGCAGCTCGTTTTGTATTATCGCTATATAGGGGATAGAGTGGCACAGAAATGATGCAAAAGTGGGGTGAAAAAATTGAAAGAAAAGAGCTATTCGTTGGTGCTACTTTTATTTGGGAAATTTCTGCCACTCACTTTCTCCTACGAATGCGAACATATTTTCTTAGCACCCACCTACATAGGGAGACAAGCATCTGAAGAAAATAAGAGAAATCATAAAACGGTAATATTCTGGTGTTCCTTTTCCCGCGCGCTATTAGGCAATGGATTAGTAGAGAAATAACATAAAAGAGGTTCGATGAACCCTCCAACAGGCACTTAAATGTGATTAGCGGTGTATTAATGTATATGTAGAATCAACACGTATTGAGTTCACAAACAAAACCTATTCATATCAATATCAACATGAAAAATTCCTAAATTCTTGAGAATGATGCGGTAGAAAGATCTTACTCTCAACATCTTATACGGTCAAATAATTAGATGTGATTCGTAAATAACTGATGTTGTGTTCTCAGTGATCATATGTACAAGTATACACATAAATCCATCGGTTTCAAATTCGTCAGTGTGAACTCCTCTACTGATTGTGTAGTAACTATTACTAGAAATAAGATTGTTACATGAAGTGTCAGTGAATAAACTAATGCAAGCTTCTCAAGCTAAGAACGGTTCCTCTTTAAAACACAATAAACAATCTGCTTTTCCCGCTATGTTGTAATACCACTTCTGTATGATGCTAGGGATGATAGAGATGATACGATTGTTGAATGAACGGAGAATAACGAGATTCTTGCGCTTAATACATTGTTACGCGAACAAATGGCCTTATAAGTGATGAAATGGAACTAAAATTGAATTTTTCTCAAGTAATAAAGAATTTTTACAGTGTGTAACAGATCTAACCCCTTTCAAACTGCGAGTCATCGTACATGTGTAAAATATTTAAAATGACAGGAACTAGCAAATGGATCAGTGAACATACGGGAATGGATGAAGCAATTACTGCTGAAAATTAAAATTAAATGCAGATTGACGCTACATGTAATCCAACAAATGTATAATAGAGGAATATTGGAAGTAGTTTCTTCGCTACAAAACACAGAGTATGCATGAGACAATAATCGTAATGGAAGAGGAGCAATTGAAGTTAGAGAATCACACGAGTTACAACAAAACATGTAGCTGAAAACTCTAATGCAATAACTGATTTTAGTTTAAAGACCACCATAATGATGATGACTGTATAATTCATTTGATGCCAGTTTGATAAAGGATATGTTACAGGTGATTGTTCCTTAATTCTTCTTTGTTCTTCAGCGATCCATCTTGTGATTTTATTTGTTGCAGAAGTGATGCACCTTGTACATGGCAGGCGATGGACATAATAATTCAAAACTTCTTGTGCTTCAAAAATTTTTCTGTGACAGCTTCTTTCCATATAAGCGACGTTAATAGCAATTATTCAATTATTCACTATTATCAAGGACAGAAATTCAAGTCAGGTAGATAATTTTCTGAAACTGTCATATTTTAGAATTTCTTTAACGTTTGTTACAAATCGGGTAGACTAAAAGGTTCGCTCCAGGCTGGACATCTATCCTGCCACTCCATTTAGCCATAAATTAACAGAAATGATTAAAATGTCGTTTGTCATTGTTTAAATACTAAGATGTCTTAGTGAACTTTTCCTGAAGAAGCATAACGCGTAAGTGTACAAAAATTGAAGATGTTTATACATGAAATATGATTATTCTAATAATAAATTTCTTTCAGATTTGTGCTATACTTTTAGTCGAATGAAACAGCTACTATAGGGTAAAATGGTACAATTGCGATCATTTCCGACAAATGTTAATGTAACTGGAAATATATTGAAGAAAGAAATAATCTGAACTACTGAACTTCTTCTTGGATGTTTGATGGCTAAGTAACACAAATATTAGACAGTTACAAATGTTGGTATAAACACAAAAACAAAAGGGGACAGAATTGAAAAAATCGATCGAAAATGTACCACTTTAGTTAATTGTGATCACTTCCTGGTACAATTTTGATCACTGGCATCTTCCACATAAAAACCACTTTTTCCCTCGGACACCAACACATACTTTGTGGTACCAAACATTGCATTTTTGGCAGAATTTGTAAGCACATTGAAATTAGAAAATTTATAATAGCGCATTAGACTAAGTAGCGTCGCGCGGGAATAGCCAAGCGGTCTGGAGCGCCACGTTGCGGACCACGCGGCCTCCCGCGTCGGAGGTTCGAATCCTCCATCGGGCATGGATGTTTGTGATGTCTTTCGTATAAGTTAGTTCAGAAGTAGTTTGTAAGTTTAGGGACTGATGACCCCGCAGTTGAGTCCGATAAGCTTAACAGACATTTGAACATTAGAAATTTTGAGTAAGTGGCATCACTTACCTCGTATCAGGAAAAATTTTATATCTCCGTAGCAATAAGTAGTGTATTCTTAGAAAAGACAGAAGGAGCTATAAAAACCTGCTACACTACAACGCCATAGAAAGGCAAGTGCTACCAACACTATGAGACTGACAAACGGTGCGAAGCCTTATATCGAATTTGTACCACCTTTCCCTAAGTTGCAAAAGGTGAAGTTGAAGATTTGATTTTTCGGCTCGTTCTTTTAATTATTGGAAAGATTGCAAAATGGTATTTACAAAACAAAATTGATTTGCCTGATCTATCCGTAATGGAAAAGAAAAGATCAGATATTTTTATTTTTTGTTATGACAGAAATTTATTTTCATTATAAAAGAGTAAAAAATATTATACGAGTACAAATGCGATACACACACAATGTAAAACGTAAGCATGTATGCCGTCTTTGACATCCTTGATTGAATTTCAGGAACGTTTGTGGCTTTGTGGCCATTCCTTCCTTGCTTCCTTCTGCGATAGCCGGCCGCGGTGGCCGCGTCAGTCGCGATCTGCACGGCCACTACGGTCGGGGGCTCGAATCCCCCCTCGGGCATGGATATTTGTGCCGTCTTTAGTATTAGCTGGTTCATAAGTAGTTTGTAAGTATATGGACTGATGACCCCGTAGTTAAGTCCCATAATCTATACAAACATTTGAACATTTGAATCTTCTGCGATAAATCATGGTACGTGTAGTTCGCAGCAACATTCAACATTTCTACATTACGTATTTACTGCAGTCTTCGATTACTCAATCTCATCCTTCCAACCTTACCACTACCCAGTTCTCTCTTTCTACTGCTGTACTTCTACGTGTTCGCCACCGCTCCCCCCACACTTTCTTCTCATCCTCCGCCTATATCCTCATTTCAGGTGTCTGTGAAAAGTGAAATATATTTCCTAACTCTGTTGTTGTTCCATCAAACGGTGTCCAAGTCACTTGCAAGATACCCTCCGTCGTGTACCACACAGCGTGGCGCGGAATATGAGAAACATTCGCCATGGAAACAAACATCAATGTGTTAGGTTTCATGGTAAAAGCGCCGTATCTGTCTGTTTCTCTGTTTAAACACGCTAAGCTGCAACACTAAAAACTAAAACTATGTTCCACAGGCTTGTTAAGGCCAAACAGTTACCCACCAATCACCGTGTCATCCTCCGCTATACAGCGTCACCGTATGCGGTTTGGGGCGTCGCGTCGGCAGCGTCCCATAATCTCGGTCTTTTCTTCTCAATCAGTTAGGTCCTCAACTTGTCTCTCAAACACCTGCTTGCTTTTCCCATCATTCTTTTTTTATATAAAAAATTATTGATATGGTGTCTGTTCTGTCGGACATATCAATAATTAAAAATCGTCAATTTCATTAATATTCATATATTAATTCCGGGTCACTAGGAGTGGGAATATCCAGCAAAAATTTATATTTGTTCACTAAATGTTACAAACACATTCAGAAGAACATTATAATAATATTGCAAACGTCAGGACCTTTAACGCGTTACCAGTAGCAACTTGTGTGTCCCTCAGTAAGTCTATGCACAGAACATGACATCCGTAGCCACCATCATCATAATCATTTAAGACTGACTATGACTCTCAGTGTTCAGTCTGGTGCATAGGCTCTCTTACGAAACTCCTCCACGATCCCCTATTCTATCCTAACAATGATGCCTCGTTTGATGTTAAGCCTGTTACTTCAAAATAATTCTTGACCGAACCAAAGTACTTTCTCCTTGGCATACCTCGATTCCTCCTACCCTCTACTGCCGAACCCAAGAGCGTCCTAGGTAACGATGCTTATAATATGACCCCACGATCTAAGCCTGTTCGCCGCGGCGGATTAGCCGCGCATACTGGAGCGTCGTGTTGCGGTACACGCGGCCGTCCGCCGTCGGGGGATCGAGTCCCCCCTCCGGCATGGATGTTTGTGTCGTCTTTAGTATAACGTAGTTCATAAGTAGTTTGTAACTTTAGGGACTGATGACCCTGCAGTTAAGCTTTACATTTGAACATTTTTAAGCGTGTTCGCTCCAACTGCTTCTTCTATGGTGTTCATTAGCAGTTTTTCTTTCATTTCCCAATGATGTACACACTCCTGCCACTATTACTGTATATTAATACCTGCAACCACCCATGCTACTTTCCTGTCTGTATCCTCAACTTCATTAATAAGGTAACCTGTATCCCCTAGCGTTCACTCCCATACGATAACATTTAAAGTTTGAATGGGAAGCACGAATTCTGACTCCACTACGAAGTAGCGAAACAACTCCGCTCATCACGAATCTGCAGCCCAGCAATTCTTCATTACAAGTGAACGCCACGAAGCATACGAGAGGCGTAACCTGCACCAAGTCTCTCTTGGAAGTGTGTAATGTCACATGGCATGCTGTGCTGCGTTATACACTGCTTGAGAGCGCCAACCGATCAGAGGGTGCTCATTCACTTACGCTAACTACTTCTGATACAATTTTGCAGTTTTTGTTTGTAATCTATTGCAGTTTTCTAATTTTAGTGGCTCTGAACCTTCTGGGCCCCCACTTTAAATTCTAAGTTTTTTTTTTTTTTTTTTTTTTTTTTTTTTTTTTTTTTTTTTTTTTTTTTTTTTGTAAATATTTTTCGTGCATTCTAGGCTACACTCACCCTCCAGCTCAGTTTGCTGTGTACAAAACAAAAATCATGTGTATTCGCAAACCTGATCAGTGATTAAAGAAAGCAGAAGTTTTCATACGCAAAGGGGGTATTAGACGACGACCCGCCGTGAGAAGTACAGGTTCGAGACGACAGATATTTGGCTGTAGAATGGATGGGGCTACGAGGTCGGCAGTGTTGTCAGAAGTGGAATTAAAAATTTCCCTGTAACGGAATAACGTCATTTCTTGCCATCGCTATTTCGCGTATTATCAAGAAAGAATAATATTGTGGCCATCTGCTGCTCCTACCAGAGAATTCAAGTAAGTATCTTACTTCATTTTAAATGGCTACGTCTACCGGCGTTCTTTATATTAAGGAAACTACACTGCTCAAAAGAATTAGAGAATCAGGTGAGATATCATACACAATATACCTTTCGTAAAGTATTTTATTCAGATATTGGTTACAACTGTAATATGTGTGTCATACAGTACGATATTATGCTGTCTCAGCTCTTTACTTGCGGTTTACATGGCGTTTACTTACAATGATGCACCATGGGGCTACCATAATGGTGAAAAGGTCATTCTCGTTGACATCTAATAGGGTGGGTGATTATCTCGGACGGCCAGTACAGTAGCACACCTGCGTGGCTTGGACAGTATGAAGTTATCTGTTGGCTCTTGAGGGATATTTGGCCATTCTTCCATGAGTGCAATATCCAACTCTGCAACCTTTGTGAGATGTGCTGGTCTGGCTGCATTGCGTTTACCAAGTGCATCCCAGACCTGCTCAATCAGGTGTAAGTGCGGTAAACAAGCTGGCCACAACATTCGTTCAATCCCCTTAGCTTCTAACATGTTATCCACCAGTGCAACTCTTTAGGAACGAGCGTTATCGCCTACCAGAAGGAACCCATCTGCTATGGCACCAGCGTATGTTATTCACTAGTGCAACTCTTTAGGAACGAGCGTTATCGCCTACCAGAAGGAACCCATCTGCTATGGCACCAGCGTATGTTATTCACCAGTGCAACTCTTTAGGAACGAGCGTTATCGCCTACCAGAAGGAACCCATCTCCTATGGCACCAGCGTATTGCACAACAAAAAAATTTAGAAGGATCTCGTCTCTATAAGCGCCATTTTAACCGACATAGACGTCCGTACGTCCGTCAATACTGACTCATGCCCACAGCATTCTTCCACCACCATGATATAGTGATGTTTCCAGCACATGAAGAGTATTGTTCACAGATCCTTAATTCCCTCATGTGGATATAAACTGGTTGTCCGGCCGAACACAAAGATCTTGACTCATCTGTGAACAGAACGCGGTGCCATTCGCTACGACTTTGATCCTAATGTTCCTCCGCACAGTTTCTACGGGATAAACGGTGTCGTGCTTTTGATAGGACCTCGGTGCGTAGAGGCCACATTCCCGAAAGCGATTTCTGACTGTTTCTATTGATACTGCTCGTCCAGTTGCTGACTAGAGCCGCGGTGGATTAGCCGTGCACATTGGGGCGCCATGCTGCGGGGTGCGCGACCTTCACCGTCGGGGTTCGAGTCCCCTCTCGGGCATGGGTTCTTGTGTTGTCCTTGGGTTGATTTGATTTGATTTTTCCAGGGAAGCCAAAACAGTATTGGTCCAACCCGCCACTGCCCGCACCGAAACAAAGTTTATTGTGCGGTATCGCTCCCTGTATATCTAGTAAAGCCAACCACTGCTCTTGAACAGTGCAAGGAGTCCCTTTACCAGTTCTTTATTAGACACAATTTCTTCGGGTCTGGTTGTCCCAAATGTTCTGTGCCTTGTCCTTGGGTTATTTTACCTTAGTTTAAGTAGTTTGCAAGCTATGGACTAATAACTTAGCAGCTGAGTCCGATAGTTTTACAAACATATGAAACATTACCTGCCTGGAGGGTGCGGTATAGCCGAGTTGCATTCAGACTACAGTGTAGACGGATTATTAACTGGAGCTAACGGTCATCTATTGCTGACGTTACCCGTGACGACCTTAGACGTGCCTTCTTTTAGCAGTTCCTGTTGTCTGAAATCGCGTTCATGTTAAGGAAATTATACTTTTGGGCACTCCAATAGCTGCAGCCACCTCCCTCTGTGTCTGTCCCGCTTCGAACCTCCCTATGGCTCTCCATGCCATAGTTTCGAGTAAGTCACGTAGTTGTTGCATTGCAGTACCTGCTCACTACACTATCTGAACCCAACTGTTTGTGCAATTCGTTTCGTAGAGTAAACACAAGTCAACCCCCACCTCCTCAGCAGAAACATACTGTTATCACCACTTTCTCGTTTGCCGTAATGCTGATGTCTCCACTCGGTAGAACTGACTATAAGACGTCGAATCATTTTAGTTATTTTTGACGATGACAATACTCCAGAACCTAGATGTCTCAACTGATACTCTAAATGTTTTAACCAGTGTGTATTAGTTTTACGCTATGGCTTGATGTAAAACGCAAATGGGTCGGAGAGAAGACGCATAGCTAGACACACACCATTTTTGAGTAGAGAAAGTAATAGGAATAGGAATATTTACAATGATAATGCAACCGTTTTGTTGAACGATACATTTAAAACGAAATTTTCTTAGCTTCGTTATTCTGTAAATACAACTGGTAGAATTTGTACCACAGGCAGTAGTAGTTTGAATAACTGGAGAAGAGGATCGTATCGTTACAATGGAAACACGTTTTTTCGCATGATCTGTTGAATTTATAATTACTTGTTTTTCTATTCCAGAAATAAATGTGTCAGTGTAAGCTTTCTTGACGTTCATGGCATTAGTGACGGAAGAAACCTATTACGTTCTTCTGCAGTGAAAAGTTTAGTAGACTAAATGCTATATTTCAAATTTTTCTGTGTGATCTTCCTTTTCGATGCCAACATTGTTCCTGAACTATTCCATATCTGATTTAGACGCATTTACCGTCTAAAAGTAATACCAAAACTCAGTAGTAGTTTTCGTGACAATGGCCTCCAAAAGTTTGCTTCCGAATGACTAATAAATGATTTCTGTATTTGTATGTAAATTTTTGAAAGAGTAAACATAGAGGAAGAAAGCGGTGTATATGTTTACTCTTTCAAAAAGTTGGAATGTCTTATTTCTCAGCAACAGATACCCCTCCGCTGCGGTTGCGTCTTCAGTGCGGTCGTCTGTATCCTTGAAGCACGCAACCCACCTCACCTCATCAATGTCTGCTTTCCATGGTTTGACAGTTAATATAAATGGTAAACTTGTAGTGTGATGTATTATTCCATCGAATACAATACCACTTCCCATCACTAGAAGTAATTATTCCATTAGTAAAATCGACAGCTACTATAAAATATATTTCTACTATTTAATAATAATAATAATATTAGTTAGGAAATCCTTTCTTAAAGCATTTGTTTGGCTTCTGTGGACTGAAGACAATAACATCTTAGACAATGCTTATTGGAGAAAGAAACTAAACAAAATGCAGGGAACGACGTTAGAAATACGTCTTAAAAAAGCATGCCTAAATCACAATAACCAAATAGCATTCGGTGAAAGTCTTCTAACATGGAAGCGCACTACTGAAAACTCGATAAGCATTTTAAAGAGTTACGTAATAAGCCTAAGGGAAACCTCCTGACAATTCTGTATGAAACTGTCATCTATCTACACACAGTTTACAAAAGTCTGGAATGGCATTAAATGAGCAGAAGGATGTTGTTAACAGCACACTTGTACGGAACTTTGGACGCCTGTTTCGGCGCACGTGTCACCGGCGGGAGCTTACCGAGTAGTAACAGCGGCAACGCGTCGGCCCACACACCATCCCAGCTGCTGGCTGGCAAAAACTGCTGGCCACACCAAACAGAAGCAGCCACAAACCTAGAATCCTGTTCCCAAATCAAATGTTTGTAGAGCTTATTGGACTCAACTACGGGGTCATCAGTCCCTAAACTTACAAACTACTTATGAACTAGCTAATACTAAGGACGGCACAAATATCCATGCCCGAGGGGGGATTCGAACCCCCAACCGTACTGGCCGTGCAGACCGTGACTGGCGCACAGCAGACCGCTTGGCCACGGCTGCCGGCATTCTGTTCCCATTCACCTTTAGTTGCTGCTCGTATTTTCTGTTTTATTGTTTATTGTTTCATACTTATCACAATGTCACTCCGGTACTATTTGAAACCCTAATTTGTTAATAGGTACACCACGTAATTTTAATGCCACTTTCATAATTATACATTCTATTAGGATGTTAATATTTTCGATCCTCTTTTCCTTACTGTAAATATTTTATCGGGATTTTTTTTGGCAGTTTTACGTTTAAACTTTGAGAGCAAGACCTCCTTCAAAGTTTTAAGACACGTAAGATATTTCTAGTTATTTTTCTTCCTTTTTTTAATTATCTGGTTTTTACCTTCGGTAGTTTCACAAATTCATTTTAATATTTTAACCGTAAAGAAGTTTTAGATAACTAACGTTTTGCATCTTATCTGCCTTTCCCCTCTCCCAATCGCTCTCGCATCAATTCTTCCACTCACCCCCCTCCCCCCTATACACACACACATCATTCTTTCTTATTCCCACCTCCACGCTGCTCCTCCCCCTAACTCCACCAGGCAAGAGTTTTAAACATTTGAACGTACTTACAAAACACAATACTCTGATTTCTCATATTGTTTAACGTACACAAGACGGGTTGCGTATGCAACTACTCAGCTAAAATTATTAAACTATTTATTTATAATTTTTCTTACGGTAAATTTAATTCATTGCAAAATGTACGTGTTGTTAAACGTCAGATAGTACATAATTATTTTCAGATCTGAATTTAACTGAAGTGACAGAAAGATACCGAATAAAAGTGTGTATAGTTGATACTGACAATAACGAAATTTTTAATGTAATAGCTCTGCAAGTAGCCGCCAAAAGCCGTCGTTACCTCATAGGGAAATACTCAGGTGTTCCTGAACATCTTCTGATGATTTGTCGGCTTATCTCTATTTCATGCTACATATCTTATGATTTGTCGGCTTATCTCTATTTCACGTTAGATATATGATGCAGTTAAAAACTGTTCGGTAACTTTCAGCCGTTTTTTGATATATTATTTTTTCAATGTTTCGCAGAGACTTACGTATGCAATGTGTTTCTGAATTTTACTAACTTGTATTGCAGCAGGGACAGTTCTGCATAATTCGTAATATAGGAGCCCATAGGCTGTATTGTTTGCAATTCGTAATATAGAAGCCCATAGGCTGTATTGTTAGCTACGACATGCAGAAACGCTGCAAATTTAGAGCTTTGGCGCGTGCGCCTTTCTGTTCGGCAACTGTCAGCTAGCTTTGTTTGTGTGAGGCGCTGCGAATGGCAATCGCTGAACGCGCTGTGGGCTGTAAATCAGATGTCAATAACACACCGGAGTTCACTTCTGAAATACCGTAGGAACCTAATAATCAAGTTGCCTTTCATCTGCATGATCCGATAGTTCATTTTGCGCGTTATACAGCAGAAAGCAATTGCTACTTCAATTAATCACCACTAAATTGTACGACCTGTAACAGAAATGCGTAGAATTTTGTTAATAATTTCAATGGGCATTCAAGGCATTGAGCCTGGTTTTTTGGGCGCATTGGATACACAGATGAGCGGTTCGCTGAAGAGAGATGCCATTTGCTGACTCCTGGCGGAAGTACATTACGTGTGATGCCAAAAAATAGACCTGACCACTTTGCAGAATCCTACATTGAAAGTATGAGCGACGGTCAAAAAGATTCCATTTAAGGATGTTCAGCGTAGCGTTGTAAGCAATGTAGTGTGATCCTGTATCCTGGTATACACGGTATTTGAGACTGAAGTTTTAAAATTTTGAGGATGAAGTTTTGACAAGACATCCAAGTCCGGGAATTTCATCTAACGAGGCTCTTAGCACTTCAACTTCGATACTGTGAAGAATATCTCTTGTTTTGGTCAAGTGCTTATAACTCTTAAGGTATGGTTTTCAGAGTACACATCCGGGAGACTTTTTTCTTAGTTTGGTGCATCCTTCTGACCAAGATATTGTGCTAGAAGAGATTTACTTCACAGCATTGGATATGAAGAAGCGATCATAGCATCGGTGAATGATATATCCGGGCATGGATGCCTTATCAAATCATGATCTGCTAAGTGTCCTTTACAGTCCCCAAAATTTTTAACTGTTATTCCGGAACACCCTGTACCCTTACATGTAGCCAAGGCTAAGTTGTCTTTCCGTCATACATTCGGTATATGCAGACTCTAAAGGGAAGTTATCTCCAAGTGCGACTTAACATCAGCAACCTGCTGTTATTTTTTTGTTTTCTGTCGTAGGGCAAATACCGATAGACATACCTCAGAGAATGAAAAATGTAAATTTTAGTAAACATGGTCGGACGAAGCAGCAACCTGTTGGTAATTATTAATTAGTGAAACAGCTAATGATCACACTAGATCAATGTAGCTCTGGCTGGACTCCATCGAGCAGATGTGCGGTTGTCCTGTTTAGCATTTACCATTTGTTCTAAATGTTTCTAATGTTTTTGCATCTAAGGGACCATACTGCTAGTGTCATCGGTTCCTAGACTTACAAACTATTTAACCTAACGTAAACTAACTTACGCTAAGGATAACACACACAAGCATGCCCGAGGGCAGGCGCGAACCTCTGACGCAGAGCGCCCTCAGCAGACAACTGCACGGCCCTCCATACAGTCCAGCCAGACTACATGTCTACCAAAGAGACATAAACCGGTCATCATTTCAACACATAATTAGTGTGTCTCCCTAACGCTAATTAAGTAACACGGAAGCTACTCCAGTTCAAATGTGAGACTCTTGAGAACCCGTCCCAGTCCTGATATCCCCACGTGATTATCAAGCCTTTCGTTTCTTAAAAACGCCCTTGAAGGGCTGACATTTCTGCCGGACGAGTATGAGCACTAGCTTGTTACGGACGTCTTCACGAACCAGAACACGGTGTTTTAACATAGGCGTATCTTCAACATGGTACGGTTAATTGCCTCGTTGCTCCCGGTGAGTTTGCCTGATATGTATGATTCTGGGCTGTAAGGCCTTCTAACGGCAACTTTTTGAACTCTTCTTACGGTATCAAAGAACGTAAAGGAAGTTTACTAACAATGATAACCAAAGTAAAACATCCAACTAAAACAAGTATAAAGGTAGACACGTTAAGTGCAACAGTAAAAAAAGTATTCGCTTGACACATGAGAAAGTGTCAAGGAAATGCTGAAAGTACACAACTTGAGGACGCACGTAGATTGGCACAAAATTTTGCATGAATGGCTGCTTAAATTGCTTCAACTGCCGGAATCAAATAGGAAACTACTAATTCACTACTATCTGGAGCGTATCAAAAGGGCCATCAAAGACAAAATTAGACAAATTACGTGCGCGCAGGGGCATTTAAGTGGGCATCACTCCCACGCTCACCAACAGAAGGGAACGGTAAGTACAGTGAGAGGTACCAACTACTTGTCGTCTGCAGACATTTTACAACGGACAACATATTAGAAAAAGGAAGTAAGCAAGATCAGCGTTTAACGTCCCGATGACATCATGGTCATTACAGACGGAACACACATTTGGGTCATTTCTATTTATTTATTTACGGTTCAAGATGGGGAACGAAAACGACAGTGTTCTCTAAAAGGAATCATCCGTTGCAATTTCCGTGAGCGATTTACGGAAATCATGGTTAACCTAAACCAGGATGGCCAGAGTGGCTTTGAACTACCCTTCTCCAGAATTCGAGTCCAGTGTGTTACCACTTGTAACAACCCGAAACTACTAGGAAAATTCAAAAACACAATGTTTATAGTCCTTTGGGCCTGCTGCGTTATAAATCTCCTTTAATGATATTATGTAAACTAAATCCCAAATGCTGCTTTTTATTATCTTCTTTATATGTACTATAGGCCTATTTCGGAAATATTTCCATCATCAGGTATCTGTAAGTAATATAATACTGTAAGTATTCCTTATGAAAAAAATTGAAGTACGAGTTATTTTACGTACATAGATTTTCTTATTATCCATACCTTATCGCCATTCTGTCTATGGTTTTCCTATTAAATCAACCCCAATGGGGTAACAACAGCTAGTTTGTTGCTGGTTGTAATATTCCGATGAAATATTTTTAATTCGTATTTCTTACGTTATTATACACCTGACAGCTAGTTTGACTAATGACAGCGATTTTGTATGGTTACGTGCTGTTTTGCTTATTATGTTGATTATGATGATCTTTGCAAGAGATAACGGAAAATTTGTATGATCGTTGCCTGTTATATAAATGTATGCTAGTTCACCCTTTTTCTTGCCGGATAATTGTGATAAAGTTTACTTTGTAATTTTTATGTTTCAGGTCGATTTGTACATCGAATATTTGTAGTAAAATATTACAGGCAGCAACAAAGTAACTGTTGTTACCCCACTGGGGTTGATTTAATAGGCAAACGCTAGACAGATCGGCGATAAGGTATGAATATTAAGAAAATCTATGTACGGAAAATAACTTGCATTTTAAAAAATTGCATGACGAATACCTACAGTATTATATTATATTACTTAGAAATACCTGACGATGGAAATATTTCCGAAATAGGCCTACAGTATATATATATATATATATATATATATATATATATATATATATATATATATATATATATACCGTGACGTCGCCAAACACGGATCGACCTTCAAGATGCTGTAAAGAGAACCTGGATTCTTCCGAAAAAATGACGTTTTGCCATTCCTGCACCCTGGTTCGTCGTTGCGTATACCATCGCAGGCGCTCCTGTCTGTGATGCAGCGTCAAAGGTAACCGCAGCCTTGGTCTCCGAGCTGATAATCCGGTTGGAAACTTTCCTCATGTCAGCACGATGTAGGTGTCGCCACCGGCGCCAACCTTGTGTGAATGTTCTGAAAAGCTAATCATTTGCATATCACAGCATCTTCTTCCTGTCGGTTAAATTTCGCGTCTGTAGCACGTCAGTCGGCCGCGGTGGCCGAGGGGACTGCGGCGCGTCAGTCACGGTCTGCACGGCCACTACGGTCGGGGGTTCGAATCCCCCCTCGGGCATGGATATTTGTGCCGTCCTTAGTGTTAGCTAGTTCATAAGTAGTTCGTAAGTTTAGGAACTGATGACCCCGTAGTTAAGTCCGATAAGCTATACAAACATTTGAACATTTGATTTGATTTTGTAGCACGTCATCTTCGTGGTGTAGCAATTTTAATGGCCAGGAGTGTATGATCAACAATGATTTGTCTGGGGAGTCTGGTGGCCAGTGGAGGTGTTTAAAGTCAGAAGAGTGTTCCTGGAGCCAGTCTGTAGACATTTTTGGCATGAGGGTGTGCCGCATTGTTATGCTGGAATTAACTAAGTTCGTCGGAATGCAAAACGGAGATGATGGTTGCAGGTGACCAGCCAGGATGCGTACGTATGTGTGGGCAGTAAGAATCGCATCTAGACGTAGCAGGGGTCCCATACACTAACTGCTCACGCCTCACACCTTTACAGATCTTTGAATGTGACTTGAACAGTCCCTCACTCACATGCAGGACCCATGAATTCATACGGTTGTCTCCATACCCGTACACGACCATACACAGCTGGAAACGAGAGTCGTCACACCCAGCAACATGTTTCGAATCTTCAACAGTCCAATGTCGGAGCTGACGTGCCCAGGCTAGGCGTAAAGCTTTATGTTATGCAGTCCGTTATGGTACACAAATGGGCCTGCAGTCCTATAAGTCAGCAATCATGTTTCGTTGTTATTTCACATGTTGACAGCCCACAACTGAAACCCACAGAAATTTGCGGAAGGGTTGCAATTGTGTCACGTTGATCGATTCACTTTAGTCGTCATGGGTAGGTTCTTGCAGGATGTTTTTCCGGCCGCAGTGATGTCGGAGATTTGATGTTTCACGGGATTTACGATATTCACGGTGCAGTCGTGATATAGTCGAACGGGAAAATCCTCACCTCTTCGATGTTCGGAGAGGTTGTGTCAAATCTCTCGTGCGCGAACTATAACTCCACGTTCAGACTCACTTCATTGGTAATACCTGCTATTTCTCGCGAGCAGTTCCTGCCCGCTGACCGTAGCTTGGTGACTTTTGCTGCACCAACGTAACTTACGGCGACTTCCTGTCCTAACCAAAGAACACGGCCCGATATTTTTCCATCATCCCAACAGTAACCCTTCCCCCATGTATCCTACTGCACATCAAGCTCCCGTCTGCTATCTCCCTTTCCATTACACCTCATCCCATTCCTTCTCGATTCCATGACCTTCTCCACACATGAAACTCCTTTCGGTCTTCTTTCTTCCTACTATACAACCCAACAATTAACTATGTTTCCATAGCCACGGCGGAGCGGCCGAGCGCATTGAGGCGCTATGCTACGAAGCGCGAGGCCGTTCCCCGTCGGGGGTTCTAATCCCCCCTCGGGTATGGATGTTTGTGCTGTCTTTAGTATAAGTTAGTTTATAAGTACTTTGTAAGATTAGGGACTGACGACGCCGCAGTTAAGTCCCATAAGCTTCACAAACATTTGAACATTTTGTGTCTCCATAGTTGAAACCCAATGGACGTACATACATTCTTCAACTCTAAAAAACACAATTCTCTCACTCCAAATTCTTTTATCCCAATGCAGAGCCTTCAGTGGTTTTCTGTGACGCGAATTCAACTGCACATATTTTTGTGTCTTATGTATTAACTTTGTTAATTAAAAACAATTTGGGGGACGTTATATCAATCAATTTTTAATATTCTGTGCCTTTCTATTATCCCAGTACAGTTACATTCTCAATCGCGTTGGAATGGGCGAGCGCTTCAAGTCGCCTTGATGAGCGCGCTGTTGCTCCCCGTCGGAGGTTCGAGTTCTCCCTCGACTGTGCGCGCGCGTGTGTGTGTGTGTGTGTGTGTTGCGCTTAAGTTATAAGTAGTTGGTTAGCCTAGGGACTGATAACCACAGTAGTTAAGTCCCATAGATTTACAATCATTTGGTTTGGTTACATTCTTCCTTATCTTGCTTTTGATCACATAGTGTACATTATCTCAATCGCTCTGCAGTCGGTTTTAATCTTCTGATGACTTTATTAGACAATAAATTACAGCATCATTTACAAGCGCCGCGGTGGAGTAGCCGAGCGGTCTAAGGTGCCTCACTGCGGAGAGCGCGGTTGCTCGCCGTCGGAGGTTCGAGTCCTCCCTAGGGCATGGTTGTGTGTGTTGTCCTTTGGTTAGTTTACCTTAGTTTAAGTAGTTTATAAGCTACGGACTGATGACCACGCAGTTTGGTCCGATAGATTCACAAACATTTGAACAGTTGAAGATTTACAAGCAATCTAACAGGACGGCTCAGATTTTCTCACAGATCTGTTTTGTAGATAAGGAACCGCACTATTGTGGGGAACGCCAGATATCACCTCTCACGTTCGCCGTCCAAAATGCCAAGTCTCATGCGGAACGCAATAATTGTACGGCAACTGTTGATCGTTTTTAGAAGTATATCCTGAATTCCCAAAGGAAGGAAAAATAACGGTTTGTCGCTGTAATGTACGACTCTACTGTACAATAAACAATAGTTACTTCACAGGTCAGCATTTGTGGGCAGTTTGCATGTCATCTCTGGGAGAACACTTGGACCCAATAACCCAGGGAAGTTGTGGTTGAGAGCGTTGGTAGTGCTGGTCGCCTTGAATGCGTCGCGCGCCGCGCAAAAGGACGCCTTAATGGCCCGTCGATAGCGTGGCTATTACTGACGGCCAATCTGCCGGCCGCCCGTTAAAGGCGACACTGAGTCCGCTTCATTAAGGAACACCAAGACACCCATCTCGCGCATTGCTGGCTGCGCATGCACTATGGGAACACGGCATTGAGATCCAGCCTCAAAAAATGAAATGTATTCCCTGCTTCCCTTACAGTAATACACGTAGAACATTAGATGATTCCTTTTCTTTGTGATAATAGCTAAAATCACAGGTAGCGATCAAGGACATCGCAGTGGTGTAGGAGAAATATCTGCAACTGCATCTTATTAAATCAAACTATATTGTTTATGTTTGTGGCCATGTAAACCATTCCATACCTTACAATGTCAGACATTTTGCATACAGGAGTAAGCCGATCTGCATTTGGTTTCCTTATCTACTGTTTGGCATAAAGAATTGTCTGCTCTTTGAAATGAGTAACAAGGTCCCTGTCAACGAAACGAAAAGAAATCCAGAACTGAACACACGGAATCTAATTCACATACAACTCCGACGCCACAAAAGGTCTATACTTTGCAAACAGTCTGTCACTCTGTAGAATCACTACGACATGTTGCTGTGCCGCCCCCTCTGTCTTGAACTCCTCTCAGCACTACCAGGGAAAAGATTTTGTGGTTCAACCTTCATCTTGGAATCAGTAACTTCATTTTATGAAGCTAAAAAAAATCATTGTTCAGAAAATCGAGAAAACAACATACAAGACAATCGATTCAAGAATCATCAAACTCGAATTATTCATTAGAAATCTGACGTAATTATTCTTGCACAAAGACTGTATCATCATCTAAATTGTAGATATCGTCGTCCACACTGTCATAATCAATAAAATCGTTCTCAAATTCATGGAAAATTTCGCCCAGCGTAAGAGTGAGCGGGCACCACTTTCTACCTCCCCCTTTCATACAATGAATGCGACCAGTTGGCCGATTTAGAAACTATATTTACAGGATCTATAGGTTGATTTAGACGCTGGATTTACTAAGTAAGGCATTTAAGATAAATCTAGTCCGTAAATGAAGATCACGTCAAATGACATGATCGGCATTCTATAGAATATTTTGGCTCCCGTCAGTAACCGTGATTGGCAGTCAAAGTGTAAAATTTAAGTAATATCTATGTAGCTACGAAAAAGGGGTATAGTGCCTTTCAAAGTCGATAGCTCTTGAAACAGAGATAAGGAAATACTCTTGCATCAAGCACCATCTAACATCTTAACGATGTCAGAATGAGCTGTGACAACGGCGCCACAATTAATCTATTAGAATTAGAGAAAAAATATTCTTTGAAAGGAAGGAAGAAATATGTTTGAAGACAGGAAATCGTCTCGATAACGGTGTTTAACACTATAATGCAATTATTCTCACGAGTACTACAAACAATGCAATGAAACACACAAACGTAAAACGCATGTATGAGTTTAGAAATTTGCCTCATATCTACACACAAAAGAGGGGACATAAGTTAGCTTTGATTCAGTGTATCATGCTTGTTAAACCGCTGTTTACATATGTAAACGTTCTATGAAATGAATTAATCATATGGCATCTTTGACGCCGCTGCTGCGACTTGCGTGTCTATCGTGATGAAAATGATGATGCGTACTACACATAACACCCAATACCCAGCTGGACATTCAACCTGGGTCCCCTACGTGTTTCTTTATGTTCTTCATTTTCATTGGCCTCTTACGGACGATTGTTCGTTTCACCGTTGACTCAGGTTTTTGTTAGCGAGGGCGCGCAGCCGCCTGACCGAGCGCGCTGAGCTACCACGCTGACGTGGTAGTCAGCGACGCAGTCAACCCAGCTGCAGAGGATGCTGTGTAGAGATAGAAAAGGGTGACATCTCATGATTATAGGGGGTATGTGATTTGTCCAATACGGGAGATTAGCTGAGGTATTAATTATTATGATAGCAAGTATGCATTCAGTTGTGATATTACAGAGACAGGGGGAATCTGATTGTTTCCATGTGAAAGGCGGGTTTTGCCAGGCTGTTGGGTTCCCCATCCGGCCGGCTACCAATTTGGACCTAGTGAATGGGATACAGCAGGTAGTCAGGTTTTTCCTAATGTGCTTGCAAACACAAAGCGACTGTCTTTGAGGAGCGAGGGCGGCTAACCCAGATTCCAACTGAAATACAATATAGCCACAATCATTATTCTAAAAATCCATATAAAATCAGGGAATGATCATACGGAAAATATAATTATATGAATGGATTCAGGAGACTTTAGAGAATCAAACGCCGTAATTACAATTACACTATCCCTTACAGATAAAAAGCCAATAAATCTAAGTACTGTAATAATAATATTATAAGACTTATATTTACAATTATTGATACATAGTGTTTATCACTAACAATTTAAGAAACAAATGGGCAGCATTGCACCACGCTACCTACCTTAAAAGATGTACCACGTTGTTTCCGTATTCTTTCGATAAACTTTATTTTCCTCTCTTCTTCTGCTTTTCATTGAGGTGGTAATATTCTTGTATCAGAACATAGATTCCACCACAGAAACACAAAACATGAACCCAGCAAAGCGCATTACATTTACATATGTATTTTGTTATATTTAATATTATTCATAGTAACGTTGTTTTATGTTGTAGGCGGCCACTTAAATATTTCATGGCTGACTAAAAGTAGTACATATGCAGCAGATAATGTATATATAAACAATTATATGTATTAATTGTGGACAAGAACTGAATATATTTGCATAAAAAGTCATGATAAATTAAATATTAATTGTGTAGCTATACTTCGACGGGGGCAGTATATTTTCACAGTGAGACGCCACGCTTAATGGCTATCTGAGCAAAGAGCTTAGTCTCAACCGTTTTTTAGTATTGTTAAATATATATTTATTTGTTAAATTTAAACGACATTTGTAGGGAAGTGGTCAAAGCATTCAATTCTGTGATAATGAAATGTATAAAATTTTGGAAAGGAAATTGTATTTTAAGGATGAGGCGTTAGGATGCGCGGAAGGATACAATTTTGGGAGCAGGGAGAGCACGCTTTTCGAAGCTTGGGGAGGGACTCGTAACTTGGACGTGGTGGTGAAAGGTTGTGACGCTGGGCGGTCTGAACCCGCTTTACTTACTTGTGATTTCAAGAGATAGGCATGTGTGGATTGCAAATTTACGGGACTGCAACTGCAAAACTTTGCCGCTGGTGAAAAGTGATAACTATGCACGGTAGTTGGGCTGTGGAACTGTGATAGTTCAGCAATCGTATACTCGTGTGATTACAAACTGTATAATCGCGGATTAACTGGGAACGGAAATGTTCGATGGACTACAATAATTTATGAGTGATAAATTGCAGCTTTTACTCTCGAAAGCGAGTGATACTTATTGTGCCTGTAACGAACAATAGTTGGGGAAATATTCAGTTATTTACCGATGTATAAAGTAGGACCACCTCCGCATCTTCATGTCCAGACAAAGAAATAAACACTATTTCTAAAGAATTAATTCGTGAGTGAATCACTTACTTATCTTAGAATCCATTTCGTTGGTTATTCAGAAGTTTAATTTCTGTTTGTTTAAATATATTTTCACATCATCGTATGCAGAGTGATAGACTGGCTAAACGACAGAATAATTATTGATCTTGTTTAAACAGATTGGGTAGCTGTTTAGGGCGTAGAAGCTGACATACATAACTCACCCCCATGAACAGAGACAACGAGCCATAAACTTCTTACGACCCTGGATTATGTATTGCCTAATTCTTATTGGTGAACACTGATAGAAAGGTCGCACATTGCTAAATATAATATTCGTTCATCGTCATTTACTTTGTACTGAAGCCTGTTACAATGTCGTTTATTTTCAAAAATAGCGACTTTCATGTTTTCAAATTATGACTGATATTACAACTGACTTACAAGCTTTTGTAAGTTAACAAGCACCGAAATTGGTGTAAAATACGAAAGTATTATGTTGTTGAAATCGGTATTATGTATAATTTCTTACCTTACTGGTTGAAGCAGATACATAACATCACAAGATATGACAAGTCTTATGGCCTTGTCAGTATTTCCAGCACCTCTTAGTGCAAACCTTTATATTTTTAAATAAGAAAGTTGAAACATAAATAGTGGCAACACTGCTGTGGAGACACTATGCAGTGGAATCCACTATTGTCGCTATTAGCACACGTTGTTGACATACCTGCCTCAGCTCCCAGCAAATGGCTTCGCCCATCCCACGTTACCGGCGTGCCCACAATCGAGGGAAACACAGTCACTTGCGAGCGAGCGGTATGACGTAACAGTGTCACAATTTTTTCTAAACAGGAACAACGGAGTTGGATCAAGATTGAATATGCCAGAGGTGGTACATTACGACAGCGTCATCAAGGTCTTCTAGTCCTTCAGAGCCCCAGTATAGTGAAAGTTATGGAGATTCTCGTGTACGATTGTGATGGTGTTATCCTAACGCATTACGTTCCTCCACGGCAGACCGTCAATGCACAGTATTACTGTTCGTTTTTGGAGTATCACCTGCGACCAGGTTTGCGAAAGAAGCGGCAACACTTTCTGTGCAACGCACCCATCATTTTACAATACAATGCGCGGGCGCGTACAGCGCATGCTGTGGCTGCTCTGTTCGGTCGATAGGACTGGGAAATACTGTACCATCCACCATAATCCTCGGACTTAAGGCCTTGTGACTTTGATTTGATTCCAAAGATGAAGGTATCACTTCGTGTCATTCGCTTCAGAACTGTTCCAGAGATCGACAGGCAGTAGACCGCTCCATTCGCACCATCAACAGAACAGGCTCTGCTAACAGTACACTACGCCTTCCAGATCGCTGGCAACAGGTTCTACACAGCGCTGGTGACTATTTTGAAGGAGTAACAGGTGCAAACATGTAACGTTTTGTATCGGTTGTGAATAAATAGTTGCCACTGTTTAAATTTCAACCCTCGTATCAATTAGCATCATCCAGGAAGGTATCTAAATCAACAATATAGAGTGAAGTCTCCCTCACAACTGTCATTTATTTCCCTCGAGGAAATCAATTTTTCGTGGAAAGTAGCAACATTTTTTTTTTTTTTTAATTTCATGGAATTTCAAAACACTTGTTTTGAAAATGTGTATCCTTGAGTAATAATCATATTACACTAAACATAACAGAATTATCGTTTACGTTTTGTGAGATAAAAAGCTGTATCAGTCAGTTCTAACAGCGAAAGTCAAGAAAACATAGTTTCAAACCGTAGATACCAAAAACACTGTTGAATGAAACCACACTACTCGTATTGCTTTTTCAGCCGCAAAGTTTAGCAGAGAGACAGACATGCAAATCATCGCCTGCACAAGAGACGAGACGTGATGCGATATGGAAATTTCGAGCGATCAGTCTGGTATTAAAAACTCAATTAATTGTCCATTGCCTCATTCGCTATTTACATGTCAGCAGGCAAGTGAACCACAACGTCAATATGAATGTAACAATGAATAAAGGAAATTTTTTCATCACAAACGAAAATATAAACAGAAAATTTAATTACTTCAGTTGACATGTGGAGCACTCTCCTAAACCGCCCCCTCCCCTTTCCAATCCCACAAGAAAGGCTGATATTGTGTGTGTATCATTATGAATTCTTTTATTTATTTGTAGTCAGATTGCGTTTAGGAACTGAATATATTTTCGAATTAGTAATCTCCAAGCATCTTGGCTGCTTTAGAGCGATGAATTAAATTCAGAAGCGAAGTTGAAAACTCTGTCCGGAAGAACAGACACCATAACTAGAATAGTACACATGCCTCCAAGAGGCAAATGACAATTTAGTGCTACTAGAGAAATACTTCCGATCCCTTGTGGAATACAGTTTAACCTGCGAGAAAGAGTAATAATGGTCAGGGGGTGTTACAATAATAGTGTTGGATAAGTTGAGAGTTTTGGTAGGACGAGCAGCGTGTGCGGATAGCCGAACGATACTGGGAAAGACTCACTAAGTGAACCATAATTCTGTAGATAGACCCAAACAGCGAATTCTACACCAAAAACTCACCAGTTAATTTCCTTCGTATGCTATTAGAAGAAGGAAGGAAGATTGGTGTTTTACGACCGGCCGACATCGCGGTCATTGCAGAAGGGCAGAAGATGCACTCTTGAGAGTTTCATTAGCAGCAGAAAAGACTGTTATTAAAAGGGATCGCCTTCAGTTACAGTAGCAATTTATTAACGCACGATGCATTCGGAGCCCTGAGGACTAATCTTCAGGTGGCTCATGACTAACTTACATTAATTTAAAGAATTTTGGGGAGGAGAAGATCAAATGTGGATGGTAAAACATAGTATATTATTAATATCAATTTGCAGAATTAAGGAGATTGAACAATTAACTTACTGACTAAGTTTGGTGTATATACGTGTCCGGTGCAGCAGAAACATCTAGTGTTATGAGCTGTGTTACAAAGATGTTCAATACAGGGTGAGGCATTTAAAAATATTTTTCGCAATATTTGGAAAAATACAAATCGGATTAAAAATATTGCAATAAATCATCCATTATCAAAATGCTCGACCTCCAGCACATCCCCCGGAGGCGGGAAGGGGAGGTGACTTTGAAATCTTAAGTAGGAACCCATATTTTTATTGCGAATTATCCGTGAAAAATATGTATCTTTATTATGATTTTTTTAGCTTAATGATAAAGGCGTTGCAATCGGCAAAAAGAGAAATGGGTTGAAGAAAATCGAAAAACAGTAATGTCTCGATCAAACAGACATCGGATTCTTTCTCTAGGTTTAACACTTCCGGTTGCAGCAAGGAGTTGGACAAACTGCGGATTGTCGTCGTAGAAGGAACAGATCAGCATACCTCTGACGAGCTCCTTCAAAATTTCTATGAAATTCAAAGTATGAGGAAATGATATATACTCTATCTGCAACCGTTAACATCACGGAACAACTGCATAGAGTTGTGTAAAATCCGAGCAAAGAAGTAAAATTAACAGTCTGTGCACGGACTGAGATTATGATCTAGGTATGTGCTTCATTCCATTGTAGGAGGTGTCACATTATAGCATTATCAAAACTTTTATTTTGATTTTCCTAATCTGATGTGTATACTACGATTTTTTTTAACAATTTTCAACTATTTTCATTTTTGCCAATTACAGTACCCTCTATCTAGAAACGAAACATAAATAAAGGTTTCATACAAAAGTTACAGATCTTTTCACGGAGAATCTGATTCTGCTATACAAAATAGGAGTTTCTATTTAAGATTTAAAAATCACCCAGCTTCCAATCCACCCATGTTGGTACCGAACAGTCGAGCTTTACGTTAATGTATGTCCATCTTGGAATTGAACAACTTTTATGGCCACTTTTCTTGAATCCGATTTCACCGCCTCACTCTGCAGGTACAAAGGTGTTTCAGTTTATGCATACAAAGATGTTATGGTTTTAAAATATATAGATTTGTTATGTTTTTGTTGGTACATTATACATAGATACGAGGGGCGTTTAAATGCAAAGATATGAAATGACACTGTGAGTATAACTGAATTCTTTATTCAGAAGTAATCACCAGAGGCCTGAGTATAGCTACCGAACTGTTTAAAGAACCGAATAATTCCCTGTTTCCAGAATTCCTGTGGCTGTGGCAGGGAGCCGCGGAGGAGTGGCCAAGAGCACTGAGGCGCTGTGCTCCGTTTCGCGGGGCCGCTCCACGTCGGGAGTTCGAATCTCCCTCAGGCATGGATGTTTGTGTCGTCTTTAGTATACGGTAGTTCATAACTAGTTTGTAAGTTTAGGGACTGATGACCCCGCAGTTAAGTCCCATAAGCTTAACAAACATTTGAATATTTTTGCTGTGACAGGGTTAATCCTCTACTGTGTCCGTCAGTGCGTCGTCCGACTTGAAGCGCTTCCCTTTGAGGTGTTCCCTTAGCAGACCAAACAGATGGCAGTCACAGGGCGACATATCAGTGCTGTGGGGCGGATTCTCGAGCTGCTCCCACTACACTTAGTGTGACCCTGGAGACGTGCGGACGCGCGTTATCATGGCGCACAATCACTCTCTCCATGAGCAGCCCAGGCCGTTTGCTCTTGATGGACTACGGTAGGCTATGCAGTGTCTCACTGTACACGTCACTGTTATTGGTTTCTCCGTGCTCGAGGAATTCGATGAGTACCTCGGACATCTAAAAAGATGGTGAGTATCACCGTGCCTGCTGAGGGAACAGCGTTGAATTTTTTAGGGGGAGGTGACAATGCGTCCCTTGATGTCGCACTACATTATCCCAAATTGGCATATACCAATTTCAACCGGTTTGATTGTTAAGACGTGTCGTACCTTTTCATTTGAACACCCGTCGTACAATGCTATTACTTCATAAGCGATTTGTAGAAACATTATAACTGTAGGATGGCACTTGTTTGTAATGCTAATGGGTAAACAGGAAAAAACTGTATACATCAGCATATAAAAGTTCACTGCTGTTAAATAATATACTAACAGAATTTTACACTTTTGAATCTACCTACTTATTAAAAAATACACGAGAGTCGCCAACACTTACCAAAAATGTGAAAATCCCCAAAGAAGCCAGATTTGCCCCACCTGACATTCTCTATTCAAAAATATAGCTGCTAAAGAGAAAACTGAAATTTTTCGATAAAACCGTACGAAAAAAGTAACCAGATCAGAAATTTCAGAGTTATTAAACTTACTTGAAGTAGAATTACCCCATAACTATTCTCATCAAATCTACCAACAAAAGAAAGTTTTGCTATGGGTAAATGCACGTCAAGCTTCCAGCCTTATGTATTCATCAACAACCTAGAAAAAATTATTAAAATGAAAATATAAACTTGCTGAAAAAGCTGTTTGTTACGGGAGATAAAACTCTACTCCTGTTTGACGACACTAATGATGAAGTTGAAGAATTTCTTACATCAAAATTCAAATGTTCAAATTTTTGTAGAGCTCATGGGATTTAACAGCGGGGTCATCAGACCCTAAACTTACAAACTACTTATGAACTAGCTTATACTAAAGACGGCACAAACATCCATACCCGAGGGGGTATTCGAACGCCCTACCACAGCGGCCGTGCAGACCGTGACTGGCACGCCGCAGACCGCTCGGCCACCGCGGTCGGCATTTCTTACATCATTAAATTTACTTCACAGAAAAATAAAACTCACAATTGAACATGAAACGAAAAAGGTCATAAACTTCTCAGATATCACAATTGAAAATGAGCAACAAAACATAATTTTGACATTTACAGAAAACCAACATACACTAATGGCAGAATACACCAAATTAGGTGCATTTAGGTTCCATGGAAGGAAGAAAATGCTGTGATATGCAAATGATTAGCTTTTCAGAGCATTCACACAAGGTTAGCGCCGGTGGCGACACCTACAACGTGCCGACATGAGGAAAGTTTCCAACCGATTTCTCATACACAAACAGCAGTTGACCGGCGTTGCCTGGTGAAACGTTTTTGTAATGCCTCGTGTAAGGAGCAGAAATGCGTACCATCACGTTTCCGACTTTGATAAAGGTCGGATTGTAGCCTATCGCGATTGCGGTTTATGGTAGCGCGACACTGCTGCTCGCGTTGGTCGCGATCCAATGACTGTTAGCAGAATATGGAATCAGTGGGTTCAGGAGGGCAATACGGAACACCGTGCTGGATCCCAAAGGCCTTGTATCACTGGCAGTCGAGATGACACGCATCTTATCCGCATGGCTGTAACGGATGGTGCAGCCACGTCTCGATCCCTGAATCAACAGAGGCGACGTTTGCAAGACAACAACCATCGCACGAACAGTTCGACGGCGTTTGTAGCAGCATGGAATATCAGCTCGGAGACCATGGCTGCTGTTACCCTTGACGCTGCATCACAGACAGGAGCGCCTGCGATGGAATACGCAACGACGAACCTGGTCGCACGAATGGCAAAACGTCATTTTTTTTCGGATGAATCCAGCTTCTGTTTACAGTATCATGATGGTCGCATCCGTGTTTGGCGACATCGCGGTGAACGCACATTGGAAGCGTGTATTCGTCATTGCCATACTGGTATGTCACCCGGAGGGATAGTATGGGTTGCCATTGCTAACACGTCTCTGTCACCTCTTGTTCGCATCTATGGCACTTTGAACAGTGGCCGTTACATTTCATATGTGTTACGACCCGTGGCTCTACCCTTCATTCGATCCCTGCGAAACCCTACAATTCAGCAGGATAATGCACGACCTCATGTTGCAGGTGCTGTACGGGCCCTTTGGATACGGAAAATTTTCGACCGCTGCCCTGGGCAGCACATTCTCCAGATCTCTCACCAACTGAAAACGTTTGGTCAAAGGTGGCCGAGCAACTGAAAAAAAAGTTCAAATGTTTGTAAATCTATCGGACGAAACTGCGTGGTCATCAGTCCGTAGCTTACAAACTACTTGAATCTAGGTAAACTAACCTAAGGACAAACACACACACCCATGCCCCAGGGAGGACTCGAACCTCCACGGCGAGCAACCGCGCGCTCCGCAGCGGGACACTTTAGACTGCTCGGCTACTCCACCGCAGCCAGTCACTACTCTTGATGAACTGTGGTATCGTGTTGAAGCTGCATAAGCATCTGTACCTGTACACGCCATCCGAGCTCTGTTTGACTCATGCATATCAAGGCTGTTATTACGGCCAGAGGTGATTGTTCTGGGTACTGATTTCTTAGGATCTGTGCACACAAACTGCGTGAAAATGTAATCACATATCAGTTCTAGTATAATGTATTTGTCCAATGAATATCCGTTTATCATCTGCATTTATTCTTGGTGTAGCAATTTTAATGGCCAGTAGTATATAAACAATAACATAACAAACCAGTAATTTTTTAAACCAGACGTCTTTATGTGTATAAAATGGAGCACCTTTGTATATATAGAACATCTTTGTAATACAGAAGTAGAACATCTTCATAATTGTAGCTCTTTGAGTTGTTATGGTATCCCAATGTGATACAAAACAATTCTTTAAGCTAGCTTAATTACCAATGGGGCATCTGAAGATGAGGCCTTAAGGCTCGAAATGCATCGAGCATAAATAAATTACAATTGCGACTTAAGACGAGTTCTTTTTATTTCACAAAAGTAACACATTCACGGATTAAACAGAGATAACTATGAATAAAACTAATACTGTTATTATTTTTTATTTAGCCTCAACAATTCATGTGGAAGTAGACACTGTTTTGTTCGTTCAACCTCATTTTCTGTTTATACATGAAGGAAGTTTTATTGATAGGGCTGCGTCTTGTATGAAAGCACAAGTGTTCAAATCACAAAGAAGATGCAAATTATTTTAAATTATACTCACATCTTTTTAAGAAAGGCCGTGGCATCAGATAAAACCATTGCACTATCAAACCAGAAGATAGAAGACACCATTTTGGTTTCTGAATGCAGCCACAGAGCCGCGGCGGAGTGGCCGAGCATTCCGCGGCTCCTGCTCGCCGGCAGAGGTTCGAGTCCTCCCGCTGCCATGGATGTATTTGTTGTCCTTAGCGTACGTTAAAGTAGTTTGTAAGCCTAGGGACTGATGACCGGAGCAGTTAAGTCCCATAGATTTACAAACATTTGAACATTTGAATTTATATAGTTGAAATATGTTAGTGCTGCAAATAACTCCAAACAGCACACTGCCACGGGGTTATCACCCTATGATGTGGTGTATGTTTGTAAAATTCCATCGGCATTCGACATGATAGAGGCTAAGAAGGGTAGAACAGGAGAATCTGTTAAGGAATTTGAGAGGGTAATTAGTGAAATATGGAAAAGGGTACGCAAGGCTAGCACGAGACAAGTGAGAGGAAGCAGAGAATCGCACGAGAAGGGCGCCACAACACAAAGTTGGTCAGTGGGTTATGTTATCGACAGCCTATACTCCGAAAAGGAAAAAGAAGACGTTCGTTACGATGTATCAAGGGCCATATCAGGTGATGTACATAACGTCTACCATGAATATAAAGTTGCAACTACAAACTTGGAGAACGATTGTACATGCCGGACCTCTGAGGCCATTCCGGAGAAGTCCAAAAGTTATTGCACGATTTAGATAATTCGGACATAAGAGGAGAGCGAAGGAGAAGTTGCGAAACAATTTTCACGAAGAAAAGACAATACGAGGAGATCTGGGAGATAGTACAGCTTTGACATATTTTGTTTTGTGGTCATAATATTAGAAATAAATGTGAAAAGTGTAGGTATGGACAGAGTAAGCCATTGCGAGGCAACGGGACTTTTAAGAAGGAGGACAGGGTTATAGGAACCTCTGTTCTTAGGTGTGTTCATCAGAGATGGAGTAGATGCAGACAATGGCCATGCTACTGGTCATCGTTTGAGTAAGGGCATTGCGGAACCAACAACTGAAAGCAGGGGAAGAGTTGCGAGGACATAATCAAACCCGAGTTAGACTTTCAACAGGTCGAGGTACAATCGTGGTATTCTACCTTTGAGAAAATACTCGCCAGTTGCTATGAACGAGGGAAGTTAACAGAAGCCAGAACAACAGATTCCTGTAGGCTGGCTCCCCTGAGTCTAGAGGGATAATTTATTTAACTTGTTTTAATACTGACAGGTTAAACATAGGTAATTACGTGTTAGAGCTAAGGAGGAGTTGTTAGACTACCGTGGTTTTTCAATAGAAGCTGGAGAATGAACTTGATTATCTTTATATTTTCAATTCTTATCGTGTCACGACATCTAGTATTTAGTTCAGAAAGAATGTGCAGGCCAAGCGCCTGAGACTAAGGAAGACGCGCACTAGTACGTTCCGACAAGTGGGAACTACCTTAAAGAGACCCGAGGGTCTGAGTCTTGTTAATAGTAGGGCAGTGTTGTGCGCCGACCATAGTTTTAGCTAAGTGTACAATACTGCGAGTCCAAGTGTTGCTATGCTTCCGTGTGGAGAGGCGCAGTTGGGTGTAGAAATTGCACAAACAGCAACTCTGTACTAGTCAGCTCTGTAGGACTTAAAACACACCGCACAACATGCTCATGAGGCGTGCCGCAAAGTACAACAGGGGATAAACAAATGAGACGCTAAAGCGAAAATATACTGCGTAATCTGAGCTAATGTATGCCTTGTTAGTACTGCAGATCCACCGGCGCTGGGAGGCAGTGAATTTACCGCCGAGCTGCCATAATATACATGAAGAGTAATAACTGATGTTTCACTGGCATCGAAAGGCGTTCAAACACCCGCTCCCACAACAGTGGATTAAGGTATTGACGTTACCTTGTTAGTGACGTGCGGACCTTAAGCTACGGTCTTGAGTGAAGTATTTATTTTTATCATTATTATTATTTTCGCTGAATGAGCATTAAGAGTCACAGTTATTTTTAGGGTGCTTGCTAGCATATTGTGTAGCTTCGCTCCCACGTAGTGTTTAAGATGAATTTATTGTCAATGAAATTCTTCTGGGTATGAAACCGCGTCGTCATTTTATAAATTCCACCGACGTTTCGGCCACTGTTGCAGGCGGCCTGTGTCAGACACGCCTGCAACAGTGGCCGAAACGTTGGTGGAATTTATAAAATGACGACGCGGTTTCATACCCAGAAGAATTTCATTGATAGTGACAACAGCCGCGGAAGCCTACGTTTGCAATGAATTTATTGGTTTGCATGGTAGGTAATAGATGTAAGAAGGTAACCCTGACTGCATAAAATGTGTAAGGTGTGGTTTGACTAAGGTAGTTTGTATAATTTGATTGAGGGTAGGGTTTACCAGTCGGTACAACTTTCCCCCACCCCCCCACCCCCCACACACACAGACACAGACAAGAAGAGAGAGTGAGAGAGGATATTTTAACAATGGAAAATCAGATTGGTGATGTCAATAACTGAAGATTGGTAACAAATCAATGTAAAGAGGCTCGCTGAACTGTTGACAGGCACGAAAATAGATAATCACAAATACAAAACTTAAATTTTCGGTCATGGCCTTTGTCATAAAAAGAAACATACATGCGCGCAATCATTCAGACAACTATACACACACGACCACCATGTCCGGCCATTCCAGCGCCACAAGCATCTAGACTGTGAGTGAGGGGCAGGATGCCGAGTAAAGGTGGGGGTGGAAAGTTCCGCCGTGATGATGGATTGCAAAAACTGATAGGCGGGAATTTAAATTGCGGCTTTGAATACAGTGAAGGGAAGGGGTGGGAAAGGATAAAAGGGAAGTGTAGACGGGCTTAGGGAGGGAGTGGGAGGATTTGAAACGATAAAGTAAGGAAAAATGAAAACAGCAAAAACAGGAAGAGGATAGAAAAAAATAATAAAACAGATAAAAGATAGGAAAAATAGGAAAAAGAGGGAAAAGAGGGAAAAATTAAAATAAAAAATACAGAAAAATAAAAAGTAATTAATTAATGGGATATTGTAAGGGGCAACACACAGTTGCAAGGAAGTAATGAATTAGAGAGATGCTGGATAATGAGTGGGGAAGGAAGAGGGGAGGGGGGGTGATATTAGGCATAGGTTGTAAGGAAGTTTTTTGTTTGCAAACTGCGGGGTCATCAATCCGTAACTTACAAACTACTAAACCTACGGTAAACTAACCTAAGGACAAACACACAAAACTATGCCCCAGGGAGGACTCGAACCTCCGACGGCGAGCAACCGCGCGCTCCGCAGCGTAGCGCCTTAGACCGCTCGGCTACTCCACCGCGACAAGTGGGAAATTATCTTAGATTGAGGCCAGGATGGTTGCGGGACCGTAGAATGTGTTGAAGAGACAACTCCCATATTGTTATACACACAGAAATTGCTCTGGGGAGAACAGTTTTTAGGGAATTACTATTTCAGTTTTTCTTTGAAGTTGATTATAACATACATTACATTTTTTTATGTTGAAAACAAATTGTTCTTGTCGTACTAAGTTTTATTCATTTCGAACTCCTTTGCGGCTTATAGTTCATCTTTAAGAAACAGCTGGTTAGCTACGACTGAACACGTTAGTTAAAAAAAAATTCAAATGTCTGTAGAAGCTAACGGTCCAAATTGCTGGGGTCATCGGTCCCTGGACTTCCCTCCCGAGGAGGGACTAAACCCTCCGACGGGGAGCGGCCGCGCAATTCGTAGCATTGTTTCTTAGACCACGTGGCCATTCCCACGCCACAAAAACTCTAGTTCTTAGGCTACCAATTATGATAAACAAAGATACACTTAAACACAGAGACTTTCGTTATGGCATTAGTTGAGAAGCTGCCACATTCGTCCTACGTTTCATATGCTGTGAGATGAGTGCGACAATATCTTGATTATTGTCATAATCAAAGATGTTATCTTTGTTTATCATATTTTAACTTTTTTGTTAAATATCCAAATGTTTGCAATGCTTATGGGACTTAACTCCGGAGTCATCAGTTTCTAAACTTACAAACTACTTATGAACTAACTTATAGCCTACTAAAGACAACACAAACATTCATGTCCGATGGAGGTTTCGAAACTCCGACGCTGGAGGCAGCGCGATTCGCAAAATGGCGCTCCAGACCGCTCTGCTACTCCCGCGCGGCAACTTTTCTGTCAGCTAGTCAGCTAACTCCTGAATGTGATTTAATAAGTCGAAAAATAGCTCAAAATAAATAAAAATTAGTTAATTTCTTTTCAACCTTAAACATGGAATTATTCCACTAAGAACTGACGAAAGAATCTATACATATAAATTACATCAGGTTGCCTTAGTGTGTTTTCGTCACTGATTAAGGAATTCGATTTACAACAATCGCCTAAACTTCCGAAAGTTTTACATATTTATAAATCGGTCGCACACTCTGAAGAATTTTAGTGACAGGGACAACGGCCAATGGAATCTATGGCTACATATCTCGGCTTTAATTGTTTGTAAAAGTAGAGAAATTGTTTGTAGATGTGTGTTTGTGCCTTACTCCTTTATGTGCTTTGCTTCAAGTAATATATGTGTAAACCTTACTCTAATGTTTTAATAAATTTTATATAGGAAAGCAAGGAAAAATTTGGAATAGGGATTAAAGTTCAGGGGGAAGAAATAAAAACATTGCATTTTGCTGATGACATTGTAATTCTGTCAGAGACAGCATAGGACCTGGAAGAGCAGTTAAATGGAATGGACAGTGTGTTGAAGAGAGCGTATAAAATGAACATTAACAAGAGAAAAACAAAAATAACGGAATGCGGTCTTAGAATATCAGGCGATGCTGAAGGAATTAGCTTAGATAACGAAACAATAAAGGAGGTAGATGAGTTTTGTTACTTGGGTAGTAAAATAACATGCGATTATCGCAGTACAGAGGATATAAAATGCAGAATGGCAATGGGAAGAAAAGCATTTTTGAAAAAGAGAAATTTGCTAACATCGAATATTAATTTAAGTGTAAGGAAGTCTTTTCTGAAGGCATTTGTGTGGAGTGTTGCTTCGTACGGGAGTGAAACATGGAAGATTAGCAGTGCGGACAGGAAGAGAATAGAGGCTTCTTAAAGGTGGTGTTACCGAAGAATGCTGAAGATTAGGTGGGTAGATCGCATAACTAATGAAGAGGTACTGAACAGAATTGGCGAGAAAAGGAAGTTTTGGCATAACCTGACTAAAAGAAGGGATCGCTTGGTAGGACACATTCTTAGACATCGAGGAATCGTAAATTTAGCATTGGAGGGAAGTGTGTGGGGTAAAAATCGCAGAGGGAGACCAAGAGACACGTATAGTAAGCAGATTCAAGTGGATGTGGGTTGCCGTTCTTATGATGAGATGAAAAGGCTTGCTCAGGATAGAGTAGGGTGGAGAGCTGCATCAAACCAGTCTCCGGACTGAAGACCATAACAACAACATATAGGACTAACTAAACTGTGGAGCTGTTGACAGTTTGACAAGCAGTTTAAATAGCCGTCTAAAAGAAGTTCTATGATGTATACTGTATAAGCGAATCCTTCCGTAAACGCAGAAACCACGCTATGTCTTCGAAGGCAACGAAAGCGGATGCAAATCGTGAGGATATAACATTAAACCAAAGATATCTGTAAATAAAACGGCATCGTCATGTTTAATTGAACCGTTGAAAACATTCCTCTTTGGTAGTGACTTGGCCTTCACAATGAAAGCAGCCGTGTTGTGGACGTGAACGCAAGGCAGCGCGGCGGTTATCTGCTCGTTTAGGGACGGCGCGCCGCTATCTGCGCCATTGTGGCTCAGCACAGCAGCCACCTGCATCTACTTAGTACATACGGCGGCCCTCATACCATTTCCCGTCCCTCCTTTTCTGGTCGAACCAAAACTGAACGGAGGACACGATTACCTGTACGCCTCTGCACGAGCACGAATCTTCTCAGTTTTTGTCTTAAGACACGTATGAGAAGTTAACTTTGCCGTTAGAAGAATAGTTCTTCATACTACCGCACACGCTAATTTCCACAACTTCAACTGTGGTTTTCTTGTCCTCCGGCGTCTCACATGTAATACGGGAAGACGTAAAATTCTTGTAGTCACAGCTGTGAGAAATGTAAATAATGCGTTCACAACGTAAGAACAATACACAAAAGATTACATAAGTGTACAATAGTGCGGCATCAGTCACGATATGGGAAGAACCGCAAAACTTATAACTGAAAGAGGATGCATTGAATAAATAAAAAGGCGAAACGCGTATGGGAAATATATATATATATATATATATATATAATGTTTGTAAATCTATCGGACCAAACTGCGTGGTCCGTAGCTTACAAACTACTTAAACCTAAGTAAACTAACCTAAGGACAAACACACACACCCATGCCCCAGGGAGGAGGACTCGAACCTCCACGGCGAGCAACCGCGCGCTCCGTAGCGAGACGCTTTAGACCGTTCGGCTACTTCGGCGAGTATGGGAAAAAGAAATACATTGCAACAATGTAAAACTAATAAATATCTTCATCTAAATATATACTCCGCAATCCACTGTAAAGTGCTTGATGGAGAGTACACTGTACCACTACTAGGCATTTCCTTTCCTATTCTACTCCCAAAGAGAACGAGGCATAATAATGTCTATACGCCTCTGTACGAGCGCTAATTTCTCTTATCTTGTCTTTGTGATCTTTATGCGAAATGTAAGTAGGTGGCAGGAATATCGTTCTACAGTCAGCTTCAAATTCCGGTCCTCTTAATTTCCTCAACAGAATTTCTCGAAAAGAACGTCGATTTCCTCCAGCCATTCCATTTGAGTTCCCAGCTTGCTGCGGAGGATGGCCATACAAACGAAGTTGTACAATGTTGTAATTCGTGATGGATTACCTGTATAGTTAATGGCACATATCGCAAATAAAGTGTACTTACAGAAATATTATGTAACATTTGTTGCCAAATTCAACATTTTCTATAGTGTAATACCTTTGATGAAAATTCCGTAATATACGAAAAATGTACTTTTGAATGGTAATCTTTCCGGAAATGCGTCACATAAGAGACAGGTAAACGAAGATAGTTACTGGCATCAGTAAATGCCATATCAACGAACAAAATCACTCGCTGCCTTGTGACAACTATTTTTAATCGATAAGTTACAATTCCTCAATAGTGCTTCGTAGAAAATAACTTGTCATGTTCCTTAAAAGGAGTTCTGTTTTTTCTAACGGGACACTTCCGTATCTGTCTAATTCTTGTGCAATGTCTTCCTTAATTTGACTCGATGGCGACCACAGACACTCGAGCAGCCTCAAGACTGTGTGGGCGAAGCGTTCTGCACTAGGTCTCCTTTATAGGTGCGCTACACTTTCCCAGAAATGGCCATTCGCCCCCACGACTGACCTTATTCGCTCGTTACGTTTCATGTCTTTCCGCTGCGTTTACGCCTCGATATTTAACTGAGTCAGGCAACATACCGTTGCTATTTTATTCGAAAGTTACACGCATTTCTTCTAGCCATCTCTGTTAGCTTACATTTATCGACTTTTATCCCTTTAATTCTCGAGATAGCCTCATGGTGTTATGTCACTGCGTACAGAATCGTTCATTCAAGTGAATTCCGCAGTACACTATATTACATCAGCGAATGGACGAAGAGGAATAGGTTAGATGCGAAGAAATAAATTTCATATTGAAACATTACGTGAAACGTCATTGAAAAAGTTTGTGAGTACCACATAATGCGCGAAAGTAATTTATCTGTATTTTCCTTTCTCTTTTATGTAATAAATTAGCAGATTAGAGTAATTATTTCATAATCAAGCGCAGAAGTCTAATTAACAGGCCACACTACGGGACACGCTGTCAGTTCTTATGAACATATGATTCTAGCGTGCTTATTATTTTTTTTTAATGGATGTATCTTCTCTATTTGGAGTTTGATATATTAGCAGTTAAGTTGACAAGCCCCTGTTTACGAACATATAGATTCCATTGTAAACTCATTTTAAATACCCTTGCACAAAGAGTTTCTTACCTAATGAACATTTCTTTAATTATGTTTCTCAAATTTTCTGTGACTGCATCGGACAGACTGGAGATGTTTTATTCGGTGGAATAACGTGCTGACAATACTTTATCTCTAGTTATTTATTTATTTATTTCTCGCAAAAACGTAAACACTGCCGATCATTTCCTCGCTTACCCGTACTCTTGTTCGCAATAATTTTCATGAAGTGATCGGTCATCTATCACTGAACGATGACGTGGTTAGTCGCCTCAATGGACAGATGTTAACCATCCATTAGTTCAGTTCGACGATGATCAGCATATTGTCTTTAAAGAGTGAATAATTAGTCGTCGTCATCAATGTGGAAATAGTGTTGTGCATTTATTTATTTTCTTTTTTTAAGTATTGACAGAGGTTCATACCGTAAACTCAAGGGAAAAGAAACTCTGAAACATCTCAGTTCGGATTCGAGGATAGGAAGAGGAACGCTTCAGTATTTCCCGAAGTTCTTTGCGAACGTGGGTACTGAAGTAACACTGGATACGGTAGAAGCGTGTACAGAGTGGTCAAAGAAAAAAAAATGAAAGAGTTTGAGAACTTCAAGTTATTGAAGAAGGGATTGAGTACATAATACTCCGGAAATATTATCCATCGACGCTTTGAAAACTTATTCATCTCCAATACTGTGAAAAAAGTCACTTCTATTTCGCCGCGAGAAATAGACGCGTGGTCTACGGCGTCAACTACGGACTGGGAGGTCGTTCCTGCCGGAGGTTCGAGTCTTCCCTCGGGCATGGGTGCGTGTATTGTAGTTTGTGTAAGTTAGTTTAATTAGTTTGTTTCATTTCTTTGCTTTCCAAATTTTTTGTGAATGAAAGCAAGAAAAAACTTAATTTAACGTGGTCTCCAGAATATTTATTTTAAGAGCTATGAGCACTAATTCATTTTGATACTGTGAGACACGTTTCTTCTATTGGTCAAGTGCTTATAGGTCTTAATGTGACCGTGTTTGAGGCTATATTTACTATAAATTTATTTCTTGTTTTTGTCCATAGTACTTCCTCTTAAAATAGAAAAAAAGGAATGAATGTGCAGTAGAAGAGATTTGTTCTACAGCCTGGAAGAGGAAATACTCATAGCGTCGTTGAACGACATTTCCAGACATGGGTTCCTATACAAAAAAATTATGTACTCCCTCCTAGAAGTTTTGAAATATATTTTAATTAACCCGGATTTCTTTTGATTAGTATCTTTAACTGGTGAATTAATGATTATTTCTATAATATACAATAATTTGGAATTAATTTAACTAAACAATGAAGAGTACATGTTACTACATCTTTACACATGTGACATAAACAGATTTGGTCAACGCCAAAAATGTATTTACGTGTTATGGGAGGAGTGATTAAGTCATTACATTGTCTACGTCCTTTCTACTATTGCACTTTATTTTACAAATTGACACCCCACTAAAACCCACCTGACGTTACCTTACTCTCTCTGTACACTCGTAGACTTCTATGTTAGATTACATTCGATTTGTTGTTCGTTCCATAGATAGATCCATATTGTGGATTTGGAAAGTGTTAATATAAAATTACTTTTTTTACATGTTGATATAATAAAACTAATAGTATGATTACATACATCATTTAGTCCTATTACAAAATTCGTCACTAGAGTAGTTCAGGCTCCTGTTCAAATTATCTTTATATTTAGGCAATTTTTTGTGTTGCTGACAAATCATTAAAAGTGTGTGTTCCTGAGTAGTGGACCCTTTTTTGAACTAAAGTAAGTGCTTTTAAGTCCTTGTGGGGATCGTTTTTGTTCCCAGTATTGTTTGTGTGGACTTGGTTGTTTTTTGGAATAAGGGACATATTGTTTCTGACGAATTTCATTAAGTAATAAATATACTGTTAGGCAGTAGTTAGTACACACAGTTCTTTGAAGAGGCTTCTACAGAATATCCGTGAATTTACTATACAAATAATGTAGTACGGTTGCAACTGCCTCCAGCGACACACAAACGTCTCATTTCTCGTCGCCTCCGTCGTCCGTGCCAAAGATAGACGTACCAACTATTAGGTAGGTGGTCATAATGTTTCAGGTGATCAGTGTACAATTAGGCAACAGATATCACAGAAACACACAAGTAGTCATCATACCCTCACTCCAACGTCAGCGACGGAAATATTATAGAAAGTAATAAGAATAAATAACACCCTGTGCCAAGTATCTAACAGAAGCACGGAGTGTATACATACATGTAGAGATACGGACAAATGGTGAAGGGTAAGTTGAGTGTTATACATTGTACTGCCATTAAAGAAGAGCTCGAAAAGTCCTTCATACTGGTCGATGGATTCGCCACGATTTTATTTATTTTATGTAGTAAAAGTTCATAAAGAGTCCAGGAGCCGCGTGGAGATTCGAATCCTACCTCGGGCATGGGTGTTTGAGTTGTCTTTCTACATCTACATCTACATGGGATACTCTGCAAATCACATTTAAGTGCCTGTCAGAGGGTTCATCGAACCACCGTTAGACTATTCTATCTCCCATTCCGTTCTCGAATAGCGCGCGGGAAGAATGAACACCTGAATCTCTCCGTTCGGGCTCTGATTTCTCGTATTTTATTCTGATGATCATTTCTACCTATGTAGGTGGGAGTCAACAATATATTTTCGCATTCGGAGGAGAATGTTGGAGATTGTAGTTTCGTAAGCAGCCCACGCCGCAGCGATAAGCGCCGTTGTTGTAATGATTCCCATCCCAGATCCTGTATCATTACCGTAACGCTGTCTCCCGTATATCGCGACAATACGAAACGAGCTGCCCTTATTTGGACTCTTTCGATGTCCTCCGTCAAACCCACCTGATAAGGATCCCACACTGGGCAGCAATATTCCATAAAAGGATGGACAAGTGTAGTGTACGCAGTTTCTTTAGTAGTTCTGTTGCATTTTTTAAGGGTTCTGCACATTAAAACGCAGTCTCTGGTTCGCCTTTCCCACGACACTATCTACGTGTTCTTTCCAATTTAAGTGAGAAGTAATCGTAATTCCTATGATGTTTTGTGGAGTTTACGGCCTTTACATTTGACTAATTTATCATGTAAGCAAAGTTTAACGGATTTCTTTTCGTACTCATGTGGACGACTTCAAACTTCTCATTATTTAGAGTCAATTGCAAATTCTTACACCATACAGATACCTTATTCTTATTCAAATCGTCTTTAGTATAACTTAGTTTATAAGTAGTGTGGTTTGAAAGTTTAGGGACTGATGACCCCGCAGTTAAGTCCCATAAGCTTAAAAAATATATACAGTGCAGGAAATTGGGCGACAGAAGACGTAACCTTTCCAGAGCGTTCCTCGCTTGCCCTCAATAGAGAGCAGGCAGAATCGCGTGAGGGCGCGCGACCTTGCCACCCACTCTCTGCCTGTGACGCGCGAGCCCCGTCACACACATACCGTGAGTGTGTTGTGTGTGTGCGCGAGAGAGACACGTGAAGGGGACAGGCAAGAGAGAGAAAGAGAGTGAAGCTGCAAGGCAGCTCTGAATTCTGCGAGGCTCAGGCCCTCCCATATTTCTCAGTTGTACCCATGATGGACACCAAGTTACTGGCCACCATGAGGTATAAGTCCGAGTTTTACCTATATAAACGGGAATATCAGTTTGGATTTTGGAACAATATCAAGGACTCATCCTGGAAGGTAGGGTTAGGGTAGGCAAACCTATGTGTATAATTTTTGGAGAAAGCTTTCTACAACGTTAACTGGAATACGCTCTAAAATGCTCACCGGCCGCGGTGGCCGAGGGGACTGAGGCGCTTCAGTCACGGTCTGCACGGCCACTACGGTCGGGGGTTCGATTCCCCCCTCGGGCATGGATATTTGTGCCGTCCTAGTTCGTAAGTAGTTTGTAAGTTTACGGACTGATGACCCCGTAGTTAAGTCCCATAAGCTGTACAAACATTTGAACATCTAAAATGCTCAAGGTAGTAGGGGTAAAATACGGAAACGAAAGGTTATACCGAACTTGTACAAAGACAGCAGTTACAGGAGTCGACGAGCATGAAAAGCAGGTAGTAGTTGTGAAGGAAGTGAGACAACGTTTTCCCCATTGTTATTCAAACTATAAGTTGAGGTAGCTATGAAGAAAGGCAAGGATATATTTGGAAACGGAATTAAATTCAGCGAGGAAAAATAAATGCCTTTGTTTACCGGCGTAGTTCTATCGTAGACAGCAAAGTACCTGCAACAGAAGTTGAACGGATTGGAAGGAAGGAAGCTTAGGGTTTACCGTCTCTTCAACAGCATGGTTACTAGACGTGGGAATGGGTTGGACAGGACGGTATACAGGTTAACAACAGATAAACGAGGAAACTAGATGTTTTCGAATTAAATCAGGCGATGATAAGGGAATTTGATTGGAAAACGAAACTATAAAGGCTACAGGTGAGTTTTATTATTTGGGTAGTGTAATAACTGTTGATGTCGAGTAGAGAAGGGCAATGGAATAGAAAGCAATTCTGAAGAAGAGAAATTAGTCATTTTTGAAGGCAGTTCTCTGGAGTGTAACATTATACGGGAGTGAAACGTGGACGATAAACAGTTCAGACAATAAGAGGAGAACAGCTTAAGGAATTTGTTGCTAAAGAAGAACGCTGAAAATTACATGGGTAGATAACATAGCTAATGAGACGGTACTGAGCAGAATTGGGAAAAGAAGAAATTTTTGGTATATCTGGATTAAAAAGGAGGATCGATTAGTGGGTCACCGTTTGAGACATCAAGGAGTCGTCAATATAGTACTGGATGAAAGTGTGGGAATAAGATTCGCAGAGGGAGACCAAGAGACGTATCAGTATTCAGATTGAAACGAATAACCTTAAGGGACCAAACTGCCAAGTCCACCGTTTCCTAGACTTACAAACTACTGAAATAACTGAAACTAACTTTTCCTAAAGACAACACATACACATCATACAGTAGCGTGTAGAGCTACATCCAGTCTGTGTTCGGATTGTAGACCACAACTACAATAACAAAGGCTATTTGGACGTTCATGTAGATCTACGCGAAGGAAAAGAAAGAAAGAAATCATTGTCCCTGGCAGATTTGCTACTTTAAAATAAAAGTCTCTTTGTGTGCCAGTAAAATTTCGTGACAAAAATTATCTAGATAATCACCAAATGTAGCGCATATCAGTCTGCACACTTAACTAAAGTTCCACTTTTTTCGCCCTCCTATACTTGCAGTACATAAAGTGTTGTCTGTTATGCAGTAACATAATCACAACAAATGTATGAAAATATATTCTAAATGTGACTTAGTGGAAAACTGAATCTTAATCTTATTAAAACTGCGTAACAAGAACAAAAGAAGGATTTTATTAGGCTACCGTGAGTCTGTATCGACACAAACGCTAGTCCGCCTATGGGATGGGGTGGATCTGCATTCGTTTCTATCTTCTACCTACTGTGTGTCTTACAAGAAGGGTCACGGGCATTTACATACTGTCTGCTTATAAGTTACTGTACTGTGATTCTGGGCTGTACTAGTGCTTACAACTGAAGCTTGAACTGAATGCTTAGACTAATGAGTACAAAATATGGACTGAGAGTAAACAACAAAAAGACTAAAGGAATGAAAAGTAGCAGAAATTAAAGATAAAGACGTGGATGTCTCTTAACTCTTCTAGCTTGTAACAAAAATTATAGGCGGCAGACGAAGCACGGAAGACAGAAACGGTAGGCAAAGACAGGATGCATTGGCAAGAGGAGGTTACTGGTATCAAAGAGTGAAATTTCGGAGAATATAAGTATTGAACAAACTTGAACAGTGGTAGTACCAGAAAAAAGAGAATCGAAGACTATCTAAAATTTGGTGATCTGATAAGATAAAAAATTACAGGTTTTTCGTGGAATAGGCCGAGAAAGAAACATTAGGAAAACATTGACAAGAAGAGACAAAATGTTAGGGCATGTATTAAGACATCATGGAATAGCCTCCTTGGTACCATAGGGCGCTGTAGTGTGTAAATACTGCAGGGCAAGACAAGGCGTGAAATACTTCCAGCAAGTAATTAAAGACGTAGAGTGCCAGTGCTGCTATGAGATGAAGAGGTTGGCATGGGAGAGGAATTCTCGGCGGACTGTATCAAACCAGTCATAAGACCGATGAAGAAAAAGGCACGCAGCGTTGATGTCTCGATCACTGAACTTTTTCAGTAGGCGAAAAGCACAGGAAGCCACAAGAACGGATCATTTGAAAGAGGAGCTTCTTTCTCTCCATTGCTCCTCATTCCTTTCAATCGCATTTTACTATTTCCAATAAAATGTTGATTTATCTACGAAAACAGGTTTATTAGGTAGAACAAACTTGTTTATGTGAAGTGGTTTACAGGTACACAAGTAGGAACATCAAATTGAAAAGCAGTCAGTTTTAGGACTCGTCATTCTTCTTACACGTTTCAGCACTTGCGCTATATAGGGTGAATCACCTAACACTGGCCGCGAGCAAGTGGTCGTAGGCTCTAAGGCGCCTAGCTGCGGAGTGCGCGTCTGCTCCCCGTCGGAGGTTCGAGTCCACCCTCGGGTGTGGGCGTGTGTGTGTTGTCCTTAGCATAAGTTAGTTTTAATAGTTTGAAAGTCTATGGGTTTATGACCACTGCGACTTGGTCCCATAGCTTTAAAAACATGTGAACATAATATAACGCTTGCACCGAAAATATTGCAGAAATGAAAAATACTATTTGCGTGCGGTTCTCACAGGAGGGATGGGTAGTCAGAGGCCTGTACTGTTAGCCAATAAAAAGATTTTAATAAAAAAGAATTGAAAGAGTACTTTTTTGTGCAAAAATATTATTTTTAAATGGAACAATGTCTATTTACACTAACAAATTAAGAGTAAATTAGAATGAATGTGTTGTTTGTTCCAGAACTCTAGAGCTATTCGTTTACGGGAAATCCTATTGTGAAAAATTTCCAATTCGACATCTGTTTTCTCCAAGCAAACTGCTTAGTTCAAATGTACAAATGTTTGTTAAGCTTAAGGGACTTAACTGAGGGGTCATCAGTCCCTAAACTTACAAACTACTTATGAACTAACTTATACTAAAGACAGCACAAACATCCATGCCCGGGAGGAGGAGGGAGGATTCGAACTCCCGTGAGGGAACGGCCTCGCGCATCGTAGCATAGCGCCTCAGTGCGCTCGGCAGAAATGGCATAGCAACAGTGCACAACTACTCGAAAACGTTGCCTTAGAGATAAGAGAAACACAATTACCTTTATGGCTGATAACGACGAAGATATTAAAACTTTAGATTTACTCGGGCATCTAGCTTCTGATCACTTTCAAATTATAAACAAGGTCCCAGCAGGTACACAATGTCTATAGCAGCAGAGAACACATTGCACTGTCTGACACTTCATCAGTTTTTGAACCTCTAGGATTAATCAGGCCAACTGTGAATAAATTCAAGATCTTCTCGCAACGTCTGTGGCAACATCAGCTGACATGGGACGAGGCTTTGCCTCCAGAGTTGTGCTACATGTGGCAGACGCTATGCGGAGAGCCTCACATGATAGCATTCGTTTTGATCCTAAAGTCGTTACAGTAAAAACACCTGTCAGCATCCAATTTCACGGATTCTGCGATGCTTCAGAGAAGGCCTACGGATGTGGCATATACGTATGATCAACGAATCAGCATGGAGTGGCATGTTTCAAACTACTGATCTCCAATCACGCGTGCCTCCACTGAAAAGGCTCTCGTTACCTCGCTTCGGACTGCAGCACATTGTTAGTTTTCTGGATATAGACATAGATCGCACCTACCTGTGGACCTACTCATCCAACGTGATGGCTTGGCTTGTAGCATCACCCACACGGTCGAAGACATTCGTGGGAAATCGTGTTTCGGCGATACAGAAAACCACAGCAGTTGCGGTATCGACCCATATATCTACAATGGAAAACCCAGCTAACCTGGCATCATGAGGAGTGTTTCCTGCAGTACTGCAAGAAAATAGTGTGTGGTGCGAAGGACCAGCCTCGCTTCATGGCCTGTGTTACCCACGTGCAGTAACTCTGCATCTATAGAGTAGCCAAAAGAAAGTTACAAAGTTCTACGTCACATCAGCACAATAATCATGGACATTATCATCTGTCGATTTTCGATGTTGTCTCAATTGTAGCGGATAATGGCACACTGTTTTACGGTAGTTAATAACTGCAAGACAACAAGAGAAGGAAGAGTAACTGCTGACTTTGCCACAGTGCTTCATAATGGCACATATGCTACGGAAATCCAACTGTTGGAGGCCATAAAGACAGTAGACAAGAATAGTAAACATCGCTACATCCGATTCTCGTTGACATGATACTACGAGTTGGAGGAAGGCTGCGACATGCTGATCTGTCATATGAGACGAAGCATCAGATATTACTGCCACCTGACTGTCATCTCACAAGGCTAACAGTGGAAAGTGAACATAGTCGCCTTTCCGGCGCTGGGTGTCAACTGCTGCTTACATCTGTCAGGAAGCAATTCTGGATACCAAATGGACGAAATAAAATACCGCGTGTTCTGCATTAATGCTTGACTTGTCAGCGGTTAAAGGCACAGCCTGCACAACAGCTCATAGGGGGACTTGCCACGCCACGTGTAGTAGCTGTGAGGGCTTTCTTCAACTGCTAAGTTGATTATACAGGACCGTACTATGTGGAAACTGGCTCACGGCGATCCAAATTAAAGGAAAAGTGCTATGTTGACCTTTTAGTGTGTCTGGTGACACGAGCAGTACATTTAGACGTAGTTGGCAACACGAGTACAGAAGCATTCCTGCCAGCACTAAAACGATTTGTATCGCGAAGTGGAAGCTGCCAAAACATGTACAGCGACAGTGGGACGAACTTTGTTGGAGCTAATCGGCAACTTTGCGAGTTACAAGCGGCTATGAGTAGTCATCATCAGCAAACACAGGTTAAGAACTTCATACACGACAAGGCATTGAGTAGCATTTCATTCCTCCAGCATCACCACACTTTGGCGAAATATCGGAGGCAAGAGTTAAGTCCGATGTGAACCATATGTCCAACATTAGAAGAGCTAACAACCCTACCTTGTCAAATTGACTCTTGCTTTCACTCACGTCCTCTTAAACGACTATCCTGTGATACTGATGATCCTCAAGTTCTCATCCCTGATCATTTCCTGATAGGAACCGCCATCACAAGTATCTGTCAACTAGATTTAGGCGCAACCAACCTGAATGTGGTCACAAGGTGGGAACGACTGCAGCTAGGGTTCCAACTCTTTTGGCGGCGCTGGTCATCTGAATACCTGCGTCATCCGCAGCATCGAGCCAAGTGGACGTCTCCCAGTCACACTGTAAAACTTAGCGCACTGGTCGAGGCAAAGAAAGACAACCTTCCACCCTTATGCTTGAAACTGCTCATCATTGAGGAAGTACACCCCGGGCGCGACGGAATGATGCGAATGGCCACTATTCGCAGACCACAAGGGGTATTCAAGAGGCCAGTTTGAAAGCTCTGTCCTTGAGTGAAGTGATGGGAAAGTGAACGGTGTATTCGTGTTTTGCCTTGTCTGTTTTTTAATTGTTTTAGCGTACCTTGCAGCAGACTCAGTGCATTTTTTATTCAATTTTTCAATTGTCCTTTATTTATGTGGTCGTGATTTTCGCATGCTATTTAAAACGGCATTGACTGACTAAGTCACTCAAAGACTTTTGATAATGTTTATTTCCTTGCGTTCTCTTTAAGTGTAACAAAACTTTGGAAAGAAATTAATATTTCTTTGGCGGTCTCTCATACAAATCTTGTATGTTTTGGAAAGAAATTAACATTTGTTTGGTGGCCGGTCGCTTTCTGGAGAGTGCAGGGAGCGCAACCGTACTCTCGCCACTGCGAGTGAATGTAACCGGTCGGCCAGCGGCTGATTCAACAGCACAAGTCGTCAGTCTCTACAGACTGAATGGATCGAACCATTTCCTACAGTCCATTTCGTACTCTTGATCCTCTGGAAACAATTTCGCTATACATTTACGTTGCGAACGCTAACGGCCTTCTTTCCTCCTTCCTTCGTATCCCTTCCCCTCATTTCCTATCCTCACTCCTTTCCCTCCCCACGGAGTGTCTGATGACCTTGGCAGTTTGGTCCTCCTACCTCCAACAGCCCATTCATCCATCCATACATCATAGTGCATGGAGTGTGTTGGAAGCTTGTAGTTCATGATTTTCAGTGTATGGAGAAACATATCGCAATAGACGTATACATCTACATGGGATACTCTGCAAATCACATTTAAGTGCCTGGCAGTGTGTTCATCGAACCACCTTTATACTATTTATCTCCCATTACATTCTCGAATAGGGCGCGGGAAGAAAGAACATTCTCTTTTTTCGAGCTCTAATTTCTCGTATTTTATTCTGATGATCATTTCTACGTATGTAGGTGGAAGTCAATAATATATTTTCGCATTCGGAGGAGAATGTTGGCGATTGGAGTTTCGTAAGTAGACCACGCCGCAGCGATAAGCGCCGTTGTTGTAGTGATTCCCATCCAAGATCCTGTATCATTTCCGTAACGCTGTCTCCCCAGAATCGTGACAATACAAAACGAGCTTCTCTTTTTTGGACGCTTTCGATGTTCTCCGTCAAACCCACCTGATAAGGATCCCACACTGGGCTGCAATACTCCAAAAATGAACGGGCAAGCGTAGTGTATTCAGTCTCTTTAGTAGTTCTGTTGCATCTTTCAAGGGTTCTGCCAATAAAACACAGGCTCTAATTAGCCTTTACCGCGACATTATCTACGTGTTCTATCCGGTTTAAGTCTGAAGTAATAATAATTCCTAGGTATTTAGTGGAGTTTAAGGCCTTCACTTGTGATTGATTTATCTTGTAAACAAAGTTTAAAGGATTTCTTTTCGCACTAATGTGGACGACTTCACTTCTCTCATTATTTAGAGTCAATTGCCAATTTTTATACCATAGTGAGGTCTTATTTAGACCGTTCTGCAGTTGGCTTTGATATTCATATGATCTTGGTAATTATTTATCAACCTCTTCAACCAGTTACGTGAATTGAAGATACAGACAGCGTAACAGAAGGAAACAAGTGACGACAAAATTGGTGGAAATTGATATTGTTGTTGCTGTATCAGTAGATCTGCACGTTACTTCCCTCGCAATCGAACGAGAAAGTGACGTGAGCAGGCCGTATCCTATGCATTCTCTATCGACATCGCTTCCATTCCTATCACTTCTTTATCCATCAAGAGTTGCATGGAAACGATTGTGGGATAAACAACAACTCACAAACGGAAATATAGCCAAGATCACTTTTTTAGAATCCTTTATTTTCTGACTACCGGTTTCGATTAATTAACTCATCACCTTAAGATCGGGATGACTCTTACCTACAGTCAGTTACCTATAGCTGGTGATGTAACCTGGAAATTTTAAAATATTTAATACTCTTTTATGACTTAGTACACTGTTTATAGATTAACATGCTAACGTTACTTCAAATATGTGCAAGCGAATTACCAATATTTTGTAGAGAATGCTAATCTTATATGATGACTTAATTAATCGAAACCGGTAGTCAGAAGATAAAGGACTGTGAAAAGCGATTTTGGCTACATTTCAGTTTGAGAGTCGTTGTTTAACTCAATCAGATCGCCTCATTCCTGCAGTGTCAGATACTGGTTATGATTAAGAGAATTGTGCTACCTTCTGTAAAAATAATCTATTCATTCCTCAAGACAAAAACTGAGCAGTTGTCTTATATATTAAAAGAATGTACGAAAACTAAAACTGAAAGACGGCTGTCTGCCGTCTTCCCTAGGTTTTTAACTTTGTAAATTATCTAAGTGCACTAGACAGGCTGTTTTGCTAAACGAGAACCTCTTTCGTTCGGAGGCATGAGGAATAGCATTTCATTTCATGTTTTTAAATGTTAGTTTCTGTAAGATTGCTGGGATTTTATTATGCTAATAATTTGTCATTGTGTCTATGAATGTGGTAAGATGAACGATTTCATCGTGACGCCACTGTCCCTGTGAGAATGTGTACTTGATTTATTCTGTATGTGCATATATGAGAATCTTCTAGCATGGCAGTCTGAGTGTCTGTATGAGAATTTTCGGTGTCGGCTGCTGGCTGCTCGCTACTAGTGTTTCTCTGGCTTCGTATTGATAGGTAGTCGTGACCAACCTCTGCTTTCGATGCTACCAAAGAGATCCTTCCACCCTTTGGTTACAAGTTGGGTTGGCAATGCCCAGCAGCGAGCCTCGGTAGGACGCGCGAGATTAAGCTCTCCCCACCACCTAGTTTTGCGTGGGTTTTTACCGATTTCCGGTGGTGGCAGAGGCTGGCTGGCCGACTTGAACTCTGTGGCTGCGATTCGAGCTGGTAAGACGTTCTGATTTTCTTTCCTCCATAGAGATGGTAGCGATTCTTTGTCTGGTGTTCAAATTAGATTTAAAACTTAGGTTCATTTTTCGGAATAAGTTTCTCCTACCCTATACGGAAGTGTATTCAATTTCATTACGGTGATTTTGCGTAGGTAAACGCGGTGAATATGTAACTAATTCGGTTTGATAACAGTAGAGAATCGGTAATTTTTATGAGGCTAGCAGTTTAATTTATTTCTAGCTTTGTGGGACGCAACTAATGTGCGGGAATATTTTTATTGTGTATAGTGCATGTGAAATTTTCTATCCCGTTTTCTCCTTCCGCGAGTGATATGTACGCCACGTGCTGAGTTCTTTGAACAAAGCCTTCAGCTACCCCTGCGTCTGTTTATATGCCCTTCGGGCAAGAAACTGTGCATATATCTTTCTGATTTCCATTAGTACTTTGTGATCTCCTCTCCGTCTATTTTTAAATTGTTGTTTCGTTTCCAAATTTGTACTTTGCATTCAGACACCCCCCCCCCCCAGTAAATTCTCTACTAGCCTTGCATAACCCCCTTTATTAACTTGCTTATGAAATACTACGTATTTCTAGGGGCTGTTTCTTAGTTGATTTATTGCGATTTTGAATTTATTCCACTTTTCTGCTTTTTGAAGACTGGGCTTCGTCCATCCGTGTAAAACATCCCCAGTTGCGTCAAACTGTATTTCTTTAGCTTCCTTATGATATCCTACGCATTTATAAGGGTTGCATGCCGTAGCTATTTTTCTTTATTCTTCGGAAATTGAATTTTGTATTTTTTACTGGTTTTCGCAACCATGTGGCTCCGAACTCCGACTTCAAGGTTTATAGCTAGTCACTTGAGTTCTCGCCACTGCTCACATACCTGCACCTTACTATTGTGTATTCTTGCTTCGTAATCTATGATTCCGTTGATATATGATGCAATGAATACTATCTTTGAGCACTTTGCCTTCGGTGGGGTGCGAATATGTAATGTAGCCGACAGTGCCGTGCGTCTCAGTAAGTCTGCATGCTCACGGTTTGATTTAAATGCAAATTAATCTCACTATTATCGCGTACCATCTCAAGTAAAGAAAGACAGACTAGAGCCACCTACGATGTTTATTTTCCTTGTGTTGTGTGGTACATCCTGGTTCGCTGAAATTCGCCTACGATAGCGGCGCCTACTTCTGCTTCGTATCAGCACGAGTTGGGTGAGTTTCTCTTTGCTTCGCGCGTGTGAATGGATGAATGCTTGTCAATTGTAAATCCTCCCCCTGGCGATGTTCATTTCAGATTAACATTTTAAACGGGATGAATTTTTATTGTTTAACAAAATTGGTTCTCCCATTTGCTCATGTTTGAAGTGAATAAATAATTTATTAGCAGTGAAACTTATCCTAATTATGAATATTAGTTAACGAATACCTTTCCCTTTTTATTTAATGTTGTTTTTCACCAGTGCTAGGAACAAATTCAGATGCAAATTATCATATTTTTTAATTCCGTTGCGCCATAAATGTTCTCTCAGCCACTTTCAGGAAATTGTTTAGTTCGCGGTGGCTTGTGTATTAATGGTCGTGTGTAATTCTCTTGATCTACGGTGTGTGTTGGCCACCGTCTCTTTGTCCTCCTGCTGCTAATGTAAATTTTGAGTCAGTTCTAAAATCTGGGCCAGGGAACAAGATTATGTTGCAGGAAGTAGTCTGTAGTTCACGCGAATCCTTTAACTGGTTTTCTACGGCCAGAATTATATGTTTAAAGTAAGCTTTTAACTGGCTCCTTTCAGCTAGAAATAATTTTACAATTAACGGTTGTCTTTCAAAGTCAGTCGGCCAGACCAAAATACCCAGCCGATTTCCTTCATTTTTGTTTTAAACGAAAGGTATTTAACCACACATTTACCATCAAGTATCATAATTAACTGATTAAAGTATCTCCATCCTTTATTTTTATTCAAACGCGGTATCCTTCTGTCCTTACATTGCATTGAATATTTTAATCTGTTTGTTTTACTATATATTCAGTTTTATTTAAGGTTCGCAGTTCTTTTTGAACTAACAACACTCAGCGGTTCAAGCTCTTTCATTTGTGCTTTTAAACAATTGCATTGATTGTTTCTGAAGAAAGCTGTTCGTGAACATTCAACTATACTTCCTTTTTTTCCCCAGCTTCTTTTGTAAACTAAAGTCAGTCGGTCAGGTCGTTCTATCGGACCGATTTCCTTCATTTTTGCTTTAAACGAAAGGTATTCATTCGAAGATTTGTCATGAAGTATCAGAATTACCTTAAGTCTCCCCATCCTTTATTTTTATTCAAACGCGGTGTCCTTCTGTCCTTGCATTGCATATTTTAATCGGTTTGTTTTACGATATCTTCGGTTCTAATTAAGATACGCAGTTCTTTTTGACCTAACAACACTCAGAGGATCAAGCCCTTTCATGTGCGCTTTTAAACACTTGCATTGATTGATTCTGAAGAAGGCTATGCACGAACATTCAACTGTACTTCCATCTTTTCCCAGCTTTTTTGTCATTCCACGAGCGGTGCGAAGTATTCACACGGGTCCTCTATTTTGCTCGAAATATGAGAACAAGTTGCTCCGACTCAACAGTTCGAAAAACACTGCTTCCGAGAAACAGCAGTGTGGAGGAGGTTGCAGTGAGCAGCCGCGGTGCCAGAAAATCCGCGACGAGTCGCAGGAAGCCCGTGCTGCGCTAATTGGCGCCACCGCCAGCCAATTTGAACGGCGCAATCGTAAAGCCAGACAAACTTTGCAGCCGTCACCACTCAGTTACTAGGAAACCTCGCGCCCATTCCGTTGCTCCTTTCCACGTGAATTTCAGAGTTACACTCTGAATTTTAGAATCATAAAGCGATAACGATGGGGATTTTCTAGCGGAAAATTAAACTTAAATTTTTTCCTCCATTTAGATTACGGCCTTAAATACGATCAAGCAAGATACTTGGCTCAGGTAAGCTCAGAAATAAAGAAAAAAATTGTCACCGCCATTGGCGGCGCGTCCGTGTGCTCACTGGTTCAGTGAACCCCCGGTAAAAGCTCGTCGTTAAAATAAAAGTACGAGGCGTGTTTTTTAACTAAGTACCGTTTTGAAAGGCGGGCTAAGATATCTCAATAATTTTATTTTTATATAAGGAACACATTATTGGGGCGATCTAGAATTTTTTAATAAGAGGTTTTTAGCCAAGATCGTTTTCTTCTTTTAATTACATGACCGGTTTCAGCGTGCTAGACGCCATCTTCAGACCTGTCGTAATTTTATCAATTTGCTATGTTAAAATTGTTGCAATAGCTGTGATGTAAAAAATTACGACAGTTCTGAAGATGGCGTCTAGCACGCCGAAACCGGTCATGTAAATAAAAGAAGAAAGCGATCTTGGCTGAAAACCTCTTATTAAAAAATTTTATTTTTACATAAAAACCTGTACCTTAATCTACTTTCCTACATAATTTCCGTCAATACTGAGGCACGTGTCATAAGGTTGTACCAGTTTTTGAATACCCTCCTCATAGAAGTCTGCCGCCTGTCTTGTTAACCACTACATCACAACTGTTTTGACTTCGTCATCGTCTTTCTCGGCCACAATGCCATACAAAACACTAAGAGAAACATTATGAAAGTCATCCCGCAAGGAGGAAATTGAAAAGCGTCTGTTTTCTCTCACCTTATTATCCACTTTCTGCACCAAAAAACTTTAACGAGCGAAGGACGCCCACTCCGTTGTTCATCATGCACATTTGTGCGGCCATCTTTAAATGCTGTCACCCACTTTCTCACCATATCATCACTCATAATGTTTTATCCGTAAACTGCACTGATCTCACGATGAATATCGATCGCTTTTAGGCCTTTACTACTAAGAAATTTTGTAACAGCCCGTACTTCACAGTCGGCGGGACTCACGATTATCGGAGGCGTCTTAAACACTCAGTACACAACGTAAACAAGGAAGAATCAGACTGTAATGGCGTCAGTGCGTAGACAACAGATGTAGGTACCCAGTGCGAATAAAATTAGAGAGATATCTTAGCACGTCTTTTTTTAATTTCAAAACGCTACTTAATTAAAAAAAACAAGCCTCGTAAATAAATAAATAAAATAAAAAGTGCTTTTAAACTATCATTCTTCGATTCATAAAAAACACGTCATATTTGGTAAAATATCTTAAACTATGAAGACGAATCAACCGCTAAAACCTTCAGAAGATACGATAGTTAATACTGATGAAGCCATCACTTTCTATGTAACAAGTGCAACAATGCAGTTGTTGCAAAGCAATCTGAACACGATCACGAACCAGCTTTTCGCTTGTCTCGATCCTGGCTACATAAGGCCTCCGGTGTATGTAGGTGAAATACACAGCAGTATAGCCTATGTTAGAAATTATTATTTGGAATTAAGTTACATCGACGCAGACTGTAAGGGACTAACAACAAAAAACCTGTATATTGAAATTACAAAAACGTATTACATGGAGAGGTGAACGACTCGCGCATTGTCCGACGCCCAAATATCTCGGTGTCACACTGGGCCGCACAGTGACCTATAAACATCATTGCAATGCCACAAGGGAGAAAGTCTCAGCGAGAAAAACATCATCAGGAAATTATCTAACGGATCCTGCGGTGCAAACCCAAAAGTCCTGAGAACCTCAGCCCTTGCGCTTAATGTGTCAGCTGCGGAATACGCCGCTCCAGTATGGAGTTCGTCAACACACGCGAGAAAAGTTGACATCACGGATTGTGACTGGGTGCCTGAAACCAACACCAGTATACAAGATGTACTTTATTATGGGGATCGCACCGCCCAACATACGACGTGACATTTCTGCCGAAGCTGAAAAAACGAAGGAAGAAAAGGACATGCGTCACCCTCTATATGGACACCAGCCTGCTGACCGACGGCTTCGTTCGAGGAAGAGCTTCCTGTCACGTACCCGAGCACTGGAAGGGTCGGCCGCAGAGAACCGTATTGCAAGGTGGGAAATGGATTTGAGAGGCCCCCATAAAGCAGCAAAAGAAGAACTGGCACCTGGTGGAGACCTGCCATACACAATCTGGAGAGCCCTGAACCGTATGAGGGTAGAAGTGCCAGAGTGCAAGGCAAACACGCAGCGATGGGGGCTTCCTAAAAGATAATGAGAACAGTCTGTGTCTTTGTGGTGCTGTACAGGATCCTCAACACCTGCTTATCTGTCCATATTTAGAAAAGCCCTGTACGATGGAAGACTTATGGGAGGCTAAGGACAAAGTCATATCGGCTGCTAATTTTTTGAAGTTAGAAGTCTAATTCCGGACACGGAAAGTAAGTACAAAAACGCAGCCACCGTATCCAATACAGTAGAAAGACCAGGTGCTTCAGTGGAAGAACATATGGAAAACTGTTCAGAATCCCGTGCTTCCGTCTCAGGTTAGAGCTGTCTGGTACGAGGTTGTAAACAACGCCATCGCTACAGGAGAAAAGCTATATAACATCAAACTCCGCCCTACTCCATATTGCAATGCATGTCTTCTCGTTGATTCCCTCGCAAGTAAGTTCACTTGCAGGGATCAAACGGAGATATGGAACTGGAGAAGGAATAAGTTGTCTCTTATAACACGAACTAGTATTATGAATATCACGACTACGCACATATTGCATCCAGACTGGAATCTCTTTCCTAATTCCAAAAACTGCAGTTACGCCTGGCTCATTGGATATTATGTGTACTACAGTATGAACTATAAAAAGAAATCCTTATCTGACTTTTTCCAATTGTTATTAACGGAACATCACAAGTTACTAAATCGACCTAGATACAAAGATTTGTTTCAACGATTCCGCATTGTACTGTTCAAAAATGTTCAAATGTTTGTTAAGCTTATGGGACTTAACTACGGGGTCATCAGTCCCTAAACTTACAAACTACTTATGAACTACTTACGAACTAGGACGGCACAAATATCCATGCCCGAGGGGGGATTCGAACCCCCGACCGTAATGGCCGTGCTGACCGTAACTGTAGCGCCTCAGTCACCTCGGCCACCGCAGCCGGCCATTGTACTGTTATCGACGTGAAATTATACGATAAACTATGTTACGCGACGAAATGCAAAAATAAAATTTTAAACTCATTATGTTCCATAATTATTTGTTATGTATTACACTTCAGTTAGGCACTTATGGCTGGTATCTAATGAAGTAGTGCCGTTAAGGGGATTGTCACAAGTGTCAAAAAGCAAGAAGAAGAATAACAAAAATAATTACATTCAGTTTACCTTGATTTAAAATCAATAACGCCAATGAGGGCGTATTTCGAAACCAAACACGGGGAAATATTATCAACAAAAGCCTCAAGCAGGAAGAAGGCGAACGAAAAGTAATATAGAAGAAAATTTTGATTTACATAAAGGCGATATATATATATATATATATATATATATATATATATATATATATATATATATATATATAAAGAGGTAAAGTAGTCGTCTGCCACGGAGAGGTGACTTTGGTCAATGGTAAAAGAAAAGAACAGCCGTGTGGTTAGCAGCATCGTATTGCGCCGTCGAAGGTAGTGGGTTCGAAACCGACTGCAATCAACTTTTTTTTAAAACCCAATCTTCTTTTTAACTCATACCTTTACAGTAACAACAATGACTTTTGTATTATTACTTACACATACCTTTGAACGTTTTAGCTAACGTGTCAGGATTTTGAGGGTAAATTACCCTTATACTCTCGTTGTAACAAATATTTAACTGTGAAGAAATGTGGGAAGAGCAGTTTTTGCGCAAGCGTAAGGTTAAGAGGATTGCTGCATACAGTGTCACGTGACAAAAGTTAGCTAGTCTCTTCATCGTAACAGATTCATTTTGTTACAGTTGCCGCGGTGGAGTAACCGAGCGGTCTAAAGCGACTCGCTGCGGAGCGCGCGGTTGCTCGTCGTGGAGGTTCGAGTCCTCCCTGGGGCATGGGTGTGTGTGTTGTTCTTAGGTTAGTTTAGGTTTAAGTAGTTTGTAAGCTACCGACTGATGACCACGCAATTTGGTCCGATAGAATTACAAACATTTGAACATTTAGTTACAGTTACTTATCAGTATAATCAGTTACTTACTGTGTTTTAGTGTTCATGTGAATATTCACATGTTCTTGGTGTTTACTATCATAGACATATGAACAACGTTCAGTATCTTTTAGAAACAAAGCTTGGAACAAAAGTGTAAAAATAGAGCTTGGTAAGCCGACGCCTCAGCTCGAGTTGAAGCGAGCGCAAACAAGCGGAGATATAACATTCTGTAGATCTTTTAACGAAAGCATATCTAAAGGGGGAAGGGGGCTAACTGGGGCGTTTTCCCGCGGTGCAACTCGCAGAAGTGCGCCAAATCGTTTCTTTGGACGCCGAGCAGGGGGGAGGGGGGCGCCACTATCAAGCTGTCGAAGAAGTGAACCCCCAGCCATCTGAAGCACCAACAATCACTGGTCACCGCATGACTCCGCTTCTGGACTTGACAACTCCACTATTTCGGTTAGAGGTGATTTCTGAGGGTTGCAGACTTACGTATCATACCGCTTAAGTCACCCGCTTAACAAATGATCATTCAGTTCCATCACATTGGATGCACTCTCATGTCGGAGTTTAACCGCTGTTCCAACTTGTCCAACAAATTTTGTACGAAGTTTAAGTTATATGATTTTGCAAGCCAAACGAGATGTAATAGGGTGTGGTAAACATGCAGGGTAGCGCAGAAGTTCTGGTTCAATGAAAACTAAAAGTAGTAACAGCAAGGTGTAGTGCGGTAGGAAGTTTTAATACGTTAACTTGTTAATACCAAATGGTGATAATTACACCTTGTCAATTTAGCGTACATGAAATGGCAAACAAAAGAAATACAATAACCACACTAGTGAATTGCTGAAAACGTGATCTGTGAGTCGTCTTTCCAAGCTTAAAGCATAACTTTAAATTGATCCTTTGTTCGCTCATTGTCCTGTTCTCAGTTCAGAACTAACGCACTAATTAAGCACTTCGTTCAACAGCTCTAACACGTAACGCTGAACTGAACTACGGGGGGGCAGGTTGTCTACACGGGCAGCTACGCAGATGTAGCGTTGTGATTCGCCTTTGTTGTCCGATCGAACTTTACTGTCGGAGGTTATATATAATTGACTTCGTTGTATAATTATTCTTAGAAATAGGTACCCTATTTTCGTGTTCATGTACCTTGTATTATAGTGGCGCTTAGAGTTTTATTCTCAAAGACGTATAATTAAGAATTGCAGCGTCTGTTCTTTCGGACTCAAAAACCCCAGTTTAAAACATGCATATTAAACGAACGACATGGAATTGGCTGGTCGATTTCTATCTACCGAAGCAATCGAGTGTAGAAAATGTGACCCGGACAGAGATATAAGCCTGCTATCTAGTTTCCGATGAACTGTATACGAAAACAATCATATCCCTGACTGGAAAGAAATTTGTATGGAGCTGACAGTAATGAATAGTAGTTTGACGGGTGCATTACCATCAACAGCTGTCATAACCATAACTCGATGGAACAGCTGTTTATGTAGTTGAAAAAGTATTTGATTCTCCGAAGGACTGGTAGTTCTTTCCAGGAGAAAAGATTACCGGAAAAGGAGAGTCGAATAACCAAGGAAAAACACTAGATTTAACTAAAATTTTACATTAAGATTTCTCGAAAAATTTGATCGTCACCTTGCTGCAAAAAAGTTAAATGTTTATGTGATGGCTTACGTAGCTCTGCCAACTGCTAACACTGCACAGCTGTAACTCATTACAGGGCATAATAATTAAGGAAAGGGCGCCGTCTTTTCTCTTCTGCTCCTTTTACTGCAGAGATTGCTATAATACAACGGGGCTCATGAATGTCTACAAATTTAACATGACCAGTGATCAAAATGCTTTAATTTTTAATATTAAAAATGTTCAAATCTTAATAAACGTAAGGAAGCAAACCGCTGAGATCATCGCTTCCTAGACTTATAAATTACTTTAACTTAAACGAAGGAAAACACACTTACACCAATGCCCGAGGGACGACTCGAACCTCCGACAGGAACGGCCACGCAGTCCGCGACATGGCGCCCAAAGCGCGTGTCCTTTCTCGCTACATTTAATATTTAAACAAAAGGATCTTCACCTGCTTCTTAAAGGAAATGCGTCACTACGAGACAACAAATTATGAACACAAGGGCTGTATTTTTAGTGCGTTCACCTAACAGGGGAATGGTCGGACTTATGTCGAAACTTGTGTTGCTATTTTTACCACTGTGAGAATATTGGAGGAAGTCTGTATGCAGACTGTTAGCTGCTGACATGAACTGGAATTCTGTAAAAACTTTTATGAAGTATGACATTATTGTCGCGTGGTTTCCGCGCTTATAACTGCCTGTTGTACAACCCTGACCTCTCTCGCTACGTTATACCAAGGGACAAGATGGCGTTAGCTACGCACCGCTCTCCTGCCACAGCAGCGAGAGAGCTGATTCGCCCAGTGAAAGCGATCGTACGATAATTTATAAATACGATAATAATAAATTTGTTGAAAAATGTAGCTGATATGTTATCTAAAATATTCTTTTCAAATAGCTATGAAATAGACACAAATACATATACGGTTTTGAACACGTCAAACTTTATTTCTTGTAATTACCGCAAAAATGCAAACTATTGATACAATGTTCAAAACATAAGTTTTTTGTACACCAAGCACATACAAGCAAAGACGACATTTGGCAGCCCTGCGAATCACAGACGTTGTTAGACGTCCGTAGACAACACTCGGCCGCTATTAGGAAGGAATCAGGCCTAATATCAGTATATTTTGAGGCGTGCCACGAATATTTAATCACATTTTGAAACCGTGGGGAGGAAAACTGATATTGTACGACTGATTGCAACTTGAGAATATTGTCACGGTGACAGGAAACTCCAGTGATTTGAACACAATTTTCTCTGTTAGTTTTCTGTAAAATGCCTTTCACTGGCGGAAAAGTTCTCTGTCTAACGGTTCGTCGTGCCGGGTGGACTCTGAAGTATCTCTACTTCTATGTCAGGGTGAGCTCGAAATACAGTTTTTAATGTATCAGAACTTTTATGACCTGACCACGAATCTAGAAGAAGATATTTGTTCCCGCAGAACGGAAGAAAAGCATGACGCATGGAAAGTGTAACGTTATCATTTTCCATTTCTCCAGACTTCGGTGATTGTCTGCGTACAACATTGTTTGTTTGACACGTGGTCCAAAACGTTCATTTGGTTCTCGAAGACACACAATGAACCATCCAGACTAATTATCGCCGGTACGGTGGCCGAGCGTTCTGCTGCGCATCAGTCACAGTCTGCACGGCCACTACGGTCTGGGTTTCGAATCCCCCCCTCGGGCATGGATATTTGTGCCGTACTTAGTGTTAGCTAGTTCATAAGTAGTTTATAAGTTTAGGGAGTGATGACCCCGTAGTTAAGTCCCATAAGTTCCACAAACATTTGAACATTTTTAGACTATGGGCATTATAGTGTATGAATGGGTGAGTGCAGTCGTGGACTGCGCAAATGCCTCAGTATGTTTTTCCCCTTTGAATGACAGTGTTCTTTTCGCACGTATTTGAAAACCTGACTGATACGCATTGTAAAAGTAAGAATCACTAAAACTGGCGATCTTTTATTTTCAGTCGCAAGAAAAGCTTCTATCATTTCCATTTGAGTCACTTCATTTTCCGACCTGTTTCTCGATACAAATTTTGTTATTTTCCGTGCCACAATTTTATGTGATCTTTTGAAGCGGCTAATCCAACTTTGAGAAGCTGTAAATTCTTTAGCGCCTATCGCGTTGGCAATCTCTGACGCCGAATCACGCTAAGTTGTGTCGCTGACACTCAATGACTGTCGTCTGGCATCGGTAAATTGCTCAAAAAGTCGTGCATTTATCTACGTCGCAATTTCCTGTCGACTCTTACGTCGTCCAGCGACTTCCTTTTTCCATCTATAAATTCACGTTCAGAACGGACAAAGCGATACCTATTTTGAACAGTACTGACACGTAGGCGTTTCTTACCACTTTCGTTCAACCGCATTTTGTTTGTCTGATAATGTAATTGTAGTTGCTGGTGTTGTTTCAGAGATAATTGATGATGGTATGTGGCACTATCACTCGAATAGTCTTCATGTGTGCAACTTTCTTCCGAATCTTCGCCGTCTGTAGATTCACATTCTGCAATATCGAGTGTTTCAGTCGTTTCTAGCCACATGTCTGCGCTATTTACATGCTGGTCTATAAGTTTAACTACCATGTCGCACATCACATAGTCTTCACGCGTGTTTCCTGTTGATTGCTTCATTTGGCGTCTGTAGTATATCTCCAGGGCAAGCAGCAAAACATTTACAGGATGTGCTATCACCTGTGAGGGGAGATTGAATGATCACCGTAAAGTGGTTTGCGTAGTATAGATGTAGATGTACAGAATATCTTTCACATCTCTAACCAGTTTCAGGACGGTATGTTCCGAAATACGTACCAGAAATGAAAAGGAAGTGCATTCCACAGAAACGAATATTCATTTCCCCTTTCCACCAAAATCGTGCAACGATGTTCCTCTTTAGTGAATGCCGCGATAAGACGGCCGCGCCTCCCGACCATGCGCACAATGCTCACCATAACAATAGCTCGCGACTCGCCATTTCAAGGGGTGGCCAGCCGTCACCGCAAGCGCCAAGCACGAAAAACAGCCATTTTCGTCATTTTTTAGGTGATTCCAGGTCATGGCTGCAGCTAACATTCTGCATACAGACTTTCTTCAATGTTAACTAACAGTGCTAAAAAAACAATACATGTTTCGGCATGATAAGTCTGACTATTCCCTTCTAGGATCAGCTGTAGCGTAATGGTTCGGTTAAGTGATTCAGATCAAGTCTGAGTTTAATAAGACGTTTATTTGATCAAAGATCTCTCAAATAGCATGTTAAAATGACAGAAAATAAGTTTCTGACGAAATGAGCCTGAAGTCTCTAAAAGTTGACTGAGTAATTGCTCCAACACAATGAGCACAAGTTCACCTAAAATTATAAACCACAAAGCTCGCTATAAACTAAATTTTATCAACAATGTCCTACTAATATTGCGGCGGATACCTCATTAACATAGAACACTTCTTGCGAAATGAAACAAGCCTTCCTAATCTGTCAGTGAGTTTCTCTATTCGATTTACGGCTGATAATACGGTACATGATCTGTGAAGTACTTAATTTAAATAAAATTACACAACATTATTACAAAAATAACAATGTGACAGGATGGCCACACCCTCTCGAAATATACTATTTCTATTATTGCACCATTCAAAGTTTCTTATATTTCCTTTTTTTATTTTTGAGAGAGAGGGAGAGAGAGAAAGAGATAATCGGAGAAGTGCTATGAAAATTCCTTACGGTATTACGAAATCAACTATTTCAAACCGATAAGACAATCTCCAGCCGTTTTTATGGCCGTATGCTACGAATAACAGTTTGGATAACAAAAGAATTTCATTTTAAAATTTCTTGGGAAAAAATACTTCTTTCACCGAGACTGAATATTTATATTTATTTAGCAAAAAAAGACAGTCGTGGTTGCAACTTTTTAATTTGTTTTTCACGCGTTTCACCCTTGCGCGGCATCCTCAGAAAGTCCGGAAAATAAATGAAGTAGCAGGCATAAAATTTAAAAGCCCAATCTTAACGTTCAGGATCCCACTAAAATTGATAGAATGTAGTGACCTTAAAATGTCACATTGCATGAGTAGAACTAAAACAATTGCTAGCCACAATCTGGCGGCATCAAATCATTAAAATTAGGATATGGTTAACAAAACCCATCAGAATCCTATAAATAACATAGGCAATATTGGGCTTTTAAGTTTTATGTCCCCCATTTAATTTTTTTCCGGACTTTCTGAGGATACCCGACAAGGGTGAAACGCGTCAAAAATAATTAAAAAAGTTGCAACCACGACTGTCTTTTATTGCTAAACAATTTTATTGGTTGCTGTACCAGCCAGCCAATAATGGAATGGAGTGTATTTTATTTATTTATGGGGGTGTTAAAACAAAACAAAAAAGTGTCCCGCATCAGGCTGATTTAACCTCAATCTAATTTATGTTTATGTATACTACTGCTGGTCAATTATTATTCGAAAGACTGTGGACCCAAACTTACAAAGGTACGTATAAAGTTATTGAATTGTTTACGATGAAAGACGGAGAGCGATGAAGTTAATAATATTCCTTTGTCACAAAGAAAATGGTTTTCTGTTTTGGATTAATTTAATTTTCGTCTGTCAACTGTTAGGTAAAGGCCAACAGAAAAATGCACATAATTACGAAACGTACAGAGCACTGTATGGTATTCGTCCAATTAAGTCTCGCTTTAAAAGTAATGACGATCTCTCGTTGTAAATGGTCTCGGAACAGGCGGTGGATTTCGGCGGAATTACACAGAACTGATGGAAACAGCAGCGTGGTTATACACTGTTCACGCAAAAAAGCTATAATTGAAACGGGCAGCACAAAGCGAGGCGTGCTGAGTGGCTCGATGATGGACAGTTATTCACATGCACGTCAGAAACCAGGACAAAGCAAAATTAGCGGTGCGTTTGATTATCCAGGGCTCTCAAATTAAATCGAACAAACAATACAAAGCCATCAGCAACACTCAAGTGTCACGACTATTAACGGTTGCCATCCGCAGCGCCGTACACTCCTACGTAGCGTTGAATAAGAGGGAAATATTCCGTTGTAGGATACTTTTCCATTTTTAATTTATTGCACTTAGGTTTGTTCCAAATAAATAGCTTCGTAGTACAGTAATATACAAGTCTGATTCATTCGTTACAGACCATTGGTATTATGGGAATTTTTGTTTTTATTTCTACACATGTATCTGTATGGAACAAGCATTAGGTGTCAATTTTTGCAGACACAGCTGTAGTATTGAGATGCTTACAAAACTGTCACACAGGTTATTGAAGGATGACCATGCTGCACCATGTAGTAGAAAACTGCCGAATCTGTAATGTCGTCTAGGACTACATGTAGCCGCAGCGGATTAGCCATGCGTACTGGGGCGCCGTACTGCGTCGGTGCGTCGGGGTTTCGAGTCCCCCCTCGGGCATGGGTGTCTGTGTTGTCCTTAGATTAGTTTACCTTAGTTTAAGTAGTTTGTAAGCTACGGACTAATGACCACGCAGTTGAGTCCGATAGATTTACAAACATTTGAACATTTTGAACTACGTGAAGAAATACACTCCTGGAAAATAAAAAAAAAAGAACACCATGAATTCGTCGACTCAGCAGAGGGAAATTTTATTGACACATTCATTAGGATGTATACTACACACGATCACACGGACGGAACCATACGCACGTGATTACAGTCACCAGAGCGTGCGCAATGTCGATGCTAGTACCGACCGTGTATACCCTCCTTTTTCAGCAATTCAACCTGCAGTTCTGCCATGGAGACGATCCTAGAGGTGACAAATGTAGTCTTGCGGAAAGCCTTGCCATGCAGTTTCCTCCTGGTGCTTCAGTTGGGCCAGATTACCTGCCGATCGAACAGACTTCTAAATATGAAGTTTCATCTTGTCCCAAACATGCTCAATGGGGGAAGATTTATGGCCAGGTTAGTTGACTTACACCTCGAAGACCATGTTGGGTGGTACGGGTTACATGTGACCGTGCATTGTCCTGTTGGAAAAGCATATCGCCTTGTCGGTGCATGAACAGAACAAGACGCATGGAAAAATGGTGTACTGTTCAGTGTTCCCTCGACGATCACCAGTGGAGAACGGCCAGTGTAGGGTATGGCTCACGACACCGTGATGCATCACCATGCGCACCGCTTGGGCGTCTTCAGCACACGCCCAAATCCCGCCACCAGGGGTATCGCGATAGGCACTTATGGAAAGACGAATGTAGACTTGTTGTCTTTAGTGATGAGAGTCACTTCGGCCTCGGTGCCAATTATGGTCGTACGCGTGTATGGCGTCGTGCAGTGGAGTACCAAAATCTGGAGTGTATGCGACCAAGGCACAAGGGATCTGGCATCATGCTGTGGTCGTTCTCCTTTGGTGATGATAGTCAAGATATCATTGAAAAGTGAATCGTACATTGAAACCATCATTCAACGCGTCTTGCTACCACTCATGCATCAACAAGGCGGTGTCCTTTTCCAACAGGACAGTGAAGATTCACGTGTAATCCGTACCAACCAATATGCTCTTCAAAGTGCACGTCAACTACCCTTGCCATCACGATCCCCGATCGAGGATGTTTGGGACTTGATGAAACGTCATCTTTTGAGATATGCACAACGGCACGAAATCTGACCCACCTGAGGCATCAGACGGAACTTGCATGGCAGGCTATCCCACAAGACAGCATTCGGTTCCTGTACGATCGTTTGCATGAGAAAATTGGAGCTAGCATCTCGGCAAAAGGTGTGTATACATAGTACCAGCGTCGACATTGCTCACGCTCTAGTGACTATACTCAAGTGCGCATGGCTCTTTCTGTATAATCGTGTGTTGTACACATCCTCAAGACTGTGACAATAAAATTTCTCTCTGCTAGGTCGACGTATTCATGGTGATCTTTTTACATTTTCCAGGAGTGTATTTTACGTTCCTGTAAATTAGAGCAGAAAATTTTAACACATGCGGAGCGTGTATTTGCGGAAATTCCCACAGTTAGATATGGGTGCAGGTTTTAAATAACATCTGAAACGGTAAAACAACGCCAGCCAATATAACTGATTACATAAATAGCAGTTGAGGCCATTTCCAAGGCACAGCATTTCATGCACAACAACAATTAGGCAATCTTCTATAGAAGTATATCTATATCTACTCCGCAAGCCGTCACATGATGTGTCTCGGAGAGGGGTTTGTGCTCCTTTGCTATTTAGCCCTCCAATTCCAGTAGCGTATGATTATGTGGAAAACGATTCGTGGTAAGCCTTCATGTGGGCCCTTATCCTTCTAATTTATTGGTTAAAAAGGAAACAACCACCTAGAAATTTGGTCCAAGTAATCCTGCAGCCTCCGACAGTCATTCAATGACAACAATTAGGCAACACAAGAACACCATAGCATCGTCAGGATACAGCCCCAGTTTGTAACTCACTCTGTCCGTCTGATCATTTATCTGGGGATAAAGTAATTATGTTCCTATCACACTTCCGTAGAGCACTCCATCTGACAGCGTTGTCTCTGATGAACACTCGCAATCGAAGACAATGTGCCGCGTTACATTACTTAAGTAAGTTACGCTCGGACCTTCGTTAGCAGTCTGTAGTGCGGCACCGTGTCGAACGCCTTTCGAGAATAGAGAAATATGCAGTCTTCCTGTTGCACGTCATCCATATTGTGCAAGATGTCATGAGAGATAAGGTCAATCTGAATTTCGCACGATCGATGTTTCCAAATTCCGTGCTGATACATGTACAGAAGCTTTTCCGTCTCGAGGAAATTTTATATATTATAATTGACAATATCTTTAAGAACTGTACAGCAAAATTATGTCAGTGATATTGGTTAGTAATTATGTTGGTCCGTTGTTTAGCCTTTATTATACACGGGAGTCACCTGCATCTTTGTCTAGTCTCTCTGAATTTTGCGCCGGCCCGAAAATTCGGTATGAGTGCGAGCTAAGTTCAAATGTTTGTCAAGCTTATGGGACTTAACTACGGGGTCATCAGTCCCTAAACTTACAAACTACTTATGAACTACTTACGAACTAGGACGGCACAAATATCCATGCCCGAGGGGGATTCGAACCCCCGACCGTAGTAGCCGTGCTGACCGTGACTGGAGCGCCTCAGTCACCTCGGCCACCGCGGCCGGCGCGAGCTAAGTAAGAGGCAATTGCCACAGAGTACTCTTTGTGAAACCGAAGTGATACCCCACCTGGACCTGGTGACTTGTTTGTTTTCAACTCTCTCAGCTGTTCCTCAAAAAGAAAGAAAAGAAAAGGTTGTTAACCTTAAGGGACTTAACTGCGGGGTCATCAGTCCCTAAACTTACAAACTACTTATGAACTACTTACGAACTAGGACGGCACAAATATCCATGCCCGAGGGGGATTCGAACCCCCGACCGTAGTAGCCGTGCTGACCGTGACTGGAGCGCCTCAGTCACCTCGGCCACCGCGGCCGGCGCGAGCTAAGTAAGAGGCAATTGCCACAGAGTACTCTTTGTGAAACCGAAGTGATACCCCACCTGGACCTGGTGACTTGTTTGTTTTCAACTCTCTCAGCTGTTCCTCAAAAAGAAAGAAAAGAAAAGGTTGTTAACCTTAAGGGACTTAACTGCGGGGTCATCAGTCCCTAAACTTATAAACTACTTATGAACTACCTTATACTAAAGACGACACAAACATCTGTGCCCGAGGGGGGATTCGAACCCCCGACCGTAGCGGCCGAGCAGACTGCAACTGGCGCTCCGCACACCGCTCGGCCACTGTGGCCGGCAGCTGTTCCTAGACACCGGCTATGCCTATTAGTGTATCCTCAGTTTGTGAGTTAGTGCGATCTTCAAATGAGGTACGTTTGAATTTCCCTCCTATGTGAATAATCTCTTAAATGTTAAATTTAAAACTTCGGCCTTCATTTTGGTGTCTTCTATCACCGCCCTGAATCATCAGCGAGTGACTGGATAGAGGTACTGTTCTGCGTCCTCTTCTGGTTTGTTGCTAGAAGAATCTACTAAATAAATTGCTTCCTCCTTCATACATCTCGCGAGAAGACAATGAGGATAAAATGAGAGAGATTGGGGCCCACTCGGATGCTCACCGGCAGTCGTATTTCTAGAGAGCTACACGCGACGGCCGACTGGAAGAGGAAAAGAAGTGACAGTCGTACACAAACGACCCTCCAGAAAATATCGCCAACTGGCTTGTGGATTAATAATGTATACGATGCCGTGACATCGAATGTTGACCATGTTAAAGCGAGGAAGGATTCAGGAAAGGAGTAGCCGAGCGGTCTAAGGCACCTCGCTACGGAGCGCGCGGTTGCTCGCCGTCGGAGGTTCGATTCCTCCCTGGGGCTTGGGTGCGTGTGTTGTCCTTAGGTTAGTTTACCTTAGTTTAAAAAAATTGTAAGCTAAGGACTGATGACCACGCAGATTGGTCCAATAGATTTACAATCATTTGATTTTTTTTTTTTAATTCAGGAAATAAGCGCCAAAATTCCTAAAATTGACATTTATTTACATAGGTGGTGTCTGTTCTTTAGGACGCCCATCGATGCTTTCTTCTGTGGGTTTAGTGCAGATGCACACCAGACGCGAACTTCTATGGTCATCAGCGAAATGCCGCGAGTAAGAAAATGGAGAGAGTCACTACGTTAGTTGTATGTGAATAAGTTGAAAGCTCTGTCTGCGTGTTAGGGTATTATGTGCAAATCTGGTGATTACGGTTTCCAGATGGTGCAGTGTGGTCAGCGCTACTGCCTAATGAACAGGATACCCGGGTTCGACTCTCGCCCTGGAACAAATTTTGAACTTTCTTCATTGATTGAATTCAATGCCCACTGGTAGTCAATGTCCTAACTTCCTTTGTGTCTCATTTTATTGCTAAACAATGTTTATAACTGTTAAAGATACTGGTCTCATGGGAATGACTGAAGTTAACCACACTGAACGACCATGTGAAAGAGTATAAAATGAACATACTATTGTTAAAAGTAGGAAGATTTCAGAAGTAAAGCAAACTGTGCAGTTGTTCAGACATCTTTATGTTAACTCAGTCAGGATGTCGTACTAGTATTAGTTATTGTTTAATGGAATGTGGAATATAAATATGTACTGTTTGCTAACAATTACGTTGAAGATATGTTTTGAGTCGACTACTAACCCCGCCTTTTGAACGATATGGACACTCCCGCAGGATCCGGCAATATAAGATAAGCGGTCTCGTCCTCAGTTGTTGGTTGGCGTCGCTTCGTGATATTCAGTAACGAAAATGTTGGCGTTGTCTCTAGATGCACACTAACTGTTCGGAGTAGCAGCCACAAACGAGCCATCTCGAGTTAGTGCAGTGTCGGTGTTCACTGTAAAGACCTGGCGATTATTTCAATCGTAAAGTCGTGAAAATACATGTGTATAACACTCGACGGGTGCGGTGAAATTACTCAAGCTTTTGTGATAGTTCTTTCTCATTCCCCAGCCTGGGCTACAACCTAATTCTCGTGGATAAAAATCATTCTGACTAATCTACCAGTATACTCTCTTTATGTTATCAGGCACTGGGCGAGTCATCGGATGGAAGATATGTTAACTTGTTTCTTTTGCATTGTTCTATAGGAAGACTGTTTAAGCCAGGTTAATCAGCTGAGCATGGAGAAGTAGTAATTACCTTGTAACATGCTACCTCGCAATTACTTGTATTACTTCTTGGAAGAATATATGTAGGTATCATCAGATTGTTGCACTCTGGTCTGTAGACTTCTCCTGTCGCCTGCGAGAGCTATCTCCTTTAGTTATCAGAAACACCTGCTGGACAAGAAGGGGTCAGATGCTGAGAGCGGTCGAGACTGCAGTATATTAGCAGGTAGGGGTAAATGGGAATCAGAGTTGTGGCAAGTTCTATCAGTTCTACGATCAGTATCGTTACGTCCCTTTAAGAGAACACAACTTCCACCGACATCTACTCTTATGAAATAACAAAACTGCGTTATTTGGGGTCCAATATTTTGTAATACACTGGCTCCAGCAGTAAAAAATCGTAACATGCAGATTCTGTGTGTGTGTTATTGCATGGTTTACTGAAAAAAGAATAAAAAACGTGCAACATGCTATCGGTAATGTGTAGAACGCTTTGAACCGTGTTCTCGCCACCGATCCATCACTCTTATTACAGCATGAATAAAAAAGCATCGAAATTGACAGCTCCCAGAGGGTGAGGGAAATGTAGGTGGCGTGTAGCCCGGCACGTATTACAAGGCTCTGCATGTGATTGCGAAACAGACAAACATGTTGCCCAAAGAGAGGACTACGATTGGTTAGCCGCCAGCCCTTTCCACGCGACTCGCAAAGATGTCGGCCACAGAGATATTTTAACCCACGTGTGACATTGAACTTACATGGGAGTTCGCGCAAATTGCGCGCGCAACTGAAAGTGAGTTGTAGTTTGTATGAATACGTCTGAGGGTCTGATTACGAAAATGTGTAAATTAACTTTTTATTTGTTTGTTTGTTTGCAAATCTATCGGACCAAACTGCGTGGTCATCAATCCATAGGTTACAAACTACTTAAACTAAGGTAATCTAACCTAAGGAGAAGACACACACCCATGCCCCAGGGAGGTCTCGAAACTCCGACGGCGAGCAACCGCGCGCTCCGCAGCGAGACGCCTTAGACCGCTCGTCTACTACACCGCGGCTGTAAATTAACTGTTATTGCCGATTAAACTACTAACTACGAACATGCGATATTCCCTTACAGTAGACCATACGTAACCTGGTAAAGTGACTGTATGATACTTTTTCACCGCCAAATGATTTTCTGTAGCAAGTGCAGGTGTTTGCAGTGTATGCTATGACCGACACCAAAGGTTACCTGATGAAGAGTCCGGTGCGACATCTAGGAAAACCAGACACACATTACGCATAAGAGCAAGGGAATCAGTACAAAAGTAACTCCCGTCAGTTGTCACATCAGTCTGCGGTATTGAGCGTGTCGTAGCGAGTCACGTTACTCGAGGAATCGTGTGCTAATGAATCCTGCGAATACAGTGAGCATCACTGTTAACCCTCCAGTGGACGCGTCTAAAGAAGTTACACGTAACATCGCTGGATGACAATAGTCATCCACTGAAATATTCTGTTTCTCGTCTGTACATACTATTTCCCTCTTTACTTTCTATTTTATATCTATTATGAACGCAATGAGCTATAAAAATGATTTACTCTTCAAAATCTTTAATTGTTAAGCAAATATTAATCCAGTTCATATAAAATGAGTGTAAATACTAAACAAACAGTAATGACTGTTTCTAATAAGTTTTGCATTTGAAAATTTCAAAATATACAAAATGCGTTTAATGAAATACATAACTGACAATTAAGTCGTTCAGAACATTCTCTACAGACGTCAAAACAATGATCTGAACTTACCAAGTTTAGATATTTTGAGCAGGATCATCTGAGAGATTTATTTCTCACATGCTCTCAGTTCTGGCACCTTCGTCTTGAACCCACTCGCTGGTATTCAGGCTGACAATTTCGGTACATCTTTCTTGAGTAACAGACCACTTCTTTTCTGTATTTCAGCTGGCACAAGAGGATACTGGACGTATCGTTGTATTTTTGGTGTAATTAATTTCTTTACAGCTATTATTTTGTGAGTATATCCACAGAGCGTTTATTCCTGACAAGTTCAGAAGATGGATAGAAAGCAGCGGTGTCCATTTCCTTGAGTTCCTCGCTACTGCACAATTGGCACGACAAGCATCATATCTCTGGAGAAATTTTCTGAATTTACTCTTTTTTACATTCGGTGCTGATATTGACTTTATCAACAAACAGTTGCAGTGTGTCGACTTCTATTTTAGCATGTTTAGCCTTACCTCTCAGGTCAGGTAGGTGGCTCATAATATTATGCGCTCGAGGTTTCACATACATTCGTGGCACCTTTTACTCCTCTTAGTGTTTCCATCACTTCCTACAGATCGTTCTGAATCACTATAGCCCTCACTCTCTTTATAATAACTTGCCTCCTGTTCTATCTCTTAGTGTTTCCATCACTTCCTACAGATCGTTCTGAATCACTATAGCCCTCACTCTCTTTATAATAACTTGCCTCCTGTTCTATCTCTTAGTGTTTCCATCACTTCCTACAGATCGTTCTGAATCACTATAGCCCTCACTCTCTTTATAATAACTTGCCTCCTGTTCTATCTCAGAGATATGATCGTCTGCCACTATAACGTTGTCTTCACTGTCATTGAGATCACTATTACAGTCCAGTGACTCTTCCTCTTTATCATACTTCTCCAGACACTTTCTCCAGACAAGGGTCTAAGCTTATCTCCGTATTATAAACTTTTGTGAAAACAAAACTCCAAATTGGTAAAGGAGCTAGGCGATATGTCACGTGGATCAGTGTTTGAAGATACGAATAGTTTAATAGACGTAATAAATAGCAGTTTTGTTAAAATCATTATACAGGGTGAATCTAAATTCGCGCACTCGAGCTTCGCAGTGCGATTCCCCACATGCCAACAATGAAAAATGTCTCCCACAAAATTACATCCTGCGCATATTTCCGCCAGTAAATGGACGCCAAAAACTGAGATGGCTGTGGGTTCCATACGTCAGTGTGTTTCATAATTACACAAACAAACTTGTAAGGGATCTATTAGACGTCTTGACGAACAAAATGAGCATGTAAACCCATGCCCGGAAATGCCATTCAACGACGCTACGGAGAGTCCAAATTACAGGCACCAGCTCCTGCCGCTAGACATCCCCTCCAGCAATGACGTTTCCGGACATGTGTTTCTATGCTCACGATGTGAGCATAGATGTATGCTTACGTCCCACACCCCCTAGAAGTTTGTTGGTGTAGTAGTGTAATTCGGAAACGCACTGACGTTTGGGACACACACTCATCTCAATCTTCAACGTCCATTTACTGCCGGAAATATGCGTACGGCGAAATTTTGTGACAGACATTTTTTTTAACTGCTAGCATGCGAGGAATCGCGCTGCGAAGGCCGAGTGTGCGAATTTAGAGTTGCCCTGTATGTGTGAAGAAAATTTGGGCAAATTTACACGAAAGGTCGTGTGGAGGACATACGTCATCCAGCCTAAAGAAACGGCTTCTCACCTCATGTAGGCCAGCGTTTGACTTACAGGAATGGCTACAATCAGCCTCAAAACCTCCCTCGCAGACTCCTTGCGCCTAGTCGTCATTGTTGCAGGAGAAATGAACAATCACAATTCAAAAACGTGTGGATGATAGCTGCACTCATAAACAATGTATGGTTGGGACAGTGGCAGCCATTGGTATTAAAACAATGGCTAGATAGAAGCAATGAGGACTGCTATTTTTTCTCTGAAAATACTTTATTGACAGAGATACTTAGTGTTACATACCTTTACTCGAATGTCCCCAATTATTCATCATTTTCTTGATTTGCAGCTCTTACTCTTGCCGTGTTTGCAGTAAACATTTTCGGGTTTGAGGTCCGCCTGATATGCAAAACACTGTTTTTATTATACGCCCAGACTAGTTTCAGCACCTCTGTGCCATAACCACAGCGTTTTTTCACTTTATTTAATGCTGTGAAAACAAAATACATTGAATTTACTATTGTACATTGCGTAAATTTAGGCCTAAAAAGTCGTCAGTCTTATTTTGTAAAATAAGGTAAAAACAAAAATAAGACTGGCGACTTTTTAGGCCTAAATTTACGCAATGTACAATAGTAAAAACAATGTATTTAGTTTTCACAGCACTAAATAAATTGAAAAAACCCACTGATGATGGCACAGAGGTGCTGAAACTAGTCTGGGCATTTAATAAAAACAGTGTTTTGCATATCAGGCGGACCTCAAACCCGGAAAAAAAAGTCCCCAATCATTTATGCCCTTGTCATTTGTGGCAAATGTACCGCGGTGGAGTAGCCGAGCGGTCTAAAGCGTCTCGCTGTGGAACGCGCAGTTGCTCGCCGTGCCGCGGTGGAGTAGCCGAGCGGTCTAAAGCGTCTCGCTGCGGGGCGCGCGGTTGCTCACCGTGGAGGTTCGCGTCCTCCCTGGGGCATGGGTGTGTGTGTGTGTGTTCGTCCTTAGGTTAGTTTACCTAGGTTAAAGTAGTTTGTAAGCTACGGACTGATGACCACGCAGTTTGGTCCGATAAATTTACAAACATTTGAAACATTTGCAGCTCGCCGTGGAGGTTCGTGTCCTCCCTGGGGCATGGGTGTGTCTGTTTGTCCTTAGGTTAGTTTACCTAGGTTTAAGTAGTTTGTAAGCTACGGACTGATGACCACGCAGTTTGGTCCGATAAATTTACAAACATTTGAAACATTTGCAGCTCGCCGTGGAGGTTCGAGTCCTCCCTGGGGCGTGAGTGTGTGTGTGTTCGTCCTTAGGTTAGTTTACCTAGGTTTAAGTTGTTTGTAAGCTACGGACTGAAGACCACACAGTTTGGTCGAATGATTTACAAACATTTGAAACATTTTTTGTGGCAAATGTCCGGAAGACATAGTATACCATCCATGACTCTATTTCTGTTGATGTCCTGTAGAGACTTTCCTATGGCGTGGATCTCATCACTGGTGTTGCAGCGGATCCCTCGCAGTGCTTCTTTCACTTGGGCACAGAGTTTACAAAGACAGGTCTCGTGACGGGTGAGTTCCTTGGATCTCCCCACTGCGAGATGTCGTGGTGCACACCGCTGTGCAGCGCCGCAAATGGGAGAGTGTCCGAACATTCACGATACTCATCCGACGTGAGTCCCCTGTGACTTCTAACTCTTTGCCAAATTGAAAAAAATCGCTGCGCGGGATCCGGTACAACACCAGGGACGGCGTTATCCATACCACAGGCTGTTCAATTCTCATCGACAGAAGTAGATACATAGTCAAATAAGAGGTGAATATATTGTAAAATGTCGTAAATAATGTTGGCGAATATACTGAATGTGTGTAACTAAAGGTACCATTATGAATAAAGTCGTCTCATACGAATAAAATAGTTCATATTGCTTTTTATCCAGCCCATGTGCAAACCACTAAGATGCAATCGTCTAAGTTGGAGAATACGAGCCGCGGTGGAGTAGCCGAGCGGTCTAAGGCACCTCGCTGCGGAGCGCGCGGTTGCTCGCCGTCGGAGGTTCGAGTCCTCCCTGGGGCATGGATATGTGTGTGTGTGTGTGTGTGTGTGTGTGTGTGTGTGTGTGTGTGTGTGTGTTGTCCTTAGGTTAGGTTACCGTAGTTCAAGTAGTTTGTAAGCTACGAACTGATGACAACGCTGTTTGGTCCGATAGATTTACAAACATTTGAAAATTTGGAGAATATGAATGCGGAAAAAAAGACTTACCGAATTGTGAAGGAAATGACGAAGACCTGGAACCTTGGGTTTTCGATATTTTCCCGGTGTATTTATTCTTGTATTATTTTTCTGCTGTGCAGCTGGATGCCGTCGACACTATGCTGATATACTTTGGACCATATAAAATCAAATGTTTGTAAATCTATGGGACTTAACGTCTATGGTTATAAGTCCGTAGGCTTACAAACAACTAAAACTAATTGAGCTAATCTAAGGACAAACACACATACCCATGCCCGAGGGAGGACTCGAACCTCCGTCGATGAACAGTCGCGCTCTCCGCAGCAAGGCGCCTTAGAGCGCTCGGCCACTCCACCGCGGCCTGTGGACCAGACACGTCCGGCCATCTTCAGCTCAGTGGGCACCCACTGAAGAGCCCAGGTATATTTGCGCGGGATTCGGCATAAATACTTTGATTTCACCTGTGCTCTTCAGTAGTTGTCTACTCAACTGAAGATGACCGGTCGCCTCTTGGTCGAAATATCGTGACAAAGTGCCTATGGTTCAAATGTTCAAATGTTTGTATAGCTTATGGGACTTAACTAGGGATCATCAGTTCCTAAACTTTCAAACTACTTAGGAACTAGCTAACACTAAGGACGGCACAAATATCCATGCCTGAGGGGGGATTCGAACCCCCGACCGTAGTGGCCGTGCAGAGCGTGACTGGCGCGCCTCAGTCCCCTCGACCACCGCGGCTGGCTGCCGAAGGTATCCAGCTGCAGACCCGAAAAGTAATCGAAGATCTAGAATTTGATAGTCAAGAAGAGTCCTTGAGAGGTGATGGAAGCCAGTCGTTTCATATATGACAAGCCCACTGAAGAGGTATATGTGGGGTGATGAAACTTGTGAAATGGCAAAGTAAATAATTGCATTCCAGGAGTCTGGGAAAATTATAGAGGATGTCGTATGGTGCAATAGATATGTCGTCTACAACATTTGCACCGTTGGGTAGAGGAACGAGGCCGCGGTGGAGTAGCCGAGCGATCTGAGGCACCTCGCTGCGGAGCGCAGGGTTGCTCGCCGTCGGAGATTCGAGTCCTCCCTAGGGGATGGGTGTGTGTGTGTTGTCCTTAGTTTAGTTTACTTAAGTTTAAGTAGTTTGTAAGCTACGGACTGATGACTACGCGCGCTGGCTGCCGATGGCCGTGCGGTCTGCGGCGTGCCAGTCACGGTCTGCACGGCCGCTGCGGTCGGGATTCCAATTCCCTCTCGAGCATAGATGTTTGTGCCGTCTTTAGTATTAGCTAGTTCATAAGTAGTTTGTTAGTTCAGGGACTGATGACCCCGTAGTTAAGTCCCATAAACTCTACAAACATTTGAACATTTTGATGACCCGCAGTTTGGTCCGATAGAGTTACAAACATATGAACATTTTTAGAGGACGGGGAGGCAACCAGTGCTCAAAACTGGACGTGCTGAAGGACTATGTACATGAAAAATCCAAAACTGTTGAAGACGCTGAAGTTCACCTTACGGATATTCGTGGTTGAGGTTAGGAAAACGGCCATCAAATGGAACCCATTCGATACACTGGATTTGTCCAAGAATGAGTTGTACTGTTTAAACGAGGACATCATCTTGGCGCACGGGCAACAGCATAGTGTGTAACCACTGCAGCTGGGAATACAAATAGTGACGTGAATGAAGTTGTGAAGAGTTTCTCACGGAACTAATGTCCTTAATGAGCACCATGCAACGTGTATATATTTATACTACCCATAAAAATGGTGGAGAATAGAACTTCGGTTATGGCGAATCTTGAACTTCAAGGGAAAGAAGTCAGTAGGAAGCTCGGTGCGGACTTATCAAGTAACAACTAATTCTCGATCAGTCCTAGCCGTTACACTGGCAATTCGTATTCCCAAAGATAGTGGTAATTTATTTGAAATTCAGATGTTAGTTTGGAGTTCGCGTAGTGCAACGCATGCGGTATCAGCAAAATTTGATTCAAATTGCCTCGAAGTTCAAGCTATATACGAACCAAATTCTGACTAAGTTATGTAACATGTTTACTTTCAGCGCATGAGTCTCTTCACGTTGATTCACTTGAGACATATTGTGACAGGACTCATATCGACTGTCTGATATTACTAGACTGCACTGAAGGTAAGAATACCGACGATATTTATAAAGACATTATGACCTATCACAAGGACTATACTAGATGAGAAAGACTGTTACCTCCATCATTCCATACACCTCTAATGAGAGGTTCCTGGCAAGTGGAGATCATGCCATAAAAACAAATACGTCTTCACAAAAGAACAGATATGTGAAAATCGCTCCCACACGTTATAGCTAACAAGCTTCTCGATGTTGCGGTAAAAAATGAATAGGAAATACGATAAGAATTGAACTGTATATGTCGTTACGAGAATGAAATAATCCATAGACTATTAGACCCAGTGAATAATATTTTTCAATGCTACCATCCGAAAAATGTACTGCATCTGAGCGTAAATCATATATTGCATAGTGTTCATGCTGCATAATTAATTCAAAAGAGCTTTACGTCTATGAGTTGTACTAAGAAATAAATGACTGGACTATGATGAAATGCTTACCAATATATACTTTAGGTGACTCGTAGGTTGCACTTAGTAACGAGCTAAATTTTCTACGAGTAAAGTTACTGAAAATGTTTTTTATTGAATAATGAACTCACGCAACAAACAAGCACCAAAGATTTTTGAACACGAAATATGGACAAATAAAAAGCATTTCTCAGTTTAAATACTTGAGGGCACCCGTTCAAGAAAATGGTCTAAGCACGATGCAAACAAAATTAGCTGTAAAAATGGTAACTGCATTCAGACTGATACAAAATATTTTAAATAAAAAAATCACTTTAATCACTTTCTAAATTCAGTAAACTTCGGCATTACAGTACTTTAATCAAACCTGATTGTCTTTATGGAGCAGTAAGTTTAATTTTAACTAGCAAGAGGGAAATTGAGTGTGCGCTGATATGAAACTTCCTGGCAGATTAAAATTGTGTGCCGGAACCGGGACTCGAACCTGGGACCTTTGCCTTTCGCGGGCAAGCGCTCTACCACTGAGCTACCCCGACACGACTCAGTGGTAGAGCGCTTGCCCGCGAAAGGCAAAGGTCCCAGGTTCGAGTCCCGGTTCCGGCACACAATTTTAATCTGCCAGGAAGTTTCATATCAGCGCACACTCCGCTGCAAAGTGAAAGTTTCATTCTGGAAACATCCCCTAGGCTGTGGCTAAGCCATGTCTCCACCATATCCTTTCTTCCAGGAGTGCTAGTCTTGCAAGTTTCGCAGGAGAACTTCTGTGAAGTTTGGAAAGTAGGAGGCGAGGTACTGGCGGAAGTAAAGTTGTGAGGCGGCATCGTGAGTCGTGTCGGGGTAGCTCAGTGGTAGAGCGCTTGCCCGCGAAAGGCAAAGGTCCCAGGTTCGAGTCCCGGTTCCGGCACACAATTTTAATCTGCCAGGAAGTTTCATATCAGCGCACACTCCGCTGCAGAGTGAAAGTTTCATTCTGGAAACATCCCCTAGGCTGTGGCTAAGCCATGTCTCCAACGTATCCTTTCTTCCAGGAGTGCTAGTCTTGCAAGTTTCGCAGGAGAACTTCTGTGAAGTTTGGAAAGTAGGAGGCGAGGTACTGGCGGAAGTAAAGTTGTGAGGCGGCATCGTGAGTCGTGTCGGGGTAGCTCAGTGGTAGAGCGCTTGCCCGCGAAAGGCAAAGGTCCCAGGTTCGAGTCCCGGTTCCGGCACACAATTTTAATCTGCCAGGAAGTTTCAAAGATATACTGCTTTTAACTTATATCATTACTGAATTAGTATACAATGGAAAGGAGTAATTAGTATATCCATCTGACTGAATAGGCTTTCACAAGACGTAGAAGTCATGCCACAAATAACTTGTACAACATGTTTTGGAGTTGTAAAATACAACTTACGTTGATGCGTTCCTAAAAATTATAAGGTTGATACGTTCCCGAAACTTTTATTTAGTTTGTCGACATGGAATCGCAGTTAGCATGTAGTACGTCCTCCTCTTCGTTTTTATATTATCCGTCTAACAGTGTTCACAGTGAAAGCAAAAGTTTGTTTAGCGTTTTGCAAATTGTGTAGTGTGCCCCTTCAAATGAAGTTTTAATCCCGAAAGTTATCGTACGCAACCTCTTCCATACCTCTGACCTCACACTTATAAATACTTTGTGTAAAACCCATTACTGGTTTTGTATTAATAAAAACTGAAAAATTGTCAAAGCGCAATGACAGTGAATAGTCTAGAAACAATTTATTACTACCTATGTGCATATTTAATTTACAACTCTTCCTAAATCTGTATTTGATTTATTTTCTGTATCGATTACTATATCATCTGTAAATAGAACAAAAACTTCCCTCGTGGTAACAATATTTTAAGTAGATCACTGATCTATGCTAAGAGGGGAAACTTGTGAGACACAACATCTAATTTGGTACTGGCCAGATTGAGACAGTTAGCTACATATATAACTTGTATTTAGTATGGCTTACATTTTCTGAGACATTGTAATATGCTAATTTACGTAAAGAGATTTTGTGATTAATCAGTGAAATGCATTGGACACGTTTCATCATACGAATAATCAGTAATTAATTGTTTTAAGAATTAAGTAAGCCTTCGTCATATGGAATATTAGCTGTAAAGTTAAGCAGAAGAAAGTGTAATACTTCACCTTCAGTTTTTACGTTATCTTTTTTGTGAAAGAATACTCCCCACTCGAGTAGAAGATTATGCAGCTGCTTACCTGTAAACAGAAAGAAATCTTCTGTAATTCTTGGCGAGGCACTAAAACAGAGCGCACGTGAAATGCTGTCATGAACACTCAGTTCTTATATGTTAAGTACACACACATATTGCTACACATAAAAAAGAATCTGACAACACTATAGTCGTAACTTCACCATTGCACTGAAAATCAACGTAGTATGTGAGGTGAAAACACCAGACGGCCAGAACCAAAGTGCATCTCTTACATTGTGAATTGATATTTTAATCGCTAATGTACACAGAGCGCTATCTTCGGTGCAGCAGCAGAATCGCGAAGAATTTTTGTGGTCGTGTCATCACACTAAAATTCATATCGATACAATTTATTATGAACGGACGAATTCTTCAGAAGTGAACGTTCAATGGGAGACAAAATTCGTTAAACACGTTACCTTCTTCTTTTGCCAAACAGCAAATGGTCACTGTGCATCATATAGCAGTTTGGAACAGAGATATCATGCTAAAAACATTCAACGAATCTACATGCTACTTACATAAACAAAAAGTCAGATGTCCACTGAACCAACCGTTAACGAAAAAGGAATTCTGATAAAACACGACTGAAATACAGCGTGAATTATTTATGGTATGGCACCTCAATGAAAAATAATCGTCTATGAGCATCGTAACCAGTAAGTATGAATTTCTTCGCGATCCTCACCTTTTTGTAGGACACTATACGAATCCCATAACAGGGTATTCCATCTGCTCGGTAATTTTATTTCTCTCACAATGTTTTAAACCACTTAAGATTGGCATATTATTTCCTACATTTCTATGATAGTAGTTACAGTAAACGACTACTGCATTATATATCTAAATGGTATACTTCGGATATATTAACCATAAATTTCTGACAATTAGAATGAAATAGTGACTTCCTGATAAACAAGGTACTTCTTATTACGTGTAGAACCTCAAAAGTAACGTAGAAACATGATGTATCCAGTCCTACTCACCACAAAGAAGTCACTTATCTAACACGTGCAGTTTTGGCACGCTCGCTGGAAACTCACAGACAGCACTTAATCGTTGGCAGAAGAAACAAAAGGGATCCTGTTCTATACCCATTTCTCAAGGCCCTGAATGTTCGGACCTCCCGTACCAAAGTTTTCGACTGTCGCTAAGCGTCGGTTCTATCAGGCGCCAAGACCTCGGAAACCTTGTGTCGTAGCAGAGCTTCGGTAGTTTCTCTAAAGAGACGATTTAATTCTAATTGAAGCGCCAATCACTTTTAACAGTTCCGGTTGATATAAAACATACAATATTAATTTTAATGTAAGAAGTATATTATTTTGTTGCTATATAACTGACTAAAGGTTCTTTCACATGTATACAATTTATTGAACAACTGACTGGGAGTTGTGGAGCGATGTCTAAGCAATGTAGTAGCTCTAGCAGAAGAAACATAAATCTCTGAGTTGCCAGTGTCAGTAGTTAATAGTCGTATTAAATTGCGTATATAGTGCGGACGTAGTAAAGAATTTTGTGGTTTATGAAATACAGTGACAAACATAATCTCACATACGCTTAAAACAATTAGTGATAGTTATCAATGTACAGCGAATTACAGCCAAATACTGACAAACAAAATAATGTCTAAGAAAGGAGTATTGTTAAAATTTTGAGCCTGGGTTTACCGTCCCCGGCCCCACTGTTATACCGTCGAATGCAGTGTGTGCCCACTTGACGCGTCCCAGCGGATTATTATGCTGCGGCCAGGTGCTGATCATTTGTAGCTTATCGTTCACGAAATGTTATTCAAAATTCTTTGTACACATCTGGTGTAAAAAATTCCAGTGCATGATGGAAACAACCATTGTTCCATTAAAAAAAACTGTATGTTTACATAAAAAATACACTTTCTAATAATATTACAATCTGTTTGTTGGCTAAAAATACGAGCCCCTGACTACCAATCCATTCTGTGAAAACCGCACATCAATCGCACTTTCCGTTTCCGCAATATTTGCGGTGCAAGTGTTAGGTGATTCACCCTGTATATACCAGGGTCGGGGCAAAAAACATGATAACCGTTTTCCTTCTCGTAGATAGGAAAACGAATCACAAACGTATATGTGTCGTGTGGAAGTTCTGCACATATAGTGTGTATAAAGATCAAGAGATGGATCTGTGATAGCTGGTAGTAGGGCAGCGAGGGCTGTGAAATCAGTTAGTCGGTGAGGTGAGTGTCGTGGAGAGGGAAGAAACCCGTGTTGAGCAGCGCGTTTACATCAAAATAGCCGTTCTCCGATGGAGAAATGCGATGGAATGTCACAGTGAATTAGTGGATGACATTGGGGAAGGTGCCGTACCATACCGTGCTGTAGGACGGTGGGTAGGGAAGTTTCAGCAGGACGTGTGTCAACCAGTGTGGAGCACCGTTCAGGACGTCCAGTCAGTGTGCCGACAGGCGTGGCGGCGTGTGGTGACAGTAGCAGGGGAAAACTTTGAGGCTCTGTAGGCCTAGGTTTGTCATTTCACCTGTGTGTGTACTGCGTTGTCACAACTTTGAACCGTGAAGGCCACATTGCCCTGTATACTCGTAATAAATTAGTGCGTTACGATATTTCAGTGCTGTTCGTTGTCCACATATGTAGATAACACTTTGTTACTATGTCTCACATTTTCCAACCTGACTGGTATCGGCAAGAAAAAAAAATAGTTGACATGACTTTTGCCCTGACCTTCGTATATATAGCATGTATTGCAGTTGACTTGAGAATGGCGAATAACCGAAATAATGGTCTACATTAAATATCAACTAATAAATAAAATAATGATAGTGTGAAATCATACAAAATAAATATTTAAAATGCTATTCGCGAAGAGGCTTGCGTTAGTATCAAATAGTATGTTTCCGTTATCGTAATACTGATAACAGTTTTCCCATTAACAGCTTCTATTCTCTTATATACTACTGTCACTATTGTCGTCGTTATCAACTGTTAAATACAACAACTATATTGTCAAGCAGTTATTTAGTTAATTCTAAAATTACGTGATGCGGCTATGCCTAGCAGGTTGGCTACTTTATTTTCATACTCACAATGGTGCACCGTGACCAATATATCTTTGGTGCGATTACCAGTCGAACAACATTGTAGCCTTTTCTAAACTCAAAACTTTAGGAGACGAATTTCAGTCCCATCACTTTCTATAATCATAAGCAGTCACGGTCAGTCTTGTTAAAGTGGTAACATTACAGAGTAAAACTGATAATATAGTAACATCATATTATTTAATATTTATCGCTACCGCAACTAAACCGTTATATTTTTGGTACTAAACTGAAGCTCTAATTACGTAAATTGACAAGTGACAAAACTACAATGTACGACAACATGCCATCTTTGTAAAAGGGCCGGCCTCGGTGGCCAAGCGGTCTGCGGCGCGCCAGTCACGGTCTGTACGACCACTGCGGTCGGGGGTTCGAATCCCCCATCGGGCATGAATATTTGTGCCGTCCTTAGTATTAGCTAGTTCATAAGTAGTCTGTAAGTTTAGGGACTGATTACCCTATAGTTAAGTCCCATAAGCTCTACAAACATTTGACCTATATAGGAAAACTCTTCCGATGGGGCCGCTGAATTGAATGGGAATACACAAAATACTCGTGTCACACGAATTAGGGGAGCAGTTGAAATATCTAGTTTCTGAAGTATTGTCAACGGCAGAACGATCTAAAATGGTTCGACATTTCTATATCTGCTCTACGGAGTGGAGACGATAATATTACGGCAGCCGAGGCAGTGGTAATAACAGAATGTTGCTGCAGTGGTTGTTGACTTGTGTTTACCAAACGAATTACACAAGCACTTGGGTTCCGACAGTGTAGTGAGCAGTCAGTTCAATACAACAACAAGGTGACGTAACGAAGCTGTAGCATGGAGAGCCATAGGAAGGTTGGAAGCGGGACAGACACAGAGGGAGGTGGCTGCAGCTATTGGAGTGTCCCGCAGTGTAATTTCCTGGACCCGGACGCGATTTGAGACAACAGTAACCGTTAACAGCAGGCTAGGTCGCGGTCGTCACGGGTAACATCAGCAAGAGATGAACGTTATCTCCGGTTAGCAGCCAGTCGAGAAAACGGGCTGACTGCAACTCAGCTGCAACACACCCTCCTGGCAGCAACAGGACGCGCATTATCAACTCAAACAGTCCGAAAACGCCTTCGTAAATGTGGCCTCTACTCACGGAGTTGCTCGGTGTGTCTTCCATTAAAACCACACCTTTTAGCCCGCAGAAACTGGGTGCAGGAACGTCAGGATTGGAGTCGTAAAGAATGGCTCCGGGTTCCATTCACAGATGAGTCAAGATTTTGTGTTGAGCCAGAAAATCGTCATTCCCTCACATGGAGAGAACGTGGAACTCGGAACAATTCCGATTATGTGCAGGAAACATCACCATACCATAATGGTGTGGGCATGAATCAGCATTGGTATACCTCTATGTCGCACAGACTGGCGCTTTGACTGCTCAGAGAGACGAGTTCGTTCGACCTTTTGCTGTACACTACGCTCGTACCATACGAGAGCTGATTGATAGCCTCATACTGCCCATGCCACTCAGGTGTGCAAGTGTACCACCGTCCTAGGTAATCTCACACCATATTAGAGAACATCGAAAACGACGTTTTGAGTATTATGGTAGCCCCATGATGCCTCGCTCTAATTAAACATCATGTAAACTTCAAATAAAGAGTTGTATCACACATTAATTACAATATATGAATAAAATACGTTCCCATATGATACCTCACCTGATCCCCTAATTAGTTTGAGCAGTGTAGATATCAGTAATATTGAATTGATAGCACTGATCATTACAGCGCTAGTTTAAATTAAGTCCTTCTGAAAACCCCGTACATACCTATAAATGATTTATGATTCAAATAATATAGATTGTTTTTCTTCAGTATTAATCAGTAGACTAGTGATCAGCTCAAGTCCCTATCATGCTCGATTAATAACTTCCCCCCCCCCCCCCAATATAGTGAACATAAGTCACTATATAAAGTAAATAACTTGGCTGGTAAAACCGACTGCGTTTTCAGCTATGAATTACAGTAGTAACAATAAAATATAACCACTACTACTGTGCCACAGATTACATTCAACATTGCCTGGAAATATTCAACGTCCAAACTGCAACGAGCTCTGTAGCCTCTCATAATTCTTTCCAACTCCTTTTTAAAACTTCTGGATCGGAATCTGTACCAAAGGTGTCAGTCTAATCCAATGTCCACCACTCTGAGGAACCAGCCACCTCCACCCGAAAACTGTCTCCCTTCGCAGTATCTTAGCTTTCCTCCATATATAAGAGCAAAAATTGACGTCATCTACCTCGAATGAACAACAGTTTACACTTCCAAATTTATATATAGTGGTTTAATCCAAATTGTGTTTTCGCCATAATTTTAAATTTGTGACTGGCAGGAGAACTGCCAGTTTTCATGATACACTAACTGTTTGTGGTAAGATTACAAATGATATATTGATTTCATATAATTTTCTTCTTTCCATTGCTCTTAATAGAATTTACTTGTACTAACTTCAATTTCATAAATTTTCAAATGTTTGCCAAGCTTATGGGACTTAACTGCTGGGTCATCAGTCCCTAAACGTACAAAATACTTATGAACTACCTTATGCTAAAGACAGCACAAACATCCACGCCCGAGGGGGGATTGGAACCCCCGATGGGGAACGGCCTCGCGCATCGCAGCATAGCGCCTCAATGCCCTCGGCTGCTCCGCCGCGCCAACTTCAATTTAATCTATGGACAAAGCCACGAATAATTTAAGTAAGACATAAAAAATGTACAATCAAAATTAACAATCGTAAGATCTAAATGGGTCGTGTTATTTACAGTATAACCTAGTAACACATATTGTCATGCTGTTCGTATTTTCGTATTTCTTCAAAAGAAATGCTGATCTGAATTAATTCCTAAACGAATACGTCACTCATAGCTTAATTATTAAATTTACTGAACATGTAAGTACCTCCTTAGAAGTGTCTTAATAAAACCTACTGTTAGAGTGTTTAATCACATCTGTATGATGCATACCTTACATGATATATATTGTGTAATGATTCTGTCACATGCAGTTATATTTGTCTAAATTTTTTCTTCCATATTAAACATATCGGTCATACCTGCAAATCATTGGGTTTTTGTTTGAATTATGTATCGTTTACCACCACATACTCTTCTTCACACAGCTTGGTTCTTACTACATACTTCCATATTAAGAATAATACCGGCCGCGGTGGCCGAGGAGACTGAGGCGCTTCAGTCACGGTCTGCACGGCCACTACGGTCGGGGGTTCGTATCCCCCCTAGGGCATGGATATTTGTGACGTCTTTAGTATAAGGTAGTTCATAAGTAGTTTGTAAGTTTAGGGACTGATGACCCCGTAGTTAAGTCCCATAAGCTTAACAAACATTTGAACATTTTTTAAGAATAATGGCCTGGCTGTTCCAAAAGCGACATAGTCCTTGACGTCACAGGCGGGCTGGAATAATCCCAGTCCAGGCGACGGCTGTCCAGTGACCAGAGCCACAGACAAATATACTCTGTGCCAGAGCCCTGCTGCCTCGCGCAAAAGCGGCCACATACGTTGGACGACAGGACGCGCAATTCACACTTGGTGCTCTGCCATGCTGCAACCCTTTGCAGAGATATCACCTGTCGTTTTACACATTATAACTTAACTGAAATCATTTATTTCCTATTAGGACTGATAAGCTATATGCGACACTATCAGATCAACAGGTCATACCAAACAATGCAGTTAGTCATCTGTGCTACTGGTTTCTGTAGAACGCCACGAATCTATGACTGCGTCACACGTGGAATACTCCAAGGTAACGGATTAGTTCCCTTGGGCAAATTTTATAGGCGCGCGGGAGTCACCCCGTGGTGTATGGCATCATGCAAAGGACTGGGTGGCCGGGCCCGCCGCGGGTCCGAGCCTTTCCTCGGGCATGGGTGCGTGTGTTGCATTGGTGTAAATTAGTTATAATGTTTATAAACCTATTAGACGAAACTGCTATGGTCACCAGTCCCTAGACTCACAAACTACTTAAACTAACTTACAATAAGGGCAACACACACACACACACACACACACACACACACACACACATGCATGAGGGAAGATTCGAACCTCCGGCAGAAAATAAACTACTTATGAACTAGCTAATACTAAGGACGGCACAAATATCCATGCCCGAGGGGGGATTCGAACCCCCGACCGGAGTGGCCGTGCAGACCGTGACTGGCGCGCCGCAGACAGCTCTGCCACCGCGACCGGCGACGCGTTAGACCAACCGGAAAATTCCGTGCAGCTGTAATTTAGTTTACGTACTTTTCAAGTCTAGGGACTGATAATTATAGTTAGATCCAATAGGTTTATAAATATTTGAACACTGAATAAACTTTATAGCCAAACTAACTGAAAACCATGCGTCGTCCGGGTAGTTATTTATTCCAGTGTTAAGTTAGTGCGTCTCTCCTTCCCTTTTCTCTCTCTATCCACCTTCTCTTAACTTCTCTCTCTGCCCACCTCCTCCTTCCCCCTCTCTCTGTCCCTCTCCTCATGTCCCCCCCTCTCTGTTCATCTCCCCTACCCCATTTCTCTGCCAATCAACTCGTCTCCTCTGTTGGACTCCTCCTAGAACCCCACAGTTCATTGCCAGCTCCGCCTGTTAACTTTCATGGTGATCAATGAAGTATCGCAATATCCTCTCCGCAGTGCATCCTATGAAACATAGGTAGACGGTGATGTTCCTTTTGTTTCGAACGTTGCCCCTTTAATGCAGAGAGCAGCTGATCACCTACATACCTTATTTTCTCCATTATATCTCAAACTGATCAACATTTTACCAGAAATTCATTTGTATCTGATTGTATAGTGTTACATAAGCCTGTAGCTCGTCTTAGAAATTATAAATTGCAGAGTGCTACTGAATCATTTCGACAGTTCGATGATGCATTGAGTTACTCCTAACGTATGCGTTTATTTACATTAGTATTGCTCCTTTGCCATGTAAAAGTAGTTAATCAAATACTACTGTTACTTTCTGGAAAGATTAGAGGCATAATAGTGATACTTACTACATCGGGTATATAGTTGACCAGCTATGAACTTTTTGTTGCAAGTTGTGAGCAATAATTTTAAGGATTTTTTTTTTCAATATTTTTCTCATTATATACGCATTATACATTAATCCTGGTAGTTTTTATAGCTTAAAATAAAAAGCCATGCATTAAAAGCTTAAGGTCGCATCGTTTCAACAAGATCAGAATAAAATCGTTGATTTAGTCGAATTTCGTAGGAACAGTAAAGTTTGCGATGTACTGTACCTGACAAAAATTCACGTGGATAATGACTTTCCTCTTGTTTTGAGGATAAAGTGTGCGCAGTTTCATGGCTATCGTATAAACAGCGTGGAAGAGCGTAAAATACAGGCATACAAATATTCATTTTTTATATATTAGACTTCGGCAGTAGTGGATTGTATAAAACCGAGTGTAAAGTGTAAGGCTGTTCTTGACTCGTATGGGTAGGCTATAACTGCCAGCTGCCGAACATCATACTCGGCTCAAAAATTATTCTAATATTTGTAAATTTAAGGGATTTAACTGCTGCAGTTATCAGTCCCTAGGCTTACAAACTACTTAAACTAACTTATTCCAAGGACAACACACACACACACACACACACACACACACACACACACACACACACACACACACACACGCCCCAGGGAGGACTATATCGTCCGCAGTGAGGCGACTTAGAGCGCTCGGCCACTCCAGCGCAGCGCGTACTCGACGATTGCAGCGTGTGTCCCCAGTAGCGGTTCCCGTGCAACGCCGGACAGAGCGCTTGCTCAATAAACACCCTCTATACAGAGATGGTTTAAAGCCCAAGAAACAAAAGCGACCGCTTGAGGCACCGGGCTAAAAGAGGCGTCAGAGGCGCTATAGCTTCCCGGTATGTATAGAGGACGTCTCAGATACCGGCGCCCAAGTGCAAAGCGCGCCCATCAGATTCGGAAGTGAAAACGGGCCGAGGTGAAAGTGTACGTGCTAAATAATGAGCCGCTTGCGTGGGAAATGTTATCTAGCTGGCCAGGCCTGTACATTATTAATGATGTTTTTAAATTTCGACTGACATCGATAATGGTGTAACGCATAATATACTACAATATCATCCTAGTTAGTGAAGGAGATATCTTTATATATAAAGCAGTGTCCGTACGTTTGTGTGTGCTTATTGTATACAAATCTACACTTTTCTTCCAACGTTTATGAAATTTTGCACACGTAAGCTTCCATCCATGAGGACGGTCGCCGTAAGTATTAGGATCACGCACAACACTTTGTTCACAAGATATGACGTCAAAAACAATGAGATGCGCGAAAAACTGCTGCATCAAACGACAGTGTTGCACATTTCCTCCTAAACCGCTGGACCGATTGCAACCAAATTTGGTGCACATATTCATTACCGTGAGGTAACATTGCTGTCGGGGTAAGTTCTACATATGACACATGGTTCAGGAGATACAATGTCATAAACAATATAGTTGCAAGAAACTGCCACATAATGCGACGAGATTTTATTCACACACTGTATGACAGTACTTAGCGACTTGCAACCAACTTTAAACATTATTTCAGACCCTTATTGAACTTTTTCTCGTTGCCAACCATAGCAAAATTATGAAAGGAAAAAAGTTTTTCACTTACTACTTTTCCGCTGTTTATGGACTAAAACTACGGTATTTTGTATGACGTTACAATTTATAATTTCTACAGTACAAATTTTAACTACAAGAAATTTTACAGACAGTATACACACATACAGCTGAATGCACCTTCGAAATTGCATCACAGTACGACACGTAGTTCACGATATATAAGCACATAAACAGTAACATTCATGGAAACCGCCCTATCACGCACTAAGTTTTAATCTATTACTTCTTTACTACTAATTGTATTCGCAACAGATTTTACAGACATACAGCACTTATACAAATGAATATATATCTGAAAAACTATGCAATTGCAAACATATATCTCAATACATGCCGCGGTGGCCGACGGGACTGAGGCACTTCAGTCACGGTCTGCACGTCCAGTACTGTCGGGGGTTCGAATCCCCCCTCGGGCATGGATATTTGTGCCGTCCTTAGTTGTAGGTAGTTCATAAGTAGTTTGTAAGTTTAGGGACTGGTGACCCCGTAGTTAAGTCTCTTAAGCTTAACAAACCATTGAACCATCTCAATAAATTCGAGATCTTGCAAATTTTATATGCCATTTGTATTTTGATTGCTATCTTTGTTTCGATACAGCACGTATAATTTTGTGCATTATGCGAGACATCCTTATTTCTTATATATTCTCGGATAAATATAACATGTTTTTAGAAAAAAGGAGATGGGCAGAGAGAGAAGGGATAGGAGAAGTAATAACTCAAGGCAGGAATAAAGAAATAAATAAATATGTGGGCAACGCCGGGTTTTTAGCTAGTACTTAATAACTGTCGCTGCAGAGTGCTGCGGTCGCACAGAGCGCTAGTCAGAACTTCCCGTGGGAGTGTTTCAGAGCGTTACCAATTACACTGCTCGAAACATCTACGGGATCAGCTGGGATATCATACACAATATACATATCGTAACGTGTTTTATTCAGATGCTGGTTACACTCGTAATTTGTGTGTGATCTAGTCCGATGTTTTGCTGTCTCAACTCTTTACTTGTTTACATGGCGTTTACTTAGAGCGCGGCACCATAGGGCTACCGTAATAGTGAAAAAGCCACTGACGTACAGACAAAAAAACACTTTATTGTTACCTACGATATTCTCTTAGTACACCCCACTCGTTGTGCTGCAATTGCCGTACAATCTGAAGTACCATGCCACGGTTTGTGCTGCCGCTCTAGTTCGAGGTCAGAGGTTCGAGCCCTCCCTCGGGGCCGGCTGCGGTGACCTAGGGGACTGAGACGCTCCAGTCACGGTCTGCACGGCCACTACGGTCGGGGGTTCGAATCCCCCCTCGGGCATGGATATTTGTGCCGTCCTAGTTCGTAAGTACTTCTTAAGTAGGTTGTAAGTTTAGAGACTGATGACCCCGTAGTTAAGTCCCATAAGCTTAACAAACATTTGAACATTTTGAACCTCCCTCGGGCATGTGTGTGTGTGTGTGTGTGTGTGTGTGTGTGTGTGTGTGTGTGTGTGTGTGTTGTTCTTAGCATGAATTAGTTGAAAACTCTCGTTTTATAATTATCAGCCTTTCTTTTTCCCGTCTATATAACAGTTCAACATATCAAAATCAATTTTGAAAATAAACATGGGACATACACGTCGTTCTCTTGCACAGTTTCTACAGCTACTAGGTCTTCCATTAAGAATTATATATTTTTTATTATGAAAGTAGTTTGTATCAAGTTCGTTTTGTAATTAGTCAAGAGGGATGTTTAGTGCCAGGGGTAAGGTAGGGGTGTCACCAGTGATCACGTCACCACGAACATTTCGGTGACAGTTGCGGCCGCGGAACTCCTAACGCCACTACGGTCGGGGGTTCGAATCCCCCCTCGGGCATGGATATTTGTGCCGTCCTTAGTCGTAGTTAGTTCATAAGTAGTTTGTAAGTTTAGGGACTGATAACTCTGTAGTTAAGTCCCTTAAGCTATACAAACATTTGAACATTTTGATTTGAACTCCTAACGTTGGCAGTGACTTACTGGATTCCGCGTGCGTTACGAAGACGATCACGTGTGTACAATATGATGGACTGGACTGCAGTTAAATAACCAGCCGTACGGGCTGTGGACAGAGTGCCTCGCTGCTTAGTTGCAGAGTGTTCTGATCGTGCTGCAGCGCTCAGGACTCACTACTCACTCTGGGGAGACGCCGCCTGTTTATGGGCCAACACTACCGCCGGCTACCCCAAGAGAACTTTGCAGTACCACCCAGTGTCGAACTCAGAATTTATCGGTGTGGAATTACTGTATTTTCTTCATCGACCAACGATGAGTATTTATTTTGTTTTAATAAATATCACTTGGACTAAAATGAAGGATTCTGTTTGTGAAAGTGTTCCTTTTCCGCCTTACCACCACCACCTACAGCACAATAAAACATAATTCAGTACTCGCCAAGATAAATACAGTGGAATACTCTGACAACAACAAGAATGGTATGGAGCCAAGGATTATAATCAAGTCTGACGGAATCTTGTCATTTTCTGTACTGCGAAACAAAAATAAATGGTAACTTTTTTGGAATCCAGTAATTATCAAATATTCAAAATGTTGAAATATTTGTAAATCTAAGCGACCTAACTGCTGCAGTTATCAGTCTATAGGCTTACAAACTACTTAAATTAACTTTAACTTATACTAAGGTCAATACACAAAACCACGCCCGAGGGAGGACTCGAATATCTGACAGCGATAACCACACGCTCCGCAGCAAGGTGCCTTAGAGCTCTCTGCCACTCCACCGCGACCCAGGAATTATCTTGCTTTATGATGGAGAGGTGTGAAATTCGGCTCAAACGTGCCTAAAGTATTCTTGTATAACACTGCAAAGGCGTGCCACCCTGCGACCTCACCCCTGAGCTTGGTGACGCTTCAAGCGCTGACAAGGGAAAGGCCAGAGCTCAGGATTACATGACAGGCAAATGGTCATTTAGTGGTGCTATATTGCGGCTAAATCTCACCTCGATTCTGCTAATCTCCTTATTGGATGGAAAGGTCGTCGTATCCAGTTTTAGCAATATTTCACTTTTTATTTTGACGCCTCTGCGGTGGAGGTCAGAGCCACGTGATCCAAAGTAGCAAGTGGCGTTTTATGCTTTTTCAGTCCTCTTGTTACTTGATCTCTTGCGTCGTGATGCTGGGAAACGGTGAGAGACAGGGTTAGACAATTACACAAGCGTGAGTAAAACGACAAATGGTGTACGATTCGCAGTTTAGTGACGACCTCTGTGCCATCGGCACATCTTTTTTAGGAACTTGAAATATGTTTCTACTCTGAGGCAGCCAGTCATTGATTCCTAGGCACCACCGTTTTGACCCGTTGAACTGGCACATGCTGGCCGTATGCAGATTTAAGTCGGTGTCGAAAATGATAAAGTTAACACAATACGCATAACTCTTAGGCAGTCTGTTCAATACTCCGCATGTCGTAATCACGATAAATGGAATGATGAATAGCGTGTCAGTGCTATAAAAGATTGTACAAGGAGGTAATAAAAGTTATAATGTAAACAATTATTGATTTACGTTAACAGTACCTTCATGGTTTTGGAGAACTTATTGTAAACAAAGTACTTTAGATATAGAAACACGTGTTGCCTGTCACACATTTTATTTGTTGTGTGATAATATTGTCAAATACTTGTAACTCTGTGTATTTTATTCCATTTCTGAGACAAAGTTATGTTCTCTAGAGAGAAGTGCAAGCTGTTTCTTTCTTCAAGCATTTAATGTCAAATTGCAATGAATTTCTGACAACAAATTGTGTTCAGGAAGAAATGTCACTGCGGAAAAGCAGTGCACACAGAGGCGCCGTGCTACGGTGCGCCGGCCGCGGTGGCCGAGGGGACTGAGGCGCTCCAGTCACGGTCTGCACGGCCACTACGGTCGGGGGTTCGAATCCCCCCTCGTGCATGGATATTTGTGCCTTTTTTTTTTTTTTTTTTTTTTTTTTTTTTTTTTTTTTTTTTTTTTTTGCTACGGTGCGCTCGGCCGTTTCACGTCGCGGTTTCGAGTCTTCCCTCGGGCATGGGTTTGTGTGTTGTCTTTCGGATAAGTTAGTTTAAGAAGTTTGTAATTTTATTGACCTATGACCACTGCAGTTAGGTCCCATAACCTTACAAGCATTTATAATACATTTTTATAATAAATGTATCATCAGATTAGTACCGTTTACAAATCCTTAAAAATTTGCCTGCAAGTTCTCACGTGTGAAACCTATGCATAATTCTAGTTACTTTATCATGTGATTTAGATGATTTTTTGCGTAGGTGAGGCATTATCCATTAATATGCAAAATACGTACATACATAGTTATTTCATTTAACGTGTTCATCATTGTGCACAGCAACCACAGAAAACCCATAATTTTTATCGTTTCACAACTTAACAATGAGATGGGGTGTTTGTGAGGATAGAAAATTGAATGTAGTTCCCAGAATGAAACTTCACTCTGCAGCGGAGTGTGCGCTGATATGAAACTTCCTGGCAGATTAAAAATGTGTGCCGGAACCGGGACTCGAACCTGGGACCTTTGCCTTTCGCGGGCAAGCGCACTACCGACTGTGCTATTCCGACACGAATCACGATGCCGCCTCACAACTCTACTTCCGCCAGTACCTCGCCTCCTACTTTCCAAACTTCACAGAAGCTCTCCTGCAAACACGCAAGACTAGCACTCCTGGAAGAAAGGATATGGTGGAGACATGGCTTAGCCACAGCCTAAGGGATGTTTCCAGAATGAAACTTCACCGCAGCAAGGTGCCTTAGTGCTGAACTGACAAGAGGAACAAGCCATCCTTGTCCTGACACCGTAAACTTCACAGAAGTAGGAAATCGCGTAACTTTCATTCGCAAACGAAGTTGATATGGTCATACGTACTGGTTGCCGCCGCCGAAGCCCTTTGGCTTGTATGGGAAGCGGTGTGCCAGCACACCCTGCATAAGAGCTTAACTGTGACACAGGGAGCACAAGTGTGGAAGGCAGCGGTCGCGCCGAAGTACGTCGAGTTTCCGACGCCGCGCCGCGCCGTCCAAAGCGAAGGAAATTCCTCTCCCGCAGTCCTCTAAAGCGATTACAGGGACCACGCCGCTCAGACGGCATTCATGTTGTGAGTCGCTTCCTGCAACACACGGCCAGCGCTCTGCTTTCTATGCAACCAAATGCCGGCACTTCACATTAGAATCTCATACTGTTTTACATGCAGAGCACGAATTTTAATTAAATACATCACGAAAAAATTGTGCTTCTTATTTTTCATTTCATCGCTTTTTAATTGTTGTGTTTATATGAGGAGTCAGTTAAAAAAAATGCATGTAAAAATTCTTTTCTTACAGGTCTCTCACCGTTCATTCACTTTGCTCCTTCAACAGTTCTATCCATTCTGTAGCTTTTGAGATAGTTTGTTAGCAAATTTGCATCTTAATATTTGTTAATAATTCTATTGTGTCGAAATAATTGGTCATATATACCAATAACCTTTGTGTCTTCACTAAATTATGTTAGTTATTTTGACTCAACATTAATTAAGCTAACTTAGTAATATCTTTCTGTGAGCCTGCTATTCATTGTATGATACGCAGCATAAAACTGTAATTAAAATTATGCTGGTGTAGTTCTAAAATATTCTCCGTCGCTTACACAATTTTTAGTTTCTAATAGGCGTGAAATGTGTGCTGCTATATTTAAAATGGCATAGGGAAAAAAGAACTATATAGCCATCCAGAAAATCCACACATGCTCTAAAACTTATTGAACCTAATGTAGATACTAAAGTAGAGCTGAAATGGTTAACGTAATTGATGATCACATAGTTCACATATTTTTCTGCAAAATGTGTCACTTCTCAATCACGACATCCCGTCAGAAAATTTTATTAATAAGCTGAAGAAAGAAAAATAATATAAATCTTTGCTAGTCTTTAAAAATACCAACGCCCACAAGCGACATAAAAGCGTTTGTGCTGCCACAAGGCTTTTGTAGCACGAATCACAAAACATACGAAATTTTCAGATTACCAAGCTCACAGACATTCCGTACAAACCAACTCGCGTCTTCATTCACTGTTAAAAATCAGTGTATAATACACACGTGAAAATTGAAGGATTCCGGTGTACATCACACCATGCAGGATACAAACGTTAATTCTTACAACATATCACACTGGTGTAGAAGTTGTCGAGACGAATTATTTGAATAGGACACTTGTAGTCCAAGTCTAGAAAGCACAAGAAATTTGCTTATGTTCAAAAATATTTGTGAAGCTTATGGGACTTAACTGCGGCGTCATCTGTCCCTAAACTTACAAACTACTTATGAACTACCTTATGCTTAAGACAGCACAAACATCCATGCCCGAGGGGGGGGGATTCGAACCACCGACGGGGAACAGCCTCGCGCATCGCAGCATAGCACCTCAATGCCGTCGGCCGCTCCGCCGCGGCAAATTTGGTTACGAATATCACCTAAACTATGATGCGTATCACCTTACATCATACCTATAGTAATATTGCAGTGGTGATCCGTTTGGAGCTGAGATCTATCGTGGCAAATGTTTATAGTGTAACGGAATAATTAGTATTAGCGATGACCAAAATGGGTAGTTATCGTAAAATTCAAAGCAACAGCCGCGGCGGAGTGGCCGAGCGCATTGAGGTGCTATGCTCCGATGCGCGAGGCCGTTCCACGTCGGGGGTTGGAATCCTCCCTGGGGCATGGATGTTTGTGTTGTCTTTAGTGTCAGTTATTTTATAAGTAGAAGTACCATAATCTTAACAAACATTTGAATATTCAACGTAACAAAAACTGCGTATATTGTGTACTGAGAGTTATCCGCTATTAATGTTGTGACTTTTATTATTGATTACTTATTTATTTTGTTGCAGTTATGAATACTATTGTATTGTGAGTGAGAATTAAAACAATAAATGAGAAGTGTTAAGTTCATTAAGAAAGTAAATCTTCGCATTAGAAAGCGTACACCCTTTCCTGATTTTATGTGATACAAGAAACGTACGTAAATAATTCAAATTGTTAAACAGGAACTATTTTTATTAATAATTTATCTAAATTTATTTCGAGATTGGTCTTTGGAGTAAGACGTGCTTTAGGTGGTCAAGACACCATCATAACGGATGTGAAAACGGTAAATAATATACACGTTAATGGAGAGGTTGACGACTAAAGTACATTTTTTTTGAAGTACTTAACGGCTGTTGGCTCTTGCCTGATGAAAACAGGAAAGATACTGCCACTAACTTGGTATGCTTCCGCGAATCAGATGGACTGACCAGCCGGAACATACGACCACCTGCCTACTGTCGATATAAACCCGTCCAACGCCACATGACAGCGAGTGCTGCTGGTCAGACCAATGCGGTGTGCAGCGTGCGTGTGTAGGAGAGGGAAGAGGCGCCATCTGGCAAATTAAGAATTCAAATTATATTTAGAAGGAGCTACTAACAGGCACAAGTCCACCAGAGGAAAGATCAGTTTCGATTCTAGGAAAGTTTGGGATCATGGGAGCTAACAGACCCAACGATTCGTTTCAGGTTACATAGTGAAAAATGTCAAAAGAACAGTTATATCATTTGTTGTTGTGGTCCTCGGTTCAGACAATGGTTTGATACAACTCTTCACCCTACTCTACATCTACATAAATACTCTGCAACTCACGCTGAAGAGCACGGCAGAGGATTCATCGAACCGGTTTTATGATATTTCTCTAACATTAAATTTTCCAATAACGCGGGGGAAAAAAGGAACACATAATTTTTTTTCCGTTTCCAACCTTATTTCTCTTATTTTATAGCGATGATCATGTCTCCCTATGTAGGTGAGTGCTAACAAAATACGTTCCCATTCGGAAGAGGAAGTTGGTGGAAGAAATTTAAACCTCGCCCCAACTCGTGCATCATTTCCGTGACTCTCTTACCCTTATGTCGTGATTATATAAAACGAGCTGCCCTTCTCTGAACTTTCTCTATAATATCAGTCAGTCCCACCTGGGGGGGGGGGGAGGAGGGTCCAACAAAATACAGCAATACTTTCAAAAAATGTTCAAATGTTTGTAAAGCTTATGGGACTACGGGGTCATCAGTCCCTAAACTTACAAACTACTTATGAACTACTTACGAACTAGGACGGCACAAATAGCCATGCCCGAGGGGGGATTCGAACCCCCGACCGTAGTGACCGTGCAGACCGTGACTGAAGCGCCTCAGTCCCCTCGGCCACCGCGGCCGGCGGCAATATTTTAAAACTGGACGCGTAACGTTGTGTAGGCTGTTTATTAAGTAGAGCTGTTGCATCTTCTAAGTGTTCTGCCAATGAAACGTAGCGTTTCGTTCGCCTTCCCTACAAGATTTTCTATGTGCTCTTTCCAATTTAAGTTGTTCGTAATTGTTATTCCTAAGTAATTAGTTGAATTTACGGCCTGTAGATTTGACTGATTTATCGTGTAAATGAAGTTTAATGGATTTCTTTAAGTGCTCATATGGATGACTTCTCACTTTTCATTATTCAGGCTCAAATGACAATTTTTGCACCGTGCAGATATCTGATCGAAATCATTTTGCAGTTGCTTTTGACCTTCGAGTGATTTTACTAACCGATAAACGACAGCATAATCCGCGAACAGTCGATGAGAGCTACTCAGAGTGTCTCCTAAATCGTTTATAAAGATAAGGAACAGTAAGGGCGCTATAACACTTCACTGGGGAACGCCAGATATTACTTCTGTCGTACTCGATGACTTTCCGTCAATTACAACGTACTGTATCCTGTCTGACAGCAATACGTGAATCCTATCGTACTACTGTGAGGTAAAATGTCAAAAGGCTTCCGGGAAGCATCTCGCTGCGGAGCGCGCGGTTGCTCGCCGTGGAGGTTCGAGTCCTCCCTGGAGCATGGGTGTGTGTGTTGTCCTTAGGTTAGTTTACCTAGGTTTAAGTAGTCTGTAAGCTACGGACTAATGACCACGCAGTTGGTTCCGATAGATTTACAATCATTTGAACCTCCCCATTTGAACCTTCCGGAAATCCAGAAATATGGTATCGGTTTCAAATCCCTTCTCGATAGCACTCATCACTTCATCTGAGTAAAGAGCTAGCTGTGTCTCTCAATAACGATACTTTCTGAATCCGTGTTGAGTATGGGTCAGTAGGTCGTTCTCTCCGAGGTAGTTCATATTTGAGGAAAGTATATGTTCTAAACTCCTACTGCAAACCGACGTCAGTGACATAGGCCTGAAATTTTGCGGATCATTCCTACTGCGTTTCTTAAATATTTGAGTGACCTGTACTACTTCTCGCATTGAAGTTCGAGCTAAATTTTGAGTTTCTGTAAAAGACTGCTAGTCTTGGTGATTTTGTGTCCGTTTAAGTTTGGCATGCTTTTTTCTGTGCTTTCGCAAGAGTGGCATACTCTGTTCTGTGTACCAGGGCGGATCAGACACCTCTTTTGTTAATTTATTTGGTGCAAATCTGTGAATGGTTGTCGATATTATTTCTTTGAATGTAAGCCAGTACACTAACATTGTTGATTTCGACGGACTGCAGAATCTCACCCGGGAAAGCTTTAATGAAATTTTTATCTGCTTACTTTTAATAAATTTACTTTTCGTTTATTTTTGGTAGATTTGGGGAATCAGATATTCAGTTTCGCTACAACTCTGTGTTATTTAATCCCTGCGTCTTTTTGGTACTCTTTATTAGCTCCGGATTGTTTATTGCTAAGAGGTCAAGTATGTATATTTTCACAATCATTTACTATTCTGGTAGGTTAATGAACAAACTGCTCGACATAATTATCAGAAAATGCGTTAAGTACGATTTCGGACGATGTTTTATGCTTGCCTCCGATTTAAACATTTATTTTAAAGTCGCCACAAATTAAAATTGTATGCTTTGGGAACCTTTTTGAAATTTGATCCAACCTTTTTTTAACATTTCTGCAATTGAATCGTCTGAGTCAGGGGGTTTGAAAAAAATATTACTTTATTCAGGTTGTCAGGGGTAGCCTCTACCCATAGCAACTCATAGGAACTAGCTACTTCACATTCGATACAAGACAAATCGCTTGTTACGGCAATAAATACGGCACCACCTGTTTTATTCCTTCTCTATTTTCTGAACACCATTTGCCACTTTGTAAAAATTTCTGGTGAACTTATCTCCAGAATTACAAACATTTGAACCTCCCCACCAGCTTTCCGCGGATATAATGATTTGGATTCAGTACTTTCTATTAGCTCTGGCACTTTCCCACACAGCTATGACAGTTTACAACTGATGGGGCAATGGGTTTGAGATCTGTATTAGTCCGGTCTGTGACCTGTACCCTCTGGGATTGAAACCCTTTCTGTATGCTCCCGAGGCCCTCTAACCTAAAATATAACCCAGTCCACGCCACACAGCTTCCGCTACACGCGTAGCCGCTTCCTGCGTGTAGTGAACCCCTGACCTATTCAGTGGAACCCGGAATCCCACCACCTATGCGGTTTCAAAACCGTCTGGGCTTCTGATTATCATGTGCAGGTGTCTTCAGCGGCTCATAAGAACGGCCACCCACATCCATTTAAATCTGCTTGGTGCATTCATCTCACAGTCTACCTCTGCGATTTTTACCCTACACACTTTCGCCCAATGCTAATTTGAGGATTCCTTGATGTCTCAGAATGTGTTCCACCAATAAATCCCGTCTCTTAGTCAAGTACGCCAGATATTTCTTTACTCCTCAATTCTTTACTCCTCAGTCTTTGCTTTCAGAAAAGACCTCCTAACATTTACATGAATTTTGTAAACCAACAAATTTTGTTTGTTCAGAAATGCATTCCTTCCCATAGCCATTGAACATTTTATATATTCTTTACTTCGGCTATAAGAAGTAATTTCGCTACCCAAATAACAAAACTCATCTGGCAGAACTGCAATGTCACCGGCTAGCCTCAAAGTTTTTATTTCTACTCCATGAACTTTAATCATCATCACAATCATCATTATTATTATTAGAGACTGATTATGCCTTTCAGTGTTTAGTCTGGAGCATAGTCCCCCTAATAAAATTCCTAAATGCTAACATTGATGCCTCGTATAATGTTACACCTTTTACTTCAAAATCATTATTCAGCGAATCTAAGTACTTTCTCCTTGGTCTACCTCGTCACCTCTTACCCTCCGCTGCCGAAGCGATGAGTTTCTTAGGTAACCTCGTTTCTCCGATGCGTGTAGCATGACGCCACCACCATCTCAGCCTGTTCACTATGCTTCATCTATGGAATTCATTCCAAGTTTTTCTTTGATTTCCTAATTATGGACACCCTACTGCTATTGTTCCCATCTGTTAGTACCTGCAATATCTCTAGCTACTTTCATATCTGTAACCTCAGCCTTATGAATAAGGTAACCTGCATCCACCCAGCTTTCACTCCCATACAACAAAGTTGGTCGAAATATAGAGCGGTGCCCTGCTAATTAGTCATGGTACTGACTTCCTTCTTGCAGAAGAGAGTAGATCTTAGCTGAGCACTCACTGCATTAGCTTGATTCAAGTGAGAAAATATATCCTAGGTACTTGAAACTGTCTACCTGTTCTAACTTTGTTCCTCGTATTTGCCACTCAATCAGTTTAAATCTCATTCCCACAGTCATTACTTTCGTTTTGGAGATGCTGATCTTCATCTCTTACATCTCTGATCGAGCTCTGAAATATTAGATTGCAACCTTTCAATCGAATCTGCCATCACAACTAAATCATCTGCATATGTAAGACTTCTTGTTTTGTTTTCACCTATTTCAATCCCGCCCTGCCAGCCTTCTGTTTTCAACATATGATCCATGAATAGTATGAACAACAGTGGTGACATGTTACAGCCTTGTCTTACCCCTGAAACTACCCTAAACCATGAACTCAATTCGCCGTCTAGTCTAACTGCTGCCTGACAGTCTACGTAAAGACCTTTAATTGCCTGCAGAAGTTTGCCTCCTATTCCATAATCTTGTAGAACTGTCAGCGGCTTCCTCCTAGGAACACGGTCATGAGCCTTTTCTAGATCTATAAAACACAGATACAGTTTCCTGTTCCACTTATAGTACTTCTCCATTATCTGCCGTAAGCTAAAGATCTGGTCTGGAAAGCATCTAAGATGGTTGAAACCACGCTGATTTTCATCCAACTTGTCTTCAATTAACACTCGCACTCTCCTTTCAACAATACCTGAGAATATTTTCCCCACAATGATGATTAAAGAGGTCCCTCGATAGTTGTTACTATCTTTTTCTGTTATCATGTTTGGAAATTGGCGTGTTACCGCTCTTGTCCAGTCAGACAGAACCTTTCTTGACTCCCATGCCTTTTCAATAATTCTGTGTAACCGTTTGAGACCTGACCTTCCACTGAATTGGACGAGTACCGGCTTAATTTCATCCATTTTCTTTCGCAAATTTATCCTTGCATTCCTTCACAGGTTACTCAATATAAATATTCAATAACATTTGGGAAGGACTACTAACTACCACTTACTTCAAATGTGGTGAGAAATTCTACGAGCAAATACATCAGTTTTCTATGGGTTCCCCTCCCCCCCCCCTAACATCAAGTACTGATAACTTGTACTCGTACATGGAATACTTCGAGGAGGTAACATTGGATACTGCTCGACTGAAACCAAGAGCATTGTACAGGAATGTGGACGACACCCTTGTGATATGGTCACATGGAAGGGAAAATCTACCGTAAATTCTGCAACACCTCAAGAGTATACACTAAAACAAAGTTTACCATGGAGGTAGAGGAAGACGGAAGCTTATCATTCCTGGACATCGTGATTACTAGGAACATAGGAGGCACGCTGGGACTCTCAGTGTACAGAAAGAAAACACATACGAAACTGTGTCTCAACGCTAGCAGTTGTCACCATCCAACGCAATGTAACTCTGCACTCAACACCTTGATAGAGGTCAATTGTGACAAAAAGAGCTTACGGGGGGAATTACAGCACCTGCGGATTCCTTCAGAAGAAGGTTGCGAATGTGGCATGCAATGCGTAGGGCAAACCCAACGTTGCATCTCAGAATGCCGCACGGAACATACAAGAAACGTGCGCCTGGATCAGGGAGAGACGTCTGCTGTGGCAGATCAAATGTGTTGAAATGTTTGTAAAGATTATGGGACTTAACTGCGGGGTCATCAGTCCCTAAACTTACAAACTAACTTATACTAAAGACAACACGAACATCCACGCCCGAGGGAGGATTCGAACCCCGACGCAGGAGAGCGCACGATACGCAACGTGTTGCTCCAAACTGCTCGACTGCTCCCGCGCGGTATGTGCAGAGCACATAATTAAAGAACAACATACCTTCGAATTTGAAGAGACAAAGAAGTTATGCAGCACCGGCAGATTTTGGGACTCTGCGATCAAAGAGGTCGTAGAGATTCGTCTACACGACAAATTGATTAATATAGGCCGTGGTTACCATCTTAGTACAGTATGGGATCCTGCAATTAGTAAAATTCGTCGAGAACCCCCGTGACCGCGGTTATGACAGACACTGGGGCTCGACGCCTACTCGTCCCCACCCCCTCCCAACCACCGGCGGTGTCAAGTGCGCTGTGCGATTCCTCAGACGCGTGATTGGTCAGCGGCCGGTGGTCCAGCAGCACGTGACAGACAGCACCACATCAGTGATGTCAGAGGAGGGGCCACTGGGCGCTGCAATCGTCGCTGCCACCGCAGCACGGTGTCACGGTACCTGACATTGGTTCGCCCACTGCTCGAGTTGGCGTCACCTGTATTTGCAAACGCCGCAGACCACCACATCGGGGCCTTGCAGAGGATCCAGAAACGCGCCCTGAAGACTGCCCTGTATCTTCCGACGCGGTACCCCACCGACCAGCTTCACGAGGATGTTGGAATCCTGTCGCTCCGAGAGAGATTTCGCGCCACCGCTTGAAAGTTCTACGATAAGACGGAACAGTCCCGTAACCGGCTCGTCCGCGATTCGGGACACCAGCAACACTTCAGGCCGACAACTCGTTGGCCCGACCTGCTGTGAGATGGAGAACATAATTCTCGCAGCAAACTGGATGTCGCACGTTTCTCGTCTATAAAATGACCGGCTAAGACGATTCAAACTGTCATGTATAACGTATTTTTCTCTCTTTTACAGGCACAACAGGAATAGAAGTATTGCTTAACCTGCAATCCATCGGACCACTGCCGACGTCCGTCAAGAAAGTGATGCGCTGATGCGATGCGATGAATCCCAACACTTCATCTGAAGATCATGGATACGCAATCCATTGACACGTTGCATCTAGACGACGACGCCACTCCGCTGATCCCCTGAAGATTCTATAATAGATTACAACCCTGTCTTACTTCCTTCCCAACCACTGCTTCCCTTTCATGCCATTTGACTCTAACAACAGCTGCCTGGTCTTTGTACAGGTTGTATACAGGGTGAATAACCTAACACTTACAGCGCAAATATTGCGGAAACGGAAAGTGCGATTGATATGCGGTTTTCACAGAATGGATTGGTAGTCAGGGGCTAGTATTTTTAGCCAACAAACAGATTGTAGTATTACTTATAAAATGTATTTTTATGCAAACATACAGTTATTTAAATGGAACAATGGTTGTTTCCATCATGCACTGGAATGTTTGATACCAGCTTTGTACAAAGAATTTTGAATGTCATTGTTATCACGTTTAGTTTGGCAGCTTCAACCGTTCAAAGTTGCGGGGGCGGAGGCTGCGACAGCGTAGCTAACTGGCCGAGTGGCTAGTCCCTGGGGCACGGCCCACTGTATCATGACCACCAGCCAGTCAGCTAAGCTATCGTAGCCTCCGCCCCCTAAAACTTTGAATGTTTGTAGCTGGCAAACTAAACGTAATAAAAATGTCATACAAAATTCTTTGTACATAGCTGGTGTCAAAAATTCCAGTGCATGGTAAAAACAACCATTGCCCCTTTTGAAAAATTGTGTTTGCATAAAAAATACACTTCCTAGGTACTTTTATAATCTGTTTATCGGCTAACAATACGATTCCTTGACTACCAATCCATTCTGTTGAAACCGCACATCAATTGCACCTTTCGTTTCCGCAATGTTTGTGGTGCAAGTGTTAGGTGATTCACCCTTATAACTCTTCGGTCCCCATATTTTACCTCTGCTACCTTCAGAAAGGTGTATTCCATTAAACATTGTCAATAACTTTCTCCATATGTACAAAAGCTAAAAATGTAGGGTTGACTTTCCTTAACCTATCGGCTATCAGAAGTGGTAAAGACTGTCAGTCTTGCTTGCAAGATGAAAGCGGAGCTCACCATCTGCAGCATTGTCGACAGGACTGACTGCGGACCTTTGGTTCAGAGCCGAGTGGAGGGTCTGAATCAGAGGCTCAGACGGTTCTGCGACCGTGTGGGCTGCAGATTCCTCGACTTGCGTCAAAGGGTGGTGGGTTTTCGGGTTCCGCTAAATAGGTCAGGAGTCCACTATACTCAGGAAGCGGCTACACGGGTAGCGGGGGCTGTGTGGCGTGGACTGGGCGGTTTTTTAGGTTAGAGGGCCTCGGGAATACACAAAATGGGTTTCAGTCTCAAAGGGAGCAGGTCAGACACAGGAAGAAAGCAGATCTAGAAACCATTGGTATAACAGTAGTAAATTGTCGTAGCTGTATTGGGAAAGTTCCAGAGCTACAAGCGCTGATAGAAAGTACAGAGGCACAAATCGTTATAGGTTCTGAAAGCTGGCTGACGCCTGAGATAAGTTCGGCCGAAATTTTTTCAAAGTGCCAAATGGCCTTCAGAAAGGATATAATAAATAAAAAATTGGCATAAGTATGTATTCAAACCGGCGGCAAATATAAAACATCGTCCGAACTAGTTCTGAATGCTTTTTCTGAAAACTACTTCGAACAGTTAGTTCATGAACCCACTAGAATAGTAAGTGGTTGCGAAAATACCCTTGATCTCCTAGCAACAAATAATCCTGAGCTAGTAAAGAGCATCAAAACAGATACAGGGATTAGCGAACATCGAGTTGTAGTAGCGAGACTGAATGTCGAAATTCCCAAATGCACCAAAAATAAACGAAAAATATCTCTCTCCACTAAAGCAGATAAAAATTCGTTTCACGCTTTCCTGAGTGATAGTCTCCAGTTTTTCAAAACTAAAAATGCGAGTGTAGATCAGTTGTGGCTTACTTTCAAAGACATAATATCAGTAGCAATCGAGAGATTTATACCAAATAAATTAATAAAACAGGGGGCTGACCCCCCCTGGTACACAAAACAGGTCAGATCACTGTTGCAGAAACAAAGAAAAACGCATGCAAAATTTAAAAAGACACATAACTTGCGAGACTGGCAATCTTTTACTGAAACTCGCAACCTAGCGCGGACTACAATGCGATAATATTATAGTAGTTACCATAACGAAATCCTGTCTCGTAATCTTGCAGAAAATCCAAAGAAATTCTGGTCATATGTGAAGTACACTGGCGGCAAAACACAAACAATACCTTCACTACTCGATAGCAATGGTGATACTACCGATGACAGTACTGCTAAGGCAGAATTACTAAACACAGCTTTCCGAAATTCGTTCACCAAAGAAGACGAAGTGAACACTCCAGTATTCAATCCAAGAAAAGCTGCCAGCATGCGAAACTTAGATGTTCCTGGAGTAGTAAAACAATTTAAGTCACTAACCAAAAACAAATCTTCCGGGCCAGATTTTATACCAGCTAGATTCCTATCAGAGTATGATGATGCAATAGCTCCGTACTTAGCTATAATTTACAACCGATCACTCAGCTAAAGATCCGTACCCAAAGACTGGAAATTTGCCCAAATTACTCCAATATTCAAGAAAGGCAATAGGAGTGATCCCCAAAATTACAGGCCTATCTCATTGACGTCGATTTGCAGTAGGATTTTGGAACATATACTTTGTTCGAATATTATGTACTACCTCGAAGAGAACGACCTATTAACCAATAGTCAGCACGGATTCAGAAAGTATCGCTCTTGCGAAACACAGCTTGCCCTTTATTCACATGAAGTGTTAAGTGCCATCGACAAGGGATCTCAAATCGATTCCATATTTCTGGATATCCGGAAGGCTTTTGACACTGTACCGCACAAGCGGCTTCTAATGAAATTGCGTGCTTATGGAATATCTCCCCAATTGTGCGATTGGGTTCACGATTTCCTATCAGAAAGGACACAGTTTGTTGTAATTGACGGTAAGTCATCGAGTAAAACAGAAGTGATATCTGGAGTTCCACAGGGAAGCGTTATAGGTCCCCTACTCTTCCTCGTGTTTATAAATGATTTAGGAGACAATCTGAATAGCTCCCTTAGACTGTTCGCGGATGATGCTGTCGTTTATCGATTAGTGAAGTCAATAGAGGATCAAAAGCAACTGCAAAGCGATTTAGACAAAACTTCTACATGGTGCGAAAATTGGCAATTGACACTAAATAAAGAAAAGTGTGAAGTAATACACATGATCACTAAAAGAAATCCGCTGAACTTCAATTACGCGATAAATCAGTCAAACCTTAAGGTCGTAAATTCTACCAAATACCTAGGAGTTACAATTACGAACAACTTAGACTGGAAAGAACACATAGAAAATATTGTGGCGAAGGCGAACCAAAGGTTACGTTTCATTGGCAGAACGCTTCGAAGATGCAGCAGCTCCACCAAAGAGACTGCCTACATCACACTTGTGCGTCCTCTCCTGGAGTACTGTTGCCCCTTGTGGGACTGTCACCAGGTGGAACTGACGGAAGACATAGAGAAGGTTCAGAGAAGGGCAGCTCGTTTTGTTTTATGACGTTACGGGGGGGAAAACGTCACGGAAATGTTGCAAGAATTGGGGTGAACATAATTAAAAGAAAGACGTTATTCACTGCGGCGTGATCTGTTTGCGAAGTTTGAATCACCGACTTCTGAATGTGAAAATATTTTGCTAGCACGCACCTACTTAGGGAGACATGACCACCCCAAAAAAATAAGAGAAATCAGATCGAAAACGGAACGATTTAGGTGTTCTTTCTTCCCGCGCGCTATTAGAGAATGGAACGGTAGAGAAAAGTTATGAAGGTGGTTAATGAACCCTCTGCCAGGCACTTAAATGTGATTTGCAGAGTATCTATGTAGATGTAGATGTAAATTTAGATCTTCTACGATAAGTCATGACGTGGGTACTGCCTCGCGTGTTCCTATATTTCTCCAAAACCCAAATTGACCTTCCCCGAGTTCGGATTCTACCCGACTTTCCATTCGTCTGTAAGTAATTCGTGTTAGAATTTTGAAACCATGACCTATTAAACGGGTAGTTCTGTAATTTTCACACTTTTCTGTGCTTGCTTTCTTTAGATCGTCAATATATTCAAAAGCATCGACGTATCTGCCACAAGTGCAAGCGGCGTTCCTGCGGTGTCACACCACTGCTGAATAAGGGGCGCGGGGGAACTGAAATACTGACGGTAGTAACTGCTGACACAGTGTGATTGGATGTTGCGGATACGGAAATATATATATTTTTTAATCGTAATTTGAATGTCCTTTGGCGGAGTGGGCTGTCAGCGCACGCAGGCGCTCTTCAGCCGAGACTGGAAAAGAAGTAGGCTTTCTTTATGAGTATTTGGTTAATTTCCTGCCATTGTGGACCAGGGGGTGCTTCATTGGTGTTTGTATTCTAGTTTGTTATTAGGTGGACCTTTAGCACGAAGAGCGGGTGGTAGCTGTGAAGCTTAGCGCTGGCTGGGGCGTGTTATTGCGCGCGGCTGCCGTTGTCTCCGTACGGACCTGCATAGACTGCATTGCGCCGTTGTTTCGTTGCGCTGCAACTGCGGATACGCCAGACGCCGAAAGTCTGTACCCGTCCTCTCTGAATAGAGAAAGCCTTACTTCCTTCTTCAATATCCGCAACATCCTGTCATACTGTAGCAACAGTTACTACCGCCAGTATATACGTTCCCCAGTTCCCTTTCATTCAGCAGTAAGCAACAAGAAGACCGCATGGAACAGTGGTAAAAATCGTTGGTGGTTTTTGAATATTGACTATTTCATCCAACGTCCAGAATACTTTTACGGACACACTATTGCTGTTTAAACAGCAAAACAGCTGACTACAGCCGAAAAAGAAAAGATTTTGAATGCAGACAGGAAACATCTAGCTGCGGCAGAATAGCCGTGCGCACTAACACACCTTGCTGCGGTGCGCGCGGCCGTTTAAGTCCTCCCTCGGGCATGGGTGTGTATTCTGTTCTTAGAATAAGTTAGTTTTAGTAGTTTGTAAGTTTAAGGACCGGTAACCACTGCTGGTTAGGTTCCATTTGAACATTTTGGTAACATCTAGAAATGCATTCCTAAGGAGAGAAGGAAGGAAATTAGGATTTACGTCCCTCAGACAAGAAGTCGCCAGAGACCGATTACAAGCTCGAATTGTTTTTAATACGGATGGAGATGGACCAATCTGCCACGCCCTTTTGAAAGCGACCATCCCTATGTTTGCCTTATACCTGAAAAAGTGAACTTTGGCACATATAATATTAATTTAAGTGTTATTAAGTGTTCTTTTGTGAGTTTCTACAGATTATAATTATACAGAAGCAAAATATGGACGGTTAACAGCACCAGCAATAAAAAAAACAGAATGAGATGAAACAGATGATTGCTGAAGAGCTTCACAATGCCGAGGTACTAAGTCATATTGGGAAAAGAAAGACATTTGCGGAACATCTGGGCTAAACGATGGGGTAGATTGATGGGACCCAGTGTAAGGCACTGGGTGTAGGCTAGAAGTTTATGTACACAAGACCACTAATGGCTTTAACCGGGCAGGTGCAGATATTAGATACGTGAACTTTATTCAACTCAGCGCTACACTTCCCTGTATGTGAGCAATGGTGTGCCAGTATTTTAGTAAATAATGGTGAGAGTCTACAATCAAAATTCCACACAGGTGTTTTAGTTACTTTTTCTAGGCGCCGAAACAAATTCAATTAGGCGCTTAAAATCTGAGGTCAGACCAGAGATGGAGCCAAGGTCTTGTGCTTACTAGGCATGCTCTATAAACTAAGCCATCTGGGCACGGTGGATGTTACAGCTGCACCCTCGCTCAGTCCCAACCAGACAACAATTCTTCCCCTTATATTCTGCGCTATTATCGCAGTGTCCTTGCCCATTATGCGCGTATACTCATGACGATGGTTAGCCGACTTCCGTGAGAGATCGAGCATCACGTGCATTTGCTCGTCGTCAAATTATTGTAAAGATCATGTACGAAATAACGGATAACGTGGAAATAGTTATACATTCTTTACTATGTCAAGTCATAAACCAAGAAATAATGTAATACTGCTCAATAATTAGAAATATTAGGTAAGAATAGTAAAATGTTAGACTTACCAATAGATTCAAGTTACTGATTATGTGCCTTGAGTACCAGAACTTTTGACAATGTTTTTTTGTTTTATACTATTCCTGGTATGAAATAAGCAGAGGGGATGAGGTTAAGTGCCGAATGTCACCGCGTAGCAAAATGTCCAGGCTCCGCGGAGTCTCCACTAACGAACCTGCCATGCTGAGGATGTGATACCAACTGAGTCCCACCTGAAAGCACAGGATGGCTTTCCTGCTTCCTGCGCTGTTGTCGGGCGTACCACTCTCAGCGTGCATTCCCCTCCATATGCATCAAGGTAAGCCTGGGAAGCAAGTTTCAGCCCCCTTTCATATAATTATCATTTATAACAGTTTGCAGCTTAGTTTTCTTTTATTTTCATCCTTTCCTAGTATGAACTAAGCAGAGGCGATAAGGTTACGTACCGGATGTACGTTAGGCTTTGTCTCGCACTGACGCGTAGTCGGCAGGGTTACCGGTTTCAGCATGTTCTCTTCCTGTCGCCTGCCCATTACGCGTTCTATCCTGTGTTCGTGTTACGTTATGCATGTGAAAGTGTGCAATTTTTCTAAATTGTTTCTAATCGTATAACTTTACTGCAGACCAGTATTCAGGAAGTGGTATGTTCAAATTTTTGTGAACCTTTTGGCCCTTACTGCTATGGCCATTAGTCACTAGACTTACAAACTACTTAAGTTAGACTAACGTAATTACAACACAGACACACATGCCCAGGAGGATTCGAACTTTCGATGGCGAGCGCCTGCGTGCTCCGCAACAAGGTGCCTTACAACGCTCGGCCTCTCAACCTCGGCAAGTGATATGCGGGAAACCACAAAAAAACCGCATCCAAGCTGACAGACACACCAGCCCTCGTCGTCCACGTGCCGAGTGGATTCGAACAGGGCCCCGCTATCCGGCGTTCCTCGTCGGGGGTTCGAATTCCCCCTTTAGTATAAGGTAGTACGTAAGTAGTTTGCAAGTTTAAGAACTGATGACCACGCAGTTAAGCTTAACAAACATTTGAACCCGCTGTCTGGGCGGAGACTTCCCTCCAGTACTGAATAAAACATTTATGAGCAATAATATATATTTTGTGTTTCACATCATAACCTTATTTTTCGTAATCACCATCATGCACAGGCTGTCTTCTTCCTTTCGTTCGCTTGCTCGGGATCGCGTTGTTAGCCGTTGATTTGGCGTGGTTCTGTGTGGGCTGGCCTCATGTCCTTCCTGTTGCCACCCCAATACCAACCCCCGCCCGTGGCGAGATTTGGTTAACAGCCCGGTATTCTTCTAGTGGGATGTGGAAAACCGCGTCAAAAGCAAGTCCAAGCAGGCCGGTACACCGATTCTACGTCGTTAATCCGCCCGGTGGATTTGAACAGGAATGCAGCGTTTTAATGCTTGAGGCTAATCGGGCAGCTTATGTATAGGGTAATTTTTATATGAATACGTGCGAAACTGAACGTGTGTGGATATCAGTAGATATGAGGGTAGTAGTCTTCGTTTTCTGTTGGTCAAACACAGACAAACCAAACCTGTTGAATCTTACAATTAATTCTGTTCAGTTCTTGTTCGGTAAAGGGGCATGGCCCACAACAGTCTCTGACCTTAAGCGTCATTTCCATTCGGCAAGCATCTGGCGGCTTCAAGTGTTATCCCGAGATGTCTGCGTTTTTCATATCATAAAAGAAGCAGCAGGTAACGGCAGATAAAGATGACTTAAATATTTTTGAGGGAACTATTCTTGAGTATATCGTTTTCAAATGTTAAAAATTTGTGTAACTAAGGGACCAAACTGCTAGGGGCATCGATCCCTCGACTTACAAACAACTTCAGTTAACTTATAGTAAGGACTCATTCCCAAGAGAGGACTCGAACCTCCGACAGAAGTGGCCGCGCAATCCCCGATATGGTGAGTTAGATCTCGCGGCCATTTCAGGCTGGCTACCTTGTTGTCGTCACAACAAGTATTAATTTTGGTTTTGGTCTCGAATTGTTTAAGCTTTCCGTTTTACAATGTAAGTAATCGTCGCATTTTCTTACATTACTAGCCAATCTCTCTAGATAGACTGAAGTTGTTTCTAGGTTTAATGAGGATTTTGGTGACTATATACTTCGTGTTATTTTGGCGCTGATTCACGTTTAGGTTATTTGGGTAATTTCGTTCCGGCATTGCTATATTATTGATGCCTCATTATACGAGAAGTGATATTTATATAGATTTAGCGTGACACATGGACCAAGTCCTCATTAAATACTCAGTAATTTCTCTGTTTAGGTTTGATCATTTCAGTCGTATTTCTGCTTCGTGTATAGTAATTTAGGTTGGACTTGGCAGTAGCACACATCAAGACAAATACTTTGTATAGATTCTGTTTTCCAATTAGAGAGCCGATCAGTTGAAAATCCTCATCTCTCTGAGTGGAACTAATACCTACAGATTTATCTAAAACTGCGATCACCGGGCTTTACCAATTTCATTACCCTTCTTTTTGATGAGCTCTTTCGGAAACTGACCGATGCATCGTACCCAGTCTACTGAACAGATTAAATAGCCAAAGGCCAAAATGCTTTCCATTCGTTGGGATTTACTGCTATTAAGCCCGTATCAAAAGTGGTGGGCTTAGTTTTGTCCCTTTGAAACCTTCCTGCAATAGTGGTGCATGTTTGTATGTAATACTTTGTAATTTTCTCTCGTTGTTTTCGGTCGCATGAATTACTGTGCGTTGCGAAACTCAGCGGGTCTTACGCCTCCTAAGGTATCCATGTCACTCAAACATCCAGTACTGATGTTAATTATTGTAGATACTGCTTACCTAATGCTAATTTCATGAAATTACCCAACCATAATAACAAGATTTTTCTCACGGTACGCGATGTATGTTATAAGAAGGAAGAAATTTGCTGTCATTGTATGTCTATTTAATAGGATTGTGGTTCAGTTTTCCCTTCACACCCTAAATATTTCACCAGATCCTACCTTTCCTGTGAAATAGCAGATAGAAAGAGGATTCTGTATAGGATATGTATGAGAAAATTATATAATACATATTGAATGTCCGGTCGTGTCGACGTCTCCGCAATTATTTCGTTGGGTATTAAAAAATGTACAGTGTAAACACTCCTTTTTTTCGTTGCTACATTACATAATATTGCACACAGTGGAACTGGGGTATGGAATTTTATTTCTGCATTTACACGAGATATAAAGTTGTTCAGAACTCCATGATACGCGATTAAATCAGTGTCTCGGAGAATTAGGAGGAGACGGGGTAATAGTAAGCTCCGGGAGTGTGGATAAACCGCAAAAGTCGGGTGTTTACGCTATATAGATGCCAGTGGGAGTTATGGCATTTAGTGGCAGCTTCAAGCTAGGATTAACTAGTCAGAGTTCCTTCACTGACAAACATTTTAGTTATCGTAACGTTTTGGTTTCGCTACGAATTATTCTAAGAAAATTTTGATGTGGTAAAGAAATTAAGTAGAAAATTGCTGTTTTATAGTGCTGTCAATGTGCTTGGTCATTATACAGGATGCCTCACCAAAAACGTGCTCAGCAAATATTGCGGTTTTCACAAGATGGATTGGTAGTCAGAGGCTCCTATTGTTAACCAATAAAAAGATTTTAACAATACTTAGAAAGTGTATTTGTTTTTCAAATATACACTATCTTACATGTAACAATGCCTATTCACACAAAAAACTGAATATACGACAAATTAGAATGTCAGTGGTATGTTGCACGACTCCAGTTTAAGTTATTTACGAAATATCGTATTGTAAAAAGTTTCCAATCCGACACTTGCTTGCCCCATGAAACCAACGTAGTTATTCGGTACGATGTTGTTCTGTTTGCTTACATCGTTCTTGTGTGTTCCTTGAGTGCATTGCAACTTGGTAGTCAGTGAGTGTGTGACAGTAAAAGGAGTAGGTTATGAAAGGACGATGGGATTTACAAGTGCAGAAAAGCCCGATACACCATGAACTTTGTTCACATTTGGATTTGGATACTCTGTATCCAAATGTAAACGAAGTGTATGGTGTGAGTTCACATTTCTGTGCAGTGATGGTGATAAATTTTACTCAAAAAATGGAAAGCAGAGTGATAATAAACGTAAGGAAGTTAACAAAGGAAAGTGTGTAAAAAGTGCGTCACATGGACAGTCGCGATTTGGATATAAAATTAAATGTAAGTTAACAGTGTTTTTGCCCATGTCATCTCGACACCTACAGTTGATTCACTATTATAGTAGCAAATAATTTGTTTTCAAACAGTGAACGTCATCATGCTACACATACAAAATTCTGAATGTTTAAGCACCTGATGATGGGGACAAGCCCCAAACTGGTCGTGTCGTAAATAAATAATACGATTCCTAATGTGACTGGTGGCAGTTTTTATTCTCAATCCTATATTGGGAACAGTCACGGAGTTCAGACACTTCCATCACGGACGAAACACGATTAATGCGTAAACGTAACCGTGGTATTTTAACATTCAACAACCATCGGATTGTTATTAACAGAGATTCAAAGGTAAATTCGTATCATTACCTCACCTTTCCCAAGTATATGACTACGATGCTGGAAGAAAATTACAGGTCGTCGATTTTGATCCGTTGCCGGCAGATGTAACCTGCGATATAATAGACGTAGTGATAATGGTTTCAACGTCATCCACCAACAGCTGCCAGAGCATCATCTGAGTGTATCCTTTACTAGGGAATATTTACAACCTCAAAGCTCAGTGTGATACCAGTGTGTGAAGCAAACAGTGCCATGGCACCGGAGACGCACTTGTGCTTTCTACAGCCAACTGAGCGAGAAGGAAAGGGATCAATTGTGGTCTTCCAACTGGCACGGTGGTCCTTTTATAGAACAGCCAAACAAGTTGAACATGCTGCGTCAGTTGTGATAGTTGCAATGGCCACGTGAACATTTTCAAAGTCGTAAACGATGGTCTTCACTTATACACAGCACAAACATCCGCCAAGATAGTCATATTATAAGGGAAATCGGCAGATAGTAGAGCTACCACAGGAGAGACAAGAGGGTTGGCGATCCTGAAGTATCAACAGTTGATTGCCAGAAGTGACACTACACGCACGCACACCTATACCTAGCCTGTCTTCAGTTACGCCAGAGCATCAACATGCACAGATCGACTTAAAGCACTGGATATACCGAGCTGAACAATCCGACATTTTGAATTCCAATCCGACAGCAGTGTTGCATGCTTTGTGTTTCGTAGCGATGTGAACCAGCGAATATTTTGCGATTTTATTGTTTCACAGTGTAAAATGGTTTGTTGTGCTGCTCCAAACTGCTCAAATAATAGTAGACATGCTCGCTGTAAGTTTTATCGATTTCTTTCAAACATATATCGGCGTAAGATGTGGCTTGTAAATTGCAGCAACTATCTGTGTAACGCTAAGAACCAAATCTTTGTTTTATTTTCATTAGAAATAGTTATGCTCACAAAGAGGTAGTAATGAAAATCAGGCCTATACATGTAAGCAATGGTTTAATTTTGCTACAGGTTGTTAACATGACATACAGTGTGTTTAAAACGGGCTATTTTCGTTGATTTTAATTAGACCAACGAAGGAGTTATTCTAAGGACTGTTAATTGTATTTTAAGATATGCATGAGTGCAGCTGGCTTTATCCAGCTAGTGGTTTTTAAATTATATTATTTCGCATTAGTTCAGTGTTTAATTTAAATGTGTCTCTCAAAACAAGAATATGTTGGTCTAAGCCAAGCTGTGAACGGATGTCTGAAAAATAAATAGATAAATAAACTGAACTTCGCAAAAAACGCGAACGGGAAACAAGTCGTACATGAAAGGCATTAAATTCAAAACTTTGCATGCCACATTCACTTTATTTTAAAGCGCATGCTACTAGAGAGGCTTTATTTAGTTGTTATCTTACGAAACCAGACGTTCAAAAGTATTAAACACATTTTTGACGTAAAATCTACTCTGAAATATGGCGTGTATAAAATATGCGAGCATTACTGGGGGGAATACGAGAAGTACAGTGTTCCATAGTCTTTAAGTGTACGCCTTCATCGCGGTATTCAAAAGGTCGGATGTTCTGCTTGTACTATACAGTGCTCTAGCTGGACTAGTGTCGTCAGATCACATAGAAGAAGCAATGGCAGGACGTGGTCTTCAGCGATTTTGAATGCACTTCGGCGACCAGTGTCAAATGAATGTTCAAATGTTTGTAGAGTCTATGGGACTTAACTACGGGGTCATCAGTCCCTAAACTTAAAAAACTACTTATGAACTAGCTACAACTAAGGACGGCACAAATATCCATGCCCGAGGGGGGATTCGAACCCCCGACCGTAGTGGCCGTGCAGACCGTGACTGAAGCGCCTCAGTCCCCTCGGCCACCGCGGCCGGCGACCAGTGTCTCTTAGAAAACATTCGTCTGAAACCCACTGACCCCACGTCACGCCTTATGGACTATAGTGTGGTCGGGGGGGGGGGGTTCGAATCCCGCCTCGGGCATGGATATTTGTGCCGTCCTTAGTATTAGGTAGTTCATAAGTAGTTTGTAAATTTAGGGACTGATGACCCCGTAGTTAGGTCCCATAAGCTATACAAACATTTGATTTGACTATAGTGCGATAAACTACAACTCTCGTTCATCTTTTGTGTTTGTGGATGGAAAGCTGATGAGCGCTCGGTGGGTGTACAATGTCGTAAGACCCGTTGTGTTGCAACAGGAAGGTAACGTGTTTTACGGAGAGGATCATACTCGCCCTCACAAGGCGCGTGAAACTGAACGACCTCTGTAACACGTGCACGATCTCCGGCCGCGCGCGTCGGAGGATCGAGTCCTCCCTCAAGCATGGGTGTGCGTGTTGTCCCTAGCATAAGTTAATTTAAGTAGTTTGTAAGTCTATGGACCGATGACCACACAATTTTGGTCCCTTAGGATTACAGACATTTGAACACACTTGACCACGATCTCCAGATTTGTCTCCAATCGAGCATGGCTATGATGGGATGACAATTGCTACGTTCGATTCGTCAACCCACAACTCTCTCAGAACTATGCGACCAGTACAAGCAGGCGTGAAGTAATATAAGACGGTAATCTCCGTCTTTATGATCGAGTGGAGGCGAAAAAGAGTACCTACATTGACACCCTCTCTTTTTCTCTTTGGCCATCTTCCCACACATGCAGGGTCAGCCTTGTTAAATCCAGATTTGGCGTGTAATACTTACAGGGCGGGCGGATGCCTTTTCTGTCGCCACCCCATGCCCCCCGGGAGGAAATCTGTACCCCAAATGTCTGCGTATAGTGTTATATGTGTGAAAGTGTTAAGTGTTACTAAATGTTAGCAAATCGTGTAACTGAGGTCCGATATTCACTTGTGGGGATGTGGAAAATAGCCTAAAAACCACATCCAGGCTGGTCGGCACTCCGAACCCCTTCGTTGGTCCGACAGGTGGATTCGAACCGGGGCCGGTACGCATCCCGGCTCGGAAATCGGTATGTGCTTTTTTTATTTATTATTTTCTTATTTTTTTGAAGGAACTTAAAAAATAATTATTTCCCACCGCCAGTTTTAACTTAGAAAATAAAAGAAAGACAAACTACACCACTTCAGGCGTTGGCCATACCTTACCCTAAGCCCGGTGCAACTAACCCATTTCTAAAAGAGGGCAAGAAACGATAAAAATGGAAGAACATTTAGTGGAGCTATAAAAATTAAGTGCTATTACAAACTTAAATACGTAGTATTTTTGTTCCACAATATTTCTTATTTGTTTGTTATTGGCAGCTTTCGGCTTCGTCTTCGTTATCTGATGATTGCCTAAGAAGCCGAAAGCTGCTAATAACAGAGAAATAAAAAATATTGTGGAACAAAAATACTACGTATTTAAGTTTGTAATATGTCATTGTTCCTCTAAGTACCGACGGAATAGTCCATAAATAAAATTAAGTGCATTAATTTATTTTAATTTCATTCAATTTCCGTTTTTACGTTTAAAAAAGAAAATGTAGGGATCAACTACTTCATTGCAGGAGCGCCCCAACTCCGGGGAGCGTTAGACCACGGCTAACCGACCGGGTTCCTACAGTGCCATCCATTGTCGGGTATTTTAGCAGTCATCGACATCGTACTGAGGTACCCGTGCCGGTCGCGGTGGCCGAGGAGACTGAGGCGCTCCAGTCACGGACTGCACGGCCACTACGGTCGGGGGTTCGAATCCCCCCTCGGGCATGGATATTTGTGCCGTCCTTAGTCTTAGCTAGTTCATAAGTAGTTTGTAAGTTTAGGGACTGATGACCCCGTAGTTAAGTTCCATAAGTTCTACAAACATTTAAACATTTTTGAGGTACCCGTTGAGATATTGGTCTGCAAATGTAATCATTTCATGTACTCCATATGCATTCTTCCATCTGTAAATCTTGAGGGAATCGAAAACTCAAATATGGTGTACTAATTTTTATTTCGTGGAGTGTGCAAGTATGAATAAAGTCTGAAGGTACCAGATCCATGTATACTGGGTGCCTCTCTTAGGTTGAGGTGTTAAAAATCCGTGGAGTTCGGCAAGTCTTTGCAGTGTTTACGTGTGTACTCGTTTCTCTGCAGAGTGGCACACTTCCGGGTCTAAAGATTGGAGATATAGCTCCTATGTAGACGCGTGGGCCCGCAGCGATCGTGCATTGCATTGAGTATGGCTCCACACGACCCATCGATTCCTTATTTACGTGACAGTCGTGGAGCCGGAACTGCGCGAGAAGCAATATCGCGAAACGATAGACCGCACAATGGATACGCCACACGTGCCACTGTCTAATACAGACTCCTGCTGCTACATATTTCTCCTTTTTACACGAGGAATACCACATTCTGTCCACAGACAACGTACTTTGAGATGCGATTTCTGACTGAGGTATACACTACGTCTCCTTTCGTATACACAACGTAGATAGAGTTATACCTACGTACCCACATGAAGCTGTTGCGCTGGAATGCCAATGATATGAACATATGATAATGTGTAGTACTTTTATTGCATACAGCTTAATAGTTTTAATAGCAAGTAGTGCATATAATACGCAAAGCAATAAAAGCAAAACAGTTGTGAATGATCATTATGTAAAGCGATAGTAACCACATTGATTCAATTTGGCCGGCCGCGGTGGCCGAGGGGATTGAGACCCTCCAGTCACGGTCTGCACGGCCACTACGGTCGGGGGTTCGAATCCCCCCTCGGGCATGGATGTTTGTGCCGTCCTTAGTTAGTTCATAAGTAGTTTGTAAGTTTAGGGACTGATGACCCCGTAGTTAAGTCCCATAAGCTATACAAACATTTGAACATTTGATTCAATTTCACCCATTGGAAATAGTTTGTGATAAACTGCGCCTATGGAAACATTGGACTTGTTTGTAAATAACTGCTACCGGTCACGTTTTCACTTGTTACTTATATCTTTCACGCCCATTTTTAAGTTCGTTGTTCGCTGCGCTACCTCATTTTTCCGTGATATTCTTGATGTTTGAGGTTCTCCATTACTCCGTCTCCTTCATACATTATATAAAAACGAGCAATTTTTAATTTGTGATATTAAACATCGCACACAAATTTCTGAGTAGAATATGCATAAACATATGAACATACATAAACAATTTTAGGAAGATTTTTTAAATGTTGATCTTCAGTCAGAAGATTGGTTTGTTAGAGCTCTGCACGCTACTCTATCTCGTGAAGCCTCTTCGCGTCAGAATAAGAAAGGCAATCAATGTTCAAATGTTTGTTAAGCTTATTGGACTTAACTACGGGGTCATCAGTCCCTAAACTTACAAACTACTTATCAACTACCTTATACTAAAGACGGTACAAATATCCATGCCCGAGGGGGGATTCGAACTGACGATTCCTTGATGTCTCAAAATGTATCCTATCGATCGATTCCTTCTTTAGTGAAAATAGTCCAGAAATTTATACCTAGTTCTGTTCAGCATTTCTTCATTAGTTACGTGATCTACACATGTAGTATTTAGCATTCTTCGGGAGCACCAATTTTCGAGAGTTTCTATCTTCTTGTCTGAGCTGTTTATTTTCCCACACTGCACAGCCGTTCGTGGCAACACTCCAGACAAATTACGTCCAAAGAGACGTCGTAACATTTACGTTAGTACTTGATATTGACAAGTTTGTTCTAATTAGGAACGCATTTCTTCTCATCGCCATTTTGTATTTCATTTCTTCTCTACTCCAATCATCAGAAGTTATTTTACTGCCCACTAGAAAAAAAAAAAAAAAAAAAAAAAAAAAACCTCATTTTCCAACATTAGTGTCTCATTTCCTAACCCAATGACCTCAGCATCGCCTGATTTAGTTCGACTACATTCCATTGCCTTTGTTTTCTTGTTGTTGATGTTCATTTTATACCCTACTTTGAGATCACTGTCCATTTAATTTCGCTGATCTTCCAGTTTCTTGGCATTTCTAACACAATTACGCTGTCATTAGCAAACGGCAACGATTTTATTTCTTCTTCCTCATCTTTAATTCTGTTCCTACATTTTTCCTTTCTTTCCTTCACAGCTTGCTCAAAGTACAGATTGAATAACATTTGGAAAAGGCTATCCCACTGTCTTACTCTATTCCTAACTATGGCGTCCCTTTTAGAGGTCTGCACCTCGCTCGGTTGCTCGCTCGAATCGCATGATACATGTCGTTCTATGACAGTCCAACAGGTGTCAGTACTGCAGCTTGCGGCAAGGCGCGTGGCTCCGCTCGACTTCCTGCACGCTCGTTCGAGCGGCGCACGCTCGACCGGCCCGACCGTCCACACTGCCCGCTCGCCACTCGGTCGCCCACCGCAGCGCCACTCGAGTCCAAGGCGAGTGTCGGGAGCAAACTAGACGCTACAGAATAAATCCTGACTGCGAAATTTGTAATACAAGTTATTAGACGTGATTAATATAAAGTTTCTGTGCTAAGATCATTTACTAAATGAATTATCCATGATCATTCTTTCTTTCTTGTTCCCATTTTGTGGACTGTTAGTTCCTGTTTAGTGGTAGGTGTTACTTGCCGTTTTAACGAGAAAATGATTGTATTTTATATCCATTCCACTTATCACTCTCAAGTCCTGGAATACTTTGTCCGTCTTTTATATTGATATTAAATAAACGATATTGATGTATACCCGTTAGGCTAGGTTTGTGCATTTCTCTCTGTTGCACCCCGTTAATAAATATTCCCGTAGCATTTTGGCACTGTGCGTGGTTGCTGCACCTCTACCTTTTCCGAGTGAGTCCTTAACGGAATTTTTTCCAATTGCAACATTCATATATCCCCCACTGCCACTGTCGTCTTTCTTAATTATATAATAAAGAACGCATGCAAGCTTTTGTGCAATATATAGGATCTGCGCTTTCCTCCGTCATCAGGGTCATACGTCGGTCTAATGCTCATATCCGGTACCTGTTTTAAATCCTCTTATTCCAATTGTTTACTTTACACAGCTGTACGAATATATGGTGCTCCTGCTGTTTCAATGATATCTGTATTATATTTATTTAGGGCCGTCTGAAGTATGTCACCCGGTTGCACCAGCCAAAAGAATGTTTTTGGAATGGGTGGATAAGAGATCGGCTTAGGTACATTGCAGGGGGAATGACAATTATGGGGACAGCTACCCATAAAGTGATCAATTTTTTGTGCTCAAAAATTGTTTTGATTTAATCGAAGTTGAATCTATGAAATTTGTCTTCTATCAAAAGATATAATCATACCAAAATCATTACAATAGCTTCACTAATCTCTAAGTTATCGCCATTTTCCTATTTTAGCCCCAATTTTGGAGGGACCGTTTCACCCCTTAAATATGCTTTTCCGCCGCTAAAAAAATTACGTGTCCCATAGTTTTTCATGTATTATAAAATATGCAAATTTGATAAAAATCTGAGATTGACTTGAGTAGGTTTCGTTGTGAGTACAGCGGCAGCGCCACGCTGTGCGGCCTGTGCCCGCCCCGCCCCACGCAGCCTCGTTCGAGTGTCAACACGCTCGCTGCGAGCGTACACACTCGCCGCGCCACCGCCGAGCGTTGCGCACTCGACCGAGTACGAGCGAACGAAACCGGCGATTTGCTGACCTCTAGTCCCTTTCACCCTTTCACTCTGATAGCTGCTATCTAGTTTCTGTACAAGTTGCAAATAACTTTTCGTTCCCCATATTTGACCCCTGCTACCTTCAGAATTTTATAGAGTATATTCCAGTCAACACCGTCAAAAGCTTTCTTCAGATCTACAAATATTATAAACTTAGTTTATTTTCTGTGCAACGTATCTTCTAAGATGAGTCGTATCGTGAGTATTGCGTCACTCGTGCATCACTTCTACTAAATTTAACTACAGTAAACACTTCTACAAGGTCGGGTCCAACACGTTTTTCCATTCTGCTGTAAATAATATTTTGCAAACTTGACTTGCTAAGCTGATAGTTATGTAATTTTCACACATATCTGCACTTTCTTTCTACAGAATTAGAAACGTTCTTTTAGAATTCTGAAGAATTCACATGTGTCTCCTACACTTTGCACACCAGATGATGTAGATAACAAAGAAACTGCAATAGGTCTTCCATAAATAGTACCTATGATATACATTATTACATTTCTTTCTTAAGAATTTGGATCACAATTTGCTTTCATCACTAAGTATGTATGTATGTATGTATGTATGTGATTTTAAATATTGGAATAAGGATGATTGATTACTGCAGAACCTCGCGTAAGAATAACGCAGTGTTGGAGGTTCGAGTCCGCCATAGGGCGTAGGAGTTTGTGTTGTCGTTAGGATAGCTTACCTTAGTTTAGGTAGTTTGTAAGCTACGGAGTAATAACCAAACAGTTAAGCCCGATAGATTTACAAACATTTGAACATGTTGAAGTGCACGAGAAAATGGGAATAATTTCGCGAAACGCGTCGTGATAGATATCAATAAAAAGTGAAAATGTGACTGGTGGCAGTTATTTATAAACAAATACAGTAAGTACATTCAATTAGGAAACGCGATTGTGGACGATATATGCTGTTTGTTCAAAGAAATAACTGTGGAAGTAAAGAGGCAAGAAAATATCATAGCGGACAGGATGTAGGAAGAACAGGGTTTCAAATGTTCAAATGTTTGTTAAGCTTATGGGACTTAACTACGGGGTCATCAGTCCCTAAACTTACGAACTACTTATGAACTACCTTATACTAAAGACGGCACAAATATCCATGCCCGAGGGGGGATTCGAACCCCCCGATCGTAGTGGCACTGCAGACCGTGACTGACGCACCGCAGTCCCCTCGGCCACCGCGGCCGGCTAACTGCCTAACTACGTCAGTTCAAGGATACGAGGAAGACAACGGCAACCCACCTCCAACAGTGTAATGCCTCGCAATTCAATGTGATGCTCCAAAGATCTTTGGTTTGATGATTACTTTATGTTTCCATCAAGTAACTAATAAAGAGATTCATTAGCTATGGCCGGCCGCGGTGGCCGAAGGGACTGTGGCGCTCCAGTCACGGTCTACACGGCCACTAGGGTCGGGGGTTCGAATCCCCCCTCGGGCATGGATATTTGTGCCGTCCTTAGTAGTAGTTAGTTGATAAGTAGTTTGTAAGTTTAGGGACTGATGACCCCGTAGTTAAGTCCAATAAGCTATACAAACATTTTGAATCGTCAGTTTGGTATTGGAGGGAAATGTGAGGGGTAAAAGTCGTAGATTTAGACCAAGAACCGAATACGGTGAGCAGGTTGAAAAGGATAAGGATTGCCTTTCTCGCTCCAGTCACGGTCTGCACGGCCACTACGGTCGGGGGTTCGAATCCCACCTCGGGCATGGATATTTGTGCCGTCTTTAGTATAAGGTTTAGTTTAATTCCGGGAGTATGGATGTAGAGGAATTGTGGACTAAATTTAAGTGCATTGTAAATAAAGGGTTAGAGAAATCAAATGTCTGTTAAGCTTAAGGGACTTAACTACGGGGTTATCAGACCCTAAACTTACAAACTACTTATGAACTACTTACGAACTAGGACGGCACAAATATCCATGCCCGAGGGGGGATTCGAACCCCCGACCGTAGTGGCCGTGCAGACCGTGAATGAAGCGCCTCAGTCCCCTCGGCCACCGCAGCCGGCGGTTAGAGAAATACGTGCCAGTAAAGACGATTAAGGATGGAAAAGATCCACCGTAGTATAATAATAATAATGTTAGAAAGCTGCTGAGAAAGCAAAGAATGTTGCACTCTCGATTCAAAAAAGAACACGCAAAAGTTAGTAGAGATTCGAGCATCTATAAAAATATCTATGCGCGAAGCATACAATAATTACCACAGCCGTACCTTACCAAAAGCTCTTTCCGACAACACGAAAAAAATTCTGGTCCCATGTAAAATCGATAATCGTGTCGCCGCGGTGGAGTAGCCGAACGGTCTAAAGCGTCTCGCCGCGGAGCGCGCGGTTGCTCGCCGTGGAGGTTCGAGTCCTCCCTTGGGCATGGGTGTGTGTGTTTGTCCTTAGGTTAGTTTACCTAGGTTTAAGTAGTTTGTAAACAACGGACTGATGACCACGCAGTTTGGCCCGATAGATTTACAAACATTTGAACATTTTTGATAAGCGTGTCAAAACCCACTGTCCAGTCATTCGTTGATCATTCCGGGGCAGTAATGGAAGAAAGCAAACGGAAAACTGAAGTTCTCAATTTAACCTTTAAGAAATCTTTCACGCAGGACCGCACAAATGTACCATCATTTGATCAACGTACTAATTGCGAAATGGAGGACATAGTAATAGGTATTCCCGGTGTAGAGAAGCAGCTGAAAGAGCTAAATATGAAAAAGTATGCTGGTCCAGATGGAATACCAGTTTGGTTTTACAAAGATCATTCTGAGGCATTGGCCCCCTACTTAGCTTGCATTTATCGCGAATCTTTAATTCAGCGGAAAGTTCCTAGTGATTGGAAAAAAGCGCAGGTGACTTCCGTTTATAAGAAAGTAAAGAGAACTGACCCACACAATTACAGGCCCATATCGTTGACATCAGATTCATGTAGAATTTTGGAGCATATTCTCAGGCCGGCCGCGGTGGCCGAGGGGACTGAGGCGCTCCAGTCACGATCTGCACGGCCACTACGGTCGGGGGTTCGAATCCCCACTCGGGCATGGATATTTGTGCCGTCCTTAGTATTAGGTAGCTCATAGGTAGTTTGTAAGTTCAGGGACTGATGACCCCGTAGTTAAGTCCCATAAGCTACACAAACATTTGATTTGAAACATATTCTCAGTTCGAATATAGTAAATTTCCTTGAAACGGGATAGCTTCTTTCTATGAATCAGCACGGGTTCAGGAAACATCGCTCATGTGAAACTCAGCTTGCCCTTTTCTCACATGACATCTTGCGAGCCTTGGATGAAGGGCAACAGGCGGATTTTGTTTTTCTCGACTTCAAAAAGGTGTTCGACGTGGCGTCACACTGCAGACTGCTAACGAAGATACGAGCTTATGGAATAGGTACACAGATTTGTGACTGGCTGGAAAACTTCCTAAGTAATAGAACGCAGTACGATGTTTTCGATGGCGAGTGTTCATCAGAGACGAGTGTTTGGACAGGTGCGAAGAATGGCAGCTAGCCATCAATGTAGAAAAATGTAAGGTGATGCGCATGAGTAGGAAAAACAAGCCCATACTGTTCGAATACAGCATTAGTAGTGAGCATCTTGATGATGTCTCGTTGTTCAAATATCTAGGCGTAACATTACAGAGCGATATGAAATGGAACGAACATGTAAGGACAGTTTTGAGTAAGGCGGACAGCCGCCTTCGGTTTATTGGGAGAGTTTTTGGGAGATGTACTCCATCTGTAAAGGAGACCGCGTATAAAACGCTTGTACGACCACGTATTGAGTATTGCTAAAGTGTTTGGGACCCGCAGTTTAAAGGAAGACATAGAAGCAGTTCAGAGGCGAGCAACTAGGTTTGTTACTGGTAGGTTCGACCAATGCGCGAGTGTCACGTAAATGCTCCGGCAGCTCGATTGGGGATCGCTGGAGGAAAGACGACGTTCTTTTCGTGAATTTGTGTTGAGGAAATTTAGAGGGCCGGAATTTGATGCTGAGTGTAGTACGATCTTGCTGCCTCCTACTTACATTTCGCGTAGTGATCACAAAGACAATAGAAATTAGGGCTCGTACGGAGGCATATAGGCATTCTTTGCCGGCCGCGGTGGCCGAGGAGACTAAGGCGCTCCAGTCACGGTCTGCACGGCCACTACGGTTGGGCGTTCGAATCCCCCCTCGGGCATAGATATTTGTGGCGTCCTAGTTCGTAAGTAGTTCATAAGTAGTTTGTAAGTTTAGGGACTGATGACCCCGTAGTTAAGTCCCATAGACTGTACAAACATTTGAACATTTTTTAGGCATTCTTTTTTTCCTCGTTCTATTTGGGAGTGGAATAGGAAAGGAAGTGCTAAGTAGTGGTACAGTGTACCCTCCGCCAAGCACCTTACGGTGGATTGCGGAGTATGTATGTAGATGTAAATGTAGAACGTACTCCTGCCCCGTCATTCACAATTACCACCATATGAGATACAAATGATGCTTTGCATATATTCGAACATGTGAATGGCGGGGTAGGAGTACGTTAAATCTGGCTTGACGAGAGGAATGCAAAATGGGCAGCGTTCAGGACGGTGATGTAAGGTGCCAATGTCTTTAGGAATAGATCACCTTTACGAGATTGCTAGTGTCGGCCTCCAGGTCTGGTGTTGGATCCTGTAAGACCATCTGAAATACCAACTGATCAAAGTGAGCACTTCAACTCAACACATATCAGTTTCTGAGTCTTTGTTAGCCAAGCACAGCTTGATTCTCAATGAGGAAATACCTTGAGATACCACTGTCATCGAACTAATAGCTACGTTCGTTAATGATGGAACATTTGTTGGACTGGTAATAACATATAGAAGGAAAATAATTCTCAATTTTAATTTATTTTGAAGTTCTCGGGGTGGATCGCGTTACGTACCTCGCTAGGGTTTGAGTCTGCGGTCATAACAGTAGTGACGAATTTATTAAATTTAGAGAATGTCAATAGCAAACACGTATACAAAATGATCAAAATATCCACGGGTGTACTGCCGGTCTATAGTGTCCAACGGGCACAATATTTCGGCGATCATACATGTCGCCATCATCAGGTGAACTGACGGACTGAGCTCCTGGAAACGCGCCGGCACGGAGATCCGCACGCTACGGCTGCTCGAAGGGAACTGGGTTCTAGCCCGGTAGCGGGCCATTTAAATACCCTCGGCCCGCGGAGAGCCCGCTGAATCTGCCACTCTGAGTACCCATTTTTTCGAAATACAGTTCTCAGGTGTTCCAATTCCTGGGGTAGACTCTCTGCGTCGGAGATACCCCAGGAATTGGAACATCTGAGAACTGTATTTCGAAAAAATGGGTACTCAGAGTGGCAGATTCAGCGGGCTCTCCGCGGGCCGAGGGTATTTAAATGGCCCGCTACCGGGCTAGAACCCAGTTCCCTTCGAGCAGCCGTAGCGTGCGGATCTCCGTGCCGGCGCGTTTCCAGGAGCTCAGTCCGTCAGTTCACCTGATGATGGCGACATGTATGATCGCCGAAATATTGTGCCCGTTGGACACTATAGACCGGCAGTACACCCGTGGATATTTTGATCATCAAATACGCCGGGAGAAACTGAAGAATCACGTATACAAAACATTATGCAGCTGGGTTCTGCGGAATCATAACAAAGTTTGTTTAACATTTCTCAACTTGGAAATGTTTTTAACACTGAAACTGGCAACAATATCCAGATGGAATTCATGCAACTCACCGCAAGAAATAATATTGCATTGGTATCCTGCATTTTCTTCTCATATTCACTAAACATATATGCCACTGAATACATTCGTACGATATGAATCTCCTTAAGTGAACAAGCTGTACCCAGTAAATAAACATTTAGTTGCCTGCTGTATTTTTGTGGTTTCGAAACCATTCCTGAAACGTAGTAGTCTACATCTACATGGGATACTCTGCAAATCACATTCAAGTGCCTGGCAGAGTGCTCAACGAACTACGTTTACACTGTTCATCTCCCATTCCACTCTTGAATAGCGCGCGGGAAGAAAGAAAATTTGCTTCTCTCCGTTCCAGCTTTGATTTCTCGTATTTCATTCTGATGATTATTTCTACCTATGTAGGTAGGAGTCAACAATATATTTTCGCATTCGGAGGAGAATGTTGGTGATTGTAGTTTCGTAAGTGGACCACGCCGCAGCGATAACCGCCGTTGTTCTAATGATTCCCATCCCAGGTCCTGTATCATTTCCGTGACGCTGTCCCTCCTGTATCGTGACAGTTCAAACCGAACTGCCCTTCTTTGGACTCTTTCGATGTCCTCCGTCAAATCCACCTGATAAGGATCCCACACTGGGCAGCAATACTCCATAACAGGACGGACAAGCGTAGTGTATGCAGTTTCTTTAGTAGTTCTGTTGCATCTTTTAAGCGTTCTGCCAATAAAACGCAGTCTCTGGTTCGCCATTCCAACGACATTATCTACGTTTTCTTTCCATTTTAAGTCTAATGTAATAGTAAGTCCTAGGTATTTACTGGAGTTTACGGCTTTCACATTCAACTGATTTACCTTGTAAACGACGTGTAAGAGACTTCTTTTCGTACTCATGTGGAGGACTTCAGAGTTCTCATTATTTAGAGTCAATTGCCAATTTTGACACCATACTGATATCTTATGTAAATAGTTCTGCAGTTGGTTTTGATATTCAGATGACTTCACTAGACGATAAATGAGAGCGTCATCTGCAAACAGCCTAAGACAGCTGTTCAGATTTTCTCCTAAATCGTTTATGTAGATAAGGAACAGGAGAGGGCTAATAACACTACCCTGTGGAACGCACGATATCACGTCTATTTTAGTCGATGCTTTACCATCGATTACTATAAACTGAGTCCTGTCTGACAGTAATTAAAAAAAATCAAATGTTTGTAAATCTATCGGACTAAACTGCGTGGTCATCAGTCCGTAGCTTACAAACTACTTAAACCGAGGTAAACTAACCGACGGACAAACACACAAACACACACACACACACACACACACACACACACATGCCCCAGGGAGGACTCGAACCTCCACGGCGAGCAACCGCGCGCTCCGCAGCGAGGTGCTTTAGAACGCTCGGCTACTCCACCGCGGCTACAGGAAATCCCCTCTCCAGTCACAAATCTGAATTCCATAACCGCACAATATGATTAAAAGCCGTTTGTGAGATACGGCGTCAAAAGCATTCTGGAAATCGAGAAATACCGAATCAATTTGAGAACCCTTGTCGATAGCATTCATCACTTCGTGTGAGTAAAGAGCTAGTTAGGTTTCACATGAACGATATTTTCTAAATCCGTGTTGACCTTGGGTCAATAGGTCATTCTGTTCGAGGTAATTCATAACATTTAAATACGTGACAGGTTCCAAAATTCTGCTGCAAATTGACATTAATGAAATGGGCGTGTAGTTTAGTGGGTTACCGCTTCTGCCTTTTTGGAATATAGGTGTGACCTGTGCAACTTTACAATCTTTTGGTACAGATCCTTCTTTGAGAAAGCGGTTGTATATGGCTGTTAAGAAAGGAGCTATAGCACCGACATAATCACATAGAAATCTAGTGGGTATACAGTCCGGACAATAAGACTTCTTCTTGTTAAGTGATTTCAGTTGCTTCACTACTCCGATGATATCTACTTCTACGTTACTAATTCTGGGCTACGTTCGTAATTCGAAATCTGGTATATTGGTTTCGTCTTCTTTGGTGGAATGAATTTCGAAAATCTGTGTTTAGTAACTATGCTTTAGTAGCGCTATCATCGGCGGGATCACCATTTGTATCACGTAATTAGGGTATTGTTTGTGTTTTGCCTCTAGAATATTTGACATATGACCAAAATCTCTTTGGGTTCTCAGTCAGATTTCAAGAAAGAATTTCGTTGTGGAAACTATTGTAAGAATCACGCATTGAAGTCGTCGCGAAATTTCGAGCTTCTGTGTAGGATCGCCAATCCTGAGGATTTTGTGTTCGTTTAAATTTTGCATGCCTTTTTCGTTGTTTTTATAACAGTGGGCTGACCTGTTTTGTGTACCAAGGGGCATCACCTCCTACTTTTATTAATTTATTTGTTATAAATCTGTCAATTGCTGTCGATACTACTTCTTTGAATTGGAGCCACATCTGGGCTACGCTTACGTTTAGAGTTTGGAATGAGTCAAAACTATCTTTCAAGATGCAATTTAGTATATTTCTATCTGCATTTCTGAACAAATATACTTTTCGTCTATCTTTGGTAACTTTGTCCAGTTAAGTCAGGACAGGACAAACGTTGCAATCCAAGAATACCAATCTCCTATAATCTTTCAGTCATGTCCGAAGAAACAGACGCCATATCCATTATCTATAATTTCAGAACATTTAGTCTCTCGTCGGGGATCCTTTTAAAATAATATTTGCGAAGTTATGTTTATGGAATATTCCGTCGGTGCTTGGAGGAACAAAGACATATTAAAAATTGTAGGAAAGACATTATTTATATATTGCACCGAAGCTGCTGTTATTTGAAATGCTGACTAGTTTCGGGCTTTGCCCATTTTCTTAAGCCACTTATTACAGAGAACAAAGTGTGTTTTACAAGAAGATACATTAATATGGGAATGTTATATTGAATGTACAAGTCGTAATTACTTACATTCATATATATTTTTATTTGGATACTGCTTAGGTCACGCTGTTTGTTGTAATTACTTTGGTGTAATTTATTGAGCTTTTGATCCAAATATGTTTTTGTTAAATACTCTTTGCTTATTTTGTTTGTGACAATATCGCTGGTTATTGTTCTCTGTAATAGGTGGCTTAAGAAAATGGGCAAAGCCCGAAACTAGTCAGCATTTCAAATAATAGCAGCTTTGGTGCAATATATAAAAAACGTCTTTCCTACAACATTTAAGAGCTGGAAAAAGCGACGTATCAGAAACATTTGACATATTAAAAACTTAAATACATATTTAAGTTTTTAATTTCCGAAGTTATTTAACTCACAACATTTCCGTATTCAAGACTATGAAGGGTAGAGTTTGCGACGCTATATATGATGAATCAGGTATGCAAACTGATAGTTTCCGAAAATGTATTAGTGATATCGTTCGGTTTTGGTCAAAATAAATTGAACATAGAACACAGATATAATAATTTAGTATCAGTAAGTAAAGGGCGCTCTATTGGCTTTGAGAAGGGCTGTAGCTCTTCGAAAAACAGATTCGTGAAGTGTCTTTATAGTTTCCAAGAGGATGTTGACCATTCTTGCATTAAAAGATTCGCCAATTGCTTCAACCATGGTGGTACTCTATATTTGCTGCTTATTCTGTGCTCTAAACTCCCTATAACCGTTCAAGTATGTTGAGACACGGCCATTTTGCTGTGCACGGGAGGTGTCTGATAACTTTTTGATGCTGTACAAGACACACCCAAACCTTTATAGCAACGTAGACGCATTCTGATATTGGAACATGGCAGAGTTGTTAGGAATATTTTCGTCATAGTTAGTACTTTTCTGTTGAGGATGGTTCTGTTATATGATCAGTCAGAGTACTCATACAAACAGATTATTTCCTGAAGTTCAAACCAAATGTTCAAATGTTTGTAGAGCTTATGGGACTTAAATACGGGGTCACCAGTCCCTAAACTTGCAAACTACTTATGAAACAAACGCCACAAACATCCATGTCCGGGGGGGGGGGGGGGAGATTCAAACCCCCGACGGGGAACGGCCTCGAGCATCGTAGCATAGCGCCTCAGTGCGCTCGGTCGCCCCGCCGCGGCTCCTGAAGTTCCTTGTGCTTGACTAAAGGAAGAAGGCACGTCGTATCGTGAGAGTTTTGGGTTTTCGATACATGATCCAGGTTATTTGTAGGAATTAATGTAAACTATGTTTCAGACTTCAAGTTATCAAGTGTCTTGGTTTCACTTCGTTCGCAGCTTTGTCTCGACTTTCGTTATTAAGGTTTAGCATTGCAGCCCTTCCGTGAATGTAAAGTTTGATCCGTACTGTTTGTACCGAACACTATTACTCAAATGAGTGTTGAGTTTAGAAGTCGCAGTAGTTTGTGATAATTTTATGTTCTCTGGCCACAATCGTTCTTAATAACCGTCGGTAGCTCTCAGTTAATTTCAGGATTCGCCACTGCACGCTAAAGCCTAAAACTTCGAACGCCAGTTGTTCACTGTGGTCGAGTGGTAACCTTAAAATGTACGCATTGGTGTCAACTTGCAACAAGATGTAGTAGGGGAAGGCGGGGCAAGATGGGGAAGTTAAATTTAAGACCTTAGAAAATGACAAAAACAAACAAATCAAAATAATTTTGATTATAATTTGTTTATTCAACTATTGAATTATAATAATATGCAAAGAAATCTGTGAACTTGTTACATTTTGTTATATGTATCTCGATTTGAAAAATAAACTGCAAATTCCCCGTCTTACCCCATATGCGTGGTAAGACGGAAAACTACCATGAATTCATCTTTAAGGCTTAACCAAAGATTGGAATAAAGAAATAATGAAAAGATAAGGTTACAAAACATGACTTTGTGAATTGTAGAATCAAGACTCTTTTTATTTAGGCTTGTTACTTTCACATAGTGCACAAATGTTAACAGCCTCGTCGTCATCACTCTGTATCCCTGCACCGTATCCAACCTCCATCAGACAAGTCGTACCAGTTTGTACCTCGTTGTCATTCAAAAAATGTTTAAATGTGTCTCAAACTTAAGGGATTTAATTGCGGGGTCATCAGTCCCTAAACTTACAAACTACTTATGAACTACCTTATAATAAAGACGATACAAACATTCATGCCCGAGGGGGATTCGAACTCCCGACGGGGAATGGCCTCGCGCATCGGAGCATAGCGCCTCAATGCGCTCCGCCGCGGCCCGTTGTCATTCAACCACATCTTATAGTCTCTTGAGCATGAAGGGTTGTTTAAGAAGTCGGTAACACTCATCACTGTTTCTTTGTCATTAAGTTCTTTTTTGGTATACTAGGTTCATTACACTTCTTTGAGAAGCGATTTAGTTTTGATGCAGAAATTTTGGGGGATTATTTTCTTTTAATTTCTTCAGGTAGTTCAATCTTATAAGGAGTTCAGTTAAAACAACTATACCTAAGAAATAATTTGTAATTAATTAGGAAATTGTATTCGACGTATAATGTATTTGTTCAAAACCAACAGCCAGGTAAACAAATATTATGGGGCATGTTGGGGAGATTCCTCATCGTGCCCCCACGCATGCGTTCAGGTTATGTTAACCCCATATGTAAATTATTTAGTGAAACCTTACTACTGACACAGCAGTTTGTTGTTAATAAGACGTACTATTTAGTGATACATATATAGTATGGACACATGACTACTAAAACAAGTTTTAGGGCCTCGAAAATTGTAAAATATTTCGAAGCAGTATAAAAATTGTACCTACGTTGCAAAGCTCATAGAACCCGAAACGACAATGCGGTCTAGCAATGCCAATACACGGCAGCAGTAAGTGTACGTTATAGCTCTTTTACTCCACCTCCACGTCTTGCCCCCCTTCCGCTATGTTACTGTGTCCATCCAGTTGCCTGCAGGAGGGCTCCGCCTCCGTTGTCTAGTGGACAGTGTGGTGTGTTGCCATGCTGGGCACCAGGGTTCGATTCCCGGTCAAGACGGAGATCTCCGCTCGGGCACTGCTATGCTGTGTCATACATCATAAGGGTGGCAGCTATATACACAGAGAGGGCTCTGCGCGGGAAGAGAAATCTTCAGCGTGACGGTGCATATTTTATGGCTAAGTGCCTCAGAGGCCGCACCAAATCTGGGCAGTGTTCTGCTACAGCAATAATACACTGAAACAGCCCACCCCATCTGTCATGGTTACGCTTTAATGCCACAGAGCACACAGATGACCGACACTACATCCTGCTTCCGTCTCACGGTAAACAAATAGACCACAAACTAAGATTCATCTGCCGACTGCGGATTTAAGCGGACGTACAGCTTTACTCGGCAAGCAACCTGTCATCAGTGATCATCCAGCAGTCATCGCGTAGTGTTGTAGCAAACGCTCAGCGCCACAGTACACGTTATTCACAGAGACAGAACGGAATGCTGTCACCGAAAGCAGAGCCGAACCGCAAATATGATTACGAGAGTCGTCTGAATAGTTATGCCCCTGGAATTTTCATTCTGCTCCCAATATCGGGTGATACATTACATGCAGTTCTTATTAAACCGTTAACTTTCACATTTTTCTGACGCAAATTGCAACTCTGCCATCAGAGGCATCCAAATTGTAGTGCGTAACAAGTGTGTGTAATAACTGTGTCGGTATGTGTGTGAGCCGTGGTGTCCGCTGCTCACCGAACAGCCGCGCTTCTACACCAGCGTCCACCAAAAATTGCACTCGAGATGCCTTGCAAATAAAGGCGAAATTCATATGGCAGATAAACTTATTTTATTCATTCGCACAGACGGCTTACATAAATAAATATCTGCATTATAATATAAGCAAGGTGACATTTGGAATGGGAATTAAATTTCAGGGCGAAGAAATAAAAATTTTGCATTTTGGCGGTGACATTTGAATTCTGTCAGAGAAATCAAAGGACCTATAAGAGTAACCGAATAGAATGTACAGTATCTCAAAATGAACGTATAAGATTAACTAGAGCAAAATAAGGGTAACCGAATGTTTTCTTAGAAAGTCAGGTTACGCTGAAGGAATTAGACTAGGTAATAAAGGTGGATGAGATTTGTTACTTGAACAGTAAAATGACTTACGATGGTCGCAGTACAGGTGATACAAAATACAGAATGGCAGTGGGTGATGAAAAGCGTTTTGAAAAAAAAGTAGCTTGTTGACATCGAATATTAATATTAATTTTAGTTTTAGGAAGTCTTTTCTAAAGGAATTTGTGTAGTGTTGCCTTCTATGGTAGTCACATATGGACGAGCAATATTTCAGACCAGTATGGGATAGAAGCTTTTGAAATTTGCTATTACAGACAAGTTCTGAAAATTTGGTTGGCAGATCATATAACTAGTGGGTATGTACTGAACAGTATTGGGGATTGAAGAAGTTTCTGGCATATCTTGACTGAAAGAAAGTATCGATTGCTAGGAAACATTCTTAGACATCAAAAAGTCGTTAATTTAGCATTGCAGGGAAGTGTGAGGGGTAAAAATCAAAGAGGAAGACCAAAAGACGAACACAGTAAACAGGTTCAAATGGATATGGGTTGTGGTTCTCATGAGAAGATGAATAGGCGTGCTCAAAATGGAGTAGGGTGCAGAGCTGCATGAAACCGGTCTCCGAACTGAAGAACACAAAAACAATATGATTTTTCATGTAAGTAACAAAAGTGTAGTCGAATTTCCCTATAAAATCCTTTACTTTTAGGAACTCACGTCCTTACAGTATTTTTCTTTTTTATTTCAAAATTTGATTAAAACGAAAACGTATTGGAACTGTAAGTACTGAATTCAATCAAATACGACGAAGTGCCATTCCAAACGCTTATTTGTCAGAAACATTGTCTAAATATTTATACATCACTATGCCGTATACAACTGCAATGAAGAAGACGAATGTACGGCGATAGTAAGATGTTTCCAGCTGATTAATGACAATTGAGTCTTTGGAATAACACTTCGCCATATATAGCTAAATAAGCTTTGGTAGTAGACAAATTGCGAAATGAAAAGCTAAATAGTTGGGGGACGGGATTTAAAAAATGATTGCTTCGTGAAATCTGGATGTTACAATGTAACGTACACTAGAAAACTTAGAACTTTTATTTCAATTTCTTCGTGTGCCTCTTTGGTGTAGGAAGGAATCCACAAATCTGAAAACGTCATCGTAAAGTAGATGTAAACTCATAGAACCAATATTTGAAGCATACGTTTCGGTTTGAACTTTTTTCTTTTCTATTCAGGGGTGTGCTTCACTCCCTTAATAGCCATATGGGAAATAATAAAAAAATAAATATGTCTCTCTTATTATTCTCTACACTAGAATATCTTCAACGATCACAATCGAAGTGCATACCTTGGAAAGATTTACGAGTTATACTATACACAGTCACATCATACAGAGTTACAATTCTGAGCACTGAACTCGATGCTCTCGAACGCAAGTTGAGAGTGTTAGCCACTAGGCACATCTTTCGCTCCCAGGGAAGATAATGCTAAATTATCATCCATGGTCTTATTCGTATATGGCTGCTTTCAGAAATCGTTTTTGTGTAAGTTTGTAGAAATGATATTGAGATACTGTCATTTGGGGATGTACAATGATTTTTGTAGCCTTACCTTGCAAAAATAAACAGAGAGTGTAAAAGAAAGAAATTGTTACTGAATACTGCCTGCCATTTCCAGATGTAAAAATTTCAAGACATATCGAAAAATCTGTCGGTGTATTACTTACACACCGTTATAGGGAACATCAGACACCTCTGTGTATCGCCCTCTATTTTCGACAAAACTGCAAGAGTGGAAGCATTAACGCTGGAATATTCTGCATGCAGACGCTGATTTAATGACATTTGGAAACTGCTAAGACCTTTTATATATAGAGGTCCTACGTATATTGGTGTCTCTTTGTGTGTGTTCGTACGATTTATTTGAAATTTACGTAATGGGTCTCTAAGATTTTTTAACGAATTCTGGAGATTCGCACAGCTGCAAAGGTTGGGAACCACTTGACTAGAGCATTCAAACAATTCAGTGACGAAAAATAAAAATGTGTGTTGGACCGGGAGTCGAACTCGGATTTCACCACATAACACCGGCTTCGGGCCAGCGGTCGCATGCGTGCTTCTTTTCCAACCCAAACTCTCAAAATTGTAGGAAACTACGATGGTAGTCCATGACTTCCTTTTACTCGCAGCCTACACTGGATGACAGCAAGGGTTAGAGGTTGCCGGCCTCGGTGGCCGAGGGGACTAAGGCGCTCCAGTCACGGTCTGCACGGCCACTACGGTCGGGGGCCCGAATCCCCCCTCGGGCATGGATATTTGTGCCGTCCTAGTTCGTAAGTAGTTCATAAGTACTTTGTAAGTTTAGGGACTGATGACCCCGTAGTTAAGTCCCATAGACTATACCAATATTTGAACATTTAGTCAGAGCTTTCGAATGACAACCGACCACAAATTTTCAACTTTGCCGTAGGATTTATTTCAATGCCCTGAACGGTCGGAATGTTTAAATATTCCGAATTCGTAAAATTACGAATGTTAATGTCGAAAAATTGTGACCGCTCTTACGGACATATACAATTATACATATGGTTTCTGTTCTTTTCGTGTATGTGCCCCCAACAGGCAACTGACAATTTCAGTGTGGACGCTTTAATACGCTCGATCCCTTGCGGGAATCCAATATAGGCTGCGAGCAAGAGGAACTAATGGGCATGGGTACCACCATAGTAGTGAGCTAGAAGTTGACGGTTTGGGTTGGAAAGGAAGCGCGCATAGATCGTCGAATTGGTTGTCGGCGCGGTTTACTGCAGCTATAACTTCCTTGTACCAATGTTTCAAGGTATGGAACAGTAAGAAGTCACTTGGAGCCAAGTCTATGAATACGATGGATGAAGAACCAATTCCAATCCCATTTAATGCAATCTTTTATAAGCCGACGCATATTTCAGACTACCCATTAATTACGCCTAACAGTGTCCAGTTAAATTCCTGACTTTTTCCAAATGATTATTGAGCGGTATTACTCAGAAACCCCAAAACCCACCTTTCCAGCTAACAAAATGGTCGTTACTTTTCGGTGCGATTTATACAGCCATTATCAACAGTTTCGACTGCCGCTTTAAGTCTAGAGTATTAGGACGCATCCAGGTTTCATCAACATTAAGAAATTGGCTCATAAAGCCATGAGGATTGCGGTTAAACAACAGTAGATGTGCTGAAATATTGAGCCGGATGAGTTTTCAGCAGTCGCGGTACTCACCCCGCCATTAGCTGCTTCGTGATCAGTTCTCCTTGCAGCATACTATACATTCCAGTAGTTGTGATACCTACACTCCAAGACACCTCACGATTTATTATTCAGCAAATTTGGATTAAGTTATCGTGAATTCTATCAGTGGTTTACTTTGTGATTATCTCAACTGAACGATCAGAACACCGTGCTTTAATCCTGCTACAACTCAGAAATGACAAAATTGTTTTGGACCATTGTCGTTTTGTTTTATTTGCTTTAATAGAGGGGTGGTATAGAAAATTAGTGGAAAACCAAATTGAGCAGCTGAAAAATCGAAACAATTGAGTTGTTCACTTGGTATTGGCGTCGCAACTTTGGATTAGATCCGTATTTTATATTTTTCCACACCGTTCGCTCGACTGTGCCAAAAATTTCCCCACTTGATATTCAAAACACGAGGAACGGTACTATGTACATAATAATTCCAACGATTTTTTTCGGAGGTCCGCGGCCGAGCGCATTGAGGCGCATGTTACGCTGCGCGAGGCTGTTCCCCATCGGGGGTTCGAGTCCCCCCTCGGGCATGGCTGTTTGTGCCGTCTTTAGTATAAGCTAGTCCATCAGTAGTTTCTAGGTTTAGGGACTAATGACTCCGTACTTAAGTCCCATAAGCTCTACAAACATTTGATTTATTTTATATTCGGAGGGTGCTCTACACCAGACACCGACGCTAATCTATCGTATCATTTCGATTTTGATGAAATTTTGCAAATCAAGAGGTAGGTCACCTTCTACATAAGATTTAGCTCAGTGCATGACCTTTACAACAGACTTCGATAGTACAGATTTATTCCGATGTTGATGAAATTAAAACTTTAACTTCAATACAAGAGAAACATCACCGTCTACATAAAATTTCGTACGTTTTATAGAGAAGATAACCTATCTCCAAACTTGGATACAGTTTTATTAATCTGCCTTCCAGTTACAAGTAGTATTTCAAATAGAGGGGAGAGAGGAGATGAACAGATACAGCGTACAGGAGAAGATTTGGGGGGCGGGGCGTAATAACAGATGAAAAGCGATAGATGGGAGAAGAGCGTGCGAGAGGGAGAGAGACGAGGAGGAGGAAGAAGAGAAGATAGCAGAGGAGGGGGAGGAGGAAGAGGCGGCAGATGCAGGTAGACAGAGACAGGGAGGAGATGGTCAGGGAGACTAAGAGGAGTACATTGACTAACTGCTTATTGGAATAAATATACACCTGAACAGCGCTGGGTTTTCCGCTAATTAATGGGGAGAGGAACCTAGGAGGACAAAGACGAATTAAGAAATAGGGGGAAGAGATGGACAGAAAGATGAAGAGAAGGAATGTAAGATGTACATCCAATTTCCGTGCATATTTACTAATTGCGAAGTTATTTCCGGGTTCCCTAGTTCGTAACTGACAAACAAACCATCTACAGTCATAAATCGTGATTCATTTCATGAATAATTTTTTTCGAGCCCTAACGCTTATCGTCATGTGCTACTGTCTGTGTACATAAGTTTTCAGATTCATTTTAGATTAAACATGATGCTGTTACGGTAACTTTACACTGCAAGATGAAATGTTGCAAAGAGAAGTTTGACAAAACCAACTGAAAATATGATACTATTTGCAATGTGGTTAGATGTTTGTGAAGATTATAAATAAAATTATATATATAAACGATTTCTAACTGAATGGGGCATTTTTTTTATTTCTGGAAGTATTTACAGAGATCTCACGGAAGATAAGATCTTTCATCCCATTTTAGTTTTTCTCTCCCTGATCAAAAACTCGTGAGTTAAAATCATCGAATTCCTTATTCTATTAGTTTTGAAGTTTTATTTGATTTTAAAATCACCCGCTCGGTTAGCCGTGTGGTCTAACGCACCACTTTCCGAGGCATGTACGCGTACCGGCCCCGGTTCGAATCCGCCCGGCGGATTAACGAAGGGGGTCGGAATGCCGGCCAGCCTGGATGTGGTTTTAAGGCGATTTCCCACATCCCCCTAGGTGAATACTGGGCTGGTCCCGAAGTCCCGGCTCAGTTACATGATTCGCAAACATTTACTAACAGTTTACACTTGCCCACATATAACACTATACACGCACATTTGGGGTATATATTTCCTTCCAGGAGGCAGGGGTGGCGACAGGAAGGGCATCCGGATACCCCGTAAATATTAACAAACTAAAATCCGCATTTAACAAAGTGCCGACACTGCATGTGTGAGAACATGGCCTAAAATAAAGAAGATTTGTTTTTAAAATCCTAAGTGCACAATAGGGTACAGTAAAAAGTCCTTTGTAAACTTGCTAAAGAATGTAGAGCAAAATGAGTTAGAGAGGCGAAGAGAAAATCAATAAAGGTAATTTGAACCGTACTATATGAAGATTTTTGGAACTGTGGCATTGTAGTTTTATTTCGAATCGGAAATATTGGACTATCTTATTGATAAATCTAATTTAAAATACAGTTTTTTATCATCATTGTGACATTACAGACGCATATTACTGTAGGTTTCTCTTGTTACAAGATCGCAATTAAATGAGAATCATACGTCATTCCAACTTTTTAACGCTTTGCCTTTGACATTTTCATGTGTGTCACAGAAGCCAGTTCCAAGTGTAAAACTAATTAATGTTTGTTAATATTCCTGAATTCCAAGAATTTTCTACACGGAATGTTACGAATGCCTTAGATCTTTTTACGTCTCAAAGAATGAAGAGATAATGTAAAGAGTTCATACTACGCTAAAACCAGCTGCTCGCTTTAGTAGTGCAACAGTGGTTTACTCCATGTGAAGGGTAGTCTGGTAATCATAAAGGTTTATAAACTTACACTTTTACCTTCCTCTTAACGAACACACATATCCCTTTGTTTTAATTAATTAAATTCGTAAGACAGCAGTTTCCTGGACGAGTCAGAAATGTTTGTATAGTCTATGGGACTTAACTACGGGGTCATCAGTCCCTAAACTTACAAACTACTTATGAACTACTTACGAACTAGGACGGCACAAATATCCATGCCCGAGGGGGGATTAGAACCCCCGACCGTAGTGGCCGTGCAGACCATGACTGGAGCGCCTCAGTCTCCTCGGCAACCGCGGCCGGCCGACGAGTCAGAAAACCGGTTTTTTGCATGTTTCACCGTTGCCGATGCTCTGCAGCCGTATCGGGTAAAGGTGCGAACAATTAATTCTAGGCACGTGGAGCAGACTTGGATGATGGTGATGGAAGCTACGGAGGTGCTGGTTCCTTTTCACCATTTGTGCCACGTGTCCCCACTATGGTACGGGTTTCCCAAATTAAAGGGATCACATCGTTTCAAAGGACATGCCGAAGTCTCACAAAAATAATGTGTGTTTTGTTGGTAAATAGGAGTGTGGCAGAAAGTCTTATTATTATGCCACATAACCCCTTCTTTTGAACACTCAGGTCATACTACAATGGAGAAAATGTGGTACCATGTAATACAGTGTATCCATAAAATATACGTAACACTCTGTGAAAACATGTCATATATCTATAACAGTTGCTCCCACCCTTTTATACATCAGGTAGCACTTTGATTTCTTTGTTGCAAGTAAGGAAAAAAGTTCCATTAAAAATTAACCTACTCTCAACATATTCGTTAAACTCTAAAGAAATATTTATTGGCAGTACTATTATAATGGAAACTTTTAGTAGAATATTAAATTGGGTTTTCAGGAATGAGATTTAACAGCTCTCACCTTACTTTCAAGTCCCGTGATCCTGGGCTTAATAGTGTTGCCCGAAGCTACACGTGTATCATCAATTACTTTCAAGTGATTCCTGGATTTATTTTTAAACAAGAAATCCCAGTTCTACTAAATATGTCGTGGAGAAAATCGTAAGATAACGAAGGGAGATTTTCTGCAAGTTATTGTATGATTTTGCCTTTTTATAACAAACCTGGCCAATAGGATGTTACACTCTCTGTCATTTTGGAATTCAATATTCGTTCACAACACTACGAGACAAATGAAAAAAATGAATGGTACCGATGTTATCCACTTTTGTCAACACCAGTGAAGTTCCCGTGGTCATACGTTCAAAAAATGTTAAGCTTATGGGACTTAACTGCGGGGTCATCAGTCCCTAAACTTACAAACTACTTATACACTAACTATACTAAAGACAAAACAAACATCCATGTCCGAGTGGATTCGAACCCCCAACGGTGAACGACTTCGCGCGTCGGAGCATAGCATCTCAATGCGCTCGGCCACTCCACCTCGGCCTCTGACCACGTACCCAAGACTTAACAATTTAAAATAAATAGCAGCACAATAAAACGCGAGTATACCATATACAGAGTCAAATATGTAAAATAGGAGAACTAACTTCTGGACTTATTCGGCAGCTTCCAAGCCACGGCAGAGTGGCCAAGCGCATTGAGGCGCTATGCTCCAATGCCCGAGGACGTTCCCCCTTGGGGGTTCGAATCCTCCCTCGGGCATGCATGTTTGTGCTGTTTAGTTTAAGGTAGTTCATAAGTAGTTTGTAAGTTTAGGGACTGATGACCGCGCAGTTAAGTCCCATAAGCTTAAACATTTGCAGCGTCAAAAACATTTAAATAAGAAAAATCTTGGTTTGTATACGCCGTATTTACAAGTCAATCCCAATTTCGAAAGCAAACAACACAACAGAGAGAGGCGGGCTTGGGGGAAGACATGTTAATCGGTAGTAGCAATTTATCCTTGAGTAGGTCTCTATACATCCTAAACTTCTGTGATTGGTGGTGTCATGTAGCACGGCAAGATAAGTGCCATACCGTGTGGCATTATGCCATGGGTAATGTTAGATGAGATGAAATCAGGTATCATGTTAATCTAATGGCACAGTGCGTGACATTTATATGAAATCGTGTGTCGTATGACATGATATGACAAGGAACAACAAGGTTTTTTTTATATCTAAAACGAAGTGACTCATTGAAAACAGAGCGAGGTAGTGCAGTACATGGCAATGGACTCGCATTCGGGAGGAAGGCAGTAAATTCCATCAGCGGTGATACTGATTTAAGTTTTCCGAGGTTTCTAAAATGACCCTAGGCAAAGGCTGGGGTGGTTTCTTTCAAAGGACACGGCCGATTTTCTTCCCATCCCTAACAAAAACTATTCAAAAAATGTTCAAATGTTTGTAAATCTATCGGACCAAACTGTGTGGTCATCAGTCCGTAGCTTACAGACTACTTAAACTAAGGTAAACTACCCTAAGGACAACGTCTAAATACGATAGCAACGTATAAATTATATAGCAGTAACGAACACTGCCTTAATTTGTGCCACAACTATTAATGCTCCATTATCGATAAAGGCATCGACTCCGACTTTATGAATTCTGTATTGGAGGCGCGCCTGCAGTAACCGATGTGCCAACATGTGGTATTTTATGGATTAGGTGGCAACACTGTTTCTCACAACTGCCACCTGTTAGTCTCAAACTTGACTTATTAAACATGTACTGTCAGCTCTGCAGCGAAATTGTGAACAACAGTGTTTTGATCACGACATAAACGCATTTTTGAATATATATGAATCTCTTCTCCCCTTTCTTCAGAAAAAATAATTGACAGTAGATTTTCGCTGCCGGCCGCGGTGGCCGAGGGGAATGAAGCGCTCCAGTCACGGTCTGCACGGCTGCTACGGTCGGGGGTTCGAATCAAAAAAAATGTTCAAATGTTTGTATAGTCTATGGGACTACTTACGAACTAGGACGGCACAAATACCCATGCCCGAGGGGGGATTCGAACCCCCGACCGTAGTGGCCGTACAGACCGTGACTGGAGCGCCTCAGTCTCCTCGGCCACCGCGGCCGGCGGGTTCGAATCCCCCCCTGGGGCATGGATATTTGTGCCGTCCTTAGTGTTAGCTAGTTCATAAGTAGTTTGTAAGTTTAGGGACTGATGACCCCGTAGTTAAGTTCAAATGTTTGTATAGTCTATGGGACTTAACTACGGGGTCATCAGTCCCTAAACTTACAAACTACTTATGAACTACTTACGAACTAGGACGGCACAAATATCCATGCCCGAGGGGGGGATTCGAACCCCCGACCGTAGTGGCCGTGCAGACCGCGACTGGAGCGCCTTAGTCCCCTCGGCCACCGCGGCCGGCCGTAGTTAAGTCCCATAAGCTATACAAACATTTGAACATTTGAGATTTTCGCTGCACCGCATTCTGAGTAATGTAAAATGGTCACAGAGAACCACATTTAACTAGAGAGTTCAAATCAAATGTTTGTTAAGCATCAATCTCTATTCTTAAAAACTACTTAAACTAACGTATGCCAAGAACAACACAAACTCTCATGCCCGAGAGAGGACTCGAACCTCCGACGCGTAGCAACGTAGAGCGCATGGTCATTCCCGCGCGGCAATTAGAGAGTATTTAAGGACTCTCGAACAAGGTATTCAGGAGAATAAAAATATATATTCACGAGTAATTTTAAATAACCATTCAATACCCAGGCGTGATAATATTTAATAATTAAACTCTTTCTGCACGAACAATTTTAATACATTTTAAAACGAAAGAATAATTACATTTCCATCGTATATTTAACCAATATGACAGAAATATCCGAGCCTCGAGGAATTATTTTTCAGCGTGTAAAAAACTGCAATTACGCGGATCTCAAAAAGAAGGTTTTTACGATAATCGGATAAAGCTTATGTCAATAACGGCGCAGCAAGCAGTGAGGAAGCTTAAAGCTCCAACATTTTTATATCTTCCTTTTTGTGAAAGCTTTCCGGAGCGACAGCCCTATTAACACCGATGTTTCATTTGAAAATACCTCGTAACGCTCTCTCGTTTATCATAAAACAAGCAGAATTCTAGAGTTCTTAAACTGGGCAGACAAGCGTACATCGGGCGACTTCATTAAAATTTTTGCATGATATGACGAATTCTGACTGAGGTGAAGCCTCTTAGTTACGCCAAAACAAATGTGAATTTCATTACATTGTAATTTACTGCGTTGAAACTACGATTTCTATATAATTAATGTAGGCGTGAAATCACACTAATTCTGCCATAGAGAAGTCTTGAGATGTCTTTTTGTTTGTGATTAACGTAGGGATAGCAAGGCAACAAAAGACTGTTATTATGGTCTATATAGGACACCCGATCGAGGTGCAGTGCTGGTTAGCACACTGGACATGTAATCGAGAGGGCAGCGGTTAAAAGCTGCCTCCGGCCATCTAGATTTAGGTATTTCCCTAAATCACTCTAGCCAAATTCCGCAATTGTTCCTTTCCTTCTCAACCCTTATAGCAACTATCCGAGCATGTGCTGCGTCTCATTGGTGACGGGACGTTAAACTCTAATTTTCCTTCCTTCCTTTTTGTACAGATCAGCAGTGTTCTGTCATTACTCAAAGAGACAACTAACATTTACTGATTAGACACACCAACAGCGAGACACTACCAAGTCTGTATGAGTAGCAATGTTCCTTACTGATATTTCTGTGACGAACAGATGTGGAACTCGTGACGAATTATGTCCAATCATCGTTACAATTTCTTGTTTTATGTTATTAATTTCAATTAGAGACAGAAAGCCACTGAACACTGCACATTTTTCGTAGAAGGACACAGTGTAGATAAAGGAAGAGACACACCTGTGTGGATGTAAAGCATGGTTGAGTACCTAAGACGACTACAGAAATTTAGAAAGATGAAGTACAAGTAATTATTATTGGTTACAGATGTTGGATGGTCCATCTCATAATGTATATGTTTGCATTATCAACATTCCTATGTAAAATGACATAACCTGTTCCGGCAACACTACAACATGGCATTGTTGTTACACTATTATTTATCACGGTGGTAAAATCAGTTAAGTTATCCCGTGTCAAACTAATTTCAAAAGGATATCTAGTTCATTGTCAGGTTAAAGCTACCTTTCATGCTACGTATTCATACGCAACTAACTGTCTCAAGGAACCTATAATCACTCTTTCATTGCTAGAGTAGGTTTATCTATGGTTGCGACCTGCAAGGCATGTTCCATAGAAGTCGCATAAATTCTAATATTAGCCAACCGGTTCTATTGCTAGTCACGTAGAACCACCATAGATTATGGGAAAAAAAGAATTCACTGCTTTTTCTGATTGCTACCGCCCTGACGTGCCGAATTGCGTTATATACTCATTCTCTCTTGAAATTCAGGTTAGCACATTTGAAATGCGCAATTATACCTTACGTGCTCTTCTTACTATTATCATCATTATTTTTAAATTATGGGACAAAAGTACTGTGACCATCGGTCCCTAGGCTTAAAAACTACATAAACTAATCTAAGCACAACGCACACACCCATGTCCGCGGGAGGACCTGAACCTCCGGCGGGAGCTGCTACACTGCGGCGGAGCGGCCGAGCGCATTGAGGCGCTATGCTACGGCACGCGAGGTAGTTCCCTGTCGGGGGTTCGAATCCCCCGCGGGCATGGATGTTTGTGCAGTCTTTAGCATAAGTTGGTCCATAAGTAGTTTGTAAGTTTAGGGACTAATGACCCCGCAATTAAGTCCCATAAGCTTAACAAACATTTGAACATGTTTTGGAGCTGCTGCACAATTCCTGGCATGGCGTCCAGAATCGCGTGGCCATGCCCGCGCGGCGTACGTGGTGTTTTAGATATATTTGCGCAAGATACAAGGCTATGGCAAAAAACATGAAAACACCTCGAGAAGTGCATGCTTGAAAATAAATGCAGATCCTACCCAAGGCTGCAGGTTACGCTGTTATATTTGACCACAAACGGCACCTGTGTAATTTCGAAAGTGCGTTGCATGTGTCATACGTGCTCAGAAATGTCTTTTTAAAGTTAAACGTGAATTATGTGCTAGCTAAATGTTCGTATCTTCGGTGTTTCTGTTACTGAGATAGCAAAATATTTTATTGTTTCAAAAGACTATATCGGATATTTATTCCGCAAAGACCTATAAGTCGCAACACGGTCGATGTTGTGTGCTGAGTGGTCGTGACAAACGGTCGATGAGGAGGATTGTGACGAAACATAAGGAGGCGACAGCTGCAAAAATCAATGCGGAACTGAAAGGCGCACTCGGGAACCCTGTCACCGCCAAAACAATAAGGTAGTTACATAAGCGGAGAGGACTGCAATTTCGATACCACTTGCCAGTGATGCAAATTCGCGGAAGCTCAAAATGTTGTGCAGGCGCCATGTGAAACAGTGAAAGAATGTCATTTGGTCGGCTGAGTCATGTTTCACACCGTTTCCTGATTCTTCCTGAGTACAAGTCGCACAAGTGAAATATGGTACTAGTTCACTGATGATTTCGGCAGTCATATTGTGTTATCCTATACACGTAAAGGGTACTCTGCAAGGATATCACTGAGTACTTCCGTGCAGTGGCACAGCATTGTTCCCCACTGGTCAGTCTGTGTTCAAAGCGACAGAGCCAGTTTGCAAAAAGGGTACGCCACACGGAACAGTCGCGTGGTCTAAGCCCGTATGTTACATGATTGACAACAGCGCGCAACATCCAGCTACGCGACACCGCAGCTACAAGCGGCGACGTTCGGCCACTTGGCTGTGTGTCCTAACAGAGCGCGACAGTTTCTCGCTGCTAGATGGCTGCTAGAACCGTTCAGCTGTTTCTACAATCTCGCATCCATAAAACCGTAGAATACTGATACCTCCAGATTAATGCAATAGTTTTATTTGCTTTAGGAAATAAGGCGAAATATGAGTGCTGTTCATTAAATTTACAAAGGGAAGAATATTCATGGACTATTTCATTCATCACTTCAGATGTGAAAATATACTGTAGATCACCAATCAAATTCTTCGAAAATACTTCGAGTGCAGATACTTTCTACTATGTCGTCAATGTGTTTTTCTTTTATGACTACAAACCATCAGCAATTGAATAAATACGAAACGAGTCTTACTGAAAGGAGGCCATTAGATTATGCAATTTAGCGTAATTTATGGTAGTAGTTGGCGTAGCTTAGGGGTAGCGTTTTGCGCTACTAAGATGTACGTTTTGCGGATGCTGGTACGATTCCCGTCCCATCTTATATTGAAATTCCTCTAACTATAACCCTTTCACCAGTTATTTGTGCAAAGTTTTATTTATTCTCTCTATAGACCAAGGCTATTTTTTTTAAGTTTTTGCAAATATAGTTTACCTTCAATTTCACACACACGCATCCCACTGTACGAAACACATTGAATTCCTAATGAAACATATCGAGATATTTTACACAGTAACGTAATTTTACACGCATCTGTTTTATATCCTACCGTTCTCTCTCTTAGGAGTAAGTTTCTTTTTACTGTCAAAGATTTCAAAAATGTTCAAATGTTTGTAAATCTATGGGACTCAAGAGTTTGGTTATTGGTCTCTAGCTTACAAACTACTTAACCTAAGGTAAAGGAAACTAGGACAACACAAACACCTGTGCCCGAGGGGGGAATCGAACTCCCGACGACGGACGGTCGCGCGCACCGAAACACGACGCTCCAGTACGCGCGGCAAATCCGCCGCGGCTGTCAAAGGTTTGCAAATGGATAAGGCGCACAAATACGATTAATTGTCAAAAAGAACTTTCACCACTCAGAAGAAAAAGACAGAAACAATTTAAAAATTTAACTTCAATTGTCCTTAAAGTCCAAAAGAAAATGTACGAAATAGTTCTTTTAGCCACCCCAATGAACCACAGACATTGCCGAGGTGGGGTGGCTTGCGTGCCTCAACGATGCAGATAGCCGTACCGTAGGTGCAACCACAGCGGAGGGGTATCTGTGAAGAGGCCAGACAAACGTGTGGTTCCTGAAGAGGGGCAGCAGCCTTTTCAGTAGTTACAGGGGCAACAGTCTGGATGATTGAGCTGGCCTTGTAACATCAGCTAATGTGGCTTTGCCACACAGTTACTGCGAATGGCTGAAAGCAAGGGGAAACTACAGCCGTTACTTTTCCCGAGGACATGCAGCTCTACTGTATGAAAATATGATGATGGCATCCTCTCGGGTAAAATATTCCGGAGGTAAAATAGTCCCCCATTCGGATCTCCGGGCGGGGACTACTCAGGAGGATGTTGTCATCAGGAAAGACAATACTGGCATTCTACGGATCGGAGCGTGGAATGTTATATCCCTTAATAGGGTAGGAAAATTAGAAAATTTAAAAAAGGAAATGGATAGGTTGAAGTTAGATATAGTGGGGATTAGTGAAGTTCGGTGGCAGGATGAACAGGATTTCTGGTCAGGAGAGTACAGGATTATAAGTATAAAATCAGTTGGGGGTATCACAGGAGTAGGATTGATAATGAATAAGGAAATAGGAATGCGGGTAAACTACTATGAGCAGCACAGTGATCGCATTATCATTGTCAAGATAGATACGAAGCCAACACCGACAACAGTAGTACAGGTTTATATGCCAATAGCTCTGCCGATGATGAGGAGATCGAAGAAATATATGAGGAGCTAAAGGAAATTATTCAGACAGTTAAGGAAAACTTAATTGTGATGGGAGACTGGAATTCGGTAGTAGGAAAAGGAAGAGAAGGAAAAATAGTAGGTGAATATGGACTGGGCAAAAGGAATGAAAGAGGAATCCGCCTGGTAGAATTTTGCATGGAACATGATTTAATCGTAAAAAACAAGTGGTTTAAGACTCACAAAAGAAGGTTGTATATGTGGAAGAGACCAGGAGACACCGGAAGGTATCAGATAGATTTTATAATGGTAAAACACAGATTCCGGAACCAAGTTATTAACTGTAAGACATACCCAGGGGCAGATATAGACTCTGACCATAACTTAAACTGAAAAAATTGCAGAAAGGTAGGAAAATAAGGAGGTGTGACCTAGATAAATTGAAGGAACGTGAAGTTCTGAAGAATTTCCGAGGGAGATTTAGGCATCAATTGACAGAAACAGGGGGAAATAAAACAGTAGAAAAGGAATGGGTAGCATTGAGAGATGAAATAGTGAAGGCAGCAAAGGACAATATAGGTAGAAAGGCAAGACCTACAAAAAATCCTTGGATATCACAGGAAATACTAAATTTAATTGATGAAAGGAGAAAATAAAAAAAATGCAGTAAATGAAACAGGCAAAATGGAGTACAGACGACTAAGAAATGAGATTGACAGGAAGTGCAAAATGGCTAAGCAGGAGTGGGTAGAAGCCAAATGCAAATCTGTAGAAGAATGTATAAGAAGGGGAAAAGTAGATACCGCCTACAGGAAAATAAAAGACATTTGGGGACAAGAAAAGCAACTCTACGAATATCAAGAACTCAGATGGGAATCCAGTTCTCAGCAAAGAAGGGAAAGCTGAAAGGTGGAAAGAGTACATAGAGCAGCTCTACAAAGGAAATGAACTTATAGACGATGTTGTAGGAAGGGAAGAGGGAGTAGATCAAGATGAAATAGGAGATTCTATACTGAGAGATGAATTTGATAGAGCCGTGAAAGACCTAGGTCAGAACAAGGCCCCAGGAGTAGATGACATACCCTCAGAGCTACTGAAGTCTCTGGGAGAGCCACCCATGACAAAACTATTTGAACGGGTGCGTAGGATGTATGAGACAGGCGAAATACCCTAAGACTTTAAGAAAAATGTAATAATCCCCATTCCAAAGAAATCAGGTGCAGACAGGTGTGAAATTTACAGAAGTCATGGTTGCAAAATTTTAACACGAATTATCTACAGGAGAATGGAAAAGTTGGTAGAAGCTGACCTCGGGGAAGATCAGTTTGGATTCAGGAGGAACGTAGGAACTAGGGAGGCAATACTCACTTTACGTCTTATCTTAGAAGATAGATTAAGGAAAGGCAAACCTACATTTTTAGCTTTTGTAGATTTGGAGAAAGCGTTTGACAATGTTGTCTGGAATACACTCTTTCAAATTCTGAAGTCAGAAGGGGTAAAATACAGGGAAAGGAGAGTTATTTACAACTTGTACAAAAGCCAGACCGCAGTTATTAGACTCGAAGGGCATGAAAGGGAAGCATCAGTCGGGAAGGGAGTAAGACAGGGTTGTAGCCTTTCTCCGATGTTGTTCAATTTGTACATCGAGCAGGCGGTGAAGGAAAGCAAGGAAAAATTTGGAATAGGGATTAAAGTTCAGGGGGAAGAAATAAAAACATTGCTTTTTGCCGATGACATTGTAATTCTGTCAGAGACAGCAAAGGACCTGAAGAACAGTTGAGTGGAATGGACAGTGTGTTGAAGAGAGCGTATAAAATGAACATCAACAAGAGCAAAACAAAAATAATGGAATGCGGTCTTAGAAAATCAGGCGATGCTGAAGGAATAGATTAGGTAGCGAAACAATGAAGGTGGTAGATAAGTTTTGTTACTTAGGTAGTAAAATAATATGCGATGGTCGCAGTACAGAGGATATAAAATGCAGAATGGCAATGGGAAGAAAAGCATTTTTGAAAAAGAGAAATTTACTGACATCGAATATTAATTTAAGTGTAAGGAAGTCTTTTCTTAAGGCATTTGTGTGGAGTGTTGCCTTGTATGGGAGTGAAACATGGACGATAAGCAGTGCAGACAGGAAGAGAATAGAGGCTTTTGAAATGTGGTGCTACAGAAGAATGCTGAAGATTAGGTGGGTAGATCGCATAACTAATGAAGAGGTACTGAACAGAAATGGTGAGAAAAGGAATATTTGGCATACCCTGACCAAAAGAAGGGATCGCTTGATAGGACACATTCTTAGACATCGAGGAATCGTAAATTTAGCATTGGAGGGAAGTGTGTGGGGTAAAAATCGCAGAGGGAGACCAAGAGACGCGTATAGTAAGCAGAATCAAGTGGATGTGGGCTGCCGTTCTTATGAGGAGATGAAAAGGCTTGCTCAGGATAGAGTAGGGTGGAGAGCTGTATCAAACCAGTCTCCGGACTGAAGACCATAACAACAACAACAACAGCATTAGAAGGTAGCGTGTGGGGTAAAAATCATAGAGGGAGACCGAGGGATGAATATAGTAAACAGATTCAAAAGGATGTAGGTATGCGAACGTAGTTTCAGATGAAGAGACTTGCACAGGACAGGGTAGCTTGGAGAGCTGCATCAAACCAGTCTCAGGACTGAAGACCATAACTACTACTAACTAGTTCTTTTAGGACATTTCTTATCCAAATTCTTCATTATACCGTACGTACAACTTCAATTTTATATTCTGTTATTTCAGAACAGCTCCAGTTTCCTATACTGCAGGGTTTATTAGGTCGAAGGATTCTTGCGACATCCTTTATAACCACTACACGCAGGCGACTCTCAACGACCTCGACACTGTAGCGCGTGAGACAGCGACAAGCAGGTTTACTTCTCCAACTTCGCGCCGCGCGCGAGTGGCCGAGCGGTCTGGAGCGCGACATTACGGATCGCGCGGCTTCCCGCGTCGGAGGTTCGAATCCTCCCCGGGCATGGATGTATGTGTTGTCCTTACGTTAGTTTAACTTAGTTTAAGTAGTTTGTAAGACTAGGGGCTGGTGGCCAACGTAGTTTGGTCCTGTAGAATTACAAACATTTGAACTAAACGTGCGGTGGAGATAGTCGCTTGAAGCTGTCGCGCTGTTGCTCGCTTCTGTCGCGCATTAGGACACGGCCTCGGGTTGGTTCCCACTAGAGCGCGGTAGCGCGTCGTGCTGCAACGGCAATGGAAAACCCTGCTTTAGATGATAGCTTATTGCTTCTACCATCTTGAAAGCATCCCACTTGCGTTTATCTATTTAATGACAGATTTTTAACTGATATAAATTTATAATGGAAATATAAATAGATCATCATATTATCCACAGTATCACTGAAAACGCAAACAGCGTGATTTGCCTCTTGTATTTTTAATTTAGTGTGTCGATTTATCTTACAGTTTGCCAGTAATTTACGTAAATATGGGTAGCATGAGCAGTCTATTTATTTGAGACTTCGTGTAAAATTAATCAAGTCCTTTGTTGTATTTAAATGATGTTTTATTAGTAAGGAAGTAGCTTCAGATGATCACGTTTTACCTACAAAAATATCTCATGTTAAGATGTTCAAAAATGTTCAAATGTTTGTTAAGCTTATGGGACTTAACTAATGTTAAGATGTATATGGATTTGGAAGAGATGGCGATTCGCCAATGAGGAAGCGGCCAGGGACAGAACTGGTGGGTGGTGTGTGAGAGGGAGGGGCGTTCACGAAAAAGAACTCCCTGTCTCGTCTTGGCAGAAGGACTCTCGTAGAACACTGGGGTGATTCCATCGTGGAGAGTGTTAAGATACGCGCAGCAAACGGTCGCTTCTCGGGACTCTGAATTTGGCGAGAACAAGGTGTACGTCAAAATGTTAAAATGTTCAATACTAAGGACGGCACAAATATCCGTGCCCGAGTGGGGATTCGAACCCCCGACTGTAGTGGCCGTGCAGAACGTGACTGGCGCGCCGCAGACCGCTCGGTCACCGCGGCCGGCTGTACGTCAGTGTAGCTGATATGTGTTTATGTTTTTACACAAGAACTTACGAATGTAGAATTGGTGCTTGGGAATCTTGAACTATTGACAATTTCATGTTTAGTGCTGGCGAAATTTACAGAGTTTCTGTGTTTCTTAAAGTTATGATTAGTTTGGGAAAATGCTACAAATTTCTTATCACAGATAATGCAACTGTTCAACCATTTTATTCTATTTATGATGAAAAATCCATCTGACCACTTTCAGTAAGGAACAGATTTGACTGATTACACCTTATTCAACTAAATCTCTGACTTTTTCTCATCAATTGCAAATGGTAGATAAAGCTCTTTTCACTAATGAACCAGTTATTTTATATAATATTTCTTAATTGTTTCGCAAACTACAGCCTGTACATAGTGTTTTTAACTACACGATCATATGTAAAAGATAATATTTGAAACTAAGGTACTTGATGGAGCATGCAAGCAGACTTGTACAGTTCAATCCTAAGAGAACATCGAGCCAAACTTCAAAATCAGAATCGTACATCGGACAATACGCAAATTCTTAGAGTGTATAGTGAGACTTGCTTTAATCTTAGCTGTGATAAATGCGGCACTGGATAAAGAGTAAAGTCGCAAGAAATAGAAAACAAAGTAGTATATCATACCTTAGAAAATAAACTTCTTTTATACCAATGCGAATAAAAACATTTCGAATATTAATCATACGAGATAATACGTCATTGTTTATGTGTGCTCTCATTTGCTAAAGATAAATAAATAAATCAATTAAAATAAATCAATTAAAAAAAATAATCACCCTTTGGATATCCTAACCTTTTATATAACGGTACGATTGCTACAACCACAAGACTTCCAATGCACAGTCAGAAGACGGATCAAGGGCCCTACCCGTCTATGACATATAAATATCAATATTTAGAGAATAGAAAGAGGTACCATTCTGCTCTCAGATTTACATACTATTTCGATATCATGACCACGATGCATTCATAATAATGCATGGCTTAAAACACACCATACACAAAGATTAAGAATTGAGATTTTGTCTATAAAATGTTTAAAATTTTCTATATTCATTATGTGAACTACAGTAAGTGTGGCGTTTAATGTAGTCTTTATCCAGCAAATATTTCATCATGTAAGATAAGAATGAATCAATTTCTTAAAATCGTGTGGTGTTTATTTCAGCTCAGGCGCCACGTTCGCTACAGTTCTACGCCGAGAATCCGCTAATCGCTGGCCGCTGTGGACATGAGGGTAAGTACCTGTACTTCTCGTGGGCCGCTGCGCACGTAACACTCGCCACCTTCTGTGACTGGAGAAGTGCTGCGTGTTGCGCGACACTGGTTCGCTGTGCACAACGCGCGCCGCTGAGCCTGCCGCACAACGCCACAGAGGGCGACCCTGCCGCTGCCGTACCGTTTACCGCAAGTGGGAACGAGACCACGCTTGCCACTTAACGTGTGTTCGTGGCAACCATGCCGCTGCATCGCTCTTTCTACGCTTCAGCCCCTAGTGGTAACCGGCCCTCAGGCGTCATGCTAAGAACTGGACAGTTGTTCCCGCTGGAGTTTCGAGTCCTCCCTGAGGCATTGGTGTACCTGTGTGTGTGTGTGTGTGTGTGTGTGTGTGTGTAAGAGAGAGAGAGAGAGAGAGAGAGAGAGAGAGAGAGAGAGAGAGAGAGAGAGAGAGAGAGAGAGTATGTGTGTGTGTGTGTGTGTGTGTGTGTGTGTGTGTGTATGTGTGTGTGTGTTATCCTTACTGTAAGCCAGTTTAAATAGTTTGTAAGACTACAGACTGATGACCATAGCAGTTTGGCCCAAAAGGTTTATAAACATTTGAACATTTTTGAAACCACTTGTACCGTCAAGGATTGGTTATGTGAGCAGAAACATAAATTCTTCTGCTTGTCCAGACCACCAGAGTAAATAGATTTCAACATTAGACAGTCGTGGAGAAAAGGATACATAACCAGTATTCACCACCATCATCGTTAACAGAGTGAGGTGAAAATGTGGTAACACAATGGAATCGAATTCGGGAGGACGCCGGTTGAAACTCGCCTCCAGCCTTCCAGACGGAATCGTTTGTTTTAAAAGACACGACCAATTGCATTCCCCAACGTTAACAAAAGTGAATAAATAAATAAATCTCAGCTTGTGCTCCGTCTCTAATGACCGCATTGTCGATGGGATGTTAAACCATAAACTTACTTCCTTTTATAATATGTTTGCTTGAGATGCCATTTCCGCAGCAAGTGCCGAATCATTCGGAAATAAAAAGGCCATTTTATCGCTGTATTGTATTTATTTTATATAGGCCCCTTTCGCCTTTTTTCTTTAAGGCATTCTCAGCTGGTTCTAGACTGTAGAGTTTTGTTTTCAGATGTAGTTCCACCAGTGTAATTTTTGTGCGCTTTTAAGTTGCGAATGTGTAATTCATCTATACAGAGTGGTCCATCGTTAGTGACCAGGCCAAATATCTCACGGAATAAGCATCAAACGAAAAATGTACAAAGAACAAAACTTTTCAGGCTTGAAGGGGGAAAGCAGATGGCGCTATGGTTGGCCCGCTAGATGGCGCTGCCATAGGTCAAACGGATATCAACTGCAGTCTTTAAAATAGGTGCCCCCAGATTTTATTACATATTCCTATAGTACGTAAATAAATATGAATGTTTTATTTGGAACATTTTTATCGCTATGTGATAGAGGGCGCTCTAAAAGTCACAAACGTATATGTACGTGATATCGCCTAACATTTCGCCCGTGCGGACGGTATTTGCTTCATGATACATTACTCGGGTTAAAATGCTCCGTTTACCAATTGCAGAAAAGGTCTATGTGGTACTTACGTATGCCTATTGTGATCAAAATGACCAACGGGCCTGTACTGTGTATGTTGATCGTTATCCAAGTGTACGGATCTTTAATCGGAAGTTACATTGTTGAAAGGGACAGAAAGTGTTCAGCCACAAGTGAAACATCAAACACGATCTGCAACAAATGATGATGCCCAAGTAAGTGTTTTAGCTGCAGTTGTGGCTAATCCGCCCATCAGTAGCAGACAAATTGAGCGAGAATCGGGAATCTCAAAAACGTCGGTATTGAAAATTCTACATCAACATAAATTTCACAAAAAAAAGGGAAAAAAAATCAAATGTTTGTAAATCTATCGGAAAAAACTGCGTGGTCATCAGTCCGTAGCTTACAAACTACTTAAACCTAGGTAAACTAACCTAAGGACAACAAACACACCCATCCCCAGGGAGGACTCGAACCTCCAGGGCGAGCAACCGCGCGCTCCGCAGCGAGACGCTTTAGACCGCTCGGCTACTCTACCGCGGCAAAAATTTCACCCGTACCATATTTCTATGCACCAGGATTTTCATGGCGAAGATTTTGAACGTCGTGTACAATTTTTTCACTGGGCACAAAATAAATTATGGAACGATAACAGATTTTTTTCACGCGTTCTGTTTAGTGACGAAGCGTTATTCTCAAACAGAGGTAACGTAAACAGTCATACTATGCACTATTGGGCAACGGAAAATCCACGATGGCTGCGACAAGTGGAACATCAGCGATCTTGGCGGATTAATGTATGGTGCGGCATTATGGGAGGAAGGCTATTGGCCCCTATTTTACCAATGGCAATCTAAATAGTGCAATGTATGCTGATTTCTTCCGTAATGTTCTACCGATTTTACTACAAAATGATTCTCTGCATGACAGAATGGCGATGTACTTTCAACATGATGGATGTCCTACACATGGTTCGCGTGCAGTTGAAGTGGTCTTAAATGGAATATTTAATGACAGGTGGATTGGTCGTAGAAGCACGATACCATGGCCCACACGTTCACCGGATCTTACATCCCCGGATTTCTTTCTGTGGGGAAAATTGAAGGATATTTGTTATTGTGATTCACCGACAACGCCTGAAAACATTCGTCAGCGCATTGTCAATGGATGTGAGAACATTACTGAACGCGAACTACTCGCTGTTGAGAGAAATTTCGTTACGCCTTTTGCCAAATGCATTGAAGGACATCATTTTACTGAAGTCATGAGGTAATTACAGGTAATCAGGCAGTAACAGCATGCGATCTCATATGTTTGATAATTTCACAAAAGTACATATATCACATTGGAACAACCGAAATAAAGTTCAAACGTACCTACGTTCTGTGTTTCAATTTAAAAACCTTCCTGTTGCTCACTGTTCGTTTAAAATTGTGCCGGCCGCGGTGGCCGAGGAGACTGAGGCGCTACAGTCACGGTCTGCACGGCCACTACGGTCGGGGGTTCGAATCCCCCCTCGGGCATGGATATTTGTGCCGTCCTTAGTCTTAGCTAGTTGATAAGTAGTTTGTAAGCTTAGTGACTGATGATCCCGTATTTAAGTCCCATAAGTTCTACAAACATTTGAACATTTTTGTTGAAAATTGTAAGCAATATGTTTGTAAATATTACAGTGCAATTGGTATACGGTCCATTTTAACACGAATAATGTATCACGATCAAATATCGTCCGCACTGGCGAAATGTTACACGATACCACGTACTTATACGTTTGTGACTATTAAAGCGCTATCTATTACAAAGTGAAGAAAGTGTTCCAAATAAAACATTCATAAAACATCTATGGCAGATCCATCTAGGGGTCTAACCATAGCGTCATCTGTTTTCCCCTTTTAACTAGAAAAGTGTTGTTGTTTGCAGTTTTTTCGTTTGATGCGTATTTCCTGAGATATTTGGCCGGGTCACTATCAATGGACCACTCTGTATATCTTAGCCTTAATTGAGTTTGCACCTTTCCATATTTCATTTGTGTTGTATGCGTCACCAGTTTAACGGAGACAACTGTTGTGTTTCTATAAACAAAAAAGAAAAAATCAAATGTTTGTAATACTGTCGGACTCAACTGCTGGGTTATTAGTCCGTAGCTTACAAAGTACTTAAACTAACCTAAGGACAAGACAAACACCCATGCCCGAAGGGGGACTCGAACCCCCGACGGCGAACGGGCGCGCGCACCGCAGCACGGCGCCCCAATGCGCACGGAAAATCCACCGCGGCACACAAAAAGATAAAATTCACCCATCTACCAGTACATTTTTTCTAAGTGAAAAGTTATAAATGTGCAACTGTTAATATAATATTGTGTTTTGTGGATACTTTACACAATTTACAAAGTATAGTATATATTTGGACTATCAATATAATATTTCTCCTAGGAAATGAGTATTTATTTCTAAGCGTGGTATTCAGATATTTCCATATATTGTATTAAGTTAGCTGTGCCTGCATAGAAACGTTTCTATTTTGTTAAATAGTAGAGATAGAGAGAGAGGTTGGGTTTCGTTGGGGGCGGGAGTGGGAGGGAGAACAAATATAAAGAAAAGAAATGAAAAAAACTAGAGTTATATTTTTGCAATACTGTGAGACTAGACGTCAGCGAAAACTAACTATTCTCGGTTATTCCTGTGTCTGGAGTCTGGGCTACAGACGTGAAGCCAGTACACGCCACCGACAGAGAAGTCCGTTTCGATCTCCTGTGAAGTGAGCCGCGGTCGTGTTGCTGAATGGCTAGCTTTGTCTAGGCCCATTTTCCTAAAAATTGCTAGCTATTCAGTTATGATATAGCGGCCTACTTTGCGCGACGTAACACGGTAATGCTGCGCCCTTCTTTTTAGGTGCTCAGTACCCTTTGCAGTAGGAGAGACATAACCGGCCAGACATTGCGTGTTTCAGCAGTCTACTTATCCATTTCGAGACGACTTGGAACTTCTTTGAATACCAATGATTTTCCTACACCGTATATGTTCTTTCAGTGCTTCCATATTTTTGTCTACCTCCTGTACTTTACCAACTGATTAGATGCTGAGTGTAAACCAAACAACTGACATTTCACACAACGACAAGAAGACTGCCCCAAGTTGAAAACTGGCAAAATTTCAGTTTATCATTGGAAAATATGTCTGAACAAGTTCAACGTGCAGGAAAAAGTCGCATCTCTTTTTTCTCAATCTCCTCTTGAGGGCAGTACTGTCATTGTCGTTGTGTTCCAGACCAGGATTTGCCACAACAGTGACATCTTTCTCAATTATCGCATTTTGAGTTGCGTCCCTCTTCTCGTCGGCGTGCGATTTGCTTGCGTCAGGACCGTCTCTTATCAGTATTTGCAAAAATGGCGAGAAAATATTAAACCGCTGCCAGTGCACACAGTAAATTAATACCGCGAGAGGAGACAGGCGGCAGAAGTTGGCGGGCGGCTTTTCCGTTCAGGACGCCGCTGAGTCAGAGACTGCGCCCACGTGTGCGTATCTGTAGCGCTGCTGTTGTCGAGTGAAAGGCTAGTCAGCAAAACGAAATTAAACGTGGAACAGTATTCCGCCTCGGTTTCGTGCTAGCGATAAACTTCGCAGCAGAAGTTAATACCCCGTCCAGAAGGCGGAGAGCGAAGCCGAAACCTGAATAAGCTTCTGACGTCACCGACGACTGGAGACAATTCAGGCCTACCTGAGCGCCGCCGTCATTGTTTACCACTGCCATTTCCAGACAATGAAGCAGAAGACTCTCCTGGGACACTGTAGCGTGTTCACTCCGAACACACACCTAGCTGCCTATATTGTGATTGTACACTCATTTTCAGAAAAAAATAGAACTCCTTGGAAGACTAGAAATAGGAAGTTCATTTTCACAGAACATGTTCATTAATATGCTGTGAAGAGAATATTAGCACTTCAGTCACCACGGTACAGCATGCGTCCTGTTGCCAAGGATCCTCCATGAACCGTGCGCTGCCGTGCCACGTCACGCAGAGTGGTCGCGGTCGCGTAGCTGACTGGCTGGCCGATGTGTGGTAGTGGGCTGTGCCTCATCGGGCAGCCAGTAAGCGACCTGTTCTGCGTGACGTGGCATGGAAACGCACATGACTTCTCTTCATGTACCCAGATAACTGGTTTCATGCGTGATGGCATTGTCACGTACAAATCGCGAATGGCGTCCCGTGGTTCCAATAGTCAATGGACATTGGGTCGTAGCACTATACCTACCGGTTCACCATATCTCACACATTTTCGATATGTGACAAGTGTGGTTATCTGGCGGATGAAAGCAAAAGACTGACGTCCTGTGAAACCAAAAAGGCACGCGTTCGTGTAGTGAATTGTGGTCGTGCATTGTATTGCTGAAAAATGCCTTCTGAGGAATCGTGCAGAAACGGTATGTCTACAACTCACACAATATCATTCACATATGTCAGTCTAGTCACAGACATCTTGACACACATCAAATGCGATGTGTGGCTGTAGCCAATAGCACGTTTGTTTATAAATCTAGGAGACTTAACTGCTGCGGTTATTACTCCCTAAGCTTAAAAACTACTTAAACTGGCTTAACAAAATACACACTCATGCTCAAGGAAGGACTCGAACGTACGACAGCGACCTAATAGTTCAAATGTTTGTAGAACTTATGGGACTTAACTACGGGGTCATCAGTCCCTAAGCTTACAATCTACTTATGAACTAGCTAAGACTAAGGATGGCACAAATATCCATGCCCGAGGGGGGATTCGAACCCCCGACCGTAGTGGACGTGCAGACCGTGACTGGAGCGCCTCAGTCCCCTCGGCCACCGCGGCCGGTTGCGACCTAATAGCATCGCACACTGTGATAAGTCGCAAATGGTGGTTAAACCTTGTGTAATGACCCTGTCGCTGTTGTTGTGAGTGGTTCACTAGTAGTTCGATATAACAGAAAAATAAAAATCAATTGATCCTCAGAATGCCTGAATACGTCCTATACATTAAAGTTAGCTGGGATGCCTAATTTTAATAAATAAGAAATCGGAGGGTTCAATTATGAATGTTTTTATTAAAAAAAGTACAATGCACAATTCAGGAGCCGCGGCGGAGCGGCCAAGCGCATTGAGGCGCTATGCTACGCCCAGGGCGGCAGATTGTGGGGAGCGACAAATTCCAGAATTGTTATGTAGTTCCGGCACTGGAAAGGTGTAACTGAACGCCTTATTATTCAATATTTGGCTACACAGTCTCTTCCCTTCAGAGGAACTTCAGACAAACTATTCACTCACAAGAATTGAAATTTCTTAAAATTGGTCGAATTATTTGAAAATTTTGATTCAGTTCTTGGCGAGAATGTAAGGAGAACAACGAGTGGTGAAAATAAGGCTCTCAGCTGCGACAAGTATATGCCGCCTGTGTAGATAAACGTCTCTGTACCAAGTGCTTTCGCTGAACTTGTAATTTACACAACTGGTTGGTAAGATGCTCCACCTCTACTCAAGGAACTAGAAAAAGTGAAGAGATTTGTAGTTTCATGCTATGTCGCTGACCTAAATTAATCTCGGTGGACATATTAATTTTGGAGTTATGGCTTAAAATGTAAATTTAAAGTAGCCTGTTAAATTATTTAAGCAAGATCTAGGGCAGTTGAGATCTACAAATGCAAGTTAAAACGCTCACTGCTGCTCTAAATTACTTTACGAGTGGCCACAGTACTTGCGCAACGGAAATTTATCAAACTGCTCACTCCTTAAGGGAGCAGCCAACGTTTTAACAAACAAAAAGTTAATGTTGAAAAATAAAATGAATAAATAATTAAACATGGGACTGGGAGCGTGAAATTGTACAGCAGAGGTTTGATACTTTAAATCATCATCTATTCAATATAATGAACAAGCAAATAAATGTGGGAAGACCAAATTAAACACACGCCTTGAACAACAATGAATTAAATCATAAAGTTACTGCCCGTAGTAAAATTGTTTCTGCCCTTTATAAATATGGAGGTAACGTAGGAGGAAAATTGCAAACACACAATGGATGGATGAAAGCACATTAATTCATTCACAGAGACGCGCATAATGCTTGAGACACTTTACTCATGTGTGATCACTTGATAGCAGCGACAAACGAAGCGACGGCGGCGTTTTTTGACGAGATGGCGGGTGTCTTGAAGCACAAATTAAAAAATCACTATGCACCAAAAGAAATCATGTGTGGGGAGGCAGCGCTATACTATCCTTAAGTACCACGTGGTGTGCGACCATAGCGAATAGAATTTATAAAAGAAGTTAATTTAGAATAAGCCAGTAAAGCACATACGAGAATTCATATAGAAGAAAGCCAGTATTAATAAAAGAATGGCTGAAGTCTGAAGTAATGACCGTTACGAAAGGACGTTTTGCAATCGGTCATGCTAAACAGGAGAAACGGAATGAAACTAGAAAATCTGAGAAATATTTAGCATACTCGCAGATACAGACGCGACGCGAAAACATCAGTTAAAAAAAAACTAGAAAATATAAACATACTAAGTTTACACAAACGCTGAAGGCCACACACGAGTATTCCAACTTGAGAAAAACCGGACATAAAATCCTCACCAGAATGAAAATACTAAATTTGTACTGAATTACTTGAGTTCTGTAAATTAAGAAACATGAGTTCGAGCATAGTGTCTATCAACCCTCTCTACCTGAGGAAGATAATAACCTCTTCAACGGCTCCCCTAGAGGTTTCTCGTCACCTCTTTCGTCCATGATTAGGTTGGCACCACACTAAGAACACGGCCACCTCGCCATCTTGCCAAGTTAGCTTGTGTCTGGCCACCCAACTGACGCCACCGCAGACGACAAACGAAGCCATGCGTTCTTAATTAAAGTAAACGAGGCCCTAAAGCGCGAGGCGGAAGCTGTAAGCCATTGCGCGGCACTCAGTCAATATTAAAAACAACCTTCCACATTCACATGAACACACAAGTGCAATCACATGGGTGGAAACATATATAAACATGGGGCATTGATCATTAATAAACAGAATAAAAATAATTAACATACTAATAGAAAATATAAATGGTGCAGAAACACTTCAGGTTAATGAATAACTCAAAAATGGAACGCCGGCCGCGGTGGCCGAGGTGACTGAGGCGCTCCAGTCACGGTCAGCACGGCCACTACGGCCGGGGGTTCGAATCCCCCCTCGGGCATGGATATTTGTGCCGTCCTAGTTCGTAAGTAGTTCATAGGTAGTTTGTAAGTTTAGGGACTGATGACCCCGTAGTTAAGTCCCATAAGCTTAACAAACATTTGAACATTTTTTTTTTTTTTTTTTTTGAAAAATGGAACACGATCACACGTTCAGTGGACGTGTTTCAAAATGTAACACTGACGCTGCTTTGATCTTAAAGACATATTCACGACAAAGAGACGCATGAGTGTAATGTGTGAAAATAAGACGTCATATATGAATAAAGCTGACGAAGTTGAAAAGTGTGGGGGGAGGCTCTTGAAATTTTTGCACGGGGCGAAAAAATCCCTGGTGCCGACCCTGCGTGGTTGCAGGTGGCGGAGAATCCAGCGCGTTTAGTGGGACACCCCAGACACGGCTTGTTTCGCCCACAGGCTGTGCGTGTGAGGCGCCTAATGCACGCGACGCCCTCGCCATAAACTTAATGGTGCGTTGTAACGCGGTCGCCGCGCACCAGTCGCCGTGCGCTCCAATGCGCCTTGCTGCGGAACGCGCGTCTGTTTCCCGTCGGGATGCGGTAGAGGAGCCGAGCGGTCTAAAGCGTCTCGCTGCGGAGCGCGCGGTTGCTCGCCGTGGAGGTTCCAGTCCTCCCTGGGGCATGGGTGTGTGTGTTGTCCTTAGGTTAGTTTGTAAGCTACGGACTGATGACCACGCAGTTTGGTCCAATAGATTTACAAACATTTGAACATTTGAGCTTCTCGTCGGAGGGTCGACTTCTTCTTCGAGCATGGGTGTGTGTGTGTGTTTGTGTGTGTGTGTGTGTGTGTTTATGTGTTGTCCTTAGCATAAGTAAGTTTAAGTAGTTCGTGAGTCTAGCGACTTGACCACTGCAGATTGGTTCCACAGCTCCGCCACGGCCGTATAACTGTAGGACTTCCCTTGGTAAGTCGGGGAAGCGCTACGCGAAGGATTCAGATACTCTACTAACAGAATACTTGTGGGGTGCATATGGAGTTATTCTAGGCTAGACGGTAGTTTGTGATATTTTTAGCAGTATTTCCCAGTCGGTGGCCGCGGCGGAGCGGCCGCGCGCGTTGAGGCGCTATGCTACGATGCGCGAGGCCGTTCCCCGTCAAGGATTCGAATCCCCCCGCGGGCATGGATGTTTGTGCTGTCTTTAGTATAAGGTAGTTCATAAGTAGTTTTTAAGTTTAGGGACCGATGACCCAGCAGTTAAGTCCCATAGGCTTTACAAACATTTGATCATTTTTTTGCCAGTCGGTATGGTGATAGCGAAGTTAAGCTGCGTTCAATGTTAAAATATTTCGACCATCAAAATATTGTCAGTAAATTTTCAAAGTACTCGTAAGTAATTTCCCCGAGTTTTCAGCGTTGTAGAAGTTTGTCTTCAAATTATTCGCTGGGCCGAGAGCTGAATGAACCCAGAGTTCAGAAGCTCTGATATAATTAAAGGTACATGGCACGACTATATGAAAGACAGATTAGACAGCAAAAGAGGTGAAGTGTTATTACAGTCGACAAAAACACTGTCTCTATTGACGTAAAAGTTCAATACTTGCCGAGTAAATGCATTGAGGCCTGAAAAATCCCACCAACGTTTAATAATAAAATTCCGAAAATTCTGAGCAAGCAAAGACGGTACTATCAGTTTAAACGCATTAAACAAATAGAAAATAAGTAAAAAAATGATAGTAGCCGTTCGCGCGTCTGTATCAACATCGATGGGTGAAACATACACCTGCCGCCTCCATACTTCAGCATAAGATGGAAAAGACCTTGCCGAGAACCTGAGAAAATAGGGTCCAAGGCTTCTATCCAGTCACCCGTTGGTCAGTGTGGAGTGAGAATAGAAGACAGTAAAGGGAATCACTCAAGCAGGACGATCGTACAAACGTAACTTCGTTTCACCATCACACTAATTCCCGAAAGGACGACATAGTAATAGAAATCGCTGGTGTAGATAAACATCTGAAATAGTTGAAACTTCTTGGCAGATTAAAATTGTGTGCCGGAACCGGGATTCGAACCTGGGACCTTTGCCTTTCGTGGGCAAGCGCTCTGCCACTGAGCTATCCCAACACGACTCACGGTCCATCCTCACAACTTTACTTCTGCCAGTACCTCGCCTCCTATTTTCCAAACTTCACAGAAGTTCTCCTGCGAACCGTGCAAGACTAGCACTCCTGGAATAAAGGATATGGTGGAGATATGGCTTAGCCACAGCCTAAGGGATGTTTCCAGAATGAAACTTTCACTCTGCAGCGGAGTGTGCGCTAATATGAAACTACCTGGCACATTAAAATTGTGTGCCGGAGCGCTTGCCCACGAGAGGCAAAGATCCCAGGTTCAATTCCCGGTTCCAGCACACAATATTAATCTACCATGAAGTTTCATATCAGCGCACACTCCGCTGCAGAGTAAAGTTTTATTCCAGCTGAAATAGTTGATGACGAACAAATCACCGCGTCCGGATGAAATCGTAATTCGGTTTTATGAAGTGTACTCTACAGCACTGGCCACTTACTTAGATTCCATTTGTAGCTTATATGGGGCCCATCCCAACGTCCCAAGCGATTTTGTGTACGATGCATAAAACAATGGACTCGGGAAATTACAGATGAATATCCTTAACGTCAGTTTGCTGCAAATAATTAATTATTAGATCTCTGCACTGCAGGAGAAGCCGAATATTCTGTAGGAATGAACGTTACGTACTGTGAGTACCGCACTGGTCTCCACTGTCTTCATAATACTTGTTCCTTTTATATCTAATCTCCAGCATTGTAATTGTTCGCTGAAGATGCTGTTGTAGATACGAAAGCGTTGTCATTGGACGATTCTAGGGTTATGCCACAATATTTTATGTGATGTAACGAAATAAATGTCTCGTTGAAACTGGAATAACACTAAGTAATGGCTGTACCAAATAGAAGTGACAACACAATATCCTTCTTTTGAAATCACCTATGCCCTGCGCTTCGTGGTTGTCGCGGTTAATATCAGATTTTGGAATGGTTTATTTAAAGAATGCAGCGGTATATATGTGAAAGATTTCTAAACATTTGAGAATCATGTCACAGACGTGGGTATTAGCCCAGCATTCACTTAAAAACGACACACACATTGGTGGACGCAGCTGCCCGTGACTACGAGAGGTGCGCCAACACCTGCGGCTAAATAACCCTACGCCATCCGACTAGCATATTAGTTATTGACGTCGATATGTTGGAAGTGTCCATACATAAAGAATTTTATATGTAAGGCTATAATGTAAAAAATTCTAAGCTTTGTGTCACTATTTTCAGTCTTCGTTGGGTAGGAATGACATCAGACAGCGAACAAATTCATTAACTCGCTGGTCCGGTTCTAACATGTTTTTACAGTCCACACGACATTGCAAAGGGATTTTTACAGGGAACTTACATGGATATCCTTGGAAGAACGTTAGCGTAGTTATCACAATACCTTCTTGAAGAGTGTAGCGATGGAATGAGTGAATGGAGGGGTTCTACAAAAGAAATGAACGTACAGACAATATTGTAAGAAGAGGAAATAGATGAAGATGAAATAGGAGATACTATACTGAGAGAAGAATTTAACAGAGCCCTGAAATACCCAAGTCAAAACAAGGCCACGGGAGTAGATGACATTCCCTCAGAACCACTAAAGTCTCTGGGAGAACCAGTGCCGCGGTGGAGTAGCCGAGCGGTCTAAAGCACCTCGCTGCGGAGCGTGCGGTTGCTCGCCGTGGAAGTTCGAGTCCTCCCTGGGGCATGGATGTGTGTGTGTGTTTGTCCGTAGGTTAGTTTACCTAGGTTTAAGTAGTTTGTAAGCTACGGACTGATGACCACGCAGTTTGGTCCGATAGATTTACAAACATTTGAACATTTGAATTTGGGAGAACCAGATATGACAAAACTATTTCACCTGGTGCGTAAGATGTACGAGACAGGCGACATACCCTCGGACTTTAAGAAAAATGTAATAATCCCCATTCCAAAGAAAGCAGGTGCAGACAGGTGTGAAAATTACAGAACCATCAGTTTAATACATCATGGTTGCATAATTAAACACGAATTATTTACAGGATGGAAAAACTGGTAGAAGATGACCTCTGGGAAGATCAGTTTGGATTCAGAAGAAATGTAGGAACTAGGGAGGCAATACTCACTTTATGGCTTATCTTAGAAGATAGATTAAGGAAAGGTAAACCTACATTTCTAGCTTTTGTAGATTTGGAGAAAGCTTTTCACAATGTTGATTGGAAAACATTCTTTCAAATTCTGAAATCAGCAGGAGTAAAATATAGAGAACGGAAGGTTATTTATAACTTGTACAACAACCAGACAGCGCTTGTCAGAGTTGAAGGACATGAAAGGGATGCAGAGGTTGGGAAGGGAGCAAGACAGGGTTGTAGCCTCTCTCCATTGTTGTTCAATTTGTACATTGAGCAAGCTATAAAGCAAGGAGAAATTTGGAGAAGGAATTAAAGTTCAGAGTGAAGAAATAAAAACATTGCGTTTTGCCGATGACATTGTAATTCTGTCAGAGACAGCAAAAGACCTGGAAGAGCAGTTGAACGGAATGGACAGCGTGTTGAAAAGTGCGTATAAAATGAACATTAACAAGAGAAAAACAAGGGTAAAGGAGTGCAGTTTAAGAAAATCGGGCGATGCTGAAGGAATTAGATTAAGTAACGAAACAATTAAGGTGGTAGATGAATTTTGTTACTTGCGCAGTAAAATAACATGCGATGGTCGCAGTACAGAGGGCATAAAATGCAGAATGACAATGAGAAGAAAAGCGTTTTTGAAGAAGAGAAATTTGTTAACATGGAATATTAATTTAAGTGTAAGGAAGTCTTTTCTGAAGGCATTTGGGTGGATTGAAAAATGGACGATAAACAGCGTAGACAGGAAGAGGTTAGAGGCTTTTGAAATGTGGTGCTAGAGAAAAATGCTAAAGATCAGGTGGGTGATCGCGTAACTAATGAAGAGGTACTGAACAGATTTGGAGGAATCATAAATCTAGCAGTAGAGATAAGTGTGTGGAGTGAAAATTGCAAAGGGAGACCAAGAGATGAACACAGTAAGCATATTCAAACGGATGTAGGTTGCAGGTCTTACGAGGAGATGAAGAGGCTTGCTGAGGATAGAGTAGGGAGGAGAGCTGCATCAAACCAGTCTCCGGACTGAAGGCCACAACAACAACATATTCGAAGCAGACTGCCGACCGCGGTGGCCGAGGTGACTGAGGCGCTCCAGTCACGGTCAGCACGGCCACTACGGTCGGGGGTTCGAATCCCCCCTCGGGCATGGATATTTGTGCCGTCCTAGTTCGTAAGTAGTTCATAAGTAGTTTCTAAGTTTAGGGACTGATGACCCCGTAGTTAAGCCCCATAAGCTTAACAAACATTTGATTTTTGAAGCAGACTGTATTATAAGTATGTTGCCACCATTGTATATCACGGTTAGTAAAGTAAGAGAGATTATGCACAATCAAGGGTATATAGACAGTCATTTCGACTGAGTGCACCAATTAAACTGGGATGGTCATCGATATTATTGTTAGGATGTGCTCTATGCCCTTCACTGTATAGTGGCCTGTGGAGTAATTATGTAGAGAATCGCAAAATGCATAAAGTAAGCCATATCCTAATTATCCTAGTACGTCAATAACGAGCGAAAAGCTCGCTTTACCAGAAAAGCCGTTTGTTAACTTACTTAAATGTTAGCCAACGGTCAATTTGTTGTATGAGAAACTTTAATTCTAGTACTACGATTTTCTTGAGAAATTCTGCAGATGTAATTCTGCTAATATCTAAAGGACTTTGGATAATGTGCTAAACACCCTTAAATTCTAGAATGTATCTTCTTTCTGAATTTAAGAAGCATTTATGTCCTCAGTAAAAATTTGTAATACTCCCTGACTGGCTGGATGATCTGCACATCAACCGTGCACTACATTTAACATCGTTATTGATAAAACCAGACACAATATACAATGTGATTCAATGAAAACGTGCACATGAAAGGGAAGGAATCTTAGGGTTTAACGTCCCGTCGACAGCATGGTCATTAGAGACGGAACTTACGCTCGGATTTTTGGGTAAGGATGGGGAAGGAAATCGGCCGTGCCCTTTGAAAGGAACCATACCGGCATTTTCCTGGAGTTATTTAGGGAAATGACGGAAAACCTAAATCTGGATGGCCGGAGGTGGATTTGAACCACCATCCATCCGAATACGAGTCCAGTATGTTACCACTGCGCCATCTCGCTCGGTGAAAACGTGCACAAACTTGAAGGACTTGTAGAGGGGCGAGTGAGTACATAATATTTTAAATGGTAAACCATGACAGAAATTTCATCCGACTACGCTATGAAAATTACTTCATCTTAGGGGCTATGAAACAGACCACTTCGACTGCAAGTTCTCTAAGCAGATAGCTTATTATGGGATGAGGTTTTATAAACTAAAAACAAAAAAGAAAAAAAATCTAGAAAACATGGACTCTAAAATGAATATTGGTACGTTAAGAATCATGAGCACTCTAGCAGTAGAAGAGATGTATTTCCCAGTATCAAGATTATAAATTGATGATAGAGTCAATGGACATTTCGGGATATGATTTCCTGTTGTATTGTCACTTCTCTCTCAAATTGCTACAAGGGAATACAAAGACGCATGCAGAATGAAAGGGGCCGCGTCATCTGCTTCGTCAACCACCTACCGACTCATCCAACACACCCTCCGCCTTCCTTCCCTCTACACACACACACACACACACACACACACACGCGCGCGCGCGTCATTCTATTGTGCCTATGAATGACTCCATACTTTTACATTTCGGTGAGTGGTCCCTTAACTCCTCAACTATTTATAATTTAAATAATGTTATACCTCCTATACCTTCCTCACAACTCACAGGCACAGCAACATCCAATTTAACGGATGCGATTGAAATTTAATTTCTTGGCTTACAATCAATAGAACCACTGCACCTACTTCCATCTTTAAAAAATGTTCAAATGTTTGTTAAGCTTATGGAACTTAACTGCGGGGCATCAGTCCCTAAACTTACAAACTACTTATAAACTAACTTATACTAAAGACAGTACAAACATCCATGCCTGAGGGAGGATTCGAACCCGTGACGGGGAAGCATCAGTCTTGTTGTCAGGAAGCACACTGTTGATGTCATCGGCACCTAGACTTTCACACAACTGAAGCTAACGTATGCTGACGACAACACACACGCCCATGCCCGAGGGGAGGAGTGGAACCCCGAAGGGGAAGCATCCATCGCCGCGGTGGAGTAGCCGAGCGGTCTAAAGCACATCGCTGCGGAGCGCGCGGTTGCTCGCCGTGGAGGTTCGAGTCCTCCCTGGGGCATGGGTGTGTGTGTTTGTCCGCAGGTTAGTTTACCCAGGTTTAAATAGTTTGTAAGCTACGGACTCATGACCACGCAGTTTGGTCCGATAGATTTACAGACATTTGAACATTTGATTAGAAGCATCCATCTTGTTGTCAGGGAGCACACTGTTGAAGCCATCGGCACCTAGAATTGCACACAACTAAAACTAATATATGCTGACGACAACACACACGCCCATGCCCGAGGTTGGACTCGAAATTCCAGCGAGAGTGCCCGAGCTATCTGTGATATGGCGCCGAATACCGCTCGGCGTCAATCTGTTCTGTAAGTTTCGAATAGGATAGTAATAGGTAGTGGTACTTTAACGATACATAATAGGTGAATATCAACCCTTCACAATACATTTAACCTTTAAATGCCACTGGAATTGTGGTAGTGATTTCCGGCTGTTCAGAGATGACACGATATGATTTCTAGTAGTCCATAGTAGAATAAAATCGATGGAAAATGATTTCCAACAGAAAACAACAACAATTATTTCATCATTTACTAGAGAAGCGTAGAGTCATCTACTGTCAGCAACCTCGTGAACCCTGAAGATGCGTACGCAAACACACAGGAGACTGTATTCAGACAGTTGCAAAATCCTATAGTCACCTTTTTCAGATGGAATGTGAACTCAGTTCAACTGATAGCCCGATTGTCACACATGTTACAACATCCAGTTCCTTTCTGTACGAGGGCGTGCTGGAACGTAATACCTTCTAAATATTTATTCTGTGCTCAATATCGGTTGGTGTTACAAGTCATAAAACGTGCCTCCACGAATATGAATAGTTCATCCACAAACTGAGTTCCCTCACCTTCAGCAGAATTTTGACGGACCCTACACGTTCACAGCGACATCAGCAGGAAACGGATGCCATGGCCCATGGGATCACTGTCATTATTCTGCACATAATCCTTACTAGCTAATATTAGAATTCAATCTGTTTCCAAAACTTAAAGCAATCGTTCGAGGATTTCATTGAAATAGTAGTTACGTGATGCAACAGATGTGAAGCTATGGCTTCATCAGCATGGTCACTTTACAGTGAAGTATTGAGAGGTCTGTATCTCTCTATGCAAGTCTCGTCTCATTGCATCAGTTGTAATTACCTGTTAGTAATCACCAGTCAAGTTATTTGCATGCAATAATTGATAATATTATTTGCGGTACGTTAGTATGTAGGCCTACACTCAAACATTTTCAGATAATTCCCATAAATATTTTGAACTACACCTACCAGTATAGGCTTCACTAGGCCAGACGTGTGGTGTCAGTGCGATCGGAAAAGATAAGTAATGTAGGCAGAAATAAAACGTCGTTTAACACTATAAGTTGCTAAAAACATTTATTAGTGTGCTCTTAAGGCTTACCATTAAAGGTTTTTCTTTAATTCACGTATTCATCCAATAATCACTAAAAGTTCGGTTTGCTTACATACGTGCTTGTTAGGCCTAAATTCCAAGTGTGCATATTTAGCGTTTCTCCATAATTTTAAGTTAATTTAACACAGTTAAGTAATTGAATACGTTTATTAGTGTGCTCTTCAAGCTCACCATTAAAGGTTCTTTTCTCTTTTTCGTGCATTGTTTCAATAATCGCGAAAAGTTGTTTTGTGTATATTCATAGGCCAAATTCGCGAGTGTTGTCAGATTACCGTCCACTTGGTCATAAAATATAAGACCTAAATAGCATTAAATACACTGCAGACATTTTCCACGCCAATGCACAAAATGTTATACTTTATCTTTCTTTTAATGGTAGCAGTGTATGTATTATGTAAGAAAACATTGATTGTGGAAGCAACATTTATAGTTAGGCCATGGACAGAATTTTCTCATGTTGGCGAGTCTTTCGGCAGTTCAGGCTGGGAATTTGATGACGTAGGGGTAAAACCAGTTAGCGCGCATAAAAGGGCGCACGCGGCCTTTATACTAGGGCAGTCGGAGGGTAGCTTACCTGTGTGGGGGTGCGTCGGTCTGTGCCTCGAGTTGGCACTGTGTTTGTTTGCGCAGACGAGTCAGTGTTCCGAGTACTTGGCCGGAGGCTCTGTTACTCGCCGCTACGACGGCAGTATTTATCTTGATTCAGTGTGTGTGTAGGTGTGTCCGAGGCAGGCCACAACATTAGTCAGAGCAACGATTTCAACGTGTGTAAGTTTATCGAGGTGGAAGATTTTTTGTAGCTGCAATAAGAAGAAGGAGTGCGTGTGTTTACTTGGAGATAGCTTGCTGAAGAGCGTATTGAAGTGAAGTACATGCTGAGATATTAGTTCAGCGGAAACTTACCATGTGAATTTGTGTCTTGAAACAGTGCTAATTGTGGAGAGACGAAGTGAATAGTAGAAGTACTTTGGTTTTGATAGCGTCAAGACACTAAAACAGTCAGTGACAAATAACATTTTATTTATGGGGGCTCACGAGCTATGAACAGTGTTAAATTAAATGTGCCAGAGGCATCAGCCATCAGGGATTAAGGAATTAGAAATAAACCGAACTACATCATTTGAACTGAAATAGTGTTGATGTTTTGATTTACACACCCTCATCTTTCAGAACTTTGAATATTTTATTTATTTGTTGTATATGCAGGGAAAAGGCAGAAACTGTGCACAATCATACCCCTAGGCTAAATTACAGACAGTACAGTAGTTTGTTTATGTTTTAACGTGTGCAGTTTTCGAAGACGAGACTTTATTGTGCAGTTATGCTGCAGTTTTGGTTCGTTTGTCGTTCTGTCTCTTACCTTTTTGCGCTTTCCCTTCGCAGTGTGCAGATTTAGCGATATACCGCAATTTTAAGTGCATTTATAACAGCTTACACGTACCTTAGTGTCCTAAACAAATCTAGTAATCCTTCGTATCTGTAGTTAATATATATTGTCGATCTCATGTAAGTAACAATTATGAATTCAATGTGTTTGAGCTGCAGTAGGTTTGTTCGTTTTGGGTTTCAGTTCAGCTGTTGTGACAAGTGGTTTCATTGGGGGGGGGGGGGGGGGGATGTAGCGGTGTGGGAAAGAGGGAATCAAACGAGTCTGTTCTTTTGTTTTGCAAAGTGTATTCAAGGGACAGAAAAATAGTTGAACAGGAAGGGAAGATTAGAGCCCTTCAGGCTGAACTGGATAGTGCTAGGGAGGAACTTACAGGTTAAGGCGGAAGAAGGGTGAGCAGGGGTGGGAAGTGGTAGAAGGGAACAGGGGTCACAGAGAGAGTGTAGTATCTGACAGCTTCACAATTGGCACAACCAACAGATTTGCCTTGCTACCACAGTTAAGTGAGGAAGAGGCTCCTTTAGAAGTAGGTGCAGTTAGGAAGCAACAGACTTTCATTAGGAAACCAATGGTTTCGAAAAAAGTAGATAGTAGGAGGAAAGTTCTGTTGTTAGGAAGTAGCCATGGAAGAGGAGTGGGCCAGATTTTGCAGGAAAAACTAAGTGACAGGTAACAGGTCACAAACTTTTTCAAGCCCAGTGCAGGTCTTAGCCAGGTGGTGGAGGATATATGTTGCTTGTGTAAGGGTTTCACAAAAGAGGATCATGTTGTGATAGTGGGTGGGGTGGGAAATAGCATTGATAGTATCAGGGATACAGTATTGAGTATGACCTGGTTAAAATAGCTTCTGCAACGACCCAGACAAATGTTGGACTGTTGCCTGCTTTCATACGGTATGATCGACCCCAGTTGAACCGCTCTGTCAGGAGGGTCAATGTGGAGATTGGTCAACTGCTTAGGGCGGATACTCTGTCGGACATAGGTTTGGTTCCTGTTGATGCTATTGATAGGTGGGATTTCACTAGGCATGGCCTGCATCTCAATAGGAAATGGAAGGGGAAACTAGCTGGGATGATAACAAAATCCTTAATGGGGGACACTGCAATTCATGGAAGTACTACTTTTTTAGGCTAAGATCAGTGTCCAATGAAAAGCTCAGGCAGGCAGGTGCTAAAAATGTTGAAAAATCAAATGTTTCTCAGAAAAGTAAAGTAAAAAAAATTAGCATTTTTCACCAGAATATTGGGGGACTAAGGAATAAAATAGATGAGCTTTTGGTTTGTTTAGATGATATAGAAACTGATAATGTAATAGATATACTATGCCTGTCTGAGCATCACATTGTCACTGGTATGGAAAATGTTTGTCAGTGGATATAAATTAGCTTCAAATGTAAGTAGAGATAATAAGATAAGAGGAGGAGTTGCCATATACAACAAAAGCTATCACAGTGTAAAAAGTTTAACTCAGTGATGATTATCTTATAATTGTAACAGTATATAGGTCCCCTTCAGGAAACTTTCAGTTATTTCTGGAAAACTTGCATGCCTTGTTGTGCTGTCTGTCAGATAGGGAAAGAAAATTATTAATTGTGGTGATTTCAATGTAGATTCACTGAAAGAGTGTAATAGGAAGAAAGACCTGGAAGTCTTACTTGGCTCATTCAATCTGACATCCGTTATTGATTTTCCTACTCGGGCAGTAAAGGACACAGGTATATTGACAAATAACTTTTTTATAGAGCAAGATAAGTTTAACAACATAAATGCTTGTCCCATTGAGAATGGTCTTTCTGATCATGGTGCACAGCTAGTAACAGTATAGGACATAGCTCCGTTCAGTAATTCGAAACAGTCCTCCAGAATTGTGCGCTCGATTAATGACTTAACAACTAGAAATTTCAAAGAAAGTCTACATCAGTTAAACTGGGATGAGGTTTATAAGGAACATTATGTTAATTTAAAATATAACGTATTTCACGATACATTTGTAAGGGTATTTGATAAGTGTTCAGTTAAATTAGTTACATTTAATTGTAAGAAACCATGCAAGAAGACCATGGCTTACTAAAGGAATAAAAAAAATCTTGTAACGGAAAAAAGGGAACTATATCTGTCCACAAGAAAGAGTAATAACCCAGATACAATAAAATATAAAGACTACTGTGCTACATTAAGAAAAGTTATTAAAAAATCAAGAAGCATGTGCATCATGTCTGAGATTAGCTCCTCTAATAATAAAATTAAAACAATTTGGAATATTATTAAAGGGGAGAGAGGGCAACCAAGAGCATAGGAAGAGGGTATTACCATCAAAACAAATGAAAACTGCAGTAACAAAAAGTCATAAGTTACAAACATTTCAATGATTACTTTTTAAATGTTGTAGAGACAATAGGATCTACATGTTCATTAGAAGGAGCAAGGCAGTTAATTTGATGCAATTGAAATTCTACCCATCTCTCCTTCAGAAATTAGGAAAATAATAAACTCTCTCAAAAGTAAACGGTCATATGGAATTGATGGCATTACCAGCAGAGTATTAAAAGCTTGTTCCCAGGAGATAAGTAGGATTCTTAGTCATATTTGTAATACCTCTTTAAAGTAGGGTATTTTCCCAGATCGACTGCAATATGCTATCGTTAAACCTTTACATAAAAAAGAGGATACGTCCGATGTCAACAACTACTGCCCCATCTCACTTCTGACAGCTTTATCCAAAATTTTTGAAAATGTTATATATTCTCGAGTTGCTTCACATATTAGTAAAAGTAAAGTTCTAACAAAATTTCAGTTTAGTTTTCAAAAAAGCTTTTTAACTGAAAATGCTATATATACCTTCACTGATGAAATATTAAATGCTTTGAATAACCAGAAATCACCAGTTGGAATTTTTTGCTATCTCTCAAAGTCTTTTGATAGTGTACATTATGAGATTCTTCTAGATAAGCATAAGTATTGTGGTATGAGTGGGACAGTACACAAATGCTTTAAAACATACTTAACTGGAAGAGTGCAGAAAGTTGAAATAAGCCGTTCACATGATATAGATGAAACAAGTAATTCCTCTAACTGGGGAGTTATCAAAAACGGGGTCCCACAAGGTTCGATCTTGGGTCCTTTGCTGTTCTTAATATACAGGGTGTTTCACTAAGTGTGTTTGCCTCTGTAACTTATAAAATAATAGGTGACGGGAAATTTTAATGTGGTAGGTCAACACAAGAAATGTTACACTTTCTGCGGAACTAGGAACATAGTTTATTGTATCATTTTCCAAAGAGTTACAGCACAAAGATATAATTTTTAATGGAACAATAGTTTTTTTATCGTGCATTGCATTCGTTGAAACCAGCTGCGTCCAAATCAATTTAAACTACATTCCTATCACTGTTAGTTTGGGAGCTACAACCCTTCAAAGTTTCAGGGGCAGATACCACACGCTGTACATAATACATGGCTGTGTGGTGGGTGATGGATGTTATGGCGGTGTGAAGTTGATTTGCGTAAGATGTTCAAATGTGTGTCCATGTTCCTCAATGCATAATGCAATGCGCCGTCGAAAGGATCTGCGGACGAAATGTAATATCACCAGTGTGACGGACCGACATGCGTCCTCAATGCGCCGTTTTAGATCATCTGGGGATGTGAGCTCAGTTACATAAACACGATCCTTTAGAGATCCCCACAAAAAGAAATCTACTGGTGTTAAATCGGGCGTCTGTTACTGTGGCGCATTACCAAGCTCCCTGTTTCTCGAAGTCGTTGTTCGGCACGTAAGAACGTGATGGCTGCCGGAGCTCTTCACCTAGGATATCCCACGGCATACGCCGTGGCTGCTTCAGTGGCATCGTGCCGGCACTCGCCGAGCATCTGCAACACGTCGACGTACTCGTTATTCGTGTATGCCATCGTCATCCGATGTCAGTAACTGTGGTATATTGAGCCCCGGTTGTTTGTGCGGCTGCAACTGTCGGGTATACGGCCGTGTGTCTAACAGCGCATCGAGGAAGCTTCTCGTTCCGTGACACCGTTACAGCTCGGCCGCACCACATTTAGAAGGCGCATTGCAGTATGCGCAGCGTTTGTCGTATCTGACCCTGAAACTTTGAAGGGTTGTAGATCTCAAACTGACAGTGGTAGAAATGTAGTTTAAATTGATTTGGACGCAGCTGGTTTCAACAAATCCAATGCACGATAGAAAAAACTATTGTTCCATTTCAAAATTATATCTTTGTGCTGTAACTCTTTGGAAAATGATACAATGAACCATGTTCGTAGCTCTGCAGAAAGTGTAACATTTCTTGTGTTGACCTACCGCATTAAAATTTTCCGTCACCTATTATTTTATAAGTTACAGAGGCAAACACACTTATTGAAACACCCTGTATATTAATGACTTGCCATTCTACATTCACAACGATGCTAAGCTAGTACTTTTTGCTGCTGATACAAGTATAGCTATCACACCTGAGAAACAGGATTTAACTGATGAAATTGTAAATGATATCTTTCAGAAAGTTATTAAGTGGTTCTCTACAAATGGACTCTCATTAAACTTTGATAAAACCCAGTATATACAGTTTCATACAGTAAATGGCATGACACCATTAATAAATTTGGACTTTGAAAATAAATCTCTGGCTAAGGTAGAATATTCACAATTTTTAGGTGTTTGTATTGACGAGGTATTGAATTGGAAGAAACACATTGAAGATCTCCTGAAACGTTTGAACTCATCTACTTATGCTATCAGAGTCATTGCAAAGTTTGGTGATATACATCTCAGTAAATTAGCTTACTCCCCCTATTTTCATTCATTGTTTTCATATGGGATCATATTCTGAGGTAATTCAACATTGAGTAAAAAAGTATTCATTGCACAAAAGCGTGTAATCAGAATAATTGCTGGAGCCCACCCAAGAGCATTCTGCAGACATTTATTTAGGCATTTCACTGTAGCTTCACAATATATATACTCACTCTTGAAATTTGTTATTAACAATCCGACCAAATTCAAAAGTAATAGCAATGTGCATAGCTACAACACTAGGAGAAAGAATGATATTCACTATTCAAGGTTAAATCTAACTTTAGCTCAGAAAGGGGTGAATTATGCTGCCAAAAAAGTCTTTGGTCACTTACCAAGTAGCATCATAAGTCTGACAGATAGCAAACTAGTATTTAAAAAGAAATTAAAGGAATTTCTGAATGGCAACTCCTTCTAAAATGTAGATGAATTTTTAGATGAAACTAAAAAATAAAAACAACAAAAAATATAATAAAAAATCCTTAAAATATTGATTGTCAAGTGTAGACAACATTTACTAAACTGACACATTCCACATCGTTACGAAATGTCGTATATATGATCTATGGAACAAGTATTAATCTAATCTAATCTGTCCGTTTTGCTGACTCGCCATTGTGCTAGACTAGAGTGACGTCACCAGCTCTAAGAAGGAGGAAGGAAGATTAAATTTTAACGTTCCGTCGACAGCGAGCCACTAGGGACGCAGCTCACGCTCGGACTATTTATGTGGGGATGGGGAGGGAAATCGTCCGTGGCGTTTCAAAGGAGCCGTTCCGGCATTTGCCTGGAGTGATTTGGGTAAATCGCGAAAAACCTAAATCTGGATGACTGGAAGCGGATTTCAACCACCGTCCTCCTTTATGCGAGTCCATTGTGCTAACTATCGTGCCACCTCACTCGGTGCAACTCTAAGAGAAAGAATCTAGGGCGCTATGCTACGATGCGCGAGGCCGTTCGAATCCCCCCTCGTTCATGGCTGTTTGTGTCGTCTTTAATATAAGGTAGTTCATACGTAGTTTGTAAGTTTAGAGCCTGATAACCGCGCAGTTAAGTCCCTTGAGCTTGTCAATCATTTGAAAGAATCTAAGAAGCTGCAACAATCACAAGTGCTGACATTGGAGTGTGTGGATGAATCAGACCATCGTGGTATCACCACTTGTAAGCTAGCCGTGCAGATGATGCTTGCGATTTAGAACTTCCCCTTCAGATACGTAACAGAAACGAGGTTTAATATTCTGTCATTCAAGCACAGAAGAACCCTTATTTCGTTTGTTATTATTACATTATGAGCTACAGAATGAGGAATATTCTTTCACTTTGGATGCTAAATAAAGTTATCTACTGCGTACCACGTCTTCCTATTTTGTTGTTTCGGATAACGCCTCAGTATTAGTCACGATAAAAGAAAGAACGCAAAGAAAAGGTTTGGTAGTTTCACGGTAACTTTAAATTCTCAACTTAAGATTTTGGCACCTCCGTACTTACCTTTCCCCTGTTTATGATAACAGATACGTTTGGTTACACACAGACTGATTGACAAATGATTTTTGTTTGTAATTAGGCAATTTTGTACTGCGCTATGTATGAACAGATACAGGTTCCTTTATTTGTTGTTAGTTGCAGGAGAGTGACTTCCGATTTCATTACCACGAGGTACATATTACTGCTTTACCTCTCTCAATAACGCATCCCCTGATTTCAGGAAAAATAGACAATAATATCTTGATTGAGATAAGCGTGCATGGGGATACGCTGAGGTAACCAACAAAAAACCTTACAACGTATATATATTTATAATAATTATTTTGCAAGTGACTTAAACAATGATGCTGTGTTGTTCAATACACCATCCTATATCTGCTGTTATTCCTATACCCGCTGTATGTCTGATGGTTTCAAGGGTAGTAATAATTCGCTACAGTAGAGTAAAAGTAGTTGGGTTACGTGTATGTGGGAAAATCTTAAAAAGGCATTCACTTTGTCTAACAGGAGAATAGAGCTGCTGAAATAATTTAGTTGCCAGATGGGTAGGGTGGTTGGTTGTTTGGGACAGTGTGACTAAACTACTAACGTCATTAGTCCCCTGGTGGGGAGCGTAAGGAGTGAGGATAGCAAAGGAGGGTAAGGCAAAGGATATGCAGTCCAGGGACGAAAGAAGGAAGAAAGACTGCAAGAGCATGGGGCCCCGTGATCGCCACGCACAAACTCACGAAAGAATAGTGAGCCAACTAGGGGGGCGTTTCCAAATGGAATGTACTGTTAGCCAGGCCCAGAATGTATGGTGGAAGTACATATTGTATTTCCCGTGCCAGTCGCCTCGCCAACAGGTAAACCGCAGAGGCGAACAATGCAGAGGGGAAAGCTGCTGCAAAACGAACGACCCATGTGGTGGCTGCTGGCGTGCATGCTCACAGACCGTGGCCAGCACAAAGGCGACCCACGGGAAAGGCCGCGCAAAGAAACACGAGCGCGCTCACATGCTTTGTTTCTGCTCGAGAGGCAACCGTATGAGACCATCTGTAGAACATACCAGAGATGGAATAAATGGCTCACTGCGGGTGGCGCTAGTGTGCTAGCCCCGAATGGAGAAAGAAAGGAACGTTAGGGCTAGCCAAGAAAGCAGACGGTACACTAGCTTTGCATTCCCATTGTGATACTGGTGGAAAAAAGAATTGATGGCATAAGGCAGCAAGGTCGTAACAAAACGTACAGGGGTAGTTACAAAATGTTGATGGAGAGGAAAATTTTATGGAATCACTGGAGGAGGAAATAGTACATTACAAAAAGACTTGACTAATCAGCATTATCGCCAAATTTGACTCCACGAGCGGGGCAAGAATTGATTTCGAGGAAGACTAGAGGCAATTATACACTGAAGTACAGGCATTGGACTGGAAACTTTTAAGTACGGGCCACCGACGAGAGATGCAGTCCCCTAGAGTTCGAAGACAGACGCAATTGTACATAGGACCCCATAACAGGTACTTGGAATGTTACACTGGTTGCCTGGTAATCTCTTACGAAAAATATAGCAACAGCAAGACGGTGATGGATAGGTGTGAACTTTGTAAATATGTGTACGTAGCGCGGTTTCGAGTGGTTACTCCGCAAAACAGGATGAGCGTCCTCACTTGCGAATCAGTACTTTGCAATCACTGATAATGTTTAAATAATAATAAGAATCTGGATATTCGTGTTACTAATCCCCAGTGTGTAAACCATTTCGAATGTGTACATTTAGTCCTTTACTATTTCTCCCTAGTACTAATATATTTAAACAAACTTCGTATGATCATGAATTAGGAGTCTGCGTTAGATAGTATATGATGAATATAACTTACTTCATAGCATCTTAATAACATTATCCGACGTAATAAGAATCGAGGGTAAGTTTCTTTTCCTATCCTCGAATTCCAGTCCACCATTTCAATCAAATTTGTCTCTCCCAGCCGCGGCGCAGTGGCTGAGCGCATTGAGGCATTATGCTCCGACGCGCGAGACCGTTCCCTGTCGGGGGCTCGAATCCCCTCTCTGCCATGGATGTTTGTGCTGTCTTTAGTGTAAGTTATTTTATAAGTCCCATAAAAATAAAAAATTAAATAAATTAATTAAAAAATTGCATCTCTCCCAAAGCTATATAAGTAAATTATGTCATTATACATTTTTCAGATCTACTCATCATATCCAGAGATTGTTGGCATATAAACTTCTACCTCTATGAACCACCCCATGAACCACGGACATTGCCGACGTGGGGTGGCTTGCGTGCCTCGACGATACAGATAGCCGTACCGTAGGTGCAACCACGAAGGAAGGGTACCTGTGGAGAGGCCAGGAAAACGCGTGGTTCCTAAAGACGGACAGCTGACTTTTCAGTAGTTATAGGGGAAACCGTCTGGATGATTGACCGAGGTGGTCTAGTAACATCAACTAACGTGGATTTGTCGTGCAGTTACTGCGAACGACTGAAAGCAAGTGGAAACTAAGGTCGTTACTTTGCCAGAGGACATGCAGCTCTACTATATGAATATATGGTGATACCGTCTTCATTGGTAAAATATTCTGGAGGTAAAATAGTCCCCATTTGGATCTCCGGGTGGGGACTACACGCGAAATATAACGGGTGTATCTTTCTCCTGGTTTGAACTATTCGCAGTAAATGCATGGTAACGCCACGTTTGCTGAAGATAGAAAACCAAATCAGTCAGTCATAACGACTGTTGTCCCTCCAACTAATGAAAAAGATGCTGCCTTTCTTCAGGAACCAAACTTTTGTCGTCTGACTTCTCACAATACACGCCTTCATTGTGGTTGCGACTACGGTACTGCCGGCCGCGGTGGCCGAGGGGACTGAGGCGCGCCAGTCACGGTCTGCACGGCCACTGCGGTCGGGGGTTCGAATCCCCCCTCGGGCATGGATATTTGTGCCGTCCATAGGATTAGCTAGTTCATAAGTAGTTTGTAAGTTTAGGGACTGATGACCCCGTAGTTAAGTCCCATAGACTATACAAACATTTGAACATTTGAACTACGGTACTCTTATCTGTATCGTTGAGATATAGAAGACACCAAACCACATCATTGTCAATTGATTCAAAGGTGAGGAGGGGGGAGGGGAAGCTTGATATGTATCGCCGACAGAATTTTGTTGAAATGGTAAAATGCTTGAACTCGAACCTCCAACGGGGAGCAAGGGCGCTTACCAAGGCACCTAAGTGTGTTAGGCAATTCCACCGCTGTGGGAAGCTTGTAGTAATTATTTCACAGCTAATTTATTTTAGCCTTGAAGATAACGGTTATAATGCGATTACACCCCATGCTGAAATTTTCCTATTTTAGCGATTTAAGTACGGACTATGATAAATCAAAACTAATAAATTAATAACAAGTATACTGTACAAAATGGAAATCTTTTCACCCAAATGAAGTAATCTGCCAATGAACAACTGAGGTCCAGCCTTCACATTAGTAGGTACCTGTAAAAATTAATAATTACGTCTCAGAGGTGTGTCAACACCGTCTACGGGCTCGTTATAAACCGCCAGCGGTACTTAGTTAACGGATTGCTACAAAAAGGTAGCGAGGCAGGCACAGTTTAACGTCACGTCATTGATTGTGTGTTTAGAGACTTAATGCAGGGGCACGGACTGGGCGAAAGAAATAATCATTAACAACGCCTAACGAACCAACTCCACTTTATCCTAAAATTACGTAAAGAAACGAGTGTGTATGGAAGCTCATCAAATCACGAAATGCTTCATTCGCCAACCAAGAACTTTGCCGCTAACCCAGACTTCAAGTTAAAGAACAGCGTCAATTATTAGATACAAGCTTAAACCCGCGGCTCCGCTCGCGTGTTGGTTGATTATGATAGATAAGCTATCTTTCAGTAGTGTGCTATGAGACTGGTTTTTAAGGATGAAATTAAATACAATACCTTCTTTAGAAACACACATTTTTAATCAACATTATAATGAAAGTAAGTAGTTTAGATCAAATCACACGTAAAAATGCACTCATTTCGAAGAATCCAATGACGAAATTCAACAATAATGATTGTAATAATATCGATCGGATCGATCATTTGTATGCGCGAAACGTCAAGTCGATTTTTTTTATAGAGATGTATTAAAAGAAATTTTATTTTTTACTGCTTTATTTATTTATTTATTCTTATATTTCCTTTCAGAGACAGAGCTAAAGACATTGTAGCACGCATACACCAAAGATACGATCTACGGCATCACGTTTCGCTGTATGTAACTTCCTTGCTATAGAGTCGGAAACGTCATCGCTGGCCTTCAGTCCGAATTTTTTAATAATTTGACGACTTTCAACCCCTATATCTTCCACGCCATTATAGCTATCGGCATGGAACTGCTATGGTGTACAACGGGAGACTTCGGACAATAATTATACACAGACCATTCGTTGCGTTCTGTAGTTTTCGCTGCAGAGCGAAATATTAACATACACACACACACGTAGAATTTTATATACACCGATAACTTTCCATTCCATTATACTCCACGCTTTTATCATTATCAATCCTCAAGCAACAATGCAACCAATGAAACCATTTTCAAAGAGTAAATATAATTTTCAAAGAGTAATTATTGTTCTGCATTTCGCGTTATGTTCTTCAAATTACTAAATATCCATCAGATCGCTATAAAACCGTGCCTAAAACCTTTCCCGGATAGACATTAGTAACTGTACAAATTTTTAGCTCTTTATATCTTGTGGTTCAGACGTGATAAACGTACACCGAACAGACATTCACATTTATAGATATAGATTTACCAGATATATATACAGGGTGGTCTATTGATAGTCACCAGGCCAAATATCTCACGTAATAAGCATCAAGCGAAAAATCTACAAAGAATAAAACTTTTCTAGCTTGAAGGGAGAAAACATATGGCGCTGCCACAAGTCAAAAGGATATCAACAGAATGTGTTTAAAACAGATACACCAATTTTTATTACATATTCTTCCAGTACATAAATAAATATGAATGTTTTATTTGGAACACTTTTGTCGCTTTGTGATAGCAGTAATAGTCACAAACGTTTAAGACGTGTTATCGCCAGTGCGGACGGTATTTGCTTCGTGATATATTACTCGTGTTAAAATAGACTGTTTACCGATTGCAGAAAAGGTCGGTGTGGTATTTATGTATGGTTATTGTGATCAAATTGCCCAACGGACCTGTGCTATGTATGTTGATCTTTATCGTAGAAGACATCATCCTAGTGTCCGGACCTTTCGTCGGATAGTTACGTTATTTAAAGGGACAGGAAGTGCTCAGCCACTCCCAACCTCCTTGGGCTCATTACGGCAGATGTCCTTGACCTTATAGGCAGCGATCACGCCCCTGTCCTACTCACTACTGCCCTCCCCATCCTATGACCCCCCCCCCTAAACTTGTCCACGACTACTCTCATGCGAGTGGGATGCCTACTGTCACTCCATAGGCACCTCAGTCGCAAGCCACCCCCTTCCCCCCACACTGCCGCCGATATTAACACGCCTCCTTCTTCCTCCAGCAGACCGTTGCTGAGGCGGTCCATGCCCACATCCCCACTACGGCGATTTATCCTCACCGTCCTCCCCTTCCTCCACAGGCCATCCTTCTCCTCCGCGAATCCCGCCGTCTGTACTGCTCCCTCCTCCGGACCCGTGACCGGGATACACTCCAACGCCACCGGCAACTCCAAAGACACATCAGAAACCTCTTGTCCGCGAAAAAAAGCCGGGACTGGCGCCAGACATGTACCCGCCTAAATTCAATGCTCCCCGTCAACTCTTCCAAGTACTGGCATGCCTTCCGCCTCCTTCCTGGTAGTCACTCCACCCCCCACTACCCGCTTCTCCATGATGGCCATCCTTTTCCTGCCAATACCAGTAAGGCTGAACACTTTGCCTCCTACCTCTCCGAAGTCTTTTCCATTCCTAACAATCCTACCTTTGGCTACTCCCTATTTCCTGATGTCCATGAGTGCACCAATACATCCTCCCCAATGCTCGCCCCCGGCTTCCAGTACTTGGACCATATCCCTCTCTCACAATTGAACATACCTATCACCACCCATGACATAATCGACACTCTTTGCACTAAACACAACACCGTTCCCAGTCACGACCGGCTGACCTACCGCCACCTCCGAGCCTGCCCCTCCCCTCCTTCCATGAAGTTCTCGCTACCCTTTACAACGTCATCCTTTTCACCGGCTTTTATCCCGACCTGTGGAAGACTTCCCGTATTACCATGTTCCTCAAACCTGACAAGCCCCCATCCCAGACCTCATCCTATTGTCCTATCAGTCTTACCTCAGTATTCAGCAAGGTTCTGGAAATCATCATCTCCCGTCGTATCCATCAGCACCTCTGCCGCCACCAGTTCCTCCCCCTATCCCAATGTGGCTTCTGACCCCTTCTTCTACCAACGACCAGCTGCTTCCCCTAACTCACCTCCACTCCGTCCAGCTCAATTCCCATTTTTGTCTACCTTGATATCCAAAAAGCCTATGACCATGTATAGCATTCCAGTCTCCTTTTCAAGCTCCAGTTCTACGCCCTTACCTTTAATTATATCTGCCTCAATGCTTCCTTCCTCACCCTCCACTCCTCCTATGTCACTGTCTGAAACTCCGACTTCCGTTTGTTCTACCCCTCCGCTGGGGTGCCCCAAGGCTCTGTCCTCTCTCCTCTCCTTTATCTCATCTACTCCGCCAACATGCTCCAACCTAAGCCACCTGTCTGTCTCCTCCAATATGCTGACGACACCGCCTTCCTTGCCCTCGCCCCTCCCTTGCCCGTTTCCAGTTTTTTCTGCAGTCCCACCTCACCGAGTTCGTCTCCTGGTATAACGAGTGGCTCCTCTCTGTCAATCGTGACAAATCCCAGGCAATCAATATAGGTCATACCACCCCCTCCTTCTGTCTCCATGACTATTACCTTACGCTTTACAACCGTCCTATCTGCCACACCCCCACACTTAAATACCTTGGACTAAATCTTGACCGTTCCCTTTCCTGGACCAACAACTCCACACTGTTCAACAGAAAGCCCTCTCCTGCCTTAATTTCCTTAAACTTCTCACCTGTCAGACGTGGGGCCTCAGCCCCTCCACCATCCTCTACACCTACCGCTCCCTCATGCGTCTTGTCCTTTGCAGCTTCCATCCCGCCTGTTTTTCTGTCCCCCTTCCTATTATAAAACCCTCCAAGTCCTTGAGTGCCATGCCCTCCGCCTCGCCTACCGCATCTGGCTCTCTTCCCCCACGCGGATCCTGTATGACCTAATCCCATTTCCCCATCTCCTTCAATACCTAGAACATATCCGTATCCTCTACACCAACCCAAAATTGGACTCCCGCAACCCCCTGGTTCACCCCATCCTCATCAACCCTGGGCCTCTGCCACGCCTTTACTGCTGTATGCCCCCTCCCTTCACCTCCACACTCTCCACGTCCTTTCCCAGGGTAACTTCCGCCGCCTCTCCCTCCCTGATGGCGTCCTCCTTCCTGAGATATACCCAACCATGAACCCTCCCCGTAGATGTAGCGCTCCTTCTCCCCCCTTCCCCTTTCCCCTCCTCACTTGGCTAACCCCCTGCTTACCCTGGAGTCTCTACGGCTCCTCCCCGCCGCCTCTTCCCCCCATTCTCCTCTTCCTCCGCGTTTGACACCTTCCCCTACCCCGTGGGGTCCTATACCGACAGTTTTAATAGTGCTATGTTCAGTGTTGTGTGTGCAGTGCTCCAGAAAGTGTTTTTTATCTGCGTCCACCGCTATCAAACAAGTGTCGCCGTCCAGTGTTTGTTGTCACACTATATGGTTTTAATGTCACCGTGGCTCCTCGCTTCTAACAGACTAAATGTGTTTTTAATCATCTGTCAACTGTTTGTACTCCGAATTGTCAACATGTCTATGTTACTATTCTCCAGTATTTTACCTCCAGTTACATATTTTATGTATCTTCAGGTCCATTTATCTATCTCTCGGTTGAAGAGCATCCTATGGGGGGGGGGGGGGTTCTGCCAGCCTACTGGCTGTATCGCTGGTGTGGAAATACAGTAAAGAAAAAAAGCTCAGCCACAAGTGAAACGTCAACCATAGCCTGCAACAAATGATGATACCCAAGGAAGTGTTTTAGCTACAGTTGCGGCTAATCCGCACATCAGTAGCAGACAAATTGAGCGAGAATCTGGAATCTAAAAAAACGTCGGTGTTAAGAGTTCTGCATCAACATAAATTCCACCGGTACCATATTTCTATACACCGGGATCTGCATGGCGAAGACTCTGAACGTCGCGTACAGTTTTGCCACTGGGCAAAAACTAAATTCCGGGACGATAACAGATTTTTTTCGCGCATTCTGTTTAGTGAAAAAGCGTCATTCACCAAAAGAAGTAACGTAAACCGGCATAATATGTACTGTTGCGCAACGGAAAATCCACGATGGCTGCGACAAGTGGAACATCAGCGACCTTGGCGGATTACTGTATGGTGCGGCATTATGGGAGGAAGGATATTGGCCCCTATTTTACCAATGTCAATCTAAATAGTGCAATATATGCTGATTTCTTACGTAATGTTCTACCGATTTTCCTATAAAATGATTCTCTGCATGACAGAATGGCGATGTACTTTCAACATGATGGTTGTTCAATGTTCAAATGTTTGTTAAGCTTAAGGGACTTAACTACGGGGTCATCAGTCCCTAAACTTACAAACTACTTATGAACTCCTACAACTAAGGACGGCACAAATATCCATGCCTTAGGGGGGATTCGAACCCCCGAACGTGTTGGCCGTGCAGACCGTGACTGAAGCGCCTCAGACCCCTCGGCCACCGCGGCCGGCCATGATGGATGTCCTACACATGGTTCGCGTGCAATTGAAGTGGTCTTAAATGGAATATTTAATGACAGGTGGATTGGTCGTAAAAGCACGATACCATGACCCACACGTTCACCGGATCTTACATCAACGGATTTCTTTCTGTGGGGAAAATTGAAGAGCCGGCCGCGGTGGCCGAGGTGGCTGAGGCGCTCCAGTCACGGTCAGCATGGCCACTGCGGTCGGGGGTTCGAATCCCCCCTCGGGCATGGATATTTGTGCCGTCCTAGTTCGTAAGTAGTTCATAAGTAGTTTGTAAGTTTAGGGACTGATGACCCCGTAGTTAAGTCCCATAAGCTTTACGAACATTTTGAAAATTGAAGAATATTTGTTATCGTGATTCACCGACAACGCCTGAAAACATGCGTCAGCGCATTGTCAGTGCATGTGATAACATTACTGAAGACGAACTACTCGCTGTTAAGAGTAATTTCGTTACGCTTATTGTCAAATGCATTGAAGTTGAAGGACACCATTTTGTGCATTTATTGAAGTCTCGAGTAATTACGGGTAATCACAATGTAACAGCCTGCGTTCTCATAAGGTATGATAATGTCACAAAATTACTTGAATCGCACAGGAACAACCGAAATAAAATTCAAATATACCTAGTCCTGTGTTTTAATTTTAAAACCCTACCATTTACCCACTGTTCGTCTCAAATTGTGAGCAACATGTTTGTGAATATTACAGCGCCATCCATCACAAAGCGTCAAAAGTGTTCCAAATAAAACATTCATATTTATTTACTTACTAGACGAATATGTAATAAAAATGGGGGTACCTAGTTTAGAAAATGCACTTGATATCCGTTTGACCTATGGCAGCGCCATCTAGCGGGCCAACCATAGCGCCATCTGTTTTTCCCCTGCCAGCCAGAAAAGTTTTGTTCTTTGTAGTATTTTCGTTTGATGCTTACTTTGTGAGATATTAGGCCCGGTCACTATTAATGGACGACCTCATATTTCTTTAATCTTTTTGCCCATCGCTTCCCCTACTCTATGATTGTTTCATACATCTTTGTCCTCTTAAGCTTCTCACTGTAATAGCTACCTGGCAACCCGGCGTTACTCGGGTATTTATTTATCCCAGTATTCGGTTAGTCCATGTTCTCCTCCCCACTCTCTCCATCCATCTTCTCACCCCCCATTTCTCTATTTCTGTCTACCCACCTCGTCTTCGTCCTCCTCGTTCTCCTACTCAACTCTATCCATCCCCCAACCTCAGCCATGACCTTCCCCATTCTCCACCAATCTCTTCCTGTCCCCTTCTTTTGTTCATCTACTCCCTAACTTGTATGTTAAGTTATAATTGCTACCGAATATACGGTGTTATGTCAAACAGCATCGTCATCCATCATACTAAATCCAATGTAGACAGTGATGTTTCTATTATTTATAAGGTCAAGTTTGCAGAATATCATCAGGATAGGAATGAAACTGTAGATGGGTGTCGATGTCTCTTCTATAGTACCCTCCGCCGTGCACCGTGCGCATTATTATGCAGGCAGTGCTGTTACTCTTGCATCGAAGTTCAAGTGTGCAGTCGGATTAACTGTATAGCAGTGCATAAAACTCGAATCTTATCAGAAGTGGCGAAGTTCCTCTTACAAAATTACCATTTTAAAGTTTTTACATTCTCCTACTGTACCTTTCTGTTTTCCTTATTTTGTTTTTAAATCACAACTGTACGAAAGCAAAACAAAAAAAAAAAAATAATTATACTGATCCGTGAAGCCATTTCTGAGTTTTAGTGACCTGGTGCAAGTATCAGGTTTGGACGCCACAACATCGGCGATGTTTAACAGAGTTAACCAGGCCAACCTCTTCAGAAACGTTGCCCATATCTGTTCTTACAACTTTTAATTCTGATTCAGTCATACCTTCTATTTCGCATCTAATTTTACCGATCTCAGTTTTAAAACTGTTCACGTTTGAATTCACACTACCTAACACTGAGGGATTTTTTTTTCAGTTTTTGCATTAAAATTTGAATTTACACTATTTATATCAGATTTTATGTTTGTTTGCATTTGTGCCTTAAAATCACCTAGAGCATCAACTTTAGTCCCTAATTTTAGTCTTTGACTTTCATCATTAACCCTTTCGTGGTTGTTGGGACATATATGTCCCACTAATTTCGGACCTCATTTGTACCACAAGTTGGCGAGTTGCGTAATTCTGCATAGTTGGTGGCCTTTCAGAGCGCGGAAAAAAGTCGAGGCACTGAAATTCTTACAGGGTAGAAGGCTGTGACTGTTTATATGGGCTGCAGCGTGAATTTTCGCGCGTACAATTGTTTATTGTGCCTTGAATCGGTTTTCGTCGTTTTCTCGCTACCGAAAATGTCCGAAGTAAGTATATTTGCTATTTTATGTTTCTTAGAAGTTTACAAACAACAATTACGCTTTCTAATACTCATCTTACTTCAAAAGTTTTTTTTAGTGAATTTACAATTAGTGGGACGCATGTGTCCCAGTGACCATTGTGTAGCCCTATAGTGCCGTTATGTTGCGATATTATAGTACTCATATTTCAAAGAAAAACAATTTTTCTGTAAATTTTTGCGATAATAAAACGCGGTATGTGGTTTACTATTATCTGCATTTTCTATTATAGATGCTGCGAGACAGCTCTCTCACGCTATTTTTTTTAATTTCATTTTCTTTTTTTTTTATATGGTGTGCATTACAAATTTTTGAATCATGTACTTGTTTAGACCCTATGACAGTTAGGATAACTTAAGAAATTATTTTAAAAAGTCTTAGGTAAATCGGTACCAGAAATGATCAGTGGGACGTATGTGACCCACTTTTTTTTTTTTTTTTTTTTTTTTTTTTTTTTTAGGAAAAATGGAGTGTGCTAAAATTGCTTTTCTTCGGAGCTTCCTTTTCTTTTCTTTTTTGAAGTCCACGTCTACTTCCCCACACCTAACTGTTGCTAACAACTGTCACACATACAACCGCTGTAAGAAACTTATGCTCAGAGCACTATGGTAACCGCCTGTTTTGCAATAGATATCAGGACCTGGATCAAAAAGTTGTTGTAATGTGTTAGCATTACCACTTCATTTTTAAAGGAATATTATTCATATAGCAGACGAGCTCCAGTTGCGACTTTACGCTGTTTCGTTTACCGCATTAAACACAGCTGAGGTTAAAGAAAGGTGACTTTACGCTGTAAGAACCTACGTACTGCTCTATACATGGTTCTGATTTAGAAGTTTGGCTCAGTGGTACATTACATTCGATCCGTACATTTCTGCTTTCAAAACCCAGCAACTACCACTTCCTTACTAATATAAAAGTATTTAAATAATCAAAGTACAGGGTGACTCACGAAAGACGCCTGTCAGGCGTCAGCGGATCGCGAGGTACGGCTCCCAGCCGCCGCCACTGCATCCACCGGCCCCTGCAGCGCCCGATTCGCGGACTCTGTTGTGCCGCGAGCGCATACACTGAGTTAAAAGTCTAAAATACATTGCCATCTGAGTAACCTACGCTTGCCTTTATTTACAGTAGATGTTCAAAATGTTGTCCCTCTATGGAAAGAGCGGCTTCACATCTCTTGAACACATTTGCGAACACTCGACGAATTTCGGCTGCCGAAATCTAGAAAAGGACTAGTCGAATCTTTTTTCACGAAACAATAAATTCTGATAGGTATGTGAACAATATCCTGCATTCATTTTTCAAGAACTTTCACCCAACGAAAAGTTCTACAGTTATTTCTTGCAGGACAATGCAAGACCACACATTGCCAATGCTTCTATGGCAGCAATACGAAGTGTTTTTGATGATAGGATAGCTGACTGGCCTCCTCGTTCTCAAGATCTAAATCCCTGTGACTTTTATCTTTGGGGAATGTTAAAAGATAAGGTGTATGCAAGAAATCCCCATACACTCGAAGAGTTGGAAGACAGGATTCGACTAGTCATTTCCCAGATTTCAGCTGCCGAAATTCGTCGAGTGTTCGCAAATGTATTCAAGAGATGTCAGCCGCTCTTTACATAGAGGGACAACATTTTGAACACCTACTGTAAATAAAGGTAAGCTTAGGTTACTCAGATGGCAATGTTTTTTTAGGCTTTAACTCAGTGTATGCGCCCGTGGCACAATAGAGTCCGAGAATCGGGCGCTGCCGTCGCCAGCGGATGCGGTGGTGGCGGCCAGGAGACGTACCGCGCGATCCGTGGACGCCTCCTGGCAGGCGTCTTTCGTGAGACACCCTATATTAATGTTGTCGCCAGAGGACTGTTAATTAGTATTACATGAAGTCTTCAATTAATAAATAGACAAACCCGTTTTCATTAGCTTGATTTACGTAAATTACTGGCAAATTGTACAAGAAAGTGAAATGCCACATTAAATATACGAGATGTAAATCATGCTGTTTGCATTTTCAATGTTACTGTGGAAAATATAATGATCTGTTTATATTTCCATTATACAGTGATATCAGTCATTAAATAAATATCTATAAGTGTGACGCTTCAAGATTATAGCTTGAGACAATAAGCTATCATCATGTTGAAATTTAATGACGCATTCGAAAGTTGGTTATTTTCAGCTTAATTTTTTTTTTTATATTTTGAGTTAGTAATGATAAACATATGTAATTTTTAGATATTGAAATCATTTCTAGAATCATGAGATGTTCGTAATTATTCCGACATCATCATGTCTTAAATGTTGAAGGTAAATAATTTTATTTTATTCTGATTTACTGCAGTGTGGAACTCACAGATGTCCTCTAGCCAGGAATTGTTTTGCTGTGGAGTGCACGTGTGCTTCCCGTTGGAGGTTAGAGTCCTGCCTCAGGCAGTAATAAATATAGACTTTTAACACAAGTGTGTAACTAAGGTAGAATTTTCATAATTTTAAGTGTGTACACTAAAGAGAGATTAAACTGGAAGCAACACATATACGGACTGCTGAAACGTTTGAGTTCAGCTACGTTACTGTTAGGTTAATTGCAAATTTTGGCGATAATAATCTCAATAAGTTAGTTTATTGTGCCTATTTTCATTCACTGCTTTCGTATAGCACCATATTCTGGGGTAATTCATCATTGAGTAAAAAAGTATTCATTGCACAAAAGCGTGTAATCAGAATAATTGCTGGAGCCCACCCACGATCATCCTGCAGACATTTAAGTATCCTCACAGTAACTTTACAGTATATATATTCACTTATGAAATTTGTTGTTAATAATCCAACCCAGTTCTAAAGTAATAGCAGTGTGCACAGCTATAACACCAGGAGAAAGTATGATCTTCACTCTTTAGGGCTAAATCTGAGTTTGGCACAAAAAGTGGTAAATTATGCTGCCACAAAAGTCTTTGGTCACCTACCAAGCAGCATCAGAAGCCTGACAGATAGCCAACTAGTATTTAAAAATAAAAGAATTTCTGAAAGACAATTCCTTCTAATCATTGGATGAGTCTTTAGATATAAATTAGTAAAAAAAGTGTCATGTAATATTTTGTGTGATGTAACGTCTTGTACAGACATCCTTCATTAACCTGACACGTTCCACATCATTACGAAGTGTCGTATTCATCATCTATGGAACAAGTATTATTCTAATCCAATCTAATCTAATCTGTGTGTGTGTGTGTGTGTTATCCGTAGCATGGTTTACTTGAAATTGTTTGTAAGTCTAGTAAGTGATGACCACTGCAGTTTCCTCCCATAGCTTTACAAACACTTGAACATTTGTTGTTAATAAAGCGTTTTCTCCGCTCTGCTAAATATATTAACCACGCTCAGTTGAAACGTAGCAACCTGTACTTAGGACACTGCATGATTCAGAAATGAGTGGGTCTTCATGAATGAGAAGACAGCAGTGCCTCTAATGGTTGTATCCTAAATGAATACATGTTAGGAAAGACTTCATCACTTCTAAATGGTCGCAGGAAGATACGCTCCGGCATTATAGTCTCTTTCATTGATCTGTTTGTTTTCTATCAGGCTCAGCTAATCTTTTCTCCAAAGACACATTACCGTCTTTATCAAAATGACATCACGACACGCAAAGGGATGGGGCAATGAATTGTGTTCGGGAGGGTACATGTCTCCTTGGCTGCGGTATCGGCTAACTCATTCTCACGAATCTCCACATGTATCCAGAAAATGATACTTTCCTTCTCAAATTTCACCTGGTTAACAGTTTCTTGAGTCGCTTAAATTTAAGCATGATGTACTGTGAATTCTCTGGCAGTCGGATTCTGAAAACAAAGACGGGAACACGATAGAACAACCAGTACTGTCCCCTTGTTTTAATTACTTTCAAACCATAGTCTTCAGTTCAAATAGATAAAAGGTTTTTTTTGCTTTGTTTTGAATATGACAGTATTGAATAAATGTGATACACAGTAATCAACTCCTTCAGTCGCAAATACTCGTGCTATATAATATTTCACAATTAAATCTCGTGACAGGTATGAATATTTCTGTGATCTCCTCTCGCTTTGTAGCTGTACACTTTATTTTAGTCACACTCCAAATATTCATTCACACAGAGTAAGCTAGATATCCACAATGGTTTCCTGGTCAGAAGGTTAAAGAATGGAAGTTGCATTGACTTATTTTGGTATTCTATTCGTCTTCTGTCAACGTCATTTATATTTACAACGATGTATGTGAAGTCAGCATTCGTCTGTTCTTCCTATCTGGTGCCGCTGCCTTATATCCAGTAATACCCAATCCTCTGCAGTCTACGGTAATCTTATCTTGTCATCTACTTCATGATCATCCAGGGGACCTTAAGTCGGTAGACGAGGAATCAGCAAAGTCCACTAAAATTAATTAATAAATAAATGAAATTAAAAAAAATGATTTTACCCATCCAATAGTTCTACTCTTTAAACTCTTGATGAGGAATACCACGCTGAGAATTTACTACGCTAACATCCAGCCAGTAGTACTGTGTGGGCCGCGGCGGATTAGCCGCGAGTACTGGGGCGCCGTGTTGCGGTTCGCGCGGCCGTCCGCTGTCGGGGGTTCGAATCCCCCCTCGGGCATGTATGTTTGTGTCGTCTTTAGTATAAGATAGTTCATAAGTGTAGGGACTGACAACCCCGAAGTTAAGTCCTTTACGCTTTACAAACATTTGAACTACTGAGTGGAAGAAAAACATATAGAGTGTCCGAAATGAAGCAGATATGAGATTTTGGGCTAACATTTGAACAAGAAACATAAATATTGGTTCGGAGGTGCAGTTGAAGTTGATATTATGGTTAAAAGTATAGTGGCTCTTAGCCTAAATAATAACTAATGCTTTTATAGATGTTGTTATGTCAAAAATTAAACGGCCGATATAGCGGACCGAAATAAGCGGATTTCGAATTGGAATGTGTGCTCGGTAATGACGCCTTGAGCCAGTAAAGGGCTCAACAGTGCGCTGTTTACAAGCGCTTCGCTAGCTGGATTCATTTCCCGCACGGATCCCAAGTAGCATGCATCATTCCACCAATACAAAGCTGGCCGACATGCATTTTTTGTATGGGTTGCACAATGAAATGGATTGACTGCGCGCGGATGTACAGTCTTAGACAAAAAAATTGATCGCCGGCCGGCCGACGCAGAGGCAAAGTCCGAGTCGGTTGCGCAGTGTGGACAATAAATTCGATCGCCCATCAGAATGCTAAGTCCGACGATGTGCACGATCTGGCAACACTGTAGAATACGGTACTGTCAGGAGGAAGTGTTATGTCCTTCTCGAGACGGTTATGTGGTATATGAGCGCGTGGTCGCGTGGTAGGAGTCGCACTTACAAGTGTATAAGTAAGATGTCGCGAGATCGAGTCCAACCACCATATATTTTATTTTAAATTTTTTTAATTTTTTTTATTTTTTTTTTTTTTTTAAGCGCAAATCTGCTGTCTTCGTTATCAGTGTGGAACAGAATGTAACAGCGAAAAGTCCCAGAAATAATTACACAAAAGGGCTCGCTGCTGCATCAAAACTGAACTCTTTACTCTCGGGGGTATTTGGCACCGGCTACGGCGACGCGCCAGCGGCCGCATCGCGGCTGCCGCCTGCGGACTCGGTGACAGCGGCGTGCCGCTGTGAGTCTATTTACCGGCTGTTATATCCTTACTTCAAGTTCTAGTACTTATATTACAGTCACGTATTGAATTTTTATGACATATGAACATAATCTAAACGTCGTAAAGTAGAATCGGTATAAAGGGTCATAGGGATGACTATTATCACATTTTTCTTGAACGTTATCAGGCCGCTCAATCAGGATTCCTAGTCACGATTGTTACTAGTGACGAATTATGATGCTCTTATGCTGACATCTTAAGACGAAATAAATGACTGAGTATTAAAAGATATTTATACTCAGCTAAGTGCAACCACAACGCCAGTGCGCCTATGTGCGCCTATATTTTGAAAACAACTGAGACACCATTTAGTCGCACTGTAAGGACAAACGACCTAAAAAATTACATCATGTGTTAGTACTACACTATAATAATTCCAGTTGATTTCACAAACAAAACATCGAATAGTGTGCTTTGGAAGTCACCCATTCCGCACCTACTCTTTCGATCACATGTCCTCAAATGTTTATGTTTCCGGCCCCTACTCGAATAACCTACGACAAAAATTATTCCCAGAAAAAATACACGTCGAACATGGATTGGCGTCATAATTAGCTTGCAATCAGTTCGATTCTAAAGGGACAGATTTGGTAAACTACCAGAACGTTGTCAGACTTTCCCATTATGAGAGAGAATATAGCAAGTAACCACAAAAGGTTTCTTATTGTTTTCGATGTGGATTCGTGCAATTCCCGTCACAAAAAAACTAAAAAATTCTACTCCAATGAGAGCCGAACCATTGGCCAAAGCCACCTCTCCGTGGCAGGCGACTACTTAACCGCAGAGCTAGCGAGGAGCTTGCACGCCACGGACTTCCTACTGCCACATATGTCAGTAGAACATATAACTCGCAACGTAAGACACGAGATTAGTTGGAATTTCGCCGTGTAAACAATTTTATGGACACAAAAGCATGAACAAATAGCCTTCTGTCGCCTCTCGACTGAAAAACAGATTATTCAATGGAAATTACAGGAAACATCAAGTGAATTTATGAGCATAGATCTGTGCTAACCAGGAAGTAAGACCTCGGTACCAGCGTTGACAGACTTACACTGCGATGTTGCCAAGCTTTATTCATACTATCAACAGGAAGAATAAGAGCCGAGGTGATTGCCAAGCGAGCTCGACAGAGACTTAGCTCGCTCGTAGCGCGCCTGCTGGGGGTCCGAACACCTAAATTATATGTCAATGAGCCCTGCTCGCAATTCCGTAACTAGCTTTAATGAGCCGATCGTTGTCAGTAATAAAAATATACAGATGCACCGACCGCTATCATAGTAATAAATGTCTCAATTAGTTGGGTATTCTGTCAAAAGTCATTCACCAGTGCTATTTCACATTTCTTCGAGCATTCCCATTGATTATACTGAAAACATTAGCTGTAAGCGTTAGTATTCTTTACAATTATAGACTCAGAAAATATCTTTCTTGATATCGCTGTCAGTGGCACAAATGAACGAAAAGAAATCAGTGCGGCATTGTTTTCAAGATGTGAACATTTATGGGAAGGCTTCGTAACATGGAGTGCAAACTAAGAAGAGATTCTGTTATCTAAACATAGAATTAGGGAAGGGTAATGTATAGATAAATTTATCTTTAAACCAAACTGTCATCCAGTCTACAAATATTGCAAAAATGAAACGTATCAGCTGTTGATTAGAGTCCCATTATATCCCCTAACAAAAACGATCAGCAGATATACTGAAAACCTTTTGATGACTGTGCAGAACATTCAGGGCAGAAAGAATCCTAAATTCAAAATAACTATGGGTTCACTAAGCAGAGTGTTGATATTGTATGCAGCTGTCGCACAGTGTTTATTATTATTATTATTATTTACTCCAACCGTTTGCATATGAATACAAGCTCCAAGCTCCCACAATATTCATATGACAACCATTGGGCCGTAATATGATGACACAGTTGATTAGATGTTATAGAAATTGCAGTGACTGTTTTATGCTGCCAATGGATAACGCCAAATTGTCACTATTTCGGAGTATATCACAGATTAAGTTCTGTCTGTGAAAGAATTTTTCAACAGTTGGTGAACAGTATCGACATCTCAGCACGTAACACGAACCCATCAGTTGCCAATTACACGCAACTAATTTTATAATTTGATCTTCCTACGAACGATTTAATTTCTTTCACAACAGTGTTATTACATACTGAAAGAGTTCAATAAGTGTGAGTGTATCACATTTCGTTAACGTCCACCTCCTGTTCTCACCCCTACACCACTGCAGAGGTCTAATAAATGACACAAAGCCGGCCGCGGTGGCCGAGGGGACTGAGGCGCTTCAGTCACGGTCTGCACGGCCCAAGCGGTCGGGGGTTCGAATCCCCCCTCGGGCATGGATATTTGTGCCGTCCTAGTTCGTAAGTAGTTCATAAGTAGTTCATAAGTGGTTTGTAAGTTTAGCGACTGATGACCCCGTAGTTAAGTCCCATAGACTTTACAAACATTTGAACATTTGATTTGAATGACACAAAGTACAGGTTTATACCTACATTAAAGGGGTTATTGATGTCAATTTTCCCGCCAGTATTCTGTTATTGTCTGAAGATGAATACTCAACGTAAATAGTAATATTCAGTGGAATGAATATCTGAGGTGTCGACTTCCGTTACACAAACCAAAAACTGGTTGAACTAAGCGAATAAAAAGAGTCTATATGCCAATAAATAAAAATGAAATAACAGTTGATGGAAGTTTACAAACTGCATCGGAAAAATGATTTCTTGACCTACAGACTACTGCAATACAAATTCCTGGATTTCACAAAAATGAATTACTTAGGCCCTACTTTTGTTTTGGTGCATTTCACTTGCACTAGAGAAGGGATAAAACATGCGAATATTTCATTAGTATTACAGGTCCTGGAACTCTGTCGATTACTACCGAGTTGACAATCACTTTCCGTATGATAATCGTTGATTGAGACTGATTAAAGGGGCTTTACGACATCCTTTTATTAATTCAATTCTTTAAACTTCTCGGTAGTTGCAGGAAAGTGAATTCAGGTAGACAGCGGTAATATTGAAAATTTGTAGCGGTACTGGAACCCAGCTTTCTTTTTCCTAATACAGCTATTCTTTGCGGTCGTTGGATAGTTTTTGTTCTACGTTGACTGGTAAGATTGATCTCAGTTTCCCTCCCCTAAAAAAGACAACAACAAAAAATTACAGATGCGGTGACTACTCTGGCCGAGCGAGCTGGAAGAATCCCCTCGGCTATTTATGCAAATAATATTAAATATGCTTCAAGTTTTTCAAAGCATGTTGTCACTGGGTCTCATATAGGTATGACAGCAGTGGAGATAGCTCGAAACGTATGTATGGTGCGGATTACGTTTGTGCAAATCACCTCACAAAAGAGATTTCCCGTTTCAATTAAGATCTTTCCGGTATTCATGATTTTACACATGAAGGAAGTCTCGATAACTCACGTAAGTGCCAGTTAATCGCAGTGGAATTACATATGACCATCTTTTCGGTTTTTCTATGTTCTGTTTTGCAGCAGTCTGCCACCTCGTTTTGGAAGTGAAAAACGATTTTTGCAGATCACCACACCTTAATTAACACACACTCCCTTCCCGGACAATGACAATTGGAACCGGAGATGTTATATAAAATATGATACTGGATGCGTTTCCATACCTACCCAATCTGCATCTCGTTGTCAGCTTTTTTTTTAAAGGTTATTGTACTTTTATTCTGAAGACATAAACGCCTCCAATCAAAATGCAGTTCAATAACTGTCATAAATTCGTTGCTGACAGATAAACAATATTGTAGTAGTAACTGGCAAGTGTGGCGAATTCTATAAGTCATCCGTCGAACTCAGGTGTTTAGTAGGATTCGTGTAGTTGATGTTGCAGTCGTACCCATTTAAAATACAGGAATAATAAAAGCTTCCGGCTTTAAACATACATTTGTGGTGGGATTTAACTGTATGTTTACAGTTGCAGCAGTACACAGGTGGTGTCGAGTCTGTGAAGAGTCTCTCATTTCTTTAGTACAAATAAATGTTCAAATGTTAAGAATTCCAATGTGCACTCCGTGTGCATACCGAGGGGAGTCATTCCGGATGTGGAACGGCTCCTTCAGGATGCCATGTAGAGCACAGGGTGCAGCCAGCTGCAGGTGGTAGCTTATGTCGAGACCAATGATGTGTGTCGCTTTGGATCGGAAGAGATCCTCTCTGGTTTTGAGCGGCTATCAGAAGTGGTAAAGACTGCCAGTCTTGCTTGCAAGATGAAAGCGGAGCTCACCATCTGCAGCATTGTCGACAGGACTGACTGCGGACCTTTCGTTCAGAGCCGAGTGGAGGGTCTGAATCAGAGGCTCAGACGGTTCTGCAACCGTGTGGGCTGCAGATTCCTCGACTTGCGCCAAAGGGTGGTGGGTTTTCGGGTTCCGCTAAATAGGTCAGGAGTCCACTATACTCAGGAAGCTGCTACACGGGTAGCGGGGGCTGTGTGGCGTGGACTGGGCGGTTTTTTAGGTTAGATGGCCTCGGGAATACACAAAATGGGTTTCAGTCTCAAAGGGGGCAGGTCAGACATGGGAAGAAAGCAGACCTAAAAACCATTGGTGTAACAGTTGTAAATTGTCGTAGCTGTGTTGGGAAAATTCCAGAGCTCCAAGCGCTGATAGAAAGTACTGAGGCACAAATCGTTATAGATTCTGAAAGCTGGCTGACGTCTGAGATAAATTCGGCCGAAATTTTTTCAAAGGGCCAAATGGTCTTCAGAAAGGATAGAATAAATAAAACAGGGGGTGGCGTGTTTATTGCAGTTACAAACGGTTTATCCTGCAGCGAAATTGAGGCAGATACTTCCTGTGAATTGGTCTGGGTAGAGGTTATACCTGACCACCGAAATAAATTAATAATTGGATCTTTTTATCGGCCCCCTGACTCAGACGATGCGGTTGCAGAAATGTTCAAAGAAAGCTTGAATCATATTTCAAATAGGTATCCGAAGCATACTGTTATAATCGGTGGCGACTTTAATTTACCCTCGATATGCTGGCATAATTACGTATTCAAAACCGGGGGCAAATATAAAACAGCGTCCGAACTAGTTCTGAATGCTTTTTCTGAAAACTACTTCGAACAGTTAGTTCATGATGAACCCACTAGAATAGTACGTGGTTGCGAAAATACTCTTGATCTCCTAGCAACAAATAATCCCGAGATAGTAAAGAGCATCAAATCAGATACAGGGATTAGCGAACATCGAGTTGTAGTAGCGAGACTGAATATCGAAATTCCCAAATGCACCAAAAATAAACGAAAAATAAATCTATTCAATAAAGCAGATAAAAATTCGCTTCACGCTTTCCTGAGTGATAGTCTCCAGTCCTTCAAAACTAAAAATGCGAGTGTAGATCAGTTGTGGCTTACTTTCAAAGACACAATATCAGTAGCAATCGAGAGATTTATACCAAATAAATTAATAAAAGAGGGGGCTGATCCCCCGTGGTACACAAAACAGGTCAGATCACTGTTGCAGAAACAAAGAAAAACGCATGCAAAATTTAAAAAGACACAGAATCCGCAAGACTGGCAATCTTTTACTGAAACTCGCAACCTAGCGCGGACTTCAATGCGAGAATCTTATAGTTGTTTCCACAACGAAATCCTGTCTCGTAATCTTGCAGAAAATCCAAAGAAATTCTGGTCATATGTGAAGTATACTAGCGGCAAAACACAAACAATACCTTCACTACGCGATAGCAATGGTAATACTACCAACGACAGTGCTGCTAAGGCAGAATTACTAAACACAGCTTTCCGAAATTCTTTCACCAAAGAAGACGAAGTGAACACTCCAGTATTCAATCCAAGAACAGCTGCCAGCATGCGAAACTTAGAAGTAGATGTTCCTGGAGTAGTAAAACAACTTAAGTCACTAAACAAAAATAAATCTTCCGGGCCAGATTGTATACCAACTAGATTCCTCTCAGAGTATGCTGATGCAATAGCTCCGTACTTAGCTATAATTTACAACCGATCACTCAGCGAAAGATCTGTACCCAAAGACTGGAAAGTTGCCCAAGTTACTCCAATATTCAAGAAAGGAAATAGGAGTGATCCACAAAATTACAGGCCTATCTCATTGACGTGGATTTGCAGTAGGATTTTGGAAGATATACTTTGTTCGAATATTATGTACTACCTCGAAGAGAACGACCTATTAACCAATAGTCAGCACGGATTCAGAAAGTATCGCTCTTGCGAAACACAGCTTGCCCTTTATTCACATGAAGTGTTAAGTGCCATCGACAAGGGATCTCAAATCGATTCCATATTTCTGGATTTCCGGAAGGCTTTTGATACTGTACCCCACAAGCGGCTTCTAATGAAATTGCGTGCTTATGGAATATCTCCCCAATTGTGCGATTGGATTCACGATTTCCTATCAGAAAGGACACAGTTCGTTGTAATTGACGGTAAGTCATCGAGTAAAACAGAAGTGATATCTGGCGTTCCACAGGGAAGCGTTATTGGTCCCCTACTCTTCCTCGTGTTTATAAACGATTTAGGAGATAATCTGAATAGCTCCCTTAGACTGTTCGCGGATGATGCCGTCGTTTATCGGTTAGTGAAGTCAACAGAGGATCAAAAGCAACTGCAAAGCGATTTGGACAAAATTTCTACTTGGTGCGAAAATTGGCAATTGACACTAAATAAAGAAAAGTGTGAAGTAATACACATGACCACTAAAAGAAATCCGCTGAACTTCAATTACGCGATAAGTCAGTCAAACCTTAAGGTCGTAAATTCTACCAAATACCTAGGAGTTAAAATTACGAACAACTTTGACTGGAGAGAACACATAGAAAATATTGTGGGGAAGGCGAACCAAAGGTTACGTTTCATTGGCAGAACGCTTCGAAGATGCACCAGCTCCACCAAAGAGACTGCCTACATCACACTTGTGCGTCCTCTCTTGGAGTACTGTTGCCCCTTGTGGGACCCTCACCAGGTGGGACTGACGGAAGATATTGAGAAGGTTCAGAGAAGGGCAGATCGTTTTGTTTTATCACGTTACGGGGGGGAAAACGTCACGGAAATGTTGCACGAACTGGGGTGGAAATCATTAAAAGAAAGACGTTATTCATTGCGGCGTGATCTGTTTGCGAAGTTTCAATCACCGACTTTTAGTTCTGATTGTGAAAATATTTTGCTAGCACCCACCTACTTAGGGAGACATGACAATCCCAATAACATAAGAGAAATCAGATCGAAAACGGAACGATTTAGGTGTTCTTTCTTCCCGCGCGCTATTAGAGAATGGAACGGTAGAGAAAAGTTATGAAAGTGGTTAATGAACCATCTTCCAGGCACTTAAATGTGATTTGCAGAGTATCTATGTAGATGTAGATGTAGATGAAATGTTTGTAGACCTTATGGGACTTAACTACCGGGTCATCAGTCCCTAAGCTTACAATCTACTTATGAACTAGCTAAGACTAAGGACGGCACAAATATCCATGCCCGAGGCGGGATTCGAACTCCCGACCGTAGTGGCTGTGCAGGCCGTGACTGGAGCGCCTCAGTCCCCTCGACCACCGCGGCCGGCTCTTTAGTACAGGCTAAGTTAGAAAGCTGCTGTTAGAATTATTGAAATGAAGTGATCACATGTCATTATGGTCCGGGACATCCCAGGCGGGATTGTTCGGCCGCATTACTATTTATTTTATCTCGAATTTAACATTCTGCAATAATAATAAAAGAAGATAGGAAACAACTCGCCGTAAAGACGAACGCTGAGTCGCAGGCAGACACAAATAAAAGACATTCACATTCAGACAATTTAAATTTTAGGCCGCGCCCTTCTTCAGAAAGAGAAACATTCAAACACACAGTCACTCAGGAATAACTCATCTCCACACGTCAGCCATCGCTGGCAACTCAGCACGCCCTGACATGTGTTGTTGTGGTCTTCAGTCCGGAGACTGGTTTGATGCAGCTCTCCACAATACCCTATCCTGAGGAAGCCTCTTCATCTCCACATAAGAACGGCAACCTACATCTGTCTGAATCTGCTTACTGTAGCCATCTCTTGGTCTTCCTCTGCGATTTTTCCCCACACACTTCCCTCCAACGCTAAATTCACAATTCCTTGATGTCTAAGAATGTGTCCTACCAGTCTATCCCTTCTTTTAGTCAAGGTATGCCAGAAATTTCTTTTCTCCCCAATTCTGTTCAGTACCTCCTCATTAGTTACGCGATCCACCCACCTAATCTTCAGCATTCTTCTGTAGCACCATATTTCAAAAGCCTCAATCCCCTTCGTGTCCGCACTGTTTATCGTCCATGTCTCACTCCCATACAAGGCAACACTCCATACAAATGCCTTCAGAAAGGACTTCCTTAGGCTTAAATCAATATTCGATGTTAACAAATTTCTCTTTTTCAAGAACGCTTTCCTACCCATTGCCATTCTGCATTTTATATCCTCTGTACTTCGACCATCATTAGTTATTTTACTGCCCAAGTAACAGAACTCATCTACCTCCTTTATTGCTTCGTTTCCCAATCTAATTCCTTCAGCATCACCTGATTTTCTTACACTGCACTCCATTACCCTAGTTTTGGTCTTGTTAATGTTCATCTTATATGAACCTTTCAGCACACTATCCATTCCGTTCAATTGCTCTTCCAGGTCCTTTGCTGTATCTGACAGAATTACTATGTCGTCGGCAAAACGCAATGTTTTTAATTCTTCACCCTGAACTTTAATTCCTTCTCCAAATTTCTCCTTGCTTTCCTTTATAGCTTGCTCAATGTACAAATTGAATAACAATGGAGAAAGACTACAACCCTGTCTTACTTCCTTCCCAACCACTGCATCACTTTCATGCCCTTCAACTCTGACAACTGCTGTCTTGTTTTTTGTACAAGTTGTAAATAACCTTACGCTCCCTATATTTTACTCCTGCTTGCTTCAGAACTTGAAAGAGTTTATTCCAATCAACATTGTCAAAAGCCTTCTCCAAATCTACAAAAGCTAGAAATGTAGGTTTGCCTTTTCTTAATCTATCGTCTAGGATAAGCCGTAAAGTGAGTATTGCCTGCCGTGTACATCCAAACTGAACTTCCCCAAGGTCGGCTTCTACCAGCTTTTCTATCCTTCTGTATATAATTCGTGTTAATATTTTGCAACCACGACTTATTAAACTGATGGTTCTGTAGTTTTCACACCTGTCTGCACCTGCTTTCTTTGGAATGGGGATTATAACATTTTTCTTAAAGTCTGAGGGTACTTCGCCTGTCTCATACATCTTACACACCAGGTGAAACAGGTTTGTCATGGCTGGTTCTCCCAGAGACTTCAGTAGCTCTGAGGGAATATCATCTACTCCAGGGGCCTTGTTTCGACTTAGGTCTTTCAGGGCTCTGTCAAATTCTTCTCTCAGTACAGTATCTCCTATTTCATCTTCATCTACATCCTCTTCTCTTCCTACAATATTGTCTCTAAGTTCATTTCCTTTGTAGAGCCCCTCTATATACTCTTTCCACCTTTCAGCTTTCCCTTCTTTGCTGAGAACTGGTTTTCCACCAATGTCCTTGATATTCATTGAGCTGTTTTTCTTATCTCCAAATGTTTCTTTTATTATCCTGTAGGCTGTATCTATTTTCCCCCTATTTATACATTCTTGTACATCCTTGCATTTGCCTTCTAGCCACTCCTGCTTAGACATTTTGCACTTCCAGTCAATCTCATTTCTTAGTCGTCTGTACTCCATTTTGCCTGTTACATTTACTGCATTTTTATATTTTCTCCTTTCATCGATTAAATTTAGTATCTCCTGTGATATCCAAGGGTTTTTTGTAGGTCTTGCCTTCCTACCTATTTTGTCCTCTGCTACCTTCACTATTTCATCTCTCGATTTTACCCATTCCTCCTCTACTGTTTTAGTTTCCCCTGTTTCTGTCAATTGTTGCCTAAAGCTCGCTCTGAAATTCTTAAGAACCTCAGGTTCCTTCAATTTATCCAGGTCCCATCTCCTTATTTTCCTACCTTTTTGAAGTTTCTTTAGTTTCAGCCTGCAGTTCATAACCAACAAGTTATGGTCAGAGTCCTACATAATACAGAATCCTGACATAATACAACATATTTCAAGCTCGTTTTGCTCATCATCAGGCGTTTATGCGTTCTGATCCGTTAGTTAAAGGAATTGTCATAGCACCGGTTTTCTTCACTCTCCGCTCTAGTGAGGCTATTTTAGTCTCAGACGAAAAGCGGTGCTAGTGAGTGAACATTGAGGAGCTATGCTACAATGCGCGAGGCCGTTCTCCGTCGGGGGCTCGAATCCTCCCTCGGGCATGTATCTTTGTGCCGTCTTTAGTATAAGGTAGTTCATAAGTTGTTTGTAAGTTTAGGGACTGAAGACCTGCACTTAAGTTCAAAAATGTTCAAATGTTTGTATAGCTTATGGAACTTAACTACGGGGTCAGCAGTCCCTACTTATGATCTACCTTATACTAAAGACGGCATAAGCATCCATGCCCAATTGGGGATTCGAACCCCCGACCGCACGCAGTTAAGTCCCACAGGCTTTACAAAAAGAAAAAAGTGAGTGAACAGAAATCGATGCCCAGCGGTGCCTTCCGCTAGCGTAAAGAAATGTCCCAGCAAGTGTCCTGCCAAATCATGGCCTATATGGGTAGCGGATAATGTTACTTCCTTCGTTTTCGCGTGACATCGTTTAATACACATTTTATAAGCCACTTGATCAATCATGATTACTACATCCCACACTTCATCTTCATCCATGGCATAACAAAGAATTACGAAAATAGATTTTCCATGCTGTAAATTACGAGAGACATTGTAATTTACTCTTCAGATGAGCTCGTTGTAGACAAAGACGTAAATTTCCTATGATTATTGCTTATTACACACGAATTATATTTAACTGTTTGTCAGACAATAAACGTAATGGCACTTCAACGGTATTCATTCCTCAAGCATTGTTTATGAAGAAGCCAAAACATGTCCAATACTTGTGTCTCGGAGTGGGAAGTGTATTTATTCAAATAACTAATGGGTCATACATTTCCTAACAGTGAAAATACTGCAGCAAACTAATTACTTAATTGCAACATATAAACTTGTGTAATGGCTGTCATTTAAATTGCTTAGCAGACGGTAATTTGCCTAAGCAATTGTTTGCAGAATTCGTTATTTACCGTACGATTTAACTTTGTCTCTTCTTATTCCTATTTAGACAGGTATATCGTATCTTGGACTGAAGCAGACAAACGAGTGTTTTCTTTCAAATATTAAGGGTCCTTGGTTCCATTCTCTGCATGTTCTTGATGGTCTGCTGGTCATAAGAAGAAAAGACGGCACCGACACTTACGATGTCAGCGCTAAATTAAGCCCACCAGGACTACCATGTTGTAAAGCCGGTAGACAGCGTGACGCCGTGTCACTCTCTAAGCATCGCTACTGTTCTGATATAGAAATTCTACTGTTCAACATTGGCGATGTTTACAATATAACTGCTGCTGATGCATTGCCGCGAAACGTGAGAAGCACCTTACAGATTACAATTTTTGTTTCAGCATGCCTCGATTCTTGTTCTAAACAAATTCCAGGCTGCTCCACACTAACGAACATATTCAGCTATCAAATTAAACGCATAGGAATTATCCAAGTGTAACTGCTGGATCTGTTTAAGTAATATTCAACTTTTGGATGAATATGCCTCGGAATGATACATCAATTTTATTACAGTCCATCTCCTGTCTCTGAATGATTTGACAATTACGTTAATTCTGTAAAGCGTTGTGGCAACTGTGAGTCAGTGATGAATGAACACATGCGAAGCGATATTCACCGATGAGAGGAGGGGGCGGGTGTACTTCCCTCCTTATGTCCCCACGTCTATATATAGAAATTTTAGGCGTATAGCTGTTAATCTCCGAAATTTCTCTGACCCATTGCTTTCAAATTCTGACTCGACGTTGCATTCTAGCCCAGGGAGGCTTTTAGGTACACATTTATTGAATATATTATATATAACCTATAAATTCGTTACTTTTGGGATTTTTAGTATAAGCCTTTTTCCAATGATAAAGTTTATATAAATTCATATATGACACATACTGAAAAATTTGGGATATGAAAACATGCACATATTTTATTAGAACGTTTTGTCAACATTTCAAAGCTTTCGGAAATACACGATTTTGAACATAACACTAAACATGGCTCTAGGTTAGAAACAGTTCTAAGAGAACATAGAAGCGAGGAGGAGACGAACAGGGAAAGCGTAATGATGAGATGTAGATGGAGACGGAGGAGGTGCAGATGCACAGAAAGAGGGGGAGGAGGATCGGATAGACAAAGAGAGAGGGAAGAAGATGGGGAGGAGAAAATGGACAAGGAGTGGGGAAGGAGGAAGTTTGGACAAAGAGAGGGGAACGAGGAAAGGTGCAGAGAGAGGGGACAGAGATAAGGGGAGCAGAGAATGTAGGACGTATGTCCAGTTCCCATCCACAGGGCAGTAGGAAATTACGTATATAAGAAATGTATGGTTCCTCTTATCTTTCTTTTCCATTTAATCTGTATCAAGCCACAGCAACGCATAGACGGGTATAGCTAGTGCCATAGTAAGTAAAGTAACACATATTTCATTCACAAGAAAAAATTGATGTCCGCAATTACATAAATAAAGGGTGGTGAGGAATAGTTATGTAGAAAGGAAAGTCCTGGAGTTTATGATGTTTACGATCCGGACTACTATTACGCATAGGCATCATATCAGACTTCGGAACCCCAGCATGTTTATCATTTCACACTGACACAAGGGTTGTGATACGAGACCAGGAAATTTATTATATGCTACTCACGAAAGGTTATTCCTTGTGTACCACTACAGGGTGCAGAAAGCTCCTCAATTATTTTCATGTGTGTTGCATGAATTTTGATCTCACCTAGGTTGTCTTCCTGTGCGGGTAAGAAGAAAGTCATCGGAATAGAGTCTGATTTTAGTTACGAGAAACCTGTAGATAGTGTCGGCACACTGCGTTCAGAACCAAGACGACGTCTTCCTGTTTGTGTCTTGGCGTGTGCTGGAGTGGGGCGCTGTTTACAGATGCGCTTGTTGCGAGTCTCTACACCTGGAATGCACTGCCTTTTCCAACTACTTTAAAAACGTAATACATTCTCCATTATTTCATTTTATGTAATTTACAGGAAATTGTTTGGGTAATCTTGAATTTTGTAGCTTTAGAAGTCATTAAAACATTCCACATTGATTTTAAATGCATTTTTATCGTTGCTTGTCTTTTACATACTCGCACACACGCACACACACATACACACTGCTTGATTTTTTGATAAGGGACTATTCCTATAGCCTACCCATCCAGCAACATTTCGTAATATTTTTCTAAGGCGTCTTGGAACTGACTCTACTAATTGCCTTGGCAATGTTTCATAGTGGTTTATCTGACACCATGTATGTTCTGTATTTTCCCAATAGTCGCTTGCGTTTTCTTGATCCAAGTGGCAACGACCTCGTTACTTCCGCCCACGTATTCTAAAGTCCGGTGACCGTGAAACGAACTCAATCAGCTTTATGCGATCTTCGCTGCGAAACTATTCTTGAACGGCGCAGCTTTCATGGATGGGGCTGTGGTCCTGTAAATAAATAGGTATCATTTCATTTATTTATATTTGAAGAACGTATTTGTAATTTACGCACTGTATTAATGTTTTGTATACGATGTCTAACAAGTTGGGTTCAAATATCGCTAAGAGGCCTTTGTCAGTTAAACATTTCCGTGTCCATCATGTCAGATTGAGCATGACTGGCTGAATCATACCAAACGATGCAGTTTGGTGATGATAAGAAGACCATTGCACAGGTTACCCAACCATGAGGAACCTCTACTCAATAACAGGCTTCTAACTGAAGTATTCTGCGTACCATCTATACCACTAACGTGATACCTATATTAAGCAACTAACAGAAGAGCAGCGGCTATACTCCGAAGTTATCATGCCGACAGTACAGGTCAGAATCTGCATAAATATATGAGTAGCTTCTTATCTGTCGTTTACAAATAATTGAGATAAACGCCATTTTAATTACGAAACGTGTATTTGCATGCTGCTTTGGTGATCATTTGCAACTAAGTGATGACCAAACTAACAGGCATACGTTTTAACTCCACGTTTCGTAATAAAAATGGTTTATCTCAGTTATTTGCAAACGATAGATGTCCGCCTTTGATGACTAGCTACTCATATCATCGTACAGCAAGACCGCAGGGTAGTATACAATTTGTGCAAACGCCAGTCATCTTTTGTGAGATCCGAAGAGCATGAAAGGGACGCAGTAGTTGGGAAGGGAGTAACAGAGGCCTGTAGCTTTTTCCCCTATGTTGTTCAATCTGTTCATTGAGCAGGCTGTGAAGAAGAGAAAGGAGAAATTTGGAGAAATGATTGATGTTCAGCGACAAGAAGTAAAGATTTTGCGAATTGCCGATGACGTAGTAATTCTTTCAGAGACTGCAATGGACCTCTAAGAGCAATTCTATAGAATGGACAGTGTCTTGAAAAGAGGCTATGAAATAAACAATAACAACAGCATAAAAAGAGTAATGAAATTTAGTCTAAGAATATCAGGGGATGTGGAAGGTAATAGATTAGAAAACGAGACATTAAAATTTGTAGATGAGATTTGTTGGTTGTGTGTGTGTGGGGGGGAGGGGGGTTTGGAGGGTTGTGCTGTGGTTTGGAGGCACTAGACAGGTCATCAATCTCTATTTCGGATAAGGATGGGAAAGTAAATCGGTCGTGCCCTTTGAAAGGAAGCATCCTGACTTTCGCCTGGATTCATGGAAAACGTAAATCAGGATGGCCGGAGGTGGATTTGATCCACCAACCTCCCGAATGCGGGTCCAGTGTGCTAACCACTGCCATACCTCGCTCCGGTGACATTTGTTATTTGGATTGTAAAATAACTTCTGATGCCCGGAGTAGTGAAGACATAAAATGTAGAATGCAATGGGAGGAAAAGTATTTCTGTAGAAGAGAAGGCATTTGTCCGAAGTGTGTCCTTGTACGGCAGTGAGGCGTGGACGACAAAGTAGTTCAGACAAGAAGAGGATAACTTTCTAAATTTCTTGCAACAGGAGAATGCTGAAGAGTAGATGGGTAGATCATGTGACTAATGAGGACGTTCTAAATAGAACTGGAGAGAAAGAAATTTCTGGCATATCTTGTCTAAAAGACGGGATCGATTGATAGGGCACATTCTGAGACACCAACGAATCGTTAATTTAGTTTTGGAGGGGAGCGGATGGGGTAAAAATCGCAGGGATAGACGACGAGATGGATACAGCAAGCAGATTCAAAGGGATTCGGCCTGTCTTTCTTACTCAAAGGCGAAGAGTTTTGCGCAAGATAGGGTAGCGTGGAGGTGGAGGACTGCATCAAACCAGTCTACGGACTGAAGACTACAACCACAACAACAACACACCACATCGTTAAGTAGTCTATGTCGTGTAAGATTATTCAGAAATAGTCATTTTAGACACAGTAATTTCATTAATACAGCACCATCATTACAGCAGACTTTATTCAAATGTGTAGTCCGTTTGTCACGGAATGAATTGCAGTATCCTCTTAGGCATTATCGTTTGCTGTACCAGAAAAGAATTAGGAACAGAATTTGTCGCACTGGTAACTGAAACACCAATTATTGGAGAACTGTCCATATTTCATGGAATATGCAGGTGATACCTTAAAACATAGTTTATTTAAATTCCAAAAATTATTATTATTTGTTTGGTGATAGAAATTCTCCTCGGAGATTATATATATATATATATATATATATATATATATATATATATATATATATATATATATATATATATATATGTGTGTGTGTGTGTGTGTGTGTGTGTGTGTGTGTGTGTGTGTGTGTGTGTACTGCTTGGGATTTCCTCTTTCGTTATTATATCCTCTCTGACTTGGTTCAGAACTGTAATACAGTATCTCTAACTTCCAGACTCCGTAACACCATCCTCATGACCTAGGGCGGGAATTACCTTCCCTTTCCGTTACCATCCTTTTATCTTCCCTTCTTTCCCATCTGAAGAAGGAACTGTGTTCCGAAAACTAGTCCTTTTCGTCCATTTTCTTTTTTTCTTCCTTTGTGTCACTATTGGCGGTACAGCACAAAGGTAAGTACTGGCCAGCAAATCTATCGCTTTGAAAAATAATTTAAAAATTATTATTACAGCGATCAATTTTGACGTTAACCGCGCATATCTGATCATTAGTGTGAAAGCAGGCACGTTAAACAGATTCAGAACAGAATGTTGTATTTCTATAGAAACTTCCCTCAAAATATTTTCTCCATTAGGCTTATGCAAGTTGCCTCTTTATACATTTTCAGTGAAACCTTCAACCTGCCTGCAAAAAGAAACATCACAGATTCAGTAAAGTGGAGTACCTGTTCGTGGTAAAATTTTACAATGTAAAAGCCTACGTTTGTTCTCTCTACAAAGTTTTGATGTAAAAGTGCCTGATCAGAATTTTATCCACACACGTGAGACTAACTACCTACCAGAAATATAATTCATGTTTGAGGAAAGTTTGTTTATTAACGCAACTACTAAGACAAAAGCACTTGTCTGAATAATTTTCCATAGCATATTATAACGATGATCTGTACACGTCCGCATTGCCACAGCACCACTCCCTCTATCGCAGAACAATACTCACGTTAATACAATAGGACATGCGCAAAAACAACATCTATTTCGTCGGAAAAGCCACGTACTGATTTACGGATCTAACGGTCTCCTAAGGAGGTATAAAAAAAATTGGACAGTTTGATATTCTGTGTTTGTAAGAATACTGAGCACATAACTCCCATCGATGTCCTTACAGGTAACGACCGCACAAAAGACGTTGAAAATTGTAAATAGTGCCAGCATTGTATAAATTCTTATACGTTATAATTATGTGATGCTAATACTAGAATGAATATTAAATATTAGTTTAAGTGTTGCAAATATACACCTTATGAAATGTGCAGACGACACAAAAAGAATAATAGACGGATTATAAGAAAGAAAATGGGTCCAAGAGAAAATGCAGCCGTTTGGAAAATCCATAATAATGAGACCTACAAAAATATGGAAAAGAATATCAGTCGGAGTGGTTAAGTGAGGGTTAACTTTGTTGGGAATATGGATTAAATGAATGATAAAAGGCTAAAGAAACAATTATTCTTATACTTCTGGAAGAATTAATCAACAATAGCATGAGCAAAGAAGAAAATAAGTACTTAGAAAGAAACATCATCAAATTATCTTAACTAACCACAATAAAGAACATAATAAAGTTATAAGCTATTGAAAGAGGATGAAATAAGAAATTGGAAACAACCTGAAAAAAGAAGTAAAATAGAACATGGGAGATTATGACGGATAAATTAATCTATACATTACTGTCCCTAATTCTATGTTTAGATAACAGAATCTCTTCTTAGTTTGCACTCCGTGTTACGAAGCCTTCCCAGAAATGTTCACATCTTGAAAACAATGCCGCACTGATTTCTTTTCGTTCGTTTGTGCCACTGACAGCGATATCAAGAAAGATATTTTCTGAGTCTATAATTGTAAAGAAAACTAACGCTTACAGCTAATGTTTTCAGTATAATCTACATCTACATCTACATAGATACTCTGCAAATGACATTTAAGTGCCTGGCAGAGGGTTCATTAACCACCTTCATAACTTTTCTCTACCGTTCCATTCTCTAATAGCGCGCGGGAAGAAAGAACACCTAAATCGTTCCGTTTTCGATCTGATTTCTCTTATTTTATTGGGATGGTCATGTCTCCCTAAGTAGGTGGGTGCTAGCAAAATATTTTCACATTCACAACTAAAAGTCGGTGATTGAAACTTCGCAAACAGATCACGCCGCAATGAATAACGTCTTTCTTTTAATGATTTCCACCCCAATTCGTGCAACATTTCCGTGACGCTTTCCCCCCCGTGACGTGATAAAACAAAACGATCTGCCCTTCTCTGAACCTTCTCAATATCTTCCGTCAGTCCCAACTGGTGAGGGTCCCACAAGGGGTAACAGTACTCCAAGAGAGGACGCACAAGTGTGATGTAGGCAGTCTCTTTGGTGGAGCTGGTGCATCGTCTAAGCGTTCTGCCAATGAAACGTAACCTTTGGTTCGCCTTCCCCACAATATTTTCTATGTGTTCTCTCCAGTCAAAGTTGTTCGTAATTGTAACTCCTAGGTATTTGGTAGAATTTACGATCTTAAGGTTTGACTGATTTATCGCGTAATTGAAGTTCAGCGGACTTCTTTTAGTGGTCATGTGTATTACTTCACACTTTTCTTTATTTAGTGTCAATTGCCAATTTTCGCACCAAGTAGAAATTTTGTCCAAATCGCTTTGCAGTTGCTTTTGATCCTCTGTTGACTTCACTAACCGATAAACGACGGCATCATCCGCGAACAGTCTAAGGGAGCTATTCAGATTATCTCCTAAATCGTTTATAAACACGAGGAAGAGTAGGGGACCAATAACGCTTCCCTATGGAACGCCAGATATCACTTCTGTTTTACTCGATGACTTACCGTCAATTACAACGAACTGTGTCCTTTCTGATAGGAAATCGTGAATCCAATCGCACAATTGGGGAGATATTCCATAAGCACGCAATTTCATTAGAAGCCGCTTGTGGGGTACAGTATCAAAAGCCTTCCGGAAATCCAGAAATATGGAATCGATTTGAGATCCCTTGTCGATGGCACTTAACACTTCATGTGAATAAAGGGCAAGCTGTGTTTCGCAAGAGCGATACTTTCTGAATCCGTGCTGACTATTGGTTAATAGGTCGTTCTCTTCGAGGTAGTACATAATATTCGAACAAAGTATATGCTCCAAAATCCTACTGCAAAATCGACGTCAACGAGATAGGCCTGTAATTTTGGGGATCACTCCTATTGCCTTTCTTGAATATTGGAGTAATTTGGGCAACTTTCCAGTCTTTGGGTACGGATCTTTCGCTGAGTGATCGGTTGTAAATTATAGCTAAGTAAGGAGCTATTGCATCAGCATACTCTGAGAGGAATCTAGTTGGTATACAATCTGGCCCGGAAGATTTATTTTTGTTTAGTGACTTAAGTTGTTCTACTACTCCAGGAACATCTACTTCTAAGTTTCGCATGCTGGCAGCTGTTCTTGGATTGAATACTGGAGTGTTCACTTCGTCTTCTTTGGTGAAAGAATTTCGGAAAGCTGTGTTTAGTAATTCTGTCTTAGCAGTACTGTCGTTGGTAGTATTACCATTGCTATCGGGTAGTGAAGGTATTGTTTGTGTTTTGCCGCTAGTGTACTTCACATATGACCAGAATTTCTTTGGATTTTCTGCAAGATTACGAGACAGGATTTCGTTGTGGAAACAACTATAAGATTCTCGCATTGAAGTCCGCGCTAGGTTGCGAGTTTCAGTAAAAGATTGCCAGTCTTTTTAAATTTTGCATGCGTTTTTCTTTGTTTCTGCAACAGTGATCTGACCTGTTTTGTGTACCACGGGGGATCAGCCCCCTCTTTTATTAATTTATTTGGTATAAATCTCTCGATTGCTACTGATATTGTGTCTTTGAAAGTAAGCCACAACTGATCTACACTCGCATTTTTAGTTTTGAAAGACTGGAGACTATCACTCAGGAAAGCGTGAAGCGAATTTTTATCTGCTTTATTGAATAGATATATTTTTCGTTTATTTTTGGTGCATTTGGGAATTTCGATATTCAGTCTCGCTACTACAACTCGATGTTCGCTAATCCCTGTATCTGTTTTGATGCTCTTTACTATCTCGGGATTATTTGTTGCTAGGAGATCAAGAGTATTTTCGCAACCACGTACTATTCTAGTGGGTTCATCATGAACTAACTGTTCGAAGTAGTTCTCAGAAAAAGCATTCAGAACTAGTTCGGACGATGTTTTATATCTGCCCCCGGTTTTGAATACGTAATTATGCCAACATATCGAGGGTAAATTAAAGTCGCCACCGATTATAACAGTATGCTTCGGATACCTATTTGAAATATGATTCAAGCTTTCTTTGAACATTTCTGCAACCGCATCGTCTGAGTCAGGGGGCCGATAAAAAGATCAAATTATTAATTTATTTCGGTGGTCAGGTATCACCTCTACCCAGACCAATTCACAGGAAGTATCTGCCTCAATTTCGCTGCAGGATAAACCGTTTGTAACAGCAATAAACACGCCACCCCCTGTTTTATTTATTATATCCTTTCTGAAGACCATTTGGCCCTTTGAAAAAATTTCGGCCGAATTTATCTCAGGCGACAGCCAGCTTTCAGAACCTATAACGATTTGTGCCTCAGTACTTTCTATCAGCGCTTGGAGCTCTGGAATTTTCCCAACACAGCTATGACAATTTACAACTGTTACACCAATGGTTTTTATGTCTACTTTCTTTCCGTGTCGGACCTTCCCCCTTTGAGACTGAAACCCATTTTGTGTATTCCCGAGGCCATCTAACCTAAAAAACCGCCCAGTCCACGCCACACAGCCCCCGCTACCCGTGTAGCCGCTTCCTGAGTGTAGTGGACTCCTGACCTATTTAGCGGAACCCGAAAACCCACCACCCTTTGGCGCAAGTCGTGGAATCTGCAGCCGACACGGTCGCAGAACCGTCTGAGCCTCTGATTCAGACCCTCCACTCGGCTCTGAACCAAAGGTCCGCAGTCAGTCCTGTCGACAATGCTGCAGATGGTGAGCTCCGCTTTCATCTTGCAAGCAAGACTGGCAGTCTTAACCAATTCTGATAGCCGCTCAAAACCAGAGAGGATCTCTTCCGATCCAAAGCGACACACATCATTGGTCCCAACATGAGCCACCACCTGCAGTTGGCTGCACCCTGTGCTCTCCATGGCATCCGGAAGGAGCCGTTCCACATCCGGAATGACTCCCCCCGGTATGCACACGGAGTGCACATTGGAATTCTTCCCCTCCCTAGTAGCCATTTTCCTAAGGGGCTCCATTACCCGCCTAACGTTGGAGCTCCCAACTACCAACAAACCCACCCTCTGTGAGTGCCCGGATCTTGAAGGCATAATCAATGGGAATGCTCGAAGAAATGTGAAACAGCACTGGTGAATGACTTTTGACAGAATACCCAACTAATTGAGACATTTATTACTATGATAGCGGTCGGTGCATCTGTATATTTTTATTACTGACAACGATCGGCTCATTAAAGCTAGTTACGGAATTGCGAGCAGGGCTCATTGACATATAATTTAGGTGTTCGGACCCCCAGCAGGCGCGCTACGAGCGAGCTAAGTCTCTGTCGAGCTCGCTTGGCAATCACCTCGGCTCTTATTCTTCCTGTTGATAGTATGAATAAAGCTTGGCAACATCGCAGTGTAAGTCTGTCAACGCTGGTACCGAGGTCTTACTTCCTGGTTAGCACAGATCTATGCTCATAAATTCACTTGATGTTTCCTGTAATTTCCATTGAATAATCTGTTTTTCAGTCGAGAGGCGACAGAAGGCTATTTGTTCATGCTTTTGTGTCCATAAAATTGTTTACACGGCGAAATTCCAACTAATCTCGTGTCTTACGTTGCGAGTTATATGTTCTACTGACATATGTGGCAGTAGGAAGTCCGTGGCGTGCAAGCTCCTCGCTAGCTCTGCGGTTAAGTAGTCGCCTGCCACGGAGAGGTGGCTTTGGCCAATGGTTCGGCTCTCATTGGAGTAGAATTTTTTAGTTTTTTTGTGACGGGAATTGCACGAATCCACATCGAAAACAATAAGAAACCTTTTGTGGTTACTTGCTATATTCTCTCTCATAATGGGAAAGTCTGACAACGTTTTGGTAGTTTACCAAATCTGTCCCTTTAGAATCGAACTGATTGCCAAGCTAATTATGACGCCAATCCATATTCGTCGTGTATTTTTTCTGGGAATAATTTTTGTCGTAGGTTATTGGAGTAGGGGCGGGAAACATAAACATTTGAGGACATGTGATCGAAAGAGTAGGTGCGGAATGGGTGACTTCCAAAGCACATTATTCGATGTTTTGTTTGTGAAATCAACTGGAATTATTATAGTGTAGTACTAACACATGATGTAATTTTTTAGGTCGTTTGTCCTTACAGTGCGACTAAATGGTGTCTCAGTTGTTTTCAAAATATAGGCGCACCCTAGCGTTGTGGTTGCACTTAGCTGAGTATAAATATCTTTTAATACTCAGCCATTTATTTCTTCTTAACATGTCAGCATAAGAGCATCATAATTCGTCACTAGTAACAATCGTGACTAGGAATCCTGCTTGAGCGGCCTGATAACGGCGCGCCGCTGTCACCGAGTCTGCAGGCGGCAGCCGCGATGCGGCCGCTGGCGCGTCGCCGTAGCCGGTGCCCAATACTCCCGAGAGTAAAGAGTTCAGTTTTGATGCAGCAGCGAGCCCTTTTGTATAATTATTTCTGGGACTTTTCGCTGTTACATTTGAGGTTCTTCCACACTGATAACGAAGACAGCAGATTTGCGCTTAAAAAAAAAATAAAATAAAATAAAAAATAAATAAATAATATTATGGTGGTTGGACTCGATCTCGCGACATCTTACTTATACACTTGTAAGTGCGACTCCTACCACGCGACCACGCGCTCATATACCCCATAACCGTCTCGAGACCTGACAGTACCGCATTCTACAGTGTTGCCAGATCGTGCACATCGTCGGACTTAGCATTCTGAGGGGTGATCGAATTTATCGTCCACACTAGAGGTCTGCACCTCGCTCGGTTGCTCGCTCGAATCGCGTGATTCAGGTAGTTCTATTACAGTCCGACAGGTGTCGGTACTGCAGCTTGCGGCAAGGCGTGTGGCTGCGCTCGACTTCCTCCACGCTCGTTCGAGCGGGGCACGCTCGACTGGCCCGACCGTCCACACTGCCCGCTCGCCACTCGATCGCCCACCGCAGCGCCACTCGAGTCCAAGGCGAGTGCCGGGAGCAAATTAGATGCTAGAGAATACATCCTGACTGCGAGATTTGGAATTGTTTCCTTTCCCGGGTCCTTCGAAAGCTGTTCTATCGATCCAGTTGAACCAGCAATTCAGTTTCGCATTTTGTAATTCACCATAGTTATTATACGTGATTAACATAAAGTTTTTGTGCTAAGATCATTTACTTAATGAGTTTTCCATGATCTTTCTTAACATCTTGTTACCATTTTGTGGACTGTTAGCTCCTGTTTAGTGGTAGGTGTTACTTGCCACCGTAACGAGCAAATGATTGTATTTTATATCCATTCTTCTTATCACTATCAAATCCCGGAAAACTTTGTCCGCCTTTTATATTGGTATTAAATACACGATATTGATGTACACCCGTTAGGTTAGTTTTGTGCATCTCTCTCTCTCTCTCTCTCTCTCTCTCTCTCTCTCTCTCTCTCTCTCTCTCTCTCTCTGTTGCACCCCGTTAATATATATATATATATATATTCCCGTAGCATTTTGGCATTGTGCGTGGTTGCTGCGCCTCTACCTTTTCCGAGTCAGTCATTAAAGGGAATTTTTCCAATTGCAATTTTCATATATTCCCCACTAGCACTGTTATCTTTCTTATCTACATAATAAAGAACACATGCAAGCTTTTGTGCAATATGTAGGATCTGCGCTTTCTTTCGTCGTCAGGGTCATATGGCGGTCTAATCCTCATATATCCTGTACCTGTTTTAAATCCTCTTATTCCAACTGTTTACTTTACATGTTTACTTTACACTGTTGTACGAATTTATGGTGCTCATGCTGTTTCAGTGATATTTGTGTTATATTTATTTAGGGCCGTCTGAAGATTGTCACCCGGGTGCACCAGCCAAAAGAATGAAGTGCATGTTTTTGGAATGGCTGGACTGTGAAATGCGTGAGGCGCAATCCACCAATGAGGTGGACATTTATTTAGCACGAATTGATGGTGATGACGACGATCTGCTTCAATGGTAGAAACGCAACTGTACTGTCTTTCCTAAGCTAGCTGTATTGGCAAACAGTATTTTGTGTGCCAGCCTCAAATGCACCTAGTGAACGCACTTTCAGTGCGGCAGGGAACCTGTTCTCTGATAGAAGAACTCGACTCGACTCGATCTACAACGTGTCAATGATATTTTAACAATACATTGCAATGACAATGCCACTAACGAACAGTTTGGGGATAATGTTACTTTTCGATTTATACTTTTTTGCACGTAATTTTCTCTTTTGTACATTGCAATAAAAACGTTGTTCTTTACGTAGCTTCTGTTTAGATCCTTTACATTACTTTCAGATGTTGTAGTTGGTGAAAACAACCTTTTTGTCTCGTTTGCGGTATAATGATATTGCGGTTACATGCTACTATACAGGAATAAAGGTCTACAGCATAGTTAGTAGGGCTGCGTCCGACGAGACAGCAGCCCACACCTCAGAACCATAGAGCCACTGCCGTAGCGACTGACAAGGAAACCTACCCAAGTGTCACCCTCCGATTTTTATGAAATTTGGATTTGTTATAATACATGAAAAACTGTGGGACCCGTATTTTATTATTTTTTAATTTATTTTTTAAGCGGTGGAGAAACATATTGAAGGGGTGAAACGGTCCCTCCAAAATTGGGACTAAAATAGAGAAGTCGTGATAACTTAGAGATTAATAAGCGATTTGAATGATGTTTTGGTATGAAAGTATCTTTTGATAAGAGATCGGCCTAGGTACATTGCGTACACGCTCGCTGCGCCACCGCCGAGCGTTGCGCACTCGACCGAGTACGAGCGAGCGAAACCGGCGATTTGCAGACCTCTAGTCCACACTACGCGACCGACTCGGACTTTGCCTCAGCGTCGGCCGGCGGCGATCAATTTTTTTTGGTCTAAGACTGTAAATGGAGCGATCCCCGAATAGGCATCAGCCGGATCGTCAAACATGCGAGCGTTTTCTTCGGGAACTGCCCTCTAGTGGATCGTTTTATGATTACAGGCGTGGAGCAGGCATTAGAAGATATCGCACAACTACTGCAGTGGAGTAAATAATATTAAAGGATAATCTTTCGGCAAGTTAGAGAGCTGTAGGACGCGCGTTGGCTGTGAGTCTGCGATTCCTTTATTTTTATTCTTTTAGAAGATGTATGTCATCATGTGAAAAAGAAAACATCTCAATGTTAGTAATAAATGGTATTTACAGATCAATCAGTTTATATAGCAGTTTTTCACTTTACAAACGAGATACCCAGGACCCTTAACCATAAGCGCTAGGTGAGGTTCTCATGATAACTCCTTTTGTTAATAGACTCTCTCATGTTATCCTAATTGTGCAATAGTTTGTTAACTTCAATTAACCTAGTGGCATAATGGGGGTTATTACCCAAGAGACGCCTGTGAGGAGGGGAGGTCTTTAAATACTCACACCGACTCAAGCAAACATTTTCATTACATCTGTGAAAATTTGGTGACATGCTTGTAAATTACAAAACCGAATTATTTGTTTTGACCTTAATGTACTACAAAATATACAAGGACGAATCCAACCATCCAAAATCCATCCAATTAAAAATTCATATATAGAAAAGATGGAATATCAGGTGGAATTGATTTCAATTTTTTAAACCTTTCAATATCTTATGGCACCTTAAATTCTTCGTCTACGTATACACCCACAAGTTAAGGGGGTCAAACATTTTAGGTTACATACATTCCCCCGTTAATGTGAAAGAATGAGGTTACGTTATGGATAGTGGAGGGTATTTTATTTCCTGATATTATATGTGTATGACTACTACTATTATTTTCAAATAATGGTAGATATTTGTAATTCGAGGATAGGGAGCGGATAATGTGATCAGAAAAACATTTTGTTGATGTTTCGAGATACTAGAAAACAAGAAATAGGTCTTGCCTCTGACTTGTATCACAGAGAGTTAGAATTGTAAAAATGTTTGTAAACTTAAGGAAACAAATTAAAATTAAAATAAAATAAAATTAGAAAATATAAGCGATTTGGAGACGGACATTCAAGAATTTTATTCATATAACGATCGCAATAACTCCCTGAAGACTAATAAGTCTTGCTTTGATAAAATTAAAAAATTTAAATGTTTGTTAAGCTTATGGGACTTAATTACGTGGTCATCAGTCCCTAAACTTACAAACTACTTATCAACTACCTTATACTAAGGACGGCACAAATATCCATGCCCGAGGGGTGATTCGAACCCCCGACCGTAGTGGCCGTGCAGACCGTGACTGAAGCGCCTCAGTCCCCTCGGCCACCGCGGCCGGCGGAAACAAATTGCGGAGGTCATCGGTCGCTAGATTTACAAACTACTTTAATTAACATATGCTAAGAACATCACACACACCGTCACCCGAATCAGGACTCTTAACATCCGACGGAAAGCGGCAACGCAGTCTGTGGCAAATCGCCTTAGACCGTGCGGTCATTCCCGCGCGGCTATAGGTGTAATGTAAATGAAACGCACGAGTCGGGGGAAGGGCGATGTAGGAGGAGGAGAAGGATTGTAACAGATAAGGAGAGACATAGACGACGACGTTACGCTAGGTGTATAGATAAGAAGTTGCAGTGCCATTTAAAACAACAGCTGAAGATGTCAGAGTATGGAGATATTTACATGAGGTGTTAGTCCAGCAATAAATGTCAAATGTCGAGTAGTAGTAGTTATAACACTTTTTTCCTTAACACGTTCGTCAGGTAGCTGTGAGTGAAATACAGTGAGACACAGACGAACCTGATTCACGAGCGCTGTTCGCGTTTCGCATCGGAACATCTGAAAACGTAATCCCATAATTTCACAGTTCATTTACTGATCTTAATGAAGTAGGTGTGAGTAAGACACGTTGCGGACTCTAACGTGTGTGTAGGCAGCCGCGAACCTACAACGCTTCACCACACATCACGTTCAGTCAAATTGCTCGGTAATCACTTTACGCGAGGCTTCATAGTGGCGGCTTAATTTAAGTGCTGCGAGTAATTGCCTGCGGATAACAGCCTCTTTACTTGCTTACTGGGCCGCGCTAGTCTCCAGCTCTTTGGCAACGGAAATTTAACGTGTCAGGCGTGTCGCACCACAACTGGAACACAGGCGCGCATCACTGAAAAAGAGAAAAAAAGTAGCCCGCAAGAAATAATTAATCGCTCGAGGAAAAATGAGTTAACGTCCGCTCAAATCATTACTCTCCTCTCGCGCTCTTGTATTAAATTCGCCAGGTTTGATGGATTTTCGTCCAATTTCAGCACTTTTCAATCAAATCCGAAAACTTTTGGCACTCACATTCTTTCTTTAAAAAAAGAACGCAAAATTGATGCTTCTATTTACGCGAGAGTATTAAACTACAGAAACCTGCCGGATGCACAGAATAATGTTACTTAAAATAATAATAATAATAATAATAATAATATACAAACAGTTTTAAGGTTCTTCACTTCCTCCATTTAATTTTACGAAGTATTTTGCTTACTGCATAGTTTCCGATTCTTCCTCAACAATATACCACTAGGGAACTGTAGGTCAGAGCCGCACTAAGATATTAGCACAATGGTAGACTTTCTGATATGTATTAAATATATTTATCTACATTCTTTGAGATTATTGAAGTGTGTGGAGGAAGGACATACTATTGCATTAATAGAGAGCGCTTTCGCCCACGTTCCCGAATATGACATATATCGCAGACATTCACAGGTATATCTAAATCTGTACTTTCTATAACATAAGTCAGAGGGGGTGTTTCATTATTTGTGACCTTCAAGTGCGACGTATGAGCATTGTCCCCAAAACATGGCTCTCTGCAGTGCTCGTTCGTGCGACGTTGGTGATACTCTTAACAATGAAACACAGGTAAGAGAGTAATTGTAAGTCATACCTTTTTAACGTATTGCAAGTCAATTACATCCGTGATGATACCGTCTCATAATCAGGAATAATCAATATCTCTGCCATCCTGCTCCTGATCCGCCTCCACTCACAAGCTGCCCCTGCTCCTCTGTCTACTCACAAACTATCCACCTGCCTCACCACCCCCCACTTCCACCTGCCTTCCATACACACACCCTGTTCCACAGGCATTGGACAAATTAATATGAACTCGCGACACAGGCACAACATTTATTTTATAGGAAGTAGTTGGCTCATGATTCCCTTGGAAACAGCTGAAAATTTTCGATTAAGAGATTACTAAAGTCACTTTATAGTTTCCAACAGTATGTCATCCATTCTCGTACCAAACCATCCACCAATTACTTCAACGTTTGCTCCCAACTCTCAATTCTGAACTCTTATTTATGGTACAATTGTGTTGGACATTCCAATTGTTCTATCCAGTAAAGGTGTTTTATAATTTCTGACACTGTACGAAGCACGTCTGAATCTTTTTGGCTGTGTATGCGAACGCATTATCTTTTTGAAATATGGTATTGTTTTTTTTTCAGTCAAAAAATGTTCGTAAGCCTATGGGATCAACTGCGTGGTCTAAAGCATTATGCTTCGGAATGGGCGGCCGCTCCCGCTGGAGGTTCAAGTCCTACGTCGGGCATGTGTGTGTGTGTGTGTGTGTGTGTGTGTGTGTCTGTGTGTCTGTGTGTGTGTGTGTGTGTGTGTGTGTTGTCGTCCTTAGTGTAAGGTGGTTTAAGAAGTTTGTAAGTCTAGGGACTGGTGACCATAACAATTTGGTCTAATTTTTGTCATCGATCCCTAGACTTACTGATTATTTAAACTACTTTACACTAAGGACAAAGCGCACACTCATGCCCGAGGGAGGACTCGAATCTCCTGAGCCAACTGTCACGCAACCCGTAGCAGGAACAACAGATCGTGAAGCCTTTCCCGCGCCGCTATTTTTAGGCAGACACAATAAGCAGTTTGATGTCGAGGACTGTGAGAGATTCGTTTATGCTTATTCGACTAGTGACGGTAATTGTAGAAGCAGTTGAATACCACGATATAGAAACCAAAATCATAACGGAACATCCCCAATGCTTTACAGTAGGAAGCAGGCATGTGGCATCGTAAGTGTCTTTTCGAAATTTTGATACATAAATCTGTTTTTTGTAGAAAGAAAAGTAGAAGATGATTCATTGCACCATACCATATAGTTCCAGTCATCAAATGTCCAGGTTTTATGATCGTGGCACCACTTCCTCCGCAGCTTTATATTGGATTCCGTTATTGAGGTTTTAACGACTGCCCCCTTTCCATGAATGTTAATCTACAGCTGTTCTGTTTTTAACGAAACATTATTATTCAAGTGAGTGTTGCGTTTTACGTTGTATGGGCACAATTATTCATTATGCTTGTAGGCCGTTGTTAGGTAACTTCAGGTTCCCCACGTAGCCCTCTTTGCCAATAACGTTTTACCCTCTTTTATGTAGGATGTCGTTACTGACGATACTGTTGGTAGTGAAACGTTAAACAGTGCTGCCATTATCGTCATAGATGCTTCCATTAACTGCGTATGATGAAGCTGGCCTCTTTACAAGTCTGAGATATCACACATTTACCGATAATGCTTGTCGACCCCCTCATTCGAATTCCATCATACATTAACTTTACTTTTTTATAATTGTTACCTTTTTTTACAATACTTCGTATGCTGTCAGATATTTGTTATATGCTTGTGGCGATTATTTCTGTATCTGTTGTATTGAGTTAAAATTGGGTCGTCACATTTCCGAAAAGAAAATGCTTGAAAGATTGCTGTAATAAATCTTCTCTCTAGAGGATAAAATACAGATTCTGAAGACGCATGTAATTATGAAGAAACGTATATCTTTGAAGATAGTATCCTGAATCTGACAGAAGTTTCGGAAGAAGACCTGAGCAGTGCAAACATCCAACCTGTAAATGGGTAGCACACAATATTATGACTTTTATAAGGGGACCGAGAGACGTGGCGCAGTGGTAATACACTGGATTCGCATACGCTGTTCAATCCTGCCTCAGTCCATCCAGATATGGGTTTTCTCTGATTTCCGTGACGTGAATTGCTCGAGGCTAATTCCAGGATGGCACCCCTCAAAGGGTATTGCCATTTTCCTTCCCCATCCTTAACCAAAATAATCCGAGCTTCTGCTCCTCCTCTGATGACGACTTTGATAACTGAACGTAAAAACCTAATCTTTCTTGTTTTTTTTTTTTTTTTTTTTTTTTTTTTTTTTTTTTTTTTTTTTTTTTTTTTTTTTTTTTTTCTATGGGAGTGAGCACTTATTGCACTATAAGATGCTACAAACATAGGTGACCAAAGTCATGTGATACCTCCACAAATTGTGTAACACCTCGTTTTGCACGGCGAAGTGCAGCGGCTAGACGTAACACAAGCTCAGATTAGATTAGATTAGATTAATACTTGTTCCTTAGATCATGTATACGACATTTCGTAATGATGTGGAACGTGTCAGTTTAGTAAATTTTGTCTATACTTGACAATCTATATTTTAAGAATTTTTTTGTAAATTTTTTTTTTATTATTTTTTTATATATTTTTTGTTTTATCTAAAAATTCATCTACATTGTAGAAGGAGTTGCCATTCAGAAATTCCTTTAATTTCTTTTTAAATACTAGTTGGCTATCTGTCAGACTTTTGATGCTACTTGGTAAGTGACCAAAGACTTTTGTGGCAGCATAATTCACCCCTTTTTGAGCCAAAGTTAGATTTAACCTTGAATAGTGAATATCATCCTTTCTCCTAGTGTCGTAGCTATGCACACTGCTATTACTTTTGAATTGAGTCGGATTGTTAATAACAAATTTCATGAGTGAATATATATATTGTGAAGCTACAGTGAGTATCCCTAGATCCCTAAATAAATGTCTGCAGGATGCTCTTGGGTGGGCTCCAGCAATTATTCTGATTACACGCTTTTGTGCAATGAATACTTTTTTACTCAATGTTGAATTGCCCCAGAATATGATCCCATATGAAAGCAGTGAATGAAAATAGGCGTAGTAAGCTAATTTACTGAGATTTATATCACCAAATTTTGCAATGACTCTGATAGCATAAGTAGCTGAACTCAGACGTTTCAGGAGATCTTCAATATGTTTCTTCCAATTCAGTCCCTCGTCAATGCAAACACCTAAAAATTTTGAATATTTTACCTTAGCTACAGATTTATGTTCAAAGTCTAAATTTATTAATGGTGTCATGCCATTTACTGTATGAAACGGTATATACTGGGTTTTATCAAAGTTTAATGAGAGTCCATTTGTAGAGAACCACTTAATGACTTTCTGGAAGATATCATTTACAATTTCATCAGTTAATTCCTGTTTGTCAGGTGTGATAGCTATACTTGTATCATCAGCAAAAAGTACTAGCTTAGCATCTTCATGTATGTAGAATTGCAAGTCATTAATATATATTAAGAACAGCAAAGGACCCAAGACCGAACCTTGTGGGACCCCATTTTTAATAACTCCCCAGTTAGAAGAATTAATTGTCTCATCTACGTCATGTGAACTGCTTATTTCAACTTTCTGCACTCTTCCAGTTAAGTATGATTTAAACCATTTGTGCACAGTCCCACTCATACCACAATATTTAAGCTTATCTAGAAGAATCCCATGATTTACACAATCAAAAGCCTTTGAAAGATCACAAAAAATCCCTACTGGTGATGTCCGGTTATTCAAAGCATTTAATATTTCATCAGTGAAGGTGTATATAGCATTTTCAGTTGAAAAGCTTTTTTGAAAACCAAACTGACACTTTGTTAAAACTTTATTTATACTAATATGTGAAGCAACTCGAGAATACATAACTTTTTAAAAAATCTTTGATAAAGCTGTCAGAAGTGAGATGGGCCGGTAGTTGTTGGCATCGTATGTATCCCCTTCCTTATGCAAAGGTTTAACGATAGCATATTTCAGTCTATCTGGGAAAATACCCTGCTTTAATGAGCTATTACAAATATGACTGAGAATCCTACTTATCTCCTGGGAACAAGTTTTTAATACCCTGCTGGAAATGCCATCAATTCCATATGACCGTTTACTCTTGAGAGAGTTTATTATTTTCCTAATTTCTGAAGGTGAGGTGGGTGGAATTTCAATTGTATCAAATTTTGTGGGTATGGCCTCTTCCATTAATTGCCTTGCTCCTTCTAATGAACATTTAGATCCTATTTTCTCCACAACATTTAAAAAGTAATCATTAAAAATGTTTTCAACTTCTGACTTTTTGTTGATAAAGTTTTCATTTGTTTTGATGGTAATACCCTCTTCCTCTGCTCTTGGTTGCCCTGTCTCCCTTTTAATAATATTCCAAATTGTTTTAATTTTATTATCAGAGGAGCTAATCTCAGACATGATGCACATGTTTCTTGATTTTTTAATAACTTTTCTTAATGTAGCACAGTAGCTTTTATAATATTTTATTGTTTCTGGGTTATTACTCTTTCTTGCGGACAGATATAGTTCCCTTTTTCGGTTACACGATATTTTTATACCTTTAGTAAGCCATGGATTTTTACAAGGTTTCTTAGAATTAAATTTTACTAATTTCTTGGGGAAACAAAAGTCGTTGGAAGTCCTTTATAGCAATGCTACCTCAATAGTCATCAAAATGTTTAAATGTTTGTAAAGCTTATGGGACTTAACTACGGGGTCATCAGTCCCTAAACTTACAAACTACTTATCAACTAGCGTATCCTAAGGACGGCACAAATACCCATGCCCGAGGGGGGATTCGAAACCCCGACCGTAGTTGCCGTGCAGACCGTGACTGGAGCGTCTCAGTCCCCTTGGCCACTGCGGCTGGCCAATAGTCATCCATATTGGAGAAAGTGTAAAAGGTGTAAGATTTTGTGCACGAACTGAACTCATGCTTATGTCGCATAAACACTTAGTAGGATTCATGTCAGGCGATCTGAGTATCTAAATCAGGCGCTAGAATTTTTGAGAATGCGCAAATCAATTACGAATAATAGTGGCCTAAGAGGTGGCGCATTGTCATCCAAAACGTTACATCTATGTTTACGACAGTTGAAAGTCGTTTCCAACTGCACTACGTAAGTATTTATAGTCAATTATAAGTTGAGTTAGATCACAGGACTCTGTACATTACCTGTAAAACCAATCCATATCATTGACAAGGAGACCTTACACTCTCGGAAATTCGGTTTTGGATGGGACTCGGCAGGGTAATAGTATACCTCATGGGTGTCCTCTCACCAAAGTTCTAAAGCCTACTATCAAGAAGATATCAAGGAAAATGGGTCTAAGGTTTTAAGCGCAGAACATATAACTGATAAACTAACAAATCATAGCTGTGATGGAGCACCGTCGAATAACTCACTTGGTAGTGTTTATGTCTTTGGAAGATTCAGGTTGGAACCTACTTTGAGGAAAAAGTTTATGTTTATTACATGTGTCTTCATTGGCAGACATTCTTAATTCCCATTATTGTAAGAATTCTGATATGTCAAAGTACAGAACGCACTAATCATTTCGAAGGTCAGTAAGGCCCACTGAACGATTAATTTCGTTCGGGCTTTGACTCTCCCTGACCGTCTGCCTGTTTGTATACATACAATGGGGAAAATATAGGCTTAACGTTTTCATGAAGAAACAGGTTCTTCAAATTTCAAATGTTTGTAAATGTATCGGACCAAACTGCGTGGTCATCAGTCCGTAGCTTACAGACTACTTAAACTAAGGTAAACTAACCTAAGGACGATACACACACCCATGCCCCAGGGAGGACTCGAACGTCCGACAGTGAGCAACCGCGCGCTCAGCAGCGAGGTGCCTTAGACCGCTCGGTTACTCCACCGCGGCTCTTCAAATTTACAATGAATATTTCCAAGCTTTCCACAGCCTACAATATCGCCAAATTTTGTAAACATTTTAATTCCAATAGTATTTAAACCTTTAATCTACCAACATTAATTGTAAAATTCATTTGCAAATTATTCGACTATTTAAAAGTTAAATATCGTTATTAGAACTTATTTGTTGCATCCATAATTTCGAAAATAAAATAAAGTTCTTTATGGTTTAATTGATAATATTTTGTAGCATTAACTATAATTAAAAGTTGTTGTAATTTTAAAAACAAATAATAAAAATAAAATTTTTCAGATGGTAAGATCGAACGTTGGTTAGTCGTATGACAGTCACGCACGCTCTTACCTGCGCTACTTCGCCATCCGGCTCTGGATATTACCTTGACTAGTATACAAATTGTATATGAGTTACGCTTAAACTTTACAGCCATTTTTCACGGCATTGTTTGGGGAATGCGCTTTAAAACGTCTATGAGTGGACACCCTTGATATATACAGGGTGTAAACGGTGTAAGTAGACACTTGGCAGTGTACGTCTGTAAGCAAATGGTTCCTGTTATTGCCCGCTGCGCTTATTGGCATCGCAACCGTGAATCGTAAACAAATAGGCAACTACGGCCTGATTGGCTGTCTCAGTGTATTTCGCCGAGCGACCACAATCGTCGAGTAACCTGTGCGTTATTGCAACTCTGTTAACTGTTACGACGGTAGGGAGATTTACTATTGCTGAACTATGCGATATTCATTTAATATATGGCGAGGCAAAAAGTGTTGCGAGGTCTGATGTACGAATTTATCGAGAATGATTCCCAGAACGACGACTTCTTGCAGGAGAGACATTTGCTGCTGTTCGCCAAAGGCTTGTGTCATTGTAATTCTCTACCTGTACGCGATTATTGTGCATTTAAGTCTTAATAAAGTACAGTAGTTATCTGTATTTCTTAAATTTTCGTCTGTAAACTATACGTATCATGTTCTGGTATGCTTTCCTTTTTTGTTAAGTCATGACATACTAAAACTTACGAGTACGTATTTAATTTCCTTGGATTGAGAGATACCCGCTCTTTAATAGCCCGTGCAGAAGGCAGAGGGCCACAACGTGCCGATCGTACATTGGAAGCTGAGGAAAGAATTCTGGACCGCATCGAGTAGAATCCTATTCATAACACTAAAAGCGTAGCCCTCCAAATGGGTGTATCGCACACTGTCGTTCATCGCACTTTGAAAGAGGAGCGTCTGTGGCCTTTCCACATTCAACGCTCACAAGCATTAGAATAACAAGATATTCCTCCGCGACGTGAATTCTCAGAGTCGTTTTTGTTACACAATGCGCAGCACGATTCTGTCAACAAAATACTCGGCACAGATGAAGCGTGTTTCACTCGCGACGGAATTTCCATAACATGCACACGTGTAGTGTACACAATCCTCGCCACGTAGAGTCAACACATTTTCTACGGCGATTTTCCGTAAATGTGTGGACGGTTCTGCTCGATGATTACATTATTTGACCTTATGTTTTACTTGCACGTTTGACTGAACTTTTACAGAACGTTTCTAGAGGAAAAATTGCTACAATCGTTGTTAGAAGACATTCCGTTATGCATACGCGTAACATGTGGTTCCTCACGATGCTGCTCACCCCACATTGGTCAGAGAGTACGCAGATTTTTGGATAGACGATTTCCAGGACGATGGATCGGGCGTTCGAGTCCACGTCGTGGCCAGCACGCAGTCCTGAATTAAATCCACAGGATTTTTACTTCTGGCGCCAATGAAGGAAATTGTTTATGCTTACCAAGTTAATAACGTGTCCCAACTTACGCAGAGAATTTTCTATGCTGCCAATACCATTAGGAAAATATTTATAAGTGTGAACGAGTGCGAGAAAACTGTGTTTGCTGTCGTGAAGCATGTATAAATGTTTGTTAAGCTTATGGGACTTAACTACGGGGTCATCAGTCCCTAAACTTACAAACTACTTATGAACTACTTACTAACTAGGACGGCACAAATATCCATGCCCGAGGGGGGATTCGAACCCCCGACCGTAGTGGCCGTGCTGACCGTAACTGGAGCGCCTCAGTCACCTCGGCCACCGCGGCCGGCGAAGCATGTATAGTATCGAATGGTATTGTGTAGGAGGAAACAAAGTAATTCGAGTTTCTCATTTTCTTTAGTGTTGTATAAAAGGAAAATAATTTCATATTTGATATGGTTGCGTTGTAATAAGAGAAAGTGGTTGATTGTAAGAATGCACAATTACAAGGTAACTGGTTCATTTTGTATTTTCTTTGATATCAGCTTTTCTTTACTACCACGACCTTCATAATGGTTCTATAAAAGAAAAAAGTATGGTTGTACTTAATTTATTGTTTATGAAAAATAAATTACACATTCTTGAAAGCCCAATAGCTGCTCAAATTGCTTGTTTCAGCAGCAGCTAGCCGCCGTGCCGCACGTCCGATGTTTACGTTTCTCGTCGCGTAATGCATTGGCGCACCAGAGGCGCGTGCTGCCAGCGCGGCTGCACGGCTCTCTCGTGCATCATCAGTCGACAGTGTAAACACAAATACGCCTATCATCAGTCCTACAAATATTGGTTTTTACGAATACAAAAGTAAAGTACCTGATACAACAATATTTCATTACTCTTTTTTGTCAAGCACACCGAGATGTATCATCTGTACAATTTTGGTGACTTATACCACTTACACCCGCATTACTAACATGCAAAGTCTCATCCCAAACTAAATTTCCGACACAGGAAAACCTCCTTGTAAGATACCATCCACAGCTCGTCCAGTACCTTGTTAACAACTTACGTCGTTATCTTCGTGGGGTCTGCGCTACACTAGAACCCTACCACATAGACTCATCTGATCAAGCCATGATTATTGAAGTCGTCAACTGTGCAATAAATATGGCTACACGCCCTGGATAGGCGCTGCAAACATGTCACTTTGTTACAAAAAAAAAAAAAAAAAAAAAAAAAAAAAAAAAGGTTCAAATGTTTGTAGAGCTTATGGGACTTAACTACGAGGTCATAAGTCCCTAAACTTACAAACTAGCTACTACTAAGGACGGCACAAATATCCATGCCCGAGGGGGGATTCGAACCCCCGACCGTAGTGGCCGTGCAGACCGTGACTGGCGCGCCTCAGTCTCCTCGGGCACCGCAGCCGGCGGTGGTTTGTCGTTTGATTTCATACGTTCGCTGTACGCCCCACATTGATTTCTGTGGCTATTTCAAGCAGTTTTGCTTATCTGTTGGCAGTTAGAACTCTACGCAAATTCCCAAGCTCTCGGTCTTTCAGTGCAGTCCGTCGCCACTGCGACCGCCGTCTGTGGTAATATCTGAAGTTTGGTTTTCTCGGAATATACTCAACACATTGTAAGTCGGAATACTGAAATCATTAATTGAACTTTAATCTTCCATACGTTTATCTCAGTATACTATTCCGTGCTAGGAGGCTAAATTCGAGTCGTGGGGCCATAATTACGTCGGTAACCTATGCACATGCATCAGCGGTCTGCCAAAGTAACGCTCTCTTATGCCTACCGTACGCTATAATACCCAATCCCGTGTCCTGTATCGCTGTCGCAAGCCATCTGTTGCCTCAGTCTACAGGTCCGGTAGCGTCCACTATCACGCTGTTTCCTTCTTATCTTTTTGGTATAGGTCAAAAACAAAGATGTCTGACACAAATATAAATAGACAAGAACTTTAGGAACAGAGGGAAAGATGCAACATACTGTGAATAAATTCAAGTCCAACAAAATAGTAGAAGATGTGTGACCGCAGTGTGTGTAGAGAACATTAAATTTGATTCCAGAGCCACACTTTTGAACGACACTTGACGCTCACCCTTTGGAGTTTAAGAGGAAGTCTGTCTTCGTAACGACATTTGGCGTGCACGCTGCAGCCGCCGGATGCTGACGCCCGCGCTGGTAAGAGGTCGTCAACTTCGTCAGGGACGCTTCGCAGAAAGACGTATTCTAAGAAAGGCTTGTTCTCTAAATAGCGGACATCAGGCAACAACACCATTACTCACTTTCCTTACATGATCGACAAAGGCCGTGTGACAGTACATGGCAAAGGTAAACAGTGCCTATGAATTGTCAGCGATATTTATTTTCTTTGTGGGTACTCTGAAATTTTTTGTGTGGTCTGTCGTTGGCAGATCGGTCAAGAGTAATTGTTTATTACGGCAGAGATCTAAATAAGCATGAGATATCATACTCCAAGATCGAAAGAATCGGAAATTTTAAGTGTTGAAATTTCAGATAAATCAGTATATTTTTCTGCTCTTGGAAGACTAAATTAATATTTGCCGTCAGTTTTATTATATAATTAGTCAAACATGAGGAGTTGCGTTGCCGTTGTATTTATTAGCTTTGGTAACCTTCTCTTTCCCCCTTTCTCTGTTCATATAAACTTACACCTTCTGTAGCTCTTCTTATCCTCTACCTTAAGAGCTACAGGCAGTTCTTTCACATGGTGCCGCCGCGGAATGGCCGAGAGCTCTAGAGACGCAATGCTGCGAAGCACCCCGTTGCTCCCCGTTGGAGGTTCGAGTCCTCCCTCGGACATGTGTGTGTGTGTGTGTGTTGTCCTTAGGTTAGTTTAGGTAGTTTGAAAACCTAGGGACTGATAACCTCAGCGGTGAAGTACCATATTCTTAGAAACACTTGATTTCCTTCACGGACATCCGCCATCGGGGGTTCGAGTCCTCCCTCGGGCATGGGTGTTTGTGTTGTCCTTAGGTTAGTTTACCTTAGGTTAAGTAGTTTGGAAGCTATGGACTAATAACCAAGCAGTTGAGTCCTATAGATTTACAAACATTTGAACGTGGTCAAGTAATCATCGTTCTTAACAATGTATTTGAGAGCCCACGTTTATTAGACATTGAATGATTGTTTTGGTTCATAGTGCGTCCTTCCAAAATATGGAAAGCAAACAGCTTGCAGCGGAAGACACTTGTTTCATTGTATCAAGAAAGATAAAATGTAAAAAGGTGTAGTTAAACAACATTTCCGTGTATGTATGAATCTTGATCTACTAAGTCCTCCCTCCGGTGTGTACTATTTGCACCCATAGTTCAGAAAGCAGGTCATATATTCCATACGCTCGTGTTTTATTCGTAACGGTGGATAATGGGTTCAAACGTGTTCCGGATTACATGGACGAACCAAGAGAGCGAGGTTTTACGAGATCCTTTTCTGCGTGGACTGTGGTAATGTCTGTGCGAACCATTGTCATCACCTAAAAGAAAAAAAGTGATTAATACATCAGCATAGAAAGTGTTCTAAAATCCTGCAGCATGAAAAAACCAAAGATATAGTTTCGCATATCTGCTGGACAATCTTACCGAAAAGTATAATGATCAGTACTATTATAATCAGTAGGTACCTTTAGTTACTCTATCGACCTACCATAAAATGCTGCAAGAAAAGTAATACGGCTTTTCACACTATCCTTCTAGAATTGCAGACAATTTCATCAGGTCCGAATGCATTTATTTCAGTTGGTAAAGTTTACTCTGTTATCCAATCCGCAATTTCTTGTCCTAATGTCTTCGCCTTCGTCGTTAGTACTATGAACAGTGCTACAATGCACCTTGCGACTTTACGCTTTATCCTGCACCGCATTTATCAAGGCTAGGATTAAAGCACGTATGACTGTATGCTGTAAGAATCTCCGTATACGGCTATATACGGTTCTGATTTATAAGTTTGACTTGATGTTATCTTAGGGTCGAACCGTACATGCTTGCCTTCATGCACCAGCAACTACCTTAGTTAAAGATATTACCTTTCACCTGTGATCCCGTAGTTAAACACACAGTATGCATAGGCTGTTGTTTGCGAAACAAATAAGAAATATTACATAAAATAACTAATTCATTAATAAAAAGGTGTTATTCTAACGTTCCCAAAATAAGTACGGAAAGTCCGAGATTTCGTTGAATAAGGTTTATTCAATCAAATTAGTTTCTTAATGAAAGTGATCAGATGAATTATTAATCATAAATTGAATAAGATGGTTAACCAGCTACATTTTCTGAGATAACAAGTTGTTAGCACTTTCGCGAGCACTCAGAATGATATTGTCAACAGTTCAAAATAGTTTAAGGTTCCCGAGCACCATTTATACACTCGTAAGTTCTAGCGGAAAGAAAACAAAAACAAGGGGAAAAAGACACCACATATCAGCTCGATTGACACCCACTTGTACTCGCCAAACAGAGTAACGTGGCATAGTAGTAACGCACAGGACTCGCTTTTGGTAGGACGGTAGTTCAAATACACCTCGGGCCATCCCGATTTAGGTTTTCCATGATTTCCCGAAATCACTCCAAGCAGATGCCAGGATGGTTCCTTTCAAAGGGCACGACCAATTTCCTTCCCCATACTTACCCAAAACTCCGATCATTATCTCCATCTCTAATCACCAACCTGTGGACGGAACGTAAAACCCTAAGTTTCCTTCCTCTTGTATTCGCCAAATTTAGAGTCCCGAGAAGCGACCGTTCGACACGCAAATCTTGATACACTCATCTGAATCGAATCACTCCTCTCATTCAGGAGCGTCCATCTTCTGCCGAGACTAGACACGGAGTTCCTTACCCATGCACGCTCTTCGCTCATTTCCTTCTCCAAAACACAACTCCCCACCAGTCCTGTCCTTAGACCGCTTTTTTATTGCCCGATCGCCATTCCGTTCAAAATCGTATACGTCCTAACACGAAATATTCCTTTAAGTAAATAAATGACCATCTGAAACCACTTCCTTACTAATGCAACATTATTTAAATACAAAAAAGGACTCTTGACTAGTTTTACATGAAGTCTGAATTAAATAAATAGACAAACCAGCGTTTATGAGCTTCACCGTTCATGCCACACAATATTTACGCAAATAACTGACAAATTGTACATTAAATCGACACACTAAATTAAATGTACAGAAGGTAAATGATGATGTGTGCATTTTCAGTGTTACTGTGGAGAATATGATCTGTTTATATTTCCAGTCTGAATATATATCAGTTAAAATCAGGTATTAAATAAATATATACCAGTGTGCCGATTTGAAGATGATAGCTAGAGACAATAAGCTATCATCTAAACCAGAGATTGTTGTAATTGTATGACGCATTCGAAAGTTTGTTATTTTAAGCTTGATTTTCTATATTTTGATTTAGTAGTCATAAACATTTGTAATTTTTCAGATACTGAAATTATTTTGAAAATCATGAGATGTGCGTAATAATTCCGACATCGTAGATGTGTTAAATGTAGACGGTAAAAAGTCTTGTAGATTATTTTATTCTCAATTACTGGCATTTGGATCTGAAAAATGTCCTCCAGACACCCTTCATAAACGCTCTGCTTACAGCCCTCATTAGTTTTGAGTACAAAGCACGGGCATTTCCCAGATTTCTGCCGATTTGGACAAATCCGTACTGGCAGTCGGTTTAATCCGATTTCTGGCCAGTCTCGCAGCTGCCGCTACCGCTTTCCCCATCCACTGTCAGCCATTGCTTTATCTTTCCAAACAATACCATTCATTATACTAATTGCGCCACTCTACGGACATTACTTGTGTAAAGTCACAATCGCAATGAATCTACTTCAGAAGATGCAGGTTAGTTTTTAGCCACATGTATTTGAATTACTCTTTCAGTGCAAATAATGTTCAATTGTTTGTAAAATTATGGACCTAACTGCGGTGGTCATCGGTCCCTAAACTGACAAACTACTTAAAATAACTTATCCTAAGAACAATGCTCTCACCCATGCCCGAGGGAGGACTCGAACCTCCGACAACTAAATGCCGCGCGCACCGCAGCAAGGTGCCTGATTGCGCACTCAGTGCACGAAAGGTGCCTGATGCATTAACTGAGTTAACAGCATAGAATGTTTTACCAGATTAGTTGGCTCAAATTTACTATGATATTCATGAAGTGCTTTTCTCATTTTTCTCCCAAAACTTTGTTTTTGTCCTTGTAAGTGTTTACTGGTCAAAAAACGCCACTGAAGTTTGAATCTTAATATGAAATGATATATTTATAGTGGTAAAATCATGGTAATATTCATATATGTAAGAGGTTCCTGATAAAAGTCACAAGCAATTACAATTCACAAATAAATTAACTAATTGCGTGCAGTAAAAATTCTGAAAGGCAAGAAAGCCATTACTCTGAGAAGTTTCAAGTCATCGCGGATGCGGCCTTTATCCAGAGTTTGGCTCGACTTGGCGACCTCTCCATTGAGTGTGACACGGGATATTGGGGGCCGGCAATTTTTCATGCGTATGAGTGACAGCGCCCCAAGCTTAGCGCAGAATCCACGAGGATTCTCCCAGACTCGCCTCTCACCAGTAAAAGGCCCCGTTGTCAGCCACCTTTCTAACAGCACGGCGCAAACGCCCCACAGCTTTCACCGCTCAACAAAAGAGGAAGGAATAGAATGTTGCCAGACCACGGTGCTAAGTCTCTTTCTTCAGTTTAGTACGGCACAAAACGCAGCATTCCATAAATTATTAGATGAAAGTAATCACTTATTTAGTCTGAGTCGCATCCAGAAAGTAAGTCTCCCCGATATTTTTATTTCTTAGATTACAAAGTCAACTTGAAAAACTTTATTGGTAACATGTATTTTTGAGCAAGTTTTTGACATTTTCACCAAAAGAATCGAGACACATTTCATATACTGGGGTCAACTTCTATATTTGTATACCTGTGTCAAAGAAGTGAGAAAACTTAGTCATTGTTTTCCAAAAATTAATACATGGCCTAACCGATTATGGAAGCACTACAACCAGCCAATATGCCACATGATCGTGAAGAAAAACAATATAAATACAAGACGATGGCGTATTTTCCTCTGCTCGATCTATTTCCACTAAAATCAGCAGGTTCTTCTTTAAACAAATTCAAATGTTCAAATGTTTATAAATCTATCGGACCAAACTGTGTGGTCATCAGTCCGTAGCTTACAAACTACTAACCTAAGGACAATACACACACCCATCTTCTTTAAGCACATGCGACTTTGCGCTTTATCCTGCACCTCAATTATCACTGATAATATTAACTCAAGTGTGACAATACGCTATCAGAACCTGTGTATTGAGCTATGTACGGTTCTGATTTAGCAGTTTGGTTCGATCGTTTCTTACGGTCGAATCGTACATGTCTGCTTTCATGCCCCATCAACATCCTTCGTTGCAAATATAATCTTTTACTGTGGTCCTGTAGGTAAAACACAGTGCATAGGCTGTAGTTTGTGAAACAAATAATTATTACATAAATAACTGTTTCATTAATAAATAGGTTTTTATTCTAACGTTTGCAGATGACGTACGCAAAGTCGGAGATTCATTTAATAAATTGAAGTTACCTGACATCACAGGTTTCGGAGGCGATCTGATAGTTTAATATTCTTCAAAAGTGAAACGCCAAGATTTATTTAATGACGATGACGGTTTCGGAGGACTGTGCCACCATCATCTAGTCACATCACTTTTTATAACTTAGCCACCTTATTTAAAAATGGAGATAAATAATAAGTGCAACAGGCCCTTAGTCTACATATAAACATACATAAATTAAAATATCACAGCTTGGAAGATGCTTTCAGATGCTTGAGAAACATTTGTTAGTATTAACGACGCAGCTATCAGTTTTATGTAGGTGCTCAACCAGACATGTGCACTGTGGTGGTTATTGCTTTATGTAGATTTTACTGTTTTAACTTTGACCAGCTATCTATTTTATTTCTGACTACCCACCAGCACATTATTTTGTATACAAATATCAACCAGTACACCTATCAGATTTTATGCGGAGCATTGTTGGAAGCAGTTTTTTCAATGAGACCAGATGATGTCACCATAGAGTGCCGAAACCAGTCGTCGTGAATAAATAGAATAAAAAATTTGCGATCTTGGCATCTGTCCTTCCATTTATAAAATACGATCGCTGCCTAAGATGAGTAAATTATGTGTATGATATGTGAATGTGTTTTATATTTTTTTCCTACTGGCAAGATGTTTGAACCCGAATCTGTTGTGATATGAATTGGACAGCGCTTCCGTAATAATGGAGATTCATGCTGTCGATTCTCGTCTAACGGAATTGTATAATTAATTCATTGGGTGTACTTTAGGATGATCTGTTCGTTCAAAACGCGAGTGTTACAGAGATGCTTCCGGAATTGATTGGCGGAGGGAGTTGTTCTTTTCGAGACGATTTTGAGGCCCGGAATGTGAAGCTAAGTACAAAAAGTTTCCAGCGCCGCTAACTTACATTTCGTGAAAATACCACGGAGGCAGAGAGGAGTTAGGGCTCCTACGGAGTAATACAAGCATTCGTTTTTCCATCTCTATATGTGGCAGTGGAACAGAAAAGGCCACTAGCATATGATTCTAAATTCTGTCATTAGACTGTGTTGTTAGATGCATTTCTTCAGAACACTACACGCTCCAGTACAGTAAAAATAAAATCTGACTTACAAAGTGATACCGTAACACATATAAAATTAATTTTTGTTAAGCATGGAATAATTACGATGAGTCCTGCACTAGTTACTCATTCCTTATGCGTCATTTGAACACAAATGGGAACTTTTTCGCCTAATGGGCGCAAGAAGTGTTTGCTCGATCTCGCTCAGACACAAACGGTAGTGGTGCCCCACAGAGGCAGGGAAAGTCTTCTCATCTTTACCGAACACACCAACATCTGGTCGCGCAAACAGGTGTTGGAATTTCCTTCCTGGAAAGAGCTGGATCAAAGGGAAAGCGAGACAGAAGGGTTGCGTGTCTGACCTCCAACGATGTCAGATGTGAAATGTGCTGATGTTGTGACGCGCTGCCTCATCTGCAGCGGCTGCGTCCGCGTGTCGCTAATGCAGCTTACGCTAACACTAAGTACACCAAATGCGCCTGTCAATCAACACGGCAGTTCACTTTATCTCCCCTGTAATTATCACTCAAGTATCCGCCCTAATCTCGTCACGCTATAGCTTGGGAAACTGAGCAGAGAGTAATGCGGTATTTGTAGACGATTTCTAACTATTTATTGAACGCCAGCTGACTACAAAGCGTTGTCACTCTTTTATTCTACACTGGAACGCTGATGTAACGTTAAATTCCGTTATTTTTCCCTATTCACACACATCTTTTCAATCTCTGAACGGTAAAATGGCTATTAATGTCTATAATAGTGAAAATTGTGGATTCCACGCCACGCCAGTGTCGCATAATTCCGATTATTTTTACAAGTCATCAAGCCACCATATCTACCCTTATCCCTAAATCCTTGGTGACATTAAAACCCTAACTTCAATCAAAATATTAATGACGGCATTTTGCTTATCAAAACTGCGCATACACTGTTAAAAAAAGGAGCACATCTGAAAAGACGACATCGATTTTCATGCCATGATGACAGACACATCCGGGGAATAGTAGAGGTATTCATAATGGCTTCAATATTGTCCACCAACAGATAGCGTAGAAACATGGTTGCCAGAGCCATAAGTCTAAGCTCGATATCAACGTGTGAAGCAAACAGACCACATGTCGTGGAGACGCACTTGTGCATCCTACAGCGAAGTGAGAGAGTTTGTAAAGGGTCAAACTGTGGTCTTCTGAGTAGTAGGATAGTCCGTCTAGAGTATTACCACACAAGTTGGAGCGGCTGTGTCAGTTGTCTACATCTACATCTACATGGGATACTCTGCAAATCACACTCAAGTGCCTGGCAAAGGGTCCAGCGAACCACCATTATACCATTTATCTCCCATTCCATTCTCGAATAACGCTCGGGAAGAAAGAACACCTGAATCTCTCCGAGCTCTTATTTCTCGTATTTTATTCTGATGTTCATTTCTACCTATGTAAGTGGGAGTCAATAATATATTTTCGCATTCGGAGGAGAATGTTGGCGGTTGGAGTTTCGCAAGTAGCCCACGCCGCAACGATAAGCGCCGTTGTTGTAATGATTCCCATCCCAGATCCTGTATCATTTCCGTAACGCTGTCTCCCCTGTATCGTGACAATACGAAACGAGCTGCCCTTCTCTGGACTCTTTCGATGTCCTCCGTCAAACCCACCTGATAAGGATGTTCAGATGTTTGTTAAGCTTAAGGGACTTAACTACGGGGTCATCAGTCCCTAAACTTACAAACTACTTATTAACTACCTACAACTAAGGACGGCACAAATATCCATGCCCGAGGGGGGATTCGAACCCCCGACCGCAGTGGCCGTACAGACCGTGATTGAAGCGCCTCAGTCCCCTCGGCCACCGCGGCCGGCACACCTGATAAGGATCCCACACTGGGCAGCAATACTCCAAAAATGGATGGACAAGCGTGTGTATGCAGTTTCTTTTGTAGTTCTGTTGCATATTTTAAGGGTTCTGCCAATAAAACGCAATCTCTAGTTCGCCTTTCCCACGACATTATCTGCGTGTTCTTTCCCGTTTAAGTATGATGTAATAGTAATTCCTACGTATCTAGTGGAGTTTACGGCCTTCACTTTTAATTGATTTATATTGTAAACAATGTTTAACGGATTTGTTTTCGTATTCATGTGGTCGGCTTCACACTTATTATTCAGAGTCAATTGCCAATTTTTACGCCATAGTGATATCTTACTCAGATCGTTCTGCAGTTGGTTTTGATCTTCAGATGATTTTACTAGACGGTAAATGACGGCGTCATCTGCAAACAACCTAAGAGAGCTACGTAGATTTTCCCCTAAATCGTTTATGTGAATAAGGAACAGCAGAGGACCAATAACACTACCCTGTGGAACACCCGATATCACTTCTGTTTTAGTCGATACCTTACCATTGATTACTACGAACTGTGTCGTCTCTGATAGGAAATCCCCTATCCAATCGCAAATTTGGGGCGATATACCATAACCACGTAATTTGATTAAAAGCCGTTTGTGAGGTACGGTGTCAAAAGCCTTCTGGAAATCAAAAAATACGAAATCGATTTGCGAACCCTTGTCGATACCGCCCATCACTTCGTGTGAATATAGAGCTAGTTGTGTTTCACATGAACGATATTTTCTAAATCCGTGTTGACCTTGGGTCAATAGATCATTCTATTCGAGGTAATTCATAATATTTGAATACAGGATATGTTCCAAAACCCCTGCAGCAAATTGACGTCAATGAAATAGGCCTGTAGTTTAGTGGGTTACTCCTACTGCCTTTCTGGAATATAGGTGTAACCTGTGCAACTTTCCAATCTTTTAGTAAAGATCCTTCTTTGAGAGAGCGGCTGTATATGGCTCTTAAGTAAGGAGCTTTCACTTCATCATAATCAGATAGAAATCTAATGGGTATACATTCCGGACCAGAAGACTTGTTCTTGTTAAGTCACTTTAGTTGCTGCACTACTCCGATGATATCTACTTCTACGTTACTCATTACGGCCTCTGTCCGTAATTAGAAATCTGGAATATTGGTTTCTTCTTCTTTGGTGAATGAGTTTCTAAAAGCTATGTTTAGTAAATCTGCTTTAGTAGCGCTGTCATCTGCAGGATCGCCATTACTATCAAGCAATGATGGTATTGTTTGTGTTTTACCCCTAGTATATTTAACATATGACCAAAATCTCTTTGGGTTTTCAGTTAAATTTCGAGAAAGAGTTTCGTTGTGAAACGATGCTGGATGCAATGGTCACGTTAACAGCCTCACACTCTTAGACGAGGTTCTGGACGTCCACGCAGCACAGACGTCGATCAAGATCATCGTTTTGTAAAGGCAATGGCAGATCGTACAACTACTGAGGTGTCGCTGCACTGCAACCCGTAAGTATAATGTTTCACGTGACAACACTAACAAGCAGACCACATGGGTATAGTATTTTATAATTTTTTGACATTCATGGGACGTGAAGTTCAGAACTCAAATAACAATCAGCCAAAGCCAATTCGACGCAACTCTGAAAAATTCTCGAGAAAATCGACTTTAAAATTTGGCAAGTACACGTAAGTACCAATAATTAAACACTTGCAGCATCTGTCGGTGTAGCTCAGGTTGTAGCGCTCTGGCCTCACAACCATATCGTCGGTGGTTTGAAACCCACTGTGACACGCATTTTCTTTCTTTTTTTTTTTCAAATTCAATTACATAAAATATTTTGGGCTCTCTAATTCCACGTGTTGTGTCAGTTTTTGTTAATGTGTATGTAAACGAACTAAACATCTTGTTGTCACCTATGACGATGGTTGGGTAAGTTAGCTGCTTGGAAAGCCATTAGTAGCTATGGAGATGACTTTCGAAAAACAGCGTCGTAGCTGTTCACGAACTGAACAATCAAAGAATACTGTCGTCAACTAAGAGTGAAGCCAATACTGTAAAAAATGTAACTTATGTTTTCTTCAGTTGAAACCATCATTATTAAGGTCCATTTATAAAATATAGAAAATTACGAATAAACAAAAGAAACGTGAATTTGTAAAATGTAAACTTTCACGGCCGGAATGGTCAAAATTACTAAAAATTCCCGGGCCATTATGCCGTGGTCTTGTGGATTTATTCTGGAAACCCAACGTTTCGTCCCCGACTGCGGAGGACATTCTCAAGGGGGATCGTGGCACTTTTGAATGTCCGATGCACACCCTGGCTCGCTACTGTCTGAAGCCAAATTCCGATTACGAGGGCTCGCGCGCAGAGGTGTCACGTCAGATGTTTTTGACATGCGCGCGCAATTCGTCGTTGCCGATTGCCACCGTCCGTTCATATCGTACCATGGTGGAAGACTGTTACATTTCTTCTTTAAATCCGGAATCCAGATTTCATTTAGTTTCACGCCCTCCTCCATCCTATTGAAATTATTCGGGTGTCTTACAATAGGATGGATTCCGGTTTTAAAGAAGAAATGTAACAGTCTTCCACCATGGTACGATATGAACGGACGGCGGCAATCGGCAACGACGAATTGCGCGCGCATGTCAAAAACATCTGAAGTCACACCTCTGCGCGCGAGCCCTCGTAATCGGAGTTTGGCTTCAGGCAGTAGCGAGCCAGGGTGTGCATCGGACATTCAAAAGTGCCACGATCCCCGTTGAAAATGCCCTCCGCAGTCGGGGACGAAACGTTGGGTTTCCAGAATAAATCCACAAGACCACGGCATAATAGCCCGGAAATTTTTAGTAATTTTAAATGTGATTTTTAAAAAAAAATACCATTAGATATTAATATTGTGTAAGTATTCGAACACGGCGAAAAAAATAAAAAAAATAATAAAAAACCGTTACGGCAGGATTAGAAGCATCGACCCTACGGTTGCTAGGCCAGAAGGTTACCACCTGCGGTACTCCGACAGATAGTGCAATCGATTTAATTAGTGATTCTTACGAGTACTTGCAAAACTTCAAAGTCGAATTTCTCGAGAATTTTTAAGAGTTGTCCAATGGCTTTGGTCGATTGTTGTTTAAGTTCTGAACTTAACTTACCATCAGTGTGCTTGGGAGAGCAGAAGTGAGAGAAAGGCTGTGCGGAAAAGAGGACTCCATGTCCATTCTCGGCAGAAGATAGACCCTCTTGGTTGATAGGAATGATTAGATTGGGGAGACTGTTAAGATTTTTGTAGCGAATGGTCGCTTCTCGGAACTCTAAATTTGGCGAGAACAGGTTTACGTCTGTGCAGCTGATATGTGTTCATATTTTACACAAGAACTTATGAGTGTGAAACTAGTGTTGGAGAAACGTAAACTATTCTGAACTGTTTATAATTTCATGTTGAGTGCTCGCGAAATACACAGTGTTTCTGTGTTTCTTGAAGTTACCATTCCTTAAAAATGTTCAAGTGTTTGTAGAGCTTATGGGACTTAACTACGGGGTCATCAGTCCCTAAACTTACGAACTACTTATGAACTAGCTAACACTAAGGACGGCACAAATATCCATGCCCGAGGGGGGATTTGAACCACCGACCTTAGTGGCCGTGCAGACCGTGACTGGCGCGCCGCAGTCCCCTCGCCGGCCGCGGTGGCCGAGGGGACTGAGGCGCGCCAGTCACGGTCTGCACAGCCACTACGGTCGGGGGTTCGAATCCCCCCTCGGACATGGATATTTGTGCCGTCCTTAGTGTAAGCGTCTGCTTTGGTCCAGATGAACGTATTAACGTTTTTTATTGTGTACATTTTCTTCTCTCATACACGTAGGGTTTCTCAATCTGAAATTATTACAATTGCGTGTAATGGTAAAATCCGAGAGAGAAAACGAGTCGTTGCAAGAATACTGACATCAGTCTTTCGAAAGTGTTCATATAATTCTGTCTTGTAATCTGCTTCCACTTTCCATATACTAATGATTCATTGGGGTATGGCAGAGCGTTAATAACATATAACTTTCAAATTTACTTTTGCCAGTTGAAAATTATGCATGTTTGATGCTAGGATTTTATTTAATTCTTTTATTACAATAATTTTTTGTGATTCATACAAAAACCTTCTTTAATGAATGAAACCCTCGATCGAGAAACTGCATTAATTTACTAACTTTCGAACCTGGCAGCCTCACAATTACTTAAGTAACCTAGCAAGTAAGCAAACATTGATCAAATCAAATGTGAACTACACTATTCAAAGAGTTTATCCTTTGGTTAAACCAAACAAATTTTGGGACATGTAGATCACCTGCAACAGTGAGTTTTTAACTGGCAGTTTTGATATTATAATGCTAACAAAAGATCTTTAAATCAGTCTTACTTTACCAACCATCCCAAAAATCTTCCATGTGCGTGCCACATTCACATCTCTAATATGTAAGACATTATAAATAATGCGAGTACCAGTAGTGTTCTGATCAAGAAAAAGTTCACGAAAGGTGTTGAACGAGTTAACTTCTACGCATCACATAACACGATTAACACTACTCTCTAACATTGAGTGTCAGTTAGGAGCTACCAATCACTAAGCTAATAGTGATTCTATTCCATTTTCACCGTCTGGTTCAACAAACGGAGTTGAAACTTAAAAAAAAGACAGTTGTCCTCGGTTTCTTTAAAATAACGCATTCGCCCTTGTGGGGCATAATCAGATTACCTCACTGATATGAGGATATGGTTGATTGTGTTTAAAGATCTGTGGTATTTATATAAGGAAAAACCAGTGGCTCATTTTATACAGTGTTATTGATTACTGCTCGAATGGAGCTAATACTATATTAACATTGCTGTTGCTAATAATTGAATCAGTATGAGCAAAATATAATGATGTGTGTATTTCGATAAATATTGAATTTCTGGGGGTACTCCATTGAGAGTGATTCAGTGAATTATAAAGTAATAAACTGAATACAGACAACAGCAGTTTAAAGTGTACATGAGCTATCAGTGTGTTTTATTTCTGTCATAACTTTACTTAGTTCCCTACGCACAATGTTTGGAATGAGTATTACCAGGATAGCTGTTGCAGGCTGTAATGGTGGAGAAATATGAAGTTTTTTCGGTTAATAGGGACCGGTAACAACTCAGTTGTATGTATTGGAGAAATTAACGTGCACAATATTGATTCTGAAATCGCTGGTGTTGCGGTCGTTGTTATTGAACGCAGTTAATAGACCAAAAGAAAGTTCCAGTTCGAGAATACTGCCTTACACTGCAAGCGAGGGAGAAGCAACCAAGTTAATCCACTTAAAATTCAAATACGGGCTGTCATAATCTTGACAACCAGTCACAAACACATACTAAACGGTTACATAACTGGACATGGAACGTACATGGGATTTTTGATCAAAATGAAACGACGTTCTTGCGAAACCTCGTTGATAAGCGCTATTCGAGTAACAATGGAAACTGATTTTTTTTTCTTATGGGACTTAACTACTGGGTCATCAGTCCCTAAACTTACAAACTACTTACGAACTAGGACGTCACAAATATCCATGCCCTAGGGGGGATTCGAACCCCCGACCGTAGTGGCCGTGCAGACCGTGACTGGAGCGCCTCAGTCCCCTCGGTCACCGCGGGGGAAACCGTTTCTGCAACCACCAACATATATTTCGCATTTGATCCACAAAAGTAAGACGAATGATATTAGCACTCCTACAGAGGTAGAAGAACAGTGAACATTTTTAAGAGACAATAGTGCAACGGAATCGGAGATATCTTAAGCAACATAAGTACAAAATAGCGCCGCCACTCAGTTAACAGTGTCTTCTAGATATCTATGCTATTCTATGGTGAAAAACTAGAGTACGCTCTTTTATTCACGAGGTACGACAATGGATTTCGGTAGCTACAGTGTCAGTCTGAGAATCTAAGGTAGTATGCTGTAGACGATTTGTCTTAGTGGGCCTTTAACCTTCTCGCCAGTCAGTAAATTCTGGATCGTCAGTCTGATGCCGAGGCAAGTAAACCCGAAAGCTACCGAAGGCTAAATACACTAGAGAGAGGCCCTTTAGTCCAGAGCGAACCTGAAGGTTGCTTGATATACTGCGCCCCAGTAAGCCATTAAAGAACGTAAATGAGGATTTATGGGGCTACTGCAGAGCGTCGATTAAGTGATCGATTATCGGACCCTGTTATAAGCGGTGCCCGCGCTCATCGGCAAACGCGCATCCCAAGTCTATTTATGCATTTGTTACGAGTCTTACGAAGCATTCTGCAATGTCCTTTGTCTTACATTTATATATAGAAAACAGATACTTGGAAATCGCGCTTGTCATGAGTACACACTAATCACGTAAAAATTATAAAGTGAAATACTTTTTTAACATTCGAAACAGATCTCGCGTAATATTTGGACCTATTCTTTAAGATCTTTACGCCAACTACATACCAATTTAGTCTACCAATTTCGCAAACAGTGACTACCCTGTGTGTTCATAGGTTACATTATCAACAGCATCTATCTAAATACTATGATGGTATATTCAGAAAAAAATGTAACTCATTCAGACCACGCAATATGTGAAAGAAAATTGTGATAAAAGCAGATTATGGCAAATAATGTAATATGCAAGGAGTAAGGAAGATAAGACTACCCATGTTACTTTACTCACCGTATGTGCACATCTAATACTGTTTATTACCAGCGACCTACCCCAGCTTTGAACAGGTGCAATTTATAACATACATCTATATAAATCAATATGTGAATGTATAGTTTTGGTGACTGTGTTCTTCATGGTATGATGAAACACAATGAAAATCATACTTATTCAATCTTCAACGTGTTTAATCCGTATTTACATAGGGTAACTAATATCAACGTCTAACGTATATGTAAAAGTTTAGGCCTGGCTCTTTGAATGTCAGTAGCGTCCCTAGCGAAGAAAGAGTCAACTGTAGTGGTATTGTCAATGCACAGTCTAACACGAACAGTCACCGACACTAGCACTCCAAGTGGTAGCAACAAATCAATGGCATGATACAAACGGTTGCTCTTTCTCCGCAAGGGGCGCTACTGTCGTTTAAACTGACAGGGGTAAACTATTACATATGCATTAATAAATATCTTGATCTAATCGTTAAGAAAATCACAGGATCAGCCGCTGGGCTAATCCGCAAATTTCTTTCAGATTTTATCAAAATTGTTCCAGCCGTCTTGGAGTCCTTAGTGGCCATACATATACATATCAGTTTGTACGGATGTAGATTATTCTTATGCCTATTATTACTATTAGTATTTATTGATATCAAGGGCATCCGCATCCTGTATACCAGAATCCCATCATCCTGTATCTCTTCCCTCCTCCTGAACCCTGGGCCTCTGCCGTACCGATACCAGCATACCACTCCCTCCCACACCTTCACACTCGCCACATCCTCTCCCAGGGTAACTTTCGCCACCGCCCTCTGCCCGGTATTCAGCCATCATATCAGCCCTCATCCCTATCCCCCTCCTCCCTATATATTACATGACCCCTCCCCTCCAACGCCCATCCTTTCCCTCCCCACCCTAAGAGTTGTTACGTTTTTCTTCCCCACCCCACCCCTTCCCTTCCCACCCCTCTGCACCCTTCCTTCCCCTCTCCCCCTGCTGGGTCTCAGTGCTTTACTTTTTAACAGTGCACAATGCTAAAGTGTTGTGCCAGTGTCAAGCTGTGAGTGTGATTTTAAGTCTTCAACAACCGCCGCATAGGCAGTACAATGTGTTTCCACGTTTTTTTATCGTCTCTCTGTTCTCGTCTCCGTGCAAAGTCTGTGTTTTTTAGCCACTGTGGCAGTTTTAATACTGAGTATTTGTGTTTTAAAGCCTCCATTTCATTGTTTTTAATTCGCAAATTTTATCTTCTGTTTCACTGTTAAATTCAACGTTCATTTTCTCCTGTTTAAAATACCTTTACCGATAGTCAAATTCACATGTGCACTGGGCGAAGAGCAGCGTACAAGGCTGCTGCCAGCCTGCCCCCTCGGGGTATTAAAGTCCAATACAGAAAAAAAGTAAGTATGGCCACCAAGATTACAGTCAGAATTTCATATTTAATATTCAGTCGTACACTTCCCAACTGCTTAGAAATGCGAGATACATGGACGGATAAAAGTCGCATATCCCAGCGAAGTGGCCTTTTGAAGTTGTTAGATGATTATCGATGCCCAATGCTTTAAAAGGCTTTTTGGGTTCTTCCGGCACTGCACTCTTCCTGCCGAAAACCACTAATGTTGCTTTTACAAGTTGATAACAAATCTGATGGAACTATGTGGGATAATGGTATAAAATGTTTATGAATCCCAAAATATTTTTAAATCTTCTGGCACTGGCTTAGGCACGAAATGTATGGTGAAATATATACATTCCTTAGCCTTGCGTCACCGCAATGTAACTTCTCCTACTGCTATACGAAATAGCCCAAAAGAATACACAACAGCTGTAAGTTGTTGACGATAGTGACGGAGGAAGCAGTTGAAAGCTGGAGTTACCCATTTAATCTATGCTTACAATAAAGTGAGATGACTTCAATTTACGTACCTAGTTCCGTTCATTAAACCTCCCAAACAATCATATACCTGGTCTCATTTACGGTTTACACGCATTCTATTTAATATAATAATATCCAATATAACGGTACTGTATCGAGGTCTTTATTAAAGATAGAGGCAACGGCGAAACGTGAAATCTGTCTTCAACAACCTTCAAGATAAAAAACCAAGTTTCAAAAAATCGATGGCTGAAAACTCATTAGTGGTTCTTTCCTTTTGGAGGCAGATATTATTATGAATTGACCGTATTACATGGTCCAGTATTATCCCATTTCCATGTACACTGAAGTGTGACTAACTGATTATATTGAGACTATTCCCTAATGTGTAGAGCGCTCAGCAGAGAGCATTCGCAATGTCACCACCCTGTTGTTGCGATCCTGGTGACAGTCCACTGCCGTCATTCAGAGAGTGAAGCAAGGCGTGGTGCATCGGTGAGGCATGTGGGTCATTCAGATGTTACAGGGACTCTATGCTGGTATCAGTGGATACATTACAGCACCCAGTCATATGGAGCAGGTGCAGGTTGACAGTGAAACTCCATTCGAGGGAGGACAGTAGCAAAGCGGGATCCCTTGATCACTGCACCAGCCATTTGTGAACATGTACTGGACACCCTAGAACATACGTTAAGTTCGCATCTGCCGGACTGGGCCCCTACCGCCCCAAGACTTGGTTGCCACTGACACCGGGACGCCACGTCAGCATTTTGAGTGGTGTTATTCCCGGGAGGCGCGAATAGCGAGCCATCATGTTCAGTGATGAGTATCACTTTTCCATAACCCCAGATGACCATCGGTTCGATTTTGGTGGCGTCAAGAACAAAGGGCATAGCCTACCAATGTTGTGGAGAGACGCAAAGGCGTAATTCTTGGTACCAAGGTCTGAGGAGCTAGAGAATATGCGTTCACGCCACCTCTAGTCGTGCTTCGGCTGGCAATGATAGCGTGGCGATATGTCACGGACAATGAAACTTTCCTGGCTGATTGGAACTGTGTGCCGGGACCGGAATTCGAACGTGGGACATTTGCCTTTTGCGGGCGAGCGCTCTACTGACTTATCTATCGCGGTACGCTTCGCGGGCCGTTCTCACAGCTTTCCTTCCGCCAATACCTCGCCTCCTACTTTCAAAACTTCCCAAAAGTTCTCCTACGAAACTGGCAAGACTAGCACTCCTCGAAGAAGGATATGATGGCGACCTTGCTTAGCCACTGCCTAAGGGATGTTTCCAGAATTATATTTTCACTCGGCAACAGAGTGCGGGCTAATATGAAAACTCTTCTAGAGATTACAAGTGTGTGACGGAACCGGGATTCGAACGTGCGACCTTTGCCTTTCGCGGGCAAGCGCTCTACCACAGGAGAACTTCTGTGGAGTTTGGAAAGTAGAAGGCGAGGTGCTGGTGGAAGCAGAGCTGTGAGAATGGACCGTGAAGCGTGCCGGGATAGCTCAGTTGGTAGAGCGCTTGCCCGCGAAAGGCAAAGGTCCCAGGCTTGAACCCCGGTTCTGGCACACAGTTTTATCTGCTGGGAAAGTTTCATATCAGCGCACACGCCGCAGCAGAGTGATCATTCATGTCGCAGACACACTGAACATCTCCAACACCTGATAGCATTGCACCCTGGGACACTATTCCAACAGGATAATGCATGCCCATACAGTGCACGTGTGCCTATAGAATGCCTACAGCATGATGAAGTACTATGAATAGCCAAATCTCGGGACCTCTCCATCACTGACCAAGTGTGGGATGAAACTAAAAGGGGCCTCCATACGAGTATCAACCGGGGGGATCTGGAGCGACAGCTTCAACAAATTGGACATCCGTCCTTCAGGGAAGGATCCAGTGGATATTTCACATCTCGATTGGGTGCCACACTATCGGGCACCTATGTCCCATCTGTAACTGCCAACGGGCTTGTGTTTGCCATACCGTATTTTAATCAGGTAGATAAATTGAAAAAGTCCTCTATCGTATGTAATTTCATTCACTTCCAACCACGCTTCTGGACGCTTCACATTTTTTGTCAGGCAGTATAGTAGTAAAGTAGCATGAGACGCAATAAATACTAATAGTCTTCTTTAAATTGCAGTGCGGTGTTTGTTGTTTGTAAATCTATCGGACCAAACTGCGTGGTCATCAGTCCGTAGCTTACAAACTATTTAAACTACGGTAAACTAACCTAAGGACAACACACACACCCATGCCATAAGGAGGACTCGAACCTCCGACGGCGAGCAACCGCAGTCTTCGCAGCGAGGCGCTTTAGACCGCTCGGCTACTCCACCGCGGCAGTGAGATGTAAAATACTTCATTTAATGCCTTATTAAAAAAGTGAGTCACTATACTTAACGAAATGTTTGTTATTCGCTACTGATTGAAGCAATTTCTTCTGTCGTTAGGTCTATAAGTAGCTGTGGGACACTGTATAAATGGGGTTTTGGTGTCAGACTGACGATACCATCGTGACATTTCGGTACCCTGTGGAGAGTACGTTATTATGACTACTTACTATGATTTAAAATTTAATTATCTCTGTTAGGCCTGGAGGTGATTATTTTAGCATTATTTTATTATAGTTGATGTAAATAGCTTGTATTTCAGTCTGGAAATAGGCTAGACCATAACGTTTTGAAAACGCTTTTGTTCCAAAAATAAATAAATAATTAGAAAAATTCTACTGTAATTAGATCTGCTGGGCCCCATTATAGCTAGCAGGGAAGCTGACGTTTACTTTGCGATAGTTGATGTAATCTCACAATTGATACAGTTTCCATCTTTTTAACGTAAATTTCGTTTTTTCTGCATACATTGTATACTTCTATGGCATTTGGGTTGAAGATACCTCTTAATTTAGCGTATTATTGGTTCTTAAACCATGCATGAAAAAATGTTAAGTTTAAAATGGTGTTTGCAAAAATCGTACTCAGTACTTCTATTTGAAGGTTATGTTCATGCACTGACGGAAAAGAGCCAGCAACCTTGTTCGAAATGCTATAGTGACACTTAACTAGTGTCACTAAAATATAAAATAATTAAGTAAAAAAATGAAATTATTAAGCAAGGAAATGGTATCTGAAAATTTCGTTTCGAACTTTGTTAGTACACATTTCGATGTATATATTATAGCAATGTCTTTGGGATTGCAGTGTGGCTCTCTCTGTGAATTAGTGTCCTTGTAATCAACTGTTCACTGTCAAACGTTATGTACATACATGGCATAACTTTCTTAATAAATAAGTAACACCTTTTCCTTTCTTAGCAATGAGTCCTACTTTTTGCCATCCTAAAGTAAGATACATCCTCAATTTGGTATTGATTAATTGGATTACCTATAGTTATAGCATCGAAAAAGTTGGACAAGTACAATTTTTCATTTTTTTACCATACACATCGCGTTTTCTCCACACATTATATACTAGTACGTCGTTTGGGTGAGAGATTTACTTAATTTTTGCGAAATTTTTTTCCGAAAAAGTACCAGGATTTACTGTAAAATATTCCAACTTTTGGTTAAGTTCACTTTAATGTTTTTACCATAAAATCACTTTCTGCGGACATCCTATACTAGTATGTCGGTTCGGTGATGAATCTACTCCATTTTATGGTTTTTTATTCGAACTTAAACAATGTATTATAATTTTTTGTTTTTGTTGTTCAAGCTGCCATCTGTGAGAGGGACAGGGCACCTGAAGGAAGTTTCCTCAATTGCAGACTGCAAGATACGTGTTTAACCACGACAAATGTTTCTTTTGTGCCTTTTTACAATTGTTATTAAGTGTAATATAGCATCAGATCACTCCATTTATTTAGTTTATGGTTATTAATTTCACAGTAACATTACAATATCGGTTTGATGACCTACCTTACTGCCATCTATGTTTAATAAGTAGAAACTTGTATGGTGCGGAACAAGAACTAATATTTTGCATTTTGTGTGTTGTTGTTTAAAGATTAAAAGAGTTGAAATCAATTGCCCTATCCCCATTTTATGAACAACAGTTGATTTTTAGTTATTTAAACACATTTTGTTTTACTCTCACTGCAGTATTCTGTATGGACTGTTACATAGATTATCAATTAATGTGCTTCAATCTGCCCAGACTCTCATAGGGCGAGCAGTGAGGGCCAGCCACAAGCGAAAAATTTTATTTTCGTGGGGTACCTGTGTATGGGAGGGGGAGCTGGGGGAGGTATAACTCTGACATAAGCCTTCAATTCCCAGAATATTAACGTAAGGAGCACCAGTTCACCAATTGCGTAATATAATACTCTTCATTCCCAGAATTAACGTTGTGGAATGCAGCCTAGCACACTTGTGTACACACAATATTGACGTAAGAACAATTCACAGAATATTAATGGCACAATTGTTTCTGAATGCCCAGAATGTAGGTGATGGAATGCATCATACGCCACTTAAAGCGTTGACAATAACGTAATTCCTGTAAGGATGACGTCAACATTCCTGGAATGAGGTCAAAGGTAGAGGTCAAAGCTATCTAGAATCCACCTTGCATTGCTACTGCTGCTGGTGAAAAACTCCGACTAACGTGTCATTTCACTTATTTATCATCAATTTCAAGTTCAGATCTGCAAACTGATACTTTTGTTGAAATCTCAGATATTGCACACATCTTTACGTCTAGTCAGCTATGACGATATTTGTCATGACTGAATATCGATAAAACACGAACGCAATGACTGCAGGTTATGCTTTTGATTCCAGAAGCATAATAGGATAGTGTGTCATATTATTCCAAGATCAAAAATGTGTACAAATATATGTTCAGTTATGGTACAGATAAATTGTTGGTGATATGCATAGGATGTTGAGGTTCCCTTATACCTTTTACTGGTGTTAATCGAGTTCTGTTATCCAGTTAGTTCAACGAGCCGAGCCGCTCTCCACCGGAACGAAGTTTCACTTAGAAGATGTTGAGTATGTCATTCGTCGAAACTTTGCGGTTACAAGACACTGCCACCCGGCCGGAAGCCCAAGAACTCTTCATCAAGTTTCGCAGTTGTGAGAAAAATATTCAGAGTGCGAAAGTACTTCTAACTGCTATAGAACTTCAAGAATTCCGACACCGTCATAAAATTTGTTGTTCATAGTAATGTTAAATGTTTTATAAGGATTACTGAATGTGTAATGTCACTAATTTTGTTGTATCTAACTGTAATGTGTGTGGTAATACTTGTGATATGTCACTTACTGTAATAACGTGGAGGTTACAAATTTTAAGAACTTAAAAAGTGTTACCTGTTACTTCCAATATCGCAAGACAGGTACTTCATTAGGGATGGATGTATACAAGGCAGAACGCAATTGAGATCGTTCGGATAGTTTTGCGCACGACAGTTCCTGAAGAGGAGGTGTGGAAGCATAACGCAACTTTGGTGTTTGGCACATGGCCTCGGTTCAATAGACGCCAATCATTTCAGAATTAGAAAATTTAAAAACACTGGAAGAAGTAATTATAATTACAATTGTCATCCCTCTGTTCAACGTAGGCGTGTGCCTATGAATATAGCTGTTTTACAACGGTTGATTTAGAAGACATTGAAAGAAACCGTGATGGGGGTGTATTTTGTTCATCACGTTTAGGTTGCTAGTTGGAGAGAAGACGATTGAATTTAAGAAGAACAGAGCCTCTACCACTACACAAAAAGCAAGGTCTGGTCTTCGTTGACCGCCCCTCTGAAAAACTACCTCATTTGGCTATACCTGACATCTTCCATGACAGATGAAAAACGAAGTTTCAGTCTTTGACTGACTTCAGATCCCATGATAGTAGAATGAGCATTTGGAATCCTGACGTCAAAATTTCGTTTATATGATGTTCCTATTTTCTTTGTTCAGAAGTTCCTTAAACAGATAAAAACCCTTAGACTTTGAAGCCAGTCTTCATAGTCAACATTCGTGAACTGATGTAATAAAAACTTTAGGATGGGCAACGGCAATAAACGACTCTCTTCTAAAATATTTCTTGACTGCAAGCATAGCAATTCCTTCAGAATAGGAAATGATTAATGACAACAGCAAGTAGGTCCTTGAGTTTAATTTTATTTATTAATTAATTGCTTCTCATTTTTGAAGTACAGATGCTTTGGAAGTTGGAAATAAAGAAAACGCATTATGTACCTAAGCATTTATATTATACTTGACTTTACAGTCAACATTTAAGACATCTACAATGTTGGAATAATTACGCTCATCTCATGATTCCAAAGCCATTATAATATCTAAAAAAATTACAAATGTTTATGAGTTCTAAATGAAAATAAAGGAAAATCAATCTTAAAATAACCAACTTCGAACGCCTCATGCAAGTTTAACAAACACTGGTTTAAATTCTAGGTTATTGTCTGTAGCTATTAACTGAAAAGCGTCACTCTTGTATATATTTATCTGACTGTTTTCAACTGAAATCAATTTATAATGGACGTATAAACAGATCATCATATTCTCCACAGTGACACTGAAATTCCAAGCAGCATGATTTACCTCTTGTACATTAACTTTAGTGGGTCGATTTATTGTACAATTTGCCAGTAATTTACGTAAATATTGTGTGGCATGAGCGGTAAACCTCATGAAAACTGGATTGCCTATTTATTTATTTCATTCATTATGTATTACTAATTAACAGTCCCTTTTTGTATTTAAATTACATTAGTAAGGAAATAAAACGTTAGAATAAAATCCTGTCCATAAAATGAATTACACATTTCAGCCATTCTTGACGAGATTTTTTCCTTCTTTCGTATACTCTTTACAAATGCTTCTCCTTTCACTTAGTTAGAAGGTACAATCGAACAAAATTTGAAATTTTTCAGAAGCTTAATTTTTCCGTAGATGATAAGTCCTATTTTTCAGTCATTGGGAAACATTTAATGGTTGGTTAGTTGTTGGTCTGGGACAGGGGAAATTGCCTAGGTCATCAGTCCTCCAGTAGGGAGTGAATGAAGTTCGGATAGAAAAAGTGGAGAAGGGAAAAAGAAATGAAGTTCAGAGAGGAAAGATGGAAGAGAAACTGCATTAGCTCGGGGCCCCGGGCTCACCACGCACGTATTCACGAAAGCACCGCGAGCCCATTGGGGGAAAATTTAATGCACGGTTTGTCTGATGTGAAAGTATATGCTCGCAACTTATGAAATTTGTTTGTGAAGTTCGTGTTTGGTAATCACTGTAATGCTATGTTTAAATCCTCGCATTTTTGTGTTAGAGGTGGTGCTAGTGAAATAAGTCGTAAGTAAAATCGAATCCATGTATATAACATTTAAATTATCATGCTCAAAATGTTAATAGCGTCTGGTAATGTTATAATAGGAAATCGCTTCGACGAATCAGATCGCTTAAAGCAGGAAAAAAGACCTACTACGACAGCTAATAAATAAGAGAGCCGCAAAATGATTTCCCAAACACTTTACTTACTATGTTCGATCTGCAATCAGCGCATCGTAATTACGCTGTTGATACAGATTATAGTAAAAAAATGTGAGTAAGACTCATTCGTCTACGCCAGGTATTTCTCTTCTCAGTCAACACGGTGGCTGACTGCGTAACGTGCCTTGGAAGCCGCGACCTCCGCTAGCGCTAGAAACACAGACGCCGAGCATTTGTATTCTGCCTGTCGCTAGCCTAATGGAGAATTAGCAACATTGTATATTACAGAATTAAGTTGATAAATACTCCTCATTTTTCATGACACTCTAAAATCAATTATCTGGGTGATTTTCACTTACGGTGTGACAAAGTTTTTAATTCGTGCTTACGAGTCGTGGAAAGTCATTCCACGCGAAAATTTCAATCAATCTCGATTTCGATTTATCTGGTCTAACAACTATTGTGGCAGTATGGAATAACAAAATACTGTACGTTTACGTTAACTCAGGGGTAGCATAATCGCATGCTAAATGGAAGTGCGTTCGGCTTGTGGGCTAAATCTAGCTGAGGGTAATTTTTTTTAAATGTTCAGTGATAGAGATAAAAGTATCTAGATTGAAAGTAAATATGGAATTCTTAATAAAAGTTGTTCATATATTTCTACGACCGCAATCTCTCATCTTATTTGAAAATGACTGACAATACTCAGGTAGTTTACCAATTCAGTGCCTGTGTAAACCAACTAGTTTCGAGTTAAGGCTATCGACAAACCACTCTGAAGTGCATTGGAGTCGAGAAATAAATATTTTGATGGCTGGACAACTTCTTTTTCGCTGGAGGACCCCATTCTCAAGCGAACGTCCACCGTGGACCACTGGCAGTCAAGCGCAAAGTAACTCCGTTGGACTTCATCGCTAAACCCATGGAAACTGAAAACTTAACAACGCAGGTGCAATTTTTCTACTAAGTACACGAAGAATTAGGAGTATATGGCACAGAGATAAATGCAACCTGAAATCAACGATGATCTCTTTTTTCTGAAATCCCAGTATATTCAGATACTTCGCTGTTGGATTTACTCCGGTTGTTCAACACAACACACGATAGCCTGATAAAATTTACTTGTTATTTGATAGTTGAGATGTTTGAGATGTCTTCCCCCAATCAGAGTGATCAACGTCACGCCCTAACTGTCGGCTGCTAACAAGGTGTCGTAGCTGATGGTCAGTACGCTTTGATCGTTTGGCTAGTGCTGTGTAAGTGTATATTTCGTTACTGTTTTTGTGCGAATGTTTTTTTTTGGTTTCGCTGTCATGTTTCGCGAAATGTGAAAAGAGGTGCAAGCCCATGATTCGAGATGTGAACACATCAGGAAAGCAAAGCGGGCAAGGAATTACGTTTACAGAACAATCGCCAGAACTCGTGTGCAATTTGTGGTAATACTTAGAGGGGGAGGCGCAAAAGAGATGACCTCTCGTAGCAGTTTCCAAAGTAGTCGCGCGATCAGCTAAATATTGGTAAATAAAAGTACGGAAAGAAAATAACAACAATAGGACCCTCTTGCTTTCATATGCCGAGATCATTTAACACAAGAAATGATTAGCGCCACATGAAGTCACACGCTACCGCGGAGAGACGAACTGTCTGCCTTGCCTCCAGCACACACGCTCTTCGACCCCCAGAAGGTTCTGAGCGTAGTTTTTCAGCTATATATGTAAGACACCGTGTCAGAACTGGCTTTCAGTGATTTCATCCCTGACGACGATGGCAGAGTTTGCCACCGAACGCTTGGGAATTTTAATCGACGTGTTACGGCTTGTAGGCAGAGATTTTATTGATGAAAACCAACGCAAAAGCCTCCGATGACACATATAGAGTTAAATGTTTGTTAAGCTTATGGGACTTAACTGCTGGGTCATCAGTCCCTAAACTTACAAACTACTTATAAACTACCTTATACTGAAGACAAAACAAACATCCATGCCCAAGGGAGGACTCGAAGCCCTGACGGGGAACGGTCTCGCGCACAGAGAATAGCACCTCAACGCGATAGCCACTCCGCCGCGGCCATATATAGAGCTAATATCACAATAAAAATCACCTGGTATCGTACGACATTGTGTGAGGCGGAACTTTTTGATGGTTCTAAAATATTGTTCGGAGTGCTGAAGGTATGGAATAGCCATGTAATGCACTCCCCACTCGTAAAGGTGGCAAAACATTTCTTTCACTTTCAGGAACCTACCGCGGTTTTGTCGTCGGCTGTCAATCGGTATTCACATCTAAGAAAACGTCTCTGTTCCATGAAGAAATGTATCGTGAAACATTTCTAAATTTGTTCAAAAATATGTTGCTACCAAGTATATAAAATCCATTAGTAATTATTATGGTCAATGGTTTGTGCTATTCAGTTTCAAAGGATAAATCCCAGCTCTGTCCTCTAGAGAGTAGACATTATTCAGAGGTTAAGACAACTCAAAGTTGTGTTGACGATACAGTAAAAATTGTAGAATTTAACTCGTTTCTCTTCATAAGGCACGACTTCCGAAGCCGATTATAAATATGGACGTAGAGTGATAAGACTACTACAATATTAGGGCCACTTTAATAAAATTGAACTTATTTGGGGGCAAGTGAAAGAACACATTTCTCGTGAAAATACAACGTTTACTGTGAGTGAAGCTGAAAACCCAAATATTCAGGTCCTAAAAATGTCATCTAAATGGAGTGGAGGGCTCTTGTGATGCAGACGGAGCGAGTAATTGACCAAACATGGAATAATAAACGTCGTTTTGAAGATAGGGTTACGGAACTTATATTGCCTTGTAGCTGCTCAGCCCCTTCGGGAACTCTCAGTGATTCTGAAATGAGTGGTACCTTTCCTCTTGCGGATGCTTCAACAGCCTGCAGTTAGCCATAGGCGGAGGTAAGTAGGCAAAATTCATTTCAGTACTTTTGAATCGTATGCTGTATTTATGCAATGAATTTGTCGTGAATGTGTCACCAATAACCTGTAACGCGTCATCTCCCGAAGAAAGTGGGACGATATTTTCATTTACACAATTAAAGCAATAAATTAAATGTGTTTTAAGCGTTCATTTCTGTTTCGAATTTGATCTTAGAGGTTAGTTTTAAATATTCTCCATTCAGATGTTTGAAAAGTTTCATGAACCAGCCACATAGCGTTAGTGTGTTCATTCTCTCAGTTAGCCTCTGAGAAGATTCAACTTTTCAAGTAATATTTAACTCTTAACAGTTTTCAGAGCACTATGTAGCACTATTCATATTTACTACGTTACGATGCTGAACGCCACTGCTTCCTTTATTCATCTGAAAACACAGAATTCGTCACTGTTTAATTCAATGACTGCTCAATAGATATCATTATGATAAAAGTAATAACAAATTTTCACGTTAATTAGCTGAATTTATCTAACAAGGAGAACGCATGGGTATCGGATTTTAGAATTTTTTTGTATTTATGGTATATGAAGTTCAGAACTCAGATAAAAATCAGCAGAATCATTCGACGCAACTCTCAAACATTCTCTAGAAAATCGACTTCGAAGTTTTGCAAGTGACCGTAAGAATCCATCATTAAATGAATTGCAGCATCTGTCGGTGTAGTCCAGGTGGGAGTGTTCTTACCTTCCAACCCTGGGGTCGGTGGTTCGAGTCCTGTGGCGACAGATTTTTTTATTATTATTATTATTTCGTTATGTTCGAATACTTAGACAATTTTAATATCTAGTGGTAATTTTTACGAACAGTGCACGTAATTTTGTTTATTCGTAAATTTCTATATTTTATAGAAGGTTGTTAATAATGATGGTTTCAATAAAAAGAAAACATTAATTACATTTTTTACAGTATGGCTTCACTATTGGTTGACGACGGTAGTCTTTGATTGTTCAGTTTGTGAAGAGCGACGACACTGTTTTTGAAATGTCATCTCCATAGCTACTAATGGCTTTCCAAGCAGATAACCTACACAAGCATCGTTTTACGTGACGACAAGGTTTTCAGTTCGTCTACATACACATAAAAAAATCTGACACAGCGCGTTGAATAAGAGAATTCAAAATGTTTTACATACCTGAATTCGAAAACGAAAAAAATTTCTGTCAGAGTGGAATTCCAACCACGGGCTGTATGGTTCTGAGGCAGAGTGCTACCACGGAGCTACGATGCAGCTCTTTTAATTATTCGTACTTACGTGTACCTTTCAGAACTTCAAAGTCGATTTTCTCGAGAATTTCTGAGAGTTGCGTCGAATGGCTTCATTAAGAAATTCTAAAATCCGATTCCCATGTGGTCTCCTTGTAAGTAAGACAGGTGTAATAATTTTAAAGATAAGATTGTTGCTACTTTATTTTTCACTGATATTGCAGTACTAAACTGCCTGTCACCAGGAATCGCAGATGCAGTAAACTTAATCTCTCATGGAGCTCGCTTGTCCCTCCCGTTACCGACTTTTGCTTCTCTCTGTGACGTCGCGTAGAAAATACAAACAAAATTCCTACAGGGTTGTAGTATGTGAACGTTAACAACGCACTGACGAAACAGATTGCGTTCTGTTTTACTAGAGATGAGCGGTAGGCGTAACAATGGAATCTGAATGAGACGAATTATGCTGTTTCTGCTGACAATTTTGAAACGTTAGATTCATTAATTGACAACTGGATGTCTGGTTCAGCATGTTGACAGCTTCGGTACTTAGTTTTATTGGCGTCATAGATCGAGAATCCATATTCACACATGTAAGTTGAGGCAAATGGAAGTAGAACAGCGTTTTCTTTTTCAAGAAGGGGGAGAATATTATGTGTTCTAAACGTATCATTTCAAGTTCTAGAGGGAGCACACTGAACTATTAGTAAAAGATCATTTTTCATATCTCTTCGTGCACTATCAATACCAGCAATAGCTGCCGTTGTTTCTAGTAAGACCTGCACGAGTCCTCATTCCTCTCGGTTAAAATTGTAGATTTAACATTTATTCGTGCACAAAAAAAAACGTCGATAGGTTCGGGGTTCGACTCCCTGTCAAGCGTAATACAATTACATGACACTGCTGCTTGTGAAAAAATCCGACTACTAACATCTGACATTACTTAATTAGCGTCTAATTCCATGCCCAGTCAGCTATGACGATCTTTGTCATGATCGACACTACATCTGTAACTACATAAATACTTTTATGACATTTCTCTTCAATTCGATTCTCTAATAGGTTGCGGGGAAAAGGAAAAAAAAATCTTTTTGTTTTCTATCTGATTTATGTTGTTTTACTATGATGATAATGTCTTCGTGTGAAGGTGGGTGCTAACAAGATATCTTCGCACTCGGAAGACAGCTGGTGAAAGAAATTTCCCAAATAAATCTCCGCAACGAATAATACCTTTCTTTTAATGATATCCATCCCAACTCGTGCATCATTTCCGTGATACTCTCTCCCCATTTCGCGATAATACAAAACGAGCTGCCCTTCTCTGAACTTTCTCTAAATCGTCCGTAAGTCTCACGTGGTTTGGATCCCACAATGCGCAACAATATTCCACAATATGACGCACAAGTGTAGTGTAGGTAGTTTCTTTAGTAGAACTGTAGTATCTGCCAATGAAACGTAGCCTTTGGTTCGCCTTCCAGACAGTATTTTCTATGTGTTCTTTCCAATTTAAGTCGTTCTTAGTTATTATTCCTAGGTATTTAGTTTGACAGCCTGTGCCGCGGCGGAGCGGCCGAGAGCATTGAGGCGCTAAGCCGTTTCCCGTCGGGGGTTCGAATCCCCCCCTCGGGCATGGATGTTTCTGCCGTCTTAAGTATAAGGTAGTTCATAAGTAGTTTGTAAGTTTAGGGACTGATAACCCCGCAGTTAAGACTCTTAAGCTTAACAAACATTTGAACATTTTTGGCAGCCTGCAGATTTGACTGATTTATCATGTAACTGAAGTTTAACGGATTTCTTTTAATGGTCACATGGATTACTTCACACTTATCATTACTAAGGGTTAATTGCCAATTTTTGCACCATGCAGATATCTTATCTAAATAATTTTGCAGTTGCTTTGCTTGATTAGCAATGCTGCAGGTTAAGTGTTTGTTCAAAAATGTTCAAATGTCTGTAAATCTATCGGACTAAACTGCGTGGTCATCAGTCAGTAGCTTACAAACTACTTAAACCTAGGTAAACTACCCTACACACACACATATGCCCCAGGGAGGACTCGAACCTCCACGGCGAGTAACCGCGCGCTCCGCAGCGAGGTTCCTTAGACCGCTCGGCTACTCCACCGCGCCGTTAAGTGTTTGATTCCAGAACCAAAACATTATAGTTCGTCATATCATTCCAAATTCAAAAATGTGTGCCTATATTTATTCATTTATGGTACACACGAATATTGAAGCTTCCATAGAGCGTTCGCAGCTGTTAGTCTAGTTTTATTATCTGGTTAGTTCAACAAGCCGTGAATCCAAACTCACTCGCCACAAGTACGAATTTCGCAGTTTTGAGAAAACGATTCAGAGCGGAAGTATTTGAAACTGCTATAGAACTTTAGGAAATTCGATACTTTCGTAAAATCTGTTCATAATAATGTTAAAAGTTGACTAAGGGTTATTGAATGATTTTTGTCACAGATTTTGTTATATTTAACACTAACGACTGTGGTAATACTTCTCATGTGTCACTTATTGTAACAACGTGAAGTTAACAAACGTGAAGAATTTAATAAATTGTCTTTTGTTATTTGCAATATCGTGGTAATTTACATTTGGAATGGTTACCATAAAGAATAGTTTTCTCTAGTAGATCTAGTTTATATATTCAAAGTATTATACGGCGAAGGGATTAGAGCACCCGCCAGACAGGTATGTTATTTAGGAAGCATGCACATCACGCTAAACGCAACTCAAGTCGTTTGGATATTTAGGAGCATGGTTTAACAATGATTACAAAGAGCTCCATGTTGCATTCATTGTTTCAGCTACAACCAGACCAATAGTTCGTTCTTTTGAAATAATGAGCTAAATATTTCAAACATCTGCCAGTAGCCAGACATCTGAAAAATGACACTTTATTATTACGTAATATGATGTAGTTATACTTTTTCAATTGCTAAGTTCACTTTGGAATTCAGTGAAGGTATGTAAAGAGGGTTGGATAAACTTGAGAATCGTATTTATGGTGAACATTAGAAAAGCACCACCGGGTGGCAAAAAATAAATAAAAAAGTAAATAAATACATACATAAATAGAAAATAAAATAAAAGTTTCTTGGTCACTGTTGCAACCACATGTGACTTCCAAAGGAAAAAATTCTACCTGTAAGTCTTTATTAATATATGGGACTTAACGTCCGTGGCTATCAGTCCCTAGGCTTAAAATTATTTGACCTAATTTAAGCTACCTAAGTACAACACATTCACACATGCATGGGGGAGGACTCGAACTTCCGACGGAGAGAAACCGCTGGGAGTCTTCCATCTCCACCTTCGTTATCATCAGACGCTGATAAATAATCAGTTGTCAGTGATACTCGGGAACAGGAACCTGAAGTCGTAAATGAAACAATGAACCTGGATACATAGGATGGTGGTATTATGGTTTGAAAAATGAGGCAATAAATCGAATTTCAGGCCAACTGATTACGATGAGATTTTTTGTCAATTAAAAATGTTCAAATGTTTGTGAAGCTTAAGGGACTTAACTGCGGGGTCATCAGTCTCTGTACTTACAAACTCCTTATGAACTACCTTATTCTAAAGACGACATAAACATCCATGCTCAAGTGGGTATTCGAGCCCCCGACGGGGAAAGGCCACGCGCATCGGTGAATTTTATTTACAATGCGCTTGGCCACTCCGCCACGGCTTTTGTCAATTACATCAGATCGAAAACAGTGGCAACAAATGATAATATTAGAAGACATTTAGTATTGAGTCTGTTGACATATGTTGAAGATATCACTTCATCCCAGAGCAAGAATTTTCGAAAAGAAGGTATTAATATGATTGATCGAATTGTTGCTCCAGCATGGTTTCCAGCCACTGACGATTTCCAGTTCGAGTACCAACAACAGCCACGTCTCAGCCCTACTTCTACACACTCGTGGCCGAGGGAGTCTATCTTCAGCTGCTACCAGACAGTTTGCACTTGACAAAGGCTTCAGTATGTCAGAACGTGATCCACCGTACACTGAACTGGCGCCTTTTCATACAAATAATCTCTAATAAAATTATTTCCAATTTTTTTTCATAAGTAGGTACCTTTTTCAATCATATATATTGTTAATATCAAATGTTTTCTTTCATTTCATTTCAGGTAATTTGTAAAAATTAATAATTATCCGAACTAATAAAGTTTTCACTTTCCTCAGTATCACTCTCAGTTCTTCCTCGTGACTTACAGGTAATCTGCAGCTGGTGTTCTTCTTCGTTATGTTTGGACCAACTAACTCCACAAAGCGACCGTAAAGAGGCATTGACATTGTGAAATAAATCCTTAAATTCGACTGGTTCAGTGCTGAGTGCATGAGCTACAACATATGAGCTGTTGTCTATACACGATCAAAGGGTGAACCTGGTACTTCCTATGTTTCTTCTTATTTCACAGCCACCACACTAAAACTAATTCAACTTTCTCTTCGTCATCGGAATACATTATGAAACTGATGAAATGCGTTTCATTATTACCCATGTACAAATACTACCGATTTCTTGAAATCTATTTCGTGAAACGCGTTTCTCAAGTGTGCATCGCGCCTTAGTGTGCGCTTAGCTTTATTCAGTGAGAAATCAATGTTAGCGTACACCATTCATCTAATAAGAAGCGAGTCTGTTGTTATTTATGGGGTATAAGTGACTTCAGCGCAGTAACTACGGTGGCAGTTGAACCAACAACTGAGCGCATTCGACCACTCAGTCATGAACTGGCATTTTAAGTTCAAATGTTCAAATGTTTGTTAAGCTTAAGGGACTTAACTACGGGGTCATCAGTCCCTAAACTTACATACTACTTATGAACTACTTACGAACTAGGACGGCACAAATATCTATGCCCGAGGGGGGATTCGAACCCCCGACCGTAGTGGCCGTGCAGACCGTGACTGGAGCGCCTCAGTCCCCTCGGCCACCGCGGCCGGCCGCATTTTAAGTAATTGGTGATGCTGTGTCATATACTGTAGTGGAGTAAATCTCTAAACAATGTGTTCAGACATTCACCACAACGTCTTAAAGAAAAGAAGCGTGTGCAAAGTTTTTACCCGCACTCTGACTCTCAAACTAAAACTACAATGCGTGATCTCATTCCGCAACTAGGAAAAAAAAATACAGGAACTGTACAGTTATTTCCTGCAAATAATTATTTAGATAAAAATAAGTTTTTAATGTAGCATATTTTTAAATTGTAATAAATATATAAAGCAATGTCTTTGAGCAACATACGAATTCCTATCCCAATTCAGACGCTCCTAAAAGTTTATGATCGTGAATTTTTAATAGCTGTGAAGATACTTGTAAAATTAGAAACATGCACTAGACAGAAGTAAGAAGATGCACTCTTAATGTAGCTGTTATGTACGGCATCCGTCACACATGTTTCGGTTTAAACCTTACAAGTATATTTTTAGCTACTAAAATAAATAGGTAAATAATATAAAATAAAAAAAACCTCACGCTTGACAATTTTCAGCACTGGAAGTATTGGTATTATTAATCTGTATGGTGTTAGGAATATTTTTAAAAAATCAGTTTTATTTAAAACATGTATTAAAAATCCATTTCATATAAATATTTGTTCTGCTTTCTAATACAGAGTGGGTGAAACATTTTAGTTGACTTCAAACATCTCGATAATATTAAAAGAGACTGTCTCTCTGTTCCACTCAGACCTGGAAATGCCCATCGGGTTGCGACCGGCCGCTGTGCCATTTTCCGCCCGAAGGCGTCAACAGATGCGGTATGGAGGGGGACGTGGTCAGCGACATGTCAATTAAGTAGTTCCTCAACTGGCCTCACAATTGCTGAGTGCATCCCGCTGCCAACAGCACTCGGCATTCCCGGACGGTTACCCGCCAGGCCCCACAGTGCCTAACTTCGGGAATCTAACGGGAACTGATGTATCCACCGCGGCACGGCAGTTGGCCATTATAACAGACGCATGTCACAAATTCTTAAGATTTATTTCAGTTTCCCGTCATCTTTCTAAACCAATATATCGTTTCGCGGAAACACAATGAAATTTATAATTAGAGGCAACCCAGCTCACATAAAGGTATGCCAGCAATTTTTCAATTCGCAGAACTACTCGCATTTGGAATGGGAAAACAGGGAAAAAGCAGTGATTTACAACGTGCCCTTCGCCCGATACCCGGCAGGGAATAGAGTTAATATTTCAGTAAAATCTAGTTCTGAGGCACGTCTACAACTCCAAGTTCTAGCTGATTCGTCGTCGCGGCCAGCAGCGGTGGAGAGCGCATCGTTGCCGAGACGCTCCCGTGCTTGGCTATGCTAGCGAGCTTGTGCTGTGTCGACCGCTTAGCAAAATTGTCGTTTGTCGTTTTCACGATACAGAGCAAGGTTGTCGTGTTAGCGCGCCATAACGTGGACGAAAGAAGCGGCCAGCGGGAGAACCGTGGCGAGAATCCGACGACGGCTGTTCAGGTTACTGACACAGACGACACAGAGAGAAGCGAGAAGACAGAAGACAGCCCTACATCCGGTGCAACGGCACTGAATGGCTCGACCTATACGACCGGATCGGAAACTGCTGCGCACTTGAGGTTGCCGTCGAATCCTTGGATCGTGACGGCACCGTCAGGCTCGTAGCGGCGAACACTGCCGACCGCGAGGCGCTGAAAGACGTTGTGGCCCCCCACATCGTTACTGCGCCCCCGCACAAGGAGATGACGCCGCCCAAGCGACGAGACAAGCTCACCGAGGTACTCCTGCGAAGACTACTGGATGCAGCCGCCGTTAAGGAGGGGCTACGGGGAGCAAGAAGAGGCCACCCTTGTTTGTCGTGGCCGTTCCAACGACGGCCGACCGTGGGATACTGTAAGCCTCAGTGTTGCAGATGTCAGGGTGTGGCAAAGTATTGCCGCAAAGCCGCAAGGTGCGTCAAGCGTTCTGGCGAACACGATAGTCGCACCCGTGACGGACGGAGAGAGGACGCGCCACTCTGGCGGGCTCCATGTCGCCAACTGGAGACGCTGCCCTGCTTTCACAGGCCGCGGCCAACCTGGAGGCGGACGCAACCACAGAGAAGCGCAGGCGACGGGAACGACGCACGATGACAACGAACCCCCGAACGGCGACAACAGCCTAGCAGAATCGCGAACGGCCGGAATACCATACCTCAGGGAGGCGGGGGGGGGGGGGGGGGAACCGGAGCAAGAAGCAGGCAGCAGATGGCAGCACCCAACCCACCCCGCCGCCGGTGAGAGAAGTGGCACGAGAACCGAGGGCGCGCTCCACAGCAACGGCACACCGACTGCCCGCTTCCAAGCTGTTGAATCTGCAGTGGCAGAAGGCGGCCGCAAGGGAAGAGGAGAGCAGGCCATCATCGACGCAGCGCTCACGGAGTTATTTATTATGTTATTTAGTGACGCTATGACCTCTTATTCAGATTCGATACTGTGAAATGAATCTCTCTTACTGCAAGCTCTTTTCTTTGCAAATTATTTCATTTTTTATGTATTTATATTTATTTGGGGGTTGTACTACAGACCAAAACAAGAAAAAGTCTGATAAACATGTTTGCTAAAATGCATACGTTAAGAGCTGCGATCCTTTCCTCATCTTAAATCCTGTGAAATACATCACTTCTACTAATCAAGTGGTCATAGCTCTTCAGGTATGCATTTAGAAACCATGTTTACTGCGCATTTTATTTGTCCATAGTACTACCTCCAAGAATATGGAAAGCAAAAAGGTTGCAGTAAAAGAAATTTACTTCAGAGTATCGAAGTAGAACCCGAGCGAATTGGGGCAGTAGTAACACACTGGTATTGCTTTCTGGGTGGTGGTCCACATTCACCTCCGCCCATCCAGGTTTAGGTTTTCTCCTAACCACTCCAGGCAAATTCTATGATATTTCATTTCCCATTTTTACTCAAACAGTCTTCAGCCATGCCCTTAACAAAACACGCTATTGATCTGCTGTTAAATGCTGTTAAACTATAATCTTTCTTTCTTTTTTCGAAGCTGTGCATTTCTGTGCCAAGCGTGTGGTTAATATCGTCACCGCAGAAGCGGTAATATCTTTCAACCTAGTGCGGGAATCCGAGTGACTAATATTAGAGGAAATGGCACTACTTCCGTAACGTAGAAGTTGTCAGACGGAAGCGTGATCAGATAGCCAACTGGTTAAGGAGGCCGATGGCCCAAAGCAGGAGACCCTGGCTCGAATCCCGGTGCGCCACAAATTTTCCCTTGTCGCCACAGAATTGTTTCAATGCCCTATGACAGCCAGTCATATATTTCTTAACTCTTCCCTCCTGTTATTAATGAAATATTCTCACGTCTACAGTTGTAAATGCAAGCTTACCGCTGGGGCCTACGCTTTGTCGCTGGTTTAGGACAGAGCAGAACGTCCCTCTCTTGGCACTTAAAACGGAATACGTGACAAGCGTGCCCCACCTATGAAACAGGAAAGGAACGCTATGTAGGTAGAGTTTCGCCTCCGCCGCCATGAAATTGAGCAGTAATAGTAAGCCCACAGTTCTGTACGAGGACACCTTTTATCGCTGGAGAGAAAACGAAAACCAGGTTGACGTACTCCTTCCCTTTCTAATCAACTATACTTCTCGTCAAACTGCGATAAAAGATAATTTTACCAAACTTATTTTATTCGTACTGACAACCTGCGTACTTACTGCAGTATTATTAGAGCTACAGTGCTGAAAACTAGGATAAGGACATGACGAAAAAGAAATGGAAGGAAGATTAAGGCTTAACGTCCAGTCCACAAAGTAGTCTACAGAGACAGCACATGTTTGGAATGATTTCTGTTAAGGGTGAGTAAGGAAATCGGCCGTGCCGTCTGAAAGAAACTTTCCCGACATTTGCCTCAAACAATTTAGAGAAATCGTGGAAAACCTAGATGTGGATGTCTGGAGGCGGGCTGAAACACCGTCCTCCCGAATGCGAGTCCATTATGCTAGCCACTGCGTCAACGCGCACGGTAAATAAGACAGGACACGTCGTAATTAATAATCCTGATAATCTTTACTGAAAAAGCGTATCTTTATCACAGTTTGCAGCTTTTTTTTATTATGAAATGATAGAAGCCCATAAAAACACATTCCGTTACTGATAAGTGATGCTTTCATCTTATTTGATAAGTAGGGCAGTGATGTCATGCGATAGATTAAATTGGAGTACTCGGAAGTTCCATAAAATGGAAAATGTTTTACGCCAACTTTATAAATAAACGTATTCGACACTGACCATTAAGACAGTCACCCGGACAAAACTCGTTATTATTAATGCGAGATTTCTGTATTTGTTACAAGAGAAATACGATTTACTGATGAAGAAACTTTGAACTGTGGTCGATAATGGGCACTGACGAACAAAGCTCAGTAAACAGCACAGTACTTTCAGTCATAAACGGGATTCTAACGTTTGCCCAAACCTTAGAACCACAGGTTATACATTTTTGTATCCATCCCCACGTTATGCAAATAGAACTCCCCAGCCATGAACATTACTGAGCACATCTGGGATGCCCTGTTCAGAAGAGATGTCCAGCCTCTCCTACTCCTACCGATTAATGGACAGCCCATGTTTTCAATTCTCTCCTGCTGCACTTGAAACCTTGGTCGTGTGCATGTCACGTTGTGTTGCATCATTTCTGCGTGCTTGCAGGGGCCCTACACGATAATATGCATGTGTATCAGCTTCTTTCGTTCTTCAGTGAATAATGTACATTCTGTTTCTCGCTTTTCCTAGAAATCGACTGAAATGAAATGTCAGTTTCACTACACATAAATGCACGCTTTCTGTATGCTGTTATGGTTTACATTAAGCATCGTGACACGTCTCACAAAATTCTGATAAATATATGAGGCATGTCACGAAACTTCTAACAGCGGAATACCAATGTAATTACGTGCGTCACTCGTTTACTTGATATGCATATCCTCAGAGTTTACTAAATCAATTGTCGTTACGTTCAAAACAAATATTTCTTGTTTATAATGGATATGGGCATGGATTTTGGACCTACAAAATTCGATATTGCCGTGGCTTATCTGAATTCGCCTAATTAAGTCAACTTCCTGTAACAACCAGTACTGATTACAGTTCAGTTGCTGATGAACTGAACAACAAATCCACACCAGGCCAATTGGTGTTGACGGTTACGTTTGAAGGGGTCTGCACTGGACTGTTGCTCGGATTAAACTCATTACAGCTTCACTGTAGTAGTTGTAATTCGTGACTAACACTTGGTCGACTTCATCAGCAAATCGACGGAGATTCGCTCTGTGATGCTTATGAGCTCCTTAAGACGCACTGAGTGTTTGATGACGTCACTTCTGACGACAGAACTATAAACACCATCGAGAGAGGAAGAGGTAAACAGCGCATCCTAAGCGCTTCACATTTGAGTCTGGAGAACCTGACGTCTCCATGCGGCTGTGTTGCTTCGCGCGAGGTTCTTGGGGGTTCTAATTTTAGAAGCGGGTGCTAAACGTGTTTCGCCACCTCTGGCGCAGTTTTATTGTACATTCTTGACTGTATTTCGTACGTTCATTACGTTCAGTAATGCGCGCAGCACAATAAGAATATGAAATGGGAAACGAAATCTCGTGATACATGGCTAAATACGTTTCTGTATTATTTATTCAAGACCGTTCACCTTATACGATAACTATTTTGCTAGTTGGTATCATCTCTGCTGAAGCTGTCATGAAGTGGAGGAAGTCGTGACTTGTCCCAAAAGCACTGCAACCATGAGTGTATTTCCGACACGTTCTGTTCAGTTGAAAGGAGAGAGTGGAGGGTATGGTGGGAGCGTGTGTTAAAACTCTCCACGTTCTCCTCTAAGGATAAGCGATCACTTGTTCGTTATCTGGGGACCTGTCCGTTTCCCATAATCTATCTAGACACGGCTCAGACGAACAGCTTCTCATATGGATGTCTGGAACGAGTACCTACAAGGTAGTGACCTTTTCTCCAAATGGCACATTTGCGACTTTCTTCTGCAGTTGCAGAGGCATTTCTATCTCTTACATAATCTATTTGTTCTGTCCGTTTCAACCAGTTACAAACAGATTGTCAGCAAACTTAGACAAGTATATAACATTCTGTAGTACCAATCACATCTCTCTCTCTCTTTATATTATATACCATCGAATGTATCACCCTGTAATATTCAGTGTTTATTTCTGTGGTCCCAAGTAATTCCCTTTCTCTGTGTTCAGCCGCGTTGCAGTGGCCGAGCGTTCTAACGCTCCTTGCTGCGGAGCGTGCAGTTGCTCGCCGTCTGTGGTTCGATTCCTCCCTCGGGCATGGGTGTGTGTGTTGTCCTTCTGTTAGTTTAACTTCGCCGGCCGCGGTCGCCGAGGTGACTGAGGCGCTCCAGTCACGGTCAGCACGGCCACTACGGTCGGGGGTTCGAATCCCCCCACAGGCATGGATATTTGTGCCGTCTTTAGTATAAGGTAGTTGATAAGTAGTTTGTAAGTTTAGGGACTGATGACCCCGTAATTAAGTCCCATAAGCTTAATAAACATTTGAACATTTAGTTTAACTTCGTTTAAGTAGTGTGTAAGCCTAGGGACTAAAAGAATTTAAATCCCATAGATTTTCAAACATTTGATTTCTCTGTGTTAAGGGAACTTTCTGTTGGGATGTGTGTTGCTGAGAGTCTCTCAATAACCAAGCATGATTATGTAATTTCATCGTCAACTGCAGTTCCGTACACTTCTAAAAGCGTGGAACGCATGATGACTTAAGAAGCTGTTGGTAGAATCTCCCACTAAAATTGGTTTTACAGCTCTCCTCATTCTTCTTTGTAGAAATAATTGTAATACTTCATTAAACCTTTATCCTTGATTTTTAAAGTCATTCTACGACACTATACTTCAAATACTCCTCTTTTTGCGTTAATAGGTGTACAATTTGTTCGCAGTGTTCATAAAACTAAATGCATGAACATCCGTGGGAAATAACGGCTTCATGTGGATACTGCAAACAACATTTTTAGAATATTTCTGTTGCCATTTTGTGCGTCTCTGCTTTGTAAATAGTGGAAATCCTTAATTTCTCCTCCTACATGTTAGGCAGACAAAACCCTTAGTTTCCATTTAGCTTTCACTATGCAACTTTTGTGCTGATCTTCATTTGCTTCACTTTCACCCTAACGAGCATTATTAAAAAGTTTTCTCTATTTTAGTTATGTATGTGGTTTAATCTAACCAAGTAATACTTCGGGAATACGATCAGTACATGGGACAATAATCGTTATGCTATTTGAACATTAAAGTTACTGAAGACGACATAAATAAAGAGGATATGAATTCCACAATGGCAATAGCAAGCTAAATTCTTGCTAAAATAGATATATCAACAACACATATAAATTTCAGTGTTATATGATATATCTGTTCACGCATATATTCGGAGAGCAACATTATGGGGAAATGACTACTGTGTGATAGAAAGTACATACGAAGGTAACTGGTTTATGATTTATGTAACGTCTTGTTACAGAAGAATTATAATTAAATGAAAAGATCGGACAGTCAGTGATGAGTTACGGAATCAAACTGAGAAGAAAATTAATTGGTAGAATAACGTAGTCCTTCAGAATGTATCCATGAACGTATCCATTCTTAAATTCGAGGAAAAATTAGTCTGACAATGGAGGGATTTTCTCTCCCTCTTTTTCCTTTCGCTCTCAGCCTGTCTCTATTGTGTGTGTGTGTGTGTGTGTGTGTGTGTGTGTGTGTGTGTGTGTGTGGGTGGATGGGGGGTGTGTGGGTGGGCGTATTGTTGAAACAAACATAAATTGCAAAGGATATGGGGAGATAAAGAGAGTTGCTTTTGATACCCTAGCACATTAATTGAGTCTTCGAAAAAAGAAGGAATGAATGAAGGAAGGAAGATTAGTGTTTAACGTCCCGTCGACAGTGTGGTCAGTAGAGGCGGAGCTTACGCTCGGGTTGTTTGAGTAAGGATGGGGAAGAAAATCGTCCGTGGCCTTTGAAAGGAACGATCCCGGCATTTGCCTGGAGTGAATTAGGGAAATAACGGAAAACCTATATCTGGATGGCCGGAGGTGGATTTGAAGCAGATCCATCGTCCTGAATGCGAGTCCAGTGTGTTACTAATGCACCACCTCGCTTCGGTCTTCCATACTTAAATTTTTGAGTGCCTTATGTACTTGTTCAATTTTTTTATCTTAGCATACACGCCTATAATTGCTTTTGCATAACAGACATGAAATAATTTTTATGTGTAATCCTTACCCAATTAACTTACCATTTACGAAATAGAAGATTTTTCTGGGACTGCGAATAGTATCAATGTATATGATGACTTTTTTTTCAAGGATTTTCAAAGAAATGTTCAAATGTTTGTATAGCTTATGGGACTTAACTACGGGGTCATCAGTCCCTAAACTTACAAACTACTTATGAACTACTTACGAACTAGGACGGCACAAAAATCCATGCCCGAGGGGGGATTCGAACCCCCGACCGTAGTGCAAGGATTTTCAGCAAAAGTACTGGATTATCGATGTAGCACTTACGTAATTGCGTAACAGAGACTTGAAGCATATGTTAATAAGCCGCATAAAATGTATAATCCCTAATGTAGCAAGGAATAATTCTAACACTTTATTGAGTCTTTTTAGTGCGTACGGTAATAAAATACAGCACATTCGCTTTTCAGTTATTAAATCACACATACATATGAAGCTACAGAAATAAAATGGCTATAATCAAAACCTAAACCCTAAAAAGACACGTAGAATATACATATTGTTTAAATCTTTCTTTAGTAATTTTATTAGAGCACTTATGATTTAGTCGATCGGATTACAAACTAAAATTACAAATTAAAAAGCTTTATCGTACGTTCAAATTATCTCCCCACATAACATCATGATTATTATGTATATAAATTAAAATCAACACTGTACGAAGTTTAATTAAGTTCGGAAAGTACTCTTGCTCGGAATCATATTTCTACTAATAATTTTATGCAAATACACTTGCTTATTAAAATGATAGGAGTTACAGACACTCATCGGAAACGAGGTGGACAAAAAAAGCTGGAAATACTACCTAACTGGAAAGCATACTGTTGCACAGCTTAAACGTAACACGTTATTTATATCCTAAGGCGCGTGACAGTGATTGAGTAATTTAACAGCAGCGGGTTGGCAACTTTGTGGTCCTGTTTATTAGCAGGCATGAACTTGGCGGAAGTTGTGGAGTTTCTGAAAGTGGCTGCGTAAACGTCACCTGACGTAAGTTGCCGCCAAGAACCTGCAGAATAAGCTGTTGTTCGGAGGTGATGGCTCTTAGCGAACTCACCTACTAGCGCTAATACCGACATTTAGGAAACATCTACCACTAGGCACCACACAGAACGAAGCCGCCGGCAGTGCTGTGTGTTACAATTCTACCGTTCTGCCATTTTCTTCAATAGCTGATAATTATGTTTTCCAGTACTTATGAATGACAGAGACCACCCTAATATTACAAACACATTCAAGAATAAATGCGTGATGATATTCAAAGGGGTGCGCTTTTCTGTTAATTTAACTTTCTATGAAGCCATTTACCGTCTTGTCACACATGAGTATAAATGAACTAACACCTATAGCGATTACTTTTAAAATATTTTACATTATTTTTCCGTCTGCTTCGTTTCCAATTGTCTGCTTCTAATTTGGGAAGATTAGACTGCTCATATAACACTTCTGCCAATACTCTTGTGAACATCTGACGTGGAAAAAAAGTACCTTGTAGAATTAATCAATAAGTGTTGGAGCTACTCTCATAGTTGGTAATCTGTTCCATAACACCAATATTCTTTAGAAGTTTCCGGTGGGACACCGTTTGTGTCACTTCCCGGAAATATATGAATATGTAGTCTGCCTGTTGCCCTTCAGACTTGGCTTGCTGCATTCACATGAGAAACGTAAAAATACATTGCGTAGGAGCGATACTTTCTGCATCTGTATTGATTTGTGGATAGAAGCTTTCTGTCCCAATAAAATTTAATTCTACGTCAAGGAAATTTATTATACATGAATTTTGAACGTAATGAATTCTCCGTAAATGAAGTTTTGTTAAACTAAAAGCGAAAAACTAACACTTTTGTTTAGTTTACTAGCAGGCCTTCTACACTTCCTCCATAATCTCCTGATCTATCCCATGATATTTCCACATTTTTTGGGAGGTTGATGGGAAAAATTGCGGCCGTCGATTTCCTACCGACTACAGGGTGCATGTATACGTACAGTCATGGCGCCGTAAGCAATATCAATTTTAACAGTTACATCAGTTACAGTCGACACAGTAAACAGTTTACTTACTTTTTTTCGTCTGTTTCGCTTTAATTTGACTGTCCTTTATAAGTAAAAGACCTGACGGATATGGCGAGCGCTGCGGCAGAGCGGCCGAGCGCATTGAGGCGCTATGTTACGGTGCCCGAGGCCGTTTTCCGTCGGGGGTTCGAATCCCCCCTAGGGCATGGATGTTTGTGCTGTCTTTAGTATGAGCTAGTTCATAAGTAGTTTGTAAGTTTATGGATTGATGACCCAGCAGTTAAGTCTCATAAGCTTTACAAACATTTGAACATTTTTTTCATATGGCGAGCAACAGAGCAACTACCAGAACTGTTTAGCGCAATGAATGACATCTTTCCTTCAATAGAGAAAAATATAATCAAAATATCCACGGATGTACTGCCGGTCTATAGTGTCCCGTTGGACACTATAGACCGGCAGTACACCCGTGGATATTTTGATTATCAAATACGCCGGGAGAAACTAAAGAATCACGAGAAAAATATATATTAATCCAGATGACTGGGAAATACTACCCTGTTATTCTCGAATGTAATATTACTGTTGTGTTACTTGACATAATTATGTCAATTAAATACCTAAGTGTAAAGCTCGTAAGCGGTATGAAATGGAAGGAGTATGTGAGGATGTTACGAGGCAAGGAAGAGCACAAGCTCGAGTAACTTTTTTCAGGGATATGGACGGAAACTGGCCGTGCCCTTTGAAAGGAAACATCCCAGCATTGGCTCCAGTGATTTAGGGAAACTAAATCTGGATGGCCGAATGTTGATTTGAACCACCGTTCTACCAAATGTGAACCCAGTGTGTTACCACTGCGAAACTTCGGTCTGTCCAATCCCCACCAGCTCGTAAGAAAGGAAGATACTGTAGTAAATCAGAAGCGTACCGCTCTATTTGTTAGCAGTAGGAACGATCAAGACAAGAATATTATCAAGATGCTTTTTAAACTAAAACTAGAGGGCCCGTGCGATTACTTCGCACCGTTAGTGAAACGACAAAAAAATGAAGTAAAGTTGAATGTTCACGCATAGCTTTCTTCAGAATCGATCAATGCAAATGTTTAAAAGCTTGATCCGCTGAGTGTTGTTAGGTCAAAAAGAACTACGTACCTTAATTAGAACCGAGGATATCGTAAAACAAACCGATTGAAGTATTCAATTCAAGGACAGAAGGATACCGCGTTTGAATAAAAATAAAGGATGCAGAGACTTAAGTTAATTCTGATACTTGATGACAAATCTGCAAATCAATACTTTGTGCTTAAAGCAAAAATGAAGGAAATCGGTTGGTTAGAACGGCCTGATCGACTGACTTTAGTTTACAGCATGGACATCACCATAAGAAATATACAGAAGAAACTCGCGTTTGAGTATAGAAAAAGGAAGGAGAGAATTATGTAAATTCTGATACCTGATGCCAAATCTGTGGATGAATAAATGAAAGAAATCTGTCGGAGAGTTTGGTCTGGCCGGCTGACTTTAGTTTTCGTAGATTCTTTTAATATATAAGATGGGTATAGTCGGTGGGAGGACGATATTCTTTCCCGAAACATTACTGATAAATTAGAGACTCGAAATTTGCAGCTGATTGAAGAACGATTCTACTATAACTAGCTTACGTCTAGAGTAATAAACGCTAAGACTGAATGCAAGATTTTACCTAGTACAGAGGTTTATTGATAGCTGTTTTTACCTTGCACCCCTTTTGAGTGGAACGGGAAACGTAATAAATATAAAAATGTTCTAATGTATATAGACCTAAGGGACCAAACTACTCTGTTCATCGGTCCCTAGACTTACAGACTACTTAAACTAACTTATACTAAGGACGACAAACACATCCATGCTCGAGGGAGGACTCGAACCTCTGGCGGGAGTTTCCGTGAGCACCGCAACATGACGCTCCAGAACGCACAGCCAGTCCCCTGCGACGGAAACGAAATGTTCAGTAAAGGTAGCAGGAACCTCTGCTGTGCATCACGTGCGGAACATGTAGTTTGATAGCAAGGACACTGCAAATTCAATACGACCATGTCTGGTGAAACATTGTAGTTTTGAAACCGATAACTGGTTCAAATGTCCAAATGTTTGTTAAGCTTATGGGACTTAACCACGGGGTCATCAGTCCCTAAACTTACAAACTACTTATGAACTACCTTATACTAAAGACGGCACAAATATTCATGCCCGAGGGGGGATTCGAACCCCCGACCGTAGTGGCCGTGCAGACCGTGACTGAAGCGCCTCAGTCTCCTCGGCCACCGCGGCCGGCCCAATAACTGGTTTGAGATAAGCTTTTCTTACTTCAACTCTTTATTGCATGGCATAGCCTATAAGCTACATACTTCTTTTCTTTTCAATATCTCTTAAATTCGTCAAAATTTTACCACAAATTCGTTTGTAGCTGCTCGTATCAATAATGCTGCATAAGGTAGTAGCGTGTCCTACCATTCATACATACAAGTGGGCTACAGAAGCTGTCCGACAATTCACTGCTTGGAGTTACTACTAGCAAGTGTGTATAGCTTACTTTAGTATTCTTTCTTTGCCATGAAAAAGTAGTTAATCACATTCAAAAGTTGCATTACGTATGACTTTCTAAAAAGAGGAACAGCATTCATTTAATCTGGTAAGTTATGAAAGTGCTATATACAAGATTAGCTGTGATAGGTTAGCTGGTAGTAGTAAGTACTAATTTTAAGGAAAATATTTCAGTTTTACTCAGTATATCCGCAACAATGTTTAGTTTTTATAGCTTCAAATAATAAGTCAAGGATTAATAAGTTTAAATGTTCAAAAGTCTTGCTGATAAAAGACTGACGTTTCCTTAACGTCAAGCGCTGCAGAGCCGTGAATCAGCTAATACCTGACTGCGACATTCTTAATACATGTGTGTTTCTCAGTCACAAGCATTTTGAAACGTGTCATAAAACGTAATGGAAGGAACTGTCTCATACTACCCAAAACGTTTCGTAAATTGTCAACAATAGAAAATGTCGGTAGAAAAAGAATGTACCGAATGTTATTAAAGGAGAAATGTTTCATTGTAAATATTATAAAATGAACTTAGTTGATAATGTAAGTTTGAAGAGTAACAAATATTTTAAACAATACAACTCGAAAGAAATACCATTTAAATAAAAACTTATAATGAAACAGTTTAAAACAGACGCATCATTCTCTCATTTTTCACTTTCAGTGTTGTTCACTATTCTACGACAAACATTAAAATTTTGAAGCAAATACCAAATATTTCAAAATGTATAGAATGGTTGCAACAAATACATTATTGACAAATTTGGAACGTTGCTAACGTCGTTTCTCCCAGTTGTGTTTGCTGACTTCTTAACCCAACAATTTATACTGAAAATAAGGCATAACAGTATTTTACTACTGTAAGATACCTTCAAGGACAGGAAAGGTACGTGGGCGTCGCATGTCGCAAAATACCAATTTTTCATAATATTCTTTCGTTTGTTTAGTCGTCAATAATAGATTAAAGCTCTCTGACTGTAGGTCTGCTTGTTCCACACTCTTCCGTATTGTCGGTATCGGGCATTTACGATTCCTGCTAGCATCGTAGATGAAAATTCTTAACTGTTGGCATTATTTGAGTTTAGAACCTATAAAAAGAGGCCTAGTAACAATAAACAATTAATCGTATATGAAAATGCGGCCGTTAAGTTTCATGCGTTATGGTTTAATGCAAGTATTACACGTGTGAATTAATCAGTATCATCCTATTATTTGATTAACGCTGTCAATATTAATTTATATATCTCTCTTTATAACGGTCGTTTGGGCTAATACCATCATCATCTCTATAATAAAGGATAAAGAAAGAAGATACACGTTGATTATACGTCATAGTTCTACAAAAAAGAAAAAAAAACTTACCTAAAGCATTGCGTACGAAAACTAATAACTTCTTAACTTCTGAAACAAAATTCAGTTGTAGTATCATTAAAATATATACGTACGGAAATGTCCTAAAGGACAGAAAACACAGATCAATTAAACAGTTCGTAAATTTATAAAAAAAAGAAAAATTTTAAGACTTACATTGTTTGAGCGTTGAAATAATTCTGAGCTGCACTTGTTAATTTGTGTTGACCCGGGACTTCAACTCTGACTACCGCTTCTTGCGAGAATTCACCTTAGCCACTAGGGATATTCGTGCACGCAACAAAATGTTCAAATGTTTGTAAATCTAAGGGACTTAGGCTTAGGCTTACAAACTACTTACACTTACTTAAACTTATGCTAAAGACAACACAACCACCTATGCCCGAGGGAGGACTCGAACCCCCGACGACGAGCGGCAGGGCGCCTGACGGCACGGCTACGCATCCAGCCAGATTGCCGGCTACTGCTTGGCCCGTTCACTTCCCCATTCTTCTCGCAGCCTCACTGCAGAGTAGTCCTAGTGCACATCAAACAGTGTTTATAACTATACATGCTGACTTCAGATAAGACGTGACACGCCTTTTATTTCGTGAACGGTTACGCATATCATATGCGGTTTTCGGCAAATATGAGAGCGTCGAGAGACACGGATAATTTATTCATTTATTGATCCTTAATGTTTCTATTGGTGGTTCAAACTGAAGTATTGAAACAAGTACTTTTTTTAAATTGAAATCGTATACTTTTTATAACTGCATTCGATAGCTCTTGAGAAGGCAATTACAGTGATACAGCGGTTGTTAATGTTAATTCGGGAAATGTCCTAAAATTTGAGAAGGCAGTGGTCAGAACGCGATTTGCGGTACAAACACTGCCAAGCACGTGCCTCGGACTATGCTGCCTAGTTGTATACCGAAAGGTCCGCTTGCGCTACTAGAGTAAACCTTTATTTTCACGTGAATCAACTTGCGATCTACATGTAGCTTCACCTACGAATCTAGCGTATCGCAAAGTGCTTAGAAAAACTATATCACATTTGTGTATCTTCCGTAATTTACGTTAGCAGACAGATAAATCATCTGTAGAGTAAAAAAAGGTTGTACAGATGACGTGTGTCTGCTAACGTAAATTACGGAAGATACACAAGTGTGATATAGAAAGCAAAGGAAGGGGTCTTTTCGCTGCAAAATGCAACAATTACATTTGAAAGTCTGAATTTTAGAAGCGATTTGACCAATCTTTTCCTGTACGTGACTGTGTGCTTCTTAGAGGTAAAGTACGTGTTGTCTGACAACTAAGCTATTCCAAATATTCATACAGCTTACACTCATTTACCAAATATTTTACTAAAAATACTTTGCTGCCCGCCTATACACAGTAAAATAAATATTCTTCTTAAAGAAACGTTATTTCCTGCTGAAAGTCAAGCCCGTGATGACAGATTTGCCAGCTATGTGCAATACACGCTGTAGACTTATTTGACATTGTAGTGCAATTTCATACACGCGTAAATTCAATAATAAATATCGTAACGATAATTTGGTAAGCACCCAAAATATTTTGTCTTACAGAAACGTAGCTTTGTCTTTTATTTAATCATGTGTTCAAACTATTTACAATGGATTGAAAAGCATATTTGAAATCGACGTTTGAAAGAAAGATGAATAGATGTAATTACAGTGATTGATATGGTAGAGCATGCATTGCCGATTCCACAACATATTTAGTCTGGGGTGAACAGTACATCATCATAGATTCCATCTTTGAGTGTTGTCATCAAAAAGAAATCTAGAAGAGTCAATTCGGGGAATCTCGCAGGCCATTTTAAATGTTTGTAAATCTATGGGACTTGATTACTTTGGTCATCAGTCCCTAGGCTTACAAACTACTTAAACTAACTTATGCTAAGGACAACAATACAACCATGCCCGAGGTAGGACCCGAACCTCCGACGCGGCTACGAACGCTCGACCACTCTACCTCGGCGGGTCGTTTCACAAACGAATTTTGTCTTAGTCGACGTCAGGAAAGTTTTGGTGTAGAGTTTGCTTTCAATATGGCACGAGTGAGCTGGACAACCTAAGTGTTGGAGCCACATACACTGTCGAATACCCAGTAGTACCTCTTCTGGACACTATGGGTAGTTCAACGAATGTATCGTATATGATATAATTTAGAGCAGTGTATAGGTAGTTCTCAGCCAGCATGTATTTTAACTCTAAGAAGTTCACAGCGACAATAGGAAAAGGTAGCTCAAATCTTCGTTGTAAAATACAAATATTTAATGCATTAGTTGCTTTTTATATCGTATAAGATCTCTTTATTTTTGATGAATGGACAGTAGATGTCCCAGTTTCAGTTCACGTAAATCTAAGAAGGTACACAAATGTGAAATAGTTTTCCTAAGCACTTCGTGCTACGCTAGATTCTAGCCAATGTCGTACTTCCATATACTACATTCGTAGGTGAACCTTCGTCTAGGTGTTAAATTGATTCAAGGGGAAAGAAAAGCTTAATCCAGCCGTGCAAGCGTACCTTACAGTGTACAGCCATACGGCATGGTCCGAGACTCTTGTTTGGCATTGTTTGCCCCGCTAATGTCGTTTCAGGCCTCCGACTTAGGCGTTTGTCTAAATTTTTACGACGGGTTTCAACGTCAACATTAACAAACGCTTTATCTGTCTAATTACGTCCTCAAGAGCTGTGGAATGCAGTTATAAAACTTATACGGTTCCAATTAAAAACAAGTACTTCCTTCAGTATCTCAGTTGTCACCAGCGCTCTAAACATTAATCACGAAAAAAAAAAAAAAAACTGGCCCTTGATGTTCTAAAATTTCCCGGAAAACGCATTTTATAGCTAATTACTTGTTATCACACTGACTGGCTGTGGCCCAATTAATACGTTTTATACTTTGACATTACATCGTGAATAATTTTACATGACGAGAGCGCTATCGCTCTATGTGACATTACGCTCTGATATGGGAGTACATTATCTTACATTAAATTGGTAAAAACGAAAAAATTATTTCATATTTTTCTTTATTAATATATACCTGTAATACAATTTAGGTAATTTAAAAATTGTTTCTGAAAAAGCCACCCCTAGAAGGTGTCGAAACCATGTTAAAAGTATTGCAGTTAATTAACGCAACCAGACCACCGACGAAACGTTTCTTTGCAGTTGCTGCCTTAGCAGCCAAGTTTGAAATTGTAAGTTTCATTTGTTTAAAAGTACAATGTATAAATGGACAACAGATGAAAAATTATTATATTTGTGCACAGACGATGATACACCGTTCAAAGTTTCCTGTCTCGATACTTGTACTCTGTGATGACATGAAACAAGCTTTATGATATTGTACATTTCATTTTATTCCATTATGGCAAAAGCAGCAACAGTGCATAAATAATATAAATGAGTGACCAGGCCCTATTGCAATTCGTGTTTTTATTTAATTCTAATTGGATTTAATAAAAAATTTACAAAGCGCGAGAAGACTGCTTACTCATTTGAATGACTAGTCGTATGCATTAGGTTACAAAGCTATCATGGTTATTAGAACAAGACATCATGTTGTATGAAGAATCAATACAACTCCACAATACAAAGTGCGGACATTAAAACTTTTAAGAAATGGTTATATTGGTATACTTGATTCATAATGCACATTACATTTTTAATGTATTTATAGTGATCAGTGCGCCTTTCTTTCAGTTTTGATGTTGTTTCATTAGAAACTGCTTATACATTTCTGTTTGATACGGATCTCTAGTTTTTGCAGCCACTTGTTGCTGGGCGTCTCGCAAACACAGTTCGGCCTTGGGTGGACTGTGTACGTCAGGTCTTAGAATTCAATGTAAATTCTAAATACAACGATTTTGCATATCAGAACTGTAGTTATGAATAACAGATATTGTCTTAGATTCGAATGGTCTGGTCTCTTCTTAAAAACTGATTTGTATTTAAGAAGATATTCGTTACGACACCGATTCGTAAATTCGGAAATCTCTTTCTAAATACTAACCTCTCGTATGGGATTTATAAAAATGGATTCCTTTATTGTGATTTTTGGCTGCAGCGAAGACCTACTAAAAGAAGAGTAATAAGGCAAGAAATATTTAATGTAGTTAAGTTGTAGTCATTAGGAGACATAGCATTTGCTAAGAGGGGAAAATATGGAGGAGGATATTGTTGTCTGCTTAATGAAAATTATCACATTATTTTAGAAACACAAAATATAGCTGAACCAAGACAACTGAATGAAGTTTGAAATTCCATTATTAATACATACGTAATCAGTCTCGACATTATGGTAGTAACTCAATATATTTTCGGAGATGTAGTTATTCGTTTTCAGTAAAAACTTTTATCATTCCGCCTATTAATATGCCATTATTTGTACACAGTTGTTCGTAATTGGCAAGGATGTGAAGTGAAACTACTTACTGCAAAAGTCAGGATAAATATCTGAAAGGACGATATTCCGTATAGTAAATTAATTTTCTGAAAAGGATGGAAAAGAATTGTGCTGGAAGAGAAATTGTGAAATGTCGGCAGATTGTCATTCTCCTTCTGTAAAACAAACCAGTCAAGAAGGAACAGTTACTGGTGCACTATGTAGCAGGTGAATTCTAATATATACATTAAATTCAGAGATATCACTGAACGAGAAATAGAAACACCATTAAGATTATTCTCTATTGCTAAAGAGTGTAATACAATGTATATTAAATAGAAATTTGGTGGTATATGTTAGCTACACTACTCCATACATACAATGTTTCAAAACTAAATTTTATAGGAAATAACGACAATAATCGCTACGAATAGTTATCATAATGTTAAAATGTTTTTAAAAATACGGGACCAAACTGCCGGGGTTATCGGTCGCTAGACTTACAATAAACTTAAACTAACTTTTGCTAAGGACAAAAGACACACAGCAAGGCGACTTGGAGTGCACGGCCACTCCCTCGCTACAAACAGCTATAATTTCTAAAAATTATAAAATGTTGTCATAATTTCAGAAGAAAGAGTATTTCTTTCACAGAACAGTGCACAGAATAATTGAAATAAAAATCTATGTGAAAAACGAACTACTTTTGTTTAACACTGTTTTGGTAGGTATTTAGTTCTTCTAATATAAGTATCATGCGTAGAAAATTAGTTTACAGCTCCAGACCCAGTTCGTATAATATTCCAGAGCGTCTAACAAGCACTTAAGCTATTACAGCGACAAAACGCCGGACAGTAGGCAGTGTGTGAACTCTAGCAGGAAGTGCGTGGCTTACCTGGCCTGGGCCTGCGTGGGCTCCTCGTCGCTCATCGCGCCTGTTGTAAACACGCGGCGAGAACGGTCCCGACGGCTTCCGCTGAGAGCGAGACGGCGCGCTTTCAGTGAGCAAGAGCAACAGGCTGGCCTAGCCTTCTCTCCTCAGCTGTCGCTCTGCATCTCATTCAGACGCGCCTCCTATCCTATCTTTAGCGTCCTTAGCTTTTCTTTACTTACCGCGAGCAAAACTGTCTGGGACCGCCTCGAATTTGCGAGGACACCGTAACTGAAACCGGGATAGTGAACGGGAAATCCCGCGCGAAATGAGACAGCTATGTTAGTGTCTTTTAGCAAATGCAAATATTTAAGGAAAAAAGTATGTTTTATAAAAGAAAAAGTAATTTATTAGGAGAAATTAATTTTGAAAAAGACGATAGGAGATCTAGCTGTTATTCGAAAGATATAACGTTTTAAAAAAAAATATACGTATGTGATAGGCTGCAGTAAGATACTAGACTCGTATAGTACGTAATGTATTGGAATGTTAACCCGAAAGAAAAATATTTTAGGAAGCGCCGCGGACTTTTGAAAATCGGCCCGCGGGATTCTTTCGGGCGTGAGTCAGTCGCGAAAAAAACGCGATCCCGACTGCGAGAGGCGGTTCGTAAATAAACGAGAGGCGCGACGGGGCGCGCTGGCGACGAGCGGCCGCGGAGGCAGGCGGCGGCTGCCGGTGCTGGTGCTGCTGTGGCGCGTGGCGTCGGGTCGGCGGCGGCGCGCGGACTGCGGCCGGCCGCGCGCGGAGCGGGCTCGTGGCGCGCCAGTCGATACACGCAGACGCACTGCCGCCGCGCAATCTCCTCCTTCTGTCACACCGGAGGAGCCTCCGCCGATAAGCCCTGCCCCTAATGTCTCGGCCCTCCTGCCGGTGTCGCGGCCTCCCCCTCCTGCGCCAAACGTCAGCGCCCCCCCGGTCAAATATCTGATGTCCCTCCCTTCCTTTGCTTTTTTTTACGTGCCGGTATCGCGTCTGTGTCTGACACCCTCCCACATTTCTCTGATAAACGACTCCAGATACGTCACTCTTCCGCCGGCCGAAATCAGTAAATATCGCGTGAGAAATGGAAGAAATATTTCGACACCATTTACACTTTGTATAACCGATTGTTGCGTTTTTAGCCCTCTCGTGACAGAATTAATTGAAAATTCGTATACTGGTGTAGCAATTGGTTTTCTACTTTTGGAACTGGTACTGGGTCAGACAGTATCTCTAAATTTCGAGCCGGCCGCGGTGGCCGAGGGGATTCGGGCGCCGTGGCTCAGCGCGCCCGGTCAGGGGGCTGAAGGCCCTCTGTAATAAAAAAGCTGAGCCAAATATTCAACGAACAACAATGAAAGAATTGAACCAACGACTGCACAGAATAGATCTACGTAAAAAAAAAAAAAAAAAAAAAAAAAAAAAAAAAAAAAAAAAAAAAAAAAAAAAAGTTGTGGGGTGGGACTGAGGCGAGCCAGTCATGGTCTGCATGGCCACTACGGTCGGGGGTTCGAATCATCCCACGGGCACTCTGGCAGTGGCGGCTGGTGCTTCAGATGACTGGGGGTTCACTTCTTTGAGTGCCCCTCCCCCCGTCCCACACCACTCGGCGGCCAAACAGACAATTTGGTGCACCCCTGCGAGTGGCGCCGAAGGAAAGCGCAACAGATAAATATATTTTCGTTAAAAGATCTGCAGCATGTCTTGCCTCGACTTGTTTACGCTTTCCTTCAACTCGAGCTGTGGCGTCGGCCTACCAGGCTTCTGTATTTCACACTTTTCTTCCAAGCTTAAAGCTGGGATATTTGTTTGTAAAAGGTACTCAACGTTGTTCATTTTTCTTTAATAATAAACACCAAGAACATATGAATATGCACATGAACACTAAAACACAGTAAGTTACTGATTACATTGTTAAGTGACTGTGTTAAGTGTAGGCTGCTCTCCCCTGCGTCTTTTCAAACAGTTAAATATTTGTTACAGCGAAGAGTAAAAATCTCATATTCCATCAAAATCGTGACACATTTGCAAAAACGTTCGAAGATATGTGGCAAGTAACAATACAAATGTTATTGTTGTCCTGGATCTGTTAAAATGAAGATTGGGCTTAAAAAAATTCCTTGCAGTCGGTCCCTAACCCTCTAATTTCGACACCGTAGCGCGATGCCGTTAACTACACGGTTATTCTTGCTAGGTGGAGAGCAGTCATTATTATTCATTATCGGATCTTCTAAGGGCTTTTACAGTTGATGCGTCTTTAATTTATAGTTACAAGATATTTTATCAAATATGACGAGGTTTTGATGAATCTTCAATGCGCCAAAAACAAATATGAAGGGCGGATGTTGCCATCATGGAGAATTTGCGCATGCGTAAGGCTTCGGAACCATTCGTGCGAAACCGCCAGTGTCCGAGTAGCCAGGAGCTGGTGTGTCTACCGGACGCCAATGTTTAAAGCGGCTTTTCCCGTCGCCCGTCCCTGCCGCGGGAGCGCCCATATGCTGCCCTCAGAGGGTTCCGAAGAGAATTTGAACCTCAGTCGCGCATGCGCATTTCAACGCTGCCGCCACTGCCGCCTATATTTAGAGGCTGCCGCGCTACGACTCGTATAAGTGCTGTCTCCGCGACTTAAAACATTTCTCATGCGATAAAAATACTTCAAATGTGCACGTAAATACTTCAAATGTGCACGTAAAATAAAATGATAGAAGAATGGTAGTTTAAATACATTTTTACTTTCTTTATTTATTTAATTTTTTTCACAACGAGGTTTTTTGAGGGTGTGTGTGTTCTCTGAACAAGTGAACACACAGTACACACCGCCACTGACTCTGAGGCACATTGTCCTCACTCGATGAACACTGGTGGCCCGATGCAAATTGGATGACGACTGTATGTGCCGACTATTTAACTTTCATTCCTCCACCAGGGCATAACTTACAAATTCGTCAGAGCATGAAGATCTTGCATAAAACTTCCAAAGTAAGTAAATATTCTAGAAAGTATGCAGATATATAAACATTTAAAACACCAAAGAAAAATCTGCTCAACTATCAACTTGAGACAGTAGATAACAATCTCTTCAGCTCAAAAAAATGTTCAAATATTTGTTAAGCTTATGAGACTTAACTGCGGGGTCATCAGTCCCTAAACTTACAAACTATTCATTAACGACCTTATACTAAAGACAGCACAAATATCCATGACCGAAAATGTTTGTAGAGTCTATGGGACTTCACTACGGGGTCATCAGTCCCTAAACTTACAAACTACTTATGAACTAGCTACAACTAAGGACGGCACAAATATCCATGCCCGAGAGGGGATTCGAACCCCGACCGTAGTGGCCGTGCAGACCGTGACTGAAGCGCCTCAGTCCCCTCGGCCACCGCGGCCGGCTTCCATGACCGAGCGAGGTGGCGCAGTGGTAACGCAATGGACTCGTATTCGGGAGAGCGGTGATTCAAATCCACCCCCGGCCATCCAGATTTAGGTTTTCCGTGATTTTCCTAAATCACTCCAGGCAAATGCCGGAATGGTTTCTTTCAAAGGGCACGGCCGATTTCTTTCCCCATCCTTACCCAAAGCTCCGAGCGTTAGCTCCGTCTCTAATGACCAAGCTGTCGACAAGACGTTAAATCCTAAGCTTCCTTACTCCTCCTTCCTACAAACATACATGCCCGAGAGGAGATTCGAACCCCCGACGGGGAACGGCCTCGCCCATCGTAGCATAGCGCCTCAACGCGCTCGGCCGCTCCGCCGCGGCTGTGTTGACACATCAAGGTTTTTTAACGGTTGTTGACGTTAGTGATGCTATTGCATTTATTGGTCCTCTTCTTTATATTTTTTTTACTTCTGATAATGGGGGCAATATCCGACGAAACAGGTCAAAGCAACTAAATGTTTGAATAAGCGATTTTTCCAATAACTTAAGTTCATGTATTAGTGTTGTCAAATGTTTTTAAAGTTATGGGGCCAAACTGCATTAGTCATCGGTCCCTAACGTACAAACAACTTAAACTAACTTATCCTAGGAACAATACAAACACCCATGTCCGAGGGAGGACTCGAACCTCCGACGGCGAGCAACCGCGTGTTCCGCAGCATGGTGCCTCAGACCATGCGGCCACTCCAGCCCCGCATAATGTTATGTTCAAATGTTTGTATAGTCTAAGGGACTTAACTACGGGGTCATCAGTCCCTAAACTTACAAACTACTTATGAACTACTTACGAACTAGGACGGCACAAATATCCATGCCCGAGGGGGGATTCGAACCCCCGACCGTAGTGACCGTGCAGACCGTGACTGGAGCGCCTTAGTCCCCTCGGCCACTGCGGCCGGCGCATAATGTTATGTATGAGCACCTGTGTAACAGAAAATGTGTGCCATATTGAAATTCGACTCGGTCCTGGAAATGTGTACGGACAGCGTAATGGTTAATCCGACCGCTCGCGAATAGCAGGAAGTCCGGGGTCTAGTCCCGGTCCGGCAAAACTTTCCAAATGTCACCAATACATTGTACAGCTTATGCTGACTTCTATTCGCAATTGCGTATAAATTTCATGAGTACCTAATATTTTTACAAGGAATCTGTCTCCGGAAATGTCATCCGATGATGCTGCGAGCAGTTGTTTGATACTGTGAAAGAAATCTCTTCTCCTGTAAGTTCTTTTCTTTCCGTATTTTGGGATGAGAGAGCATCGACCAAAATACGGAAAAAATGTCTGGTGAACTTAGACTTTAAAATAGTTGCCTTAAGATCTACGAGAATATCTTCATCTCGGATACTGTGAACGCGTCTCTTCTACTGGTCAATTGTTTATAGGTCTTAAAGTTTGCATTTCAGAGTAATGTTTACGAGACTTTTTTCTCGGTTTTGCCTACATTCTCTCCTCCCACAATATGCTATGCAAAGTGCTTGAAGTAGAACGTATTTGCTCCGCAGTGTTAGAGAAGTACTCGTAACGTTAATGGATGACATTTCCGAACATGGGTGCCTTATTAAAATATTATGTACTGTCTCCTCTATAACAGTCCTCTCAATTTCTTCGTTCAATTCAGATACACCCAGTAGTTCTATAATTACAAGGACTGTAATGAGCACTATTATTTATAACTTTATTCACAGAGGTACTTATACATCTGGAGTGTAGTCGCTCCCTATCATTTATGCAATTTTTCTAGTTGTTCGTAAGGCGTTGTATTCCATCAACGATTCTGTTCCTGTTTGTGTCACGTATTGACCACCCTACAGCTTGGAGAAGGTCACCTCTGCTGTTGTACCGGATCGCTCGCAGTGGTTCGTTAACTTTGACAAATAGATCGCAATCACAGGGACTCATGTCGCATGGTACGGTGGCTGGCGCAGAATCTGCTACCGCCAGAGGCGCAACAGGTCCTCTGGCTTCGTGTAGGATGATGGGGGGCGAATATCACTGCACTTCTCTCAAACACCACCTTCGTCTGGCCCTCAGGCGAAAACGACATTTCCGTGATAGCACCCCATTATTTTGCATGGCAAAGCATAGTGCTGCAATTATATTGCAGTACAGGATGTCTTGCTGCGCTAGCGATGGGAAATTTTGAAACATCCACTGTCCTAACCTTACATGAGTTTCTGCCATTACGATCCCTTTGCCACAGAGAAAGAAGCACTACGAGAGATCCGGTACAACTCCACAGATGAAATTATCCATGCCACATAGTGATCAATACGCAATGTCAACTGCAACAGACACGCAAATGTTATACAGTCCCTTCCGGACATATGGCAAAAGGTCATGAATAACAGGGTGTTATTATATTGAACACGTGTAACTATAATTCTTTTCAGAGAGAAATAATACGTATCATTATTTTAAGAGGGACGTCTGTAGGTTGATTCAGGATGAATGTCACAAAATTTGTGAGGTGTGGAAATTAATCAAAGTCCTTTGAATATGTATCCGATATTAGATCGTTATGGCACTGGAGTAGGTTGAAGACCACACACATACATGAATGGACATTGCCGTGGTGCACCGTCCGCGACGCCACACAAGTCGGTTGCACATGGGATTCAAAGACACTCGCTGATTCGCCGAACATTCGAAAGGACGGTGGTTTAAATCCACTTCCGGCCATCCAGATTTAGGTTTTCTGTGATTTCCCTAAATCACTCCAGGCAAATGCCGGGATGGTTCCTTTGAAAGGGCACGGCCGATTTCATTCCACACCCTTACCCTAACACTCCGACCGAGCCAGGTGGCGCAGTGGTAACACACTGGACTCGCATTCGGGACGACGGTGGTTCAAATCCACCTCCGGCCATCCAGATTTAGGTTTTCTGTGATTTCCCTAAATCAATTTAGGCAAATGACGGGATTGTTTCTTTCAAGGGCACGGCCACGTCCTTCCCCATCGTTACCAGAAACAATCCGAACGTGAGCTCCGCCTCTAATGACCACACTGTCGTCGGGGCGCTAAACACCGATCTTCCTTTCTCTCTAACATTCCGAGCATAAGCTCCGTCTCTAGTGACCACGCTTTCGACGAGACGTTAAATTCCAAGTTTCCTTCCTGGATTCGCCGAACTCACAGGCAAGACCTTACCTAGGCGCCGACAGATACCGCTGCGGCCGCAGCACAACACGCATGCGCTAAGTCACACAGTGCTGTACTGTACAGAAGCAGGAAGCTACCAGTGGCTTGGCAAGACGTATCACCCATAAAAATAAAGAGTGCTGCTACCCGCCGCATTAAATGCCGTCCTGCAGCACCTTGCACAAGAGCGGCGCGCCCTCATCGCTGAAGCCTCCACCGTCTCTCTAGCCGTCTTTCAAAAAATGTTCAAACGTTTGTAAAGCTTATAGGACTTAACTGCGGGGTCATCAGTCCCTAAAATTACAAATTACCTTAAACTAAAGACGGCACAAACATCCATGCCCGAGGGGGGGGGGGGATTAGAACCCCCGACGGGGAAAGGCCTCGCGCATCGTAGCATAGCGCCTCAATGCGCTCGGCCTCGGTCAGCCGTCTTTCTGCCCTCTCAAACTGGTCAACATTTTACCAAAAATTAATTTGTAGCCGCTTCTATACATAGTGTTACATATGTAAGTAGCTCGTCCTAGAAATTATTAATTGCAGAGTGATACTGAATCAGTTCGACAGTTAGCTTCATTGAGTTACTCCTAACATGTGCGTTGTTTACTTTAGTATTCGTCCTTTGCCATACAAAAATAATCAATGACATACTACTGATACATTATGAGTTACTTTCTGGAAATATGAGAGGCATAATAGTGTCACATACTGCATCGGGTACATCATGGAAGCACTATATAGCTGACCAGCTATGAACTTTTTGTTGCTAGTAGCGCATAATAATTTTAAGGACATTTTTTACAATATTGTTCTCAGTATATACGCACTACATATTATCGTGGTAGCTTTATAGCTTCAAATAAAAAGGCTAAAGTTTAAAACCTTGTTCCAAAATCTATGTCTTCCAGTATTTCCAGGTTCCTTCCACGTATGTTCAGTAGAAAAATCTACCAGGTGGCGTCGTCTTTCATTCATTTTCTACCTCATATATTTTCTCGATCTCCTCATCATCGGCAGAGCTTACGGGAAAATAAATTTGCTCTACTGTGGTCGGTGTCGGCTTCCTATCTATCTTGACTACGATTATGAGGTCAATGCACTGCTCATAGTAATTTACTGGCATTTCTATTTTCTTATTCATTTTCAGCCCTACTCCTATAACACCCCCACCTAATTTTGTATTTATAATACTGTACTCACCTGATCAGAAATCCTGTTTCTCTTTCCACCGAACCTCAGTAATCCCTGCTATATCTAACTTAAACCTGTCCATTTCCCATTTCAAACTTTCTAACCCTCCTACCCGATTAAGGGCTCTAACATTCCACGCTCCGATGGTTGAATCCCAGTCCTCGTCCGGAGATCTGAATGGGGGACTATTTTATCTCCGGAATATTTTACCCGAGAGAATGTCATCATCATATTTTCATACAGTAGAGCTGCATGTCCTCGAGAAAAGTAACGACTGTAGTTTCCCCTTGCTTTCAGCCGTTCGCAGTAACTGTATGGCAAAGCCTCAGTAGCTGATGTTACAAGGCCGCAGCTGCGAATTAGCCGTGCGCACTGGGGCGCCGTGCTGCGGTGCGCGCGGCCGATCGCCGTCAGGGGTTCGAGTCCCCCATCACACATGGGTGTTTGTGTTGTCCTTGGGTTAGTTTGCCTTAGTTTAAGTAGTTTGTAAGCTACGGACTAATAACCACGCAGTTCAGTACGATAGATTTGCAGACATTTGAATTTTCATGTTACAAGGCCAGCTTAGTCAATCATCCTGACTGTTGCCCCTGCAACTACTGAAAAGGCTGCTGCCCCTCTTCAGGAACCACACGTTTGTCTGGCCTCTCCACAGATACCCCTCCGCTGTGGTGGCACCTACGATACGGCTGTCTGTATCGTTGAGGCACGCAACCCACCCCACCTCGGCAATGACTGCGCTTCGCGGAGGTAGTATCAGTCAATGGATACACAAATCTGCAATTTCTATCATACAGTTTAAATAATAATTAATTTCGTTTATTGAGATCATCCATCGCAGATTCGGAAAGAAATAAGCGCCGGCCGCGGTGGCCGAGGAGACTGATGCGCTCCAGTCACGGTCTGCACGGCCACTACGGTCGGGGATTCGAATCCCCCCTCGGGCATGGATATTTGTGCCGTCCTAGTTCGTAAGTAGTTCATAAGTAGTTTGTAAGTTTAGGGACTGATGACCCCGTAGTTAAGTCCCATAAACAATACAAAACAAAGAAATAAGCAAAAACGCTAAAGCACATGGAACAAAATTAACACCTATGTGAAGAAATAAGAGGAAAATAGGGAAAAGGTAATCTTGGACAGCATTAGGACACTGAAGTAACTTAATGGCAACTAGTTTGAGTTTGTGCCGGATGGGGATTCGAGCCCAGAATTCTCGTTGTATGCCAGCGATCACCTTAACCATATTGGTTTCCGGAGCCCTCCTACCTGCATCAAATTTTCCCCTGTCACATGCTGCGGAAGTAACGTACGTGTCCTTCATAGTCCTCTATGCTCGCCATCCAGACTTCCACATCAGATCGAACTGTTTTTCCGCATCTGCGGTGAAGAAATGTGCTTTAACGTCATCAAGAGTGAGATTCATTTAGATATTGGTGTGCAGTTTGTTCATTCGGACATGTCAGACAAAACAGACTCCGCCCTAATATGTAAACATAAAGAACAACTGAAACAACTGAGCGATATCTGGTTCAGTAGGTACCAAACAGTGAGTCCGCTGTCTCAAAACTTTTGACACATTCAACGCTATATCGCAGCAGCTCACAGATGTGGGACTTGCACGTCCCTGTGCAATGTGGGAAATAAATTGGTGTGGCTCGCTGTTGTGAAATGTTCTACTCAGGCTGTGACCCCATTCACATATTACACTCGTCACTAGACGCGACAGTAGCGCTCCTAGCGCATAAAGTCAAAACTATAGCGTCCGTGACGTAAATGTTTATGTGACGACTCACGGATAAGAAATGTTCAAATGTTTGAAGAGTCTATGGGACTTAACTACGGGGTCATCAGTCCCTAAACTTACAAACTACTTATGAACTACTTACAACTAAGGACGGCACAAATATCTATGCCCGAGGGGGTATTCGAACCCCCGACCGTAGTAACCGTACAGACCGTGACTGGAGCGCCTCAATCCCCTCGGCCACCGTGGCCGGCCACGGATAAGAGTGGCAACTCTGTTCTGATAAGCCGCGCCAGCAAATTATGCAGTAGAATTTGAAATTTGAGAGTACATACATTTTATTTTCTTCTCGACTATAGATATTTACATTTACTTTTTATTTTATTTATTTTATTACTTCTTACTTAAAGACGCTGTCTTTAAAACCTATATGGAAAAACTGCGCAACGCCATTAGTAAAGAAACAGTGTCACATCACAAACATCTAACGTTGGGATGCCAGACTACTTCCAATGTTGTCATGGGAAAAACAAATTGGTTACAGCCAATTTATGATACAGTTCAAAAAATGTTCAAGTGTTTGGAAAACTTATGGGACTTAACTGGGGCGTCATCAGTTCCTAAACTCTCAAACTACTTATAAACTACCTTATACTAACGACGGCACAAACATCCATGCCCGAGCGGGGATTCGAACCCCCGACGGGCAACGGCCTCGCGCATCGCAGCATAGCGCCTCAATGCGCTCGGCTATGATACAATTCCATCAGTTTCAATAGTTTCTGTGTTGTAATATGACCACAATGCACAAAACTTACTTAACAAAGTTTAAACGTAAAGAACAGAAAAACAAAATTCGTCCGTGTGGTGGACAATCCCAGTCGACGAGAAAGATGAAGGAAGTATGCCAATTTTTGTCACAGGGAGATTTTTCGCATTTTTGAAATGTAATGTCTGAATATCCAGAAACACTCTTAACAAACAGTTTTTAAATATGTGTGTGCTGGGACGAATATTTAAAAAGAATCATAACAAGAATGTTGGTGTTTCGGTGAATGAATAAACATTTACGGATTGCTTCTGTAATACTAGGTAACTGAAGCCATCGGCTCTTTGTTAACTTTAAATTTTGAAGTCTAAAATGCTTGAACTTAGCATGCATCGTCTGATTATCTAGTAAACAAAATGCAAAAAGCCAATGACGGAACTGTCAAACATATAATATTCGTCTTCACACACTCTGTTACTGGTTTACTGAAAATATTCTGGTCGGCGTCGGTATTATACGCTGTTATTTCTAGTATCGCCAATACGACAGCACTAGCCCTCAGAAATTCATTATATTCACGTATTGACAGTAATATTGATATGAAAGGGCTGATTAAAGCGCTATTTTTCCAACAATTTTTTCTTTCTTCCCCCTTTTTCCTCGTGGCAGATTGAAACTAAGTCAGGGCCGGATCTGGCCGATTTCCCACCTGTGCTTTAAATCATGCAGTGAACGCTTTCCCGACCGACTGTGTTAGATGTTACTGAGTCATCCGGTTTTATGGTTGCACTCGATAAAACTTTTCGGTTCAACATGTTACGCATACAGCTGAGCCGGATATCTTCATACGTACTCCTGGCACTCGCGGGACCATCGATTCTACTTTTTTGTGACTGCAGCGGCAACAATGCGAGAACGATTATTGCAGAAAGTTGAACTACAGTATTAATTTGTCACCTGTCTCTCACTGTCAAATTGGTAAGCATATCACACTGCTCTACCAAATAAACATTAAACGCGAATCTTAAATCGAGAGATCGTCTCCGTAATTTTCCATTATATGCAGAATGTAAACGGCGTTACTCCTATATAATTTGTGCTATTGTGCTGAAATGTTAACGATTCACATACACAATCAAAAACCGTAGTTTATAGCAATTTGATAGTTTTTGTATTCCGTCTTTGGGATGTTCCAATTTTATGGCAAGGAGTGTATATATGACGATACGCCACAACAATAAAACAGTGGTAATAAACTGTGAACGCCGACCCAACAGGCCTTGAGATGCCCCACAGACACCGACCGGTCGCCGTGTCATCCTGCGCATGTAGGTCCCAATGGATTCGGTTTAGAGGGGCATGTGGTCAGCACCCCAAGCGCCTGGCTTTTGCGATGTTTTCTCACTCATTTAGCTGCTCAATTGTCCTTACTAGGCGTGAGTGCATCCCTCATGACAACAGCGCTAGACAGATCCGGACGGTGACTCACCCAAGTGTCAACGTAGCCAACACCATCTAGAAGACAAGGCTTCACAGGCTTTGCCACGTCACATCGAGAGGCCGCGAACGCTAGCTGATTGGCCACTACGAGGCCCTGGGCTGTGCCCCAGCGGCCAGCCAGTCAGCTAGCGTTCGCGGCCTCACGCTGTGACGTGGGCACGTCATGTTGTGAGGCCTTGTCTTCAGGGCATGGCAGTGCCTCACTTCGGCATGTAATCGGAACAGTTTTATTCACTGAAAAATGTTCAAATGTTAATAAATCTATCGGACTCAACTGTCTGATTATTAGTCTGCACCTTACAAACTACGTAAAATTTGGTAAACTAACCTAAGGACAAACACAAACACCCATGCCCGATGGGGGACGGCCGTGTTCACCGCAGTACGGCGCCCCAGTACGCACGGCTAATCCACCGCGGCGTTTTATTCACTGTGGCACAGCTTTTGGCCAATAGCAGTGATACATTGTTACCGCATTAACTCAGCTGCTGGTGGAAAAAAAAAGTTCAAATGTTTGTTAAGCTTAAAGGACTTAATTGCGGGATCATCAGTTCCTAAACTTACAAACTACTTATGAACTACCTTATAGTATAGACGACACAAACATCCACGCCCAAGGGGGATTCGAGCCCCCGACGGGGAACGGCCGCGTGCATTGCAGCATGGCGCCTCAATGTGCTTGGCCACTTCACCGCGGCGGAGTATCTTCGATTTGGATTGTAGTCTTATATGGATACGCAAAGTGAGCGATACATATAAAGACAAGTTGAGAAAAGAACCTTTGAATGCGGGAGCAACCGATTAATGCTGAATATTAGGTAAGGCAATCGAGCAACTAATGAAGAATATGTAAGTCAAACTGGAAAGAAAATATATTTATTGCGCTACTTGATTAAAAGGAAGGGCACGTTTGTCGGAGACATCCTGACAGAATTGACGGCGTAATTAATCTATTTGTACGTGTGTGTGTGTGTGTGTGTGTGTGTGTGTGTGTGTGTGTGTAGGAGAGTGGGTGGGCCTTAGAGCGCACGCATGTATGAGATCTGGACGAGGGGGGGGGGTGAGGGAAATAAAATGGAGGCAGTCTTCACTACATTAAATTGTTGGGAATGGATGTTGATTGTAGGTACATTTCCTGATGTGATTAGATTTGCGCAAGAGTGAGTACATGGCATATAGTTCCACAAGGCACATTATATTTTGCGGTAGAAGGTGCTTCTGATATCACTATTCATTTTTCTCTTTAGGATGGAGACCTGCATTAAAACACACTTTCACCAGCAGGTCATAATAACAATGAATATAACGTAGTAAATTATACTGTGATTGTAAAAGATATCCTCTCATATTAAGAAATTCTTTACCATCTTGTAGAAAAATATTGAAGATAGTCTCAGTAACTAGAAAGAAACCATTGATTACGTAAAAGTAGTATGTTTTATTTGCAGAAGGGAAGTGCTTGAGGTGTCGCAATGACTCTCAGTGCTGAACCACGGCTTACGAAGAAGCTACAGATTAATGCCTTATGTGGTTTTGTTGCTAACACGGACGATGGAAGGAATTGTAGAATTTGAGGTCCTGCCAACAACAAGGATGCTGGGGAGGACGTACAAGCCAGAATTCAAAAGGTGTTGAGAAGAACATGGGGGCCGCGGCGGAGTGTCCGAGCGCATTGAGGCCCTATGCTCTGATGCGTGAGGCCGTTCCCAGTCGGGGGTAAGAATCTTCCCTCGGGTATGGATGTATGTGTTGTCTTATACGTTAGTTAGTTTATAAGTAGTTTGTAAGTTTAAGGACTGATGACCGCGCAGTAAAGTCCCATAAGCTTAATAAATATTTGAACGTTTGATTTAGAACATGGGGGTACCCTTTAAGAGGAAACATAACGTCTCGGATTAGGTGATTTAGGGATACCATGGGAAACGTATGGGAAATGGATGGTCAGGGGTGATCTGAAGCACTGTCCTCCGGAGTATGAGACCAGTGTCTTGGTACAATACGCCGGCCGCGGTGGCCGAGGGGACTGAGGCGCTCCAGTCACGGTCCGCACGGCCACTACGGTCGGGGGTTCGAATCCCCCCTCGGGCATGGATATTTGTGCCGTCCTTAGTCTTAGCTAGTTCATAAGTAGTTTGTAAGCTTAGGGACTGATGACCCCGTAGTTAAGTCCCATAAGTGCTACAAACATTTGAACATTTGGTACAATACTACCTCCACCCAAACAACACGGGTCAACTGATACAAGTAAATCATAATATTTTATTCGCATTTCAAAGCGGAGGAAATACAGTTACAAAGGTGCCTTCGTATTTGAAGGGCGTAATGAAAGACAATGCTTCCGAATTTTTGTCCTATATATCGATTGCGGTATTACATATCTTGAAAATTATTGCAGTCGGCTTCCGCTATAGGTCTACAAATTGTTTCTCGAGGAGTCACCAAATATTTTGCTTCCTTCTACGTATAACTCACGAAACGACCACAAGGATATAATTAGAGAGATTAAAGCCCACATAGGGGCGAACCATACGCGACTGGAATAGAAGGAAGTGACAATGGTACACGAAGAACTCACACCATGAGGTGGCTTGCGGAGTATGGAGGTAGATGTAGCGTGTTACATGGTCATGTGTAAGGTAACTATGTCGGTGCGCGAGAGATAGCCAGCGGTAGTCGAGTTTCTTACAGCAGGTGGCATGGTCCCCCAACTTTTTTGAGTCAGTGAGCTTTTGTGACGGTACTCAATTTGCGCTCTGTTGTTTTAAGGATTACAATGGTTAACCCAGATTTCATCGTGTTACTGCTGTAGCGCAACCTATCACCTCATGCTGAAATCGCAAAAAGAGATGACAGATTTACTATCTTAACTGATTCATGTCAGAAGTGAATATTCGAGGCACCCATCCTGCAGAGTTTTCTGCGCCGTAGTGCCTCAATTACGATCTGTACACGCTCTCGTTATCTACCACAGTTACCTCACATCTACGTCTGTGTTATCCGACGATTTTCTATTATGAGTTCATCAAGCCGATTCAGATGAATCTCAGTCAACTGCCGTACGCAGTCGTCCACTACGAGCTTTCTCACGCTCCGCCGTTTGTATTATTACTGGCACATTACTGATATGGATACATTACTCACCCTTCACAGCTTTCGTTCTATGGATTTCAATTGGAAACACGTTTTCTGCACTTGGAAACTCCATTACAGCCCGCTGTTTCTGAGTTGGGTTTGGGTTGTATGGTTTGGATAGGGGGACTAAACTACTAAGGTTATCAGTCCTCCGGTGGGGACGGGAAGGATTGAGGATAGGAAAGGAGGGGAGGAGAAAGGAAATGCAGTCCGGGAAGGAAAGAGGGAAGGAAGACTGCATTAGCTCGGGGCCCCGTGCTCGCCACGCACGTACTCACCAAAGAACCGTGAGCCCCCTGGGGAGCTGCTGTTTCTCAAACTAGACATATTTTCTTTACACGCCAAAATGTTATATACACTACGATTCGGTGGCTTTAGCGGCAGAAAGTTTCGAATGCGTCAGTGAAGCGGGAAAGTCGCATGAATAATTTTATGACATTTAAAATATCATTCGGTATTGAGAACAAAATAAAAATGCAAAGCATTTATTTTTCAACACGTCCTTGTACTTTAGTTCATCCTTTTCCCCATGTGAGCAATAATTACGATGGTACAGATACCTCTAGTTGAATCACAGACACACAATCTTATGCAAGGTACTAGAGGTGTGCACACTGGGGATTAACGTCACTCGAGTACATTGCGCTCGGGCTTGCTTGGCGTGTGGATGCTCGCAGCAGGCAGGCTGTGCTCGATCGAGGCGGAGGACGCTCCCGCCGCTCTGCTGTTGCGGCCGAGGCGGCAGCTGTGCGTGGGCTACTGTTTTTACTTCTGGTATATGCTATTCCCGGTATTCCCAAACACGAATAGTCTTGCAATGTAGTGTCTAATGCTCTATACAAGCAATAAAAGAAAAAAAAAGGAACTACTTAAAATTTCAAGATCACATTAATTGTTACGTAAAGCCTTCATGTTAATACGCATAAATTTCAAACCTCTGCAAGCTAATGGAAACATGCATATAACCTTCAGGGAGAAAGGAAATAGTAAACGAATAAAATATTACAAGGGTAATTCAACCAGTCAGAAATAAAACTATATAGTTACTAAAGAACACTAAAATATTTGAGGTGTCATGATCGGCGTTACAGGCATTAAGGAAGCCTGAAACGTATCCATCAGAAAATGTCACAAAAACTGTATGCAGTTGGGTGGATCTCTTTGTAGCCTGTGGATGTTTATGAAGTAACTGTAGCTGCAATCTTTCGTTTTACGAGAGATTGAATTAATAGCAGATGGAAGAAGTAATTTCCAAAGAAGCGCCGACGAACATTGTTCCTTAAAAGATCACTCACGTGCAGATCTTCTGCCCCAGGCGATTTGACTTGGTTTCTTCAGCAGGTGTTTGCTAGCCTAGTAGACGATTAATTTAAAAATGGGACAGTAAGGGAAGCTACATTCAATGAAAGTCGGGAGTGTGGGTAGAAAAATATATTCGGAGTAAGGCACACAAGTTTTCGTAAACAGAAGAATTGCTTAACGAATACAACTACTGGGCGAGAACTAGACTTGCTACATTCCAAGTTGTTAATACATTGATTTACACATTAACAGAATGAAGATCAGTTCTCAGAGAGACCTTACAGAAGAAAGAGGACTAGCCTTGAGTTACGCAAACCATCACAGAAACAGGGGGTCGGACCAACATAACTATTACGCTAATACCGTTTTGCAGCAACCAAATCTTACGGTCTAAATGCAGCGACGGCGCTATCGCAACCGTCGCAATAGTGGAGTACGTCGAAGCACGATAGTCACATATCCGTCGCGCACGGTTAAGATAAGCTGCTCCCCAGGCAATGGGAAGCACTTGCTACTCGATGACGAAAACGGAGGCACGCCGTCCTCGCGATGTTGACGCCTCTGGAAACTGCAACAGAATGGGGTTGGAGAGCTGCTCTCCAGGTTACTTAAAGACGCGGGCAACGGAGTCCTGTGCACGCGCTATGCGAATAGGTGCCTATAGCCAACCTATCTGAGGGAGGCTGGAGCAGGCGGTAGTGGCGTTCCTGCCAGTCGGCAGCGGCTAATTTCCGGTTATCGGGTTGGCTGTCCTGGACTGGCGCCAATTCCCAAACCTCGGCAACTCGTCTCCCTCCGCCACCGCGTGTTTCCAACGTGGGTTTGAAATAACGGCCAGGCAACCGAACTAGACTCCGCCATGTTGGGCGTTTTCTGTATCAGTTAAATGGAGAATGCAAAAATTATCTTGCCCCCCTTCAACTGATGCTCCTCTAAGTAGGCAATAAATTGGCTTGGCAGAGTCAGTAGATCTACATCTACATCCACATCTACATAGATACTCTGTAAATCACATTTAAGTGCCGGGCAGAGGGTTGATTAACCACATGCATTACCTTTATCTACCGTTCTATTCTTTCTTCTTGCGCGTTATTAGAGAACACCTAAATCGTTCCTTTTTCGATCTTATTTCTCTTATTTTATTGGGGTGGCCATGTCTCGCTATGTAGGTGGGTGCTAACAAAATAATCTCACATTCAGAAGTAAAAGTCGGTGACTGAAATTTCGCAAGTTGTTCGTAATTATAACTCCTAGGTATTTGGCAGAATTTACGACCTTAATTGAAGTTCAGCGGGTTTCTTTCACTGGCCATGTGCATTACTCTACACTTTTCTTTATTTAGTGTCAATTGCCAATTTTCGCACCATCTAGAAATTTTGCCTAAATCGCTTTGCAGTTGCTTTTGATCCTCTGTTGACTTCACTAACCGATAAAAGGCAGCATCAGCGACAGTTAAGGGAGCTATTCTGATTGTCTCCTAAATCGTTTGTAGGCACAAGGAAGAGTAGGGGACCTATAACGCTTCCCTGGGGATCGCCAGATGTGGGAAAATTAATTTAATAGTCCTAGTGACGCAGTGAAGTTTGAAAGATTATTAATTAATTAATTGATCAGTCTGGGTTTGTTATCAGTTTGCTCGGAATTTAATTTGGAGTTAGTATCTGTGATCATAAATAAGGTATTATGTGCATAGCTCTCTCTGAGGACAAGTGTGGACAAAAAATGTTCAAATGTTTGTATAGCTTATGGGACTTAACTACGGGGTCATCAGTCCCTAAACTTGCAAACTACTTATGAACTAGCTAACACTAAGGACGCCACAAATATCCATGCCCGAGGTTGGATTCGAACCCCCGGCGGCAGTAGCCGTGCAGACCGTGAGTGACGCGCGCAGTCCCCTCGGCCACCGCGACCGGCGCAAGTGTGGACAGATGTTGCGTTCTGACTACCGATCTTTCATGCTTACAGCGTTACATCTTTTCGCAACATCTTTATAAATGTCTGCGAATTAATTATTTCAACGATATAAGGTATGTGCTACCTCAAGAAGTTGATTTTTCACAACAGGGAAAAATTCGTATGTATTCAGAGTTTTCTGAACACGGGCGGTTAAAATTACAGAAGGGTCCCATATCACGTCATGTACTGATATCTAGTAATTCGATTTAGTGTGCTTCAATATTTCATCATGTAAGCTAAGCTCGCGCTATTTCCTTTGGCTTCCAATCGCGGCATTCACACCATTGAATAATATGACAAGCTCACGTGAAATACAGACTGCCGCGCGGGAGTAGCCGAGCGGCCTGGAGCGCCACGTTGCGGATCACGCGGACTCCCGCGTCGGAGGCTCGAATCCTCCCTCGGGCATGGTTGTTTGTGTTGTCTTTAGTATACGTCAGTTCATAAGTAGTTTGTAAGTTCAGAGACTGATGACCCCGTGGTTAAGTCCCATAAACTTTACAAACATTTGAACATTTTGAAATACAGACTTTGTAATTTCAAAAGCACTGTTGCCCATTATAAAAACATAAATTGTTTACAAAGAACTTAATATTTCACACTAATACATCTAAAAAAATATCAGGTACTTTTACCGATTACTTTCTTCAAAATTGACTGAGAAACATTGTTGAACTAAGGTAAAATAATTTACTCGAAATTAAAGAAAATAATTATATTTTTACTCAAATAAAAAACCTTTTGTTAAAATATGCTTTCATAAAACTATGTGGTGCAATCTTAAATATCTGCAAGAATTTTTAAAGTATGAAAATTGGCAAAGTAACTTTACACTCTTTCTCAGAGTACATGGTCGGTCATTTGTAACGTGGCATGCTCCAACGAACACGAGGAAAATCGATTGAAATTGCTCGTAGCATGCTAGGCGACTGCGTTGATATCTACCAGACTGTCATGCAACTACAAGCAGACATAAACGCGAGGACTATACAAGGGACAGGACTACCTGAAGGCAGTGTTTCTCATGCTGTGTGTTGCGACTTGACAGGGGCCTCCAAGTCTTGCTCGTGTGGTTCGCGGTCACAGGAGAAATCGGTTGCACCATAAAATAACCAGTCTGCTGCACGGTTCAATACTAGGGGTTCCCTATTAAAATGACACAGTCTAATAAAAGGGAAAGTTATTTGATATCAAGTCTCAGCTGAATGGAACTAAAATTGTTTCATACTGAATACATCAAGTTAAAGGTATATAAATGCAATGTCTGACAACTGCTTTTAAATGTTCAAATGTTTGTAGAGCTTAAGGGACTTAACTACGAGGTCATCAGTCCCTAAACTTACAAACTACTTACGAACTAGCTAATACTAAAGACGTCACAAATATCCATGCCCGAGGGGGGATTCGAACCCCCGACCGTAAAGACCATGCAGAACGTGACTGGAGCACCGCAGACGGCTCGGCCACTGCGGCCAGCCAACTGCTTATAGGAAGTAATCGATAAATCAATGTGCTTAATTTTGAGTGATTAGAGTTTTAATACTTGACAAATTGAATGTATATCGCGACCTTGTTTAATGAGCATAATTAATCCTTTAATGCATAGTGTAACTGATCAACTACATACCTCAATTTTTTGATTATCTCTCAATCTAATCAAAATTTTATCACAAATTCTTTTGTAGCTGCTTCTATACATAGTGTTACACTTTCAAATAGCTAGTCATATAAATTATAAATTGCAAAGTGCTACTGAATCAGTTAGACAATTAGCTGCACTGAGTTACTCCTAACATGTGCGTTTGTTTACTTTAGTATTCCTCTTTTGCCATGTAAAATTACTCAATCACCAGGCACCCTCTGCCAGGCACTTAAATGTGATTTGCAGAGTATCCCATGTAGATGTAGATGTAGATCACATACTACAGTTGCATTAAGAGTTACTTTCTGGAAATAGTAAAGGCATAATAGTGACATTTACGGCATCTGGTACATCATGGAAGCACTATATAGCTGATCTGCTATGAACTTTTTGTTGCTAGTAGTGCACAATCGTGATAGTTTTTATAATTTCAAATAAAAAGTCATGCATTAGAGGGTTAACTTCTAAGTTTACCGGAAATGTAAAATACTTGTTATACACATCGTGTAAAAATGGGATGTGTTTAATCCAAAAACTATGCAAAAAGTTCACCATATGTACTATAATACTATAGGTGACATTCTTTATCACAAAGTTCTATCGACAATAGAATATGAAATTCGTTGCCTTAAGATTACAGACGGAGTTGTCAAAATGTTCAAATGTTTGTGAAGCTTATGGGACTTAACTACGGGGTCATCAGTCCCTAAACTTACGAACTAGGACGGCACAAATATCCATGCCCGAGGGGGGATTCGAACCCCCGACCGTAGTGGCCGTGCAAACCGTGACAGGAGCGCCTCAGTCTCCTCGGCCACCGCGGCCGGCTCGGAGTTGTCTTACGATTCGTGGGTCAGGGGGGAAGGGGTCAGGATAGTTTTCCGTTAACAGCGGCCGCGCGGGAACGGCCGTGTGGTCTCCAGCGCCACGGTGCGGATTGCGCGGTCCCTCGCTTCGGAGTTTGAGTCCTCCCTCGGGCATTGATGTGTTTGTTGGCCTTAGGATAAGTTATTTTACGTAATTTGTAAGTCTAGGGACCGATGACGACAGAGGTTTAGTCCCTTAAGGTTACCAGCCTCTGGTCATTCGTAAAAATTGAGAAAAAGGGGTCGCGTATTCTAAACGCTTGAGAAACACTGCCTTAATGAATGGAGTGATGTGGCGAGAGTCATACAACATTTGTGTGTTGTTTTGAGGTATTATACTTGAACTATTCTAAATAAAACCTTTTGAAGAGTAACAATACGCCTTCGGCTACATTCATTTTTACTTTCAAGTAGAGTTTACTTAATGTGTATGCGCCTAAAGCTATATTGTGTACTAAGACCTATTTGTACGTAATACCAAGATGAAAATGAGTATAATATATATTCTAATAAGATCAGCTGCAGGAAAATAAGAAAATACGGTTTATTTTTTATTTTTTTAGAAATACAGCAGCTTGGAAGAATCGCAACGTAGTTGGTAACTTAGTTTGCAGTTGTGATTTCTGAGCGCGCCTGTCACGTCGGCGGGCAGCGCGTGGACCGCAATCCTGTAAGGCGCTCACGTTTCCTCGAGTTTGGCTGTAGAATCCCGCGTGGTCAGCAAGTGTGGAAGATGGTCGGCAACTTTGTAAGAGCTCAGTGAGTAACGGCGGCGGGATTAGAGCGCCAAAACAAAGAATTCCCGGCTCATCCCGGTGCCAGCCTCCCTCAGGAAGGCGTCGGTCAGAAGTTAGGTGGAAAGTGACACTCGTGAGGAAGTAGGGCGCCTGCGGGGAGCGGCAGAGGCACAGCGGCGGCGGTCGAGATCAAGCACCGCCGCCGAGTTCCGCAATATACGACGAGTACTGCGCAGGGCAACTATTTCACTCTGGTAAGTGCTTCAGACGAGGTCCCACTCTCTCATGCCGCTAAGTAGGATACCTGGTCGTGGAAATTTTGTATGCAAGACTCTTATCTGAACTAAACGTCCTTTTTTCTCAAACACTAAATTTAGAAAGCATCTCCAGCCTCATCGTCCATATACTTATCATCCGTTGATCATTGCCCATATACTTATCATCCGTTGATTTTCTCCACGTATCTCCACACATTACGATGTGAAGCTTTTTAAATAAAAATTTGTCCTGATATCATTACATCATTTAACATGATGTCATCTAAGTCTCATCTAGTCTCGACAAGACAGGTGGCGTAGTGGATGCCACACTGAGCTCTCAACCGGCTTCCAACTATCGTAACCTATTTCTGGCTTGGGAGAACCAACAGCTGTATACTTAAATATTATTTGGCTTACATTTTGTTCCTCACATTATAGTTATCCTCAGGCCCCTATGATAGCCAAATGGATCGTACTAATCCTTTGTTGAAGCATGGATTCCTTGACTTGTGACACTATGTGGCTATTATAGTTACCAAGCAGTAAATACAAAAGTATATTCATCCATTAAACCATTGTTATGTCTAGACACGTATTATATTGGGCCAAACCTCCCTTTGGCTATCCGTAAGGGTCTCTAAAAGGCTTCATTGTGAGACCTAAGCTGGCAGCCAAATAAATTATATATTAAAGTATATGACTGTTGCTTCCTCTCTCTGAATGAATTTCGACCATCGCAGATTCATGTGCACGCAAATCCTTTGCTGTTTCATTAAAAAGCGTCACGGAAATGTTGCACGATTTGAGGTGGAAATCATTAAAAGAAAGACGTTAGCCGGACGCGGTGGCCGAGGGGACTGAGGCGCTCCAGTCATGGTCAGCACGGCCACTACGGACGGGGATTCGAATCCCCCCTCGGGCATGGATATTTGTGCCGTCCTTAGGATAAGCTAGTTGATAAGTAGTTTGTAAGTTTAGGGACTGATAACGCCGTAGTTAAATCCCATAAGCACTAAAAACATTTGAACATTTTGAAAGACGTCATTCGTTGCGGTGAGATCTATTTGCGAAATTTCAATCACCAACTTTTACTTCAGAATTTGAAAATATTTTGCTACCATCCACCTACATAGGGAGACATGACCATCCCAATAAAATAAGAGAAACCAGATCGAAAACGAACCGATTTAGGCGTTCTTTCTTCCCGCGCGCTATTATAGAATGGAACGGTAGAGAACGTTTATGAAAGTAGTTAATGAACCCTCTGACAAGCACTTAAATGTGATCTGCAGAGTATCTATGTAGATGTAGATGAAAACGGAACTGTTGATTTTCCTCTCCACCTCTGAAAGTTTCCGAGTTCGTGCTTTGTCACTACTGCGCCCTAAACAATAATCGTCCAACCTTCCTTATTTTGCAAATCACGATGAACAGAACGCAAAATCCCCTTGGAACATTTCTGGCACTTCTTTTACCAGTTTGTTTGTTTGCCCCTTATCCTTATGCCTAATGTTTCCTTTGCTCCTTGGACAACACTAAATTTATTGAACTATTATCGCACCTTTCACTTCTGTTTAGGACCAACTGGCAATATACTTCTCCACATCGCAGTCAGTTTCTCTAATGTTAGTCTATACATATCGTAGATTAATGTTTTGTGCCGCGCTTTTCTCTCTGGGTGTGAAGACTAATCTCAAGAACTACTGTAGTGATTTTCATATCGACTTCACTGACGGATCGACAGATTCACGAGGAAGGCTTATGAACACATTTTACCACGATTATGCCAGAAAAAAGTCCCATTTAGAACGCTTAGTGCTATCCATACGAAACCGGGGCAGTTCTGTAGCATCTTACGTACTAAATTTCAAATTCTGTGTGACCAAACTACTCTGGTTATCAGTCCCTAGGCTTACAAGGACTACACACACACATGCCTGAGGGAGGACTCTAACCTCCTACGTGAGCGCGCACGCGATCCGTAACGTGACGCTCCAGACCGCACGTACAATCCAGCGCGCCTCTTGTGTACAACTGTACTACAAAGCCCCCACACTAATACATTGGAAATTGTCTTAAAAACTAAAAAAAAAAAATAAAAAAAATGAGTTAATATATGAGTGATATCTGATTTTTGAAAAGCTGAGTTTGAGTCTGACTTAAAAACTATCAATACTTGGAACACAACGGATACATAATCCGTAGGAAACATAAATATTCAACTTTTTGGAATTTTATGGGAGGCGGAGTGGCACACGTGCGGTGAACCTAGGCGGCAGCGCCAGGCCGGCTAATGGCGTAACCTGGGTTTGTGTCCAGAAACCGCGGAAGCCACTGCTGGACAATGGAGAGCCGCCGAAGTAGGAAAATCCCGTGCAGGAGGAAGGCTGAGCAGTGATGGCTGGCGACAGGGAGGCGTCATAATGGACGCTCTGGCCGATACTTGAAACACTGACACTCTCTTATAAATAAATAATAAATCACAGTCCCAGGTTCGAGTCCCGGTTCCGGCACGCAATTTTAATCTGCCAGGAAGTTTCATATCAGCGCACACTCCGCTGAAGAGTGAAAAGTATCATTCTGGAAACATCCCTAGGCTGTGGCTAAGCCATGTCTCCACTATATCCTTTCTTACAGGAGTGCTAGTCTTGCATGTTCCGCAGGAGAGCTTCTGTGAAGTTTGGAAAGTAGGAGGCGAGGTACTGGCTGAAGTAAAGTTGTGAGGCGGGATCGTGAGTCGTGTCGGGATAGCTCAGTCGGTAGAGCGCTTGCCCGCGACAGGCAAAGGTCCCAGGTTCGAGTACCGGTTCCGGCACGCAATTTTAATCTGCCAGGAAGTTTCAATAAATCACAGTGGTATGTTCCCATAAATTCTGAAGGCATCTGTGGTGTGAGAGAAAATAGGCGCAGGTCAAGATTCAACAACATTTTAATATCTTCAGAACTACGAAAGTTAGTGTTCACAATGTCAGTTTATAGCAAAATTAAACTAAAAATTACTAACTATTGAATGCATCGTGCAGTTTTAACAAACCATATTTTAGATGATAGCTTATTATCTCTAGCTGTCATCTTGAAAGCAACACATTTCTATCTCTTCATTTAACGATTTATTACACGTGCTTTTTCCATTTATTATGCAATTACAGACAGATCAGTGTACCTCCACAGTAATTCAGTAATTTGCAAGCTGCATGATATGCCCATCACCTTCTCATGTTTTTCAAACTATTTAATGAATATTTGTCTACCTTGCCAGTAACTTTAAGTAAATATTGTGTAGTATGAGCAGTCAAGCTCATGACAAGTGACTTGTTTATTTATTTAGTTCACATAATTTTTTACTGCTGATAAACAATTCCAAGATGAGTGAATGTTTACAACTTTTCTATGTAATATTCTCAAAATATTAAGTTAGTGTGAACGTCAAGTTAAGTCATAACAAATGTTTCATGTTAAGGAGACTGCTACCTCTGGAGAGGATGGCGATGTGTGAGTGAAAGAGAGGCCAGGACAGAAACCTGATGTTGTCAAATAAAATACTCGGACTGTTCGTGTGGAGATCTCCTTGGAGCTGTCAGAACACTTTATGGCTCGTCTTGGAAGAAGAAGGGTTCCAAGGCACCTTGCTGCGGAGCGCGCGGTTCCTCATCGTCGGCGTTTTGAGCCATGTGTGTTTGTGGTGTCCTTATTATAAATTACTTTAAGTTAGTATAAGTAGTTTGTAAGTCAAGGAAATGATAACCAACGCAGTTAAGTACCTTAGATTTACAACATTTAAACTTTTGAAGAATAAAAGCCCTGTTATTAATTAATCACTTATTTTATACTTCATTAATGTTTCGCAAATGTTAGCCTAGAGCATGCATGGCCGAACACCGGCGCGTGGGCACGGGCGTCTCTGCCGCGCTACTGCCACGCTCACTGTGCACAGCGGCGTGTGGGGCAGAGGGGCGGGCAGGTATTACATAACATTATTTTTAAAATAGCATGTTTATGGTACTAGTTCATTTAAAAAACGCATAACTTTCAGAAGAAGCCTCCTGTATATATGACGAGTGTGTATGTACAATACTAATACAATCAAATTTCGGCCACAAAATTACTAATTTTTCTGCCATGTGTATTTTGGATATTTTCTAAAGCTTCGCATAGTGATTCTGCCATACAAACACTAATTGTTACCTAACAGTAAGTGGTTTGGTTGTTTTACCGTTCTTCGCCCACATTACAGAGCTGCGCTTCCTCTGTTACTTGGTTTACGTTGGATCTGACATCGGCACAGTCCAGCGCAGAGCAGTGGTGTGCGGTCTCACTCTTTCCGCAGCTCTCTCTCTCGCTCCGTTGGCGACACTAGCGACACACGGTCGCGGCCGGGCCGGTAAGTACAGTGTACTCCGGCGCGCCCGCCGGACGGAATAGATGGCCATGCCTGGCCTAGGTGTTCCACTGTAGGATCACTGGAACAAGGTACTATTTGCAGCTAACGTAGTTTCCCAAGAATAAAACCAGTCATGTACACTTCAACCTTGGGATTACATCACGCCATATTTTGAGAACATAAACTCGTAATTGGTATTTTCTCATCAGGTATATGAATCTAATCCCTTTAGTATTTCAGTCGTAATGCTAACACATTACAATAATTTCTTATCCCGATCCCAAATCTAATGGATAAAACGCGGTTTCCGCGGGATAACAAGCATAGACCTCCGTGAACCTGGCACCCCACCTAACGAAATCGCTTTTTACTTTTTACAATCTCAAAGAGCTTCGTTTGTAGTGGATTGTAGTGCAAAAATTTTTGTTTGTAGTTTTTCGAAAAAAAAAATTATGAGTCACTCAAAAAATAGCCAGCACCCCACTTTTACGAAATAAAATTCTAATGGATGATATGTGTGGGGAATCGTTTGTAGTGGTTTGTAGTGAACGAATTTTCGTTTGTAGTAACTTGTATATCCCACAAAACGTGTTCAAAATGGAAGGCACGAGGCCCATACTGCTGTGCACTGCACCGACTGGCAGCACCCCACATCCCAGAAATTTAATTCTAATGGGTGATATCACTAGGAAATAGTGTGTAGAGGTTTGTAGTGAACGAATTTTCGTTTGTAGTAACTTGTATATCCCACAAAACGTGTTCAAAATGGAAGGCACGAGGCCCATACTGCTGTGCACTGCACCGACTAGCAGCACCCCACATAACAGAAATTTAATTCTAATGGGTGATATGTGTAGGAAATAGTGTGTAGAGGTTTGTAGTGAACGAATTTTCGTTTGTAGTAACTTGTATATCCCACAAAACGTGTTCAAAATGGAAGGCGCGAGGCCCATACTGCTGTGCACTGCACCGACTGGCAGCACCCCACTTTCAAGAAATTTAATTCTAATGGGTGATATGTGTAGGAAATAGTGTGTAGAGGTTTGTAGTGAACGAATTTTCGTTTGTAGTAACTTGTATATCCCACAAAACGAGTTCAAAATGGAAGGCGCGAGGCCCATACTGCTCTCCACTGCAACCACTGGCAGCACCCCACTTTCAAGAAATTTAATTCTAATGGGTGATATGTGTAGGAAATAGTGTGTAGAGGTTTGTAGTGGACGAATTTTCGTTTGTAGTAACTTGTGTATCCCACAAAACGAGTTCAAAATGGAAGGCGCGAGGCCCATACTGATATCCACTGCACCGACTGGCAGCACCCCACTTTCAAGAAATTTAATTCGAATGGGTGATATGTGTAGGAAATAGTGTGTAGAGGTTTGTAGTGAACGAATTTTCGTTTGTAGTAACTTGTATATCCCACAAAACGAGTTCAAAATGGAAGGCGCGAGGCCCATACTGCTGTGCACTGCACCGACTGGCAGCACCCCACTTTCAAGAAATTTAATTCTAATGGGTGATATGTGTAGGAAATAGTGTGTAGAGGTTTGTAGTGAACGAATTTTCGTTTGTAGTAACTTGTATATCCCACAAAACGAGTTCAAAATGGAAGGCGCGAGGCCCATACTGCTGTGCACTGCACCGACTGGCAGCACCCCACTTTCAAGAAATTTAATTCTAATGGGTGGTATGTGTAGGAAATAGTGTGTAGAGGTTTGTAGTGAACGAATTTTCGTTTGTAGTAACTTGTATATCCCACAAAACGAGTTCAAAATGGAAGGCGCGAGGCCCATACTGCTCTCCACTGCAACCACTGGCAGCACCCCACTTTCAAGAAATTTAATTCTAATGGGTGATATGTGTAGGAAATAGTGTGTAGAGGTTTGTAGTGGACGAATTTTCGTTTGTAGTAACTTGTATATCCCACAAAACGAGTTCAAAATGGAAGGCGCGAGGCCCATACTGCTGTGCACTGCACCGACTGGCAGCACCCCACTTTCAAGAAATTTAATTCTAATGGGTGATATGTGTAGGAAATAGTGTGTAGAGGTTTGTAGTGAACGAATTTTCGTTTGTAGTAACTTGTATATCCCACAAAACGAGTTCAAAATGGAAGGCGCGAGGCCCATACTGCTGTGCACTGCACCGACTGGCAGCACCCCACTTTCAAGAAATTTAATTCTAATGGGTGATATGTGTAGGAAATAGTGTGTAGAGGTTTGTAGTGAACGAATTTTCGTTTGTAGTAACTTGTATATCCCACAAAACGAGTTCAAAATGGAAGGCGCGAGGCCCATACTGCTGTGCACTGCACCGACTGGCAGCACCCCACTTTCAAGAAATTTAATTCTAATGGGTGATATGTGTAGGAAATAGTGTGTAGAGGTTTGTAGTGGACGAATTTTCGTTTGTAGTAACTTGTATATCCCACAAAACGTGTTCAAAATGGAAGGCGCGAGGCCCATACTGCTGTGCACTGCACCGACTGGCAGCACCCCACTTTCAAGAAATTTAATTCTAATGGGTGATATGTGTAGGAAATAGTGTGTAGAGGTTTGTAGTGAACGAATTTTCGTTTGTAGTAACTTGTATATCCCACAAAACGAGTTCAAAATGGAAGGCGCGAGGCCCATACTGCTCTCCACTGCAACCACTGGCAGCACCCCACTTTCAAGAAATTTAATTCTAATGGGTGATATGTGTAGGAAATAGTGTGTAGAGGTTTGTAGTGGACGAATTTTCGTTTGTAGTAACTTGTATATCCCACAAAACGAGTTCAAAATGGAAGGCGCGAGGCCCATACTGCTGTGCACTGCACCGACTGGCAGCACCCCACTTTCAAGAAATTTAATTCTAATGGGTGATATGTGTAGGAAATAGTGTGTAGAGGTTTGTAGTGAACGAATTTTCGTTTGTAGTAACTTGTATATCCCACAAAACGAGTTCAAAATGGAAGGCGCGAGGCCCATACTGCTGTGCACTGCACCGACTGGCAGCACCCCACTTTCAAGAAATTTAATTCTAATGGGTGATATGTGTAGGAAATAGTGTGTAGAGGTTTGTAGTGAACGAATTTTCGTTTGTAGTAACTTGTATATCCCACAAAACGAGTTCAAAATGGAAGGCGCGAGGCCCATACTGCTCTCCACTGCAACCACTGGCAGCACCCCACTTTCAAGAAATTTAATTCTAATGGGTGATATGTGTAGGAAATAGTGTGTAGAGGTTTGTAGTGGACGAATTTTCGTTTGTAGTAACTTGTATATCCCACAAAACGTGTTCAAAATGGAAGGCGCGAGGCCCATACTGCTGTGCACTGCACCGACTGGCAGCACCCCACATCCCAGAAATTTAATTCTAATGGGTGATATGTGTAGGAAATAGTGTGTAGAGGTTTGTAGTGAACGAATTTTCGTTTGTAGTAACTTGTATATCCCACAAAACGAGTTCAAAATGGAAGGCGCGAGGCCCATACTGCTGTGCACTGCACCGACTGGCAGCACCCCACTTTCAAGAAATTTAATTCTAATGGGTGGTATGTGTAGGAAATAGTGTGTAGAGGTTTGTAGTGAACGAATTTTCGTTTGTAGTAACTTGTATATCCCACAAAACGAGTTCAAAATGGAAGGCGCGAGGCCCATACTGCTCTCCACTGCAACCACTGGCAGCACCCCACTTTCAAGAAATTTAATTCTAATGGGTGATATGTGTAGGAAATAGTGTGTAGAGGTTTGTAGTGGACGAATTTTCGTTTGTAGTAACTTGTATATCCCACAAAACGAGTTCAAAATGGAAGGCGCGAGGCCCATACTGCTGTGCACTGCACCGACTGGCAGCACCCCACTTTCAAGAAATTTAATTCTAATGGGTGATATGTGTAGGAAATAGTGTGTAGAGGTTTGTAGTGAACGAATTTTCGTTTGTAGTAACTTGTATATCCCACAAAACGTGTTCAAAATGGAAGGCGCGAGGCCCATACTGCTGTGCACTGCACCGACTGGCAGCACCCCACTTTCAAGAAATTTAATTCTAATGGGTGATATGTGTAGGAAATAGTGTGTAGAGGTTTGTAGTGAACGAATTTTCGTTTGTAGTAACTTGTATATCCCACAAAACGAGTTCAAAATGGAAGGCGCGAGGCCCATACTGCTGTGCACTGCACCGACTGGCAGCACCCCACTTTCAAGAAATTTAATTCTAATGGGTGATATGTGTAGGAAATAGTGTGTAGAGGTTTGTAGTGAACGAATTTTCGTTTGTAGTAACTTGTATATCCCACAAAACGAGTTCAAAATGGAAGGCGCGAGGCCCATACTGCTGTGCACTGCACCGACTGGCAGCACCCCACTTTCAAGAAATTTAATTCTAATGGGTGATATGTGTAGGAAATAGTGTGTAGAGGTTTGTAGTGGACGAATTTTCGTTTGTAGTAACTTGTATATCCCACAAAACGTGTTCAAAATGGAAGGCGCGAGGCCCATACTGCTGTGCACTGCACCGACTGGCAGCACCCCACATCCCAGAAATTTAATTCTAATGGGTGATATGTGTAGGAAATAGTGTGTAGAGGTTTGTAGTGAACGAATTTTCGTTTGTAGTAACTTGTATATCCCACAAAACGAGTTCAAAATGGAAGGCGCGAGGCCCATACTGCTCTCCACTGCAACCACTGGCAGCACCCCACTTTCAAGAAATTTAATTCTAATGGGTGATATGTGTAGGAAATAGTGTGTAGAGGTTTGTAGTGGACGAATTTTCGTTTGTAGTAACTTGTATATCCCACAAAACGAGTTCAAAATGGAAGGCGCGAGGCCCATACTGCTGTGCACTGCACCGACTGGCAGCACCCCACTTTCAAGAAATTTAATTCTAATGGGTGATATGTGTAGGAAATAGTGTGTAGAGGTTTGTAGTGAACGAATTTTCGTTTGTAGTAACTTGTATATCCCACAAAACGAGTTCAAAATGGAAGGCGCGAGGCCCATACTGCTGTGCACTGCACCGACTGGCAGCACCCCACCTTCAAGAAATTTAATTCTAATGGGTGATATGTGTAGGAAATAGTGTGTAGAGGTTTGTGGTGAACGAATTTTCGTTTGTAGTAACTTGTATATCCCACAAAACGTGTTCAAAGTGGAAGGCGCGAGGCTCATACTGCTGTGCACTGCAACCACTGGCAGCACCCCACTTTCAAGAAATTTAATTCTAATGGGTGATGTGTGTAGGAAATAGTGTGTAGAGGTTTGTAGTGAACGAATTTTCGTTTGTAGTAACTTGTATATCCCACAAAACGTGTTCAAAATGGAAGGCGCGGGGCTCATACTGCTGTGCACTGCAACCACTGGCAGCACCCCACTTTCAAGAAATTTAATTCTAATGGGTGATATGTGTAGGAAATAGTGTGTAGAGGTTTGTAGTGAACGAATTTTCGTTTGTAGTAACTTGTATATCCCACATTACACGAGCTTCATGCTCAGCGTGCTGCTGGCTACCACTTGTGGAAGTTTTTTTTTTTTTTTTTTACATACTTGAATAGTTTCGGTTGTGTTTGATTGAATTTGTTTAATTTTTTTACATATAGTTTTACGAAAAAATCTGACACTCAGAAATAGCCTGCTTCCTATTATGATGAAATTAAGTGTAATGTTTGGTTTGTGTTGATATCGTATGTAATTTTCCAGTGAACGTATTTCTGTGTATAGATCTTTTTAACTGTCCGGCCATTTTTCTTTTCTTCCCCGATAGAGAGGTCGCGCTGGACTCTTCTGCCAGTTAAAGAGAGTGCATGGGAAAGCATGCAGTCTGTGTGGAGGGTATAGGTAGACGTCTGCGCGGATGCGGATATCCGCGGATATCTACAGTATTTTTTACTGTTTCGGATCAAACTGTGAGCAACGCAGATATTCTCGTGTTATCTGAGGATAAAGAGCGAGGATCTGCCCAGTACATTTGTCTGTGCCAGTACGTCTGTCGAAATGTTAGTGGATATTCTCGGAATCCATGCAGGGCCCAGGTTGAGTGGAAGTCTGTTGTCCTCATCCCCTGGCCACAGCCACAGACAAATATGTTACTCTGTTCCGCAGCGGACGTAGCTGTACCCGAGGGACCTGCGCCTAATCCCATTACGTGACCGTGTCTTACCTGCGGTTTGTCAAGTGCTCTCTGGTTGGCAAACTGGCCCACTGCCCACCAGAGATGACATGCCAAATTTTTGGTGTCTTCAGTTAGTGCTTTGTAGTGACCGAATGACAACGTATATTGTAAGGAATACCGTGATAGTTCTTTCTTAAAATTAACATGACATCAATGGATATTATATCGCGTAAAGTGAAAAGAGGTGATTCGGCATTACTCAAGTAAAACAAATTGAAATCGTCAAGTTGGAAAAAAAAATTGGATACTTGTTTGATGGCATGGGAAAGATCAACGACAAAGTAGCTTGTTTTGCGTGTAAAAAAGTATATTTTTACACTAGGCACAAAAGTAGGACTTCAAATTACCTGTAACATTCGTGTTAGACAGGACAAAGTAGCGTAATTAGTTATTAAAATCCCATGACAGATGCAAAAGTTCCTGTAGTTCCGCCAAATATGAAGACAACCGCGACCGAAAAACTTATGAATCTTGTCAGCAGAGGCATTTTACCGTTCTAAGTTGCGTGTGGATCTGGGTTTCTTGTGAGGGGCAGTTTCCTATAGATGTGGTGGCATATTTGATGCACTATGTGTTTTATAGTCATTTAATTATGCCATTAACCGTCACGAAAGTTCAAGCAATATGTTGGCAAAGTTTCATCGCAGCCGAATGAACTGTACAGCCGCGCATAAACATACAAACAAACCGTAACGTTTCTGTGTTAGAGAAACGGTGACATAGGCACCAAAGATTGACAATGGCATTTTATAGCAACTTTCATAATCAGATACGGTGTACGGTCAAAGTAAGGTATTTAGGAAGATACACAAAGTTAGTTGTATAGGCTGGACGTAGCTGCAGCTGATAGTCTCTTTTTGCTGACAGTTACCAGTTAAAAGTAGACAGCAGTTTTAACACTTAAAATGACATGCTTTGCGTTGTCACATATCCTCTAGTGTGTTAATATGGGGAAAAACATGTGTCCCTTTTGTAAAACTCCGAAAGAACCGTTTCTTTCTTTTTAAATGTAAACACAGTAAATATTCAAATGTTTGTAAATCTATCGGACTTAATTGCTTGGTTTGTACTTATATTAAGGTAAACTAACCCAAGAACAGCACACACATCCATGCCCGAGGGAGGATTCGAACCTCCGGCGCGGAAGGCCTCGCAATCCGCAACGTGACGCTCCAGACCACTCGGCTACTCCCGCGCGGCTTGCACAGTAAAATCTCCTCTATGCCCATCAGTTTTTAGCCACTGAAATGTAAGAAGATGCCTGTATTAAACAGCTGGCGTAGAGCTCCGGCCACACGGGCTCCGAAGCGCTACTGTGTGTGTCCGGAGCGACAATGTTTTCCTGTTTGCAATTGAAATGTTCAAATGTTTGCTAAGCGCATTGAACTTAACTGTGGGGTCATCAGTCCCTAAACTTACAAACTACTTATGAACTAATACTAATGAGAGCAGAAGCATCCATGCCCAAGGGGGTATTCGAACCCCCGACGGGGAACGGCCTCGCACAACGGAGCTTAACCCCTCAATACGCTCGGCCGCTCCGCCGCGGCTCCTGTTTGGAATAGCCTGTTTTGGAGTAGGTATGGAACAGTTACAATGATTCGAGAAGTCAGAAATAGTTGTCACAGAAATGACACTCTAACAATAATTATATCATGGTTTTAAATACTGCCATCTGTTAGTTACCCATTCAAAACTTTAATGTCTGCGGATGCGGATAAAGTGCCGCGGATGCGGATATGTGCCTTGCGGATGTGGTGCGGATAACACTTTTCTTATCCGCGCAGGCCTCTAGATATAGGGTAGCTTGCCTCCTTCACTGGCTAGGGAATCTAGAAGTGGGCCGACACGTTCTTCGTATTAAAGATTTTGTTTATAATTAATTTTCTAAATAGATATAGATGTTTGATAGTGGTTTTTATGGAAGTTTATAGTTCATGGAGAACGGTCTATAAATATTGGTAGCCACAGAATCATTTTGAGTAGTTTGGAAATATTTATTTAAAATCTTATCTATTGGAGTGAACATTCTACGATTCGGAATTTTGTTCATCTGTTGAATATCAGTATCTTGTGAACACACAGAATTGTTGATGAGAGTAATAGATTGTATACTTTGTTCCTCCACGTTCAATTAATGTTTCTTAAATGACATCATGTTTCATCCTTAATGTATTTTCGTAAATTTAGTACTGGCCGATTCTAGCAATCGGACAATAATAAAACGTAATCTTGGTAGGTTTTTATTCAGACCGTAAAAATTGAACACTTGCATCTGTCTTGGACTAATATTTTACGTGATTAAGCTGTCTTCTATTTTGCTGTTTATATCGTATTTTCACGGCTGCCCGTTGTCGGAGCTTAGTCCTCCCTCGGGCATGCGTGTTTGTTGTTGTTCTTAGCATAAGTTACTTAAATCAGTATAAAAGTTTTTAAGTGTAGGGACTGATGACCTACGTAGTTAAACATTTGAATTTCACGGATGCCCATAACCAAATATTGTCGCTGCTAGGCTTTGGCGCGATGTAAAGCATTATTACAACGTCAGTAATAATCTGTTTTCGTACTATCGCTGTACATGATAAGATTCTGATGCTGTCCCGAAAAAGGCGAAAAGCGTTTAAAAATAAATCGTTGCAACCAAGACTGTGTTTTATTAGAAATTAACGTTTATTTTACTTCTTTACAGGGTGTTACTCTCAGAAAGACGTGTTACGCGACAGTGTTAAATATTACAATATGTAGTGCGATACGGTATTTACAATATCATTGTGCTCTTTATTTATAACATTTTAAGATATGGCACCTCAATATTAGCAACATTTTCGGAATAAGTGGCTAAGCGAATTGCAAATTAAAGACTCCAGCGCGAGGTTCTGGAGAAAACAATTTTAAATAAATACTGTTCTTGCCTTAGTATCTTCGTTCACCAGTAGTACACCCGGCGACTGGGAAGTATTTTCGCTATGGCAAGCTTTCGGAAATCTGTATCGTTATGCCAGGACATTCAGGTCTCAGGACGTAACTTCGGTTAAACGGCACAGTAAATATATATATTGCCATTTTCCAAAGCTTGCACTATCAAAAATACTCATTTCTGTGCATTACTGTACGCGATAGTTTTGTTAGTGACGTCACTACTGACGAATTCAGACGAGCAGCTGCACAGTCAGCGTTGTACCCGCATCAACTAGGAAATTACTCTTTTTCATATTACTATTATTACAAAAACTGAATTAAAATTTTAGAGCTTTTTATTGTAAACCGCGGGATTATGAAAGCCATATGGCGGGATTATTTAAAGACCTGTTTGCAACAAGGAATTTCTGGATCCCATTTCTTATTCTATTTTTAAAGTGCCAGTATCATGTCTTTCCTTCTTCAAGAAGTTCAGAAGTCTACTTTTATGAATAATTTCAAAGTATTCAAAAAGGAAATATCTGAAACGTTAAGAAACATATGCAGTGCGTGAATGCGTGCCAAGGGTGGGCTTTCTTTTATGTACCGGTAACAGGCGAAAAGAATTTGGTGACGCAAACATTGTCAGTTTCGACTCGGCTACGTGCATACGTCCAGGGTGACCAAAGTAGCAATTTTGTAGCTAAATTTCGAAGCGAAACAGCCACAGCTGCAACTATTGCAATGTCCCAAAGTGTAGTTTCCTTGACCTGGACGCGATTTCAGACAAGACCCACTAAAAAAGGCAAGGCCAAGGTCGTCCACGGGTAACATCAGCTAAAGAGGACCATTATCTCCAGTTAACAAACAGCCCGTCGAGACAGGAGGCTGAATGCAACTCAGTTGCAACGCACCCTCCAAAAACGACAGGACGCTCAATATCAACACACAGTACGGAAATCGCCTTCGAGAATGTGGCTTCTACACATAGATGCCTATGGTGCGTGTCCCATTCAAACCAGGAACCCGGAAGAAACTGGGCGGAGGAACATCGGAATTGGAACCGTAAAAATGGAGCAGTGTTCATTTCAGATATGAGTCAAGATCCCTCATCTGAAGAGAACGTGGAACTCGCAACAATCTTGCTTATGTATACGAAACATCACCATATCATGGTGGTGGACGAATGGTGTGGACAGGAGTCAGTATTGGCGGACATAGGGATCTCTATGTCGTTCAGAATGGCGCTTGGACTGTTCAAACGCACAGAGACAAGATCCATCGATCTATGTTCTGCCCTATACTGGTGTCATAGGAGATGGGTTCCTTCTGGTGTGGTGGACGATAATGCTCATCTCCACAGAGTTTGAAGCTTTGAAGGTGAGGGAATTGAACGAATGGAGGGCCGGCTTTTCACCTGACTTGAACAGGAATAGACATGTCTGGGATCACTTGGCAGATGCGTTGCACTCAGACCAGCACCTCCCACAACGGCTGCAGACCTAGTGATTGCGTTCCTGGAAGAATGACCAAATATACCTCAAGTTCTCATTGTTGTTGCTGCTCTGGACTTCAGTTCACGGATTAGCTTGATGCAGCTCTCCACGTTACACTGTCGAAAGCCCCTTAATCTGAGAGTACGAACGGCAACTTACATCCTTTTCAGTCTGCTTACTGTATTCGTCCTTCGGTATCCCTCTATGATTTATACCCCATATGTCCTTCTAATGCTAATGTTTAAGATTTGTAGATGTCTCAGAATGTATCCCACCAACCGATCCCTTCTCTTAGCACATGCCAGAAACTTCTTTTCTTCCCAATGCTCTTATGCACCATATTAGTTACATGATATACCCATCTAAACTTCATCATTCGTCTGTAGCACCACATTTCGAAAGGTTCTATCAACGTTTTGTCTGAGCTCCTTCTCCTCCAAGTATCACTCTCATACAATGATATACTCTAGACAAATGCTTTTAGAAATTTAGTAACAATTATATTACTACTGGATGTCAAAAAACTCTCTTCTTCAGAAACTCTTTTCTTCCCACAGCCATTTTGAATTTTATATTTCCCTTACTTTGGCCATCTGACATTATTTTGCTACCCAAATAAGAAAACTCATCTACTACTCTTATTGTCTCATTACCTAATGTAATTCTTTCAGCATCGTCTGTTTTTCTAACACTACAATTCCATTATCCCTGTTTTACTCTTCTTAATGTTCATCTTATACCCTCCTTTCAAAACAGTGTCCATTCCGTTCAACTGCTCTTTCACGTTCTTTGCTGTCTCTGACAGAATTAGTGTCATCGGCAACCGTAAAGTTTTTATGTCTTGTCCCTGAATTTTAATTTCTTCTCCAAATTTCACCTTGCATTCCTAAACAGCTTCCTCAATGTACATTGGGGAAGGGCTACAAATCTGTCTTACTCCCTTCCCAACAACTACATTCCTTTCATGCACTTCAACTTTGACTGCTGTCTGGATTTCGCTCCCTGTATTTCGCCCCTGTTACCTTAACAATCTGAAAGAGTGTATTCCAGTTAACATCGTCAAAAGCATTCTACAGATTTACAAATGCTATAAACGTAGGTTTGCCTTCACTTAACCTACCTTCTAAGGTAAGTCATAATGTAAATATTGCCTCCGGTGTTCCTACATTTCTCCTAAATCCAAACAGACCTTCCCCAAGGTAGGATTCAACCAATTTCCATTCGTCTGCAAATAATTCGTGTTAGTATTTTGCAGCAATGACTTGTTAACCTGATAGATCTGTAATTGGCTGAACTTACTTTCTTTGGTATTAGAATTACGATATTCTTCTCGAAGGGTGAGGGCATTTCCGCGGTCTCATACATCTTGCATACCAGGTGGAACAATTTCTGCGTTATTGGCTCTCCTAACAATATCAGCAGTTTAGAGGGATTATCATCAACTAAGAAGCCTTTTTTCGATTTAGATCTTTCAGTACTCTGTCAAATTCTTCTTTCAGCATCATAACTTCTACTTCATCTCCCGTTTCTAGAATTCAACTTTCAAGTTTACTTCCTTTGTATAGGTCCTCTACATATTCCTGCCGCATTTCAGATTTCCCCTAATTGTTTAGTACTGGTTTTCTATCTGAGGTCTTGATATTCATGCAGCTCAGCTCCTTTTCTTGTCTCGAAATGTGTCTTATGTTCCTCTAAGCGATATCTAACTTTCACCTGCTCATACATTCTTCTACGAGGTTGTATTTATCTAGCGACTCCGGCTTAGCCAATATGCAATTCTTGTAAACGTAATTTCTCCGCAGACTATACTCCTTTTTACGTGCAACGATATGCTACATTTTTACATTTTCTCCATTCACCATTTGCTTTCAGTATCTCCTGTGATATACAGGGATACAGGCCTCGTTCTACTGCCGATATAATTTTCTGCGGCTTTTATCTCTGAGCTACCCATTCTTCTCTTGCTTAATGTAATTCTGTGGGTTCTACAAGTCACTAAAAATGAAAATGCGTTCGCTACAAACCTCTACGTACTATTTCCTACACAAATCATCCATTAGAATTAAATTTCTTGAAAGTCGGGTGCTGCCAGTGGGTGCAGTGCACAGCAGTATGGGCCTTGCGCCTTCCATTTTGAACACGTTTTGTGGGATATACAAGTTACTACAAACGAAAATTCGTTCACTACAAACCTCTACACACTATTTCCTACACATATCACTAATTAGAATTAAATTTCTTGAAAGTGGGGTGCTGCCAGTTGGAGAGCAGTATGGGCCTCCCGCCTTCCATTTTGAACTCGTTTTGTGGGATATACAAGTTACTACAAACGAAAATTCGTTCACTACAAACCTCTACACACTATTTCCTACACATATCACCCATTAGAATTAAATTTCTTGAAAGTGGGGTGCTGCCAGTGGTTGCAGTGGAGAGCAGTATGGGCCTCGCGCCTTCCATTTTGAACTCGTTTTGTGGGATATACAAGTTACTACAAACGAAAATTCGTTCACTACAAACCTCTACACACTATTTCCTACACATATCACCGATTAGAATTAAATTTCTTGAAAGTGGGGTGCTGCCAGTGGTTGCAGTGGAGAGCAGTATGGGCCTCGCGCCTTCCATTTTGAACTCGTTTTGTGGGATATACAAGTTACTACAAACGAAAATTCGTTCACTACAAACCTCTACACACTATTTCCTACACATATCACCGATTAGAATTAAATTTCTTGAAAGTGGGGTGCTGCCAGTGGTTGCAGTGGAGAGCAGTATGGGCCTCGCGCCTTCCATTTTGAACTCGTTTTGTGGGATATACAAGTTACTACAAACGAAAATTCGTTCACTACAAACCTCTACTCACTATTTCCTACACATATCACCCATTAGAATTAAATTTCTTGAAAGTGGGGTGCTGCCAGTTGGAGAGCAGTATGGGCCTCGCGCCTTCCATTTTGAACTCGTTTTGTGGGATATACAAGTTACTACAAACGAAAATTCATCCACTACAAACCTCTACACACTAGTTCCTACACATATCATCCATTAGAATTAAATTTCATGAAAGTTGGGTGCTGCTAGTGGGTGCAGTGCACAGCAGTATGGGCCTCGCGCCTTCCATTTTGAACACGTTTTGTGGGATATACAAGTTACTACAAACGAAAATTCGTTCACTACAAACCTCTACACACTATTTCCTACACATATCACCCATTAGAATTAAATTTCTTGAAAGTTGGGTGCTGCTAGTGGGTGCAGTGCACAGCAGTATGGGCCTCGCGCCTTCCATTTTGAACACGTTTTGTGGGATATACAAGTTACTACAAACGAAAATTCGTTCACTACAAACCTCTACACACTATTTCCTACACATATCACCCATTAGAATTAAATTTCTTGAAAGTGGGGTACTGCCAGTTGGAGAGCAGTATGGGCCTCGCGCCTTCCATTTTGAACTCGTTTTGTGGGATATACAAGTTACTACAAACGAAAATTCGTCCACTACAAACCTCTACACACTATTTCCTACACATATAATCCATTAGAATTAAATTTCATCAAAGTTGGGTGCTGCTAGTGGGTGCAGTGCACAGCAGTATGGGCCTCGCGCCTTCCATTTTGAACACGTTTTGTGGGATATACAAGTTACTACAAACGAAAATTCGTTCACTACAAACCTCTACACACTATTTCCTACACATATCACCCATTAGAATTAAATTTCTTGAAAGTTGGGTGCTGCTAGTGGGTGCAGTGCACAGCAGTATGGGCCTCGCGCCTTCCATTTTGAACACGTTTTGTGGGATATACAAGTTACTACAAACGAAAATTCGTCCACTACAAACCTCTACACACTATTTCCTACACATATCACCCATTAGAATTAAATTTCTTGAAAGTTGGGTGCTGCTAGTGGGTGCAGTGCACAGCAGTATGGGCCTCGCGCCTTCCATTTTGAACACGTTTTGTGGGATATACAAGTTACTACAAACGAAAATTCGTCCACTACAAACCTCTACACACTATTTCCTACACATATCATCCATTAGAATTAAATTTCTTGAAAGTTGGGTGCTGCTAGTGGGTGCAGTGCACAGCAGTATGGGCCTCGCGCCTTCCATTTTGAACACGTTTTGTGGGATATACAAGTTACTACAAACGAAAATTCGTTCACTACAAACCTCTACACACTATTTCCTACACATATCACCCATTAGAATTAAATTTCTTGAAAGTGGGGTGCTACCAGTGGTTGCAGTGGAGAGCAGTATGGGCCTCGCGCCTTCCATTTTGAACTCGTTTTGTGGGATATACAAGTTACTACAAACGAAAATTCGTTCACTACAAACCTCTACACACTATTTCCTACACATATCACCCATTAGAATTAAATTTCTTGAAAGTGGGGTGCTGCCAGTGGTTGCAGTGGAGAGCAGTATGGGCCTCGCGCCTTCCATTTCGAACTCGTTTTGTGGGATATACAAGTTACTACAAACGAAAATTCGTCCACTACAAACCACTACACACTATTTCCTACACATATCATCCATTACAATTAAATTTCTTGAAAGTTGGGTGCTGCTAGTGGGTGCAGTGGAGAGCAGTATGGGCCTCGCGCCTTCCATTTCGAACTCGTTTTGTGGGATATACAAGTTACTACAAACGAAAATTCGTTCACTACAAACCTCTACACACTATTTCCTACTCATATCACCCATTAGAATTAAATTTCTGGGATGTGGGGTGCTGCCAGTCGGTGCAGTGCACAGCAGTATGGGCCTCGCGCCTTCCATTTTGAACACGTTTTGTGGGATATACAAGTTACTACAAACGAAAATTCGTTCACTACAAACCTCTACACACTATTTCCTACACATATCATCCATTAGAATTAAATTTCTTGAATGTTGGGTGCTGCTAGTGGGTGCAGTGGAGAGCAGTATGGGCCTCGCGCCTTCCATTTTGAACACGTTTTGTGGGATATACAAGTTACTACAAACGAAAATTCGTCCACTACAAACCTCTACACACTATTTCCTACACATATCATCCATTAGAATTAAATTTCTTGAAAGTTGGGTGCTGCTAGTGGGTGCAGTGGAGAGCAGTATGGGCCTCGCGCCTTCCATTTCGAACTCGTTTTGTGGGATATACAAGTTACTACAAACGAAAATTCGTTCACTACAAACCTCTACACACTATTTCCTACTCATATCACCCATTAGAATTAAATTTCTGGGATGTGGGGTGCTGCCAGTCGGTGCAGTGCACAGCAGTATGGGCCTCGCGCCTTCCATTTTGAACACGTTTTGTGGGATATACAAGTTACTACAAACGAAAATTCGTTCACTACAAATCTCTACACACTATTTCCTACACATATCATCCATTAGAATTAAATTTCTTGAATGTTGGGTGCTGCTAGTGGGTGCAGTGGAGAGCAGTATGGGCCTCGCGCCTTCCATTTCGAACTCGTTTTGTGGGATATACAAGTTACTACAAACGAAAATTCGTTCACTACAAACCTCTACACACTATTTCCTACTCATATCACCCATTAGACTTAAATTTCTGGGATGTGGGGTGCTGCCAGTCGGTGCAGTGCACAGCAGTATGGGCCTCGCGCCTTCCATTTTGAACACGTTTTGTGGGATATACAAGTTACTACAAACGAAAATTCGTTCACTACAAACCTCTACACACTATTTCCTACACATATCACCCATTAGAATTAAATTTCTTGAAAGTGGGGTGCTGCCAGTGGTTGCAGTGGAGAGCAGTATGGGCCTCGCGCCTTCCATTTTGAACTCGTTTTGTGGGATATACAAGTTACTACAAACGAAAATTCGTTCACTACAAACCTCTACACACTATTTACTGCACATATCATGCATTAGAATTTAATTTCTTGAAAGTCGGGTGCTGCCAGTGGTTGCAGTGCACAGCAGTATGGGCCTCGTGCCTTCCATTTTGAACACGTTTTGTGGGATATACAAGTTACTACAAACGAAAATACGTTCACTACAAACCACTACAAACGATTCCCCACACATATCATCCATTAGAATTTTATTTCGTAAAAGTGGGGTGCTGGCTATTTTTTGAGTGACTCATAATTTTGTTTTCGAAAAACTACAAACAAAAATTTTTGCACTACAATCCACTACAAACGAAGCTCTTTGAGATTGTAAAAAGTAAAAAGCGATTTCGTTAAGTGGGGTGCCAGGTTCACGGAGGTCAAGCATAGAGAGAGTTCTTGCAGCAGTTTCGAACATGAGAGCTGATAGCAAGAATTTAGTCTATGAAAGTTAGGCGAGGCCAGGCAGAAATGATCTTGCACTTCTAGCACCGTGTCAGGGACTATGAAGCTACTCCCGCAGAAACTTCGAGTCCTCCTTCCCGCATGGGGGTGCGTGTTGTCCTTAGGTTAGTTTAAGTAGTTTTTAAGCCTATGGACTGATAAGCATAGTAGTTTGGTTCCATAAATTTACAAACATTTCAACATTTGATGTGAAGTTCGGAGCGGACTTCAAGAGTGAAGAAAGAAGACGAAGTTTCGTGAGAGCAGCAGGTAGCAGTGTTAGATGGCGGTTTGAGAATCGTTGGGTGCAGCGGCGGCAGAGTATGGCCAGCACTTCAAGTTCTCCGTCAGCAGCAACCACAGTTCTAAGCAGGACGGCAGGATCAGCCACCACACGCGCTGATATTGCAGATATCCGCAGGTTTATCGTCAGTGTTGGAGTTCAGAGCGGTAAAGCAGTCACCCAGTATGTGTGTTCCATATCATGTCAGTGAGCCAGTTAGTCCGAAATTTGGATGTAGTGACATCGACAGGGAAGGTGGTAATGGAGCAGATAATCGGTAATCAGAGACCGAAATTAATGTTATAAGTGAAATCAAATGTTTGTAGAGCTTATGGGACTTAACTACGGGGTCATCAGTCCCTACACTTACAAACTATTTATGAACTAGCTAATACTAAGGACGGCACAAATATCCATGCCCGAGGGGGGATTCGAACCCCCGACCGTAGTGGGCGTGCAGACCGTGACTGGGGCGCCGTAGTCCCCTCGGCCACTGCGGCCGGCTCTTATAAGTGATTTGAAGACACATTTGGGGCTAATTTTCCATCAAATATGAGTTCAGATATGAATTCAAAAATGGATAGGGCAAATTCAAATATTAATAATGTTTGTTCAAAAATTGAAAAGATAAAGACAAGTACAGAAGGTGTAAAATCAAATATAGACAGTTTAAGAACAAGTATAAATTCAAATACAAATAGTGTAAAAAGTGAGATGGGAAAGAATAAAGGCACACTGAAAGGATGATTGACTCCAAATTAGAGTTTTTAAAGACAAATCTGAGCAAAAATTTCTGAAGAGATAGGCCTGGTTAACTTCAGAGTTGCTACTGTAGAAAGTGATTTCGAGGAAAATTTGGAATAGATGCAGATGCGAGATGTACGGACTGAATTAAATAATGTACCGTAGCAGCAAATCAGGCTACTGCAGTGATGAATATTCTGCGTACGAGTACGGGAATAACATAATATTTTGGAAATCATATAAAATACCATCCAGTGAATTTTCTTGCTGAATGTAGAGATGGTTTTGTGCGAGAAATGTCGGAGGAGGCTCAGATAAAATAAATGTTGCTGATGTGAAAAGTGTTGTGTAGCACTGTGGCTCGCAATCCACGTTAAACTGTTCGTCCCCCTGTAACTTGCTGGGTAAGTCAGTTCTAAGGTCGGAGGAAGGCAACGGCATACCACCCTCAAACAGGACCATGCCTAGGAAAGCATTGTGGTGCTCAAACCAATCTTCGGATTGTTGACTGCTTTACTTTTCATCGGCAGGTGTAGCTGATTTGTTCATAAAAGAAGATAAACGTGATGTTACATGTGTTGAAATTGCGGATGTAGAACCTTCTGAGTTCGATATTTCGGGGGAAGGTATTTGTGCGTTTAATTTAGTTGATGGAGATGAACAAATGGCTCTGGGTGAATTTGAATGGATGTTGAGTGATGACATGGGTGTGAATGATTTATTTTATGAAGAGGCACAGAATGATTTCACGGGACTACATTTGGAGGAAGTGGATCTGTGTACCGTGAATTCTAATGTAGTACGAGGCAGTAGAGGCAGTTTATGTGATGGCCGACTCGAGTTGATGGAGAATTCTGGGGGTAATTAAGATAATGAATCGACGGCTGACAGAACAATTTCAAGTAATGACATTCTCAGGAATTGGATGGTGATGTTCAAAATGTTTGTATAGTCTATGGGACTTAACTACGGGGTCATCAGTCCCTAAACTTACAAACTACTTATGAACTACTTACGAACTAGGGCGGCACAAATATCCATGCCCGAGGGGGGATTCAACCCCCGACCGTAGTGGCCGTGCAGACCGTGACTGAAGCACCTCAGTCCCCGCGGCCACCGCGGCCGGCAGGGATGGTGATGGTGGAGATGTCCATAGTGAAGTGTGTGCGGTGAAGCTGCGGTGGTAACTGATGTATTGTGTAAGGGAACTGGAACCTCTGTGTAAGTCTTTCATTACACCGCATTATTTTCATCAACTTCTGCTACCGGATCCAATCAAAGAACATTTAAATGAAAGTAGCGACTGACTTGTTTTTTTCTACAAGAAGGAAGGCATCTGATTACGTGAAACGAAACTGTATTGACACACTGCTGGTTTTAATTAGATGAATCTGACTGTCAACAACATATCTTCTATCTACGGCAAAAATCTTAATGAATTTAAATTCGTATTTATTGATGTTGTACTTTGTTGAAGTTCAGAATGATGTCATTTTTGAACTTACCTGTTGCGCAATGGCTCCACATTTATAACTCTGGGCTCTAACTACTGTCAAAACTGTAAGTAGTGGAAATAAGTCGAAGTACAAGAATCGCCGTAGGACAGTGCCAATCCGCAAACAAACAAAATATCTACTGCTAGCTTAAAACCCGCCGTTACCAGGGTATTTATTTATTCCATAACCTCGCATTCTACCTCCCTTCAAATCCTATCTTTCCTCGTCTATATCCCTCTCATCTGTTTGCCCATCTCCTCCTTCCCCTATTTCGGCGCATATCTTCCATCCGCCTCCCCCTTGCGTCTCCTCGCCCTCTCCGTTCCTTTTACCTCTTCACGTTATCTCCTCCTCCCCCTGGTCTACGAAAAGTTACAAATATCTGTCAACGGTCGTGGTGATCAGTGAAACAGGTCAAAGTTTATTGCAAGGTCCTCTTTGCCATGCAACATACGCTGACTTGCGGTTTATAAAAACCTTCGCCATTAACACATTCATACATGACCGTACGTTCTAATAATTAGTAAAACAGCGTCAAACTCTGTTATAAAGTACACTCTTGTTTTGATAGTCAAGTGTGCACAATTTCATCAAGATGAGAATAAAACTGTATATTTTATCGCAGTCGATAAGAAAAGTTCCCTCTACTATCCACCATACGATATTTCTGACCTTCCTGTTATTTTGTTGGTCAAGAGTGCCTAATTAGTTTTAGATCGATATAACACTGCAGGTATTCGTCGACGTATGTAAGTAAAGTACACTCTGCCTTCCACCATACGAATTTTTTGTAGACAGTGTCCTTCCTCTTGTTTTGAAAGTGAAGTGTGCAAAATTTCGTCAGGATCGGAATAACACTGTTGATTTGTATGAATTTCAAACAAACAAATATTGGAACAGTTCTCTTTATATGTAAGAAAGACAACATAAGAAATCTGTACTGAAGTTTTCGTGATCAGTTTAATGTTATGTTACATGAAAGATGTAGCAGTGTTTCCCTTTTCCTTCCTACTGCTGCAGCTCACAAACAGTTTTGTATGGTGGGTTGCCTTTGAGGGGTTAGTAGACGTTGTATTCTACATTTATTTTTCGATTTTCAGCTGCCCCTTTGGGTTTCTCCTGTCCTTTTTTTCTGAAGCACCCCTGTATTAAAGCGAAAAAACTAAAATTATTTTAATCGGAAAAGCCATTTCTGAGTTTCAGCGAGACTAATGCACAGCTATTCATTTTTATATTAAAAATCCATCTTGTTACGCCAAAAGAATTAATTAAATTCATATTGATTGTGTAGTACAGGATCTGTTGTGATTGAGGAATAAATTACAGGATACTCAGTGGTAATTTAGTTCAAAAACAAATTTCTGTGTTTTCAAAGGAAGGTTAAATTCATTTCATTTGGTCAACAGTTATCATCTGGGTGTATTAGAAAGAGTCATTATCGTTCCCACCGTTTCAGTTCTGGCTGACAAATCATATTCATTACAACAATTTCAGTTCATAAAAGAGAAAATTGCTAATTTTGAACATTACTTCAAAATATAGTTCATAGTTACAAATAATTAAATACTAAATGTTTCCTAGAACCAAGCTCGGGTAATTTATGCGGGAAATATCTTGCCTTCGGTAAATTTGTATTTTTAGGCTATTCCTAAAAATGCAAAAAGTTTCATCGTCATCTTGTTCTCCTTTCCTATTTATGTCTCGACTATTTAACTTTACTTAAAATATAATTTATTTCTGGTCTACACTGTTAACATAACACTGACTGGCTGCGAAAAATTTCTCTACTCACTCACTGCTTGTTCTTGCACAACTACCATTTGGGCTGACTCCGTAAAGATACTAGTATAGCAAATAACGCAGCATGTCTGGAATAATGTGCGCGCATATCACAGCGATGAAAAGTCCTCTGCATGGTCAAAGAATTTCCAAGCTGAACCCAAAGTACACAGCCATGAAGGCAGAATATATTTCTCTATATTTTACTAACTTTCGTAGTGGATGAGTACCCGCAGTTTACTATATCATATCTGTTTACAACTCAACGTTGTATTGTCACATTGAAAAACCGAACTGGTGTACTTTTTCATTGTTGTCTTAAGGATGAGATCAGAAAACGACAGCAATTTACTACGAAATTTGGCGCAGCTGTAAAATACAAGTAATTGTTGCTGTTGATGTTTGTATTTGTATGTATTCGAAATAATAAATTTTACTGTAATCGTTGTTAGTAATGAGAAACTGCACTTACTGACCCCGAGTGCTACCAGTAAATTTTCATGAATTAATATGCAGTTAAATGCGGTTAAATGAAATTAGCTTAAAATTCTTCCTCCATTTGATGCTCTGTACGTACTAAAAATTATTTTGTGGTTTAGTTGCTTTTTATTTTCTTCTTTCTTTCTTTGAATCCGCATCTTATGTGAGAACATCATTCACGTTCCTGAAAATTATTTAACATTTATTTGGTATAGCTATATCCTGCTGCTTTTGTTAAAACATTAACCTTTTAGTAGCCATCAAATTGTTTCACGTAGTTATTTATATGTTTCGTTGACCAGTCTGTTTACTTAAAGCACATCGAGATTAATTCCGAACTGAATGTAATGGGAGTGAAACGACGGTGCATGCCTAACCTCCCTGATGAGATTGAGTTAAGCCTACAAACTAGGTCACGTATTGCGGCGTGTAAAACGGGCGGTGTTGCAATATTGTACAGCGTTTGGAGTTCCGGTCACCAAACATCCAACAAATTCAGAGAGGACTTGATTCATTTGTCGCAGGTACATTCACCCGATACGAAAGTGAGAGAAATCCCTTGGGATTTGTTCTCGCGATGCTGCTTAAATTTGTAGAGAATTTGTTCAAAGAAGACAATACGACATTCTGCTGCCACCATGCGTGTATCTCTAGTGAACAGGCAAGTACACAATCATATTTACTTCACTCATACAGCCTTTTTGAGGACGGCAGGATCAGCTCAAAGTTACATTGTTTTTCTGTCTTGCACTCCTACGCGTTTACTCACAACCTGTTAGAACAAAGTAAACAGAAACTACTTTCTGGGAAAAATTGATTCTTGCTTTACGTGCACCTCAGAATCCTGAATAGTGTATTGTGGAAAATGTGCGTTCATGTCCGCCATTCCTCATGTTTTTAAGTGGGTGATAAAAGTACGACGTTACCTCGTCAAGGAGAGGATAGATAAGTACGTTGAAAAATCGTTCTATGTCAACTTTTATTGACCAACCTTTCGCACTCTGTTAAAAGTGGCTGTGTTTACTGAGTCACCTTTAATTTCTCTCTTTATTGACTGTTTCATTCTCCTGCTGGCAGTAGGCATATTGTTGCTGATTTTAAAACTGATGGTAAAGATATAGTCGTATATATGCATTGTTCATCCATAGGTAAAATGGTTAAGAGGCAATCATTTTTAATTTTTAATGATTTACTGTAAACAAACAGATGACGATGGTGCAGTTAGAGCCAAGATCATGACGAAGATGATGATTATGAATATGGCAATGATTATGTTACATCTAACACTTTCTCAAGGCCATCTCTAAAGATTAATGACTTTCGAAGAATGATGTGTGATGAGAAAATGAAAACAGATTGGATATGATTTGGGTCATGAGCATGGGCTCCGAATAACATTCACGTAGGAAACTTGTAAAGTACCCCGTTTAAGAAAATACAGTGGTGTTTGAGGAAATGTTAAATGTTTCTTGCATGTTCTGTAATTTCCTGCAGCACGGGAGTAACCGAGCGGTCTGGAGTGCCAGGTTGCGGATCGCGCGGCCTCCAGCTTCGGAAGTTCGGATGTCTGTGTTGTCTTTAGTATAAGTTAGTTCATAAGTAGTGTGCAAGTTTAGGGACTGATGACCCCGCAGTTAAGTCCCTTAAGCTTAACAAACATTTGAACATTTTTGTAATTTGCCTATCCAATCGTGGGTTCAACAGGGCCGCTGCGGCTCCTACTTGTGAAGAAAACGTAGAATAGACTTCGGAAAACGTAGGCTTTTCCTCTCCATGTGTCTGACTGGTTCCTGACACAAGTTTTATTCACTGTAGTTGTTAATACCGGCCCTGATATTAAGACATGTATTATTGAAATCTTATAGAAGTACAAAAAGCAACGGATAATACAAGATTTATTTATATTGACTTCAAGAAAACCAGTGGGCGTGTTCAGAAGGGAGGGATACGCTTCCATTCTGTTTGAAATATGTATGCAAATTACCCTATCATTCTTATTCCTAATCATATACTATGAATATTAATTGTTTCTCTGATCATTTTTTTCTTGTTGAGATTCTCACGCCTGTGTACATCAGTGAGTGCATAAACACTGTTTACATACCTCAGTATTAGTTCTAGCCAAATTTCTGCATGACAACACACATTAAGTTTCATATAAGGGTAGCAAGGGAATCCAATTATCCAACAAATTATAGAGGCGGCACAGAATGACTTCTATTTATCAGATTTATTAATAAGGGACACACTCACTAGTTTTTCAGTTATAATTAGATGAAATTTATTAAAAAAGGAACACACTAGTTGTTCAGTTATAATCGTGTGGTATCGTGTGGTATCAGCGACAATAGTAGATTCCATTGCATAGTGTCTTCACAGCAGTGTTGCCACTGTTTAAGTTCCAAAATTCGTACATTAAATGTTACTTCATTTCTACAGTTATATAGCTGTATACTAATTTTTAACACCAGAAGAAATACTCTTATGTTCATAAAATAACAGAACACCTTGAAAGGCTAGAAATAGTAATTTTATGTTCACAATACATGTCTATTAGTATGTTCTGAAGAAAGGACTAGCATCTGAGTCAACTCAGTTGAACGTGCGCGCTTTTTCCTATTAGGCACAGAGTCCACTATGGGGCCTGACTACTTACTCCTGGCGTCGACGCACTGAGGCGCGTATGGCGTTCTGTGGTGCAGCCAACCATGCTGGTTCCTAACTCCATCAGGCACTTGGTCGCAGCGCTTCACCACGTCACACATTTTCGGTTCGCGACAAGTCTGGTGATCTGGCGGGCAGTGTGAGGCTGACTCTGCACCAAGGAGGCAGCAGATTGTGGTCATGTGTTGTCCAGCTGAAAATGGCGTCTCAGGTGTCGTGAAGTCAGGGTCGCAGGTTTTCATTCACTCAGAGCGAATTCGTCACAGTACCCTGAATACGCAACAGCTGTGATTTTTGGTTCTACTCAACAACACCCCGCTTTGAGTTAAAATGTTTGTAATTCTATAGGACCCAACTATATTTGTCATAAGTCCCTAGACTTACAAACTACTTAAACTAAGTTAAACTAACCTAAGGACAACACACACATCAATGCCCGAGGGATGATTAGAACCCCCAGCGCGGTAGGCCGCGCAATCCGTAACGTGGCGCTCCAGACCGCTCGGCTACTGCCGCGCGGCCCGCTTTCAGTTAGCGTTGTATGTTTTGTGCGGATCCGAATAATGTGTTGCCCTATCTGCGGCATACCAGAATGTGGCCATCACTTCAACACAAGCTGGATTCGGCCGAAAATACCATCTGATGCCATTCCTGTCCCCAAATTAAGTCGTTCCATACACCATTGCAATCTAGCATATTACATCTACATTAGTCAAAGGAGGCGGAGAAGTGGTCAAAGCGACGTAATCCATGCTGCAATAAACAGTGACAGACTGTTCCCTCTGATACTGTATGAAGTGTTTCAATGTTCCACTCTTACGTCAGAACCGAGGAAGACGCAGATCTGTCGCTGTAATGGCACTGAAAGTTTTTTTTTTCCTCTCTCTTCTTCTATGCGTGGGGACACTCTTTTAAGAGGTTGATGAGCAAATCAGTATTTAATATGTAAATTATTGCTTGTTGTGTAAATTAGTATTTGATATGGAAATTAGTATTTGACATGCAAATAGGGACTAATAAGAATTTGAACATTTATTTAGGTTAATTTTCATGAAATCACAGTAATCTGGTCACCACTGTGTTTTCCTAAACATACAACAATAATCCTGACGTATCTGAGCACAGTGGAGTTCAGAAGTCACTCGATCAAGTATGTCCTTAGTAAACGCAGTTCCTACACATTATCAATATGTCCGTTATATCTTCTCTTATAGAACATATATGCAAATGCCCAATCTTTCTAACACAAATCCCCAGTCAACACAAAAAAAACTTTATGGCGTATTTTCTTAATTTAATCTTTATTTTTCCCTCCAAAATAGTGATAGGGAACGCTGAACGACGGTAGTCGACACAGAGATCTGGTAAAAGTGAACCAAATAATTATGAACACCCTACCACTGTAAAATAATAAATGACAGAAGTCACAATTAGACATAAAATAAATTGACATAACTATCAAATTCATGCTAAACTATTCAGAAATGAATACAATTACAATTAATTCTGATAGATAAATGTCCAGGTATGAAGATGGGGAAGTCCTACCATCTATAGAAATGAATCTAATATTCACTGAAAATATGTACCCAATCCTGATGAGAACAGTAACACACACATAAACTGCCTAGGAATATGTCCCACTAAGAAAAAATCATAATGATAAAGTGATGAGCTGACTATGAACGGCTTTAGCAATTGCTTGCATCACATTACCCAGTCAGCTTATGTGAAATCTCGCAGATATGACGTTGGGATTCGGTAATCTGCAGTCATGAGCTGTAAATCACGACTGTGAAATTAAATACACTTCGTTCTGCTAAGTAGCAGACACTTAATTTCTAGTTCCAGCCTCTTTTAACCCGGTAGGACAATAGTTACCGACGATACTTCCTGCATCGGCTAGTTCTTCGCAATATCTGACTCCAGTGTATAAATAAACGAGGTTAAGTTTCACAGTACATCCCCAGATCAGAAGAATTATCGTCACTAACGCGTCGGTACACTAGTTTTGTGAGCGACTGAAATATTTCAATTCTCAGCTACATATTAGGCGATCAAGTATGAAGTGCGAAGTGTCAACACCTACACAAATTCACCTTATCTCCACTCAGTAGAAAATATAGAAACTATGGGTAAGTCTGAACTATGGAAACTCACACGCAAAAAATACTACGAGCTGCACACAGAGGTGCTTCTAAATGTACTAATTAATCTGTCCAACTGTGATTGCACTCTGCGATACCACAGCACAAAACAAACATGGAAACTCCTACAACTGCCCCGGATGGATGCTACTGTCATTGTCGTCCTTTCCTTCCTTAACAAATCTGAGCTGATCTCTGCCCGCCACCTCGCGACTACAACTCTCTCACCCAGCAAACCAATCTCAGAGTTCTCCTAATCGGCTGTCCCATGAAAACTCTAGGCCTAATGATAGCTCGTCCACTCCGGCAGCCAAAAATTTCTCAGCCAGTAGCTGACCAACCTACACGCGCCACCATTCCAGAGAGCAAAATTTTCCCCGAGCCAGCGTCTGCAATCTTTATCACCTCCCGTCATAGATCTGCCAAACTGGGGCCAAGTTTTAGAAGCGTCGACGTCGAAACCATGCAGTACCAGACATCCACACCACCCAGAAAACGTATATATAATGCACGCAGAATGTCCTGCTAATTATTTACTCGTAAAAAAAAAAAACATCCGTCGGAAGACAGTTGGAAATGCAGCGCCCGCTAGGGATTGAAAATCGAGGACTGTTTTCAATCCAGCGGGACTTTTGCTGGATTGCCTTCAGTCCTGCGGGATTCCGTGAGATCCCGCAGAGGTTATATATTTTTTTGGAAGTCAACAATATTATTTGTTATAATATAATCAAATATTTATTAAAATTCACATACGTCAAGGATATCTTAACGCAGCTGATTAATTATTTTGCTGTTTCACTATATATTTATTAACATGGACAATAGGAAATGTGCTACGCGGGAGTAGCCGCTCGGTTTGGAGCGCCAGTTACGGATCGCGCGGTCTCCCGCGTCGGAGGTTCGAATCCTCCCTCGGGCATGGAGGTTTGTGTTGACTTTAGTATAAGTTAGTTCATAAGTAGATTGTAAGTTTAGGGACTGATGACCCGCAGTTAAGTCCCATAAGCTTTACAAATATTTGAACATTTTTGAATACGAAATGTCAATATTTGGTAATTTTGTGGTCTTTATATTCCAGTTCACTAAAAGTCTTATTTATTGAGGGATTTACAGAATTACATGAATTTAGTTTACGCCAATCTACTTCTTATAGAACTGATGATTAGATTAGATTAATACTTGTTCCATATATCATATATACGACTTTCCGTACTGATGTGGAACGTGTCAGTTTAGTAAATGTTGTCTACCCTTGACAGTCAATATTTTAACGATTTTTTATAACATTTTTATTTTTTTATTTTATTTATTTATTTTTTAAGTTTTATTTAAAAATTCATCCACATTGTAGAAGGAGTTGCCATTCAGAAATTCCTTTAATTTCTTTTTAAATACTAATTGGCTATCTGTCAGACTTTCGATACTACTTGGTAAGTGACCAAAGACTTTTGGGGCGGCATAATTCACCCCTTTCCGAGCCAAAGTTAGATTTACCCTTGAATAGTGAATATCATCTTTTCTCCTAGTGTTGGAGCTATGCACACTGCTATTACTTTTGAATTGGGTCTGATTGCTAATACCAAATTTGATGAGTGAATATATATATTGTGAAGCTACAGTGAAGACCCCTAGATCCCTAAATAAATGTCTGCAGGATGCTCTTGGGCGGGCTCCAGCAATTATTCTTACTACACGCTTTGTGCAATGAATGCTTTTTTACTCAATGTTGAATTACCCCAGAATATGATCCCATATGATAGCAGTGAATGAAAATAGGCGTAGTAAGCTAATTTACTGAGATGTATATCACGTTTCAGGAGATCTTCAACATGTTTCTTCCAATTCAGTCCCTCGTCAATGCAAACACCTAAAATTTTTGAATATTCTACCTTAGCTACAGATTTATGTTCAAAGTCTAAATTTATTAATGGTATCATGCCATTTACTGTATGAAACTGTATTTACTAGGTTTTATGAAAGTTTAATGAGAGTCAATTTTTGGGAGAACCACTTAATAACTTTCTGAAAGATATCATTTACAATTTCGTCAGTTAATTCCTGTTTGTCAGGTGTGATAGCTACACTTGTATCATCAGCAAAAAGTACTAGCTCAGAATTCCAATGGCATGTCATTAATATATATTAAGAACATCAAAGGACCCCACTTTTGATAACTCCCCAGTTAGAGGAATTAATTGTTTCATCTGTATCATGTGAACTGCTTATTTCAACTTCCTGCACTCTTCTAGTTAATTATGATTTAAACCATTTGTGCGCCGTCCCACTCATACCACAATACTTAAGCTTATCTAGAAGATTCCCATGATTTACACATTCAAAAGCCTTTGAGAGATCACAAGAAATCCCAACTGGTGATGTCCGGTTATTCAAAGCATTTAATATTTCATCTTATGGTATATATAGCATTTCTGTTGAAAAGCTTTTTTGAAAACCAAACTAACATTTTGTTAGAACTTTATTTTTACTAATATATGAAGCAACTCGAGAATACATAACTTTTTCAAAAATTTTGGATAAAGCTGTCAGAAGTGAGATGGGGCGGCAGTTGTTGACATTGGACGTATCCCCTTCAGTCTATCCGGGAAAATACCCTGCTTTAAAGGGCTATTACTTATATGACTAAGAATCTTACTTATCTCCTGGGAACAAGTTTTTAATACCCTGCTGCAAATGCCAACAATTCCATATGACTGTTTACTCTTGAGAGAGTTTATTATTTTCCTAATTTCTCAAGGAGGGGTGGGTGGAATCTCAATTATATCAAATTGATGGGTATGACCTGTTCCATTAATTGCCTTGCTCCTTCTAATGAACATTTAGATCCTATTTTCTCTGCAACATTTAAAAAAGTAATCATTAAAAATGTTTTCAACTTTTGACTTTTTGTTAATAAAGCTTTTATTTGTTTTGATGGTAATACCCTCTTCCTCTGCTCTTTGTTGCCAATGTTCAAATGTTCAAATGTGTGTATAGCTTATGGGACTTAACTACGGGGTCATCAGTCCCTAAACTTACAAACTACTTATGAACTAGCTAACGCTAAGGACGCCACACATATATCCTTGCCCGAGGGGGTATTCGAACCCCCGACCGTAGTGGCCGTGCAGACCGTGACTGACGCGCCTCAGTCCCCTCGGCCACCACGGCCGGCTTGGTTGCCCTGTCTCCCTTTTAATAATATTCCAAATAGTTTTAATTTTATTATCAGAGGAGCTAATCTCAGATATGATGCACATGCTTTTTGATTTTTTAATAACTTGTCTTAATGTAGCACAGTAGGTTTTATAATATTTTATTGTTTCTGGGTTATTACTATTTCTTGCGGACAGATATAGTTCCCTTTTTCGGTTACAAGATATTTTTATTCTTTTAGTAAGCCATGGGTTTTTGCATGGTTTCTTACAATTAAATTTAACTAATTTCTTGGGGAAACAGTTATCAAATACCCTAACAAATGTATCGTGAAATAAGTTATATTTTAAAGTAACATCATGTTCCTTATATACCTCATCCCAGTCTAACTGCTGTAGACTTTCTTTGAAATTTTTAGTTGTTAAGTCATTAATCGAGCGCAAAATTCTGGAAGACTGTTTCGAATTATCAGAAATAACTGAAAGTTTCCTGAAGGGGACCTATATACTGTTACAATTATAAGATAATGATCATTGAGTTTAAGCTGGCAGGCACATGCTTCAATATGCTGCTCTACACAAAACTTTTTTACACTGTGATAGCTTTTGACATATATGGCAACTCCTCCTCTTATCTTATTATCTCTACTTACATCTGAAGCTAATTTATATCCACTGACATTCACATTTTCCATACCAGTGACTATGTGATGTTCAGACAGGCATAGTATATCTATTACATTATCAGTTTCTATATCATCTAAACAAATCAGTAGCTCATCTATTTTATTCTTTAGTTCCCCAAGATTCTGGTGAAAAAGCTAACATTATTTTTTACTTTACTTTTCTGAGAAACATTTGATTTTTCAACATTTTAGTACTTGCCCACCTGAGCTTCTCACTGCACACTGATGTAGACATCAACGGAAAAGGCTTTTTTTGCCTCCACACTCATTGGTTTGATGCTTAACAAATAATCATGCAACAAAGTCAAATACTTCCCTTTTACTCCATCAGTTTCAAATGCTGACGTATCTTTTAACATTTTGTCGTAGTCTTTTTCCGTTCCAGTTTTGACCTTTTTAGTGTAATATTCATTGTCTTGTTTCAGCTGCATTTCTAATTCCTCTTGTGAAATTAAATTATTTTACAGAGACTGTTGACTATTAACTGCATCTGTATCTTCTCCAAGTTGTACATTTTCAGAATCATCTTTAATGATGCTCGAGGCCGTTCCCCGTCGGGGATTCGAATCCCCCCTCAGGCATGGATGTTTGTGCTGTCTTTAGTATATGGTAGTTTGTAAGTTTAGAGACTGATGATCCCACAGTTAAGTCCCTTAAGCTTGACAAACATTTGAACATTTCTTACCCATACTTACTGTTTTTCGGCATTACTATTGGAAGATTGGCAGGTTCAATTCTTGGTCATATTTTTTGATGCTACAAGTAAATCAACATAGCACTAACTTCACTCCGCCTTTATTTCACTCGTGCACGTAGTGCTCTGGATAACTCATTGCTTAAAATTGTGTCCTGCTTCTTCGGCTTCTCTAAAATAAATCTAAATGTTGTGTCTGAATTTATTAGGGTAGACTCTCTTCTGCACAGTGTTTGGACACCCAGTTTAAAGGGATGAAAGCTCTCAATGACATTCTTTATCTTATACCATTCGGAGTCCGTAAATTGTATGTCATGTTCTATGTCGAGGGCTTTCTCAATGCAAACTTTGAAACGGTAAAACCTGTCCAACTTATCTAGCGAGCTGTTCCAGCGAGAGCGGCAATATTCAATTAAGCTTAATTTTTCGCCTGTTCCTTCTTTTACATATTTTTGCAAATAAATATCATTTTTAGTTGGCGATTCTCGGAAAATCTATACCACCTTTCGAACTTTTTGCATAACATCACTGTAGTCGGGATCACAGTTGTTGTTGGTTCCCACTGAGAGATAGAATTCCACGAAACTAGTTTCGATATCCCTACTTAATTGATATTATGCTCCGATGTAGTAACCTGAAGATGGCATAATGGAATGCCGAAACTGGCAGTGAAACAATAAATATTTCTATTATACATACGGCTGTTGGTATCTCACTTCCTTCAAAGAGACGATAAGTGCTTCAAATAACAAAATCCACTAACACATATGTCGAAAAAACAGTCCTGATCGCAAAAGATTATTTATGTTACCGGTTTAGACCTTATCTTTGCTCACCTTGAGAACAAATATACAGCCCATGTGGGTGGTGCTGATATATCGAGGGCTGTCATGGCTGCTCTCTGTGACTGCACGTTGGGAGACTGGTAAATTAATATAAAGTTTGTGATCAAGACTGAGTTTTCAACATACATAACTTGAAAGAAAATCCCTGTTCCTCCTATCGATAATGTACAAATTAATGAAAATCTACTGAGATACGTGACTTTGACAAATGACAGCTAAGACTTATACTTATACTCATTACACTTAATTGTTTCCTCATATATTCGAATTACTGTCATCATATGCAAAATTTCCGTCTACGATTACTTAGACTTGTATGGGCGTCTTTTCTGTAACTGTAAAAAGTTCCGAGACACAAAGTATCTTCCGACATTACCTGCAACTGAGCACTGAAATACAGCAATGGAAAAGTTGTGCCCACCCGGGATTCGAACGTGGGTCACCTGTATACTAGGCACTTGCGCTGACCACTTCACCAACGAGACGCAGAGCCTTCAGAATTTATGGCGATTTTATTTCATATCGTTCAATAATTGTCACCATGTATAAGGGCCTGTTAGACTGTCGCTTCCAGTCCGTTTTTGCCTCAGATTTTTTTCCTTCATTTACTTTGTGAAGAAACTCATTGTTTCTTACAGTTCACATAAAATTTCAAAATTTTAAAATGACACCATAATATATTATCTCCATGGCTTCTGTTACCTCAATTATAGTAATTACAAAATGATTGATTTACTTACATATGGTGAGAAAATTCTTAATTAAACTTGTATGCCATTAGGAGCATGTTTTTGTTCTCTGTACATTTATGGTGTTGGTGTCCTCTTTATGTGTGTCCATGTTTCGCCTGTCATGCAGTTTCTTTTGTATTTTTTCCATCATCTGTTTGTATACCACGTCATATCCATTTTCGATACAAAGTTTGTGGATTATCTCATTTCTGGCGCTCTCATGTTCCGGTCTTCTGTCTGTTTCCGTGTCCGCTGGGCTGTCCATTCCTTTCAGCAGATCGCCACTTTCAAGCTCGTTTCACACTTGATGTTGCGGAACGAAATGGAACGTCGAAAATTTCTCAATGCAATTCAGATGGCGGTATTTACACAGACCATCATCGCAGCCAAACGAAATGCGACGGGTTGCAACATCGTGAAGGATTCTCAGCAAGGAAGTTATTATCTCGACGTTGGCTAGAGGTGAATTACGTCGCCTAATAACATCGGAATAGAAACTATTCTCGACACAGTCCCATATATTACAAATAGTTAAGTCTCTGCTTGTGAGTCGTCGTAATTTTGAAGTTATTTTTCTTTCACAACTAGGAATGTATATTTTTCCTATGATTTTTCTTTCGCAAAATATGCTTACTACTTGAAATCCATAAATGATTTAAGTTGTACAGTACCGGGATAAATAAAAATCCATATCTTACTGGACGAACATTGGGATATGAAATGAGCTTCACTATGAAGCCTTCTATGTGTAAAAACATTAGCTAAGTTGAAGCAGACTAATACAGTTACTTTTGACGTTATCTGGTATTTGGAAAAGGAAAAACAGGATACAATAAAAAAGAAGTATTCATCTTATATTTGATATAGTAATTAAACATAATGTATTTGAAAGCTTATTGTTTTGAACTTAAGTGGCATTAGTTAATTCACACAAATATCACTTGACTGTGTCTCTAGAAGAATTTGTACTAAAATCGAAACTTGAAACTTCAAATAAAACTGTTCATATGGGTGACATGACTAGTTCTTAGAGCCTAAGAAAAGAAACCAGCGAGATAAACTGTTTACGAAAACACCTGAATGCGCCAGCCTAAACGCAGCTCTAGATATTCACAATTTATTCACATAGCTACATCCTTTTACTTTATTTTCGTCTGAATAAGACATACGGAATAGCTCATTTATTTCCGAAGCAAACGCGAAACAATATACGGCTATTATGTAATTTCATCGTAAATCTAATCTATATAAATTAATGTTTGTTTGTCTCTTTGTTTATATTTTATGCACGGCCATAACACACATCCGACTGAGATAAAACTCTATCAACTCATTACTTCCACTGGCGCGAAGGTTATAGGCATACTAAAATTAACTTCGTGAGGTGCATGGCGGAGGGTGCTTTACTAACAGTAAAATTGTTTATTAATACTTCATTCTGAAATAGCTGGACGGCTATGAATGACATTGGAACAGAGATAGCTTATATCCTGATTAATACATGGGTTACCTTTCGTAAGCCATCGTACGGTGCGTGGCGGAGGGTACCTTACAATGGGTTAATACGTTTGTTTCTCTTCACACTGAAACAGCTTGACGGATTTGAATGAAATTTGGAATGCAGATAGCGTATACTCTGAATTAACTCATGAGCTTCCTTTCGTAAGCCTCCGTTAGTGAATGGTGGAGGGTACGTTACAACAAACATCCAAATTGTTTACTGGTCACCATGAAAGTCAGCTCATAAATGTATGTTTTCACGAAGGAGATGTTTGTGATCTCCAACCCAGCGAATTTAGCATGGCGGCGGGTACCTTGCGACTTTGACACCGTTTGACCAGTCACTTTGCGCGTATATGTATGTTTTGATATATAGGAGGGAGGGAAAAATGTGGGTGAGGAGACGGACGGAAAGGGAAGGAAGGAAACGTACATGGCGAGGGTAGAGGAGGAGACGACAGAGAGAGGCGAGAGGAGGAGAATGAGAGAAGGGAGATGGTGACAGACAGGGAAAAGGAGAGGAACAGAGGGAGGGGAGGAGGAAACGGACAAAGGGGCAGGAGGAGACGGGGGAAGCAGCAGGTGAACAGAGGGAAGGGAAAGCAGGAGGAGGACTAATGGGAGATTGGAAATCTCATACATATTTTTTAGTTTGTTTGTATTCTATGCGCTGCAATAACATTCGTCTGATTGCCATAAAACTTCGTCAACTTACTTCTTGCTGCAAACCTTGCTGGGTACCAGCTACAAGTACTTACCTTTTGCGGAAGACGGAAATACAAAACAAAACAAAAAATATGGTCTACCCTAAAGCACTTGAATAATGAAGTCAACAAAATGAAATTAATGCCATTTATATTTCTCCTTTATATATCGTTAAAATTCAATAAATGTATTTATTATCGACTATAAAGTGAATATTTATTTCTATCATTTGTAATTTAAAAAACTAAAACTTTCCCATTTCAAACGTAACTTGCACAGTTATTTCTTGTGGCAGCAAAAAAAGAGCAAGGAGCAATTAATTGGAAGCATAACACAAAAAGTCAATTTAGGTTACGTTAATTACAGGGATTTTGCAATTTAAAACTCACAATTACATGCTGCATGTAAGTAAAAGTTAATTACTATTACGTTGAGATTCTCTTCCTCCCTCTCTCTCCCACACACTCTCACTCTCTCTCTCTCTCCCTTTCTCTCTTTCTATCTCACTCACAAACACACTTTGTCTGTCTGTCTGTCTCTCTCTCTCTCTCTCTCACACACACACTCTCTCTCTCTCTCTCTCTCTCTCTCTCTCTCTCTCTCTTCCCCATTTTCTCTCTCTCTCTCTCTCTCTCTCTCTCTCTCTCTCTCTCCTTCGTTTTTCGGACTGTCTGGCGGGAGACGTGCCCACCCCCCCTAACCCCCTGAATCCGCCATTGGGCAGGTGTGAACAACTGTTTTCGTTTTATACGTCAGGCGTGCACTACGTATAGGGCCGCGGCGGAGGCAGTTAAGTCCCATAAGCTTAACAACGATTTGAACATTTTTGAGTTGAGCTCAGCCTAAGTAGGTAGGCCCGCACCGCAGCCGTGCACACGATGGTTGAGCGAGTCTACGGTTTGACCGATTCTGACTGTTGAGACCGAGCACGGAAGGCTCGACCGGGTCTGTGCCAGTGCCTGACTCGTGTTTAGCGCATCTTTCGCTTCAATTACTGCAGCCAGAACAGTCTTCTCATTCCTAGCGTGTTTTTTCGGATAATGCTACTATAGTGAGAAGTAAGACTGAAAAGAATATACATCCTACATATTAAACAACGTAAAACTCGGTATGTACAATATATTTGCACTGGCTCTGGACGACAACCCCATATATCTTGGAGACTTATCATGCATAAATTGCTCTAAATTGTTGGTTTCCAAACAAGGAAAAAAAACAGTTGTCACGCACCTCGGGCAGGGACACCAACTGTATTTTCAACATTTGTAATTAAACTATATGTTTGATTTATCGCTAACAGCTTATCTGCTTGACAGGAGATGCAAGATTTTGAACTGAACCATGATTCTCCTACGCAAGGAAATTATAATTAATTCCAAACAAAAGACTGTTATGTTCCTCTGGCTGTCATTCAATTATATCAAGAGGCCTGACATCAATAGAGATCAGAAAATTCTTAAACGTGCGCCACAAATGTGTAGGTAGGACATACGGTCATTAATGTAACTTCTTCAGTACTCTTAGTGAAAACCGTCTTACTGCCATTCAGAAGCATTAGAATTCGTACTAGAGTCTTGCTTGTCCGAGTAAGAGAGCACAAAATGCAAGAGGGAGCGTGCACAGTCTAACTGCAGAGGTGCCCGCACCTGTACTTTGGGCCGAGCAGAGAGCCACGGTAATATACCTACAATGGCGGGTATGGACGAATGATTTCAGTCGGGTATCTGGCGATAGAGTCGGATCAGTTCCCGAGAACTTATACCTAGCAAACGGTGTTTCAGTAAGACCGCATACTGTTCACAAATCGCCGCAGCCAATTAAATGCTGAGCGTTCAGTGAGCTGTTAAAGAAGAGTGGCGCAAGAGGTGGAACGCGGATGTAACAGCACATCATGGCGTCGAAGACCCAACTGCCGGCCTACCAGGGTTCCATTAGCAGAGAAGTGTGTGAACAAAATTAAATAGAATTAGAACTGGTCAAGCCAGGTGCAACGTTATGATGCACAAATGGGGACTCCGAGATTCTCAAGCCTGTGATTGTGGTGCCCAAGAACCAAACGATCCAACATATTGTCACAGACTGTCCCCTGAGGAAATATCCTGGACCATTCAGTGACTTTATAAATGCTGCCTCGTCTGCAACCAGTTGGATTCAGTCATTTGATATTGATTTATGATCATCTGTATATATGTATTTACTTAAGTTGTCATCGTATCTCTTAAACTTGCCACTGTGTTAAATTAGTAAGACCCAGAATTCCCACACTTATTAAAGTAGTATATTTATCAAATTAGTAACTTTTATTATTTGAACATATATATTAAACTTGTATCTAATGTAAAACTAAATAACTATCTCATATGCAATGATCAATACTGCTGTTGTTGCCATACGACAAATAAATAAATAATAAATAAACCTGTTGCTCGTTGATAATAACCAAGGACCGACCCAATATTCGGTATCGATTTCGGTTGCTACCAGAATATTGGTTCGGCCGCAGTTTCGGTTTCGGCCAGAAATCAGCCGAATCTTCGGATTGGCCGAAATTAGCTTTCTTGAATTTACTGATGAAGTCCGGTCGCGTTCTTGATGGATTCAGTCAATATTAACGCTTTATTTCAGTTGACGGTGCGCCGTTTAAATGCTAGGAGTGTCTCTTCCCGCGTAAAAATTGAAGGTATTTTGTTGTTAAGCACAATACTGCGCAATCGTATCTAATAGTGATATTCTTATGCGATGTTAGTAACAATTTAAATTATTCAGTATTGTACGTAATGGAACGGGTTATCATATTGTTATGCTGTAAGGCTTTATTAATGAGTTTCCTTAAAAGCGATGAGGTTTATTTAGTAATTAATATGACTTTTGAAAACATTGATCTGTGGTTCCTGTCTGTCTCTCTTTGGCCCTTTCCCGCACATGCAGGGTCGGCACTGTGTTGAACGCGGATTTGTCCTGTGTTAATATTTACAGGGTGGCCGGGTGCCCTTCCTGCCGCCACCCAACGCCCCGCAGGAGGAAATGTGTACTTCAAATGTCTGCGTATAGTGTTATATGTGTGTGAAAGGATCTATGGTTCCTGTGCAGTTTGCGTAAATGAATACTGACAACAATCGTAACTGTTAATCGGAACTGTGACTTTATAGTTCGAAATATTTTCTTCAGCACTGACTGAGGCAGCTATAAATGCCAAAAGGAGATACGTAAAGTTGTTTGTCGATTGCAAAAAGCGGAAGTGAAGATGGCACATAAAGCGTGCGCTCTCAAGAACAAAATCTTGAAGGTTACTTATGGAAGCAAACAAATTATTACTATCTGCGTATTTTGTATTGTAGTAGTCATGTCGAGGCTCTGACGTTTGCCGAGGGGACTGAGGCGCGTCAGTCACGGTCTGCACGCCCACTACGGTCGGGGGTTCGAATCCCCCCTCGGGCATGGATATTTGTGCCGTCCTTAGTGTTAGTTAGTTCATAAATAGTTTGTAAGTTTAGGGACTGGTGACCCCGTAGTTAAGTCCCATAAGCTATACAAACATTTGAACATTTTTTTGCTCTGACGTTTCGTAGTATCCATTTGGCATATTTATTGTGTACCTAAGGAGTAAAGACTGTCTTCTCACAAGAAGGAATGAAGGACTGTGGAATTTAAGGTAGCTATACATTAGTCTCGTTAATTCGAGCTGAAAGGGAGCGGGATCTCATCGAACTATAGAAATTTACGTATGAAAAAGAAGATAATCAAGCTGTAAAGAATAAACATGTAAAAAAAATATGACCTTTTTAAAACAAAGTTTTTAACAGTCATTTACATTGGCAGCCTGAAGTTTTTCACTATTTGGTTCGCTTTATCATGGTGGAGTACCTTTTTCTGTGAAGGTAGAATGTACCCGCAGTTGTTGTTTTGTTTCATGACGTTCGTATTTATGGAAAACTCGTAATATCGATACTCGAAATATCGAGACTCAACTCTATCGAATTCAGATTACTTACTAACTCCCTTTAATTATTCTTTTTATGTAGAAAATGGCACAAGTAGGAGAGAAGAATCCAATTTGGAAGTACTTTAATAAAAGAACCATCGATTTGTCTAAACCTGTTCGTCTCTTCGTCTCTGATGTCATCTTCTACGGACCCTTTGTTCGGCTTACACACACTAGAAGGCTTAGTGCAGGGAGGGGATCTTGAAAAATGCGTAAAAACTAGTGAGTTGTGGTGTAACGTAAATTTACAGAAATTTTAACTTAATTACGCAAGTTTTGGTTACGGTTTCGGCCACAAATCCTGTTTCGGCCGGACTCTAATAATAACTATAAATGTTGCGAACAACTGAAAGGTGTTAATGAGTTACACCTCTAAATATAGAACGTTCTTTGCATTTTTGCGTTATAAATAAGCCCTTTTCTAAGTTACATTAATAGTACTTACTGTCAGAGAGGACACAGTTCGTAGTAATCGATGGTAAGGCATCGACTAAAACAGAAGTGATATCGGGCGTTCTACAGGGTAGTGTTATTGGTCCTCTGCTGTTCCTTATTTACATAAACGATTTAGGAGAAAATCTAAGTAGTTCCCTTAGGTTGTTTGCAGATGATGCCCTCATTTACCGTCTATTGAAATCATCTGAAGATCAAAACTGACTGCAGAACGAACTGAATAAGATATCACTATGGTGTAGAAATTGGCAATTGACTCTAAATAATGTGAAGTGTGAAGTCGTCCACATGAGTACGAAAGGAAATCCGTTAAGCTTTGTTTACAAGATAGATCAATCAAAAGTGAAGGCCGTAAACTCAACAAAATACCTAGGAATTACTAGTGCTTCAGACTTAAACTGGAAAGAACACGTAGATAATGTCGTGGGAAAGGCGAAACAGAGACTGCCTTTTATTGGCAGAACCCTTAAGAGATGCAACAGAACTACAAAAGAAACTGCATACTCTACGCTTATCCGTCCATTTTAGGAGTATTGCTGCCCAGTGTGGGACCCTTATCAGGTGGGTTTGACGGAGGACATCGAAAGAGTCCAGAAAAGGGCAGTTCGTTACGTATTGTCACAATACAGAGGAGACAGCGTTACAGAAATGATACAGGATCTCGGATGGGAATCATTCATTACAACCGCGCTTATCGCTGCGGCGTGGGCTACTTACGAAACTCCAATCGCCAACATTCTCCTCCGAATGCGAAAATATATTGTTGACTCCAACTTACATAGGTAGAAATGACTATCAGAATAACATACGGGAAATCAGAGCTCGAACGGAGAGATTCAGGTGTTCTTTCTTCCCGAGCGCTATTCGAGAATGGAATGGGAGATAAATAGTATAATGGTGGTTCGATGAACCCTCTGCCAGGCACTTAAATGTGATTTTCAGAATATCCCATGTAGATGTAGATGTACTCATTATATTTACACGTCGTATCAGAATAAATCTTCTATATGGAAATGCGTCTTATTTTCATTCTGTATGACTTGATTTGCGTGAGGTAATTGCAGTTAGGAACATTACTTTTATGTTAAAAGAAGTCAACAGTAGGAGAGGAGACAAAGACGACAGAGAAAGCGATGCGGATTTGTGTGCCGAACAGCGGGGCGAGGCGAGGCGATCTGAGGCCAGACTCCAGGTAACCATTCAATTCACGTTGAAGTCGGGACACACATGTCCGGGCCGAGACACGTCCGAGTACCAGCCGTCACCCGGAGAGTCAACTGCGCCGTGAAAACAAATGCAGCCGGCCCCACTTGACCGGGGAACGGCACCGGGCAGAGCGGGATTCGCCGCGTTTAATTTTTCACGCGATGGACGACGCGACGGTAGAGTTGTATCGACACCGGTGCAGCTGAGCAAGGCTGTTTTGTGCACAAAAGTGGATGTGCAATGGCTAATCGAAGAAGTTCGTACGTTTCCAGTGCTTTATAACCAGACAAGTGAAAAATAACGGAATATCGAGTACAAGGACAGAGTTTGTAAGATTATTGCAACAGATCTGCAAGCCAAATATAAAAGACAAAATAAGTTTTAATACCAGAAATATATTTATTTACTTTGTTAAAAGAAAAAAAGGTGTTTTCACTATATGTCATTACCGTATCGCCAAGGCGACATGTTCTTGTCATTCTACAGTCCCATGTGGAGAATTAAGGAACCTTTCTAGTTGGTCTCGTACATAAAATACAGCATGTGCTGATCTCCCACGAATTCGAGGTAGGTTTCGAAGGTTTGGTGCTCAATCGGATCCCTCAGCAATTTCTTTTTGATCCATCGTCTGATCAGGTACCCTATTACCTTCCATTTTTCGTACAAAGTTGCACAGTACACACGCAGCCATCACAATCACTGTAAGGTTTTTAGAATCTCCCTATGGATTCTTCTCAATATTCGAAGTTTCTGTTGCAAGATACCGAAAGCATTTTCCGCATAACCTTCTTGCCCGACTAAAACTATAACTAAATACAGCCTTGTCATTTGTTAAGCTCCGAGCCAGGGTATGGTGTCATGAAGAATGTTTTGAGAGGAAAAGCTTCATCGCCCACAATTACCATTGGAAAATCAGAAATTTTTTTCATACGCTCCCACGTAAACTGCAATGAAATTGTAACACGAATCAACCAGAGCAAGCAGCAAGCAGCACTAGGAATACGTTTTTTTAGCTGAAGGAAATAGTTTTATAGACATCTCCTGTACCAAGGAACCTGAAAGAGAAAAACGAACTACAGAAGATAAGAAAACTCGATAATGTGTAAAATATTGCATTATTTTGTACATTTTAAAAGTAAATACGCGATTTAATTTGTTTTTCTTTCAGGTGGAATAGAGAAATGAAAAAAAAGTGGACATCTGTTGGTGATCAACTAAAGAAAACCCTGCAAAAAAGGAAAACTGTTTCAGGACAAGCTGCTGTTCGTCAACATAAATATAAGTATGAAGATCTCTTAACGTCCTTACTACCCTACATAGTGGAACGAGAAATAATTTCCAATGATCCTTATCCTTATATGATCCTGTCCTATAAACTTCTGTTTTATTTACGTTATGTATGCTCTTTTTGGTACTTACCTTAAAGCAAGACAATAATGCCAATAATCAAGAATATAACATATATGCCCAAGAGGAACAGTCTATTATTGATGAAGAAGAACTTACGCAAGAAAACAATGCGGATGAAGAGTCACTCATTAAAACCCAGGGTGGCGTAACACAATACTTGATAGAGGGATCTCTGCATTCCCAGAAGTCCTGAACTGATTCTTCTGTCACTTCAAATATGAAGAACACGTTTATGAAACCACTACTGAAACGAAAACTTCAGCGTGAGCATAAAACACAAGAATATGCATCAAGCCAACTCATAGCTTACATGTTGGCAGAAAAAAGCCGAAAAAAGAGGTAAGAGAGTGATAATGAGGAGTGCAGAACAAAATCCAGTTGATGCTTTTTTGGCTGATATAGCACCAGCCCTAAAATCGTTGATCCACAACTTTTTCATCAAGCTAAAAGTAGGATTCTTTCAGTTGTACACGAATCTGAACTGAAGCAACTCATGAATGATGTACCAGTCCATCAATACCCTCCATCATCCTCACACCATATGCTTCACCTGTGGAAAGCGAGTCAATAGGCACTACCCAGCAGCTTTTGGATCTCCAAAGGGTCTCACACCATTGCTTTATAAATAACCAAAGCCATCATCCCCAAAGCTCCCCTGGATCCTCGTCAACTTCGCAAAATAATTCACGGAATTATACTCAATTCTTTTTCTTAGATTTATAGAAATTTAAGTATATTCTGTACTACCCTAAATTATGTATTTATTTTAATTTCTAAAGTGATAAAATGGGATTCCTGTCCTATAAACTTTTGTATGTGCCTCAACCTTACTCGCACGCCCGAGTCTGGACCGCAAAATACGAAGCGATTGCGTGACCCAGCCCAGTTATGTGGACCCGGACACCGCCTAGAAGACAAGGCGTCACAACTGGCCATTCCTGCGTCACACCGCAAACGCAAGCTGACTTGCCGGCCAGTACGAGGTGGAGGGCGTGCCCCAGCGGCCAGCTAGTCACCTGGCGGCCACGCCCTCTCGGTGTGACGTACATGGCCAGTTGTGAGGCATTGTCCATTGTCATCTAGGCGGTGTTACTCGGTTAACCAGGCGAGCGGTAACCAAACACAGCGCGATGCACTACTGTACTCGGGAACACGTCAAAAGGCTTTCAGTCTCAAGGGGTACAGATCACACACAGGACGAACGCAGTTCTAGACACCATTGACATAGCAGTTGTCAATTATTGCAACTATGTAGGGAAATTATCAGACCTACAGGGGCTACAAGAAAGTACTGAAGCACAAACCATTCATTAGTAGTGCAAGCAACCTAAATACGGAAATAAGATTAGCTGAAATTTTTATAAAAGACTAAGTGGTATTCATAAAGGATATATTAATTAAACGCGATGATAGTATGTTTATTGATATTACATGGTGTTTATCCTTTAGTGTAACTGAAGCAGATAGTCCCTGTGAGTTGGTACGGGTAGACGTCTTACCTGACAACCGGAATAAATTAATAATTGGTTCTTTTCACCGACCCTCTGACTCTGACGATACATTTACCGAAATGTTCAAAAAAGCTTGAATCAGTTTTTAAACATGTACCCTAAGTATACAGTTATAATTTACACTCGATATGTTAGCAAAAATACAGTTTCAAATCCAGAGACACACGTCGAACATCGTCCGAAATTGTGTTGATCGCATTCTCTGAAAATTATTTCTATCTATTAGGCCAAAGTAGGAAACTAAATGGTTGTGAAACACATTTAACTATCTGGCAACAGAATTCCTGAGTTAATAACGAGCATGAAAACATATACAAAGATTAGTAAACGGAGAGGGGTCGCAGTGAGACTGAATATAAAAATTCCTAATTACACCAAATTAAACGAGAAGGATATCTATTCAAAACAGGAGATTAAAATTTGATTCCCGCTTTCCTGTGTGAGAATCTAGTCTTTCGAAGCTAACAATGTGAGTATAGATCAGATGTGACTTACATTCAAAGAAATATGTACAACGCTTGAGGGTTTTATACCAGTTAAATTAGCAAAAGTGGATGCTGACCATCCGTGCTACACAAAACGTGTACGAACACTTTTCCAAAAGCAAGGAAAAAAGCATCAGGAATTTAAAAGGAAAGCAAACTCAAATTTTAATGCGGGCTTCAATGTGAAAAGTTTATAATAGATTCCTATCTCCTAATTTGGTAGAGAATCCAAAGAAATTATGGTGATATTTAAACTACACTAGCGGCAAGACACAGTCAACACTTTCGCTGTTTGATAGCAATGGTGATGTTACCGATGACAGTTTTCTGTGCATTATTAGGTACGCTTAAGCACTCTCTATTTATTCCTTCTACCTTGAGAATTTCAAACATATTATTGTAGTTATTATTAACAAACGTTTATACTAAATTAAAAAAAATTAAACTTAAGTTTACATATCTGTATCCTATCTTTTACGATACGTCGTAAGGTCAATAATATTTCACTAGTTGTTCCATTTTTTTGGAATGCAATCTGATCTTTCCAAAGACCAGTATCTACTACTTTTCCACTTATTCCGGCGAAAATTAGCGTCAGAGTCTTGCTACCATGAGCTATTAAATTGATAGACTTGTAATATTCACACCCGAAATGGTAAAATAACATTCTTCTTCTTCTTCGGGTTAGAGTTCCAGTGTAACAATAAAAAAGTGTCCAAATGTTTGTAAATGTATGGTATGAAATTACAGTGGTGATCAATCACTAGCCTTGAAAACTACTTAAACTACCAAACTAACCTAACCAAACCCACATACACAAGCGCGGTGAAGGACTCGAACCTCCAGCAGGAACGGCCTTGCAGTCCCTGACGTGGCGTCTAGAACCGCTCGGCCATTCCCGCGCGGTGTTATGATAACCGTTTTCATGTACCATCTGTATGCAGACACAACAGATTTCAAAGAGTTATATATTAGTAAATAATTTTCGTAATTCTTCCTGAAGGCTGAGTGTACTCCATCTGTTGCACAACTCGTATAACAGGTGGAAGAAAGCTCCAAATATATGAGAGGACAACAGGTCCCAACACTTATAAGAAGTAATGCTTGTGGTTCAGGTGGAATTAGGATAAATCGGTAGATACAATGACAATCCACACATCAGCATTTCATTGCACAATTGTCGTCTGTTGCGTTGACTTAATTCTAAGCGCATCAATAGACACCTTCAGGACAGTCCTCTCTGCAGCAAATGGTAGGCGCGCGCACTACTTGTTTCGAAACAGACCGATTTTGTCAATGATATGATTCGTGATGTGGCAGAGCAAGCCATCACTGCCAGACGCACTATATGCCTGTCATCACGTGTTCAGATTGCTGCAATCGGTCCCGTCGGTTCATCGTTCCCTCCTGCATACAGCGATTACAGATCCGCAACACAGTCGCTTGGATACGACCGACAAAATGTTTGTAAATCTGTCGGAATCAACTGCTCGGTTATTAGTCCGTTGCTTACGAACTACTTAATTGGTAAACTAACCGAAGGACAACACAAACGCTCATGGCCGAGGGGGGACTCGAACCCCTGACGGCGAACGGCCACGCGCACCGTAGCACGGCACCCCAGTTCGCACGGCTAGCCCGTCGCGGCATACGACCGGCACCATCACCGATTGATCTGAAAGATAATTTGCTATCTCTGTACGCAACTGTTCTTCGTCGTTCCAACTTCTAAACGGGCTCTAAAAGCTCATTATAATAATTTGGAGACATATGGAAGACAACCACACGAAAAAACAGCTTTCGCTCGTCCACACGACCATCTGTTACTCGTATATAGTCCTTGCATGTAGAGCTGCTGGTCTGTGATGTGTCTCTGCGTTGAAACGCTAATCCTGTGCATGTCTCGTTGCATTTTATCTGATGTGGACACTTTCTGGGTGACCAGCGATGTAGTTTTTCAGCCCCAGTGAAAAACAAACTGTGGATTTTATTATGATGGGAATTTGAAGACGAACGTGATCCTGCGGAAACACTTCGGTGTCATAGAATTTTAGTGTAAGACATTTGTAGAAAAGAATTATTTTTATCTGTTCAGTGGTTGACCGTAACATTACTCATTTCAAGCTGTTCGGTTCCATGTCCTACTATCATCACCTCTGATCCATTTTCGCAAAATACGCGCTGAGAACATTAATATGAGTTAAGATGAGGCAACAGAAAAGAACACTTAAATGAAAGTTTTAGTGGTGAAAGAATACTTGTAGATAGGGTAACGCATCATATCCTAGCCACAACAATCATGAAATGGGCAAAATACTTTCATTTATTGTCAGTGGCGGACTAAGGCTGTCGGAGGACCGGGGCGGCGCCAAAACAAAGTGAGGCCCCCCGTCTACTTGCAAATACATGTATCACTATAAAAAAGTAACTTCCGAGATTTGCGCACCCCCCCCCCCCCCTGGACGATAAGGCACGGTACAGTCTAAAAGGAATAGTAATGGAGAGTTGAGGACCCCAGGGCGTAAAAATAAATAAATAAATAAATAAAAATAGACGAGAGGCCCGTGGCCGTCCGCCCCCTCCGCTCATCCCTTACTCCACCACTGTTTATTATTTATACGCTGTCTGCTGACAATACAGGAACGTCTGCAGCTACGTCTGTATGAACTCGCGCTTTTCAAAAAAATGTATCAAATGTTTGTATAGCTTATGGGACTTAACTACGGGGTCATCAGTCCCTAAACTTACAAACTACTTATCAACTAGCTTATCCTAAGGACAGCACAAATATCCATGCCCGAGGGGGGATTCGAACCCCCGACCGTAGAGGCCGTGCAGACCGTGACTGGAGCGCCTCAGTCCCCTCGGCCACCGCGGCCGGAAACTCGCGCTTTTGTTTAGATATCTTACCACTAGAAGAAACTCGAAATTTAGCTCGAACATTATTGCTGGAAGCTTATAATGGTTTCCACAACGAAACCCTGTCACGTAATTTAGTAGAGAATCCTAAGAAATTCTGGTCGTATGTGAAGTGTACTAGAAGAGAAAAAATAAATACCTTTACTAAACTAATGACATTACCGCTAAAGTAGAATTTCTTAACACAGCTTTCCGAAATTCCCTCACCAGAGGAAACGAAGCAAATACTCCAAAATTCGTATCAAAATCAGCTAAGTAATTTAGAAGCAGAAGCCCATGGAGTATTAAAGCACTTTAAATAACAAATGTAAGTCTCCCGCTCCCCATTGTATACCAGTTAGGTTCTTTTCACAGTATACTGATGCCATAGTCCCACACCAAGGTATCATATACAACCGCTCGCTCAGTGAACGATCCGTACCCAAAGACTGGAAAGTTGCACAGGTCACTCCAATTATCAAGAAAGAAAGGCAATAGAAGTGATCCGCAAAATTACAGGACTGTATCACTGATGTCGGTTTGCAGCAGGATTCTAGAACATATACTTTCCTCAAATATTATGAACTACCTCCAAGAGAACGACCTATTGACCCATAGTGAATACGGATTCAGAAAGTATCGTTCTTGTGAAATTTATTTACTCACAAGATGTGATGAGTGCTTTCGATAAGGGATGTCAAATAAATTCCGTATTTCTAGATTTCCGGAAGGCTTTTGACACTGTAGCCCACAAGTGTCTTCTAGACAAATTCCGTGCTTATGGAATATCGCCACAGTTGTGCCACTGGATTCGTGAATTCTTGTCAGAAGGGACACAGTACGTTATAATTGACGGAAAGTCATTGAGTAGAACATGAGTGATATCTAACATTCCCACGGAAAGTGGTATAGGGCCCCTACTGTTCCTTATTTTTATAAAGGATTTAGGAGTCAGTCTGACTTGGACTCTCAGACTTCGCGGTTAGTGTCATTTATCGGTTAGTAAAGTCACCTGAATATGAAACTTAACTGCAAAATGATTTACATAAGATATCAGCATGGTGCAAAAATTGGCAATTGACCCTTAATAATGATAAGTGTGAAGACATCCTTATGACCACTAAAAGTTACTTGTTAAACTTCATTTACACAATAAATCAATCAAAGCTACAGCCCTTACGATCAACTAAATTCCTAGGAGTAACAATTACGGACAACTTAAATTGGAAAGAAAACATAGAAAATATAGTAGCCGGCCGCAGTGGCCGAGCGGTCTGCGGCGCGCCAGTCACAGTCTGCACGGCCGCTACGGTCTGGGGTTCGAATCCCCCCTCGGGCATGGATGTTTGTGCTGTCTTTAGTATAAGGTAGTTCATAAGTAGTTTGTAAGTTTAGGGACTGATGACCCCGCAGTTAAGTCCCTTAAGCTTAACAAACATTTGAAGTTTTGACAATATAGTAGGGAAGGCAAACCAACGACTACGTTTCATGGGTAGAACACTTTCAAGATGCAACAGTTCTGTTAAAGAAACAACCTGCACCACACTTTTGCGTCCTAGTTTGGAGTATTGCTGCGCATTGTGGGACCCCCACCTAGTGGGACTGACGGACGATTTAGAGAAAGTTCAGAGAAGGGCAGCTCGTTTTGTAGTTTCGCGATATAGGGGAGACAGTGTCACGGAAATGATGCATGAGTTAGGATGGAAATCATTAAAAGAATGGAGTTATTCGCTGCGATAGGATTTATTTGAGAAATTTCTTTCACGAACTTTCTCTTCCGAATGCGATCATATTTTGTTAGCACCCACTTCCATAGGGAGACATGATCATAAGAATAAAATAACAGAAATCAGATCGGAAACAAAGATTTAGGTGTTCCTTTTTCCTTCGAGCTTTTAGAGAAAAGAACTGTAGATAAATATTATAAAAGTGCTTCGATGAACTCTATGCCAAGTACTTCAGTGTGACTTGCTGAGTATATATGTAGGTGATACTGGGTGATCAAAAAGTCAGTATAAATTTCCAAACTTAATAAATCACGGAATAATGTAGATAGAGAGGTAAAAATTGAAAATTGACACACATGCTTGGAATGACATGCGATTTTATTAGAACGAAAAAAAACTTCAAAAAATGTCTGGCAGATGGCGCTTAATCTCATCGTAAAGGCAATAATTAGCATAACAAATTAAGATAAAGCAACGACGATGTGACAGGAAATGCTCAATATGTTCACCATCATTTCTCAACAATAGCTGTAGTCGAGGAATAATGTTGTGAACAGCACTGTAAAGCATGTCCTGAGTTATGGTGAGGCATTGGCGTCGGATGTTGTCTTTCAGCATCCCTAGAGATGTCGGTCGATTACGATACACTTGCGACTTCAGGTAACCCCAAAGCCAATAATCGCACGGAATGAGGCCAAGCATGACGAAAGTGGCGGCTGAGCACACGATCATCACCAAACGACGCGCGCAAGAGATCTTTCACGCGTCTAGCAATATGGGGTGGAGCGCCATCCTGCATAAAAATCGTACGTTCCAGCATGTGTTTATCATCCAGGCTGGGGATGATGCGATTCTGTAACATATAGGCGCACCTCTCACCCGTCACGGTAGCAGTCACTGACGTTTTGCTGTCCAGCGCCATCTGTCGAACATGTTTTGAACTTTTTTTGGGTTCTAATAAAACCCCTTGTCATTCCAACCATGTGCGTCAATTTGTACCTCTCTATCTACATTATTCCGTGATTTATTAAATTTTCAAACTTATACTGACTTTTTGATTACCAGGTATATTAGAACTACTTCTCTTTCCAGAAGAATACTGCTGGTTTCAGTGAGAACTATACCTTCCTCCATTGGTTTGCCTCATTTGCCGAATTATTAACGCAGGTCCATTGAAGCCAAGGTACTTGATAGAGGAGATTTTTACACTCTCATACTCTCACGACATCCAAGACGATACCGGTGACTAAGAAAATCATCATAGTCTTGTTTCAGTCCGTTACTTAGGTTGCAGTTACGTTTCAGTAGGATCATGTCTTTCACTGGTGTTGTGCTCAATAACTGTAATAGAAGTGAAGCAGAATGGTCCAGTCTGCTCACTGAGCCGGCCGCGGTGGCCGAGGGGACTGAGGCGCTTCAGTCCGGTCTGCACGGCCGCTACGGTCGGGGGTTCGAATCCCCCCTCGGGCATGGATATTTGTGCGGTCCTTAGGATTAGCTAGTTCATCTCCCCACTGACAGATATTAATGTCCATTTAATTAATGCATAAAACCTTAGGTAGGTTCCAGAATGAAACTTTCACTCTGCAGCGGAGTGTGCACTGATACGAAACTTCCTGGCAGATTAAAATTGTGTGCCGGAACCGCGACTCGAACCTGGGACCTTTGCCTTCCGCGGTCCGTCGAAAAAACTTTACTTCTGCCAGTACCTCGCCTCCTACTTTCCAAACTTCAAAAAAGTTCTCCTGCGAACCTTGCAAGACTAGCACTCCTGGAAGAAAGGAGCGCACGCCCGCGGAAGGCAAAGGTCCCAGGTTCGAGTCCCGGTTACGGCACACAATTTTAATCTGCCAGGAAGTTTCTTACGTAGGTTAGTTGCATATAATTAACAGCCTACCTTTGACTATTGCTTTCTGTAAATTTGATGTACAAAGGTGAAATAAATTGCTGTCTATTCTAAAAATTACTGCACAGAACTAAGTGGAAATACCTTCTGTTGATGTTTTCCATTAATCATCTGACGTGCCTAATGTTTAACAAGCTTACTCGTCTGGCCACATCAAAATCGATAGCTTACTACTCTTACAGTGTTTAAGAACCTAGCATGGTGAATCTGTACTTAATTAAATGATTCACCGATCTGTTTATAGTCCTACACTCACGTCTCTTGGGTTACCAAATACTATGCTTCGAAAAAGAAATTGGCAGTATTATCGGTCAACGCGCATTCGTGTGTTGTACTGTAGGCGGCCGCCGCTGAGCGTTCCACGCATCACGACAAGGAACAGTATCCAATTCCCGATACTGCGATGCACTTTCAGTAGCAGGAGAAATGGAACGGGGAGCAGTCGTCTGCGTGACGCCATCAGCGCAGCTCATCAAAAGGGTGGCGGCTCCAGGGCTGGAAAGCGGGCGCAGCTTTTGAAAGGGGGCGTCTCGTTTGGTTACGTGTGAATGGGATTTTACTGACACAGAGGTCGATAAACGTACGGCTCTCTCTTTTATGTTAAATTAATTGAAAACTGGTCTGCTCCTCGTATGAAGTGACGAACGCTTGGATACGATCTGACAGCGATTTGTGGGTATATTTTATTAAGCGCTGAATATGAAGGGAATTTATTGGGTATTAATAACATGCCTGCCTATCTTGTTGATGATCCCTTCCAAAAAATGACAAAAATACTCTCGATAGGGTGACTGAAATAAAATTGTTGATACAATATACATATTTACTAGCGTAAGATACTGAGCATAAATTATGTAGGCTTCCAAAATGGAGGATGTTTCAAGATCGGCAAAAGGCAAAGTTAGGGGCCAGGGGGACACCGAATAATTCTGTTCTTTTGAATGCTGATGCAACACAGTCACGATACTGAGGTAGCAAATTCAGCAAACCTGTGACAATTGCTACCACAACAAGTTGATGACGTCGTGGGCTCTGTGAACAACAGACAATGATTTTGTAGCTGGATTGCTGCAGTACATTTTCAGTGCTTGGTCAGCAGTTGAGAAGCTCCGTCGTGTTGGTGACGACGACGAGGAAGTCGCTTGCGACGAAGACTGATAAACTCGCCGAGAAGAAAGACATAATCCCGGTGCAGATCCAGAAGGAATTCTGCTCTGTACTGAAGTTAATTTTTTTTTATTTGTATAGTCTATGGGACTTAACTACAGGGTCATCAGTCCCTAAACTTACAAACTACTTATGAACTAACTTAAGACTAAGGACGGCACAAATATCCATGCCCGAGGGGGGATTCGAACCCCCGACCGTAGTGGCCGTGCAGACCGTGACTGAAGCGTCTCAGTCCTTTCGGCCACCGCAGCCAGCATTTTATTCGTGTATTCTGTAGACACCACAGCGCAACTTAGTTACTATCATTCCGGCCGGCCGGTACTGACGTTAAATACAGCCACGAGTCCTGGTGGATCTCTTTGTCAAGTTAAGGCTTCGCAATTCTGGCGTACACCAAAAGACCAGTCTGTCCACCTGAGCAATTAGGATGTCTCAAATCGGGTGTTCAGACACAAAAAATGCAGCTTGGTGAGCTGAACAGGAATTTATCAAATCAAAATAAGAGCTGCTGGTCGCCAGTACGATTCCAGGGTACCAGAAAGGCTCATCTAAATCACCTAATTTTCCACTAGTTAGCACACAATAAAATAGACACCTGGCGGTGATCTTAGACAATTAATGAAATTTCCTAAGGATGTCACACTCTGGAGCCGTCCTGGACACAACCGAATGCCGCCACAGCTCTTGGCGACCCCTTTCTCTTCCAGTAAGATGTGTTACATTGTCCTGAGACATCGCGCGTGGATACGTGCGTTTGTTGAATCATTTGCCTCCCCCACCGTCCTCGCGCTGGAAAACGGTCCGCCGTCAGAAATGTTTCTTCCCACGGGAAGAAGTGGCTGCCCTCGCCGAGGCTTCTGTGAAATAGAGGCCGTGCCCTTCAAGCGTAGCTAGCTCTCCAGTGCCCATGTGTGCTCTTTCACATGGAACCGTAGCACACACAATAACTTTCCCAGAAGACACGCGCCTCTAGCAAACACTTCTGGGTACTCTCTGTTGCTGTTCCAGCGAAATCACGTTGAGTCCCTTGTCGTTGTTCGCCTGGCCCTGCTTTTCTGCAGCCTGAGTGCCGGTGGAGTGCGAGAGTCCCTTTATGGCTCCACTCCGCGTCTCTATTCACAGAGCCCGTGATTCCAGTCGTCCAAGATTTCACAAGCTATACTTATTTCCACCAGCAAAAAGTTTGCAGAACGTGAACCTTACTAAAAGTACACATTATTATTCATACAGACACGGAGGGTTCAAGAGCATAATCGACATAACGAAAAAAAAAAAAAAAAAAAAAAATACCGTGGTACCTTCCACTATCTGCACACCCACTCTGCATCCAAATGACGTCATCGGCAGATAATCGATCGGGATCGCCCGGGCCTTAGGAAATGCTCACCGAGTATCGTTTTCGTTTCCAGTTTCCAGTGAAAGAAAAAAAATTCTCAGGTGGCAGGTAGTTCTCTTCAGAGGTTGCGAGGTGATGGTCTTTCTGTTTTTGGCTCATGAGTCATGGGACAAACGTGGCTGCAAGATGATGCATTGCAAGATTCTGTGTCAGAATTTCATGACATGGTTCAACTGAAATGCTACATTCTTCTTCAATCTCTCTGACTGTCTTCGACTGGCACGCACAATTTCGTGGATGTTACTGACAGGAGTGTTACCGGTAGACGTCGAAAAGAGTCCAGAACGGAGGACATATTTAACTTCCGTCTATCCCTTTTTCAAACGCGTGAATCATTCGTAATGAAACACGTCCACAGATTGTGTGGTCGTGTTCCATTTTGATTTATTCTTTAACCTGAACTGTTTCTCCACCATTAACGTTATCTAAATGTGTGTTAATTATTTGATTATTTTTATCAATGATCAATGCCCCATGTTTATGTATGTTTGCCCCACATTTATATATGTTTCCACCGATGTGATTGAGCTTGTGTGTTCATCTGGATGTGGAAGGTTGCTCTTAATATTGACTGGCTGCCGCGCAATGACTTACAGTCGCCGCCTCTCGCTTTAGGCCTCGTCTTGCTGAAGTTAAGAACGCATGGCTTCCTTTTTAGGCTGCTCTGGCGTCTGCTGGCTGGCCAGAGACAAGCTTACTTGGCCGTGTTCTTAGTGTCGTACCAACCTAATCTTGGACAGAAGAGGTGACAGGAGACCTCTCTGGGAGCAGTTGTAGCGGGAATTGTCTTGGCCAGGTAGCAATGGTTATTAAACACTAGTCTCTGAACGTACTCTGCGTCGCTTTTACCACGCTCTACATCCGGTGTATGGCAGGGGGAGGATTTTGCGACACCTTAGAGCTTGACTCTTCTCTCTTCATTCTGGCTTTGACAACAGTGAAAGTACTCCGCCAAAGCATGCTGAGGGGAAGGCATGCTGTTGGAACCTTGCTTTCTTTGTGATAAGGCAGCCTTGGTTTTTCGGTGATAGTTTTCTTGAGTAATTCTTTTGCCATGCAAGGTGAATTGTTTCCTAATTTACAGAACTGATGTAATTCAGTGTAAATTTATTATCTGAATTTTCATTCCGGTGATGATTTTGTGTCCATTTTTGCTCAAGTTAGAAAACACGTGTGTGGCCTTCAGCCTTTGTGTAAATTTAGTGTGTTTGAATTTCCTTGCTGTTTTTAACTAACTTTTCACATCACAATTGTATCCGCAAGTATGCTAAATATTTCTTAGATTTTCTTGTTTGATTCCGTCTTTCCTGTCTTGTATGACCAATTGCATCACATGATTTTGTAATGGTCGTTACTTTGGACTTCAGCCATGGTTTTATTAATACTAGCTTTCTTCTATATGAATTCTTGCATCTGCTTTACTTGCTTATTCTAAATTAATTTATGGTTGTAAATGCTATGAAATTCGGCATGGTCGCACACCACGTGGTACTTAAGAGCCGCTGCCTCCCTGAACATGAGTTTGTTTAGTTCACAGTATAATTAAATTTGTGATCAAGACGCCCACCATCTTGTTAATACACCATGGACGCTTAGTTTCGCCACTGCTTTCATGTGTTCCAGCACTGTAATGTACCACCAAGCATTAAGCGTGTGTCTGTGAATGAATGAATGTGCTTTCAGCTACCCATTGTGTATTTGAAAATTCCTCCCACGTTACCTCCATATTCATAAAGGGCAGAAACAATTTTAATACGGGCAGTAATTATATTCACTTTTGTACAAGGTGTGTGCTTAATTTGGTCACCCCACATTTATTTGATAGTTATTTTTACTGAAGAGATTATGATTTTAAAGTATCAAACCTCTGATTTATGATTTCATGCTCACCGTCCCATGTTTAATTATCTATTCATTTATTTAACGTTGATTTTGTATTTGTTAAAACGTTGGCTGCTCCCTTAAGGAGTGAGAACTTAGATAAATTTCCGTTGCGTATGTACTGTGGCCACTCATAAAGTAATTTAGAGCAGCAGTGAGCGTTTCAACTTACATTTACAGATCTCAACTGTCCAAGATCTTGCTTATTTTAACAACAGGCTACTTTCAGTAACACCGAGCTTAAGCACTGATCAGCGTAGCCTTCCTGCATCATTTGGTGTGTCTCTCTTTTTTTCCTTTGTGCTTCAGGTTGACGCAAAAGGAAATGCAAAGGTGTTGTTCCTTTAACTACGTCATCTTGAAATTTGTCAACAGTGCGACACAATAACTAACAGAGATACTATAATGAAACATCGGGCTGTTAGACAGTCATTCAGTCGTCTGCAAGGATATCAACTGAATTTCGCTCCAGTACTCTATTGGCGCGAAGTTAACGACTTCTCCAGATCGTTTTCAACAGATCTTGGCTATATTTTTGTCGATTCGCGTGTTACCTTAGATACAATTCTCCACTTCTTCCATTGGCTGACTGCAGACGCTCTCCTTCTCTCTTCACTGTCGCAAGGGGGGATCCACTGGGAGTTACTGCCGATCAGGAGCACCTCAAAACCTGGGGAGAGGTCAGATTAGCGTAGCCTTCAATTTCTGGATTACAGCGCTACCTTGACTTCTTGATGGTTTGCATTCTGTCGGCGAACAGCAAACAGAATTCTCACATGCGCTATCCCTCACGACAAATCTGTACTGCACCATAGTGGTCTGTTTTTTTCCTTTAGTTAGTGATTACGTGTGTGTACTCTACAGCAATACTAAATTACTGAGCATTTGTGCCCATCTGCAATAGAGATACCATTAATTATCCAGCTTGTAAATGAAAAGTTGTAGTCTTAACACCAAATCCATGATACAATAATACAATGTTTACTGGAAATGTCTTACCAATAGCGCAGAGTGCCGAACTTCAATGAAAGTTATGTATTTTATTTTGTGCCCCAGCCTCGTCGCCGCTTTTGTGTCTCGTTTCCGTCGTAGGTGTCGGAGGCCGAGTAGAATTTAACCGACACAGAAATAAAGGATGCACGCTTGTGCAGGTACGAAGGTGAGCAGCCAGTGGGACAGCAGAAACTAGAAACACTAGAGTAAAATAGTACGAGATATATATTTCTTAGAGACTTAGTAATACTTAACTTTTACATAGCTCAGTACTGCAGAAGCTGTTATATAGTTGAGCTAGAGGCCTGCCTAGTGCCTATCCGATAGCCAAGTCTTCACGGGTGCCTATCTGATTCCGAAATGTGAGCTGGTTCCTATCTCAGTCCCAAGTGAACGATGTTGCGGAGTTGTAGCATAGGGCGCTCGTGGCTGACGTCGTAAGAACACCGCGCCGTGCGTGCATGGCGGCGCGCGGCGAAAGTAGGTGGCGCGCACTTTAAGACTTGTGCGACACCACACCCCTCCCCCCCAAAACGCCGCGTCGTCGTGGCGTAGGGCTGAGGGCCACGGCGACGGCACTGGGAGGAGGGCCTGGGCGGGGGCATTACTGGTGGGACGGGCGTCGTAGCTGAGGCTGGGATCGAGACGCCGTCCGCGCCCCGGCATCCACCTTTCGATCCCCCGGAGGGAGCAGGTCATCATCTTCTGAGGTACGTGGCCCAACCTGGGGGGGGGGGGGGGGGGGGGGCGCACGGTCCCGGAGTCCTTCTCGGTGACACTGTCAGCTGCGGCGGCGACGGAGGCGGAGGGCGGACTGCGTAGGAGGCGCGTCCACATCCATGGGGATCTCGTAGTCCGGGGACGCTGTGCCCGGCGGCGAACGATGTGGCTGTGCTCCCTGGCGGTGAACTGGGTCTGGAATCAAGAAACCCGAGACAGCATCGCGCGGCCTGTGAAGGCGCAATTGGTTTGCGTGGCGCCGCAGCTCCGACCCTGTGGAAGAACGTACAAAATAGATATTGCGACCGAGCACGCGCTGAATGGTGCCTGGCAACCATGTCTTCTTGTTTCCAGCAAACACTCTGTACAGCACCGGCGTAGAAACCTGACAACGCGAAGCACCATACGAACCGACTCGGTGCGTGGGAGGCTGCAGCAGGTGAAGGAGAGTGCGGTGACGGCGGCCATGTAGCAGCTCGGCCGGAGATGGGTCGTCACGTGGCATGCACCGATACGTAGACAGAAAAATTTGAAGAGCTTGCTGCCTGGAGTGCTGACCTTTCATCTTCTCCATGTGAGACTTGAATGTTCGAACGAAACGTTCTGCTTCACCATTGGACTAAGCGTGAAAAGGTGCGGTGGTGACATGCTGAATGCTATTCACACGACGAAACTGGTGAAATTCCGCTCTAACAAACTAAGGTCAATTGTCACTGACGATAGTTTCAGGCAAACCTTCGATGGAAAACACTGATGTTAAGGCACTGATTGTACTAGACGCTGTCGTTGACTTCATGGCAATCACGAAAGGAAACTTGCTGAAAGCGTCTACAACAATTAACCAGCGCGTATTCCAGAAAGGTCCGGCAAAGTCAATGTGTAAACGTTGCCATGGTCCCTTGGGGCGTGGCCAGTCTGAGAAACGTTGCGGAGGATCCGCCTGATGCTCCGCACAAACCGTACACTGTGACGTCATGCTCTCTATCTGGGCGTCCATACCAACCCAGGTACAATGACGTCTGGCCAGTTGCTTTGTCCTAACAATACCCCAATGTCCTTGATGCAGGAGGCGTAACACTTCTCGTTGCAGGGAACGAGGAACAATCACTCTTGTTTGGTCGTTGTCCGTATGTAACAACAGAACACCCTGACTTAAAGACAATGCATGACGTTGTGCAAAATAACGTCGTACCAGATGCCGATCAATGTCTTTGGCTCTGGCAGGCCACCCTGAGCGAACAAAACGTGCTACCACACTTAGGTCTGCATCCGCAGCTGTTTCCTGTGCAACCCGACGAGAATTCAAAGGGAAATCTGCGACAGCGGAAGCATCTTTGGAGTCTATCTGACAACATGCCATTTCCGAAGAATCAAATGACACATCCTGAGCAACCGGAAGTCGGGAAAGTGTGTCCGCGTTGGCGTGTTTAGTGGTAGGTCGGTACAAAATCTCATACTGATAATCAGACAATATCAAGGACCATCTCTGAAGCTTTTGAGCCGTTCGTGGCGGAATTGGCTTTGTGGGTGAGAACAACGACGTGAGAGGCTTGTGGTCAGTCAACAAATAGAATTTTCTGCCATAGAGATAATGATGAAACTTTGTGACGCCGTAAATGATTGTTAAGGCCTCCTTTCTATCTGACTGTAATTCTGTTGTGTTGGCGTCAGTAGCTTGGACGCAAAGGCAATAGGACGATCGTGAGATCCAATGCGATGCGACAACATTGCACCCAGACCATACGACGAGGCATCCACTGCTAGCACTATAGGCTTCTGGGGGTCAAAGGGAATCAAACATGCATCACTGAGTAGTGCAGACTTTAATTTGTCAAAGGCAACGTGGCAATCATTAGACCATACAAAAGGAACATTCTTCCTACGTAAGTGATGCAGTGGAGCTGCAATCTGAAAGGCATTGGGAATAAATCTGAAATAATAGTTAAGCTTTCCCATTACTGCTTGCAATTCGTGCACATTCTTAGGAGGAGGCAAGTCTTTGATTGCTCGAAGATGTGACTGTAAGGGATGGATTCCTTGGGCATTAATCACATGGCCTAGATACTCTATTTCAGTTTGAAAAAATGAACACTTTGCTTTATTGCAACGTAGATCTGCCGCAGTCAACACTTTGAAAAGGCACTCCAGTTTTGCTAAATGTTCTTCAACTGTGCGTCCTGAGACCACAATATCATCTAAATAGTTCGAACAACACGGTACAGAAACTGTCAGCTGTTCCAAAAAGCGCTGAAAAATAGCGCGGGCGGAAGAACTGCCAATGGGTAGGCGTTGAAATTGAAAAAGACCCATGTGAGTATTAATGACGAAAAACTTTTTTGACTCGTCATCAAGCGGAATCTGTACGTACGCCTCTGCTAAATCAATCTTGGAAAAGAAGCGTTACTGTCCTAATTTGTCCATCAGTTCGTCAGGTCTGGGCAGGGGATAAGTGTCTACAATTGTTTGAACGTTCACTGTTGATTTGAAGTCCGCACATAGACGAAGTTTTCCCGACAGCTTGGGTATAATTAATAAAGGCGAGGCGCACTGACTCGCAGAAACAGGAGAAATCACCCCACTGTCTTGCCAACGTTTAAGTTCTTCGGCAACTGTATCACGCATTGCGATGGACACTGGTCTAGCTTTACGAAATTTTGGAACTGCAGATTCTTTTAAAGTTACATGTGTCACGAAGTCTTTTGCACAACCTAGTTCCGGCGAAAACAAGTCACTGTATTTTTCACACAATGCATTTATTTTGTCCTGAGGCACTACTGACGAAATTTGAAGCACATCTCTTTGAATTGATAAACCAAACAAGTCAAATGCATCTAGTCCAAAAATGTTCTGTGTAGATTTGGCCTGAAGAACTACAAAAGCAACTGATTTTGTTACTCCTTGAAAAGAGGCGGGCAGGCTACACGTTCCTAGCACGGGAATATTTTGACCTGTATACGCCGTTAGCACTTGTTGACACGGCGACAATTTTGGCGAACCCAGAAGTTCATAAGTGTCTTTATTAATTAATGTGACAGCAGAACCAGTATCAAGCTGAAATTTCACAGTCTTATTTTCTATAGAGAGAGTAACAAAGAGTTTGTGCTTCTGACGCACGACCGGTGCGCGAATGTGGGCTACGTCTGCTACAGCTTGTTTGCTACACTTGAGCGGGGCGCGTAATGACGGAAGCGGCGCAGACTCGGCACACAGCGGATTAACAACACTGTCACTAGATGGCACTACCGCTGGATCGGCGTCCGCGCAATGCGAGGCTACTACAGATTCACTAACTACTGCACTACACTTTTAGGTACCTACATCAAGTCTACTGTCACTAGCTACACAGTACTGGGCACTATTACAATGAGCAGTTGCTGAAGGCACTAGTTTTACTACAGAATTGCACTGTACATAGTCATTATGCTTGTCCTGAACCCTTTTCCGTTGCACAGTTTTACGCGCTCGACGACGCTTGCTACGTGGCTCACTACATAGTTGTGCAGTGGGCGCAGTAATGTCTTGCATTTGAGATTCAAGCAAACCACTGTTCAAGTCCACAGCGTGTATGACATGCACTGCTCTCGCACTTTGCAAAGCACTGTTTCTAACGTTACTGTTCTTTGAATTTACACTCTGCATACACACTGACTGAACATGTCCCAATTTGCCACATTGATAACAGGTTGCGTTGCGGCTAGGGCAATGCGCACGCTTGTGATGAGACACACACTGAGGGCAAGGCGTATGAACATTTTTCTGAAATGAACGTTGGCGCCCGTTATTCAAATTACTTTGTCTAACACGATGGGGCGACCTTTGTGTCGCACTTTTACACTGGCTACTGTTCACTGACTGTTCAGCACGGACTAGAATCACTAGGGCTAGACGGAGAACTACGACTAGGAAAACGTCCATTACGGCGCACTGAATTTACACTGTGGATTTGCATTTCTACGTCTGCTAAGTCAAAAGTATCATGTGCTTCAACAAGCTGCCGTACACTGTCTAATGAGGGGTCAGACTGTTTCCGAATTGCTGGCCTAATTCTGGGGTCCTGAATGTTCTGCGTAATTGCATCCCTCAACATAACATCAGTACAAGAAAGCACACAAGAGCAAGTAAATTTACATTTGCGGGTTAAGCCCTTCAGTTCCGTAATCCACTGCTGGTGCGACTTCTCGGGTGATTTTTTTAGTCTGAAAAATCGGTACCGCGCCGCAGCTACGAGAACTTTTCTCTCATAATGAGCATTCAGTGCATCTACAATTTGATCGAATTCTAGATCACGAGGTGATGCGTGGGGGAAAAGTTTCTGCAGTAACACGAAAGTTGGAGTTCCTACAATCGATAAGAAAAGGTTCTTCACTCTCTGACCTATAATTTGATGTGCCGCAACGAGTTCTTGAAACTGCGCGAAATAGTCACTCCATTCTTCCTCACGTTCGTTGTACTGGGGGAATGTAGGAAGCGGTGCGGCGGTAGGTGTAAGCTGCTGATGCGACGTCTGTTGTTGAGTTGCCGTCAACTGCGCCACAGCTTGTAGTAGTTGCGTGATTTGCGCCGTCTGTAACTGAATAATTTCCATTAAGTTTGGGTTCGGGATAGTGACCATGCTGACCGATTAGGTGCCACGCATACAAGTAACTTACAGCAAAACACAGATAAAAGGTAGTTGAGGACGCATGGAAACAAAAAAGTCCACAAAACACGAAACTAAATATGTTCCCCCAAAAATTTTTATAATAAGGGTGGGTGGGCGGGAGCAATTTCTGCGTGCTGCTGCTGTCTGGCTGCTGCAAGCGGGCTGGTCCAAGGTTCTTCAATCACTCCTCGTCGCCACTTTTGTATCCCATCCTCGTCGCCACTTTTGTGTCCCAGCCTCGTCGCCGCTTTTGTGTTCCGTTTCCGTCGTAGGTATCGGAGACCAAGTAGAATTTAACCGACACAGGAATAAAGGATGCACGCTTGTGCAGGTACGAAGGTGAGCCAGTAGGACAGCAGAAACTAGAAACACTAGAGTAAATTAGTACGAGATATATTTTTCTTAGAGACTTAGTAATACTTAACTTTTACATAGCTCAGTACTGCAGAATGCTGATACATAGTTGAGCTAGAGGCCTGCCTATTGCCTATCCGATAGCCAAGTCTTCACGGGTGCCTATCTGATTCCGAAGTGTGAGCTGGTTCCTATCTCAGTCCCAAGTGAACGATGTCGTTCATTGGTGGCCACGAGCGGAGTTGTAGCAGAGGGCGCTTGTGGCTGACGTCGTAAGAATGCCGCGCCGTGCGTACATAGCGGCGCGTGGCGAAAGTAGGTGGCGCGTACTTTAAACTTGTGCGACACCACATTTTACCACACACTCTCCAGTGTAGCGTAATTATTCCAGTTTTCTCCGTTACATCTCCTTAGGACTACCACGTGCAGATTTATAAATGAATTCAGCCTGATCAGATATATTTCTCGGCTAGTCCCATGCCACACCTATTGCAAGCCAGTTTACAATTAATACTGGAAGTTGCAAATAAGTGAAACCTAGTTTTTTATTACATGCACAGACACAGAGTCAGAGATGTCTTGTCCTAAGTAACATTTCAACACAGATCATAGTAAAATGCGAGATGCTAGTCTGTTCCATGGCTACTACCTTTTATAAGCATGTGGAGTGACAGAAGAAAAGCTTTTTATGTCTTAAACGAAGATCGCATTACTAAGAATGTGGTGTCGCACAAGTATGAAGTGCGCGCCACATACTTACGCCACGCGCCGCCATGCACGCACGGTGCGGCGTTCTTACGACGTCAGCCACGAGCGCCCTCTGCTGCAACTCCACTCGTGGCCACCACTGGACTGCATCGTTCACTTGGGACTGAGATAGGAACCAGTTAACAATTTGGAATCAGATAGGCACCAGTTAAGACTTGGCTATCGGATAGTCACTAGGAATCATCAGTAGGCAGGCCTCTATCTATTCTATGTATCAGCATTCTGCAGTCAAGAACTATGTAAAAGTTAAGGATTACTAAGTCTCTCTGAAATATATATCTCGTTCTAATTTACTCTAGTATTTCTAGTGTCTGCTGTCCCACTAGCTGGTCACCTCCGTACCTGCACAAGCGTGCATCCTTTATTCCTGTTTCGGTCTCTTTCTACTCAGCCACCGACACCAGGACCACCGGCGGAAACGAGACACAAAAGCGGCGACGAGGCTGGGACACAAGAAAGAAGAACTGTATCGAATCTCTGAAGGAAGAGAACCGATGACAGGCGTGCCACCGATCGGCCCGCGGCAGTAACAAGCCCTCTTACTGCTCACAATGAGGGAGACACCCAACCCACGATCGCGTGGGAAGTCGCCCCAGTGCGTGTCAAGCAGCCACACAGCCCCCACTACCCACGTTGCCGCTTCGTGCAAATAGTGGTCGCCTGACCTATTCAGCTGAACTTGGAATCTCACAACCCGATGGCGCAAGTCGAGGAATCTGCAGCCTATGTGAGAACCATGTGAGCCTCTGATTTGGACCCTCCACTCGGCTGTGTACCAAAGGTCCACATTCCGTGCTGTCAACTATGCTGCAGATGGTGAGCACTGCCTTCATCTTGTAAACGAGACTAGGCGTCTTTACCACTTCAGATATCCACCAAAAGGCTTCACCGGAGGACTGATAGTGAGGCCTCATGGGGTTCGTCTTGCCAACAGGTTCGAGACGCTATCTGTGTTGGACAATGATCCTGAACAGGATAGTGTCACTTATCCTGAAGTAACCACCCAGTCTGCACACAGGGTGGGTTTACTTGTAGTTGGGAGGTCCAACGTTTGGCTGCTAATGGAGCCCCTTAGGGATACGGCTGCTAAGGATTGGAAGACGGCCGTGCGGGAATCATTCCAGATGTGGAACGGGACCTTCATCTACATCTACATACATACTCCGCAATCCACCGTAAGGAGCGTGGCGGAGGGTACACTGTACCACTACTAGGCATTTCCTTTCCTATTCCACTCCCAAATAGAACGAGGAAGAAATAATGCCTATATGCCTACGTACCAGCCCTAATTTCTCTTATCTTGTTTTTGCGCGAAATGTAAGTAGGCGCCAGCAAGATCAGCTTCAAATTCCGGCTCTCTAAATATCCTCGACATAATTTCACGAAAAGAACGTCGTCTTTCCTCCAACTATCCCCAAGTGAGTTGCCGGAGCATTTCCGAGACATTCGCGCATTGGTCGAACCTACCAGTAACAAACCTAGCTGCTCGCCTCTGAACTGCTTCTATGTCTTCCTTTAAACTGATCTGCTGCGGGTCCAAAACACTTGAGCAATACTCACGACATGGTCGTACAAGCGTTTTATACGCGATCCCCTTTACAGATGAAGTACATCTTCCCAAAATTTTCCCAACAAACCGAAGTCGGCTGTCCGCCTTACAACTGTCCTTACATGTTCGTTCCATCGCTCTGCAATGTTACGCCTAGATATTTGAACGACGCGACTGCATCAAGAAGCTCACAACTAATGCTATATTCGAATAGTATGGGACTTTTTTTCCTACTCATGCGCATCACCTTACAATTTTCTACATTGAGAGCTAGCTGCCAATCTTCGCACCAACTAGCAATTTTGTCTAAGTCAACCTGTATGCTATTACAGTCAGTTACAGACGACACCCTCCCATACACCACAGCATCATCAGCAAACAGCCGCAAATTACTACTTACTCTGTCCATCAGATCATTTATATAGATAGAAAATAATAGCGGTCCTATCACACTCCCCTGGGGCACGCCTGACGATACAGGCGTCTGATGAACACTCGCCGTCGAGAACAACATACTGCGTTCTATTACTTACGAAGTCTTGCAGCCAGTCAGAAATATGTGAACCTATTCCATAAGCTCGTATCTTCGTTAGAAGTCTGCAGTGTGGCACCGCGTCGAACGCCTTTCTGAAGTCGAGAAAAACACAATCCGCCTGTTGTCCTTCATCCATGGCTCGCAATATGTCATGTGAGAAAAGGGCAAGCTGAGTTTCACATGAACGATGTTTCCTAAACCCGTGCTGATTCACAGAAACAAGCTTTTCCATTTCAAGGAAATTTACTATATTCCACCTGAGAATATGCTCCAAAAATCTACATGAAACTGATGTCAACGATATTTGCCTGTAATTGTGTGGGTCAGATCTCTTTCCTTTCTTATACACGGGAGTCACCTGCGCTTTTTTCCAACCACTAGGAACTTTGCGCTGAATTAAAGATTCGCGATAAATGCAAGCTAAGTAGGGGGCCAATGCCGCAGAATACTCTTTGTAAAACCGAACTGGTATTCCATCCGGACCAGCAGACTTTTTCGTATTTAGCTCTCTCAGCTGCTTCACTACACCGGAAATACCTATTACTATGTCCTTCATATCGGAATTAGTACGTTGGTCAAATGATGGTACATTTGCGCGGTCCTCTTTCCTGAAAGATTTCTTAAAGGTTAAATTTAGAACTTCAGCTTTCCGTTTGCTTTCTTCTATTACTGCCACGGAATGATCAACGAGTGACTGGACAGTGGGCTTTGACCCGCTTATCGATTTTACATAGGACCAGAATTTTTTCGGTTTCTCGGAAAGATCCTATGCTAAGGTATGGCTGTGGTAATTATTGTATGCTTCGCGCATCGATATTTTTATAGAATCTGTACTAATTTTTTTCCTGCCATCATTTGCGTGTTTTTTTTTTTTTTTTTTTTTTTTTTTTTTTTTTTTTTTTTTTTTTTTTTTTTTTTAATCTAGATTGCTACAGTCGTTGCTTTCTCAGCAGCTTTCTAACATTATTATTATACCACGGTGGATCATTTCCATCCTTAATCGTCTTTACTGCCACATATTTCTCTAACCCTTTATTTACAATGCACTTAAATTTAGTCCACAATGCCTCTACATCCAAAGTCCCGTAATTAAACAATACCCATTGATTTTCTAAGTGCGATCCTAACATTTGTTTATCGGCTCTTCCCAACAAAAACATGCTCCTAGCCTTCTTGATTGGTTTATGAACTTTGGTCACCATCGACGCTATGACGATATCATGATCACTAATGCCTGTCTCTACACAGACATCGTTAATAAGGTCAAGCCTTTCGTGGCTATAAGGTCTGAAATAGTTCCATTGCGCGTGGGTTGCCGTTTTAACTGCTCAAGACATCCAAAGAAGAGTACTGAAGAGACCTGCTGGCATATGCAGGTGGTGGCTCACGTCGGTACCAATGACGTGTGTCACTTTCGATCAAAAAAGATTCTCACTGTTTTTGGGCGGCTATCTGAAGTGGTAAAGACGGCCAGGCTCATTTACAAGATGAAGGCAGTGCTCGCCATCTGCAGCACTGATTACATTTCTGAGTGTGAACCTTTCGTACAGATCCAAGTGGAGGGTCTAAATCAGGGGCTCACATGGTTCTGCAACCGTGTAGGCTACAGATTCCTCGAATTGCGCCATCGGGTTGTAAGATTCCAAGTTCCGCTGAATACGTCAGGCGACCATTATATGCTGAAATTTGCAACTCGGGTAGCGGGGGTTGTGTGGTGTTGAGTGAAAGGCTTATTACGTTATATTGGCCTCGGCAACACACAGAAAGCGTTTCTGTCTCAAAGGATACAGGACAAAGATAGGACGAATACGAATTTAAAAACCATTGGTCTAACAGTTTTAAATTGTCGTGCCTGTGTGGGGAAATTGCCACAGATCCAAGCGCTAATGGAAAGTACTGAATCCCGAATCATTATAAGTAGCGAAACTTGATATAAGTTCAGCCGAAATATTTTCGAAGGGGAAAATGCTGCTAAGAAAGAATAGGTTGAATAAAAAAGGTGGCGGCGTATTTATTGCTGTCATCAGTGGTTTATCTTGCAGTGAAATTTAAGTAGATAGTTACTGTGAGTGTGGTATTACTGATACAAAGGGAAGCTGTTTGTTTCCATGTGAAAGGCGAGCTTTGCCAGGGTGTTGAGTTCCCCAGCCGGTCGGCTACCAGTTTGTTCCTAGTGAATGGGATGGGTGTTAGGGCTGCACCTTTTTTAGACTGAAGACAGCTGATAGGTATTCCTGCTTAAAGGAAGTCCCTCTAAGAAAGGAACCACCTTTGACAAAGTCTAAGAATATAAGTAATAAGGGAATTACTGTTTTTCATCAAAATATACAGGGTATCAGAGATAAAGTTAATGAACTGCTTATTGATACTGATTCTGACATTATTGGTATTTCAGAGCACTTTTTACGTGGTGTGACAATTCAGAGACTTCCTTTGCCAGGATACAGGTTATCTGCCTTCTACTCTAGGAGTTCCTTGCAGTGTGGGGGAGAGGCCATGTATGTAAAAAACGATTTTTCATCGGAGTCATTCGATTTTTCTAAACACTGCACAGAACAGATATTTGAATGTTGTGCAGGAGTTGTTAATGTTAATGGAACTAAACTAGTAATAGTTGTTATTTATAGATCCCCTGACTCAGATTTTAAAATGTTTCTGCCCAAGCTGGAATTGGTTCTGGGTTCACTGTATAGGAAGTATAAAAATTTAATTGTGTGTGGAGATTTCAACATTAATTGTGTAGGTGATAGCTCAAGGAAAAGTCAGCTGTTAGATCTATTTAATTCCTATAACATGATGCAAACAGTATTTTTTCCAACGAGAGTGAAAGGAAATAGCAGTTCTACCATTGACAACATTTTTGTTCATTCTTCATTATTAGAGGGGCACTCTGTCAGCAGAATAGTAAATGGCCTATCAGACCACGATGCCCAACTTTTAATTTTAAAAAGTATTTGTTCTCAAACAAATGTTAAACATAAATATCAACTATTCAGAAAAGTTAATCCAGTTGCAATTGACACCTTTTTAAGCTTAATTAAGGAACAAGAATGGCAGGATGTTTATAGTGCTGATAATGCAGATGATAAATACAATACTTTCCTTAACACATTTCTTACGCTGTTTGGAAGTTGCTTTCCTCTAGAACGCTCAAAACAGGGTACTTCCAGTAACAGACAGCCAGGGTGGCTGACAAAGGGCATAAGAGTATCATGTAGAACTAAGCGGGAGTTGTATCAAAATGTTAGAGGCAGTCAGAATGAAAATGATGTAGCTCATTACAAACAGTACTGCAAGGTTCTGAAAAATGTCATTAAGAATGCAAATAGTATGTGGTACGCAAAAAGAATAGCAATCTCTCGGGAAAAAATTAAAACTATCTGGTCAGTCGTGAAGGAAGTGTCTGGTCAGCAGCAGCAGGTAGAAGATATAACGTCAGTGCGTAGTAGGAATGTTTCTGTTACTGACAAGTTAGATATAAGTGCAATATTCAATAATCACTTTCTGAATATAGTAGGGGAACTAAACAAAACTCTAGTTTCTATAGGTAATCATATAACGTTTTTAGAAAATGCCTTTCCGAGGCTGTTACCTGAAATGGTCCTTCATGATACTTCCATAGGTGAGATTGAGTCAATCAATAAATCGCTAAAGACTAAGGACTCTTATGGATATGATGGGGTATCTAGCAGAATTCTAAAGTACTGTTTTCCATATGTTAGCCCAGTAATAAACCATATTTGTAATTTTTCCTTTCAGAATGGTCAGTTTCCTAACAGATTAAAGTACTCGGTACTGACACCGCTTTATAAAAAAGGAAAAAGGGATAATGTAGACAACTATAGACCTATTTCTATGCCATCGGTTTTTTCTAAAGTTATTGAAAAGGCTGTATATTCAAGATTAATTGATCATTTCAGTTCACATAATTTATTGTCAAACGTACAGTTAGGTTTTAGAAGTTGTTTAACGACTGAAAACGCTATATTTTCGTTTCTCTGTGAGGCACTTGATGGGTTAAATAAGAGGCTACGGACATTAGGCGTCTTCTTTGATTTAACAAAATCGTTTGATTGTGTTGATCACAAAATATTGTTGCAGAACTTGGAACATTACGGAATACGGGGAGTAGCCCACAACTGGTTCACCTCTTACTTTAATAATAGACAACAGAAGGTAATTCTCCGCAATGTAGAAAATGTTTATGACGTGCAATCCCAATGGGGCACAATTAAGTATGGGTTGCCCCAGGGATCTGTTTTGGGACCATTGCTGTTTCTTATTTATATAAATGATATGCCTTCGAGGTGATTGTAAAATATTTTTGTTTGCTGATGATACCAGCTTGGTAGTGAAGGATGTTGCTCGTAATATTGACACAGTATCAAATAACGCAGTTCAAGAGTTAAGTTCATGGCTAGTAGAAAACAAGTTGATGTTAAATCACAGTAAAACTCAGTTTTTACAATTTCTAACACATAATTTGACGAAACCTGACATTCTGATTACACATAATGGGCATGTGATAAGTGAGACTGAACAGTTCAAATTTCTAGGTGTTCATATCGACAGTAAGCTGTCATGGAAAGTCCATGTTCAGGATATTGTTCCAAAACTAAATTCTGCTATATTTACCTTTAGAACAGTATCTGAGATAAGTGATTTTTCAACACGAAAAGTAGTCTATTACGCTTACTTTCACTCACTTATGACGTACGGCATTGTTTTTTTAGGTAACTCGGCTGATGCAAAAATGATATTTCTGGCTCAAAAACGGGCGGTTCGAGCAATATCTGGTAAGTTCGCGAACGTCACGTCGACCCTTTTCAGTAGTCTGGGAATTTTGACTCTGGCGTCACAATACGTTTTTTCTTTAATGTCGTTTGTTGTTAATAATATCAGCTTATTCCTACGAGTTAGTAGCTTTCACTCGGTGAAAACTAGACAGAAGTCTAATCTACATTTACATCACATCACCTTAACACTTGTGCAGAAAGGGGTACAGTATTCTGTGGCATCCATTTTCAATAGACTGCCACAAGAAGTAAAGAATCTTAGTGCTAATCCACACGTTTTCAAATCTAAATTGAAGAGTTACCTCATAGCTCACTCCTTTTATTCTGTCGAGGAACTCCTAGAAAAGTTAAACAATTAAGCTAATTTATTTTTTCTTTATTGATTCTTTTCACTTTGTCTTAAGATTGTCGTGTGCAAAGGACTACTTAAAATTTTTCTATTACCATTCTTGTGTAACAATTAACGTATTGACTTGTTCCGTGACCATGGAGTCTCACTCCTCAATTGGGTCCTATGGAACAGAAAAAAAACAATAAATAAATAAATACAGCAGGTAGTTGGTTTCTCCTAATGTGGTCGGAAACCGGAAGCAACGCTCTTGAATGAGTGAGAACGGCTAACCCAGAATGCAACTGAAATACAATATATCCACACACAATATTCTAAAAACCCATATAAAATCAGGGATTGATCATACGACAAATATAATATATGAATGGATTCAGGAGACTTGTGAGAATCAAACGCTGCAATTACAATTTCAATATCCCTTACAGATAAAAAGTCCACAAATTTCAGTACTACAATAATAATATTATAAGACTTATATTTTCAAATATTGATACGTAGTGTTTCTCAGTAACAATCTAAAAGGCAAGTGGGCAGCACAGCACCACGCTACCTATCTAAAAAGACGTACCACGCTATTTCCGTATTCTTTCAATAATCTTTATTTTATTCTCTTGTTCTGCTTTACGTTTAGGTAGTAATATTCTTGTGTCAGAACATAGATTGCACCACAGAAACACAAAACATGAACTTAGCAAAGCGCATTACATTTACAGATGTATTTTATTATATTTAATATTATTCTTAGTAACGTTCTTTATGTTGTAGACTTTCACTTAAATATTCCATGGCCGACTAAAAATCGTAGATAAGCAGCAGATAATTTATATATAAACAATTATATGTATTTGGGAACAAGAACTGAATATATTTACATAAAAGGCCATGATAAATTAAATATTAATTTTGTAACTATAGTTCGACGGCTGCAGTATATCTGAACAGTGAGACGACATGCTTAATGGCTATCTGAGCAAAGAGCTTCAGTGTCAACAGTTTTTTAGTATTGTTAAATATATATTTGTTTGTTAAATGTAAACAACATTTGTAGAGAGGTAGTCAAAGCATTTCATTCTGTGATATTCAAATATATAATATCTTGGAATGGAAATTGTATTTTAAAGGTGAGGCGTTAGGATGCACCGAAGGGTATAATTTTGGGAGCAGGGAGAGCATGCTTTCGAACGCTTGGGGAGGGACTCGTATCTTGGACGTGGTTGTGACGCTGGGCGGTCTGAAGCCGCCTTACGAACTTGTGATTTGAAGATACAGGCACGTGTGGACTTAGAAAATTTGGACGTTAGTAGAGCTATGGAACTGTGATAATTCAGCAATCGTGTACTCGTGTGATGACAAACTATGTTTTATAACAAATACTGTAATTAATCGCTGATTAATTTGGAACTGCAATGTTCGATGGACTTCACTAATTTACGAGTGATAATTTGGAACTTTTACTCTCCAGTACACGTGATACTTATTGTGCCTCTCATGAACAATAGTTGGGGAAATATTCAGTTATTTACCGATGTATAAAGTAGGACCACCTCTCCATTTTCGTATCCAAAAAGAGTAATAAACTCCATTTACAAAGTATTACTTCGTGAGTGAATCTCTTCCTTATCTTAGAATCCATGTTGTTGGTTATTGAGAACTTTATGTTTGTTTAAATATATTTTCACGTCATCATATGCAGATTGATAGACTGGCTAAACTACAGATTAATTGTTGATCATGTTTAAACAGATTGTGTAGCTGTTTATGGCATAGAAGCTGACATACATAATTCACACCTATGAACAGAACAACGAATCATAAACCTTTTACTACCCTGAGTTATCTATTGCCCAATTCGTATTAGTGATTACAAATAGGGTGGTTGCAGAGTGTAGCATTGTATGGGAGTGAAACGTGGACGATAAGAAGTTCAGACAAAAAGATGACGGAAGCTTTTCAAATGTGGTGCTACAGACGAATGATGAAAATTAGATGGGTAGATTACGTAAATAATGAGGAGGTGCTTAACCGAATTGGGGAGAAAAGGAGTTTCTGGCATATCCTGACTAATATAAGGGATATATTGGTGGGACACATTCTGAGATATCAAGGAATAGTCAACTTAGCATTAGAAGGAAGCGTGTGGAGTAAAAATCGTAGAGGGAGACCGAGGGACGAATACAGTAAGCAGATTCAAAATGATGTAGGTTGCCGAACGTATTCACAGATGAATTCTCAGATGAAGAGACTTGCACAGGACAGTGTAGTGTGGAGAGCTGCATGAAACTAGTCTGCGGACTGAAGATCACAGCAACAAAAATACAACAGATCCTCAGGCAGAGCAGTTAGGGAAAGTGGGGAAGGGAAGGTGGCAGCTCTGGGAGACGGGTAATTGTATCAGTCACTGTGGAATCAAACTGGCCTAGAGGGCAAGGCGTTAGGGGGAGGGGAGTAGCGCCTGGAGTGGAAACAGGATCAGTGTAAACACTTTTAATTGCGCTTATGCAGCTTCAATTATAGACATTAGTGAGAGACCCAAGTGAGGTCAGCGAGAGATGGTGGAGGCGTGAGGGAATGGCTTTGAGACGTCAACCACTATTTACCAATTTTATTGATAAAATATACTTACGAAAAAAGTACTGAACCCTGCCGGATCGCTAGTAGAGGCAAAGGTGGTCTTTGATATCAAGCTCGAGTAACTTTACGCAGGATGATCCGTGTACTCTCGTATTTGCTTCGTTTCCGCTAAACTTGCGACTGGCGCGTAGTCTTAAAGTGCGGTATATCGATCCCTTTTCTCGGTCCCGCCGCTTGCAGCGCTGTCGGTGAGCTGTTCGGTCCGCGGATCTTTGCTTAGGCTGAGAAGCGGCAGTGAGAGTGGCGGAGAGCGCGACGCCTGCGAAGTGCCGGTCTCGGGAGGACTGGCCAGGCTTTCCTCTGGGGCGGGCGGCGGCACCAATCTCCCGCCTGCAGATGGGCGTTACGTTCCAAACTGAGGAATCTGCAGCGCCATTCACATCTTCGGCCGTCGTGCGTTTCTCTGAATTGCTCCTCGGTGGTTTTCGCATTCCTGATCTGTGTGGGATTTGTTACGTGCTGTGTTCGGCCTGTGATTGTAAATTATCCTCGCTCCTTGTATAATATTTCTACCGAAACGGGGTTAGGTTTCATTTTTTTTTCTTTAAAATCATCGTTTGATGATTTTCATGTTGTGAAAATTTTCTCAGTGTAACCAGTGGCTCTTCTGGTTTGTACGCGTTTGCGTGCAGTCGCCTGCCCACAGCGCGACTGCAATTTGAGGTAGTGATGTTTTCCTTTCGTGTTTCCTCTATTACCCGAAACGTGATTGTGTGTGTGTGTGTGTGTGTGTCTGTGTCTGTGTGTGTGTGTGTGTGTGTGTGTGTGTGTGTGTGTCTGTGTCTGTGTGTGTGTGTGTGTGTGTGTGTGTGTGTGTGTGTGTGTGTCTTTCCTGGTGTGAGGTTTTGCTATTTGTTCCATATAGTTTGCTTGCCTGTAAGCATCTTGTTTCACTAGTAATAGCTCGAGTGCTTTGGCACTAATTGTTTCTTTCGCTCGTCCTCTGCCTGAATTTTGGGTTCTGCATTCTGTCTCCGTGTATCTGGGCCTGTTTGTTCACTGCATTGAGTACTTGCTGGTACTATCTGATGTTTTCAGATTGTAAAAATATCTTTTGTGTCTTACCAGTGGCTTTTCTACTATGTACAGTTCGCGTTTCCGTGCTTGTTTGAAGCGCGTCTGTAATTTAAGGTAGTGCTCTTTTTCTTCCGCGTCCCTGTGACTGCCCATGCGTGGTATTAATTTGGGTAGCGCGTGGGCGTGTTACGGGTGTGCTGGACTTGTCGCATATCGTTGCTAATTTGTGTGTCTTCTGGCCGGTTGGTTTTGCTCGGTGTTTCCGTGGCGCCGTCCCTTCCGTGTGAGCCTGTTATTCCCAAGTTGTTATCATTTGGTCGCCGCTGTTACCTGCTTTCTGATGTGGAGTTAATTTGATTAGCTACTTCCGTCCGTTCAGGCCCTGTCACATCCAGTGTGTTATCCCGGAGAAAGAGAACCCCCCCGGATATCGTTTTGGTTTCTGTCGTGACCAATAGTGCCTACGCAGGCCGTTATTTTGGTGCCGCCAAGTCTCAAACTGTCGACAGAGGGTAGCTTATTTTACGAGATATTAAATGGTAGGATGCTGCACGTCCATTTCCCTACGAGGAGAGGCTGTCTGGCTCAGTTTGTGTCCGGCACCACAGTAGCAAATATCTACGACAAGATGACGGCGAGAGATAAACTCCCAGATGTTTTGGGGAAAAAGTCTGGACTACGAGACTTTGAATAAGGAATTTGCTGTTGGAGACGGAGTCCAGGATGCAGACTGCAGCTCGGTTTGAGATTGCTTGTACGTTTTGCTATATGACACGTCGAACGATCCATCATCCGGCCGAGTGTTGTCATTGGACAGCCCATTAAAGGTGTGGAGAGATTGGCTTCCTAGGTGTGAAGGGCGTGGCCGCCGATAGCTGGCGTGTGCGGCTTGCTGGCGTGGAATGGAGTCGGGGAACTCTTGCGAGACATGTTAGGAGACTCTGGCGAGAGATACGATCGAGTACGGTTCAGATTGTGTTTCTTGACACCGCAGTAGTTGGTACGCGAGTTGCAGACACTGCAGGGCACGGACTTGTATTTTGAGTTGTGGGTTGTTTGTAGCAACCACAATCGTTCTTAGATCTTAGTGGCTACGCCGTCTGCGGCCATGTAGGTCGAGGCTATTGATTTTGCATTTCTCGGACGGGATCCACAGCTTCCTGCTCCAGATGCCGACATCGCCACTGCCGTTGTAAGATCGACGTTGATGTGCAAGGTTCAATAAATCAGTCGTGATTAGAATATTAATTATTTATGTTTGCCTTCTATCTTCTCCTGTCAGATTACGGTAATATTTATGAGTATGGCCATTTCTTATTCAGTTTCATGAATAGTAGGATCTCCAAAAATATAGCCAATTATTTATTTCATTTTGTATAATATTGTGTCTTTTCAGTTTTGTAAAGTTATATAGCAGCTTATTTCATATTTTCATGTTGTTGTATTGTGACCTTTGGCCACCTAATGTTGTAAATGGTGAGTTATTCCTTTGAATTCTTAAATAAAATCTGAGTATGTTGCAGTTATTCAATACCATCATTTAACAACCCCAGTCACAATTTTGGGGGGTAATACTGATGTTTGCTTATAATATCAAAAGGGAGAAAACAAATTCGTGTGACGGAAGTAGGGCAAAAATAGGGTAACTAATGGAGAATTTATCGTAATATGGTTTATGCCACTGGTCAGATAGTGGCGACCCAATTTATCATAACGATTGATCAGATAATTGTGTGTGTGTGTGTGTGTGTGTGTGTGTGTGTGTGCATAGTAAATTGTTAGATTAAATAAATGATAATGTGAATGTTTTTGGTGTAATTTGCATATCAAAATAAATAGCCTGCAGCCATACAGTAACGACAAAAAAAAAAACAAGATATTTTACATAATTACTTGTTTGTTTTTAAATTTTAGATAAAATTTGTCATTTTCTTTGTCACATTTCCCATTTTAATGTTAGTTCTTTTATGAAGTGATTGTAACCCAGCACCCCCTCCAAACCTTACGCATGCGCAAAGGCTGCTCTCACCCACATCTTTTCAAACAGTTAAATATTTGTTACAACGAACAGTATAAATGTCGTTTACCCTCAGAATCGCGACACATTTGCCTAAACGTCCAAGGTTATGTGGCAAGTAACAACACAAAAGTCATTGTTGTTCCCTGTTAAAAGAAAGATTGGGTTTTAAAGAAGTTGCTTGCACTCGGTCTCGAACCTTCTACCTCCTACCGCGCACCCTGATGCCGCTGACCACACGGCTTTTCATGCTAGGTGGAGGGTAGTCACTTCATTTGTTATTCATGATCGGATCTTCTGAAGGCTTTTATAGTTGATGCGTCTTTAATTTATAGTTATAAGATTTTTACAAAATATGACGGTTTTTTTTATGAATCTTCAATGCGCGTAAAACAAATATGAATGGCGGATGTTGTCTTCATGGAGGATTTGCGCTTGCGCAAGGCGAGGTGCGAAGTAGCTCCATTGTCTTGCTTGGCTGTACCATTGGATGCCATTCGTGCCTTCTACACGTTTATGCCATCATGCATGGAACAAGTTGTCAGCGCCCATGGCACATCTCGTACATACTAGGCGGCAGGACATTTCTTCGGAACACCCTAATGAACATTTTCCGTAAATGTGAAATTCCTGTTCCTGCCTCATCCGAGATGTTTTGTTTTTTCTAGAGATGAGTGTGTGTCTTTTATTACATTATTCCAGAACAAGTTGTTTTATGTTCACTGTGGTAGAACATATACAGCTTGAAGTTATATAGCTATTTTGAAGTATAACTATCACTACGCTGCTTGATCTGTTATAAAATTAGTTTAGATAGCATGGTATATTATCCTTTGTGGACTTCAAATTTTGTCCTACTTTAGTTTAGTAAAACAAAAGTGATCCCATGCAATGACTTTCTGACAGATCGTTATTTAATTGCAAATATCCCCTGAACCATTCATCTAACAATGGGAACACTAAGTATGGAACAAAGGAATTTTGATGGGTCACAGGTATGTCGTGCGGGAAATCCTCCAGATCAGCACGCTAAAAAGATTTGTTCCAATACGGCTTGGTTTCTACGAAAATCGAGATCAAAGTCACCTGTACTAAGTGAACGTTAGCCCGTGAGTCAGCGTGTTTTAATTAGCAAGGCGCTCGAACGTGTCATTGACGCCGTGAGTTCAAATACTGCTCGGACTTTATTTTTATTTATTTATTTTTTTACACTTGTCCGACGTTTGATTGTGCGTAATTATATGGTTTCATAGCCACACTTATGTTACTGCTTGAGTAATTGGTCATGATAATAACTTTTGTTAATTGCTCAATATGTTATGTATTGCGCCACGATTATTTTATTTAATTCCTTATTTCAAAGCATACGTTTTGGGCGATTGGAAGATCAGTTAGCTATCTGTAGTAACCAGCGATAACATTTGTACAGCATTCGCTAGCTGCGTTTACCGTCCCCGGCCCCACTGTTATACCGTCGAATGCAGTGTGTGCCCACTCGACGCGTCCCAGCGGATTATTATACTGCGGCTAGTCATTCATAGCGTATTGTTCACATGTAACTGTAGTTACCTTTGCAATGAGAATTGATAAAGGGGGGAAAAGGAATATAATTATACACAATCAATCATCAGACAAGTGTATAACAAAATAATAAAAAAAATACGAGCAGGATTTTAACTCGGGTTGTCTGTGTGATAGTCGAGCGCCTTGCTAATTACACCACGCTGACTTGCGTGCCATCTGTGACATAGTACAGGTATAGGTACTACGCACTCGACTTTGATCTCGATTTTCGTGGAAACCCAGGCGCATTGGAACAAATCCTTTTAGCTTGGTGGTCTGGAGGAGTTCCAGCACAACATACATGCGACCCATCAAAATTAGATTGTATCATACTTAGTGTTCCCCTTTTAAGGCGAAAATTCAAGAAATATATTTATAGTGGTGAAAATTCTTTACAACTTTACTGCCTTCTGTATTTTCCATGTCTCCCACCGTTTCAAAGATTATGCACATATGACGGCGATTTCCACTGACTGCGTGCCCGTCTTTAACGTGTTTCCTCTTGTTAGGTCGCGCCGTTAAAGCGGTCGCTATTAAATTTTACAGACGTTTTTGTTGACCATCAGTGATCAGCAGGGCCGGCCCAAACAAATTCAGCGCCCTAGGCAAATTATTTTAATTGCGCCCTGTTTAATAAAATCGCATTAAAACACCAATGTAAAATACACATTGCATCTTATTCTATTCAAATACATAATCACAAATTATACATATTACAAAACATATATTCTTATTAAAATGGGACACAATCATACACTGGTATACAATGTTACTTATTCATCGTTTTTATATTTTGTCTTTTAAAAAAGGTTTTGGTTGATAGCTTGCAATAATTGATACAATTATAATATTCATTATATAAAGAGTCATTCAAATTTCATTTTTCTTGTCTTGACTATTTCAAAATCTGAGACGATCTCTTTTAAATCAATTGTGTGTGCTGTTGCTATTTCGATTGGCAAAGTTGCCAACCCCACAAGTCTTCCTCGAGTGGATCGCAGATATGTTTTTATGAGTTTTAAAGCTGCGCTCACCACTGGCCACAGACGCAGCAAGAGTAAGCAACACTCTTAGTGCAGTAACTAAATTAGGTACAAAGTCAAAAAGTCCGTTTTGCCAACTATAACTCAGAACATCCTGTGGGCCTGCGTTATTGGGTACTCTTCTAGCAATGGCTTGTAATTCATTGCACAGATCAGTAGCATCAATATCTTTAAGGTCTTTGGGAGCTAGAGACTCCTACAAATTAAGACAATCTTCAAGTACAGCTTTGGGAGTTTTATTTGTACAGACATCGAAATACACGATTAGGGTTGTTAAACTGATAAAACCTCTCGTTAATTGAGTTTATTGCAATATGCAACATTACAAATCATCATCATCGTTAGAGAGTGATTATGCCTGTCAGCGTTCAGTCTGGAGCATAGTACCTCTAATAAAATTCCTCCATGATCCCCTATTCAATGCTAACATTGATGCCTCGTCTAATGTTATGCCTTTTACTTCAATATCATTCTGCACCGAATCTAAGTACTTTCTTCTTGGTCTACCTCGACTCCTCGACTCCTCTTACTCCGCTGCCGAGCTCATAAGTCTCTTGCTTCTCCCATGCGTGTAACATGACCCCACCATCTCAGTCTGTTCTCTCTAACTGCTTCATCTATGGTGTTCATTTCCAGTTTTTCTTTGATTCCCTCATTATGGACACCCTCCTGCCATTGTTCTCATCTATTAGTACCTGCAGTCATTCTTGCTGCTTTCATATTTGTAACCTCTACCTTATGAATAAGGTAAACTGTATCCACCCAACTTTCAGTACCATACAACAAATTTGGTCGAAAGATAGAGCGGTGCGCTGGTAACTTAGTCTTGGTACTTACTTACTTCTTGAAGAAGAGAGTAGATCTTAGCTGAGCACTCACTGCATTATCTTTGCTGCACCTCGATTCCAGTTCTTTCGCTATGTTGCCATCCTGTGAGAAAATAAATCGCAGGTACTTGAAACTGTATACCTGTTCTAACGTTGTTCCTCCTATTTGGCACTCAATCTGAATCTCTTTCCCACAGGCAGTACTTTCGTTTTGGAGATGCTGATCTTCATATCATAATCCTTGCACCTCTGATCGAACTCTGAATACAAAAAAAAAAAAAAAAAAAAAAAAAAAAAAAAAAAAAAAAAAAAAATAATAATAATAATAATAATAATAATAATAATAATTTTGAAATTATTTTGCTCGTCCCAATAGGTTGATCTTCTGCTTCATAACCAAACTGTCTTTTATATTCTCAGAATATATGACGTCAACTGCGAATGGGCAAAGTTGAAAATGTGTACACAGCCGGGATTCGAGCCTGGATCTCCCGCTTTCTAGGCCGTTGCGCTAACCACTACACCACTGGGAACACTGCAAGGACTACCTAAGCACGCATCCAGTCAGATACAAATTCCCAGCTTCACCCTGCCCACAATACTCAAACTCGTAGTTTTGAAACTAATTCCCGTAAGACTAAGGGCCAAAAACTTGCCCACCCCTCCCCACGAACGAAAGGATCATTGTCCGTCACTGGCATATTATATATACATGTGGGCAAGGTAAAGCTGGAAATTTGTATCTGACGGGAGGTGTGCTTAGGTGGTCCGTGCAGGTGTGGCGATCACTGTGTCCCCAGTGGTGTCGTGGTCAGCGCAACTGCCTAGAAAGCGGGAGACCAGGGTTCGAATCCCGCCAGGGTACCACTTTCAGCTTTGCCCATTCCCAGTTGACGTCACATATTCTGAGAATATGAAAGAATAACAACTGCAGCAGCAGAAGTGACGTCTGTTATTTCAGAACAGACGCCACATGTATATAAACTGTCTTTTCTTGTGTCTTAAGACGGACTGGCTCCATATCTGATGCGGAATTGTTGGCTGCTTCTGAAATTTCTCTTACTTCTACCAGCATTTTTTCAAATCCCAAATCACTTCTACAATCTTCAAGAAAGGTTTTTGTTTTTAGCAGAGCATTTGCAGCATTGTTAAGATTGTTTTCTTTTGATTGAAGAAGTCATTGTACACTACAGAGACTACAAAGGGACGGATTCCGCGGGGCCGTGTGGCGCCCCAGCTGACATGATGGAGGCAAGCCAGCTTTGATCACGGGACGGTTACTTGCAAACTGCTACTCGTCTATTCATTAAACGCTTACTAGCAAAATTCTGAAGAGCTAAATAAACATTTTGACTTGCGTCTTGTCTCCTGCCTGTTGCTCTGTCTATGTGTAGTAACCGGGGATTCATCACTCCTGGAACCGCAGCGCAGCAGCAAAGTAAACCGCACCGCGAGCGCACGAGAGTTCGTCGCACACGACAAATTTGCCGAGCGCCCTAGGCAATTGCCTAGTTTGCCTATATGGACGGGCCGGCCCTGGTGATCAGAAGTTCCCTCTGGCGGCATAACCGGGGAGGCACTATTCCCTCTCTCGGCTATTATGCATTGTTAGGCTTGATTCCATAGTGGCACTTGTGCTCAACGACTGGTTTTATTTGTAGAAAATTGCCAACAATCAGTCGTAAATATTTTGTTTATTCAGATCTATATTTCAATCACTGTGTGATCATTATCAATGTTTAAAACAAACAGTTAAAACAGGTACAATTTGAGTATTAACTTAACCTCCAACATGGAGGTCGGAAGGTTTTACATGTTTTAACTGTTTGTTTTAAGCATTGATAATGATCACACAATGATCGAAATCTAGGTCTGAAGTAACAAAATATTTACGACTGATTGCTGACAATTTTCTACAAATATTATGCATTAGATGGAAAAACATTTCTAGTAAAAGTTGCTCAAAATTTAATACCGAGTAACTTTTCTTTCAAATTTTGTTGAAATTTTTATTTTGAAAGTTCGTATACACGTATAATGATATATTTCTTCATATGGCACTATCGTCATATTCTTTTGCTATAGGTCATTTAATATAGGTTCGAAGAATAGTATGAAAAATATTTTTCATCTTTGGATGAATATATCGCAAGATACAGCCTTTTTTTATAAATAAATAAAAAATATTACAAACATATCTGTTGTGAAATTTCAAAGAACAATTCGAGAAGAAATGTAACTATAAAAGCAATTGAAAGGTGATAAATAAATTACGACAGATATAGCGCATATATACTGAAGACAGTAGGAGATATAAAAAAGAAACACAAACAGATTATTCTACACAACTAATAAAAAGTCTATAATGACATACAAGAATAGAGAAAAAGAGAAAGGAAGTCGCTGCACTAAATGATAAGAATATTGTAATAATAAGGCAACGGGGTGGAGGAGGATCCTCTTTAAAATTGAACGTAAATTAAATGTTATGTAGAAAATAAAGATACCAATATAAAATCTTTCACATAGTAGACTCAGTAACCTAACCACAAATAAAACTGTTGCGAAAGGTCAAAGAAAATTTTAATTACAAAATAATGAAATAAAAATTGCACACGTCTGTTTTACAGCCAATTTTTACAAATATCTCTGTAAAAATTATAAAAATATAAATAATATAAAAATAAATACAATATTTAGTATATTAAAATGTTACAAAGTAAATTATTGCTTATATATCTCTATATATATTTGTGTTATTTTATTAAATATCGCGTATTATATTATTATTTTATGTATTTAATTTAATACGATTTAAATATTTATTATTTCTGTCCGAAATATTAGCAAAAATCATAAAACTACAGGTAAACGTAAAAGTTACCCATAAAACACTCCACTGCGATTTCTTTGATAACTTACATTATACGACTATGGTTTTAAAGTATGTTCGCCGACTTCAAAAATAGTTGGACCAGGAGTAGGGACTTGTGTTATGGGCAACGCGACATCGTGCCCTACCCGGGGTATCTGCTTTAACAGCAATAGTTAAGCAGTAAATATGTTTTTAAATTGTAGCGATGTGGTACACATCTTCTGAAGAAGTTTAAACTCTGCCAGGTAATGATATGATCGACAGTAGCTAAAGAAAATAAATTTGTTGGTGTTTATTGAGTACTGTTCAAAAGCAAACAAAAGTTATGGAGCAGAACAAAAGGAAGATTTTATTGATTCTTTTCACAGCCTCTTGACGTCCACAGAAGCCTCCAAAGAGTGAAAACAGAGTAACCGTTCGGATCTAGGTAGATAGGAATATACGCTAAAATGAATAAAAAATCCAGTTAAACGTCGTCTTCACCTTCATTTTCATTCAACTCCATCACCAGCTAGTTGCTCCTTTTACGATTTTATGTCTGCAAAGAACTCGCATACGTAAACGAGAAAGGTCTACTCGCTTATGCATTCAAACGTAATTGGGAAATCTAAGTTTAGTGTCCTGATGAAGAAACTTTTCCGATCACTAAACATGATTAATCTCAGCTTCTGAAATACAGAACACTTTGAAACGTGACCTCGACCCCGCAGCGCCCGAGAGTCACTCGTTATTCTCACAAGACCTACATTTGAAGAGCTCCTGCGTCTCCTTTAACGACCTTGCCTTTCAGGTGCAGAAAGCTCCGGAAATTGCTACCTCTTTCCAAGATTTCTCACAATAGAAGCTGCGATGCTGGGAGAATACTTGAAGTCAAAGGATGCCAACACAACGGGCTTCAAAGAAAACACATCTAACGGATGAGGCTCCAGGTAACTGCATCGGAAAATGGCTCACGCTTTACTAACACACAAAATAATCTTCTCAAAGGAGACGAAACCAGAGAGCATTATGGCTGCTTTTTACACCTATATTATAGCTCTGGAAACTAATGACGCTCACAACATTGCTGTTGAGCCCTGCAATTAGGTTCACCACGATGCGCTTGATCCAGACAATAGGTCAGCGATTAGTGTTTATTAGGAATCGACGAGTAACATTAACTTTAATGACACGTCATTTATTTGTGTTATTGTTATATGGTCACAAGGGCCTAGTCGTTTTCAGTATTTAATGCGATTTTGACCAATAGTTAGTCTTGGATGGAGATCGATAGGAGGGTACTACTGCAAGTGGAATTATCACAAAGCGCTGTTTGTACGAACAGCAGATGTCAGGTCACGAACCCAAGAAAAAAATTCCATGATAGTGTAAAATGGGCACGAAGAAGTAGTTGAAAAACACTCTGTCATTGATACTGTGCATTTCTCATCAGTCGATGACTACTGAAAGGTAAAGTTAGTGGATCAGATAATAGATCCAAATGAGATCGTCACTTTCCATTACCAGTGCCTTAAATAAGTGCGCAATCGTTATGAAGGTACAAATCAGAGTCCAATCAACAACAGTAAAAGGAAAAAGTTTACTATTAAAATATGTAAAAGCTTGTGTTACCTCCGTTACAAAATAAAGAAATTAAATAAAATGTCCCGAAATAGCACAGTCGGGAAAATTGGAAAAACTGGTGCGTACAAGAAGGCTTACTAAACGTCGTAGCCACTAATTCTTTTTAAAGTGAAACTACAGCTGTACAAGATGTACCTAACACCATATGACATATGATTACTTGCGGAAGAAAGGAGTGAATTTGGTTCGAATTAGATCGTAAAGTGATACACCACATCACTGCTAGCATACGGCAAACAATTTCATCAGCTGCTAACAATGTTCATGCGAATGCTGAAAGATAGTAAGATTTTTATTTTATGAAACAGCTCAAACCAAAATTCACCCTGGAAGTGTACAAGTGGCCACCACATCGGTAGCATCAGAGCATGCACTGAGTGGAAGATGTTCACTAGTTATACATATTCTTTTTGAAACACCCTGTATATATAAAATTTTGCACGCATTCAATAAATTTGAATAAGGGGGCGAAATGTGGTTTTTCGTGCCTAAACAGCTAAATTTTGTTTAAAAAAATAATTACTATGGAAGTAGCGGCAGTACGGTAATGTAGACATAAGAAAATAGGTAATACAGAAATAAAATCAACTGGTTAATACCGAAAATCAGTTTAAATAATAATTTCTGATAATAACATTACCTGACATTGGCGGTTTAGGAGGCACTCTGATAGTTTTATATTCTTCAAAATGAAACGCCAAGATCGCGAATTAATAATTTATTGAATGACCAATTCACATTGTTAATTCGCGATCTTGGCATTTCATTTTTTTAAATATTTCTGATAATATTACAACTAAAACTGTGAACATTTCCGTCTAAATAGACGTATTACATGTAGTTTTTTCTTATGTATATTAAGTAGAAAAACATCCATAAACTTGATTTGACAGCAGAGTAGCCAGCCGCAGTGGCCGAGCAGTCTGCGGCGCGCCTGTCACAGTCTGCACGACCGCTACGATCGGGGGTTCGAATCCTCCTTCGGGCATGGGTGTTTATGTTGTCCTTAGTGTAAGTTAGTCGAAGTTAGTCAAGTAATTAGTGTGTAAGTCTAGCGACTGATAACCACGCAGTTTGGTCGCATAACAGCTCACACACAGCAGAGTATCAATGCCGAGAGTATTTGAGGGCGCCATTTTCAATGATGGGGCAGTCTGGTTTTTTGTTGAAAGTGTTAACACGTGTTTTTATGGGCGAACATGTGCGAGGGTCTCTAAGCCATGAGCAGTCGCAACTGTCAATTAAAATCTCTTTCGTCGGCTAAGTGCGTGGAATTTTCATCACGCCTTGCGGACGGCGAACTGACATCAGTCACAACATTTTCAATCTCTCTATCGTCAAAGAAATAATTTTTTTTTTTGCTCCCGTGGCCCACCTATGAAAATTTTCTTGTCCTCTCCACACTTTACTAAATTGACAGTATCCTTTTTACCATCTGCACCCAATCTGAATAAATTGACCACAGTTTTGGTGGTCCAGTCCATAACAACCACTTTGCTCGAGATAACATTACCAATTATGAAATCAAACGACAAACCACCGCCGGCCGCGGTGGCCGAGGAGACTGAGGCGCTCCAGTCACGGTCTGCACGGCCACTACGGTCGGGGGTTCGAATCTTCCCTCGGGCATGGATATTTGTGCCGTCCTAGTTCGTAAGTACTTCATAAGTAGTTTGTAAGTTTAGGGACTGATGACCCCGTAGTTAAGTCCCATAGACTATACAAACATTTGAACATTTGACAAACCACCGATGGCAGGGGCATTTACTTGAAAACTACTTCCCCCGTCACTGAGCGTGACCAAGACCTGCTTTTCTATCTTTTTCCTTTTTGCCCCAAATGCTGGAATTAGCGAGGTCCTGTTACAGGTATCTCTCCGAATTTGCTACCACTCTCCATCAGTTTAGTGTATAAAGATGTCGTAAGTGCGGTCACTTCCAAACCAGAATCAAGACACGCTTTCGTCTTTCTTCCATCCACGGTTATTTCAATAAGGGGACACCGATTATCCGCCCTTTGCGGCTACTCAGCGTCATCACAGTTCTGGTCATTGTCATCCTGTGCTTGTGACTGCCAGTACCGCACATTGCGTATGTGACGTCCCAGATCTACTGAGGTACCCCTGCATTTTCTCACTGGGCAGCCTCATGAACCTCTGTTAGAAGTGTGGTCGGTGGAGAACCTCATTGTGCGGCGCCTGCACGAAATTCATGAGGCGTTCTTGATTCGGCGCTTCATTTCTAGGTTTTTCTTCCTGGTTTTGACCATGTTTTTCATTTCGCTCTCACCTGTTCCTTTCATCTTTCTTTCGTCCGTCGTTATACCAATTCGGCTTTTCCTTGCGCCTGACAAAATCTTGCGGTGGCCTATTTTCTGCCTTACGATCCTGCTCCTCAATATCGTCTAATGCTCTCAATATATCGAGGAACTGCTGCTTCGCGCGTGCTACGATGAGTGCACGTTGCACATAAGCAGTAAAACGTGAGCGCGTCCTACGGCACCACTCCTCGTCTGACATTTTATCGTCAAGGTATCTCGCCAGAACGACAAAGTGGGCCGCGTACGTCGCCATGGATGTCGCGCGTACTGTCCCCTATATATACACAGGTTTGCACTTGCTTGTGTAGCGTCGTTCCAGTATGTTGCCAAAAACTTCGTGCAAAACTCTTTGTAATCACTATTCTCGTCAAATGTAACGTCAAACCACGCGGCTTCTTCGTGGTCTAGTGTTTGCTGTACAACGAGTAAAACATCGCACTCTGCGACTCCTTTAATACATACGTGTCTAAATTTTTGAGATAAGCTTTTGGATGAATACCACGCGTTCTACCGTATCTTGTGAATGGTATATCCACCCCGTGAATTGGAAACGAACCGTGAAATTGTAATGGGTTAACCTCCCCGACATTCGCTTGTCGTATTGCTGACACCTCTTGTTCTAGAACTGACACTCTCACTTGCGTCTCTTTGGAAGATATAGATTGATTATCAAGACACACGGAGATGTCTGTTATTTTTACATTCATCCGAGTTTCTAAATCCTCAACCTTCTTTCTGTACTCTTTGGTTACTTCTTCATTGCTCTTAGTGATCTCAACACGCGAGTTCGTCGTTTGGGTTCCTAATTCGCGTCTAACTTTCGCAATCTGTCAATCAAGCTTCTGATTGCAAAGTTAAAGTTTGGCTTCCAGTTTTTCGAATCTACTGTTAATCTCCTCCGTCATTACAGTCAACTGAGTAGTGTGGATTTCTAAAATCGCGAGAATACGATCCAGTGATCCCGAGTTTGCGTACCACTTACTGATATGCCTTGTGCTCCGTCAATCAAAACTGAACTTTCCTGAAATGACTTGTCGAATTCCATATTGACCAATCTCCCCAACCTCAATAGCATGAAGAACGTGAACGCTAATAAACACAACACACTACACACAGCACAGCTGATGTCAACGCCGGCAACAGCATTCGGAACAATGTAAATAAACACAGCAAAGCAAAGTTCACAAGAACATGCTACAGGTTCTATAATTACTTCAAACTACAGGGAAGCTGAGGCAACCAAAACTACATACACTAACTACAGGTCTATCACATTCATACTGACCATATACAAGCACACAACACACACAAACACGCTTTCAGTGCGCCTGACATCACACATGAAATGGTCAACATAATTGTACAGTACGAATGGGATAATATTGCTGAGTCGTGTCCAAATATTTTCTACAGATCATAGTAGCAATATATGAAAATCAAGTAAAATCGTGCCCCACGTTGAGCGTCAAAAATGTGGTAAATAAAACCGCTCCTTGAATAACTCACTCAGTGCAATAGAATTAAATATAATGATTAATTATGGAAGTAGGCTGGTAGGGACATTTGATTCGAGGGATTGATTTGAGGACATTACAGTTAATGCAGAGGATTACCACATGTTAATTTATTTTTATTTATTAAACGATTTGAAAAGCAATTTCTCCGGGCCAATTTGACTGGGCATGGACACGACTCAGATATGAACAGGAAAGGACGAAGTAATTTCCTGCCTCACCAACATTAACTTAACGTGGGCGTCAGGCGATGGATCGGCGAGGCGTGATGTGGCGGAAAGAACACGTAGACAATGTCGTGGGAAAGGCGAACCAGAGACTCTGTTTTAGTGGCAGAACCCTTAAGAGATGCAACAGAACTACAAAAGAAACTGCATACATTACGCTTGTCCGTCCATTTTTGTCCGTCCATTTTTATCGTATTGCTGCCCAGTGTGGGATCCTTATCAGGTGGGTCTGACGGAGGACATCGAAAGAGTCCAAAGAAAGGCAGCTCGTTTCGTATTGTCGCGATACAGGGGAGACAGCGTTACGAAAATGATATAGGATCTGGGATGGGAATCATTACAACAACGGCGCTTTTCGCTGCGGCGTGGGCTACTTACGAAACTACAATCGCCAACACCCTCCTCCGAATGTGAAAATATATTGTTGACTCCCACTTACATAGGTAGAAATGATCAACAGAATAAAATACGAGAAATCAGAGCTCGAACGGAGAGATTCAGTTGTTCATTCTTCCCGCGTGCTATTCGAGAATGGAATGGGAGATAAATAGTATAACGGTGGTACGATGAACCCTCTGCCAGGCACTTAAATGTGATTTGCAGAGTATCCCATGTAGATGTAGATTTACTTATTACATTTATTTTTTGCGTGAAATTTACTTTACAATCTGGCCTTGACGAACATGCGAAAATTTCACAATTAAAAAAAGGAACGTAGATATGTTAGAAATTGTACTAATTTGCTACATTATCGCTCATCAATTGGGCAAAAGATTTTTTTTTCTATTAAAGTCAACACGATAGTCAGGTGTACCACTGCTCTACGTGGAATAAGTTATGGTTCTATTACAGTGATATATATTGTATTTATCCATTACAACTGAAAGAAACGAATAATTTTATTGTATGTCGACTCCATACTGTATAATGTGGCAGTCCTCCACGATTTTATAATAAAAATAAATATTTTAAAACATCACATATCGATTTCGTTAACGTGATTGAAAATCATCAGTGTGGATTTCAAGTCATGAGGACTCAAGTACTCCGCATATAAAATTTAACACTCAGATCCATAAAAAATGTAAATAAAAAGGCCTCTCCAGTGCATGTTACAAGTTTAAAACAATAAAATTTTCGTTTAAGGTTGGAATTGTAATTGTGCTCCTCAGTTGCCTAATATTATTTTGATGATTATTAAATTTGTCCGTCTATTGCAACTGAAAGAAACTAAGAATTTTGTTTGTCATACGCGTTTCAACTTTATTATATTGCCGTGAGACACTTCTACACCGACTGTAAGTCGGCCGGCTGGGGCCGTGGCGAGCGGACGCGGCGGTGTTTCCGCCTCTGCTGCTGTCGTCTGAGCGCTGTTTCCGGGTGAGTTGACGCTGTCGTAGCGGCCGCAATAACGTGTTATATGACTAGAACACGAACATGACTGAAGTACCAAGAAGAGATACTTTGAAGTTTGTATTTGATTGCAACTATGCACGACCGAAGTCATATCAAATTGAATCATGGATTGAGGAAACACTGAAAAGTTCCTTTCGTGATATTATCGGTGTCCATCTCTCAATAGTTAGCAGCACTGTGTATATTAAGTTGAAAAGTCCGGAAATTTGTGACGAAATTGTGCAGTCCCGTGCAGATAATCTTAAATTCAAGCACTGTGATGGGAACGTTGGTGAAGTTAAAGTGACGCACGCAGTGTTTGGTATTCGGACAGTCCGAATATTCGAACTACCTTTTGAACTACCTGCAGAAGAAATTAATGCAGCTTTGGCGAAATATGGAAGGGTCATCAGCAATGTTGCTGAAAAATGGATGTCGTTTAAAGTACCTGTTTTGAACGGTGTTCGGCAGGTGAAGATAGAATTAAAGACACATATTACATTATATTTTTCGATCTGTGGTTATAGGGCGATTATCATGTACGACGGCCTACCGCGTACTTGCTCTGGGTGCGGTTCAACTGGTCATGTTCGAGCCCAATGTATTCAGAGAAGGGTGACACAGGTACCTTCAGGCGATACAGCGCCAGCTGACAGGTTGACGACCCTCCCGATCTTTTATGTGGCTGTGGCCCGATTGCACACGGACACGGCGGAGCACCCTCATTTCAGTGAAACTTAAGGTACTACAGAAGCTGTTCAAGAGACGCCTATGGAATTTCTCACCCAATATAATTCTACCGAAGATGTGACAATGGAACATGATCAACCGGAGGGCACGAGCTCGGCCAGCCTCTAACACGGTGCTCCAGCCCAAGAAGACGGAAAGCGTCCAAGGCCTAGCAGCAAACTGGAATCCAACCTAGTGGTAACCGAAGAACGAACTCCGGGAAAGGAAACCTGCTCCCCAGAAAATCAAACAGAGGCAGCCTCTCCCAAAAAAACACAACAAACGAAGAATAGCCCATCAAGACGCAGAGAAGACAGTGCTAATATTGCCCGAGAAACCGACGGAAATTGGTCTTACTTTACCACCACCACATCAGCCAATTACGATCCGAAGCAGCAGTATGGTAGCAAACAGGTGTCGGAAATCTCCCCACCTAATATCAAGCCGGGGGACTCTGAAGCTGTGGGAAACCCACCGGAATTACAACCCGTCGGTAGGAATAGGCAACGTCTAACGGAAAACGGCGCACACAGCAAGACTGCCCCAGTCCGTGAACTGAACTGGGCAGATGGCGAGGAAGATGTGACAATGGAGCAAGAAACGGGTAGCGCTGGGCCACCAACAGACGATGTATCAGTCACAACGGGGGAAGAATTATACGACCTGCCTCTACAGTCCCGACGGGTGATACGGAGTACCGTTTCTAACAATCATTAATGCTTTTATCGACATCGTACCTCTGCGCCCTGGTTGGAGAGTGTAATTTTACTACTCAATGCCTGCGTTTCAGGATTACAAGGTAGCCATCGTAAATATAATCAAGATCATCTCACAACAGAAGATACACAGTATTCGTGATTATTTATACAGCTGTGATGCTGATATCGCTCTGCTGCAAGAGGTAGACGACGAATTTCACCCGGATATTCCGGGATACGAAGTACTCAGAAACACCGCCCCAGGTAGTACTTCGGGAACTGCTCTCCTTACCAAAGAGGGTGTGATTGTATCGGATGTTGAGCGATTGGAAAATGGCAGAGGGTTATGTCTCATTAATGGAGTTAGATTCATAAATATCTATGCCCCTTCCGGGAACCAAAATAGAACAAGAAGAGCCCAGTTCTTTGCCAGTGATTTGGTGTATCTCCTCCGGCGAAATCGGGAGGACGTTGTTGTCGGAGGCGATTTTAATTGTGTCTTGAAGCCAAAGGACCAATGGGCGAACTTTAATGGATGTCCAACTCTTGCAGAAATGGTACACGAATTAGAACTTAGAACTAGAGGATACTTGGGAAATAATAAACGGCGACGAGGGGTGTTTTACCTATCATACTGCGACATCTGCCAGTCGCCTGGATAGAATTTATGTCAGTAAAACCTTGCGGGGGACAGTATCTGCAACGGAAACGTGGCCACTATACTTTTCAGATCATTCGGCGTACCACCGCACCATTCGCATGGCACGACAGAAAACGTTCCGTGGCAGAACAGGATGGAAGTTAAACGTCGATATTCTCAAGGAGCAAGAGTTGAGAGAACGTATGCAAGAGACCTGGCATACCTGTTTACGCCGACAACACACGTTCCCATCGGTAATGCTGTGGTGGTACCACTACGCAAAACCTAAATTAATCAGCGTTTTGAAGGCGTATAGTTATGAGAGGAACCGATCACAGAAAGAAACCTTTGAGTTTTAATTTCGATGTCTTCGTGAACTCTATTCTGATATACCTATCACGCCGGAGAAATTTATCCAAATTAAAAGGATTAAAGCAAAGTTATCCCTTCTGAAACGGAAACAAATGGAAGGAATTAAAATCCGTTCCAGAGATGATAATTGCACCTCCAACGAACATGCGTCACCCTTCCACCTCGGAAGAGAGAAGCGTCGCGCAAGACAAAAACTTATCACTCGTATAAAAAAATAAGACGGTAATTTCGCGACGACTCAGGCTGAAATAAAAGAGTATATAACGGATTACTACCAGCGACTGTACACAGCAGAGCTGGCGGATGACGAAGCAATACGTACAATGAAAAGTTATCTTACACTGACACTTGCAGAGACAGAGAGGGAATCATTAAGGTGTGACATCGCCGCGGAAGAGATTCAGGAGGCACTGAAAAAGGCTCAGCCTAATGAATCACCCGGAAATGATGGACTACCAATAGAATTTTACAAACAGTTTCGGTATCTAATGGAGCGATGCTTTGTAAGCATGTGTAATGAAATCAAAGCGGGTCAGCAACCACCAGCAGGCTTCAATGACAGTGTAATAGTACTGGTTCCGAAAGAACACCCACATGAAGATATAAATAAATTCCGTCCCATCTCTCTCCTGAACTCTGATTATAAGATTGTAGCCCGTGTCATAGCAGCTAGAATTAAAAATGTTCTAGCAAACATCATACATAACAGCCAGACAGCAGCAGTACCGGGACGCACTGTTTTCAAACGTTTAGCAGATTATAGGGAGATCATATCTTTCAGTGCCTTAACACGCCCTCAGGCTGCAATTTTAGCTTTAGACCAAAGTAAGGCTTTTGACACGGTTTCACACCGCTACCTGTTCGATATCATGAATCATCTCGGATTTGGTATACCTTTTATTACAATTCAAAATATGTACACTTCTGCTAGCTCTAAAATCATCGCCAATGGTCAGTTCACCCGCCAGATCCCTATTCAAAGGTCAGTCCGACAGGGGTGTGCTTTGTCTATGCCCCTATACGTTATAGCAATTGAGCCTTTGGTTAGAATGCTTAATTGCACGCTTCATGGTCTAACCCTCTATTCTACGACAGTAAAATGCATGGGATTTGCGGACGATTTGGGTGTCATTGTACGCTTGGAGCAGGACCTTCGAGACCTTACCACTAATATGGCTGAATATGAACGAGCATCGGGTTCTACACTAAACTACAGGAAAACTCGTCTCATGCCGATAGGGAGTGGATTTCGCACAGATGCCAACTGCCCATACAGAGTGTGCGATACCATGAAGGTGCTCGGGATGAAGATGAGCAGTTCTCCTATGAAAACAACGGCAGACAACTGGAAGGACCTACTGTCCATGACGAGAGGCTACTTACAATACAACAAAGGCCAGGAACAGGACTTGGTGCAGAAAGTACACTTCGTCAACACCAAAATCCTCCTGAAACTATGGTACGTTGGACAGATAATACCTGTGGTAGACAGTGTTGCCAGGAAAATAATGTCGGCAATAGGTTGGTATATTTGGAGGGAAGATATATTCAAGGTGGGGCTTGTCGGCAATAGGTTGGTATATTTGGAGGGGAGATATATTCAAGGATCAATGTCGTTACTCTTCCGCCAGAAAAAGGAGGCCTTGGTCTCAGCGATGTTTCATCCAAATGCAAGGCACTTCTGATAAGGCGCACTATGCAGCTTTGCCACAAATATCCGGATAGTGTGCTAAGTATGGCCATAAGGATATATAAGCCTCAGAGTATGCAAGTACCAATTCACCTTGGCGACACGCATTACAAGGTGAACCACATTAGGATGTTTCTCTTAGAAATTAGCTACCTCCGAATGAAATTGAGCGCCCCATTACATGAACTTACCACCGCTCAACTGTACCGCCTGATGAATGACAGTGGAAGGGTGAACCGAATGGAATTAAAGTACCCCGACAAGGATTGGACTGTTATATGGAAAAACATCAACAACAAAGTGCTCGGTACAGATATAAGATCAACCTGGTGCAATGGGAATGGTGCAGGAAAAACCTGGCTTCAGTTTGTAGAACAGCACCGCAACACATTCCTCTCATCTCGGTACTAAAACCTGACGGAAATTACTACCCAATCAGCAAGAAAAACACGTGGACCTGGTTAGTAGGGCAAACACTATACTACATAATCAGTGCACAAGACAAGGCCTCATAGTCAGACTATAGAGTGTACCTTGCCACAAGAGCCCAACTCTTGGAGAAGGGTGCTAACTACAGGAAAAGATTTGTGAATTATATCACGGCGCTACAAATAACGAGTATATGAAGGAAAAAAGAACAAACAGGGGAAAAACAAAAAAGAAACGAACAAAGGACGAGGAAGGACGAATGTAGAAATAAAGGGATGTGCGGCATCGAATATTCAAGGTTTGTCACCGTTTATCTATTACTGTTTCATTTAAATCATTTTTCTTCAATTCCTTAACAAGATGGTTTGTTTCACATTACCTAACCTCGTTGTAGAGGGGTTGAGTTACCTTTCTTTTATATTTTCATTTTTATTTTCAAAATACATTCATCTCCATTACTTAGGGAAAGACAAAGGAACTTCATATCCCTGCACATCATCAGGACATGCGCGACCTTCGGTGACTGGCGCACTCAGGGCTAAGAGACGACAAGTTGAGAGAACGCACGATGACTAATGGGAAACCAGGAAAATGAGACCAGGCGTATTGCTTGGGGAAACATAATAAAGCAAATATCGAGAAGACGAGCCTTGAGTGCAGTCGATATGCTGAGGTTGAAGTATGGAGAAGATGAAAGGAACACAAAATCCATCAATGACTTAAGAGGTATTGAGGGATTACGTTTTTAAGTTTCTTTCCCTAAGAAATTTTAAGTTTCCTTTGTTAATGTCAGTTTCTATGCAGTGATTTCACTGACGGAAACAGATTATGCACCTTCTTCTGTATAGAGCTGCGATGAAATAAATTATTTTAAAGGCGTAGAAGCCGGGCCAAGAAGGCAAAATTTGCCGAGCGTAAGGATGGGTTAAAGGGGAGGAAGGAAAAAAAAAACTGCCGACGTGGCGCAGGGGATAGCGTCACCGACTGTGGTGCTAAGGGTTGCCGGTTCAATCCCGCCCAATGGAAAAAAAAATTATTTCTTCGTAATTAACAATTGCAGAAGATTCTACATCTTTCTTATGTTCACTTGTAAATTCTACGAGTTTCTTATGTTGACTGTTCTTCTAATTTCTAGTAAATTCTATCTGTGTATAAATCATCACTCTGTCCGAGAGATAGTCAGTGCTACGTGTATGTTCAGTTCGTAATAAACGTACTTTGAGTATAAGTGCTGTGTTCAGTGGCCTTCGAAGTCAAGCCTGCTCCCATTTCAACGCGACATTGTTTGGTGGAAGCGCCGGGTATACTGTGCAACAGCTGCATCACCGTGGCTCCGATTAGTCAACGTAAGAGCCGTCGCTAACACGGACTGAAAGCGGAATACAAAGGATTTACCGAGTACATCCTTCCAAAAGTCCGTCTCATCAGACGAACCATGCACACGAAACCAGCGGTAAGCCAGCTGCACATCAGACATCCGTTGGTGTTTTCTGGAGACGCTGGAAAAGGGTTCGACCGAGTCGGCAAGTACAACAGGTGGGATCATACGATGTGCTTGGGCAACGTTTACTTCTACCTGGACGGAACAGCCCAACAATGGTTTGAAAACAACGAAGACAAGTTGAATGACTGGGAGACGTTCCAGGAGGAACTTAAGAAGACGTTTGGAGACCGCCAGCGACAAATCCGCTCGGCGGAAGAACAGCTGAAGAACCGGGCCCAACGACATGGTGAGCCGACACAGTCGTACATACAGAATGTTTTGGCCCTGTGTAACATAGTGAATCCTAATATGACTGAGGCTGACAAAATCACGCACCTAATTAAGGGTATTGCAGAAGATATGTACCAAGCTCTTCTGATAAAGGACGTCGCTACGACGGAAGAGTTCATTAAGTGGTGCCAGCGTATTGAAGAGATGCAACAAAGGAGGGTTGGACGCAAGAAGTATGACATGTAGTCCCTATGGCCGTTGTGGAAGATCAGCATGACTTCGCTTGTCTCATACGACAAATTGTGAGAGAAGAATTACAACAATTTATGGCAGCCGGGACTATTAGACCGAGCGAGCATCAGATCATGGCCATGAATGTAAACCCTGTAAGTGACGAGGGAACCGACGCCGCTGAGGAAGAGGTATTTCGGGCAATAGCTCCTGTCTGCCTCGCCAATCGCACCCGACGGGAAGAATGGCGTCGCCCTGCTATGACTTACGCTGCAGCCGCCAAACGCCAGCCCATAAACCGGCCGATGCGGCCGCAACCAACTCCCCCGGCAACTATGACGCCCCGCAGAAGAACAGACGTCTGGAGGACATAAGACAACACACCACTGTGTTTCCACTGTGGATGCCCTGGACATGTCGTATGCTACTACAGAGAGAGAAGGTGAGTATTCGACGATTATTTTGCCGCAAGACGTCAGCCATCAGAGCAGTTCTATCTCAGGCAATCACCTGATGATGAGTTCAGTCGACCTATGGGAAGAAGCCCATCGCCGTACCCTAAACGTGGTCGTTCCCCGACGCGCCGCAGCCGTTCACCGTCGCCGTACAGAGGTACCAGCCGCACCCCTAGCCGCCGCGCCCTGGGGCCCTATTCTGTATCTTTCGTACCGTTCGCTTCGGTGTGTTTTTCTCGGTGGTGACGTCAATTTCGGTTCGGTAGCGAAAATGGTTATTCTGTACGTTTCTGCGGCCGGCTACCGCCCGAAACGTCCACCGAAATTTCGAGCGCTTCACCGAAAGCCGCTGAGGTTTCGGTGAGGCCGTTTGGTTCGTTTCGGTGGGCTTGGATTGCGAAGATAAATTATTATTTTAGCAATGCTGTGTCCTTTTAAATTCCGATAATGATACATCTGTTGTTTTTAAGTAATAAGTAACTTTAAAACGTTAATTTTCAAGATTGTCTGCATATATTATCAGAATATTACGTTAACATTGCTAGTGTTCTAGAGTTTAATATAACGACATAGCACTTCTGTAAACTCTATTGCAATAAACTTTATCTTAAAATACGTGCCTCGGTAATGTCTTTAATGCGCCGTTTCATTTATCCTGCAAACTCCCATATTACGGAAGATTAAATACTAAATCCATCAAATACGGCGTCACCTTCGTTTTCGCCGTTCGCAACGCTGTCGCGTTGTATTTGTCAAATTTTCGTATTTTTACGTGAGAATTACTCAAATATGCACTCCAGATACTCCACCGCATTGAAAATCTTCATAAAATGAGCCATTTTTAAAGCAATCTTAAGACCTGTTGTGCCAACAAGCACGTTACTGACGTATCTGAACGGTACTTAGTTGTGTTTTACCGTTGTTTTCCGTACAAACTGAGTATTTATTACTTACAGAAAACACTCTTACAACGTTTAAGTTAAAATGGCAAGGAAGTTTGTGAAGTTAGATAGTGGAAATCATACAAATTAGCAGTAGTATAAATAACCGATAATCATTCCGCAAAGAAGTCAATGGAAACTAAGAGTTGCCTCTCTTGTAGACGCTGTGGTCTAGCGGTTAAGGCGACAATCTCCTACCCTAAGTGTTTTAGGTTCGAATCCTTCCTGGTACAAAATATTTTTTCACCAGTCATCTTGTTTGGAACACTTTTCTAGTCGTGTAAGAGATGCATGATCTGCAATATTCTTTAGCATGTACATGTAAGACCGAGCGCCAGCAGTAGTTTCTTATACATCGGGGTTCACTCTTATTATAAAACAAAAGATGAAATTTCTGTGAGTGAAACAAACTTAGACTTTTATTCATTTACTTTTTTTAGTCTTGTTACAAATAATTCATGTGTGAACACTCTCAATGCTTGAAACGCAGTTTGAAACAAAGAAAAGTTTTCAGCCTTCATGTTGACGATCACATAATCTTCAATATGAAGACTGAAAATTTTTGTACGTTTCAAACTATGTTTTAAGCACTGATGAGAGCCTGACAGCGACTAAAATCAAATTTTGCGACAGTAAAGAAATATTTGCGACTGCTCTTCAACATCCGTATATGTCAACAGCCACTGAGCACTTGGATTCAAGATGGAATCAAACCTGACGTTTCAGGTTTTGTCCAAGTAATGACAGAAAATACTAAAACTGGTTATGAGTGAATCTAAAAAAAATCCTTTAGCTTTCCCGCATCGGCAAACAACTGTTTTGTTATTAAAATATTGTACGCTCTTTCTTCAGTACAAAAACCTTGACGCTTGTAAGAGCTGTCTCGACTAATATGTAATCCTTTTCGTTTCCCGAAACTTCCATGCACTTCCGTAGTGCCAAAATAAGAAGTTTTTCACTGCTAGCACTGCGCTCTCTCTGCTGCTAACGCCGCGTCTTCCCTCCCAGCGCGTTGAACTCGCGCCGCGCCAATGAACCGCACAATTCTGCTCTCGTCTAGGACAAACGGTAGCACCTAACGTTTTCCAACAAACGGCAAAAATAAATTCAAACCTTTCCGAAACTTTTTCTCGCTTACACCCCCACAAAAAAATGTAAAGAGAAAAAGTTTGTCGCTTACTACATTTTGGACGTTGGTTTGGTAAAAGTTCTGCGCCAGACGTGGGATTTTAATTTATTACTTCACTATCACTGAATATATTGGCCGGAAAGTTTGCAGACGTCGACAACATATAGCACTGAAGGCAATAATAAAATTATTTTGCTGTGCGACGCTTAGTTTAGGAGATACGGTGTGATAAACATAGAGTAGCGTGAATAAACAACTTTTATGAAAAGTTTAAATATTCTCTTTTTTCAGTGACAAAAAGTTTTAATTAAATTTTAAAAAAGTGTCAGTAGGTAGTTCTCGGAACACACTGTCGTGTTATGTCGCCAGATTATGAAATACACGACTTTCATTTTTTACATTTTTTGGGCTGTCTCTCACGGTAGGAAACGCAGCGAACGCCGGCCACGGCTGCCGTTCCCGCTGCTCGCCAGCAGTGCGCATGCGCGGAGAAGCAGTCAGGCACTTCTGATTGGCTGACGCGAGCGGATCTGGCAATAGCGCCACCGTGAGCTACGGTGTCCAGAAAGGCGTACCGAAACGCCACCGAAAGGCATACAGAATGAACTAACGGAGCTGCTTCGATAACTCGACCTCTCGGTGCGCTCTCTGACCGAACCGAACTCTGGGGCGCCGAAAAGATACAGAATAGGGCCCCTGGAAAACTAAGCGAGGCGATCATCTACGGAGGTGAGGCCGCCGCAGATGAAAATCCTTCATGGGCGACAGTCGCTAAGATGTCGGGAAATCTCACTGACGTCATAATCGACGGCCAACCTGTCCGGGCACTTGTTGATTCAGGAGCGTCTTTTTCTGTATTGTCGGATAATTACCGCCGCACACTAAAGAAGACAATGTTCTGTGATACATAGATGAGCGATTAAACTCTGCAGTGCTTGTTGATAGTAAATTGTTTATCAGGCTCACCAAAGAAATTTACATACCAGCGGCTATCATAAACATTAACGGAGGTCGAGGAGAGATTTGGATCACTAATTGTCACGAGACGTCGCAACTTATCCCCAAGGGAATGTGTATCGGCACAGCCGAACCAATCCAGGACGGTGAGCTCAACGTCATCAAAGAAGACCCATGCTCTGCTGTTAGTACAGACAATACGCAGGAGGAAACAAATGTGGAACTGCCAATAGGGCCCGGACTGACCAAGGAACAACGCCAGCGGTTGTTAGCTGTACTACGTCAATTTTCGGGTGCATTCACACCTCAGCAGGGCAAAAGTCAGACGAAACGGCCCACGGTAAAACACCGCATCAATACTTTGGATCATCCACCAATTATCCAGCGTTCGTATAGAGTGTCGCCAGCTGAAAGACGGATAATTCGGCAGGAAGTGGAGAAGATGTTGCACGATGACATTATTCAACCTTCGGAGAGTCCTTGGTCGTCTCCAGTGGTCCTTGTAAAGAAGAAGAATGGCACGTGGCGATTCTGTGTCGACTATCGGCGGCTGAACAAAATCACAAAGAAAGATGTCTACCCACTGCCGCGCATTGACGACACCTTAGACTGCTTGAAAGGAGCTACATACTTCTCAACTATGGACACGCAGACAGGTTACTGGCAAATCGAGGTTCACGAAGCTGACAGGGAGAAGACGGCTTTTATTATACCTGACGGCCTCTATGAATTCAAAGTAATGCCATTTGGAATATGTAATGCTCCGGCCACATTCGAACGCATGATGGACAACTTGCTTCGACACCTTTAGAGGACGACGTGTCTTTGTTATTTAGAAGACATCTACATCTACATCTACATGGGATACTCTGCAAATCACATTTAAGTGCCTGGCTGAGGGTTCATCGAACCACAATTATACTATTTATCTCCCATTCCATTCTCGGATAGCGCGCGGGAAGAAAGAACACCTGAATCTCTCTGTTCGAGCTCTGATTTCTCTTATTTTACTCTGATGATCATTTCTACCTATGTAAGTGGGAGTCAACAATATATTTTCGCATTCGGAGGAGAATGTTGGCGATTGGAGTTTCGCAAGCAACCCACGCCTCAGCGATAAGCGCCGTTGTTGTAATGATTCCCATCCCAGATCCTGTATCATTTCCGTAACGCTGTCTCCCCTGTATCGCGACAATACGAAACGAGCTGCCCTTCTCTGGACTCTTTCGATGTCCTCCGTCAAACCCACCTGATAAGGATCCCACACTGGGCTGCAATACTCCAAAAATGGACGGACAAGTGCAGTGTATGCAGTTTCTTTAGTAGTTCTGTTGCATCTTTTAAGGGTTCTGCCAATAAAACGCAGTCTCTGGTTCGCCTTTCCCACGATATTATCTACGTGTTCTTTCCAGTTTAAGTCTGAAGTAATAGTGATTCCTAGGTATTTTGTGGAGTTTACGGCCTTCACATTTGATTGATTTATGTTGTAAACAAAGTTTAACGGATTTCTTTTCGTACTCATGTGGATGACTTCACACTTCTCATTATTTAGAGTCAATTGCCAATTTTTACACCATACTGATATCTTATTCAGATCGTTCTGCAGTTGGTTTTGATCTTCAGATGATTTTACTAGACGGTAAATGACGGCGTCATCTGCAAACAACCTAAGAGAGCTACTTAGATTTTCCCCTAAATCGTTTATGTAAATAAGGAATACCAGAGGACCAATAACACAACCCTGTGGAACGCCCGATGTCACCTCTGTTTTAGTCGATGCCTTACCATCGATTACTACGAACTGTGTCCTCTCTGACAAGAAATCCCCTATCCAATTGCAAATTTGGGGCGATATACCATGACCACGCAATTTGATTAAAAGCCGTTTGTGAGGTACGGTGTCAAAAGCTTTCTGGAAATCAAGAAATACGGAATCGATTTGCGAACCTTTGTCGATAGCACCCATCACTTCGTGTGAATACAGAGCTAGTTGTGTTTCGCATGAACGATATTTTCTAAATCCGTGTTGACCTTGGGTCAATAGATCGTTCTGTTCGAGATAATTCATAATATTTGAATACAGGATATGTTCCAAAACCCTGCTGTAAATTGACGTCAATGAAATAGGCCTGTAGTTTAGTGGGTTACTCCTACTGCCTTTCTTGAATATAGGTATGACCTGTGCAACTTTCCAATCTTTTGGTACAGATCCTTCTATGAGAGAGCGGTTGTATATGACTGTTAAGTAAGGAGCTATCGCTTCAGCATAATCAGATAGAAATCTAATGGGTATACAATCCGACCAGAAGACTTGTTCTTATTAAGTGATTTTAGTTGCTGCACTACTCCGATGATATCTACTTCTATGTTACTCATTACGGCATCTGTTCGTAATTCGAAATCTGGAATATTGGTTTCGTCTTCTTTGGTGAATGAGTTTCTAAAAGCTTTGTCGTTTTCTCGAAAACATTTGAAGAACATCTGAGTCGCCTGTCAACTGTGTTGAAGTGTGTTCAGGCTGCAGGACTCCGCCTCAATCCAAAGAAGTGCCTCTTAGTCGCCAAAGAGATAAAAATCATGGGGCACTTAGTCAACGGAGATGGTGTCCGGCCTGATCCAGATAAAGTAAGGGCAGTCACAGAATTTCCAACTCTTCAGCGCATTCGTGATGTCAGAAGTTTTCTCGGGCTGTGCTCATAATACCGACATTTCATAAAAGGATTTTGTAATAAGGCACGTCCATTACAAGAACTTCTGTAGGGAGACGCCAAGTTTTACTGGGATGAGACAAAAGAAAGAACTTCCCGGGCATTTAAGGAGGCTGTAACTTCCGCACCGGTGCTAGCCTTGTACGACGAGAATGCGGAAACGGAACTTCACACAGACGCCAGTGGTTATGGTATTGGTGCAGTGCTTGTACAAGTTCAGGAAGGTGCTGAAAAAGTGATAGCCTATGCATCAAGAGTACTCTCAAAGTCCGAGATAAACTACTCTACAACTGAGAGAGAATGTCTCGCAGTTATCTGGGCTATCAACAAGTTCCGGCCGTATTTATTCGGCAAACCATTCCCCGCCGTGACAGATCACCATTCTTTGTGTTGGCTGACTAACTTGAAGGATCCATCAGGTCCACTAGCAAAATGGGCACTAAGACGCCAAGAGTACGATGTCACAGTGGTATTCAAGAACGGGCGCTAACACAAGGATGCCGACTGCCTTTCGAGGAATCCATTATTGTAACATAACAGCATGAATGAAATTTCAGCCCTCACTGAATTAGATGACGGTAAAGCTGAACAGAGGGAAGATCCAGCACTTTAAAAAACGATAGAGGCCTTGGAGAAAGGAGAACCGACCAATGGAGAGTTCCAACTTATAAACGGAACATTGTATAGTAGCAACTATGATCCCCTGTGCCCCAAATGGCTACTTGTTGTTCCAGCTCATCTCCAGCCAGCTATTCTCAAATATGTCCAGGATGCTCCAAAATTCGGTCATGTGGGATTCGTGAAGACCCTAGACAGAATCAGACGCAGGTATTACTGGAAAGGTCTCTACCGATCTGTCAAGCACTATGCGAGTCACTGTAAAGAGTGCCAGCGACGGAAGCATGTGCCGCAGTTACCTCCAGGACATCTCGTACCGATTCCGCCGGCAGCAGCTCCTTTCCACCGAGTTGGGATCGATCTTTTAGGGATGTTCCCGAAGTCTACAACCGGTAACGGATGGATAATAGTCTGCGCTGACTACCTGACACGCTACGCTGTAACCAAACCTGTGCCGACTGCAGAAGCTCCAGAGATCGCAAAATTTCTTGTAGAAGACATTATTTTGAGGCATGGAGCACCACGTGTCATGATATCTGATCCTGAATAGGTGTTCCAGTCTAAACTAGTATCAGAGGTAATGTCACGGTTCGACATTGTCCACAGAATGACAACTGCACACCATCCTCAGAAAAATGGTCTTACGGAACGTTTTAACAAGACGTTAGCCGATATGCTGTCGATGTACGTCGACGTTGAGCAGAAGGATTGGGATACAATTCTGCCAGTCGTGACATTTGCTTACAATACCGCAAGACAAGACACCACATGCTTCACGCCGTTTTTCCTGCTCCATGGCCGAGAAGCCGAGACGACAATGGATACGCTGTTCCCGTTCCAACCGGACGCCACTCAGGATGACTATGTTAAACAGCTCATCACCAGGGTCGAAGAAGCAAGACAGCTGGCTCGCATACGGTCACTGGATGCCCAGGAGAAGGGCCGTCAGCGGTATAACGACAAGCACCGACCTGTTGTATACAGCCCAGGAGATCTTGTATGGATTTTTACCCCTGTACGGAAGGTTGGACTGTCAGAAACGTTATTGAAGCGATACTTTGGTCCGTATCGTGTTATACGCCGCCTGTCAGACGTCACATAAGAAGTTGAAGATTATGAGCCCTCGTCGAAACGACAAAAACGAAGAGACATTGTTCACGTCCTCCGCATGAAGCAGTACTACGATCCTGAAGAGCAGGTAGACGACAATGGGTTCTTATTCAAGGACTCTAAGGACGGTGATGTTACTGATGAAGCCACGACAGGACCGTCTGCAGAAGGTAAGGATTCTCCAGAACTGCCATATAGAGGACCCATGACAAGGTCAAGGTCCAGGACATTGCAGCTGGCTCCACTGGGAACATAACAGCGGGTCGCTGTTTTTCCAGGACAGGAAGCAATGCCGCGAGACAGTACTGCACCGTCTGCCGGCGTGGCGCACGGGATAGCGTCACCGACAATTCCAGGAGTTTCTACATCTTTCTTATGTTGTTGTTATGTTGTTATGGTCTTCAGTCCGGAGACTGGTTTGATGCAGCTCTCCACCCTACTCTATCCTGAGCAAGCCTTTTCATCTCCTCATAAGAACGGCAACCCACATCCACTTGAATCTGCTTACTATACGCGTCTCTTGGTCTCCCTCTGCGATTTTTCCCCCACACACTTCCCTCCATTGCTAAATTTATGATTCCCCGATGTCTAAGAATGTGTCCTACCAAGCGATCCCTTCTTTTAGCCTGGGTATGCCAAAAATTCCTTTTCTCACCAATTCTGTTCAATACTTCTTCATTGGTTATGCGATCTACCCACCTGATCTTCAGCATTCTTCTGTAACACCACATTTCAAAAGCCTCTATTCTCTTCCTGTCCGCACTGCTTATCGTCCATGTTTCACTCCCGTACAAGGCAACACTCCACACAAATGCCTTCAGAAAAGACTTCCTTGCACTTAAATCAATATTCGATATTAGCAAATTTCTCTTTTTCAAAAATGCTTTTCTTCCCATTGCCATTCTGCATTTTATATCCTCTGTACTGCGACCATCACATGTTATTTTACTACCCAAGTAACAAAACTCATCTACCACCTTCATTGTTTCGTTACCTAATCTAATTCCTTCAGTATCGCCTGATTTTCTAAGACCGCATTCCATTATTTTTGCTTTGCTCTTGTTAATGTTCATTTTATATGCTCTCTTCAACACACTGTCCATTCCATTCAACTGCTCTTCCAGGTCGTTCGCTGTCTCTGACAGAATTACAATGTCATCAGCAAAACGCAATGTTTTTATTTCTTCCCCCTGTACTTTAATCCCTATTCCAAATTTTTCCTTGCTTTCCTTCACCGCCTGCTCGATGTACAAATTGAATAACATCGGAGAAAGGCTACAACCCTGTCTTACTCCCTTCCCAACTGATGCTTCCCTTTCATGCCCTTCGAGTCTAATAACTGCGGTCTGGCTTTTGTACAAGTTATAAATAACTCTCCTTTCCCTATATTTAACCCTGCTGACTTCAGAATTTGAAAGAGTGTATTCCAGTCAACATTGTCAAATGCTTTCTCCATATCTACAGAAGCTAAAAATGTAGGTTTGCCTTTCCTTAATCTATCTTCTAAGATAAGACGTAAAGTGAGTATTGCCTCCCGGGTTCCAACGTTCCTCCTGAATCCAAACTGATCTTCCCCGAGGTCAGCTTCTACCAACTTTTCCATTCTCCTGTAGATAATTCGTGTTAAAATTTTGCACCCGTGACTTATCAAACTGATGGTTCCGTAACTTTCACACCTGTCTGTGCCTGATTTCTTTGGAATGGGGATAATTACATTTTTCTTAAAGTCTGAGGGCATTTCGCCTGTCTCATACATCCTACACACCAGTTCAAACAGTCTTGTCATGGCTGGCTCTCCCAGAGACTTTAGTAGTTCTGAGGGTATGTCATCTACTCCTGGGGCCTTGTTCCGACCTAGGTCTTTCAAGGCTCTGTCAAATTTATCTCTCAGTATAGCATCTCCTATTTCATCTTGATCTACGTCCTCTTCCCTTCCTACCACATTGTCTGTAAGTTCATTTCCTTTGTAGAGCTTCTCTATGTACTCTTTCCACCTTTCAGCTTTCCCTTCTTTGCTGAGAACCGGCTTCCCATCTGAGTTCTTGATATTCGTAGAGTTGCTTTTCTTGTCCCCAAATGTCTCTTTTATTTTCCTGTAGGCGGTATCTACTTTTCCCCTTCTTATACATTCTTCTACAGATTTGCATTTGGCTTCTAGCCACTCCTGCTTAGCCATTTTGCATTTCCTGTCAATCTCATTTTTTAATCGTCTGTACTCCATTTTGCCTGTTTCATTTACTGCATTTTTATATTTTCTCCTTTCATCAATTAAATCTAGTATTTCCTGTGATATCCAAGGATTTTTTGTAGGTCTTGACTTCCTACCTATTTTGTCCTCTGCTGCCTTCACTATTTCATCTCTCAATGCTACCCATTCCTCTTCTACTGTTTTATTTCCCCCTGTTTCTGTCAATTGTTGCCTAAATCTCCCTCTGAAATTTTCCACAACTTCACTTTCCTTCAATTTATCTAAGTCCCATCTCCTTATTTACCTACCTTTCTGCAATATTTTCAGTTTCAGCCTACAGTTCATGACTAACAAGTTATGGTCAGAGTCTATATCTGCCCCTGGGTACGTCTTGCAGTTTATAACCTGGTTCCTGTACCTATGTCTTACCATTATAAAATCTATCTGATACCTTCCGGTGTCTCCTGGTCTCTTTCATGTATACAACCTTCTTTTGTGATTCTTAAACCACGTGTTTGTTACGATTAAATCATGCTCCGTGCAAAATTCTACCAGGCGACTTCCTCTTTCATTCCTCCTGCCCAGTCCATATTCACCTACTATTTTTCCTTGTCTTCCTTTTCCTACTACTGAATTCCAGTCTCCCATCACAATTAAGTTTTCCTCTCCCCTAACTGTCTGAATAATTTCCTTTAGCTCCTCATATATTTCTTCGATCTCCTCATCATCGGCAGAGCTAGTTGGCATATAAACCTGTACTACTGTTGTCGGTGTTGGCTTTGTATCTATCTTGACAATGATAATGCGATCACTGTGCTGCTCATAGTAGTTTACCCGCATTCCTATCTTCTTATTCATTATCAGTCCTACTCCTGTGATTCCCCCAACTGATTTTGTATTTATAATCCTGTACTCACCTGACCAGAAATCCTGTTAATCCTGTTCATCCTGCCACCGAACTTCACTAATCCCCACTATATCTAACTTCAACCTATCCATTTCCCTTTTTAAATTTTCTAATTTTCCTACCCGATTAATGGATCTAACATTCCACGCTCCGATCCGTAGAATGCCAGTATTGTCTTTCCTGATGACAACATCCTCCTGAGTAGTCCCCGCCCGGAGATCCGAATGGGGGACTATTTTACCTCCGGAATATTTTACCCGAGAGGATGCCATCATCATATGTTCATACAGTAGAGCTGCATGTCCTCGGGAAAAGTAACGGCTGTAGTTTCCCCTTGCTTTCAGCCGTTCGCAGTAGCTGTGTGGCAAAGCCACATTAGCTGATGTTACAAGGCCAGCTCAGTCAATCATCCAGACTGTTGCCCCTGTAACTACTGAAAAGGCTGCTGCCCCTCTTCAGGAACCACACGTTCGTCTGGCCTCTCCACAGATACCCCTCTGCTGTGGTTGCACCTACGGTAGGCTATCTGCATCGTTGAGGCACGCAAGCCACCCCACCTCGGCAGTGTCTGTGGTTCATGGGGGTAGCTTTCTTATGTTAACTTGTAAATTCTACGTGTTTCGTATGTTAACTGTTCTTCTAATTTCAAGTAAATTCTATCTGTGTATAAATAGCAGAACACTCTGCCCGAGAGGCAGTCAGTGCTGCGTGTATGTTAAGTTCGTAATAAACGTGCTTTCAGTATAAGTGCTGTGTTCAGTTGCCTTCGAACTCAAGCCTGCCCCCATTCCAACGCGACAATATGCAAGGCATTATCTGTTGCCTACAACATACATAAATTTCTTTACACATGATTTTCTATATATTGTTTTGTATGGAAGTTAGAAACAGTCCCCACACATTCTATTTCACTATGATGTAGTGGAATATAAATATTACTTTAAATTTTTGTAGATATTCGTCTATATGTATGCTACTGGCACTACAGTACCAGTAGTACAAATGTAGACCAATATCTACCAAATCTGTAAGTAATATTTAAATGCCACTACATCATAGCGAAATAGAATGTGAGAATGCTGTTTCTAACCTCCACACTAAACAATGCAAAGAAAGTTGTTTATCAAGTAATTTATGTGTATGTCAGACAATTTGGATATATAAAGGTGAAACGTGTATGACAAAGAAAATTACTAGTTTCTTTCAGTTGCAATAGACGGACAAGTACAATAATTATCAATTTAATATTTCGCAACTGACGAAGACAGGACAAAATAATTAAAGATGTAACTTTTGTTTATTTGACTCTGACATTTCCATTTCTTATGTAATGTTTGTAAATCTTATGGGACTTAACTACGGGGTCATCAGTCCCTAAACTTACAAACTACTTATGAACTACTTACGAACTAGGACGGCACAAATATCCATGCACGAGGGGGGGATTCGAACCCCCGACCGTAGTGGCCGTGCAGACCGTGACTGGAGCGCCTCAGTCCCCTCGGCCACCGCGGCCGGCTCCAATTCTTACACTAGACGAAAATTCTAACCAAACTAACAAAACTTTTAATAGATAATTGGTTTTCTACTTGGTCTCCTGTTATCGGCAGACAGTAACAGTTCCTATTTTCCTGCAGCGATGCTCAGCTCCGCTTCGCCTGTGATGGAGAGCCGGCGCGCACGACCGCTGCGTGTCGGCGCAGTATCTGTCTCCTCCCAGACACCGCACTAAATGTCTCAATACATTTCATATCTTTGTTGAATATTTAGTTAACATCCGTTATTTTCCTATGCAATGGTTCAAATTGCCACTGAAATTTCAACTACAAATATTACCATCAAACCGTTTTGTAGAGGATGTTCGTACGTCAGTCCACGCGTTTCGTGTCTCTTTCCCGAAGCGCTCTACACGGTCTGTGGTATTTATTTTGTTTTCTATTGTATGCACATAACAGATGCACGGAAAGATGGACGTAATTATGTTACTGTCGCGGTGGAGTAGCCGAGCGGTCTGAAGCACCTCGCTGGGGAGCGCGCGGTTGCTCGCCGTGGAGGTTCGAGTCCTCCCTGGGGCATGGGTTTGTGTGTTTGTCCGTAGGTTAGTTTACCTAGGTTTAAGTAGTTTGTAAGCTACAGACTGATGACCACGCAGTTTGGTCCGATAGAGTTACAGACATTTTGAATTATGTTACTGTATTGCTATTTTTAGTTACTAACAGCTCACAGTAGGTCAAAAACAACGTTTGGTGTTTGGTGTTTCGTCCTTTTATTCGCATCTCTGGCCCCTGCCGCGCAAAATGGCCGCGTGGTCTAAAAAAAATGTTCAAATGTTTGTATAGTCTATGGGACTTAACTACGGGGTCATCAGTCCCTAAACTTACAAACTACTTATGAACTACGTACGAACTAGGACGGCACAAATATCCATGCCCGAGGGGGGATTCGAACCCCCGACCGTAGTGACCGTGCAGACCGTGACTGGAGCGCCTTAGTCTCCTCGGCCACCGCGGCCGGCCCGCGTGGTCTAAGGCGTCATGCTGCGGACAGGGTGGCCTTTCTAGAACGAAGTTCGAGTCCTTCCTCGGGCATGGATGTGTGTGTAAGTCTACGGACTGATAACCATAGCACTTTCGTCCAGTATGTTTACAAACATTGGAACATATTTCTGTCCCTACCAAACTGTAATTAATATTCGGTAGAATAAGAATTATTAATATGATAACTGTAAAATTTCACTGCGGATGTATTTACGCTATCTATCCGTTGCGGGAAAATAGCATAAGCTGCGAGCAAGAGCAACTAATGGGCTGGCGGTACTACCATCATACTGCGCTAGAAGTGACGAATCTGGATTAGAAATGAAGTGTGCCTCGATTGCCCAATTTGTTAAGACGACCGCTGGCCCGAAGCGAAAAATCCGGGTCGAATAGCGGCGCAGCACAAATTTTCAACTTCGCCGTTCAAGTTTTCCCAATGTTCTGAAACAGTCGAATTGTTCATTATTTCGAATTCATAATATAGAATGCTCTACTGTGAATGTACTGTGAATATGATCCTACATTCACTTTAAGTTTGACTAGCCTTTTTTTTTTTTTTTTTTTTTTTTTTTTTTAAGTATGTTTACTGTCATAATATTTCAAACTGACACAGTATCTTCCTTTCGTATCCTGTTTGTGTTGTGGTGGTTGTATTAACTTCAGATGTTTTTTGTTTCTAGTCTAGATACGAGTACGTCTGTGTGCTATTCGGAGATACTGAATAAAAGAGGGCGAATGTTGGTTGATATTTATCGAACTCACTTTGTCTATCTTTTTCTCTCTCTATCTCTCTCTCTCTATTTCCGCCCTCTCTCTCTCTCTCTCTCTCTCTCTCTCTCTCTCACACACACACACACACACACACACACACACATTGTTCAGTTATATCTTGTTACGTATTTTGTATAGCGACATTTTTAATTCTCATCTTTGTATGTTTCAGTATTATTGTTGGCGTGTTCAATATTATATATGTGTGTCGTTAGTAAACGCAGGTAACGTGAGTTGTACATCACAGGAACTTATACAAGTAGTAGTAGTAGCTTAATATAAAAACTTTTCCACATTTGCTGTTCTGTATTACCACTTAGTACAAAAAAAGTTCGAATATTTGTAAATCTAGGTGATCTAACTACTAAGATTATCAGTCCCTAGACTTAAAAAATGCTTAAACTAATCTAAGGGCAGCACACAAACCTATGCCCGAGAGAGGACTCGATCCTCCGATGGGGGGCAACCGCGTTCTCTGCAGCAGGGGGCCTTAGAGCGCTTGTCCTTTCCACGTGGTCCACTTAGTTCCTTCAGGTATTTTACATGATTAAGTTTGCAACTCTCATTAAATTTAATGCGTTGAGTAATCTTGTTGAGGTTAAGGATTCCGAAAATTGATAAAAATTCCCTACATGGCAATTACATCATTTTATTTTCGCTCGATCTGTAGTTAAAAATTGAAATTGGTGTGATTAATAATTATGGTAGTCACTGAAAAACTAACGAACTGAGATATGTAAGAGGTACATAAACATAAATATGAGAGACTTCCCAACGAAATCTCCTCCCCCTACATCCGGTGCGTCAATACCACACACACACACACTTAAACAACAAACATCGTAAGATGAAGGAGGACAAAACGACTGAAGAGCCAACTTTGGAACGTTAAGACATTAAATACTAAATACTCTAGTGAAACCGAAAGCATACGCTGCGAAATGTCCTCGAAAATGTCCACATATCGACACTCACTAATATTTCAGATAGATAAATACAGTTATATCGTGAAACATTTGAATAAAGCACCATACAGAATTGTTAATGGAACAACAGATTTATATTTCTGGTTAAGGTCTGAGCCAAAATTATTTTGACCCCAGAAAACTGGTATACGGATAGGGTCTGCTAACAGCAGAGAAACATTTATTTGTAGAGAAGGTTCTTATACACTTTGTCATTATTAAGTTACGGACTAAAAAGCGACAGTAGATGTGCAAAATGAAGATCAAAACAACCGAATCAAGCTCGTTAACAGCCTTAAACAAAAAGTTAGATTTTATTAAATATTGCTTTTAGTTTCGCTCGTTCGAGATTTACTGTCTTTATAAAGGTAGAAGCATCGGCGAGAGCTGTACCGTTGCTGGAGAGATTTGCATATTGATTTCAACTTGAGTGCTCGTCGCGTGCATGTCGATTATGCATGCAGTGGAGGAAGCCGTGGAAGTTAGGACTCTGCGTGATCCTGGCGGAATCTTCAGATCGAGTAAACACTTCAGTGTGCGATGACAAACTGCGCTCTGTCAGGAAAGAAACCTTCAGCCCAGTTGTGTATTCTGGTAAACGATACGACTGTAGTATACCTTAATATGCGGAATAAAATGGCCTTCGGCGTGTTTTGGAACATTTCTGTGCCCTGTGTATGGAAAACTCCATAATTGCTGCGGACTTTTCTATAGCAATTCTGCTCCCTTCAAAAGCGTAATCGTAGACGTAATTCGACATACAATTACGGGCAAATGAATATCTTTAATCAGTAACGAAATAGTTATAGGTTAAGAATGAACACACATCCTATGATGAGTCTAATGAACAGTAAAAATAATGCACAAAATAAACGAAGAAACAAACTAGGCTTAATTAGATTCACCGATCATACTTCACAATGTTTACTTAAAGTTACTGGCAAAATAGAACACATTAATTAAATAGTAACACGTACATGAGGATAAGAGGGGCATATCATGCTACTTGAAATTGCTGAATTATTGTGGAAGATACGATGATCTGACTACATTCCCGTCATAAACTGATATAACAACTGTAATAAATCCTTAAATGAATAAATAAAATTTTCTTGTTTTCTAGATGAGAGCTAATAAGCTGTCATCGAAGTCATAGTTTGTTGAAATCGTTTGACGTATTCAAAAGTTGGCAACTTTAAGTTCAATTTTTCTCATATTTCTGGAAACATTTTTGTTTCACTTTGTGGGATTATAATACAGCACTCTTTGTAGTTGACTAAATAAATAATCCATTGCTTGTCCTCAAGCTTCCACGAGTGTCATTCGGCCTTCCATATAGTTGTAGAGCCGGCCGCGGTGGCCGAGGAGACTGAGGCGCTCCAGTCACAGTCTGCACGGCCACTACGGTCGGGGGTTCGAATCCCCCCTCGGGCATGGATATTTGTGCTGTCTTTAGTATAAGGTAGTTGATAAGTAGTTTGTAAGTTTAGGGACTGATGACCCCGTAGTTAAGTCCCATAAGCTTAACAAAAATTTGAACACATTTTTTTTTTATAGTTGTAGAATTGGAATAATTATGTGATCTACGGAATCTGTTCAAATGTTCAAATGTTTGTAGAGCTTATGTGACTTAACTACGGAGTCATCAGTCCCTAAACTTACAAACTACTAATGAACTAGCTAATACTAAGGACGGCACAAATATCCATGCCCGAGGGGGGATTCGAACCACCGACCGTAATGGCCGTACAGACTGTGACTGGCGCGCCGCAGACGGCTCGGCCACCGCGGCCGGCTACGGAATCCGTATCTGTTGTCACAACATGCAGCTCTACTGGATGTTTAGATGATGATTGTGCCCTCTGGATAAAAGATTTCGGAGGTAAAATAGTCTCCTATTTGGATCTCAAGTGTGGGGGAGAGAGGAGGGACTAAAAGTAAAGTCTTAATTGCATGACTGGCTTGGAGACTCCGAAGAGCAGGTTCAGACGCCTAATTGGAAAGGTTTTCCGTATTATTGCCACCCGCAGGCACCTTTCCTTCGCGAAGTGTGTGCTCAAGTGTCTATGTTAAGCGTAGATGACTGTAATGGGTGCGCGTGTAGTGTAGTGTCGTGTTCTTGTTGGCCGTGAATTCAGGACATTGATGCCCAAGCGCGTATAGTAATTAGGGGAGAAAAACTACCATCGATGTAGATAGGCACACTGAAGCATCAAGTGAATAATTATACTAAGACCAGAATTTAAACTCCGGTCTCCTGCTCGCTATACAGTAGCTCTCTCCACTACGCCTCCTTGGCACGGTTCCTTCGCACAACTGCGTGGATTTAACCTGGCACATCTCTACCCTCAGTCAAATTCTCAGTCTGCATGATGTTCCCCATAAACTTGAAATACATTTGAGAAGCTCTCATAAAGATCTGTAATTGCACCTCCACACAGAACGAAGCGAGAATCCTTCCTGAAACCCACGCCTTTATACAGATCTAAGGAAATGATTCGGAGATTTCTGCAAGTCAAAGATAGGTTAGCAGTTAGTATTCAAGAGATTTTCATTAGTCTGTTCTGAAAAAATGATAAGCGTTCCAGTAATCTAGACTCAGCATGGTCTTGTTGCCTAGCAGGCACAGCATCATCAATGTGATGGCATGGCATGGCGTCGCCAGCTGTGCTGCAGCCACCTCTTTCCAAAGTTCATCTGTGCCTGTGGTCACTGGTCGCGGCGCTGCGCCAATATCCCACACATTTTCTGTTGACGACGAGTCTGATGACCGGGCAACGGGCGCGTTCATGCAGCAACATTTGGCCCTGCATTATCTTGTTGGACAAGGGCGTCTGAGATGTCGTGCAGAGAGGGGATGGCTACGTGTCACTACGAGTCAAACTGCTTACAGCTTCCTGCACCTTCACCAACTGTGATTTGTGGTTGTGCTCATTAGCACGCCACACCATGAAGCCTAGAGCTGGTGCTGTACGTCTTGTGAGAATGCAATCGCTGTGATACCATTCCCCTTGTCTATCGCGAACCTATATACGACCACCATTTTCTAAGCAACAGAACCTGTATTCGTCCAGACACACTATCGGATGGCATTCCTGTCTCCAGTCACGTCATCCTATACACAATTGCCGTCTAGCATGTTTCTGGCAGTTAGACAAGACATACGCGTAACCAGTGCCTTAATAAATGATGACGGCCTGTCACCACTGATAGTTAATGCAATATTCTGCAGTTTTACTGTTGCTCCAGAGACGAGAAGGATGCAGCTCTGTCCTGGAATGACAGGGTGTGGTCTCGGTGGTGCAACCTGAACCAACTTGCCATGAACCATTCTGCTTGCACCTGTTGCACTGCCGAAATACTTCGTCCCGTATCAGAAGCAATGTCCGGAATAGACACATTACATTCTCTCATGTCGAGAATGCGCCCTCTTTCAAACCTACTGACTTGACGGAAATTTCCTTAATACGACTGCGAGGCATCCTGCACATATTCTCAAGTTACACTGATACACTACTATCAGTTTATAGCGACAACTAGAGCTGCAGGCATTTTTACCGGTAGGTAGTGTTGCGCCGTGATATCGATGCTGACCTTGAACTCCCACGGCGAAATACTCGAAATGGCAACCATTTTCGCTACACAAAGTAATCAACACTGCTAAAAAAGTTAGGGGATCAGGTGACATATCATACACAATATTAACACGGTGACGTACACTCTTGGCGATCAAAATTGCTACAGCACGAAGATGACGAACTACAGACGCGAAATTTAACCGACAGGAAGAAGAGGCTGTGATATGCAAATGATTAGATTTCCAGAGCATTCACAGAAGGTTGGCACCGGTGGCATGGTATGAGGAAAGTTTCCAACCGATTTCTCATACACAAACAGCAGTTGACCGGCGTTGCCTGGTGAAACGTTGTTCTGATGCCTCGTGTAAGGAGGAGAAATGCGTACCATCACGTTTCCGACTTTGATAAAGGTCGGATTGTAGCCTATCGCGATTGCGGTTTATCGTACAGCGACATTGCTGCTCGCGTTGGTCGCGATCCAATGACTGTTAGCAGAATATGGAGTCGGTGAGTTCAGGAGAGCAATACGGAACGCAATACGGATCCGAACGGCCTCGTATCACTAGCAGTCAAGATGACAGGCATCTTATACCCATGGCTGTAACGGATCGTGCAGCCACGTCTGGATCCCTGAGTCAACAGACGGGGACGTTTGCAAGACAACAAACATCTGCACTAACAGTTCGACGACGTTTGCAGCATCATGGACTATCAGCTTGGAGGCCATGGCTTCAGATACTCTTGACGTTACATCACAGACAGCAGCGCTTGCGATGGTGTACACAACGACGAACCTCGGTGCACGAATGGCAAAACGTCATTTTTTCGGATGAATCCAGGTTCTGTTTACAGCATCATGATGGCCGCATCCGTGTTTGGCGACATCGCGGTGAACGCACATTGGAAGCGTGTATTCGACATCGCCATACTGGTGTATCACCCGACGTGATGGTATGGGGTGCCATTGGTTACACATCTCGTCACCTGTTTTTCGCATCGACGGCACTTTGAACAGTGGCCGTTACATTTCAAATATGTTACGAACCGTGGATCTACCCTTCATTACATCCCTGCGGAAACCTACAATTCAGCAGGATAATGCACGGCCGTATGTTGCAGGTCCTGTACGGGCCTTTCTGGATACGGAAAATGTTCAAAATGTACAAATGTTTGTTAAGCTTATGGGACTTAACTACGGGGTTATCAGTCCCTAAACTTACAAACTACTTACGAACTACCTCATACTAAGGACGGCACAAGTAGTGGCCGTGCAGACCGTGACTGAAGCGCCTCAGTCCCCGCGGCCACCGCGGCCGGCGGAAAATGTTCGACTGCTGTCCTAGCCAGCACATTCTCCAGATTTCTCACCAACTGAAAATGTTTGGTCAATGGTGGCCGAGCAACTGGTTCGTCACAAGACGGCAATCACTACTCTTGATGAACTGTGATATCATATTGAAGCTGAATGGGCATCTGTACCTGTACACGACGTCCAAGCTCTGTTTGACTCAATGCCCAGGCGTATCAAGGCCGTTATTACAGCCAGAGGTGGTTGTTCTGGGTACTGATTTCTCAGGTTCTATGTATCCAAATTGCGTGAAAATGTAATCACATGTCAGTTGTAGTATAAGATATTTGTCAAATGAATACCCGTTTATCATCTGCGTTTCTTCTTGGTGTAGCAATTTTAATGGACAGTAGTGTGTTTTATTCACTACTAGTTACAACTGATATGTGTGCGTAATACAGTACAACATTTTTCTGGCGCGGCAGAGTGACCGAGCGCATTGATGCGCTATGTTCCGATGCGAGAGGCCATTCCCCGTCGGAGTTTTGAAACCTCTCTCTGATATGGATGTTTGTGTTGTCTTTAGTATAAGGTAGTTTATAAGTTTAGGGACCGATGACCCCGCAGTTGTCAATAAGCTGTTGAGAGATATTTGTCCATTCTTCAAAATTCAAATGTTCATATGTTTGTAGAGCTTATGGGACTTAACTACGGGGTCATCAGTCCCTAAACTTACAAACTACTTATGCACTAGCTTATACTAAAGACGGCACAAGTATCCATGCCCGAGGGGGGATTCGAACCCCCGACCGTAGTGGCCGTTCAGACCGTGACTGGAGCACCTCAGTCCCCTCGGCCACCATCTCTTATGGCACAGAGTAGGGAACAACTTAAGGTCGAAGGATCACGTCTCTATACCTCTGAGCTGTCAAAGCGCGACTCTGAACGACATAGAGGTCCGTACGTCCACCAATACTGACTCCTGCCCACACCATTCGTCCCCCACCATGATATGGTGATTTTTCTGCACATGAGCAGGACTGTTTCGAGTTCCAGGTTCTCTAGAGATGAGGGAAAGACGATTGTCCGGCTGGACACAAAATAAAAAACACGCACTGTCGTGTTTTACGGCTCACTTTAGATACTCCTGTAGTTTCATGATGTTTTGCAGACATTTCGGACAAAAATAATAAAAATGTAAATAATAAAAAATTATGGACGATAGATCACGTCTCTACTATTGTGATAATATGTACGCACCCAACATGCAATATTCTTTGTGACCAACTTTAATAGCCAAAATTATTTGATATTATAGTTTATCTTTGACAAACATACCCTTTTTTGAACTTTCACCTCTTTGCGGCGGTGGAGTAGCCGAGCGGTCTAAAGCACCTCACTGCGGAGCGCGCGGTTGCTCGCCGTGGAGGTTCGAGTCCTCCCTGGGGCATGGTTGTGTGTGTGTTTGTCCGTAGGTTAGTTTACCTAGGTTTAAGTAGTTTGTAAGCTACGGACTGATGACCACGCACTGTGGTCCGATAGATTTACAGACATTTGAACATTCTTTTAATCTCTCCCGCATTTTCATTTGCCGTGAAAATATTATCACCTGTCTCGCATTGGTAATTTGTTCTAAGTTTATTTTCTTTGCCTGTACTGGTTACGAATGACTATAGCCTGGAAAGAACGAAGCGTACGTACATTTGGCGTTCGGAAATCAGTCGCGTGACTTCCCTCACCCGAAACATTCTTTTGCATACACCATCTTGCCTTTTGTATATAATGATTTTCTTATTATAACTCAAGCGTTGTCATTTTAAAGCAATGGCGCACTGGAAATTGTGAAAAACACGTCGTTCTAAGACAATGAATTATAATCAAATGTCTAAAAATGCCATGTTAGCAGATAACACCTGCCGTCGATGGTAGGAGAATTACGGATTACCCTCTCAGCTGTTCGCCGTAGCGTAATGAGCGGCGAATTAGTTTGTGATGCACGAACAAGTTAGACGGTTGTTTGAAACTTGCCGGGCGCGTTGGCTCAGCGCACTCGCTTAGAGGGTTGCCGATGTGGTAGGTCGACGTGCTCGGTCAGAGGGCTCGAGGCCCTTGTAACGAAAACACTCAGTCAACGACGAAACGATCAAAATAAAACAAAAACCAATGTCCACAAAGGACCGATCAAACCGAAGAACCAATGAAAAGAGAGAGAGAAAAAGAGGGCTCAACGCCATCAAATATATAAAGCAGAGTGGCCGTGCCTGTGTACGTGTTGCATACAAATCTACAAAAAATGTTCAAATGTTTGTAAATTTATCGGACCAAACTGCGTGGTCAGCAGTCCGCAGCTTACCAACTACTTAAACCTAGGTAAACTAACCTAAGGACAAACACATACACCCATGCCCCAGGGAGAGTTCGAACCTCCGCAGCGAGACGCTTTAGACCGCTCGGCTACTCCACCGCGGCACAAATCTACAGTTTTGTTCCAATGAAAGTTTGTACACGTAAGCTTCAATCCATGAAGACGGTCGCCGTAATTGTAAGAATCACATCTAATATATAAAGCAGTGTCCGTATATTTGTACGTGTTGCATAGAAATCTACAATTTTGTTCCAATCTTTATGAAATTTTGCACACGTAAGCTTCAATCCATGAGAACGGTCGCCGTAAGTGTAAGAATCACGTACGATACATAGTTCACGAGATATCACGTCATAAACAATGAGATGGGCGGAAAACTGCTGCATTTAGCGACAATACTGCACATTTTCTCCTAAACCACTGGACCGATTTCAACCAAATTTGGTACATACATTCTTTGCCGTGAGGTACAATTTCTGCAGGGTTAATAATCATATACGACACATGGTGCAAAAGATATGACGTCATAACCAATAGAAATCGCAAAAAATGCCATGTAATGCGGCGAGACTTTAGAAATACACTGTATGAGAATGACAGTACTTAGCGACTTGCAACAAACTTTAAACATAATTTCAAACCTTTATTAAACTTTTTCTCGCTGGCAACCATAGTAAAATGATGAAAGGAAAAAAGTGTCTCGCTTACTACTTTTCCGCTGTTTATGGAGTAAAACTACGGCTCTCGATATGACGTTACAATTTATATTTTGTACACTACAAATTGTAGCGACAGGAAAGTTTATAGACAGTATAAACACATATAGTTGAATGTACCTTCTAAATTGTATCACAGTACGACACGTAGTTTATGAGATATTAGTACATAAACTAACGTTCCGCTGTTCGTGGACTAAGACTACGGTATTCGGTATGACGTTACAATTTATAATTTCTACACTACAAATTGTAGCCGCAGGAAATTTTACAAACAGTATACACGCATATAGTGGAGTGTAACTTCTAAATTGTATCTCAGTACGACACATATTTCATGAGATATGAGCACATAAACAATAATGTTCATGGAAAATCGCCCCACCACGCACCAATTTATAATTTATTACTTGTTTCTACTAATTGTAGTCCCAAGAGATTTTACACACATACAGCACTTACACAAATTAATATATACCTGAAAAATGCCTGGAATAAATATATATCCGGGCAAAGCCGGGTTTGCAGCTAGTATGTAATAAGAAACGGAGCAAAAGTCTCAACGAACAACCCAGATCGAACATGAACAAAACATAGAGTTATATGGAATGCAATGTTGCCACACTTATTCCGTTTGATATTTTAGCTGTAACAGAAACCGTAGTCACGGTTTGAAACAGAATATTTGCTCTTTATCTTAGCGCAGAACAAAGTAACACGAACAAAGTCATCTGTACTACAAGAAAGGTAATACAATTTACATTATAAATGTCCATAGCAACCATACCGAAGACAAACATTTTAGTAGACACATTGATTCTAATTAATGACTATCAATATATTCCATAAGTAGTGAATAATTGCTAAAAAAATGAAGCCAGGTAATGTGTTGCGATGTAACACTTCTCTTCCGTTTCATTAAGGACTTCATTTATATATGAAACTACCAGTAGTATGACGTTTTTTAAAAAATATTCATTATTATAGTATACTCCCAGATTGTGTGCATATGCTGCAGAAGACCATTGTTCAGTTCGGTGTTAGGTATTTCATGGCATGTTCACGAAACAGAACAAACGCACATTTTAGAGGGAGCACTCTTACATATGCACAACTCTAAATATTGCAGAATATAGCTCTATTTAATTAATGAGGGTGCCCGAAACCGTCATGGAATCAAGAAGAAAAAAATGGTATCAGTGGGTTTCCACCTACCGACAATGTGCATCACAACCTAACGCGCTGCACACTACACTGCGGCGAACAATTACGGAACTGTGCCTTAATTGTCGTACTATTGATGGTAGTTGTTAATTGCTAAAATTGCTTTTTAGACACTAGATTATAATTTATCGTACTAATAACGATGTATTTTTGTTAATTCTTCAGTGCGCCATTGCTTTGAAACGACAACGAACGGTGGGGGGGGGCGGATTGGCAGGGCTTTCTGGAGCGCCGTGTTGCGGTGCGCACAGCAGTCCGCCATCGGGGGTTCGAATCCCCCGTCGGTCATGCATGTTTGTGTCGTCTTTAGTGTAACGTAGTTCATAAGTAGTTTGTAAGTTTAGGGAGTGATGACCCCGCAGTTACGTCCCTTAAGCTTAAACATTTGAACATTTTTTTGAGTAGGGGGGGGGGGGACTATTAAGACCCGGCACTCAAAAAGATGTGAACCCCTAGTCACCTGAATCGCCAGCCGCCTCTGTGAAATAAGCATCATCTGGTGTACCACGGCCATCAGAAGTTGCGAAATCGTCGCAACTGACAGTGTCATGCTGGTCTGCGGCGTGATAGTCACGGTCTGCACGGCCACTGCGATCGGGGGTTCGAATCCCCCCTCGGGCATGGATGTTTGTGCCGTCTTTAGTATAAAATAGTACATAAGTAGTTTGTAAGTTTAGGGACTGATGACCCCGTAGTTAAGTTCCATAAGCTCTACGAACATTTGAACATTTGATCTGACAGTGTCATGTTTTGTACCAGCCGCAGGGCTAGTGCCGACTGACTATGGTTACAGGGGGCGCTTGGTGTAACAGAGACGAGTTGAGGTGGTTTCCAATCATAGACCTCCTTACCCGTGTTACAAAAGCATGTGCTGAATAATTTATACAGCAGGACTATGCGCTTGAATGGAAAACAATGTTTGCATTACAAGTACAAATGAAATAACATTATATTTATACAATACACCATATTGGTGTCGTAATAAAAATACCAGTAAGTAAAAACTATTGATTGAGATATATGAATCCTTGTGGTATATACTATTAGGAAAATACTCTCTTCGTGTACCGGGCATATGGATGGAACAAAACAACAGGACTTAATATAGAACAACATTGTGAGGAGCCTGCATCCAGTGTTTTAATAATGTGTATCTATTAGTGTCGAATGAAAATACCAAAAGTGGATAACTTTATGGGTGCGCTGCTTGGAGTTAGTTATAATTTGCTAATGTCCCATTATGCATACCGAGTGAGAAGCGCAGTGGTGACACACTGGACTCGTATTCGGGAGGATGGTGGTTCAAATCCACCTCCGGTCATACAGATTTAGGTTTTCCGTGATTTCCCTAAATCACTCCAGGAAAATGCCGGGATGGTTCCTTTCAAAGGGCACGGCCGATTTCCTTCCCCATCCTTACCCAAACAACCCGAGCATAAGCTCCGCCTCTAATGACCTTGCCGTCGATGGAGCGTTAAACACTAATCTTACCTCCTTCCTTCCTTCCCATTACCTTTAATTCCGTCTTATTATTTAGCGTGATGTCTGGTAAGTGTGCAATGGACCTTTTTTGTGTATATTTTTTCTAGTGCGTTCAGAACGGTTCCCTTACTTTCAATGTGCAATATATATCTACACTACTGGCCTTTAAAATTGATACACCAATAAGAAATGCAGATGATACACGGGTATTCATTGGACAAATATATTATACTAGAACTGACATGTGATTACATTTTCACGCAATTTTGGTGAATAGATTCTGAGAAATCAGTTCCCAGAACAACCATCTCTGGCCGTAATAACGACCTTGATAAGCCTGAGCATTGAGTCAAAAAGAGCTTGGATGGCGTGTACAGGTACGGATGGCCATGCAACTTCAACACGATACCACAGTTCATGAAGAGTAGTGACTGGCGTATTGTAACGAGCCAGTTACCCGTCCACCATTGACCAGACGTTTTCAATTGGTGAGACTCTGGAGAATGTGCTGGCCAGGCCAGCAGTCGAACATTTCTCGTATCCAAAAAGGCCCGTACAGGACCTGCAAGTTGCGGTCGTGCATTATCCTGCTGAATTGTAGGTTTCTTCAGGGATGTAATGAAGGGTAGATCCACGGTTCGTAACATATTTGAAATGTAACGGCCACTGTTCAAAGTGCCGTCGATGCGAACAAGAAGTGACCGAGACTTGTAACCAATGGCACCCCATACCATCGCGCCGGTTGACACGCCAGTATGGCGATGACGAATACACGCTTCCAATGTGCGTTCACCGCGATATCGCTAAACACGGATGCGACCATCATGGTGCTGTAAACAGAACTTGGATTCATCCGAAAAAATGACGTTTTGCCATTCGTGTACACCATCGCAGGCGCTCCTGTCTGTGATGCAGCGTCAAGGGTAACCGCAGCCATTGTCTCCGAGCTGACAGTCCATACCAGAGCGCCATATTTACCCTCTGGAGCTCGCGTGCGTGCGGCCGCTGCGCTCTGCTGTAGTCTAGTGGAGCCCCACTGTAGCACACAGCTGCGGTGCGCCCTTCAGTCCCGACACTCGCCCAGCCCGTGCCCTCTGGGCTGCGCAAGACGTTTTATTAATCAGAGCGCAGGCAACGCTCACATTTTTGTTACCTACGTAGCAATTTATACGTTATTGCTATGTTTGACATAAATAACGAACAGGACAGATCATACCAATGTGCAAGGAGTAGACGCTACTTAAAACAAGAAAGTTTCTAAAATTCCTTCATTAGTTCATCTCTTAATAGTAACAACCATATTTTCATCCAAAAGACAATTAGGCTCTGTCGTAAAGCTTGTGATGTTATGTAGGGTTTATTTTTTAAATTCCTAAGCACAGTGCCTCCTAACCTTTTTCCTATTACCATATTGCAGATATATAGTAGTTTACACTCTACCTTAATAAAATTAAATAAAGTGAAATACAAAAATAATAACCAAAACTTTTCTTACTGGTACGTACAACTAATGGTTTTGTAGTTTACGCATCAATGGTTTCATATCAAAAGGGCAGATGCAGGCTTTTGCATAATGGAGAGGTGCAGTATACAATATTAAAGTATTTTACAGTTGTCTGTTAACCTACAAGTTTTCGTTATGGAAATGTTCAAATGTTTGTACAGCTTATGGGACTTAACTACGGGGTCATCAGTCCCTAAACTTACAAACTACTTATGAAGTAGATAATCCTAAGGACGGCACAAATATCCATACCCGAGGGGGGATTCGGACCCCCGACCGTAGTGGCCGTGCAGACCGTGCCTGCAGCGCCTCAGTCCCCTCGGCCACGGCGACCGGCTTCGTTATGGAATTAAGCGGCTAAACGTTTTAGTAGAGGATCCACAGCCGTTCAAGCGAGTCTCTGGTTACTTTCAACGAGAAGAGTGTTTCTGTATATATTTGTATCTAAATGATAGAAACGAACGTCTTTTCGTACAACGAGTGAACAAGACACGTAATAAATGTGTTACCTCTTAGCAATACCAAAGATTTATGTGACTTAATGTTACTGGACGTTTCCAGAAGCTATTACTATTAATTTGCAGCTATGTGGATTCTAAAACTTTTGCTCCTTCCAAGAGATTGCCGATCCCATTGCTATTAGTAGAGAAGGAAGGGAAATAATGTTTGAAAATTTTTCAAGTCCCTCCAAATGTTCTTCAATTATGTTCTTGACATTTTCTTCTAAAGAAAGATGATTTCCACCAGCAAGTCGTCGAGGTTATTGGAGCACTCATTTTGAATGAAATTCTTACTCATTTCGCAAACTACTGGCTTTTAAAGAGTTCCTGTTTACCTTGACAGAATTTTAGTTAGATAATTAGTAGGACAACAATGGACCACACGCCTTTGTCGATGGACAGTAATTAGTTTACTTCCCTTGGAGTGCTTGAGCGTAACCTCAAGCTTCCAACATTCTAATAGTTAATCGTTTCTAATGACCTAGATTGCAACTGAACGTAACAACCCGATCTTCCTTTTTTTTCAGCAAGGATACATCAAGCAATTTATCGAAATGTCGATAGAAACGCTGTTCGAACACTCGCTGAATACATACACTTGCTATCGCGGCACTGATGCTCCTCAACTCGCAATGACTCGTGAAATGAGACAGCTCTGTTTCACTCACGGTAATGTATGGTCTAAAATGCATAGGTCATTTAAGCTGCCTGCTATCTTTTTCAATACACGATTTGTAAATGACGTGCACATACTCCACTAATAGCGTCATTTTAAAACAACATTTACGAATTATGGAAAGCTGAATGCTTTGTTAGAAAGCTGAAATTGTGTACTGTCACATGTTCAAAAATCAGATTTTTAACCCCATAGTTTCTTCAGAATCAAGTGATAAGCATTATGAATCTAAAAACACATGCGGAATAAAAAATAGATTTTTTTTCACACGCAAAGTAAAGCTTGTAAGGGAAAACTAAGTTCATGAACCGATGTGGGATGGTCGTATGTACAGTCTTTGCGCGTAGCGGCTGGCGGGCGCGTGCCCCGGCTAGCAGCAGAGCGCCAAGAGCGGCCGGGCGGACTATACCATGGCTCGGCGGGTAGGCGGGTAGGGGGGTAGGCGGGTAGGGGGGTAGAGTGGGTAGGGGGGGTAGAAGGTAGGCGGGTAGGTGGGTAGGCGGGTAGGGGGGGGTAGAGTGGGAAGGGGGATAGGGGGTAGGCGAGTACCCGCGCTGCCCGGCACCGTCCGCTGCGGCCCGGGCGGGTAGCGCAGGCCCGCTGTACGCCTCTGGTCCATGCTGTTATAATCGTCGTCGAACTGTTCTAAATGTTCAAATGTTTGTTAAACTTAAGGGACATAACTGCGGGGTCATCATTCCCTAAACTTATAAACTACATATGTACTACCATATACTAAAGACGACACAAATATCCATGTCCGAGGCGGAATTCGAACCCCCGACTGTAGCGACCGTGCAGACTGGTGCGCCGCAGACCACTCGGCCACCGCGGCCGCCCGAAATGTTCGTGCAGATGATTGTTGTCTTGCAACCGTCCCCATCTGTTAACTCAGGGATCTAGACGTGGCTGCACGATCCGTTATAGCTATGCGGATAAGATGCCTGTCATCTCGACTGCTTGTGATACGAGATAGTTGGTATCCAGAAAGGCGTTCCGAATTGTCCTCCTGAACTCACCGATTTCATATTCTGCTAACAGTCATTGGATCGCGACCAACGCGAGCAGCAATGTGGCGATGCGATAAACCGCAATCGTGACTTTTATCAAAGTCGGAACGTGATGGTACGCTTTTCTCCTCCTTACACGAGGCATCAGAACAACGTTTCACCAGGCAATGCTGGTCAACTGCTGTTTGTGTATGAGAAATCGGTTGGGAACTTTCCTCATGTCAGCACGTTCAAGGGGTCGCCACCTTGTGTGAATGCTCTGAAAAGCTAATTATTTGCATATCACAGCATCCTCTTCCTATAGGTTAAATTTCGCGTCTGTAGCTCGTCATCTTCGTGGTGTAGCAATTGTAATGGCCAGGAGTATAAATTATTTTCAGGGCTTCTTACAGAATGGCGGTTTTCGTTTAAGTGTGAATTTAATGGCGATTTGGAACTATTTAGAGATGTCATTTAAAGCGTGTTTTAAATTATCTGCCTGTTCGTCTTATGTAATGTATCTTTTTGGATAATTATCGCAAATAATAGAATAAATTCCCGAGTTTTTGTATGGGTCTCAGGTTGAATGTTCTGTGTCTGTAGCTAGTACCTACATTGTGTGTAATGGAAAACGCTGGAGTTCAGTTACTCTTTCTCAGTTGTTTACCTGTCTTTTCAGAACAGAGGCCATAGTATGGTAACAGGCAAAACACTTTACTATTTTTATCTTGTGTTGGTGTTAATGTAGTTGAGAATCTTTGTTTTCTAGAGGTGGTATAACTCTTGCTATCTAATTCAGTATTTATTTTGTGGATGAAGACTAAGCTATATTCATTTGTGACTGTCATGTATTGTTATCTCATATTCCCTTCTGAAACCCTGTGTTGATAAGGGGACCCCAGGCGGGCGCTGCAGTAGCGAACGAGAAGCTGCCTTCTTGTATTGTAATTCTGTGATTTGAAGGGCAGTGTGTGACAGTCCGTGATTGAGGGTTTATGATAAATGTCAAATTGAAAATTATCCTCACGTAAAGTGCTTAACAGGTCTAAGTAGGATATAGTATTATTCACAATATGCTCTACTGTAAACTGAATATTAGTTTTTATTGTATTTATTATTTTATTATTATTTTTTATTTATTACTTTTCCCTGTTTAAGTAGTCAAATGTTCAAATGTTTTTATAGTCTATGGGACTTAACTACGGGGTCATCAGTCCCTAAACTTACAAACTACTTATGAACTACTTACGAACTAGGACGGCACAAATATCCATGCCTGAGGGGGGATTCGAACACCCGACCGTAGTGGCCGTGCAGACCGTATCTGGTGCGCCTTAGTCCCCGCGGCCACCGCGGCCGGCTTTATGTAGTCAACGAAAGAGTCACATACCGTACGAGATTGTCTGTATACAAGAAGAACATCGTCACCTTCGTGAACTAACAGCTCGAGATTGTTTTCGGAAAATGCGTTCAGTACAATTTCAAAAAAAAAAGAAAAAAAAAAAAAAAAAAAAAAAAAGTTCAAATGTTTGTACAGCTTATGGGACTTATCTACGGGGTCATCAGTCCCTAAACTTACAAACTATTTATCAACTAGCTTATCTTAAGGACGGCACAAATATCCATGCCCGAGGGGGGATTCGAACCCCCGACCTTAGTGGCCGTGCATACCGTGACTGGAGCGCCTCAGTCCCCTCGGCCACCGCGGCCGGCAGTACAATTTCGGACGATGTTTTATGCCTGACTCCCGTTTTTATCGTGTATTTTTGTCAGCATATTGAGGGTAAGCCAAAGTCACCATTTACATTTGTAAGCTTTAGGTCCGTTTTTGAAACTTGATGAAGGCTTTCATTGAATATTTTCTGCAATCGAATCGTGTCGCTTGTGATAGCAATAAATACGACCACCTCGTTTCTTCAGTCTATTCTTTCCTCACACTTCTCGGATAATTTATAACTGTTGGACCAATGGTTGTTAGATCTTTGATCGTTCTCTCTGTTTCCCACACCCTTTGAGACTGAAACCATTTTTGTGTCTTCCTAGGGTCTGTAACCTAAAAAAACCGCCCAGGCACGCTACCCGTGTAACCGCTTCCTGCGTCTAGTGGCCTCAGCTATTCAGCAGAATCCAGAAGCCCACCATCCCGATTGCCCAAGTCGAGGTATCTGCGACCTAAACGGTGACAGAACAGCCTGAGTCGCTGTTTCAGATCCTCCACTCGGCCCTGTACCAGACGTCCGCAGTCAGTCCTATCAAATATGCTGCAGATGGTGAGCTCTGCCTTCATCTGACAAGTAAGACTGCCGGTCTTTACCACTTCAGATAGCCGCTCAAAACCAGAGAGAATCTTTTCCTATCCAAAGCGAGGCACATCATTGGTACCGACGTGAGCCACGACCTGCAATTGGTTGCACCGTGTACTCCAGACAAATGCTATCAGAAAGGGCTTTCTAACATTTAAATTGCAATTGTATGTCAAAAACCTTTGCTTCTTCAGAAATGCTTTTCTTCCTGTAGCCATTCTGAATTTTATGTCATCTTCACTTTGGCCATCAGAAGCTATTTTTCTACTCAAATAAGAAAACTCATCTACTAATTTTGTTGTCTCATTAGCTAATCTAATTGCTTCAGTATCGCCTGATTTTCTTAGACTACATTCCATTACCGATGTTTTGCTCTTGTTAATCTTATAGCCTCCTTTAAAGACATTGCCCATTCCTGTCACTTACTCTACCAGGCCCTTTGCTTTCTCCGACAGTATCACCATATCATCGGCAGAAGTCAAGGTTTTTATTTCTTTTCCCTGAACTTTAAGTTCCTTCTCAAAACTTCTTCTTGCATTCCTTCATAGCTGTCTCTATGTACAGATTGAATAACATTGCATAAAAGGTTAGAACCCTGTTTTATTCCCTTCTCAACCACTGCCTCTTTTTCAAGCCCTTCGACTCTTATAACTGCACTTTGGTTTTTGTACATGTCGTATATAACTTTTCATTTCCAATATTTTAATCCTGCTATCTTAAGAATTTGAAAGATTTCTTTCCAGTCAACATTGTCAAAACCTTTCTCATAATCTGCGAAAGATAAAAACTTAGGTTTTCCATTCATTAACGAAGTTTCTAGGATAAATCGTAACGTGAGTATTGCCTCCCGTGTTCCTACATTTCCATTAAACACAAACTTATCTTCATCGAGGTCAGATCGTCTCCGTTTATGCAGTTGCGTGTAAATAATTAGTGTTAGTATTTCTCAACCACGACTTATTAAGTTGATAGTTCTGTAATTTTCAGATTTGTCTGCCCTGGATTTGGTTGGACTTTGAATTATTACATTTTCTTGAAAATTGAGGATATATCCTCTGCCTCATATACTTTCACACAAGGTGGAACGGTTTCTTCATGACTGCTGTTAGCAGTTCAGAGCGAATATCATATACTTCAGGGGACTTGTTTCGCCTCAAATCAGTCACTGCTCTATCAAAATTTCGCAGTATCATATCTTCTATCTCATCTTCATGTACTTGCTTTTACCTTTCTACAGCCGGCCGCGGTGGCCGAAGGGACTGAGGCGCTCCAGTCACGGTCTACACGGCCACTACGGTCGGGGGTTTGAATCCCCTCTCGGGCATGGATATTTGTGCCGTCCTTAGTATGAGGTAGTTCGTAAGTAGTTTGTAAGTTTAGGGACTGATGACCCCGTAGTTAAGTCCCGTAAGCTATAGAAACATTTGAACAACCTTTCTACAATTATGCCTTCAAGTTCATATAGCTTCCATAGGAGCTCCATGTATTACTTACTCATTTCAGCTTACGATTCTTTGCTTTACTGGTTGTCCATCTGAGCTCTTAATATTAATGCATCTGTCTTTCATGTCTCCAGATGTCCTTTTACTTTTCCTGTAGGCGGTATCGATTTTTCCCCTTAGTAATGCATTCTCATACGTATTTGCATTTGTCTTCTAGCAAATACTGCAAAGCCAATCTGTATTTTGTCTCAGCCTCATTTATTGGCGTCTGTTAGTTCTTTGGCCTACTTCATTAATGAGTTTTTGTACTTCTATTAAGCACCTCCTGTGTTGTCAAAGGACTTCTGTTGAGCCTTGTCCTACCTATATCCTCCTCTGCAACCTTCATTACTTTATCTCTCAAAGCGATCCTTTCTTATTCTACTGTATTACTTTCCCCATTCTTGTAAATCCACGCCTAACGCACCCTCAGAAACTCTCGACAAACTCTGTTTCCTTCAATATATCCAGGTTTGATCCCTTTACCCTTGTATCTTTTCCAGTTTATTAAGTTTTAATCGACAATTTGTGACCAGTAAGGTATGGTCGGAGTATATATCTGCCCAGGGATATGTCTTACAGTTGACAACCTGGTTTTGAAATCTTTTACCATTATGAAGTCTATCTGATTCCTTCCGATGAGCCGGCCGCGGTGGCCGAGGTGACTGAGGCGCTCCAGTCACGGTCAGCACGGCCACTACGGTCGGGGGTTCGAATCCCCCCTCGGGCATGGATATTTGTGCCGTCCTAGTTCGTAAGTAGTTCATAAGTAGTTTGTAATTTTAGAGACTGATGACCCCGTAGTTAAGTCCCATAAGCTTAACAAACATTTGAATTCATCTTCCGATGTCTCCTGGTATCTTCCACGTACACAACCAATTTTAATGATGCATGAGAAAAGAGTCTGTAATGGTTAAATTGTGCTCAGCGCATTACTCTATCACGTGGTCTCCTCTTACATTCCTTTTACCCCCATCGATATTCACCTACTATTTTTTCTTCGGTTCCATGTCGTACTATAGACATCCAGTCCACCATGACAAAGTTTTCCTCATCCTTAACTGTCTGAATAACTTCTTCTACTTCATCATACACCTTTTCGATCTACTCATCATTGACGGAGCAAGTTGGCATATAAACTATCCGCTGACGGCTTCGTGTCTATCTTTCAAAATGTTCAAATGTTTGTAGAGCTTAAGGGACTTAACTGCCGGGTCATCAGTCCGTAAACTTACAAACTACTTATGAACTAGCTTATACTAAAGACGGCACAAATATCCATGCCCGAGGTGGGATTCAAACCCCCGACCGCAGCAGCCGTGCAGACCGTGACTGGCACACCGCAGACCGCTGGGCCACCGCGGCCGGCTGTCTATCTTTACTACGATAGTGTGTTCACTATGCAGTTCATTGTAATTTACCCGCGTATCTATTTTCTTATTCATTATTAGACGTACTCTTGCGTTCCCTGCATCAGATTTTGTATTTACAACTCTGTATTTACCTGCCAAGAAATTCTGTTCATCCTGTCACCGAATTTCACTTAACCCTACTATCTACCCGATTAAGGCTTAGCACATTCCACGCTCCGGTCAGTAGGATGCTTGTTTCGTTGTTCTTGATGATCAGAATCTACTGAATAGTCCTCGGTCAGCTATGCACTTGTGGGACTGTTTTATCTATGGATTATAGATTATTTTACCCAATAAGATATCATCATATATTCATACAATAGAATGCATGTCCTCGGGAAAAGTAACGACTGTAGTTTCACCTTGCTTTCAGCCGTTCGCAGTGTCTACTTGACAAAGCTACGTTTGCTGATGTTACTAGGCCTACTGAGTCAATCGTGCAGACTGTTGCCCCTGTAACTACTGAAAAGTTGTGAACCACATGTTTGTCGGCCCTTCTAGATACTTCTGTGATTCGGTTACACATACGGTATGGTTATCTGTATTGTTGAGGCACACAAGCCACTCAACCTTGGAGTTAACTTCACATTTTTGTAAAAAGAAAGTGTAACAAAATGTCAGTTTCGTTTTCAGAAAGGCTTTCAACAGAAAATGCTATATATTCTTTCCCTGATCAAGTATTAATTGCTCTACTCTGATAAAACAGACAATAACCCTTGCTGATTTTTGTGACCTCTCAAAGGTTTTCGATTGTGCACATCATGGAATTCTTCTGTGTAAGCTCAAGTGTTGTTGAATAAATGTGACAGTACATAAATGGCTTAATTCTCACTTAACTGGAAGAGTACAGCAAGGTGATATAAGCGGTTCACATAATGTGAAAAAATCAGTTATTTCTTCGAAACTGGGGAGCTATGAAGAACGGATATTGGTCTTCCTGTTCTTATCATATGTTAATTACTTGGCATTATGTATTCACGACAATGCAAGGCTATTGCTTTTTGTTAATGATACAGGTATTGTAATCACACCTGTAAGACAACAGTTAAGGGATGAAATTGTAAATAATGTCTTTCAGAGATTTATTAAGTGGCTGTCTGCCAATGGAGTTTCATTAAATTTAGATAAAACGCAGCATATACCGTTCTGTATGGTAAATGGCATGACATCACCAATAAATACAGACTCTGAACAGAAGTCAGTACCTAAGAGAGGATATTCAAAAATTCTTTCAGAATAGACTCCCTTACACTTAAATTAATATCAGATATTAATAAATTTCCTTCATATGGCATCATATATTGTGATATTTCATCAGTGAGTAAAAAGGTATTCGATGCACTAAAGTGTGTAATCGGGTTAATAGCTGGAGCGCAACTACATGATCCTGAACACATTTATTTGAGGATCTAGGGATCTTCACAGAAGTTTCACAATATACATATTCCCTTATAAAATTCAAAATAGCAGAGTGCATAACTGCAACATTAGGGCAAAGGATGAGGTTCGCTAGAAAGGTGTGAATTATGCTGCAACAAAAGATTTTTCTGCTTACGAATAGAATTTTCAGATATAAATAATTAATTTTAGAAGCCACCCCCATGAACCACAGACATTGCCGAGGTGGGGTGGCTTGCGTGCCTCAACGATGCAGATGGCCTACCGTAGGTGCAACCACAGCGGAGGGGTATCTGTGGAGAGGCCAGACAAACGTGTGGTTCCTGAAGAGGGGCAGCAGCCTTTTCAGTAGTTACAGGGGCAACAGTCTGGATGATTGACTGAGCTGGCCTTGTAACATCAGCTAATGTGGCTTTGCCACACAGCTACTGCGAATGGCTGAAAGCAAGGGGAAACTACAGCCGTTACTTTCCCGAGGACATGCAGCTCTACTGTATGAACATATGATGATGGCATCCTCTCGGGTAAAATATTCCGGAGGTAAAATAGTCCCCCATTCGGATCTCCGGGCGGGGACTACTCAGGAGGATGTTGTCATCAGGAAAGACAATACTGGCATTCTATGAAAAGGCTTGCTCAGGATAGAGTATGGTGGAGAGCTGCATCAAACCAGTCTCCGGACTGAAAACCATAACAACAACAATTTTAGAAGTAAATAATAAAAATAAGAACTAAATGTCTTTTTTTTATTATACTGACATGCTCCACATCATTACGATATGTCGCATCCATGATCTATCGATTAAGTATTAATCTACTCTCCTCACAATAGACAGATAAATTGCTGTAATATCAGCCGCAGTAATTTGGACCTCCTCACGTACAATTCATTCTTATTAGTGTGCTTCTGCTGGTGCAAAATCGCAATGCGAAGTGAATTTAAGCGTCGATTATCTTTATTGGGTCGGCGTGTTTGTCTTGGTAGGTATGCCGGCACGTGCCGAGCGGCCGATTACTGAGTAAACAAACGCCCACGTCCGCGGGAACAGACATCGCCTCCTCGCCGCTTCGTTGTCGAATGCAGAAAGCAAACGAATACAAGCAGGCGCGTTTTCGTAAAATACCTCCCAACTACCAACGGCTCAGTTCTGTAATATGACGTATGGTGAGCAACTATCCTATACCAGATGATGGGGCAAGTCTTGCACATTTCATCTATTAATGTACCGTGCCACAGTCCATACCACAAAACAATAGGATGTTAGTGTATGCAATTTTGTGACACATACAAGAAATGTATTCGCAATAAATTGTAAATATGATCAAACATCAGCTATACAATCTGTAGGTAACATATGAAAATTTATGCTCAATCGGGGCTCGAACGCGGATATCTCACTTTTGTGAGCGGTGTCCGTAATGGTTTTTTGTTCTTTGGGTAGATCGGTTCTTTGAAGACTTGGGATCCCGTTTCTTCATATTTGATGAATGAAATATTGACTCAGGCTTATACTACAGTGGGCGTCTAGCCCTTCGAGAAACAACGCTGAGCCAGGCGGGGCGCCGTCATTTGGCTACCATGCGCACCTCCCAAACACCAGAAGCGATATGTTATGACGTAAGTGTAAAGAAAGCTGACGATTATAAAATGTTGCAGATTCCAATGTTCGTAAAGTAGTGGTTACAGACAAAGACATCGTAAAAATAATCGAGGACGCCGTAGGCGTGGGATAGTTAGAAAGTTGGAGTGTACCGACACAAATCAATCATTATTTCTTTGTGCATACCTATGTTCAAATGTTTGTAAATCTATCGGACCAAACTGCGTGGTCATCAGTTTGTAGCTTACAAACTACTTAAACCTAGGTAAACTAACCTAAGGACAAACACAAACACCCATGCCCCAGGGAGGACTCGAACCCCCACGGCGATCAACCGCGCGCTCCGCAGCGAGACGCTTTAGACCGCTCGGCTACTCCACCTCGGCTGAATACCTATGCAATCTTCACGTTCCAGTATATGTGGACAAAATGTTGAAGAGTTGTGCAGCGTTCAATTGTACGAAACAATTTGGGAAATTAATGAATAATACTTTTCACACGTTTGTGGATATATTTAGATGTTTAATATTAGGGACCTTTATTCATAGTACTGAAATTTTCAGCAGGGACAGGTCACTTAATTAACATTATTTATTTTACAAGTACCTAGCTGTTCTTTTCTCTCATATTTATAACGCACATCAGGCTCTAAACTCCCTGATAAAAATATTTCACGTCAGAATTTGGAGCTCTAAACCTTGAATGCTACGGTTCGTTCTCATGCTACCGCATTAAGATGCAGTTAGCTGTGAGCAAACCGTTATGGCAAATTGCTTATGGTGTGCAAGGGATTAATTGCTGTTTATTCAAATATTAAATTATTATATGTTTGTGACATAACTGAAAGATACGTGTGTTATCAGGAATGGCATATAGTTTATACCCATAATAGCCACATTTCAAATCACTCACTATTTGTAGTAGACCACTTACGAGATTGGTGGGCCTTGACTACAGAGGAATGTGTTTTCATTAGTGCAGGCGATTATTAATTTTGCTCAGAAAGACGTAAATATAAAAGCGAAATGTGTACAGGTCACTAACAAAGACTGGTATTTTCGAAGGAGGGTATCATTGCACATCAAAGGTATGGCTCCATATCAGCGTATACCTGAAGTGAAAGAAGCAGTATCTAAAACGTAGTGTGCAATGACGAGTACCGATAGGTACTGTAAGACCAAATACCTAATTGTTACCTCATCATGCATTGGTGAGTCGATAGATAAATGGAGAATAAAAAGTAATATTCTACTAACTACGACGTTCCCTGATGCACTGGAAACTGGCGTTAAATATTATTACAAAAATATAAAAATGTATGGCAGAACTGTCCATTATTGTCCCGGAACTGAAAAAGTATCTTATGCCCCATTTAAAGGGGCGTGACTTTAAAAGAGCTCTAGAAGCACACAAACGTATCCCATGTATGGTACATAGTATGAAAAAGAACAGCAGCGCATTTCCTACGATATATTTTTAAGGGATGAAATTCGTACCGTACGATAATCTAATCGAGCCGTTCGTAAATTGGTAGGGCTTATAAAGACGTCTGGCGTCCTTACAAGGTTAGAGAAAACATTTCATCAGGACATTTAAAGTTGGGGAAGTGTGTGACCCGCGGCGGAGTAGTTCAAGCGCATTGAGGCGCTATGCTCTGATGCGAGAGGCCGTTCCCCGTCGGGGGTTCGAATCCCCCCTAGGGCATGGATATTTGTCTATCTTTAGTATAAGTTATTTCATAAATAGTTTGTAAGTTTAGTGACTGATGACCCCGTAGTCCCATAAACTATACAAACATTTGAACATTTTGAAGTGTGTGATTAAAGTCCTAGAGTAATTTCATATACAAAATGAACAGTCAGAGATAGTTCTGTTCGAATACAACAAATATGTGACGATAAATTTTATCACAGTGGGACCATGAAAAGGATTGTGGCGTTTCTGCAGTGTTTAAAAATACAACAGACGGTTTGTAAGGCGAAAGTAAGTCAAAATGTTTAAATGTTTGTACAGCTTATGGGACTTAACTACGGGGTCATCAGTCCCTAAACTTACAAAGTAATCATGAACTAGGACGGCACAAATATCCATGCCCGAGGGGGGATTCGAACCCCCGACCTTAGTGGCCGTGTAGACCGTGACTGAAGCGCCTCAGTCCCCTCGGCCACCGCGGCCGGCGAAAGTAAGTCAACATTACCATTTGTAGTGCCATGGATTCTCAAACTTTTAAATCAATGATGGACTGTAATCAGCGATCTTAATATGAGGAAACTAAGTGAGCTTCATGAACTTCACTTTGTGACGAAATTTCTGCACCCATCTTTCAAGGTATTGATGAACCTACCTGAAGAAGAAAGAGAAAAAAATTATCGAGATGTTTGGCACATGGACGAATATTTAATGTCTTTTTCCACAAGAATATTCTAAAACTGTCTATAATATACTTGAAAATGAAGAGATTAACTAGATAAATATATTAATATGGAGAGCTGCACCTTTAGTTGACCACACTACTATCATGATGGAAAACAAATTCTGGTACTCTTCCTAAACTAAAAGAAGAGATATTCTGTACACATGCAACTAGTGCTTCAAGGGAAAGAATTTTAGTAGGGTAGGGAAGGAAAGGAGCTGTATAGATTCTGATAAAATGCATGATATTTTCATTGTTTACAACAACAAGAGCTCCATCTTAACCCATGTTTCAGGACAAGAAGGGAAGCAGCTGACAAAAATTGTGTTTACGATCTTGAGAAGTATATATAGTCATGGTTAGAGCCTTGTTCAGAAGATATCCCACTGTGTAGTGCACGTTAGTAAAATAAAATGATGTTTAAAGTGACTGCTATCGGTTTTTGTGTAGAAATTAATTTCTGTAGTAAGTAACTCGGGACCTCCTGATGAACGAAGGGCTGCTATTATTGAGGATTCAGTAAAAATAAACGTAATTCTTCATAGCTACGTTTATGTTTGCTACACCACTTGGGTTGCATTGCTACCCCTGCAGCTGTTGTATTGTTTCACAAAACAATTCTATAGAGATGTAGGTCTTGGGATATACTCTTCAGTACTACATTAAATAATGTCCCTCCCACAAGTTAGGCAAAGTATTATAATAAATTTTAACTTCTAGTGCTGATATTCTTTAAATATTAGAGGGCATTTTAATCAAATATAACTAATAACTATCGTCATTAGAGCGCCTGTATACGAAAATCGCTTTCTGAATCAAAAATTGTATGAAGCACACGTAGCTGACAGTGTACATAGGCATATTCTTCCGTGGTATATTCTTGAAAAAGTCTAAGAAAGCACCAGTAACAAAACTGAATAGATGAAACAAGTACACAATAAGAAATTAAAGGCACTAATGGACAAACAGATAGAGTCAAACACCACAAACAGACAGAGCCAGACACATCAATTCTTCCATCGCCTTGTAAATCTCACAGACACCAATTTTACTGATGAAGAAGCACAATTACTAGAAAGAGGTTTAAAACATCGGGTAAGCACAAAAATATTCTAAAAATATACTATCTGAAGAACAGGAAAAGGGCACAAGCACCATGAACATTGGGCTAACAAGAGAATTAATAGGAAAAGAAATAAAAAAAAAACACCATTGATACAATACATGAACACAATAAGGCAAGTCAAGTAACAACAACTAAAACATTGAAAAACCATAGAAAAAAATTACATATAGAGAAACATAATCATAACTTACAAAGACAAGGGAACCTCAGTTGTCCCTATGAACAAGGATCATTTCACAAAGTAAAAGTACAAAACTAAACTCAGATCCAACAAACAGATTCAATTCGAAAATGAAAGCATCTAAAATTTGTAGAATACACACTGGACGACAAACAAACAGCTGTTATGACACGTATGATACCTAATGAGCCAAAACACCGAAATTAACTAAAGCTTCATCAAATAAGTAACACAGTTAGAGCAACTGGTAATTAAAGAAGAGGACCCACATACACCCTTGCTAGACGTATGCTAAATGTACTAACACAACAGTATAAAACACGTTATGATAGAACAATCGGAAACATAAATGAACTAATAAATAACGTAAAAGACTTCCGTATCCGTCACACAGCTATTTAGATCTTATTTGATGTTGAAAACATGTACTTCACAACCCCGTAGCCGGACGCGGTGGCCGAGGGGATTGAGGCGCTCCAGTCACGGTCTGCACGGCCACTACGGTCGGGGGTTCGAATCAGCCCTCGGGCATGGATATTTGTGCCGTCCTTAGTCTTAGCTAGTTCATAAGTAGTTTGTAAGCTTAGGGACTGATGACCCCGTAGTTAAGTCCCATAAGTTCTACAAACACACACACACAACCCCGTCAAAGAAACAATCGAGATAATAGAACAAGACCAAGAGACTCACAATCAGTTACCACAAGAACACATAACACCCCTAGGTTTCATCAAAAAACAAAAATATTTTGAACTGAAGAAGGTCTACCAATGGGATCTCCAATTTCAGGAAAGTTAGCAAACATTTTGGTGTGTAACGGTTTTGGGTGTATTTAATGGTTTTGAAACCAAATGACAAATGTTCTACACACAGACATCGTCTATGCCAGGATAGCGACGCTTAGTTCGTTCCATGTGGGCTGTGAGCTTAGTACTCAACTCGGGTGATGGGGTGGCAATGAAACAGCGGTCCGGTATAACAAAACATTTTATTGACACTCGTGCTTACAATACAGCCGGAGGCGAGTGGATAGTGCGTGCGCGCTGAGTTGGCGTCCAGCTTGATGCCACGAGTCCGGAAGTGTCTGACGTTGCTGATGCGGCTGCCTCAGTGTTGCGTAATTGGAGGTATCGCCTCCGCGCCCGCCGCCACGATGGTCGTCCCGCGATGGTCCGGGAATTGAACCCGGGTCCTCCTTCGCCCACTGCTACTGCTTCACCCTCCAGACGGTCACGGGAGCGCCTTTGGTGTGGGCGCGCCCTTTCGTTTACACCACGCCCCTGGGTGAGTAGCTAGCCTTTTGCTGCAACCTTACTGCTCCATGCGTCGGTTCGACGCCTTGTTGCGCTGCTGTCGAGGCCGGGACCTGCCTGCCCATTGTCAGGCTGTACTGCCGTTGCATCTCCCGTCGGGAATGCCGTGTTGACCGCGATGACCGGCTGCTGGCCGCACTGCGTCCAAGTGCTTCCAACTTGCGACTGACTCAGCTTTGCGATAATAATAATAACAATCGCTGTCGACGAGTACTACAGTCCGGCCGGCAGGTGATTCAAAATGTTCAAATGTTTGTTAAGCTTATGGGACTTAACTACGGGGTCATCAGTCCCTAAACTTACAAACTACTTATGAACTACTTACGAACTAGGACGGCACAAATATCCATGCCCGAGGGGGGATTCGAACCCCCGACCGTAGTGGCGGCAAGTGACTGCACACCTTGTAGCTGCCTCTCCGGAACCTGTCTTTCCATCCATTATTTATACGATGAGGTTGACCCTCTCAGTCTGTGTTTCACAAGTTTGGCATAACTGATCTTTGTTACACCACGTGACAGGTCTCATACTTCCGACCATGTATGTTCAAATGTTTGTATAGGTTATGGGACTTAACTACGGGGTTACCAGTCCCTAAACTTACAAACTACTTATGAACTAGCCAATCCTAAGAACGGCACAAATATCCATGCCCGAGGGGGGATTCGAACCCCCGACAGTAGTGGCCTTGCAGACCGTGACTGGAGCGCCTCAGTCCCCTCGGCCACCGCGGCCGGCGACCATGTATGTCCCAGCCACTTGTTCCTTTAAGCAATACAGCTGTCTGGCTCTTATGCAGTACGGCGCCCTTGCCTAAAATTTGGGCTCCAACCTACAAGTAATCCCACCCTCTGTGACTGGCTGAATGTTACAAGCTGCGAGTTAACCTCAGGAGAAGTGACACAATCCAGCTCAGGAATAAAGTCCGTCTCAGTTGGTGCCTCAAAACTGTTGGTAGGCAACCTGGGGAGGCCCATAATCGTTCTTCCAGGAATGTATTTTGTTGCCTGACATGCTGTGAGGCACCTTCCAGACGACCACAGGTGAGGTGTCACCGTTATGATTGTCGCCAATTTTGTACATGGACCTTTACTTTCGAAGTCGCTGAACGCATATCCCATGGTCCTCCTTACTTTAATTTTGGCATTGTACAATGTTTGCTAGTCTGCAAGGCTTTGTAGATATTTGTATTTGACTAGGATTATGAACCACGGTGGATCTTTGCTTCTCTCATGATTTTCTTGAAATATACTTGTCTGTAGAGTATTGTACGTCACTGTTAGTCGACCGGTGCTGAATACTGTCAGTACTGCAGACAAACCTTCCTTGTTCACCTGTCAGGTACTCTGAAATCTGTATCTTTTCGATTTTGCCAAACAGAAAAATCTTTCAAACCTTTTTTGATATTTCTGTCGACTGCTGTACAGATCGATGCTGTAAAAGCCTTATGATCACATATACCTGCTCTGCGCTGAGTAGAAAAGTTCGAGACTCTCATAATGAGATCTAAGGTATCTTCACAAGTCGGTTCTCTGTGTACCTGCTCAAAGTAATGTTCGATATATTCTCTCTTCCTACCTCCCGTCTTACAAGGAGACCACATAAGTACCTTATTTTAAAATGTTCTGATATTTATGGTACGTGAAGGTCAGAACTCAAAGCCATTCAAAGCCACTCTATAAAAATCTCGAGAAAATCGACTTTCAAGTTTTGCGAGTACATGTAAGTACCAATAATTAAAACGCTTGCAGCACCTGTCGGTCTAGCTCATACGGTACGTTTTGTTACGATTCATAGGCACTTTCAGTATTAGTAACGTAAGAAAATCGCGCAAATATTCGCGTGTTTTACGTAAACTGTAACTACCATAGTTATCTGTATGGGTTAAAAGTACCTTAAACTGGACATAAATGTTAAGTATATTTTTGTAATCGGAAATCACTGGCAAAGCATGTATGCGATTGACGTTTGTTTTGATTTGTCATAAGAACTGTGCCAAAGATCTTAAACATAGAAGACGATCTTATCAGCATTTGTACGTAATGATTGTAACTTGCTACTAAAATGTTATTTTGTATAAAAGCCATTAGTAAGCACAAAGAATCACATAATAATGCTATTACATAAATATCTGTTATTTAAAAATTAAATATTTGTTTTTACCTTTAAAAGAAAAGTGCGTAACAGTTGTAACTGTTACTTTCAATTTCATTAGTATAAAAAATCTTTACTAAACACTAAAATATAATTCACATTGTGATTTGAAGTATATTTTCTATTTAAAAATACAAAATAATCTTAATAGAAACTTTTAGAACGTCACGTGATGTCACATGACATGACGAAACGTGACATACCCGCCTTAATGAATGGTATAAAAACCCTGTTGGCAGATGCCAAAGGCAGAAGGAAAATGTGTACTGTATTGGTAGTACCGGTGGTAGTAGCACCAGCTGTGAAACCTAGAGACTATGTAGGATGTATGGTATGAGTATACACAGTATAAAAGAATTGTAAGTGCAAGTGACTTTTGTGTTTTTGACTGTGGTTCAAATAAATTTGTTTGTCTTCTCAACAAAATAGTGATCTGTGTAGAAAACCTTTTAGACTATCCAGTTAATTTGGACTTATGTATGGACAAATTTTTGAGAATTTGCAGTGAAATGTCGTTTTGAGTGCTTAACTTAAATATTGAGCAGAGGTGCAACATTTCAGTTTCTGGTCTCATAACCATAAGAGCGGTGGTTCGAATCACGCCGTGACATTTTTTTTCGTTGTGCTAGAATACTTACACAATTTTAATATCTAATATTTATGAAAAATGCACGTATTTTTTATTATTCGTATTTTTCTATATTTTACAAAAGGTAATTGATAATGATGGCTTCAATTAAAATTATCGTCTCCGCTGTCATGGCTCAACCTGTCTCTGCGATATATATTCCAGTGTGAGTTTAAAATTTCACTACTATTTACATCTTGTTTCAGCCAGCAATCTGTCCCTAATTCGACCTGGGCATTATAATCATTTATAAATGAGAGCAGTCCTGGGTTCTTTCCATAGACGCTCTTGCGGTTAACTATTACTCTATGAACGATTGATTTCTTTCTTTTACATTAAGTGCTCTCCTGTCCACAATCAGCAGGCATTGATAGGTCATGTGGAGTGATTTATCTATCCTAAAAATCACACATGTGCACTTCACGCTTACTTCACTACTCCGGTTATTATGTGTAGTGCACGAATTAGCTATTAAAGGATATCGTACATTTCTGCAGCCGACACCACAGGTCGAGAAATCTGCATCCACGATCGCCACAGAATCGTCTGAGCCTTTCGTTTCTTCGTTCCACTCAGTTCCAAACAAGATGACCGTGATCGGATATGGAACCGATGGTACAAATCAATAGCTCTGCAATCACATGTGAGAGACGGTAGGTGCTTTCACCAAATTCGCCAACCGCCTGTAAAAACCTAGGATTTCCTCTAAACCTATCGGCAGGCGTCATTGTTGCTGACATGAGCAACGATATGCAAGCAGGTGTTTCCAGTACTCTCGGTCACCTCCAGTAGAGCCTTCTCCACATTTATCGGATTAGAATCTCCCACCCGCCGGCAGTCAAACTGAGTAAATACTGGCCCTCTTCACTGAGCTTCCTGCTATTTCCCCACGTTACCCAATATACACTACTGACCATTAAAATTACTACACCAAGAAGAAATGCAGATGATAAACGGGTATTCATTGGACAAATATATTATACTACAACTGACATGTGAGTACATTTTCACGCAATTTGGGTGCATAGATCCTGAGAAATCAGTACCCATAACAACCACCTCTGGCCGTAATAACGACCTTGATACGCCTGGGCATTGAGTGAAACAGAGCTTGGATGGCCTGTACAGCTACAGATGCCCATGCAAGCTTCAACACGATGCCACAGTTCATCAAGAGTAGTGAGTGGTGTATTGTAACGAGCCAGTTACCCGGCCACCATTGACCGACGGGCGTCCGCCGTCGGGGGTTCGAATCCCCCGTCTGGCATGGATGTTTGTGTCGTCTTTAGTGTAAGGTAGTTCATAAGTAGTTTGTAAGTTTAGGGAGTGATGACTCCGAAGTTACGTCCCTTAAGCTGAAACATTTGAACATTTTTTTGAGCAGGGGGGCGGGGGAGGACTATCAAGACCCGGCACTCAAAAATATGTGAACCCCTAGTCACCTGAATCGCCAGCCGCCTCTGTGAAATAAGCATCATCTGGTGTACCACGGCCATCAGAAGTTGCGAAATCGTCGCAACTGACAGTGTCATGCCGGCCGCGGTGGCCGAGTGGTCTGCAGCGTGACAGTCACGGTCTACACGGCCACTGCGATAGGGGGTTCTAATCCCCCCCTCGGGCATGGATGTTTCTGCCGTCTTTAGTATAAAATAGTACATAAGTAGTTTGTAAGTTTAGGGACTGATGACCCCGTAGTTAAGTTCCATAGGCTCTACGAACATTTGAACATTTGATCTGCCAGTGTCATGTTTTGCACCAGCCGCAGGGCTAGTGCCGACTGACTGTGGTTACAGGGGGCGCTTGGTGTAACAGAGACGAGTTGAGGTGGTTTCCAATCATAAACCTCCTTACCCGTGTTACAAAAGCGTGTGCTGAATAATTTATACAGCAGGACTATGCGCTTGAATGGAAAACAATGTTTGCATTACAAGTACAAATGAAATAACATTACATTTATAAAATATACCATATTGGTGTCGTAATAAAAATACCAGTAAGTAAAAACAATTGATTGAGATATATGAATCCTTGTGGTATATACTATTAGGAAAATACTCTCTTCGTGTACCGGGCATATGGATGGAACAAAACAACAGGACTTAATATAGAACAACATTGTGAGGAGCCTGCATCCAGTGTTTTAATAATGTGTATCTATTAGTGTCGAATGAAAATACCAAAAGTGGATAACTTTATGGGTGCGCTGCTTGGAGTTAGTCATAATTTGGTAATGTCCCGTTATGCATACCGAGTGAGAAGCGCAGTGGTGACATACTGGACTCGTATTCGGGAGGATGGTGGTTCAAATCCACCTCCGGTCATACAGATTTAGGTTTTCCGTGATTTCCCTAAGTCACTCCAGGAAAATGCCGGGATGGTTCCTTTCAAAGGGCACGGCCGATTTCCTTCCCCATCCTTACCCAAACAACCCGAGCGTAAGCTCCGCCTCTAATGAGCTTGCCGTCGACAGAGCGTTAAACACTAATCTTCCTTCCTTCCTTCCCATTACCTTTAATTCCCTCTGATTATTTAGCGTGATGTCTGGTAAGTGTGCAATGGACCTTTTTGTGTATATTTCTACAAGTGCGTTCAGAACGGTTCCCTTCCTTTCAACGTGTAATATATCTACACTACTGGCCTTTAAAATTGCTACACCAATAAGAAATGCAGATGATAAAAAGGTATTCATTGGACAAATATATTATACTGCAACTGACATGTGATTTTCAATTTGGGTACAATCAATACCCAGAACAAGCACCTCTGGACGTAGTAACGGCCTTAATACGCCTGGGCATTGAGTCAAACAGAGCTTGGATGGCGTGTACAGGTACAGATGCTCATTCAGCTTCAACACGATAACATAGTTCATCAACAGTAGTGACTGGCGTCTTGTGACGAGACAGCTGCTCGGCCACCATTGACCAGACGTTTTCAATTGGTCAGAGATCTGGAGAATGTGCTGGCCAGGGCAGCAGTCAAACATTTCTCGTATCCAAAAAGGCCCGTACAGGACCTGCAACATGCGGTCGAGCATTATCCTGCTCAAATGTAGGGTTTCTCAGGGATTGAATGAAGGGAAGAGTCACAAGTCATAACACATCCTAAATGTAACGGCCACTGTTCAATGAGCCGTCGATGCGAACAAGAGGTGACCCAGACGTGTGACCAATGGCTCCCCATACCATCACGCCGGGTGATACGCCTGAATGGCGATTACGAATACACGCTTCCAATGTGCGTTTCCCGCGGTGTCTACAAACACGGATGCGATCATCATGATGCTGTAAACAGAACCTGGAGTCATCCGAAAAAATTATGTTTTGCCATTCGTGCACCCAGGTTCATCGTTGCGTACACCATCGCAAGCGCTGCTGTCTGTGATGCAGCGTCAAGGGTAACCGCAGCCATGGTCTCCGAACTGATAGTCCATGCTGCTGAAAACGTCGTAGAACTGCTCGTGCAGATGATTGTTGTCTTGCAAACTTCCCCATCTGTTGAATCAGGGATCGAGACATGTCTGCACGATCCGTTACGGTCATGCGGATAAGATGCCTGTCATCTCGACTGCTAGCGATACGAGGCCTTTGGGATCCAGCACAGCGTTCCGTATTGTCCTCCTGAACCCACCGATTCCATATTCTGCTAACAGTCATTGGATCACGACCAACGCGAACAGCAATGTCGCGATACGATAAACCGCAATCGCGATAGGCTACAATCCGACCTTTATCAAAGTCGGAAACGTGATGGTACGCATTTGTCCTCCTTATACGAGGCAACAACTTTTAACCAGGCAACGCCAGTCAACTGCTGTTTGTGTATGAGAAATCAGTTGGAAACTTTCCTCATGTCAGCACGTTGTGGGTGTCGCCACCGGCGCCAGCCTTGTGTGAATGCTCTGAAAAGCTAATCATTTGCATATCACAACCTCTACTTCCTGACGGTTAAATTTCACGTCTGTAGCACGTCATCTTCGTGGTGTCGCAATTTTAAGGGCCAGGAGAGTATATTGCGCATCAGTAACAGTTTTGAGGAGTAGTCCACTCTAGTACTTCTGAGCAGTGTGCAATTTGTGCTTTATCCAGAAGGGGGATGCCACAATTGCTTAGAATATTACACATGTAGTGACTACATGAGGTTTCCGACGGTCGGGTTTCACCGGCCGCGGTGGCCGAGGAAACTGAGGCGCTCCAGTCACGGTCTGCACGGCTACTACGGTCGGGGGATCGAATCCCACCTCGGGTATGGATATTTGTGCCGTCCTAGTTCGTAAGTAGTTCATAAGTAGTTTGTAAGTTTAGGGACTGATGACCCCGTAGTTAAGTCCCATAGACTTTACAAACATTTGAACATGTTTTTTGTCGGGTTTCCTACCGCACGGTTTCTCACCGTGGGGTTTCCGACGAGTGTGCCGCAGCTAGCGTATGTATATGTATATTGTAATGATACCTTCCCACTGGATATTAGATAACTAGATACCATTATCTCCAGAAGCACTATTTAAGTTGTCGGTGACACGAAAAAGACTATTGACGTATACGATACCGGTTCAGCAGGAATGTTATTACGTGATTTAAAGAGAACAGTCGTAAGACTATGTGTTATTTATCACTGCGCTATATTTATGAAGAGATCCATATCATTAACCGAGTGACAATTAAGTACTGCGGATTATCATACTTGATGATATAACATGATTAGTAATAATTAATATTAAACAGATTAATACTTGCGTTTAGTTAAGCAGAAAGGGATGCCATTTGTAATTGAGAACTATATAATCACATCATGATCGATCTAGAACATGCTGGCAACTGTAACTATATTTCTCAAACAGCACACGTTTTATACAAATATAGTTACAGTTCGCCAATATGAACAACTGCTAAACCTTAACCTGTGAATTGCATGTCTGGTAGTCATAATTAATTGATGTAATTATTAAAAGAGAATTATTAGTGAAACCATCACACCTCGTACTTATGTAATGCTGAACTTCTGTAACTAACCGCATGATCATGAAAAACTATGTAAATAGAACTTGTGTAAATGTTAGTAAAAATTTTAATAATATCAGTAATGAGTTTAATTACTTCTTGAAATGGGTATTGTTGCTAAGTTCATCTTGTTATGATTCACAAAAACACTTAAAAGAGATATACAGTTTTATCATATATAAGTAATCGACTTTTTATAACAAATTTGTTTATTGATGCAGTTTATCATACTTAGCTAATTTGTGATTGTAACCAACATTTTATGTATTGGTCAATAATTTCTGCTGTTGTACCCACTGTTTTGAGAGCATGTAGATATATGTGCGCTATATCGCCAAAGGAGTTGGTGTTTTACTCAGGTTTTGGACGTCTGTATCAGTTTGTCGTTGGAACATTCGAGATGTTTTGATGGTTGTACGTAACATTGGTATTATGAAGTGTGGTTATTTTATTTATGTTTACGATCATTTATCAAAATTCAGCCTAGACCAAACGCAGAAAACCATTATGACGCTATCCCCTGCGCAACGCCGGCAGTCGGCGTTCGTGGTCTCTCGCGGCATTGCTTCCTCTCCTGGAGAAACAGCGACCCGCTGTTATGATCCCTGTGGAGCCAGCTGCAATGTCCTGGATCTTGCCCGTGTCATGGGTCTTCTGTACGACAGTTCAAGAGAATCCTTCCCTTCTCCGATTATGGACGACAGACGTTCCTGTCGTGGCTTCATCAGGAACATTACCGTCCTTAAAGTCCTTGAACAAGAAGCCATTGTCATCTACCTGCTCTTCAGGATCGTAGTAAGGCTTCATGCGCAGGACGTGAACAATGTCTCTTCGTTTTTGACGTTTCGACGACGGCTCATAATCCTCAACTTCGTATGTGACGTCTGACAGGCGGCGTATGACACGATACGGACCAAAGTATCGCTTCAATAACTTTTCTGACAGTCCAACCTTCCGTACAGGGGTAAAAATCCATACCAGATCTCCTGGACTGTACACAACGGGTCAGTGCTTGTCGTTATACCGCTGACGGTCCTTTTCCTGGGCGTCCAGTGTCCGTATGCGAGCCAGCTGTCTTGCTTCTTCGTCCCTGGTGATGAGGTGTTTAACATAGTCATCCTGAGTGGCGTCCGGTTGGAACGGGAACAGCGTATCCATTGTCGTCTCAGCTTCACGGCCATGGAGCAGGAAAAATGGAGTGAAGCATGTGGTGTCTTGTCTTGCGGTATTGTAAGCAAATGTCACGACTGGCAGAATTGTATCCCAATCCTTCTGCTCAACATCGACGTACATCGACAGCATGTCGGCTAACGTCTTGTTAAAACGTTCCGTAAGACCATTTGTCTGAGGATGGTATGCCGTTGTCATTCTGTGGACAATATTGCACCGTGACATTACCTCTGATACTAGTTTTGACTGGAATATTTTTCCACGATCAGATATCATGACACGTGGTGGCTCCTGAATCAACAAGTGCCCGGACAGGTTGGCCGTCGATTATGACGTCGATGAGATTCCCCGACTCTTGGCGACTCTCGTCGATGGAGGATTTTCATCTGCGGCGGCCTCACCTCCGTAGATGGTCGCCTCGCTTAGTTTTCCTGGGCGCGGCGGCTAGGGGAGCGGCTGGTACCTCTGTACGGCGACGGTGAACGACTGCGGCGCGTCGGGAGCGACCTCGTCTAGGGTACGGCGATGGGCTTCTTGCCATAGGTCGACTGAACTCATCAGCAGGTGACTGCCTTGGATAGAACTGCTCCGACGGCTGACGTCTTGCGGCAAAATAATCATCGAATACTCGCCTCCTCTCTCTGCAGTAGCGTACGACAACTCCAGGGCATCCACAGTGGAAACAAAGCGGTGTATTTTCTTCTGTCCTCCAGACGTCTGTTCTTCTGCGGGGCGTCATAGTTACCGGGGGAGTTGGCTGTGGTCGCGTCGGTCGGTTCATGGGCTGCCGTTTGGCGGCTGCAGCGTAAGTCATAGCAGGGCGACGCCATTCTTCACGTCGGGCGCGATTGACGGGGCAGACAGGAGCTAATGTTTGAAATACCTCGTCCTCAGCGGCGTCGGCTGCCTCGTGACTTACAGGGCTCACATCCATGGCCATAATCTGATGCTCGCTCGGTCTAATAGTTCCAGCTGCCATGCACTGTTGTAATTCTTCTCTCACGATTTGTCGTATGAGAGAAGCGAAGTCATGCTGGTCTTCCATAACGGCCATAGGGACTGCATTTGGGAGTCTGTCATACTTCTTGCGTCCAACCCCCCTTTGTTGCATCTCTTCAATACGCTGACACCACTTGATGAACCCATTTGTCATAGCGACGTCTTTTATCAGAAGAGCTTGGTACATATCTTCTGCAATTCCCTTCATCAGGTGCGTGATTTTGTCCGCCTCAGTCATGTTCGGATTGACTATGTTACATAGGGCCAAAACATTCTGTATGTACGATTGTGTCGGCTCACCATGTCGTTGGGCCCGGTTCTTAAGTTGTTCTTCCGCCGAGCGGATTTGTCGCTGGCGGTCTCCAAACGTCTTGTTAAGTTCCTCCTGGAACGTTTCCCAGTCATTCAACTTGTCTTCGTTGTTTTCGAACCATTGCTGGGCTGTTCCGTCCAGATAGAAATAAACGTTGGCCAAGCACACCGTATGATCCCACCTGTTGTACCCGGCGCCTCCACCAAACAATGTCGCGTTGACTTCGAAGGCAACTGAACACAGTACTTATACTGGAAGCACTTATTACATGCACGCAGCACTGACTGCCTCTCAGGCAGAGTGCTCTGCTATTTATACACAGACAGAATTTACCAGAAATTAGAAGAACACTTAACATAAGAAACAAGTAGAATTTACAAGTGAACATAAGAAAAATGTAGAACCTTCTGGAATTGTTAATTACAAAGAAATAAATTTTTGCCGCTGGGTGGGATCGAACCGGCGACCTTCTACACCGGAGTCCGTGACGCTATCTCGTACGCCACGCCGGCAGTCGGCGTTCGTGGTTCGCAGTATTTATACTTAATGTTTATGTTATATTGTTCTCTCAAGTGAAATTACAAAAATAAAATGAAAATAATAGTATCAAGCATTAACATGGACCGTAATTAGTATGTGAGGCATGACTGGAGGGAAAATTTTGTAAACAGTTGACGGTGGATTAATAATAAATAAATCTGAACCCTTAATTGGACGATGCTAGTGCGTTTTCGTTTAATTTAGAATGGACGCTAGCATGAATAGTTTAGAGAACATTACACATGTATAAGAAGTACAGGGCTACTATTAAACAGTTCATAAACATGTGGATCTTGATTTGCATGTTTGAATTCTCGGTCCTCTGTGTGAATAATATAGCGAAACGTTGACCGCGTCAGGCGTAAAACATCATGCTGTATTCCCTGACTCCAAAGGCCGGGTGGTTAATGTGGAATCTCTGAGTCTCTCGTATTCTGACTAGTTCAATTTTGGCTTCATTGGGAAATATGGAAAAAATCTGGTGCATGAATGACTTATAACTAGACAAGAAAGATATGAGACGTGACAAATCAAATTACCCCTATCATTGCACAATTGATACAAATAATAATTGAATAAATGTTCAAATGTTTGTAAATCTATCGGACCAAACTGCGTGGTCATCAGTCAGTAGCTTACAAACTACTTAAACTAAGTTAAACTAAGGACAAAAAAAAAAAAAAAAAAAAAAAAAAAAAAACCAACAACACCCAAGCCCCTGGGAGGACTCGAACCTCCGACGGCGAGCAACCGCGCGCTCCGCAGCGAGTCGCCTTAGACCGCTTTTTTTTTTCGGGTCTCCATCCTCCCCTACAACCCGTCCTTCCGCTCGCCAAAATAGCCTTCATCGGCTAGCTTCAGTAGCTATGATATAGTAATTTCTTCTTTAGAGACAAATAAAATTTCTCCTTGTAAAAGATTTAAATTGTCGTGAGTACTCCTTCTTCTAGAGTCTGTGAAAGAAAATGTTTTTCTGAAACTAAATTGAAACTTCTTCGTCGAAGTTTTTGTTTTTAACGTTCTTCTGCGAAAGCCAAATTAGAACTTCTATGGATGCACATGAGCTGGAAATAAAGGGGTCTTGAAGAAGGGTGATATATCAATCACATCATTTTACACAGGCGTTCCTTTTCCAGCACGGTGTATGCCCTCGGAGTTCGTCTTATCGAAATTTATTTTGTAGTTTACCGTTGATAATCGAATTCGAAATGTTCATCCTCTCATCTAATCAATATTTATTGCAAAACTGGGGCTTCTCTTAACTCCGATTACGCAACCGGCCGAAAAGTTCAGCGCTTAATATTTCATTAAGAATGTATTGTTACAATCACCGTTTCAGATGATTGTTCTTCTCAGAAAACATGCATAATGCTTTTTGTAATTTTTTCTTCGAGTTAGTGTACGGTGCTGGGTCGTGATGTAGAGCCAGTAATCTTCCTTGCTCTTTTTATCGTGCGTCATGATATAGTGCACTGTGTGTCTTATTATCCAATTGACGGCATTTCGTTTGGTCATGGGGTAAGGATTTGCCTGTGGATTCAAAAAATCTGATGGTTTGTAGACATTAGGCGTCGTCCTATTGATAATCGCTAATTTCTGTGTGACCAACTGCCAAATGTCCTTGACGCTGTCACATACCAGCCTGTGTTCTTCTGTATCCGTAAGATGGCATGATGTACACAAGGGAGAGTTAACGGGATGTATGGCATGAAGTTTGTCGTTAGTTGTTATTTTCCGGTTTACAGCTTTGTACCATGTGGCTTTTACTTTAGAAGGAAGATTGGGGTCGTGAATATTTTTCCAAATTATTGGCCAGTCGTAAACAGGATATTTTTGTTCGATGGCATTATTTCCCTTGTTTTTCATGAGTTCCTTGTAAACTTCATTCACGATCATCATCTTCTGTCCTGTTATTGTCGAAGATAGATAGCTATATTCGACTAAAAAGTGTCTAAAATGATAAAAGCCAATAGGAATGTGATGTACATCAATTGGAGGTTGTATGCTGACAGGAGCTATTTCATTTAGCAGATGGGCTGTGAGGCTGTTGGGCGACGTTTTCCATAGCTTGTACACATACAAAGATCTTAACTTATAGGTGACATCTGTGAGGTTCAGTCCACCTTTCTGTGTAGGAAGTGTGAGTGTGCTGAACTTCACTTTAAAAATATTGCCTTGGCTGACAAAGTTCCCCACTGCCGACATGATTCTGTTGGCGATGCCGTGCGGTACGGGAAAGGCTTGTGCAACATAATTAAGTTTCGATGTCATGTATACATTAACAAGCGTGGTTTTTTGAAGTTCGTCAAGGTGCCTCAGTCTGTTTTCTTGAATAACTGCACGTATTTTAGCAAGTAGTTGTCTGTAGTTTATAGCGATGGTATGCTGGATATTATTCCTGAATTCAATCCCTAAGCACTTGAGTTAGTCAACTTCTGGTACCTGTTCTAGGCTTGGCGTACATTTCCCTTTACCTATATTCATAATGCCTGACTTCCTTTTGTTTAGCTTCGCTCCGGATGCCAGTTCATATTTGTGCACCATCTGCAGAGCTTGCGCCAGTTCTTGCTCGTTCATAACCAGAAAACCAATATCGTCTGCATATGCGTTACACACTATTTTCTGGCTATTTATCTGCAATCCTTGTAGTTGTTGTGTAAGCGTGGAAAGCAGAGGTTCGATCGCAATGGCAAATAACGCCATTGACATGGGACATCCTTGTCTTACAGAGGAATCCATCATAGTCGGTTGGCTTAATTGTCCATTTATCATTATACGTGCTACGCTATTACGTAATATTTGTTCAATTATCCGCAGGAAACCCGGAGGAAACCCCACTACTTTCATGGTATTAAGAAGGTATTGATGATTAACTCTGTCAAATGCCTTCTCAAAGTCTAACGACACTATTGCACACTTTATTCGACGGACTTCCGCAGTTGATATGATATCCCGTATTCGCATATATTTTGTGAGATACTTCTGTCTTTACCGACACATTTTTGGTACTGGCCAGTTATTAATTCATGGTCAGTTTCATTCTTCTTGCCAGTATGCGTGCAAAAATCTTATAGTCACTATTGAATAGTGTGATCGGACGTAAATTTTCAATTCCTTTGCTTGCTGAGTTTTTTGGAATTAGGACTATAACGCCCTCCGGGAATTCTTTTGGGATGTCGACATTGCCGGTCAGAAGTTCGTTACACATACTTAGTAATTTGCTCTTCAGTATAGGCCAGAACACTTGGTAAAATTCTATGGGGATCCCATCAGGTCCTGGGGATTTATTTTTAGGACTCCGTGCTATTGCATCTTTCAGCTTTTCCTCTTCTATATCCGTTGTGAGATGTCCTCGTTCCTCCACAGTGAGTCTTCCTGTTATGTTCCTTGTCAGCTCATCCTGCATTTTTTCATCAGTGGATTTATGTGACATTAGTTCCGATATATAGTTATGAATTGCGTCTTTAATTTCATTTTGTTTCGTAAGAGTTTGTCCATTAGGTAACTTAAGTTCTGTCAGGATTTTTCTACTCCCTCTCTTGTTTTCACGCATAACGTGGAATATTGACGGTTCTTCCCCGTCTATATTATTCTGCACTCTAGACCGTATTTTGAAACCTTCCGCTTGCTTCCGTTTTAGAGCTAAAATTTTTGCTTTTATTTTCTGAATCCTTGTGTAATTGTCTATTACTTGTTAATCCATGGTGTATAAATCCCTAAGACATTGAAAGTAAAATTCAGTGGTTTTTTATACCAAAAGTTCCTCTGTCGTGAGTATTCAATCAGCGTTTTACGTATCTTTGGCTTCGCACACTGCAGCCACCAAGCTGTGATCGAGCTGTATGACGGTATTCTGTTCTCACATTGTTGCCAGACATTGGTGATCACCACGCGACATTCCTCATCTTGCAGATGTGAGATGTTGAGTTTCAATAAGCCTCTAGCTCGGTAAGTCTCTTGTTTCTGCAAATTAATTGTTGTGATGTAAGCCGCATGATCAGAGAAGCAGGTGGGCCATACATCAGACTGGAGAATGTGGTCCTTGATATCAGCAGATACATAAATTCTATCCAGCCTGCTGGCTGAATGACTAGTAAAGTAAGTAAACCCAGGTGCCGCACTGTGGGTATGCTCCCAGGTGTCGGTTAATTTCAGTTGTTGTACTATACGCTCAAGTTCGATGGATTTATTACAGTTCGGTATCTGATCTTTGGGGTTAAGAACACAACTGAAGTCACCGGCTAGGATAATATGATCTTTATGGTTACGGAAGAGAGGAACGATGTCACTTCTATAAAATTCCGCTCTCGCACGCCTGTTATTATTTCCGGATGGTGCGTACACATTGATAATGCGCGTGTTGTTGATAGTTGCCGCAAGTCCTCTGCTGCTTACAAGTTTTTCTATTTCTTCGACTCGAACGCCTTCTTTCGTTAGAATTGCGGTTCCTAGTTCTGCACCGTTGCCAGGGTTGGTGATTGCGTTATAGCCCTGTATCGCATCGAGATTGATATCTGATACTTCCTGCAAAAGTAGTATGTCAATATCGGCTGCGTGCGCAAAATCTTTCACGTGTTGGAGACGGATGGAAGAGCGTATCTTATTAATATTTAGCGTGGCGACTTTGAAAGCTTGTGTTGCGTTCATATTGTTACTAATTTATGTTAAAATTCGTCATATGAGGTACTGTCGGAAACATCCCCTGTTCCACTCATCTGTTCCAAGGAAGTTGGGTCCATCACGCTCAGTTCATCTTCTTGCTGATCAATGGGCTTCGCGGTTGTAACAATATCCGCCATTTCTTCATCTGCACTTCTTTCATTCAACTCCTCTGCCCAGCTTTTGTGCTGGTTGCTCCTCAGGGTGTCCGAGTTCGAATCTCGTATTGCGGAAGAAACCTTTACATCGCAATGGGGTTTCTGCTGCATTTTTCCTTGTGGCAGCTGTTCCGGTGGGATATGACACAATGAACTGTGCTGCGTGCTCGCAACCGAGGTCTTTAGTGATTCCTCACGTTGCTTCTTGCTGATCTCCTTAGCTTTTTCTCTCAAGGGACGTGCTAGTTCTTCAGCATTCTTAGCAGCAAGTCTCCTCTTCTTATTTCTTCTTGTAGGACTTCGTTGTGGAGAAGCTCCACTGTCTTCTGAAGCGACAATTGTTTCTCGAACATGGTCTTTGGCTTTTGTGGTTGAAACCTCTAGCTTTTTGTCTTTTTCTCCGGTCAAGTCCTTCAGATTAATATTAGGCTCTGCGCTCGGTGCCGTCTGAGTACCAGCAGTAGCCTCTTCTTCTTGACGGTTTGCTACTATCGCTGGACTAGTGTCCATTATTAAACCTGAATCCTGTTCCTCCACGACTACAACAGATGTTGGAGTTTCAATATGCGTAGAGGGTTTCTGTTGTGAAATTTCTACAGTCTCCATAACTTTATCTGCCTCAGGTACTTCAGGAGACGTACTCAATTCGGGGGTCGCAGTTGTAGTAGCTGGTCTGCGCGCCGCGGCGGCATACGTCACGGGCATGGATGTCAACACCGGGGGCCTGTCTGCCTCGCAGGCGGGCAGCTGCGCCACGCGCCGCTGCAGGCACTCGGCTCGCACGTGGCCTGTTTTGCCACAAGCTGCACACGTCTTAGGCTGGTCATCGTACATAACTATCGCACGATAACCACAAACCTCAATGTACGATGGAATGTGTCTCCGTAGATCGACTTTCAATTGGCGCACTCCGTTTAAAACCGGAAATTTATGGGAGTTGGACCATCTCTCGCCAACGTTACTGACAACCCTGCCATACTTCGAAATTACGTCGTCGATCTCTTCACTGGTTATTTCAAATGGAAGTTCAAATATGCGAACTGTCCGTATTCCAAAGCCAGCATGAGAGACGTAAACAGTGCCCACTTTTCCGTCACTGTATTTAAATTTTGCCTCGCCTCCACAAGATTCGACAATTTTCGTGCATAAATCAGATCGAGCTAATTTCACGAAAACCATGCTGCTTACAATCGACAGATGGATCCCAATTATGTCATCTAGTCCTAGTTTAAATTCAGTCTCTAACCATTCCTCAACTTCGAACGATTTTGGTCGAGTCAAGTTCTTATCAAACGTGAACCTCAGGGTATCTTTCCTATCCTTTACAACCGGTTGCGTCATCACGAAATCGTTCTCATTTCCTGTACAGCACAACGAATACCGCTACAGCAAGCGCAGCGACTCACCACTCGTAAACAGCGTCGGCGCAGCGTACAGCACGGCACAACCTTCCTCCTCGCCGTCCGCCGTCAGACCGACCGCTCGGTTACTCCACCGCAGCAATAATTGAATAATTCAAATGCTGGCAGTATGTATTTTCCGTAAGAATATGTGAATGCAAAAACAAAAATATTAAAGTACTAGTGCTTGTAGATCGTTCTAGGTATGGCAATTTGGTAGTTGCGCATAGAAGGAATTACACATATACCACAATGTACAGACAATAAATGATACTTTTGTGTCCCAGCCTCGTCGCCGCTTTTGTGTCTCGTTTCCGTCGTAGGTGTCGGTGGCCGAGTGGAATGAGACCGACACAGGAATAAAGATAGCACGCTGGTGCAGGTACGGAGGGGAGCAGCCAGAAACTAGAAACACTAGAGTAAATTAGAACGAGATATATATTGCACAGAATTTATACAATACTTAACTTTTACATAGATCAGTACTGCAGAATGCTGATACATAGTTGAGCTAGAGGTCTGCCTAGTGCCTGTACTATAGCCAAGTCTTCGCTGGTGCCTATCTGATTCCAAAGTGTTAACTGGTTCCTATCTCAGTCCCAAGTGGACGATGTCGTTCACTGGTGGCCACGAGCGGAGTTCTACCAGAGGGCGCTCGTGGCTGACGTCGTAAGAACGTCGCGCCGTGCGTGCATGGCGGCGCGCGGCGAAAGTAGGTGGCGCGCACTTTGTACTTGTGCGACACCACACCCCTCCCCCCCCCCTCCCCAAACCGCCGCGCCGTCGTGGCGTAGGGCTGAGGGCCACGGCGACGGCACTGGGAGGAGGGCCTGGGCGGGGGCATTACTGGTGGGACGGGCGTCGTAGCTGAGGCTGGGATCGAGACGCCGTCCGCGCCCCGGCATCCGCCTTGCGATCCTCCAGGAAACCCGCCGAAACCTGGGGAAGGGCGCACATCCCCGCCCAGAGGGAGCAGGTCATCTTCTTCTGAGCTGCTTGGCCCAAGCTGGAGGGGCCCGCACGGTCCCGGAGGCCCTCTCGGTGACGCTGTCATCTGCGGCGGCGACAGCGGCGGCGACGACTGCGTCGGAGGTGCGTCGAGGTTCATAGGGATCTCGTAGTCCGGGGACGGAACGATGTAGCTGTGCTCCCTGGCGGTGAACTGGGTCTGGAATCAAGAAACCCGAGACAAGATCGCGCGGCCTGTGCAGGCGCAATTGGTTTGCGTGGCGCCGCAGCTCCGACCCTGTGGAAGAACGTACAACATACATATTGCGAGCGAGCACGCGCTGAATGATGCCTGGCAACCATGTCTTCTTGTTGCCAGCAAACACCCTGTACAGCACCGGCGTGGAAACCTGAAAACGCGTAGCGCCATACGAACCGACTCGTTGCGTGGGAGGCTGCAGCAGGTGAAGGAGAGTGCGGTGACGGCGGCCGTGTAGCAGCTCGGCAGTAGGCTGGCCGTCATGTGGCATGCACCGATACGTAGACAGGAAAATTTGAAGAGCTTGATGCCTGGAGTGCTGACCTTCCATCTTCTCCATGTAAGACTTGAATGTTCGAACGAAACGTTCTGCTTCACCATTGGACTGAGGTGTGAAAAGGTGCAGTGGTGATATGCTGAATGCCATTCACACGACAAAACTGTTGAAATTCCGCACTAACAAACTGAGGTCCATTGTCACTGACGATAGTTTCAGGCAAACCTTCGGTGCAAAACACTGATGTTAAGGCACTTATTGTACTAGAAGCTGTCGTTGAGTTCGTGGCAATCACAAAAGGAAACTTGCTGGAAGCGTCTACAACAATTAACCAGCGCGTATTCCAGAAAGGTCCGGCAAAGTCAATATGTAAAAGTTGCCATGGACCCTTGGGGCGTGGCCAGTCTGAGAAACGTTGCGGAGGAGCCGTCTGATGCTCCGCACAAACTGTACACTGTGACGTCATGTTCTCTATCTGAGCGTCCATACCAACCTAGGTACAATGACGTCTGGCCAGTTGCTTTGTCCTAACAATACCCCAATGTCCTTGATGCAGGAGGCGTAACACTTCTCGTTGCAGGGAAGGGGAACTATCACTCTTGTTTGGTCGTTGTCCGTATGTAACAACAGAACACCCTGACTTAAAGACAATGCATGACGTTGTGCAAAATAACGTCGAACTAGAGGCCGATCAATGTCTTTGGCTCTGGCAGGCCACCCTGAGCGAACAAAACGTGCTACCACACTTAAGTCTGCATCCGCAGCTGTTTCCTGTGCAACCCGACGAGAGTTCAAAGGGAAATCTGCGACAGCGGCAGCATCTCTGGAGTCTATCTGACGACATGCCATTTCCGAAGAATCAAACGACACATCCTGGCCAACCGGAAGTCGGGAAAGTGTGTCCGCGTTGGCGTGTTTAGTGGTAGGTCGGTACAAAATCTCATACTGATAATTAGACAGTATTAAGGACCATCTCTGAAGCTTTTGTGCCGTTCGTGGCGGAATCGGCTTTGTGGGTGAGAACAACGACGTAAGAGGCTTGTGGTCTGTCAACAAATAGAATTTTCTGCCATAGAGATAATGATGAAACCTTGTGACGCCGTAAATGATTGCTAAGGCCTCCTTTTCTATCTGACTGCAATTCTGTTGCGTTGGCGTCAGTAACTTGGATGCAAAGGCAATAGGACGATCGTGAGATCCAATACGATGTGACAAAACTGCACCCAGACCGTACGACGAGGCATCAACTGCTAACACTACAGGCTTCTGTGGGTCAAAGGGAATCAAACATGCATCACTGTGTAGTGCAGACTTTAAGTTGTCAAAGGCAACCTGGCAATCTTTAGACCATACAAAAGAAACATTCCTCCTACGTAAGTGATGCAGTGGAGCTGCAATCTGAGAGGCATTGGGAATAAACCTGAAATAATAGTTAAGCTTTCCCATTACTGCTTGCAATTCGTGCACATTCTTAGGAGGAGGCAAGTCTTTGATTGCTCGAAGATGTGACTGTAAGGGATGGATTCTTTTGTGTCCCAACTTCGTCGCCGCTTTTGTGTCCCAGCCTCGTCGTAGGTGTCGGTGGCCGAGTGGAACGAGACCGACACAGGAACAAAGACAGCACGCTGGTGCAGGTACGGAGGGGAGCAGCCAGAAACTATAAACACTCGAGTAAATTAGAAAGAGATATATATTGCACAGAATGTAACAATACTTAACTTTTACATAGTACTGCAGAATGTTGATACATAGTTGTTAGAGGCCTGCCTAGTGCCTGTACGATAGCAAAGTCTTCACTGGTGCCTATCTGATTACGAAGGTCCTAACTGGTTGCTATCTCCGTCCGAAGTGTCCGGTGTCTTTCCGTGGTGGCCACGAGCGGGGTTGCAGCAGAGGGCGCTCGTGGCTGTCGTGAGAACGCCGCGCCGTGTGTGCATGGCGGCGCGCGGCGAAAGTAGGTGGCGCGCACTTTGTACTTGTGCGACACCGCAGATTCCTTGGACATTAATCACATGGCCTAGGTACTCTATTTCAGTTTGAAAAAACGAACACTTTGCTTTATTACAACGTAGACCTACTGCAGTCAACACTTTGAAAAGGCACTCCAGGTTTGCTAAATGTTCTTCAACTGTACTTCCGGATACCACAATATCATCTAAGTAGTTCGAGCAACACGGTACAGAAACTGTCAGCTGTTCCAAAAAGCGCTGAAAAATAGCGGGGGCGGAAGAACTGCCAAAGGGTAGGCATTGAAATTGAAAAAGGCCCATGTGAGTATTAATGACGAAAAACTTTTTTGACTCGTCATCAAGTGGAATCTGTAAGTATGCCTCTGCTAAATCAATCTTAGAAAAGAAGCGAGACTGTCCTAATTTGTCCATAAGTTCCTCAGGTCTGGGCAGGGGGTAAGTGTCTACAATTGTTTGACTGTTCACTGTTGATTTGAAGTCCGCACAGAGACGAAGTTTTCCTGACGGCTTGGGTATAATTACTAAAGGCGAGGCCCACTGACTCGCAGAAACAGGAGAAATCACCCCACTATCTTGCCAACGTTTAAGTTCCAAAGCAACTTCATCACGAATTGCGATAGGCACTGCTCTAGCTTTACGAAATTTGGGAACTGCAGATTCTTTTAAAGTTACATGTGCCACGAAGTCTTTTGCACAACCTAGTTCCGGCGAAAACAAGTCACTATATTTGTCACACAATGCATTGATTTTATCCTGAGGCAGTATTGACGAAATTTGAAGCACATCTCTTTGAATTGATAAACCAAATAAATCGAATGCATCTAGTCCAAAAATGTTCCGTGTAGATTTGGCCTGAAGAACTACAAAAGCAACTGTTTTTGTTACACCTTGAAAAGAGGCGGGCAGGGAACACGTTCCTAGCACGGGAATATTTTGACCTGTGTACGCTGTTAGCACTTGTTGACACGGCGACAATTTTGGCGAACCCAGAAGTTCATACGTCTCTTTCTTCATTAATGTGACAGAGGAACCAGTATCGAGCTGAAATTGCACAGTCTTATTGTCAATGGAAAGATTCACAAAAAGTTTTTGCTTGTGGCGCTCGACAGGTGCGCGAATGTGGGCAACGTCTGATACAGCTTGTTTTCTGCGCTTGTGCATGCGCGGGCTGCGTACTGAAGTAAGCGGCGCGGAATCGGCACACAGATTAATATTACTGTCCCTAGATGGCACTACCGCCGGATCGGCGTCCCCGCAAGCATGCGAAGCTACGCCAGATGCACTAACTACTGCACTAAACTTTTGAGTAGCTCCAACAAGTCTACTGTCACTATCTACACAGTACTGGGCAATTTTACAAGGAGAAGTTGTAGAAGGCACTATTTTCACTACAGGAATGCACTGTTCATAGTCATTTTGCATGTCCCGAACCCTGTTCCGTTGCACTGTTTTACGCGCTCATCGGCGCTTGCGACGTGGCTCACTACATAGTTTTGCAGAAGGCACAGAAGAATTACCTTGCAATCTAGAATCAAGAGAAGCACTGTTGAAGTCCACAGCGTATATGACATTGACCGCATGAACTGTTCTTGTAATGTGCGAAGCACTGTTTCTAACGGCACCGTTCTTGAGTTTTTAATTTGCATACACACAGACTGTACATGTCCCGATTGGCCACATTGATAACAGGTTGCGTTGCGACTAGAATAATGCGCACGTTTGTGGCGAGATACACACTGGGGGCAAGACTTACGAATGTTTTTCTGAAATGAGCGTTGGCGCCCGTTATTCAAATTACTTTGTCTAACACGACGGGGTGACCTTCGTGTCGCACTATTACACTGGCTACTGTTCACTGTCTGTTCAGCACGGCCGGTAGAATTTAAAGAATCACTAGTGCTACACTGAGAACTACGGCTAGGAAAGCGTCCGTTACGGCGCACTGAATTTACACTGTGGCTTTGCATTTCTACATCTGCTAAGTCAAAAGTATCATGTGCTTCAATAAGATGCAGTACACTGTCTAATGAAGGGTCTGACTGTTTTAGAATTGCTGCCCTAATTCTGGGGTCCTGAATGTTCTGCGTAATCGCATCCCTCAACATCACGTCACTATACGAAAGTCCACAAGAGCAAGTAAATTTACATTTGCGGGTTAAGCCCTTCAATTCCGTAATCCACTCTTGGTGTGACTGCTGCGGTAATTTTTTAAGTCTGAAAAATCGGTACCGTGCAGCGGCTACGAGAACTTCTCTCTCATAATTTGCCTCTACTATTTGTTCAAAGTCTACATCACGAGGAGATGCTTGCGGGAATAGTTTCTGCAGTAACACGAAAGTCCTGGTGCCAACTACGGCGAGAAAGAAATGTTTAACTGTCTGACCTGTTATTTGATGAGCCGCGACGAGTTCTTGAAACTGTGCGAAATAGTCGCTCCATTCTTCCTCACGTTCGTTGTACTGGCGAAACGTAGGAAGCGTTGCGGCGGCAGGTGTGGGCTGCTGAAGCGGTGGCTGTTGTTGTTGGTTAGCTGCTTGCGCTGTGATCTGGGCCACTGCTTGCAGGAGTTGTGTAATTTGCGCCGTCTGTAACTGAATAATTTCCATTAAGTTTGGGTTCGGGGTAGTGGCCATGCTGACCGATTAGGCGAAGCGCATACAAGTAAATTATAACAAAACACAAATGCAATATAAAACAGGACGCTCTGCAACAAAAAAGTCCACAATACACATAACAGGATAAGTTCCCCCAAAAATCTTATAATAAGGGTGGGTGGGCGGGAGCAATTTCTGCGTGCTCCGACTGCTGCTGTCTGGCTGCTGGTCCAAGGTTCGTCTATCACTCCTCGTCGCCACTTTTGTATCCCATCCTCGTCGCCACTTTTGTGTCCCAGCCTCGTCGCCGCTTTTGTGTCTCGTTTCCGTCGTAGGTGTCGGTGGCCGAGTGGAATGAGACCGACACAGGAATAAAGATAGCACGCTGGTGCAGGTACGGAGGAGAGCAGCCAGAAACTAGAAACACTAGAGTAAATTAGAACGAGATATATATTGCACAGAATTTAACTTTTACATAGATCAGTACTGCAGAATGCTGATACATAGTTGAGCTAGAGGTCTGCCTAGTACTTGTACGATAGCCAAGTCTTCGCTGGTGCCTATCTGATTCCAAAGTGTTAACTGGTTCCTATCTCAGTCCCAAGTGGACGATGTCGTTCACTGGTGGCCACGAGCGGAGTTCTACCAGAGGGCGCTCGTGGCTGACGTCGTAAGAACGTCGCGCCGTGCGTGCATGGCGGCGCCCGGCGAAAGTAGGTGGCGCGCACTTTGTACTTGTGCGACACCACAGACACAATAAATAAATTAAATTATAGGCGATGAAAGACCGTTCTTGCTACGGTACTTCAGTGGCTGTTCATAGTTTCGTAACTAAATAGTATTATCGCTCAAAGGCGTCGTGGGCACAACATCACACTACATGACTTCCACGAGGACACACACTACACATCCACACCGGAAGTGGTGCGTCAGAGGCAGCTCTCACAACAGCACCGAAATATGGCTGCTTGACAAGCAAGAAAATGTGTTTGCTGCAAAGCGTGTATATTAACAACTAAAGTAATAAAAATAAAATTTTAATTTTGAATACCGTACTACAGTAAAATAAGAATCATTAAATTTGAAGTTTCATTTTAGATTTGTGTTCATTTCTGTTTATGAACACGCTAGAAAATTAATTATGTTTCCATCGGTGATTTTACATTATATTTCTTCAACTGATTATGTAATCACGGGACGAACATTTAAAGGGACCGTATAGGTCATGAGAGCTATAAATAATAATACTCGAAAGTTAAGCACATAAACTCATCGCTATTAACCGTTGTGGTTGGCATTTATTACGCTATGGACGCATACCTTAACCTAGGAACTGATCGGCATTGCGCGCGAAATTGAAGGCCCTGCAAAACCACGCCTCTCTCTCCTCCTGCTTGCCCAGAACTGGGTGGCAGATTTCTCCGCGGCGAGGGGCCACGTCGTAGCGGACAAGCATTATGCAAAAGGCATTTAACTTCTGTCAACGCATTTAATGCACTTTGATAGATTTGTTTTCTGAAAAACTATTTTACTTTATAAATGATTAATTACTAGGTCGTTTGTGCGTGGGTAGTTTTGTTTTGCGAAAAACTAATACACACTATCACGTTTGGGAAAAATAATTAGCATAATATTTCTCTCTACTTGATTAACAAGACTGTTATCAGTAACTATCTTTAAAATCTTTCTGTAATTATCACGGAAAACAAATTAAACAGAGACAAAATATGCATGTTCAACATTTCACGGCGTGCAGCCGTGCAGATTCTACGTCTTCCACTAATATTTCGGCCGCGTATCGTCCGGCCCTCTTCATAGTGAGTTCGAGACTGGCGACAAGTTGCCAGGCGCGGCCTTATATACTCCATCGCGGCGGCACTGCGCATGCGGCTCTCAGATGCTGGTCGGCGGCGGAGAGGTACACTTAGCAAGCGCGGCCCCCGTGGCCAAAGGAATCAGGAGTTCGATTCTGTTATCGATATATGTTCTGCGGTGGCAAAACCTTGTCGACAATTTTATTACATTAAGTGCAGGATTCCACACCTTGTCCAAATTAAAACCATTATCTCTGTTTATTAAATTTTCATATAATCTACTTTCTACTGCTTCTTTAAAAGTTGTGTTCCAAAATGAAGATATAGATGTTAAACTCTTCACATCACTGTAATTCATTGAATGCCCTGTATCGAAACAATGTTCCGTCACAGCTGACTTGTCTGGCTGTAATAAACGAGTGTATCTTCGGCGTACGACACATCTTTCGTGGAGAAGGCGGGTTGTCTGTCCTATGAATGAACATTCGCAGTTTCCACATGGTATCTGATACACACCAGACTTTCTAAGCAACAGATCCTCTTTCACAGTTCCGACTGAGGCGGCGATCTTCAGAGGTGGCCGGAAAATTACCTGAACTTGATGTTTTTTGACAATTCCACCTATCTTTGAAGAAAGAGCACCCACGTAGGGCAAGAACGCTCTCGATCTGACGCTATCTTCTTCCTTCAGGTCATCTATTTGCATTCTCAGTTTAACATTCATTGCTCTGCGAGTCTGTTGTTGGGAATATCAATTCGCTTTAAATAAGTCCTTCAGGTGTGTGAGCTCTTTACCTTTCTGCCAAGTATTTAGCTTCACTATTAAAACCATTAGTGGGAAAATGTAGTCACCATATTCGCAATTCTATAGGATTTATTCATACGTTTACAATCATCTGCAGGTGATGCTTATGAACGTAATACGGCTGCATTCGAAAAGAAATCGATGTCTTCAACGCAGTTTCTTATATTGTTTACTAAAAACTGAAAGAAAATTAATCCGAAATGTTTGAAATTTGATACATTCATCGAATGATAATTACTTAAAACTCCTTTGAATTTTCGCCATTACTCTAACTCTTGTAGTACCATCTTCATTCTCGGCGAGTCATTTTTCTTCAGTGTTTCGGAATTTCTTATAACGACGTCAATTTCTTGAAGATGTATTATCCCGTCCCGTCCCGTCCCGTCAATTCAATGATGTCGAATAATAATTAGAAGAAAAACTCCCACAAATAAAAACTGTTCAGATGTCTGTAAATCTATCGGACCAAACTGCGTGGTCATCAATACGTAGCTTACAAACTACTTAAACCTATATAAACTAACCTACGGACAACACACACACCCATGCCCTAGGGAGGACACGAACCTCCACGGCGAGCAACCGCGCGCTTCGCAGCGAGGCGCTTTAGACCGCTCGGCTACTCCACCGCGGCAGAACAAATGTACATACGTTACCAAACATGTTTCATTGGAAATTGATGTACTTTCGTCCATCATGATATTAAAGTAGTTACTACACCATCTGACATTAAAGTGAGCAAGATCCTTTTTCATTTCCTCTTCTATAAACATAACGATATTTCGCCATACCTGGTCAGAATGAAGCATATTGCGAGCGTGAAGGTCGGGGTGAGAGTTTAAAATAGGGAAAGATTAATTTTTGAAACTCACAACCACCAGCTGTGAACCAAATTCCTAAACATGCAAAAACACTGAACCTGTTATTGCGACTGTTTGACTCGTTTTCTAGGGGATGATATCACACGTTCGCAGCTTTCCTTCCCTGCATATGATTAACAAAACAAATTCATAATAAGTTCAAGTTCATGAGAGAAAAGGGTGTACTAACTACTATTTTAGAAAACATGTGAAAGTTCACTTTATGTTGTTTATTTCACAATACTTGAACCCTGTGGCTGTCGCGTCTGTACGTCGGTAAATGTACCAAATAAAGTTATAGCTCGTGAGCCCTCAGACAAAATGGATATTTGTCGCGAATTGATTTCACACCACGTGGCTGTCTCAAACACCGTTTATGTTCATGCCTATGCGACGACACGTGTTCACGTGTTACATTAACAAATCACAGTCACTTTAATTTAATGCGATGCACACCTTGTTGCACCGGCTAATTATTCATAAACACACAGTAGCACTCGATTTAACTTGGTGCAGTCTACGACGAGCAACCACACGTGGCGATTGCCACACACAAAACTCAAGTCACCACCTCGAGATCCACATGCCGACCGAGGCAGAGCGACCCGCCAGGCCAGCCACACCACGTGCTCTCTGGAGTCCTCACTTCCGGCCCTCGCGCGCGCGCGCGTCAAAACTCAACTGCCGGGGTTTTTCCCCTACGTCATCAACTTCCCCATGTAAGCTGTTGTAACCGATTTGCCAACGTACAGCGCTCAGCCAATACATTTCTAAAACTTTACTTAAAATCAAAATAATTACACTACACATTAAACAAATATTTTCTTACGTTTTTATATTAATATAAACATCCTTTGTGCTGTTTATCATAATTGTGCAATTTCTTATACCACAAATAAGTGAGTTAACTGAATACTTCAAGATAAAATACAAAAGATTAATTGAAAATAAAATGAGAAATAGTTAATATATTATTTTTATAAACAAACATTGCCATGCTAGTTGTCTAACTGTCTTGTATTCATTGGTAATTTATTATTTTTCATTGTCAATTAAACATATTACGTCAGATGTGACTATATCAGCTAATGTATTGTTTATTTATCAACAGGCTATTTTGTAATGAGGGCCTTAAAGGTTCCTAACTGCATCGTATTACTTCAAATGCCAGTAGTATTACAATATTTGTGCACTGCACTGTGCCTGGCACTCGCTATTGTCCCTCTCTCCCCTCACCGGAAACGAACTGTAAAATCCTAAGTTGGAACAAGCCACCAACATCGGCCTGCTCGCTGGCCTCCCGTCAGCTACAATCACACAGCAAATCTCAACGTGGAGAATTTCTACCTATGGCCTAACTATAAATGTTGTCACCCAACTGTGTACATACATTGCTACCATAATCAATAAGATTAAAATTGTGTAACAGTTAGTGCATTGGCATGGTCAATGTTTGCAGTGAACTTCATACTGTTTAATTATCAAATGCTATTAATTACCAGTATTTCTATTGGGCGGTAATCTCACAATATTACCAACTGATAAACCATTAAACTTTTGCTGATCGATTGACGCAGGATATGTTTAAATGATCATTTCTGTTTTGCTACTACACATGAGATCTGAACGACGAAGTAGTTGTGATAACTTATTCTTGATGTTGCTTTCCCCACAACTTTTTTTACTTTCAGTCACGCATTTTTCTAAATGTTGGCCGGCCGCGGTGGCCAAGCGGTCTGCGACGCGCCAGTCACACTCTGCACGGTCACTACGGTCGGGGTTCGAATCCCCCCTCGGACATGGATATTTGTGCCGTCCTTAGTATTAGCTAGTTCGTAAGTAGTTTGTAAGTTTAGGGACTCTTGACCCCATAGTTAAGACCCATAAGCTCTACAAACACAGATCTGATATAAATTTTGCTTTTCTTCGCTGCGTATGATTTCCAAGCATTTACTGTGTGATTTGAACCTTAAATGATTGCCGATTTTCTCATCTCTCTCTCTCTCTCTCTCTTTTTTTTTTTTTTTTTTTTTTTTTTTTGGGGGGGGGGGGGGGAGTTATTAGCAGCTAAAATCGCGCTAACGATACGCACGCAGTCCATGCTCAGTTTTGAAAACGTGTTAAAGCAACATAATTTACTACCATAATTTCAAGCTTGCTGTTTCTCACATTCCTACCTTGAGACTGCTCACAGTTTCCAGATACCACAGATTCACTGTCTAAAATCACTCCACTCCATATTTTAGTGGCGCTGGCACAGCAACCGTAATTGATATTTTTGGTAAAAAAAAAAGTCTCGGTTGCAACCAAGACTGTTTTTTACCAAAAATAGATTCACTATCTACCTCTTTTTAACACAACAATTTCCGTTTTGTTTTTTTAGATTCGCCGTCCATTTTAACTCTCTTAGCGTCCGGTCTTACACTATTGAGAAGTGATGAAATATTGCAGTTTGATAGACATGTTGTAATTACGTAATCCTTGCAACCACCTACGTACTCATCTCACTAACACTACTGAAGCGGGAACCTATGGAGTTCATAGTATCTATTGAAAATGCAAGAGAACAACCGAATGGCATCAATTAATTTCACATACTGCCTAACACTATACTGGGGAACCGGCGTTAAGCTCCACTCGTGTAATCAGTGACTAGCAAAGTTGGAAATGTTCAAATGTTTGTTAAGCTTATGGGACTTAACTACGGGGTCATCAGTCCCTAAACTTACAAACTACCTATGAACTACTTAAGAACTAGGACGGCACAAATATCCATGACCGAGGGGGATTCGAACCCCCGACCGTAGTGCAAAGTTGGACTGTCGGATCCAGTCTTCTCCCTAATTTACAACAGAAATACATCGAGGTTCCTAGCACCCTGGCGTGAGTCAAGATTTAACTACTAAGAAAATCACAGATCAGTGAAATTATGTAACTTGGTGTTCTGTAAGCGAGACACAGCCAGCATCTGCACTACGCAGACTGTCTACCCTCTGCTCTGGTCACCCGAGCAGATGATAATGTTAACACACTGATTGCCGCTGCGGCCACTACCGAGCCACGCGCATGGCGACGTGTGGTTGCCCGCGGCTACTGCAGAGCCAACGCCGTTTGCTGCCTGGCTTGGCGCGCTGTTTACATCCAACACTAAGTGCATGGCAGTCAACTGTTAAACGTATGTGTGAAAATGACATCATGTCCGTCATTTTACGTAAAAATGTGCGAACACGCACTTAATAATGTACCAATTCCTTCCTTCGCATCCAACCACAGCCTAGTATTTTAGCTATCATTAAACGGAAAGAGCCAACAACAGAGTAGTCTCAACCAGACTGTGCTCAAAACTATCCAAAAGAATTAAAATATTTATCTAAAAAGTCATATATTTAATAGGTCTTTTAGCTGTGGGGAACAACAACAATAGAGCGAAGGAGCGGAAAACTGTATTCCTTCTGTTTTATGATGTTTCCTTGAGGAACTGTGTTTGTTATGCATTAGTGTTTGAACATAAGATGGATGTCATCTACTGGAGAAGAAAATTGTATTTTCTCTGTAATTTAATATGGTGTTGCCGCATGGAAACAGTGTGTGTTACGCTTGGTATTAAGTATTATACGTCTTATTGTTGTTGTTGGATTTTGGACGGGACTAAACTACAACGGTTATCACTTCCTTGTTCGAGTCATAGAGGTAAAACAGTGTGTTAAGCTTTCTCAAGTATAGGCGTCAACACGTCAAAAGTTAATAATAACAAGTAAAAACGAAGAAAGGATAAAAGTAAAAACAAAGAAGGGATAAAAAGACTAAAACAATACCAGAGTATTCTTGCTGGGTGATCACAAAAAGATAAGTAGGACATCGCTACACGTTAAAACCACCCACCTAAAAGACTTAGGACAAGTAGAGAACAGATCGATGATAGACACTCAAAAAACTTTAAATGGAATGGTACAATCCACACTCACGGATAAAATTTAAAACAGAATCAACCATGGAGGCACTGTCAGCTAAAACAAGCTTCAAGACTACAGGGATATTAAAATTCGGTAGCTCTGCGGCTAAATTGGGGCATTCCGGTAAGTTGTGGGCGACTGTCAAAGGCGCACCACATCGACACTGAGGAGGATCCTCGCGACAGAGAAGGTAGCCGTGCGGCAGCCAAGTATGGCCAATATGGAGACGGCAAAGGACAACCGACTCCCTGCGAGAAGCCCTCAGTGAGGTCTTCCATGCAGCGGTGGAGGGCTTGACAACACGGAGCTTGTTCAGTTCGGTCAGGTCTGCCCAATCAGAAATCCATACCCCAAGGACGTTGTGGTTTAACTAGGGTCAAATGGTCTGTTTCTGGGAAGCCAATATCAAGGGACCGTGAAGTGGTGGCCTGCTTGGCCAAATGATTGCCGCGTTCGTTGCCTGATATGCCTATGTGGTCTGGCGTCCAGACAAAAGCGACAAAACGACCCGACTCGCCAAGGGCGAAGACGGCATCTTGGATTGACCGCACCAAATGTTGCTTGGGAAGAAACTGTAAGACCTTCAGGGAGTCGCTACAGATGACAAAAGACCCCCTGGGGAGAGCTCTCAGGTGTTCAAGAGCTCTTAAAATACCAACCAGCTCCGCGGTGAAGATGCATCTTCTACAAGGCAACGATCGCTGTTCGATATGGTCACCACAGACAAAGGCATATCCAGCATACCCATCGACCAGAGAACCGTCCGTGTAAATGTTTGCGCCACGAAATGAGTCAAGCAGTGCTTGGAACTGGTGAAGGAGAATCAATGGTACAATGGAGGCTTTCGAATCCTGGGACAAGTCCAACCGAACTTCCGAGCGAGGAATGGTCCAAGAGGGGTATGGGGAGAGTAGTGGAAAGGAGGAGGGAGGTTAAGGGAATCACGTGATGAGAGAAGGGAACGGACAACGACCACAAATGGGACACCAGACCTGAGCCGTCATCGTGGGGATGGGAGTGCAACAGTTGCAAAGAGAAGCCTGTGGTTCAGATGGCGGGGCAAAGGATGAACCCCGGCAGTGTACCACACCAACAACTGTTGCCGGCGGAACCGCAGAGGGAGAATCCCAGGTTATTTTATGTCTTATTTGAAGTAGGTGAGGCACCCAAGACAGCCAGGAATTGAAAACCATGCATAGGAAGCGATGTGTTTTCTCGACCTAAAGGGGTTCACCAGCCAGGTATAGCTCTGGGTCAGGGTGAACTACCAAACAGCGACAGAAATGCATTATGCGGGTTTTCTGCATGGAGAAACGGAATCCATAGGCAGATGTCCATGATTGGGTCTTTCAGATGGCACCCTGCAGCCGCCATTCGGCGACACCAATACTAACAGAGCTGATATAAAGGCAGAAATCATCGGAGGACTAGGAGCAACAGTCCAATGACGCCACAGCCACAGCCAGATCATTTACGGTCACGAAAAACAATAGTACACTGAGGATGGAGCCCTGTGGGACACCGTTCTCTTGAATACGGGGGAGCTAAGAGAGGCGCCGTCCCTCACCCGGAACGAGAGGTAGGAGAGGAAATTCCGAATAAACACTGGAAGGGGTCCTCGTAAGCCCCAGTCATGCAATATAGCCAGTGTAAGGTGGCGCCAGATGTTATTGTACTCCTTGCAGAGATCGGAGAATACCGCAACCAGATACTAACGCCTAGTGAATGCAATACCAATAGCCGACTCCAGTGACACGAGATTGTCAATGGCAGAGCGGCCTTGACAGAAGCCCCTTGTTGTGGAGCAAGGATTCCACGCTCTTGAAGGATCCACATGAGCCGCCACTCACCATACGTTCAAGGAGCTTGCAGAGAATGTTGGTGAGGCTGATCGGATGGTAACTGTCAGCCACCAGAGGATCCGCACCAGGTTTCGACACTGGGATGACTGTGCGGGCCAACCCCCTCTGCCAATAGACGGTTAAACAGAGCGAGAATTCGGCGTTGAAACTCTGTTGAAAGGAGTCGGGGGAACTGGCTGCGAATCCTTTCTGGTCCTGGAATGGTTTTGGGGCATGCAGGAAGGGCAGTTCGGAACTACCACTCACTAAACAGGTCGTTGTAGAGTTCCCAGTGACAGGTACAGCATGAGAAGTGTTTCCGCTTGGTTCACCGTTTGAGGGAGTGGAAGTCGTCACTGTACGTGGCAGTTGCGGAGCAACGTGCATAGTGCTCTGCTTTGTCCTCAGGGATGGATTTTGGGATTGTACAGAGTATACCATGTATGGTGAGGGGTGGGATTCCTGTCAGTGGATGGTATCCAAAGACACGCTGTACTTGCGTCCATACCCAAGTCAGGAAGCTGTGGGAGCCGACAGTGGCTACATACCGCTCCCAGGAGTCCTGCTTACTCTACTGTATCAGTCGTCGAGCACGTACATGGAGCCGTTTAAAGGCTACCAGGTTCTCCATGGTAGGGTGACGTCGGTGGCGCTGGAGCGCTCGCCGACGTTCCCAGATAGCTTCAGTGATATCAGGTGTCCACCAAACTATGGACTTGCGCCGAGGGGAACTGGTGGTTTGCGGAACACCTGCCTCAGCAGCCGAGATAATACTTTCAGTCATCTGTTGGACTGCATTATCGATGTCAGCTGGTAGTGTCGCATCGATTACAGCAGCCAAGGCATAAGCCGGCCAGTCAGCCCTACGGAGGCACCATCGAGGCAAGCGGTCGGCAGGTTGATTTGATTTGATTCGATTTGATTTTCTCAGGGAAGCCAAAACAGTCTTGGTCCAACCCGCCACTGCCCGCACCGAAATTAAGTTTATTGTGTGGTATCGCTCCCTGTATATCTAGTAAAGCCAACCAATGCCCTTGGACAGTGCAAGGAGTCCCTTTACCAGTTCTTTATTAGACACAATTTCTTCGGGTCTGGTTGTCCTAAATGTTCTGTGCCTTTTACTCTCCAATGCAATGAATTCGAAGATTAGATGTGATGCAGTTTCATCACCATCATCACAGATCCTACATTTAGGTTCCTCTTCTGTTACTCCCATTGTATGCAGTGTTTCTTGAAATTCCCATGGCCTGTCAGTAATCCAACCATGAGTCTAAACTCTCTCCTGTTCAGGCCCATGATTGCAGAGCTTCTTTTAAAACATGGCTTTGGCATCATTACCTTGCCATGTTTTTGTTGATGGACTTTGGTCCAATATTCTACGTGCTGTCTTCTGAGCCAGTTACTTAGCTCCAATTTCATCATTGCCTTGGTGATTGTCAGGACAGGTTCCGATCCAATAAATGGAGTCTCTGCCCCCATCCTCGCTAATCTGTCGGCATGTTCGTTGCCACTGATCCCTGAGTGGCCAGGGACCCACAATAGGTTTACTCTATTGCTTTCCCCTAGCTCCACCAGAACCCCGTGACATTCTGAAACAATTTTTGACCTTGTTGCAGGAGCTGCCAGTGATCTCAGGGCTGCCTGGCTGTCTGAATAGATATAGATGCTATGGTCTTTGTAGCACCTATGCAAATTCTCCTTCACACACGCCCTGATGGCAGTGATTTCGGCCTGGAATACAGAGGCCAGTTTCCCTAGAGAGATGACGCCCTCCAGTCTTGGCTGCACCCCGTATACCCTGGCCCCAACGCCTTGGTCTGATTTTGACCCATCAGTGAACCCGACAATATCCCCCGTACGGTGTCGAACTATTTTCTCCCACTGCTCCCTACTTCCAATTGTTATATTGAAAGGCTTGTTGAAGAAGTATGGGGTTATAATATAGACAGCTGGCATTTCCCAAACTTTCCTATATTTACAACACTCACTATTTTAGTGTGTGATTCTGGATATCCCAAAGAGTTCCAGTTTTTCCCAGTTTTGAGTCTGTATGCACCAGCCACTGCCTCCATCTTGAACCAAATCAGTAATGGCGGCATATCCAACATGGTTTCCATCCCAGCAGTTGGTGTGCTGCTAATTCTGCCACATGAACGCCCCATAGGTGATCCTGGGTCTAATCACTGTGGTGTATATCCAATGCATACCCTTGGGGCTCAGGCCCCAATTTTTGCCACAAGCTCTCCTGGAACTCACAAGAGTACCTTTTGCCTTGGAGCAAATATTCCTGATGTGAGGGGTCCATGTCAGTTTCTCATCTAGGGTAACCCCTAGATATTTCACTGTCCCCTTCACAGATAGCGCTTCATTGAAAAGCTTTAGATTCCAACTTGAATGTTGGATATGCTTCTTTGTGAATGGTACAACAACAGTCTTCTTAGGACTAACCCCCAGATCCTGTTTTCTGCACCAGTCTTGCACAAGGTCCAATGCACTTTGTGCCTTATTCTTCACTGTGTCAGCAAATTTGCCAAGTATTACTATGACAAGATCATCTGCATATCCTTGGCAAAAGTACTGCCTAGAGTTTAATTCTCCAATGAGATCATTCATCACTAGATTCAACAATAAAGGGGAAAGAACTCCTTCTTGTGGGCAACCCCTAGTGGTGTTGAGCATGGCCCTAGTCCACCTACATATAGTGGTCCGTAGGTCATGCACCTCTGCTGCCCTAACCATGGAATCGAAGGTCGTGTTACTAAAACCCCCTTGATGTCCAGGAAGATACAGAGGGCTATTTCCTGAAAGTGTAGTGCTTTCTCCACCTTCCTAACGAGTTGGTGGAGAGCTGTCTCACATGATTTACCTGGCTGATATGCATGTTGGTTTGAATGTAGAGGAGCCCTACATAACCTCGTTTCTCCAACATGCACATTAACCAGCTTTTCCAATGTCTTAGGAATGAAGGGCAGGCAGATTGGCCTCATATCCTTGGCCTTGGTATGATCAGTTCTCCCTGGTTTTGGAATGAAGACAAACTTCACTGCCCTGCAGGCATTGGGAATGATTCCTACTGCTATGCTAACCCTGAATAACCTGCATAGGAATCTAATAAGATTTTCTCCCACTTGTTGCAGGAGAGCTGGAAAGATTCCATCAGGGCCAGGTGACTTGAACGGTTGAAGTGATCCCACCGCCCATCGAACCTTACTGAAATTGACACACTCCTTGGCCAAATCCCAGTCCTCTTTGCGAATATCTGAGAACCGTTGTCTCTCAGGAATCGCACTTTGGTCTGAGTTATCCACCAGAGTATATTGAGGAAAGTGAGTCTTGAGGAGCACTTCCAGCGTTTCATGTGCTGTCTTTGTATACTCCCCATCCTCCTTCCTCAATGTTCCTCCTGGATTAGTTGGTACCCTAGTGAGGATTTTATGAAGTCTCACTTGAGCAGCTGTGCCCTCCACTTCCTCACAGAATACCTTCCAGGATGCCTCCTTTGCCCATCTGATGGCAAGGTTGTAACTGATAAGGGCCTCATGATACTTTGCCCATTGTCCTTTGTGCCTCGCAGGGTTAAACAGTCTTTGTACCTGTTTCCTTTGCATTTACAGGTTATTATTCCACCAAGGCACACTCCTATTTGTGCACTTCTTGGTGATTGAGCAGTTGTCCTGGTATGAGGTCACTATAGCAGAGGTTACGGCCTCTGCCACTTCCTCAAACTCTGCTGGATTCCTTATCGAAGTTTTAATTTCTGATAGGCTGAAGTCAAGGTCTCTCCTATATGTCTCCCAGACGGTTTTCCTGGTATTCCCATAGGCCATGGTCTGCCTGGTTCCCATTTCAACCTTGAATTTAATATACATGTGATCTGATGAGGATGGCTCCAGGACCACATGCCACTGTTTGACGTAACTGCCCATCATCATGGAACCAAAAGTTATGTCAATTACTTCTTCCCTTCTACTATTCCTGAATGTAGGTTCATCACCCCTATTCAGGTTCTACAAGTTGTTGGATAGGAGAAATTCAAGAAGGTGCTCACCTCTACTGTTGGTGTCCTTGCTGCCCCACGATAGATTGTGGTCATTGGCATCACATCCCACCAACAGTTCATTACCTTGCCGATGGCAGGCTTCCATCAGTCTCCTCACTTCCAAAGAAGGAGGAGAGCTGTCTTCGTAAGGAAGATATTCTGGGTCCAAAACAATTTCCCTCATGATACCTTCCTCACGTTGCTGCATCCTGATGGTCACCAGGTCCCGGGAACAAAAATCAATCATTGGTATGAAAGGGATTCCATTTCTAACATAAATGCATTTTGCTGGAGTTTTTTAGATTTCTAGCATAAATCAGCTTACCTCCAGTACCACCGAGGCCCGATACACCCCGTTTGTATAAATAGGGTTCTTGTATCAGGGCCACGTCCACCTCTTGTCTCCCCACGCGATGGCTCAGGGCAGCAGTGGCCCCTTTACTGTGCTGCAGGTTTATCTGCAGCACTTCCAATCCCCATCTTGCTGCCATTAATGCCTTTAAGGTCTTTGATTACCCTGACGGCGACCTGCGAGAACCCTAAAAACAGTTTCAGGCCTTGCTCTCACATTCCCTTCAGGGACTTCTCTCCGACCTCCACTACCAGGGGTCGTCCTTCCGGAACGACCTTTTGGTTAATTACCCTCCAATCCACTGTCAAGACTTTTGGGTTCTGGACCTTTATTTTCTCGAACAAAGTCTTTGGAGAGACATCCTTAAGGATCCTTGGTACCCATATTGATACCTTTGCCGTCTTCAGGAGTTTGGCTGCTGTCTTGACCAGCTGCTTCGCATCCTCCCACGAGGATATCATGGGCACCTTGTCCTTAAGCCATTCTCCTGAGTGCCCCCCCCCCTCGCAGACAAAAATTAGGGCACTGTGATCTACACAGACCCTCCTGAATTTGGGTCCTGGACCAGCGTCCTCCCCAATGTCTTCAAAGAGAGCCATCTGCACGAGTTCCTCCTGCTGCGAGGTGATGCTCACCAGTGAGTATCGTTCTTGGACAACCACCATTCTAAAGTGCGAGATTGCAGTATTGTAGGTCTGTTTCCCTATTTCCTACCTCAGCCTTTTAGGATCACGCTTGTCCAGTGAGGAGGGAGTCTTAGATTCCTCCCTAACCCTCTTGCCACCTGGGTCTGGGGTCTGTGTATCCCCTTCGACCTGAGGCAATTACTTTTTGGGGGGTCTTTGGCTCAAGTCCTTTTGATTCCCTCCACTTATGCTTAGGAAGCCATTCTTTTCCTTCCTTTTGCTTCTGTTCCTTGAGAAGTTTCCTCCTCTGAGCTCCAGACAAGGCTGTAATCCTAATTTGGTTCAACTTCTCTGTTACAGTTCCCACTTCTTGCTCAGGTCTAGACCCTGATTCAGAAGTAGGAAAGCACCCCATCTGTCCTGATCCTGGTCTGAGTATCTGAGGCCTCAGATTGCCCCTCAGATTCTTTTAAAATACTTTCTTCCTCTGTGTTCATCTTAGTCCCACGAGATTTGGGGATTTATATGGTCCACACCACGAAAACCCCGCGCGGTGCAAGGTTAATTACTCAGGGAGGTCGCCCGGTATCCCTGAGGCTCCATTCGAGACACATCCACCCATGTGCCATGCACTCCTCGACATGGATCGCATCACATCTTGGGTTGGGAAAGGAATTGGGAAAGGGCTGGAAGAGGATAAGGAGGATGGGACGTTGTGGGACACTCTTAGTCTGATCCATCAGCTGAGGCCTTTACGGCGGTAGGTTCACTACCTTCGGAATAGCCTTCAGCTTCCCATGGATGCGCAAACCTCTCCACCCGCATGGACAGTGCTCTGTCAAGGTGGTGTGCCCCGCTTGGTCCACCGTTTGAGGGAGTGGAAGTCGTCACTTTATGTGTCAGTCGCAGAGCAATGTGGATGGTGCTTTGCTATGTGCTCGGGGATGGATTTTGGGATTGTACAGAGTATACTGTGTATGGTGAGGGTTGGGATTCCTGTCAGTGGGTGGTATCCAAAGACACGCTGTATTTGCGTCCATACCCAAGTCAGGAAGCTGTGGGAGCCTGCAGTGGCTACTTACCGCTCCCGGGAGTCCTGCTTACTCTGCTGTATCAGTCGTCGAGCACGAACATGGTGCCGTTTAAAGACTACTAGGTTCTCCATGGAAGGGTGGCGTCGGTGGCGCTGGAGCGCTCGCCGACGTTCCCAGATAGCCTTGGCGATCTCAGGCGTCCACCAAACTACGGACTTGCGCCGAGGGGAACTGGTGTTTTGCGGAGGAGCACCTGCCTCAGCAGCTGAGGTAATACTGTCAGTCATCTGTTGGACTGAATTATCGATGTCAGGTGTTAGTGTTGCATCGATTACAGCAGCCAAGGCATAAGCCGGCCAATCAGCCCTATGGAGGCACCATCAGGGCAAGCGGTTGGCAGGTTGGTATTGCAGGAGCGACACAAAGATGGGGAATGTGGTCACTGCGACACAGGTCATTGTGCAAGGACCAAGGGGGAGGGGATTCTTGAAAGGGGCTGCAGGAGCTGATGAAGATCAGGAGTAAATTCGATCAGCAGCTTTGGGATCCTTCAGCAATTTTCTGGGATCCTCTTTGCCACAGGGAGAAGCCTCAGAAGGGAATGTCCCGAGGGACCCCTTCTGGGCGAGAGCTGTTGCTTCTCCTGCTGTTGGGATGTCCCCTGATGTCCCCTGTGATTGGAGCGCCGTTGCTCACAACGTGAAGTGTGTGGGAGCAACAGAAGGGGAAGTGCCCGTATATCTCAAAGGGGCACGTGTAGAAAATTGGACCCAAGAGTGTACTAGAGACTTTTCATCAGATGGTACATGGCTTGTCAGGGATGGCAATGGAGATGCTGCTGTGGCATATGAGGTCTTCATGCTCACAGGGTGGAGTTTTGTGTATTTCCGTTTGTGTTCAGAATAGGACAACCGATCTGGGGTCTTATACTCCATTATCTTCCTTTCCTTATGCTAAACTGCGCAATCGGGCGAGCAAGGTGGATGGTGCAGTCCACAGTTGATGCAGACTGGAGGAGGAACACAAGCAACATCTGGATGTAACACACGTCCACAATCTCGACATGTGAGATCGGCGTAACACTGGGAGGACATGTGCCCAAACCTCCAGCACTTGAAACAGCGCATAGGGGGAGGAACATAGGGCTTTATATCGCACCGGTAGATCATCACCTTCACCTTCTCAGGCAATGAATCGCCATCAAAGGCCAAGATGAAGGCACCAGTGGCAACTCTGTTGTCCTTCGGATCCCTATATATGCGGCGGATGAAGTGGACTCCTCGCCGCTCCAAGTTCTTGCGTAATTCATCATTTGAATGCAAAAGGAGATCTCTGTAGAATATAATGTCCTGGACCATATTCAGGCTCTTTTGTGGAGTGGTCATAATGGGACCATCACCCAGCTTACCACAGGGGAGCAATGCCCATGACTGCGTTGGGGATGATGTCATTATCAGTACCAATCCTGAATGCATCTTCGACATTCCCTCACTTCTCCAAACGTATCCTTTAGGTGTTCGACAAAGAATAAAGGCTTTGTAGCTGTGAATGATTCGCCATCTGACCTGGTACATACTACATATCGAGGAGCGTATTGCTCCCCTTGAGCCCTACGTAACTCCCATGGCGTGGCCAGGGAGGGGAACGTTTGGGGATTGTTTACGGCGGCATTGTAATCACCTGTACCTCTCTTAGACACGCCCGTTTTGCGTCCGGCAACGCTACTGTTGGCTCGTTTCATCATAGTCCCACAAGCAGCTAGGGAACTATACGTCCTCCCAGGCAGAGCTCCACTTGCCTGGGTAAACCTTGTACAACTGAGGTGCGGCAAGTTCCCCAGAGGTTGCTCGCTAAAGACTGTTCAACCTTGCTCGCTAACGACTGTTCAACCTCAACAGCCATGCATCTCCTCAGCACGTAGCAAGCCTTGAGATTGAGTGTTTTTTTTTTTTTTTAATATATAGAAGTTCGTACCGTCTTCGCGACCCGGGCGATTAATCCTAGATCCCCAGGTTGTGAAATGTAAAACGTTCCACCGCCGCGCCGAACGGTGGTGGCTGAAGCACGCACAGAGCTTACGGTGGGGCGGACTCTTGGCGCGACACAGTCCACAGTTCGAGACCCCGGGTTCACCAAGCCCGTACTCAGCAAGTTAATGCTGAGCCCCTGAGGGTTATACATCCAATTGGACATTAAATTTAAATTTTCATGGGTATAGTATTAGAACACCAAATATATTTAATTCGCTTGCGATGGGTTTCAAAAGTTCGGTGATATTTTAATATAGTGGTAAAATTTATGGATTTTAACGGTTTTATTATATGTAAAATAGGTCGTTGGTGGTTGGGATGTTACTAGGAGTAGCCTGGACATCAGAAGGAGTGGGAAGGCGAAACTGGCTGAGTTGATAACTAAGTCCATAAGTGGGGCCACAGCAACTCATGGGATTACCTCGTTTTTAGGATAACATCAGTTTCCAGTGAGAAACTCAGACAGGCAGGTACTAAAGCTTTAAAATATCCCACGACCTTCACAAAAGTACAGTGAAAAATAATGCTAGTGTACTGATCAAAATATTGGGGATTAAAGAATAAAATAGATGAACTTTTGGTATGTGTGGAACATAAAGGACCTGAGTGTGTAACATATGTACTATGCCTATCTGTGCATCACGTTGTCATTGATATATATATATATATATATATATATATATATATATATATATATATATATATATATATATATAATTCTCAGCATGTGTAAGTAGAGGTAATAAGGAAGAGAAAGAGTTCCCATTTATGTGAAAAGTTATCACTTTGTGAAAACGTTAGAAACAAAAACTTTTTGTGTAGACCAACATATAGAAGAATGTGCCTCTGAGCTTAAACTGAATGATGGCACTTTTATAATCGTAACCGATTATAGGTCCCCAACAGGTAATTTTCATCTATATCTGAAAAACGTGGATGCCTTGTGGTGCTGTCTATGTGGAAGAGGGGAGCAAATTATTATTTGTGTTGATTTCAATGTTGGTTCTGCAAAAGAGTGTAATAGGTAGAAATACCTCGATGTATTACATGGTTCTTTCAATGTGACATCCTACTCAAGTAGTAAAGGACAGCAGAACACTGATAGATCACTTTTTATAGACCAAGATAAGTTTAAAAACATAAATGCTTATCCTATTGGGAATGGCTTTCTGATTATGGTGCTCAGCTAGTTACAGTACATGACGTAGCCCCATAAAGGATATTAAAACATGTATCCAAAGTAGTACATTCAGTTAATCATTTAATAACTAACATATTTAAGGAAAGATTACAGCAGTTAGACTGGGATAAGTTATGCAAAGAACCCGATGCTAATTTCAAAAAAATGTTCAAATGTTTGTTAAGCTTAAGGGACTTAACTGCGGGGTTATCAGTCCCTAAACTTACAAACTACTTATGAACTACTTACGAACTAGGACAGCACAAATATCCATGCCCGAGGGGGGATTCGAACCCCCGACCGTATTGGCCGTGCAGACCGTGACTGTAGCGCCTCAGTCCCCTCGGCCACCGCGGCCGGCGATGCTAATTTGAAATATAACATATTTCATGATAAATTTGTAAGAGTATTTGCAACTGTTTCCCAAAGAAAATAGACATAATTGTAAGAAATCGTATAAAAAAACCACGTGCAGCTAAAGGATTAAAAGCATCTTGTATCCTGAAAAGGGAACTGTATCTAACAGCAATAGAGTGTAATTCTGTCAAATATAGCAAAAGACACAGAAAAGCAATTGAATAGATTCGACAGTCTCTTAAAAGGGTGTATAAGATGAACATTAATAAGAGCAAAACAAGGGTAATGGAAAGCAGCATAAGAAAATTCGTCGATACTGATAGAATCAGGTAAGGTAAAGAAATAATAAAGGTGGTAGATGCGTTTTGTTATCTGAACAGTAAAATAACATAATTATGATGGTCGCAGTACAGAGTATTAAAAAGGCAGAATGGCAAAGGGAAGCAACGCGTGTTTGAAAAAAAAAAAAATGTTCAAATGTTTGTAAAGCTTATGGGACTTAACTGCGGGGTCATCAGTCCATAAACTTACAAACTACTTATGAACTACCTTATACTAAAGACAGCACAAACATCCATTCCCGAGGGGGGATTCGAACCCCCGACGGGGAACGGCCTCGCGCATCGTAGCGCAGCGCCTCAATGTGCTCGGCCGCTCCACCGCGGCCGCGTGTTTGAAAAAGATAAATCTGTTAACATTGAATATATATTTGGGTGTAAGGAAGTCTTTCCTGAAGCCATTTGTGTTGCCTTGTACGGGGGTGAAACATGAACGATAAGTAGTTCAGACAGGAAGAGGATAGAAGATTTTGAAAAGTGGTGTTACAGAAGAATGCTGCAGATTAGGTGGGTTGATCAGGTAACTAATGAAAAAGTACTGAAAATAATTTGGGAGAAAAGGAGTTTTTGGCATACCTTGACTAAAAGAAGTGATCGGTTGGTGGGATACATTCTACGATATCAAGGAATCGTGAATTTATCACTGGAGGGTAGTATGTGGGGTTAAAAATCATAGATGAAGACCTAGAGACGAATACGGTAAGCACACTCAAATGGATATGCGTTAACGTTTTTATGAGGAGGATAGAAAAGAGTATGATGGAGAGTTGTATCAAACCAGTGTCTGGACTGAATACCACAACACACAAACACATATGAATATTATACATCTTTATTTCCATAATAAATATGTTGACTTAGCAATCGGCAATCCCATGGAAATAAAAACTAATGTAGTATTTAAAGTTTTTTAAACATATGTGAGAGTACTACATTCTTACGTTATTGCGATAGATTACATAATGGAATTTATTGTCTCGTCAATATGTCGATGTCTAATTGCCAGACCATTATCTTAATTCTTATGCTCTTATACTATGGCGCGATTTCCAAGTAATTTTACTTATTATAGAAATAAAGGTGTATAATACCGACATAGTCACTTTAAATATTGGTAGATAACTAATTAAATAACAAATCAGACAAGTTGCACCACAGCTGGTTCCAATAGCATTAACTAAAATAACCGACTTTGTTTCCCAGGCGGTGTGACAACTTTTTGCTGGGAAAGGAATTCGTTGCGAGACTTTCATTTTTTTACGTTTTATGTTTTTTATAAGATTTTATTTCTTTTTTTCGGTAGTCCTTTTGTTCATCTTCAGTAACAGTTTTTTAATCAGCCACTGATTTTCTTAAAACCTATTCCCCGGTCTCTTTTGGTTTATCTCAGAGGCTTTGATGTACATCTTACGCTAAAGTTATTGCTATTCGTTTCAGTCGCAGCATTTTAACCTTTACCCTTTGTTGATTGATACCTAACCACACCCGTTTAAATCATGAAATGTTCGTAAAAACCAGTAGCCCACTTTCGACAGCCAGAATATAGTTCCAGATTGCGTGATCTGAGATATGGGTTAGATTCACTGGAAGTAATTTATGCTGTACTCAAAATGTTTGTAAACCTATTGGACCAAAATGCTATGGTCATCAGTCCCTATACCTAAGAACTACCTAAACTAACTTACACTAAGGATAAAACACACACAGACAAACACACACGCTCGCGCGCGCGCGCGCGCGCGCGCGCGCGCGCGCATTCCCGAGGGAGGACTCGAACATTCGGCGGGACGGCCCACACAGTCCGTAACATGATGCCTTAGACTGCTCCCCCGCGGCATATGATGTATTCTTAAGTTCCAGTATACAAGCAGGTCTTCATACCTATCCCGATTTGAAATAATGTGAAATTCGTGTCAAATGATACAGTACGTCTGGCAAGCTAGAATGTAGAATTATTTGGTGCTGGTTCCGTTGGCAGCAATTTAATCTATATCTTACCAATGAAAAAGTCTATAATCACTTTTATGATACAAAAGTGTTGATCGCTGCCAATTAATTTGGTTCGGGGACTTTCGCCACCAGAGAAATGTACTATAATGGTTTGCTTGTAGGTCATTATTTTGTTATTAACTGTTGCACATAGTTCAAAGTAACCATACTCTCGGAAATAAATAGCTAAAACTTTCTAGATTCTTCACTCTATACTCGGGTGCCACATATTTCTGAGGACTCCTCACATCGTACAGAGGTCTAGGCTAGGATAAAATCTTTTTTTTTTTTCTTTTTTTAAATTTTACACCAGGTATGAGACTTGTGACCTCTCACATACGTGTCCAGCACTTTACCGCAAGAGCATTACCCTATAATTACAGTTAGTATAAAGTTACAGCTACTGTTCCACCAAGCGCTCTGAAGTTTGAAATCGGAAATACTATTGCTGGTATTTGAATTCTACCTTCCATTAGAGGCTAAACACTAATTAAATATAAAATTAAGTTTCTTTGTATGCTGGAAGTACATATGGAATTTGATGATCGGTAAGTGAGTCATAGAAATAACGATTTTCGACTGTCAATATTTCGTCAATTATAAGGTATAGAATAGTATAATTTGGGAATATAGCTAGTTATAGTAGATACTCTTGGTAACGAAATGTTCATGTTTGTAGCTGCAATGAAGATACAGGGGGGTAGAATGTGCCGTGAATGACTTCGAGAAAAGAATGCTACGGCTGTGTGCGCAACTTGCAGAGGCACTGACGTGCCCCCAGATAACAGTGTTCATGTTAGGCACCTAAATTTTTCTCAACATTGATTAATTCTTATTTTTTTTCAAGAAATGTGCAAATGTTTGTAAACCTATTGGACCGCCGCGGTGGAGTGGCCGAGCGGTCTAAAGCGCGGTTGCTCGCCGTCAGGGGTTCGAGTCCTTCCTCGGGCACGGGTGTCTGTGTCGTCTTTAGGTCTTAGTTAGTTTAAGTAGATTGTAAGCTTAGGGACTGACAATCACATACGTTAAGTCCCATAAGATTTACAAATATTTGAACATTTGAACCTATTGGACCAAACTACTATGGTCATCATTCCATAGACAAAAAACTACTGGAACTACCTTACACTAAGAACACCACCAACGCCCGAGGGAGGACTCGAACCTCCGGGGAGAACGGACGCTCACCCCGTGGCATGACACCATAGACCACGCGACCATTCCTGTTCTTTTATTATTGTTATTTATTTATTTTTCACGTAAGTTTCGACAGTTCGAGTTTTCCAATATTTTGAGGTGGTCCAGCTGACCTCGAAATATCCAACCTATACTGTACTCTTTTCCTACATGATTGTACTTTATTCTTGTTGGATTATGTTTACTTAGATAATGTTTTCGATTTTGTACGCCTTACGTACGCAAAGTACTTCTCAGAGGCTCTTATGTTACACTTTTTGGCATGTCTGGAAACAAATGCGGGTAGGTGGATTGTATTCATCGTTTGCAGAATATAGAGCTTCGATACTGATGAATTCAACATTATTTATATGTAATCCAGCCAACATTTCACTCTCGAAAGTGCTATGTACAGTTAACCGTATATGAACACAGAAAAATCCATCAATGCACTGAATGCTTTTTGATGTGGAATTGAGCAACATGTCATTTCTGACGACTCATCACATCGTAGAAAGGTAAGGGCTTGGTTAAAATGAAAAGTGAAAGAAAAGACATTCAGCCCACCGGGAGTCGTACTTGCGACTCCGACGAAGTTCAGCGTTTTCTGACGAGACCATTACCAACACGTTGATTATACTGCCAAGTTATCAGATACTCTTTCACCAAACAAATGCGTTCGTAAACGGGATTTTTGTTTACGGAGTTTGAATTTTTCCTTCCATTGCGAGCTAAAATCTATTCAGATAAGAAGCTTGATGTTTGTATGTCTGCTAGAAGTACCTTAGAATTTTGAGGATCGTCAAGTGAGTGAGTGAGTGACAAAAGTACTGATTTTCGACTGCCAATATTTCTGCATCTGCATCTACGTACATACTCCGCAATCCACCCAAAGGTGCGTGGCGGAGTGTACCTAGAACCACTAGTAGTTACTTGCCTTCCTGTTCCACTTTCAAATAGAACGAGGGAAAAACGAATACTTGTATGCATCTGTACGATTCCTAACATCTCTGATCTTTCTATCGCCTTGCGAAATGTATGTATGTCTTCGGTAGTAGAATCTTTCTGCAGTCCGCTATCAATTCCGGCCCTCTAATTTTCTTCAACAGTGTTTCTCGGAAAGTACGTCGCCTTCATCGCAGATACTCACATTTGATTTCGCGCAGCATCTCAGTAACACTGTTATCTACCGGGAACAAACCCAGAGGCCCGCCTCTGAATTACCTCTATATCTTCCTATAAACCGATCTGGTGGGGTTTCCAGACACTTGAGTAATACTCAATACGGGATCGCACAAGCGTTTTATATGCGCTCTCCTTTACAGACGAATCGCATCTTGCCAAAATTCTCCCAATAAACCTTAGTCGACCATCCGCCTGACCCACGACTGTTCTTATATACTTGCTCCACTTCATATACCTGTGCAGCATTACGCCTAGTTATTTAATTGACGCGACTGTCAAGCATCACACTACTAATGCTGTATTCGTGATATTCGTCACTATGAGGTGTAGAATAGTATAGTTTTGAAATGTAGTTAGTTATAGTAGGTACTCTTGGTCACCGAAAATTAAGGCTTCTAGCTTTATCTACAACAAAGATACACGGGGGTCGAAAGTGCCGTGAACGGCTTCGACAAAAAAAAGGTATGGCTGTGCGCGCGCGACTTCCTTACGAAAGCAGCTAAAATCTGTGTAATACCTAAGAACTTCAGTGTAATAAGAATGGACTTCAAATTCTAAATCTTGAAGAATGAAGAAAATAGGCGATGGTTAAATGTAGTTCATGGGATAAAATTGACTACCTTTGTACCACTTTTCAGAACGTGGTACAGTTTTAAACACTTTATACAGAAAACTTTTTACTGCATAAGGCAATAAAACTGTCGTAATTTCGGTTTATCTTGATACACATCGTGTAATTTTCTCGTTAGTCATGCCGCAAATCCTTTAATTTCACCTCCGCCTTTTTAGCTCTATCAGTCGTCACAGAAGCGATTCCATCAAGAGGTAAGCAAATTTTTCCTAAAGCAATTCACTCAGCGTCAAAAGTATTTTTCCCACTTGTGCAATGAAGGCGGATAAATTCCAACAGTTCTTTTGTGGTCTTCAAGTTATCATCGCTCCCATGATTAAAAACATTAATAAACAAAAGCAGTGATTTGTGCGTCTCTCATATCCTTGCTTTCATCAATAGCGATTGGAAAGAACTGAGATTAGATGTACTTTTCGTTCCAGTAGATGCGAATTGAGGAAATCCTCTTGGATGTAGAACATGTCACAACAAAATACAAAATACATAGTTACAAAATGTGAGCATATGTGTTAATGTACCTTCCACAGATGTCAAATGTAATTGCCCTTGTGGACGTGGAATTGGTCAGGAAAAACAATTATCTTAAGAATATTTACATGTATAGGACATAAAACTTATTACTACATACTAATATACTAGGTGCATATTACAATTCTCAGCATTTTTATGGCATCCATTTCAGTAATTCTCTTTGCCACCGTATTTAGTTATTATGAAATGCCTCGCAGTGCCTGTACCTTTTCTTGACATACAAATTCTGCAGATTTAAATTAATACTATGCCAATATCGGAATTTTTTAATTAGTATTGATGGACGGTTTCGGCACGTTGAGGTACCATCTACTGATCTATGGAAAAATGAAGTACAATGTATAAAGAGGCCTAAAACATCTACATCTACATGGGATACTCGGCAAATCACATTTAAATGCCTGGCAGAGGCTTCATCGAACCACCGATATACTATTTTATCTCCCATTCCATTCTCGAGTATCTGAATCTCTCCGTTCGAGCACTGATTTCTCGTATTTTATTCTGATGGTCTTTTCTACCTATGTAACTGCGAGTCAACAGCATATTTTTGCATTCGGATGAGAATGTTGGCGATTGGAGTTTCTTAAGGACCGCACGCCGCAGCGATAAGCGCCGTTGTTGAAATGATTCCCATGCCAGATCCTGTATCATTTCCGTAACACTGTTTCCCATGTACCGTGACAATACGAAACGAGCAGCCCTTCTTTGGAATCTTTGGATGTCCTCTATCAAACCCACCTGATAAGGATCCCACACTGGGCAGCAATACTCCATAAAAGGACGGACAAGCGTAGTGTATGCAGTTTCTTTAGTAGTTCTGTTGCACCTTTTAAGGGTTCTCCCAATAAAACGCAGTCTGTGGTTTGCCTTCCCCACGACATTATCTACGTGTTCTTTCCCATATAAGTCAGAAGGAATTGTAATTCCTAGGTATTTTGTGGAGTTTATGGCCTCCACATTTCATTGATTTAACTTGTAAACAAAGTTTAACGGATTTCTTTTCGTACTCATGTGGACGACTTCACACTTCTCATTATTTAGAGTCAACTGCCAATTCTTTCACCATACTTATATCTTATTCAAATCGTTCTGCAGTTGATTTTGATCTTCAGATGATTTTACTAGACAGTAAACGACGACGTCATCTGCAAACAACCTAAGAGAGCTACTTAGATTTTGCCCTAAATCGGTTAAATAAATAAGGAACAGCAGAGGACCAATAACACTACCCTGTGGAACGCACGATATCACCTCTGTTTTAGTCGATGCCTTACCATCGATTACTACGAACTGTGTCCTCTCTGACAGGAAATCCCCTATCCAGTCGCAAATTTGGGGCGATATACCATACCCACGCAATTTGAATAATAGCCGTTTGTGAGGTACGGTGTCAAAAGCCTTCTGGAAATCAAGGAACCCTTGTCGATTGTACACATCACTTCGTGTGAGTAAAGAGCTAGTTGTGTTTCGCATAAACGAATCCATGTTGACCTTGGGCCAATAGACCATTCTGTTCGAGATAATTCATAATATTTGAATACAGGATATGTTCCAAAACCCTGTCGCAAATTGAAGTCAATGAAATAGGGCTGTAGTTTAATGGGTTACTCCTACTGCCTTTCTTCAATATAGGTGTGACCTGTGCAACTTTCCAATCTTTTGGTACAGATCCTTCTTTGAGAGAGCGGTTGTATAATGTGGCTGTTAAGTAAGGAGCTATAGCTTCAGCATGATCAGATAGAAATCTAATGGGTATACAATCTGGACCAGAAGACTTGTGCTTGTTAAGTGATTTTAGTTGCTTCACTACTCCGATGATATCTACTTCTACGTTACTCATTACGACCTTTGTTCGTAATTCGATTTCTGGGATATTGATTTCGTCTTCTTTGGTGAATGAGTTTATAAAAGCTCTGTTTAGTAACTCTGCTTTAGTAGCGCTGTCATCGGCAGGATCGCCATTACTATCACGTAGTGAGGGTATTGTTTGTGTTTTGCCCCTAGTATATGTAACATATTTCGAGAAAGAGTTTCGTTGTGATAAGTATTGTAGGCATCTCGCATTGAGATCCTCGCTAAATTTCGAGCTTCTGTGTAGGATCGCCATGCCTGGGGATTTTGTGTTCGTTTAAATTTATCACGCCTTTTCCTTTGCTTTAGCATCAGTGTCCTGATCTGTATTGTGCACCAAGGGGAATCACATCCTTCTTTTATTAATTTATTTGGTATAAAACTATCAATTGCTGTCGAAACCACTTCTTTGAATTTGAGCCACATCTGGTCTACACCTACATTTAGTATTAGAAACGAGTGGAAGCTATCTTTCAAGAAGCAATGTATTTTATTTCTATCTGCCTTCCGGAACAAATATACTTTTCGTTAATTTTTGGTAACTTTGGGACTTCCGATATTCAATCTCGCTACGAAAGCTCTGTGTTCACTAACCTGTATCCGTTTTGATGCTCTTCATGAGCTCAGGATTGTTTGTTTGTTGCTAAGAGATCAAGAGTGTTTTCACATCCATTTACAATTCTAGTTGGCTCATGAACTAATTGTTCGAAGTAATTCTCAGGGAATGCGTTGAGTACAATTTCGCACGATGTTTTATGCGTACCTCCCGATGTGAAAATATAATTTCTCCAACATATTAAGGGTAAATTAAAATCTCCGCCTGCTATTATCGTATGAGCCGGGTACGTTTTTGTAATTTGACTCAGGTTTTCTTTGAACCTTTCTGCTATTGTATCGTCAGAGTCGGGGGCCGGTAAAAGGAACAAATTATTAACGTCTTACGATTTTCAGGTACAATCCCTACCCATAATAGCTCACAGAAACTATCAACTTCAACTTCGCTACACGAAAGACTACTTTTGATAGCGGCAAACACGTCTCCACCTATTTTGTTTAATCTTATTTCCGGCTTGAGCCAACTTTCACTACCTACAATGATGTGTGATACGGTGCTTTCTGTTAACGCTTGGAGTTCTGGTACTTTTCCGACACAGCTACATAACACTGATAACCATATTTCATATATCAATCACATACGTGGTATCATAGAGCATTTATGCCTTTATTGCCCGACATAATTTTTGTCAATGCAGATGGTTAGTCAAACATAAAATCAATAGAAATATAGAGAACAAAGTAGCGCATCATATACAGAATAAATTACACCATTTTATATGCTCTGTTGACTGTCGGAGCAACTTCATAAGACTGGCTAACGACAATGTAAAGATAACTACATTTGCCGCTGGAGTGTGGTACTTTATGTCAGCGTCTTTCATCTCTTATAAAACACGGTTAAGTTACCCTCTACTTCTTAAAAAGTTATTACCTTTTCTCATAGTAACGTCTTTTTAAATACTGCATTACTTCTCATATCTGCTGGAATTTTTTTTTTTTAATTTCATTGTCGTAAAAGTGCAACAGCAGCTGCCACAGAGGTACTTAAGAATGCGCAGCTTAGCTACGCTCGTAAATATTAAAAATAAATCTTAAGGCATTTTAACATATTACTCAGTATAATGTGGCACAGTTACATGTACTGTTTGATCAAAAGTATTCGGACACCCGAGAAACATACGTTTTTCATATTAGTTGCATTATGCCGGCACCTACTAGCAGGTAACGCATATCAGCGACCTCATTAGTCATTACACATCATGGGAGAGCAAAATGTGGCGTTCCGCGAAACTCAAAGATTTCGAACGTGGTCAGGTGATTGGTTGTCATTTGTATCAGAAGTTTGTACTGAAGAGTTTCACACTCCTAAACATCCCTGGGTCCACTGTTTCTGCTGTGGCAGTGAAGTGGAAACGTAAATGGACACGTACAGCACGAAAGCGTACAGGACGGCTTCATATCTTGACTGACATATGTTCAAATGTGTGTAAATGTATGGGATTTAACTATTCTGGTCTAAACATAACTACTTATGGATATAAGTATTTGTATTTTCACTTGAACGTTATCGTAAAACAATCCATGAGGGATAACACTTACATAGTGCATATATGGGTGACTTAAGGTCTAGTTGAGCTTATTGTGAGGGTTATACCAGTCTCATGACGATTTATTTCTATAACAATAAACGTAATATTAGCCCAAATGTCATTCACTAAAAATGCAATATCCACGTCATGGCACAAAATTAACGCATGTCCATTTACACACAGAGCAATGTCTCGTACAATATGACACATGTGGCTATATCTTCCAGTCTTTTCTTTCTTTATTTGCTATATAAAAATATAAAAGATTGCAGCTATCTTATCAATACAAACCGTTGAAAATATCTACTTATTTTCATGACAAAACTAAAACATCTGCTCCAGTAACAGCATATATATACTGGTGTATTTTATTGTATGTATGACGGTGTATTTTATTGTGTATATTTATTAATTTTGGGTTTGACTCACCATCTCCACTGATAACAACTATGTCGAGCACTTCTGTAAACGCGCAAATACTGTAAGATACCAGTTGCGTGATTAATGTGTGAAATATAGTTATCATTATTATGTTTTAGGCATAGACCAGAACATGGTGCCTCACTGTGACGAAACAGGTAGTCAAAACAAATTTAAAAAAATGGGATCTTCGCATAATATTAATTTAAAAGATCATCACCTGTCCTAAACATGAGCAAATTTAATTACGTAGGCTTCCGCGGCCAGAGTGAGATGCCATAAAAGTTTTCTGGCTGTTGTACCGCGTCATAATGTAAGACTATTACTTAAATAACCGACGTTTCGGCCAACGTTACCGTGGCCTTCATCTGAGTATACTGATGTGAGCTGGTTGTTACTACACTTATATTACTTTCATTTAGACATTACGTCCACCTCAGCATCCTATCAAAATAAAGTTCCATTCTTCCGCCAAAAAATTCACTAATAACATCGCTTACTTTTAAAAATTATGACGTAATGTCTAAATGAAAGTAATATAAAGGGTAGTAACAACCAGCTCACATCAGTATACCCAGATGAAAGCCACTGTAACGTTGGCCGAAACGTCGGTTATTTAAGTAATAGCCTTACATCATGACGCGGTACAACACCCAGAAAACTATTATGTCATGAGCAAATTTATTGGAATTCTGCAGAGTTTTTCAGACACTGCCTAATTAAAGCACCCTTGATGAATGATTTGAAATGTTTTGCTAATAAATATCTCGTAACTTGCTCTGGTTACGGATTCATACTTTTTAAGACTATTGTAAATACTCACTTCACATTCCATTTCTTAGCGACGCTAATTGTTTCTTTACAAATTGAACACGTAATCCTACCATTCACTTCCACACAAAATAATTCAGGTCACATCTGTCTTGAAATTTTCTTTCCCTTTTCTTCAACCTTTCGCTTTTTACATAGAATTGGAAGTGGCATGTTATGAAAAAAATTTACTTGATATTTCAGTCCAACGTTGCAGTGAGTCTTTTAGAAGAGTTAAATATAGTTTTGTACAGAATGTGCGTCACGAAAGAATTTTCATCCGTTCTATTACGTGACACTTATCTGTCGAATGAAGTTATAAACTATATACCGCTATATTAAAAAGAATTGTTTTACGTCTCGGTGGATACCATAGCTGAAATATCTCGTCAGCCACTGTCGTTTGCAGAAAGCCCCTTTTCTACGTGTGGAATTGGGCAAAAAGTACGTCTTACGTAAATCACGGTGCTTACAATAAAAAATTCTTCATGTCGATTTTTGTGGTCATGTCTATGTGATTAATATCTTTCTACAAACCAAAACGGCACCGGAATACTGGAACTGAAGACTGAAAGATACTGCTGAGAGCCTGAACCACTATCGTACTCACGATTATTTCAGTAGATTTCAGGAAACGATTCAGGACATTGTCGACGCAGCTTGGTGGATTGAAAGAGGGGGGGGGGGGGGCAACCTTTATCTCTTTCTGGGTGCGTTGATAGCTGAGGCCGTTTTTCAGCTCAAGGGAAGTAACTGTTTCTAGCCAAAACATTGTGGTTGCAGGGTTTGGCAGCAGGTGCCTCGAAGTTTCTCAACTTGGTTCGCAGTTCCCATCAGAACCACTGGAGTTTTTTGTCAACTTATCATGTAAAATCTACACATAGCGTTGGATATTTGACATATTTGCTAAATATTTTTTGTTTAATATAGGTTTATCGCCTTAAACGTGTCCTAAGAAATATTTAGACTATGAGTTATGAATTCATTTGATTGTAGTATCTTATGATTACTGGCCATAAAAAATCGCTTCGGGGGCCTCATGCGATGGAACGTTAAACTTTAAGTTTCCTTTCTTTTCCTTTCCGGGTACCGCATGTGGCCCGCGGGCTGCTAGTTCGACACCCTTGATGTGGAGTAATAAACCTTATATTACTACCTTTTTACAATATAGGTAGTCGTTTGTTTGGCCTAGAGATGGCTGTCGAGTGGAACGTGACGTTTAATTGACCAATGTTAAGACGCGACAGTCGCCAATCTGCACAGGAAAGGTTGTCGATACTTTATACGTGTCCCATGTCGAGCTCCGTCTGGTGTTTGTTGTGACTGGGCGAATAGACGTTACCGGTTCGAGGGGTTTGGGGGCAAATGTTGGTGTATATTGTTGGAATGGGCATTTCCTAGGCCTGGATTTGTCACTATGAGAGCGGATGAGTGGGCTTGTGGATATTATGATGGTGAACTGTCTCCTCTGCGTGTGTGATTGCAGTAGTGATCGCATAGCTGGAATACCCTCGCGTGCAGCTGTTAGTCTGTTCAGTTTCTTAATCTAAACTGAATCTACTGGGTCAGATACTGATGGGGCATTAGCTACTCTCCTGTCTGGAACTGTTTTGTTTTTTGGGGCACTGCTGGTAATCCGGTCTGTTATTACCTGTTTCTTGTAACACAGTATGTTTATGGTGAAGTGTGCTGTCAGGTTATGATAGGTAACACGGGAGCTGTTAGTTAATTTAGTTAATATTTCTCTAGATGCGGGTTTTAAGTTTTCTTAATATAAAAGATATAACAGTCTATGTGGCATAAAGGGAAATAACTACATATTTGCTGCGGTGGAATTGCTGAGCGCTCTAAGGCGCCTTGTTGTGGAACGGTGTTGTGTTGCTCCCCGTCGGAGATTCGAGTTCTTCCTCGGGCATGTTCTTTTGTCCTTAAGTTAGTTTAAGAAGTTTTTAAGCCTAGAGACTGATAACCTTAGCAGTGAATCTCCACATATTTAAGAACATTAGAACATTTTTGAACTACAAACTAATGGTTAAGGTATATCTTAAGAGAGGTTAAAATTCCTCTGGCTATACGAACTTTAATCAGCCTCTAGTGTTTTCTTGGGATTTAATTTTGACTTAGTGTGCACTGGCTTTTTGCTTGTCGTAGGGGGCCTGGACTGGGTTAAATACAGGCGTTGTTTGGCCGGGGGCTCTAACTGCCTGTTTTAATACCGGCTCTTTGATGTAGTCCGGCCCTGTGCTATACGCTCTTTATTAGCCTGCCTCTAGCAACCCGCTCGTTTGCTCGCACGTGGGAGATTGTTCCCAGTTCTCAATAAACCTTCCCTGCTACCTTCAAATAATTGGTATGATGTCTTTTAAACGTACGTTTCTACGTGGCTTGAATCAGTTCCATCGTTAGTAATTTATGGACAAACTTTCTGTGTTAAAGCAGTGTCCCCCATTCGAATTGTCCGTCGTCATCAGCCTGTTTGGTGTAAGGGAAATGAAATTGAAATTATAATGGGGATGTTTGTCCGTCTATGCTACTACAAATAAGAGGTGACTTTTTTGTTACCAGACGCGTTTAGTTTTATTGATAGTAAAAAATCTTCATTGGTATGTAATGATATTTAATATTTGTTTCAATATGTCGATCGTAAACAGTTCGATAGCAAAACATGTAAAGTACTGTTAGGATACTTAGGGAAATTTTTGGTCCTGTTTTTTAGTTTACATCATGCAGTACTGTAGATTCTTCATTTAGAATCACAAATGTTTTCTTAATTTCCACTTTCACCGCTACACTGTTCATATTTACGTTTTACACACGTCAGGTGTATTTGTTTTGGACGTGAGTGAGTATGCACAGTGAGTAGTAGTGTTTCCAACATTGCAACTGTAATTTACTTTTTATATGTATTAAATTATGTTAAAGTGTATTTTTATTAAGTGATATGGAGTAGTGACGAATCATAAATTTGTGTAATGAATGTTTATTAGAGAGGGGACTGGCAGGTCCAAGATGACTGAATAGTTGTTGGAGTGGAATGTAGAATAGGATGGAAGATAAGAGTGGGGGCAAAACGTCTTGATTTTGAAGAGGTGTAGGTGAAGTAGAAGGGTAATTTGACATAAGGTGTGGAGTGTTGAATAGTGACATGTGGAGTGGGATGTGGGAGAAGACTCAGAGAATTAGGAGCAAGAAGTTGGGGATTTATATGATTTTTTCTATTAATTTATACAATGTTTGGTTTCCAATATTTACTTTGGGGAGAAGGTGTCTGTCTCTACTGATCTGCATGATTTCCATATCATTTTCTATGGTGCTGGGCCTGTGGTAATCTTGTTTAAGGTGGTGTATCGTACCATATTTCCATGCTCTGAAGTGTTCATTGTATCTAGTGTCAAATGTTCTGCTAGTCATCCCAGTGTGTATATTATCACAGTCTCTGCAGTTGAGCTGATAGATACCAAATTGTTGGTATTTGTTTCTTTTGTGTTTTTGAATTGGATTGTTTGTGTTGTAGGCAATGTTTATGCCTTGTTTCCTGAATATATTACCTATTTTGTGTGTAAGTATGTTATGGTATGTGAGAGTGTGCCATTCCTTATTGAGTGTGCTGTTTGTCTGTGTCAGTGTTGGTTTTTGGGTTCTTTCTTCAACTGTGACTTTATTTTCCTGTTTAGTTTGTCTACAAGAGTTTCTTCATAGCCATTTTAGTACTACTTGTTTTATGATAGTCAGCTCTTTTTGGTAATTAGAGGCGTTTAAGGGAATCTTATTGAGTCTGTTTAGCATTTACCTGACTGGAACTTGTTTGTGACTACGTGTCGTTGGAAGTGGCATGTAAGATGATTTCTCAAGTGGTGGGTTTTCTAAATATGTCAAAGGTGTGCTTGTGATTTTCTTTTGTTATTGTTATGTCTAGAAAACTGAGTGTGTCTTTTAGTTCTTCTTCTATTGTACACTTACTGATTTTGTGTAGAGTATTTATATCTTTATGTAATTTTTGTATTCTGGTTTTAGGTTCGTCGACCGTACATATAACATCATCTACATATCGGTACCAGTGGATGTAATTTTTCTTTGTTACATACTTTTCAAATATTAATTTCTCTATATGATTCATGAAGATGTTTGCTAGTGCTCCTGAAATTGGTGAACCAATGGGTAGCCCATCTTCTTGTAGGTAGTAATCCTCATTGAATTAAAAATAGTTTCGTTGTATTACTAGCTGTAACAATTTTATGATTTCATGTATTTGCTTTGTGTTCTTATGTTTTCTTCTATTAGCCTGATGGTTTCATTTAAAGATCGGCACTGCATGATGTAAGGTGAAAACTAGGATTAAAAATTTTCGTAAAGCCAAACAGTACTTTAAATGTTCTGCTAACGAACTGTTTTCGATCCACATATAAAAAAAAGTAAATATCTATCATTACAGACCACTGAAGATGTTTTGCTATCAATAAAACGAAACGCGTGTGGTTACAAAAAAGTTGCATAGATGGACAAACATCTCAATTATAATTTTATAATCAACTATGGACATCATGGCCACACAAAGGAAGAAATTGAAATGTTTGTAAATCTTTGGGACTTAACTAATGTGGTTATATGTCCGTAGGCTTACAAACAACTTGAATTAAACCAAGGACATCATACACACCAATTCTAGAGGGAGGCCTGGAACCTGCGACAGGGTGCAAACGTGCGTTCCTCAGCAAGGCGCCTTAGAGCATTCGGCCATTCCACCGCGGGTTGGCGTGAGGAGTTGGCGTGTATTTCGCCTAGAGGCGAGAGGCGAGAGGCGAGAGCGTTTGGTGCACTTCCTGGTTGGGCCGCGTGTTGTTTTACATTCATCAACTGTAATAGTTTGCTACCAGTTAATATTACTATTTCAAATTTTACATGGAATTCTTTGAAACTTAATATCTTAGTAAGGATTGTCTTTATAATGGCATGGTGTAAAATCGTAACTATTTGGTATCCATGTGTATTGTAAGTTTAGGAAGGAGGAAGGAAGATTGGAGATTAACGTCCCGTCGACAGCGTGGTCATTAGGGACGGAGCTTACGCTCGGAAAATTTGGGTAAGGATGTGGAAGGAAATCGGCCGTGCCCATTGAAAGGAACCATCCCGGCATCTGCCTGGAGTGATTTAGGTAAATCACGGAAAACCTAAATCTGGATGGCCGGAGGTGGATTTGAACCACCATCCTTCCGAATGCGAGTCCAGTGTGTTACCACTGCGCCACCTCGCTCGGTTTGTAAGTTTAGGCTTTACTGTTAACTACTAGTTTTGGTTATAACTGTTTCTAATTTGATTTACGTAAATTTTTGTCATTCTTATTTGAGTGACGTTGATTCTAAACTGTTTGTTTTTTACTGATTTCGAAGAAAGTTTTGTTCTTATTAATGGCTTGCCAGAAAATCTTAAGTATCAGCAGTCTGAAGCTTTCATTACAATTATTTGATCAGCACCCTGGGTCTATTGCAACAAAGTGGCAGTGGGATGCTCGTACTGAGCCGGCGGCAACAGTTATTAAGTGTATGACGATCATTTGCAACATTTCTTAAATTATACAGAGAGTGTCCAGTCTTTACTCTTGGAGCTGTAACTTTCACCAAGATACAACGTTACCACCAAATTAATACTGCATATGAATTTGTAGTTAATTTAACGATCAAGCAAAGCGGAAAAAGAAGAAATCATCAAGAGAATAATATTACTGAGAATAAATTTTCAGGGCAGGACAGTTGCATGTTGTTTCTACATCCACACTGTGAAGAAGCTCAAGCTAACTATTCCACAAGAGACACGCAGTGAACAACAGCAGACCGGATGCTGCTAGACATTTTCCATTCTTCTGTAATTAATGGGAGTTAAAATTTTGCAGACACGACTTATTAAATTGATTTTCGCACGAGTCGTCGCGTGCTTTCCATTGAATAGAGATTATTACGTTTTTCTTAAAGTCTGAGGGTATTTCTCATGTTTCCTAGATCTTGCACACGACGTGGAATAGTTTTGTCGTGGCTGGCTCTCCACGAGACTTCAGCACCTCTAAGGGAATGTCGTCTACTCTAGGAGCCTTATATTGAGTTAGGTCTTTCAGTGCTGTGTTAAATTCTTCTCGCTGTATCGTATCTCCTGTCTCATATTCATCTTCATTTACTTCCTCTTCCCTTCCTACAATATTGTCTCGATGTTCATTTCCTTTGTAGATCCCTCTATTTATTGTTGCCATCATTCAGCTTTTCCTTCGTTACTCAGAACTGGTTTCCCATCTGAGTTCTAGAAATCCATATAGCTGCTTTCTTTGTCTCCAAATAACTCTTATTTTACTGTAGGCAGTATCTGTTTTCTCCTAGTTATACGTTCTTCTACAGACTTGCACTTGCCACCTAGCATTTCTTATTCGCTTGTACTCCATTTTGAATGATTCATTTGCTGCATTGTTATATCTTATCCTTTCATCAATTAAATTCAGTATTTTCTGTTCTATCCAAGGATTTTTTGTAGGTCTTTCCTTTCTACATATTTTGTCGTCTGCTGCCTGCACTATTTCATCTCTCAGAGCTACTCATTCATCTTCTACAGTGTTATTTTCTCCATTTTCTTTCAACTGTTGCCTGAAACTCCCTCTGAAACTCTTAAGAACTTCAGGTTTCGTCAGTTTATCCACGTCCCATCTCCTTATTGGCCCACTTTAGGTTACGGTAGTAACACTAAAAGTGGGCCTTTGCGATCGTCTTTTGACAGCTTGAAATTTAAATAAAAATAGCGGCTTAACTATTCATCTGACACGAAAATTGAATAACTGAATTTGTAGAGGAGAAAATTCTCTACAACTTTGCTCTCTTATGTTTTTTTCATATCTCGTAGCGTTTCGCAGATATTTGGAAAAATAACTGCGATTTTGGGATGTATGTCTGTCTGTCTGTCCGTAACGTGTTCCCTATTTTTAAGACGAACCGTTCAACCGATCAACACCTAATTTTACAGACATGATTGTAGGCCGCCAGAGAGCAGAACCTCCCTTTTTCAATTTTTTCGGACAAAAAATACGGTAGTAAAATAAAATTAAAAAAAAAGCTGTTTGTAATATAATTGTAATTGCAAACGAACCGTTCATCTGACACGAAAATTGAATAACCTAATTGGTAGAGGAGAAAATTCTCTACAACTTATCTTCCTTATGTTTTTTTATATCTCGTATCGTTTGAGACATATTTGCAAAAATAACGGAGATTTGACACCCTCCATTGAATTAACGAAAACCAGCCGTTCGGAGATGTCACGTTACATTCCATGCGTATTTGATGATTTTCTTATTGTAACTTACACCTTGTCATTTCAAAGCAACGGCACACTGAGGAATTAACAAAAACACATCGTTCTTCGTACGATAAATGATAATCTAATCTCTACAAATGCCATATTAACATCAGTTAACAACGGCCATCAATAGTATGAGATTAAAGAGCTCTTGTTTTGATTTATAGCCGTAGCGTAGTGGGCAAGGTGCTGGACTGTGACGCGAAAGGTCGGTGGTTCGAAAGCCGCCACTAATTAATTTTTTTTCCTAAAAGGGTTTCAGACACTCTTATTAATGAATTTGTTATTATTTAGATTATCATTTTGGTAAAAAATATTTGCAAAAACCTATAAAACTACAAATGTAAAGTGGGCCGTAAAACACGTCAGTGCGATTTTTTTCTTATCTTTCTGCGGTGTCTTCAGTTTCAGTCTACAGTTAATGACCAATACCGTATTGTCACAGTCTATATCTGCCCCTGGATGTGATTAAATTATGTCCCGTGCAAAATTCTATCAGGTGACTTTCTCGTTCATTCCATTTTCCGATTCCATATTCAACTACTATTTTTTGATTCCATTCCTTTTTCTACTACCGAATTCCAATTCCCCATCACAATTAACTTTTCCTGGACCTTAACTGTCTGAATAATTTCCTTTCCATTCTCATACATTTCTTCGGTCTACTCATCATCGGCAGAGCTAGTTAGCATATAAATTTGTACTTTTTAGACGTACTCCTGTAATACCCCTAACTGTATTTATAATGCTGTACTCACCTGACCAGAAATCGTGTTGCTGTTTCCACTGAACTTCACTAATCTCCACTATATCTATCATCAACCTATCCATTTCCCTTTTTAAATTTTCTAACCTCCCTACCCGATTAAGGGATCCGTAGAATGCCAGTGTTGTCTTTCCTGATGATCACATCCTCCTGAGTAGTCCCCGCCCTGAGATCCAAATGGGTGACTATTTTACCTCCGGAATATTTTACCCGAGAGGATGCCATCATCATATGTTCATACAGTAGAGCTGCATGACCTCTGGAAAAATAACGGCTGTAGCTTGCCCTTGCTTTCAGCCGTTCGCAGTAACTGTATGACATACCTACATTAGCTGATTTCACAAGGAAAGCTCAGTCAATCACCCAGACTGTTGCCCCTGTAACTACCGAAAAGGCTGCTGCCCCTCTTCGGGAACCACACGTTTGTCTGGCTTCTCCACAAATACCACTCCGTTGAAGTCGCACCTACAGTATGGCGTTATGTATCGTTGAGGCACGCAAGCCACCCCACCTCTGCCATGTCTTGTTCATGGGGGTAGAATATTGATGTAGTCACTATAAATGTTGGTAGATAATTAATTATGACAAGGTGTAGAATAGCTGGTTCCATGAACAGTAAACGGTGAAAGGAATTCGTCCCGACACTTGCAGTTTTGTACAATTTATCATTTTGATAGGATAATATTGTTTCTCGAAACTAAAGGGTAAGGCAACAGAACAGTATGGGTTATCTGTATCGTTGAAGCACTCAAGCCACCCTACCTCGGTGGTGCCTGTGTTACAGGGAGCGGGGGGGGGGGGGCGGTTTAGAGAAAGCTTATAAAACTGATATCTTTTGTTGTGTCAGTAGTTGTAGGTAGCGGATACAAGGTACATACATACTGACGAGAGGAGTAGAGAAGATATACAATGCTGAATGGTACTGAAAATAAAAGCATTATGAGTATGGCATATTAATTTATATGTTAGGAAGGCTTTTCTGGAGACTACTCTGGAATGTAGCTTTGTACGGGAGTGAAATGAGGACTATAAGGAGTTCAGAAGAAAGTAGAAGATTTTGATATGTGGTGCTACAGAAAAATGTTGACGATTAGAATTACGGTAAAAGGAAATTGATTAGTAACTGGACTAAAAGGAGGAATCGGTTGATGGCACATATTCTGACACATAAAGGAATCGTCAGTATAGTACTGAAGTAAGTGTAGTACTACAGTAAGCAGGTTCAAATGGATGTTGGTTGGCGTTATTCAGAGATAAAGAGGCTTGCCCATGATAGAATGAAGAGCTGCATCAAACTATTCTTTAGACTGAAGACCACAACTTACATTACAAACACGAGGACATAAAGGTGCATGGGAAATTTCCACACACTCCTATTTACTATACTTAGATGTAGTCATGTAAGAAAGGCGATAACAGAGATTACTAAATTTACAAAGGTTTTTCGCACTGTGCTCGGTTATGAGTAGCCGCTTTTAGTATCAGAGGATTGTGGCGCACGCGTCAATGGCAGGCTGGTAAGCTTAGGCGGGGCTTCGTGTCGGATCCGTACGTGCGCCGACTTGCAAAGGATGCGATCTGCTGCGCCGTGCGCGTGACCATTAGCGCCCACATCCATCTTCATATGTAGCGCAGGCGTCGGTGGCGGAGGATCCAGAGCCAGCTATCTTACAGTCGTCATACTCTGCTAGCCGTGGGGCGCTGTATGCATGCAGAAGCCCCAGCTGTAATGGACTTTACTGTAATCAGGCTTCACCTTATTTCAATATAAGCTTTAGAGTTTTAAAATGTTTTAGGAAGCGAGGAGATGAGATTGGTAAGGAATCAGACGACAAAAACAGCATGTCACCCAGCAAATATATACTGATTTTATTTGATAAAGGCAAACTCTTATTTCCAATTTTTCTTTTCTGCTACAAGTTAACGTTTGACAGATTCAAACAAATAAAAGAAAATCAGCAACAATCTTTAGTATTTGACATCTGAACCGTTATAATCTTAAATTTCAAGTTGTGACATTGCGTTGAGGTTCATCTTAGTCATGTGGTTCAGTTTCAAAATAATTTTAAGAAGGCATGGTACGAATTTAAGTAGCACTAGCGCAGATAAAACAATTTCAATTAATAAATGTTCTACAATAATACAGGAAGCATCAATAAACGTATAACTTCATTTAAAACTCGTAAGAGAGCTACTATATTTGAGGCTTTTTTTTTTCTTTTTATTTGCGAACCCTCTCCCCCCCCCCCCCCCAGTGAGGTATACTGAGGTGTCAGATAGCCCCTCCCCTGCACGTGAAGTTTACCCTACAATTTTTAAATTGAAGGGGGAAATCTGGGTTCAAGTCCCGAAAAGAAAAAAGTTTTTCAGTTGTTGGCGTTTAATGCTTCTCAATGCACTGCAACAGCCGAAAAGTGAAATTTCGATGTTGAAATACGGGGTGTTTCAGGTGTAATGGTTTAGGAGGTGGCAGTGTAGCCGGCCGCAGTGACCGAGCGGTCTGCGGCGCGTCAGTCACAATCTGCACGGCCGCTACTGTCGGAGGTTCGAATCACCCTTCGGGCATGAATGTTTGTGTGGTCTTTAGTATAAGGTAGTTCATAAGTAGTTTGTAAGTTTAGGGACTGATGACCCCGCAGTTAAGTCCCTTAAGCTAAACAAACATTTGAACATTTTTTGACAGTGTAGACGAAATGCAATAAAACGGCATATAACATGTGTCCAATTTATATTAAGTACAGTAAAGGCAAAAGAGGGCATTTTCACTGATTCTTCAGTCGCTTCTTGGTAGAATATCATCATATTGAATTAAAAGCGCAGTTCTGTGTATGTTACCGTTTTTACGTTTACTTGGCCACCTTCAGATTTGGCTTACAAAGCCATCCTCGCACATTAAACGCTACCAAGAACCGAGTGAACAATCAGTAAAAAGTCCTCATTTGCTTTGCTTTCTTTGTGTTACATTCAAATAGCCTGTATCTCTGGACTCAACAACAATTAGACATAAGTTGTGTGGCGTTTTTGTTGCAATTAGTCTATACCACCATACCGTCAAACAGCCTGTATAAAGCTGCTATGTCAGTCAGTGATATTTCTTCTTTCGACCATGTCCTGAAGAACAGTCACCATAATGATCGATTTGTTCATGTTTTTGCTTCAAAGCACTAAAACTAACTAAAACATACTTCTACAAACATTTTCTTCTATGAAATTATCGATAAATATGGCAACTATGTTTAAGATGCACAAAACGAGTTTAATTAAATTAAATCAGTTGCCTTGAAATTTGACAAAATGTCTCTATACACTTTGTCGTTTATACAAATAATCTTCTCAAATCAGCAAACAGTAAATAGACTGCGACATCACCTTGTTTCTTTCTTCATTTACCCTATGGGCATTGACGTTCGTTCTCTGTTTTAAAGACACATTCATCTGTGTGCTTTGGCAGTATGGGGTGACAGTTGTCAGACACAGTTACGACTCTCTGATACAGCCATTTCAACCTGTAGTTCATGGCACACAGCTGCTTCTCTGCCCGACTGGTGACATAGTGTTGATAAGATTACTGCCACGGTGGAGCGGCCGAGAGCATTGAGGCGCTATGCTACGATGCACGAGGCCGTTCCCCGTCGGGGGTTCGAATCCCCCCTCGGGCATGGATGTTTGTGCCGTCTTTAGTATAAGGTAGTTCATAAGGTTTGTAAGTTTAGGGATTGATGACCCCGCCATTAAGTCCCACAAGCTTAACAAACATTTGAACAAGATTACTACTGCTGACATTAAAAGAAAGAAGCCACTATGACTTTACTGTAAATGCATTCCTCTATTGTGAGGATGACAAGCCCTAACTACATGTTAATATTTCGTTGTCAGGATAGCACTTTAATAAGGAATCTTATAAACATTTAGGTTATGTGGGATCTTTTCCTTGGCTCGAGTATGAGGCGTATATGAAACAGCAATTACACAGAATACATTTAATAAACAAATAAACCATATATTATTCTTACTGTGTACTAAATGGCTTGGCGAGTGTCGGCGGCGGTAACGCGTGAGTCTGCGAAGTGCATGTTTGGGCTGTGTATATCCGATTACGCTGGCGGCATATGTGCTTCTTGCTGGCCAGTTGAAAAGTGCTGGCCGATGAAGCAGGTACTCTCCCAAACGTGCGTTAAAAGGGCTTGAAGGTGCCGTGCGATTTTCCCTTCTTCTTCGTCCGCAAGTGTTGTGTTGTGCTTCGACCATAGGTAGCAGCGCGGTGTAGGCGGCACGTCCTTGTCCTGGGCTCGAACCGACAGTCTCCAGCCTCCAGAACCTTTGACACATATCACAGGTGACTTTCACGACCAGACCACTTCCTATTGTTCTGGTAAATCATCTTGGGTAAGTACATTTGTTATTCTTGATTTTCTTTCCGAACGCTGTTACTGACGACCAGATTCCATATTCTATATTCAACTCAAACTGTCACTACTGGTGGCTGACCATGACTAAAACTCCAGGTACTAATTCTGCTACTGATAATACTAACGATGACGGTGGCTCGGCCGTAGTATTTATTTGATGGACCTGGCTGGATGTGAACGATTTCAGTGTCGTTGTCTCTTCTGTCATGTTATACAGTTTATAGAAAGATTGACCGTGACAGTAATTAAAACTTCCGGGCTGAGAGGCCGTGTTCGAGCAGTAGAAACTTCTTCCCCTGACGTTTCGTTGACGGCTGCGGGCAACATCTTCCGAGGTGAGTCGACGACTGGCTGCTGGACCGTGGAGATCCTGCATATATAGAGGGCATAGAGGGCGCCACCACTCGTCACGTGATGTCAATAGTCTCTGGCTGGCGTCATTACTCTCGATCGAAGGTAATCGATTGTCACATCTTTGGTACAAAGTAACAGGAAGGAAGAAGGCTGAAAGTTAGATAAGATATGGCGGTCTACTTTGTACCAAAGATGTGACAATCGATTACCTTTGATCGAGAGTAATGACGCCAGCCAGAGATAGTTTTACTGTTGACATCATGTGACGAGTGGTGGCGCCCTCTATGCCCTCTATATAAGCAGGTTCTCCACGGCCCAGCAGCCAGTTGTCGACTCACCTCAGAAGATGTTGCCCGCAGCCGGCAACGAAACGTCAGGGAAGAAATTTCTACTGTTCGACCACGGCCTCTCAGCTCGGAAGTTTTAATTACTGAAGACGCCGGCCGTGAAAGCCTACACGTTATGATTGACCGTGACATTGCCCTGGAGGTCAATACACTATGTTATTGGCTTCTGGTTATGTTGATTCGAGATGTAAGAGCGTGTCATGTTTGGCAGTTTGTAGTTTCATATGAGGTCGGTCAATGGCCTGATCACTGAATCATGGCTTCCGCATGTGGAAGGGGCGATGGACTCTTTGTTGCGTTGCGCCACACGTGAATACTCGGTGGGACAATGGCCTGCTGAAGGTGCCGGTCGATGCACTGTCGGAATGCGGCCGCAGGTCTGCTGTGGTACTCGCTGAAATGAACTAAGTTTCCATTCTTACTTGACTTATTATTCACTTTTCATTTATTACTGCATTTTATTTCACTAATTTATTTACATACTTTACTGCACTCAACAGTACTAAGTGGTAGGATTACTGGTAATACTGGTAGAAGTAGTGGGGAAAGAAACATAAATGAATATTTTAGACGGTTATGTTTGCTCTGAACTTGATTAGAAATTCCTATCTTTCATTCCTGGTCCCTGGTGTATTTCATATCCATACTGTGTACAAATTACATTTGAGAATTATAAAAATTTAGTTGAGTGCCTAACTTCTGCACTTACCTTTATACTAGGTGAACTTCCGTAGCTCAGTGGTAGCGTCACTGACCGCCATGCAGGGGGTCTCCATACCCCTGTAGGAGACTGGGTATGGAGTTTCAGTCCTCATCATCCTTTTCTTTTCACCAATAAGATAAACAGCAAGTCGCCGAACGTGGCTTGAATAAAAAGGCTTGCAGCAGGCAGTCGAATCCTGGTGGGGAAATCCCGCCTACTAAAGACCATACGATCATTTCCTCCTTTCATGTAACCTACGCAGTTATTGGTGTTTTTCAGATAAATAATTGGGCTACGTAGGTGTATGGGTGAACGTAAGTGCAATACCACTTATCTATTTGCCAAAATTTGCATTCCACGAACGGGTACGATTTATTTACGATCTCGCCGGCGTAATGTGCTGATGTTGGCAAAGACCTTTGAATGATCATTGAAAACTCAATTATATAGAATGAGAAGGAGATTTTTCTTGTTGACGCTTAAATAACAGTTGACAGGTTCTTTTATATACCTTTGTCCAGTCAGTATATGTATTATCTTCGTAAAGTGAACATTTAGTCCCCACCATTAGCACACTACACCGTCGAGGCCGTGAGTAAAATTTAATACGCAAACGAGAGCAGTGTACCGATACGGTCCGATACAGCCTTTATTTCTATTTTTAATATAACATCCCTCTATTTGAGTTATAAATCAGTTATTCGGTGGATAAAATGGAATTCATTACTTTTTATAGAAGGTTACACGATTACTGTTTCAGTAAAAATCTTGTAGAACACTGATCTCAGACGTAAATGAATCCATAGAAATAAGAAATGCCTGACAGATATGCAGTACACGAAACGCAAAGGTAACTGTGATCGCATCGTAACTGATCAATACTGCTGGTATAACTACCGTGCTCTACGCTTACTTACGATAATCTCCGTTAGCCTAGTAGCTTTACAACTCATATTAAATGTAACCGAACCTTAACTGCATTTGGAAATGAAGACGTTTGTAACTTACTTTTGAAGTGCATGATTTCGTACCCTTGGATCTTTATTTGTACGGTCACTAAGAGAATTCTTCACTTTAGCCTAGCGTCCTCCTACATCTATCTTCTTACTGGCACTTGTTTCGGCTAATCGTCATGCCGCTTAACAGAAGCATAGTAACAGTTTTGATACAATTCGTAGTGAATACGTTGACGTCGCATTTCGATGCGTTGCAGAATGTAGCAGCGGACACTCAGCAGCCTGACATGCTGAGACTTCGACCGTAGCAGCACGGGACGCCCCCAATGAAACCTGACACTTGCGCGTCACTTGTTTCAAATCTGGAAATACCGAGAATGCACACGTGTAAAGCATTCAATTCAGTTCAGGGACGCCACAAAGCTTGGTGCAAACTTTAACGTTATCTATGTTTGGAATTAATTCTATAAAACAAATTATCCATTATAATGTCTGAATTGAAAATTTCACCTGAGATTTTCATGAGATCCATTCATTTTCAGTACTGATAAGCCAAGGTAAATATATTAAAGGATCATCTACATCTGCATGGGATACTCTGTAAATCACATTTAAGTGCCTGGCAGAGGGTTCATCGAACCACCATTATACTATTTATCTCCCATTCCATTCTCGAATAGCGCACGGGAAGAAAGAACACCTTAATCTCTCTGTTCGAGCTCTGATTTCTCGTATTTTATTCTGATGATCATTTCTACCTATGTAACTGGGAGTCAACAATATATTTTCACATTCGGAGCAGAATGTTGGCGATTGGAGTTTAGTAAGTAGCCCACGCCGCAGCGATCAGCACCGTTGTTGTAATGATTCTCATCCCAGATCCTGTACCATTTCCATAACGATGTCTCCCCTGTATCGTGACAATACAAAACGAGCTGCCATTCTTTGGACTCTTTCGATGTCCTCCGTCAAACCCACCTGATAAGGACCCCACACTGGGCTGCAATACCCCAAAAATGGACGGACAAGCGTAGTGTATGCAGTTTCTTTTGTAGTTCTGTTGCATGTTTTAAGGGTTCTGCCAATAAAACGCAGTCTCTGGTTCGCCTTTCCCACGACATTATCTACGTCTTCTTTCCAATTTAAGTCTGAAGTAATAGTAATTCCTAGGTATTTTATGGAGTTTATGGCCTTCACTTTTTATTGATTTATCTTGTAAACAAAGTTTAGCGGATTTCTTTTCGTACTCATGTGGACGACTTCACACTTCTCATTGCCAATTTTACACCATAAATATATCTTATTCAGATCGTTCTGCAGTTGGTTTTGATCTTCAGATGACTTTACTAGACGGTAAATGACGGCGTCATCTGCAAACAACCTAAGAGAGCTACTTAGATTTTCCCCTAAATCGTTTATGTAAATAAGGAACAGCAGAGGACCAATAACACTACCCTGTGGAACGCCCGATATCACCTCTGTTTTAGTCGATGCCTTACCATCGATTACTACGAACTGTGTCCTCTCTGACAGGAAATCCCCTATCCAATCGCAAATTTGGGGCGATATACCATAACCACGTAATTTGATTAAAAGCCGTTTGTGAGGTTCGGTGTCAAAAGCCTTCTGGAAATCAAGAAATACGGAATCGATTTGCGAAACCTTGTCGATAGCACCCATTACGTCGTGTGAATAAAGAGTTAGTTGTGTTTCGCATGAACGATATTTTCTAAATCCGTGTTTACCTTGGGTCAATAGATCGTTCTGTTAGAGATAATTCATAATATTTGAATACACCATATGTTCCAAAACCCTGCTGCAAATTGACGTCAATGAAATAGGCCTGTAGTTTAGAGGGTTACTCCTACTGCCTTTTTCTTGAATATTGGTGTGACCTGTGCAACTTTCCAATCTTTTGGTGCAGATTCTTCTTTGAGAGAGCGGTTGTATATAGCTGTTAAGTAAGGAGCTATCGCTTCAGCATAATCAGATAGAAATCTAATGGGTATACAACCCGGACCAGAAGACTTGTTCTTGTTAAGTGATTTTAGGTGCTTCACTACTCCGATGATATCTACTTCTACGTTACTCATTACGGCCTCTGTTCGTAATTCGAAATCTGGAATATTGGTTTCGACTTCTTTGGTGAATGAGTTTCTAAAAGCTATGTTTAGTAACTCTGCTTTAGTAGGGCTGTCATCGGCAGGATCGCCATTACTATCACGTAGTGAGGGTATTGTTTGTGTTTTGCCCCTAGTATATTTAACCTTTAGCCCGTACACCGGTCTTCTGGACCGGAGCGACCCCCTTCTCCCCCCTCCCCTTCTCTCTGAGTGCGTGTCAGCACTCTGCCCTCTACAGTAGCCTCAAGGCAGTTGAAGAGGAAGTCGAAGTAAGTCTTTTCGTCGTTGTGGATTTGTCCGAAGTTCTGTAATTAACGAATTGCACTCTCCGCTCCCGGTCAAAAAAGGCCGATGTGTACACTGAATGTCTTTATTTTCTCCGGTCCAAAGTACCCCACATACCCTCAAGTTGTGTGTTTTCCCTTTCACAATCAACTGCAAGTCTATAAAATTGGAAGAAATATACATATTAAGTGTGTGAGAAAACTATTGGGGGGGGGGGGGGGGGGAGTGTATGCTGGGGAAGGGGGAGACCGAATGGTGCACTACATGTATTTTAAGACAATTAGATGCAAAAACGGCCGAAAGAAACTGAAAGAAACGGCACTGCGGTCTTATAGACCAAGTGTACGCTTTGTGTACCATAAGGAGGTGTACGGGCTAAAGGTTAACATATGACCAATATCTCTTTGGGTTTTCAGTCAAATTTCGCGAAAGAGTTTTGTTGTGATAAGTATTTTAGGCATTGAAATCCTCGCTAAATTTCGAGCTTCTGTGTAGAATCGCCATTTCTGGGGATGTTGTGTTCGTTTAAATTTAGTATGCCTTTTCCTTTGCTTTTGCATCAGTGTCCTGACCTGTTTTGTGTACCAAGGGAGATCGCCTCCTTTTATTAATTATTTGGTATAAAACTGTCAATTGCTGTCGAAATCACTTCTTTGAATTTGAGCCACATCTGGTCTACATCTACGTTTAGTGTTAGAAACGAGTGGAAGCTGTTTTTCAAGAAGCAATGATTTTATTTCTATCTGCTTTCCTGAACAAATATACTTTTAGTTTATTTCTGCTAACTTTGGGACTTTCGATATTCAATGTCGCTACGACAGCTCTTTGTTCACTAATACCTATATCCGTTTTGATGCTCGTTATGAGCTCAGAATGCATAAATAAAATTTGAACGACTGATGACCACGCAGTTTGGTCCGAAAGATTTACAAACAAACAAAAATTTGAACAACAATGCCCACATGACTAACTAAAACAGCGGTTAGCAATGTTGAAGTTATATTAATGCTAAGAACAAAATAAATTACATGTTACCAGTAAATACAATCTTCGTAAATCACCAACACCCTACTGACAGCAACTACACATACGCTATAGTAACAGTGGCATAAACATATTTAGTGAAGTTGGGCGCTATAAAATCTTTAAATAATAATAACATACTTACTGCCAGTGAATAGCACAAAGTAACTGGATGTACAATCTTCAACATAAAGTACTCGTCAAACAGATCTGACAAATGCCGATGACTTTAGATCTCACTTTATTCGTTTATTCTGTAGATACCACAGCGAAACTTAGTTACAGTTACTATCATTCTGTGCTTCAACGTCGGTTGAGAAAACGTGATATAAAGAGAGATAGTGGACCAAATAATATGAACATGTAACATAGATACACTATTTATTTATTAGTAAGGAGTTGGTCCACCATTGAAGTTTAGAACATTTGCAATTTTTCGAGGAATTCGTAAAGTGTCTTTACAGTTTAAAACAGAATGTTATTCATTATTATACCAAAACGTCCTCTAATTACTTTAACGATATTGGAGCTCTAAATTTGGTCTTCATTGTCTGGTCTTAACGTCCCCATAACAGTTCAATTATTTTGAAACTTGGAAATTTTTCTCTGCACGATAAATGTTTGATGATTTTCTGAAGCTGTACGAAACACACCTGTATCTTCTGAATGAGGATGTGTGGGTGCATTATCACTTTGGAATATTGCAGTGTTTGTTAACAGTCATTGTAAGCGGTTTACTGTCGAGGATGGTGAGTCACAGTTATGATAATGATAGAACCAATATGCCGCGGTGGAATGACCGAGCGCTGTAACGCGCCTTGCTGCGGAGCGCACGTTGCTCCTCGTTGAAGGTTGGAGTCATCCATCGGGCACGTGTGTATGTTTTGACCTTAGGTTAGTTTAAGTAGTTTTCAAGCCTAGGGACTGATAACCACGATAGTTAAGTACCATAGATTCTACGGCTTTCGATCCGCTTTACATATTACCATAATTTTTTTCGGGTTGTCGGCAAGATATTTTACTAAGGTTTGGCGGTGGTAGTTATTGTATGCTTCGCGTATCGATCGTTTTACAGATCACGAATCTCCTCTAACTTTTGCCTGTTTTGATTTGCTTCACCTTTTTTGAATGTTTGTTTGTAAAGCTTAAGGGACTTAACAGCGGGGTCATCAGTCCCTAAACTTACAAACTACTTATGAACTACCTGATACTAAAGACGACACAAACATCCATGCCCGAGGGGGGATTCGAACCCCCGACGGCGGACGGACGCGCGCACCGCAACACGGCGCTCCAGTACGCGCGGCTAATCCGCCGCGGCCACCTTTTTTGAACCGAGAGTGTAACTGCCTTTACTTTCTTAGCATTTTTCGTATATTACTATTAAACCACGGTGGGTCTTTCCCATCCTTAGATAACTTCGTCGGCATTTTTTTCTCCATTGCTTCATTCACAATGCATTTAAATTTTGCACATAATTTCTCTACGTCCATCGAACCGGAACTAAACGATGTCCATCCATTTCTAAAGTGGGTCGCTACAATTGCTTATTTGCTCATACTAGTACAAAGAGTCTCTTAGCCTTCTTGACAGATTTATAAACGTTGGTGGCCTTTGTCGCAATGACGAAGTCATGATGACTAACCACTGTCTCTAAAGTGACATCATTGACAAGGCTGGCCTGTTTGTAGCTGTAATGTCAAAAGTATTTCCATTGCGTGTGGGTTGACGATTTAGCTGCTCAAAACAGTATTCGGGAAACGTGCTCAACAATAGTTCACAAGACTGCTTGCTTGTGCCCCCTGTACTGAAACCATAGGCGTCCTGGTTGAAGTCGTCCCCAAATAATAATGCATTGTCCAGGTACACTTGACAAAACAATAATAATAATAATAATAATAATGAATCACCACTGAATTTCAATGTGGCGGCTTCACTTGAAAGTATGCAACCAATATAGCATAGCAGTGTCGCAGGTTGTCGCAACCCTGCACGGTATAGTCATTGACTACACACGAAACGTACCACAAAACACACTAGGGAATATTGCTCCTTGTGGCAATCAGTACACATCTAAACCAAAACCGACATATACCTAATATCAGAATACACGTTATTAGAGATGAGACAGTAACACCTGCAAATTGATTATAATTAGATTATGGGACAAGTCATATAACTTCTCACATTCATTTAATGAAATGATGATTTAGTTTTCTTGAGCTGAATTTGAACTGTAAACCAACCAATGCTTACGTTTTTGAACTCGATTAGGTATAAAGAGACGTATATCAATGACATTTTCATGAATATCAGTTTACAAGGCCGATGTCTGAACTCGGAAGTAAATGATGAATTTAGCACTTCACCAGGGATTGCATTAAGCTCATATTGTTGCTGAGAGGTAACTACTAAAAGTATGTAATATAGTGCAACTCTCAGGTGTCAAGCTCAGTCAAGTTGTAGAACAGAACACAGAACATACATGAATTGTTAACTAAGCACAATCAGATGTCACATACTTCATATGTTAACAGATAGTGTTATGTTGGGACATGAAACGCAGATACAATTGACTTTTTCCCTGGCAGGGACTCGACCCGTCACCATTTGCTGTTGTACTATACATACGATTAGAGATGGTATATTCATTGTCTCTTCACCATTAGTGGGATGTATACAAATTAATTTGTGCTGCATGGGACTCCAACCCCGCGTATGCATATCGTCACTGTTGACCCCACACGACGAAGTTTCAACTATCACATTCTCGTTCATTAGTAGTTAGGACTGCACTTTTCCTAGAGATATGGAGGAGTTTACCATTTTGAGGAAACAACGAAAACTAATCCAACTCTTTTCTAGTTAGTGGCGAATAGGCATGTGTAATGTTGATTTGAAACACTGAACAGTCCTGAGTTCTTCACTTGGCTCTATGGGAGCGAAGGGGATATGTTTGTGGTTGTTTAACACTGTGACCCCCAGTCGGAATTGAACTCACACATTAGTAATTACAAGCTAACCTCAACCCGTCCTACCGCCGAATTTCAGATGTGTTAACGTAATTCTTTTTGTCAAAAGGGAGTATTTATCGCACAGTACCAGAAGTCAAAGAGCTCGTGGATGTATGTGTAGGTAGGACAAATTTATTGGCCTCGCGGGGGTGGCCCCACGGCCTGAGGCTCAATGTCGGGTATTGTACGGTAGTTCCTGTCGGAGGTTCGACTCCTTCCCCGGGAATGGTTGTGTTTGTCGTCATTAGCGTCAAATACGTAAATTAGCATATAAGTCTACGGATCGATGGTCTCAGCTGTTTGGTTCCTTAGGTAACCAAGAAATATATATGATATCTTTCACGCATTTTTAAAATTATAAGAAGCACCGTTTGTGGATTAGAAAATGGATTATAAAACGGGGAAACGTCTAACTTTTGTAACAGTGTATTCTCTTTAGGTTTAATGAAAGAGTGAATGCAGCGGAGGCTATTCCAAATACCCGTGCTCTGTATGGAGTGAGTGCTATCTAGTTGTAGTGTTTCAAGTAAGATAGTTTTGGGATAAATTACCGCGCTTAGAAGACAAACAGGCGTTGACGGACGAGTTTCTGCAGTTTACTACTATCGTCAATGACACTGTATCAGATAACTGGCAAGTGTGTTGACCAGTTCTCCTCCGTGGTTCAGTTGTTACCATGTTGAGGTAAACAAAGAGGAAGGAGGTTTACAGTACAACAGCGCATCCAAAACGCGACTACAAGTAAAGCAAAATTTAGAACTGGGAAAGATGGGGGAGAATATACATATGTTGGCCAACATTAGGTGTTTTGTGTTATAAACTGCTTTACGTGGATGTGCTTTACGCAGTTTATATTTGTTGCAACAGATGAGATGCCTTGTAGTCGCAGGATAAGACTTGCGTCATGGAAGACAGCACCAAGGAGATTACTTACATTGTTCCCATCAAATGGAAAAAAAATGTGGGGAAGGTAACCCAAAGACTATGTGTCAATGGTAGAACAGAATACGGAGAAGGTGTAGCAAATCAACGAAAGTGATCGCCTACAACACACTTGTCCGTCCTCTTCCTGAGTACTCATGTACGGTATGACTGACGGAATACGCCGTATAAGATCAAAGGACAGTATTATAAAAAAAGTTTGCGCGATGGTGTGATGGGTATGGTAAAATAGTTAGGCTGGAAATAACTGAAACCTGGAGAGGTGTTTTCCCTAAATACCAGTTTCCAGCCTCCTCTTCTGAATGCCTCTACATTTTATATACAGAGGAGAAACGGCCATTGTGATGGAGACAATGTTTGTACAGTGAGGTTAATTTGTTCATTATAGCCAAGCACTTTTTAGAGTGGAATGGTAGTGGAATAATAACAGTAGTTCAAGGAACCCCCTGCCAAACACAAAATAGTGAATTGCAGCATATTCAGGTGGATGCAAATTGTAATATCTCGACTGGCAACGCTTTTGTTCGGCGACATTGCCGATGGAAGCATTCGCGCACGCCAGCGTCCAGCCGGTCTGGTGGACGAGACGGAGCGAGAAGGAGGCACCCCAACTTTCACCTTTACCACCGGAAACATCGCCGCATTCTCCCGCTCCAGGGGGCAGCCTGGCGAATTGCCGTGGCTTTCTCGTAAGAATGTACACGGCGAAACCAACCTGAGTTTGAGGGGCGTGCAGATAAATGGCGACAGCGGACGCAGGGAAGAGACGCCATTACAATGAAATGGACACAATAGCGTGTGTGCAGAAAGCCCTTGTCTGCATATACGAGAGATGTCGTTTTCAAAAAGCGATGGAACCGCAGGTAAACAGTGGAGCCCTGCAGACGGGGAGAAGACCCCTGCAGTGCACAAGTTCATGAGTGGGAGAGAGCCTGGCTTGAAGTGTAGATAAAGTGGTCCACCAAAACAATGTTTCTGGCCAGGGAGAAAGACCCTGATAAATGACATACCAGACAGCCCTAACACAGACAGCTGCCACAAAGAACAGTTTTTTTGAACCAAGAAGGAATGCAGAAGATAAAAACAACACTCTTGAATCGTTCAAATGTTTGTTCAGCTTATGGGGCTTAACTACGGGGTTATCAGTCCCTAAACTTACAAACTACTTATGAACTACTTACCAACTAGGACGGCACAAATATCCATGACAGAGGGGGGATTCGAACCCCCGACCGTAGTGGCCGTGCAGACCGTGACTGGAGCGCCTCAGTCCCCTCGGCCACCGCGGCCGGCCTCGAAACGTTGGAAAGACGCCAGTTGACAAGTCTCATCTCAGCCCACAGAAAATTTCCACCGGTGACTGAGAAGCGTGGTCGTGAAAACGGAGATCAGCTATTGTAAAACCAACCCACCAATCACAGAGCCAAAGAGACGCAAAATTCGAGGAGAAGCTGTAGGTGGAGAGGGAATAGGACTCGGTGAGAAACCGCCGAAGAAAATACCTGGTCCGTCGCTGGAGAAGCGAGAAGACAGGTCCCCGCGTTGGCAGCCGCAGGCGTTTGCCTTCGCCGGCTGTAGAGCACGCGTGTGCTATGCTGCCGCTGCCGCCACCGCCGACGCCCATCACACCGCACCCCGCCGATCCATCGCCTGACGCCCACATCAACTGAATGTTGGCGAGATAGGAAATTACCTTCCCCTTCCCCGTTCATATCTGAGTCGTATACACGCCCAGTCAAATCGGCCCTGAGAGAGATTATCGTTTTTCAAATCTGGTAATAAACAAAACTAAACTTAATGTGGTATTCCTCTGTTCAGTCTGTTCTGTTCTCAAATCAATTCCAAGAATCAAATTTCCCTGACAGCCTAATTCCATAATTTCTCATTATATTTTTATTTTATTTTACTGCAGTGTGGGAGTTATTCAGGGATAGGTTAGATTTACAAGATAAACAGACAAGGTTAGCAGGACGGACGGCGGAATCTATTCATGGATTGGATTTAGAAGTGCTAAATGAAAAAGTGAGCCGGCCGCGGTGGCCGAGGGGACTGCGGCATGTCAGTCACGGTCTGCACGGCCACTACGGTCGTGGGTTCGAATCCCCCCTCGGGCATGGATATTTGTGCCGTCCTTAGTGTTAGATAGTTCATAAGTAGTTTGTAAGTTTAGGGACTGATGACCCCGTAGTTCAGTCCCATAAGCTATACAAACATTTGAACATTTGAAAAAGTGAAATACTTGCAAAGTATTCACTTCCTACATTTATGCCGCAGTTAGCTTTATCTTAGGACCGAGAGAAAAGGAAGAAATGTTCAACCGAATGAATAATTTATTAGATGTAAGAAGATATGAAAGAACACTTTTCATAAAGAGTATGACTGACAGTGAAGAAAGAAATTAAAAGAGAAAGTACAACGTCACTAGATTTGTTTCTAACGTTTTGTAGGTATAGATTGTGGCTATTATGTGAGAGAGGCGACAGAGAGTGATAGAATGGACGAGAAATTAACAATGAATAAATGCAAAACGAAATCGTGTGCATATTTCGTGAAGGAAGGAGGCTGTATTAATTCAAATGTTCAAATGTTTGTTAAGCTTATGGGACTTAACTGCGGGGTCATCAGACCATAAACTTACAAACTACTTCTGAAATAACTTAGACTAAGGACAACACAAACATCCATGCCCGATGGAGCATTCGAACCACCGACGCGGGAGGCCGCGCAATCCGTAACGTGGCGCTCCAGACCGCTCGGCTACTCCCGCGCGACGGGCGCATTAATGGATGGAAGGGAATAGACACGTATTTGAAATAAAACAAAATATATTGAAAGTGTCCATCAAAACTGATTACTCTATATGTTTGGGAACAGGGTATAAATGAAATAATAAACAAACTGTATATTTAAAAACCACTTCAATTAAAAAGGTAACTCAAAGTAAAAGTAACAAATATTTTAATTTCTGTTTCCAAGTGATCTTCCACTTTCATCGGAGAAAACTGAAAAATGAAGAAGGCGTAACAAAACGTTTTGAGGACTCAATATTTTGTCCAGAATCCCTCATTATTTTTACTTGTATCATGCGTCTTGGGATAGAATCTATAAGCCGTTCGACGTAACAGGCTGAAGAAGAAACTTCCTTCCAGGTTCCAGAACACAGTCTCAAAGAGCATCCGCTGTAGTTGGCTGGTTTCGGGGTTCTGGTAACGTTCTGGCGACCTCAGCCCACATATTCTTCATGGGTTTCATGTCAGCAGCCAGCGACGGACAGTCCGTGACGTTGACGCCCATCGTGGAGAGCCGCTGCTGGACAAATGCACTCTTGTGGATGGGAGGATGGTCCTTCCCTTCTCCAAAAAATGTTCAAATGTTTGTTAAGCTTATGGGACTTAACTACGCGGTCATCAGTCCCTAAACTTACAAACTACTTATGAACTAGCTAATCCTAAGGACGGCACAAATATCCATGCCCGAGGGGGGATTCGAACCCCCGACCGTAGTGGCCGTGCAGACCGTGACTGGAGCGCCTCAGTCCCCTCGGCCACCGCGGCCGGCTTCCCTTCTCCGTATAGCATTTGTACAGACGGAAGCACAATGTAAGATATCTGCTATGGGAAGGTATACATTTCATATTCAAATGTACCGCGAATTTGAGACCAGTTCTTTCAATAACTTCCTATTCCGAAAGCGAACTTATTTTGTGAGTAACCACCTACATAGGGAGACACGATCACTATAATAAAATAAAGTAAATAAGACCGGAAACGGAAAAATTTAGATGTTCGTTTTGAAACGGTACTGTTAGATGATAGAAGCTTTAGAAATATGGTGCTACAGACGAATGATGAAAATTAGATGGTTAGATCACGCAACTAATAAGGAGGTGCATAACCGAATTGGAGAGAAAAGGAGTTTCTGGCATATCCTGACTAAGAGAAGGGGTAGATTGGTGGGACACATTCTGAGACATCAAGAAATCGTCAACGTAGCATGTGAGGGAAGTGTGTGGGGTAAAAATCGTAGAGGGAGGCCGAGGGACGAATACAGTAAGCAGATTCAAAAGGATGTAGGTTGCCGAACTTATTCCCAGATTTGCACAAGACAGGGTAGCGTGGAGAGCTGCATCAAACCGGTATGCGAACTGAAGACCACAACAACAACTGTTAGATCGCTTCATTGCTTTTTTCCTATCATATTTTTATTCATATTATTAATGCGTACAGAATGGTTGAGTCCTTTACTCTGGACGAGCTTAAAAGGCCGGTCTGGTCAATATTTTGTTGCAGTGCAGATTAGGGATAGAGGCCAGTGGACGCAAAAATGTTATAAATAAAGAAAATACAGGGAGCCAGGCTCACAGCACCCATCTCCCCTGCCATATGTGTGAATGTGTCAGTGTGGCAGAGGTGGTATAAAAACAGAGATTATAGCGGGTTAGCAGTAGCAGAAAGTTCGAAGTAGGATAGGCAACGTTTGCTTTCTGAGAGAACAGCAGAGGTTTTCTTGTTGAGCCAGAGGTTGCAAGCCAGCAGTACGCGAATCTTGGAGGGTAGTTAACTTGGCGGTGGATCCCGTTATGCCTTCAGCCAATGGGATCACCTTGAACTGGATAGCGGTTAGGGCGAGGGTGCCGCCATGCTTGGCACAGTTGGCTGCGATCTGGAGCTGAGCGGACGTATGTTAGGTCTGATGTAAGTAATGGAAATGTGCTTACTTGTGTCGATTTTTGTGAATAATTCGAGCGATTATGTTGCAACTGCCATCGTTCTACCGCGAGATCAAGTGTGTTGTGCAAATATGTGTATTTCTATCGTAGAAATTCAGTCTAATGTGGGACTTTAATTTATAATGGATTTTGAGTGAGACTTGAGCCATCAGCTCCAGGCCTACAGTTTAAGTTACGAGTGAATTTCAGGGAGTAATAATTCGTTATCAAGTGCGTGTGTTTCTATTTCAAAATAAGTGACGATGTGCGTGGTAGAATTTTGCTTTATTCTTTGTAACGAGCGTACTGAACATGCGTTCCCGCCTTTTCCAGTTTTCTATAATTATGAGTCCACAATGCCCAGCAGTAGCTAACAAACACCTTCAGAGAGCTTTCATAACGGTTCTAAACTACTGTGCATAACTTATTTTCAAAAATCTTTTGTCTTTTCTGCCTTTTCTTTGTACGTAATGTTGACCATTGGCAACGGTTTATAATTTCTTTAAAAGAGTCGTGGGCCATCAGCTCCATCGACCGGCAGCTTAATAGCGAGGAACTAAAGCGTATAGTAAACTGCGCGTGTTCAAGGTATGAGTGATGTACGAGATATTAGTGAATTATTCGTGGTGGTCTACACGAGTAGCCGCGGCGGATTAGCCGCGCGTACTGGAGCGCCGTGTTGCGGTGAGCGCGGCCGTCCACCGTCGGGGGTTCGAATCCCCCCTCGGGCATGGATGTTTGTGTCGTCTTTAGAATAAGGTAGTTCATAAGTAGTTTGTAAGTTTAGGGACTGATGACCCCGCAGTTAAGTCCCTTAAGCTTTACAAACATTTGAACATTTTATACGCGAGTACCGATGATTCCCGCCATTAAACTTTTGCTTTCTTTCCATGTTTAGTAAGATAACTATGCCATGTAATCTACCTCAGTGTAACAAAATTAAGTTCTTATACCGGTGGGCCAAATTTTGTCCCGAGATTATCGTTAGATTGTCGGTTTTCTTTGTAAGAGGTCATGAATGATTACGTGGCACCACAGAGCATGACTACGTCTCACTGTGCCGGTCTTGTACTGCATTACAATGCTTATCTTAATTCTTCTTAACGGTCAGAGGTATTTTCTTTCTGCTTCGTATTTGATTTATTTTTATTTGTGGTGTTTTCGTGACATCAGTGGAACTGACGGTACTTATGATCAGTCTATTGGCAGTGACAAGGAACCTCTATGCTGTTTCTCTCGGAAAGTACTCGACTTTAAAGGTCTTGCAACGCAAATATCAGTACAGCACACAGCATTGATTTTTTAGAGTATCGTGTATTCAAAGTGGGGGGTATTAATGATGTTTGATTGGATAAATTTTTCCCTTGTGCCCCGTTCCACCAATATATGGTTTTCCACGGCAAATAATGATACAAATTAGTGAGTCCAGTAATAAATGTTCAAATATTTGTAGAGCTTACGGGGTCATCAGTCCCTAAACTTACAAACTACTTATGAACTAGCTAAGACTAAAGACGGCACAAATATTCATGCCCGAGGGCGGATTCGAACACCCGACCGTAGTGGCCGTGCAGAACATGACTGTCGCGCCGCAGACTACTCGGCCACTGCGGCCGGCACCAGTAGTATTTAATTTCATACCTAGCCAGATGGCAAGTTAACGATCCATTGTGTTCATTTTACGTGATTCTTGTTGATGTGTTAGTAGCAATAAATAGAGTAAATACATTTCAATTATACTCATCATTTTATTCATTCTTTATCTTCGCCCATCACTTTCGCCCTTCTAATCAGTTAATTAAATGAAAGAGGCTGTTTTGTGGTGTAATGGAGCTACAGTGAAAGCATTGTCTGGACTTGAGAGTGCAAATACTGGAGATGTAATTGCATATAGTACGTGGAGCGTGTATTGTGATGTTAACAAAGACAAGGGAAAGAGTTATTTGTCATCTAACCTGCCATTTGTTATAAGGACCAAGAATCCACGGAGAATCAATCAAATGTTCTAATGTTTGTAAAGCTTATGGGACTTAACTACGGGGTCATCAGTCCCTAAACTTACAAACTACTTATGAACTACTTACGAACTAGGACGGCACAAATATCCATGCCCGCGGGGGGATTCGAACCTCCGACCGTAATGGCCGTGCAGACCGTGACTGAAGCGCCTCAGTCCCCTCGGCCACCGCGGCCGGCGGAGAATCAATGAAATGGAGTCTGTGGCTATATGGTATAAAGGATTTGGTTGTTGTTCAAGTGTAAAAATAATTTGTGATGTAACACACTATTACAGCAATTGAATAAATGTGTTTAAAGACTAATATGTGTTAATTATTTGTGACCCCCCTTTCTGTCCTGAAACTGTAATGATTAAACATAGTATTGATCAGTAGCGCTGTCCCGGAAGTGCCGGGCTACAGAAGAAGCCGAAGAACTCGTGCTGCCGTGTATAAGGCTATCGACAATTTGGATCTTACCATCTAATATTGGTGCTCAAGAAATACCGAAAGGACCGTCTGTGTTAGGGAAGGTAAATGTTAACAGCCTGGTAAATTAACAGAGGAGATATGAATATAAAACAGATAGTCTTGGTCCAGGGTTTTAAAAACAGGCTGTCGGCTCTCACTTTTTCCAGCAAGTTGTTAGAGAATGGAACTGTTGAGAAAGATCATCAAAGCCGTTCGATGAATCCTCTACCATGCAATTTAAGTGACTTGCAGAGTACGTATGTATATGCAGAATTGGCTGGAAGTTTTTCCTGTTCCTGATAATACCTGTGAGCCAGCTCGGACTGCCTCGCCTGTTGCGATCATTCTGGAAGGTCTGCGCAAGCACAGAGGGTGGCAGTGGGAGATTCAGTGCCAGGCGGGAAAATAGCGGGAAAAGCTTGTCAGTCGGTGTCAGTTAACTTTAAGTTTCACCCACTGTCCCCTTCGGCAATGGTGTTTTACCTTGTATTGTAAATACTATTGTAAAAATATTTGTTAAGCTTATGGGACTTAACTGCGGGGTTATCACTCCCTAAACTTACAAAATATTTATGAACTAACTTATACTAAAGGCTACACAAACATCCATGCCCGAGGGAGGATTCGAATCTCCGACGCGGAAGGCCGCGCGATCCGTAACGTGGCGCTCCAGACCGCTCAGCTACTCCCGCGCGGCATTTGTAAACGCTGTCATTACGCTGTCGTAGCCGATACTGTCGCAAGTGAAATGTTGAATAGTTTCACCGTTCTCGTCGCCGATGTTTACACTAGGAGTTGGCCTATTTCTAAGTCTGAGCGATCACGCGTTTAACATATCATTGGTGTTGACTGTCGTAGAAAAACACTTTGTACGTCAATTGAGCACTGCGATGGCGCCTCGGTGTAAACGCGTGTGCAGTGATGATAACTTACAACAAGATGTTCGCATTACTTTTCCCACTCCCTGTAAATGCGCCCGCGGTGAGAATAAATTGTCCCTCGCATTTTCTATAAGAAGTGATGCATAGCTCTAATGTATGACATCGGGATGCCGCAAAAGGCTGCTGTAATAATTATTTGTTTACCGACTGCTAGTTCCGGTCAAGTGAAGACTATCGTTACATCAGATTAAAGGAAAGGTCCCGGACGTTTTTATATCTTCCTGGCTTAAGGTTTCGAGTGAGTGACAATGGCGAACGGTGGACTTACTTATGTGATCATGAACAATATACTTGGGAATGTTGTACAAATCAACCATCTGGAAATGAAACTATTTTATACGTAACTTATGCATACAAGTTCTTGGATAGACATGATGAGTTGAAGTACTTTGCGTCTCGTCGAGAGTTGCAGACGGATATGGATGGACAGCCCCAAGCTTTTTCGTACCTTTTTAAAAGTAGCTTTTGTGGTGCCGAGACGATATCTTTATTGGGAAATTCACCTGGGAGAACTGAGCACGGCAGAGTGGTAAAAGGGAGCCAGCAGACCATTGGGAGCTTTGCCTTAATGATACAATGAATTACAAGAGAAGAAAGGCAAAAAGGTATGTCAGGGAAGAACAGAAAGTTGAAAGCTCTATGCGTAATGGTTAGGGTGTGGTCGGACCGACTTTGAATGGCGAGTGTAAGGTGCGACAGAGGTAGCGAGCTGGCTACGAGATGGAGGAGGGTGGCAGCCAGGCTGAGAGCCGAAAAGCTGAGGGTGCTTAGCTGCGGAGGAAAGCGCTGCAGCGGCTCTCCGTACTTAATTTATGAACGCGGGGGAGGATTTCTCCTCGCTAGGAAGCTGGAGGGCTCGTATTTTTGTTTTAAAGTGACTCGTTTTAAGCAAGGGCTTGGAGCTTTTCAAGACGGTACTAAAAATTAGATGAGCATTACACACATCAATACAAGAAAGATGGAAGACTGAACTTCCACGTTACGTCAACAATTTGGTCATTAGGGCACTGCACGACCTCGCTCGATCATATCTATACAGGTGAAGATATGAAATCATGCTTCAATATAACTGATGAAACAGCTCCTCATTTAACTCATATACACATGACATTCTTATTACTTAGTATTTTTCTCATTATTTTTTGTCGTCGCCACATCGCATTGACCGCTGTCATTGTTTTGCATGCGACGGATACTTTCATATTAGTTACTAACTGTGTACGTTCAATTTATATTTACTGTTATCCATCTTGTTGATGCCTCCTTAGTTCTTTAATCATATTAACAGATGGTACGTCTTCGTGAAACTAATTCAGAGCGGCCTAACGATCCAATCCCCAACTGAAGTTCGAGTCCTCCCTCGGGAATGGGTGTATTTGTTGTCCTTAGTTTAAGTTAGTTTAGACTGCAAGTCTAGGGACTGATAACCTAAGTTACAAACATATGAACTTTTTTTAAAGATTTTTTCTAATGATCCAAATTTAGAAAATTAATTCTTCTCACGAGGTAAGCATGTTGAATCAGACGTCAGACTGACGACCCAATAATGTCAGTTGGTATTTTTGGGATCTGGTATTGGAGGAAATAAGCGTAAACACCTTCATAAAACTGACAGAAATGTAGTAGTACTATAATGCGCAAAAATTTCCGAACGATCTGAATTGCGTTCCGCCTGATGTGCATGCATTCCAAATAACTCACCTGTCTTGCGGGTACTCTAATCGTGTCGTGGTATAGTCGTTCGGCTATTCAAATTGGATCCACTACAGATCACTTGAGAAAACTGGCCTTTATCACGATCATTCCACATGTAATTAACACGAAGATAATGCAAATAGAAGAAAACACGGTATTAAAGAAGAGACACACCTTATCGCTTGCAAACTCAATTTTATTACAATAACTACATTTCAAAAGCGTTACCATACTCAGTAGAGTCTGAGGGAACGTAAATCATTCTGTAATCCTTTGACAAAATTAAATACTGCTATGAACAAGAGATTTTAAAATATCGGAACTCTGAAAGTTCTATAGTAATTCGAAGTATGTTCGCTGACTGAATAGTTTTCTTGCAGCTGCGAAAAGTCGTTCTTGTAGCGAGGAGTTCAGCATAAACCGGTTGCTGAGCTAAAAACATAAAACATGATAAACGCTCTATGGAAACTTTAGCATTAACGGAGTATCACGTCAATTTACCTGTACTGATGACTGAAAAAAATATTTGTGAACATGTTTGAACTGGTAGTGACATGATGAACTATACTTCTCTGATTCTGAAACGAAACCCGGCACCTATAACTTGCTAACCAAGCAAATGCTTCGTGACTTATCAAGACTCGATCATGACAAAGATTGCTATAGCTGTCTAGGCATAAAGAGATGTGAAGTATCGAAGTTCTCACACTATTAGTTTCCAACTCTATCTTGAAAATAGGTAAGTGGTATTTTTTTACCCTTGTTAGAAAACTACGAAAGTCGTGAAATATAGCATCATTCACAAGTATCAATGTAAGGCAATATTAAATTCTGTGCTAGAGATACGACCTACCACCTAATGGGATTTTTTCAAGAGTAAAATGAAACGTTAGTTGTAGATTTTTTCCCACCAGGAGCGGGATGATTGACTTTGACCTGACCTGACCTGACCTGACCTGACCGAGAATCGAACACCGTATCTACCAACGTTCTTTTTGTATTTTCGAATAGATGTTATGTCTCAACCGTTAACAGTAATGAGATGTGTCCATGCTTGACTAGAAATAAAGGCACCTATCGTTACTGTTGGCTACACATTAAGAGACATTAAAAATGAAAATTATGTTTCACTAGTATTCCGGTGTGCACTTACTAAGGCTTCAAATGAAATGAACATTTTTGTGCTGGTACACAATACGAATACAGATCGTTCGTTTCGTGGAAACGTAGAGGACTCTGCTATCTTGGAGAAAGCAAAAGGATCAAATGCTGCAAAAGATGGCATGCGAATTCGAATCCAAATACATCCCCTAATTTTAAAACGTCTTAAGTTGAGATTCAAGCCCTGTGATCTTAAATTCCATTGGTTTTTCAAATAAAATAATTTTTTTATTTAAGTGAAAGATTTGTAGCGACAGATTTACTGATTGCCGCGTATTCTGCCTGTTACGGCCAATGAAACCGGCTTTTCCCCAGTTGGCAACGAACTGATTGTGTTTAATGTGGATGTGGCGTTATAGTCTAACATTAGGCAGGCACGGCCAAACAACACCCGCGGTCGCGGTCGCCTTTGCCGCGCAGTTTTATGCTTTTTAATACTTTCAGATGTTATGTTTTGTGCCCTTTATTATTTGCACTTATTACATTTTGACAGCACAGTTCACACCATTGTATATATGTTTAAAAACAATTTGCATTTTTGTATGTGTTAGCTATATAGAAAATGATCATATAATTCTACATTTCAGATTTTTCTTCTGTTGTTTTGAGCTTGAGGTGTCGAAAATTCAATTAAGGTTTCTAAATATGTTAAACAGCTTAATGCAAATGGTTTTGTTTTTCAAGAAAGAGATGTATTTCTGATAATCACATGAATACTGTGTAATGTGCTTATTACGCTAAAAAATAAAGTTATTGCTTTGGCGAATGAAAAAGGAGCAAATATATATTAGTGCTAAAATCCCGGTTATAAAAGTACTCTACGACATTGCCATCTCCATTTAGCAGCCTCACTGTGTTGCAAAAAATGCCTTCCTTCGTTTCCCATGAGCGTTTGGCATATAGCAGTCTCACTCCCACACATGCTACAGGCATTGCAGTGGTGGGGGAAGAAGTGCGCCCGTCAAAACGGATCGCGCCCGAAGTGCGCTACCATCTTTTCAGAGGAACTGCGGAAATATGCACCTAAAACCAATCTTTTTTTTGTTAGTTTGTTATTCGTGTTTGTTTTAATATTTACTTGTAAGAATGAGATTCTATAGCTCTTACATAAAATTATTTTAAAAGTAGCATATTTATGATACTAGTTCATTCAAGAAATATGTATCTTGCTGAAGAAGCCTACTGTATATATGACGAGTGTGCAAGTACAATACTAATAGAATCAAATATGGGTCACAAAATTACTACGTTTTTCTTCGATGCTTATTTTGGATATTTTCTAAAGCTTCGCGTAGTGATACTGCCATACAAACACTGATTGTTACCTAACAGTAAATGGTTTGCTTGTTTTACCGTTCTTCGGCCACATTACAGAGCTGCGCTTCCTCTGTTACTTCGTTTCCTGACCGCGGGACAGTCCAGCGCAGAGCAGTGCTGTGTGGTCTCACTCTTTCCGCAGCTCTCTCTCTCGCTCCGTTGCCGACACTAGCGACACACGGGCCGGTAACTACAGTGTACTCCGCTGATGCGCCCGCCGGGCTGAAATGTTGGCCAGGCCTGCCTTATAGTGTCCTTAACTTGGCTTTACCAGAGGTGAAGTCGATACGTTAGTGCCTGTCAAAAATATACGCCTGAAAGACGAATCGAACCGAAACAGTGCAAACGTGAAACTGCAAGCGATCCACCACACTACTACGTCCGCACGTGCCAATCATCTGATAGTGCTGTAAAGTACGATGCATTCACATTACAGATGGTGAAGGCAAAACGGCTCTCAAATAAATAATCAATTATAAGTAAAACTGTGAGACGGAAATTATCCAAGCCGGCCGCGGTGGCCGAGGGGACTGAGGCGCTCCAGTCACGGTCTGCACGGCAACTACGGTCGGGGGTTCGAATCCCCCCTCGGGCATGGATATTTGTGCCGTCCTTAGTATAAGGTAGTAGATAAGTAGTTTGTAAGTTTAGGGACTGATGAGCCCGTAGTTAAGTCCCATAAGCTTAACAAACATTTGAACATTTTTTGAAATTATCCAGTCTCATGTTAGTGGTATGTAAAGAGCTTGTAGCCGTCATATCGCCGATGGAAGCCAGTCTTTCAACACATTACTTAGAGAAATACCACTGCAGAAGTTGAAGTTACCAGGTATTTCGATTATTAGTGTCAGTGTTAATTTCATTACCTTCATACGGCTGCGTGTACACGCGTGATTGAGGAGTATTTTTAGACACAGTTGCCTTAAACAGGTAATTAATTCTTTATCTGTCTCAGGAAAACTATTCGCCTTTATATCAGCTGTTTCCAATCACTCGGTGTTTACATTAAAATGAAGTTAATTGTTGAAAACATTGCTTGATAACAGATATTGCGTAGTTACTTCATTTGTACTTCCGATTACCAACTGGGTTTTAAAATACTACAATATTACTGTAAAATTATGCTATTGAAAGAGCAGTGGAATTGGTCGACCTCACATATTTCAAACTGCATTCCTATTTCAGCAATCTACGTAGTAAAGTTCTAGTTTTCGCGTAATTAATTGAAAGGAAATGACATGAAAATTCAAGTGGAGTTATCAGCTTAATTCTGTGTTAACCTGGAGGTAACTCGTCGCTCACAGAGTTGCCACTTCTCCATTAGACTAGCGACAGGCAGAAAGCGTTTGATCGGCGTCTGTGTTCCTCGCGCTGACAGAGATGGAGGCTTCGAAGTCGCGGCGCGCAGCATGCCACTGTGTTCACTGAGAAGAGAGACACCAAGCAAAAGTCTTAATCGCATTTCTTTAACTATAAGGTGTGTAGAAAGGGTAGTTACGAGGCGCCGACTGCTACGCGATCTTAGTAAATAAACTGTTTGGGAAATTATTTGAGCGGCTCTCCTGTTCAGTAGATGTCGTGTGTATTTTTCTTTTTCTGCCTTAATAACACTCCTTGATCCAAGGCGATTTATAATTCCAGCATCACCAGACGATATTAGTATTCTGAGCATTACTCAGACGATGCGGTTGCAGAAATGTTCAAAGAAAGCTTGAATCATATTTCAAATAGGTATCCGAAGCATACTGTTATAATCGGTGGCGACTTTAATTTACCCTCGATATGTTGGCATAATTACGTATTCAAAACCGGGGGCAAATATAAAACATCGTCCGAACTAGTTCTGAATGCTTTTTCTGAGAACTACTTCGAACAGTTAGTTCATGAACCCACTAGAATAGTACGTGGTTGCGAAAATACTCTTGATCTCCTAGCAACAAATAACCCCGAGATAGTAAAGAGCATCAAAACAGATACAGGGATTAGCGAACATCGAGTTGTAGTAGTGAGACTGAATATCGAAATTCCCAAATGCACCAAAAATAAACGAAAAATATATCTATTCAATAAAGCAGATAAAAATTCGCTTCACGCTTTCCTTCAAAACTAAAAATGCGAGTGTAGATCAGTTGTGGCTTACTTTCAAAGACATAATATCAGTAGCAATCGAGAGATTTATACCAAATAAATTAATAAAAGAGGGGGCTGACCCCCCGTGGTACACAAAACAGGTCAGATCACTGTTGCAGAAACAAAGAAAAACGCATGCAAAATTTAAAAAGACACAGAATCCGCAAGACTGGCAATCTTTTACTGAAACTCGCAACCTAGCGCGGACTTCAATGCGAGAATCTTATAGTTGTTTCTACAACGAAATCCTGTCTCGTAATCTTGCAGAAAATCCAAAGAAATTCTGGCCATATGTGAAGTACACTAGCGGCAAAACACAAACAATACCGTCACTACGCGATAGCAATGGTAATACTACCGACGACAGTACTGCTAAGACAGAATTACTAAACACAGCTTTCCGAAATTCTTTCACCAAAGAAGACGAAGTGAACACTCCAGTATTCAATCCAAGAACAGCTGCCAGCATGCGAAACTTAGAAGTAGATGTTCCTGGAGTAGTAAAACAACTTAAGTCACTAAACAAAAATAAATCTTCCGGGCCAGATTGTATACCAACTAGATTCCTCTCAGAGTATGCTGATGCAATAGCTCCGTACTTAGCTATAATTTACAACCGATCACTCAGCGAAAGATCCGTACCCAAAGACTGGAAAGTTGCCCAAATTACTCCAATATTCAAGAAAGGCAATAGGAGTGATCCCCAAAATTACAGGCCTATCTCATTGACGTCGATTTGCAGTAGGATTTTGGAACATATACTTTGTTCGAATATTATGTACTACCTCGAAGAGAACGACCTATTAACCAATAGTCAGCACGGATTCAGAAAGTATCGCTCGAGCGAAACACAGCTTGCCCTTTATTCACATGAAGTGTTAAGTGCCATCGACAAGGGATCTCAAATCGATTCCATATTTCTGGATTTCCGGAAGGCTTTTGATACTGTACCCCACAAGCGGCTTCTAATGAAATTGCGTGCTTATGGAATATCTCCCCAATTGTGCGATTGGATTAACGATTTCCTATCAGAAAGGACACAGTTCGTTGTAATTGACGGTAAGTCATCGAGTAAAACAGAAGTGATATCTGGCGTTCCACAGGGAAGCGTTATTGGTCCCCTACTCTTCCTCGTGTTTATAAACGATTTAGGAGATAATCTGAATAGCTCTCTTAGACTGTTCGCGGATGATGCTGTCGTTTATCGGTTAGTGAAGTCAACAGAGGATCAAAAGCAACTGCAAAGCGATTTAGACAAAGTTTCTACTTGGTGCGAAAATTGGCAATTGACACTAAATAAAGAAAAGTGTGAAGTAATACACATGACCACTAAAAGAAATCCGCCGAACTTCAATTACGCGATAAATCAGTCAAACATTAAGGTCGTAAATTCTACCAAATACCTAGGAGTTACAATTACGAACAACTTAGACTGGAAAGAACACATAGAAAATATTGTGGGGAAGGCGAACCAAAGGTTACGTTTCATTGGCAGAACGCTTAGACGATGCACCAGCTCCACCAAAGAGACTGTCTACATCACACTTGTGCGTCCTCTCTTGGAGTACTGTTGCCCCTTCTGGGACCCTCACCAGGTGGGACTGACGGAAGATATTGAGAAGGTTCAGAGAAGGGCAGCTCGTTTTGTTTTATCACGTTACGGGGGGGAAAGCGTCACGGAAATGTTGCACGAATTGGGGTGGAAATCATTAAAAGAAAGACGTTATTCATTGCGGCGTGATCTGTTTGCGAAGCTTCAATCACCGACTTTTAGTTCTGAATGTGAAAATATTTTGCTAGCACCCACCTACTTAGGGAGACATGACCATCCCAATAAAATAAGAGAAATCAGATCGAAAACGGAACGATTTAGGTGTTCTTTCTTCACGCGCGCTATTAGAGAATGGAACGGTAGAGAAAAGTTATGAAGGTGGTTAATGGACCCTCTGCCAGGCACTTAAATGTGATTTGCAGAGTATCTATGTAGATGTAGATGTAGATACAAATGTTAATGTTATATACCTGAATATGATTTTCCTTATGAATGATTTCATTGACACCACCTCTGCCATACAAATGTACAAATGTGATTTCAAAATGTGAAATTCACGAACAAATTTCATAAGTTGCGAGCATTTAGTTTCCAATCAGACGAACCGTGCAAATAAAGCTTTTCCATTAACTGAAAAAATAGAACTTATCTGCATGAACATTAAACATCTGAACAATTTCATTCTTACTTAGATTCCAGCTTCTAAGTGAAAGAGAAGCATTTGTGATGAGAATATGAAGCAAGGAAAAAAATCGCGACAGTAATATCTGGAATATGTAATTCGTTTTATAAAAAACAACGTAATGATTACAGTGTAATTGCTGGTGATGCAAGTAAAAATTAAAAGCACCTGATGAATGAGCTTCCCAATTCCAGACTTCCAGCAACCTTAAAGGGACGAAAGAACCACCCTCGGGTGTGTGAGATCGGATTACCTTATAGTATCTCACAGGTAGCGTAGTTTGTTCGTATTACATTTCTCGGTTGTTTCATTCTGACGACCTCTCTTAGGCAATCGTAACATACTAGCGATAAATCAAAATGTTCAAATATTTGTTAAGCTTATGGGACTTAACTACGGGGTCATCAGTCCCTAAACTTGCAAACTACTTATCAACTACCTTATACTAAGGACGGCACAAATATCCATGCCCGAGGGAAGACTCGAACCTCCGACGACAAACAACCGCGCGCTCCGCAGCAAGGCGCTTTAGAACGCTCGGTTACTCCACCGCGGCAGCGATAATTATTGAAGTGTAACTGTTAAATTGTTTAATATTTCCTCACTTGTAGTCGTATCTAATTCAGTTGTCAATGTCTACTGTTATTTCATCTTAAAGCCTCTTACAATTTTAGCGTAGACGCTGTTCACATTACCTGTGCATCCAATACAAGTGTTCATCGACTTGATTGAGTATCGCGTGAAATTTACGAAACTAGAAGAGGAAGTTTAGGTTGACATCGTGGTTATTTGAGATGGAGCACAAACGCGGAATTTTTTGTGGAAAGGAATTGGCGGTGATCTTGAAAACGACCCATCTTGGCATTTGCCTAGAGTGATTTAAGGAAATCACTTGAAAAACAGGACAAAGTGACGAGGAAACTACACACTTCTGTCATATCACTGTGCATTCATAATACAGATAATTCAAAACGAAAAGTGAAATACCGAACATAATGGTAATTATACCTTTAGGCAAAATATACGAAATTAAAAATCATTTTGTATGCGCTGCCGTAAACAGTTTTAAAAGGAAGTAGATTTTTCATACGTTACCTTTCTATCACGCACTGAAATGTCCAGTGATGAAAACTGTACCGAAATAATACCAAAAAAATGTTCAAATGTTTGTAAATCTATCGGACCAAACTGCGGGTCTTACAAACTACTTAAACCTAGGTAAACTAACCTAAAGACAAACACACACACCCATGCCCCAATGAGGACTCGAACCTCCACGGCGAGCAACCGCGCGCTCCGCAGCGAGACGCTTTAGACCGCTCGGCTACTCCGCCGTGGCGAAATAATACCAACTTCTGACGTGTGTACCGATCTGGTTTTATGGTAAAAATGACACAAAAGTAGTAACGTTTCTAGAAATCACTTTCTAGAGACGTTTTTGTTAAATGGCTTATTTTCAGTAACACTCTTAAACGCTAACCTACAATGCAGCAATATTTAATTCTATACTATGTTCAGCAGTGGAAATTAAAACAACTTAGTAATTAAGTCTGTAAATAACGTTGCTTCTAGGATTCGATACTTCGCTTACTTTCCTATCGCATAATCCTATTAAATCCTTATGTTTTTATTTCCATAATTCGCAGAATCTACAACGAGGTAAAGAGAGAGAATCGGGAGAGAAGATGGTCAGAGAAAGAGAGAGGACGAAGGATGAGATGAATGAAAGGCAGTATAAGATGGACAGGATTGCGTGGTGGATAGGGGGAAGAGGAGGAGAGGGAGGAAGTAGAAGGGGAGGAACAGACCGAGAGAGAGAAATAGAGAATGGGGAATGGATGGATAGAATACACAAAACAAATACTTTTCTCAAGGGGAATAGGGTATTTGACTATTCTCTGGAAATCATCTTAAATGGGTGATCATGTCATCTTCTGTAGCGAGTTGGCGTCGTCCCTCCGGCATGAGTGTGCGAGCTGTCCTTACGTTACTTTAAGTTAGCCTACGCACTGATAACCACGGTAATTCAGTCCCACACATTTACAAGCAACTGAACATTTCATGACTTTTTTTCCTCTTTTATTGCAGTATTCTTTAAAACAACCGAAAATGGAATTCAAATATAATTTGATATCCCGCTAAAATGCTTCTATTGAGTCATATGATGCCTGTTACCTCAACCCACATCGTGTACTCATACTGTTGTAACATTCTCTAATAGTGATATATTGTTTGTGCATTCGTGTTTCAGAAAAAAGGTCTAAAATATTTAGTAGTTCCGTTCTGTACAAATACATCTATAACAAGTCTAGAAAATTTAATTTTGGATGTTCCAAGCAACGAGAAATACATAAAATGTGGTTTGTACACGCTCACTCAGATAGTGGTCATTTGGTACGTTTAATTTTGTGAGGATCGCTTTGCTGACAGTAAACACTCCGTACTCTGCAGTAGCAAAGGTGGAAAGCATTATTGTATACGGATCAGTGACCTGATGTTTACATTGTGAAACGGGTATTAATGATTAAACATGCCAGCGATTTTTCTTGGAATAATTTAATATTGACACGTTAGACAAGATAGTTATCATCTTAACTTCATTCTTCTTCAGCCTACAAGTTCTGATTTAACATGAAAAATTATGATTTGTAGAAAATGACTAGCATGCAAGATTAAATTACATATACACACGAATTAATCTAAATCCGAAATTTAAATACGTAGTTGCGCACTTACCATATAATTTCTGCAGTGACGTTCAGTAACAGAGTTAATTTACAAGTGAAATGCATTTTCTCAAAAAATTAAGACTTAATCTATTTAAGACGCAATCCATATTTACACACGTTTATGGTGGGAAATAGTTTGCATCTTTGGACTAGAGTCATACAGTTGACACGAACAAGCAACAGTTTGCTTTTAATATACGTATGTTTTACTCTCAATGCAACTTTCACCTTCCTTACTTACGGTACCTAAAAGTCTGGATTGTTGTTAATAAACTAAAATACCACAAACGTATAAACTTTCGGAAGTTTTTTCACAAACAAAATTAAAAAATATTCTATTCCTACATAAAAGTTATATATGTGTTTTTCATAACAAAAATCTTAATTGTACGAAGAAAAAGTAAGCAAAAATTTAGTATCTTACGCTAACAGGGGTGTAAGACACATATGTTTTCTACTTCCTCGTTGTTGTTGTTGTTGTCTTCACTCCGCAGACTTGTTTGATGCAGCTCTCCACGCTACCCTATTCTATGCAAGGCTATACATCCTTGAATCTGCTTACTGTATTCGTCCCTTGCTCTCCCTCTACGATTTTTACCCTACACACATCCTTCATGTCTCAGATTATCTCCCACCAACCTATCCATTCTCATTATCAGGATAGGATATGCCAGTAACTCTTTCTCCCCAATTCTGTTGAACACGTGATAAACCCATCTTATCTTCACCATTCTTTGTAGCACCACATTTCGAAAGCTTCAATCATCTTTTTGTCTGGACTCCTTATAGTCCACGTTTCCCTTCCACACAGTGCTACACTCCAGACAAATGCTTTCAGAAAGGACCTCTTAACATTCATATTAATACTGGATTTCATCAAATTTCCCTTCTTCAGTAACTCTTTTCTTCCCATAGCCATTCTGCATTTTACATCTTCTTCACTTCGGCCATCAGAAGTTAATTTGTACCCCCAAATAACATAACTCATCTACTACTTTTATTGTCTCATTATCGTAATGTAATTCCTTCAGCATCTCCTGATTTTCTAACACTACGTTCGATTACACTTGTTTTATTCTTATCAATGTTCATTTTACACATTCCTTTCAAGACACTGTCCATTCCGTTTTATTACTCTACTAGGTACTTTGCTGTTGCTGACAGAATTACAATGTCATCAGAAAACACCAAATTTTATTTCTTCTCGCTGAACTTTAATTCCTTCTGTAAATTTCTCCTTGCATTCCTATACAGCTTGCTCAATGTACAGTTTGATCAAAATTGGAGAATGTCTACATCCCTGTCTCACTCCCTTCCCAACCACTGCGACCCTTGCATGCTCTTCGACGCTAATAATTGCTGTCTGGTTTTTGTACAAGTTGAATATAATTCTTCACTCCCTATGTTTTATTCCTGTTATCTGCAGAATTGGAAACAGTGTATTCCAGTCAACATTGTCAAAAACTTTCACCGGACCTACAAATGCTAAAAACCTAAGTTTCTCATTCCTTAACTTCCAAAATATCTAGTTATGTGTTATCTCGCATTTTCCTACATCTCTGCTAAATCGAAACTGATCTTCACCAATGTCGGATTCTACCAGTTTTCCATTGGTCTTTAAATAATCCGCGTTAGTATTTTGCAACCATCACTTATTGAACTTATAGTTCTGTAATTTTTACATTTGTCTCCACTTGCTTTCTTAGGAACTGGAATAAGTGTATTCTTCTTGACGTCGGAGTGTATTTCCTCTCATATATCTTGCGTACCAGGTGGAACTATTTCTTCACGCCGTGACAGATTATCCGTGCGCACTGAGCCACCGTGCTGCGGTGCGCGGTGTAAATCTATCGGACTCAACTGCTGGATTATTAGTCCGTAGCTTACACACTAGTTAAACTTAGGTAAACTAACCTAAGGAAACACAAACACCGATGCTCAAGGGAGGACTCGAACCCCGACGGCGAAAGGCCGCGCGCACCTCAGCATGGCGCCCCAAGGCGCAAAGCTGATCCGCCGCGGCCTGGAAATTCTCAGCACCAGCATGACGCGATGGATGTATCCGACAACCGTGAAGATAACTGACAGCGCCTTTCTTCATTTTTCGCTGTTTAGGAAAATATTCTCTGCTGATGGGTATATTGTCATTCTGAAATAATTTCTGTCAATATACGCAATAGCAGGAAATGTACTAACACAAGCAAGATGTTATAGGTGTACACTAAAACTAATATAAATATTAAAAAATTCATATCAGATGTGAAACTAGCTGCCTTAAAGCAACTTCTGTATGAATCAAGTACCGACATTTCATTGTTACAAGAGGTTGCAGTTTCACATCTTCATATACTAGGTTACGTAGGTATATTAAATGTGTCACCAGAAAATAGAGTGGGAAACTATCTTCCTTAAGGAAGGAATCCCAGTCAAAGATGTAGAAACACTAAACTGTGGTTGTGCAATAAGTGACAACGTCATCTGTGTCACAATTGGAAACTTATACACACCCTCAGGTAGCTCTCATAGAACCGAGAAAAACAACTTTTTTAAGGAAAACATTTATTTATTACCTAAAAATCCGCAGAAGATTATCCTTGGTGGTGGCTATAACTGTGTTTTGTAAAGAAAGGATCAATATCTAAATTTTAACTACAGTATTACAACGAATTGCGACGCCTTGTGAGTGGTCTAAAATTAAAAGATGCATGGGATTTGAAGTTCCCTGCACTAATCAGCTACACGCACGTGACCCCAATTTCTTGCAGTAGAATTGACAGAACATACATTTCCGAAACTTTAGAATTCAGTTTACTAAATGCGGAAATAGTCCCGCAAATTTTTCTGACCATAGTGCTATGTTAACATATATCAACTTACACGAACAACCTACACGCCTTTATAGAAAGCAATGACATCTTAACATATCATTATTGGCCGAACGAGACTGGGAAGAAGAGGTACGCCGAGCGTGGGAACTTTGCTTGCGCTCCGTTAACGTTTACGAAAGCGTGATCGAGTGGTGGATCTGCAGGGCGAAACCCTAACTGAGGTAAACTATAATATCTTTTAGCAGAGGCAGGGCTCAGGAAATTAAGCACTCGATGGAATTTTACTATAGTGTATTGAGAGGCTTATATGAACAGGAAGATGTACTGACGTCATGACTTCAAGGCATCGAAAACATAAAAGCAAAATTATGTAGTCTCAAGAGACAAGAACTTGAAGGAAGATTAAATCAAAAGCCAAAACTGTTAGTGAGACCGAAACCGCTGCCGTTTACTAACTAATAAAACATGCCAAAAAATATAATACTATTAATCATAGCAAGCTATTCTCTGAAATGTATAATATGTTGGGCGATTACAAACTAGCAAGAGTGGTAGAATCCATGCTCCAGAATAGAGGGTTTTATGTGTCACTGCATGGGAAAAGGAGCAGATATAGAGACCAAAAGAGCGGTCTTGCAAATGGAAGCGTGCTGACACCAATTCTACATAATATATACACTAACGATCAACCAATAACTAAAGGTTCCAGACACTTTCTTTACGCCGATGACCTGGTCATTCCTTGGCAGTCCCGAAGCTTGCAGGATATTGAGGAAAAACTGGAGAAAGTACCTGAGAATATGTCTAAATATTATAGAGAGAAGTTCCTAGAGCCAAACCCCGCAAAGACGCAAGTATATGCTTTCCACTTAAATACAAAAAATACAAAACTCTGCAAATCAGATGGGAAGGAAGCACCTTGAAGCATATAAACACTCCTATATACCTTGGTATAACATTGGACAAGTCACTAACTGCCTCAACACCAGGCATAAAGTAGGCTCAAGAAACGCTTTGATTAGAAAGCTAGCGGGGAGCGGCTGGGGTGCGAATCCCGACATACTGCTCACCATAGCACAGGGTTTATGATTTTCAGCAGGAGCGTATGCCTGCCCAGTGCGGAATAGATCTGTGCTTGCCAAAACCGTCGATATCACCCTGAACGAAACCCCCTTGACCTCCTATATAAGACATCTGGCTTTGCCTCACCAAAAGACCGCAGAACAGCTGCAGAGTACACAGAGCGATTCAAGCAAACTTTCGACGAGCGCTACGTTCTCTACAACGCCCAATTTCCGCCAGGAAGATTCAAAACAAGGAAAAGCTTTTTGAGGAATGCACCAATTGAACCACCAATAAACTACTCACTGCAACACGCACGCCCTATCGGAATCGAACTGGACTGGAAAACCTGGCGAACCCTGAACAGGATGAGAACGTGAGTTACACCTGTGAAAACCATTAAAGCTAAGTGGGGACTAGCGGACGCTAACGATCTCTGCGAATGTGGAGAACCACAGAACACGATACATTTGCTTCAATGTTGTAGTTGCCCACAGTCGTGTACCCTCGACCCTCAGCGATGCGGCAGTTGACGTGGCCCGATATTGGGCCAAAAATTTAGGTTGACGGAGAGTCCGGACTCGAAAAAGTAAAGTAAGCCAAAAATAGAAGGAAGACTTTTTTCGACATGCTTAAATTTGATGACGACACGATGCTTACCAATCAGAAGGACATATTGCAGGCCATATATGAACAATACAAAGAACTGTGTTCAGTAGGAGAAACGAGCGAACAACATAATGACGATAACTTTGGAACTCTTATTTCCCGTATATCAAGTGAAGATAGTGTAAATATTTGTTCGCCTGTCTCCTCAGAAGACGTGCTGGAGATAATATGTGCCGGCCGCGGTGGCCGAGGGGACTGAGGCGCTCCAGTCACGGTCTGCATGGCCACTACGGTCGGGGGTTCGAATCCCCCCTCGGGCATGGATATTTGTGCCGTCCTTAGTATAAGGTAGTTGATAAGTAGTTTGTAAGTTTAGGGACTGATGAGCCCGTAGTTAAGTCCCATACGCTTAACAAACATTTGAACATTTTAGATAATATGTGACTACGCTGTGAAGAAGTCGCCGGGACCTGATGGCTTACCCATCGAGTTTTATAAACGTTATTGGCATTTGATAGGCGAACAATTTATACAACTGGTAAATGGAATGCTGCGGGGAGAATCCTTACCTGCAGACTTTAAGGGATGCAAGATAGTTCTAATCCCTATGATCAGTGGGTGCAGAAACGTAAACAATCTCCGCCCTATCTCTTTGCAGAATTCGGATTATAAGATAGTGGCCCAAGCACTTAAGAGACGAATTATGCCGGTCACCAGAAGACTAATTAGACAGCAGCAGATTTGTGCCAATGGACGAACTATTTTACAAACTACCGCCATGTATAGAGATGTAATTGCCTTAACTTCTGCTACAAACATTAAATGCAGCCTGTTCTTTATAGACTTCTACGAAGCCTTTGATCTTGTCCATCACAGTTTCTTTCTGGACACTTTGGAGAGGATGGGGTTCTTTTAGGAAGCAATAAATGTAATACGAAATGTTGCAATGGGAATAACAACGAAGATATCGGGCAAAGAGCTAGTGATAAAAAGGGGCATCCACCAGGGAAGCCCTTTATCAATGTTGCTATTCGTGATATCACTAGAGCCTTTAATCAGACTGTTATAAGTCAGTCTTACTGGTATAATCGTGTCTGGGCGAAAAATTAAAATAGGAGCGTAAGCAGACGACAAAAGTTGACAGGACTAAATCTGTATTGAATGGTATCGGGTGCCAATACTAACTAAAATAAGAGTAAGTTCTTCAACATCAATACCTGGGTACACTACGTCACCGAGCACACGGCTCTCTGTGTTATTCTGACGGCGTCGCCTTTAACGATAATTGCTGCCAATTGGCGAGAGGTCCCCCGAAAAAGCAATGGGGGCATTAATGGAAAACTTTCTGCGTTGCATGGACCAGTTTCAGAGAGTGCAGTTTATAAATAGGCTTATTACATCGCGCAAATGTTACCGATCCCTGAAACAAGACCAAAACAATCATTTATAAGTTAGCAGCATTTGTCTGGAATGGAGAAATCTTTCGGGGAAACCTCACCACTGCAACGCTAGATCATAAAAAGGGAGGAATGGGACTGACCAACATTGGAATCAAAGCAATGGTTTTGTATGTAAAGTGAACAGTCAGCATCATAAACGTTCACCCGAAGAGCATCACTGCACAGCTCTTTAATGCAGACACTGCAGAATCTCTGGAAGCCCCAATAACCGTTAAAAACCAGTTTTTTTCTAAAACATATAACAGTATACTACAGCGAATGCAGCTACGTCGGTGCAAAACTTTGAAACTTCCAGACTCTCACAGCGAAATTAATCTTAGATGAGAAGATATGAGGGAAAAAAATAAAATAGAAAATAAAAATCGAACAATTTGTGTGGAAAAATATCAATTTCAGTGTGCTCTCCGCTGACGTACGAACGGCATGGTACAAAACTGTCACTAATATATTATGTACAAATGAGCGGCTCAGTGCTATAGGACGCAGTAATACGAACCTCTGACTGCGCTGTCATCCAGTGAACACAGCGCTACACCGTTTCACATGTGGGGAAAGTGAACTAAACTGGAAGTGTGTAAGAGGACAAATTCCTTTCCTTGCACGTACACCTGTTAACAACATATCGATACATGAACTATACCGACCGGATGAAGAATATTATCCTCAAGCCAAATACAGTCAAATAATGTGGCTGATGGGTAACTTCGACAGTTGCATTTTAAATAATCTTGGTGACGATTCTCATCTAAAGTTCAGAATATTTATGGTGAATGAATTTTACAAAGTTACAAGATTTAAAGACTATAAGAAGTATGCTAACATGATGAACGTAGTTTCTAACAGAGTAGGTGCGGGATAGTAACTGGTCCCTGGCTGGCGTAATAGAAGTCCACCTCTCTAGCAGAAGCAGAAAAATGAAATCTTTGTGACAAATCAGAAGCTGTAACTTGTGTTCAGACACGAAAACCTGGAGATGAATGGAAAATTAAAGTCCCTTGATCTTGTACAAGTAACTGTATATACTTCCTATCAAATAGATTTTAGGTATAATTACTTCAAATTCTTTATATTTTTATGGAAATGTACGTCACTGTAAAAGGCCATAGCAAATACAGAAGCAATTCAATCGAAAAAAAAATATTAATTCGATGGTAATAACCGAGGAGCTAGGGAATAATTTGTTTCAAGTCAGAAGATGATGTTAAATTTTTTGTGTCCCATCCTCGTCGCCAGTTTTGTGTCCCATCCTCATCGGCTACTTGGGATTAGGACAGGCACTAGGTCTCATCAGTAGGCAGGCCATTACCTAGTTCAACTATGTCTCAGCAGTACACTTAGTTGGCAGTCATGAACTTTGTAAAAGTTAAGTATTATTCTATTTCTACGAAATACACAACTTGTTCTAATCTAGCTTAGTGTTTCTAGTTTCTGCTGTCCCACTGGCTGGTCACCTCAGACTCCGTACCTGCACACGCGTGCATCCTATTTCCCTGTGCCGGTCTCTCTCTACTCGGTCACCGACACCCAGGACAACCGGCGGCAACGAGACACAAAAGTGGCGACGAGGATGGGATACAAAAAAATTTCCAAATCTTTTTAGTATATACACTCAATCACTAGGAAAAGTGGTTTAAATTTGGTTACATGAGAGAAATTAAGATAATTTCAGAAGATTACGCTTTCGTTTGTGAATTATTATTTAAGCATAGCTAACAAACGGAAAATCTGCAAAATACCAGGTACTAACAGCAGCAGGATAAGAAGAGGAAAACTGTTATACCACACGAAGGTGGCAGATCTAGTGAGCGAATGGAAGGACTGTAAGGGGAAAAGGGAGGCCCTATATAAATAATAATAATAATAATTATAATAAAAATGTTAAGGTGACTTCTGGCCCGAAGCGGGGAATCCGTGTTGAAATCCCGGTCCTGCAAAAGTTCTCAACTTGTCGTTGAATTTCTTTCAACCCCCAACACGAACGAAATGTTTCAGTATTTCGATTTCGTAAATTTAAGGCCGTTACTGTCAGTAGTGCGAAAAGAACAGACACCATATCAATTATTGTATCTATTTTTGCCCTAATTATACATTTTTCTACGGACTTGCATTTGCCTTCTAGCCACTCCTGCTCAGACATTTTGCACTCCTAGTCAATCTCCTTTCTTAGTCGCCTGTATCCCATCTTGCCTGCTTCTTTTACCGAACTTTCGTATCTTTTTCTTTCATAAATTAAATTCAGATCTTGCCTTTCCACCTATTTTGAACTCAGCTGCCTTCACTATTTTCTCTCTCAAAGAAATATTATTTCCCTCTGTTTCAGTCCAATCCTACCTTTCTACAGTTTCTTCAGTTTCTGCCCCTAAATATGTCTTACAGTTTAAAACCTTTTTCCAAAATCTGTGTCTTACCATTATAAAATCTATCTGGTACCTTACGATGTCTCATGGCCTCTTCCATGTATACATCCGTACTTCATGATTATGAAAATGTCTGTAAAGCTATGGGTCGTAACTACTTTAGTTATTAGTCCCTAGGATTACGACCTGTAGAATGCCTGTTTTGCTTTTCTTGATGACGACATCCTCCTGAGTAGACCCCGCGCGGATATCTGTATGGGGGAATATTTTACCTTCAGAATATTTTACCCCTAGAGGATGTCATCATCATATATTCATACACTAGAGCTTCAAATCCTCGGGAATGGTAATTACTGTAGTTTCCTCGTGCGTTGAACCGTTCGTAGTAACGATATGGCAAAGCCGTATTAGCTGCTCAGCTCAATCATCCAGACTGTTGCCCTAGCAATTACTGAAAAGGCTGCTGCCCGTCTTTGGGAAACGTACTTTTGTCTGGCCTCTCCACAGATACCCCTCCGCTCGTGGTTGCACCTACAATACAGCTGTCTTCATCGTTGAAGCAGGCAAGCCACCCCACTTCAGCAATGTCTGCGATTCATGGGATATATATAGGGTAAACAAACACAACGTTTGATATAAGATATATAGAACACATTAGAGCCTGTAAGTACCGAACAAACCACTCCACATTTGCTGAACACCGATGAACACACGACAACAAACCAACATCGAGAGAAGAAGACATGAAAATAATTCGAATGAAGAACAGATATTGCGTTCTAACACAACAAGAAAATTAACACTTCCAAAATGGCAAAGCAGAAAACTAAATCCTGTTGAATAGCCAAGTAGTTTGTAAGTTTAGGGACTAGTGACCCCATAGTTAAGTCCCATAAGCTTTACAAATATTTGAACTTTTTTTTTTTGAACACACAAACATACACTCAAAACAAAAATTACACCATATTGTTAGAACACACATAACCAAAAAGTCCCAAGCACATAGCCTGCCGCGGTGGCTGAGGGGACTGCGGCGCGCCAGTCACGGTCTGCACGGCCACTACGGTCGGGGGTTCGAATCCCCCCTCGGGCATGGATATTTGTGCCGTCCTTAGTATTAGCTAGTTTATAAGTAGTTTGTAGGTTTAGAAACTGATGACCCCGTAGTTAAGTCCCATAAGCTGTACAAACATTTGAACCCAAGCACATAGTTAAGTTGGTAAAATCTGTTAACAAACGAATTCCAAAATGAGATTGTCCTTTATGTTTATGAAACGCTAAGCATCGAAAAACTGATAAAATGAAGAAGGAAGTACCTAAATTGTGACGAAATTGTGTTAAATCAACCGGTATCCTGGTGAGAAGAACATCATTAATGAAGAATGAAACTTCACTCTGCAGCGGAGTGTGCGCTGATATGAAACTTCCTGGCAGATTAAAATTGTGTGCCGGAACCGGGACTCGAACCTGGGACCTTTGCCTTTCGCGGGCAAGCGCACTACCGACTGTGCTATCCCGACACGACTCACGATGCCGCCTCACAACTTTACTTCCGCCAGTACCTCGCCTCCTACTTTCCAAACTTCAAAGAAGCTTTCCTGCAAATACGCAAGACTAGCACTCCTGGAAGAAAGGATATGGTGGAGACATGGCTTAGCCACAGCCTAAGGGATGTTTCCAGAATGAAACTTCACTCTGCAGTGGAGTGTGCGCTGATATGAAACTTCCTGGCAGATTAAAATTGTGTGCCGGAACCGGGACTCGAACCTGGGAATTAATGAAAATTACAAGACTATAAATCTGTAGTAGCCTATATTTATTTCGATTGTAACAAAATGAACTGTTTATAATCTGGCTACATCAGTAAACAGAAATGTTCTTCTCAGATATGGAATTCTCTGAAGATGCCCTAAAATAGACGGCGAAATACGTGTCTAGGACATAACAGGATTGCAGCAAGAAAACGGCTGTTTCATTACCAAAAACAAAGATGTTGGCATTGGGAGGAGAAAAGTCATGAAAGGAATATCGTACATAGATCTCGCCGTTACGAACATCATCTTTCTTTTGATGATTTCCACCCAAATTCTTGTATCATTTCTGTGATACTTTCTCCCCTGTAATGCGATAATACGGAACGAGCTGCCCTTATCTGAAGTTTTTCTATGCCCTTCGCCACAGAGTAACTATACAGAGACGAAACCTCCCCTGCCCCGAAGGCACTGTCCTATGCTTTCCTCGTATTTTCTTAAGATGCTAGCAGATGTCAGGCGGTTCCCCGGCTTAGTACCGGTAGACCACACTAGAGGCGCTTCTGAGGGAGCCTCTCGCACATCAGAGGGTAGCGTGGAGGGGAGGCTGAGGGGAGAGCTCGTGTCGCCTGCGTGCCGGCGTTTGAGGGGAAGTGGTGGTGGGGACAGCCGCTACCTGCCGCCTGCTCTGCCCAGTTTAAAGGGCTGTTTCTGACCACAGCGCCATCGTGGGACATTTTATGGAACTGCTTAAACACCCCGCCCCGCACCCCTGCGCGTGTGACCGTCCCTTACGGAGGTTTCCCGTCTGTATATTTTTGTCTGTGCCTTCGTCAATCACACCCGGTGAGGATCCCGTAATGCACAGCAGTTCTCAAAATAGGACGGAAAATTGCAGTGTAGGCAGTCATTTCTCTACTTAAGGTACTCTAGAGTGGAGAATGAACTGAAGAGACCCGTATTAAGAAGGAATAGGATTCAAATCAGGACGTCCGCCTATAGTAGTTTTTGTGGTTTCCTTAAATAGCTTCAGAGAATACTGATGAGACGAGTACTTTTAAAACAACACGGCTGTTCAATACGAGTGCCGGTACTGTCTTATACGACCCCAGCGTGAATTGATTGTTAAACATTTATCTTCATTCATTTTTTCAACACCGTGGCCTGTTACAACACGCTCGTGATGCTATTGTGCAACGAGATACAAAGGGCTTTATCTGCCGTGAGCTTCCCCCAGCACGGCGACAATATCCAATTTAATTACGGTAGCTATTGTCTCTCTATCACGGACGATGTAAATATCGATCATGGTGAGAGGCGCCTCAATTTTCGCACCCTCTTATTAAATACATTTATAACCCAATCCACCCTCTTGCGGCACCTAAATTAATTTCAAGGTTTTTTTTAGAGATATTATGCGGTGGACAATAGTAGTTAGCTTGGTGTTAGTAAATTTTGGTGTGAGGAAACGGGCTCTTGGTCGACAACACAATATTTGCTTCTGAAAGCACAGCTTGTTACTGAAACGGGAAAGCCTAGAGGCAATGGTCGGCACAACTTTGCATAGCTTAGCCCTCAGTCGTCGAATGCGTTCTTAGTACGATAAGTGACTGTTACAGCGAGTGTCCATTCTTCGCGAGCCCCACAGCCTCTTGAAACACGCACCCCATTGTGCCAGGAAGCCCACAGAGACTCCGTGTTCAATGTCTCGTTGAACTCTTTGGCGGCAGGCGTAGCTTACTCGCTAATGTACAGTTGGAAGTGGAGTGGGTACCTCAGCGAGGGGGAAACCGCCAGTGGCATCCTTCAGATCCTAAGCGATAAATGTGCAGGTGTTCAAGGTCCACGGGAAAAATTGGTGCCGCGGTGGAGTAGCCGAGCGGTCTAAGGCGCCTCGCTGCGGAGCGCGCTGTTGCTCGCCTTCGGAGGTTCGAGTCCTCCCTGGGGCATGGGTGTGTGTGTGTTGGCCTTAGGTTAGTTTACCTTAGTTTAAGTAGTTTGTAAGCTACGGACTGATGACCACGCAGTTTGGTCCGATAGATTTACGAACATTTCAACATATTTGAAAAACTGGTATAATCACTCGCTTCGCTGGCAAAACGCGAAGCAGTGATTATATTCGCCGAAAACGGTGTGGAAACTGTATTACTCCTCGCGAACAGCAAGGGAACGTGTTTACGAGTAGGGATTAGCCGCTCCGAATGTGGGAGCGACAGTACGGATCCTCGTAGAGATTACGCAGAGGGGAGTCAGCGGCTAGACTTCAAGTGGGAAGCTAGACTTAGAAGTCCAAGTTGAAAACAAACATATCTTTACCGTCTATGAAGCAAGTCTTAACGTTGAATTTCTCTCTGGTCTTCATAGTGGGAGCCAGTTGGTGATTTTCTAGCTAGTGTTAAACCCTGTGAATGGTGGAGTTTAGCATGGTACATTGTTTTCAGAGCGAGCTAGTTCCATGACTGTCTGTGACTTGATATTCCCCGTGAGGAGTGCTTGTTTGTTTGATCTTTGCTGCCACGCAACGATCATCACGACAGCAACCACCCTGCAGTAGCAGTCAGGCCAAGATGACGTGCAGCAACGTGTCAGCATGCATGTTCAAATCAGTGTACTGTCAGAACATCTCTCGTGACTTGTTATAGCGAATTGCTTAATTGCTAAATCTAAAAGCTACGCATCACCCAATTTTTCTCACTTTGTCATTTACAGGTTTCTCACATAACAATTATACGTCAAAGCATATTGTTTAGTAATAATTTACATTGATGTTGCTATAGTGTCAATAAATGTGTGCTTTAAAGTCTTTTTAAAATACACTCTCATTTCAGAACCCACTAATTAATTTAGTTAGTTTATAAGTTTTGGATAGGGGGATTTATAATTTGAGGAACAGCATTGTGTACAATTCCACCACTGAGTTCGAATGAGAAAAGCTCAATTCATTAATTTACTCATGAGATATCATTATTTTATTTATTATCGTAGTCAGATGCGTATCCGTGCTAACTTCACTTTTAACAAATACACAGGCCAGTTGACCTTGAGCGACACCACTTGCTATACATTCAATTCTTATTTTTTTATTTATAAACCACCCCTTCCAATATGTCGAACCTTTGCAGGTTTTTCGTTCTTTGAATCTCTTGTTACACATTTTTAGTAAATAACCAGAGGTTTAACTCTTGCGCTTTTCAATAATTCAGTGTCACTAGAAGACGACTCAATAAGAGGCACGCTTGACAGGTTTGACCCCGTTTACTTATAATGAATTGCAGCTGCGTAGTGTAGAAAATTATTTTTGTGTATTTCAACTTCAACAAACAAGGGTCTGTGGCTTATGCGTCACTCGTTTTGGTGATCAGCGTTGAAACGGCGCTGTACTCTTTGTATATATGGTGTTTAGTTTCAGTGTTCTTCTGAATGGCTACAATAATGTTCTGTGGGAGAATGAGATGCAGCAGCCAGCTATCGTCGCTGTTCTATTTGATTCATTTTCTTTTCGTTCAAACTTGTCGCTATATTTTGAGCTGATGTGCACACGTAGACACTAGCGCAGAATTCGCGCGTATGTTGACGAGAAGCAAGGCTCGTCTCCTTATGACACCCGGCGGGAAATATATCATTAGGGAAAAGGATTAAAATAGGGACTTGAGCTCTGGCATGGAGTCGGATCAAGAGAATCGGGATATCTCAAACAGTGAGACCGAAGTAGGGGCATCTTTAATGCAAACTTCGCGGCCAAGCATGCAGTCTTCCGATGCTAGTCACAGCGGAACAGAATCCGATAAAGGACGGGAAATAGTAAATGCAGGCAACAACCCGCTCGCACCTTCCGCCAGTCAGCCGAGCGAAGAGAAGAGGGAACGAGAGAGACAGGAAGATCAGGGCAAAAGTTAATGAAGAGGTCAGCGCCCCTAGCGGAAAGATCGACGTAGTGAAACCCGAGTTCACGAAGGTCAAAACTCAGCTCGGTGAAGTACGCGAGGCTGTTGCAGAAGTTTGGACGACGGCCACAGAAGCCAAAGAATTGGCGGCTGGAGCAAAGCAGGATGAAATTCGAGCCCGTTTTGAAGCTATCGGTGCTAGGTAACAGGCAGCGCTAGCAAGCAAGTTGGCTGCCGTGGCAAGAACTGAAGTCACGAGATTTTAAAAGGTAGTTGAAGACTTTAAGGGAGAAGGAGAAAAAGGTACTATAGGACATGCGGAAGAAAACTGCAGCGAACACGCAAGAAGGCCAGGGCATTAAGCAGAAAAAAATGGAAATAGAAGAGGTGAAAGAGGAACAGTCTCGCTTTAACCTACAACAGAATAGTCTTGCGAAAGATATTCAGCAAACGCAAACGTAGGTGACGCACTTTGGAAACGGTTTTTGTGATACACAAACCACACCAGTAGCCGCAACCCCCAGACAAAATCACACGATTCGTGAGACGGTGAGAAAACACATCTGCCGAGCAACAGTTCCACACAACCGCAAGGAAATGTCCGAATAGAGCGGGCGATCCCCGTACAGAACAGTTGCACAACCCTACAGACTGGGAATACCGAGCCGCCGGCGTACAATTGTTGCTCACAGACACGTCCTCGCACCAAAATATGCTGCCGTACACAACCACACAAGGCCCACGATGGATATAATGGCGTGCCACTTGGATGAAGAACTATTCAGCCGAGCTGAATACCTATCAAGACGAACTTGTGAAGTGTCCAAAGAAAATCAGAATCATCCAAAATTATGAATTAAACAATTCGATGACCTGTTTCCAATTAAGTGGCCCATCAGGTTCAAGCTTACACATATTTGCTATTATATGGAATGTAGCGTAATGGAAGGTAGCGCATCTGAAGATAAGAGGAATGTCGCAGAAACCGCTCAATCATTTGCGGAAATGGAACAGGCTTTTATAAGAAGATATTGGTCAGAAAGAGACAGCAGCATCGGGACAGCAGTTTGACGAAATTCTTAGGAAAACTGGTGCGAAAGAATAAGGTACTTGAAGAACATTATAACGACCAAGAATTGATGGGTCTGTGCTACGGAAGTTGCCCCCCGCCATCCAAAGAGACATGTACGTCAAGGATGAATCTATCGAGCAAAAAAGGAAGCTTAGGGTTTAACGTCTGGTCGACAGCATGGACATTAGACACAAAGCTAACGCTCGGAGTTGTGGTAAGGATGGGGAAGGAAATCGTCCGTGCCTTTTGAAGGGAACCATCGCGGCATTTGCCTGGAGTAATTTAGGGAGATAACGGAAAACGTAAATATGTATGGCCCCAGGCGGATTTAAACCAACGTCCTCCCGAATGCGAGCCCAGTGCGTTACCACTGCGCCACCTCGTTCGGTATGTCTATGAGGGAGGGGCTCTTACAACGAGCAGAATGTTAACTATCTTGATGCACAACCACGTAATTACACGGAAACTCCCATGAACCATGTGGCACAAGTCCACCACATGAACGCGAACGCCCAACAAAACTCCGGACAAAACGTTTAGAAGGGAAATAACGGGCAAAAGAAGCTTTGGCACAAATTTTACTCTGTCTATATTGGCCCAGTTCGCATCCGCCGAATGGTACACCAAACTTCTGCGGCGTTGGAAAGCATTACTACGCAAAATTCGTTATGTGTACACACTTAAAGTCACCTTAAATCATTCCTGGAATGTTTTAGATAGTCACCATTAGTAATTCAATTTTTATAGTACGTAAGTTCGGTAGAATATAAGAGTTATTGTGATGTTTTGTTGTTCATGTTCTGTAATCATATGTTGTTGTGTATTACTGACCCGTGCTTAGTAAAAATGTTCAAATGTTTGTAGAGCTTATGGGACTTAACTACGGGGTCGTCAGTCCCTAAACTTACAAACTACTTACCAACTAGTTAATACTAAAACGGCACAAATATCCATGCCCGAGGGCCACTGCGGCCGGCCCTTGCTTAGTATTATAGGTCGATGTCACTACTCCAATCAATTATGCAGTAACAGTCCCTTTTTCCCTCCTGGCCACTTCGGTCACATACGTCTCAAACTAATAGCCTTGATAAGAAGCAGGTTATTTTTAAACATTCACACACTATGGCGCATAGTAGTACGTAGCAAGGTGATAGAGAAAGGCACCGAAAGTATGTGTATAGCTCGTACACAGGGGAAATATGATTCAGAAATAAGGTAAAACATTTGTGAAATTGTCTAACACTAAGAAATAACTTATTACAGAAACATTTCTCGCATTTTTATGATGCACAAAATCATGTACAAGAATAAGCCTGTGAGAAAGTTATTGATTCTTCTTGTGCAACATGCAATCTCTTCCCAGTATCTGAAGGATTTTGTAATGAAACCTTTCCAAGATTGAAAATTTGTTGGAACTTTTTCCCATCTTTTGACATAGATGATAGGAATATGTGAAAACCACAGCGACAGACTGCAAGATCTACATTATGCTAATATCCTCTAGTACTGCTTAAAATTCTAAGGTTCTGAGTTAAATACCTTATTTATTGTATACTATTTCGAATAACATTCGACGGTATACCATATGTTTCTTTAAACGTTTTCGTTCCTTTGTTTTAGGTAAATGATTTAATAAAATATTAGACCTTAAGTTTTTCTATATTTATTTCATTTTCAGGTTTTTGCGTAAAGTCTGATTTGAAAAGTAGTTATATCAAGCTCTAGGCAAACTGGGGATTCCGAGAAAGTTGGTAAGGCTGGTGAGAATGACAATGAGCGAAACACAAGGTAGTATAAAAGTATGAGGAATGATGTCCGACAGATTGAGTATTAAAAACGGTTGGCGACAAGAGGATGCGTTCGCATGTCTTTAATGGATGATGAGAAACGCAAACCTTCTGAATAGGGGAACGATCTTCTATAATTCAATGCAGATACTGGCCTATGCTGATGACAGACTTAGTAGCAAGAACCCAAAAAGCAATGGAAGAGACATATAAGCTCTCGAACAGGTTAATAGGAACATGGGATTCATTATTAATGAACAAAACACGAAATATATGGCAGATGGAAAAGCACATAGAGAAAATATGCCAAATTCAATAAAAATGGGCAATTATGCATTTGAGAGAGTTGATTGAACATTTCAAGTACCTAGGCTTGACAATTACCCTTTTAAATGATACTTCCTCCGAAATTAAGCAGAGATTAATTCTAGCCAATAGAGCCTATTTTTCCCTAACAAGACTTCTATCCTCAAGGCTCCTGACTCGTACCACTAAATTAAATATCTATAAATCACTTATACGACCAGTGCTTACATATGCCTATGAAACGTGGACATTAACAACTAAAGCTACTGAAATACTGGATGCGTTTGAAAGAAAGGTACTTGACGAATTATCGGCCCAACCATGAGATGTATAACGTATACAAAGACCAACCCATCAGAAGGACAGTGAAATCATCCAGGTTGACATAGGCGGGACATGTGACTCGCCTGAATGATACAGAAGTATCAAAAAGAGTATTCGGAAGATGAGCTATAAAAACTTGAGAATATTGGGAAAGGACCTAGATAAATGGAAGGAAATTGTAGAAGACGCCTAGGGTCATCATGAGCTGTAGAGCCAAGAAAGAAGAAGAAGCGACTGTAAAGAGACAATGTGTAGCCCAATTGGTGTAGGACTGCCTTTGGCCAATATCACACTGTAGCCACCTTCCAACCATTAAGCGCTAATGGTTACAAGAGAAATCAACAATAAACTGGATCAACACTGATACGTTACCAGAGAGACATGTATGAAATCACTTTTCTTACGTTGTTTCTTCTCTAAATGTCATAAATTAAGTACATACAAGGAGAGGGTCTGAAATTTGTGTCACCAATTTCGACTGAATTTTGTATGGATGTTCTCCACTGAATATAAAAGAGACGATTTTCAGCTTTTTGCTAGAAACTCCTAGCACAGGGGGAAAATCCCGACAGATCCAGACTTGTCTACCTCAGAGAGACAGAGACTTGCCTGGCTGCCACCACCAAGACGTCCTGAATCATCTCCCCTCCCCCCCCCCCCCCACTGCCTCACAACCGCTCATTTTGGGAATGACCTTCCCCAGCCGTCTCCACCCCTGTGAGACCTCATCCCGTGATGCTCAGATCCACACTCACCGGCCATGTGCCAACTGCTAGCACAACTGCCACCCATTATTATTATCTTGATCCTAATTGGAATATCAAATTAATTGTTGTACTTAAAATGTATACAATTTTCGAAACTCTTGGAATTATTTTAGGAAAGTTATAGCTCCTTGTACCTAACGTAATGTTTGTATTATAACCAGAAACTCTGTCCCACACCTACATTGAAATGAGTTACACAGACGTTCTCTTTCTCCCCTCCCCTGCCACCCTCTCCCCTACGTTCCTTCACATTTGCTCTGTCTGCACTTGGCTACTGGCTTGGAAGGACCTTCTCATCTTCCAACCTGAATGAATTAGTAGAAATGGGTGTTACTGGGTCATTTTATTTTACTTTATTAAATTGTGAATGCAGTTCAGCTATCCATCCGTCCTCTTGTACATCCAGATCTGAAGTGTCTGCTCTTGACCCTATGTCTAAGACCCCATCCATAATCATTTGAACGTCTAAGACCACTCTCGAGAATAAATAGCAACATGTACAGGGTGGCAGGAAGTGGTCAGGCTAGGTACGGGCGTCGCTTCGGATTAGGAATGAAAAATACTTGAATAAGACATTGTTTATTCAAACAGTTGGGCTCACACAAAAAATGTTCTAATGTTTGTAAGGCTTATGGGACTCAACTTACAAACTACTTATGAACTAACTTATACTAAAGACAGCACAAACACCCATGCCCGAGGGGGGATTCGAACCCCCGACGGGTATCGGCCTCGCGCATCGGAGCATAGCGCCTCAATGCCCTCACTCACTCCGCCTCGGCTACATAGGCACCAGGGAGGTCGCTGCTGGCTCAGAGCAACAAGTCAGGAGGCGGAGTGCGCCGTTATGTGGGAAAGGAAAGGTACTGTGCGTCTGAAGCCAGACAGGAAGAAAAGCGTCGCCTGCGGGGCTGCGGCCTGCAGACGCTCACCTCAGAGTCCCACGTGATGCTCTCCTCAGCCTGCCATTGGTTCCTTCCAGTCAGACCACGAAGTTACCGACTGGTAGGCTCAGCGATTCTGCTTAGGTTGTAACTGAGAGGCGTTCACGTGATCGGGTCGTGACCTGGGCGTGTATGATGGCAGCAGCGGAGCGGCCGAGCGCATTGAGGCGCTATGCTATGATGCGCGAGACCGTTCCCCGTCGAGGTTTCGAATCCCCCCTCGGGCATGGATGTTTGTGCCGTCATTAGTATAAGCTAGTTGATAAGTAGTTTGTAAATTTAGGGATTGATGACCCCGTAGTTAAGTCCCATAAGCTCTACAAACATTTGAACATTTCGTGTATGCTGACCAGACCAAACCGGCTGAAACCGAGGCTTCTGCCTGTATCAAGTTAGAGGTGGCAATGGAGTTTTTAAAAATTCATGTTATATTCTATTCTTTAGTGCTCTGAACCAACGGCCCTACATACTCCTCCCCTCTTCCTCGGGAGCGGCGATTACAGTTATAACTTTCACTAATAGAGGATTAATTTTCTCCGACGGACAGGGTGGTGGTGGTACGGGTCCTTACTGACTAAGGGAGGGTGAATTTAACGGTACTTTGCAAGGGATAACTATGTCTAGCTTTACAATAGACTGTGTTTACGATGTATTACGTTACAAAAATACAGTTACAATGGAATCGCTGCTCATACGTATGGCCTTACAAAGGTTAATAGTGATGTCGCCGTCGGTTGCAGCGAGACAGCGGGGTGATGCCGCGGTGCGGCGGCGTGCAGGCAGCGGCGGCGGCTGCAACACTCACACCAGCCGGGCTGCAGGGCCTGCACACTACGTAAAACACGCAGCTAGCTGGCCGCCTTGTATGTCACATTTTGCCTGCTGTACTCAACAGCTTAAATGCTCTATATTCTCCGAACTTCAAATACTAAATTCTTGGCTTGTAGTAGCGTTAAACATTAAATACCCTTTTTTCTGTCATACTTATTACATCTGTAAATTCACTTACTCTTTTAGGGAAGCGTCTAAAAGTCATAATAATATTATAAGTTGTATGACATCCACTTCTAACAAACTAGACTGTATACTAAGGGTGATTACACATGCCTCGTATATTAGTCAAGGGGTGAAAGAATAACGAAGGAAAACGGCGATCATTGTTCGGTGACAGTGACACAGGTTGAGATCGCCTGTGAATTAGAATAATAAAAATTTGTGGGCTTCGGGATCGATACAACCAGTGTGCAAGAAGGATTGATGATATGATAGTGAAACTGCTACTCCTAAAAGTGCTAATCTACTCGTGAGTTTAGAATATATATTATCGTTGGCGGAGAAGCAGAAGATGAGATCTTGCACGTGTTGCTAAAAACGTACTAACATGCCAAGTGAACTTTCTAGAGCACAAAGTCCGGTCAAGAAATTGACAAGGCAGTTGTAAGTAACTATTATCGTCGTATTTGGAACATCAGTTAAGTTGCATGGGGGCATCATTTACTCAATCACGCCGGCCACAGTGGGTTGGGTTGTTTGTTTGGGATAGTGGGACTAAAATACTGAGGTTATCAGTTCCCCGGTGGAGAGGGGAAGGAGTGAGGATAGGAAGGGAGGGGAGGGGAAAGGAAATGCAGTCCGGGAAATAAAAAAGGAAGGAAGACTGCATTAGCTCGGGCCCCGTGCTCGCCACGCACGTATTCACGAAAGAACCATGAGGCCCCTGGGGGTGGCCGCAGCGACCGAGCGGTGTGCGGCGCGCCAGTCACGTCTGCACGGCCACTACGGTCGGGGGTTCGAATCCCCCCAGTCGGGCATGGATATTTATGTCGTCCTTAGTATTAGCTAGTTCATAAGTAGTTTCTAAGTTTAGAAACTGATGACCCCGTAGTTAAGTCCCGTAAGCTTAAAAGTCGACCACTGTACCAAACAAGAGCCTTGTTTTATCACTAAATTTAGCAAATGAGGTCCGTGTAAACTACTGCTTATACTCCCTGCTATAAAGCCTTGTTCCCTGGCCCAAACTGAAAAGTAACTCGTTTCAAATTATTTCAATAACAGGAAGTTAATACTATAATGGTCAATATTCATAGCAGCTCACACTTTATTACACACAGACATTAATAAGCAAGCCTACTACAATTAAAGTTATATTAGAAAGGTGGCTAGGAAACATTTATGGCGCAACGAAATTTACACTTAAGACAATTTGCATATGAGCTTGTTCTCAGCGCTTGTGAAGAACAATATTAAATAAAAGAGGAAAGGTGCTCTAAAACTACAATTTATAGGCAACTTACGGATTATGCTGAACACAAACTTGTTTATTCAGGTAGAAAACAAGCAAAATGGGAAACCAAGTTCGTTAACACAATAAAAATACATATATTACATGGATTAATGCGGACGGTGCCAAGCTACTGGGGGGAAGGATTCACAAACAACACTCATTCGCTCACACACACGCAATGCCACAGCGAATCTCACCAAAATCAGCGTGCTGAGACCAGGCGGAAGCAGGCGCCGCTATCGTAGGCGAAATTCAGCAAGTCGGAGGTAGCACAAACACAATATACAAAACACTTTGAAGCTGGCTCTGGTCTGTCATGCCTGTTTCGCGATTGTGCGCGTGTGTAGAAAAGCAAAACCTGAATTGGACTGCGAGCAAACACGGCTACGTTACATGAACGCACTCCACTGAATTGGTTGAAAATCGGATTCATTATTCAAAATCACGGTGGATTCTTAAGTTGCAGTCTGTTAGAAATCGATCCAGGTACTGGTTTTATATGAGAAGTGGTGTGAATTCAGGCGACTAGCTGCAAACTCCGGGAGGCGGAGCTCGGACCCACGTGGTTCCGAAAACCGATAAAATTGAATAAATTCAGTTTCCGAAAAATAAAGAAAATTAACTATAGCATGCAATCCATAGAGATGCTTAGAATTATGTAAGGAAGCGAATGAAATACAGCTACACGCGATAGGGGGCGATTACAGAGACAGATGAGGCCCTGTCTCAGAAAATCCACAAAAATGAAACAATTACAAAGTCGAAAAAATAAAATTAAGAATTACAGCATGCAATCCATAGAAATGTTTAGAATTACATAAACAAGGTATTGAAGGAGGTTGTATAAGGCTCAGAGAGAATTACTGACACAGAGAGAGTGCATACTAGTGCAACATTAAAATAGGCGGGAAGAGAAGATCGCGAAATATTAGTGGAAATCAGAAGGATACCCGCATAGCTACTTGTCTGATGGGCATGGAACAAACAAGAGTGGAAGCTGAAGGCTTTGTTCTATGAACCAGCCACGCGGAACACATATCACTCACGGAAGGAAAGGATGAGGAAATTTTTACATCCACTGTACAAAAATGAACGTATCACATATTATAAATCGGGCCCCACAAAGCTAAAAAGTATTTACACAGAGTTCATGCACAGCCACTTGATCACAAAAGGTTATAACATACCAGGCCATTATCAAACTGCAACTAGAATCAAACACACCGCGTTTATCTATTGTAAATCACGGAATTGAAAAACAAGAACACATTTCCACACACGATCAGAGAAAATATTCCAAAAAAATGATTCTAAGTGCAAGAAACTAAGTTCAACGTGCTAGTCAAATGAAACGCTACCATTTCCAGAAACAAGAGCAGAACCAACCTTACCTCACCAGACGACCAGCCCACAAAGCATCGCCGAGCGGCCACTGGGGCGCGGGAAGCGACTGGAAGCCGGAAAATCCAAGAAAAAGCGGTGGTGGGGACGGAGAGCGAGTACACTCGTGCTGGAGTAGGTTCGCTAACTAGCTTGCAACCAAAGGGTGTGAAAACCTCTTTGGTCACCTCAGCAGCTATTGACTCTGAGCCAGAGAGAACGCTGCAAAGTGAGCTATCACTCCCCACATTCAAGCAGCCATAGATTCTCGCACACACTTAAGAGTACAACAACTGCACATTCACACAGGACAGTGGCGTAGCGGAGAAGCCGTACTTATGCCACATTAATTAATATAATAATAAATTGTTAACATAACAAAATAAGAAAAACCAAGCAATATTAACTAATAATTTAAGACATGAAATAAAAATGCTATTCCTCAAGCCTTCAAAAAGTGGGGTTCACGTTTTAACAAAATTATAGTCTAGGGACAGTAAATTAATTATAACGTTACAGAAATATACAAAAATATAAGGAAGACGACAGATGGTCGTCTTTCAAGTTCTACAAACATTTGAACATTTTTTTTTTGAATTAATCACGAGGAAATCACAAAACGGAACATTCACTTAATCTGAAGTTGAATCTCAACTGCAAACAACGAATTACAACAAGGGAATAATCTGAAGTAGATAAATTTAAAAGGTTTCACACCAACACTAAAATAGTACTTCAACGGTACGTCAATATGAGGAAAGAAAAAATGTTACACAGGGAACTAGCAGAATAACAAATTAGGTTTGCAAAAACACTTGACAGTTGATGGACACGGATGTTTGATGAATTTATTTCGCATAAGAGCTATCTCACTGTCAAGTCCAACAGTTTGCCCTGTTCGAAAACAATGATTTTTTGTTTCATTGCAGTGTTTCAGCTCATGAGGTATGAAAGTATCATGTCATAAGAGTTCAATTTCCAGGGTTCTTAGCCAATGCGGACAGAGGTGAAAATGAAATTAAAAGCACCTGATATTTTCAGGAAATTATATTGATTTGGAGTTGGGCTTAGAGAGAGGTCAGGTTTATGGTTTATATCTATAAGGCAGTATAGGTGATTAGCGGGAATAGTTTTTGGAATAAATGGATTTCTTCGCAAACCATAGCTTCCACCTTTAATCTTCGCATTGCTCGCTACGATAGACTGCTAGCGTGCAAAGGGTTGGACACAAGATTTCAAGTAAAGGGTAGAGGGGTAAAAATAACTGAAATCAATATTCTCTTCGGGACTAGAGGGTACTCAGAAAGCTATTCTTGCTTTCATATTACAGATCCGTAAAACTTTTCCTGGAAAATATATATTCACATAGATAGTAAAATGTGTTTCGTGGGTTGTACAAGTTTGTAAAAGCAGTTATTAGGATAGTTGACACCAATAGAAAAAAAGCAGTTATTAGGATAGTTGACACCAATAGAAAAATACTCGTGATACCAGATGCAGGCATTTAGCCTTTAACTGCATGACTACAAAAATGTAAATGAAGCTGATAGTACCCGGCATAGGTGTTGTAGCAGCATGGATAACACAAAGAGTTCAAAAGAAACATGGCTATATACTAATACAGCATTATATAGTGTACTAATAATCTAAACAAAATAAAAACATATCGCAATACGAGAACCCATATAAAATATCAAAACGTGGCAATAGTAAGTGGACAATTATATTAGAGCTAGTAAATAACTTAAAGTAGCATAGGCTGCGCATTGTACGCAAACATGGTGAATGCATCTTTAACAGTAATTACAAGTGTTGTGAGAAAATTTCTAATAAGCTTTGACAGCAACTGTAATAGTTCGTCCACAAAATCTACTCAATAAATTCCCAGCTTAAGAAGTTTAAGTCATTTGCATAATAAGGAAACTTTGTATTCCAAAAGCAAGACGTATACTTTCATTAACGCAGGTGGGGCGCAATAACTAATTTCGCACAAGAGGAGGCGTGCAGTGATTGTTTCATAAGGTGCTCGGTATAAACGTTAGAGGGACAGAAGGAAATAATTTTGCAAGGGAACGTGAGGCTGTTTACAGTGGCGGAGGAACAACGGAACTGCGCTCAGCGCTGCCTGTGCACTGGCTTCAGCTGGCGAGGCCGCTGCTTTCACTGCAAGCCGGATGGCCACAGCATTATGACTGTCATCAAGAAAGAAAGTAAACAGAAGTAACTGTGTTCTCTTATTGTAAATAATTGTTGAAGTTTTCAACATTAAAAGTGGTGTGAAGTTAAGCACGTCGCAGTGATGGTCCATTAAAATTCTCTATGTGTGAAAAAGGTCAGTCTGTGGTAGCTGTTAAAGCCGATTCATCGTGCAGGAGAAGTTTACATTGCAAAAATGCAGGTAGGTTTGATAAAACACAGTCCGACAAGGATAAACTGGTACTCAAGTCGAATACTTGGGACGTTTCGGGTGAGCGGACGCTTAACTACAAGTCATAAAGGTGATCTCCTTACAGATGAGTGCTGGGGTAGTGCATAACATGACGGAGCGATTCCGACTGGCGTCATTCTACAGGGCGTAAACACAGCTGTGCTCACTGGAGCGCTATGTAACGGCGCGCTCGTTAGGTCGCATTCCATTGTATACGCTTGCTTTGTGATCTCCAGAGCTGCAGTAGTAATGAGTACTATACATCTAAGTCAAGAGTGGTAACCGCTGGGAAAGGTAAAGTTATAATTGTAAATTAAAGAATGTCCAACGATCGAAGGCTTCTAAGAATTGTATTCTTGTCACCTGGCACAGATGATCCCGAAAACCGATAAAGTTCTCGTACACATCGATGCAGAGATTCGACACCTTTACAGTCGAATCACACTAAAAGGTACAGTGATAACCGAACGTGACACGAGAATATTAGAAGTGATTGGAGTTACTTTACGCTGCTTACAATATGGAAGTCGCGAGTTGTATGCTCGGCTTTGTCACACACTATTTAGTCGAGTAGGGGCGGTCATCTTGATGCGCGAAGGAAGTGAATAAGAGTCTCAGCTGATGACAAGGACACACCAACGCAGCACGTGCCATCTCAAGTGTGAGGGGTGAGAGGGGACAGCGGAGGGGAAGTGGGGCAGGCTCCGCCCTCTGCTGAAAGCTGGGACTGCCACTGCTGACAACGCTGTGTGACGTACCGGTGACCAGCGCGTTATTCCTTAAGCCAAAGACAAAGGTCAATTGCAAATTCCATCAATAGCGATTTCGATCAATCGAATAACACCTGAGGGTAGATTCCTGCTTTCACATACACTTGTTGAGGCGAAAGGAGAAGACGCTGCTGTGTTGATCATTTTAGGCACGAAAAATAAGCGTTCTGGAAAGAGCACATTAAGGTTGAACAGAATTAATTGGCTCCGCTTCACTTCTTTGTGACGTAGTAGAATAACAATATAAACACAGTTCGTGTACAAATAATTGACTGTGGAATTCCTATCTCGTTATTCTTGGTAGGTTTTGACGATATCATACTTCGTAATGAAAACCAAAAATTAAATAATGTCTCAGGTGTATAGGTAATTAAAGAAAGAGAAGTTAATGGAACATGAGATGAGAGAGTGTCCACCATGTGGACAGAGGATCCACTGGCATGCTTCGTCAGAAAAAGCTATGGTGCGGAAGCACCTGTCTTGACTGTTGCCTGAGCGTTTACTACAGCTTATTGCTATCAGCTGCACTATTTGCGTTCTTCTGAACACGGGTGTTCACAAAGGCTTCCTATGTAAAGAGAGGTTCGGGGCAAAATATTCTTTAGCAGTAGACATACCACGACAAATAACGCGCACGTGTGTGTTAACGTGTAAAGGTCGTGTGTACAATATGACCTGCAGCACGACTTTCTCATTTCGGGTACTGCTTCAGATGATATAGGGTGTGCAGTAGAGGGAAATGTCGTACGGAAAGGTTATATGCTGCAGCCTGCAGCTACTGTAACATTCAAAGCACTCGCTTTTCTCTCGTGCGGTGCAGTGGATAGTATCTCGTACCCGCAGTTGGAATTTGTCGATTATTGCCTGTGCTTACTAATCATTGGCTGGTAAATCAATCAGAGCTCGGTGTCTAGCACACCAGTGTCTAATAATTCAACCTGTCAAAGTAACAGTTTCAGGCTACGCAAACTCCGTCACGAACACAGGAGTACCATGCTGACAGGAGTGCGTACGGAGGAGTCTGATATCATTATCACAGTGCTACAGATGGGCACGGTAGGTAAGGAGAGAGGAACGAAATGGGGAAACGAGCGTTATCTCAGAGAGGGGGGGGGGGGGGGAGCGGGAGGCGCCGGCAGGCGCGAGTCGTGGCGCGGCGGGGCGGGGCGGGGGCTGCTGTGGCGGCGTCTGACTGTTGTCAGCTGATGCCTCGTACACAAACAAGGCTGTGCATCCAAACACATATTCCCGCAATCTACCAGCACCCGTCTTTCCGAATATCACCATTAATCTGTCGGTAAACAGCAATTACAGGTACTAACTGAGAAGCATGAGTAGTAATGTCTATATGCCATTACTAATGTTGTAGCTCTCATTTGAACTTCAGTTATAATAAGTACAACGATAACAGTACTACCTTTTTAATTAATACGACCGAGAAACCAAACGTGTCTGACAGGAAGGGAGCGTTGGGCAGGCTTTCTATCAGCAGGCAGAATAACGTCGGCTCGTACTTGATACTTAGTATAATTTTCATTCTACTTTAATTCTCGTATGCTGGCTTCGTCTTTCTCGTGGAACATTTCCTCGTGGAGACTTTTTATCTCGTCGTCCACCTGGCATGTCAGCACTGTCGGCTGCTGTGTCTGGCGAGGGTGAATTGTTATCATCCTTATAATGCTGCCTCAAGGGTACCTTCGTGTCCTCTGTCATAACCGGTTTTGCAAGTGGTGGTCCAACATATATCTGACTTTTATTCCTGTGCCTGTTTCTGGTTTTACGGTTTTTTCTTCGTTGCGGCTCACACGGAAGTTCCGCAGAGGGCGTGATGGTCCTGTCGGCGTTTTTGTATTTGTGTTACCTGTTTGTTTGGGGAACGTGCTTTTTAAGGTGACAATATGGTGCCCGACAAACGTCGGCGATATGGCCAGGCCGGCCGCATTGGCTGAAATTAACCTGTCCTCCAAACACATGGCAGCGATCGTTCCTTTTTGGAAGAGGAGGACGAGGAGGATGATGGGCTACGTACCTCCCCAAAAAATGCTTGGCGCACAGCTTCCTGCAGTGATAAGGGAGCGGCAACTTTTATATGAACTCCGATCTGAGGGTCAATTCCTCTGATAAAAAAATCTATCGCTCGATACTCAGCTTCCTCTAATAAGACAGTATTTCTTGCTTCATCTTTGCCAAGATGATATGTTTTACACGATGCTGTAGTATACGGTAATCGTCGACCACTGTACGAAACAAGTGCCTTGTTTTAGCACTAAAATTAGCAAATGAGGTCCGTGTGAACTATTCGTTACTCCCTCCTACAAAGTTTTGTTTCCTGGCCCAAACTGAGAACTGACTCTTTTCAAATTACTTCAATAACAGGAAGTTAATACTATAGTGGTCAATATACATAGCAGCTCAAACGTTATTACATACAGGCATTGATAAGCAAGCCAAATGTTCAAATTCAAATGTTTGTAGAGTTTATGAGACTTAACTACGGGGTCATCAGTCCCTAAACTTACAAACTACTTATGAACTAGCTAATCCTAAGGACGGCACAAATACCCATGCCCGAGGGGGGATTCGAACCCCCGACCATAGTGGCCGTGCAGTCCGTGACTGGAGCGCCTCAGTCCCCTCGGCCACCGCCGCCGGCAAAACCAAGCCACCACAATTAAAGTTATCTTAGAAATGTGGATAAGAAAACATTTATGGTGCAACGGAATTTAGACAAAAGAAAAATGCATATGAGCTCGTTCTCAGCACTCGTGAAGAACAATATTAAATAAACGAGGGAAGGTGCTTAAAACTATAATTTATAGGCAACTTACGCATTATGCTGAACTTAAACTTGTTTATTCAGATAGAAAACACGCAAAATGGGGAACCAATTTTGTTAATACAATAAAAATGCATCTCTTACATGGATTAATGCGGACGGTGCACAGCCTAAATTATACATGATTTAACGCTACTGGTGGGAAGGATTCAGAACAACTATCATTCTCTCACACACATGCAATGCCACAGGGAAACTCACCAAAATCAGCTTGCTGAGACGAGGCGGAAGCAGGTGCCGCTATCGTAGGCGAAATTCAGCAAGCCGGCCGCGGTGGCCGAGGAGACTGAGGCGCTTCAGTCACGGTCTGCATGCCCACTACGGTCGGGGGTTCGAATCCCCCCTCGGGCATGGATATTTGTGCCGTCTTTAGGATAAGGTAGTTAATAAGTAGTTTGTAAGTTTAGGGACTGATGACCCCGTAGTTAAGTCCCATAAGCTTAACAAACATTTGATTTTTGAAATTCAGCAAGTCGGAGGTAGCACAAAACACAATATACAAAAACACTTTGAAGCTGGCTCTGGTCTATCGTGCCTGTTTTGAGATGGTGCGCGTGTATAGCCAAGTTAAATTACATCTGAATTGGGCTGCGAGCAAACACGCTATGGCGACGCACTGCTACGTTACATGAACGCACTCCACTGAAGGTGAAGTGGTTGAAATCGGATTCATTATACAAACTCATGGTGGATTCTTAAGTTGCAGTCTGTTAGAAATCGATCTAGGTACTGGTTTTATATGAGAAGTAGCGTGAATTCAGGCGACTAGTTGCAAACCCCGGAAGTCGGAACTCGGACCCACGTGGTTCCGAAAATCGGTAAAATTGAATAAACTCAGATTCCGAAAAATAAAAAAAAATTAACTACAGCATGCAACCCATAGAAATGCTTAGAGTTATATAAGGAAGCGAATGAAATACTGCTACCCGCGATAAGGGGCGATTACAGAGACGGATGAAGTCCTGTCTCAGAAAAACCACAAAAATGAAATAATTACAAAGTCGAAAAAATAAAAATACTGCGAGAGTCAAGGTCGGGGTGAGAGTTTAAAATAGGGAAATATTCATTTTTAAAACTCACAACCACCAACTGCGAACCAAATACCTAAACATGCAAAAACACTGGAACTGTGATTGCGACTGTTTGACTCGTTTTCTAGGGAATGATATCACACGTTCGCAGCTTTCCTTCCCTGCATATGATTAACAAAACAAATTCATAATAAAATCAAGTTCATGAGAGAAAAGGGTGTACTAACAACTATTCTTGAAAACACGTAAAAGTTCATTTTATGTTGTTTATTTCACAATCTTAGAACCCTGTGGCTCGTGAGCCCCCAGACAAAATGAATATTTGTCGCAAATTGTTTTAACACCATGTGGCTGTCTCAAACACCGTTTATGTTCATGCCTATGCGACGACACGTGTTACATTAACAAATCACAGTCACTTTAATTCAATGAGATGCACACCTTGTTCCACCGGCTAAATATTCACAACACACAGTAGCACTCAATTCATCTTGGGTGCAGTGGCGATTGCCACACGCCAATCTAAAGTCTCCACCTCGAGAGCCACATGCCGACTGATGCAGAGCGACGCCGCCCGGCCAGCTACCCCACGTGCTCCCATCTCGTCACTTCCTGCCCTCGCGCGCGCGCGCACGCGCCAAAAGCTCAACTGCCGGGGTTTTTTCCCTACGTCATCAACTTCCCCATGTGAGCTGTTCTAACCGATTTGCCAAAGTACAGCGCTCAGCCAATACATTTCTAAAACTTTACTTAAAATCAAAATAATTACACTACACATTAAACAAATTTCTTCTTAGGTTTTTATATTGGTATAAACATCCTTTGTACTGTTTATCATAATCGTGCAATTTCTCATATCACAGATAAGTGATTTAACTGAATACTTCAAGATAAAATACACAAGATTAATTGAAAATAAAATGAGAAATAGTTAATATATTATTTTTATAAACAAACATTGCCATGCTAGTTGTGTAACTCTCTTGTATTCATTGGTAATTTATTACTTTTCATTGTCACTTAAACATATTATGCCAGATGTGACTATATCAGCTAATGTATTGTTTATTTGTCAACAGGCTATTTTGTAATGAGGGCCTTAAAGGTTCCTAACTGCATCGTATTACTTCAAATGCCAGTAGTATTAGAATATTTTATTTCACGCTGTGCACTGCACTGTGCCTGGCACTCGCCATTGTCCCTCTCTCACCTCACCGGAAACGAACCTGGAAAATCCTAAGCTGGAACAAGCCACCAACGTCGGCCTGCTCGCTGACCTCCCGTCAGCTACAAGCACACAGCAAATCTCAACGTGGAGAATTTCTACCTTTGGCCTAACTATAAATGTTGTCACCCAACTGCGTACATACATTGCTACCATAATTAATAAGATTAAAATTGTGTAACATTTAGTGCATTGGCATGGTCAATGTTTGCAGTGAACTTCATACTGTTTAGTTATCAAATGCTATTAATTACCAGTATTTATATTGGGCGGTAATCGTACAATACGATTTACGGCATGCAACCCCTAGAAATGCTTAGAATTACATGAAGAAGAGAAAGAAATACAGCTACACGCGATATGGAGCGCTTACAGAGACGGATGAAGTCCAGTCTCAAAAAACTCGTAAAAGTGAAATAATTACAAAGTCGAAAAAATAAAATTAAGAATTACAGCATGCAACCCATAGAAATGTTTAGAATTATATAAGAAAGCTATTGAAGGAGGTTGTATAAGGCTCAGAGAGACTTACTGACACATACAGAGTGCGTACTAAAAGTCGGAGAAGAAACGGCAACATTAAAATAGGCGGGGAGAGAAGATCGCGAAATATTAGTGGAAATCAGAAGGATACCCGCATAGTTACTTGCCTGATGGGCATGCAACAAACAAGAGTGGAAGCTGAAGGCTTTGTTCTATGAACCAAGCACGTGGAACACATATCACTCATGGAAGGAAGCGATGAGAATATTTTTGCATGCACTGTACAAAAATGAACATATCACCTATTAGAAATCGGGCCCCACAAAGCTAGAAGGTATTTACACAGACTTCATTTAAACCTTCCGGGCTCATAAGCCGTGGTCGATTTATAAAACTTTCCCCTAACGTTTCATCTTCGGCTGCGGAAGATATCTTCAGAGGTAGAGTGGCGAACTGCGATGAGAACTTGAGGGAGCGCCATATATATAGGCAATGTAGAGGGCACCACAAGACGTCACGTGACGTCGGCTACGACACTATCTCTGGTATTGCCAACATTCTTGGCAGAGAAGAATCGACTGTCATTCCGCTGGTGTAAAGCAGAAGTCCAAATTCTGTCTAATTTAACAGCTTCCTCTTTCCTGTTAAAATTATTGCGATGTTTATATATCTCGATTGCTTCTCTATATGTGCGCGCATGATAGTGCGAAGTTTTTGAGATGACACTAGTCTCATTAAATTTAATTTCATGGTTGCCTTCGTGGTATACATGTTCCGCTAAGGCCGATTTCTCCGTGTGCCCCAGATGGCAATTCCTTTTATGTTCGACCAGACGAGTATTGACGCTTCTTTTTGTAGTTCCAATGTAGACTGAACCACAGCTGCAGGGAATTTTATATACACCTGAAGTATCTTAAATATTCCTTTATCTTCCTTGTAGGTCTGAAAATGGTTTCTACCCCATACTTGTCCAGCACTTTTCCAATACGGTCTGTAACCTTATTTATGAACGGAAGAAAAACTTTCCCCTTGGGCGGTTGTTGTTCCTTGTTAACATTAACTTTCTTCCTGGGATGAAGGGATCTGTCTATTTCTTTGGTAGAATAACCTTTCTTCTGGAAGGTGGATCGTAAATGTTCCAACTCATCTTTTAAATAAGTAGGTTCACAAATTTTATACGCCCTGTCAACCAAGTTTTAACCACACCTCTTTTTTGTCTGGGATGGTGGTTAGAGTCTTTATGTAGGTAACGGTCAGTATGAGTAGACTTCCTGTAGACATTGTGGCCCAACGTCCCGTCCACGTGCTTGATTACAGACACATCAAGAAAATTCAGCTGCCCGTTGCTCTCCGTTTCCTTCGTAAATTCTATTCTGGGGTTGATACCATTGAGATGCGTTAAGAAGGCATCTAATTCCTCTGCACCGTGTGTCCATAGGACAAAAGTGTCATCGACATATCGATACTACCTAGCTGGCTTTTATTAGCAGTCTGCAACGCCTGTTTTTCGAACGACTCCATAAATAGATTGGCCACCACTGGACTCAGTGGACTGCCCATAGCCACTCCATCAATATGTTCATAGAACTCGTTATTGTACTGAAAGTAGGTAGTGGTGAGGCAGTGTCTAAACAATGATACTATGTCAAGTGGAAAAATATCCGCTAAGCAAGAAATAGCTTCGTCTCGTAAACAGAGACACCTCGTCAAAGCTAACAAGAATATCACTATGGGCAACATTCATCTCTTTTAGTTTTACACAGAGTTCATACACCGCCACATGATGACAAAAGGTTTTAACATACCAGGCCGTTATCATACTGCAACTAGAATCACACACACCGGGTTTATCAATTGGACATTTCTGAATTGAAAAACGAGAAAACATTTCCGCACACGATCGGAGAAAATATTCCAAAAAATGATTCTAAGTTCACGAGTCTAAGTTAAACGTGCTAGACAATGAAACGCTACCATCTCCAAACACAAGAGCAGAACCAACCTTACCTCACCAGAAAACCATCACAGAATGGACAGCCGAGCGGCCACAGGGACGCGAAAAGCTACCGGAAGCTGGAAAGCCCAAGAAGCAGCGGTGGTGGGGATGGAAAGCGAGACTCGCGCTGGAGAGGGCTCGCCGACTAGCCTGTAATCAAAGGGTGTAGAAAAGTCTTTGGTAGTATCAGCAGCTATCGACACTGAGCCAGAGAGAACGATGCAAAGCGAGCTATCACTCCGCACATTCAGACACCCATAGATTCTCGCACATCCACTTAAAAGTAAAACAAGTACACATTCTCACAAGGACAGTGGCGTAGCGGAGAAGCCACATTTATGCCACATTAATTAATATAATAATAAATTATTAACATAACAAAATAAGAAAAACCTAGCAATATTAACTAATATTTTAACACATGAAATAAAAATGCTAGTCCTCAAGCCTTGAAAAGAGTGGGGTTCAAGTTTTAACAAAATGATAGTCTAGCGACATTAATTAAATAAATATACAAAAAATATATGGAAGACGACAGACGGTCGTCTTTCAACGGTCAGCAAAGGCTTCAACGTCCTCCCCCGGTGTCTGGCGTAGGGTGAACAATTTGTCGCGATAGTAACTAATACTACGATTGTCAGAGTACCGTTCGATCAAATCATTTGCTAAATCCTAAAACTTGGTTGCAGTGCTCTGGGCCTCTACCGTTTCTACATAGTTTCTAGCGTCGCCCGTGACCTTCCTGCGGGTTCCATTTAGCATGAATTCATCAGACCAAGTGCAAAGTTTACTAGTGTCCCGGACATTCTGAAGAAACGTATTCACATTTTCAGTCGACTTTCCGGAAAAAGATGGGATAAAATTTATAGCTGGACAGTGTCTTAAATATTGGGTGGTTTTGGCGTTTGTTGTGTCTCGGCCGCAAGGACACCAATTCGGTCCAGCAACACGCCCAAACTCTCATCTGCCTACTTTATTGGAGAACTGGCAGCGCGAGGCGCTGGATCTACAGTTTTGTTATCTATACGTTCGAATTTCATCTCAAAATCATTTTGGATTCCAATTTTTTTTTTTTTTATTTATTTATTTTTTTTTTTTTTTTTTACTTTGGCACGCAGGTGGTTAATTTCAGCGGATAGTTCGTCGTTTCTTGCGAGGACTTGAGATAATCTCTCCTCTAATCTACTATTCTTATGAATCAACATTTCAACTTGATTTTGAAACCGTTCTATTGGACTGGTTGTTAGTGAATAATTTCCCGAAATGCTTCCAGCTCTCAAACGTGTTTAGGGAAGCATGTTCACGATATATAAGAATCTATCCAAAATACAATTATTTACCGTCCTGGCACTACAGAGTCATGCACGGATTAGTTATAAGGTATGAGGCACTTACAGTTTCGTAATATTGGGGATGCGAGCGGTGGCGTCGACGGCAGCGTGCTGGTGGCGCGGCGCAGAAACCGGAGGCGGCGTCGGGTGCGGAATCTGCGCTGTGTGTGGCGACAGCGACGTGGCTGCTGAGAGGGCGTCATGTGGACCACCACGGCGATGGCGGTAGGATGAAGCGGTCACGATGGAATTTCTCTCTGCGGCCCGCAGTTTCTTGAACTTCGCGAGAAGGTTGCTTTTGTCTCAGCACGTCACAGGAGGAGCCGCGACAAGGACACGTGCACTGCCAGCTTCTCTGCTGTGTCTGCGCCTGGCGGTCGGCCGCAGACATGCGAGGGCGTAGCGACTTGGCTGCTCACACTACATCTGGCTTCTGGATTCCTCCGTTCAGAACGCACCTCGAATCAACTTCCATAATCGAAGGGTCCGCAAGGTGGGAACTATCCCGGATCTGATTACCAGTTGTACAGGGTGGCAGGGAGTGATCAGGCGAGGTAGGGGCGTCCCTTCGGATTAGGAATGAAAAATACTTGAATAACACATTGTTTATTCGAATAGTTGGGCTACAACATAGGCACCAGGGAGGTCGCCGCTGGCTCAGAGCAACAAGTCTGGCGGCGGAGGATGCGCCATTAGGCGGGAAGGGAAAGGTACTGTGCGTCTGAAGCCAGACAGGAAGAAAAGCGTCGCCTGCGGGGCTGCGGCCTGCAGACGCTCACCTCAGAGTCCTACGTGATGCTCTCCTCAGCCTGCCATTGGTTCCTTCCAGTCAGACCACGAAGTTACCGACTGGTAGGCTCAGCGATTCTGCTTTGTTTGTAGCTGAGAGGCGTTCACGTGATCGGGTTGTGACCTCGGCGTGTATGCTGGCAGCGGCGGAGCGGCCGAGCGCATTGAGGCGCTATGCTATGATGCGCGAGACCGTTCCCCGTCGGGTTTTCGAATCCCCCCTCGGGCATGGATGTTTGTGCCGTCATTAGTATAAGCTAGTTCATAAGTAGTTTGTAAGTGTAGGGACTGATGACCCCGTAGATAAGACCCATAAGCTCTACAAACATTTGAACATTTCGTGTTTGCTGACCAGACCAAACCGGCTGAAACCGAGGCTTCTACTTGGATGAAGTTAGAGGTGGCAATGGAGTTTGTAAAACATGCATGTTATATTCTATTCTTTAGTGCTTTGAACCAACGGCCCTGCACAACCAATAGCGCACTCATGCCCCAAACACACACACACAACGCCACGTGACATGCACCATAGGTATAATTGAAACACGCTCACTGAATGTGCGGTCATGTTCCATAGTAGTTATTCATTACCCTTAAGTGTTTCTCCGCCATTAATATTGTCTATTTGTATGTAAATTATTTTATTCTTTTAATTAATGATCAATGGCCCATGTTTATATACGTTTCCGCCCGTGTGATTGAACTTGTGTGTTCATGTGAATGTGGAAGGTTGCTTTTAATATTCACTGACTGCCGCGCAATGGCTTACAGTCGCCGCCTCGCGCTAAGGGCCTCGTTTAGTTAACAACGCATGGCTTCGCATGTCGTCTCCACTGGCGTCTGCTGGATGGCCAGAGACAAGCTTACTTGGCAGGATGGTGGGGTGACCCGTTCTTAGTATAATACCAACATAATCATGGTCGAAAGAGGTGACAAAAGAGACCTCTCTGGAGCTCTAGGACAGGGTATTATCTTCTTCAGGTAGCGAGGGTTGGTAGACACTATGCTCTGAACGCGCTCTACATCCAGTGTGTGGTGGGGAAGGCTTTTGGCGTGGCCTTGGTTTCACTCTTGCTGCGTCGATCGAAGTAAGTATATCGTCGAATCATGCTGAGAGGATGGAATGCTTTGCTTTCTTTGTTATGAGGCAGGCTTGGTTTATCAGAGATAGTTTTCTTGAGTAATTCTTTCGCCATGCGAAGCCAAGTGTTTCTTCATTTACAAAACTCGAGTAATTCATTTTAGATTTAGTATTTGCATTCTCATTCCGGTGATGATTTTGTGTCCGGTTTTTCTCAAGTTGGAATACACGTGTGGCCTTCAGCCTTCATGTAAACTTAGTATGTTTGAAATTCCTTATTTTTAACTAACGTTTTCGCGTCGTGTCTGTATCTGCGAGTATGCTAAATATTTCTCAGATTTTCTGATTTGATTCCATCTTTCCTATCTTTGTATGACCGATTGCATCACGTGCTTTCGTAACAGTCTTTACTTCGGCCATGATTTTACTAATACTAGCTTTCTTCTATATGAATTTTCGCGCATGCTTTACTTGCTTATTCTAAATTAATTTCTTTTGTATATCCTATGTAATTCACGATGGTTACACACCACGTGGTACTTACGGATAATATGCCGCTGCCTCCCCGCATGTGAGTTCGTTTGGTGTGTAGTGTTATTTTAAATTGTGCTTGAAGACACCTGCCATCTCATCAAAACGCCGCCGACGCTTCGTCTTGCCACTGCTACCAAGTGTTGCCACATAAGTAATGAGTCCCAAGCATTATACATGTGTCTGTGAGTGAATGAATATGCTTTCCTTTATCCACTGTGTATTTGCAAATTTCCTCCCACATTACCCCTATATTCACAATGGGCAGAAACAATCTAACTACGGGCAGTAACTTTATTATTTCATTCACTTTTGTACAAGGTGTGAGCTTTATTGTGCTTAATTTGGTCTCCCCACATTTATTTGCTTGGTCAATCTGCATTAGTTTCGGGGAAGACCACAGCATTTGAAAGCCAGATTGTGCCTTCGCTGAACACTGCACAGACCAGGAGCACAAATATGGAGTAAATATAGAAGTCTTACATGTAAAAGGTAAAGGTGCAAAACTGTCACAAGTAGAAATATTGGATATTAAAAAACAGATACGAACACCACACATTTAGTACTGAAGTAGCAGACAGAATTCTGTTACTCCCCTCTTTTAGATTACTAGTAACATATACGTAAATGATAACAGTATTTAGAATATGAGGCTATTGATGGTAATGCATCAATGACTTAAATGCTCAGAGCACATTAATTAAATAACTGTTACCAGACAATTCTAGGGAGTCATCAGCACTAAAAAAGTATATACTATGGAGCTCACAATTATTTAGTTACTAACAGCAATAGTTGTAAAAATAATCAAATGAATGCAAAACGGTAATGTAATTATTTCTACATTACTTATGAAACAGGTATTTCGTCCAGTGTTGATATCGAAAACCAGATAACGGTAATAATGTTATGGTTTGTCTTTAGTTGTGTACTTTCGAATCAGTCAGTCATCAGAAAATGGGCTCGTAATTGAAAACCTAGGTCATTCACAATAAAACAAAGTCTTGTGAAACAATGAAAGAAGTGTGGCCCAGTAAACGAATGCAACATAATTTTGGTGGACAGGGGTGGCTGGATCGATCCCTCTTATCACCCCCTTGGATATGGCCCTTCTGTTGAAGAAGGAAGGACGGAAGCTTAGGATTTAACGTCCCATCGACAGCATGGTCATCAGAGACGAGCTTACGCTCGGATTTTTGGGCACGGATGTGGGAGAAAATGGACTGTGCCCTTTGAAAGGAACCATCCCAGCATTTTCCAGGAGTGATTTAGGGAAATCGCGGAAAACCTAAATAGGGATGGACGGAGGTGGATTTGAACCACCATCCTCCCGAATGCGAGTTGAGTGTCTCATCACAGCGCCACCTCGGCCGGTCCTTTTGTTGAGGCAGTGCGTTCGCTAGCTGACTGGCTGGCCGCCACGAGACAGTGGGCTCCGCGCACAATACTAGGATCCTATGACGTGATGTACGCATCCTGGCCCGTCTATCTCGTTGGCCTCAGGCCTGCTCGGTGTGATGTGTCATGGACAGTGCTGATGCCTTGTGTCTATACGGTATTAGCTCTACCAACTGGCTAGCAAACGATGCAGGTAAGAGGCAAACTACAGCAGAGCGAGCCATGGCGTAACCAAGTGTGCACTCTGGCACACGGAGCAGCAGGGACAAGAAATAATAACTAATAGCTTAAAAGTTAAAAATATTAAACCTTTAAGGTGTCAGTTATGAAAAATGTGTTTAGCATTTGATAATGTGCGGTCACTGGATAGTAAGTAATATCTCAAATACTGGACACAAAAATATATGCCCAATAAAAGTTAACAGTATAGTGTGCAGTTATGTATATGCATTCCATAGTTAGAAGAACATTAGAAAGTCATGTTCCCTTTATTACACAGCTGAGTAAAAGCGTTGATAAAAAATCTATACACTACGTAGTCCACACTTGCAAAAAAATTATCCAACCTGAAAGAGTCCACGGATGGCTACCATCACTTCAGTACCTGTCTTATACTCCCTCTTCTTTAAATTTGCAATGACGGATCTCGTTTTCGACAACGGTCCTCAGTTCAGTGCATTTGCTTTTTAGGATTTTTGTAAACGCACGTAGCATCCAGTTCGAAAGATCAGATGACAGTTAAGGCTTTATAAAAGCCTATGTGCAAGGTAACGACAATAGCTTACTTCGAGGAAGCACCAATTTTCTCGCAACATACAGATTCAACTTCGTGAATGGACGTAGTTTGGTCGAAAGTATACACAGACGTGTACTCCGCAAACTCTTATACCTGCAGCACCCATCTCAGCAGAGCCATAGCCCAGGCACACCAGAATCTTTTTGCATAGGCTCCCACGTATGGACTCACACGTTCAGCCGGAATTTCGGATGGACCCAAGACGTGATCGTCGGCAAATAGAGGCGGCCAGGTGAGGCGTGGCAATCAGCTGCGACTGCACGCCCACCCCACCCCTCCCAGCAAGCAAAGGGACAGCCTGAGGGCACCATCTGTGCGGTAGGCGGCTAGTGTAGCTAAACAATATTAGGCTGGTGGAAATACTCTATTTGCAACTTCACAATCAGTGGTTTCTCACAGAAAAGAAAGCACGTCGAAGACTCACGGGAAGTATACATAGATATTGTTTAAAGTACCTAGAAAATAAACCAGACAGATTTGTAGAAGAAATATTTAAAAAAAAGGTTTCTATCTGAGTAATGTTGCTCTCGCGTCATTTAAAAATAGAAGACGATTGGTAGTGATTCATCGTGTCACAAAACTGTTGGTCAGATTTCCGTAATTATAGTTTAATATCGCTGACGTTAATCTTCCGTAGAATTATTTAATACGTCGTGCGCTAACATATTAGAACAATTTTTGCGAAAACAAAAAACTTATTCTTTTGTAGGGAACAAATGCACTCTACAGCGCAGAAAGGAGAGCGAATCCGCAGTGCGCAAGTGCAACCACAGACTCGCGGCTCTGCCACTACATACGCAACCGATCAAAGTGACGGTTGTAGCTCTTGTGTCCAGCTTGACTAAACATTATATATTTCAACGACTTAGCAGCATGAAAAACGAGCGTAGATTGTTTGTAGGAACGAAGGTGGCAATAACAGAAACTACAGCTGAATCAGTGCACATAAAGCATTCGCAAAATAACAAGTATACTCTATTATAAAATTAATGTTGCTTTTAATTACTTTTTACGGGTCAAAGGAAAAGAATTCTCTTCTTCATTAATGTAACTCAGAGCGAAAATAGTTCTTGATATATTGAAAAACCAAACAGTATGTTCTTAATCATTAAGTTTACTTTACGAATTATACCTTTCTTCTAAGCACCACTGAACTATACAAATAATGCTTGAATCTTGCTGACGCTGACTTACGAACTGTGCAGGTGTGCACGGAGACACGTAGAATGAGGCACGATTACTTGTTGACTGTAGAACAGTACTGTGACCTTCCTGTCGGTTCTCACAAATACGACTTGGGCAATACATAACTCGGGTAGTAAAAGTTTATGGCTCGTTGTCTCTGTACATAGGGGTGAGTTATGTATGTCAGTTTCTATGCCCTAAATAGCTACCCAATCTGTTTAAACAAAATCAATACTTAATCTGTACTTTAGCCAGTCTATTAAGCCGCATATGATGACGTGAAAATATATTTAACACATACAAATTAAACATCTGAATGACCAATAAAATGGATTCTAAGAGAAAGAAGTGATTCACTCACGAAGTAATTCTTATAAATTGAGTTTATTACTCTTAATAGACATGAAACGCGATGGTGGTCCTACTTTATACATCGGTAACATATTCTCGTACTACTGTTCATGAGAGTCACAATAAGTATCACACGCACTCGAGAGTAAAAGTTCCACATTATCACTCGTAAATTAGAGTAGTCCATCGATATTTGCAGTTCCAAATTACTCCGCGATAAAGTACTTGTAATAAAACACAGTTTGTCATCACACGAGTACACGATTGCTGAATTATCACAGTTCCACAACCCTAGTACCGTGCATAGTTTATCACTTTTCAAGCAGAGACTAAGTTCTGCAGTCACAGTCCCGTGTATTTTCTTAGTCCACACATGCCTATCTCTTCAAATCACAAGTTCGTAACGCGGCTTCAGACCGTCCAGCGTCACAACCTTTCACCACCACGTCCAAGCTATGAGTCCCTTCCCAAGCGTTCGAAAGCGTGCTCTCTCTGCGCCCAAAATTGTATCCTTCCGCGCATCCTAACGCCTCATCTTTAAAATACAATTTCCCTTCCAAAATATTATACATTTGAATATCACAGAATTAAATGCTTTGACCACCTCCCTACAAATGTTGTCTACATTTAACAAACAAATATATATTTAACAGTACTAAAACGGTTGAGTCTGAAGCTCTTTGCTCAGATAGCTATTAAGTGTGGCGTCTCACTGTTCAAATATACTGCCGCCGTCGAAATATAGTAACACAGTTAATATTTAATTTATCATGGCTTTTTATACAAATATATTCAGTTCTTGTCCACAAATACTTATAATTGTTTATATACAAATTATCTGCTGCATGTCTTCAATTTTTAGACTGCCATGAAATATTTAAGTGTCATTCTACAACATAAAACGAACGTTACTAAGAAAAATATTAAATATAATAAAATACATACGTAAATGTTATGCGCTTTGCTGGGTTCATGTTTTGTATTTCTGTGGTGGAATCTATGTTCTGGCATAAGAATATTATTACTTCAACGAAAAGCAGAACAAGAGAGTAAAACAATGTTTATTGGAAGAATATGGTAATAATGTGGTACGTCTTTTAAGATATGGTGCAATGCTGCCCACTTTCTTCTTAAACTGTTACTGAAAAACACTGTGTATCAATAATTGTAAATATAAGTCTTATTATAGTACTGAAATTTATCGGCTTTATATCTGTAAGGGATATTTAAATTGTAATTGCGACATTTGATTCTCACAAGTCTCCTGAATCCATTCATATAATGATATTTTCCGTATGATCAGTCCCTGATTTTATATGGATTTTTAGAATAATGTTTGTGGCTATATTGTATTTCAGTTGCAATCTGGGCTAGCCGCCCTCGCTCAGCCAAGAGCGTTTCCAGTTTCCGAGCACATTAGTGAAACCCTGACTACCTAGGTCCAAACTGTTAGCCGGTCAGCTGGGGAACCCAACAGCCTGGCAAAACCCACTTTTCACATAGAAACAATCATCTTCCCCCTGTATCTATAATATCACATTACGTAGATTAATAGTTCAAAATATCCAAATGTTTGTAAACCTAAGGAACTGAACTACTGAAGCCATCGGTCCCTAAACTTACAAACTGCTTACCTCCCTAAGGGTAAAATAAATACAGGAATAGAAAGTTGTATACAACTTGGTCAGAAAATAGACAGCAGTTATAAGGGTCAAAGGGTATGAAAGGGAATCACTGATTGAGTAGGAAATAAGACTTGGTTGTAGCCTTTCTAAAATATTTTTAATATGTACGTTTAGCAAGTATAAAATAAAGCTAGGAGTAATTTGGAATGGGAATTGTAGTAGACGAAGAAGAAATCAAACTCAGCGGTCAGCTAATGACATTGTCATTTTGTCGGATACAACGAAGGATCTGGAAGAGCAATTAATCAGAATGGACAATGTCTTGAAAGGAGAGTAAAAGGTGACCATTAATAAGAGTATATCCGCGTCAGGGGGATGCGAATCCTCCCTCGGGCATGGATGTGTGTTGTCCTTAGGTTAGCTTAACTTAGTTTAAGTAGTTTGTAAGCTAGGGACTAATAATCCAGCAGTTAAGTTCCATAGAATTACAAACATTTGAACGAGAGCATAACAACGATATACGAATGTAGTCGAATTAAATCAGGCGATGCTTAGGGAATTAGACTGGGAAACCGTACGAAAAGGGCATTAAAATAAATTACGAGTACAGAAACTAATAAAATGCAGAAAAGCAATGTGAAGAGAATTTCTGAAGAACAGAAATTAGTTAACAACGAACATTGAGTGTTCCGAATTGTTTTTGGAAGGTGTGTGTCTGAAATGTTGCATCGAGCAGGAGTCAAACATACACGATAAATAGTTCATACAAAGGAAAAGGATCGAAGCTTTTGAAATGCGGTGCTTCAGACTAAAGCTGAAAGATCGATATTCCACGTAAATAATTAAGAGGTACTAAAGAAAATTGGGGGATAAAAGAAATTTCTGGCATCTTGACCACACGAACGGATCGATCGTTAAGACACATTCCGAGGCATCACGAAATCTTCAATTTAATGTTGGAGAGACGCGTGAAGGGGTAAAAATCGTATACAGAGACCAAGAGACTAAAACAGTAAGCAGGTTGAAATAGATGTTGGTTGCCGTTTTCATGAAATGAAATGGCTTGCATAGTACAGAGTGACATATAGCTGCATCAAAGCATTCTCAAAAAAATGTTCAAATGTTTGTTTAGCTTATGGGACTTAACTATGGGGTCATCAGTCCCTAAACTTACAAACTACTTATGAACTAACTAATCCTAAGGACGGCACAAATATCCATGCCCGAGGGGGGATTCGAACCCCCGACCGTAGTGGCCGTGCAGACTGTGATTGGAGCGCCTCAGTCCCCTCGGCCACTGCGGCTGGCAAAAAGCATTCTCCAAACTGAAGACTGGAAGAACAACTTATGCATTACCCGTCAATGTTGTTCTTTTTATGTAAAACTTTAGCTAAAATTGCTATCAATCTATTATAAGAATCTCTATTTCGAAAATGTCTAACAATTGTGTTATAATATAATATACATACACGGACTCAATAACGACAGTAGCAGAAACAGGACTAGGAGATGTACCGGTAGAGTGGACCCTGACTGGTTATTAATAACTGCTATACATTTACTGCAGTCTTCAAAAATGTTAGCGAAACGAATGCTAAGCGACACATCTCGCTGTTAGTCCATAAATGCAAGTCGCCACCAAAATGAAAGACAAACTGCACATTTTTGGTAGAAGAGATATATAGTGATGATGTAGCTCGGAAGTCAGTTTTCATTCAAAGGAACACATTTGTCTTCCGAAGATGGAGGTAGAATAAACAACATTACACCCACTGTGCTTGAATTAGTGTAAATATGTGTGTCTTTCGATTGAAGCTTAGACTACAGCATAAAACTGATTCCCGACATAACTGCGCCTGTAATGGACCACACTCGCAGTGTACATAATGTAAAATATAATTTTCGGTTTTCACCCTCCACCGTTGCACACAGCTCAGCTTTGTTAAAGGCCATTCGTTTCCATCATCATGTCATTAAGCATGGTCAGTGTAAATTAACGACAACAATATCGTGTCCTCAAAATCTCTACGTTACGTCACGAACTCACATCTACATCTACATGGGATACTCTGCAAATCACATTTAAGTGCCTGGCAGAGGGTTCATGGAACCACCATTATACTATTTATCTCCCATTCCATTCTCCAATAGCAACATGTCAACGTAACTCGTTGTTCGTGTATGCCATCGTCATCCGATGCCAGTAACTGTGGTATATTGAGCCCCGGTTGTTTGTGTGGCTCCAACTGTCGGGTATACGGCCGTGTGCGGCGACAGTCGGCAGTCTAACAGCGCATCGAGGAAGCTTCTCACTCCGAGACACCGGTGACGTTACAACTCGGCCGCATCACATTTAGAAGGCGCATTGCATTTATGCGCCGCGGTTGTGGTATCTGCCCCTGAAACTTTGAAGGGTTGTAGCTCCCAAACTAACAGTGATACGAATGTAGTTTAAATTGATTTGGACGCAGCTGGTTTCAACAAATCTAATGCACGAGAGAAAAAACTATTGTTCCATTTAAAAAATTATATCTTTGTGCTGTAACTCTTTGGAAAATGATACAATAAACTACGTTCATAGCTCCGCAGAAAGTGTAACATTTCTTTTGTTGACCTACCGCATTAAAATTTCCCGTCACATATTATTTTATAAGTTACAGAGGCAAACACACTTAGTGAAACACCCTGTGAGATATGACTTCCCCCAGCACAAATGCCTTAACACTTTACTTTGTTTTCAGCGGTTAGTGCCAGTTATTTGAACATGTTTGTATTTATAGTAAATCGTCACCAATAGTGGAATTGTACGTTAGCGAATCTATTAGAACATTTATATGCAATACTTGTCATTTGTTTACATAGAGGGTTAACTGCTAGACTGTGGACTACCATTGATTCTAGTTAGCTATTCCTGGATTTTGATGCAATTTTCTGTGCTGCAGCATCGTCTGCTAACGATGTCACAGAGAGTAAGACGCCGGTCGCGGTGGCCGAGGAGACTGAGGCGCTCCAGTCACGGTCTGCACGGCCACTACGGTCGGGGGTTCGAATCCCCCCCTCGGGCATGGATATTTGTGCCGTCCTAGTTCATAAGTAGTTCATAAGTAGTTTGTAAGTTTAGGGACTGATGACCCCGTAGTTAAGTCCCATACTTTGAAAAAAAAAAAAAAAAAAAAAAAAAAAAGAGCAAGAGAGAGAGAGAGAGAGAGAGTAAGACGTTACACATCACTTCATCTGTACGTATCGTCAACAGTGTGTATCTTACAAGACTCTTTTTGCAGCGGTGGAGTGGCCGGGCCCTTCATCGTCGGGGTTTCGAATCCCCCCGCGGGCATGGATATTTTTGCTGTCTTTAGTATAAGTTGGTTTATAAGTAGTTTTTGAGTTTAGGGACTGATGACCCCGCAGGTAAGTCCCATAAGCTTAACATTTTTTAACTCTCTTTACGTGTAACGGTTTTCGCCCCTTTCAGTTCTCTCTACTGGGAAGCCTTGTATCCGGTGATAGATAATCATAATCATTGACCTCGCGTTTTTGTGTAAGCTACAGCCAGGAACTGCTTCAAATGGAATCTGGAAATCAAGGAACGTGGCATCAACGTGGGTGTTGTTGTCTACATTTGAGATGAGAAACAGAGTGGGGAAGTCACGAATATTGTGGATTGCATACTTCAGACATCAATCTGTCGCTAGTATGTCGTCTGTCTCGAGGCCAACGAGAATAACAGTCCAGGACGCACTGGTCACGTCACATGATTAGAGAAGGCGTGAAACAAAGCGATCGCTAGCTGACTGGCTGGTCACTGAGGCACAGCCCACTGTCTCATAGCGGCCAGCCAGTTGGATAGCGATCGCGTTGTCTCAGGCCTTTTCTGATCACATTACGTAACTTGGTCGCCGCATCCTATTTTTCTCGTTGGTCTCATGTGTGTGTTCCTTCTTTGCCGTTTTAGTTCCGTGAGGGTGATGCGTCTGAAAGCGATGGTGCAGAGATCGCTTTGTACTTATAGAGTCATTCTCTCTTAATTAAGCGTGTAAGGCGCTAAGGCCAGTCGCTAACATTCTCCTTCGAATGCGAAAATATATTGTTGACTCCCACTTACATAGGTAGAAATGATCATCGGCGAGTGCCGACACGATGCCACTGAAGCAGCCACGGCGTATGCTGTGAGATATCCTAGGCGAAGGGCCCCGGCAGCCATTACGTTCTTACGTGCCGAACAACGACTTCGGGAAACAGGCAGCTTGGTAAAGCTCCACAGTAACAGACGAAGACCTGCAAGAAGTGAGGAGACGGAGGTGTTTGTTTCAGCTGCACTACACCACGATCCTCATGTCAGCTTACGAGTCATTGCGGCAGTCGCTGGTGTCAGTCTCACATCTGTGTGGCGTATAGTACACGGCCACAGGTTGCACCCGTACCGCCTATCACAGCAAGGTCGCCCGATTTAACACCAGTCGTTTTCTTTTTGTGGCTATATCTAAAGGATCGTGTTTATGCCACTGAGCCCACTGAGCCCATATCCCCAGATGATCTAAAACGGCGCATCGAGGACGCATGTCGCTCCGTCACACCGGCTATGTTACATCTCGTCCGCAGATCCTTTCGACGGCGCATTGCATTATGCATTGAGGAACATGGATACACATTTGAACATCTCATGTAAATCAACTTCCCACCGCCATAACATCCATCACCCACCACACAGCCATGTATTATGTACAACGTGTGGTACCTGCCCCTGAAACTTTGAAGGGTTGTAACTCCCAAACTAACAGTGATAGGAATGTAGTTTGCCGGTCGCGGTGGCCGAGGGGACAGGCGCTCCAGTCACGGTCTGCACGGCCATTACGATCTAGGGTTCGAATCCCCCCTCGGGCATGGCTACTTGTGCCGTCCTTAGGATAATCTAGTTAATAAGTAGTTTGTAAGTTTAGGGACTGATGACCCCGTAGTTAAGTCCCATAAGCTATACAAACATTTGAACATTTGAATGTAGTTTAAATTGATTTGGACGCCGCTGGTTTCAACGATTCCAATGCACGATAGAAAAAACTATTGTTCTATTTAAAAGTCATATCTTTGTGCTGTAACTCTTTGGAAAATGATACAATAAACTATGTTCATAGCTCCGCAGAAAGTGTAACATTTCTTGTGTTGACATACCACATTAAAATTTCTCGACACCTATTATTTTATAAGTTACAGAGGCAAACACACTTAGTGAAACTATATATATATATATATATATATATATATATATATATATATATATAAGATAACCAATTACGCCATTTTCATATCAAACAATACTCTCAGTTCTTTGCGTTGTAACCAATATCAATACGTCACACACAAGGCATGTGAGATTACCCGTCGCAGTTCCCAACATTAGTTGCAGAGTCGTAACTTAATTCATAGTGGCGATTACGGCACAGACTATAGGACATACAAAACTAGTTGTAGGAAATTCATATGATAAAGTTGATATTCAATGGAAAAATAATAAGGAAATGTAACTCAACTAGGAATGAAATGGCTTCGATCCGTTTTTGAGCGTTTCCATACATTTGCGACGTTTATCGGGTAGATTCCTAGGGAAGATATATAAGAGAAGATCGTGAAAAGAACGACCGATTTATTTATACACTCGTAAAGTAGATGTATTTCGGCGATACGCATTGACTGCTCTGGCAGACAGTACAAGAAAGGCACGTTATATCACTGAGAACATTACAAATTCAAAGAGCGTACATTCCACGTATTATCCCGCCACATACTGCCTCCTTTCACAAATTTTTCGTGCATTAATTCTTCTGAGGAAATCAGAACTTGGAGCTCATACAGTACCTTACCGATAGACGTTCTCCCCGCGCGTCATTTGTAACTGTAGAGCGACAGAGGTACCAGAAGTACACTACTGCCCATTAAAATTGCTACACCAAGAAGAAATGCAGATGATTCATTGGACAAATGTATTATATTAGAATTAACATTTTCACGCAATTTCGGTGCACAGATCCTGAGAAATCAGTACCCAGAACAACCATCTCTGACCGCAATAACGGCCTTGATTCGCCTGGACATTGAGTCAAACAGAGCTTTGATGGCTTGTACAAGTACAGATGCCCATGCAGCTTCAACACGATACTACAGTTCATGGAGAGTAGTGACTGGCGTATTGTGACGAGCCAGTTGGTCGGCCACCATTGACCAGACGTTTTCAGTTGGTGAGAGATCTGGATAACGTGCTGGTCAGGGCAGCAGTCGAACATTTTCCGTATCTAGAAAGGCCCGTACAGGAGCTCCAACATGCGGTCGTGCATTATCCTGCTGAAATGTAGGGTTTTGCAGGGATCGAATGAAGGGAAGAGCAACGCTTCGTAACACATCTGAAATGTAACGGCCACTGTTCAAAGTGCCATCGTTGCGAACAAGAGGTGACCGAGACGTGTAATCAATCGCACCCCATACCATCATGCTGGAAGGATACGCCAGTATGGCGATAACGAATTCACGCTTCCAATGTTCGTTAACCGCGATGTCACCAAATACGGATGCGACCATCATCATGCTGTAAACATAACCTAGATTCATCCGAAAAAATGACGCTTTGCCATTCATGCACCCAGGTTCGTCGTTGCGTACACCATGGCAGGCGCTCCTGATAAGTTTGATAAGTTTGTAAATCTATTGGACCAAACTGCGTGGTCATCAGTCCGTAGCTTACAAACTACTTACCCTAAGATAAACTAACCTAAGGACAACACACACACCCATGCCCCAAGGAGGACTCCAACCTCCACGGCGAGCAACCGCGCGCTCCACAGCGAGACGCTTTAGACCGCTCTGCAACTCCACCGCGGCCAGGCGCTCCTGTCTGTGATGCAGCGTTAAGGGTAACCGCAGCCATGGTCTCCGAGCTGATAGTCCATGCAGCTGCAAACATCGTCGCCACCCGCGCCAACCTTGTGTGAATGCTCTGAAAACCTAATCATTTGCATATTACAGCATCTTCTTCCTGTCGGTGAAATTTCGTGTCTGTAGCACGTCATCTTCGTGGTGTAGCAATTTTAATGGCCAGGAGTGTAGTACCCTACACACACCGTAAGAATGGAAAGCTCAAATGGAGTATGACTGGAAATCATTCACCCAATCTATCTTTTGCAAACAGAATAGTAAAGGAGAGAGAAAACTATAGGTAACTTAAGTACTCTCCATACTTAGTGATGGGTCTTGCTGAGTATATAGAGTAAGGTGAAGGAAGCTATGGTATACCGTAGCCCGACGAAATAAGATAACTCTCCGTGGCATGGACTCAACACGTTCGCTGTAAGTCCCCTGCAGTAATGTTAAGCCATTCTGACCATATAGACGTCCATAATTATGGAAACGTTGAACCATGGCAGGATTTTGTGTACGAACTGACTTCTCAAGTAAGTCCCATATTCATTCCGTGGAATCCATGTCTGGCGGTCTTGATGGCCAAATTATTCTCTAGAACTGTTCAGAGTGTTCTTGAATGCAATCCCATGTAACTGTGGCCCAGTGACATAGTGCATTGTTATTCATTAAGAGGGAACATGAAGTAAATAAATGCATATGGTCTACAAGTAATCAAAAATAATTTTTCCCAATCAATCATCGATTCAACTGAACCAGACGACCCAGTCCATTCCATATAAAAACTGATCACTGCAGACAGAGAGTTTGAGACGTTACTGCTGTATCGCCTCATTGCTCTACCCGCCCTGATTGCCATTTTTTTGTGTTCATTTGCTCCTGTCAGGACCACTTAAACTAATATTTTCATTGACAATTAAAGAATACTTAATTTATCTGAACATTATTCGGTTGTTTTTCTTGCGATATGGCCCAGGAGTTGATGTACAAGTGGAGATGGCAAATTTGGTTTCACTTTATTTCTACAACAACTATTCGTGTCACACTCCTTGTTTCCCTCCACAGGGTGTGTGAGAGAGTGCTTGCATGTTTTCTCCCCTGTAGAGTAACTGATGGGATAGTCATGCGGTGGTGATAGTAGTTTGCAAGTTTTCTGCTTTCGCCAGCATAGATAACCGTTTGGGAGTAGTACAAAGAGTTCGCAAACTATGCCACTGGTCGATCTTGGACAGGTCGAAGATCGCGAATTCGTGAAAAGAACTTGCCCTCTGGGCGCGCCTGTGACGACCAATCAGCGTGCGCCTTCTCGGGCAGGTTGAATTTTGGGCGGCCGTTGGAGAGGTCGGTAGCACATACAAAAAAAAAAAAAAAAAAAAAAAAAAAATGTTACTCTATGCCGGTAGCCATTCTGAGCTGGTCGGGAGGAGCCTCTGGAGACGGACGGACGCTGTGGTGGTTGCTCTGCCAACTTGCAGAAATCTGGGTAAGAAATGCGGGAAATTAATAGTATGTGGCCCCAAACCACGGTCAAAGGGCAGCTTTTATGAGTAGAAGCATCTTTCACGAAAGAAAGTTTCTTAATCGTCAAATTCCACTTGAAATGGGCGCACAACGTGACTACAGTGTTTCACAGGTGGTGTAGTTTCAAAGTCGTTATAAAATCTTTCCCCTTACAGATACGGCTTTTGTTTAATGCTTACCAGTTGGGATTTTGCGGTATCTTCATGTTGATGTTCATTTTGTTGTATAATCATTAAAAATTTTGGGTACGTTACTTTATCTAGTTTTTGGCGGGATTAGTATCAGACAATGAACAGTCACAGTAAATGAGCCCCGATGCTCTTGCGTTTGGTTGTAATAGCGTCAGTATTAAAAATGCTGTCGTATCATATTACTTTCAGTGGGGAATTTTTAGTAATTTAGTCCGTTTTCTTCGTAAGATAGTTTAGTCAGCCCCGTGGGTAGTAAGTCCACGCTGAAATTTCGTGTTTGGCTGTGCTGATGCCCAACAGCTATCCTTTTGGTATTGCTGCGTGTGTAATATTTTCGTAAATTTCAACGACTTTGAGAGACATTACTGAGTGTGATGCTGAGGGATCTCTGTGCACTCGCATTAGATCAGAGTTGATTCTTGTCCAGCGTCCGTTTACTATTAACTTTGCACATTATGAAGCAGCGCACGTAACGTGTTTCTTTCCATTCGTCAGATTGCTGCCTCTTGCAAGTGTAATTCCTTAAATGTCGTTAGTTAATAAGACCACCCTGTCCAAATATATGTCTATTGAGCACCAGCTGGTGCTCAATATGTATTTAGGTTGCTAAGAGTACGCCACTAGGCAACTGCCTGCGCGGCATAAGAGTGTTCTTGAGTGCATTTTTCTTCCATCCAGTTTCCCTCGTGTGACATGAAATAAAATTAACTTGTAATCATCTTGTGCGTGTGAGACCAGGTAATGTTGAACAACCAAAGTTGGCATAGTTTTGTAAAGGATACGATTTGTTCACTGTTTTTTTTTTTTTTTTTAAGATTCAAAAGGTTATTTAAACCACCATTGATAAATGCCATGCTTAATAATTATGTCTGTGTTAATTGAATTTATTCGTGGAAAGGAATAAAACTCAATATTTAAAGCTACATGTGTATTTGTATCATAATACTAATTTGTCCCCTCTGGTTCACCTTTTTTGGACGGGATTATAATGTGTAATATAATTCATATAACATGTCCTGGGTATAAAATTGGACGTATCTCTTCTTGCATAGCATACACTGGTTTAACTTTAAGATGCGTTATCCGTTGCCAGCCGTTATTAATTAATTGTCCTTGTCTTGTTCAATCTATTTTCAACTTCTTTGACTTATTTCGAAACCACTATACATGCTCTTGTAAGATAAAGCCTACAAAATTTGCAAGCCTATCCCACAATACGTGTTATTGTCAATCAGTGGCAGCCAGCTGGAAGTAGCCCAGCGCTTGTGTAGGTGGCCCAGGGACAAGAAGAAAAAAAGGAGAGGCAAAGATTTAACAAACATTTAATAAATATAAAATAAGGGTACGTCACAAGTTGTTTAGCATATCAAGTGGTTTGTGGAGAATAACTACGTACATTGTTTAAGCATGAGGTTTGTTAAGTTAAAACTTGTGATGTATGTGGTTATGGACGATTTTGTAAGATGTTTGTATTGTGGGGCGTTGCCTGGGTTTATTTGGCAACTCGCCATCCTACCCCTTCACAGGTGAAGGTGATGTTCTCGTGTAGTCCATTAAAAAGAGTAAAAATGTTATCAATGCCAGTGGTAGGTCCTTCGTAGATGACTAAAATTCATCGACATATCTAGGATAGGCAACAATGCTTAACGTTGTAGTAGAGATTTTGTGGAAGAATTTTTCTTCCAGAGAATTGATGAAAATGTCGGCAAGGATACCAGTTAACGGATTTCCCACAGCAAGACCATCGTCTTGCTGGTATAATTTTCTGTTAAATTCAAAATAGTTATATTTGACTACTACATTAATTAAATTCATGAAATCAGTTATTTGTTCAGAAGAAAGTTTTTTGAATTGACATAAATTCTTCTCTGCGATCTTAAGCGTTTCAACTACAGGAACGTTGGTATAAAGATACTTTACGCACTAGCACGTGACTGTTGGGAACTGAATAATTGTTCTGAAAAACGAAGGACTTTTTCAAGGTTTCGTGCAGAAATCTGGCTAAATCGTGGTAAGCACTGTTCGAACTGTTTGAAATAGGCCTGATCGGATGTTTAAGTTTGTGCACCTTGAACTGTGAACGACGTTTAGGGGATTGAGGGTTCATATTAACGAAAGTTTTTTATGAAATGGCTTAAGCAAATATTTAGCATCATTAATGGCCGACCTGACTTCTTCTTGTAATTCTGCGGTCGGGTCCTCGTGCAGTTCCGAAATATTATTTTCATTAAAAAAACTCTAAAGTTTTAGAGACATATTCAGAATTGCTAGCAATAACCAAGGAACAACCTTTTTCAGATTTGGTTATTAAAGCATCGACTTCTTTAAGCTTATTATTTATAAATTTAATCAAAATTCTATCATTGTACACAGCATTTTGAGAATGAAAAGTGTTCTTACTATGTTAGCTACGTCAAAAGCGATTCTGGTTTGACTTGAACTTCCCATTTTTACATAGTAAAGGCCAGTTTTTAAGTCAACAAGCAAGTTTTCTATTATAGTGCTGTCTGACAAAAGTGGGTTAACATTGTATTTTAAGCCTTTCTCAAGTAAGGCTGTTTCATTTTGCGTAAAAGTAATGTTAGTCTTATTTAAAATTCTATTGAAAAATACATGGTTGATTTTCTTAAAAGTACTATGAGAAGACTTTTCTGTAGCAAGCAGACAGAGAAGATTACAAAGTTTCTTCTCGTGTCTACGCATTATAGCTTGTTTATAGATTTCTAAGTGCTCGTTAATCTGTAGCCAGAAATTGTCAATATTAAAGTTATAGTTATCACGAAAACTTTTTGTGAGTTCTAAGTATAAACAATATGCCCCTTCGTTGAGGGTGTCCTTTTTAGCATACAATTTTCTGATCTGATCAAAAATCAGATTTTTAACAATACGTCTGAAAAAAATTGAGGATTCTTTTGGCAATTATTGAAGTTTACGTAGGCATTCGCATAATTAGGGATAAGTTCTCTTTTTTCACACAACGTATTAAAATGAAAGGCCATACCTGTATTTAGAAGTTTTTTCTTTAAATCCTTATATTTGGATGCAGCTTTTGATGCCTGGGCAGGCAGAAATCTTAACATTTTAAACATAGCTGCTATTGTCAGCGACCGTTAACAAAGTCAGTGGATAAAAAAGCAGCCCTCCGTCGCAAATTAAAAATCATTTGACCTGGTTTCGGCAATGACTAAGATTGCCTTCATCAGAAATTATAAAATAAAATAAGTCACACAATAAAATATACTACTCAGCTGTAAAGCTTACGTCACAATGTTTAAAAAGAAATTTTTAGAAAATGCTAGCCACTATGGGCTGCACGGAGGCATCATCTACATCTACATACATACTCCGCATTTCACCGTAAGGTGCGTGGCGGAGGGTACACTGTACCACTACTAGGCATTTCCTTTCCTATTCCACTCCCAAATTGAACAAGAAAAAAAAAGAATGCCTATATGCCTCCGTACGAGCCCTAATTTCTCTTGTCTTTGTGATTTTTACACGAAATGTAAGTAGGCGGCAGCAATATCGTACTACACTCAGCTTCAAATTCCGGCCCTCTAAATTTACTTAACAGAATTTCACGAATAGAACGTCGTCTTTCTTCCCGCGATTCCCAATTGAGTTGCCGGAGCATTACCGTGACACTCACGCATTGGTCGAACCTACCGGTAACAAATCTAGCTGCTCGTCTCTGAACCGCCTCTATGTCATCCTTTAAACTGACCTGCTGTGGGTCCCAAACACTTGAGCAATACTCAAGACGTGGTCTTACAAGCGATTTATACGCGGTCTCCTTTACAGATGAAGAACATCTTCCCAAAATTCTCCCAATATACCGAAGTCGGCTGTCCGCCTTACTCACAACTGTCCTTAAATGCTCGTTCCATTTCATATCGCTCTGCAATGTTACGCCTAGATATTTGAACGACGCGACAGCATCAAGAAGCTCACTACTAATGCTGTATTCGACCATTATGGGATTGTTTTTTCTACTCATGCGCATCACCTTACATTTTTCTACATTGAGAGCTACCTGCCAATCTTCGCACCAACTAGAAATTTTATCTAAGTCATCCTGTATGCTATTACAGCCAGTTACAGACGACACCCTCCCATTCACCACAGCATCATCAGCAAACAGCCGCAAATTACAACTTACTCTGTCCATCAGATCATTTATATAGATAGAAAATAATAGCGGTCCTATCACACTCCCCTGGGGTACGCCTGATGATACACTCGTCTCTGATGAACACTCGCCGTCGAGAATAACGTACTGCGTTCTATTACTTAGGAAGTCTTCCAGCCAGTCACAAATCTGTGAACCTATTCCATAAGCTCGTATCTTCGTTAACAGTCTGCAGTGTGGCACCGCGTCGAACGCCTTTTTGAAGTCGAGAAAAACACAATCCGCCTGTTGCCCTTCGTCCATGGTTCGCAAGATGTCATGTGAGAAAAGGGCAAGCTGAGTTTCACATGAACGATGTTTCCTAAACCCGTGCTGATTCATGGAAAGAAGCTTTTCCGTTTCAAGGAAATTTACTATATTCGAACTGAGAATATGCTCCAAAATTCTACATGAAACTGATGTCAACGATATTGGCCTGTAATTGTATGGGTCAGTTCTCTTTCCTTTCTTATACACGGGAGTCACCTGCACTTTTTTCCAATCACTAGGAACTTTGCGCTGAATTAAAGATTCGGGATAAATGCAAGCTGAGTAGGGGGCCAACGCCGCAGAATAGTCTTTGTAAAACCGAACTGGTATTCCATCCGGACCAGCAGACTGTTTCGTATTTAGCTCTCTCAGCTGCTTCTCTATACCGGAAATACCTATTGCTATGTCCCCCATTTCGGAATTAGTACGTTGATCAAATGATGGTACATCTGTGCGGTCCTCCTGCGTGAAAGATTTCTTAAAGGTTAAATTTAGAACTTCAGCTTTCTGTTTGCTTTCTTCTATTACTGCCCCGGAATGATCAACGAGTGACTGGACAGTGGGCTTTGACCCGCTTATCGATTTTACATAGGACCAGAATTTTTTCGGGTTCTCGGAAAGATCTTTTGCTAAGGTATGGCTGTGATAATTATTGTATGCTTCGCGAATCGATCTTTTTATAGACGCACGAATCTCTACTAACTTTTGCCTGTCATCATTTGCGTGTTCTTTTTTGAATCGAGAGTGCAACAACAGCCTTTGCTTTCTCAGCAGCTTTCTAACATTATTATTATACCACGGTGGATCTTTTCCATCCTTAATCGTCTTTACTGGCACATATTTCTCTAACCCTTTATTAACAATGCACTTAAATTTAGTCCACAATTCCTCTACATCCATAGTCCCGGAATTAAACGATGCCCATTCATTTTCTAAGTGCGATCGTAACATTTGCTTATCGGCTCTTCCCAACAAAAACACGCTCCTAGCCTTCTTGATTGGTTTATGAACTTTGGTCACCATCGACGCTATGGCGATATCATGATCACTAATTCCTGTCTCTACACAGACATCGTTAATAAGGTCAGGCCTGTTTGTGGCTATTAGGTCTAGAATATTTCCATTGCGCGTGGGTTGCTGGTTTAACTGCTCAAGACAGTTTTCGGAGAGCAGACTGGCGTGTGCTAAGAGGAGTTGTGAACAGGAAGACGTTACCTCAGTAGTGCCATCTAGTAGCCGCAATTACAACTACTGTACAGGGGAAAACAGTAATGAAAAAACTATTGCTATACAATGCTTTGTTTAACATGAGAGATGGCTGAGGTGTCATTTTGGCAATACAACATTAGTATAGAGAATAAACGAGTAACAAAGTTTTAATAAGCACAATTACCAAAAATTAGCGTTTGGAATACAAATGCTTTGGACCAAGTCGGAAGAAATATTTTGGAAACTGCACGAAGTACAACATCAACTCCGTAGTAGAAGCTTTTCTAACGGTATTAAGCCGTTACTCGGCCTTTGATGTTGTACTTCGTGCAGTGTCCGAAATATTTCTTCCGACTTGGTCCAAAGCATTTGTATATCAAAAGCTAATTTTTAACTATTGTGCATATTAAAACTTTGTTACTAGTTGATTCAGTGCCGTAACAGACGCGCAGCCGGAAGAGGTGACGTCACCCGCCATCCCTCAGCAGGAAGCTCTGCATACGCCACAGCCCCAGCTCGCGTCACAAAGTAAACACGCTCAGAGTCACAACAGCGCGGCTTGTCAACAAGCCGAGTTGTTAAGTCGCCGGCAGCAAAACAAACAGTACGGGGAAACTAGTACACATACAAGCGTAGACCTGCAGCAACTACAGCAAAGCGAGATTCATGTGAAAGAAACTTGTGAGATTAGGCAAACGAAATCTGAACATGAACATACCGATGTGCAAGCAAGCACAGCTTCTGAGAGAGTACATGCCCTGCGGACAGAGAACTTTTCAGCTGAGTTATCAGATCCCTACGTGACATTGAACCCCCATCCCGCCTGCTGCCGCAACATTCGTTAACAGTGGGCGGCGCAAAAGTAAACCGAAGCCCAACGTACATGCGGTACGTAAAAAGAACCAGATTGCGGGCGGGAAGGTCCGAGATAACGAAAGTGAAGAATCTGATAGTGAGGCACTTACAAACATGGATTGGTCCACTATGGAGAGGAGTCAGGGGAAGATACAGTCAAACACAAAGAAACAGTGACAGAGAATCTAATAGATGCTTCAAGCATACAAACCAGTTACGTTAAATATTAACAGGATTCAGTCAGATTTATAACTTGATTCACTGCGGCAATTCATTTACAAGTCTGAAGCTGATATTATGTTATTACAGGAAGTTCTCACAAGTAATTTAGCAGTAACTGACTTTAAGTCAATAACAAACGTAGCCGTGGAAAACAGTACAGGGACGGCCATCCTTATTCGTGAAGGAATTCCTGTCAGTAACATTGAGCTACCGAACAGCGGACGAGTAATCGGATGTATTATTTGCGATACAACCATCGTAAATGTATACGCACCTTCTGAACAGCGCACGAAGCAGAAAGAAGTAGATTTTTTAAAGAGAGCCTTGTTTATCTGCTCCGAAAGAACCCCGCGACAGTTGCTCATGGGCGACATTTTAATTTCGTTTTAAATCAAAAGGATCAGGTTTCAAATTTTAATTACAGTTAACAGATGCATGAAACAGTTAAAAATTTAAGGCTCAAAGACGCGTGGGAATTAAAATATCCAACTGAAGTAAAGTTTACATTTTTTATCAATACATCTTGAAGTCGGCTGGACAGGATATACACATCCGAAAATATAGGTAGCCGAGTGCTGGATGCAGATGTTGTCCCAGCTAGTTTTACCAACCATTGTGCTTTAGTTATCGCTCTTAATCTACCCCCACAGCCTACCAAAATTTATAGGAATCAGTGGATGTTGAATGTAACCCACTTACAAGACGAATATCATGAAATTGTAAGAGAGACGTGGTCTTTCTGCCTCCGCTCGATCGGAAAATACCAAAACAGGGTAAAATGGTGGACCCAGTTCACTAAAACGAAGCTCAGGCAATTTTTAACTACGGAGACAAAAGACAAGAGACGAAAGGCTCACAACGGAATTTTATTACACGGTTCTGCGAGAGCTATACGAAGGAGCCACTGTTAATAACACGCGCTTGCAGGAAATTCAAATTCAAATGTTCAATGTTTGTAAATCTATCGGACCAAACTGCGTGGTCATCAGTCCGTAGCTTACAAACTACTTAAACCTAAGTAAACTAACCTAAGGACAACACACACACCCATGCCCCAGGGAGTACTCGAACCTCCACGACGAGCAACCGCGCGCTCCGCAGCGAGACGCTTTAGACCGCTCGCGGCTACTCCACCGCGGCGCAAGAAATTCGGAAAGTTAAGGCCAAACTGATTAATATGAAACGTAAACAACTAGAACGGCTCAAATTGAAATCTAAAACTAAATCTCTTGCAGAAGAGGAGTCAACTTTCCTCTACCACTTGATCAAACACCATTCAAACCGGAGGCGCACCTTTATGGGTGAACTGAAAACTGAGGACGGACGACTACTCTCTCAACAAAGTGACATTGTCAAAGAAACTCAAAGTAAATTTCAGCAGCTCTATTCACCAGTCTAAACGGATGAAAATGCAATAGATGAGATGATACAAGATTCTCCTACCGATATTAATACCGAGGAGAACAGTGAACTTTTAACAGATTTTACCGTAGACGAAATTTTAGACTTGATATCGCCCAGGCCGGATGGTCTCCCGAAAGAGTTTTACCACACTTTCTGGAACATCATTGGACCACATTTTACAGACGTGATAAATTAAATCATTAAAGAGACGGATGTGCCACCAGAATTAAAAGTAGGAAAAATTGTCCTAGTACCCAAGAGAAGAAGTAAAAAGACACTCGATAACTTCCGCCCAATAACTCTTTTTAACTTTGTTTATAAAACTGTAGCAAGGGCAATCAAGAGCAGACTGCCCTCCCCTCCCCCCTTCTTAAGAAATTAGTTAAAACATACCAATCGTGTATGCCAGGTTGGTCCATCATGACCACTGTCTCTGAATATCTGGACACCATAGCGGTAGCTTCAGTTACGAACATCTTTTGTGGTTTACTTTTTGTAGATTTTTCCAAAGCTTTCGACCGTGTCAGCTACCAGTATATGGCAAAGTACTGTAGAAGATAGGACTGGATGACAAAGTTGTCAAAGTCATACATAATTTGGCCACTGACTTAGGAGCAAAGATTAGTGTCAACGGCCAAATGACGAAGCAGATCAGTGTGGGGAGGGAAGTACCACAAGGGAGCCCTCTCTCTGTGTTCTTGTATGTGTTAACCTTGGAACCGCTTCTCAGCATAATCAGCTCCTAATTGTCTGGAAATACGGTCTCAAGGGAAAACGCCACAGTCAGAGCATATGAGGATGATGTGGGCGTCATACTCCGGCACGAGGGAGAACTAGAGCTGAGGAGGCAGTGATCGACAGATACTGTCAGGCATCGGGAGCAGTGATAAATGTCACAAAGTGTGAATTTGTTAACATCGCAGGGTTTCAAGAGAGGCATATACCATGCGCAACAGTCGTAGAAAATCATAAAACGCTGGGGATCCTAATAGATAAGTGCCCCTTGAAAATGGCGGCCAAAAACTGGAAAGCAACAACGAAGACGCACAAGAAGCCATTATGGAAAATAGATGGCGTTCAGTCCACCATCTCCAGAAAATAACTATAATAAAAACCTGTGTATTTTCAAAAAATAAATAAATAAAAAGTGTTCAAATGTTTGTTAAGCTTATGGGACTTAACTACGGGTTCATCAGTCCCTAAACTTACAAACTACTTATTTACTACCTTATACTAAAGACGGCACAAATATCCATGCCCGAGGGGGATTCGAACCCCCGAACGTAGTGGCCGTGCAGACCGTGACTGGAGCGACTCAGTCCCCTCGGCCACCGCGGCCGGCTGTGTATTTTCTAAGGCATATTACGTGGCACAGGCAAAAATGATAATGCAACTGTCCAACAGCTACTTATGGAAAGGCGACATCTTTAGGGTACTCCAATCAACAGACATCAGTAGAAAAGCCGCCTCGTTGTATATCAAAAGAGCAGCTACGACAGTCGTGGTGGTAAAACGTGCGCTGCATTCTATTTCTTTGATGTGGTAAGACATGATTTAACGAGTAAAAATTTCCCGATAGAATTACAAAGAAGGCAGCTTAGGCATCAACTTAAGCGTGCGTGCTGTGCTGCTGAAAGCTTTCATGTTGCCACTTAGCGAAAACACACTGTTCATCGATCATCGTAATAGTCCCGCGGGTCGCAGGTAGTCCGTGTGCCTCCGCTACAGACCAAAGGCATCTCATTACGAGAGTGACGGCCAATCGATATCTGTCACAGGTTTGAAGCAGCCATGCTACAGCGTGCACAGTTGCAGGAAGAATGGTTCATTCCTCTTCCACAATTTCGAAGATAGTGCTGTGATTTCTATAAGTTATGGACAGAGAAATTGGGAATAAAAATAGAGGGAATGACGTTATTTATAGAAAGTTAATTATAATTACAATAATAACCAAAAGAATTAAGAAATAATTTCCTATAAATTGTTTCTTGCAAGTAGATAGCTTTTAGAGCATGCGGTGGTAACCGGAGATATGCGTGACAGACAGTACATGCTATATGAGGAAACGTACAAATGTGGATGATATTAAACATAATTGTCAATACGATTTTAACTGATTTAATAAGAACAATTGTATTAATGTAAGAATTAATCGCTTTATGATGATGTCAACGTTAAACTTCATCATGGCTTACTTTTTTCATAAATGGACACTGGGAAGACTTCTCATGGTTTGAGCATGTCAGACTGAATAGAGTTAACAGATAGATAACTGTTTTTAGTAACAACAGTTCATAAGTCGTTAAGACCCAGATATAATTAGAACTAAAAATTTCACGTTGAACTGACCTGCAAGAGAAATGATGCGTTGTACAAATACTTGCGCCCATCAGCGATAAAGGTAACACTATTCATATTTTCTATGAATAACACATCAACGTTACTTGGAAGTTACGTGCCATGGTAAGAAAACTATAAGACAAGTGCTTCTGATGCAAATACAGAAAGAAAATTCGTACGTATCCTCTCTACTTTGACCATCATCAGTTATTTTGCTCCACAAATGTGAAAACTCGCCTACTACGACAGTATCTCATTCTCTAATGTATTTTCGCGTGTCATTTAATTAAATTCGATTACATTTAATCATCATCCGTTTGTTTATTTTCATATTACAACGTCTTTTTAAAGGGCTATCCGCTCTGTTCTCCCGTCGATGTCTGAATCACTCTCATCGGCAGAACCTTAAATGTTTTTTTTTTTATTTCTTGTCTGATTGGTTTCCTTTACTGCTTGAATTTATAGACTCCATAGCATGTTGGGATAGGCCATAATCTTTTCGCTCTTCGTTTTCAACTCCTAATCCCTCTCACGCCCTTCGACTTCAATAACTGCTGTCTTTTTCCTGTACGTTTTGCAACTTATATTTCACTATCTATGTTTCATCCACGATAACTTGAGAATTTCAAAGAGTGTACTCCTGTAAACATACAACTTGCTACTGCTATAATGATAGCACTGAAACTAGAGTTAGAATGAAGTTGTTTCCTCTGAGAAAAACAATAATTAGATGAGAGAAGAAAATTTATAAATAGGAACTCGAAGAGGAAATAGGGTTAACAATAGAACTACCTAATCAAAGGATCAAGATACCAGCTTCAGAATGGGAGAAGGAGGATAATTAATGATAGTCTCGAAGTCGTAGGAAGTGTATCTGCAATGCCATATCCAACAGTACATTTTGTAATTCATCCTATCTCAACTCAGATATATGAATATTGGAATGTAATACATTTGAAGAAGCATAATTTGAGCGCAACGCGAGAAAGGAGTAGCAAACCACATAAAGTAGACGAACACGAGACGTGTAATTCAGGAAACACTATATTCAGTGGTCTGCAACTCGATAACTGCAGTATGTGCTACAATATGTGTTCCTCTTGTACAGCATGTTCAATAACATTAAAAAGAGGGCAACGTCATATTAGCCCCAACAAGACAACTTAAATCTACTACAGTGATGTTCTAAACGACTTTTAGTTTCTTAATAGTCGTTTTACAGCGTCATCAGTACTTTTGTTGCTGAATTATGTTCCTTCTAATCCGTCCTTCCATACGTATAGGATTGAATTCATCGTAGCACTGAGCCTCCGACTAAAAATAAATTTTGAGGCATTACATAAATACACAAATGAAAATTATTTAGAGAGTCCGTGTTATGAATCGGCCAGACATCGTGTGCACTAATGGCAGAGAATCTGCTCACTACAGTGAATACGTGAGGTGTGCGACGTTACGTTTCGCATTTTACTCGTAATTTTTTGCCGAACTGACTACCGTGAGACAGAAGCCCCTCTTTGTCCTTAATACTACATAAAATCCTGGTCTGCACAATGCAAGATCCCACCTCTTCCTATCAGTAATATGCGAAATGAATAACCTGCAGAGATTGAAGGCTGGCGCCTCTTGAAAGAAGGATTTTTCAGGGAATTCTCGCCTTGGGCCCGCGGTTCATCCTGCCATTTGGCAGGCGAGCGCGCTGATTCGAGAAGGGATCAGTGCGAATAATCCAGTGGGAAATTGAAGCTATGCGTCTGGTCGATAGCGGTGCTATATCTGGAGAGAAAATCAGATTCGTGACGCAGCTACTGGTTTCATAAAGATTTAAAGTCTATTCCTGACAAGTCTTCGACCAACCGTATAGTATTGAGACGAATCCTGTTTTGTTACATCGTCAAGGAAACGAATCAGAAAGTGCCTGTGAAGCAGGTAAGACAAAAAACAGTGCAGAAAACGCGCAGCTTTACTAATAACAGTTTATTCAAGTGGAAGCAATGAGTTTTTGCAGCTTTGGTGGGTATCTTCTATTATTTTCATCCATAGATGATAAGGTAATAGTTTTCTAATGTCCATTGAGAAAATTATTGTTAAACAACAGTCATTAAAAGAGTGCGTCCAGTAAATCAATTATCGTAGGCCGCTTGGAATGGCCGCGTAGTCTAAGGTGTCCTGCTACCGACTGGATGGCTGTTCCCGACGGAGGTTCGAGTCCTCCCTCGGTCACCGGTGTGTGTCTTGTCCTTAGTGTAAGTTAAAGTAGTTTGTAACTCTAGGGACTGGTAACTATAGCAGTATGGTCCAATAGGTTTACAAATATTTGAACACTTGTTATCATCCTTTTTATCAGTCGTGTTATTGTAGAATCCGTATTAATAAATACTGTTCTTATAAGCTTCTACAAAAAAATTACGAAGAACCTCAAATATGTATCATACGAAATATCTGTCTACTTCCTCAGTTTTAAGGGTAGGTCCTACAAAATAATTTCCTTGATGACGACGATTTCGTGCGGCATTTTTGGCCGTTATACCCCAGCTGGGATGGTGTCCGCCTCCCTGGTGCAAACCTTCAGGTGACGCCACTGGGGCGATGATGAGGACAACACAACACCCTGACCCCGAGTCGAGAAAATCTCCAACCCGACCACCCATCGAACCGGGGCCCCCTAGTGGTAATCTATCATGACGTCCACATATTTAAAAAAAAAAAAAATTTTCAGGGAGGTCTACGGTATGCGGTCGTTGGTTCAGTTGGTTCTTGGTTGATCATTAAATATTTGGCTCAGTTTTTTTATTACAGACAACACTAAAAACATTTGTTTGAGTTCTGCGAGACAAGAAACCATGACAGCATTTATTATATACCTGGACACGTCGAAAACGTATTTTCTCCTTTTTTTTTACTAATTTCCGCTTCAGTATTTCTTATCTTGAGAGGAGTAAAATGTTATACGATTTGAAAAACTGTCAGTACTATGATTAGTTAGGGACCAACTGATTGAGCAGTTCTGAAATTAATATGTAATGTTACATATTAAAAAATCGTTAAACAAATGAGGCAGCAGACAATATGGCAATGCCTTTGGAAGAAAAGGATTTCAGCAAAACTAACAAACTCAGGACAACAGTCTTCCATTTGGTTATAGATCCTCATACAGGCTTTTATTCGGTTATAGATCCTCATACATACGCCTTCATTATTTATTTGTTCGTAAGCTTGCGACCTTCCAATCGGTACTCACCAATAAGAATTGGGCAATACATAACTCAGGGTAGTAAGACGTTTATTGTTCGTTGTCTCTGTTCAAATGTGTGAGTTATGTATGTCAGCTTCTATGCCCTGAACAGCTACCCAATCTGTTTAAACAAGATCAATAATTAATCTGCAGTTTAGTCAGTCTATCAATCTGCATATGATGACGAGAATATATATTGAAACAAACATAAATTAAACTTCTGAATAACCAACAAAATGGATTCAAATATAAAGAAGTGATTCACTCACGAAGTAATTCTTTATAAATAGAGTTCATTTCTCTTTCTGGACATGAAAATGCGGAGGTGGTCCTACTTTATAGATCGGTAAATAACTGAATATTTCCCCAACTATTATTCATGACAGGCACAATAAGTATCACACGCATTCGAGAGTAAAGTTCCAAATTAATCCGTGATTAAAGTATTTGTTATAAAACACCGATTGTAAACACACGAGTACACGATTGCTTAATTATTACAGTTCCATAGCCCTACTACCGTGCGTAGTTTATCACTTTTCAAGCAGAGACTAAGTTCTGCAGTCACAGTCCCGTGTATTTTCTTAGTCCACACATGTCTACCTCTTCAAATCACAAGTTCGTAACGCGGCTTCAGACCGCCCAGCGTCACAACCTTTCACCACTACGTCCAGCTACGAGTCCCCTCCCAAGCGTTCGAAAGCGTGCTCTCTCTGCTCCCAAAATTGTATCCTTCCGCGCATCCTAACGCCTCATCTTTAAAATATAATTTTCCTTCCAAAATATTATACATTTGAATATCACAGAATTAAATGCTTTGACCACCTCCCTACAAATGTTCTTTACATTTAACAAACAAGTATATATTTAACAATACTAAAAAAAACGGTTTAGACTGAAGCTCCTTGCTCAGATAACTATTAAGTGTGGCGTCTCACTGTTCAAATATACTGCCGCCATCGAAATATAGTTACACAATCAATATTTTATTTATCATGGATTTTTATACAAATATATTCAGTTCTTGTCCACAAATACATATAATTGTTTGTATATAAATTATCTGCTGCGTGTCTACTATTTTTAGTCGGTCATGAAATATTTAAGTGGCAGTTTACAACATAAAATGAACGTTACTAAGAATAATATTAAATATAATAAAATACATGCATAAATGTAATGCGCTTTGCTGGGTTCATGTTTTGTGTTTCTGTGGTGGAATCTATGTTCTGTGGTACGTCTTTTAAAATAGGTGCAATGCTGCCCACTTGCCTCTTAAACTGTTACTGAAAAACACTGTGTATCAATATTTGTAAATATAAGTCTTATTAGGTACTGAAATTTATCGGCTTTATATCTGTAAGGGATATTTAAATTGAATCCATTCATATAATTATATTTTCCGTATGATCATTGTCTGATTTTAAATGGATTTTTACAATAATGTTTGTGGCTATATTGTATTTCAGTTGCAATCTGGGTTAGCAGCCCTCGCTCAGTAAAGAGCGTTTCCAGTTTCCTGACTACCTAGGTCCAATTGTTAGCCGGCCGGCTGGGGAACCCAACAGCCTGGCAAAACCTGCTTTTCATGTGGAAACTATCAGCTACCCCCTGTATCTGTAATATCACAAGCTGAGTAATCACTTACACGAGAGAAAAATGTAGATCATAACAAAAGCATTACCAACAGGAAATAACGGTACACTATTAGGAAATAATCGTAAAGAACCCAATGTGTGTCTGTTACATGTAGGCAGTGTGTGTCATCGGTGACCAGTGATTATGTCAATATAGTGTAACTGATTATTCCCATTAATGATGTTATTGTGAAGTCCCAGAAAAGTATTATAGCACTGAAAAAACCTCTTGCTTTGTAATGTAGCTCACATTTTATAACTTTAAATTTGTGAGACTTCTGCTTTGAAACAACAATGCAAAAACGCGTTGCATGTTACTCCTATCAAAAGAATAAGCAGTACTTCAAAACTGATACTGACAGATTGGTCTAACTAAAAATGATTTTAGAACACTTCGAGTCAGTGACATACTGAAATAATGCTTCGTATCATGGGTTTCCCTTTTTTTAAATTATTATGTGTTCGCCGAGAAGAGGTAGACCGATTTTAATGTATTGTTTCTGCTTACTGTATCTTATCGTAAGAGACCTTCATTATAATGGCGCGTTATTAGACGCATACGACAGTGGAGACATCAGATTCTTTGGGCAGAGAACGGCGAGGTGACTGCCCCTTGTTTGCACGTCACCTCAATGACGTCTGTATTAAAGAGACGATTGAACCCTAACCTTTCTCTCTTTCCTCGAGAACAGGGAAATCTGCTCGTCCGGAGCGGGAGAGAAAGGTCGACTGGCTGCAGGGGTCATAAGCACCTGGAAAGCAGTTGCGTCACAAGGAGAATTTTTCGGAGGTTGTTCGAATTTGCAAATGTTTTTAAAGGTATGGGATATAACTAAAGTGATCATCGATCCCTAAACTTACAAACTACTTTAACTAATACTAAAAGCAACACACACATACCCGTGCCCGAGGGAGGACTCGAACCTCCGACGGGTAACGGTTGCGCACTCCGCAGCAGGCACCTTAGAGAGCATGGGTAATCCCTCGCGGCTCAGAGTTTGTTTTGGGACATTTGGTGAGAATTTTTGTACTACTGACCCACAGCTTCCAATGGCTCGTTGCAAGATGATTCAGTTTCGATCGACTTCGTATCCTATATATATTCGCATAAGCATTGCGCTTGAAGTAATTGCACAAGATAATTTCGCGGTATTCTAGTACTACGTATTATGCTTGGAATCCCACACTCGCTTCTTCAGCTGCAATGTTGGCGTTGGTAAACGGATTGATCAGTGATTGGTTCATAGAGTGGTACTTCAGAAACGATAATAAACTATTTTCGACCAAACTTTGTGTTGTTGTTGTTATGTTGTTTAGGGGGGACAAAACTACAATGGTCATCATTCCCCCAAACTTTGTGTACCACACCTAATATACACTGCGCAATGGCCATTGTTTGTCTTTTTGACAACGAAAGACAAACCTAAATTTGTACATTTTGCAGATTTGAAGAAAGCTTGTGGCATTGTTCATTGGGATAAAATATTTCAAATTCTGAAATCAGTAGGGGTAAAATATAGGGAACGAAAAGTTATAAAGAACCTGTACAAATAGCAAACAACAATTATAAGAGTTCAAGGGTATGAAAGGATCGCGGTAGTTAGGTAGTGCGAGCTTCCACACGATTTTTTTCAAAAAACAAACTGTTTGAAATGAATGAAAAAATAAAAACACTGTTCTGTGCAGGGTGATGAAGTTTTACACAAAATACTCAGTTACTACCTACAGTTGGCTTGAGCCCCCCAGTGTTAGAGCACGAAATAATAATACAAATAATTCACATCCTGTGTTTCCTTCTGGCTCCGTGAAGTGCGGCTGTAAACCCTATTGCTATGTAAACTGACTGTGTTGTGTCTAGCGGTGCCAGCCACACTCCGGCCGCGGTGGCCGAGGGGACTGAGGCGCTCCAGTCACGGTCTGCACGGCCATTACGGTCGGGGGGTTCGAATCCCCCCTCGGGCATGGATATTTGTGTCGTCCTTAGTGTTAGCTAGTTCATAAGTAGTTTGTAAGCTTAGGGTCTGATGACCCCGTAGTTAAGTCCCATAAGCTCTACAAACATTTGAACATTTTTGAGCCAGCCACACCTGCAGCAAACAGACGCAAAATATAGTTACAGTCTTCAAGCGACTCCGAGTCGCCAATCGTAACGCACACGTCTTGTCTATCTGACCAACACTAACAGAGACTGTCCCCACTAACCAAAATGGCCGTCTTAAATACCCTCGCTGGCTTACTCTGAAGTCAAATCAGCGTCTTATCTCCAACAAAATACCTCTTTTACATATAATATGAATGAAAAAAAGAAATGTGGTTATAGTATTTGACGTAAATTTTCCGCTGCAACAGAATATGGCATCAAAAACATTGTACATGTCCTAATTTTCCCGTAATTAACAAATTTTACTTTTCGGCTACGATGTTTTATATTTAAAACACAGATCATTCACTAAACTATTGATACTATTTCATTATCTATATACTTAAGTCTAGTTTATGGTACTGCCTTAATACTACAGTTATTATTGTTTATTTATTTAAAATCCAGCTTTATACCTGGGAACCACGTTTTTAGCTTCTTACTCAAATTTACTGAATATGCGCAAAAATCAAAAATATATCTTGATAGTACTCCCTTAGATCTATCATTTGACACCTTGTATGTAACATTTGATTAAGCCATTTTCAAGATATGTCGTTTATAAAGTTGTTATTTTACAATGATCTTTGATTTACTATAACTAAAAAATTATTAAAGTGACATGAGGTATGTTTATATGAGCGCAGCCATCTAATTATCAGCTTTAAAATGAGCCTAGGCGCTGCTTAGTGCCATATACAGATCAATAGTCATTGATTTTAAGTAGTGTACTGCATATTTCTCAAAGGTCAAACAAGGCTTGTCTCGCCGACCGCCGTTGAGTCCATAACGGCCTGGATTTTCCAGTCACGTGTCAATACGCAAAGCGAGCGGCCAGACGTTTATTTGACAGATGAGAGGTGCCGCTATTTATTGACCAACCCCCGAGCTACGACGACTCAGTAGCTGTCAAAACACATCGCGATTCGCGCGCGTGTGTGCGTTTTACCACAGAATTGCGGGACTTCAAGTGTCTCCACAAAGCTGTACCCTTACAGAATGGAGTAAGGCATGGTTGTAGCCTTTCTCCAATGCTATTCAACTTGTACATCAAGCAATCTGTGAAGAAAAGCAACGAGAAATTTAGAAAAAGTATTAGTATTCAGGGAGAAGAAATAAAAACATTGCGTTTTGCCAATGACAATGTAATTGTGTCAGAGACAACAAAGTATCTGGAAGAGCAATTGAACTGAATCGACTGTGTGTTGAAAGGACTGCATAACATGGACATTAACAATATCAAAACAAGGTTAATGGAATGCAGTCTAAAAAACAGGCGATGCTGAAGGAATGAGATAGATAATGAAACAATGGATATAAAATTCAAAATGGCAAGGGGAAGAAAAGCGTTTTTGAAAAATAGAAATTTGCTAACATCGAATATTAATAAAAAGTGTAAGGAAGTCTTTCCTGAAGATATTATGTGCAGTGTTACTCTGTATGGGAGTGAAACTTGGGCGATAAATAGTTCAGACAGGAAGACGATAGAAGCTTTTGAAATGTGGTACTACAGAAGATTGCTGAAGATTAGGTGGTTAGATAGTAGTGGAGAGATAGGGGAGATGGCACATGACATCCCCCAGCACTGAGGGGAAAGAGTGACTGATTCTAGCATCTAGGATGACCTGCTTTCAGTGGAACATGCCGAAATGTGGCAGTCCAAAAAATAGGTCACACAAAATTTTTCTGAAATCTTCTGAACCACACGGTCATCCACTGATGGAAGTTCAAAATATTGAAAAACTATGTGACACATGTGATTCTGGAAGTTTCTGGACCACTGACATCGCAAGATGGCGTACCAAGTTCCATTAGATTCCATCACGTAACCGTGCCATGGTGGTGATATAAGATCAGTGCGAAAGCTCATCGACATCATCCAAAAGTCAACACAGTTTCAGCCGACCAGTTGCATAAAATGGTTTACATACATAAACCTTGACCTAGGTTTCGGCAAAAGTAATTTTGCCTTCTTCAGAAGTATACATAAAGCTCACATTAAAAAAGTTGTTAAATAAAATGTGGCTGACTGAGCAGTACGCAGTGCTCACTCGACCTGTGTGTGGACGTGTCCACAATTTTATGATGTGACATTGTTTTAAATTTTACTTTTTAGTCTATTGACATGGAGTCAGCCACATTTTATTTAACAACTTTTTTTATGTGAGCTTTATGTATACTTCTGAAGAAGGCAAAATTACTTTTGCCGAAACCTAGGTCAAGGTTTATGCATGTAAACCATTTTATGTAACTAATCGGCTGAAACTGTGTTGACTTTTGGATCGTGTTCCACCGTTGCTGAATTGCAGCCATGTTTAAAATCTCATCGACATCAGTAAGCCGGCACATCATGATGTATCACCACAGATTGTCGGCACTCAGCGCAACGCAGGAACAACGGAACAGGAACAAGAAGCGGAAAAGTAAATACCATAGTTATTTCTTAATTACAGTGATTGACCTCCTGAATGGTGTTTGTAATCTTTTCTTCACCGTCAATGTATTTTTCGCCCCGCATTGGTAACGGCTTCCGGCTGCACCGTGTCGGATCCCGCAGTGGGGACGTTGCAATCTAATATAAAAGAACTTTTTTTCCTCTAAGAAACGTTCTGCTTTTTTTAAACAGCTTTAATATATCAAATAAAACGCAGTGGAATAGTCGATGTTAAGGTTTACGATATTCTATGTGTGCTAATGATATTTAATCACAACCTGTTAGCGGTTGTTTCACAGGATGTAATTACTATGTAATTTCACTTTTCAATTATTTCGCTTTAAACGAAGCCTTTTATTATGGATGCATTACTGTTTATTTGCGACATTCTGAACAAATAGTTGTTTGATGGATTTCTCCACGCTAGTGTATCTAATGCAATACCATTTTACAGAGCATGCTGAAGCTAGATATACAGCACGTCTGGCCAGCGCCACGTGTGAGAACGGCTTAAGGCGCCTTACCGCGGAGAATGCGGTTGCTCCCCGTGGGAAGTTCGAGTCGTAACTGGCGCATAGATGTGTGTTGTTCGCATGTTAATTTAAGTTAGTAAGTAATTTGAACATTTATATGGTGTCTGCTCAAACCCGACCTGCCGATATACTAAACTGGTACCACTGAAATGTGAGCCATGACTTCTCCCATCAGCGTCTCTTTCTTTGGAGCCGCGTCACAACTGTTGGACTGGAGTCAAAAAATGTTCAAATGTTTGTGTAGCTTATGGGACTTAACTACGGGGTCATCAATCCCTGAACTTACAAACTATTTATGAACTAGCTAACACTAAGGATGGCACAAATATCCATGCCCGAGGGGGTATTCGAATCCCCGACCGAAGTGGCCGTGCAGACCGTGAGTGGAGCGTCTCAGTCCCATAGGCCACCGCGGCCGGCGGACTGGACTTAAATCGCTACCTAAGTTTTATATAATTTATAGGTTTTTAGTTATTTAAAACATTATTTGTGATAATATTTTATCCATAAATTATTTCTTAGTGAAGTTGCATTCGTGTCAACATTCCTGCAGAATCATTCCAGACTTTAACAAGGTTAAAGCCATGCGCAGTCTAATCGCTGCACTCCGCCGGGAGAAACAATGTTGGGAAATATCTCTTGACTTTTGTCACTTGAGAATAAGGAATCCATAGTGAAGAGTGTGAATTATTTTGTCAGCACTGCGGAATGTTAAACCTATGTAGCCGCGCGGGACTAGCCGAGCGGTCCGGAGCGCCACGTTGCGGATTGCACGGCCTCCCGCGTCGGAGGTTCGAATCCTCCCTCGCGCATGAATGTTTGTGTTGTCTTTAGTATAAGTTAGACATAAGTAGTTTGTAAGTTTAGGGACTGATGACCCCGCAGTTAATTCCCATAAGGTTTACAAACATTTCATTTTCAAACCTGTGTAAATAAAACACAGTATGAAATATCACCTGAGTACGGATCACACTGTATGGTTGATTGTTTTCCCTAGCATTCTTAATTAACACTGTAGGTTTAATAAAAGTTGTAAAAGTTGCGCGGAAAACAAAATGTTTGGTAAAAACTGAAACTGCTCTTCTCTGTGGGAATTTTGCTCGAGTTGAATACCAGAAATAAAGATTCAGGTGATGCACATGCGTAATTCGTTTTTGTTTATTTATTATGGTCCTAGAAAAGTTCTCAGGAACATTAAAATTAGGGACAGCTTGAGATTACCGTCGGAAAATATGGACAAGGTGCAAAAGTCATAAATTTTGAATGTTCTCTCGATCATAACTGACGGTAGAATGAAATTCATCTTTAGGTTTGAAAAGCTCTTCAATCTCCGTGTTTGCTTACAAATAAATTTGCATTATAGGTATGGTCCGCCTTGAGCAAACAAATGTTTTTAGTTTCTCCAATACATGTTTCGCTGGCGTTGCAGCATCATCAGTGGGATGTTTAATTCATACTTCCTGTCAAATTAACAATGAAAAAGTAACAATCATGTCATTGTTAATTTACAATTAACAATGAAAATGTAACACTCATGTCATTGTTAATTTGACAGACAGTATGAATTAAACATCCCACTGATGATGCTGCAACGCCAGCGAAACATGCATGGGAGAAACTAAAGACATTTGTGTTTGCTCAAGGCGGACCATAATTATAAAGCAAATTTATGGTAGAATGAAATGTTTGACAGATCACTATGATATATGGTATATACATGTATATTTTCATGGAGAAGGTATTTATGCTCCACAGGACACCTATGTTGTAAGGCGGAAGGTATCTTGCAATGGACGTCAACACCGCTTGAATTTCTCAGAGAGAGTGGGAAAAGGAGATGAACTTAGACAGGAAATGAGGAAATACATAGAGAGATGAGGAGGAGGAGGAGAAGGAGGAAGAGAAATTTGACAGATATTGGAAAGAAAGGTGGTCAACAGAGAGAGGGATTAGGGGGGGGGGAGATTGTTTGTGAGAGAGGAAGGAGGAAACTGACAGAGCGAGGGGAGGAGGTGATGGACAGGTTAGGAGAAGAGATGGAAAGAGAAAGTGGTTGGAGGAAATTGACAAAATGGACTGAGGGAAGGCTGGTATAAATACATTTCGCAAGAAATGTTACTGGGAATTGCACACACCATCGTTTATGTCGACTAACAGAAGACTAAAGGAAACAGATATCTGGACAAACATTGTTTTTCAGCTGGTCTAATTAAAAATTTACTAGCGTTAGTTCCGGGTGTATATTTATTCTATTCTTATGCTAGTTCATATTCTTCTTACCTCTCTGTCAATCGCCTTCTACGCACACTCTATTCATTTCAGTTTCGTTTTCATGCCTCTTAATCCCCATGAGCTCAAATGTTATAAATAGTGTGTCTTACAATAATATAATTTTCCAATGTCACGAATACGTAAAATGGAATATTAGAACACTGTCTCCGAAATGAGTTACCAATAGAGTTGATAATAAATGAATAATAATTTACCTATGTGTTGTTCAGTAATGTAATTTCGAAGGTAACTTTCAATAGTACATGAGCATACGGTCTGCAAAATACGAGGGCCAGAACTTAAATAATGCCAACACTGCTGTGGAGACACTATGCCATGCAATCTACTATTTTCACTGATAGCGCACGTTGTTGACATACCTACCACACCTCCGAGCAAATGGACTCGCCCGTTCCACGTCATAGGCGTTTGCACAATCAAGGGAACACTATTACTTGTGAGCGAGCGATCAACGTAACGGTGTCACTATTTTTTGAAACAGGAACAACACAGTTGGATCAAGATTGAACGTGCCAGTATTACTGTTCTTTTTTGGAACATCATCTGCGACCAACTTTGCGAAAGAAGCGGCAAAACTTTCTGCGGTCGTCAACCACCATTCTACACGACAATGCGCGGGCACATACAGCGCAAGCTGTGGCGGCTTTGTTCGGTAGATGGGACTGGGAAGTACTGTACCATCCACCATACACCCGGGACTTACGTCCTTGTGACTTTGATTTGATTCCGAAGATGAGGGAACCATTTCGTGGCATTCGCTTCAGAACTGTTCCAGAGATTCAACAGGTTCCATTCGCACCATCAACAGAACAGGATCTGCTAACCGTATACTTCACCTTTCACAGCGCTGGCAACGGGTTCTACACAACACTCATGTATGCTTTGTACCGTTTGTGAGTAAGTAGTTGCCACTATTTAATTACAGATGGCAGCACATAAGACAGTCTACATATTACTAAAAGGAACCCTAATCAGGGACCCCATAATAAAACATAACAACATCAAAATACGCAGACAATACAATACACGTTATCTTGGTGTCCAATTGGACGCCGGCCGCGGTGGCCGAGGGGACTGAGGCGCTTCAGTCACGGTCTGCACGGTCACTACGGTCGGGGGTTCGAATCCCCCCTCGGGCATGGATATTTGTGCCGTCCTAGTTCGTAAGTAGTTCATAAGTAGTTTGTAAGTTTAGGGACTGATGACCCCGTAGTTAAGTCCCATAAGATTTACAAACATTCAATTGGTTCAAAATCAAAAAAGTTCAAATGTTTGTTAAGCTTATGGGACTTAACGACGGGGTCATCAGTCCCTAAACTTACAAACTACTTATGAACTACTTACGAACTAGGACGGCACAAATATCCATGCCCGAGGGGGGATTCGAACACCCGACCGTAGTGGCCGTGCTGTCCGTGACTGGAGCGCCGCAGTCCCCTCGGCCACCGCGGCCGGCTACACCACAGATGACAGCCCCGACACAGAGGACGATATAACCACATGCGAAATGTAACTTGCAGATATAGGTCATCATAGGAGTCTCCAAATGAAAAAACTTCAGGATGGCAGGGCTCGAAGTCAATTCCGAGGCCTCCCACCCTGGACTTTCCTCTCTTATTCTCCACACTATCACTTAAACTAATCTTTCGTATCTTCTATTACACTCTTCCTAAAATAGTTGATGTTTTTAAGTTGCCTTTCCATTTTCCTTATGATACGTTTTTACGTCTTTCTTTGTATTTTTCATCTAATTACTATAAATGTATAAAGAAAATAATGTATCACAGTCGCATAAATGTATCACATAATTTTTGATCACGACCAGCTATATACCCAAAGGCAGCTGGTCTGCAACAAGGGTAAATAAATAAATAAACATTCGCTTCAGAACTGTTCCAGTGATTCAACAGGCTCCATTCGCACCATCAACAGAACAGGCTCTGCTAACGGTATACTACACCTTTCACAGCGCTGACAACAGGTTCTACACAACACCGTTGACTACTTTGAAGGACAGTAGCAAGTACACTCATTTAATGCTTTGTACCGTTTGTGAGTAAATAGTTGCCACTATTTAAGTTCCAATCCTCGTGTATCATGAATAGCGTTAGTAATAAAGAGGCAAGAAAATGTTCAAATGCTTGTTAAGCTTATGGGACTTAACTGCGGGGTCATCAGTCCCTAAACCTACAAACTACTTACAACCAATTTATACTAAAGACAACAGAAATATACATGCCCGAGGGAGGATTCAAACCCCCAACGGGGAACGGTCTCGCGCATCGGAGCATAGAGACGTAAGAAAATGTCATATATGGTCGGGAGATTTTTCATTAACGTAATTATTTACGACCTCATATCTCATGAAGTGTTTATCGTTCTAATATATAGTTTTGAAGGTACATTCAATGGTGTGTCTGTATACTGTCTGTAAAAGTCCCATAAATACAATTAGTAGTGGTGAAGCAATAAATCATAACGTCATGCCGAATGACGTCATTTTACTACATGATCAGCGGAAAAGTATTAAGTGATAAACGTTTTTCTTTTCATTGTTTTATTGGGGATGTCAGCGAGAAAATGTTTCGTAAATATTAGAAATCGGTGGTGATGTTTGCTGCAAGTCACTAAGCGGTCTCGTTCTCAAATGGTGTTTGAATAAAGACTCGTGATTCACGCGTCGCGTGATGCAAAAGTTTTTCCTGGCTCTGATTGTTTATGACATTATTTCTCTCTCAACTATGTGTCATAGGTGCTTTTTACTCCAGTAACAATTGTTTCTTGACGGTAAAGAATGTTTGTTGCCGGCCGCGGTGGCCGAGGGGATTGCGGCGCGTCAGTCACGGTCTGCACGGCCACTACGGTCGGGGATTCGAATCCCCCCTAGGGCATGGATATTTGTGCCGTCCTTAGTGTTAGCTAGTTCATAAGTAGTTTGTAAGTTTAGGGACTGATGACCCCGTAGTTAAGTCCCATAAGCTATACAAACATTTGAATATTTGTAAATATTTTGTTGAAATCGATTATTAGTTCAGAAGGTGTGTAACATTGTCTGATGTGGAAGTTTTTCGAAAATATTAGTGTTTATGACGTCATACCGCTTGAAGATGCCGCGGTGCAGTCACTGGGCATTCTAAAGCGCCTTGCTGCGGAGCGCGCGGTTGCTCGCCGTCGGAGGTTTGAGTCCTCCTTCGGACATGGATGTTTATGTTGTCCTTAGCATAAGTTACTTCAAGTTAGTTTAAGTAGTTTATTAGCCTAGGTACTGATGACTAACGTAGTTAAGTCCCTTAGATTTACAAACATTCGAACTCTCGAAGTATGTGTCGAATGTTGTTGTTACCTCCACAGCGATTCTTGCATGATAGGAACGAACATGTCAATGAAGTTTGATTCAAATTGGTGCAGCAATTTAGGAGTAGTTGCTTACCATATACACATACATACATACACACCTTTTAATTGTGAGTGTTGATTATTGGACGTTCTTGATGCAGACTGTGTTACTTTGAAATGCTCTGGAAATTCGTGACTGTTACTTCAAAGGTCTATCAAACGTCATGGGTTGAAGAAAAGTCACATTTGACCGGTTTCGTGCAGCTCTCCACGCTATCCTATCCTGTGTAAGCCTGTTCATGTCCGAATAAGAACGGGAACCTACTTTATGTATTCGTCTCTCGGTCTCCCTCTGCGAGTTTCACCCCACACACCACCCTCCAGTGCTAAATTGATAATTCCTTGATGTCTCACACTGTGTCCAACCAACCGATCCCTCACTTTATTCCAGCAAGATAAAACAGAAATATCCGTACTCCCCAGTTCTATTCATTACATCCTAATTAGTTACGCGATCTACCCGCCTAATCTGCAGCACCCATTTCAAAAGCTGCTGTCATCTTCTTGTCCGAACTCCTTATCGTCCAGTTTTCACTCCAGTGCAGCTCTAAACACGAGACAAATGCTTTGAGGAAGGACTTCCTGCCGCGGCGGAGCGGCCGAGCGCATTGAGGCGCTATGTTACGATGCGCGAGGCCGTTCCCCGTCGGGGGTTCGAATCCTCTCTCGGGAACTGACGTTTGTGCCGTCTTTAGTATAAGCTAGTTCATAAGTAGTTTGTAAGTTAGGGACTGATGACCCCGCAATTGAGTCCCATAAAAAAGGCCATCCTAACATTTAAATTAATTTTGGACGTCAACAAATTTCGATTTTTTGGAGATGGTTTTCATTCCATCGCCATTCTGCATTTTATAGCTACTTCATAAAAAGTTATTTTGGTGCCCAGATAACAAAACTCATGTACTATTTAATTGCCTCCTTACCTAACCTAATCCCTTCAGCATCACCTGATTTCCCTGGACTATATTCGATTAATCTTGTTTTGCTCTCTTTAATGACCATCTTAGACTCTCATTTCAAGACACTGTCCATTCCGTTCATTTGCTCTTCCAGTTCCTTCGCGGTGTCTGACACAATTACAATGCCATCGACTAGCCGTAAAGTTTTTATTTCATTTCCGTGAACATTAATTCCTTCTGCAAAATTCTCCTTGCTGTCCTTCACAGCTTGAATACACAGATTGCATAACATTGAGGAAAGGCTGCAACCCTATCTTACATTGTGCTTAGATTGTATGTTACCAACAGTTAGAAGTTTTTGGCAACAGCAGTGTGCGCTATGAAAGCAAACCATTACACTTGATTTATTTTTATAGTATCTTGAAAGACTATACTGGAGGAGCAAAGGCATATACATTACATCTAAGGGGAAAAAGCACTGTATCCACTATTTCTTGGCTTCAATAATAAATTTCAAAATCGGTTTCTTGCACTTCTCCACTTCAGAACGACATTATAAAAAAAAAAATCATCTGTCTGATGGTACCCACGTGTGGCCTTAGAAACTGTTAAACATGTAGTTGCCGCGGTGGAGTAGCCGAGCGGTCTAAAGCACCTCGCTGCGGAACACGCGGTTGCTCGCAGTGGAGGTTCGAGTCCTCCCTGGTGCATTGGTGTGTGTGTTTGTCCGTAGGTTAGTTTATCTAGGTTTAAATAGTTTGTAAGCTACGGACTGATGACCACGCAGATTGGTCCGATAGATTTACAGACATATTTGAAACATGTAGTTTTCTTCTCATTAATTGTCTCGGTAAACAATCCATCGACAAAAAATTATGTGAAATTGACAAGTGGGCCACAGCGATTGATATAAAACTGCCAATACATTTTCTACAGCCTCCCAAATGTTGGTGACTACGGGATGGGAACTCAGATTGTGGAGGGCGATCGAGAGGTTACTTGCAAGAAACGTGTGTTGCATGCGTTGCGTGTTGTATGGACCATAATCGACATTATTGTACAAGCATCGTGCGTTAATGTTGCGTCCACGAACGAGCAGCTAAGAGTAAGAGAATTAGAATGAAGACGATAATTATTATGGCACGCGCGTTAATAGACTATAGACCAGTATCACAGATGGCGACAACACGATGAAAGCAATAGTTAACATTAGACTCACTTTTCTCTTTGAATCCCAGAAACACTCAACCCACGTGAAATGTTAACTGAAAGAAACTTTGTATTAAAATTATTATTTGCGTTAAAGCTGTCAGTGTGTTTCATACAATTTACACTACTGCCCATTAAAATTGCTACACCAAGAAGAAAAGCGGGTATTCATTGGACAAATATATTATACTAGAACTGGCATGTGATTACATTTTCACACAATTTCGGTGCATAGATCCTGAGAAATCAGTACCCAGAAAAACCACCTCTGGCCGTAATAACGGCCTTGATTCGCCTGGGCATTGAGTCAAACAGAGCTTTGATGGCTTGTACAGGTACAGATGCCCATGCAGCTTCAACACGATACCACAGTTCATCAAGACTAGTGACTGGCATATTGTGACGATCCAGTTGCTCGGCCACCATTGATCAGACGTTTTCAATTAGTTAGATCTGGAGAATGTGCTGGTCAGGGCAGCAGTCGAACATTTTCCGTATCCAGAAAGGCCCGTACAAGAGCTGCAACATGAGGTCGTGCTTTACCCTCTGAAATGTAGGGTTTCGCAGGGATCGATTGAAGGGAAGAGCAACGGGTCGTAACAAATCTGAAATGTAACGGCCACTGTTCAAAGTGCCGTCGCTGCGAACAAGAGGTGACCAAGACGTGTAACCTATGGCACCCCATACCATCACGCCGGGTGATACGCCAGTATGGCGATGACGACTACACGCTTCCAATGTGCGTTCACCGCGATGTCGCCAAACACGAATGCGATCATCATGATGCTGTAAAAAGAACCTAGATTTATCCGACAAAATTACGTTTTGCCATTCTTGCACCTAGGTTCGTCGTTGCGTACACCATCGCAGGCGCTCCTGTCTGTGATGCAGCGTCAAGGGTAACCGCAGCCATGGTCTCCGAGCTGATAGTCCATGCCGCTGCAAACGTCGTCGAACGTCTCATGCAGATGTTTGTTGTCTTGGAAACGTCCCCATGTGTTTACTCACGGATCGAGAAGTGGCTGCACGATCCGTTACAGATAGGCGGATAAGATGCCTGTCATCTCGACTGCTAGTGATACGAGGCCGTTGGGATCCAGCACGGCGTTCCGTATTGCGCTCCTGAGCCCACCGATTCAATATTCTGCTAACAGTCATTGGATCGGGTCCAACTCGACAGCAAGGTCGCGATACGATAATCCGCAATCGCTATAGGCTATAATCCGACCTTTATCAAAGTCGGAAACTTGATGGTACAAATTTCTCCTCCATACACGAGGCATCACAAAAACGTTTCACCGGGCATCGCCGGTCAACTGCTGTTTCTGTATGAGAAATCGGTCGGAAACGTTCCTCATGCCAGCACGTTGTAGGTGTCGCCACCGGTGTCAACCGTGTGTGAATTCTCTAAAAAGCTAATCATTTGCATATCACAGCATCTCCTTCCTGTCGGTTAAATTTCTCGTCTGTAGCAGATCATTTTCGTGGTCTAGCAATTTTAATGGTCAGGAGTGTATATTCTAAATAGTTTGGAACAGCATTTTTCCGTAACTTTCATAGTAAAAGAAAATTATTTCGTTCAATTAATAACTTTATTTTCTTTGAGAATCTTATTTCTTCCGGTGGTGTATCTTTAAAATACACAGAAAGAGCCTAAGAAACTTGAACACCTGCGTAATATCTTCAAGCTTCGCTACACGACATGTAGTGGACTTGACTAAGATCTCAAATAGTTCTGGAGAGAAGTGACACCATGCATCTCGAAGGACTGTCCATAAATCCGTAAGAGTAGTAGGCGGTGAAGATCTCTTCTAAACAAGACATTGCAAGGCATCCCAGATATGCTCAGTAGTGTTCATATCTGAGCAGTTTGGTCCGGACTGCGTACCAATTAGATTTCTATCTGATTGTGCTTAAGCGATAGCTCCTAACGTAACAGCTATATACAACCGCTCTCTCAAAGAAGGATTGAAGAGTTGGAAAGTTGCACAGGACACACCTATATTCTAGAAAGGCAGTAGGAGTAACCCACTAAACTACAGGCCTATTTCATTGACGTCTATTTGCAGCAGGGTTTTGGAACACATCCTGTATTCAAATATTATGAATTAGCTCTAACAGAATAATCTACTGACCCAATGTCAACAAGGATTTAGAAAATATAGTTCATGCTAAACACAACTAGCTCTTTACTCACACGAAGTGATGAGTGCTATCCACAAGGGTTCGCAAATCGATTCCGTATTTTTTGATTTCCAGAAAGCTTTTGACATCGTACCTCACAAACGGCTTTTAATCAAATATCGTGATTATGGTATATCGCCCCAAATTTGCGACTGGATAGGTGATTTCCTGTCAGAGAGGACACAGTTTGTAGTAATCGATGGTAAAGAATCGACTAAAACAGAGGTGATATCGGGCGAGGCACATGGTAGAGTTATTGGTCCTCTGCTGTTCCTTATTTACATAAACGATTTGGGAGATAAACTGAGTAGCTATCTTAGGTTGTTTGCGGATGACGCCGTCGTTTACCGTCTAGTAAATTCATCTGAAGAACAAAATGAACTGCAGAACGATATGAATAAGATATCACAATGGTGTTAAATTGACAATTGACTCTAAATAATGAAAAGTGCGAAGTCGTTCACATGATTACGAAAAGAAATCCGTTAAACTTTGTCTACAAGATAAATCAATCAAAAGCGAAGGCCGTAAATGCCACAAAATACCTAGGGAATGCTATTACTTCAGACTTAAACTGGAAACAACAGGTAGATAATGTCGTGGGAAAGGCGAACCAGAGACTGCGTTTAATGGCAGAACCCTTAGAAGATACAACAGAACAACTAAAGAGGCTGCACACAGTACGCTTGTCCGTCCAGTTTTGGAGTATGCTGCCCAGTGTGGGATCCTTATCAGGTGGCTTTGACGGAGGATATCGAAAGAGTCCAAAGAAGGGCAGCTTGTTTTTTATTGTCACGATACAGGGGAGACAGCGTTACGGAAATGATACAGGATCCGGGAAGGAAATCGTTTACTACAACGGCGCCTATCGCTGCGGCGTGGGCTACTTACGAAACTTCAATCGCCAACATTCTCCTCCGAATGCGAAAATATATTGTTGACTCCCAGTTACATAGATAGGTGGAAATGATCATCAGAATAAAATACGAGATATCAGAGCTGGAACGGAGAGATTCAGGTATTCTTTCTTCCCGAGCGCTATTCGAGACTGGAAAGGGAGATAAATAGTATAAAGGTGGTTCGATGAACCCTCTGCCAGACACTTAAGTGTGATTTGCAGAGTATCCCATGTAGATGTAGATGTAGAATCGCGTTGCACTAGAGAAATGGTCGCATGAAAATTTCCCACCCCATCGCTACCTCGGAGATGCTGTTTCGGACATCTGAGCTGACTACAACACTACGCTGAAACTCAATAAAACCGTGAAACCTGCCATTGTAGCAGCATATCCGATCTAACGCCTGCCCCATACATATGTTGTCTTATATACTGGGTGATCAAAAAGTCAGTATAAATTGCAAAAATTTAATAAATCACGGAATAATGTAGATAGAGAGATAAAAATTAACACAAATGCTTGGAATGACATCGGGATCTTATTAGAACAAAAAAAAAAAAAAAAAAAAAAAAGTTCGACAGATGACGCTTCATCTCATCAGAAAAGCAATAACTAGCATAACAAATTAATACAAAGCAAATATGATGTTATTGACAGGAAATGCTCAATATGTTCACCATCATTCCTCAACAATAGCTGTAGTCGAAGAGTAATGTTGAGAACAGCACTGTAAAGCATGTCCTGAGTTATTATTGTTGTTATGGTCTTCAGTCCAGAGACTGGTTTGATGCAGCTCTCCACCCTACTCTATCCTGAGCAAGCCTTTTCATCTCCTCATAAGAACGGCAACCCACATCCACTTGAATCTGCTTACTATACGCGTCTCTTGGTCTCCCTCTGCGATTTTTACCCCACACACTTCCCTTCAATGCCAAATTTACGATTCCTCGATGTCTAAGAATGTGTCCTACCAAGCGAGCCCTTCTTTTAGTCAGGGTATGCCAAAAATTACTTTTATCACCAATTCTGTTCAGTACTTCTTCATTGGTTATGCGATCTACCCACCTAATCTTCAGCATTCTTCTGTAACACGACATTCATGTCCGCACTGCTTATCGTCCATGTTTCACTCCCGTACAAGGCAACACTCCACACAAATGCCTTCAGAAAAGACTTCCTTACACTTAAATTAATATTCGATGTTAGCAAATTTCTCTTTTACAAAAATGCTTTTCTTCCCATTGCCATTCTGCATTTTATATCCTCTGTACTGCGACCATCACATGTTATTTTACTACCCAAGTAACAAAACTCATCTACCACCTTCATTGTTTCGTTACCTAATCTAATTCCTTCAGCATCGCCTGATTTTCTAAGACCGCATTCCATTATTTTTGTTTTGCTCTTGTTAATGTTCATTTTATACGCTCTCTTCAACACACTGTCCATTCCATTCAACTGCTCTTCCAGGTCCTTTGCTGTCTCTGACAGAATTACAATGTCATCAGCAAAACGCAATGTTTTTATTTCTTCCCCCTGTACTTTAATCCCTATTCCAAATTTTTCCTTGGTTTCCTTCACCACCTGCTCGATGTACAAATTGCATAACATCGGAGAAAGGCTACAACCCTGTCTTACTCCCTTCCCAACTGATGCTTCCCTTTCATGCCCTTCGAGTCTAATAACTGCGGTCTGTCTTTTGTACAAGTTGTAAATAACTCTCCTTTCCCTATATTTTACCCCTACTGACTTCAGAATTTGAAAGAGTGTATTCCAGTCAACATTGTCAAATGCTTTCCCCAAATCTACAAAAGCTAAAAATGTAGGTTTGCCTTTCCTTAATCTATCTTCTAAGATAAGACGTAAAGTGAGTATTGCCTCCCGGGTTCCTATGTTCTTCCTGAATCCAAACTGATCTTCCCCGAGGTCAGCTTCTACCAGCTTTTCCATTCTCCTGTAGATAATTCGTGTTAAAATTTTGCAACCATGACTTATCAAACTGATGGTTCTGTAATTTTCACACCTGTCTGCGCCTGATTTCTAGGCATTGGCGTCGGATGTTGTATTTCAGCATCCCTAGAGATGTCGGTCGATCATGATACAATTGCGAGTTCAGGTACCCCAAAGCCAATAATCGCACGGACTCTGGACTGGAGACCTGGGAGGCCAAGCATGACGAAAGTGGCAGCTGAGCACACGATCATCACCAAACGACGCGCGCAAGAAATCTTTCACGCGTCTAGCAATATGGGGTGGAGCATCATCCTGCATAAAAATCGTACGTTTCAGCAGATGTTTATCAGCGAGACTGTGGTCTGTAACATTTCGGCGTACCTCTCACCCGTCACGGTATCTGTTACAAAACCAGAATCACGCAGTTCCTCGAAGAAAAAAGGGCCGATAACGGGAGATGTGGTTCTAGTAAAACCCCATGTTCAAATGTCTGTAAATCTATCGGACCAAACTGCGTGGTCATCAGTCCGTAGTTTACAAACTACTTAAACCTAGGTAAACTAACCTAAGGACAACACACACACCCATGCCCCAGGGACGACTCGAACCTCCACGGCGAGCAACCGCGCGCTCCGCAGCGAGGCGCTTTAGACCGCTCGGCTACTCCACCGCGGCAAACCCCATCTCATTCCAAGCATGTGTATCAATTTTTACCTCTATATCTACATTATACCGAGATTTATTAAGTTTTCAAATTTATCCTGACTTTTTCATCACCCGGTAGGCTTTTGCGAACGCAGCGCCGTCCCCTGAGGGTTTAGATATGTCTGTGTTGTCAGACGCACGCCTTTTACCCGTTTTGTTGGCTCTGTAGTGTAGTTACTAACAGTGATACTTAAAACTTTAATTTTTACGTTTCTTTAATTTTTATTGCACATATATAAATATTAATAATGTTTGGATGAGTTATTTTCTGCATTTACACGTTGTCCTAAGTTTGTGTATATTTTTGTGAATATTACTTCTACATGTTGAAATTATGCACATTTCACAATTTATGCATTAAGTTAGTGGGTAGAAGCCGAACAACAAATAGACAGTCTGTTGGGACGGGTGAAACCTGATTTTTGCACATGCGTCACGATTTGAGTTTCTTCAAATAATCGTACTCGTCCTGCTACGATTTTCTGATCCTTTTCTGTGTGTTCGGTAATGATTAGTAGTTACTTCATTCTGTGTCAGCGAAATGTTTTATTAAATCTGGGAATTTTATTCTAGTTCACAAATCACTAACATCGAATCCCTATGAAGCGTTTTGAATCTTGTTTTTTACGGTGAGACTTGTGTTTCTAAGGTTAATCTTTTCTTCAAAATATTTGCTGGGTTTCATCACTCGTATTTAAAGATCTGCAAGATCAGTGCGAAAGGTATTTTTCAAAATATTTTCACCCAAATACACGCATCTGTAGTAGTGTTTGTTTTTAATGGTTTCGCATTAAAATCTCATGAAATAACAAATACACGACCTGTGCTAGTGTTTGTATTTAATGGCGTTGCATTAAAAGCTTATGAAATGACAGAAGTCTGAAAACTCCATTAAGTGATAATTTTCCAGTTAGACTTATTATTTATGATAATAGTTCAACGACCTAAATGTGTATATTTAAAAGTACTGAATGAGTATTAAGAGATGATTTTTTGACGTGGGAATAACGTTGTTTACTCTGGTAATACGCTGTGACAAGTGCATTTTAAACTGCAAGCTACATCAGTAGTGGGGCTAATGTTTGTTTTGAAATGCAAAATGCGTATCGTACTGCGCTGAGTGGAGAGTCAATTGCCTCGTGGCAATTAATAATTTAGATGTACAACATCATTTGACTCTCCACTGAGCCTTAAACCAACTATAATGCAGAAATCTAACTTTCCATGTAGCCAGGTCCTGCCTTATGTAATCATATAAATAATATGTAATATAAAGGAAAGAAATTGAGATGATTGGGACTCTTTTGTAAATCCTTTAAAGGTATTTTGTTTAAAAAAACTTCCACTTAAAATATTTCTGTAATTTTCAGGAAAAATAGGGGAAAGTCGGCTAAGATGACGACATTAACCATTATTATATTTTTTCTGGCTCTTACGTTGAAATCAGATATTTTATTTATGGAAAAACGATTGCTTACTATATCTCCTATGTAATAGAGCTCTTAAAAGTTTTCTAAGACTCAAGATTTTTTATCTAGACCTGTTTTTGTTAGTGACAGTACCATTCGTCGACTTGCTTTCAGTTAGGGTGAGATAACGAACATTTTATTTAGTAAACAAGACTTTTATTCATGGTTATATACGTATCAAAATAGAGACATACATAACAATTCTCCTTTGCATTCTTGTAATTTATGCCCGTACACTGAGCAGAGCCAACTTCATCAACATTGTTTTTTTTTATTTATTTATTTATTTATTTATTTATTTTTTTTTTTTTTTTTTTTTTTTTTTTTTTTTTTACATAGTGACCTTAAAGTAGCTGCAGGGAAGTTGAACTTCTTAGCGGCGCCTTTAACTAGCTTACCATTTCTTACATGCTGCATTGCCTCATTCAGTGATTCCTTGCTCCATTTCTGTCACCCTGTTTTCTTTATGTGCTGCGTAATTCGTCATTTTACTCGCAGTCGACATTTTGGATTCAGACTTATACATGCACACAGTCTTATACAACAAATTCATTACACCGTTATTAAAACATCAGTAAATCCACAAGGTTTAAGATGAATCTACCGATAGTCATTAATACAAAAGTATTACTTGCATTAAACTTATTTAAACCGGAGGAAAAATTGTAACAAAAACAGTATCCACTTCCTAGCCTCGTTTCCAAGAAAACAAAATGACCGAGCAGTTCTATTTCAAGAGAAACGACTGCAGAGCGCGCTAAGGGAGCGGTACCATAGTGCACGTAAAAACAATTTGTAGATTTATCGGAGAAATTCAAACTTGGTCATCTTAGACTCCTCGTCAACTTACCCTACCTTCCCCTACTTGTGGAAACTGTGTTCAAAATTCAATGCATTCGAATAGTTGCGAATATTTTTGACGTGGAAATAATGTAGTAGACCCTTTCTGCGTACGTAGCGAAAAACCCAGTTTTGTTGTCACCCGTAAAAAATGTTCCTGCTACCGCTTGCGAAGGTGAAGGTCGGGGTGAGAGTTTAAATTGGGAAAGATTAATTTTTAAAACTCACTAGGGGATGATTTCACACGTTCGCAGCTTTCCTTCCCTGCACATGATTAACAAAAAAATTCATAATAAAGTAAGTTCATGTGAGAAAAGGGTGTACTAACTACTATTTTTGAAAACATGTGAAAGTTCACTTTATGTTGTTTATTACACCATATTAAAACCCTGTGGCTGATACGTCTGTACGTCGACACATTTATCAAATAAAGTTATAGCTCATGAGCCCCAGACAAAATGAATATTTGTCGCAAATTGTTTTCACACCATGTGCCTGTCTCAAACACCGTTTATGTTCATGCCTATGCGACGACACGTGTTACATTAACAAAACACAGTCACTTTAATTCAGTGCGATGCACACCTTGTTCCACCGGCTAAATATTCACAACACACAGTAGCACTCGATTCAACTTGGTGCAGTCTACGACGAGCAATTGCCACACAAAAGTCTATAGTCTCCACCTGGAGATCCACATGCCGACCGAGTAGAGCGACGCCGCCCGGCCAGCTACACCACTTGCTCCCTACTCGTCACTTCCTGGGCCCCGCGCGCGCGCGCCAAAAGCCCAACTGCCGGTTTTTTTCCCTACGTCATCAACTTCCCCATGTGTGTGGTGTCGCACAAGTACAAAGTGCGCGCCACCTACTTTCGCCGCGCGCTGCCATGCACGCACGGCGCGTCGTTCTTACGACGACAGCCACGAGCGCCCTCTGCTGCAACCTCGCTCGTGGCCACCACGGAAAGACATCGTTCACTTGGGACTGAGTTAGGAACCAGTAAAGACTTCGGAATCCGATAGGCACCAGTGAAGACTTGGCTATCAGTTAGGCACTAGGCAGGACTCTAGCTCAACTATGTATCAACATTCTGCAGTACTATGTAAAAGTTAAGTATTGTATAAATTCTGTGCAATATATATCTCGTTCTAATTTACTCTAGTGTTTCTAGTTTCTGGCTGCTCCTCTCCGTACCTGCACCAGTGTGCTATCTTTATTCCTGTGTCGGTCTCATTCCACTCGGCCACCGACACCTACGACGGAAACGAGACACAAAAGCGGCGACGAGGCTGGGACACAAAAGTGGCGACGAGGATGGGATAGACGAACCTTGGACCAGCAGCCAGACAGCAGCAGTCGGAGCACGCAGAAATTGCTCCCGCCCACCACCCTTATTATAAGAATTTTGGGGGAAGATATTTTGTTACGTGTTTTGTGGACTTTTTTGTTGCAGAGCGTCCTCTTTCATATTGCATTTGTGTTTTGTTATAATTTACTTGAATGCTCGGCGCCTAATCGGTCAGCATGGCCACTACCCCGAACCCAAACTTAATGGAAATTATTCAGTTACAGACGGCGCTAATAACACAACTCCTGCAGGCTGTGGCCCAGCTCACAGCGCAAGCAGCTAACCAACAACAACAGCCGCCGCTTCAGCAGCCCATACCTGCCGCTGCACCGCTTCCTACGTTTCGCCAGTACAACGAACGTGAGGAAGAATGGAGCGACTACTTCGCACAGTTTTAAGAACTCGTCGCGGCTCATCAAATTACAGGTCAGAAAGTGAAGCATCTGCTATTATCTGTGGTGGGCACCAACACCTTCGTGTTACTGAAAAAACTTTTCCCTGACGTATCTCCTCGTGATGTAGACTTTGAACAAATAGTAGAGGCACTAAATGCTCATTATGAGAGAAACGTTCTCGTAGCTGCGGCACGGTACCGATTTTTCAGACTTAAAAAATTACCGCAGCAGTCACACCAAGAGTGGATTACGGAATTGAAGGGCTTAACCCGCAAATGTAAAGTTACTTGCTCTTGTGGACTTTCGTATAGGGACGTGATGTTGAGGGATGCGATTACGCAGAATATTCAGGACCCCAGAATTAGAGCAGCAATTCTGAAACAGTCTGACCCCTCATTAGACAGTGTACTGCAGCTTATAGATGCGCATGATACTTTTGACTTAGCAGATGTAGAAATGCAAAGCCACAGTGTTAATTCAGTGCGCCGCAACGGTCGCTTTCCTAGCCGTAGTTCTCAGTGTAGCACTAGTGATTCTTACAATAGTACAGGCTGTGCTGCACCGACAGTGAACAGTAGCCAGTGTAAAAGTGCGACACAAAGGTCACCCCCTCGTGTTAGAAACGGGTGTTTGAATAACGGGCGCCAACGCTCATTTCAGAAAAACGTTCGTAAGTCTTGCCCCCAGTGTGTATCTCGCCACAAACGTGCACAGTGCCCAAGTCGCAACGCAACATGTTATCAATGTGGCAAATCGGGACATGTACAGTCTGTGTGTATGCAAATTAAAAACTCAAAGAACGGTGCCTTTCGGAACATTGCTTCGCAAAGTGCGAGAACAGTGCATGCAGTAAATGTAATAGACGCTGTGGAATTGAACAGTGGTTTCATTGGTTCTCAAATGCAAGACAATTTTTCTGCACCTATTGCAAAACTATGTATTGAGCCACGCCGCAAGCGCCGAAGAGCGCGTACATCTGTGCAACGGAAAAGGGTTCGGGACAAGCATAATGACAATGTACAGTGCAATCCTGTAGTGCACCTAGTGCCTTCTGCAACTTCTCCTTGTAAAAGTGCCCAGTACTGTGTAGCTAGTGACAGTAGACATCAAGTAGCTACTCAAAAGTGTAGTGCAGTAGTTAGTACATCTGGAGTAGCTTCGCATGCTTGCAAGGACGCCGATCCGGCGGTAGTGCCATCTAGTGACAGTGTTGTTAATCCGCTGCGTGCCGAGTCTGCGCCGCTTACTTCACTACGCGGCCCGCGCAAGCGCAGTAAACAAACCGTAGCAGACGTTGCCCACATTCGCGCACCTGTCGAGCGCCACAAGCAAAAACTTTATGTGAATCTTTCCCTTGAAAATAAGACTGTGCAATTTCAGCTTGACACTGGTTCCGCTGTTACCTTAATAAATAGAGATACTTATGAACTTCTGGGTTCGCCAAAATTGTCGCCATGTCAACATGTGCTAACGGCGTATACGGGTCAAAATATTCCCGTGCTAGGAATGTGTAGCCTGCCTGCCTCTTTTCAAGGTGTTACAAAGACGGTTGCTTTTGTAGTTCTTCAGGCCAAATCTACGCAGAATATTTTTGGACTAGATGCATTCGATTTATTTGGTTTATCAATTCAAAGAGATGTGCTTCCCATTTCGTCAATAGTGCCTCAGGATAAAATCAATGCATTGTGTGAACAATATAGTGACTTGTTTTCGCCGGAACTAGGTTGTGCAAAAGACTTCGTGGCACATGTAACTTTGAAAGAATCTGCAGTTCCAAAATTTCGTAAAGCTAGACCAGTGCCTATCGCCTTGCATGATACAGTTGCCGAAGAACTTAAACGTTGGCAAGATAGTGGGGTGATTTCTCCTGTTTCTGCGAGTCAGTGGGCTTTGCCTATAGTAATTATACCCAAGCCGTCAGGAAAACTTCGTCTCTGTGCGGACTTCAAATCAACAGTGAACAGTCAAACAATTGTAGACACTTATCCCCTGCCCAGACCTGAGGAACTGATGGACAGATTAGGACAGTCTCGTTTCTTTTCTAAGATTGATTTAGCAGAGGCATACTTACAGATTCCACTTGATGACGAGTCCAAAAAGTTTTTCGTCATTAATACTCACATGGGCCTTTTTCAATTTCAACGCCTACCCTTTGGCAGTTCTTCCGCTCCCGCTATTTTTCAGCGCTTTTTGGAACAGCTGACAGTTTCTGTACCGTGTTGCTCGAACTACTTCGATGATATTGTGGTATCCGGACGTACAGTTGAAGAACATTTAGCAAACCTGGAGTGCCTTTTCAAAGTTTTGACTGCAGCAGGTCTACGTTGTAATAAAGCAAAGTGTTCGTTTTTTCAAACTGAAATAGAGTACCTAGGCTATGTGATTAATGCCCAAGGAATTCATCCCTTACAGTCACATCTTAGAGCAATCAAAGACTTGCCTCCTCCTAAGAATGTGCATGAATTGCAAGCAGTAATGGGAAAGCTTAACTATTATTTCAGATTTATTCCCAATGCCTCTCAGATTGCAGCTCCACTGCATCACTTACGTAGGAAGAATGTTCCTTTTGTATGGTCTAAAGATTGTCAGATTGCCTTTTTACAAACTAAAGTCTGCACTACTCAGTGATGCATGTTTGATTCCTTTTGACTCACAGAAGCCAGTAGTGTTAGCAGTTGATGCCTCGTCGTACGGTCTGGGTGCAGTTTTGTCGCATCGTATTGGTTCTCACGATCGTCCTATTGCCTTTGCATCCAAGCTACTGACGCCGACGCAACAGAATTACAGTCAGACAGAAAAAGAGGCCTTACCAATCATTTACGGCGTCACAAAGTTTCATCATTATCTCTATGGCAGAAAATTCTATTTGTTGACTGACCACAAGCCTCTCACGTCGTTGTTCTCACCCACAAAGCCAATTCCGCCACGAACGGCACAAAATCTTCAGAGATGGTCCTTGATATTGTCAAATTATCAGTATGAAATTTTGTACCGGTCTACCACTAAACATGCCAACGCGGACACACTTCCCCGACTTCCGGTTGGCCAGGATGTGTCGTTTGATTCTTCGGAAATGGCATGTTGTCAGATAGACTCCAGAGATGCTTCCGCTGTCGCAGATTTCCCTTTGAACTCTCGTCGGGTTGCACAGGAAACAGCTGCGGATGCAGACTTAAGTGTGGTAGCACGTTTTGTTCGCTCAGGGTGGCCTGCCAGAGCCAAAGACATTGAGCGGCCCTCTGGTTCGACGTTATTTTGCACAACGTCATGCATTATCTTTAAGTCAGGGTGTACTGTTGTTGCATACCGACAACGACCAAGCAAGAGTGATTGTTCCTCGTTCCCTGCAACGAGAAGTGTTACGCCTCCTGCATCAAGGACATTCGGGCATTGTTAGGACAAAGCAACTGGCCAGACGTCATTGTACCTGGGTTGGTATGGACGCTCAGATAGAGAGCATGACATCACAGTGTACAGTTTGTGCGGAGCATCAGGCGGCTCCTCCACAGCGTTTCTCAGACTGGCCACGCCCCAAGGGACCATGGCAACGTTTACATATTGACTTTGCCGGACCTTTCTGGAATACGCGCTGGTTAATTGTTGTAGACGCTTTCAGCAAGTTTCCTTTTGTGATTGCCATGAACTCAACGACAGCTTCTAGTACAATCAGTGCCTTAACATCAGTGTTTTGCATCGAAGGCTTGCCTGAAACTATCGTCAGTGACAATGGACCTCAGTTTGTTAGTGCGGAATTTCAACAGTTTTGTCGTGTGAATGGCATTCAGCATATTACCACTGCGCCTTTTCACCCTCAGTCCAATGGTGAAGCAGAACGTTTCGTTCGAACATTCAAGTCTCACATGGAGAAGATGAAAGGTCAGCACTCCAGGCAGCAAGCTCTTCAAATTTTCCTGTCTACGTATCGGTGCATGCCACGTGACGGCCCGTCTCCTGCCGAGCTGCTACACGGCCGCCGTCACCGCACTCTCCTTCACCTGCTGCAGCCTCCCACGCACCGAGTCGGTTCGTATGGCGCTACGCGTTTTCAGGTTCCACGCCGGTGCTGTACAGGGTGTTTACTGGCAACAAGAAGACATGGTTGCCAGGCACCATTCAGCGCGTGCTCGGTCGCAATATGTATGTTGTACGTTCTTCCACAGGGTCGGAGCTGCGGCGCCACGCAAACCAATTGCGCCTGCACAGGCCGCGCGATCCTGTCTCGGGTTTCTTGATTCCAGACCTAGTTCACCGCCAGGGAGCACAGCCACATCGCTCGCCGCCGGGCCCAGCTTCCCCGGGCTACGAGCTCCCGATGGATGTCGACGCGCCTCCTACGCAGTCGGCCCCTCCGCCTCCGTCGCCGCCGCAGATGACAGCGTCACCGAGAGGGACTCCGGGACCGTGCGGGCCCCCCCAGCTTGGGCCACGCACCTCAGAAGATGACCTGCTCCCTCTGGGTGGGGGCGGGCGCCCTTCCGCTGGTTTTCGCGGGTTTTCCAGCGGATCGCAAGGTGTATACCGGGGCGCGGACGGCGTCTCGATCCCAGCCTCAGCTACGACGCCCGTCCCACCAGTAACGCCCCCGCCCAGGCCCTCCTCCCAGTGCCGTCGCCGTGGCCCTCAGCCCTACGCAACGACGGCGCGGCGGTTTGGGGGGGAGGGGTGTGGTGTCGCAAAAGTACAAAGTGCGCGCCACCTACTTTCGCCGCGCGCCGCCATGCACGCACGGCGCGGCGTTCTTACGACGACTGCCACGAGCGCCCTCTGCTGCAACCCCGCTCGTGGCCACCACGGAAAGACATCGTTCACTTGGGACTGAGTTAGGAACCAGTAAAGACTTCGGAATCCGATAGGCACCAGTGAAGACTTGGCTATCAGTTAGGCACTAGGCAGGACTCTAGCTCAACTATGTATCAACATTCTGCAGTACTATGTAAAAGTTAAGTATTGTATAAATTCTGTGCAATATATATCTCGTTCTAATTTACTCTAGTGTTTCTAGTTTCTGGCTGCTCCTCTCCGTACCTGCACCAGCGTGCTATCTTTATTCCTGTGTCGGTCTCATTCCACTCGGCCACCGACACCTACGACGGAAACGAGACACAAAAGCGGCGACGAGGCTGGGACACAAAAATGTGAACTGTTCTAACCGACTTGCCAACGTACAGCGCTCAGTCAATACATTTCTAAAACTCTACTAAAAACCAAATTAATTACACTACACATTTTATATTGGTATAAACATCCTTTGTACTATTTATTATAATCGTGCAATTTCTTATACCGCAGATAAGTAATTTAACTGAATACTTCAAGATAAAAATACAAAAGATTAATTAAAAACAAAATGAGAAATAGTTAATATATTATTTTTATAAACAAACATTGCCATGCTAGTTGTGTAACTATCTTGTCTTCGTTGGTAATTTATTACTTTTCATTGTCAATTAAATATATTACGTTAGATGTGACTATATTAGCTAATGTATTGTTTATTTATCAACAGGCTATTTTGTAATGAGGGCCTTAAAGGTTCCTAACTGCATCGTATTACTTCAAATGCCAGTAGTATTACAATATTTGTGCACTGCACTGTGCCTGGCACTCGCCATTGTCCCTCTCTCCCCTCACCGGAAACGAACTGTAAAATCCTACGTTGGAACAAGCCACCAACATCGGCCTGCTCTCTGGCCTCCCGTCAGCTACAAGCACACAGCAAATCTCAACGTGGAGAATTTCTACCTATGGCCTAACTATAAATGTTGTCACCCAACTGTGTACATACATTGCTACCATAATTAATAAGATTAAAATTGTGTAACATTTAGTGCATTGGCATGGTCAATGTTTGCAGTGAACTTCATACTGTCTAATTATCAAATGCTATTAATTACCAATATTTCTATTGGGCGGTAATCTCACAATACCCCCACTTGCGGCATCAAAAACATGTGCAGGATGGCGCAAGTAGCACCAAAATTAATACTTTCAAATGAGCAAAATTTAAAATTACAAAAATTATTGAATCGGATTGACTCAAAGACTATACCAATTATGACCTCAACTAATGCAAAAAAAAATTATTAATTGATTAATAAACAGGGCAGTGAGAAAATTTCGCAATATTTGTACCATTAAGACCACTTATAAAGTAACACAATAATGTTCATAGTGTGTGCATACTTTTAAGAAAAGAATCCTTATAACTAATTACATCCATGAAATTTAAGTGTTCCTGTTTTTTATATAAAGAACTGGCACCAAATTTATAATAGTATTAACCTTTAGTCCTTTGAAAACCTTGTCCTACATGGAAAAACTAAAATTATCACTATAAAAACTTTTGACTAGGTACACTGCACTTGTTTAAAGGAAATCTCTCACCACTTTGACACTGAGAACCACAGAGTCATCGTTGCAGCAACTCTTGTCCATGGTGTATGGTCCTACGTCTCTGTCATTTCAACCAACATGCTGTTGCAGCTTAGATTCATGGCACTGGATCAAGCGTTCTTGTTCACACACGTCATATGCACCTTTCATGGAACAGGAAGAGCAGAAAGCACCTATGAGTCAACATAGACAAAAGTTTGTCTGGACACCAGGTTTCGGTTGGATTTGTATCCCACCCCTCTGCCATCCAGACTTGGTGCAATTGAAACTAAGCATTGAGACATGTACAGTAACATGCAAATCAAAAGAATTTAGAACTCACAGTGGCTTGTGTTAGTCATGATCAGATTAACCCAAAACCACATGCCTGCACTCTCATCAACCATAGCTTCAGATGAAACAGACAAGAGAATATGTGGCCTGCTTGGTGTATTACTCCATCAAATGAAACATCAACAACCTGCCTGTGTCAAAAATATATCTTAAAGCTCAAATAATACTACCAAAAGAATGTTATCATAGAGAATTTTCTCTTCTATCAAAATGACACCTACAAGCATAAATACAAATCCTACCCCCTCGCACAAAAAAAAAAAAAAAAAAAAAAAAAAAAAAAAAAAAAAAAATATTTTTGCTGGTGTGAGATTTAATTGGCCCATACTATCCTAAGTTAATCCTAGCACATCTATACTTCACAGTAACTACAACTCCTGCAGCCTGTGAGCATCAACTGAAAACAATATATATACGTCCTCTAGTCCTGATTCCTGATTAGTATACATAAACAAAAATAAAAACAATTTAATTATCGTTCATAGAATTACCTAACTAAATAGTTTCACTACTCATACATAAATTATGATGACACAATAACCACACTATCCCTCTCAGCTGCTGTTTCAGGAATGAGTCCTGGCAACAATTGCACCTATCACCAACACATATACATATTTACCTCATGTACCACTGTTGAACTGCAAATCTGATACAAGCACATGTTTTAACACAAACAACAACAAGAAAAGAATGTATAAAGAAAGCATGTAAACGTGACACCAATGCTAAAATCTAAACACATACATAAATACTAACACAGACCACAGAATAAATATACACAAATTCTTAAACTACTATGTACACTGCTGTGGATCTCATACTTCATTATTTATAGTGGTTTATGGCAGTTGCTTGTGTAAACATGCCATTAAATCTTTATCATTTACAAAATTTTTGAATTTAACCCTCTTCATGCATCCCTCCAACTTAATTCTAGCACTTTATCCTTATATTCCAACTGAGCTTCATATTTGCACAGAAAATCACTTCCTAACACTAGATTTAAACATAGACCTTTCATCACCAATAAATCTTGAATAAACAGCTCCTCCTCAATGATTACTTCAAATTCTGAGTTCCCTGTGTTTAACACCCCTATTTTTCTTGCAAAAGCATAATTTTCTTTTTCCCATGCCACTGGCTCTACTGTTTTTAAATGTTTGAGGAATTGGATCCAATCATCTTGCCCATACTCATGTACTTCTTTATTAACCCAACCTGACTTTAACCCATCAATATCCATTTCATGACACTGTTCATTATTATGAATCATAAAAACTTGTATTTTCTCCTCATCATCACCTAACCCCTGCTGTACAATTCTCTGTCCCTCACTTATCTCATCATGATCTAGGGTACACATGCCTAATCCCCTTAATTGATCATGCTCATTGTCCCCAAACTCTTTCAACACATTGTTATAAGTCGCGTCCCTATTATATTGTTTGCCTAGTCTGTCCAAGTAATCATATTTGTGCAATAGCCAATCATCTGGTGCCCACTTCTTAATCCAGTTAATTTTCCCAATTAAATTTCTGGTTTGTGCATCTACACTGTCAACTTGGCCTTCCTCAGAGATCTTCACATTTATATTAACATTTACAGTAGGTCCATTGTCATTTATTGTCTCTACTGGACCACATTTATTTACATTTAGTTTAGAAAAACATTCACTCTCATTCATACATTCCACAACATCTATGCTGGCTCCAGTGCCATCAATATTTACATTCATACTTTCACATTCAGTCAACACTTGTGCCTCTGACCTATCCAAAACTAAGGCTAACCCAACACTGTTTTTATCCTCTTTAATGTTATTATCAAATAAACTTCCCACATCATACTCTCCTTTATTGTCCTTGTTTCTAGCATTCCTCCTCCTGTTTGCATTTCTCTTGTCATGTTGCAAAAACCAATCCCCAAAAATTTCCTCACTACCTATAACAGCATCCATCTGACACATACTTTCCTCTCTTTTCTCCCTTTCCTTGTTTATTCTATTTATGTTTTCTTCTCTATTTTCTTTATCCTTGCCCTTGTGAACTCCTACTTCCTCTTTCCTATCATCATCTCTAGCTATGTGACATAGTTTTTCCTCCCTTCTCTTCCCATCTCTGTTCCTACTGTAATTATGGTTATTAAATCCCCTGTTATCCCATCTTCTGGTCCTGTTATTATAATAGTTCCTTGTCCCAAGACGGACCTCATTTGGAACAAATCTTAGTTTCCCTGATTCTGTCTCTGATTTTCTCTCCCACTGTTATGCCCATTCCTATTTCCACCTTCCTGTCTTTGATTTCTCCTATCATTTTCCCATGTTTCCCTCTGGCTTCTATTATCCCAGCTGTCTCCTCTATTATTGTTACCTCTCCAATTTTCATTTAAATCCCTCTCTCCATTGTGGTTTTCCTGGTTGTGATCCCCATTTCTACTGCCTCTGTTTTCATTGTGGTTCACATGCTGCGTCCCCCTGAACTGTTGTTCCATACCTAAACCCTGATCTATCTTTTCTACAAATTCAGTGAAATTCTCAGCTGAATATGTGGGATAGTGAATTAACTACCAATGCAAATCTGCAGGTAACCTCCTACACAAAGTGGAAATTACTGCTAAAAGACTCAAAGGTGTATCTAAATGCACTAGTTTGTCAAGTTCCTCCTGACAAAATTCCTTCATGCTCTGTTTCGCTTTCACATAGTTGGCCCGTTCAAGAATTTATTTTGTATCTTAACTTGCTTGGCCTCCACCCAATACTTATTTAAAAACAACTTTTCAAACGCCTCAAAAGTAACAAATTTATCAGCACACTGATTTGCCCAAGTTTGAGCAGAATAGTCAAGCATTTTCTTTGCTAACTTCACTTTACACTGGTCTGACATACCAGGCACAAATTGGTCCTTGCATGCAGCCAAAAAATCTACTGGATGATAATTACCCACTCCTGAAAACTTTTTGCCATTAGGTGTCTGCAACATGGACCAATTAGTGTTTCCTGATGCAGTACACAATTCTAGATTATTTATTCTCGTGTTCACCTTCTCAATCTCAGTATTGTTTACTGTCACTACTTGTTCTATCTTTTTCCTAAAGTTACATTCTGTATTCTCTAATTTTCCTGACAACAAAGTTTTTGTTTCCTGAATACCTGCCACCATCCTCTTGTCAACCTCAGCCAACGCCTGCATTCCTGTGATCACATATTTGTTTCACAACATCTAACTTGCCTCCTACCTCAGTCTCAATAGCACCAATTCTGGCATGTATCTCCTTTTCCCTATTTTCAAACCGTTCTGTTAGACTTCCTATCTTTTTGTCAATGTCTGTGATTATTTCTGCCTTTAATGCAAACATTGAATTTTGTAGTGCCCCAATGTCTGCCTTAAAGTCTGCTTTCAATTCTGATTTTACAGTTCCTATTTCTGATCTTAAATTTGATTCTAAATGTGAGTTTGTATTTTCTATTTTTGATTCTAAATTTGAGCTAAAACTCGCTAACATGGCTGCGACCATCTCAGGTGCCAACAACATTCCCCCACTATTTACCCTCTCTGGACTTTCTGGTATGCTACTCTCTGAATCTACGTCGCTTGGCGACTTTTTAAAAACCTGATCCATTATCGGAACCACAGGAAAGCTGGGTTAACACACAATAATTTATAGCGCCAGCTGCTTTACTTATCTTTTAATCCAGAAGTTGCAGCAACGAGCTGCGACGTCCCCAACGCACGCTGCCGTCTGTTGTAGAAGCTGTGGCTGGAATATGTCCTCACTGCATCCCTTATCCTTTGTAGAATCGAAGCTGCTGGACCCCGACGCTCCGTTGGCGACTTGCGAAGTCCCCACGATCACAGCCGACCGTTGCAGAAGATGAAATTTGAGTGCGTGGATCCCGCGCGCCGCCGCTCACTGCTGCCGGGCCGATGCACCGTCGATCGCCGGTTACGGATGCCCGCGCCCGAACTCTGCCAGCCACCAACAGTCGTTAACCGCGCGACGCGTTCGCGTACCGTCCACGATTATGCTAACTGTTTTGTCCACTATCACTGTCCTAAGCACACCCTACCTCTCTTTCCGAGCAAGACCAGTGTGAATTTATCCCGCTCTCTGCCGCCAGCCGCCACACACACTTGAAATTGTCCGTCGCGTCCGCGCACTTGTTTGCAACTGTTCGTAACTGTTCACTGTCCTATACACATCCTAACCTCTCCGTCCGAGCAAGTCCAACGTGAACTTATCCTGGACGAGCCCCCAAATGCGAGAGTGAAGGTCGGGGTGAGAGTTTAAAATAGGGAAAAATTAATTTTTAAAACTCACAACCACCAACTGCGAACCAAATTCCTTAACATGCAAAAACACTGGACTGTGATTGCTACTGTTTGACTCGTTTTCTAGGGGATGATATCACACGTTCGCAACTTTCCTTTCCTGCATATGATTAACAAACAAAAAATCATAATAAAGTAAGTTCATGAGAGAAAAGGGTGTACTAACTACTATTTTTGAAAACACGTGAAAGTTCACTTTATGTTGTTTATTACACCATATTAAAACCCTGTTGCTGATACGTCTGTACGTCGACACATTTATCAAATAAAGTTATAGCTCGTGAGCCCCCAGAAAAAATGAATATTTGTCGCAAATTGTTTTCACACCATGCGCCTGTCTCAAACACCGTTTATGTTCATGCCTATGCGACGACACGTGTTACATTAACAAAACACAGTCACTTTAATTCAGTGCGATGCACACCTTGTTCCACCGGCTAAATATTCACAACACACAGTAGCACTCGATTCAACTTGGTGCAGTCTACGACGAGCAATTGCCACACAAAAGTCTATAGTCTCCACCTGGAGATCCACATGCCGACCGAGCAGAGCGACGCCGCCCGGCCAGCTACACCACTTGCTCCCTACTCGTCACGTCCTGGGCCCCGTGCGCGCGCGCCAAAAGACCAACTGCCGGTTTTTTTCCCCATGTGAGCTGTTCTAACCGACTGGCCAACGTACAGCGCTCAACCAATACATTTCTAAAACCTTACTAAAAACCAAAATAATTACACTACACATTAATTAAATGTCTTCTTAGGTTTTTATATTGGTATAAACCTCCTTTGTACTATTTATTATAATCGTGCAATTTCTTATATCACAGATAAGTGATTTAACTGAATATTTCAAGATAAAATACACAAGATTAATTGAAAATAAAATGAGAAATAATTAATATATTTTTTTATAAACAAACATTGCCATGCTAGTCGTATAACTGTCTTGTATTCATCGGTAATTTATTACTTTTCATTGTTAATTAAACATATTACGCCAGATGTGACGATATCAGCTAATGTATTGTTTATTTGTCAACAGGCTATTTTGTAATGAGGGCCTTAAAGGTTCCTAACTGCATCGTATTACTTCAAATGCAAGTAGTATTAGAATATTTTATTTCACGCTGTGCACTGCAATTCACCTGGCACTCGCCATTGTCCCTCTCTCCCCTCACCGGAAACTAACCTGGAAAATCTTAAGCTGGAACAAGCCACCAATGTCGGCCTGCTCGCTGGCCTCCCGTCAGCTACAAGCACACAGCAAATCTCAACGTGGAGAATTTCTACCTATGGCCTAACTATAAATGTTGTCACCCAACTGTGTACATACATTGCTACCATAATTAATAAGATTAAAATTGAGTAACATTTAGTGCATTGACATGGTCAATGTTTGCAGTGAACTTCATACTGTTTAATTATCAAATGCTATTAATTACCAATATTTCTATTGGGCGGTAATCTCACACGCTATCTTGGATTTGTAATTCTGTGTTTGGCTGAATAAATATTTATCTGCCAGTGCTATCTTGTCTTTCTAAATTTACCGCCATCCGTCCTATATGGTATTTCAATTTTTCACCCTCCGCCATGACGTACATAAAACCAATTTGCTTTGTGACGTCATAATTCGATCACAGATAAGATCTTATGGCTGTGTCTGACCGTGGAAACGAAGTGAGCCAGAGTTGCCAGTGTAAACAAAGTTATCGTAAGAGTAGGTACACATACTGCTATTTGTTACAATAGTAAAGGAGTTCAATGTATGCTAATCACCGCGATGAGTTTTTATTTATTTATTTCAAAAACAGTAATAGAGGAACGTATGTGACTCTCGAGGGAGTTAATTGCCGCAAACTAGATATATCTTGTTCAACGATAACTGGAAAAGCGGTTTAATAAGGTTATGAAAATGGGACGTACGTCTATTTATAAACGGTGTCCCTACTAAGAGGCGTGGGGAACACTCACTCAGTTGTCCGTCTAGTCGGCAGCAAGACGCCTTAGACCACGCGCAAATACTGCTCTTCGTGTTTTTCGTGGAATGGTCAATGTCGACGAAGAACAAGAAGAAGGAAGCGAGGAAGATTAGAATTGAATGCCCCGTCAACATAATTGTCATTAGAGACAGAGCAAAAGCGTCGGTATGTTTCCTGTTGCTAACAGAATGATTTTTGAAGCGTTATTTCTTGTATCCATTCGAAAGACAGGTCCCAAGTGTGTCCAGTGTGATATGTTTATCGATACGTATTAACACAAACATTCAAATACGAAGGATAACTAGTATGGAGTGATAACCGCAGTGGATATCCGACATGGAACAGTACTGCTCAGTCGCCATTAGAGTACTGTTCTTTTCTCGGGATTTAAGGTTTATGATACCACATGTAGAATAAACGAATATGACACTAGTGTAATTTCCGACCTCTCTGTCAAATAATCATGTAAAATTAGGCTTCAAAGATTATTCTGTTAGTAACGGGAAATTTACCGACGATTTCCATCGACGATGTATTTTGAGTGACATGTACGAGTAGCAGTATTTCTTTGGGCTAACTACGGCAACGAATTGCAAAAATAAAATTGCAAATAATTTCTAAAACACGTGCAAAAATGAGCTTGTTGATTCTAAGGAAGAGCGTTGCTTGCTAGTCAAATGTTCAAATGTTTGTAAAGCTTATGGGACTTAACTACGGGGTCATCAGTCCCTAAACTTACAAACTACTTATGAACTACTTACGAACTAGGACGGCACAAATATCCATGCCCGAGGGGGGATTCGAACCCCCGACCGTAGTGGCCGTGCTGACCGTGACTGAAGCGCCTCAGTCTCCTCGGCCACCGCGGCCGGCGCTTGCTAGACACTGTCCCCTGACTCGTAGAGTGCACACAGTTCTGACATTATGTATTTTTCTCTTAATTTCATAAGCGTTTTGAGAGGTAGCAAATGGCTCTGAGAGGTAGCAAATGGCTCTGCAAGCGTCCTAATCGCATTCTTATAATCTCCAGGAAAGTCATACAACAGTGATAGTGTAATGCAGCAACGCGAAGTGGCTTGGGTTGAACAAATCGCTCCAATTTCCTTCTAGGAATACTTAGCCAAGCTACCTTTGTAGACGTCCATACATGCGGAAGTGTTTCAGGTGCAATATTTAGTTCTGGAACTAACGTCTCGATTATATCTCATAGCAGTTCGATGGGATTCATGTCCGGCAATGTGGGTTGTAAACTCGAAATGTTTAAATGTTCAAATGTTTGTAAAAGTTATGGGACTTAACTGCGGGGTCACCAGTCCCTAAACTTACAAACTACCTTGTACTAAAGACGGCACAAACATCCATGCCCGAGGGGGGATTCGAACCTCCGCCTGGGAACGGCCTCACGCATTGCAGCATAGCGCCTCAATGCGATCGGCCGCTGCAGGTTGCAAACTCATTTGTTATAACTGTACAGAATGTGCATCAACCAATCACGAAGAATTGTGTCCGGTGATATGGCACAATGTCATCTATCACAATTTCATCGTTATTTGAGAACATACATTCTACAAAAGGTTGCAAATTGACTCCACATACCCGAACATAACCTTATCTGTTCAGTTTACGAGAGGACCCAATCGATTCCATGTAAAACAGGCACACCGATGCGGAGTCACTGCACCTTGTTGACAACTTGGATCCATGGCTTCGCGGGGTGTGCGTCACATTCTATCCCTAACATCCGCTTTTCCAGTCGTCTACTGACCAACGGAGCGCAGACGAGTAAAAAATGTTCAAATGTTTGTAACCCTATGGGACCAAACTACGTTGGTCATCAGTCCCTAGTCTTACAACGTATGGAGAACACACACGTCCATACCAGAGGGAGGATTCGAACCTCCGACGCGGTAGGCCGCGCGATCCGTAACGTGGCGCTCCAGACCGCTCGGCTACTCCCGGGCGGCGCAGACGAGTCGCTGCAGCTGATATCGTACTGTTAGCAAAGGCACTCGTATAGCTCGTTTGCTACCACAGCCTATTAACGCCTAAATGCACTGAACTATGATTACGGATATGTTCTTTATACATTCCTCGGTGGTTTCAGCTGTTACTTCACGCTATTTTCTCTGTCTAAGCAATGGCAAATCTATGCAAGTGCCGCTGCTCTCAGTAATCAACTGCAGGCTGTAGGCCACTGCGTTATTTGTAGTGAGAGGTAAAGCCAGATGAATTTTGTATTCTCGGCAAACTCGTGACACTCTGGATCATGGAATATTGAATCCTTTAACGACATCCAAAATGGACCGTTCCATGCGACTAGCTAAAACTACCATTCTGCGTTGGACGTCTATTAATTCCAGTCGTTCGGTCCTTATCAGATCGGAAACCTGTACACATACAAACGACAGCTGTGCCAAAGTACTGCCCTTTCATACCTCGTGTTCACGATACTACCGTCATATTTATCCGTGTACATTCTCATCTCATACCTTTCTACGCCTCAGTATGAGGAATTTATTACACATCACCTGCGTACCCTGGTAGATGACGACTTCCGTGAAGCCAATAGGTTCTTGCAGCTGGACAACTACCCGTGGCACAAGACTCCACCGTGCTACAGTGGTTCGATGAAGAAGATATCTAGCTTGCGTTAATTTCTTTGACATCAAATTTGTCTGATCTAAATGCGATGGGACAAATCGGGGACGCTATCGAGCATCAAATGAACGTTCACAGACCACTGACTCGTAATTGATGCCAATTGCGTAAACTGTACGCCGTTGTCTATGACACGCAGAAACTCTTATAATGACTTTATGTGAATGTACTATTTCATGCCGCTTTTTAGTAATACGTCTAAATAACTGTACGAAGTTACATTCTCAAGTGATTCAGCTCCGTCGTAATGTTCGAAAATTTTATTGGTCTCTCTCGTTGTTGTCAGTATTACCTTATAATTAAATACATTTAAAGCCAGCTGCCAATCATTACCCCAGACAGTGTTACAAAAACTACACTCTATTATGAATTAAATAGCGGTTCACATTTTGAAATTGTTTAGAACTTGCTGGCATTCCATTTAAGTGAGTTAACAACCAGCATGCAAAAGCAAAAAAATATCGTGGCATTAAGCTGTAACTAACACCAGTATCTATTATTGGTGTGCCGGCCGCGGTGGCAGAGGAGACTGAGGCGCTCCAGTCACGGTCTGCGCGGCCACTACGGTCGGCGGTTCGAATCCCCCCTCGGGCATGGATATTTGTGCCGTCCTAGTTCGTAAGTAGTTCATAAGTAGTTTGTAAGTTTAGGGACTGATGACCCCGTAGTTACGTCCCATAGACTATACAAACATTTTAACATTTTTTTTATTATTGGTGGAAATACAGTTGTTGGCTGTCTTGGAGTTAGACGACCGGCAATAGTGATATGTTTACTGACGGTACTAGCTTAAACAATAAGCTGCGTAAAATCCATACAACCGTACTTTGGGATGACTAGTCACATGCTTACTTTGCCGCTAAAAGTGTGTTTTGTGTGTTACCTAGGAGTATAACTACCTGTTAAAAAGATATAACAGTTTTCCATGCTGCTTCTTAACTAACATTGAAAACTTTCTTCGAGACCATTTTTACATAAGAGAAAATTACTTTGGACCGTCAAACCATGTTACATTCATGCGGAGGAGACTGTCCCATAATCCTAGGATGTGTGGACGCGTAGGTTGTAAAGTTTTGACTGCATATCAGTTTCTGTTATTACTCAGCCAGTTGCAGTGGCAGCGCCGTCGTGTTTACGCCCGAGAAGCAGAAATGTGAAGCAGTAACCAGCCAGCTGAAATTTTCATAGCGAATTCCAGCCACACAGGCTAGTCTCGCTGTCGCGCCACGTTGTGCGCTATACTATATCTTTTATTGCTGATATACGTAAATTGTTTTTATCTGTTTTCATTTCGCACAAAACAGGTGTATTTGAGTGTGTGTGTTTGTTGCATTATTTGTTCAAATGTTCAAATGTTTGTATAGTCTATGGGACTTAACTAAGGGGTCATCAGTCCCTAAACTTACAAACTACTTATGAACTACTTACGAACTAGGACGGCACAAATATCCATGCCCGAGGGGGGATTCGAACCCCCGACCGTAGTGGACGCGCAGACCGTGACTGCCTTAGTCCCCTCGGCCACCGCGGCCGCTCCCTTGCATTATTTAAATTGTTTCGTAAGTACGCTGCTAGTATACTGCTTGATTTTTGTTCAAATCGTGATACTAAGCTTTGTAAATAGTCGAATTTTATTTTGTTCAAAATAGTAGATTTTCATTGTATGTTCCGTGTAGTCACATATATTTGTTCTGCTTAGGAATCGATGTGTATATCAAATGTTTCTATGTTTGTAAATCTATGGGACTTTAACTACTCTGGCATTCAGACACCAGGTTTACAAACTACTTAAACTAACTTATGCTAACAACAACAAAATACAGACATGCCCGAGGGAGGACTCGAACGTCCGACGGCGAGAACCGGCGCGCTCCTCAGCTAGGCTCTTGGAACGCTCGGCCACTACGCCGCGACGATGTATCGCCTTAGTTAACTGCATTGTAACTACTGAAGACTGTTAGTATATCGCTGTATTTTCGTTCAAATATTTTTTTTTTCGTAATTGGTCACATATAACGGATTTTTCTAGATTTAAATATTTGATAATCAGCTTTATTATAAGAAACTTCGTGGTAGAGTAAATCTGTGTGCCAGACCAGGATTCGAACCTGGGACCCTTGCCTTTGCCTTTCGCGGACAAGCAGTCTACCGACATTTTTAGAATTTGGTTAGTTTTGATATATGTTTTATAAAATTGTAATTTATTAGATGTCGCTAGATTAGCATTTTGTCAAAACTAGAACCCCACTCTTTTCGAGGTATGAGGAATATCATTTTTATTTCATGTTTTAAAATATTAGTTTCTGAAATGTTAGTTAATATTGCTAGGATTTTATTATTTTAATAATTTATTATTGTGGTTATGAATGTGGCAATATGTACGGCTTCTCCCTACGCCACCGTCCCTGTGAGAATGTATACTTGTTTTACTTTTAAGTGGATGTGCGAGAATCTAATGGCCGTCTGAATGTGAGTAGTGATAGCCCGCTTTGCGTGGTTCTCTCTGGATCAGAGTCGATAGTTAGTCGTTACCAACCCCTGCTGCTGATGCGACCAAAGAGGTTTCTACACTCTTTCGTTACAAGCCAGTCGACCAGTCCTCGAGGGCGAGTCTCGCGATCTTCTAATTTTGCTGTTAAAATTAAGCTTTTTTATAACAGTAAACTTTATTTCGTACAGTGGCCTACTTTTAGTTTTTTATTCCTTTTAACACATGTTGTACTCACGAATGATGAAAAGAAAACATATTTTTAAACGCATTTTATGCATGCAATGATGCAAAACAAAACCACTGTAGACAAAAAAATTTTATACATACTAGTTAATTCCTATAGATTTACATATATTTCAATATTTTAGCCGACCGCGGTGGCCGAGTGAACTGATGCGCTCCAGTCACGGCCACTACGGTCGGCGGTTCGAATCCCCCCTCAGGCATGGATATTTGTGCAGTCCTTAGGATTAGCTAAATCATAAGTAGTTTGTAAGTTTAGGGACTGATGACCCCGTAGTTAAGTCCCATAAGCTTTACAAACATTTGAACATTTTTGAATAGTTTTAAAGTTCAAGATAATTTAAAAAATAACTGAAGAGTGGTAAAACTTAAAAAGTACCTGTCCATATGTCTACACTACGTGGGGTATAGTTATTTATTTATTTACTCATTTCTTTATTTTTACTATAGTGCATGGGGTCACTGAGCTATCCTGGCACGCCGTACTCAGAGTTTTACCTCCACCAGTACCTCACCACCTTATTTCTAGCAGTCTTGTCCTAGTCCTGAAAGGTTCTCAGGAGAACGTCTGTGAATTAAGTACAGACGCCGCAATTCTTAATTGCAAGCCACCTAGACACGGTTTCATGCCTATTTCATGCACGCGAAATCCGAATTTCTGATGGGAATACAAGGACAGCTGCGAGCCACGGAGTACAGTGGCCGATGTGGAAGGACACGTGAGAGTTTGGACTGAACGGATTACGTACTTGTGTGTTAAGCCTATGTTTCTGAGGTGGCGTACAGGCTTAGAGCAACTTCATAGGAAGCAGGCGGTCCCTGTTTCGCATTCCGGCTCCGGTTCAAATTCTTTTATTTAATGTTGTATGTTTGCAACGCCTACAAGCAGATGAGGCTAAGAAAACCCATTTAATAACTAATGTAAAATTTGGAAAGTCGGAGGTAACGTACTAGTTAATATACAACTGTGAGGACGGGCCACGTGTACCAGGATAGCTCAGTCGGTAGAGCGCTACAGTTTTACCTAAGAACAAAAATATGAGCGTAGAGTGAATTAAGTTTCACATGCAGCTTCTGTTTCATGTAATTCGATCCAAGATAGCGAACATGGCTGAAAATTTCGCGAAGTTGCAAAAACGGTTTATCAAAAATATATAAAAACGAAAGTTTCAATTGAAAACTGTTAAAGAAGTAAGTTATATGCCATACGATTATCTACTGATTGCCCTTTTTTTATTGTACGTATCCCTTGCTTTATTACGTTTTGACGTATATGTAAAAACACATTTTAAAAACCTTTAAAAAGAGAACCTTTATAATTCGTCAACATTCACGTTTCCAAATTTACTATTTGTCGTAAATATAGCGCAGGATAAGTGTATATATATATATATATATATATATATATATATATATATATATATATATATATACACTTCTTGAAGAAATTTAAAAATGTTTCGAGCTATATCAAGTTTTATACAAAGGATTTTCGAAAATCGGCAAAACCTTCTCAGGGGATCAATCTAGAGCAACGGATTTTGGCCTGTTCTTTTCGTAAAGAGTTGTAATATCATACAATTAAATGATTTTTTTTAGATTTTGTTAATTATAAATATAAAAATATGAATTCGCACAACTTGCAGTTATTGAGCTAGTTTTGTTTTCTATTTCTTTAACTGAATATTTCAATGTTTATGTTACGAAAGTAACTGTTAAAGAAATAGATTGCTGGCATTCTTTTAAACATTTTAAAGTAAATAATATTTTGTACGACCTTCAGCAACTGAGATATATATTTTTCTTGAAAACAAATGTAGTGGATTTCTGGATGTAGTAACATTTTATAGTATTGTGCTTCTCGGAGCTTAATATAGAATGAATATACTTTTAAGAAAAAATACTACAATATGTTAAATTTTTCTCTAATATTAGTAATTGGGAAGAAAAGTTAATCGTGCAGGCGCATAGTGCCTTGAGCTAGCTCGGGCGAACGGCCGTTAGAAAGGGGGAACGAGGAGAAGGAGAAAGACGGACGCGTGTTCTCTCTGAAAACAATCTAAACGGCCCTCGCTTGCACAATATTTCACATATCGGCTTAACTTTCATTTGTAGGTTTATTGTAATTTTAATAATCCTATATTGCTACAACATAATTTATGTAGTTACTGATAGTTACATTAAGCTTGTTGCTGGTTCCTTTAATAGTTATTTCATTATTTTAAGCCGCGGTGGAGTAGCCGAGCGGTCTAAGGCGCCTCGCTGCGGAACGCGCGGTTGCTCGCCGTGGAGGTTCGAGTCCTCCCTGGGGCATGGGTGTGTGTGTTTGTCCGTAGGTTAGTTTACCTAGGTTTAAGTAGTTTATAAGCTACGGACTGATGACCATGCAGTTTGGTCCGATAGCTTTAAGGACATTTGAACATTATTTTAAAACTTAGTAATTTTGTATATGATATTAAATATATAAAATAAAGTAAATGAAACATACACTGCTCAAAAGTATTAGGGGATCAGGTGAGGTTTCATACGTGTGTATGATATATGACAGCTTATTTTATTCAGTTATTGGCTACAATTGTAATTTCTGTGTAATACAGTAAGATGTTTTGCTGTCTCAATTCTAATTGTGAAATCGAAATATTGAAACATTTTGATCATTTCGAGGAAGCGTTGAAATAAATCATCTCGCTTCGGGCCATGATCGCCTTAACCATGACCGAGAAGAATAGACACTGTATCAATAATTGTAAAATGGCCCACAACAGACAACGACAATTACAATGCTGACGCGTTCATACGCTCGGTTCCTTGCATGAATACAGTATAGGTTCCGAGCAAGAGGAAGTAATGGGCAGGGGGCACTACAGTCGTAGTGTGCTGTAAGGTGAGAATTAGGGTTAAAAGGGAAGCGAGCCTGGATAGCTTAATTGGTTAAGGCGACAGCTGGCCCGAAGCCAGCACAAAATTTCATCGTTGTCGTTGCATTTATTTCAACGCCCCGAAACGGCCGAAATGTTTGAATGTCTACACTGAGCCATTTTAGTCGTTCGTTTTTCTGCGTACTGGAGTCCCGAATAGGGACTGTGACTGCTGTGTGCGGATGCAAGCAGAGTTGGTGACACTTGGCCTCCAGCTTCCAGCTGTCTTAACCTCGGTTGCACAGCTCGAGGCTGCGATCGAGGGATGCCGTGGCGGCCGTTGGAAGTGAAGGAACGTCTACGCGTCCGGCGTCACCAACAATGGGCGCGCGGCTCCGTTGAGCCCCGAAATGAGGCAGATCTGCCCTCCAAGCCACGGTCACGTGGGAGATCGCCACACTGCGGGGCAGGCAGCGAAAGACCCAGTTCGTCTGGCCACCTGGTTTGAGCGCTGTCTGCGCCGGACAATGTTCCTGAGCTGGATGGTGTCACTTATCCTGATGTTACCACCCAGCGTGTAAACTACGGTCTATCACAGAGGTTGGGTTTACTTGTAGTTGGAAGCTCCAACGTTAGGCTATTAATGGAGCCCCTTAGGGATATGGCTGCTAAGGAGGGGAAGAACGTCAAGGTGTACTCCGTGTCCATACCGGCCGCGGTGGAGTAGCCGAGCGGTCTAAAGCGCCTCGCTGCGGTTGCTTGCTGTGGAGGTTCGAGTTCTCCCTTGGGCATGGGTGTGTGTGTTATCCTTAAGTTAGTTTACCTAGGTTTAAGTAGTTTGTAAGCTATGGACTGATGACCACGCAGTTTGGTCCGATAGATTTACAAACATTTGAACATTTTTTGTCCATAGCGGGTGGAGGCAGTTAAGATGTGGAACGGGTCCTTCCAAATACCACGAAGAGTACGGGGCGCAGCCACCGGCAGATGGTGGTTCACGTCGGTACCAATGATGTTTGTCGCTTTGGATCAGAATTGATTCTCTCTGGTTTTGAGTGGCTATCTGTAGTGGTAAAGACTGCCAATCTCGCTTTCAAGATGAAGGCAGAGCTCATCATCTGCAGCTTAGTGTACAGGACCGACTGTGGAATCTGATACAGAGCCGAGTGGAGGGTCTAAATCAGACGCTCAGACGGCTCAGCAGCCATGTAGGCTGCCGATTCCTAGACTTGCGCTTTCGGGTGTTTGGGTTCCGGGTTCCGTTGAATAGGTCAGGAGTGCACTATACGCAGGAAGCGGCTACACGGTTAGTGGGAACTGTGTGGAGTGGACTGGGCGCTTTTTTTTTAGGTTAGATAGCCTCGGAAACTCATACAAAGGGTTTTAGTCTCAAATTGTATAGGTGAAAGATAGGACGAACACAAGTCTTAAAACGTTTGGTCTAACAGCTGTTAATGGTCGTAGCTGTGTGAGGAAAGTACCTGAGCTCCAAACGCAACAAAAACCACTGAAGCTCAAATCATTATAGGTACGAAAGGGGGCGGGAGATAAGTTGAGCTGGAATTTTTACAAAAGGTCAAATGCTCTTCAGAAAGGATAGACTGAATAAAACAGGTGGTGGCGTATTTATTTCTGTCACAAGTAGTTTATCTTGTAGCGCAATTGAAGTTCATAGTTCTTGTGAGTTAATATGTATAAAGGCTATACCTGAAAACCGAAATACATTAATAATAATTTCTTTTTACCGAGCCCCTGACTCAGATGATGCGATTGCAGAAATGTTCAAAGAAAGCTGGGATCAAATTTCAAAATCATACACAAAGCGTGCAATTTTAATTGGTGGCAACTTTGACTTATCCACGATATGTTGGTAAAATTATATATTTATAACCGGAGGCAAGCACAAAACGTCGTCGTCTGGGATTTTACTGAACGCATTCTACAAAAATTACCTCGAGCAATTAGTTAATGAACCCGCTAAAATAGTAAATGGTTGTGAAAACATACTTGACCTTTTAGCAACAAATAATCCTGAGTTAATAAAGAGCATCAGAACAGAGACATAGATTAGTGAACACACAGTTGACGTAGGGAGACGGAATATCGGATTTCCCAAATCACCCAAATATATTTATTCAAAAAAGCATAAAAAATTTCGATTAAAGCTTTCCTCAATGACAATCTCCAGTCTTTCTAAACTAACAATAAGAGTGCAGATCGGATGTGGCTTACATTCAATGAATTAATATCGACAGCTATCGAAAGTTGTATACCAAACAAATCAACAAAAGAGGGGGCTGACAGACCGTCGTACACAAAACAGGTGAGATTGAAATTGCAGTAGCAAAGAAAAAAATAATGACAAATTTAAACAGACACAAAATCTCCAAATCTTGGCAATCTTTTACGGAAACTCGAAATTTAACTCGAAATTCAATGCTTATGAGGGTTTTCACAATGAAGTCCTGTCACGTAATTTGGTGGAAAAACCAAAGAAATGCTGGTAGTATGTTAATTATACTAGCTGCAAAACACAATCAATACCTTCACTGTGCGATAGCAACGGTGGTGCTATTTATGGCAGTTGTGCTAAAGCAGAATTGCTAAACAGAGCTTTCAAAATTCTTGCACCAAAGAGGACGAAGAAAATACTCCATAATTCGAATCAAGAACAGTTCTCATACGTAATTTAGAAGTAGATACCGATGGAGTGTTAGAGTAATTAAATAACATAAAAGTAGTTCTCGGTCCCGATTGTATACCAATTAGGTTCCTTTCAGAGTATGCTGATGTAATAGCCCCATACCTTGATATCATAGAAACCGCTCGGTCAGCGAAAGATCCGTAGCCAAAGAATGCAAAGTTTTACAGATCACCCCAATAGTTAAGAAGGGCAATAGGAGTGATCCGCAAAATTACGGTCCTACACCATTGACGTTGGTTTGCAGAAGGATTTTAGAGGATATTGATTTGATTTGATTTGATTTTCTCAGGGAAGCCAAAACAGGCTTGGTCCAACCCGCCACTGCCCGCACCAAAACTAAGTTTATTGCTCCCTGTATATCTAGTAAAGCCAACCAATGCCCTTGAACAGTGCAAGGAGTCCCTTTACAAGTTCTTTATTAGACACAATTTCTTCGGGTCTTGTTGTCCCGAATGTTCTGTGCCTTTTACTCTCGAATGCAATGCATTCGAAGATTAGATGTGATGCAGTTTCATCACCGTCATCACAGATCCTACTTTTAGGGTCCTCTTCCGTTATTCCCATTGTATGTAGGTATTAGAGGATTTACTTTCCTTAACTATCATGAACTACCTCGAAAATAAGGATCTATTATCCCATAGTCAATATGCATTCAGAAAGTATCGTTTCTGTGAAACACAGCTGGCTCTTTACGTACATGAGGCGGTGGGTTGTATCGACAAGGGATCTCAAATCGATTCCATACTTCACGATTTCCGGAAGGCCTTTGACACTGTAACTCAAAGGCGTGTTCTAATCAAACTGTGTGCTTTCGGAATATCGCCAGAGTTCTACGATTAGATTCGTGATTTCCTGTAAGAAAGGACACAGTATGTTATAACTGACGATAAATCATAGATTGATACAGAAGTAATATATGGCGTTCCCCAGGAAAGTATTGTAGAGCGCTTACAGTTCCTTATCTTTATAAACAATTTAGGAGACAATGTGACCAATTCTCTAAGACTGTTTGCGGATGTTGTTGTCATTTATCGGTTAGTAAAGTCACCCGAAAATCAAAAGCAACTGAAAAATAATTTAGATAAGATATCTGCATTGTGCAAAAATTGGCAATTGGCAGTTGAGCATTCAGAATAAATAGTGTGAAGTTATCCACATGAGCACTAAAAGAATTCCGGTAAACTTCGTTTACACCATAAGTCAGCCATATCTTCATGCCGTAAATTGAACTAAATGCCTAAGAAAAGCAATTACGAACAACGTAAATTGGAAAGAACACATAGAGAATATTGTAGGAAAGGCGAACCAAAGGCTACGTCTCATTGGCAGAACACTTAGAAGATGCAACAGTTCTACTGAAGAAATAGCCAACACAACACTTGTGGGTCAAATATTGAAGTATTGCTGCCCATTGTGGGATCCACACCAGGTGGTACTGGCGGACGATTTAGAGAAAGTTCAGAGAAGGGCAGCTCTATTTGTATTATTGCGATATAGTAGGAGGGGGCGGGGGAGTGTCACGGAAACGATGCACGAGTTGGGGTGGAAATCATTAACAGAAAGGAAATTTTTATTTGAGAAATTTCTATCGCGAATTTTTTCTTCCGAATACGAACATATTTTGTTAATACCCACACATGATCATCGCAATGAAATAAGAGAAATCATGTCGAAAACGACAAGATTTTGGTGTTTCTTTTTCCAGCGCACTATTAGATAATGGAACGGCAGAGAAATACCACAAAACGGTTCGATGTTCCCTCTGCTATGCACTTCAATGTGAGTTGCAGAGTATTTGTGTAGATATGGTGTTTAAACCAATCCTCGGATTGTTGACTGCTTTACCATTTACCAGAAGAGGTCATTCTCGTTGCTCTCTAATATGGTATATACACACCTCGTACGGTCGGTACAGTTACAGGCATGCGTGTTGGTGTCTTGACTGTCGGAATAGTGAAGGAATATAGCACTCTTTCAGTATTCACTGTCACCGTTTGTGGACTGTGACAACAAGATGGCGAGTGGAGTAGACAGCTGACTGTGTTTTGAGTTGGAAGCTTGAAATTTGGCAAGATGGCGGATGGAGTTGTCAGTTGACCATGTTCTGGCTGGGATGTTTGAATTTTGACCCTGTTTGTTTGTATGTGTGTGTGTTTATAGACTGTTGTTGTCTGGCAGTTCTTTGAGGGCAGAGAATAAGCTGTGTATTCATTTATTATTTGTTTTCCTTCAACCATAGCTTTCTGTATTCGGTAGTTTTTTCTTCTTTTTTTTAAGGGACTTAACTACGGGGTCATCAGTCCCTAAACTTACAAACTACTTATGAACTACCTACAACTAAGGACGGCACAAATATCCATGCCCGAGGGGGGATTCGAACCCCCGACTGTAGTGGCCGTGCAGACCGTGACTGAAGCGCCTCAGTCCCCTCGGCCACCGCGGCCGACTCGGTAGTTTTTCTCAATTATTAATTTCTGTGAGGGCTGTTGCTGTATTTGAGGATTTTTAGATCTCTGTTACCTTTTATTACTCTTCTGGGTTCTGTACAAGTTGTGTTAAAGTTTCTACTTGGTTCTCCAATGAAAATAGATTTGCAGTCTGACGTGTAAGTTGGTAAATACCAGATGTGTTGTTTGACTGCGTTTTGTTTGTTTTGTTCCTTGTTCTTATTTTCCTCTGTATTGAGCTGTCAGTTCTGTAGGCTTTTTTAATCCTTGTTTATTGAATATGTTGCCCCCTATGGCTTGTTTATTGTTGTACGCGAGAGTCTTCCATGTTCCTGGCCGGCCGCGGTGGCCGAGGGGACTGAGGCGATTCAGTCACGGTCTGCACGGCCACTACGGTCGGGGGTTCGAATCCCCCCTCGGGCATGGATATTTGTGCCGTCTTTAGTATAAGGTAGTTGATAAGTAGTTTGTAAGCTTAGCGACTGATGACCCCGTAGTTAAGTCCCATAAGATTTACAAACATTGAACATTTTCCATGTTCCTGTTACTGAAGGTGATTTGTGGTCATGTCTGTTTGTTTGTGTGTTCTCTGTGTGTTTCTATTTGTGTGTGTGTGTGTGTGTGTGTGTGTGTGTGTGTGTGTGTGTCAGTGGCAGCCTGTTGATGGTGATCTGTTTGTTTTTACTTCAACATGTATAACGAGGTATAAATACATATACCAAATTCATGTATAAGTTTCTAATTAACGGTACAAACTTATAATGACTGTAAAAACTAAAATATTTCAGTTGTTCAATATAAAGCAATAAAGCAATAAAATATAGCGAAACATGTATGAGTATATAAAAACAAAAAAACAGTGACTTGCTACCGACAGATTCTCAGAGAGATTCTCATAGAAGGCTTGTCACTTGTACTTCAAGTAAGTTTTATAACACACTGATCAATATTTCGTAAGTTATTCACAACTGAACTTCAGTTCTCGTATATAGTTCCCATGTCGCCAGAGTTGAGGTAATATGTGCTGTTGCACACAGTGGACCGCACGGGATATAAAAAATTTTCAAGCCCGGGCCATTTGTAATTTTTCAGAGAAAACGTGAGCCAGAATCTATCTCCCCCCCCCCCTCCACACCCCTATCGCTTGCCCACGGCCGCTCCGGGGTTGGAACACTTGTGCGGAGTGTCACTTGCGCGGAGTGACACTTGCGCAGAACCCGGGACCCTTGGGGCGGCTAATGCCTTTTCCTGGGTACAGGCACACCAACAAGTCTAGCACTGCTGTTGTCAAGTGTCCACACTGTCAACACAACACGAAACTCAGTGAAATTGCACAACCCTTTGCGAGCTGCAGAGCAATATAGTAACTTGTTCTAACTACATATTAATCCGTTGAGTGTTCCTCCTGTAAACAAAAAGGTATTTTAATAGTGATAATGTTTGGAGAGTTAGTCTCTGCTACTACAAGACGATGACTTTCCACAGTCATACCTCCTAAAAGCATATTATTCAGAACAAATGTTCAAATGTTTGTAAAGCTTATGGGACTTAACTACGGGGTCATCAGTCCCTAAACTTACAAACTACTTATGAACTACTTACGAACTAGGACGGCACAAATATCCATGCCCGAGGGGGGATTCGAACCCCCGACCGTAGTGGCCGTGCAGACCGTGACTGAAGCGCCTCTGTCCCCTCGGCCACCGCGGCCGGCTATTCAGAACACTAAGCATATCAAAACCCTGCGCAAGCAATAAATTTATTAGGCATCCTGCACAGATACGTTGATGTAATTGACCGCTATGTAGTTAACCCCACTATCACGCAACTTCCATCTCTTTAAAAATAGCTACTATGCTTTTTAATAGGAGATGCAACCTTAAACCTTCAATTAAAAAACGTTAATAATAAGTCAATGAATATTTCATATACTTAAAGCGTTTATTCGTAGACCCCAAAACGATTTGGCTGTATTCGAATTACAAATACATCTAAGAAATATATGAAATACGGAATGTGTAAGGGAATGTCACACACCGAAAAATGCTAAAGATAAATTCTATTTTCTATCACCGTCATATAGAACCATTTTTACTCCGAACTTGGCATAAACCAACAGTGAGAAACACGTTGCAAGACTTCCAGGAAAAATGAAGCGAAATTGGCAGCCAATAGTTGGTTATAAATTACATTGCCTGTTAACTGTATAAATATAAATTACGGAATACGCGGAACTACTGTTCAGTACAGTCAAAAAGGTCTAAGGTAATAGGCAGTGGTTTACAATCAGATATCCGCATCACTCTCCTTCTCAAGAAGTCTGTGTGAGATTTATATTCAGAACATTCAAGAAAAAGGTGTTGAAACTATAAGAAGCAGCTCATTTACTCAGGAAGGGAAAACGTTATGGTGCCCGTAAATTTGAATGGCTGAATCTCTTGTAGTAACATTCATTTTTTGATAAAATGTTAAAATCCAATATACCAGAATTTTGTTTTTCTAAACTCAGTGCCAACTTTTTTTGTCGAAATTTTTGCAGAAAGTAGTCTTGACGTGATTTCATACTTCTATGCATTAATATTATCAAACATGTAATTTGTGTCACAAATTGCGCGGCCGGTCCGGTCGGAGGTTCGAGTACTTCCTCTGACATGGGTATGTTTGTTTGTACTTTGCCGAAGTTATTTTAAGTAAGATTAAGTAGTGTGTAAGTCTAGCGACCAATGACCTAAGTAGTTTGGCCGCATAAGACTACACATATACAAGTAATTTATTTATTTCATATCCACATTTAAGTACTAATAATTAAAGAAACTTAAAAGAGAAATTTGAAACAAACACTGAAAACAAATGATTGATATTTCTCATAAGATGAATGCACACAACCGTTGACTTATGTCTTGTGAATGTACCTACAAATTTTGCCATATGATAATTGTAGTGTGAGTCCCAAATATGTTTTTTCTGTAATAACATTAAAAACATATTAAAAATTCAGAACTCGAAAATCAGTGAAGTTTTGGACTTGAATCGTTTTGTGTTGCTACATCTTTACATAGTAGACACGATTTTAAAATGTGGTTGCTATCGCTAAAGGAAACGAAACGTTAAATTTTTTGGCGTAATCTTCGCCGTGTAGACTGTATGTTGTAGAAGTCTACGTCGAACCTAATCATACCTCTGAGGAGAGAACGTTGTTTGCACTTCTCCTGCGTTTCCAGTCGGCAGTGCTGTGATATGTAACGACATCGTACCGTTCCATTTTACCGAGAGCTATATATGTATTGGTGTGATGACCGTTCTTTCGAAATAAGACATCACACAAATATATGTATCATTTAGACGCAAAGATTCTGGGTTCTGTTTTCATCGCTAACGCGATTAACAACGTTAGACCTCGTGTGTAAACTGTTAAAGGTTATGAGTGCCACCGGAAAAATGCATAAGTAACACCTGTTGTTTGAGACTTGAAGATGACCTGAAATTAGCCAAAATCGATATCTCATAATAAACATAAGGTGTAGCTGTCTATATTTCATAATGCTATTCCTAACATATTTAAAATGTTCAAATGTTTGTATAGTCTATGGGACTTAACTACGGGGTCATCAGTCCCTAAACTTACAAACTACTTACTAACTACTTACGAACTAGGACGGCACAAATATCCATGCCCGAGAGGGGATTCGAACCCCTGACCGTAGTAGCCGTGCAGACCGTGATTGGAGCGCCTTAGTCCCCTCGGCCACCGCGGTCGGCCCTAACATATTTAAAAACTGCTCACAACCACCTACAAAAAACCTTTATAATGAGATTGTATATAATTCCAAGATCAAATTGTGTTCTAGTTATTTGTAGTAATACACCCAAAGATCTGCCCTTGCTTTTAGTGCCTTGATCAGCTGTTTATTTTTAGAGGTATTACTAGGGACAGTAAAAATTCGCATTTGCGATAAATGCGAATATAGATGAGAATTCTGACTGAAAATGCAGTAAATCCGAAATTGTAGTTAGCAACGGTTGCGCTCAATTCCGATTTCATCACATTCATCTTCACATGGTGCTGTATTGTAAATCGAGTGATATTTGCATGACGTGTTATCTCCCTGTTGAATGAGGCTGTGATATCTTCGGGCCGTTACTACTGCTCCACCTCGCTCGGTGGGCCTTTCCCTGAATACGGCACAGGTAGCGGCTGGAGGGCGAGGAGTAGGGGTGGTGTATCCCTACTTCTGGAACACTCTGTTCACTACCTGCAGCGTCCGGGTCTCCCCGCAAGTGTCTACACATTCCCTTTCCGCGCAAGTGTCACTCCCCGCAAGTGTCACAAACTCGGCCGCTCCACAGCTCTGAAATGTTCACATGCTTCTAAATCTTTGGGACTTAACTACTCTGGTCACCAGTCCCTAGACTTACAAACCACTTAAACTAACGTATGCTACGGGCAACAGACACACCCATGTCCGAGGGAGGACTCGAGCCTCCGACGGCGAGCAGCGGCGCGCTCCGCAGCTAGATCGCCTGCTCCAGCTGAAGGCACTGCGCCTCCACGCTTCACTATTCTACTCTGTTACTAACGCTGCAAAACAACGCAAAGTACTCTTTTCTTTGAAGCTGCATCGTTTCGAATATCGAGCGTTCAACAGCTGTCACTTGCCGTACTCTTCACGATACGAATCTTACGTATTGTCGTCAGTTAACAGTTATTTAAAGTAATGTAGAAGTGTATTGTTCACATTTCTGTCACATATAATAGCAGCCTGATGGATAATTCATTACAGATGTACATATATTAGCTGGCTCGTCATGTTTCTCTGTTATGTCGCGCACAGACAAATACACACGAGACACTGTTATTCGTAAGTACCTTCAATCGTAGAGACAATAGCCGCATATCAGTGGACAGAGCATCAGTTCACTTTTGTTCTCACATTACAGGAGCTTATTACGAGCACAGCAGACGTCAGTGTGATGGGAGACCGCAGCAGCGCGCTTTGTAAAGCTGCCCGCTGAGTGCTCCTCTGCAGGCTCACATTCATGCTGTGCGACTGTACCGAGTGGATCATTTGTGTGCTTGTCCTGTTATTCCTACGCCGAGTACTGAGTTCAGAAAATACGCCATGACAGACATTACGAATCTAAGTTTGGAGACGAAACACGAACACCGTATATTCTTCCTCCTCTTTTCAATGTTGGCCTTTTCCCCGCATTGACACTGGTTCGGCATTGTTATCAGTTTAAGGAATGCCTGGATGTCCTTCCTATCGTGACCCCATAACTCACTGCAGGAAATATGTGTTCTCCTGCTTCTACTTTTATACATGTGAAACTGTGGATATTTAAATTTTTTTTCGTGTATGGTACAACTGAGGCGTACTTTATGTTTCAAACCGGTAATCAACTGGTGGTATGTGGGTAATCGTATTAAAACCACATCTCAGCTGGCTGGAAAGAGTTTGAGACACTTGCACGGAGTGACTCTTGCCCGGAGAGGGAATGTGTTGACATTCGCATTTTCACGGAGCTCAGGACACTGCAGGTAGGACAGGGTGTTTCAGAAGTAGGGTACACCGGCCTGTGTACACCGCAGCTACATTTGCACGCACATCCAGTCTCATGTTTGACCAGCAGAATTCCTGGCACGCTAGGCTTTCAACAGCGTTTTGTGATCTGAGAGAGTAAACATCTAAATATGTCTAACTTTTTTCTTAATTTGAAGCATTAGGGTGGAGTCTCCCATTAAAATGGAGAGTGCTTTTAGCGAGATGAAAACTGCATGGTGGTCGGTTTAGTAACTACAAAGCGATTAGAGAGCCGCACGGAAAGGCCGCGTGGTCTAAAGCGTCATGCTACGGACTGGGCGGCCGTTCCCACCAAAGTTTGGAATCTCCCTAGCGCCCTTGTGTAACATCAATGGAGTAGTTTGTAAGTCTCGAAAGTGATGAGCATAGCAGTTTCGTCCAATAGGTTTACAAACATTTATAAAAAAAAAATGTTTGTAAAGCTTATGGGACTTAACTACGGGGTCATCAGTCCCAAAACTTACAAACTACTTATGAACTACTTACAAACTAAGACGGCACAAATATCCATTCCCGAGGGGGGATTCGAACCCCCGACCGTAGTGGCCGTGCTGACCGTGACTGACGCGCCTCAGTCACCTCGGCCACCGCGGCCGGCAACATTTATAAATTTTCAATCAGACTCATCAACATATATGTGCAGTATGAGCAATATTTTTGTAGAATTATTGGTGTGGTGTCTTTTCTATGGGAGATGTCGGAAAGGACAGAAACATATCAATAATCTTTTCTAAAAATGCCAACGACCGTGCCACAGTGGATGCCGGTTCCGCCTTGGCCGGTCGTGCTCAGGCAGTTGGTGTGTTTACGTGGCTGGCAGCCGTGGCTTCGCGCGGCTACTGCCTTCTACGTCAGCGAGGCTCTCTCATCAAATGATAAGTACAGCTAACGTTAATTATGATACCAGTGAGGAACGCGATAATAACGTGCAGTGTGCGTTTGATCGTTCCGTAGACAAACAAACCACGTTTGAGATCCACCGTTGGATATTTGAAGATCTGTCGCTACCGCCCCGTGATGTTCTCGGTATACAGTTCGACACGTTCCTAAATTCAGTATTTTTGAAATTAAGAACCCCGGAACTGTGTGTATCACTTGTAGACACGAATTAACGGAAACGTAAATTTAGACATTTCAACGGTAAAATTATACCGTCAAAATATGCCGGCTTTGGTGTAAGCCACGTGCGTGTATTTAATTTACCGTTCGAGATCCGTAACGACACCATAACTCGGTATTTTCACCATACGGGCACTGTTTCCGAAGTTGTAAAAGAAAAGTGGTCGTCTGCGTGCATATTTCAAGTAAGTCAAAATGGTGATTAAACAGCACATACCGTCATTTATTTTCGTTAACGGCCACCGTGCCTTTGTGACGTACAGTGGCCAGCCGCAAACTTGTAGCTACTATAATGGTCTCGGGCGTTGTAGGCAGGCGTAAAAAACCCGTTCAGCTTCCGGTCGGTGGAGGCGCCCCCGGGCCAGTTTTGCGTCCGTCGCCGCTGCCGCTGCCGCCGCGTTCGCTTAAACACGCCCCCTTCCGCCCACCCGCACCAGTGCTCGATGAGGCTGAGGCCGCCTCGGCCACCATGGACACGACGCCACCAGCTGAGAATTCAGTAACCGCCGGAGGAGTCTGTGCCGGCTGTGGACGAGGTGTCGATCCGGTGCCGCGAGGCAGTGCTATCGGCGGGACCCGAAGCAGCTCCCGAGCCAGTAACTGAGTTGGAATAACAATCCGTCACCTCCGTGGCTCCCGTGTCTGCCGAGTCAGAAAGTGAACCATCCGCGGTCCCAATAGTTCCAAAACGCCAAATGTTTGCGGAACCGCGGTCTCGTCGGGAGCGTTTCGAACACCATCTCCGTAGTGAGAGTTCATCTGGCAGGGTTTAGACGAGAGAATTTTCGAGGAGAGAGCGAAGAGCTAAGTCCGTCTCCCGTTTCGCGCAAACCTCAGGGTGTGTGTGGGGGGGGGGGGGGGGGAGTTGGTCAGCACGCTTCGCGGCAGCAGAGTTGGCGCAGACACACAGACATCGAGCGAAGGTAGAATTCCGCGACGGGCTCCGGTGCAACAACAACAACCGCAACACCACCGTAATGTGGTTGACAAACGGGATGTGACCGTACGCCAGTTGTTGTCGATTTTACAAAAAAGAAAAAAAAAATTGCCGGACACGGAAACAGATCTGTCAATGGACACTGATCCTGTAGGGGCGTCCACAAACGTGCCGACGAAACGGAAAGCCGAGGCCGACGATTTTCGACGTCGTCGTGCCCGGCCTTAGTGTGACGATCCTGCGTCTGGCTCTGCACGTAATGTGGAGCTGGCAACGAGCGACGGCTCCGGCGTACCAGTTTCTGGACACCGCCGCCCCTCCAGCCTGCGTGGGGGGGGGGGGGGGACTATCTGTGTTCCGGAAGATTAGGGGACTTGAATCCGTGTCCCCTATGGCGCGTACCCACCGTCCTCTGAACGACAATAGAGTTTTATCTGGTGTTGCCGTATTTTATTAGTGTGCATCGTTGTGTCCCCTTTGTTGATATGGCCACTAACGCCTGCCAGTGGAACATATGGAGTGTTAACGGCAATAAAATGCGTAGCTCGCTCAAGGCGCTGGCGCTAAAGAATTTTTTAAATGATAACTACTGTCACGTAGCCTTGTTACAAGACGTTTGCCGCGGTGGAGTAGCCGAGCGGTCTAATGCGCCTCGCTGCGGAGCGCGCGATTGCTCGCCGTAAGAGGTTCGAGCCCTCCCTGGGGCATGGGTGTGTGTGTTGTCCTCAGGTTAGTCTACCTTAGTTTAAGTAGGTTCTAATCTACGGACTGATGACCACGCAGTTTGGTCCGATAGATAAAAAAAAAAAAAAAATGTTTCCCGCGAGGCATTGTTTTACATAAATGATTTAGTGATTATAATGTTATTGATAATATTGAGCCAGAAAATGTTACCGGCACAGCTATCTTAGTTAGTTCTGCTCTTGACGTCGACAATATTGACATCTTACCCAATTGACGGCCTATTACTTGTCAAATTCGTGGGGTTTTATTTGTCAATATATATGCACCTTCAGGAGGGAGGGCTGCTTTTTTCGGACAAGAGTTGCGCCATCTTTTACGACGTAACATTGATGCCTTAATAGTGGACGGGGACTTTGAATGTATTCTGGTCGCCAGAGATCAGGAACTACACCCGACGAAATGTCAAGAACTTGGTACTCCTGTTACCAGTTTTAAACTCATTGACACCTGGCGTGTGCTCCATCCAGACGTCACATACTTTACGTATTTTTATCATGCCGGTCGTAGACTAATGTTTGTAGACCTTATGGGAGTTAACTACGGGGTCATCAGTCCCTAAACTTACAAACTACGTATGTGCTAGCTAATACTAATGACGGCACATATAGCCATGGCCGAGTGGGGATTCGAATTCCCGACAGCAGTGGCCGTGCAGAACGTGGCCGGCCGCGGTGGCCGAGGGGACTGAGGCGCTCCAGTCACGGTCTGCACGGCCACTACGGTCGGGGGTTCGAATCTCCCCTCGGGCATGGATATTTGTGCCGTCCTAGTTCGTAAGTAGTTCATAAGTAGTTTGTAAGTTTAGGGACTGATGACCCCGTAGTTAAGTCCCATTAGCTTAACAAACATTTGAACATTTGATTTTTGAGCAGAACGTTAGTGGGGCGCCGCAGATCGCTCGGCCACCGCGGCCGGCTTGTAGTAGCCCCGCTGTCTGTTAATGTTTGTAAAGTTGACGTCAAGCTGGTGGCCTTTTCTGACCACAGTTGTTACTTTTGTCAGTTGCTTTTACCACATTTCTTGGTTCCTCGTCGTTGTACTTTGTAAAAATTTAAACGACGATTATTTTATCGAGTGTTTTACCATAATGTGGCACAAACTGGTGCAAAACGTGCGCGATGACAGTAGTGTTCTCGACTGGTGGCTGCTGTTCCCTACGCCGCCTGTCCGGCAGTTTTCGATCGATTTTAGCCGCGAGGCGGCACGGTGGCGGATCGCTTCAGCAAGAGTTGCCTCGCCCGGCGCGTCACGTGACAGCCCGACCTCCTGCCTGTTTACAAACAGTTTAAAGCTGGAGTCTTAGCCGGTATGCGCCGACAGAGCGCCGGCATCATTGCGCGCAGCCAGCCCGTGGCTGCCGTGGAGGGAGAGCCGCCGTCCATTCACCGTCTCAACAGGGAGCGCAAAAGGCGCCGACAGTCAAAAATTTTCCACCATTTGCGATATTCATGGCCTATGGCCACTTCATATTTCTGGCCGCTGGCCGTTTCTTTGCTAACATCGTACGTGCCTTAAACGCGGAAGAAAGACAGAAGTGCAGCATATGTTGGAATGTGGGGTGGGGAGCAGTAGCATATGGCACAGTAGGTGCTGGTTCCCGTGGGAAAACCCGTCTATGTTACTGGTACTCTCCTCGCATTGCCTGCTGCTTTTCACGTCACGTGATTTCTTTTGAAATTAGTTTTGTTTATTACATACTAAATATTTATTATTGAGAGCTGAGAATTTGTGATAAATATCTCTCAAGGACAGGTTAGGTTTTGACAGTTTAAAAAGTTTAAGGTGCCCTCTTATTGTAACAAGAGAAGAGCGATTTTGCAGAAAGCGCACGACGGCCATCTTTTGGCGCGAAATAGAGCGTCAGGTGTCCTCTCGCAACGCGCCGCAGTTTCAGTCTCGAACTGACCACTATACGCGTCGGACCGTGCCGGTAATGAGTAAAGTTCTGTATAATTGTGATAACAGTCGAGGTCTCAACATGAACTACGGGCAGAATAGGCCGTGTCGTATTAACAATAGTTGTTCATATTTTATTATTTATTTAATAAATGGCATCCCTGACAAAAATCTCGCGAGTCGCTTCTTATGCTTCCATCATACAGAACTTATTGTAGCCTCACTTGTATGCTGTAGAAGAACCAGCGACCTGTGTGCTGTCTTCTGCGCTGGGGACACAACTATAGAAGACAACAGGTTAGTCAGAACTCTATGCTTTCCATAAAGACTTGGACAGCAACTACGGCACCTCGTGCGTACTGTAGGGCGGTACAAACGCACACTGCTACGCAACAGCATCCACAAGGATGTGGAGGTTTCAGGGGACTTGTGGGAGGAAGCAGAACTAACTTCTCCGTCCACAAAAAAAAAAAAAAAAAAAAAAAAAAAAAAAAAAAAAAAAAAAAAACACCTAGGAAGCTTGTACATGACATCCCTGGTGGGGATGTACATTTCGGGACGAAATAAACAGATACAGTGAGGCAATAAACGGTGGAAGTGATTCGCGAACTGTTAGACATCAAGAATTTTACAGATAAAGTGACCATTAGCCAGCTGGAGTACGCGGGTGAAAAAGTGTTTGTTCCCTGAATATGTAAAAGCAAGTGCACGTGTTCGCGGTCCATTGGATTACGTAACTTTCGACGATCTACAGAACGGCGGCGTCGCAACACTTCACTGGGCACGTCGACGGAACAGCCACGCTCAGAGCCATAGCAGACAGAAGAGGGGTGCGGTGCCTGAAAGGAACAGCCGTAAACAACGCCAGCAGCGGCAGACGACGACTTCATCTATTAGCGGAGCTACAACCACCAGCCTTCACGTCGCAACAACTGCACATCGCGACGCGAGGAAAAACGGAAGTAAGTGCCAACTCCTGTAAATTATAATTAATTGCATATATCTGTTAGTAGCAATTTAAAAAAACTAGCGTAAAAGTAAATTAGAGATGGAAAAAGAGGGAGAGAATAGGTATTCTCTCAGAAGTAGGGACAGAGACAGCGTTCAAGTGTTCAAAATAGAGGCAATGATCCTTCAGGACAATAATCTCAGATGCAGGCTGACAACATAAGTCCATATTTTGTAGCGAATATGAGTGAATTGTAATTTAATAATGTTCAAAATGTGGATGTTAATCAGATCAATAGCACAAATAATGTAGAACAAAGTGCTGTTGAAAATGTTGTTTTAAATGACGTGCAGAGAGCTACACAAATTTGTACATTTGTACATTTAGTGCCCTTTTTACTGATGTGGATGTCGACACGGCGGCGTTGCGAGGATTTCTAGAACCATTACCTCGAGTAGTAGGCCACGCAGCTCGAGTCGAGCTCCTTCAGCCTTTTACTTCCGAAGAGTTGCGTGACGCGCTACGGCGGAGTCCCAGTTTTTTAACTTTTTTAATGACATCTTTGTAATAACTGGAAATGAAATTCTGAACACCGTTGTCATACCTGTTGAATTTGAGAAGGGGTCGGTCACTCTGATTCCCAGATCCGCTGCCACGGCCAGTATCGGTAATGTTCGGCTAATTACTTTGCTGAACGCCGACTTTGAAGTAATTACTCGATGTGTGGCGCACAGGCTCAAACAGACGTTGCCAACTGTCCTCAGTCTACAACAGACTTGCGCCGTCAAGAATAGAAAAAATATTTCATGCCATTCTGGCGTATAGGGATTGTGTCGGCTACGTCAAAAGTGAGAGACTGACAACGGCTGCGATGCTGATAATAGATTTCCAAAATGCTTTTGACGGCATCAGTCATGTGTATCTCCGCAGAGTTCTGATAGGCATGGGTTTCGGAGTCACGTTTACTACCACGGTGCGTCATCTGTCGGGACGCGTCACATCTAGGGTGCGGGTGAACGGTTGCCTTACTCCGTCCTTTTCTGTGGACCGCTCGGTGCGTCAGGGGTGCTCGCCGAGCACGAAGCTTTTCGCCATCGCACTACATCCCCTGCTCCGATTTATCGGGCAACAGTGCCATGGAATTCAGTTAGGCCCTGACCATCTGATTTGTAAGGCATATGCAGACGATCTCGGAGTCTTCATACAACATCGTGTCGACGTCGACAAATCGTAAGAGACTTGTGCGAATCTGAGAAAGCGACGGGTGCCGTTGTCAAACGCCGAAAGACAGTCCTTCTACCGTCAACCTCTCGAGCGCACGATTGGAGTAGACATCGGTTTTGCATCAGCTAACAACACAAAATCCTAAGTGTTCTCTTCACCTCGAATCCACAACAGATGGAAGCGTCGAATTGGCGCCCCACGCTTCACAAAATCAGAGCCGTTGCGCGCATCTACGCCTGGCGCTGCGTGAGAAAGCGGCAGTGATCGGCACGCACGTCCTCGGCAGAGCGTGGTATCTCGCCCGGGTTCTCCCAGTGCCCAGACTCCTGGCGCGTGCTATCCGACAGGCGGTATATCGGTTTCTGTGGCGGGGGGACATATTTAAAGTTTATCACGACACGTGTACCCTGGACCCGTCAGAAGGAGGACTCGGACTCATCGATTTTGGAGCAAAATGCGCGGCGTTGTTTTGGAAGAGGTGGACCGTGGTGATGGAGGCGAGCCCCGGGCTGCTGGCCAGCTACCGCCCACACTCGTCTCGCCTCACCTCAGCTACGCCCGCCGCTATTATCTACTACTCCCCACCTCCAAAGTCAGAGTCCTCGCTTCCGTCCTGCGCGGGTCTCGGGTCCGATGTAAGTGGGAGCACCGGCTGCCGCAGTACAGCTGGCGGAACCAGGCCTCCGACGTCCTCCGCCGCCCGTGCACGCCTCGTGGTACCGGGTCGTGCATCGACAGCAAGCTGCACTCGATAGGCCTAGCTCAATCTGATGCCTGCGATTTGTGCGGTGTTCGGGACACCTCGGTGTGTCGCCGCCACGGATTCTGCCAGGGACGCGGTCAGACTGATCGACGCGGTGGCTGATGCCCTGGTCCCGCAGTACCGCGCGTTCCCGTCCACCGAGCGGAACGCCACGCCGTGGCTCCTCGGACACGCGGTTTTTTTCATCTATTGACCACTGTTTTTGATTCTTTACAATACTTGTGGACCGAATATAACAGGATTCAAACCCTACCGAGACATCAATCGAAGTTCGAAAACTTTCTTAAGTTTGCACTTCTGCACGAATTCACCGAACTAATTATGGACCCCTTGCATTGAATTTTGGACTTGACTGCATGTAAGCTGGTGCTGTTCGTGAAATAGTGTTGTCATGGAACGTAAAAATGATTGACAGACGTTCGTCGTTGTTTTCACAAGACGTTTGTTTTCATTCTGTTGTTTTGTTTGTAGCAGATGCTTTTGGGTTTCAACTGAGGAGAGAGAATTTCAGTTGAGTCCTTTTTAATGTTAATTACTTCATTTATTATTTTGAACCATTTCTTTTCGAGGGAGGTAATACAAAGCTCATGATTTAGGGCTCTCCTAGGCGGCGTTGTTCACATCGGGAGGCAATGTTTAACGCTGCTTTTATGCTTTTATCACTAGAGGAGTAGGTAATTTTCTGGTCTATTTCTTTCTTTTTACAACGTCGGGGCACATCGCTCGACATATCCGACGTGGGATACTTTTCTTTACCCGTCGTGGGACTTCTTAAATACTGTTTTAATACTGCAATTATTCCTTTAATTGATGTTTGTCTTAAGAGGGAATAAAATTTATTTCTTTTTTTATATGGCTTATGCCCCCTTCCACCCCAGGTATGTTTACGTTGCTATTTTTCACTGGAAGAGTGGATTTTAATTGTTTTATTGAATTTTTCTTTTTTTAAAGGTTCCCGTTAGATCACTGCCGTTAAGCACTGTTGGGCTTGGCGTTACAGTTGTCATCTATAAAAATGGATGTGTGTATAAATGTGTGTATGTTCCCTATAGACTCCTAGAGGGCTGAAGATATATATATATATATATATATATATATATATATATTTTTTTTTTTTTTTTTTTTTTTTTTTTTTTTTGAGAAAACTTCAGATTAGCCCAGAGGGTGACCTTGTGACGTTTGGTAGCGATCGGATGAAAGTATTTATTAACACATACGTAAAAGTTTACGTCTAGCGTTTGGAACGACAGTACCGCCCCCCCCCCCCCCCCCAGCAGAGAAAGAGGCAACAGCATTTCTTCTGTAACTATAGTGCTGCTATTAGGAGCGCTATAGTCGCTTCCTTGAGACTTCGTTATTAATATTTGCAGTGAAGAGATGTGTTTATGAATTACTACAGCACCCAATAACGATCTAAAATCTCATATTTCCTTTCCCAATTGGAGTAAAAGTGATTGTGCTGTTATATATATATATATATATATATATATATATATATATATATATATATATATATATATATATATATATATATTTGGGGTTAGAAACTGTATCCATTCTTTTCTCCATATCAAAAGTTATCTCTGAAGAGAAAAAAAAAAGATCATAGGTAAAGTATCCCTTTGCAGGTGAGTGTCACCAAAGTATGTTTGCACTCCGAAGAGGGAGTTAGTGACAGAAATTTCGCAAATCAGTCTCGCCGCAACGAATAACGCCTTTCTCTTAATGGTTTTCACCCAAAAAAAAAAAGTTGGTATAGTCTATGGGACTTAACTACGGGGTCATCAGTCCCTAAACTTACAAACTACTTATGAACTACTTACGAACTAGGACGGCACAAATATCCATGCCCGAGGGGGGATTCGAACCCCCGACCATAGTGGCCGTGCAGACCGTGAATGGAGCGCCTCAGTCCCCTCGGCCACCGCGGCCGGCGATTTTCACCCAATCCGTACATTATTTCTGTGGCGCTTTTTCCCCCTTCATCGCGATAATACAAAAGAAGCTGCCCTTCCTGAACTTTCTCTATATCATCCGCCAGTCGCACTCGGTTGGGTTCCCACTATTACCAGCAATACTCCAAAATAGGTCACACAAGTGTAGTGTATGCAATTTCTTTGATGGAACTGTTGCATCTTCTAAGTATTCTGCCAATGAAACGTAGCGTTTGGTTGCCTTCCCTACAGTATTTTCTGCGTGTTGTTTCCAGTTTAAATTGTTCGTAATTGGAATTCCGACTGACTGATTAATAATGTAAATAAAGATTAAGTTGAAACTTCCTGGCTGATTAAAAGTGTGTGCCGGAACCGGGACTCGAACCTGGGACCTTTGCCTTTCGCGGGCAAGCGCACTACCGACTGTGCTATCCCGACACGACTCACGATGCCGCCTCACAACTTTACTTCCGCCAGTACCTCGCCTCCTACTTTCCAAACTTCACAGAAGCTCTCCTGCGAACGATGCAAGACTAGCACTCCTCTAAGAAAGGATATGGTGGAGACAAGGCTTAGCCACAGCCTAAGGGATGTTTCCAGAATAAGTCCCGGTTCCGGCACACAATTTTAATCTGCCAGGAAGTTTCATATCAGCGCACACTCCGCTGCAGATTGAAAGGTTCTTTCTGGAAACATCCCTTATGCTGTGGGTAAGCCATGTCTCCACCATATCCTTTCTTCCAGAAGTGCTAGTCTTGCATGGTTCGCAGGAGAGCTTCTGTGAAGTTTGGAAAGTAGGAGGCGAGGTACTGGCGGAAGTAAAGTTGTGAGGCGGCATCGCGAGTCGTGTCGGGATAGCACAGTCGGTAGTGCGCTTGCCCGCGAAAGGAAAAGGTCCCAGGTTCGAGTTCCGGTTCCGGCATACAATTTTAATCTGCCAGGAAGTTTTATATCAGCGCACACTCCGCTGCAGAGTATAAGTTTCATTCTGTAAGGATTAAGTTGTTAAAATAATTTGTTGCTCTTAATGTTGGAAGGCAGCATTAAAAGGAATGTGACTATGCTTCAGTTCATATTCACAGAAATTCTTAACTGATTCAACGCATGTAGCATAATTAAACAATTTGAATGCGTTTTTAGATAATTTATTTGTGCGCTAAGCATCTCTTCAGTGGGTAGGACTGTGAGTGACAGGACCATTTTAGGATTTTGTTTTTGTTTATTCCGGTGCGCAGTTAACATCGATAGATACGCATAGTTTGCAAATCTCGAAACACGTAAACTAGAGAGGTAGAAAGTATAGACAGTAACCGGCAAACGACAGGGGGTAGCAAGTCTCAGTGGTTCTGATAACGAAGGTGGAGGCGGATAACAGTGACTTAACCTACTGATGAATAAAAGACAAAGTTCAAATGTTTGTAAACATATGGGAGCTAATGGCGCTAAGGTTGTGTGTGCGTAGACTAACAAATTACTGTAACTTATGCTAAGGGCAACACACACACACACACACACACACACACACACACACACACACACACACGAAGGAAGACTCGAACCTCCAGCGGGAGTGGCCGTAACATTGTGCTCCACTCTGCGCGACCACTCCCTTGTGGATGGAACTCCCCAGATCTTCTACAAGTCACACAATTTTATTAAATGCCACTTTGATGAACTGCAGATTAAAACTTAAGAGACTTCAGAAAGGTAGAAAGGTTAGGAGATGGAACCTGGACAAATTGAAGGAACCAGGGGTCGCTGAGAGTTTCAGAGGGAGCATTAGGCAAGGATTGGCTGAAACGGGGGAAAGTAATGCAGTAGAAGAAGAATGGGTAGCTCTGAGAGATAGGGTAGTGAAGGCAGCAGAGGATCATATAGGCAGAAGGACAAGGCATAATAGAAATCCCTGGATAACACGGGATATACTGAACTTCATTGATGAGAGGAAAAAAAATATAATAATTCAGCAAGCGAAACAGGAAAAAGAGAGTACATACGTCTGAAAAATGAAAGTTACAGGAAGTGAAGACTGGCTTAGCAGAACTGGCTAGAGGACAGACGCAGAACCGTAGAAGAATGCACAACTAGGGGAAAGATAGATACCGCCTACAGGAAAATAAAAGAGACGCTTGGAGACAAGAAGAGCAGCTGTATGACTATCAAGAACTCAGACGGAAAACCAGTACTACGCAAAGAGGGGAAAGATGAACTGTGGAAGGAATATATAGAGGGCCTATACAAAGGAAATAAACTTGAAGGCAGTATTCTAGAAATGGAAGACGAAATGGAGGAATATGAGATAGGAGATATGATACTGCGAGAAGAATTTGACAGAGCGCTGAAGGACATGAGTCGAAACAAGGCCCCTGGAGTAGATGATATTCCGTCTGAACTGCTGATATCGATAGGAGAGCCAGCCGTGAAAAAATTGTATCACCTGGTATGCAAGATGTAGGAGACAGGGGAAATACCCTCCGATTTCAAGAAGAATATCGTAATTCCAATTCCAAAGAAAGCAAGTGCAGACAAGTGCGAAAATTACTGAACTATCAGTTCAGTTCAGTTATTTACAGACGAATGGAAAAGCTTGTGGAATCCGACCTCGGGGAAGATCAGTTTGGATTTAGGAGATATGTAGGAACACGGGAGGCAATACTCACATTACGACTTATCTTAGAAGATAGGCTAAGAATAGGCAAACCTACGTTTTTAGCGTTTGTAGATTTGGAGAAAGCTTTTGACAATGTAGACTGGAAAACATTGTTCCAAATTCTGAAGGTATCAGGGTTAAAATATAGGGAGCGAAGAGTTATATTCAACCTATACAAAAACCAGACAGCGGTTATTAGAGTAGAAGGGCATGAAAGGGACACAGAGGCTGGGAAGGGAGTAAGACAGGGTTGTAGCCTTTCCCCAATGCTGTTCAATCTGTACATTGAGAAGGCAGTGAAGGAACGGGAGCAGAAATATGGAGAGGGCATTAATGTGCAGGGAGAAGAAATAAGAACATTGTGGTTTGCCGGTGACATAGTAATTCTGTTAGAGACCGCAAAAGATCTGGAAGAGCAATTGAATGGATGGACAGTGTCTTGAAAGGAAGATATAAAATGAACATTAACAAGAGTAAAACGAAGGTAATGGAATGCAATGTCAGAAAATCAGGCGATGCTGAAGGAATTAGATTAGGTAATGAGATAATAAAAGTAGTAGATGAATTTTGTTATTTGGATAACAAGATAACTTCTGATGGCCGAAGTAAATAAGATATAAAATGTAGACTGGCTTTGGGTAGAAAAGCGTTTCTAACGAAGCGAAACTTGTTAACATCCAATATTAATTTAAATGTTAGGAAGTCCTTTCTGAAAGCATTTGTCTGGAGTGTAGCATTGTATGGGAGTGAAACGTGGACGATAAGGGGTTCAGATAAAAAGATGATAGAAGCTTTTGAAATGTGGTGCTACAGACGAATGATGAAAATTAAATGGATAAATCACGTAACTAATGAGGAGGTGCTTAACCGAATGGGGTAAAAAAGGAGTTTCTAGCATATCCTGACTAAGAAAAGAGGTAGATTGATTGGAAACATTATGAGACATCAAAGAATTGTCAATTTAGCATTAGAAGGAAGCGTGTGTGGGGTAAAAATCGTAGAGGGAGACCGAGGGACGAATACAATAAGCAGATTCAAAAGGATGTAGGTTGCCGAAGGTATTCTCAGATGAAGAGACTTGCACAGGACAGGGTAGCATGGAGAGCTGCATCAAACCAGTCTGCGGACTGAAGAACACAACAACAACACCACTTTTGATCCTTAAAAAAAACGAAATAAAATGTTTATCACAGCTGAGAGTTTGCAAAAGACACTACTTCAAGTCTACTTTACATAACCGAGATATGATTTCCACAAAACATTCAGGTTTTCCTGTTGTCCGATTTACAATGAAACAGCCAACATGCCCTTCCTTAGCTACAAAGTTATTTAACAATATAATGTATTATCGTTACATATTGCTGGTTTTGTCTGATGTTTGAAACATTTATTACTCGCAAATATATTTTGACCCTACACAAAATACTATTTGCAGATAATTTAAATGTCTAACTAAAATGTATAACTAAAAACAACAAAAATATGAAATTATAATTCTACACGCAAAGAACAAAACTATTTTTGCACCGCTAACAGATAGTACTGGTTGTTATTTTTATAGCGCCTTGGCGCGTGTAATGGCTATTTCAAAGTAAATTGCGAAAGAAGAGAAAGTAAAATTGATGGTTGATCGGCGACTCGAAATTATTGTGCTATTACAAATTGTATTGGTCCAGTCCGCGTAGCGTAGCGGCAATATGCAACGCATTCAGTAGAGCATCTTACAGTTGTTGAATGGAAGAACGATGAAGCGGCTGCAGTAATTCGTTTAATATTTTCTGGGGACCAAACCAATTGGTTCATGTGTAGCTAACTACAATTTAGGTAGTCTTTCGAGGGGAAATTCTGTTGATTTTATTTCTGTCTAGTTCAGCAAATCAAATTACGTCTGGCAGGACTTTCGTCGCTTTTAATTGAATTGGTGCGCCACCTCTGAGTTGGCTCAATTTCGCTCACAGCGTTTGAAGAGAACTAGGCAGCTCATGGCCGTCGGCAATATGATTACTGCTACGATATTGCTAGCCGGGTCATTGGCCAGGAGCAGAAACTAAATTTATTCGTCTATCAGTTTCCACCCACCTTCTTCTCAGAACTGGAAGCCAGTCCTCTGATTTTCTTTCTTTGGTGGCTGATGTATACGTCCACACATATCTCTCGCTGTACGTCGAGGTCTGATTTCCTTTTCGTTTTATTCTATCGTTACTGACAGCGTGCCTGCAGTCCTCTTTGGGAGTTCAATATAAAAACATACGGTGATGAGGTTACTTTGATGTGAAAAACGTGAATATGAAGAGATGCGAGTTTAATTTCACACGTAGAAAGGTAGGATAAATGCGAACAGGTCTGTTTGTCTTTTGGCGGCATATATGACACAGTAACCGTCTTTCTTCGAGTATTCGTGACCTGAGTTTTCTCAATACATCTCCCATATCGTGTAAAATTTTAGCTTTCTACATACGTTGATGAATTAATGCAGTGTGGTAAGAAAAGTATACCATATGCAAAAACAAGGTTGTATAGAATAAAACAAGAAAAATTTTCGCATAAACATGGGCACTACCTTAAGAGCGATATTCACTTGGTTATCTTCGCTACTGAGAAACACATATCGTATACTGTATGCTGTTAGCCATTAAGAACGACTTACAACGACCAATTAATAGAGTAAACAATAGATAAATTATGAAATCAAGTAAGTCAGTTTTTTTTTCAGTTTTCAGGAGGAACAAAAAGTGTGTTATTACGATTTCACAGTTTTTTTCCCAATTGAAAGTGACTGAACTCCTTCATTCAAAAAGAAACATCTAACTGAGTGTTCATAATTTTTGATTGTCATTTATTTCAAACTTTATCGATTTATTTGATTTCAGTAACTAACTAACCGTAGAAACGAATTTTTATTTTTTTATGTTATAATTAATGAACATGTAAAAGTACATGGTCATGATCAAACAAAACGGCACAAACTATTTTTACAACAGTAATAATTAACGGTGTTTCTGCTATGACCATATTCTAGCACTGGTCATGACAGAAATTCTTTATTGCATGATATCACTGTTGTTGTTGTTGTTGTGTTTTTCAGTCCGGAGACTGGTTTGATACATCTCTCCACAATACCCTATTCCGAGCAAGCCTCTTGAACTCCAATAAGAACGGCAACGTACATCTGTCTGAATCTGCTTACTGTATCCATCTCTTGGTCTTCCTCTGCGGTTTTTACCTCCAACACTAAATTCACAATTCTTTGATGACTAAGAATGTGTCCTACCAATCTATCACTTCTTTTAGTCAAGGTATGCCAGAAATTTCTTTTCTCCCCAATTCTGTTCAGTACCTCCTCATTAGTTACACGATCCACCCACCTAATCTTCAGCATTCTTCTGTAGCACCACATTTCAAAAGCCTCTATCCTCTTCCTATCCGCACTGTTTATCGTCCATGTTTCACTCCCATAAAAGGCAACACTCCACACAAATTCTTTCAGAAAGGACTTCCTTAGGCTTAAATCATTATTCGATGTTAACAAATTTCTCCACCCCCATGAACCACAGACATTGCCGAGGTGGGGTGGCTTGCGTGCCTCAACGATGCAGATAGCCGTACCGTAGGTCCAACCACAACGGAGGGGTATCTGTGGAGAGGCCAGACAAACGTGTGGTTCCTGAAGAGGGGCAGCAGCCTTTTCAGTAGTTACAGGGGCAACAGTCTGGATGATTGACTGAGCTGGCCTTGTAACATCAGCTAACGTGGCTTTGCCACACGGTTACTGCGAACGGCTGAAAGCAAGGGGAAACTACAGCCGTTACTTTTCCCGAGGACATGCAGCTCTACTGTATGGAAATATGATGATGGCATCCTCTCGGGTAAAATATTCCGGAGGTAAAATAGTCCCCCATTCGGATCTCCGGGCGGGGACTACTCAGGAGGATGTGATCATCAGGAAAGACAATACTGGCATTCTACGGGTCGGAGCGTGGAATGTTAGATCCCTTAATCGAGTAGGAAAATTAGAAAATTTAAAAAGAGAAATGGATAGGTTGAAGTTGGATATAGTGGGTATTAGTGAAGTTCGGTGGCAGGATGAACAGGATTTCTGGTCAGGTGAGTACAGGATTATAAATACAAAATCAGTTGGGGGTATCACAGGAGTAGGACTGATAATGAATAAGAAAATAGGAATGCGGGTAAACTACTATGAGCAGCACAGTGATCGCATTATCATTGTCAAGATAGATACGAAGCCAACACCGACAACAGTAGTACAGGTTTATATGCCAACTAGCTCTGCCGATGATGAGGATATAGAAGAAATATATGAGGAGCTAAAGGAAATTATTCAGACCGTTAAGGGAGAGGAAAACTTAATTGTGATGGGAGACTGGAATTCGGTAGTAGGAAAAGGAAGAGAAGGAAAAATAGTAGGAGAATATGGACTGGGCAGAAGGAATGAAAGAGGAAGTCGCCTGGTAGAATTTTGCACGGAACATAATTTAATCATAACAAACACGTGGTTTAAGAATCACAAAAGAAGGTTGTATACTTGGAAGAGACCAGGAGACACTGGAACGTATCAGATAGATTTTATAATGGTAAAATATAGATTCCGGAATCAGGTTATAAACTGCAAGACATACCCTGGGGCAGATATAGACTCTGACCATAACTTGTTAGTCATGAACTGTAGGCTGAAACTGAAAAAAACTGCAGAAAGGTAGGAAAATAAGGAGATGGGACCTAGATAAATTGAAGGAACGTGAAGTTCTGGTGAATTTCAGAGGGAGATTTAGGCAACAATTGACAGAAACAGGGGGAAATAAAACAGTAGAAGAGGAATGGGTAGCATTGAGAGATGAAATAGTGAAGGCAGCAGAGGACAAAATAGGTAGAAAGGCAAGACCTGCAAAAAATCCTTGGATAACACAGGAGATACTAAATTTAATTGATGAAAGGAGAAAATATAAAAATGCAGTAAATGAAACAGGCAAAATGGAGTACAGACGACTAAGAAATGAGATTGATAGGAAGTGCAAAATGGCTAAGCAGGAGTGGCTAGAAGCCAAATGCAAATCTGTAGAAGAATGTATAAGAAGGGGAAACGTAGATACCGCCTACAGGAAAATCAAAGAGACATTTGGGGACAAGAAAAGCAATTCTACGAATATCAAGGACTCAGATGGGAAACCAGTTCTCAGCAAAGAAGGGAAAGCTGAAAGGTGGAAAGAGTACATAGAGCAGCTCTACAAAGGAAATGAACTTAGAGACGATGTTGTAGGAAGGGAAGAGGAAGTAGATCAAGATGAAATAGGAGATACTATACTCAGAGATGAATTTGACAGAGCCTTGAAAGACCTAGGCCGGAACAAGGCCCCAGGAGTAGATGATATACCCTCAGAGCTACTAAAGTCTCTGGGAGAGCCAGCCATGACAAGACTATTTGAACTGGTGTGTAGGATATATGAGACAGGCGAAATGCCCTCAGACTTTAAGAAAAATGTAATAATCCCCATTCCAAAGAAATCAGGTGCAGACAGGTGTGAAAATTACAGAACCATCAGTTTGATAAGTCATGGTTGCAAAATTTTAACACGCATTATCTACAGGAGAATGGAAAAGCTGGTAGAAGCTGACCTAGGGGAAGATCAGTTTGGATTCAGGAGGAACGTAGGAACCCGGGAGGCAATACTCACTTTACGTCTTATCTTAGAAGATAGATTAAGGAAAGGCAAATCTACATTTTTAGCCTTTGTAGATTTGGAGAAAGCGTTTGACAATGTTGACTGGACTACACTCTTTCAAATTCTGAAGTCAGCAGGGATACAATACAGGGAAAGGAGAGTTATCTACAACCTCTACAAAAGCCAGACCGCAGTTATTAGACTCGAAGGGCATGAAAGGGAAGCATCAGTTGGGAAGGGAGTAAGACAGGGTTGTAGCCTTTCTCCGATGTTATTCAATTTGTACATTGAGCAGGCGATGAAGGAAAGCAAGGAAAATTTTGGAATAGGGATTAAAGTTCAGGGGGAAGAAATAAAAACATTGCGTTTTGCTGATGACATTGTAATTCTGTCAGAGACAGCGAACGACCTGGAAGAGCAGTTGAATGGAATGGACAGTGTGTTGAAGAGAGCGTACAAAATGAACATTAACAAGAGCAAAACAAAAATAATGGAATGCGGTCTTAGAAAATCAGGCGATGATGAAGGAATTAGATTAGGTAACGAAACAATGAAGGTGGTAGATGAGTTTTGTTACTTGGGTAGTAAAATAACATGCGATGGTCGCAGTACAACGGATATAAAATGCAGAATGGCAATGGGAAGAAAAGCATTATTGAAAAAGAGAAATTTGCTAACATCGAATATTAAATTAAGGGTAAGGAAGTCTTTTCTGAAGGCATTTCTGTGGAGTGTTGCCTTGTACGGGAGTGAAACATGGACGATAAACAGTGCGGACAGGAAGAGAATAGAGGCTTTTGAAATGTGGTGCTACAGAAGAATGCTGAAGATTAGGTGGGTAGATCGCATAACTAATGAAGAGGTACTGAACATAATTGGTGAGAAAAGGAATTTTTGGCATACCCTAACTAAAAGAAGGGATCGCTTGGTAGGACACATTCTTAGACATCGAGGAATCGTAAATTTAGCATTGGAGGGATGTGTGTGGGGTAAAAATCGCAGAGGGAGGCCAAGAGACGCGTATAGTAAGCAGATTCAAGTGGATATGGGTTGCCGTTCTTATGAGGAGATGAAAAGGCTTGCTCAGGATAGAGTAGGGTGGAGAGCTGCATCAAACCAGTCTCCGGACTGAAGACCATAACAACAACAACACAACAAATTTCTCTTTTTCAAGAACGCTTTTCTACCCATTGCCATTCTGCATTTTATATCCTCTGTACTGCGACCATCGTTTGTTACTTTACTGCCCAAGTAACAAAACTCATCTACCTCCTTTATTGTTTCGTTATCTAATCTAATTCCTTCAGCATCACCTGATTTTCTTAAACAGCACTCCATTACCATTGTTAATGTTCGTCTTATATGCACCTTTCAGCACACTGTCCATTCCGTTCAACTGCTCTTCCAGGTCCTTTGCTGTCTCTGATAGAATTACTATGTCATCAGAAAAAGGCAATGTTTTTATTTCTTCACCCTGAACTTTAATTCCTTTTCCAAATACCTCCTTGTTTTCCTTTATAGCTTGTTCAATTTACAAATTGAATAACATTGGGATCTCACTGTAGAAAACAGAAAGCATATATTCAATGGCATCTTTCGTATTTCCTCTCTTCATACTGGACACAGGTACTAATAAGCACTTGGTAAGTTGAATAGGTTATTGGAATACTGTCCATAGTCATGGTATGGTGGCTTCCTGTCTTTTTCTTAAACTGAAGGTGTGTCTTAATATGCAAAAATATGCAAAAATCTAACCAGCTGCCCTTCAGCAAGATAGTGTATTTCTTTGAAGCTACTGGGAGCCAAGAAGTTTTTTGTGATGCTCTCTGACTGTATTACTTTTTGTGTCTCGTTGCCGCCGGTTGTCCTAGGTGTCGGTGGCCGAGTGGAGAGAGACCGACACAGGGAAATAGGATGCACGCGTGTGCGGGTTCGCAGTCTGAGGTGACCAGTCAGTGGGACAGCAGAAACTAGCTAGATTAGAACAAGATATATATTTCTTAGAAACATGGTAATACTTAACTTTTACAAAGTTCATGACTGCTGACTAAGTGTAATGCTGAGACATAGCTTAACTAGGAAGAGGCCTGCCTACTTATGAGAGTCAGTTCTAGTGCCTGTCCTATTGCCAAGTGACAGATACAGTTCAGTGGTGGCCACGAGCGGGGTTGCAGCAGAGGGCGCTCGTGGCTGACGTCGTAAGAACGCCGCGCCGTACTTGCGTGGCCACACGGCGAAAGTAAGTGGCGCGCATTTCAGACTTGTGCGACACCACGCCCCTCCCCCCCAAACCGCAGCGCCATTGTGGCGTAGGGCTGAGGCCCACAGCGACGGCACTGGGAGGAGGGCCTTGGCGGGGGCGTTACAGGTGGGACGGGCGTCGTAGCAGATGCTGCGATCGAGACGCCGTCCGCGCCCCGGTATCCATCTTGCGATCCCCCGAAAAACCCACCAAAACGAGGGGAAGGGCGCACGCCTCCGCCCAGAGGGAGCAGGTCATCTTCTGAGGTGCGTGGCCCAGGCAGAGGGGGCACGCACGGTCGCGGAGTCCCTCTCGGCGACGCAGTCTGCTGCGGCGGCGACGGCGGTGGCGGGGACGACTGCAACGGAGGCGCGTCGACCTCCATGGAAACGAACTCGTAGTCCGCGGACGCTGGGCCCGTCGGTGAGTGATGTGGCTGTGCTTCCTGGCAGCGAACTGGCTCTGGAATCAAGAAACCAGAGACAGGGTCGCGCGGCCCAACTTGTTTGCGTGGCGCCGCAGCTCCGACCCTGTGTAAGAACGTATAACATACATATTGCGACCAAGCACGCGCTGAATGGTGCCCGGCATCCATCTTTTGTTTCCAACAAACACCTTGTACAGCACCGGCGTAGAAACCTGAAAACGCGGATCGCCAAACGAACCGACTCGGTGTTTGGGAGGCTGCAGCAGGTGAAGGAGAGTGCGTTGACGGCGGCCGTGTAGCAGCTCGGCAGGAGACGGGCCGTAACGTGGCATGCACCAATACGTAGACAGGAAAATTTGAAGAGCTTGCTGCCTGGAGTGCTGACCTTCCATTTTTCTCCATGTGAGACTTGAATGTCCGAACGAAACCTTCTGCTTCACCATTGGGCTGAGAGTGAAAAGGTGCGGTGGTGATATGCTGAATGCCATTCACACGACAAAACTGTTGAAATTCCGCACTAACAAACTGAGATACATTGTTACTGATGATAGTTTCAGACAAAACTTCGATGCAAAACATTGACGTTAGGGCACTGATTGTACTAAACGCCGTCGTTGAGTTCATGGCAATCACAAAAGGAAACTTGCTGAAACAGTCATCATTGATTAACCAGCACGTATTTCAGAAAGGTCCGGCAAAGTCAATATGTAAACGTTGCCATGGTCCCTTGGGGCGTGGCCAGTCCGAGAAACTTTGCGGAGGAGCTGTCTGATGCTCCGCACAAACCGTATACTGTGACGTCATGCTCTCTATCTGGGCGTCCATATCATCCCAGGTACAATGACGTCTGGCCAGTTGCTTTGTCCGAACAATGCCCCAATGTCCTTGATGCAGGAGGCGTAAGACTTCTTGCTGCAGGGAATGAGGAACAATCACTCTTGTTTGGTCATTGTCGGTATGCAACCAAAGAACACCCTGACTTAAAGATAATGCATGACGTTGTGCAAGATAACGTCGAACCAGAGGCCACTCGATGTCTTTGGCTCTGCCAGACCACCCAGAGCGAACAAAACATGCTACCACACTGAGGTCTGCATCCGCAGCTGTTTCCTGTGCAACCCGATGAGAGTTCAAAGGGAAGTCTGCGACAGCGGAAGCATCTCTGGAGTGTATCTGACAACATGCTATTTCTGAAGAATCAAACGACACATCCTGGCCAACCGGAAGTGGGGAAAGTGTGTCTGCGTTGGCATGTTTAGAGGTAGGTCGGTACAAAATCTCATACTGATAATTAGACAGTATCAAGGACCATCTCTGAAGCATTTGTGCCGTTCGTAGTGGAATTAGCTTTCTGAGTGAGAGCAACGATGTGAGAGGCTTGTGATCTGTCAACAAATAGAATTTTCTACCATAGAGATAATGATGAAACTTTGTGACGCCATAAATGATTGCTAAGGCCTCCTTTTCTATCTGACTGTAATTCTGTTGGGTTGGCGTCAGTATCTTGGATGCAAAGGCAATAGGACGATCGTGTGATCCAATAATATGTGACAATACTGCGCCCAGACCATAAGTAGAGGCATCCATTGCTAGCACTACAGGCTTCTGTGGGTCAAAGGGAATCAAACATGTATCACTGAGTAGTGCAGACTTTAATCTGTCAAAGACAACCTGGCAATCGTTAGCCCATACAAAAGAACATTCTTCCTACGCAAGCGATGTAGCGGAGCTGCAATCTGAAAGGCATTTGGAATAAATCTGAAATAATAGTTAAGCTTTCCCATTACTGCTTGCACTTCGTGCACATTCTTAGGAGAAGTCAAGTCTTTGATGGCTCGAATATGTGACTGGAAGGGATGGATTCCTTCGGCATTAATCACATAGCCTTGGTACTCTATTTCAGTTTGAAAAAAAATTGACACTTTGCTTTATTGCAACGTAGACCTGCTGCAGTCAACACTTTGAAAAGGCACTCCAGGTTTGCCAAATGTTCTTCAACTGTGCGCCCTGAGACCACAATATCATCTAAATAGTTCGAGCAGCACGGTACAGAAACTGTCAGCTGTTCCAAAAAATGCCGAAAAATAGAGGTGGCAGAACAACTGCCAAAGGGTAGGCGTTGAAACTGAAAAAGGCCCATGTGAGTATTAATGATGAAAAACTTTTTTAACTCGTCATCGAGCGGAATCTGTAAGTATGCCTTTGTTAAATCAATCTTAGAAAAGAAGCGATACTGTCCTAATTTGTCCATAAGTTCCTCAGGTCGGGGCAAGGGGTAAGTGTCCACAATTGTTTGACTGTTCACTGTTGATTTGAAGTCCGCACAGAGACGACGTTTTCCTGATGGCTTGATTAGAATTACTAAAGGCGAGGCCCACTGACTCGCTGAAACAGGAGAAATCACCCCACTATCCTGCCAACGTTTACGTTCTTCACCAAATTTATCACGGAGGGCAATAGGCACTGGCCTAGCTTTACGAAATTTTGGTACTGCAGATTCTTTTAAAGTTACATGTGCCGTGAAGTCTTTTGCACAACCTAGTTCCGGCGAAAACAAGTCACTATATTTTTCACACAAAGCATTGATTTTGTCCTGAGGCACTAGTGACGAAATTTGAAGCACATACCTTTGAATTGAAAAGCCAAACAAGTCGCATGCATCAAGTCCAAAAATGTTATGTGTAGATTTGGCCTGAAGAACTATAAAAGCTACAGTTTTGGCAACACCTTGAAAAGAGGCGGGCAGGCTACACGTTCCTAGCACGGGAATATTTTGTCCTGTATACGCTGTTAGCACTTGTTGAGACGGCGACAATTTTGGCGAACCCAGAAGTTCGTAAGTGTCTTTATTCATTATTGTGACAGCGGAACGAGTGTCAAGCTGAAATTGCACAGACATATTTTCTATGAAAAGAGGAACAAAAAGTTTGTGCTTCTGGTGCACGGCAGGTGCGCGAATGTGGGCAACGTCTGCTACATTTTGTTTGCTGCACTTGTGCATGCGCGGGCTGCGTACGGAAGGAGGAGGCGCAGAATCGGCACACAGCAGATTAATAACACTGTCCCTAGATGGCACTACCGGCAGACCGACTTCCGCGCAAGCGTGCGAAGCCACCCCAGATTCACCAACTACTGCACTAAATTTACTTTGAATAGCTACACCAAGTCTACTGTCAGTAGCTACACAGTACTGGGCACTTTTTATAAAATGTTCAAATGTTTGTATAGCTTATGGGACTTAACTACGGGGTCATCAGTCCCTAAACTTGCAAACTACTTATGAACTAACTAAGACTAAGGACGGCACAAATATCCATGCCCGAGGGGGGATTCGAACCCCCGACCGTAGTGGCCGTGCAGACCGTGACTGGAGCGCCTCAGTCCCCTCGGCCACCGCGGCCGGCCTGGGCACTTTTACAAGGAGAGGTTGCAGAAGGCACTAGGTTCACCAATCACCACAGGATTGCACTGTACATAGTCATTATGCTCGTCCCGAACCCTTTTCTGTTACAAAGTTCGACGCACGCGACGGTACTTGCGACGTGACGCACTACATAGTTTTTATGTAGATGCAGAAGAACTTTATTGCATTGGAGAATCAAGAAAAGCACTGTTCAAGTCCACAGCGTGTATGAAATTTACTGAATGAACTGTTCTCGCGCTCTGCGAAGCACTGTTTCGAACGGCGCCATTCTTTGAATTGTTTTTCTGTGTGCACAATGTCTGTACATGTCCTAATTTGCCACATTGATAACAGATGGCGTTGCGACTAGGGCACTGCGCACGCTTGTGCCGAGATACACACTGGGGGAAAGATTTACGAACATTTTTTCTGAAAAGAGCGTTGGCGCCCGGCATTCATATTACTTTTTCTAACACTTCGGGGCGACCTTTGCGTCGCACCTTTACACTGGCTGCTGTTCACTGACTGTTCAGCAGAATTGTAATAATCATTAGGGCTAGACTGAGAACTGTGACTAGGAAAGCGTCCGTTATGGTGCACTGAATTAACACTGTGGCTTTGCATTTCTGCATCTGCTAAGTCAAAGGTATCATGCGCTTCTATAAGCTGCAGTACCGTATCTAATGAGGGGTCAGATTGTTTCAGAATCACTGCTCTCATTCTGGGGTCCTGAATGTTCTGTGTGATAGCGTCTCTCAGCATCACATCACTATCAGAAAGTCCATAAGAGCAAGTAAATTTACATTTGCGGGTTAAGCCCTTCAACTCCGTAATCCATTGCTGGTGTGACTGATGCGGTGATTTTTTCAGTCTGAAAAATCGGTACCGCGCCGCAGCTACGAGAACTTTTCTCTCATAACGAGCATTACGTGCATCTACTATTTGATCAAAGTCTACATCACGAGGAGATGCGTGAGGGAAAAGTTTCTGCAGTAACACGAAGGTCTTGGTGCCCACAACTGATAATAAAAGGTGCTTGACTGTCTGATCTGTAAGTTGGTGAGCCGCGACGAGTTCTGAAAATTGCGCCAAGTAATCGCTCCATTCTTCCTCAAGTTTGACGTACTGGCGAAACGTAGGGAGCGGTGCGGCGGCAGGTGTGGGCGGCTGATGCGACGCCTGCTGTAGCTGAGCTGCCTGCACCATCAACTGGAACACCACTTGGAGTAGTTGCGTGTTTTGCGCCGTCTGTAATTGAATAATTTTCATTAAGTTTGGGTTCGGGGTAGTGGCCATGCTGACCAATTAGGCGCCGCAAACAAGAAAATTAGAAGAAAACACAAATGCAATGTGAAAGAGGACTGGCTGCAACAAATAAGTCCACAAAACACATAACAGAATATTGTCCCTCAAAAACCTTATAATAAGGGAGGGTGGGCGGAGGCAATTTCTACGTGCTCCGACTGCTACTGTCTGGCTGCTGCAAGAGGGCTGGTCCAAGGTTCCTCTATCGCTCCTTGTCGCCACTTTTGTGTCTCGTTGCCGCCGGTTGTCCTAGGTGTCGGTGGCCGAGTGGAGAGAGACCGACACAGGGAAATAGGATGCACGCGTGTGTGGGTTCGGAGTCTGAGGTGACCAGCCAGTGAGACAGCAGAAACTAGAAACACTTAGCTAGATTAGAACAAGATTTATATTTCGTAGAAACATGGTAATACTTAACTTTTACAAAGTTCATGACTGCTGACTAAGTGCAATGCTGGTACATAGTTTAACTAGGTAGAGGCCTGCCTACTGAGGAGAGTCTGTTCTAGTGCCTGTCCTATTTCCAAGTGGCCGATACAGTTCAGTGGTGTCCGCGAGCACGGTTGCAGCAGAGGGCGTTCGTGGCTGATGTCGTAAAAACGCAGCGCCGTGCTTGCATGGCGGCGCGCGGCGAAAGTACGTGGCGCGCACTTCAGACTTGTGCACACCACATTACACAATAGCATTCCCTCTGTGCAGGCTAACTTTACCTTATTTCTGTTGTAATATGTGCTGCACTGTCACTCTTGCTTTTAGAACCACAGTAGTATTCCAAATGTTGTTTGAAATAATGACAGTGAACAAAGATTGTTAGTGCCACAGGAAGGAGACAAGTTTATCAACAAAGTGTAGATAGCGATCACACAGATTTTTTTGGAATATGAACAACGCTCGTTGAAACGAAATAAGTCACTGAGATTTTTGGTTTCAACGGCGAACTGCACAAAGGCACATCCCAGTCTGTAACATTTCTAGGACCTAGACATCTTAAAGTCACTAGCCAACTATAGGTCATAGACTTAAACACCATATCAGTGAAAAAACGAAATCTGGAAAGTTCCGCCATTATTTAATAATATTAGGGAAACACTGAGAAAGCAAACACAGCAGTACTCTCCGTTTAAAAAACAAGAAGAAAATGAAGACGGGCACAAGTCAGTACAGATTTGCGAGTCTATAAAAAGATCGAGGGTGAAGCATAGAGTAACTACACCGTCATACCGTTGCAAAACATCTTTGCGAGAACCCGAGAACATTAAGGTCCTGTGTAAACTCGATAAGCAGAACGAAGATCTCTATCCAGTCACTCACTGATTATTCTGAAGTGGCGATGGAAGACAACAAAAGGGAAGCTGAATTGTCATACAGCAACAACATACAAAAATACTGACGTTTAACCCTGAAATATTTCTCCCTAATGGTAAAAATAATAAAATATTAATAAATAAATAAATTTTTATTTAGATGAGGAAAAGAAGATAATTGTTTCATGTAAATGTAGTAAATTTAGAAAAAGTAGCGCCTGACAAAAAATGTTCCGCGATAATGAAGTTAATACTGAAACCAAAAAAAATTTTGAAATCGATATTAATTTTTGAAATGAAAAGAATGGCGCTAAAATTACGGGGGGAGAAATATCTCAAGTTAGTGGCCGCTTTGCAAATCACTGTTATTAAAAACTGTGTCTGCAAAAATTTTCTGTAACTGAATAGGACTGGAAAATGGAAAAAAATATTTAATTTTAGCAACGAGCCTAAAAATCTGTCTGATTCCGCATAAGAGCAGCTCGCCGCAAATACATTAGAAAGTAACTGTTGGAATGCACTCGTAAAACACCAGTTTATCACGGCTAGCAAAATAAATAAATAAATAAATGAATAAAAATAAAAAATGATGATAATTGATTTTAGATAAACTGGCGTATATCTCAGGAACGTTTAGTGCGGAACAAACGATTCTAAAATATTTATGGAGTATTGTGCATCGTTCCAACATTTAATTTCGCACACTGCAAAGAAAATGGCGGCTGGTGGCAGTCTGTAAGAAAAATTCACACACTATTAATATATTGTTCAGTAAGGAGAAATGAGGTGGCTTTTAAATAAAAATATTGAGAAATGGAAATTTTCATTAAATGATATTAGCTGTCTTATATTCTGAAAAACACGACACACGCTTACAATAATTTCCAACATCCATTCTGTGCTCGAAAAGAAATTACAATTCAAATAAATTAAACTCAGAGCAACGCGTCCGAAACCTATGAATGCTAGACCAAGAAGAAGAAAGAATGGAGACTGCTGCTCCTTCTTATTGAGTAAAACACATGATAAACGAAAATTTAAAGATGATAATGTGCTTGTTAGCGTTATACTTTACTCACTTAAATTATTTCTTTGATGGTTATGTTGTAAAATTTGCATGAAATACACACAGAATTATCGTAACATATACGAGAGATTAATTACGAAGATGAAATAAATATTGAAATAAAATCCGGGCAGCCCATGAAACGTTATAACCACCGCACAGAGTCTGTAATTCAGGACATAGTATTCTGTATCCCTAGTATAGAGAAGGAGCTGTGAGAGCTGAAAAACGTACGTCTCTATGTTCGAATGGAATCCCAATTCGGTTTTACAAAGAGTACTCTATGGCATTGGTCCCTAACTGAATTTGCGTTTATCATGAAACGTTGTCATAGTACAAAGTCCCAAACAATTGGTAAAAAGTGCAGGTGACTCCCGCTTATAAGAAAAAGAACGGATTCCATAATTGTTGATCAATATAATTTACAACAGTTTGCTGGTTCACGAATAAACTCATTGCCTGTATGCCTCGTGTGGGTCCTAATCTCTCTGAATTCTGCTTGTGGTCGCTTCACGAGATATACATAGGAGGAAGTAATATACTGACTGATCCTTCGTGAAACGCTCGTTTTCAGAACTGTGACAGAAATTCGTGCCGCAATGCAGAATGTCTTTCTTGTAGCGTCTGTCATTAGAGATTCGTACTTATCTCCGTGACTCTTCCGCGCTTGCTAAATAAGTCCATAACGAAGCGTGCTGCTCTTCGTTGGACCTTCTCTGTTTCCTACTAACCCTACCTATTACGGATCCCACAGGATGAGCAGAATGAGTATTTTGTAATACACTTGCATTGTTGACGCACTGCACTTCCTCACCCACGATTGCTTTTATATGATGGTTCCATTTCAGATTGTCCATTATGTTTACCCCAGATAATATATGAAAGTAACTGCTTGCAATGTTTGTCCTGCTATTGCGTAGTTATATAATAAAGGATCTTTTTTCTACGTAAACACATCACTTAAAACTTGTTTATGTTGATGTTCAATTGCCATTCCCTGTAACATGCGTCAATACACTGCAGATCCTCCTACATTTCGTTATCATTTTCCATTGTTGCGAGTTTTCGATATACTACATCAACTGCGAAAAGCCTCATTGAACGTCCAATGTTATCAACAAGGTCATTTACATATATTGTGAAGAACGAGGCTCCTATAAGACACTCCTGGGGCATGGTCGATATCACTTTAACGTCTGAAGATTTCAAATTGTTGTTCATTACTCCCTAAGCTTACAAACTACTTACATTAACTTAAAGTAACTTATGCTAAGACTAGACAAACACCTAAGCCCGAAGGAGGACTCGAACCCCCGACGGAGAATATGAAGATTTCTCTCCGTTCAGAATGACACGCTTCTTTCTGTTGGCTTGAAACGCCTCAATCCAGTCACACAGTTGGCATGACATTTCTTATGCTCGCGCTTAGTTCATTGCGAAATGGTGCCGAACGGTATCGAACGCCTTGTGGAAGTCAGTAAACACTACATCTACTTCGGGTCCTGTGGTATTTACTGCCCTTTGGATCCTGTCGATGAATAACAGGAGTTGTGTTTCACATGATAGCTGTTTTCGAAAATTGCCCGAACTTAAAATGTCTTAAAAATTCTGTAACTGACCGATGTTAGAGATACTGGTCAATAGTTGTGTACGTCTCATCATCGACCATTCTTGTAAACGGGAATGACCTGTGCTTTTTTCCAATCCTTAGAACACTTCGCTCCTCTAGAGACCTTTGGAACACTGCTACTAGGAGTGGGTGCAGGTTCCTTCGCATAATCAATGTAAAACTGAACTGGTATCCCTTGAGGTTCAATCGCCTTTTCTCTGTAAAGAGATTTCAATTGCTTTTCTATTCCACTAATTATTATTTCAATATCGACCGTTTGTCGTTCGTGCGATGTTTCAGAGGAGAAACTACCTTGCAACCTTCCTCCGTGAAACAGCGTTGAAAAAATACATTTAATATTTCAGTAATTTCTGTGTGATCCTCTGTCTCGATAGCATTATGATCAAGTGTGTCTGGACATCTGGTTTCGACCTGTTTTCCGATTTGTTGCAGGAATAAAATTTCTTAGCATTTTCTGCTTAGTCGGTACACAAAACATTGTTTTCATAGTCGTTGAATCCCTCTAGCATGGTAGCACTTACGCCAATTTTAGCATCATTGAGTTTTTTTTATTGTTTCGAAGAATTTGACTACGTTTATATTTGCAGTGAAGTTCTCTTTGCTTTCGTAACAGTTTCCTAAGTCGGTTGTTGAACCATGTCGGACCTTTCCCATCTCTCATATTTTGACTTGACACATAATTTTCTATATGGGAGTGGAACAAGAAAACAAATAACTCGTAGTGGTACTGAGTACCCTCCGCCACTCACCTTTGGGTGGATTGCGTAGTATGAATGTATAATTTGATGTAAAGCATATTGTACGGTGCACTTGAACTCCGTCCACAGGTGTTCAACACTCTCATTGTCAATATTGATAAGTCAAGTACCAATTTCGTTTTTGATAAATAAGCATATACTCCTGCCTTTCTTGATACTTCTATATACAGCTGTATTCACTGGTGCTATAATGACCTTATGATCGCCGATTCCCAGATCAACGCTGATTGAATCGATAAGTTTGGGTCTATCTGTCATCAGCAGGTCTAGCACGTTATCTCCACAAATCGGCACTCTGTTTAAGTACTCGCGGTAATTTTCGGATACAGCACTTAGAACAACGTTGTTAGATTCTCTATTACTACCACACGTCTCACACCGAAAATTATGACTAGGATATCTGCGAGAAATATTTTCCAAGTTTTCCCTCAGGGGCTACTCGTGCCGCTGGCCAGCTGGTCTATAAAAACTTCCAATTACCATGATTCAGGCAGTTTTGACGCTAAATTCCGCCCAAATTATTTAACATCACAATCTGTACTAAATTCTCTCCATACAATCGTTTCTTTTTCAGCTATAAACACACTTACCCTTTAAGTGTTGAACCCATATCTGCGGTATACGTTCTAGTCTGAGTTTGCGATTTCATTCTATATACAGTTGTATTCACTGGTGCTATAATGACCTTATGATCGCCGATTCCTAGATCTCCAGCTTTCCAACCCTAGTTATATGTGGACATTGTGACTATCTAAAAGAGACAGAAGTTCTGGGATCTTTCCATAGACGCTCCTACAGTTAACTATTACTATATTTATCCTTTCTTTCTCTGTTATACTGTGCCACATGCTACCCTGCCCGGAATCAAGAAGCACCTTAGCAATCCTGTGGAGGAATTTCCCTAACCTAAAATAAAATGTACACTCGCCACGTACTCCGCTACCCTAGTAGCAGCTTCCTGTGTGTTGTGCACGACTGATCTACTCAGGAGTATCTTACATATCTCCACCCGTTAGCGGATGTTAGGAAATTTGCACCCAAGATCAGCACAGAATCGTCTGGGCCTCTGGTTTATGGCTTCCTCTCTGCTCCAGACGAGAGGACCGGGACCGGTTCTGAGAACGATGCTACAAATCTAAAGGCCTGCTTCTACCCAACGATCGAGGCTAGTCTCTTCACCATATCCGACAAGATTCGAGTATGATCTCTGAACCGAGGCTGCAGGAGTCATGACGACATTAGCAACTATTTTCAGCCATGTGCACCCAGTGCTCTCTATCGCAGAGTGTACACTGCTGTTCTTTCCCGCCCATATCGCTTTTTTCCCTTAGGGGGCTCCTATACCTGCATATGATCTGTAAAGCCACCTCCTGCATCTGTGTGGCCCTCTCAAGATTTGTTACTACTGCAACAGGCGAGACATCCCGTGCTTGCTCACAGGTACGTTGCAATAACCACCAGAGGTATCCCAGCAGTTGCCTCAGGTGACACTGCAAGCCAGGACAGCAGCCTCAAGACTGTTGACCGTGGCTAACACAGCCTCCAGCTGCTTACAGACAGCGACCCCGGAACACAACAGGTGTAGTCAAAAATTCAAATTCTCTTAGAACTTATGGGACTTAACTACGGGGTCATCAGTCCCTAAGCTTACAAACTACTTATGAACTAGCTAAGACTAAGGACGGCACAAATATCCATGCCCGAGGGGCGATTCGAACCCCCAACCGTAGTGGCCGTGCAGACCGTGACTGGAGCGCCTCAGTCCGCTCGGCCACCGCGGCCGGCCACAGGTGTAGTCCCTATACAACTCTGTCAAGTTAAGTAACATTCCAGTATGCAACAAACTGCGCGTGAATAACGCCCTAACGCCCTTGAAAACAGAAACAATAACGAAATCTACGAAATAAGCGAGAATAAAGCTCTTGAAAATAGAAGAACTAACGAAATTTAACAATCTGACCAGTTAAATAATTGTGTACACTCTATATTTGTTCCACAATGATATTTATTTTGTTGTCAACTAGCTTTCGGCTTCTTATGCCATCTTCAGACAACTTAATACTGCAGATTATCTACATCACACCAGCTGCTGTGTTTCGAGTACAAAGATTTTACAAAAATATGTGTCAGTCATAGACTATGTAGCCTTTAAGGATTTATAGACAGAGACGCCCAACCAATTAAAACAAAACTGTAATTAAGAAATAATTATACATTAATTTTCAACAAATAAGCTGAAACAAACACATTACCCAGTGAATGTACTAGTAAGTACAATTGTATATTAAATTAACTTATATGTATACGAACTAAAGTAGGAGGGGAACAGGTGTATGAGGAAGACATAAAAATGAAATGTTGGTGGGAGACAATTACATAAAAATATGTTCAAATGTTTGTAAAGCTTATGGGAATTAACTGGGGGGCATCAGTCCCTAAACGTACAAACTACTTATTAAATAACTTATACTAATGACAACACAAACATCCATGCTCAAGGAAGGATTCGAACCTCCGACGCGGGAGGTCGCGCGATCCGCAACGTAGGACTCCACATCACTCGGCTACTCCCGCGCGGCACAGTTGCGTAAGGTTGGAGTATGTGAATACGGAGTAAAGGATCATATTGAAGTATATAGCCTATTTTAAAATTCGCTGGTTTTCACGAGAATGTTGTAACACAAGGATGGAAAAACATTGGAATGTGGGTGAGAGACATTACACAATTTCAACAAGCATGGTGGCAGAATTATACTTAATAGCTGTTACTTTAATAATGGGGAATACTGAAATTGGATCTGATCATTGGGAATTAGGTTTGGTTTCTGAGCTTGGTGTTTGTTGATAGATAGAATTTCAAGCAATGTTAGCTTTCTGCCTGTATTTGCTCTTTGGAGAACATCACATTGAATGTAATCTCTCTCTTTTAGTCTCCAACTCCTCATGTTCAGCCAATCTAGTATTTAAGAATCCGAAAGCTAGTTTCCAACAAAATAAATATTATTGTGTAACAAATATATAGTGTACACAGTTATTTAATATTATCTATGTTCCATCAAAAACCGACGGAAGAGTCCATAAATCTGCTTAGTAAAAAAATGCAAAAAAGTTACATTACGCTACTCTGTGCTCTACAGGTGTAAGACATACGGCAGCTGGCACTAGACTAACTGGCTAACTAGCTGAAGCAACGGTCTATGACTTGTTTAGAAATACACAAATCAAAGATGACAACTCTGCACAACAGCATTTACTAAATACGCTAGAACAGTGCTCTTAAAACCAAAACCACTAACGAAATTACCAAAACGAGAGAATAAAGCTCTTAAAAACAGACGGAATTTAAGAATTTCACTAGTAAAAAAAATATAGAAAAATTAAATTACACCAGTTAGTGGTCTGCAGGTGTGAATCAGGCGGCTGCTGGCAATTCCTGGTATCTGAAAATCTCTCTCGCTTGGCGCTGCATTCATAGCTCGTTACGACAACCAGTAGCACAGACCTTTTTAATACGCGCTTGGGAGTTCGGTGGCAGCGCCGTAAATGTTTTCTTCTCTATAACTACTTTTGTATTGTGGATAGATAAAAATTTTCTTCAAATTTCTGCACAAATGTCTATACTTATCAAACAAACATTTGGTGTGAATAAAAAAGACTGTGTTACTAATTCATTATATTTTAGTGTTTATTTCTAATCCGTGACAAGAAAACTTCTATTTTAATCTTAATTTTTCATAAGAGTACCCGATAATAAAGGTCATTTCCCAATTCACGTGGATGACGCAGTTTCTTTTATTTACAGTCAGTTGCCACTATCCTACCGTAAAGAAACCTTGTGTATATCATTTTGATCGAGAAAGTAAATGATACAAACATCATGAGACCACTGCTCGGGTTATCTCCTAGACGTTTTATATAGATGAGGAACATCACAAGACCCATCACATTTCCTTCTGCAATGCCAGATATCACTTCAGTTTTACCTGATGATTTTCCATGTATTAATACGAACTGTGGCCTTTCTGACACGAAATCAGGGATCTAGTAGCATAACTGAGACTCCACAGGCACGCGATTTGAAAAAAAAGTTGGTTGTGAGAACGGGGTCAAAAGCCTTCTACAAATAATATGGAATCAATCTACGATTCTCGGTCGCTAGCTTTCATTACTCCATGAGAATAAAGTGCTAGTTGTGTTGCACAAGAATGACATTTTCTGAATCCGTGTTGGTTATGTGTCTATAATATTTGTTAATAAATCGTCTGTGTTGTAAGGCCGTGTTCTAAGAAACTTGCTGCTTCCCTACGTTTCGTCCGATGCCGCGCCGGACGTCTTCGGAGTTTTTCCGTCTGTTGAGTCCTGAGAGGTCTGAGAGCTTCTTAAATACCATCTAAACGGGCCATGGCTAAGCTCCACGTGATAAGCAGAGATGATCCTTGTAAAAGATAAAGCTATACTATCGAACCAAGTCAGATATGAAACACTCTACCGATTTTGCAGAGCCACAGTCCATATATCGTTGAGTTTTATAATCTCTTCTTTTCGGTTGAAATTATCACTATGTTTATATATTTCAATCGCTTCTCTATGCAACGCATCTATAAATCATTTTCTTCAAGGCGATTTGAAATGTACTAACACAGATATGCTCTAAAATCCTAACCAATATCGACGTCAGTAATATGAGTGTGCAGTTCAATGGATTACCCCTGTTTCCTTTTCTTGCTCAGTTGAGGGAATGACTTAACGGAAACGAATACGATCTAACCCTCCTATATATTCACGGATGTATGACGTTAACTGCGAATGGGTAAAGTTTAAAATTGTGTACCCAGCCGGGACTCGAACCCGGTTTCCTGCTTTCTTGGCAGTTGCACTGACCTCTACACCACTGGGGACACAGCGATCAGCACACCTGCACGGAATTACTCAAGTACGCCTCCCGTCAGACACGAACTCTCAACTTCACCCTGCCCACTAGAACTCCAACTCGTGTTTGTTGTAAACTAATTCCCGTAAGAGTAAGAGACAAGGAGTGCCTCCGCACTGAAGAAAGGATCATTGACCGTCGTCGGCATTAATATTAACTAACACTCATACTTCGTATGGACTACAGTTTTAAGCCCGCGTTTGAAGGATTTTTTTTTTTTTTCATATTACTGTCTCTAAATATGTGTGAATCAAAGAGTTGTAGCAAAAGAAATTTGTTTCATAGTAATGGAGATACGGAAGAGCTTTTAGCGCTTGAGTTATGCAGTTTACATCTCACTTTTACTCCACTTTCTTCTTCGAATGTTCCTTCCTGCCATAACCCCGAGTACAGAACGTTCCTGACTAGCCAGCTTTTATATCACAAGAAATAACCACAGCGGCAAATTTAGAGAATTTTGAGTTCATTAGAACACTTACTGGCCAACGGGCGTGCCACAGTGGATGCACCGGTTTCCGTCAGATCACCGAAGTTAAGGACTGTTGGGCTTGCCTATTTACTGTTTACAGGACAGTTACTGACAATTTTTCTTCCAGGCACTACGTGCAAAATAATAAAATAAAGCTAGATATAGAGATGTAAAACAAATATACATGTAGATTTAGGGATATTGTACTACCTTATCGGAGAAGGAAAACGAATTTTCAATTTCAGGTAAGTTTAGAAAATATAAAGACATAACAGTTTTTATGATAAATCAGCGTGTAGTTTATATGAATTCAAAATATTCAAACATTTTTATTTTCGTGGGGCTTTGAAATAAATTTAGTGGTAAAGATGAAACTTTTTCTTGGACCGCGTTTCCAACCCTGCTTTCCAGCTTTCAGTCAGTAACGTTTATTTTTATTTACCTTCTGGTAGATCGGGCCCCTGCGGACTTGGCATTATCTTTGATGGTTTTTCTTTTCTTTTTTTTTCGATGAAATGATGAGTCCGTTTTTTTTTTTTTTTTTTTTTTTTTTTTTTTTTTTTTTTTTTTTTTTTTTTATTACAGTACCCGCCAGTAACCAACTAGGCTCTCCAGACGCGCTTCCCCCCTGCCCCAGTGCTTTCTGCACATATCATTGTAGTGCACCCTGCTCATTAATCCATCTTGATCGCAGCGTTAAGTGCATTCCCCCAAGGGACAATGTGTGTTTCTGCATCCACGCAGAAATTGTCATTTGCCTGTAGGAGGCGTCCTGTCCTGTTATGAATCATTACACAATTATGATAGAAGCATTCGGTCTCACTAAATCTGTTGTAAATTTGAAATTTTCAAAATGTTTCAAATGTTTGCATAGTCTATGGGACTTAACTACGGGGTCATCAGTCCCTAAACTTACAAACTACTTATGAACGACTTACGAACTAGGACGGCACAAAAATCCATGCCCGAGGGGGGATTCGAACCCCCGACCGTAGTGGCCGTGCAGACCGTGACTGGAACGCCTTAGTCCCCTCGGCCACCGCGGCCGGCTTTTGAAGGTGTCATGTGAAGGAAACGAGTGAGCTAATTCGCACACTTACACAACTGTAATACAGCCTTTTGGATAGGAAAATTGTTTCGAAACTAGTCAGGAACAGCTGTAAATCGCAGACTTTTTCTATCGCTTGTTTGGAGTTCCTCTAATTGACCTGTTGCCAGCAATAAAGCGACCAGAGTGAGTCCTCACTACGGTTCACAGTGAATGCACACACTACTGCGGAGTGAAGATTCGAAGAGCAAACGGTTCCCTGGGCTGTAACAATACCATTATTCTACAGTGTCGAGGCTGATAACCTGTCTGTTTAGTCGCTTAATCACTCCCCCCCCGCCCCCCCACCCCCCAAGAGAAATTCCATTCTTGAAGGGGAAAACTGTGTGGGAAAAAGAACAAAATGAAGACGATGAAGATTCAAAAAATGTTCAAATGTTTGTAGAACTTATGAGACATAACTACGGGGTCGTCAGTCCCCAAGCTTACGAACTACTTATGAACTAGCTAAGACTAAGGACGGCACAAATATCTACATCTACATACATACTCCGCAATTCACCGTAAGGTGCGTGGCGGAGGGTACACTGTACCTCTACTAGGCATTTCCTTTCCTATTCCACTCCCAAATTGAACGAGGAAAAAAAGAATGCCTATATGCCTCCGTACGAGCCCTAATTTCTCTTATCTTGTCTTTGTGATCTTTGCGCGAAATGTAAGTAGGCGGCAGCAAGATCGTACTACACTCAGCTTCAAATTCCGGCCCTCTAAATTTACTTAACAGAAATTCACGAAAAGAACGTCGTCTTTCTTCCAGCGATCCCCAATTGAGTTGCCGGAGCATTTCCGTGACACTCGCGCATTGGTCGAACCTACCGGTAACAAATCTAGCTGCTCGCCTCTGAACCGCCTCTATGTCTTCCTTCAAACCGATCTGCTGCGGGTCCCAAATACTTGAGCAATACTCAAGACGTGGTCGTACAAGCGTTTTATACGCGGTCTCCTTTACAGTTGAAGTACATCTTCCCAAAATTCTCCCAATAAACCGAAGTCGGCTGTCTGCCTTACTCACAACTGTCCTTACATGCTCGTTCCATTTCATATCGCTCTGCAATGTTACGCCTAGATATTTGAACGACGCGACCGCATCAAGAAGCTCACTACTGATGCTGTATTCGAACATTATGGGATTGTTTTTCCTACTCATGCGCATCACCTTACATTTTTCTACATTGAGAGCTAGCTGCCATTCTTCGCACCAACTAGAAATTTTGTCTAAGTCAACCTGTATGCTATTACAGTCAGTTACAGACGACACCCTCCCATACACCACAGCATCATCAGCAAACAGCCGCAAATTACAACTTACTCTGTCCATCAGATCATTTATATAGATAGAGAATAATATCGGTCCTATCACACTCCCCTGGGGCACGCCTGACGATACACTCGTCTCTGATGAACACTCGCCGTCGAGAACAACGTACTGCGTTCTATTACTTAGGAAGTCTTCCAGCCAGTCACAAATCTGTGAACCTATTCCATAAGCTCGTACCTTCGTTAGCAGTCTGCAGTGTGGTACCGTGTCGAACGCCTTTTTGAAGTCGAGAAAAACACAATCCGCCTGTTGCCCTTCGTCCATGGCTCGCAAGATGTCATGTGAGAAAAGGGCAAGCTGAGTTTCACATGAACGATGTTTCCTAAACCCGTGCTGATTCATGGAAAGAAGCTTTTCCGTTTCAAGGAAATTTACTATATTCGAACTGAGAATATGCTCCAAAATTCTACATGAAACCGATGTCAACGATATTGGCCTGTAATTGTATGGGTCAGTTCTCTTTCCTTTCTTATACACGGGAGTCACCTGCGCTTTTTTCCAATCACTAGGAACTTTGCGCTGAATTAAAGATTCGCTATAAATGCAAGCTAAGTAGGGGGCCAATGCCGCAGAATAGTCTTTGTAAAACCGAACTGGTATTCCATCCGGACCAGCAGACTTTTTCGTATTTAGCTCTCTCAGCTGCTTCTCTACACCGGAAATACCTATTGCTATGTCCCCCATTTCGGAATTGGTACGTTGATCAAATGATGGTATATTTGTGCGGTCCTCCTGCCCGAGGGGGGGATTCGAACCCCCGACCGTAGTGGACGCGCAGACCGTAACTGGATCGCCTCAGTCCCCTCGACCACAGCGGCCGGCACGATGAAGATTCTCTGAACATTATTTCGAGCAATTACTTCATGAGCCCAATGGAATACTAAAAGGCTGTAAAAACACACTTAGCCTCTCAGCAACAAACAATCGTGAGCTAAATCAAATTCAAATGTTTGTAAACTTATCGAACTCAACTACGTGGTCATTAGTCGGTATCTGACAAACTACTTAAACTAAGCTAAACTAACCTATGGGCAACACAAGCACCCATGCCCGAGGAGGGACTCGAACCTCTCCCCACGGTGAATGGCCGCGCGCACCGCAGCACGGCGCCCCAGTACCCACGGCTAATCCGCCGCAGCAATCCTGAGCTCATAACGATCATCAAACACAGGGTTGTTGTAGCGAGAATGAATGTCGAAAGTACCAGATTCAACAAAAACGTAACATATGTTTATTCAGAAAAGCAGTGTAGATCAGATGTGATTTGAATTCGAAGAAATAGAATCGACTACAATTCATATGTTTGTACCAAGTACAGTACAGGGTGTCCAGAAAAGGACTCCCTGATTTCAAAATTAAATATCTCGAAAACAAAGATCGATAGAGGAATGCAGTAAACGGTATGTTTATTGTGAAAGCTGTAAGTAGTTTAAACAGCAGTTTGAAATAATAATTACAAAAGCTGCTAACAGATGGCGCTGTACGCTGTACAGCTCATATCAGCATACATAAGTAAAATAATCTTATGAAAACACTCTTTGCAAATAATCACATCACAATGTTTTCAAAATGTTCACCATTGGCACTACAGAGGTGGCGCAAACGAAGAATGAAATTCGCCATCACATTTCGTAGTGTCTCAACCTAAACTGATTCACATGCCACAGAGATCGCCGATTCAAGCTCGTCCAGCGTGGCGGGATGCTTCTGGTAGACCATGTCTTTCACTGTGCCCACGACAAAAAGTCACAGGGAGTCAAATCCGGCGAATATGGAGGCCAATCCATGCCTGCACCAGTAAATTTGGGATATCCAAAGCAATGACTCGATTCCCGAAGTATTTATCAAGAAAGCGAATCACTTGTTCGGTCCGATGTGGTCGGGCTCCAACTTGCATAAACCATTCAGTACCTGGTCGATCCTCTAACGCTTGCTGTGTGGCGACAAATTGTTCCAAAATTGCTACGTAACGTGCTTCAGTGATCGTTTCTCGAATGAAAAAAGGTCCAATAATGCCTCTGCTGCATGCTGCAGCCCACACAGTAACTTTAGGAGAATACAGGGGTTTCGCTTCACACAATATGGCTTTTCGGAACCCCAAAATCGCCAGTTCTGCTTATTCGCGTATCCATTCAGGTGGAAGTGTACTTCATCTGTAAACCAGATGCAGCCAACATCAAATCCTTCACTATCAATTATTGTAAGCATCTGATTAGCAAAGGTAACCCTTTGTTGCACAGCCCGTACCGGTATGGCCTGGTGCGTTTGAATTTTGAATGGAAACATGTGTAGGCTCTTTCTCAGTATTTTCTGCGTGCTGGAACGCTTCAAACCAGTCTCAGATGCAATTCTACGGACGGATGACATTGGATTTCGCTGAATAATTCCAGAAACTGTGGCGATATTTTCAGCCGTAACTGCGTTTGCTTGCGGCCAACATGCCCCACTAGATTATCAGTTACGCTGCTTGTTCGTTGAAATTTTGCCAAGAGCGTACGAATGGTTTTCCCGTCGGGTCCTTTTGGAACATTAAATCGTGCTCGAAAACTTCGCCTTGTTGCCGTAGGACTCTCTTCTAACCTGTGTTTCTCTAGCACCAGAAAAACGCGTTGTTCAATGGAGTACATGGATTTAATCTCGTCCTTCGGTACGCTAACGTCCTTTCACGTTTCAATAGTGGAACTGATCGCGCTGGGCTTCGGATCATTATTTATACTAGGCATTACGTATGGCGATTACAGCGCCATCTGTTAGCAGCTTTTGTAACTATTATTTCAAACTGCTGTATAAACTACTTACAGCTTTCACAATAAACATACCGTTTACTGCGTTCCTCTATCGATATTTGTTTTCGAGATATTTAATTTTGAAATCAGGGAGTCCTTTTCTGGACACCCTGTAACAACAGACGGAGCTGGTCCCCACTGGTACACAAAACAGGTCATAACACTGTTGCAAAAACAATGAAAGCAAGCAAGCAAAATTTAAACGATCACAAAATTCCCAAGATTGGCGATCGTATAAAAAAGCTCGAAATTAAACGAGGACTTCAATGCGAGATGCTTGAAATAGTTTCCACAGTAACTCTGTCTTGTAATTTGGCAAAAAACCCAAAGAGATTATCGTCGTATGTAAAGTATACTAGCAGAAAGGCACATACAACACCTTCACTACGCGTTAGTAATAGTGATCCTATCTGTGGCAGTGCTACTAAAGAAGAGTAACTGAATGCTGCTTTTCATAATTCCTTCACCACGGAAAACGAAGTTAATATTCCATATTTCGAATTAAGGACACCTTCCAGTATGAGTAACATCTAAGTAGATATCCTCGTAGTAGTGATGCAATTTAAATCGCTTACCAAAAATACCTCTTCCGGTTCAGACTTTACAGAGATTACCTTCCTATCAGAGAATACTGATGCAGTAGATCCATACTTAAAAGTCAAATAGACTGAAGAGCCCCAAAAACTGCTGTAATTATGCGTATACAAACACACAAATCCGTAAACACTCAGAGGACGTTGTTGCGGATGTAAACGTCAACATAAGACAGCAGGTATCTCGGCAGGCGTTAGTTCGGTCACTGCTGCTGCCCTGGCAGGTTATCACGATTTATGTGAGTGTGAAGTGGTGTTATAGTCGGCACACGAGAGATGGGACATTGCATCTCCAAGCTAGCCATTAGGTGGGGATTTTCCTGTACGAGCATTTCACCAGCGCACCGTGAATATCGGGTAGCCGGTAAAATATAAAATCTCCGACGTCACTGAACCGCGGAAAAAGATACCGCAAGAACGGGCCCAACGACGACTGCAGAGAGTCTTACAACGTGACGGAAGTGTAACCCTTCCGCAAATTTCTGTAAATGTGAATGCCAGGCCATCAACAAGTGTCAGAGCGCGAACCATACAACGAAACATCAGAGATGTGGGCTTTCGAGCCGAAGCTCTGGCTGACTGCACGACATTAAGCTCTACGCCACGCCTGGTCACGACATTGGACTGTTGATAACTGGAAACGTGTTGCCTGCTCTGACGAGTCTCATTTCTAATTGTGTCGAGCGGATGGACCTGTACGAGTATGGAGAGCACCTCAGAAATCCGTGGGCCCTGCATGTCAGCAGGGGAGTGTTGAAGCTGATGGAGGCTCTGTAATGGCGTAGGACGTGTGCAGTTGGAGTGATACGTGAGCTCTGAAACGTCTACGTGTGACACGTACTTGCGCATCCTGACTCGATCACCTGCATCCATTCATGTCCACTGTGCATTCCTACGGACTTGGACAATTCCAGCAGGACAATGCGACACTCCACACGTCAAGAATTCCTACACGAACACGCTTCTGAGTTTAAACACTTCCGTTGGCCACCGATGTTCCCATACGTGAACATTATTGAGTATATCTGCGAGACACCGTTCCTCACAAACCATATTTTAATCAAATTGGAATATCGTCTCGGATGTGACACTGGATTGGACATTTCGTGCCATAGTGGACATAGCTCGTAGTAACTGATGGAAAGAATCGCCTAAACGCAGGTTATGTCTGACGTTCCCTGAGTTAGAAGCTTTACAAACATTTGAACATTTGAGTAAAGTCATCAAAAGATCAAAACCAACTGCACAATGATTTAGATAAGATATGTTAAAGGTGCACAAATGTGCAATTGATCTTAAATAAAGAAAAGTGGGAAGTCCTCCACATGAGTATTAAAAGGAATTAGATTCCTTTATCAGATAAATCACTCAAATTCGAAGCCGTAAATTGAACTAAATATCTAGGAATTACAATAACCACCGACTTAAATGGGAAAGAACGCACAGAAAATTTTGTGGGAAGGGCGAGCTAAAGACTTCGTTTTACTGGCAGGAGACTTAGAAGACGTAACAGCATACTGTACGCTTGCCAATCTTTTTTGGAGTACTACTGTGCGGTGCTGGATCCTTCAAAAAATCAAATGTTTGTAAATCTATGGGACTAAACTGCGTGGTCATCAGTCCGTAGCTTACAAACTACTTAAACCTAGGTAAAACTAACCTAAGGACAAACACACACATACACACACACACACACACACACACACACACACACACACACACACACACCACACACACACACACACACACACACATGCCCCAGGAAGGACTGGAACCTCCACGGCGAGCAACCGCGCGCTCCGCAGCGAGACGCTTTAGACCGCTTGGATACTCTACCGCGGCGCTGGATCCTTATCAGGCATGACTGACAGAGGACATTGCAATAGTTCTATAATATCCCAAATGTTCAAATGTTTGTAAAGGCTATGGGACTTAACTACGGGGTCATGAGTCCCTAAACTTACAAACTACTTATGAACTAGCTTACACTAAGGACGGCACAAATATCCATGCCCGAGGGGGGATTCGAACCCCCGACCGTAGTGGCCGTGCAGACCGTGACTGGAGCGCCTCAGTCCCCTCGGCCACCGCGGCCGGCTATAATATCCCGATATAGTGGAGAAAGTGTACGAGAAATGATATAGGAGTTAGAATGCGGATCATTATGATAATGGCCAGTTTCGTTGCTGCGACATCTACTTACGAAATTTCGATCGCCGACATTCTCCTCCGAATTCGAAAATATATTGATGAATCCCACTTACATAGATCGAACTAGTGGTTTGGGTGTCATTTCTCTCCGCGTGCCCTTCGAGAATGGAATGGTACATAAATAGAATGAAAGGGGTCGATGAACCCACTTGCAAGCATTTAATTGTGATTTGCAAAATAAGAATGTAGATGTAAAAGAAGATTTAATAGCCTAGCAACATCACTGTCAATAAAATCTCACAATAAATTTGCTAAGCGTGGTCGTAAAATCAGTGACACTTGGAAAGGTTTTCACGATCGCTGCCCGACGACATGAACAAGTGCACACGTTCGTCGCTGAAGTGGTAGCGAAGGGAGGACCTCCGTTTGTGAATTTGATGTGCCATTGTCGGAATACAAGTAACACTCGTTTTAGTATTATGTTATTTAGTAAATTAAAGTTCTTTGTGAGTTACTGGTTAGGTAAAAGCCGGCCGCGGTGGCCGAGGGGATTGCGGCGCTCCAGTCACGGTCTGCACGGCCACTACGGTCGGGGGTTCGAATCCCCCCTCGGGCATGGATATTTGTGCCGTGCTTAGTATTAGCTAGTTCATAAGTAGTTTGTAAGTTTAGGGACTGATGACCCCGTAGTTAAGTCCCATAAGCTGTACAAACATTTGAACATTTGGTTAGGTAAACTAACAGAATAGTGCAATGGAGGGAACTTGTAGTAAAGAATTTCCATAGTCGAAGCGTAAATACGCCCACTACTGAGCATGTAAGTTGTCGTTGTAGAAAAATAGATGAAAAATAAGCTTATTTTTTGTGATAATACAAATACGTTGTATACTACACTTGGCATTAAAATACAAGAGTCAGTTTATGGAAACTGAAACTCCCATTGTGACGCAGAAGTTTGAAAGTTGTCTACTTCCCTACTTCTGAAATAGTACAAAGGAGTGACGCCGTTCAGCGTCATTATACGATCCGGGGACACTTCAAACAGCAAGGTACTCGACACTTGGCGGAAAAAGAGCCATCTCTCGAAGAAATTTTACAAAATTTGCATTTTCTGGGCACCATAAAGCTTAGGAACATGAGCGCTCGCATCTGGAAAAATTTCATACCATACGCCAGAAAGGAAACGAACCGCATCGCATTTCGACATTAAATGTCGCGCCGCAGCGAGTATTCCCGAGAAGTGCCGCGGAAAGCCGAGAGAGACCGAACGTCAGTTGTGGCGCGGCCATCTGGTGTTGTGTGGCTGGCCCTGCTTCACGCGATCAGGCACAGAGACCGCACGCGGCGACAAGGGTGTGTTTCCATCCAAGTCTCGTTTCCGCTTTATGGCGCCAGTTGTTCATCGCTATCCATGTATCGCCCAGATCATCGTGGACTCCATAGCAGCCTGTTGGTCTTTTGAACTCCAGCATAGTTATTGGACACCATTTCCCGCTTATCCGTGAGTCGTGACCAGGCTCTATACGCTTACTGCGGACCATTCGTATAATGTTTGGTTGTCCATACAATTGATTCACTTCAAAACGTTCAAATGTTTGTAATTCTATGGAACCAAACTACGTCGGTCATCTGTCCTTGTCTTTCAAACTACTTAAACTAACAAGGGAAGTACTTGGGCTCGAACAAACACATATACACCAAAATCATATGAGAGATAATGTAAAGATCCCTTATTGCACTAGTGATACTCCTGCATTTGCAAAACTCTGCAGTCGTCCGTTAGAGGCCTCTGCGTGTGCCTTGCCACATTTCACTTTGACCTGTCGGTTCGCCAGTAGGGACGGTGCAGTGTGCCTCCGAAGTTGCGTTTTGTGGCGTTATTTGTGTGGTGAAGCGTCAGAAGGGGCGGCGATTGGTAATCAATCCTGCTAATGTATTGCGATTGGTTGAGATGAAATTACGAAGATAGTATTAGTGTAGAAGATGAATCATTCGCATGCTTTCTCGTATCTGTTATGGTACAGAAATATGAGAATAAGTTAGATCTGTTGTAACACTAACACATAATGGGGGATGATAAGGACGAACAACTCATTACAAGCGGTAGTGCTACGGTAAGTGCGGGAAGAGGCGATGGAAGCAGTGGCAGTGAATACCAACAGTCTTACGAGAAGAAGGTTAAAGTTGCAACTATCATAATGGCCTTTGACGACAATACGCTAAAGAACATGTAAGATGATTATTACATAAGTTATAGTTAAGATTTCTGCATTGCGTATGGCGTCTACAGTTACATCTACAGTGCTATCTACAGCAAGATTGCAGAGTTTTGCATAAAAACGACACCCACCAGCACATTGAGGTGTACGTAGAGATCCTGTAACCAAACGTTCATACAGATCTGTTTGTTCGAGACCATGTACTTTCCTTGTAAGTTAAATTAACCGAAGGACAATACACACATCCATTCCCGAAGAAGGATTCGAACCTTGGACGCCGCAGGCCGCGCGATCCGTAACGGGGCGCTCTAGACCGCTCGGCTACTCTGGTGCGCCGGCCGCGGTGGCCGAGGAGACTGAGGCGCTCCAGTCACGGTCTGCACGGCCACTACGGTCGGGGGTTCGAATCCCCCCTCAGGCATGGATATTTGTGCCGTCCTTAGTCTTAGTTAGTTCATAAGTAGTTTGTAAGTTTAGGGACTGATGACCCCGTAGTTAAGTCCCATAGACTTTACAAATTTTTTTGAATACTCTGGTGCGGCTTGATTCACTTCTCCGTTGTGGTGAAATTATTACGTTTTGCATGGGGTGAAATATTTTACGCAGGACTGCTTTCAGTATCCAGCTGAACGATAACATCGCAGGTGTCACGGCCACACCTTTGCACCATTCATCACAAGGCTGTAAGCACCTTAAGTCAAATTTGAAGCTTCTGCGTAAAACTTAGAGGAAATTACCGTGTTAAGTTTGTTTAATTCCATTTGAGCTGATACTTTTATTAGTCGCTAAAGAATGTTCCCATTCAGCTGTTGCTGTTTCGTAGCTTTGTCTCCTAACCTTCCTTTAGTCAATATAAAACTGAGATTTTGGCTACAAGATGGGAACGTACTGCACTTCCGTAATATTAGTTTACGTAAGCAGAATGACCACGTCAGAGGGAGTATTCCGTAGGCGATAATGCAAAATATGTTATATTTGTCGATAGAACAATTGTTTTGTTTTGAGCTATATGAACTTAATACAGGAAGTAAATATAACTCCATCGAATTTCGTACAATTACAATCGGTTAGTTTTAAGGAAATAATCCCCTTCCTAAAACGGTAGCATTTTTTCCCTTTTTTGTTGTTGTTCAATCAAATGTTTGTATAGCTTATGGGACTTAACTACGGGGTCATCAGTCCCTAAACTTACAAACTACTTATGAACTAGCTTATACTACGGACGGCACAAATATCCATGCCCGAGGGGGGATTCGAACCCCCTTCCGTAGTGGCCGTGCAGACCGTGACTGGCGCGTCGCAAACCGCTTGGCCACCGCGGTAGGCTGAGCGTTACGTATGCGCAGTTAATGGCATACATTCCGTGAATATGAATAGATAATTACTGCAGGATCAGAAGTGGCATCTGTTCTTTCGGACATGTATATAAAGCTCTTACACTCATATCTTAAAAATCTTTATTCTCGTAATATGTTTAAAAGCTTGGATGTCTAAATTTCCAAGTGCTTTAAACGATCACAGAATATGAAACATACTTGTTTCTAATAATAATTAGCCGAGTTTCTACGCGAACTTGAAGATAGTCCTTTAGACACTTTGCGAGTTGGGAACTTGATCCGATTTTAGATCGTGTAAATGTTTTCGTGTCCGTTGTTTAACGCTGACGCATTAAGCAACTTAGCAAGTTTCCACGACAACTTCGCGGTAAATCAGCATCTTCTGTTATACCGGCTTCTGTTTCTGTTGAGATATCTCCCTCCTATTTCTCTCGCGAAGATGCCTCTCCGTATTGTTACTCGTGTATTTTGAACTAAAATGCAACGAAAGTCCCACTGAAGACTTTGATTTAATTCTTCAGTTTTCGTCACCTAGTATATCTGAGTAAGTTTTTCATGGCCTGTGAGTTTATTATGGTACCATTATTTTTGTCCTGTTTTTATGAACTTCGCGTATGGGTAGTTTTACTTTATGTCCTTTTCTAACTTTACTATCACTTTTGTAGAATTTTACAATTGTGGGATATGACAGTTTGGACAGTGCTTCAACGTTCCTCTTATCTGTATGGAAATTGATACAATGAGTAAAAGCAAGGGCATACCTCATCGATTATGCAATTTTCTTATGAAACAGTATTCATTAGAGGTAATCATTTAGGTTGGAAACAGCTGTTATAGTCACTTGAAAGTTAAAACGTGAACAAAATTCTCATGGTTGTTAAAAGAAAAGTAAATATTCTGTTTGCTGGAACATTGTGGTAAATTAAGATCGGTAATTCTGGGGTTCATTTACTATATGGATGTGAAAGAATAAATCACAACATCCGAGATTTAGACCTCTGTAGACACCACCATTTTCTGTCTCTTATTGCTTCGACCATCTCTGGCAACTCAGTCCATAGATCAGGGAAAGACAAGGGATACCGCCAGCTGTCCATAAATTAAACTTGTGAAATGTGCTAATATCAAGCACTGTGTCATTTTTCTACAAAACACATTTTCAGTGATACTGTGTTTTCGATAGTCTTTTTCATGTCCCTACACTTATTCGAAGTAACAAAACATGGTATAAACGTTTGAACATTCCTTAATCGATTTCGGATGGTCTTCCGGCCAAGCAGAATTTTCCTCTGGAGTACAGAGTGCCTTTCCCCATGGTCTAAATGTTTCAAACGTTTGTTAAGCTTATGGGACTTAACTGTGGGGTCATCAGTTCCTAAACATACAAACTACGTATTAACTATCTTACACTAAAGACAACAGATACATCCTTACCCGACGGGGGTGTCGAATCCCCGACGGGGAACGGCCTCGCGCATCGGAGCATAGCGCCTCAATGCGCTTGGCCACTCCGCCGCGGCCCCCCATCGTCTCACACAAGTAATTAATGCACATTTATTTAGTAAGCAGAGTGCACGTAAGATTTTGTTTGTATAATTACACACATTTGAAATGGGGTGATATTCACTGGATTTCAAATTGAGCCGTGCCGCCTCGTGTTCATAACCTCCAACATGGAGGTCGATAAGTTTTATATGTTTCAACTGTTCGTTTTACGCATTGATAATGATCACACAGTGATCGAAATCTAGATCTGAATAAAAAAATATATTTATGTCTGATTGCTGACAATTTCCCACAAATAAAAAAAAACAGTCGTTGAGCACAAGAGCCACAATGGAATCAAGCCTGACGAAGTAAAGAATGCTATATCATGCTTCTGTTCCCAAGGCATGAAGAAAGACGGAAACAATGGGCTGTGAAAGTTAACCGGAAAGGGGAATTTTAAAGGTGACTTATGAAAACGAACGAATTATTCCTCTGTGTAGGAAGTATTTTCTGCTGCCCCCGCCCATGCAAGAAAGGTCTTCATAATAGTATAAAAGTATTGTATGTGTGATTCTCCCGTGATGTACAGGTTGCATGTTGAAGTTTCAGTCTGAAGGAAGCGAGATCGACTCTGGTAAACGGTAACAATGCTTTTATAAATATTTTAATGATTTCATGTTTGACACTTAATGCTACACAATATGTTTAAAGATCGCTACTGAACCATAAGACCTAAGTCAATGCGTGTTCGACTGGCACCTTTCCCTTGGCAGTGTATTGTTGGCTATTCACAATCCATAATTGGTTATGGTATGTAACATGAAAAGGAGGGAACTATAAATTGTAAATTTTTGAGTCAGTTTCTGCTGTTTCAGTAGAGAAAGTATTAATATGTTTCCATTTTATGTGATATAATATTCCTCAGTACGTACTGAATAAGCTGTTTGGTATTTCTCAGTATAAAAAAATGTTGTAAGATCGTCAGGAACACGCATAAAAAGCTTTATATGGGGGCCGCAAAGCGATAAGAGATTACCAACTTCAGCGAGGTATTTTATACAGAAAAATCTGAAATAGCATTATTTTCTTTGAGATATATCCCAAGAAACGATTCTTTTCTTACTCATCAACTGACAATTATCAGTGGTACCAGAACATGGTAAAATACGGCTATTAAACATTCAGGAGACATCACGAGACTTTAATTTGCTCACAAATTTATTAGGGCTATATAAACATAGACGAATGGCGTGTGTTTTAAGCACTTACTGAGTATTGAGCTAGAATATGTGCTTTGGTCTCATACATCGAACTGATGCCTTATTTTGCCACAGCGGAGTGGCCGAGCGGATTGTGGCGCTATGCTCCGATGCGCGAGACCGCTCCCCGTCGGGGGTTCGAATCCCCCCTCTGGCATGGATGTATGTGTCGTCTTTAGTATAAGGTAGTTCATAAGTAGTTTGTAAGTTCAGGGACTGATGACCACGCAGTTAAGTCCCTGAAGCTTAACAAACATTTGAACATTTGATGCCTCATTTTAATCGTTAAGTGGCTGGATTTCCGCTTCAGTCGCTATCTAAATGCACGTCCCGCGCACAATCTGGTAAAAACATGGCGACCAGCGGCCACTCTCTCGCTATATAGGCTCTCTGTATTGCGGATCGCGCGTCCTACGTGAGCGACAGAAGCGAGCGACGGCGCGCGACACCAGCCGCGGCAGCCGCGAGCGCGACGGCTTCTCGCTACAAGATGGCCGCTACAACCGAGCACCAATTTGGCACCTATAAACTGTAAAATACTGATAGCTCCAGATTACGGCAATGAAGTTATATTTACTTTAGGAAATAAGGCGAAAAATGAGCTCTGTTCATTAATTTTACAAACCGAGGAATATTCATTGACTATTTCACTCTTAACTTCAAATACGAACATCGTCAACCAAATTCTTCCAGAAAACTTCGACGAGTACAGATACATTGGACTATATCGTCAATGAGTTTTTCTTTTCTGACTACAAACCATCAACAACTGTAAAATGACATTTAGAGTAATTGAAATTATTAGACTTGCAGATGTAAAGCTCAAGCGCTACACAGCTACCAGGTGTAGATCAATGCTAAAAAAAGGTGAAACAGTCAACAATCGGAAGATTGATTTGAACACCACAGTGCTTTACTAGGCATGGTCCTGTTGGGAGGTGGTATGCCGTTGCCTTCCCCTGACCTTCGAACTGACTTACCCAGCCAGTTATAGGGGGACCTACAGTTTAACGTGGCTTCCGAACCATGGTGCTAGTCATATCTTTCACATCAGCAGCACTGTCAGAGGTGAAGGAAGCGGAAAGTGACAGATAAAAATCCTTGGACCTGGCGGGGATTGAAACCGCGACCGTTGTATTCATAGTCTTTCACTCTATCACTGTGCTCCCTTCTTTTCATTTATTTATTTATTTATTTTTCTTTTTTACGAGTCGGTAGCTATGAACACTATACTACTTTGCCGCGGTGGAGTAGCCGAACGGTCTAAAGCGTCTCGCTACGGAGCGCGCGGTTGCTCGCCGTGGAGGTTCGAGTCCTCCTTGGGGCACGGGTGTGTGTGTTTGTCCTTAGGTTAGTTTACCTAGGTTTAAGTAGTTTGTAAGCTACAGACTGATGACCACGCAGTTTGGTCCGATAGATTTAAAAACTTTTTTTTTAACAAAACTTTGCAGACTGCCAAACAACATTGCAAATCCAACAAAAATCCATCCAACTGCACGCATCCCCCCCGCTACATCAACCGAATATAAATAGTAACGAATATGACCGTGTTGAAAAAAAGAAAAAAAGAGAGAGAAAAAAGTGACGAACGGGACCCGGACGCTAAGCACTTTTTTGATTCTTTATTTATTTTCTCGAAGGTTGAAGACAATAACACCTTGTTGCAACAGTTCCTTGCCTAATGATTTAGCAGTTGCAACTGCATCTAAAAGCAAAACAAAAAACAGAAATATTTAAATTGTTTCTTATAACTTAAGAACCGCTTTCGCGGTGTGAAACGTGAACTTTGTCTCGTCTCTAAACTAGTAAGACAGAAATAGCAGTTGGGTACTATTTTTTTCACGCTACTAACAGCTTCAAAGTTTGTCTCTCAATTTTTTTACATTGCTTTCGCAGAGTTTCCACAATCTTATTCGATTGTATTCATCCTTTTCAGTTTTCAAATTTCCATAATTATCGTCTCATAACTTTGTAAGTGTCTGTCACCAGTACACTACACTTTTATTTTATTTTATTTTATTATAGTTGCGTATCCTTACGCAAATAAAGTTTTTTTTCCATGAAAATATTATAATTGTTATAAATTTTAAATCTAAAATGCCTCTCCGCCGGCCGCGGTGGCCGAGGGGACTGACGCGCTTCAGTCACGGTCTGCACGGCCACTACGGTCGGGGGTTCGAATCCCCCCTCGGGCATGGATATTTGTGCCGTCCTTAGGATAAGCTAGTTGATAAGTAGTTTGTAAGTTTAGGGACTGATAACCCCGTAGTTAAGTCCCATAAGCTTAACAAACATTTGAACATTTTTTTAAAGCCTCTCCTATGGCTTCTTCCGGGAATATAACTTCAGTAACTGAAGTTTTTTATATATTAATTGAAAAAAAAATCTTGTAATCTAACAACGACTTATTCAAAATGTCTACACATAATCCCATTTTTCTCCTCGATACTTCTCAGTTAATTGTCATTTTTTTTTTCTTCATTACCATTGCTTCCGAGCCGCACATTGTTGGGAGAAGGTAATTAAATTATGTAATACTTGCTACTTGTGCTAGTAGTTGGCGTAGTGGAGAGGTAGAGTTTTGGGCTACGAAGCTGTAAGTTTAGCGGTCGCTGGTTGGATTCCCGTTCCGTCTTATAATTTAATTCCTGCAACTACAACCATTTCACTTGTTACTTGTGCCAACTTTTATATATTCTCTTTACACAGCACCGCAAATTATTTTTGTTTTTTAAAGTTTATGCCAATATAGTCTCTCTTAAATTGCAAACATACGTGTCCCACTGTACCAAATACGAGGTGCGTCCAGAAAGTAAGTTCCTTTTGGTTATATAAAACGAAAGGGTACAGATACAGAAAAAAATATTGATTGTACACAAATCTACAACTTTTAAACTACTTTTCTACATAGCTTCCGAAATTTTGTAGGCAATTTTCATAGCATGGCACAAGGTTTTGTGTGCCTTTTTCATAGACTGTTGCCGCCTTTGTATTCGACCATGTGGTAACATGTTCTTTCAGCTCTTCATCATCGTTGAAGTGTTGTCCACCAAGGACAGATTTTAGGTGTAAGAAGAGGATTACTGTCAAAAGATTTTTTTTTTCACGATAATGTCTGACCTCACACACCGAATGTGACCAAACAATTCTTACGGAAATTTCAATGGGACCTGTTTGATCATCCTCCATATAGCTCGGACCTCTCCCCTCTTTCATCTCTTCTTACACCTAAAATCGGCCCTTGGTGGTCAACACTTCAACGATGATAAAGAGTTGTTGCCACATGGTCGAATACACAGGCGGCAACCTTCTGTGAAAGATGCATGCAAAAACTTGTGGCACGCTATGACAAGTGCCTACAAAATTTCGGCAGTTATGTCGAAAAGTAGTTTAAGAGTTGTAGAATTTTGTGCAATAAAAATTTCTTCTGCATCTGAGTACAATTTCATTTTATTACCAAACGGAACTTACTTTCTGGACGCGCCTTGTACATTGAATTCCTAATGAGACATTATACTGAGATATGTTACTCAGAAACGTAATTTTACATTTCTGAAGGTTACACTTTCATTACGATGTAAATCAAAGTATCACTCACAAGGGAATCAGATGGGCGTCGGATTTTAGAATTTTTTTTATATTTATGTTACGTGACGTTTAAAACTTAAATAAAAATTAGCCAAAGGCATTCGACGCAACTATCAAAAATTCTGAAGAAAATCGACTTTGAAGTTTCGCATGTGCACGTAAGTACCAGTAATTATAACACTTGCAGTAACAGGTGTTGTACCTCTGGCCCATTCGAGCCGCAGCCGCGGTGGAGGAAGGACGTGTGGCTGCCTCGGTTGCGGTCTTGTTGTAAACAACGGCTGTGTCGCACCTTACAAGTCTCTCAACTGCATCTTTGCGATTGTGGCTTTAGTTAAACTGATAGACAAGACAGAATGAATATGATAAGAGATGAGGAAAGACACTATCAAATTTACTTTTGACAGAAACTTTGAAATACCGAAAGCTTACGAGATTAAACAGTGGTTTACCGAGAAAATCAACATTTCTGGGATTGATATAATTGGCGTACATTTATCTTTTGTTTCAAACGCTGATTTTGTTAAATTGACAAGACCTGAACTATGTTACATAATAGTTACAAGTGTGGCGGTGTTATGAATTTTCACCATTCAAACGGAACGGTGAGTGAGGTTCAGGCATTCGAACAGTGAGGGTTTTTGATTTACCTTTTGAGATGCCAGCGGAAGAAATAAATTCGGTTCTCAGCCCCTTTGCTACTATACCCTCCAATGTTGTCGAGAAGTGGACGGAGAGTCATATGTTTCCTGTATTTCGGCAACTTAAGATTGAATTTCAAAGACACATTCCTTCTTACATAAATGTGCTTGGCTATCGAGCTATAATTATCTATGACGAGCAGCCGAGAACATGTGCTCTGTGTAACTCAACAGAGCACACTCGCAGTGATTGCACTGGGAAACGCGTCGCGCAGCTGTCAGCTGCAGAGCCTGTCGTCCCGGACCAGGCGGTCATCTTCAGGCGATTTACGCCGCCGCCACGTACCCGAGCAGCTAAGCAGGGCAGGCGCCACAACAGCCGTTACCAGGAAACAGCGCTGGGCCGAGCGTAACCGATTACGTACGTAGTGAAGAGGCGGGCCCGGCAAATCGGGAAACAAACAACACACACGGTGTGACCGAGCGTCTCGCTAATCCACCGCGGGAAAACCTGATCACGATACCAGCAGATTCTGCGTCGAGTCCTCCGGCCATTCAACGCGATGAGCCAGGGACTTCAAAACCGATACCAGTGGTTATTGATGACAACCCTAACCAGAATGCAGGGATACGAGAAGGTCGCTCGGAACATTCTTCGCAAAGAGAAGGGATTCACAAATCTGCAGAAGGTAAACTTAGTACACAGAAGGAAATAAATGAAAATGTTCAACTAAAAAACGCAAAGGGCAAAAAGCTCAATGTCGACAAACACATTGGCTCTAAGAGTAATAATTTCGATCAGACGAAGGATCAGATACTAAGAGAAAGATCTTCTACAGAGTCGACGGACAAGTCACCTGATTTGTCCCCGGCGGCATCGCCAAAGAGCAAACGTAACAAGAAACGTAGACAGGCTCATGAAGTCGCGGAGAGAGTTGCTCCTATTTTAAAGAATAAATTGAGAAGTATGCAGGACAAAGACAAGAACAAAGCGGATCCAACCTCCGGTCGCTCCGATGAGTCTCGTACAGGAAGCAGAACTTCAGAAAAATCCGAATGTATAATGCAGACATCACTTACCGAGGCTGACCATCCAATTTATTACGCAGACGAAGCATTCCTTCCTGGACGAAGGAAAACGCTGTGGAAAAATATTAGTTTGCGGATTCACACAGCGGAGGTATCATCTACATGGTACAAAGTAGTAAATGAAATTGTCGCGACGAATGAAAAGCTCCATCGCCACAAAAATGTGTCCTGATAGACACCTTGCGGGACAGGTTTTACCTGCTCTGGACACATGGACAATTGGAAATGGATTCGGAGGAGACTTGCCTTGTTAACGAGAAGCACCGAAAGCAGCCATACGACAGACATCTTGTTATGGCCGGATAAAAACTTCTACCCGTAAACCAAAAATAACACAATTTATTGGCTATTAGGCCATTTCGTGCATTACGTAATCCACGGACCAGGAGAAGATAATCTGATTAGCTTTGAGAACTACATGGAGTGAGCACGATGGAAGACACAACAAGTCTGTAACACGAAAAAGAAATTCGGCAATATGCTCGGTATTGCTTTCGAAAGGCATAGTATAGGATAAATATAAAGAAAGATAATCAAGACGCATCCACTGCGAAGTGCCACCAAAAAAGGCACAACATGTAAATCAAAAGAGAAATATAAGCAAAACTGGTAAAATGTAAACAAACAGCAATACAATATTATAAAAAAAAAAAAAGAAGGAAAGTTGATATGTATGTAGTAACTGTGGGTCGTGGGGGCGGCTGCTGCAGAGCTGCTGGCCACCAGAGCCGCGGCAAGCCGCGCTCCTCTCCCCTCTCCAGAAGTGGTGTTTTTGTTTAACGTTCTGTATGTATAAAAAACAAAAAAACCAAACAAAAAAAAAACAAAAAACAAAAAAAAAAAGTTGCACAGTGGTAGAGTGCCAGACTACAAATCCAAAGGTCGCGGGTTCGATCCCCGCCAGGTCCTAGGACTTTTTATCTGTCACTTTCCACTTCTTTCGCCTCTAGCAGTATTGCTCATGTGAAAAATACCGAGCAGCGCCGTGGTTCGGAACCCACGTTAAACTGTAGGTCCCCCTATAACTGGCTGGTTAAGTCAGTTCGAAGGTCGGAGGAAGGCAACGGCATACCACCTCCAAACAAGACCATGCCTAGTAAAGCACTGTGGTGTTCAAAACAATCTTCGGATTGTTGACTGCTTTACCTTTTTAAGCGGTCAAGAGAAAATGAAGAAAAAAGAATGATAAGAGAATATTTTTATTCTTGTTCTTAGTATTATTTTATTTAGTTAAGAGAAACCTTTATGTTCATCACGCTACACAGAAAAATTTCTTTTCGTTATCAATGTCAAAGAAGGTGAGAGGAAATGCCACAGAAGAGGCATCTCACTCGTTTTGTTCATCTTTATGATTCACAATCGTTTTCTTAACCAAATTCCTGGGCAATATTTAATAATAAAAAAAATCACTTGTGGCTATTGCGCAACTATTGCTTTCAATGTTAAGAGAAGAAGATCAACCTGTAAGCAACGCGGAAGATAAAGTACAATCAGGACGTAATTAACGGAACCACTACGAGAACAGTCAGTTTTCGTGAAGACGATCGTTTAAGAAATAAAAATAATTAAATAAAAATACAATAAAAAAATAAAAAATAGGAACATAAAAAATAAAAACTAATAAAAAATCTGCTCCAAACATGGGGAAAAAAGATGGTAGCTTGTGGCCTCAGAACCAAGTGGTCGGTAGTTCGAATCCTGCAGTAACTGGTTTATATTTTTATTTATTTATTTTTTGTTCTATTCGAATACCCACACAGTTTTAATAGCTAATAGTAATTTTTATGAAAAATTTACGTATTTTTGTTTATTCGTAATTATCTATATTTCATATAATACATCTTTTAGAGTATCGGCTTCACTATTCGTCGACGACGGTAGTCTTTGACTGTTTAGTTTGTGAAGAGCTATTTTTCGTTATTTTTGAATTCAGTTACCTAAAACATTTATGGATATCTGATTCTATGTGTTGGCTTTGTTTTTTGTTTGTGTGTATGTAGACGAGCTGAACACCTTGTCGTCACCTAAAACGATGGTCGAGTAGGTTAGCTGCTTGGAAAGCCATTAGTAACTATGGAAAAGACTTTCCAAACACAGCGTCGTAGCTCTTCACAAACTATAAAAATATAACGTATGTTTTCTGATTGAAACCATCATTGTTTTAATAAAATATAGAAAATCTAATATATAAAAATGAATGTTTGTGTGTTCGTATTTTATACGCGACAGTACCTTTCAACCAATTGTGATGAAACTTTGTCAACATATTGTTTGCACTTTCGCGATGGTCATAGACACTCTTAAATGACTGTACGACAAATAGTTCAGGAGATATGGCGTAATAAACAATGAAATGCGTAGAAGAGTGCTACATCATGCGACGTCTGCTTCTAAACCACTGTACCAAATTTGTTACACACATTTCTTCCATGAGGTAACAATTGACGTAGGGGTAAGAACTTGTTACGACCTACAGTTCAGGAGATATAACGTCATAAACAATTATAGGGTTGAAAGCCTTTGACATCATACGATACGCGAATAAGGACACTTTATTCGACTTAAAACCTTCATGACATTTTGGACACTTGACCTTCAACTGTCACATAAAATTTTGGATGGTGCATGATGGAGGATACTTTACATATGGACTTCATCAGATTATACAGTTGCATTCCGATCTTGATGAAGTTTTTAAATATGATTGAACAATTCAGCACGTTGCGGATCGCGCGGCCTCCCGCGTTTGAGGTTCGAATCCCCGATCGGGCATGGATGTTTGTGTTGTCTTTACTATAAGTTAGTTCAGAAGTAGTTTGTAAGTTTAGGGACTGATGACCCCGCAGTTAAGTCCCATAAGCTTTACAAACATTTGAATTTTTTTTTGAATAATTCAGTTTATCAGTGCATTATTAATACATTCAGATTTCCTACAATCATTTATATCAATTAACGTGACTAAACAGTTAATTTTCAGATTTCGGAGAAGTTTCAAATGAAATAAAATTTCTGTAAAATCTTGCATCTCTCCCTGGAAATTACGTTCCATTTTTCAGGGTGATAATCATCAAAGTAACATTTAAAGCATAAATATTGTTCACAACATGTGATTTTTATGTAAGCAATTTAAACTAAGAAATTAAAAAATATATATGCTTCAGTGGAAAGCATACTTTGAGATTTTTAATTGACGGTGTTTTGGCCGTCAGCTTTGATATATACCAAGCGTAGCGAATCATTGGGGTGAAAACTACCAGCAGAAGGAATTTGTTGTTACCAACGTATGTTTTAATGCGAATTTGAAAATAAATGCATAAATATAATATATAAAAGTTAATGTTTGTTTGTCGTTTTGTTCGTATTTTATGCACAGCCATGCCGTTCATCCGACTTTGATAAAATTTTGTCAACTCATTGGTTGCACTTGCGCGAAGGATATAGGCATAATAGAATTAACTTTGTGTGGTGCATGGCGGAGGATGGTTTATATGCAGCTATTTCGTTTCGTACGTCTTCATGCTGAAATGCTGGACGTATAGAAATGAAATTTGGAACTGAGGTAGCTTATACCCTGATTAATAAATGGGCTATGTTTCGTAATCCACCGTATGGTGCGTGGCGGGGATACCTTACAATGGGTAATATGTTTGCTACTCCATGCTGAAAGGGATGCACAGATTTGAATGAAATTTGGAATAGATATAGCTTATAACCTGAATTAATACATGGGTTACGTTTCGTAAGCTACCGTACGGCGCGTGGCAGTGGGCACCTTACAATGGGTTAATACGTTTGTTCCTCTTCACGCTGAAACAGCTGGACGGATTTGAATGAAATTTCGAATGCAGATAGCCTGTATTAACGTATGAGATACCTTTAGGAAGCATGGTGGAGGGTACCTTACAGTGGGTTAAGAGTTTTGTTACTTTTCATGCTGAAACGGCTGGACGGAATTGATGAAATGTGGAATGACGGTAGCTTATACCCTGAATTAATATGGGCTACGTTTCGTAAGCCTTCGTAGATGCATGTCGGGGGCTACTTTAAAACAAACACCCAAATTGTTTGAGCGGTCACCACGAAAGCCAGCACGTAAATGTATGTTATCATGAAGAAGATTAATTGTATGTGCAAGCCAGTGAAGATAGCATGGCGGAGGGTACCTTGCGTCTTTGACACCGTTTGACCGGTCACCATGAAAGGTGTGGCATATACAGGGTGTTTTCAAATATAGGAGGGAGAGGAGTAGGTGGAGGAGGAGACGGGCACAAAGGGGAAAGGAGGAGAATGAGGGAGCGGAGGTGGCGAAAGACAAGTGAAAGGAGATGAAGAGAGGGAGGGGGAGGAGGAAATGGACACAGAGAGGGACAGGAGGAGCTGGGGAGAGGAGCAGGTGAACACACATAGATGTACTCACGCAAGACTTCAATGAGTAAATAAATACCCGGCCAACGCCGGGTTTTCAGCTAGAAACGAATAAACAAAACAAAGTGCATTTTTCATAAAAATTACCCTTAGGTATTAAAATTGTGTAGGTATTCGAAGACGAAAAGAACGAACCACCGACCCTATGGTTGTGAGGACAGAACACTACCATCTCTCTCTCTCTCTCTCTCTCTCTCTCTCTCTCTCTCTCTCTCTTTTTTTTTTTTTTTAAGGTAGATCTATATTGGTGATGATTCTCCTGTGAGATTTCTTTATTTGCCCAGATCGCTTATTTACATAATTGCTTTATGACTAGTTTCAACTCATTAAAGAGTCTATCAGCGGCATTTGCATGCATAACACGCTGCCTAGTGATGTGGGGAAGTGTCCTATATGCAGATAAGCACACGCAAGTGTTTAAAACTGAATCTATCAGTCTGTCAGCAACGTTTGCAGTCATTAAAGAGTCTATCAGCGGCATTTGCAGGCATAAAATGCTGCCTAGTGATGTGGGAAAGCGAACTGTATGCAAGAATAGAACGTGACATCAAGGCACATTGGATGGATAAATATGTGCATACCATTTATATCATGCCACAATGTTGCATCTTTTAAACATTTTATTATGCCTGGACAAATACGATTCGAAAATGGCTCTTTAATGAGTTGAAACTAGTCATCAAGCAATTATGTAAAAAAGCGATCTGGGAAAATAAGGAACTCTCACAGGAGAATCATCACCATTTTTTATATCGCCTCCTAAACCTGAGTAATAATGTCAGGTAATTATAGATCTATATTTTTCGGTCGTTGGTTCAGTTCGTTCTTGGTTGTTTGTTGAACGTTTGGCTGAGCTTTTTCTTTACAGAGGGCGTTTGGCCCCTGGACGAGGCGCGCTGAGCCACGGCGCCCGGCGGCAAGAGCTACACAAACAGATGTTCAAATGTTTGTAGAACGTATGGGACTTAACTATGGGGTCATCAGTCCCTAAGCTTACAAATTACTTATGAACTAGCTAAGACTAAGGACGGCACAAATATCCATGCCCGAGGGGGGATTCGAGCCCCCGACCGTATTGGCCATGCAGACCGTGACTGGAGCGCCTCAGTCCCCTCGGCCACCGCGGCCGGCACACAAACAGATGGTGCAACTATTTTAATTATTGGCACTTCTGTATATTTGCAAAACTTCAAAGTCTCTTTTCTCGTGTATTTTTGAGAGTTGCGTCGAATGGCTTTGGCTGAATGTTATTTGTGTTCTTAACTCTTCACGTACTATAAATATAAAATAATTATAAAATCCAATACCCATGTGGTCTCCTTTGAATAAAAATACAGATGACTGGCATATTCAAACAATTTAACAATTTATCTTCAGTCGTCTATGAAGTTCAAAAGAAAATTTATGAGCTAGTTCTTTTAGACACGTCTTATCTAAATTATAAATTTGTAATTACATATAAAAGTTCAATTTTATATTCTGCTATCTCAGAAACAGTTGCAGTTTCATATAGTTCAGGGATTATTAGCTCGCAGAATTCTTACGACATCCTTTATAACCTCTACAAGCAGACGATTCTCAACGACCTCGTCACTTTGTAGCGCATGCGAATAGAAAAGATTCGAGCCGATCTGAATGTCAAACGTCCCCCGTTGTCGCATCTGATGCACAGCGCAGCAGATGTGGCTACGTAGGACAGAGCCGTAACTGTACATGCGCTTGACATTTGCCGCTCCAAGGCGTCGCGCGCTGTCGCTCGCTTTTGTCGCTTACGTAGGACACGGCCTAATGCTTACGCCGAGTGGAGTGTAAGAGTTGAAAGTGCAGAAAGTTGAGACCGTGAAGGTGGGAAGGGAGGAGTCGCTGGTGCCAATACGTGGAGTCTAGCAGCGGATTGCAACGGCACGAAAGAGACGTGATTAGCTTTAGCGTCTGGGGCGGAAGGGGACCAGCCAGTCGCGAGAGGGAGGGAGGGTCCGCTAACAACTGGCCGACTTAGGTCCTCCTATCCTCCTTGAAGGAGTCGCGACTCCGCGTTTACTTTCTCGTCTGGGGTACTATTTGATTGTGCACCTGCTGTGCCTTTTATGTCATCCTGGATTAATGAGTGGCGTGTTTGAGTGTTCTGTCAGGAACAAATCTGACGCTTATTATCTTTATAACGATCTTTTCCACCCACATGAACCGCAGACATTGCCGAGGTGGGGTGGCTTGCGTGCCTCAACGATGGAGATAGCCGTACCTTAGGTGCAACCTCAGCGGAGGGGTATCTGTGGAGAGGCCAGACAAACGTGTGGTTCCTGAAGAAGGGCAGCAGCCTTTTCAGTAGTTACAGGGGCAACAGTCCGGATGATTGACTGACATGGCCTTGTACCATCAGCTAAAATGGTTTTGCCATGCAGTTACTGCGAACGGCTGAAAGCAAGGGGAAACTAAAGTCGTTACTTCTCCAGAGGACATGCAGCTCTACTGTATGACTGTACGATGATGGCGTCTTCTTGGATAAAATATTCCGGAGCTAAAATAGTCTCCCATTCGGATCTCCGGGCGGGGACTACTCAGGAGGATGTCGTCATCAAGAAAAACAAAACAGGCATTCTAAGAATCGGAGCGTAGAATGTTCTAACCCTTAATCGCGTAGGTAAGCTAGAAAATTTGAAAAGAGAAATGGATAGGTTAAAGTTAGATATGGTAGGGATTAGTGAAGTTCGGTGGTAGGATGAACAGGATGTCTGGTCAGGTGAGTACAGGGTTATCAATACAAAATCAGTTGGTGGTATCGCAGGATTAGGTCTGATAATGAATAAGAAAATAGGAATGCGGGGAAGTTACTATGAACAGCATAGTGAACGCATTATCGTAGTAAAGATAAACACGAAGCCAACACCGACCACAGTAGTGCTAGTTTATATGCTAACTAGCACGGCCGATGATGAGGATATCGGAAACTTGTATTCAGAAAGTTAAGGGAGATGAAAACTTAATTGTGAGGGGGGACTGGAACTCGGTAGTAGTAAAGGGAAGAGAAGGAAATGTAGTAGGTGAATATGGACTGGGAAAAAGGAATGAAAGAGTAGTTCGCTTGGTAGAATTTTGCGCAGAGCACAATTTAATGATCAAATGTTCAAATGTTTGTTTAGCTTATGGGACTTAACTACGGGGTCATCAGTCCTTAAACTTACAAACTACTTATGAACTAGCTAACACTAAGGACGGCACAAATATCCATTCCCGAGGGGGGATTCGAACCCCCGATCGTAGTGGCCGTGCAGACCGTGACTGATGCGCCTCAGTCCCCTCGGCCACCGCGGCCGGCAATTTAATGATCACCAACACTTGGTTTAATCATCGTGAAAGAAGGCTGTATACGTGGAAGAGACCAGGGGACACTGGAAGGTACCAGATTGACTTTATAATGGTAAGGAATAGATTTATTGATTTTGAACTGCAGATTAAAACTTAAGAGACTGCAGAAAGGTAGAAAGTTTAAGAGATGGAACCTCGACAAATTGAAGGAAGCAGACGTGGTTGAGTGTTTCAGGGGGAGCATTAGGCAAGGATTGGCTGAAATGGGGGAAAGTAATACAGTAGAAGAAGAATGGGTAGCTCTGAGAGATAGGGCAGTGAAGGTAGCAGAGGACCATATATGCAGAAGGACAAGGCCAAATAGAAATCCCTGGATAACACAGGATATACTGAACTTAATTGATGAGAGGATAAAATATAAAAATTCAGCAAATGAAGCCGGAAAAAGGAAGTACAAACGTCTGAAAAATGAGGTTGTCAGGAAGTCCAGACTGGCTAAGCAGGAGGCTTGATGAGAAATGCAAGACCGTAGAAGAATGTATAAATTGGGGAAAGATAGATACCGCGTACAGGAAAATAAAAGAGATATTTGGAGACAAGAAAAGCAGCTGTATGAATACCAAGAACTTTGCTATTCGTGCATCCAGGTTCGTCGTTGCGTGCACCATCGCAGGGGCTCCTGTCTGTGATGCAGCGTCAAGGTAACCGCAGCCATGCCTCCGAGCTGATAGTCCATGCTGCTGCAAACATCGTCCAACTGTTCGTGCAGATGGTTGTTGTCTTGCAATCGTCTCCGTCTGTTGATTCAGGGATCGAGACGTGGCTCCACTATCCGTTACAGCCATGCGGGTAAGATGCCTGTCATCTCGACTGCTGGTGATACGAGGCCATTGGGATCTAGCACGGCGTTCCGTATTGCCCTCCTGAATCCACCGATTCCATATTATGCTAACAGTCATTGGATCGCGACCAACGCGAGCAGAAAGGTCGCGATACGACAAACCACAATCGCGATAGGCTACAATCCGACCTGTATCAAAATCGGATACGTGATGGTACACATTTATCCTCCTTACATGAGGCATCACAACAACGTTTCACCAGGCAACGAAGGTCAACGGTTGTTTGTGTATGAGAAATCGGTTGGAAACTTTCCTATTTCAGGCCACCGGTGCCAACCTTGTGTGAATGCTCTGAAAATCTAATCATTTGCATATCACAGAATTTTCTTCCTGTCGGTTAAATTTCGCGTCTGTAGCACGTAATCTTCGTGGTGTAGCAATTGTAATAGCAAGGAGTGTATGTTATATTTCAATTTTTTGGGCTGCATTGTATTCCACCAACACTTTTATGAGTGCTATAATGCATCTTTTATTATTAATAGACATCAGCTGCATACGAGTGAGCTACATGTCTCGAATAAAGAACTGTGTATTGTCCTCAGTGTTACTACCAGACAAGCCTTACGAATATGTAAGGTACCGGTCAAAGGAGAAATTTCTATTGCATCCTCGTGATATTTCGTGGTGTCATTGACAAGCAGTATTACAGTTTTATTTATGATTATTAGACACATAACTGTTAAGAGGCTAATTTACACTGAACTTATATAGGAATTATAATGAACGAAATGAAGTTACATTGATCTTCAATGACTGTTATTTAATACATTTGTGACATAAGTGTGAAGTTAATAATAAGATAGTTTTATTACGGAAACCACTGAAAAGCGGAAATACACGTACATCACATTCACAGATCACTTCGTAGAACAGAATCACTACCTTGTTAAGGAACGCCAGAACTAGTAAGAATAAGTCGTGGACACCTAATACCAGTTTATCACAAACCAAAACAACTTACGAGAGCCACAACAGTAACATTAAGATGCGCCACAATTCCGAACTGAACACACTTCTTGAGGTTATAATTGATACCTAATATTTCTGATAAAGGATTTAACCAACTTGCAGTTTCCAATAAACATTAATATCAGACCATAGATTCCAAACTATATCCCGATTGTAATATTTTTCAAAAAGTTCAAATGTTTGTAGAACTTATGGGACTTAACTACGAGGTCATCAGTACCTAAGCTTAGAAACTACTTATGAACTAGCTAAGACTAAGGACGGCAAAAATATCCATGTCCGATGGGGGATTCGAACCCCCGACCGTAGTGGCCGTGCAGACCGTGACTGAAGCGCCTCAGTCCCCTCGGCCACCGAGGTCGGCTAATATTTATCGTCTTCTGGGTGCCACGATCTCTTTCGTTGTTTCACTAAACGTTCGGTATCAGTTTTGTACTGTCCATATCTACTGTATGAGAACGTCGGTCGATTTGATCGATGAAAAGAAACTGATTTGAATTTCGCCGACTGTCGTCCGAAGTATCTGCGTCGGGTGATGAGATCGGCTACACTGTTACTGTGCCCATAGTGGAGTACTGATTTGATTTTGTATTGTCACGGTACAGGGGAGACAATGTCACGGAATTGATACAGAATCTGGGATGGGAAGCATTTCAACAACGGCGTTTAATAGCTGCGGCGTGGTCTATTTATGAAACTCCAATCGCCAACATTCTCCTCCGAATGCAAAGATATATTGTTGGTTCCCACCCACATAGGTAGAAATCATCATCAGAATAAAATCGGAGAAATCAGAGCTCGAACGGAGAGATTTTATTTATTTATTTTATTTATTTATTTGTTTTTTCTGTTCCATAGGACCCACTTCAGGAGTAAGACTCCATGGTCATGGAACAAGTCAATACATTGTTACACAAGAATGGTAATAGAAAAATTTTAAGTAGTCCTTTGCACACGACAATCTTAAGACAAAGTGAAAAGAATCAATAAAGAAAAAATGAATTAGCTTAATTGTTTAACTTTTCTAGGAGTTCCTCGACAGAATAAAAGGAGTGAGCCACGAGGTAACTCTTCAATTTAGATTTGAAAGCATGTGGATTAGTGCTAAGATTCTTAAGTTCTTGTGGCAGCTTATTAAAAATGGATGCCGCAGAATACTGCACCCCTTTCTGCACAAGTGTTAAGGTGGTGTGGTGCAAATGTAGATTAGACATCTGTCTAGTATTCACCGAGTGAAAGCTACTAACTCGTGGGAATAAGCTGATATTATTAACAACAAACGACATTAAAGAAAAAACGTATTGTGACGCCAGAGTAAAAATTCCCAGACTACTGAAAAGGGGTCGACATGACGTTCGCGAACTTACACCAGATATTGCTCGAACCGCCCGTTTTTGAGCCAGAAATATCCTTTTTGCATCAGGCGAGTTACCCCAAAAAACAATGCCGTACGTCATAAGTGAGTGAAAGTAAGCGAAATAGACTACTTTTCGTGTTGAAAAATCACTTATCTCAGATATTGTTCTAATGGTAAATATAGCAGAATTTAGTTTTGGAACAAGATCCTGAACATGGGCTTTCCATGACAGCTTACTGTCTATATGAACACCTAGAAATTTGAACTGTTCAGTCTCACTTATCACATGCCCATTATGTGTAATCATAATGTCAGATTTCGTCAAATTATGTGTTAGAAATTGTAAGAACTGAGTTTTACTGTGATTTAACATCAACTTATTTTCTATTAGCCATGAACTTATCTCTTGAACTGCATTATTTGATACTGTGTCAATATTACGAGCAACATCCTTCACTACCAAGCTGGTATCATCAGCAAACAAAAATATTTTACAATCACCTGTTATACTCGAAGGCATATCATTTATATAAATAAGAAACAGCAATGGTCCCAAAACAGACCCCTGGGGCACACCATACTTAATTGTGCCCCATTGGGATTGCACGTCATAGCCATTTTCTACACTGCGGAGAAGTACCTTCTGTTGTCTATTACTAAAGTAAGAGGTGAACCAGTTGTGGGCTACTCCCCGTATTCCATAATGTTCCAACTTCTGCAACAATATTTTGTGATCAACACAATCGAACGCTTTTGTTAAATCAAAGAAGACGCCTAATGTCCGTAGCCTCTTATTTAACCCATCAAGTGCCTCACAGAGAAACGAAAATATAGCGTTTTCGGTCGTTAAACCACTTCTAAAACCAAACTGTACGTTTGACAGGAAATTATTTGAACTGAAATGATCAATTAATCTTGAATATACAGCCTTTTCAATAACTTTGGAAAAAACCGATGGCATAGAAATAGGTCTATAGTTGTCTACATTATCCCTTTCTCCTTTTTTATAAAGCGGTTTCACTACTGAGTACTTTAATCTGTTAGGAAACTGACCATTCTGAAAGGAAAAATTACAAATATGGCTTAGTACTGGGCTAACATATGGAGAACAGTACTTTAGAATTCTGCTAGATACCCCATCATATCCACAAGAGTCCTTAGTCTTTAGTGATTTAATTATTGACTCAATCTCACCTATGGAAGTATCATGAAGGATCATTTCAGGTAACAGCCTTGGAAACGCTTTTTCTAAAAACGTTATATGATTACCTGTGGAAACTAGAGTTTTGTTTAGTTCCTCTACTATATTCAGAAAGTGATTATTGAATATTGCACATATATATAACTTGTCAGTAACAGAAACATTCCTACTACGCACTGACGTTATATCTTCTACCTGCTGCTCCTGACCAGACACTTCCTTCACGACTGACCAGATAGTTTTAATTTTATCCCGAGAGTTTGCTATTCTTTTTGCGTACCACATACTTTTTGCATTCTTAATGACGTTTTTCAGAACCTTACAGTACTGTTTGTAATGAGCTACTGCATCTTCATTCTGACTGCTTCTAACATTTTGATACAACTCCCGCTTAGTTCTACATGATACTCTTATCCCCTTTGTCATCCACCCTGGCTGTCTGTTACTGAAAGTACCCTGTTTTGAGCGTTCTAGCGGAAAGCAACTTTCAAACAGCATAATAAATGTGTTCAGAAAAGCATTATATTTATCATCTGTATTATCAGCACTATAAACATCCTGCCATTCTTGTTCCTTAATTAGGCTTAAAAAGGTCTCAATTGCAACTGGATTAACTTTTCTGTGTAGTTGATATTTATGTTTAACATTTGTTTGAGAACAAATACTTTTTAGAATTAAAAGTTGGGCATCGTGGTCTGATAGGCCATTTACTATTCTGCTGACAGAGTGCCCCTCTAATAATGAAGAATGAACAAAAATATTGTCAATGGTAGAACTGCTATTTCCTTGCACTCTCGTTGGAAATTTTGATGTTCTTTCTTCCCGCACGCTATTCGAGAATGGTATAGTAGATGTATCGTATAAAGGTGGGTCGATGAACCCTCTGCCAGGCACTTAAATGTGATTTGCAGAGTATCCCATGTAGATACAGATGTAAATGATACGATTGGCCATCTTCGATTCCCACCGATATCGGAGGCACTATGACCACAGCCTAAAGGTACAGAGATAACATCCTCCGACGTATAGCCCAACCGTATGTGCATAATTTCGGGGAGCGGTTGTCTTTATGAACGACATTTCTCACGCCCTTCGTGGACATCTTGCGAATGTATCCTTTCTGAAACGATGTCGCAAAATTAGAATGGCCATCATGTCAGCAGACATGTACACTATCGAACATGCATGCGACATATTGTTTTCGAACGAGACGACCCACCAACCAATGTGAGAGATCTGCGACCAATCGCTGTTGAGCAGTGAGACAGTGTGGATCAACAGTCCTATGATGATCTAATGGACAGTATTTCACGACGAATACGGGCATGCATAAATGCAAGAGGACGCGTTACCGGGAATTAGGGGTATGCTGCAATGTGCAACACAAATTAAGAATGTCTAGTTTATTGCAGTATAACTTGACAATTACTGTTTTGATGAGCAGTAAAGAGAACAGAAATGTTGTTTTGTGTATCTCTGTTCCGTATTTATGTAAAGGATCGTGGTGATTTAATACTTTTTTGAGATGTGTATTAAAGTAATTTGTATAAACGAATTTGAAGTGTAAACTTTCAATTTTTTTTTTTGACTGATTGTTCCGTCGCTTCTTGGTAGAACATAACCAAATAAATTAAAAACACAATTTTGTGTGTGTTCTACAAGTTTATTTTTGCTTACTTAACCGGTTTTCGGCTTATTAGGCCATCTTCAGAGTATTTACTGCTGTGGCAAAGAGGTTACATAGTTTAGAAGCAGTATGGGAAGAGATTACAAATGACTACACTTAGATCGACATACATAATATAACACTTCTTTGACTTTGTGTTATTACAGTTATGAACTTAAAAACTAAACTGTAGTACAAGAATATACAATGTGTGGAGGATAAAACAAGGAATAGATTTGAATATAACTAGGGAATTGAAACTACCTGCTATTACAAACAAACCGATAATGCTGATAAATAAATATATATAAGTGCCTTGTTAATAATTATGCACTATAATTATAGATGGTATTGCATATGACAGTTGTAAGGCCAGGTTTGGAGTGGAATCCAGAAATTAAAATGAATAGTTACTTCATTAGATTAAACTAAACAAATCTGTCTAATGAAAAAAATATTCTAAAAATTCAGGTAGATGAAAATGACTGTTATGTTGTAAACTGAACTGGGACCAAATTTTCAAAACTTAAAAATAAAACATAATAAATAAATACACAGTAGTTTGAAACTGTAGGGGTAAACAAGGAATCCAGTTTTTTTTAATAAAATAAATAAAATGCTAGGTCTACATTTAAGCCAGTGTGGGAGTTGATGGGAAAACTTAGGTAATTGACATACCAGTGGGGGAATGTGTAGAAACACTAACTGAGTTGATGTATATGTCTAACATCAATCCAGTAGAAGTAAATGAGCTAAGAGTAGCCACTCAGACATGCTTGTCACAAAATTATTTCCAATTTGAAGGTGCTCTGTACAAACAACTAGATGGATTAGCTGTGGGATCTCCACTCAGTCCACTTTTAGCAGATATATTTATGGACAATTTCGAACAACATTTTCTGAGTAAAGAACCCTTAAGTTCAAATATTAAATACTGGTACAGATATGTGGATGATGTACTGTGTTTGTGGACAGGTACCACAAGACAACTCAACACATTTTTTCAAAACTTAAATAGCCAACACAAAAACATTCAGTTCACAATGGAGATGGGTAAAAAATCCATAAATTACTTAGATTTGACCATAGATATCACTAAACATACACACTCTTTCAAAATCTACAGGAAAACTACAGCTACAGACACAGTAATACCTGCCTCCTCACAACACCCAATTACTTACAAACACTCAGCTTTCGACTCCATGGTGCATCGCCTCATATCTGTTCCTATGTCAATAGAGAATTTCAGATCAGAATTAGACACCATAAAATTTATTGCCACAACCAATGGATACAATCCAGCCCTGATTGATGGAATTTTGCACAAAAAACAAAAGAAGAAAGTTATACCCCTCCTCTATGCTCCCTCTGACTTCCACTCCAATGAATACAGGAAATGGTGTACAATACCATATATAGGACCAATAACACAACAAGTATCTAAACCCCTGAAATCCTGCAACTACAGGGTTTCCTACTACATGACAAACACCATATCTCAGTGCATCTTTAATAGCAAAGACAAGACTCCTGTATTAAACAACAGTGATGTATATAAAATTACTTGTAAAGATTGCAATAAGTTTTACATTGGTCAGTCAGGCAGAAGCATAGCAACTAGACTAGCTGAACATCAACGCAGCTGGAGACTACAGAATCAGGAGTCCACATTTGCTGAGCATGTACTGAGTGAGGGCCATAGCTACCAGCCACTGTGTCAAGTCCTTCACATAGCAAACAAGGGCCAAAAACTTAACTTATTGGAAGCTCTTGAAATAAATAAGCACCTAGCTTATAGCCCTGATCTAGTATTAAATGATCAAACACAACTAAACAGTTCACCCCTATTAGATTTCACTTAATTCATCCCTGAGTCACATTACCTCCTATCCTGTCAGTTCCAGTCTCTTCATACATTTCCTCATAGTACAGTCAATTGCCTAAGTTTTCCCATCAACTCCCACACTGGCTTAAATGTAGACCTAGCATTTTATTTATTTTATTCAAAAAAACTGGATTCCTTGTTTACCCCCACAGTTTCAAACTACTGTGTATTTATTTATTATGTTTTATTTTTAAGTTTTGAAAATTTGGTACCAGTTCAGTTTACAACATAACAGTCATTTTCATCTACCTGAATTTTTAGAATATTTTTTCATTAGACAGATTTGTTTAGTTTAATCTAATGAAGTAACTATTCATTTTAATTACTGGATTCCACTCCAAACCTGGCCTTACAACTGTCATATGCAATACCATCTATAATTATAGTGCATGATTATTAACAAGGCACTTATATATATTTATTTATCAGCATTATCAGTTTGTTTGTAATAGCAGGTAGTTTCAATTCCCTAGTTATATTCAAATCTATTCCTTGTTTTATCCTCCACACATTGTATATTCTTGTACTACAGTTTAGTTTTTAAGTTCATAACTGTAATAACACAAAGTCAAAGAAGTGTTATATTATGTATGTCGATCTAAGTGTAATCATTTGTCATCTCTTCCCATACTGCTTCTAAACTATGTAACCTCTTTGCCACAGCAGTAAATACTCTGAAGATGGCCTAATAAGCCGAAAACCGGTTAAGTAAGCAAAAATAAACTTGTAGAACACACTCAAAATTGTGTTTTTAATTTATGTTAACTTTCAAAATACGTCCTCTTCTAACTGGTCGTTCATTTAACCCAATCTTCATTCACAAGGAAAACGATACTACTACTTCTTCATATTACATCTTACGCTGTACGAGCGTGTTGTCAGGTAAGCAACTGCAGTGAACCATGCTTCATAACAAATTCATTAATCGATGGCTTTTTGTGAAAACCGTGACATTAGGTTTGTATATTCAAATCTTTCCATGTGACGGCGTAACTTCTGATTCAGCAAGAATAAACGTGACCGTTGCTTCGTATCTCGGGCTGAGTTCCACTAGATATAAGAATATGACGCCCGTCTGCATCCTGCAGTTAACTGATCCACAGACACATTCCCAGTAAGATATTCCACGAGTTCTTAATTGCTACGACTATAACAGGAAAAATATTGTTAACGGTTCACGCTACCAAATCCATGGTTCGGTTTCCCTACCTTATTCGGTCTGATAGTTAATTTTTCTGTGCGATTCTGGTTGTTGTATTTTCTTTACTACTTACTTGACTATTCTAGTTGCGAAAAATTCCTATTCAGTGTAAATTAGCCTCTTAACAGTTATGTGTCTAATAAATGATATTGGAGTGTTTTAAATAAATACATGATAGTCAGGGTGTTTCACAAACTGTGTTTGCCTCTGTAATAATAGGTGACGGGAAATTTTAATGCGGTAGGTCAACACAAGAAATGTTACACTTTCTGCGGAGCTATGAACATAGTTTGTTGTATCATTTTCCAAAGAGTTACCGCACAAAGATATAATTTTTTATTGGAACAATAGTTTTTTCTATGGTGCATTGGATTCGTTGAAACCAGCTGCGTCCATATCAATTTAAACTACATTCCTGTCACTGTTAGTTTGGGAGCTACAACCCTTCAAAGTTTCATGGGCAGAGACCACACTCTGCACATAATACATGGCTGTGTGGTGGGTGATGGATGTTATGGCGGTGGGAAGTTGATTTACATGAGATGTTCAACTGTGTGTCCATGTTCCTCAATGCATAATGCAATGCGCCGTCGAAAGGATCTGCGGAAGAGATGTAACATCACCGATGTAACGGAGCGACATGCCTCCTCGATGCGCCGTTTTAGAACATCTGGGGATGTAGGCTCACTGACATAAACACGATCCTTTAGATATCCCCACAAAAAGAAATGTACTGGTGTTAAATCGGGCGACCTTGCGGGCCATGAATGAGGACCTTGGTGCCCCAACCATCTTCCTGCAAACCTGTTGTTTAGTTATTCCACAACAGCACGCGCAGAATGGGCTGGTTGACCAGCGTGCTGCATCCACATATGGACTCTCGTGTGTAGACACACATTTCAAGGAGACCATCCAAACTGTCGGCTATAAAAGCGCGATGTAACTCACCTGTCAGTGTACCTGGGAAGTAATGATTTCATCCCCAAGGATTCCACACCACACGTTAATAGACCATCCACGTTGACGGTCGACAGGTCGTACAACCCGAGGATTGTCTGCGGCCCAGTAGTGCATGTTATGGCGATTCACTGCACCATAATTTGTGAACGTGGACTCATCAGACAACATAACACTTTGTTAAAACTCCAGCATGAAATTACGCATGGCCCACTCACAGAATGTCATTCTTGCGCGGAAATCGTTCCTATGCGGCTCCTGGGTCAGTGACAGGCGGTACGGGTGAAACCTGTGGCCGTGTACTATACGCCACACAACTTGTGAGACTGACACCAGCGACTGCAGCATCGGCTCGTAAGCTGACATGAGGATCGTGGTGTAGTGCACCTAAAACAAACACCTCCGTCTCCACACTTCTTGCAGTTCTTCATCTGTTACTGCGGCGCATTACCAAGCTGCCTGTTTCCCGAAGTCGTTGTTCGGCACGTAAGAACGTAATGGCTGCCGCGGCTCTTCGCCTAGGATATCTCACGGCATATGCCGTTACCGCTTCAGTGGCATCGTGTCGGCACTCGCCAAGTATCGGCAACATGTCAACGTACTCGTTGTTCGTGAATGCTATCGTCATTCGATGTCAGTAACTGTGGTATATTGAGCCCCGGTTGTTTGTGTGGCTCCAACTGTCGGGTATACGGCCGTGTGCGGCGACAGTCGGCAGTCTAACAGCGCATCGAGGAAGCTTCTCGCTCCGTGACACCGGCGACGTTACAACTCGGCCACACCACATTTAGAAAGCGCATTGCATTATGCTCAGCGTTTGTGGTATCTGCCCCTGAAACTTTGAAGGGTTGTAGCTCCCAAACTAACAGTGATATGAATGTAGTTTAAATTGATTTGGACGCAGCTGGTTTCAACGAATCTAATGCACGATAGAAAAAACTATTGTTGCATTTAAAAAATTATATCTTTGTGCTGTAACTCTTTGGAAGATGATACAATAAATTATGTTCAGAGCTCCGCAAAAAGTGTAACATTTCTTGTGTTGACCTACCGCATTAAAATTTCCCGTCACCTATTATTTTATAAGTTACAGAGGCAAACACAAACAGTGAAACACCCTGGTTATATATAGCAGTAGTAATTTTCATAATCTAATAGTTTCTTTTTTTCTTCTTCTTTCTTCACAAAGCCGTGTTGTTCTACAAGACGAGATCCGTTGTCGGAGGAAGTGGAGAATTCAAGGTCGTGACACCCACGCCAGGTATTCGTTCTCAGGCGGTGCTCGGACGCCTGACATAACACATCTCATTCCGGAGAAACGCTCCCCTCTCTCTCCACGAATTCACAGATGAAAATACATCAGGTATCACGACTTGCAGCGGCATTCTACTTGACGGGCACGTGTCGAGACGCCCAGCGCGAGTTATATGTATCTGTCTTCCTCCCTCCTGTCTCTTTCTTTCTTTGTGTGTGTGTGTGTGTGTGTGTGTGTGTGCCCGCTCGAGCACGGCAGGTTTTATTCGCGAAATATGTACGCTGCACAGCCATCATATGACTGGTGTTTCCCTTTCTGTACAACGTCTTTCGTAGGATTTTTTTTTCTTTTTTGTAAAAGTTTTTAAACTTTGCGTGATGGTATGCGCATGTATGTTATCGTCAGCTATTATGATTCTTTTGAACACAATCTCGCAATTGACGCATTGTATTCAATTATAATATTTCTCCCTATAAATTCTGTCATACTGCGGACATACAAAAAAATTTTACCTCGTCCATTTCTCATTTCATATTCCTGCATTCTCTATGGGAGACATACGAGAGCTGGAGAAGAACTATCGTATAGCCTCCCTCACACACGACACCTAAAATAAGCCAACGGAATTTCATGAGAACTATATTTTCGTTTAATTATGTTAATGTGGGCTGATAGGAAACTTCGGGGCAGTTTGAAACTGTGGGTCGAACCGGGATTCGAACCTGAAAGAAAGGAGTGCTAGTCCTGCAAAGATTCGTAAATGTTTTGTAATTTCACTCTTCAACTGAACGTTATTTTACAGTAGATATGGGAAGCCTGTCCATTGGTTGCATTTTTATTTTTGTATGGTAGCTCTCAACTACTACTCCGTTCTTCTTCAGCGAGCCAGTCAATCACAATGTCTCCAGTCACTCGCCAAACGCTGACTGGAAAACATGGAAACAATAGTCATTTCACTGAACATTGTGCGTCGGTTGCAGAAGAACACGAAGCAGGTGGAGGCTCACAGAGAACTTTATAAAAAGAAAGCGTAAATTACATAGCTAAGTTTTTGTTTGCTGTTAGTGTTAGGTAAGTAAACATTTGATTATCCGCAGTAATTGGCGACTTGAAAACCACGGATAATAGAATTCCACATTAAATCACTCAGTAATGTATTTGGGTTCTTTGGACACAAAAATAATTAATTGGTCATATTTAAAACAACTTAATTATTTATCAAAATAAAATCGCCTACTTTTCATAACTAGCAGCGGACGTGCTTAATGAGCAGTCTTCCGCGTCAGCCGAATTGCTGATTTCATTTATTCTAGGATTAATTTTGTTCCATAGTTTTGCTGTGCTTGATTATTTTGTGTTCCTTTCGAAATTTTATAAATTGCGTCTAGCACAGTTAGTTGTTACAAAACAGTTTGAAGATTGCTGTCCCAATAAATAAATTTTTGTAGCAAACTTCCTCTGAATATTAGCTTCCTGTCAACAATGACACCCTGATACAATGACTGGATTAAATGTGTCACCTTAATGGGTAAATAGTTTACAAATATCAGACCGTCATTAAATTTCAGAACTTTTTTCGTTCGGATACGATAATGCATTGTCTAGTAACAGCACGTCACCTACCGATATAATCCTCTACATTAAACATTCTCGAACCTTTGAGACACACCATTTATGGAACTACGTTGGAAATATTTTTCTGTCCATCCAAATCCCATTTAGGTGAAAATATTAAACTAATAAAGTCTGCCTTTCTTTTCCTATCGAACATCGCGGATTTTTAGCTTTGCCTGTTACACGAAGTTTATGTTTACGGGATATTGTACTATCAGTACCAACAACACAGTTATATTTTAAGTGGGTAGGCAGCATTAATCAGCTGTCGCTGAAATATAATCTTTTAGTACTTCAGTTCCAAGTTTCTGCTAGTAACTAGGCATTCTCAATGCTAAAAGAATTACAACATCATAATACTTAAATATGTAAATTATGACTACATATACCAAGAAAGAGATCTGCATTCGCCTGCGTACCATTTCGTTCATTGTCAGAGTGATGTTTTAAATATTCCATGTTCGAGTACATTTTTCACAGCTAATAAATACTAAGTTTCATAGAATTGCGGCATACCACAGGATACGTCGGTTAGTTATGTGGAGTCCTCTACACTCACTTATGTTTACATTACAGGCAATCGTAATTCAGTAAAAATCATCTTAAAAGATGTATTAGATATATTAATTATTTTTCAGAAATATTCAAAATGCGAATCGCTTCATGAGTGCCTTTAGCGATTAAAACCATATAAAACGGTACAAGAATCTATTTTTAAAAGTTGCAGAAGATTCAAAATAAATCTGGATATATAATGCTATGATTGATTAAATTTTGTCTTGTATAATAATCTATATGGGAACGTATGTCAAATATGTTACTGTTCATTCTCAGATTCCAGCACCGAGGTGGATAGTTATTACCATGACAGGACGCTATGTAGGCCTATATGCTCATCGCTTACAGTGTACGGTAGAGTATGATCACGTACCAGGATCATACTGACAGTTAGAGTATGAAATATGACAAATAAAAACTTTCTCACATGGCCGAACTGCTGTTATTATACATCTTCCTCAGACTAAAATAATTTATTACATTCCACATGGAAAGTAATTTGATAAACACAATTCATCTTTCTACATGAATACGATTCGTTATTTAATAATGAATGAGTTATAATTATACCTTTTTAAAAGTAAACGTAAAAAGTAATTGTAAAATTAACTTTAATGAAAGCTATAATTGATACTGCTACTATACGCCAAAAGTAACTGTAACTATGTTGCTTTCCCTGCAAAGTGGCTTGTACTGTCACTAAGTTACTTTTAAAAGAAATTCTTTCCCCAACCCTGACCATTTCACAAAAATGTTTTCTGTTGGTGTATATATTGCCGGCCGCGGTGGCCGAGGTGACTGAGGCGCTCCAGTCACGGTCAGCAGGGCCACTACGGTCGGGGGTTCGAATCCCCCCTCGGGCATGGATATTTGTGCCGTCTTTAGTCTTAGCTAGTTCATAAGTAGTTTGTAAGCTTAGGGACTGATGACCCCGTAGTTAAGTCCCATAAGTTGTACAAACATTTGAACATTTGAACATTTGGTGTATATATTAGATTTGTAACAAACACATAATAGGGAATAATAATATTCAATGAAGGTAGCTCCTGTGTGATACCATTGACATACAAGAAGCAGCCCGCAGAGCAGCAGAGGACGCGTGAAAGCAAAAGGTCAATCACGCGCAGGGGACTCCCCCCCTCCCCCCTGAGAGTGCGCCTCACATTCTTGCCAGGATGGCACCGATAGAGAGGTGGAACTCCAGAGGTAATATCCAGCACAAAAGGTCGCGCAGGAATGCATCACTAAGCAATAAAGGTATAAAATGTAACGTGGCCTGGGAGCGCCTCAATGCCTCGTAAATCGGAAGTTTTAAATGTGACGTTACTGCGTGTGTTTCTCGCAGATGTGCTACATAAAAGGGGAAAAGAATATCTGTCGTAATACGCCCAACAGTCTGGAATATACTTGTACACGATGCACGACGAAAAAAGAAAAAAAAACTGGTCATAAAATCAGAGCAGCAAGCTGGTCGTCAAATCGAGCCACATTTTGCAGAGAGTCGTTTACTGAAAATGCGCTGTTTTGCCATTACGACCATACAACGGAGTGGAATTTGTGAAAACCTTCACTACGTGATAGTAATGGCGATCCTGCCGATGACAGCGCTACTAAAGCAGAGTTACTAAACTTAGCTTTTAGAAACTCATTCACTAAAGAAGACGAAACCAATATTCCAGATTTCGAATTACGAACAGATGCCGTAATGAGTAACATAGAAGTAGATATCATCGGAGTAGTGCAGCAACTAAAATCACTTAATAAGAACAAGTCTTCTGGTCCGGATTGTATACCCATTAGATTTCTATCTGATTATGCTGAAGCGATAGCTCCTTACTTAACAGTCATATACAACCGCTCTCTCATAGAAGGATCTGTACCAAAAGATTGGAAAGTTGCACAGGTCATACCTATATTCAAGAAAGGCAGTAGGAGTAACCCACTAAACTACAGGCCTATTTCATTGACGTCAATTTGCAGCAGGGTTTTGGAACATATCCTGTATTCAAATATTATGAATTATCTCGAACAGAACGATCTATTGACCCAAGGTCAACACGGATTTAGAAAATATCGTTCATGCGAAACACAACTAGCTCTATATTCACACGAAGTGATGGGTGCTATCGACAAAGGTTCGCAAATCGATTCCGTATTTCTTGATTTCCAGAAAGCTTTTGACACCGTACCTCACACACGGCTTTTAATCAAATTGCGTGGTTATGGTATATCGCCCCAAATTTGCAATTGGATAGGGGATTTCTTGTCAGAGAGGACACAGTTCGTAGTAATCGATGGTAAGGCATCGACTAAAACAGAGGTGATATCGGGCGTTCCACAAGGTAGTGTTATTGGTCCTCTGCTATTCCTTATTTACATAAACGATTTAGGGGAAAATCTAAGTAGCTCTCTTAGGTTGTTTGCAGATGACGCCGTCATTTACCGTCTAGTAAAATCATCTGAAGATCAAAACCAACTGCAGAACGATCTGAATAAGATATCAGTATGGTGTAAAAATTGGCAATTGACTCTAAATAATGAGAAGTGTGAAGTCGTCCACATGAGTACGAAAAGAAATCCGTTAAACTTTGTTTACAACATAAATCAATCAAATGTGAACGCCGTAAACTCCACAAAATACCTAGGAATCACTATTACTTCAGACTTAAACTGGAAAGAACACGTAGATAATATCGTGGGAAAGGCGAACCAGAGACTGCGTTTTATTGGCAGAATCCTTAAAAGATGCAACAGAACTACTAAAGAAACTGCATACACTGCGCTTGTCCGTCCATTTTTGGAGTATTGCAGCCCAGTGTGGGATCCTTATCAGGTGGGTTTGACGGAGGACATCGAAAGTGTCCAAAGAATGGCAGCTCGTTTCGTATTGTCACGATACAGGGGAGACAGCGTTACGGAAATGATACAGGATCTGGGATGGGAATCATTACAACAACGGCGCTTATCGCTGAGGCGTGGGTTACTTGCGAAACTCCAATCGCCAACATTCTCCTCCGAATGCGAAAATATATTGTTGACTCCCACTTACATAGGTAGAAATGATCATCAGAATAAAATACGAGAAATCAGAGCTCGAACAGAGAGATTCAGGTGTTCTTTCTTCCCGCGCGCTATTCGAGAATGGAATGGGAGATAAATAGTATAATTGTGGTTCGATGAACCCTCTGCCAGGCACTTAAATGTGATTTGCAGAGTATCCCATGTAGATGTAGATGTAAAACTATGCGAATATATGTTCACTTAACATTACAGTTCAAACAGAACATTTGTCAGTTACATTATCTCAAGGTGTCGGTTTAAACTGAATTATTAAAGAGAAACGATTGCGTGTTTCTTCTTGTATTCCCATTTTCTCCTCCACCTCCAGCCTGTATTGTGTCAGAAAAGGAAAGCAAGGCGGTGGTTTGAGGATGATTTAATTCAGTGATGATTTAATTTAGTAAAACTGACTGAAAATATTTTAGTACTTCAACTACAGAACTAAAGCGAGACACGATCACATGTAGTGGTCTTCAGGAAGAATAATTTTGCGTTTCACGGAGATTCATGTGACTTCAGTGAAGCAGGAGACTTACACGTTATGAAATAAGTGCATAAGGCGCACGCATCTGTAATTTGCCGGATAAGCAGATTGCTTCGATCGGAAAAGCTGCAAAATGGTCGATGCCAGTTGGCAACTGCTATGACAGATGTGACAGGTATATAAAAGGTTAAATTCGCAAATGTTAATAGTGAAACATTCACTTATGAATTGTGGTGACTCTGATGTACGTAAGTTAAAGTATGGTCATTACATATAATATTACAAAAGTTCTGTGCTTATAATCTTTGCAGTAGAACGCTATGAGATGGGATCGTACCGAAACGGTCAGCCTATTTTTATGACTTGCTGTAGTCTCCATTTTCTGCCACTTACGCTCCGCTGATGTAATCTTCGAACTGGAGTCCTTTAAGCTAATAAATTACGGCAATGGACGCCCCGGAGGCTAATCGTATAATCACGTTAATCATAAAATGCGAATGCGCTCTTAACTCAGTTGATACAGTTTCCGCTTATTGTTTAAAAATATCTGTGTCAGGCCAAACTGAAAAGTACTTTATTTCCAGGGACAAAATTAAGTTTGGCTCTTGATAAAGTTAAAGCGGATTTCTCTCTCGCTTTTAAAAAGAGTTGCAAACAATACACTTCGTAATATGGTGTATATGCTATCCAATATTGTAAGTGCAGAAAATAGGACTCGCGAACGCATGCGATGAATGAGGCACTTTAACACTCTGCCTCGCAGATGAAGATAGTACGAGACTTCATATTATTTATCCGGACGTTCACCAATGTCGACTTTATTCATTACACATTTCTTATGATTCTAACAAGGTACAGCTGCAAAGCATTGCAACTTAACTATTATCTGCTTGTGGTTGCTGTCTAAGGGTCCCATGACAGCCACTTCTTATGACTTAGCATACTAATTACACGGTTTTCATTTACACAAATGGTCAAATTTTTGTAAAGTAAATGGGACCTAACTGCAGTAGTCATCGGTCCCTAAACTTACAAACTACTTAATCTAACTTATCCTAGGAACAACACACAAAACCATGCACAAGGGAGGACTCGAACCTCCGACGGCGAAGGGCCGGCGAACCGCAGAAAGACGCCTTAGTGCGCACGCCTATTCCGCCGCGGCTCATTTACCCTGCATGTTTTTTATTTTTAATGAAAATTAGCTATGCACAATTTTCCTGTAACAAACTTTTAAGTTATGGTAGTAACACTAAAAGTGGGCCTCTGCGATCGCCTTTTGACAGCTCGAAATTTAAATAGATAACGGCTTAACCATTCATCTGACATAACAATTTAATAACCGAATTCTTAGAGAATAAACTACTCTACAAGCTTGCTGTCTTATGTTTTTTTCTTTCATATCCCGTATCGTTTCAGAGATAAAGGTGAAGCATTGAATTAAAATTTGTGATGCGACTGGGAATCGAACCTGGGCTTCCATGCTTAGTAGGCAGACGTCTTACCGCTAGACCACCGCATCACAATTTTTAAATCAATGCTTCACCTTTATCTTTAATATCTTTGTCATGTTTGAGACGAAAAACTGTCTCAGGATTTGTAGCCTAAGGTTAAAGGCAGGGAAGTTCCATTATCTCCATTGCCGAGGTGCTATTCCGCTGCATGGGGAGCCTTGGCAGTAGTGGTAATAATTCATGGGAACACAGAAGCTAAATTAAAGTTTGTGACCTGAAGGAAATCGTGCTTAGACAATTCCGAGGCGCTTTAATTTCTTGTGATGCGGTGGTCTAGAGGTAAAACGACTACCTTGTATGTATGCATGGAGGCCCGGATTCAATTCACGGTCGCATCACAAATTTTAATTCAATGCTTCACCTATATCTTTAATGTATTTGACATGTTTGAGACGAAAATCTGTCTGAGAGTTTGTTAGTTTCAGAGACATTTGAAGAAATAACGGCGATTTGACGATGTCTCTCTGTCTGTAAAGTGTCCCCACTTTTTAGATAGAACTGTTTAACGGATCGGCACCAAATTTTACAGACATAATTGTTGGCCGCCAGAGACCAGAACCTCCCTTTTTCAAATAATTCGGACAAAAATACGTCTGTAACGCCAAAATAAAGCCCTTTATAATGTAATTTTAATTGAAATTTCAACCATTCGTCCGACACGAAAATTGAATAATCGAATTTGAAGAGGAGAAAATTCTCTACAACTTTGCTCTGTTATGTTCTTTTCATAAATCGCACCGTTACAGAGATATAATCGAAAGTAATGGCGATTTGACACCGTCACTTGATTTTACGTAAGCCAGGCGTTCGGAGATGTCACGTGACATTCCTCGTCCGGAACTGTCTCTGGCATAGGCCATCTTGCTTTGTGTATTTGATAATTTTCGTATTATAACTTACGCGTTCTCATTTCAAAGCAATGGTGCACTGACGAATTAAGAAAAACACGTCGTTTTTAGTACGTCAAATTATAATCTAGTGCCTAAAATGTCATATTATCAGTTAACAACTCTCATCAATAGTACGAGAATAAAGAAACAGTTTCGCAATTGTCCGCCGTAGTATAGTGTGCAGCGCATTCGGTTGAGGTGCACATGGTCTGTAGTTAGAAAACCCCGGAGGCCATATTTTTCGCCTTGATTCCTGAAAGGGTTTCGGCACTTTTATTAATTAAATAGCCCTATTTTCTGCAATGTTTAGTGTCGCTCATATTAAGAGAGTTCCCTCTAAAATGTGCGTTTCATTTATTTCGTGAACATGCCGTGAAATACGTAACAACGAATCGAACAATGGTCTTCTGATGAATATGCACGTAAACTGATAGGATACTGTAATTATGAATATTCTAAACAACGTTCTGATACTGGTAGTTTAATATATAAACGAAGTCCTAGATTTCTATGGCAGTTGTCGTTCCTTAATGAAACGAAAGGGAAGTGTATACATCGCAACAAATTCCCTAGCTTCTTTTTTCTGAACAATTATTCACTACTTATGGAATATGTTGAAAGTCATTAATTAGAATCAATGCTTCTACTAAAATGTTTGTCTTTCATATGGTTGCTATGGACGCTTATAACGTTGATTGGCTTACCTTTTCTGTATTTCAGATGTGAGTTTGTTCATGTTACTTTGTCCTGCGCTAAAATAAAGAGAAAATATTCTGTTTCAAACCTTGACTACGTTTTCTTTTACAGCTAAAATAACTAAAAGAATAAGTGTGATAACACTGAATTCCACATACCTCTAGTACTTTATCTGTATACAAAGTTACTACTATGATTACGTCATTTACAACAGTCATTATAATAGTATCTCCCCACTTTATGTACATGTGAAGAAGAAGTCTGCAGTTGCATTTCGTTAATATACATATTTCATGGTATGTTCACAAAATGGAACAAATGCACTTTTCAGAGAAAGCGCTGTTACCTTTCAACAACTCGGAATCTTGTAGAATGTAGTTGTGTTCAATTAACGAGTGTATGTGAAATCCTTTTGGGAATCGAGATGAAAAAAAAGGAAAAAATGCCAGTGACAGTCTTTCATTTTTTTATTTATATTTTTTTGTTCTTCAGGTAGATTGATGCTTTTCGGTCGTTTGTTCATGTTCGTTCTGGGTTGTTCTTTGAGAATTGTGCTCAGTTTTTTGAGTCCTCTTTTTCTCTGTTCATTGGTTCTTCAGTTTGATCGGTCCTTTGTGGTCGTTGGTTTTATTTTGATCGTTTCGTCGTTGGCCCAGTTTTTCCGTTACAGAGGGCGTCAAGCCATCGCGCCCAGTAAGTTTCTAACCACCTTCTAACATGTTCGTGTATCACAAAGTAATTGGTCGCCCATTACGCTATGCCGAACAGTTGCAAGAGTTACCCGCTAACATGGCATTTTTAGAAATATGATTATAATTCATTGTCCTGAGAACGACGGGCTTTTGACAATTTTCAGTGCGTCATTGCTTTGAAATGACAAAGCTTGAGTTATAATAAGAAAATCATCAAATATACAAAGCAATATGGCGTATGCAAAAGAGTGTTTTCGGGTGAGGGATGTCACGTGATTGATTTCCGAACGTTAAATGAACGCTACGTTACTTCCAGGCTAGAGTCATTCGTAACCAATAAAGGCAAAGAAAATAAGCTTAGAATAAATCACAAAAGCAAGACAGGTGATAATATTTTAACGAAAATGCGGGAGAGATATTAAAATATAGTTTACAGATGTAAAATTTCAAAAAAGAGTATGTTTGTCAAAGCTAAACTTAAATATCAAATAATGTTTGCTCTTCGTTAAAATAGGGTCAGAAAGAATATTACGTGTTGGGTACATAGATATTATCATAATAGTAAAGTCGTAATCGCATCGTATTTATAATTGATATATTTATTCTTTTTGTCCAAAATAATTGCAAAAAATCATCAAACTACAGGCAAATCTGAAGTGGGCCGTAAAACACGAGAGTGCGATTTTTTCTTTACTACCAAGGTCGCGCAGTGGATAAGAAAGAGACAAAACCCTGAATAGTAAACGTAGCGTTCTGAACAGAAGCAAAAGTTTAAAAGCTAGGTCTTTCATTTCATGTTTATGATTTACCGGCAGCAAATATTTTACCCGACTGGTTGTTATTAATAAGGGGGCATTAATTGCCCGGAGTATGGTATCACATTGTATTTCAAAAGATTTTTGTAAACTTTGAACCAAACGTTTTACGGAGTAGAGACTGTATACAATGGCTAACTGGTTAACAGTAACCTGGATGGCCGTTACTCGTGATATCAATGAATATAAAAGGGCTGGATAAAAAGTAATTAGAACTATTAGTTTTCGTGATAACATTTATTATAAAAGGGCTGGATAAAATGTAAGGAACACTACGATTTTTCTCTGAAACGACTTCATTTCAAAATGTTCAAATGTTTGTTAAGCTTATGGGACTTAACTACGGGTCATCAGTCCCTAAACTTACAAACTACTTATGAACTACTTACGAACTAGGACAGCACAAATATCCATGCCCGAGGGGGGATTCGAACCCCCGACCGTAGTGGCCGTGCTGAACGTGACTGGAGCGCCTCAGTCACCTCGGCCACCGCGGCCGGCGACTTCATTTACAGAGGTACTTTTATTTACACACCTTCAATAGTGGCTCCGTTATTTATGACCTTGCCCCAAATGTTCACAAGGCTATGTACATTATCTGCGCTTCTGTGTTTGTTGATTATCCCGTATTTACCACCATGTGGCATGAATGTCATCTAGGTGTCATACGTTACCCCTCACAGTGTATATTTCCCTCTGGGGAAGAAAGTGTAACCACAGGGACTCATGTCGTGTCAGTATGATGGATCTTTCGGAAGCCAGCGGCGCATGTGGTACTGTATAGCATCAGTGGGTGGCATCGTCCATTGTCGAGGAGACGAAGATAACGAAACGCACTGTGACCAACCACACAGGAAAACCACTTGACTACACCGCTACAGTTGTAGGTACTTGAATTAGCGTTTAAATTTGAACCGACACCTGCATCCCTTTCCTTCAATGAAATCATGTCATGAGTAGAACATTCAGTCCAGAGTTAACCTCAAGAGAAAGCTGAAGAAATCCGGAGGGAATGCCGGATTCTTTCTTGACAGTCACCAACAAGAAGCACCATCTCAACACAAGAATGAGTAGCACTACGCGTCCTTAGAGACGACACAGAGATAGTTGTTCTTCCAACCGACAAAGTAAACGCCATAGTCGATCCAGAAAGACTCAATTCTGGGCAGAAGTTGCTGCAATTACTTGACGATCAAGACTACAGAAAAATAAAAACAGACCATCAGAGTAGTTACAGAAAATCACTGCCACCATGATGAAAAGTGGCGCGCTGGAGAGAAAAGGACATAAAAAGATTTCGCGATCGTTCGGTGGTAGCCCACAGGATCTATTGCCTTCCAAGGACACACAAGTATGGAATGCGAGTAATAGCAACACAGGAGCACCAACCTATCCTTCGGCGCAATATCTGGAGGGGCCTTCTATAACATTACGTGGGCAAATGGGCGCACCATATACCATATTAGACGGACTTTATTGGTCGCTTTTAGAAGCTTACCCTACTAGATTCAAACATAATGGTGAACATTCATATCGTGTCACTATATATTCTGATCGCACTGAAAGACTCCATTTGCTTAATCAGCGATAAATTAGGGCCAGAAATGACATAACTATTAAGGCATGTGTTACCACCGACCTACTTTGTCTTCAGCGGCCATTACTATGAGCAGACTGACAGAGTGGCCACGGGAAGTCCTCTCTAACTACTGCTAGCCAAACTATTCCCCAGACTCAACAGCTCTTTCCTCTCTATCCTAAACCTCTCCTATTTCAAGTGGTGTGTGTGTGTGTGACACATGCCCGTTTGTTTTATTTTATTTTGTTTTACTTTTCTCCCTCACCCGCCGCCCCATGCGATTCCTCCGATCTACTACATACATGCACCGCAAGGCCATGCTGTATACACTCCCCACCAACGTGACATAACCTTCACAAACTTTCTATCCCCCCCCCCCCCCCCCATATTTCCACACCACAAAGTGTGATTTGGATTGCGGCAGCCGGAGATGACGGTTGTGTGACTGTGTGATGGCGCAAATGTCCTTTTTTATTTTATTTTTTTAATGCTCCTTTGCAGCTCATCGTCTCATCTTTGCGGTGAGTTGTAAACTGTCCTTATTATATTGTTTAATCAATAATACAGTTATTCCATAAGAATCAGCTCCAGCATCAGCACCTACTGACAAAGAGGCACAGTCTATGTCTCCCGCGATGAAATAAAAACAAACATGAAAAATAAAACAAAGAAAAAAGCTGAAGTTATAACTAAAACCTCTTGATCAGACCCTCTTGTCTACTTGGCATTGTAGTGTAACAAGTGATAGTACAACTCAATGAAGCGGCATAATAATGTCAAATAGTTTATTGAAATACCATTTGTCAAAAAAAAAAATTTTTCTTCTGTTTCTTTATATAGCTTAGGGAGGTGACGGGGAGGGGGGGGGCTTTAGCACTTTTCATTAAATAATAGTACACCCTCTAACAGGTTCCAATTCACTCAAGATTTATTGTTGAAACAGTGCATAAGGAGTACATTAAATGCGTACATTTACAGATTAATTTCTCGCGCAGTACTGGGGTACTCGGTACCAATCCAAGATAAAACACGGGTATTAGTACGTGGTGCAGCCTCCGCGAGTGACAATGCAGGTACTGATTCTGCCATCCGTTCCATATTGCAGAGGGGAATTGTGTCTTGTTTTAGATTATTGCACGCCTGCTCGACCTGTTTACGTAGTCGTGTAAGAGTTGCGGGTTGACAAGTGTCACGTGTCAGTTGGCGTCCCCACAAGTGGAGACAAGTCGTGCTAGCCAGGAAGGCTGCAGCACGTCTTCTGTGCCCTTTCAGTTCCACGCGCAACGTGTGGGCGAGCCTTGTCCTGCTGCAATTACAGCAGCAGTTGATAAACCTACACACTGTAAACAAACCCTCAAAGAACTAAGACACAGTGAAATGTCGAAATACATGTATTCATTAAGTACAAAAAATTTCATCCATATGTACCATATTAATACAGCTCCATGGGCGAGAATTATCGTGGTGGAACAACACTTCACCTTCCTGTTAAGAGTAGCTCAATAACGGGTCTTACCGCATTCTGTAGGTGTCAAGCGCTGTTATGCGTACCCTCCACAAAAAAAAACCAAAGGTTAACGTGTGTTGTAGCTTCTGCACGACAGACCGCCTCCAGTCTGTCTCGGTCCAGTGCACTGCACGAGAGAGCCCTCACCAGGTCTACGCCAACGACCATCACTTGCGTTCAGGCAGCAACAGAGGATCAAAAGCAACTGCAAAGCGATTTAGACAAAATTTCTACATGGTGAGAAAATTGGCAATTGACACTAAATAAAGAAAAGTGTTAAGTAATACACATGACCACTAAAAGAAACCCGCTGAACTTCAATTATGCGATATCAGTCAAACCTTAAGGTCGTAAATTCTACTAAATACCTAGGAGTTACAATTACGAACAACTTAGACTGGAGAGAACACACAAAACATATTGTGGGGAAGGCGAACCGAAGATAACGTTTCATTGGCAGAACGCTTCACCAACGCTCCACCAACGAGACTGCCTACATCACATTTGTGCGTCCTCTCCTGGAGTACTGTTGCCCATTATGGGACCCTCACCAGGAGGGACTGACGGAAGATATTGAGAAGGTTCAGGGAAGGACAGCTCGTTTTGTTTTATCACGTTACGGGGTGAAAGCGTCACGGAAATGTTGCACGAATTGGGGTGGAAATCATTAAAAGAAAGACGTTATTCATTTGCGGCGTGATCTGTTTGCGAAGTTTCAATCACCGACTTTTACTTCTGAATGTGAAAATATTTTGCTAGCGCTCATGACCATCCCAATAAAATAAGAGAAATCAGATCGAAAACGGAACGATTTAGGTGTTCTTTCTTTCCGCTCGCTATTAGAGAATGGAACGGTAGAGAAAAGTTATGAAAGTGGTTAATGAATCCTCTGACAGGCATGTGATTTTCAGAATATCTATGTAGATGTAGAATATGCTCTCATGGCTAAAGGGAACGGTGCGTCATTCCTTTTTCCAAGAGATCCATTGTCGACACAAGTCGACCCATGCACGTCGATGCTGCGTCGTCAGTCGAAGACGGCCTAGATGTTGCGCACTCGTGGTCCCACTATTAGTAACAGTTCGTATTGACAGCTCTGGACTCACATACCGTCTTCTCTGTGCTCTGGTGGCCAATCAATCTGCCATTGGTGCCGTTACAATACCACAATCTTGGCGGATGTTTGTGCTACGTGAACGTCCGGGAACTCGTCTACATGTGTGAGAATGTTCACGTGACCATCTAAACAAGAATCGTTACACAACTGGCGCAGAACGTCCAGTTTTGGTGGCAGTTCTCCGAAAGGATCATCCCCGCTCTCGGAGCGCCTCAATTTGACCTCTTTCAGACTCTTTCAGTTGGCTTGTATGAAGCGCCAATGCCTCTCCTTGGCATGGAGCCTGTTTGCTTCACACGTTGCTATGCTTGCAACATTCTCTATTAAGGGTTATACACAGAAAGCGCCTTGTCAGTTACGTCACTATAGTGCGTTTTGGCGCACGCTGCATTAAGCTACAACAGCTCACTATCTACACCAAGAATACTGCTCCACAGCCTGAAATGTACTCCTGTGAGACGATTTGGAATTGACCGTGCCGCGGCGGAGTGGCCGAGCGCATTGAGGCGCTATACTCCGATGCGCGAGGCCGTTCCCCGTCGGGGATTCAAATCCTCCCTCGGGCATGGATGTTTCTGCTGTCTTTAGTATAAGTTAGCTTATAAGTAGTTTGTAAGTTTAGGGACTGATGACCCCGCAGTTAAGTAAAAAAAAAAGTTGACCGTGATAAAATCCTAACAACCAATATTATCGGATTTTTTATTTCTTCACCAAAAGATTTTATAATACAAGGTGTAGATGCAATCCGACATGGACAGATCCAGCAGTGACCGAGTCCAAGTAAAATACTACACACATTTCAGATTCTGAATACGTAGCTCAGAATGTGGAAGGATTTGCCGGTATTTACCGTTGCCCAGAGGACGCCCGGCTGTACATGTACAACCTTCTGGGAGGCTCCTTCCTTGTCTCCCATCCTTGCCGGTCCCATGCACTTTCCAAGACTTGTGGCTGGCCAACGACGCTACAGTGAAGTGTGCCGAACGCTGGAGAGAGATTTGAGCCTGCTATGGACAATAATGACGTGTGATGTGTGAAAATGATCACTGTATATATAAATGTATAAATAGTACTTAGTTTTTATTTGTAATCCAGTATGCGATTAATTAATTACATATGTAGCTCAGACACGATTAAATAAACCACACAACAAATTACGGTCGGCAGCCTAATTAGACATAAGTCAGTCATAAACGTAAACTAATCACTTTAAACTTTGAGTGCCATCCATATATGCGAATCGACTTCCCCCAGTGCCAACCCATTTCCTCAGTCTCCTTCCCTCAGTGATGGCCATTTCTACAGTATATCGTCCTATTGGTACATATTCAGGAATAATCAAAAATATATTTTTCTTAGTCAGAAATAAAACTTATTATTTCCTTTTCAAATACTTGCCCCGTACGTTGCCCTGCTTTGCAAATCTTCATCACAACAATAAAAAAAAAAAAAAAAAAAAAAAAAAAAAAAAAAAAAAAAAACGCTGTTTTCGGGTAGGGAAAAATTGTTTTTCCATATTATAAACATTTATTAATAAAAACCGCAATGTTTATGTAATTAGTATAAAGATCGTGAATATTAAACATAAGCAAACGGGTTTAGCGCAAATAGTACCTTTTTGAGTGGTATAACTGGAAGCATGGCTGGACACAAAACCCCACTTTGCATACTGCTCACCAGAATGAAGTTGGCGATACGGCTGTCACTGTTCAAACCTGTTTCAGTGTCTATATTGTCACTTGCACTAGTAAAAATTGGGATAGTTTTTGGGCATCATCTCTGTCATCCCCTTTCATCATTTCCCTCCACTGACTGCCTAACACGCTTTCTCCCATTTTCACTTAAAGGCTGCAAACACTTTAGAGTTTCTGAGGGCCCTGCAGCAGCAACTGGCATCGTACTTTCACTGCCAATGTCCGATTCTCAAATAATACGTATATCTTGAATGTATATCAGCCAGATTTAGCTTAGAAGTGAACGAATAATGAAAGAAGATGTCTCAATACATTATTTCGTACGAGGACATATGAAGAAAATATATGTAAACTATATAAAAAATTACTGGAATTATATTACCTGATTCTGATTCAGCATAAGTTGGACCTTCATTCGTGTCATCGCCATCAAAACACCACTCGGATCATCTTCCGATTCATCAAGATTGCAGCGAATCTCGGCGTCGCTCTGAGGCCTACTGCCCTACTGCTTGGTATGTTGCGTCTAACGCTTGCAATGATGTCTCACAATGAACTGACGTATCTTGTTTCCCAGAGTGAACAGTTTTGAGGAGTTTCCTAGTGGCAGAGATGTATACTACAAGCTTTTGCTTGACAACTGCCGCACGGATAATAGTGCGCTCGAAAGCTACAATTCGTATGTGAGCGGCCGTCCGTAATATTATGGCCGCAGCAGTTCTTGCAAAGAAACAGCGCACGTAATATTACGGGCGCGGCAATCTTAAAACAAACGACAGCAACGTAACATTACGGGCATGGCACTTCACTTCACTGACTGATCACTTTCTTTAATAGAAACATGTAACATAAAATGCTCGAAACACACAGAATTGTAAAACAGAAAATTTACCATACAAATTAAAATTTAACAAACTTGCAGTCTTCTTTGATGATGACAGACAGTTCACAATAATCATGCAACAGCCTAATGTTGTTATGCTCAACTATTAATATGAAAAGTTGGAGATACATTCATTAACTTACTTTGTGGCAGTATGATTTTAATGTAAAAGATTCTGTTCCTAAATATTACAAAACTACCAGTAAAAAACTGTCAAGTGGTTTTGATTTTATGCAATACTGTTTGATCCTATACGTAATAAGCAATAACAATTTTTTTTGTACTGTCTGCCACTAAGCAATCCTACTGTAAGTTCAATAAGTAGCATTGAAAAGTTTGCTCATCAAATTATAAATTTACTACTTAGTTTACTTTTGGATATTGACAGTAACCCAACAACAACAACTCAGTTTCTGTTGTGGTTTTACACAGAGTGAAATTGGTGGCCCTAAAACTGAACTTCTACGTCTTTGACTAAATTTTAACAAAATGTTGAAATTAACAGTCTATCAGTTTATGCAATAGCTTTCACACAAATTTTGGAAACTACAGAAATGTAATCCATTTACACAGTAATCACAAAGTTTTGTAATCGAAGTCAGGCCTATATGTTCTTCAGAGATGCTAATTAACTATAAGCTTTAGTGCTCTAGTAACAAGTAAAGAATGACAATGCACTTTAAATTACCAAATCTGAGCACTACTTTTACATGTGCGAACATTGTGGACACTAGGATATATATATCTTTGCAGGACAAGTAGAATTAATTTTCAGTGTTATTATTATTATGCAAATTAAACTCAAATATGAGGTCCTTGCTTGCATATAATTCTTCATAAAGCTGCTTTACATGTGGTGCAGCGACGAGCGATGAATGTGGCTGGCAATAGTAACAAAGTACACTTTCGGCTCTGAATAACTACAATCCTGGCCTTTAAAATTGCTATACCACGAAGAGAACGTGCTACAGACGAGAAATTTAATCGACAGGAATAAGATGCTGTGATATTTAGATGATTAGCTTTAGAGAGCATTCACACAAGGTTGGCGCCGGTGGCGACACCTACAACGTGCTGACATGAGGATAGTTTCCAACCGATTTCCCATACACAAACAGCAGTTGATCGGCATTGCCTGGTGAAACGTTGTTGTGATGCCTCGTGTAAGGAGGAGAAATGCGTACCATCACGTTTCCGAATTTGATAAAGGTTGGATTGTAGCCTATCGCGATTGCGGTTTATCGTATCGCGACATTGCTGCCCGCGTTGGTAGCGATCCAATGATTGTTAGCAGAGTATAGACTCGGTGGGTTCAGGAGGGCAATGCGGAACGCCGTGCAGGATCCCAACGGCCTCGTATCACTAGCAGTCGAGATGACAGGCATCTTAACCGCATGGGTGTAACGGATCGTGCAGCCACGTCTCGATCCCTGAGTCAACAGATGGGGATGTTTGCAAGACAACAACCATCTGCACGAACAGTTCGACGACGTTTGCGGCAGCATGGACTATCAGCTCGCAGACCATGGCTGCGGTTACCCTTGACGGTGAATCATAGACAGGACCGCCTGCGATGGCGTACGCAACGACGAACCTGGGTGTACGAATAGCAAAACGTCATTCTTTCGGATGAATCCCGATTCTGTCGATGGTCCCATCCGTATTTGGCGACATCGTGGTAAAGGCACATTGGAAAAGTGCATTCGTCACCGCCATACTGGCGTATCACCCGGCGTGATGGTATGGGGTGCCATTGGTTACATGTCTCGGTCACCTCTTGTTCGCATCAACGGCACTTTGAACAGTGACCGTTACATTTCAGATGTTTCATAAGCCGTGGCTCTACCCTTCAATCGATCCCTGCGAAACCCTACATTTCAGCAGGATAAAGCACGACCACATGTTGCAGGCCCTGTATGGGTCTTTCTGGATACGGAAAATTTCGACTGCTGCCCAGATATCTCACCAAATGAAAACGTCTGGTCAATGGTGGCCGAGCAACTGGCTCTTCACAATACGGCAGTCACTACTCTTGATGAACTGTGGTATCGTGTTGAAGCTGAATGGGCATCTGTACCTGTACACGCTATCCAAGTTCTGTGTGACTGAATGCCCAAGCGTATCAAGGCCGTTATTACGGCCACAGGTGGTTGTTCTGAGTACTGATTTCACAGGATCTATGCACCCAAATTGCGTGAAAATGTAATCACATGTCAGTTCTAGTGTAATATATTTGTCCAATGAATACGCGTTTATCATGTGTATTTCTTCTTGGTGTAGCAATTTTAATGGCCAGTAGTGCAGTTACCAATAACCATCTTGTTAGCGACGAAAGGAATAAATCAATAGCCACCTAATTGCCGATGTATTTAGCACCTCATCCGAGGCAATAATATACCAACTCTTGAAGTAATTTACGTGCCATAGAAACGTATAGCCACTGCAGCTGACTGTGCGTCCGACCACAACAGATGCAAAGACATAACTCCTGCTCAGCCTCGAAAGTTCGGTGGCGCGCAAGCGTGTCTTGGCGCACTTTTCCACCTTTAGCAGCCACGTTGGTTGTCTCCGTTTTACGTACCATCACACAGACTTTAATATTCCAGTTTCACACTATAAAAACACTAAACATGAACCTCCATAAATATTACAATATTCACATAATTCACAACATGAACAAAGCATAGCAAAATACATGTATACTATATTATTTACATGAAATTACATTCTCATTTATATTTGCATAGTTAATCATTCCAGAGAGATTCAACAAAGACATATTACAACTGCCAGTAGCATAGAACATTATTACAAAAAATCGGCCGCGGCGAATTAGCCGTACGTACTGGAGCGCCGTGCTGTGGTGCACGCGCCCATTCGCCGTCGGGGGTTCAAGTCCCCTCTCCCCTCTCGCGCATAGGTGTTTGTGTTGTCCTTAGTTTAGTTTACTTATTTTGTAAGGAGTTTGTAAGCTACGAACTAATGACCACGCTGTTGAGTCCGATAGATTTATAAACATTTGACCATTTTGAACAAAAAATCGTGAAAAAATTACTTCAGTAATGAAACAGCAGAAATAATTAATCATGGTGTCACAAAGTGGATTTATTCCCCTTCCCAGAGCAGGCAGGCAAACATTTCGAGCAAAGCGTGCTCGACCAGGAGGTAAATGGAATGCGATTGCTCCCAGCGATTACACTGACATTTGCTGCACTGTACGGAACTACGTGCACCTTACAATTACAGAGAGCTTAGACGTCACATGCAGACCCGTAATAGGCACACCTTACGCGAACGTGACCAGATACTAATATATCTGAGCCCGCTGTACACATTTTAAATAACTGAAGATTATTCCTTTATGTTTCATTTCAGTTTCACGGTGAGGCTACTGTGTGACTTGTAAGTTGCCCTTCATTGCCCAACTGTTCTACGAATATTAATGATCGTTCCTTTCGATTATATACAGAGTGTCTCACTTAAGCTTTTGACTCCAGATATGTCTGGAATAACAGTAGATATTAAAATACGATATTCGCGGGCATGAATTTACGGCTGGGGCTTATGAAAGTAAATATTATGAGACGCTCTAAAACATAATCAAATGCTATTTTCAACAAAACTTCTGTTTTGTGGTAGATACCCCATAGTATTTCTTACGCAATCAGTAGCATGAAAAAGAACAAAAATAATGACGTTGGTTACATCGCAATGAGTCAGCTACATTCCGAGATACTGAGAAGCGAAGTTGATGCTAGAAATAATGACCCGCACAGCTATCGCAAGAGTACAGTCAACGGGAGGTTAAGGCTGAAGTCTCGGTAACATCAGGTGTAGTGTGGCCGACACGACACCACCAATCATCGATCCTCTGTTGTCGAGAAAGACTTCACTAGAGAGCGCTGCTCTCCTCAGACTCACAATTATTCTATCCAACAAGCCGCCTACACAACATTTCGTTAAGTAATTTTCTCAATTGCACAGATATTCATTTATTGATGTGTGTAGTCTTCAACGTACTACAGTATTGTACAGTAAATGTCCCCGCTGATTGTGTAGTAAAGACCACACACAATGTCCTCGCATTCGAGAGGATGGTGGTTCAAATCCACCTCCGGTCATTGAGACCCTAAATCATCCAGGTAAATGCCGGGATGGTTCCTTTGAGAGGGCACGGCTGATTTACTTCCCCATCCTTACCCAGTCAATCCGAGCATGAGCTCCGTCTCTAATGACTACGCTGTCGACGGGATGCTAAACCCTGAGATCCCTTTATATATATACAGAGTGTTTCACTAAGTGTGTTTGCCTCTGTAACTTATAAAATAATAGGTGACGGGAAATTATAATGCGGTAGGTCAACACAAGAAATGTTACACTTTCTGCGGAGCTATGAACATAGTTTATTGTATCATTTTCCAAAGAGTTACACCACAAAGATTATATATTTAAATGGAACAAAAGTTTTTTCTATCGTGTATTGGATTCTTTTAAACCAGCTGCGTCCAAATTAATTTAAACTACATTCCTATCACTGTTAGTTTGGGAGCTACAACCCTTCAAAGTTCCGGGGGCGGAGGCTGCGATAGCGTAGCTGATTGGCCGAGTGGCTATCCCCTGGGGCACGGCCCACTGTCTCATGACCACCAGCCAGTCAGCTACGCTATCGTAGCCTCCGCCCCCTAAACTTTGAAGGGTTGTAGCTCCCAAACTAACAGTGATAGGAATGTAGTTTAAATTGATTTGGACGCAGCTGGTTTCAACGAATCCAATGCACCACAGAAAAAACTATTGTTCCATTTAAAAAATTATATCTTTGTGCTGTAACTCTTTGGAAAATGATACAATAAACTATGTTCATATCTCCACAGAAAGTGTAACATTTCTTGTGTTGACCTACCGCACTGATATTTCCCGTCACCTATTATTTTATAAGTTACAGAGGCAAACACACTTAGTGAAACACCCTATATATATATATATATATATATATATATATATATATATATATATATATATATATATATATCTTAAATAAAACTGTATATCACGAAGTCCCTTTATTGTACCTCTTCTTTAAACGTTTTCGATTTTATTTGTATGCAACAAAAAGTAATACCTAATAACTAAAATTAACACTCCACTACCCCAAATTATATAAATATACAGGGTGTCCCTCTCAACTGTTTCACCCCAGATATCTCTGGAACTACAAGAGATATTGAAAAACGACTTTCACAGTCATGAACGTACGGCAGGGGTTTATGAAAGTAGGTAATATGAGACACTCTAAAACGTAAATAAATATTATTTTCAACACAAACTTACTTTTTTTTAAATGGATAACCTGACGTTCGGTGGCAGGATGAACAGGATTTCTGGTCAGGTGAGAACAGGATTATAAATACAAAATCAATTGGGGGTATCACAGAAGTAGGATTGATAATGAATAAGAAAATAGGAATGCGGGTAAACTACTATGACCAGCAAAAATATAAATGTTTGTAAATCTTATGGGACTTAACTACGGGGTCATCAGTCCCTAAACTTACAAACTACTTATGAACTAGGACGGCACAAATATCCATTCCCGAGGGGGGATTCGAACCCCCGACAGTGGTGGCCGTGCAGACCGTGACTGAAGCGCCTCAGTCCCCTCGGCCACCGCGGCCGGCTATGACCAGCACAGTGATCGCATTATCATTGTCGAGATAGATACGAAGCCAACACCGACAACAGTAGTACAGGTTTATATGCCAACTAGCTCTGCCGATTATAAGGAAATCGAAGAAATATATGAGGAGCTAAAGGAAATTATTCAGACAATTAAGGGAGAGGAAAACTTAATTGTTAGGGGAGACTGGAATTCGGTAGTAGGACAGGAAGGGAAGGAAAGATAGTAGGTGAATATGGTCTCGGCAACAGAAATGAAAGAGGAAACCGCCTGGTAGAATTTTGCACGGAACATGATTTAGTTATAACAAACACCTGGTTCAAGAATCACAAAAGAAGATTGTATACGTGGAAGAGACCAGGAGACACCGGGAGATACCAGATAGATTTTATAATGGCAAGACATAGATTTCGGAACCAGGTTTTAAACTGTAAAACATACCCAGGGGCAGATATAGACTCTGACCATAACCTGTTGGTTATGAACTGTAGGCTGAAACTGAAGAAACTACAAAAAGGTAGGAAAATAAGGAGATGGGACCTGGATAAATTGAAGGAACCTGAGGTTCTTAAGAATTTCAGAGCGAGCTTTAGGCAACAATTGACAGAAGCAGGGGAAAATAAAACAGTAGAGGAGGAATGGGTAAAATTGAGAGATGAAATAGTTAAGGTAGCAGAGGACAAAATAGGTAGGAAGGCAAGACCTACAAAAAATCCTTGGATATCACAGGAGATACTAAATTTAATCGATGAAAGGAGAAAATATAAAAATGCAATAAATGAAACAGGCAAAATGGAGTACAGACGACTAAGAAATGAGATTGACAGGAAGTGCAAAATGGCTAAGCAGGAGTGGCTAGAAGGCAAATGCAAGGATGTAGAAGAATGTATAAATAGGGGAAAAATAGATACAGCCTACAGGAAAATAAAAGAAACATTTGGAGATAAGAAAAACAGCTCTATGAATATCAAGGACACTGATGGAAAACCAGTTCTCAGCAAAGAAGGGAAAGCTGCAAGATGGAAAGAGTATATAGAGGGGCTCTACAAAGGAAATGAACTTCGAGACAATATTGTAGGAAGGGTAAGAGGATGTAGATGAAGATGAAATAGGGGATACTGTACTGAGAGAAGAATTTGACAGAGCCCTGAAAGACCTAAGTCGAAACAAGGCCCCTGGAGTAGATGATATTCCCTCAGAGCTACTAAAGTCTCTGGGAGAACCAGCCATGACAAACCTGTTTCACCTGGTGTGTAAGATGTATGAGACAGGCGAAGTACCCTCAGACTTTAAGAAAAATGTTATAATCCCCATTCCAAAGAAAGCAGGTGCAGACAGGTGTGAAAACTACAGAACCATCAGTTTAATAAGTCATGGTTGCAAAATATTAACACGAATTATATACAGAAGGATGGAAAAAGTGGTAGAAGCCGACCTCGGGGAAGATCAGTTTGGGCTCAGGAGAAATGTAGGAACTCGGGAGGCAATACTCACTTTACGGATTATCCTAGAAGATAGATTAAGAAAAGGCAAACCTACATTTCTAGCTTTTGTAGATTTGGAGAAGGCTTTTGACAATGTTGATTGGAATAAACTCTTTCAAGTTCTGAAGCAAGCAGGAGTAAAATATAGGGAGCGTAAGGTTATTTACAACTTGTACGAAAACCAGACAGCGGTTGTCAGAGTTGAAGGGCATGAAAGGGATGCAGTGGTTGGAAAGGGAGTAAGACAGGGTTGTAGTCTTTCTCCATTGTTATTCAATTTGTACATTGAGCAAGCTATAAAGGAAAGCAAGGAGAAATTTGGAGAAGGAATTAAAGTTCAGGGTGAAGAATTAAAAACATTGCGTTTTGCCGACGACATAGTAATTATGTCAGATACAGCAAAGGACCTGGAAAAGCAATTGAACGGAATGGACAGTGTGCTGAAAGGTGCATATAAGATGAACATTAACAAGAACAAAACTAGGGTAATGGCGTGCAGTGTAAGAAAATCAGGTGATGCTGAAGGAATTAGATTGGGAAACGAAGCAATAAAGGAGATCGATGAGTTTTGTTACTTGGGCAGTAAAATAACAAATGATGGTCGCAGTACAGAGGATATAAAATGCAGAATGGCAATGGGTAGAAAAGCGTTCCTGAAAAAGAGAAATTTGTTAACATCGAATATTGATTTAAGCCTAAGGAAGTCCTTTCTGAAGGCATTTGTGTGGAGTGTTGCCTTGTATGGGAGTGAGACATGGACGATAAACAGTGCGGACAGTAAGAGGATTGAGGCTTTTGAAATATGGTGCTACAGAAGAATTCTGAAGATTAGGTGGGTGGATCGCGTAACTAATGAGGAGGTACTGAACAGAATTGGGGAGAAAAGAAATTTCTGGCATACCTTGACTAAAAGAAGGGATAGATTGGTAGGACACATTCTTAGACATCAAGGAATTGTGAATTTAGCGTTGGAGAGAAGTGTGTGGGGAAAAAATCGCAGAAGAAGACCAAGAGATGGATACAGTAAGCAGATTCAGACAGATGTAGGTTGCCGTTCTTATGTGGAGATGAAGAGGCTTGCTCAGGATAGGGTATTGTGGAGAACTGCATCAAACCAGTCTCCGGACTGAAGACCACAACAACAACAACAACAACCCTGTAGTATTTCTTAAACAATCAACAGCGTGAAAAATCACAGAAAGAATGGCGTTGGTTGCATAGCAATGTGTCAGTTATATACGGAGAACTGCGAAGCGAAGTTGGCGTTTGAAACACGTGAGGCGCGCTGCTAGCGCGTTTCCGAGACTCAGCCGCGAGTCTCGCTTGAGTCTTGGACAGGCGCTAGCAGCGCGCCTCATGTGTTTCAAACGCCAACTTCGCTTCGCATTTTCTTCGGGTGTAACTGACGCATTGCGATGCAGCCAACACCATTCTTTTTGTGATTTTTCATGCTATTGATTGCTTAAGAAATAATACAGGGTATCCATTAAAAAAATAACATAAGTTTGTGTTGAAAATAATGTTTATTTACGTTTTAGAGTGTCTCATAGTACCTACTTTCATAAGCCCATGCCGTACGTTCATGACCGTGACAGTCGTTTTTCAATATCTCTTGTAGTTACAGTGATATATGGTGTGAAACAGTTGAGTGGGACACCCTATATATATATATATATATGTGTGTGTGGGGGGGGGGGGGGAGTTCTATAACTTGATGAGATTTGCAATACTGTATAAGGTATCTCATAAAAACATTTAAGGACAGATGACGTTCACCTTGTAGTCCTTATGTGCACCTTCAAAAACTTTTATTCTACATAAATGCGCCCAGTTGTCCAACACTTATGATATTGCTTTAAATATTTTATTCTTATGACAGCAAGTTGTTACGTATGAAATATTTACTAAATATATCTGTATTTTATAGCCCCCACATTCCACCATTTTAGCCCGTAATAATTAACCCAAATTTTATATAACGTAAATGTAGTTATGTTTCAATCGCTCTGTTGGCACGTAAATTTATTTGGAGGCAAAATCAAGTGCTTTCTTGATATTAGTGTTCATCTTACACCTCTACAAAGAGACTGTACGTCTTCCAACGCATTTTAATCATTATTTTCCATATATATCAAAACCCGATCACTCAAACACAACTAGGTGAACGTAGTGGCATAACAAACAGCCAATATATATACAATACACATGACATAGCGTTTTATCAGTAACTTACATCCTTTGGAAAATGACGGTGCCTATCCATTTCGTAACAGTTCAATGTTACTGGTAGGCGTCCGTCTCGTCAAGGGGATTTCAAAATATCTTTCATCGATCGTGGAATGTGTATCGTCACTATGTTATCAAGGCTGTCGTCCTACCGACCATATTTGCACGCATGCGTTGACCAGAATGCCCCGCAATAGGCAGCCCACTTCTCAATGAGTCTGGTCATTGTTTGGCGATTGTTACTTACTTAGTATTTTAAAACGTCAAAATTCTCATACTTACTGTTTAGTGGTCAGTGTTCAAATGAAATGGTATCTTACTCATGTTGTTCATTTTAAGCAATGAAATATCACGAACTGGCTACCAAAGACGTTATGCCAGTGACGATGGGCGGAACTTCCATTTTTATCTTCTAAATCAAATGTTTGTAAAGCTTAATGGGCTTAACTGCGGGGTCATCAGTTCATACACTTACAAACTACTTATGAACTACCTTATACTAAAGACGGCACATCCATGCCCAAGGGGGGATTCGAACCCCCGACGGCGGACGGCCGCGCGCACCGCAACACGGCGCTCCAGTACGCGCGGCTAATCCGCCGCGGCTTTTATCTTCTAACAGCCAGGCCGTACGGAGCAGTATGCAGCACAGACGGACCTGCTTTACAAAGTTCCACGGGCTGCAAGTGTAGTGTTGTTTTATTGTTAATGTCCATTGTGATTGTAAGCGAAGCATTATAGACCTTTCCTTTTCACAATACATTAAATCAGGTGATGGCCTCCTTTGCAGATCGAAATATACCTTTATTAGCTGAAAACCAGGCTTTGTCCGTAAATTTATTACAACTTTCTATTACTCCACTAGCTTTTTCCTCCTCTGTCGATCTCCTACTAACCGCCTCTCGGTTCATCTCTTCCTTGCCATCCTCTGTCCGCTTCCTTCTCCCCTCTAATTTCCCCTCCTTCTCTATCTACCCTGCTATCTTTGTCCATTTCCTCCTCCCTCGATCTGACTTATAGAAAAGTACGTTACGTATCGATTACCATCATTTATCAGCCCATCCCGTGCTTCCCCCCCCCCTCTATCTTAATCGACTCCTCCCTCTCCCTCTGTCCATCTGCTCCAGCCCCCTCCCCCGCTCTCTTTGAATCTCATCCTCTTTTCTCTCTGTCCATCTCTTCCTCCTCTCTCTCCATCTGTTCGTCTCCGTATCTATGAACAATTACATATACCTCCACCGTTCAGGGTGAGTTTGTTGCGAGGCACTTCCTCCGCTATGCACCAAACGGTGGCTTGCGAAGTATAAAACTGTATCCATTAAAAAATATAAACTTGCGTACTTCTATTGTGACCAGTCAAGCGGTGTCGAAGTCTAATGAAAGCTACCTTCTGCCATCTACCATTCGAAATCTTTTGTAGACAGTGATCATCATCTTGTTTTAAAGTTCAAGTGAGCAAATTTAATCAAAACTGGAATAAAACTATACATTGTCATGAATTACAAACAAATTAATGTACGATACTTTACGTTACATTTATCCACTCTCCTTGAAATAATATATGGGGGCACGGCAGTGTCCACGCCAAATCGAGCGCGCGCAGCTGTAACATTCTTTTCTCGAAGTCGTTAACAGCACTTTTGAACCTCTGTATCTTCGTTTCGTAAAGGTAGAAACCTGGCAAGTAAACTGTCTGCCTCAAAAAATGTTCAAATGTTTGTAACTCTAAGGGACTTAAGTACATTGGTCTTTAGTCCCCAGGCTTACAAACTACTTACACTAACTTAAATTAACTTATGATGAGGACAACAAAACACCCATGCTCGAGGGAGGACGCAAACCCCCGACGGCGAACGGCCGCACGCACCGCAGCTGGGCGCCTTAGTACGCACGGCTATTCTGACGCGGCAAAAATTAACAAACGTGATGGTCATTACATAGAATTTATTTAACATTGGTTAAAATATCAATCATGACTGTGATTATTATTATAATTGCAACTTTTCATAAGTAGTTGATTTCATTAATAGGTATAAAATTGAAAGTTACCTCAGCTGCCAGTTTCTATTGCACCCTCTTCCCACGTCATGTGTAAAACCATATTCTGTGGTAGGAAAGGAATAGACTTGCTCATTTGATTTCATTTTATCTTTAATCCAATATGATTACTTTGCAACCATTGGCAGCCTTTCCCGTATTCGATTTTGTGAGTTTAATTATATTTTCCCTTTTACTGGTGCCAAAGTTGGAATTAATGTTTCTTTATATTTTCATACAGTAAATGGGTATTAAAATTTATAAATCACATATTATATCAATTACTTATATTAGTCCGTAGTTACGTGACCTCTTCAATTACCATTATCCTCAAATGTCGGTGATATAATCCTCTTTATCACGCATAAAAGAATCAGCCACTTTTAAAGTCAGAATATTAGAAAGTGGTTATTGGTTACTATAGTTAAATTGTTTTACAGCATTTAGTGGGTAGCCACACTTCCATCACGATATCAGAAAGCCAATTACTTGCCACAAGCGGATGTTCCATACAACCAAACAACCTTGAATAGAAATTCGTCAACTCTAGCACAGGATTTCTCATCATGTAACTTCTGTTTTTTGTAGTCCATAAAAATTAAATATTTATTTTAGTTGTTCCTGTACCTGATACATATCTACCATTCTTTGTGGTTTCCATAAAGCTATTCGCAGCATCATCCATTGCATGTTCCATGTGTAACATCAGAACAAGCATAAGCGATGAGTTTCTAACTAATTGTCTCCAAGTCTGCAATAAGTTATCAACTAATTTGAAGAGCACAATAGCCTTAATTCATGTCTACAAGGTGTCCACTGCAATATACCAAGGTGATCAAAAAGTCAGTATAAATGTGAAAACTTAATAAATCACGGAATAATGTAGATAAAGAGGTATAAATTGACACACATGCTTGGAATGATATGGGGTTTTATTAGAACTAAAAAAGAAAAGTTCAAAATGTCCGACAGATGGCGTTCATCTGATCAGAAAAGCAATAATTAGCATAACAAATTAAGCAAAGATGAAAATGCTCAATATGTGCACCATCATTCCTCAACAATAGCTGTAGCCGAGGAATAATGTGAACAGCACTGGAAAGCATGTCCGGAGTTATGGTGAGGCATTGGCGTCGGATGTTGTCTTTCAGCATGTCTAGAGATGTCGGTCGATCACGATATACTTGCGACTTCATGTAACCCCAACGCCAATAATCGCACGGACTGAGGTCTGGGTACCTGGGAGGCCAAGCATGACGAAAGTGGCGGCTGAGCACACGATCATCACCAAACGACGCGCGCAAGAATCTTTCACGCGTCTAGCAATATTGGGTGGAGCGCCATCCTGCATAAAAATCGTACGTTCCAGCAGGTGTTTATCAGCCAGGCTGGGATGATGCGATTCTGTAACATATCGGCGTACCTCTCACCCGCCACAGTAAACCAGAATCACGCAGTTCCTCGAAGAAAACAGGTCCGATAACGTAGATGTGCTTCTAATAAAACCCCATGTCATTCCAAGCATGTGTGTCTATCTTTACCGCTCTATGTACATTATTCCGTGATTTATTAAGTTTTCAACTTTATACGGACTTTTTGATCACCCGATATAACTACTGGCACATTATCTGCTTTTTTCCCCATAGCATCACTGTCAACTGTATGCGTAAATACCTTCCATTTCACAACATCTGGATTTTTCAGTCCAGAACCCGAAATGTTGCATACTCTGACATCATTTACATCGAAGGTAATCTTTTGAAGAATTTTTGACACACAAGCCTTGTTATTTATTACCTTTCTCTCTCTTAATTTATTTGAGTGACTTTCGTTTATCCCATTTTAAATACTTTTTGTATTTGGTACCTTCACTCTTTACTTCAACTACCCTAAGCAGTACCTATATTTAGACTCTCTTTTTTCATGTAATTGCCACAATGCATCACACCCCATTTGTAATTCACTCAAGAGCGCGTTTGGATATCATTTCCCTTTGTAATTAGTCCTCCTTTCCCTTCTAGTGACATTTGTTGTACGACAGCTACGGATTTTCTTAAGGATTACACCCTATCAAATTTTTCTTATTATGTGCAAACCGTGACTGGAGCGACTCAGTCCTCTCGGCCACTTCGGCCGGCGTAAAGTCACCACCCGTGATTTGATTTTGTTAATTTAACCGTGTGTGTACCTAAGGATAAGACACCTCCCACAAAGATGTTACTTTGAACAGATGAGCTAATAAAAGGAGGGAAAGCTTAATTTATCACTTTACTAAATTATACTTATACGGTCGCCAGCCTAATAAATTAGGCATTAAATGTTCAAGCTATTTTCCACAATTTGATTGATACCTGCTATCAATGTTACTTTAAAACAACTAGATACAGACAAGCATAAAACGTTAGATTTCTGATCAGTAAAAATTCGTGATTTCTAAAAAAAAGCAATGTTAATCACAAGGCAGATCAAATCATTTGTTTCAGAAATAACTTAGAATATGGTAGAAGTTTTTTTGCACCTTACTGATAAAAACTGTAAAGAATTACAGAACGGTAAATAATTTTCGGGCTTTGATTCCACTAAGTCAGTCACCGTATGGCACACATAAACTTCACAAAATTGCAACAACAAACTGATATTCAACTACTTTTTGTTTAAATACACTATAAATTCATTCACTCATAGATTTACTCTTAATATGGCGATGACCCTTACACTGTTACAACACACTTTTCACTATTAATCAATATCAGTGATTTAGCCAAAAACTTTAGATTGTTTTTGAAATCCTCATCAGTTTTAACGATAATTACTGTTGTTAACTGCAGCTGAGAAAAATGGTAGGAAGCTTTGCTCTACTACTGTAATTAAGCAATTCGTAAATTTTTACTACTACAAGCTTACTGATACTGAAACATTTAGGTACCGTATATAATTATTTTATCATTTAATTATATCACTCTGAATTTATTCTGAAATATTTTGAATTACAGATGGAGCCAAATGCAAAAGTAATTCACTAGTTCTAATTTTACTGCTCAGTACTTTATGGCTGGTCAATCCGCATTACAAATCTAAAAGTACAGAACGTTGTTGAGAATCCCGTGCTGTGGACGAGCAGTTGCGTAATTGCGGAACTTGATTTATAACCATTACCAGACATAGTTCTTACTGTATGGTACAATATTTTCTTCTTGGTGTCGTATAGCTATTTACTATGTGCCCAAAATTCAATACCAAAATGTAATGGACATTGTTCCAGCATCAGAGGCTATTTTAAACATACTTGCAGCAGATAAAAGCCTCCACCTTTCCATGAGAAGCTGCCTCGCTCACCTATCGACACACACACACACACACACACACACACACTGACAGAAGCAGATTTGCCAGTAGGCTGAGTAGGTTGGAGTCTAGGGTGGCAGATTTTAGGAACTACAAAAATTTTAAACTGTAAATAAGGGTAATAAAAGAAATTTAATTACATTTACCGAATGTGCATTGTGTGAAGTATTAAGGCATACCTTATCCCCACATTATTACTAGTATACTGTACTTTTATTAGTTTAGAAATATACACAAAAACCATTTCTTGTGCAATATTAACCAAATAGTTGGGTTGTAAAAATAATCTAGAGAGTGACATTTCGATTCCCTAGTTCGGAGTCATACTACTTACGGGAAAAACATATTGTCGCGAGACACCACGTAAATCGACTGCCGGCGTGGCGCAGGGGATAGCGTCACCGACTGCCGTGCTGAAGGTCGCCGGTTCAATCCCGCCCACCGGCAAAAATTTATTTCTTTGTAATTAAAAATTCCAGAATGCTCTACATCTTTCTTATGTTCACTTGTAAATTCTACTTGTTTCTTATGTTAACTGTTCTTCTAATTTCTGGTTCATTCTATCTGTGTATAAATAGCAGAGCACTCTGCCCGAGGGGCAGACTATTATCCATCGGTTACCGGTTGTCGACATCGGGAACCTCCCTAAAAGATCGATCCCAACTCAGTGGAATGGAGCTGCTGCCGGCGGAATCGGTACGAGATGCCCTGGAGGTAATTGTGGCACATGCTTCCGTCGCTGGCACAATTTACAGTGACTCACATAGTTCTTGACAGCTCGGTAGAGACCTTTCCAGTAATACCTGCGTCTGATTCTTAAATTTTTGCCGATGGGCGGGATTGAACCGGCGACCTTCAGCATCGCAGTCGGTTACGCTATCCCCTACGCGATGCCGGCAGTCGGTTTACGTGGTGTCTCGCGGCAATATTATTAGGTCGACAGTGCACAAAACACAAACCTACAATTTCACTTAAAAAATTATAATTAGTATGATTGTGAAACAGGGAATCGAATTGTAGGGGCGGTAGGGGCGGCAAAATTTGAATGGCCTGCTGGCGGCAAAGGTGACAATCTGCCATTGTTCTCTGACTGCGGTTAAGCGAAGCTGCATGTATCAGCGTCTTTTCATGCACTACAAACACTTGGCGCCTTCCACATCAGCAACAGAGAACTGCTCATGGTTTTACATTTCACATATGTTAACGTATATCCACCGTTTGGACCAGATTACAATTTTTTACATTCATAACAATAAACCTTACCACAAAACTGCTGTACAACCAAAATACATGAAACTATTTTAAGTCCACAAATAATACCGTTTATTTATAAAACTAATACATACTGAACAGTTGACAATCGATAGGTGAAAATTTTTACATAACGATTACAGCGAACAATAAAACAACAAATAATTTGCAAAAGTTTACATATCCGTAAATTAATGTAACATCTTGAGTTTTGATATTGACGAAGTCGGCGTTAATAAGATGTAATCCCAGACTTGACACTCTACATGGCGCCAGGTACGATGGTCCGCATGTGAGCAGAACCACTTTCTATCAGTGCATTGTTTAAACTTACTTCCAGACATCTGTGTATGGTAATAGCATAGGCTATACATATTGGAAACTTCGCAATAAACATAAGCTCTAGCTATCTTCCTTTCTGCGTGCTTCTGTCCAGCCTATATTTTTCCTTTTTGGTTTCTCTGGAAATACATATTTCTTTACTAGGCTTCTAAATTTCATGAAATATCATGGTTTCATCAGCAATAACTACATTTCTGGCAACTAAAATTGCTACGCCACGAACATGACGTGCTACAGACGCGAAATTTAACCGACAGGATGAAGATGCTGTGATATGCAAATGATTAGCTTTTCAGAGCATTCACAAAAGGTTGGCGCCGCTGGCGACACCTACATCGCGCTGACATGAGGATAGTTTCCAACCGATTTCCCATACACAAACAGCAGTTGACCGGCGTTGCCTGGTGAAACGTTGTTGTGATGCCTCGTGTAAGAAGGAGATATGCGTACCATCACGTTTGATAAAGGTCGGATTGTAGCCTATCGCGATTACGGTTTATCGTATCGCGACATGGCTGCTTGCGTTGGACGCAATCACATGAATATGGAATCGGTGGGTTCAAGAGAGCAATACGTCGTGGATCCCAACGGCCTCTTATCACTAGCTGTCCAGATGACAGGCATCTTATCTGCATGGTTGTAACGTGTCGTGCAGCCAGGACTTCTCGATCCACGTTAGCAGCAGCATGGACTATCAGCTCGGAGACCATGGATGCAGTGACCGTTGACGCTGCATCACAGACAGGAGCGCCTGCGATGGTTTGTTTACGCAACGATGATCCTGGGTGCACGAATAGCAAAACGTCATTTTTTCGTGCCTTTATGGATACGGAAAATGTTCGACTGCTGCCCTGGCCAGCCCATTCTCCAGATATCTCACCAATTGAAAACGTCTGGTCAATGGTGGCCGAGCAACTGGCTCGTCACAATACGCCAGTCACTACTCTTGATGAACTGTGATATCGTGTTGAAGCTGCATGGGCATCTGTATCTATACACGCCATCCAATTTCTGTTTGACTCAATGCCCAGACGTATCAAGGCCGTTATTACGGCCAGAGGAGGTTGTTCTGGGTACTGATTTCGCAGGATCTATGCACCCAAATTGTGTGAAATGTAATCACAAGTCAGTTCTAGTATAATATATTTGTCCAATGAATACCTGTTTATCATCTGCATTTCTTCTTGGTGTAGCAATTTTAATGGCCAGTATTGTATTTCTTGTAGATCTTCGTGTATTTCTGCTAACCAATTATTGTGGATTTACTTTGTCAGCCTGTTACTATTCATTCTGTGTAGGTGTCCGTACAAATTAATCGTGTTTTTCTGATGGTATATGTGATTTTTTCCTTGAATTGATCTTTGGTGTAGGATTTTTCTGAGAACTTTCCTTTCTTGTTTCTCGTTGCTTTTCGTTTGTGACCTGCCGCCAATATCCGTGTTTCAGATGCATAAAGTGCCTCTGGTTTGATGACCGTATTGTAGTGTCGTAATTTTGCAAAATGTTTGTAGAGCTTATGGGACTTGACTACGGGGCCATCAGTCCCTAAACTTACAAACTACTTATGATCTAACTAAGACTACTGACGACACAAATATCCATGCTCGAGGGGGGATTCGAACCCCCGACCGTAATGGCCGTGCAGACCGTGACTGAAGCGCCTTAGTCCCCTCGGCCACCGCGGCCGGCGTAATTTTTTTTTTTTTTTTTTTTTTTTTTTTTTTTTTTTTTTTTTATATCTTTTGTTGTATCTGTTACATGAGATTTTGTATGTCCTTTGCATTTTAGCAGTTCTATCTTTGTTATCTTCCCGATTTATCCCTGCTGGCTGAATAAATTCGCCTAGATATTGAATTTGTCTACTTGGGAAATGACTGCACATTTGGTGATTATGGGTTGATTATCGAATCTTTATTTAGTTCCTTCCATAAACTGTATCGTTTCTAATGAAATTTGGAGTCCAGTTTTTGCGGCTATTTCATGTAATTTTTCTATGGAGTGGATTTCTTCTTGTCTTTTGTTCGAAAGTACTGCATTTCTTTTATTTATTTATTTGTTATTATATTTTTAGGATCAACCTTTACTCCTTGTACCATATCGATGGCACAGTTTAATAAGCCAAGAGTCACGTTGACACTTCATCTTCACATAACTTTTGCTCCTATTTTAACAATTATATTCCATTCCATCCCTTCCGTTACTTTTTATACATTCATGCGACCGTTTTGATATCACACTATGATATAATGTCAAAATGATCAACTGTTTGTAAAGCTATAAGACTTAACTGCAGTGGTCATCGATTCATAATTTAAAAAACTACTTAAACTAACTTATAACAAGAACATCACACAAACACAAGCCTGAGGAAGAACTCGAACCTCGAACGGCGAACTGCATCGCGCACCGCAGTAAGGCTCTTTAGCACGCACGGCTATTCCTCCGTGGCATAAAATGTCATATGAATAAATATAATGACCTGGCAATTGCACATCAACTTTATGACATAACAATAATTTATATTCCATTAAGTAACCAAATGTAATCACATGAAAATGAAGTACACTTACATGTAGATTACAGATTTTATAGCTACTAGTTTCACTCTACATCTACGTAGATACTCTGCAAATCACATTTAAGTGCCTGGAAGAGGATTAATTAACCACTTTCATAACCTTTCTCTACCGTTCCATTCTCTAATAGCGCGCGGGAAGAAAGAACACCTAAATCGTTCCGTTTTCGATCTAATTTCTCTTATTTTATTAGGGCTGTCATGTCTCCCTATGTAGGTGGTGCTAGCAAAATATTCTCGCATTCAGAAGTAAAAGTCGGTGATTGAAATTTCGCAAATAGATCTCGCCGTAACGAATAACGTCTTTCTTTTAATGATTTCCACCTCAAATCGTGCAACATTTCCGTGATGCTTCCCCCCCCTCCCCCTGTAACGTGATAAAACAAAACGAGCTGCTCTTCTCTGAATCTTCTCAATGTCAGTCCCACCTGGTCCGTCTCTAATGACCAAGCTGTCGACGGGACGTTAAACCCTACGCTTCCTTCCTTCCTTCCCACCTGGTGAGGGTCCCACACTGGGCAACAGTACTCCAGGAGAGGACGCACAAGTGTGATGTAGGCAGTCTCTTTGGTGGGGCTGTTGCATCTTCGAAGCGTTCTGCCAATGAAACGTAACCTTTGGTTCGCCCTCCCCACAAAATTTTCTATGTGTTCTCTCCAAACTCCTAGGTATTTGGTAGAATTTACGACCTTAAGGTTTGTTTCATTTATCGTGTAATTGAAGTTCAGCGTATTTCTTTTAGTGGTCATGTGTATTACTTCACACTTTTCATTATTTAGTGTTAATTACCAGTTTTCGCAACATGTAGAAATTTTGTCTAAATCGCTTTGCAGTTGCTTTTGATCCTCTGTTGACTTCACAAACCGATAAACGACAGCATCATCCGCAAACAGTCTAAGAGAGCTATTCAGATTGTCTCCTAAATCATTTATAAACACAAGGAAGAATGGGGGACCTATAACGCTTCCCTGTGGAATCCACTCGTGGCAGCTGGTACTGTACTTGTAGGTTCCTATCCACTTATATGTATTCCTGCCTAACCACATCCTTTAAAATTATGACAAATTCGTAAAAAGTAACTTATTACTTCTTATAAGGTAGACTGTAGATGTCATAGGTACTGGTTCCATTTGCAGCAGTTTAAGCTATAACTTAGCAATCAAAGAGTCTATAATAACTTGTAAGATACATAAGTGTTCATCTCTGTAAACGTACTTGGTTCAGGGACTATACTAATCAAAGAAACTAAGTACAATGGTTTGCGTGTGGGTCAGTATTTTATTATAAACTGTTTCATATTGTGTAAAGTAACAACACACTCGGAAATCGACACGTGTTCGAAAACAATAGCTAAATATATACTTAATTCTTCAATATTTAATCAGGTCCCACGTGTTGTTTCTGACGATTGATTACATCGTAAAGAGGTGTACGCTATGATAAAATGAAAAGTACTTCATTCCGTCACTTACGGAACCTCGAACCACTCACATGCGAGTCCAGCGCTTTGATAGAAGGTCATTACAATTACAATAAAGTTAGAAGATACTATTCCGCTATGCGTTCTGAACATTCAAAAACGGGATAGATGTTTAGGGGTGTTTGAATTTTTCCGTCCATTACAGGCTAAACACTAACTAAATACAAAATTTTAAGTTGGTATGTATGCTAGATGTGTCTTATAATTTTTATAATCGGTGATTGAGTGACAGAATATCAATATATCGTAAACTATAGGGTCTAGAATAGTATATAGTTAGTTATAGTGGATACTCTTGATCAATGAAACTTCTGGTTCGTAGCTGTATCTACGACGAAGTTATAGAGAGGAAGAAAGTGGCGTGAATGGCATCGAGAATAGGTTGTACGGCTCTTTGCTCAATTTGGTGGGTTTACAGCTGTGCCCCCAGATCACCACGTTCATATTAGACACCTATATACTTTTCAAAATCTATTTATTCCTTTTTCACGTAATAATACTTTATTGTTGTGTGATTATGTTTAATTACATAATAGACTTTAGACATTCATATTTATGAGTCTGGACGCCCAATTATAGATCTTCAGTGCTTATGAAGTCGAAATTCCTTAGATGTAATCTGCAGAACAATTAACTTTCGAACGTACAAAGTATAGTTGAACGTATGTGAACACGGAAGAATCAGTGCACTGATTGCACCTACATTTGAAGGTGCAATTCGAAGTACAGGTCTCTTCTGAAAACTCCTCACATCGTATAAAGGTAACGGCTAGGTGCAAACACAAGAGATTTACCACATCGAGAATCGAACCTGCATTCTCTCTTATGTGAGTCCAGAGGTTTATCATACTGCCAAGTTCGCAGATACTCTTTCTTCAAGCAAAATTGCGTGTTTGAATTTTTCCTTCCATTACAGGGTAGTAAACTACAAACTAATATAGCTAGTTATAGTAGGCACCGAAGTAAATTTTCAGTTCCAATGAGTCCCAGAGTATTTGACCTGTCACCTTTCTGTGCCGCATCTGTTGAACGGTCTAGCCGGAAGTTGTAAGCAAGAGACCAGTAAATCTCTCTCGTCGTAAACATCTGAAATGAAAAAATAGTACAGTAAGATTCTAAACAATTTGATTGGTTTTATTCTTTCTTTCGGAAAAACGTATAAAATTGAGGTGGAAGAACTTGCGGAAATTTTATCTCAATGAACTATGGAAAGAGGGCAGTACGCAGAGGAAGTAGAGCTAATGGTGTTCCCACAAGATCTTGGCGATTTTTTTATATTTTTTATTTATTTTTATTTTTTATTTATTTATTATTATTATTATTATTATTATTATTACAATACATAAAACACGCTGCAACGTCTTCCAAACTGGGATTGTCCGAGTTGCACTTTTGGAAAATTATACTTCTAATAGTGTGTGTTGCCTGTAGTCAAACTTTTTCACATTCGCTGCTGCAACAAATTTTCACCAAAGGCAAGTCACAGTTTGAGTAAATAATGTAGCTCGTAACTTGCAGAACATATGTGCAAAAACAAATATCAGGATTCTATACAACATGGGAGTCGAGTATATACGTACTTTCCGGCCTGTTTTAAGATTGCGAATGCGTTGTTACAGCTTCACCTCTCAACGGGAAGGGAGGAGAGGATCGCTCCACGATTCTGGGTATCAGATTACACAATTACACTACATTCAATCAGAGCACTCATCTGCGTGATGATGGGGAGGACATATTTTCTATGAAATTAAGTTTCACAATTCTGACAAGTCCTCCCCACCCTACGCCTGGTTTTCTTTCTGCGGCGCTCCCTTTAAATAGTCTAAGTCAGGTGCACAGAGTTATGCAGTACAAGCACATCCAGAATCACGTATGACGTATATGTTGACTGCCAATGTTTCTGCACTATACAGAATCTCTTTATTTCAAATAAGATAGCATTTGGCATGCTGGGTGGTGCACTACGTACACTGCTCACATCTGGGGTCTTCATTTTGCAGTGGATGACGCCATGCTATAAGCTCAATGAACGTTCAGCAAAATGCTTAATAGAAAAACACCAAAGTCATTCTGTGGGGCCTGTTGACGTGGCGCTGGCTGGGCTATGCTCGGTTGCTTTGCCCGAATTACGAGTTTTTGTGAGAGGGTGGGAGAAAGGAAAATTGCAAAAAGCCATGAAACTAGATTGTATGTTGTTGAAACGTGAAACTATGTATTTGAACAAGAATATGTCACTGGTCATGTTTGGCGTGACTGTTATTGATTAAAATTTTCGACGCAATTATGTGATGGCCTTATCTATTAAATAAACAGGTTAAACTATGAATATTAGTATGATACTGTTCTTTAAATACGTTAAACGCATCTGACATTGAAAATTACGTGTGTGATTGTCTGGACTGCAAGGGATAACATTGTAAACGAAAGAAACACTATTAATGACAAAACTGTAATTAAAATCGTTATCTAACTGAATACTAATCTCCTATGTTTGAAACATGATGCCTACTAATGTTACTTCAAAATTATTTCCGGCATCACTGTATAGTTGTGACCAGGCTACACTTGAACATTCAACTGCAGAAGCCAAGAAAAATAAGTGTTACTTGAAAATTTTGTCAGCTTTGTATGAAATAATACTTAAGTTCGATATTCAAAATCAATTAACTATCAATGTCACCGAAACTAGTAACGTGCATCACACAACAATCATCGCACTGTCTCATTTTTATTGGGTGGAAAATTAAGATAATGTGTTAAAGTCAATGAAATGTAGCATGAAAATTAGAATTTAGGTGATTTTCATAACAAATTAATAACGTTGTCACCAGCTCACTATATGATCAAAAGAGTTAATTGGAAGCTCACGAACTTTAATTAGTCGCTAACAGAGCAGAAACTATGCAAATTGAGCACTAAAACAAAGACACAACTACGAAAATACATTACAGCTAATTAAAATCTGTCAGAAAATATGTTATAATAAACACATGGCAAACACGAAATAACTATTTGCAACCAAATACATATGATAGCTGAAAAAGTATTGCCCGTTATAATAATCATTGTAATTACTCTGAAATTGTCAAACTGAAAACTCCTCATTATTCAGATCAACTAAATAATGGCAATTAGCTTTAATTATTACACGTAGTCCTTATGAGTAAAATATTTTCAAACTACCATAACGAGTTATCGTCAGATGCATGTAACTATTACTTTGCCAAGAAGTAAATTGCTGTTAATAAAATCTTCGCGAGCTTCCAGCCGCGTCAAGTGGATGTGAACCCAAGAGCTTTCGGCCAAGTTCTCCTTGGCCATTGTCACTTGACAGCCACTTGACGCGGCTGCAAGCTCGAGAAGATTTTATTAATTCATATCGCCGCGAGACCTTGCACTCATAAAATGCTGTTATTTGACTTTATTAAGGAAAGTTGCTGTCGTTAGGAAATATTCACTAGTCATCGATAAAATATTATTGGCAAACAATACAGATCATATTATTCAGGCAAACGTTTACATTGACTATAATTAAAGTGAAAAAGATCACTCCTTCTCAGTGACTAGCGAACCTAAATACATTAACTCCATTACTGGAAAATTAATCATTCACTAGTGATAATTTCGGAATTAATCACGAAGAAAGGAACAGGATCCTACTTTTTAAGTGTCTGATGTTAAATTGCAATTACAAAAAACTTTTATTAAAAAGTTTCACATGTAGTATGCCGGCTAGTCATTTAGTCCAAATTGAGTTTCTACTTGGATCTTACTTTGATGAGTTGCTGCTGGTGTAAAGCATTAGTGGTAGTGAATGGTTGGAAACAGCTTCTTCTTAGCGAAGATCCATTTGCAAAAAATCTGGACCCATAGTACTCTTATTGTATTCCATTTCCTCTTGTTTATTTCCTCTGTATAATTAGAGACTGCCTGGCTTGAAATTACTCTTCCTCCGCTATGCCTTAAAATGACAATACTCCCACTCTACACAGATTTTTGACTCGAGACAGTAGCAAACTTTCATGTCTGGATCAGTTGGTCTACAACCCAGTATCCATAGTGTTCTCTTTATCAACATACATAAATTTATTACAGTCTATTTACACGCAGGAAAAATATTAACAGAAAACTTTTTGCTAGATGGAATGTACCGTATATCTCAATTACGTAATTACTGTACACTGTTTAATGCTAAAAAAGTGTTCGGCACTGTGTAGTTCTGTTTCAAGCTGTCACAAGGAATTGTGGGCAGGGACAGTATATGTATTGAGTGTGGCGGCTGAACAGTGGTTGGTGATACGCATGAGAGCTATTCTTGGCTTGGCAGCGCACCGTCTCTCAGGCGTGACGAGCCCCCGATAGTTGCAGACCGTGCTGGCTGCTCATATATTCTCAAGGTCACATAGGCGCCTTGTTGCATCTGTGGTTGCATCTCTCGTATTTTGCCATGTCCCCACGACATTTCCTCAACCTTTTCCAGCACAATATCTAACACATTCTTACATTACAACATTCTTACAGCAGAATATGCTTGAATAAATTAACTTATTATATGCAACAAAACTCAAAAGAAGCGCTTCTTGAATCCTCTTTGTAAGAGAAAATTGCATGTCCATTCTCACTTTTTTTTTTTTTTTAAAGTGCTATATATTTATTAAAGGAACTATACACCACATGGTTTTTCAGATCTTCTATGTGGAATAACCGACAATTTAGTGTTATTACTGTGTCTATGTGTACGTGTAGGGGCTAGTTTGCATATTGGTAGTTATCACAGAAAATAGGATACCGTAGCCACATTACAGCTCCTCCAAGTACAGACCTCGTACGTGTTTTAATTATTATGTTGCAAACCGTTAAGTACCCATACTCGCTTGCTTCATTCTTTTCTGTCGTGGGCAGAATTTTTCATGTTCAGTTATTGTGTCTTTTTGTTTTCTTCGATCGTTATAAATTTTCAAAAGAACAAAGACAAATCATTATAACACACCTCAGTATTAATTATCAACCAAAATATGTGTAGTTAGTAAAAAAAAAGTCACTTGTTACGGCATAAAAAACAATCATATCTCGAATTCGAAATACTGAAACATTTCGACTGTTATAGGTCATTGAAATAAATTCAACAGCAAAGTTGGTAATTCATGTCGGACCTGGATATGAACTCGGATTTCCCGCTTCTGGCCGATGGTCTCCAGGCACGCTTCCCTTTTAACCAAAATCCTCAAGTTGTAGCACGCTAGTGCCCCCTGTCCATTAGTTCCTGTTGCTCGCATCCTATACTGGATTTCGGCAAGGGATCCAGCTTCCTAATACCGGTACAGCGCGTATTTTCACCTTTGCTGCTGAATTTATTCAAACGCCCTGAAACGGTCTCAATGTTTCATTATTTCGAAATCGTAAAATGAGGGATGTTAATGTGAAACACTTGTGTTGTTCTTTCGGCCCATGCGAAAAGAAAAGACACCACATCAATAATTGATAATGATATCTGTGTACACACATGTACAACCTGATAAATTATTCTCATCTCACTTTTAACCTTTACATCACTATGGGTTTCAATTATCTTTTTATTTATTAACTTTCACATGATCATTAAAACACACACGACACTGGTGTAATATTCTACAATATTTATTGATTTGCACAAACTAGTGCCGGCCGCGGTGGCCGAGGGGACTGAGGCTCTCCAGTCACGGTCTGCACGGCCACTACGGTCGGGGGTTCGAATCCCCCCTCGGGCATGGATATTTGTGCCGTCCTTAGGATTAGCTAGTTCGTAAGTAGTTTGTAAGTTTAGGGACTGATGACCCCGTAGTTAAGTCCCATAAGCTATACAAACATCTGAACATTTGATTTTGTACAAACTAGTTTTCGGCTGTTACGCCATCGTCAGGTACAAAGATTACTATAAACAAATGTTATGTCGAAGATGTAACAAAATGTGCATCAAAGAATTCCATAAAGAGGCAAAAGGGAGGTATACAAAGAACTCGTGCGAAATTATTAAGTATTGTACTAAGTGGTTAAGAAATGTATGCGTCAAAATGAAAGGATTAATTACATGGCAACTGTTACAAAAGTAAGTGACAAAAAATTAATTACATTGTTTGTTTGCGAAAAGGAGGTCACATGAAATAATTATACTGTCTTGGGTAAAAATGGAAAAGATGTGGTAAATAAATGTGTGACAACCATAAAACTATTACAAAACAAGCATATGATTATGCAGGAGTATTATTATTATATGCAGTTAGAAGTGGAGAATAAGGGAACTCTGTTTAGTCATTGAGTAGCAGACATGGGCAAGTAGACATGTGTTTATTGATTTCCTATCTTTCTATGTAACTCATCTTCTTACCTTTGTGAAAGTTGTGTGAAACATCATATTGGACTTTATAACCGTGACCCTCTTTAAGTAAGTGGCCTGCAAAAGTGGAGACACTCTGAGTCTCCAACCCCTGTGATTTTCTTTTAGGCGTGTGGAAATAGTTCTACCAGAGTTACATATGTAGAATTTTGCACAATAACAAGTAATTTTATATATTCCCCTCTTTTCCAAGGCTGGTTTGTTGTCATTGCCATTACGTAAAGTGTGTGCCAAAGTGTTGTGTACATAAAATTATGGTTTTAGGTTCCTGAGTTTTAGTTTCCTGGCAACTTGGAGAGAGGCTTTTTCTAAACATGGGATCGTGCACCATTTATTACGGTCTTGGGGTGGTGTGTCACGGACAGGGTATAGAAGTGAAATAATATGTTGTTTTTGTGTTTTGTGTTTTTATGTAGTATGGAGTCCACTAACGCAGCAGTGTAACAATTACTTGTTGAAATTTGTTTGCCGGCCGCGGTGGCCCCGGGACTGAGGCGCTCCAGTCACGGTCTGCACGGCCACTACGGTCGGGGGTTCGAATCCCCCCTCGGGCATGGATATTTGTGCCGTCCTTAGTATGAGGTAGTTCGTAAGTAGTTTGTAAGTTTAGGGACTGATGACCCCGTAGTTAAGTCCCATAAGCTTAACAAACATTTGAACATTTTGAAATTTGTTTGTTAATTTTCAGTTCTGTCTCCCCAAGGAAAGTTCCCAGACGTCTCGGATTGAACCAATGCGACGTTGTTGGGACTTGGAGGTGGTGGGGAGGTACAGGAAGTGTCGATGCCTTGCCTCGCTCTGCCGCCCAAAGGCTACCACAGCAGCTGATGACCGCTACTTAACAATTCCATCTCGAAGAATCAATGAGATGAATGCCAAAATGATGAATAATGATTTTAGTGCAGCCACAGGGGATCGTGTTTCGACTCCAACTGTACGTAATAGGCGGCGTGACAAGCAATGTCACTCCAGACGATCATGACCAGGTCGAGCTTTGACACCTAGACGCCACGTAGCGAGGTTTAGATGGGTCCAACAGCATGCTTAGTGGACTCGTCAGAATTGTCATCAGGTGCTATTCACGGTGTTTTGTCTGGATGTAAGTTCATTTCATTTTCATCAAAATTAGATTACAGCTTAGGTTCACTACATCACGCAACCAACACAAACGATACTGTTGTTACATAATGTACGAATCATGGTATGAAGCCGTAGAGAGACGCCAGCTTATAAAGAAAAGGATTGTGTCGTCGAAGAATCCTGTAAGTCCCAACATACACTGGTCACACGTTTCTGTCCCCAAAGAGTTAACGCGAGTAACTCGTGTGGAGTTACCATGTGCAGCTCCAAAGTCTGTAACACATAAAATCGAGTTTGTGCGCGGATACCTGGAAGGTGAACCCGCGATGCGAATGAGGTCGTTCCCTCGGTATGGCGAAAGCTACGAGAGCTTCCGACAATACATTTTAGCTTCCTACTGGTTCGAGAGCCAGCAGGACCGCGTGCGCCATAACATCCAAATGATGCCCCCTTCGGACAGTCGAACTTTGCCAGTCCGGCCGAGTTCTTCCAGGATATGTTGAATAAGAACTATTATTTGACCATCCTTGTCTTATTGAAATGTCTAACATTAAGCATTCGAAAACATATTGGGCTGTTATGTCAAATGAAAGTGCAGAGGAGCAAACAAATGATAAAGATAAGCTTATTTATTTCGCCAAATGGCCAACTACTGATCAACGAGCGACAGTTCGATTACTGACTCTTTCACATTTTTCTTCTATTTTGAAATATGGCTCATTATGTGTCTCACGTAACAATAACAAACAAACATGATAATTGCCGCGGTGGAGTAGCCGAGCGGTCTAAAGCGCCTCGCTGCGGAGCGCGCGGTTGCTCGCCGTGGAGGTTCTAGTCCTCCCTGGGGCATGGGTGTGTGTGTTTTGTCTTTAGGTTAGTTTACCTAGGTTCAAGCAGTTTGTAAGCTACGGACTGATGACCACGCAGTTTGGTCCGATAGATTTACAGACATTTGAACATTTGAACACATGATAATTGAGTAACAATCTGTATCGCAATCATTATGAGGTAATTATTATTCCGTAACCATGAAAATATATTGATAATACTATATGAAACATGTGCAACAGAGAATACTGGCGAGCTTGGTGTTCGCCACTTGGATTCCCCAGAGGTTAAAGAGATCTTTTGGTGTGAGTTGGTCACTGGCGAGTATCGAAGACGATATGTTTCGCATACTAATCAAAAATATAAACCCGCCAAACCACCCGCACCTAGTAATACATCATGCAGGAAGTAGACGTCTGAACAATCACTTAGAATGAAGTCGGTCATCTATTCAAAGAAGCAGGCATTAATTTGATAATGCAAACAGCAAAAACAAGTAGATTGAATAACTTGTAAAATCTCAAACCTAAGAGTCGACTTTTGGTGATTCTCCATCGTAGCAATTAGAGGAGTGAAAGATTCTAAAGCTAATTCCTTGGTATTAGAAGCCGCAGCCGTTTATTCTGTACTAGGACAGCATTACACACCGGTGGGTTTCAGTTACTGTGCAGAATACAAAACCACGGTTTTTCGTCAAAAGCGTGCGTAGTTTCCTGACACTTATGAATAGGTAGTAGACCTATGTTCCTGCAGAGATTCGATAAACGGCTATGCTATAGTATGTGTGGGTGGCGCCGGCATAAATGCGCAGATACGTAACACGAGGTCCTAGGATCGATCTGACATCCGCAGCACTTTTATTTTTAATTATTCACTCATTTTCACGAGTTTCAATCCGTATTTTTCACATACGTAAGTTTTCTGCTCAGTAACAACTTTGGTAGCGAATATAGTATCAAAAAGTTTTAACTCCTCATTCAGCCAGTTGATGTGATAACGAAGAGAATTTTTGTATGAATGAACGAAATAGACAGTCTATTTGCGTCCGATGTTCTGAGCAGATTGACACTGCCACCAGAAAAACGCAACAGATCGTGTGAGTCATAGCGTAAGTTTTTCCACAGATAGATAATAAACGTTGGTTTCAGGGCGCATATCGTATGGATTTATAAATATCAAACAATATAGTAGTCACAATTTATTATACGTTTGCGTGTTGAAAGTCTCAACACTAGGGATCGCTGGATGGGTCTCACCTACTTGGCCCAATCTGTGCGAGAAGAAACACGAATATGAACCTTTTAAATTCCTACAATCTCTCCCCTGTGTAGGCCATAGGAAAAGAGAAAACTCACGCCAAATGATCCAACTACAGATAGGTGCAATATCAGCTAATATTGAGGCTCACCATTGCTGACGGTGTTTTCGGTGTTGCGAAGTAGCTAAACGATTAGCTTTTGAATGAAACGGCACGGGTTTGAATCCCGTCCCTTGCAAAATACTTTTCTTATATTAACCCTTGTAGTTTTAATTATCAATTATAAAAATTTCAATGCATAGTATATATATTTGGTTTCGTTATAACTAATTTAATTAAATAATATATCTTATTATATCATTTAATTTTTATAATTCGATGAAGTATTAAATGAAAATAATATTTCAAAAATTGTAGCACGTATTTATATGCCGAAGTTATATTACATTCCTTAGGGTGTTCATCGTCAAAGAAAATCTCCACACTATGCAGGCTTTACCAAAGTATTTTAAGCGAGAAATTTTATCCGAAATATGCTTCGGTGCAAAGCATATTTCATTCAAGTTTTTAAGTTGATAACTTTTCACTGCTAATTTTTGTGCATACCAAGTGTATGGATGGGAATTGTGGCACTGGACTGATGCTGTAGGATTGAATGTGTTTCAATAGAGACACCTCTTGACATCAACGTTCGTGGCACACTGAAACGTTTAAGTAAATTTAAATTTCATAAATGAAAGGTTTACATTGCGAGGGGTAATATGAAATGAACAAAAATGTAAGGAGTACCTGGGAATCGAACCTTGACTTCCAACTTCGCACTCCAAGCACTTGTCCACTATGCAAGGCACACTCCTCGAAGTCAGAAAGTTAATAAGCGGCTTATGTAACACCTATTTGTCTGTGAGAAATTTTCGCCACCGTATTCGCTTTCCCTTTAGCCAACTTGGACGGGATATTTTGGTAATTTGAAAGGTTTGCCAACTTCCTTCTCGCAGGGTTTGAACAAAATCTTTGGAAACCATCCCGCATTCTACTCTGTCAGTCATATTCTACAGTATAAACTGAAAGACAGAATCGCTGAGGAAATTTCAGCGCCCTCCCCCCTCCCCAATCCATGAGGGTTAAAATTCCAGGAGTAGGAACATCCTCATCCATGATCCACGGGCTGAGACACGATATTTTTGTGAAATTCAGTGTCCTGTTACAGCGACAGTCGTAAAAATTGTGGGAATAAAGTTTATGAAGTAGTTTCTGTTAATATTTATAAAGAAACTTTACGCTGTAGCTACGAATGCCTGATCTACGAAACAGCAACGAATCTAAATCATTAATACGAACGTGTTTCTAACGGCATTTTGACTCTCGAGTGTTACATAGTTCAAAGGCACATGCGGTAACTTGAGAGTATTTTTGCGAAAAATTTGTAACAAAATTCTAACATTATTAAACAATAAGTCTATAATAACTTCTTTATATTTGAACATTAACATATCGTGACGTTGAAAACAAAAAGGCATGTATGGTCTATTAAAATTGTATTCTGTTGAATCTGTAACACATTAACCTCGAAGCAACTATCAAATTATATCTTAATAATGACATGGCCGCGGAGGAATGGCCGAGCGCATTGAGGCGCTACGCTACGATGTGCGAGGCCGTTCCCTGTCGGGGGTTCGAATCCCCACCTTGGGCATGGATGTTTGTACCGTCTGCAGTGTACGGTTGTTCGTAAGTAATTTGTGAGTTTAGGGACTGATGTTCCCGCAGTTAAATTCCATAAGCTTAACAAAACTTTAAACTTTTTTTATGACATGACAGTTACGTATTGATTTGAACGTCTAGTCTGTTTGTTGGTTTTGAGGAGTTGTTAATGTTTTTAATACCATTTCGATAGTCTTAGCTGCAAGCAAAGAACTAACCTTCGGGAAATCTAATGGTGAAACAAAGTATGCTGTTGTATGAACAAAAAATACAAAAGTTTCGAACCTCTGTTATAGTCTCTGTATGTGTTAGCTGGTTCAGAAGTAAGTTTTACACGCAGCTTCAAGACGAATTTGAAAGTAATGTATAAAATCCATTACTCCACGACCCAAGTTATTGGCGCTTACCTTGTATACTATCGATATGCCCGGAGTATTACTACTATATATCGTACAAAGAGCTTTTCAACCTACTTCGAGAAGCCTGCTGGATACCTCTGGCCTGAATAAAAAGACATGTCGTTTATGGCTGCTTACCATCAACAATAGTTATGATAAAGGGTTTCATTGTGTTTCATTTTTCATTCGGCCTTCATCGCCCTTCCAGACGAACCTGCTCCTTGCACAACGCTTTTTTATACTTGCTTCGTTTTCTGTACTATAATTATTCACAATATGTTATTCATTCCCTAAATTAATGTTTAAAAGTAATACTGATCTCCCTCATTGAAAAAAAGCACACAATATTGAAATGAAATCATTGATTAGAACGTAAAAACATACTACATCCGCTTTAAAAGAAATATACTAAAAATGATTTCATTTCGCAGGTGAATTTTTTTTTTCTATTCTATTAAACCGCGGTGTTTCTCAAACAGTTGGACTCGTTTGTTTTCTTTTGCCAATGGTAGCCAAACAGTGAGTCCTATTAGTAGCACTCTTATACTGTTACATACTAAACCATTATAAATAAATGAACGTCTTCTGCTTATACTGCTTCCGCAACGATTGGAAGCCTATTGGGTATTCTCGTTTCTTATTATATTGGTGTGGTGTCTGTTATTTCGGGCATATCCGAAGTAACAGACACCATACCAATATAATTAATTACGACTCGCGAAGACGGCGTTTCTTCAATCACTTCACCGCATATGCGGTCATACGTTCGACCTCACACGATATGGGCGCTAGAGCCATAGCGTGCAACTTGTGCCAATTTGAGGCAGACGCTGGGCGAGCACCGGTAGCCACGTGGTTAAGTTCACCGCTGGCCCGAAGCGGGAGAGACGGGTTCGATTCCCGTCCCGCTTCATATTTTCACTTATCGCCATTGTTTAATTTCAATGCCCTAATTCAGCACTATCATTCCTTTCCTTCCTAATTCTTATTCCTTTACCTCGTTCATAAATATTTGTCAGTTCTTGTTTCTTTTTCTTTGGACCTCCTTATCTGCTCTTCTAGGCTGAACTGAACTTCGCTCACAAATTACGCCTTCATCGGCGATCTTGTCCTCAACGATGTGACTCATGGGATTCGTAGCCTATTGGGTATTCTTGTTTCTTATTGTATTGGTGTGGTGTCTGTTATTTCGGATATGTCCGAAATATCGGACACCACACGAATATAATACGTATTTACACGCGAAGATGGCGTTTGCTTCATTCACTTCACCGCAGATGCGGTCACACATTCGACCTCACACTGATATCCGTACCGGCGCGTGTAAAAGAGCATGGGCGATATGGGCGCTACAAACATAGCGTGCGACTTTTGGAAGTTTTACACGGACGGGGGAGGAGGGGGGGGGGCGACATCGTTAAGGAAAGTGTTTATGGAGACGTCTGCTCGAAGTAGGAGGAGACAAGCATTCAATTCCCGGCCCGGCACGCATTGTTTAGTTTTAACACCCTAATGCAGCCACTGCCAATTCTTTCCTTCCTAATCCTTCTTCCTTCACCTCCTTCATAAATATTTGTTACTTTTTCTATGGGTCTATTTATCTCCCCTTGTAGCCTGAACTTTGCTCTCAAATTACGCCTTCGTCGGCGATCTTCTACTTTAACAATTGTGCAGATGTTTGAAAAACAATTCTGCACAACCATGTGTTTTTAGATATTGATTGAATTTAGAAAATGAGTACTGCATCTCTCAGTAAAATAAATATTCCGAATCCTGATAAAAATTAGTTTGTGCGTCCTGATAAACTTACACTTTTCCTTAAAATAAAAGTAAATAACACTTCCTTACAGGAAATAAATTATTTGACTGGTTAAAAAACGAAGGCCGCAGCGGAATGACTGAGCATACTGAGGTGCTATGCTCCGATGTGGGAAGCCGTTCCCTGTCGGCGGTTCGAATCGCCCTCGGGAATAGATATCTGTGATGTCCTTAGTATAAGTTAGTTTATAAGTAGTTTGTAAGTTTTGGGACTGAGGATCCCGCAGTTAAGTAGTTAAGCCAAATAAGCTTAAAAATCTGTACCCTCAGTTTCGTGTTAGTATATTAATACAATGATACGAACGAGTTTCAGAAACACTGAGGTTCACTAGAACAGAATCAAGTTATTTCTTTTAAAGCACATGCAGTATTTTTTAACGTTGTAATGTATGATTTCATTTTATTATTGTGTATTTTTTCAACGAGAAAGAACAGTATAACGTTTCAAGATTAATTTAGAGAATAAGTAAATTAACAAATTGTGAACAATTATAGTACAGGAGACGAAACAAGTATAAAAAAGCATTGTGGACGAAGCACGTTGGTCAGGAAGGGTGATGAAGGCAAAATTAAAAAAAAAATGAACAGAAGTTAAAATCTTTATCACAACTATTGTTGATGGTAAGAAGCCATAAACGATATCTGACTTTTTTTTCTTTCAGGTGGAGGTTTTCCGAGTGTTTTTTTTTTACTCGAAGTTGGTTGCAAAGCTCTTTGTACGGTATATAGTAATAATATTCCCGGTATATCGATAGTATAGAAGGTAATCGTCACCAACTTTGGTCGTCATGTAATGGAACTTACACAAAATTGCTTTTAAATTCTTTTTGAAGCCGTGTCCAAAACACACTTCTGAACCAGTTGACAGGCCGTGACAAGAGGTTCAAAACTTTTTGTATTTTTTGTCACACAAACAGCAAACTTCGTTACACCATCAGATTTCCGGCAGGTTAGTTCTTTACTTGCAGCGAAAACTATCGAAATTATTAAAATAAAATTTTAAAACCAACAAACAACCTCCATGTTTAAATCAATCTGTAAACTGCCATGTCATCATCAGATATAATTTGAAAGCTACTTCGAGCTTAATGTGTTGCACATTCAACAGAATACATTTTTAGTAGAACACACACACTCCTTTTTTAAAACATCATAACTTGTTACTGTTCCAAGTTAAAACAAAGTTATAATACACTTGTTGTTTAGCAATGTAAGAATTACCACTAAATATAGTAACTAACAGGACGTCTATCCGAAACCAAACAATAATATAGTTTTTAATTCAGTGCACAAGCATATAGACTAGGACGACAATCCATTAGTAGATCGGTATGAGGCAAACCAGGCCTCATAAGGCACTGTCCGTAAAAGAAAAGACAGGTCCGGCCACATCCGTGAGCAGTCGAGGAAAGGCGAGGCATTCCTCTACTCTGCTCAATCGCAGCGAATGTCTCGTGCTTGGGGCCGCAAGAAGTTTACGCGGAAGTAAACGGGGCACTCACAGCACGGCGAGCGCGTATAAACAAAGTTTCTTACTCGACAACCTACTCCAGCTAAGCCTTCCCAATGGTATTCAGTTTGCCTCAGACGTTTCAAAAATGATTCTTGTATTAGGTGTGCCGGTAATACGAAACTGTTAAATAACAACTCAGGCTGTCATAACATCTGGTAACTTGACACGCTTCATTTATTAAGAAGCCTGAGTGGTCAACATACGTATCCAACACTTTTTGTCCTAAATTTTTCGCATTAATACTCTCCTGTTACCGCATGTGCCTTTCAACTACAGAACACCCACGACTCAAAATACCAACAGAAACACGTTCGTATTAATGATTTAGATTCGTTGCTGTTTCGCAGATCTGGCATTCGTTGCTACAGCGGAAAGCTTCTTTATAAAGAGACAAACAACTCCATTCACTTTATTCACACAATTTTTACGAGTGTAGCTGTAAGAGGACTCGCATTCATAATGCATCTCCGTCCGTGGACCATAGGCGAGGATGTTCTCAGTCCTGGAATTTCATTCACAAGGAGGGGTGCGAACTTTCCCTCAAGGTCTCCAACGTCATTCATTTTATACTGCATACTGTTTATGAATGACCAAAGTAGATCGCGGGATGGGTTTCACCGATTTGGTTCAAACTCTGCGAGAACAAGAAAGCAGACGAAACATTTCAAATTCCCAAAAATATCTCGCGCGATTTGGCCAAAGGGAAAGCGAATATGGTCGCAAAAGTTTCCCACATAGAAACCGGTGTTATCTAAGCTGCTTATTGAGTCCCAGTCTACGTCAAATGTGAGTAGCGTGGTGGACAAGGGCTTGTATTGCAAAATTTGCGGCCCAGTTTCGAGTCTCGGTACTTCGTAGAATCGTGTTCATTTTGTATTACCACTCGCAATGTTAACCTTTTATTTATGAAATTTAAATTTACATAAACATTTCACTGTTCCACAAAAGTTGACGTCGAAAGGAGACTCAATGAAAACACATTCAATCACATGGCATCAGTTCAGTGCCCCTGTTTCCACCGCACTGATTCGATACATTTTGTATTTACCAAAAGCAATAGTGAAAAGTCATTTACTTTAAACCTTTAATCAAGTGTGTTTTGCACCGAAGCATATTTCGGATAAAATTACTTCCTTAAAATACTTTCATAAAGTTTGCATAGTGTGAAGTTTATGTTTCTTTGTCGATGAACACCCTAAGTAATGTAATATAACTTCGATATATAAATACCTGTTACAACATTTGGAAATATTATTTTCATCTGAAACTTCATAGAATTATGAAAATTAAATGTTTAAATAAGGTGTATTAATTAATTTAATTAGTTGTAACGAAACCATATATATTAATTATGCACTGAAAATTCATAATTAATAGTTAAAACTGCAAAGGCTAATATAAGAGTGCTAATATATGAGTGCACACGTGACCAGCAGCAGCTCTACATTGTACGGTAACCGGCTTCTTAATAGAAGCGACTTATTTACATTTCGTGTGTACTTTCTCTTGCAGCTCTTTATACTTTAGTGTGCTCGCGTGTTTGTTTATTAAGAATCGCGTTTATTTGTCAGCTCAGTTACTGAATTTTTTATTTATTTATTAGCTCGCGTATATATTTTTCAGATTCGCCGTTAATAAACAGTTCAGCGTTAGGTTTATACCTTGCAAAGCTCGTTGTTTATCAAACTTCTCTTGCTGCTGTGTATATTTACTTAGATTCGCGTTCAACTAGTCAGTTCACTGTATTCATCCGCAGTGTAAATCCGCCACTCACTGCTTCTGTTTTGTTTTGATCGTACTCGCGGTTGGTAATCCTACACTTCAGTTGCTCAGTGACCGGCGGCCAGTGCACACGTGACCAGCAGCAGCTCTACATTGTACGGTAACCGGCTTCTTAATAGAAGCGACTTATTTACATTTCGTGTGTACTTTCTCTTGCAGCTCTTTATACTTTAGTGTGCTCGCGTGTTTGTTTATTAAGAATCGCGTTTATTTGTCAGCTCAGTTACTGAATTTTTTATTTATTAGCTCGCGTATATACTTTTCAGATTCGCCGTTAATAAACAGTGCAGCGTTAGGTTTATACTTTACAAAGCTCACTGTTTATCAAACTACTGAGTCCTCTGACGTACTTACTTGGAAGAAACAAAGGTTTTTAGAATGGCTAGGAACTGTGACTGCTGCGAACGGATGGAGGCAGAGTTGGTGACTCTTCGCTCGCAGCTTCAGGCGGCGTTGGCTTCGCTGGCAACGCTTGAGACTGCGGTGGGTGGGCGCCGCTGTTGTGGGCCGCTCGCGGGAGTGCAGCAGACGCCCTGTGCGTCTGTTGTGCCCTCCGATCGGCCTGCGGCTGTGGCCAGCCCGCTCACTGCCCGCGAGGAGGTAGCCCCCCAATCCGTGGTGGATTGGGAGGTCCCCTCAGCGCGTGTCAGGCGGCGTAAGACTTCCCGGGGGACCGAAGTGGAGGCCTCCCCGGTTAGTCTTGCCAACAGATTCGAGGCGCTGTCTGTGGCAGGGGATGTTCCTGATGCGGATGGTGTCGCTTGTCCTGTACTCGCCCCTCTGCCTTCAAGATCCGGGCACTCACAGAGGGTGGGTTTGTTGGTAGTTGGGAGCTCCAACGTTAGGCGGGTAATGGAGCCCCTTAGGAAAATGGCTACTAGGGAGGGGAAGAATTCCAATGTGCACTCCGTGTGCATACCGGGGGGAGTCATTCCGGATGTGGAACGGCTCCTTCCGGATGCCATGAAGAGCACAGGGTGCAGCCAACTGCAGGTGGTGGCTCATGTTGGGACCAATGATGTGTGTCGCTTTGGATCGGAAGAGATCCTCTCTGGTTTTGAGCGGCTATCAGAAGTGGTTAAGACTGCCAGTCTTGCTTGCAAGATGAAAGCGGAGCTTACCATCTGCAGCATTGTCGACAGGACTGACTGCGGACCTTTGGTTCAGAGCCGAGTGGAGGGTCTGAATCAGAGGCTCAGACGGTTCTGCGACCGTGTCGGCTGCAGATTCCTCGACTTGCGCCAAACGGTGGTGGGTTTTCGGGTTCCGCTAAATAGGTCAGGAGTCCACTACACTCAGGAAGCGGCTACACGGGTAGCGGGGGCTGTGTGGCGTGGACTGGGCGGTTTTTTAGGTTAGATGGCCTCGGGAATACACAAAATGGGTTTCAGTCTCAAAGGGGGCAGGTCAGACACGGGAAGAAAGTAGACATAAAAACCATTGGTGTAACAGTTGTAAATTGTCGTAGCTGTGTTGGGAAAATTCCAGAGCTCCAAGCGCTGATAGAAAGTACTGAGGCACAAATCGTTATAGGTTCTGAAAGCTGGCTGACGTCTGAGATAAATTCGGCCGAAATTTTTTCAAAGGGCCAAATGGTCTTCAGAAAGGATAGAATAAATAAAACAGGGGGTGGCGTGTTTATTGCTGTTACAAACGGTTTATCCTGCAACGAAATTGAGGCAGATACTTCCTGTGAATTGGTCTGGGTAGAGGTTATACCTGACCACCGAAATAAATTAATAATTGGATCTTTTTATCGGCCCCCTGGCTCAGACGATGCGGTTGCAGAAATGTTCAAAGAAAGCTTGAATCATATTTCAAATAGGTATCCGAAGCATACTGTTATAATCGGTGGCGACTTTAATTTACCCTCGATATGTTGGCATAATTACGTATTCAAAACCGGGGGCAAATATAAAACATGGTCCGAACTAGTTCTGAATGCTTTTTCTGAGAACTACTTCGAACAGTTAGTTCATGAACCCACTAGAATAGTACGTGGTTGCGAAAATACTCTTGATCTCCTAGCAACAAATAATCCCGAGATAGTAAAGAGCATCAAAACAGATACAGGGATTAGCGAACATCGAGTTGTAGTAGCGAGACTGAATATCGAAATTCCCAAATGCACCAAAAATAAACGAAAAATATATCTATTCAATAAAGCAGATAAAAATTCGTTTCACGCTTTCCTGAGTGATAGTCTCCAGTCCATCAAAACTAAAAATGCGAGTGTAGATCAGTTGTGGCTTACATTCAAAGACATAATATCAGTAGCAATCGAGAGATTTATACCAAATAAATTAATAAAGGAGGGGGCTGACCCCCCGTGGTACACAAAACAGGTCAGATCACTGTTGCAGAAACAAAGAAAAAAGCATGCAAAATTTAAAAAGACACAGAATCCGCAAGACTGGCAATCTTTTACTGAAACTCGCAACCTAGCGCGGACTTCAATGCGAGAATCTTATAGTTGTTTCCACAACGAAATCCTGTCTCGTAATCTTGCAGAAAATCCAAAGAAATTCTGGTCATATGTGAAGTACACTAGCGGCAAAACACAAACAATACCTTCATTACGCGATAGCAATGGTAATACTACCGACGACTGTACTGCTAAGGCAGAATTACTAAACACAGCTTTCCGAAATTCTTTCACCAAAGAAGACGAAGTGAACACTCCAGTATTCAATCCAAGAACAGCTGCCAGCATGCGAAACTTAGAAGTAGATGTTCCTGGAGTAGTAAAACAACTTAAGTCACTAAACACAAATAAATCTTCCGGGCCAGATTGTATACCAACTAGATTCCTCTCAGAGTATGCTGATGAAATAGCTCCGTACTTAGCTATAATTTACAACCGATCACTCAGCGAAAGATCCGTACCCAAAGACTGGAAAGTTGCCCAAATTACTCCAATATTCAAGAAAGGCAATAGGAGTGATCCCCAAAATTACAGGCCTATCTCATTGACGTCGATTTGCAGTAGGATTTTGGAACATATACTTTGTTCGAATATTATGTACTACCTGGAAGAGAACGACCTATTAACCAATAGTCAGCACGGATTCAGAAAGTATCACTCTTGCGAAACACAGCTTGCCCTTTATTCACATGAAGTGTTAAGTGCCATCGACAAGGGATCTCAAATCGATTCCATATTTCTGGATTTCCGGAAGGCTTTTGATACTGTACCCCACAAGCGGCTTCTAATGAAATTGCGTGCTTATGGAATATCTCCCCAATTGTGCGATTGGATTCACGATTTCCTATCAGAAAGGACACAGTTCGTTGTAATTGACGGTAAGTCATCGAGTAAAACAGAAGTGATATCTGGCGTTCCACAGGGAAGCGTTATTGGTCCCCTACTCTTCCTCGTGTTTATAAACGATTTAGGAGATAATCTGAATAGCTCCCTTAGACTGTTCGTGGATGATGCTGTCGTTTATCGGTTAGTGAAGTCAACAGAGGATCAAAAGCAACTGCAAAGCGATTTAGACAAAATTTCTACTTGGTGCGAAAATTGGCAATTGCCACTAAATAAAGAAAAGTGTGAAGTAATACACATAACCACTAAAAGAAATCCGCTGAACTTCAATTACGCGATAAATCAGTCAAACCTTAAGGTCGTAAATTCTACCAAATACCTAGGAGTTACAATTACGAACAACTTTGACTGGAGAGAACACATAGAAAATATTGTGGGGAAGGCGAACCAAAGGTTACGTTTCATTGGCAGAACGCTTAGACGATGCACCAGCTCCACCAAAGAGACTGCCTACATCACACTTGTGCGTCCTCTCTTGGAGTACTGTTGCCCCTTGTGGGACCCTCACCAGGTGGGACTGACGGAAGATATTGAGAAGGTTCAGAGAAGGGCAGCTCGTTTTGTTTTATCACGTTACGGGGGGGAAAGCGTCACGGAAATATTGCACGAATTGGGGTGGAAATCATTAAAAGAAAGACGTTATTAATTGCGGCGTGATCTGTTTGCGAAGTTTCAATCACCGACTTTTAGTTCTGAATGTGAAAATATTTTGCTAGCACCCACCTACTTAGGGAGACATGACCATCCCAATAAAATAAGAGAAATCAGATCGAAAACGGAACGATTTAGGTGTTCTTTCTTCCCGCGCGCTATTAGAGAATGGAGCGGTAGAGAAAAGTTATGAAGGTGGTTAATGAACCCTCTGCCAGGCACTTAAATGTGATTTGCAGAGTATCGATGTAGATGTAGATGTAGAAGAAAAATATTTTGGAAGGGGCGGGTTTCGAACCCGTGCTGCTTCATTCAAAAGCTAAACGCTTAGCTACTACGCACCAATGCTGATCCTCAAGATTAGCTGATAATGTGTCTATCTGTAGTTGGAAAATTTTTGACAAGCGTTTTCTCTCTCCCTGTGGCCTACACAGGGGAGATATTGTAGGAATTTAAAAGTTTCGTATTCGTGTTTCTTCTCGCACAGTTTGGGCCAAGTAGGTGAGACCCATCGAGACTTTCAACACGCAAACGCATGAGGGGCAATTATCAGCCTCTGTCGAGACAATCGCATTCGGAGATTGTCATTGTAACTATTACACTCTTGGTATGTGCTTGTCAAGTTTTGAATCCACATAAAGGCAGCGTTTTTCAGTATCCACTTATATCAGCTAATAAATTGTGGCTACTATCATGATTTATATTTATAAATGCATACGATATGTGCCCGATACCTACGTTTAATGAAATTATTTACGTAGAAACATGATCAAAAATTATCTGTCTGTGGAAAAATTTACGCTGTGACTCATAGGATTTCTGTTGCATTTTCTGTGGCAGTAATAATCTGCTCAGAACATCTGCACGCAAATAGACTGTCTATTTCGTTCAGTCATCCAAAAGTTCTCTTTTTTATTATAAGTCATCATATGAACTGGCTGAGTGTAGAGTTAAAACTCTTTGATACTATATTCGCTTCAAAAATTCTTACTGGGCAGAAATGTTACGTATGTGAAATATACGGCTTATCGCTTGTCTTCTCGTGCACTCGTGCAAATGAGTGGATATTAAAAAAGCAAACCTGCTGCGAGTATCGGCTCGATCCTAGGACCTCGTCTTACGCATCTGCGCATTTACGCCGACGCCACCAACACATACTGTAGCATAGCCGTTTTTCGAACTTTCGTGGAAAAACAGGCCTACTACCTATTCAGAAGCGGCAGACCTTATCTGAAAACGACGCAACCTTTTGACGAAAAACCGTGGTTTTGTATTCTGCGTAGTAACTGAAACCCACCGGTGTGTAATACTGTCCTACTACTACTGAGAGATGCAGTACTCATTTTCTAAATTCAATCAATATCTAAAAACACATGGTTGTGCAGAATTGTTTTTAAAACATCTGCGCAATTGTTAAAGTAGAAGCTCGCCGACGAAGGCGTAATTTGAGAGCAAAGTTCAGGCTACAAGGGGAGATAAATAGACCCATAGAAAAAGTAACAAATATTTATGAAGGAGGTGAAGGAAGAAGGATTAGGAAGGAAAGAATTGGCAGTGGCTGCATTAGGGCGTTAAAACTAAACAATGCGTGCCGGGCCGGAAATCGAATGCGTGTCTCCTCTTCCTTCGAGCAGACGTCTCCATAAACACTTTCCTTAACCAGGTCGCCCCCCCTCCACCCCCGGCCGTGTCAAACGCCATCTTCGCGTGTAAATACGTATTATATTCGTGTGGTGTCCGATATTTCGGACATATCCGAAATAACAGACACCACACCAATACAATAAGAAACAAGAATACCCAATAGGCTACGAATCCCATGAGTCACATCGTTGAGGACAAGATCGCCGATGAAGGCGTAATTTGTGAGCGAAGTTCAGTTCAGCCTAGAAGAGCAGATAAGGAGGTCCAAAGAAACAGAAACAAGAACTGACAACTTAACCACGTGGCTACCGGTGCTCGCCCAGCGTCTGCCTCAAATTGGCACAAGTTGCACGTTATGGCTCTAGCGCCCATATCGTGTGAGGTCGAACGTATGACCGCATATGCGGTGAAGTGATTGAAGAAACGCCGTCTTCGCGAGTCGTAATTAATTATATTGGTATGGTGTCTGCTACTTCGGATATGCCCGAAATAACAGACACCACACCAATATAATAAGAAACGAGAATACCCAATAGGCTTCCAATAGTTGCGGAAGCAGTATAAGCAGAAGACGTTCATTTATTTATAATGGTTTAGTATGTAACAGTATAAGAGTGCTACTAATAGGACTCACTGTTTGGCTACCATTGGCAAAAGAAAACAAACGAGTCCAACTGTTTGAGAAACACCGCGGTTTAATAGAATAGAAAAAAAAAAATTCACCTGCGAAATGAAATCATTTTTAGTATATTTCTTTTAAAGCGGATGTAGTATGTTTTTACGTTCTAATCAATGATTTCATTTCAATATTGTGTGCTTTTTTTCAATGAGGGAGAACAGTATTACTTTTAAACATTAATTTAGGGAATGAATAACATATTGTGAATAATTATAGTACAGAAAACGAAGCAAGTATAAAAAAGCGTTGTGCAAGGAGCAGGTTCGTCTGGAAGGGCGATGAAGACCGAATGAAAAATGAAACACAATGAAACCCTTTATCATAACTATTGTTGATGGTAAGCAGCCATAAACGACATGTCTTTTTATTCAGGCCAGAGGTATCCAGCAGGCTTCTCGAAGTAGGTTGAAAAGCTCTTTGTACGATATATAGTAGTAATACTCCGGGCATATCGATAGTATACAAGGTAAGCGCCAATAACTTGGGTCGTGGAGTAATGGATTTTATACATTACTTTCAAATTCGTCTTGAAGCTGCGTGTAAAACTTACTTCTGAACCAGCTAACACATACAGAGACTATAACAGAGGTTCGAAACTTTTGTATTTTTTGTTCATACAACAGCATACTTTGTTTCACCATTAGATTTCCCGAAGGTTAGTTCTTTGCTTGCAGCTAAGACTATCGAAATGGTATTAAAAACATTAACAACTCCTCAAAACCAACAAACAGACTAGACGTTCAAATCAATACGTAACTGTCATGTCATAAAAAAAGTTTAAATTTTTGTTAAGCTTATGGAATTTAACTGCGGGAACATCAGTCCCTAAACTCACAAATTACTTACGAACAACCGTACACTGCAGACGGTACAAACATCCATGCCCAAGGTGGGGATTCGAACCCCCGACGGGGAACGGCCTCGCAGATCGTAGCGTAGCGCCTCAATGCACTCGGCCATTCCTCCGCAGCCATGTCATTATTAAGATATAATTTGATAGTTGCTTCGAGGTTAATGTGTTACAGATTCAACAGAATACAATTTTAATAGACCATACATGCCTTTTTTTCAACGTCACGATATGTTAATGTTCAAATATAAAGAAGTTATTATAGACTTATTGTTTAATAATGTAAGAATTGCCGCTAAATATGGCAACTAACAGGCGGACTATCTGAAACCATCCAATAATAAAATTATTAATTCAGTGCACAATAAGATAACCTAGAACGAGAATCCGTTAGGAGATCGGTATCAGGATAACCAGGCATCATAAGGCAAACAGTCCATTTAAGAAAAGGCAGGTTCAGACACATCAGTGGGCAGTCGAGAAGAGGCGAGGCATGCCTCTACTCTGCTCAATCGCAGCGAATGTCTCGTCCTCCAGTCAGTGCTTGTGGCCGGCCAGAGGTTTGAACGGAAGTAAACGGGGCACTTCACAGCACGGCTAGCGCATGTAAACAAACTTCCTTACACGACAATCTACTACAGCTAAATCTTACTAACTGTTATTCAGTTGGTCTCAGACGTTTCATAAATGATTTTTGCGTTAGATATGTTGTTAATATGAAACTGTTCATTGAAGAAATCAGGGTTACAAAAATAAGACCACCTTTTTTTGGTAACTTGACAAGCTTCATTTATTAAAAAAACCGTATTGCTTTCAATAAAGTCAGAGGACATAGAACAGCGATTGATAGTAGAATGAACACCCCAGAATATCAAGATCTTGCATGTGGGTGTTTAGTAGCGTGGTCCACATACGTCTCCCTCACTTTTTGTTACAAATTTTTCGCAAAAATACTCTCAAGTTACCGCATGTGCCTTTGAACTATGTAACACTCGAGAGTCAAAATGCCGTTAGAAACACGTTCGTATTAATGATTTAGATTCGTTGCTGTTTCGTAGATCAGGCATTCGTAGCTACAGCGTAAAGTTTCTTTATAAATATTAACAGAAACTACTTCATAAACTTTATTCCCACAATTTTTACGACTGTCGCTGTAACAGGACACTGAATTTCACAAAAATATCGCGTCTCAGCCCGTGGATCATGGATGAGGATGTTCCTACTCCTAGAATTTTAACCCTCAAGGATTGGGGAGGGGGGAGGGCGCTGAAATTTCCTCAGCGATTCTGTCTTTCAGTTTATACTGTAGAATATGACTGACAGAGTAGAATGCGGGATGGTTTCCAAAGATTTTGTTCAAACCCTGCGAGAAGGAAGTTGGCACCTTTCAAATTCCCAAAATATCCCGTCCGAGTTGGCTAAAGGGAAAGCGAATACGGTGGCGAAAATTTCTCACAGACAAATAGGTGTTACATAAGCCGCTTATTAACTTTCTGACTTCGAGGAGTGTGCCTTGCATAGTGGACAAGTGCTTGGAGTGCGAAGTTGGAAGTCAAGGTTCGATTCCCAGGTACTCCTTACATTTTTGTTCATTTCATATTACCCCTCGCAATGTAAACCTTTCATTTATGAAATTTAAATTTACTTAAACGTTTCAGTGTGCCACGAACGTTGATGTCAAGAGGTGTCTCTATTGAAACACATTCAATCCTACAGCATCAGTCCAGTGCCACAATTCCCATCCATACACTTGGTATGCACAAAAATTAGCAGTGAAAAGTTATCAACTTAAAAACTTGAATGAAATATGCTTTGCACCGAAGCATATTTCGGATAAAATTTCTCGCTTAAAATACTTTGGTAAAGCCTGCATAGTGTGGAGATTTTCTTTGACGATGAACACCCTAAGGAATGTAATATAACTTCGGCATATAAATACGTGCTACAATTTTTGAAATATTATTTTCATTTAATACTTCATCGAATTATAAAAATTAAATGATATAATAAGATATATTATTTAATTAAATTAGTTATAACGAAACCAAATATATATACTATGCATTGAAATTTTTATAATTGATAATTAAAACTACAAGGGTTAATATAAGAAAAGTATTTTGCAAGGGACGGGATTCAAACCCGTGCCGTTTCATTCAAAAGCTAATCGTTTAGCTACTTCGCAACACCGAAAACACCGTCAGCAATGGTGAGCCTCAATATTAGCTGATATTGCACCTATCTGTAGTTGGATCATTTGGCGTGAGTTTTCTCTTTTCCTATGGCCTACACAGGGGAGAGATTGTAGGAATTTAAAAGGTTCATATTCGTGTTTCTTCTCGCACAGATTGGGCCAAGTAGGTGAGACCCATCCAGCGATCCCTAGTGTTGAGACTTTCAACACGCAAACGTATAATAAATTGTGACTACTATATTGTTTGATATTTATAAATCCATACGATATGCGCCCTGAAACCAACGTTTATTATCTATCTGTGGAAAAACTTACGCTATGACTCACACGATCTGTTGCGTTTTTCTGGTGGCAGTGTCAATCTGCTCAGAACATCGGACGCAAATAGACTGTCTATTTCGTTCATTCATACAAAAATTCTCTTCGTTATCACATCAACTGGCTGAATGAGGAGTTAAAACTTTTTGATACTATATTCGCTACCAAAGTTGTTACTGAGCAGAAAACTTACGTATGTGAAAAATACGGATTGAAACTCGTGAAAATGAGTGAATAATTAAAAATAAAAGTGCTGCGGATGTCAGATCGATCCTAGGACCTCGTGTTACGTATCTGCGCATTTATGCCGGCGCCACCCACACATACTATAGCATAGCCGTTTATCGAATCTCTGCAGGAACATAGGTCTACTACCTATTCATAAGTGTCAGGAAACTACGCACGCTTTTGACGAAAAACCGTGGTTTTGTATTCTGCACAGTAACTGAAACCCACCGGTGTGTAATGCTGTCCTAGTACAGAATAAACGGCTGCGGCTTCTAATACCAAGGAATTAGCTTTAGAATCTTTCACTCCTCTAATTGCTACGATGGAGAATCACCAAAAGTCGACTCTTAGGTTTGAGATTTTACAAGTTATTCAATCTACTTGTTTTTGCTGTTTGCATTATCAAATTAATGCCTGCTTCTTTGAATAGATGACCGACTTCATTCTAAGTGATTGTTCAGACGTCTACTTCCTGCATGATGTATTACTAGGTGCGGGTGGTTTGGCGGGTTTATATTTTTGATTAGTATGCGAAACATATCGTCTTCGATACTCGCCAGTGACCAACTCACACCAAAAGATCTCTTTAACCTCTGGGGAAGCCAAGTGGCGAACACCAAGCTCGCCAGTATTCTCTGTTGCACATGTTTCATATAGTATTATCAATATATTTTCATGGTTACGGAATAATAATTACCTCATAATGATTGCGATACAGATTGTTACTCAATTATGATGTGTTCAAATGTTAATGTCTGTAAATCTATCGGACCAAACTGCGTGGTCATCAGTCCGTAGCTTACAAACTGCTTGAACCTAGGTAAACTAACCTAAAGACAAAACACACACACCCATGCCCCAGGGAGGACTAGAACCTCCACGGCGAGCAACCGCGCGCTCCGCAGCGAGGCGCTTTAGACCGCTCGGCTACTCCACCGCGGCAATTATCATGTTTGTTTGTTATTGTTACGTGAGACACATAATGAGCCATATTTCAAAATAGAAGAAAAATGTGAAAGAGTCAGTAATCGAACTGTCGCTCGTTGATCAGTAGTTGGCCATTTGGCGAAATAAATAAGCTTATCTTTATCATTTGTTTGCTCCTCTGCACTTTCATTTGACATAACAGCCCAATATGTTTTCGAATGCTTAATGTTAGACATTTCAATAAGACAAGGAGTATGGAAAAGTAGCAAACATCTGAGGAGAACTGTAATTTGTGGTGACACAGCTGGCTTATGTTTGTTAAATTTGTGCTGATATCTTAGTTGCGACATCAACCGAAAGAGAACCAGTGGAAATGACACGATACCTTCACTCTCGGAAATACCATCAGTGATCTGCGGCGCCAAACGGTTGTCGTCTTTATAGCGCAACCGAGGCGGTGGGCGGAAACCGTCAGCGATACTCGGAACATGATGCACCGTGATGTAACACTTAGCTTCATAACAAAGTCCATTCATGTAATTGAATTAATTCTATGATAGGCATGCAATTTTTCCATTTGAATGTGTCAGTAACGTCCGAAAATATTCACGGACTGCAGCATCTCAATTCTAATTGCTGTCTTTGTTCATTGAAACTGTAAGAAAAGAAATGCGGAAAGGAATTTATCAGTCGCGAACAACTTAAAACGCTATGGCTAATACGCAATGCAGTTTCTAAAATCAGTTTTTGAAGTCGCCTTCACGTCGCATAGAAAGCACGCGTTTTGTTACAACTGGCTGCGATACTGGAAGATAACATTTTTCCTCTCAGATTTCGTGTCAGATGGGTCATCGACAGTATGTACGATCGTGTTGCCTAGCTGTATATACTTCCCACCAAGCAGCAGAACTTTGCGGTTGTGTATAGCGATTAGGCGAGGGGTCTCGCGAATTCTGTCACCGGCTGTACAAAAATAAAAATGTAAAATGGTGGAAAACGTGCCCCGGTCTCCCCTGTAGGTTCCAGGTTTTTAATGTATATTTTGTATGTGTTTTTCCACTGTTCTTCGGCGTTAAAGAACGCGCCGACAATGTGTCGCATAGAAAACGCATTTGTAATATTTGTTATCCTACATATGAGCATATGCAGCGTCGGGTGAGTTGAATTGTGTTCTGTACAATCAGCTGACACGTGAGGCAAGCTGATCGGTGTGCGAACTTACATGTTGTGGCACCATCAGTAACGTCGGCTCCGCTAAACAGATGTTTGATTGCTACTTTACCGTAGAGCGCCTGTGTAGGGTAAATTTAGTTTAATTTTCAGTCGTTCGTGCGTGTTAATCAACTGCTGCACCAGATATGCAATCTAAGAACAATTAGTACCAAACAAAGTGTAATATTTTAGGGTGTACCTTTCTTTTTAGCTGTGCTGCGTAAATTTGATGTTTTAGGTTGTATTGCTGTCCAGTACCGTCAGTGAGTGGACGGGAAAGACATGTTCCTCCAGAGCAGGGGGGCGGTAATTAGTGCTGCCACAGCCAGTATGTGTGCGCCCTGTGTCCTTGAAATTGCCAATGTGTTTGCTTTTTTAAGTCGCCGTAACGGTGCCGCCTCCTGGACAGAAACAGGTTAGCGCTTGGTGAAGCAAAGAAGGTATTAAGGAACATGTTGTGTGTCGTTGGGACAAGGGTTGTAATACCAAGTGGTCGAGTATCTAATTTACGAATTAATCAAGAGACCATAACACAAGCTTTAACATGACGAACTTAACTGTGTGCATCCCTAACTGAATTTTCAAATTGTGTTTTGCAGGAAACTATGAACGCCGCCCTATAATAGGTGAGAAGGACGTACAGAAGGAGCTAGCTTACCAGGCCCCACTAGAATTTTGTTGACGAGAATAAGTACGCAACCCAGTGTACAAGGTCGAGCCCATGATTAATGCGACCACAGCGCTAGACGAATGCCCGAATTTGGAACACCCTTAGCAGTACAAATTAGGAATATGTACTCCACAATCACTTTATTTTGTAAATTTTTGCTGGAACCTACGTAACATGTTTAAATTTTATGATCTGCTTTCAATAATAAGCTTTGAAATAGACCATCTGATCATTAGTGTGCGTCTTGATTTATCTTTTTTACAGGCAGTTTGTGATTTGTATGTTTGACTTAATGAACAGTGTTTTATTGTCTTTATTGTTCCAGGTGTTCATGTAATTTCATGTCTTGTTTTGGTATTTCTCTAATTATAGGATTAGGAGGTCAATTTATCCATTTGTTTACCAAGCTTAATTTTAATGAGAGTTTATGTTTTTATGTATGTTGAAATTTTGTCTAGAGAACGGTTTAAGGAATCGAGTTACATGCAGTAACTTTACGATTTAATTCTCTATTGTACAAGGTGGGTGCTTAATTTGATCTTCCCACGTTTATTTTCTCGTTCATTTTAGTGAATAGATGATGATTTAAATTATCAGACCTCTGCTTTATAATTTTATGCTCCCGTCCCATGTTTAATTATCTATTCATTTTATTTTTAACATTAATTTTGTGTGTGTTAAAACGTTGGCTGCTCCCTTAAGGAGTGAGCAGTTAGATAAATTTACGTTGCGAAAATCCTGTGGCCACTCGCAAAGTAATTTAGAGCAGCAGTGAGCGTTATAACTTGTATTTGCAGATCCCAACTGCCCGAGATCTTGCTTAAAGAATTTAACAGGCTACTTTCAAAGAAAACAGCTGAAGATGTATGATTGGTGATCTAGCTGGCTAGTGTACTAGCGGATATATATTTTCTTAATGAACTACAAAATGCCGGCAGTACACAGAGGAAGTGCAGCTGATGGTGTTCCCACAGGATCTTGGCGATTTTTTGTACAGTTTCAATTAATAATATATGCCGCAATGTCATCCAGACTGCGACTGTACTAGTTGCGCTTTCGGAAAATTATACCTCAAGCGCTAATAGTGTGCGTTGGTTGTTGTCAGACTTTTTCACATTAGTAGCTGCATCAAATTTTCACCAAATGTAAGTCACAGTTTGAGTAAGTAATGAAGCTCTAAAGCTGCAAAACATATGTGCAAATACATCAGGATTCTATACGTCGAAAAAGCAACACCACCATGGGAGTAGAGTATATACGTACTTTTCGGCCCATTTCTAGGTCACCGGTGCAATATTACAGATTCACGTTTCAAGGGAAGGGCAGGAGAGAATCTCTGCACGATTCTGGGTATCAGATTACACAATTACACTACATTCAATCAGAGCACTCATGTGTGTCTAGTGGTGGTGATATAGAGGACATATTTTCTATGAAATTAAGTTTCACAATTCTGAGATTAATTGTTTCCTTTTTTTCGCCGCTCCCTTTAAATAGTCTAAGTCAGGTGCAGAGAGTTATGCAGTACAAGCACATCCAGAAACATGTATGACATATATCTTGACTGCCAAGGTTTCTGCAGTATACAGAATCGCTTTATTACAAATAAGATAGCATTTCACATGCTGAGTGGTGCACGAAGTAAAGTGCTCGCATATGGTGTCTTCATTTTGCAGTGGATTGGCCATACTATAAGCTCGATGAAAGTTCTGTAAAATGATACTACACCGACCCAGCGATTATTGTAATCCCGATTTAGTATCTGTCGTGCTATTAAAACAACACCAACTTTCGCACTTCCAAATTCAAGTCTTCAAGCATTTGTGGCAGCTTGTCGTCAAATATTTCACGTTATGTAATTATTCAGATTACTGTCAAATATGGTCCGATAAGCTTATTGCCAATTAGTCCACACCAAACATTAACCAGATAATGTACTCCTAGTAATATGCCAACACAAGTAATTTAAAATGGTTTATGACCAAGACACTGCAACCTATTGGGAAGTGCAGTAAGCTGAGCGGTCCCATGAAAGAGGCAGAAATTGTGGGAACCCAACTTGATTGCTTTATTACAGTGCTTCGGTGGATATGTACACTTCGTTTTACGTCACTACAGGCTCAGCGAGGCCAACGAGAAAGACCAGCCAGAAAGTCAGGGCCTGGCGCGTACGCATATCACGTGATAAGAGAAGCCTTCAGACAAAGCGATCGCCTGCTGATCGGCTGGTCTCTATGAGACAGTGTTCTGTGTTCCAGCGGTCAGCCAGTCAGTGGCGACCTTCTCTGGTCCCGTGACTTGACGGGGCCTGTCTTTCTTATTGGCCTCGAGGCTGGGCTGCTTGAATCGTTGCAGCGACGATAGGGATGGACAGGTTGTGTGGGTAATTCGTACAGCACTAGTTTTCTGTCCCAGTAGCACAATAATTATACGTTTACCTCGTCTCTCGTCTTTATAAATGTGCGTAGTATCGTAGTGTGACCCTGCGACCGTAAAGGTGGCTCCGCGTGTTTAACCGGACGTAGCAGCAACGGCGTTGTGTGCAGCTGTATATTGCAGGCGCTTTCATCTCCGCAGGCGAATTTCGGCCGGAGGTAAAAGCGACTGAGTTATCGGAGCGAACCACTCACGCCGCAGCGGTCGACGCTGCGTTGTGCCCGTTCTGCTCCACCGAACACTGGCCGACCTTGTTGTTCTACATGCACATTTACAGTATCCACAATGCTACCTGCCTCTTCTCTATACATTTTTTTAGTTAGTCTTGTAGTGTCTTTTCATTCCGTTTTCTTTTGTAGCTTTCAAACAATATTTCGTGTGCTAGCAATGCTACCCGATTTCCTAGTTCGAAAGTTCGATTTGTAGTGACGGCTCATGACTTAATTCGAAGAAATATATTTAAAGTGAGGTCCACATATTCTCGGGATGCCAACTGAGAAACAGTTCCATCAAACGAAATGTTATATCCACCTTTTCACCTATGAAATTGCGTCTCACCAAATGGTTTAGTCTCGTAAATTGTTTATAATACGCTATTTGTATTAACTTCTACCTGTTTCTAACCTAATTTAATTGGTGATATATTTGTCGCTTTATTCTACTTGAGATAGAAATTAATGTAACAGAGATTTATGTTTATCTCTACATAAACTTCTCAAAACAAAAAATGGATCAGTTAATATACCATACACAGTATACAATGGCAAAGTATTATATTCAGACATTCGTTACAACTGTAATTTGTGTGTGATACAGTACGATATTTTGCTGTCTCAGATCTTTACTTAAGGTTTGCTTAGCGTTTATTAAGTGCGTGATTACACTGGGTTACCATAATAGTGAAAAAATAATTTTCATTTCCCTTTAATACGATGTGTGATAATCTCGAGTGGCCAGTACAGTTCCCCACCTGCATAGCATGAGGGATATTTGGCCATTATCTTGAAACATTGTATTAATAAGTATAAATGTTTGGTCATATATTTGCGGGACAGAGCCCTCTAGTATGTTGTTAAATATGACGCCGTTGTCACGGCAGCATGAGGGTCAAAGATGGCAGTCACGAGGGAAGCCATTGTCAAGCCAAGACACAAGACAAAATGACGGGTCGACCATCGAAGGACACCGACTGTAGTCATGGTAACGCTGACAATTCGATATATAGAATATAGGTCGATGAAACATGTTAGTTATTCTTGTGGGAGGGTGTAATTTGCTTGTTATACAGGGTACCAAATACAATTAATGAGTTATCATCAGGTATACAACAGTAACTCAAAATTAGGGAAACTGTAAAGTAATAGTGGTATAGATGGACTAAAACAAAAAGTCTTTTAGGCTATTTGGGACGCACGATAGCTAGATCTTCAGCGCTATAACAAATCTAACGTAGGCTGAAAACGTTGACTAACGATACTGTCAGATGGCCCACGAAAGAAGACAGTCATAAAAGTGGTTAAAACACAATACCAAAAAATCACGGCCGGCTGATCACTAGAATAAAAAGGGATGAGCCATCATCTGTGCAAAACACTAAAACCTCCAGCCTAAAATCTTAGGGAGTCCGGAAAAGTCACAAAATTTTAAAATTCTGGTCACACTCGCCTCTTCATCAGCTAAAACTGAGGGCAGAGGACCAACAAGATTCGAGGCTGCCCTCTCAACACGATATGAATGCATTCCGTTAACATGTGGTGTATAATGATTTGCAACAGGCAACCATAATCGGGGGATCCTCTCGGAGGAATAAAAGACGTGTGTCAAAGGGCAGTGCCCGATTCGGAGACACGTCAGGGCCACTTGATGCTGCTTCAATGGCCGACAGGAGGTCCTCCATACTCGTACAGTTGGTTTAACCATCAGCAGTTTATTACCCGTCACTGCCAGCCACACCTCCTCTCACAACTTCCTCAGCACAGAGTGGAAGTACTACAGGGGAATAGCACATTGTATGATATCACAGCCCCCGCAGGCCTCCGACAGTCGAAACACAGCCAAATCTAATGTATACTTACCGAAACTAGCTATCAAGACTTAATGCAATGAAATATATTGAGGTCATTAATGGAGATAAGAAGTATCCTATAATTTAAGTTGGGCCAAATCACACACAATGAGCAAAATCGCTTCTCCACAGTTCTGTGGGGCTGCCTAAACGCCACCATTGGGTAGTTGTTTCTCAAATATTTTGCCCAACTTCCCGGCATCATTATTGAAATCAGAAGGGAAGGTTAAAATAATTCAAAGTAAATTAGCCCTCAGTGAATGTAGCAACATGAATATGCAACTACTATTGCCAATACAGAGCTACATTCATTCTCACTCATCCAGAAACTCTGCTTGTATAGCCAAATGAAGCCCCTCTGATGAAGATACACCGTGGCAGCAGCAAATTTTTTGTTCTATGAAGTCAAATAATCAAATAATGTGTAAGAATAGGAAATATTGTATTTGTGTGTGTGTGCGGGGGGGGGGGGGGGAGATGTGGAGTGCCCAAGCGGTGCAAAGCTGTGCATTGCCAACGTTACGTAGCTGTGGAAACAGTGTAATGGTGTAGCAGAAGTGTATTAATTTATGACCATATACTTAAGCTTTTGGAAATTACGGAGAACACTGGGGGACCAAATTTGTTTCCCGCTCATCGACAACAAAAATAATCTCTTGCCGTAAATCGTCTACGAATAATACGTTACATCACACCAGCAATAGCTAGTCACAGTAACACCTCAACAATTTTCCATTTTTAGACAGTACGTAGTTTTCAGTGCTGTAATAATAAAATGGAAGACAGTGTAAATCAACTTGACCTAAGACATTTACCACATTGTATCCTGTCCTGATACTATTATTGAATCCAACACTCTCTAAACTGAATGATCAATTAACCAGTAAATGAATTGCCAATCATTAAAATTTCGTTACAAATATGCAAAAATGCCATTCTTAAAATTAGGTACTGAGAAACTTGAAATTTTGTTTGCTGGCCTAGCGAGATTTTTTGGTTGCTGAAATAATTAACTGTGAATGGAAATAGCTTACTGCGCGCGGGTGCTCCCCGTGGAGGTTCGAGTCCTCTCTGGGCCATGGGTGTGTGTATATGTCCTTAGGTTAGTTTACCAACGTTTAAGTAGTTTGTAAGCTACGGACTGATGATCACGCAGTTTGGTCCGATAAAATTACAAACATTTGAACATTTGAAATAGCTTTCTGTAACAGATGACCAGTAACTTCATTTTAGTGTACTGAACTGAACGTTATTATTCGATAAAATCGTTAACTACAAAGGACACTAAATTGCTGTGAGAGATGACGAGTAACCTAATATATTATTTACTACACTACTGTCCATTAAAATTGCTAGACCAAGAAGAAATGCAGATGATAAACGGGTATTCATTGGCCAAAAATATTGTAGTAGAACCAACATGTGATACATTTTCACGCAATTTGGATGCATAGATCCTGAGAAATCAGTACCCAGAACAACCACCTCTGGCCGTAATAACGGACTTGACACGCTTCGGCATTGAGTCAAACAGAGCTCGGATGGCGTGTACAGGTACAGATGCCCATGCAGCTTCAACACGATACCACAGTTCATCAAGAGTAGTGACTGGCGTATTGTGACGAGCCAGTTGCTCGACCACCATTGACCAGACGTTTTCATTTCGTGAGAGATCTGGAGAATGTGCTGTCCAGGGCAGCAGTCGAAATTTTCCGTAACCACAAAGGCCCGTACGGGACCTGCAACATGCGGTCGTGCATTGTCCTGCTGAAATGTAGGGTTTCGCAGGAATCGAATGAAGGGTAGAGCCACGGGTCGTAACACATCTGTAACATCATGTAACGGCCACTGTTCAAAGTGCCGTCAATGTGAACAAGAGGTGACCGACACGAGTAACCAACGGAACCCCATACCATCACGCCTGTTGATACGTCAGTATGGCGATGACGAATACACGCTTGCAATGTGCGTTCATCGCGATGTCGCCAAACACGGATGCGGCCATCATGATGCTGTAAACAGAACCTGGATTCATCCGAAAAAAATGACGTTTTGCCATTTGTGCTCCCAGGTTCGTCGTTGCATACACCATCGCAGGCGCTCCTGTCTGTGATGCAGCGTCAAGGGTAACCGCAGCCATGGTCTCCGAGCTGATAGTCCATGCTGCCGCAAACGTCGTCGAACTGTTCGTGCAGATGGTTGTTGTCTTGCAAACAGCCCCATCTGTTGACTAAGGGATAGAGACGTTGATGCACGATCCGTTACAGCCATGCGGATAGGATGCTTGTCATCTCGACTGCTAGTGATACGAGGCTGTTGGGATTCAGCACGGCGTTTCGTATTGCCCTCCTGAACCCACCGATTCCATATTCTGCTAACAGTCATAGGATCGCGACCAACGCGAGCAGCAATGTCGCGATACGATAAACCGCAGTCGCGATAGGCTACAATCCGACCTTTATCAAATTCGGAAACGTGATGGCACGCATTTTTCCTCCGTACACGAGGCATAACAACAACGTTTCACCAGGCAACGCCGGTCAACTGCTGTTTGTGTATGAGAAATCGGTTGGAATCTTTCCTCATAGCACGTTGTAGGTGTCGCCACTGGCGTCAACCTTGTGTGAATGCTCTGAAAACCTAATCATTTGCATATCACAGCATCTTCTTCCTGTCGGTTAAATTTCGCGTCTGTAACACGTCATCTTCGTGGTGTAGCAATTTTATTGGCCAGGAGTGTAACTATGACTGTTGTTGATAATGAGGACAGTTCTACGTCTACATCTATGTGACACTCCGCAATTCTCTGTTGAGTTTCTGGCTGGGTCTTCATCGAACCATATACAGACCGTTTCTCTACCGTTTCACTCAGGAATAGCACGTGGTAAAAACTAACACCCAACTATTTCCGCTCGAGCTCTGTTTTTTATAATTTTATTATCATCATTATCATCATCAGCAGCAGCACCACCATCATCTCATCTATTCTTTCTATTTAGGTTGAGGTTAACTAGATATTTTCGCAATCTAGGGCGAAAGGTGGTGACTGAAATTTCCTAGCTGCAACGAAACACGCCTTTGTCTTGATTATGGTCACCCCAGTTTGCGCATTATATCCATAACAATCTCTACTCTGTTGCGTGATAATAAAAAAAGAGTTGCCCTCCTTTGTAGCTCCTCGACCACCTCCGTCAGTCCATCTGGAATGGATTCCATACACCACATCAATATTTCGGCAGAGAACAGGAAAGCAAAAGAAAACTTACCAGTTTCATGTGCATATGCATGGACAACGGCAAACCCATCTGTAATTCAATTTCTTTCACCTAGAAATGGGGTATATTGAAGGTGTTATCACACATTTGTAAGTACTTGTATATGAATCCATTTAAGTACGGACAGAACAAACTTACATTAAATTGTTTTCGCCTTGAAACGAGCTACATCCATTGCATCAGTCGCCGAGTGGACGTCCTCCAGTGCACACGCGTCCAGTGACAGCAGAGTCTCAGTTGTAAGTGAAATCGGCTTCTCTGTAGAAGCTACATTTTTGACTTTTCAGTGCACTTGACCTTCAGTTCATTAAAGTTATTGTGTGATCGCGTTTTTATTTGATTCATATTCGCGTTAATTATCTGGTTAGTGTATTATTCCGCCTTGTGAATCGCGTCGCGACAGTCGTCTGCCTTTATTTTCTAATTAGAAGCGACATATAGTATTTTGATTTTCATCTCTCGTGCATATTAGATTCAAATCCGCGTTTTAACAAACAGTGTAGTCTTCCTTTGAACGTGTGGCAACTGTAGTTTTTGTTTTCGTCGGCACTGTAATCATGAATAGGGAATGTGACTGCTGTGTGCGGATGCAGTCTGAGCTGGTGACACTTCGCTCCCAGCTTCAAGCTGTGGTAACTTCGGTTGCACAGTTGGAAGCTGCGATCGAGGGGCGTCGTTGTTGTTGGCTGGTAGTGGGGACCGAACGGACTCCCGTTGTCTCCACCGATCGGCCTGCGGCAGCGACATGCTCTGATACTGCTAGCAGTGAAGCAGACATACCACCCGTGGTTGCGTGGGAGGTTGCTCCAGTGCGTGGCAGGAGGCGCAAGACATTCCGGGGGACCGATCGTGAGGCCTCCCCGGTTCGTCTTGCGAACAGGTTTGAAGCGCTATCTGCTCAGGACAATGTTCCTGAATCGGATAGTGTTTCTCATCCTGAGGTCACCACCCAGCCTGCGAGATCCGGGCTTTCACAGAGGGTGGGTTTGCTTGTAGTTGGGAGCTCCTTAGACAGATGGCTGCCAAGGAGGGGAAGAAGGCAAACGTGCACTCCTTGTGCATACCGGGTGGATTCATTCCAGATGTGGAACGAGTCCTTCCGGATGCCATAAAGGAGTGCAGCCAACTGCAAGTGGTGGCTCACGTCGGTACCAGTGATGTGTGTCGCTTTGGATCTGAAGAGATCCTCTCAGATTTTGAGCGGCTATCTGAAGTGGTAAAGACTGACAGTCTTGCTTTCAAGATGAAAGCAGAACTCACCATCTGCAGCATAGTTGACAGGACCGTCTGTGGACCTCTGGTACAGAGCCAAGTGCAGGGTCTGAATCAGAGGCTCAAACGGTTCTGCGACCGTGTAGGCTGCAGATTCCTTGACTTGCGCCATCGGGTGGTGGGTTTCCGGGTTCCGCTGAATAGGTCAGGAGTCCACTACACGCAGGAAGCGGCTACACGGGTAGCGGTGACTGTGTGGCGTGGACTGGGCGGTTTTTTAGAATAAAGGGCTTCGGGGAAAAACAAAATGGGCAATCTCAAAAGGTGCGGGTGTATCACAGGAGAAATGTAGATCTGGGAACTATCGGTATAACAGTTGTAAATTGTCGTAGCTGTGTCGGGAAAGTACCAGAACTCAAAGCGTTAATAGAAAACACCGAAACACACATCATAATAGGCAGTGAAAGTTGGCTCAAGCCGGAAATAAGTTCAGAAGAAGTATTTGCAAAAGATCTAACTTTGTTCAGAAAGGATAGATAAAACAAAATAGGTGGAGGCGTGTCTGTCGCCGTCAAAAGTAGTATTTCGTGTAGCGAAGTTGAAGTTGATAGTTCCTGCGAGCTATTATGGAGGTTGTACCCGAAAATCGTGTGTGTGTGTGGTGGGGGGGGGGGGTTGTGATTATGTGTTGGGATTTGTGTCTATCATATGATAGACACAATGATAGACAAGTAGGCACAGTATGGCAGCAGGTGACAGCAGAACCAGAGAACTGCAATGTGTTTCGAAAAACAGTGTAACATTTCGACGTGGTTGCCAGAATAAGACTGAAGTGGAGTAGCAAGTGCTGTAAGTACAACATTTTATACCAAAAAACGAACTGTTTTAAATCAGAAATGAAATGTTTGTAGATATGTAAGAGACCTAACCTATATGTGTAAACAAAAAGATGTAAATATTTCAGGACACCCACTGATGATGCCTTGAGAGAAAGGCGAAACGCGTATGAGTGATTTAAAAATATAAAAATAAAACCCTTCATTCGCAGTAGCAAAAGGCGCTTACTTATAAAACCTTACAGTGAAATACCGTTAAACTTTGTTTACAAGATAAATCAATCAAAAGTGAAGGTCGTAAACTCCACAAAATACCTAGGAATGACTATTACTTAAGACTTAAATTGGAAAGAACACGTAGATAATATCGTGGGAAAAGCGAACCAGGGACTGCGTTTTATTGGCAGAACCCTTAAAACATGCAACACAATTACAAAAGAAACTGCATACACTACACTTCTCCGTCCATTTTTGGAGTATTGCAGCCCAGTGTGGGATCCTTATCAGTTGGGTTTAATGGAGGACATAGAAAGAGTCCAAAGAATGGCAGCTCGTCTCGTATAGTCACGATACAGGGGAGACAGCGTTACGGAAATGATACAGGATTTGGGATGAGAATCGTTACAACAACGGCGCTTATCGCTGCGCCGTGGGCTACTTGCGAAACTGCAATCACCAACATTCTCCTCCGAATTCGAAAATATATTGTAGACTCCCACTTACATAGGTAGAAATGTTCATCAGAATAAAATACGAGAAATCAGAGCTCGAACAGAGAGATTCAGGTGTTCTTTCTTTCGCGCGCTATTCGAGAATGGAATGGGAGGTAAATAGTATCCCATGTTGATGCAGATATGTAGATCAGAGCCGGGCGCAGTGTCCGAGCGGTCTGCGGCGCGCCAGTCACGTCCTGCACGGCCACTACGTTCGGGGGTTCGAATACCCCCTCGGGCATGGATATTTGTGCCGTCCTTAGTATTAGCTAGTTCATAAGTAGTTTGTAAGTTTAGGGACTGATGGCCCTGTAGTTAAGTCCCATAAGCTATACAAACAAACTACTATTGCAAATCGACATCAGTTACTTCATCAGTTGACTATTTCTATTCCCTTCATTGAGTACTGGTGTAACGTTTGCAAATTAGCAGTGTTCAGACACGGATCTTTCGTAAATGATTGCCACGTTTGCAGCTATTGTATTAGCATACTTTTAAAGAAACCCAGCTGAAACATAATCTGGACCGGAAGGCTTCAGTTTATTAAGTGAATTGAGTTGCTTTAAAACACCTTATATATCTTCTTCTATGTTACCCATACTAACACCCGAACTTACTTCACATTCAGGAATATTTACGTCTTCTTTTGCAAAGGAATTTCGGGAAACTATGTATATAGCACTGTCGTCAGTAACATTTCCATCTCTATCGAACAGTGAAAGAAATGAGGTTGGCTTGCTGCCGGTGTATTTAATGTACGACCAGAACGTTTTGGATTTTCTACTATATTTTCAGACAGTATTTCGCTATAGAAACTGTTAAAGCATCTCGCATCGAATTTTCGAACTTTCGTATTGTTCATCAAGGCTTATTCCAAACTTGGAATGCTCGTTCAGTTTCTTGTGTAACAGTGTACCGATCTGTTAATTGTTCCATGTGGCATCAGTTCCGTCTCTTATTAGTTTATGGGCTATGAATTTCTCGATGGTCGGCCTGTCTGTCGCCAATGATAAGGCACTTCTCATAGCTTAATTTTTTCACCACATGGAATACAAACATGTTTATACTTTGTAATCATTGTCTATAAATATCTTGAATAAGATTACCTGTCATAGTCGGGTTTGGAAGCGATCTGTTCGTTTTATATTTTTCAAAATGAAATGCCAGGATCGCACATTAATAATTTATTCAATGACGACCGGTTTCGGTCACATACATACATACATACATATTACAAGCTGGTCATTTTTAACAAGAGACTATATAATATATAGTGACTAAGTGAAATGTTGCACTTGTTATTTTATACCTAATTTTTTAAAAAGAGAACCAGCTTATAATATGAATGTCACCAGATGATGGTGACACAGTTCACCGAAACCGGTCGTCATTGAATAAATTATTAATGTGCGAACTTGGTATTTAATTTGAAAACTATAAATATCTTGGTATTGCCGCTAATGTTACGTTTTTAAATTTAAACCATACCTAGTCAACATTTTCATAGTCAATCTGGAAAGAATGAAGGCTTTCTCATAGAAATTCGTCAAGCGAATTTTTGTATTTCTTTTTAACTGATATTTTTGCATTTGTTTTTGGAGTGTGTGCTTCATACAGTATTAAGATCACTAAAATGACCTTACGTTCACTAATCCCTGTATCCGTAATGATGCACTCTCTGTCTACTCAGGATTATTTCTGGCTAACAGGTTAAGTTTCTTTTCGCATCCATTTACAATTTTTGTGTGCTCATCAACTAATTGTTCAAAATAATTTTCGTTTAACGTATGAAATACAGTTTCGGAAGAGGATTTATGCCTACCACTGGTTTTGAACATCTATTTTTTCCAACATACTGAGGATAATAGTTGTTGTATCTTTCGGGTTATGTGGTCGTGGTCCACGAAACATATCCGTTCCTGACGTTTCGTCCAGAGCTGCGCTGGACATCTTCAGAGGTACTGGTAGCGGTGAGTCTTGCCGACTGACGAGTCGGGCGTCGGAGAGCGGTATAAATACTGTCCAAAAGGGGGCGTGGTCAAGTGTTCACGTGCGCAGCAGAGATAAGCCTTGTCAAAGATAAAACATAACTTTCGATAGTCGATGGTCAAAGATAAAAGCGTAACTACCTACTCTGAAGAGCCACAGTCCATATGTCATTAAGTTTCATTGTTTCTTCCTTTCTATTAAAATTATCCCTATGTTTGTATATTTCTATTGCTTCTCTGTGCAGTCGTGGATAATAGTTCGTCGCTGTAGATAAAATTTCTGTTTCGGAAAACTTTACTTCATGATTTCCTGATTGGAAAACATGTTCCGCTACAGCTGATTTCTCAATTCCACCTAGTCGGCAAAGACTTTTGTGTTCTTTCAGTCTTGTATTCACACTCCTTTTTGTAGTACCAATATACACTTTTCCGCAAGAACACGGAATTTTGTACACTCCACTAGATGATAGAGGAGGGCGTTTGTCCTTAACAGATCGGAGTGCCTGGCTTATCTTTTTTGTTGGTTTAAAAACCGGTCTGATATCGTGTTTACGTAAAATCTTTCCTATCCGATCCGTAACTGTTTTAATGAAGGGGAGAGAAACGGTGTTCTTCCATCGTTGTGTTTTGTTGCTGTCCTTTTGTTTACCTCTCCTTGGTCGCAGAACCCTATTTACTTCTTTCCGTGTATATCCATTTTTCTCAAAAGCCTGCATCAGATGATGTAACTCGGCATCTAGGTGTTCTGGCGTACAAATTCGTTTAGCTCTGTCAATAAGACTTTTAATGACCCCTCTTTTTTGCTGAGGATGATGGTTGGAATCTTTGTGCAAGTATCTGTCCGTATGCGTGACTTTTCGGAAAACCTTATGCTTCAAACTTCCATCTGTCTGTCGCATAACTGAAACATCCAAGAAAGATATTTCATTGTCATTTTCCATCTCCATAGTGAATTGGATCTTTGGATTTACACTATTCAGATAATTAAAGAAGTCTTCCAATGCTTTTTTACCGTGTGACCAAACAACAAATGTGTCATCCACATATCGAAACCAACGATTCGGTTTCTTATTTGCTTTTTTCAGAGCTGACTCTTCGAATTTTTCCATGTAAAAATTAGCGATTGCAGGACCTAACGGGTTACCCATTGCAACACCGTCAATTTGCTCATAAAACTCATCATTCCATTGAAACTGACTCGAAGTAAGGCAGTGTCGAAAGAGAGCGGTCAAATCTCCTGGGAAAAGATCCGTTATATAAACCATAACTTCGTTGATATAGTGTCGTTGTTGACTATGATTCCTATCAACGAAGTTATGGTTTATATAACGGATCTTTTCCCAGGAGATTTGACCGCTCTCTTTCGACACTGCCTTACTTCGAGTCAGTTTCAATGGAATGATGAGTTTTATGAGCAAATTGACGGTGTTGCAATGGGTAACCCGTTAGGTCCTGCAATCGCTAATTTTTACATGGAAAAATTCGAAGAGTCAGCTCTGGAAAAAGCAAATAAGAAACCGAATCGTTGGTTTCGATATGTGGATGACACATTTGTTGTTTGGTCTCACGGTAAAAAAGCATTGGAAGACTTCTTTAACTATCTGAATAGTGTAAATCCAAAGATCCAATTCACTATGGAGATGGAAAATGACAATGAAATATCTTTCTTGGATGTTTCAGTTATGCGACAGACAGATGGAAGTTTGAAGCATAAGGTTTTCCGAAAAGTCACGCATACGGACAGATACTTGCACAAAGATTCCAACCATCATCCTAAGCAAAAAAGAGGGGTCATTAAAAGTCTTATTGACAGAGCTAAACGAATTTGTACGCCAGAACACCTAGATGCCGAGTTACATCATCTGATGCAGGCTTTTGAGAAAAATGGATATACACGGAAAGAAGTAAATAGGGTTCTGCGACCAAGGAGAGGTAAACAAAAGGACAGCAACAAAACACAACGATGGAAGAACACCGTTTCTCTCCCCTTCATTAAAACAGTTACGGATCGGATAGGAAAGATTTTACGTAAACACGATATCAGACCGGTTTTTAAACCAACAAAAAAGATAAGCCAGGCACTCCGATCTGTTAAGGACAAACGCCCTCCTCTATCATCTAGTGGAGTGTACAAAATTCCGTGTTCTTGCGGAAAAGTGTATATTGGTACTACAAAAAGGAGTGTGAATACAAGACTGAAAGAACACAAAAGTCTTTGCCGACTAGGTAGAATTGAGAAATCAGCTGTAGCGGAACATGTTTTCCAATCAGGAAATCATGAAGTAAAGTTTTCCGAAACAGAAATTTTATCTACAGCGACGAACTATTATCCACGACTGCACAGAGAAGCAATAGAAATATACAAACATAGGGATAATTTTAATAGAAAGGAAGAAACAATGAAACTTAATGACATATGGACTGTGGCTCTTCAGAGTAGGTAGTTACGCTTTTATCTTTGACCATCGATTATCGAAAGTTATGTTTTATCTTTGACAAGGCTTATCTCTGCTGCGCACGTGAACACTTGACCACGCCCCCTCTGGACGAAACGTCAGGAACGGATATGTTTCGTGGACCACGACCACATAACCCGAAAGATACAACAACTATTACTTCAGCCGGTCGTGAAAGCCTTCACTGCATGATACTGAGGATAGTTTAACGTTCCCAGCAATGAAATTCCATGAGTTTGGTTACATATTTGTAATGAGACTAACCGTTCAGAAACTATATAATCTGAGTTGGGCGATCTGTAAAAAGAGCGATTTATAAATTTTGTTTAGATGTTGATACTAAACACCACCCAAAAAATTCACAGGAACTGTTTAATTAAGTTTCACTGCAAGGTAAACTACTATAAATTAATATTAACAGCCAAACGCACCCCAACGTCAACTATATTTATCTATCCCTTTTGAACACAGGTTGGGACTTTAAAAATTTCGGTTTCAGTTTCGATGCTTCGTATTAGCGCTTGAAGCTTCAGTATTTTCCCTACACAGCTACAACAATTTACAAGTGTAACACCATTTGTTGCTTGGTGTACACTAGTCCTGTCTTTTCCCTACACACTTCGGAGCTCTTCCTGTACTTTGCCGAGACCGTCTAACTTATAATACCTGCCAGATCCCGTTACCCGTGTAGTCGCCTCCAGTGTGTTCTTGACTCCTGTCCTATTTAGCGTGACCGTCTCAACCCCTGAATTAGACGGTCTGTACTACAGGTTGTCACTCGACAGTGTTACAGACGGTGAGCTCTGTCTTCATCTTGCTAGCAAGCCTAGCCGCCATCACCATTTCTTAAAGTCGCCAGAAACCAAAGTGAATCTCTTCCGATCATAAGAGACACAAGTCATTAGTGCACTTATGCGCCACCATCCGTAGTTGGCTGCATCCTGTACTCTTCATCTGTGGTCTGTGTTTTTGGAATATGCATATTCGAAGGACCCTTTCCACATTTACACATTTGGAACGACACCCTCCGCGATGTACTTAATGCACATAGAATGCACATTGGACTTTTTGTCCTCCTTGGAAGCCATATCGCTAAAACTTACAGTACTGATGTACGAGTTTTTAGTTGCCGTCACCTACGGCCTGGGTAAAATCAGTGTTTTTCTGTAATTTTTACTACTTTACAGCTCACTGTTATTAGAATTCCAAAACATTTTTTACGTTTATTGGACAATTTACGTTAGGTAGTCAAATTTTGAGGTCAATAATTTAAAATTTGAAGGCACCAATGAAATTTCAGGTTAGTTATATTTATTGCTGGAAAAAATTATAAACAATTACAGTACTGTGTTATACAATGAACCATGTTATTATCTTCTAAAAATATCTAAAAAAATGAAGAAAAATAACAATAAGTTCAGTACACAATTTTGCGTTAATAGTGGACAACGGTCTGATAAAATGTGAAGCAGGGGGAGATACACAACGCGACATTACATTCGGTGCATTTACATGAGGTGTCCTTTATTACAGCCTTCACTGTTGAACATATCTTGACTTACCGCTAATTTCAAACGACGTATAATCCGAATCGTGATCAGACAGCACTATTTCACCATCTGAAAACTCGTCAAGGACTTCATAAATGCCGGCCGCGGTGGCCGAGGGGATTGAGGCGCTCCAGACACGGTCTGCACGGCCGCTACGGTCGGGGGTTCGAATCCCCCCTCGGGCATGGATATTTGAGCCGTCCTTAGTATTAGTTAGTTCATAAGTTTAGGTACTGATGACCCCTAGTTAAGTCCCATAAGCTACACAAACATTTGAAACTTCATAAATAATTTGCTCCAAACGTTTGTCCTGGTCACTGCGCATATCGAACAGAAAATCAATATGAAAACAAAACGAATGAAACTGAGAAGATTCCAACGCCAGACAATGTCTACAAAGTAAGCTACAATAACAAAGTCTTTCATAAAGTATTCTATTGAGTTCTCTTCTTCCATCTAGCGCTCGCGGTTGAAGCTACGAAGCATGCAGACCACCCAGACTTTGCGGGAGTCGTAAATATACGTTTGACGCCACAGAGAAACATTGTAACTGCCGAGACGTAATATTACGTCGTACGAGAATTCCGTTTCCTTCTTAAGACGTAATATTACGTCGGTGGCACGTTACGTGCTATGGTACCCCATACCACACAAGAAAATTTTCCTCATACTAAGGGACCAAACTGTTTACTTCATCGATCCCTAGGCTTACAAACCACTTAAAATAACATATTTCTAAGAAAACACAAACGCCCATGATCAAAGGAGGACTCCAACATCCGACTGAAGAGGCCGCGCAGTCGGTGACCTGGCGCCTTAGACCGCGCGGCCATTCCCGGACGGCTACGCGCCTGACATTGAGGCTCCCAACTACAAGCAATCCCACCTTATGTGAATGTCCGGATATTACGTCCGGAGGAGTTTCTTCTGGAAGAGATTGAGTGACCGCATCTGCCTCAGAATTCTCATAGCGACAGAGCGCCTGAAACGTGTTCAGCAGACGAACCGGTTAGGCCTTCCAACCAATCACTCGGGACAATTATATATTTTTGACGATCAATTATGGCTTCACTGTACTAGTTTTAGATGGAATACCAACGTGTGCGAATGAAAATTTGTGCCCGGCCGGGATTCGAAACCAGGATCTCCTGCTTACTAGGCAGACGCGTTGACCCATCCGCCAACGAGGACACAGTGACCAGCCCGACTGCCGGCCGCGGTGGCCGAGGGGAATGCGGCGTGCCAGTCACGGTCTGCACAGCCACTACGGTCGGGAGTTCGAATCCCCCCTCGAGCATGGATATTTATGCCGTCCTTAGTAGTAGCTAGTTCACAAGTAGTTTGTAAGTTTAGGGACTGATGACTCTGTAGTTAAGTCCCATAAGCTCTACAAACATTTGATTTGCAGAGGACTTTTCCTGCACGTCTCCCACCACACCCAAATCTCCATTCGCCACGCTGTCTCTTTCCTATACCAAAGCCTATTTGTTCTGTAATGCTCGCAGCCACAATACTGTATTCCCGCATCAGGGAGAACAAATCATGAGGTATCGAGACACAATTGTCGTCAGGAAACCAGTCTCTGCTTCTATACAATTATATATTTTTTGACGACGTTACAGCGTTCAATGAATAAAATAAATCGGAATTTGCGATCAATTACGGCTTCACTATACTAGGTTTAGATGGAATACCAACGTGTGGCGAATGAAAATTTGTGCCCGTACAGTGAATCCATAATTGATCGCAAATTGCGATTTATTGTAGCTGCGGGGTGATCAGTCCCTACACTTCCAAACGACTTATGAACTAGCTTACACTAAAGACAACGCAAACATGCATCCCGCGCGGCAAACAAACTCCCACTGGAGGACGGTGAGGGTGAGGCTAAATGCGCGCAGCAGCCGGCACGGTGACTGGCGGATCGATCGCGGGACGTGTTGGACGAGCTGGACATCCGCCGGACCTCGCCTTCCCGCCCACGACGGCAGCGGTTCCAGCTGCGTGACCCAGGCCGCCGTCGCCTCAAACTGGCTGAGGAGGCACCGGCCGGGCCGAAACAAACAGATATCACAATGCCTGTCTGCGCCTCACACAAGAAATTAAATAAAGTTTACTGGAGAATGTTAAGCAACTTTAAATGAAAATATCTTGTGCCAGTATAATAATCACTTGTGAACTTTTGCTTATCCAGTTGGCATTACAGTGAGTAAAACAAAATTATTTATTAACCGAGTTGTGTTGAAAATATTTATCTTTCATCGATATGCTCATTATATATTGTTTTGATGGTTTTATAATTAACTGTAGTCCACTTTTTCACTGTAAACTGAATTAATTGTGGTTTGTCCGCCTTTTACAGTATTAAAATATAGTAATTACCAGTAGTTACGTGTCATTAACAGTTAATATTGAAAAAATACTTTTCCCTTACGCAGTTAGCTGGCGACTGCATTATTAATTTTAAAGCAATACTATAAAAACTTAGGATCATGTTTATCGTATTTTCACTAACTATTTAATATTTTTCAAATTCATATAAAAATTTCTATTAATCGATTTCATGTAAAGTAGTGATCCTGTACCATTTCGCTTACAACTCCATCTACGTTTGTTCAGGTTCTATTATTCTTGGAAATAGATGTCATTCTCAAACACCATGGAACATTAGGTAAACGTGTGAATTAGGCATCTTAATTAACAAGTATGTGTACATAAGTTGTAACTGCACGAAAACAGAAAAAAGCATAATGTGTGAACAAAACTTTCACATCTTGGGGTCTCAAGATACAGAAATTTTCAAACTGGTTAGTGATTTGTAGTCTGACTAAGGAACGGAGGCCAAAACCTTGTAGGTCAGCTTCTGACTAGTCTGCACTTACAGGGTTCTGTATTCCTCCTATCGGAGTAATACGGTATCAGAAAATACCTACGACTATTTCTTGTTGGACATGATCTATCGTTTTCAATTCATTTTTAAGTCACCATCTGTACGGTACAATTGGAGGGGGCGGGAGGTCTCCTGCTTCCTTGATGCTGCATGAGCAAGATGCAAGATGCAGCTATCTAAGTTGGAACTTATATTTTGGCATAGATGTGCCGACTGGTACTGATCGAATGACTTTACACACTCCACGAGCACCAATCACAGATTCCAAGTAGGACAAAGTATAGCCACACCAGCGAATCAAATCGTAGGGAACACTGAAGTTTACGAAATGATATTCTGTCACATCCTACTCAGGGATTTAATTTCATTTAGAATTTTAACATGCTTTGTTACATACAAAACCTTGCGTAACATTACCCATTGCTACATACCATACTGTTTGAATCACAGTATGATATCCGTGGACATAAATGTTTTCATTTGGAACACCATTAACTTTTTCCCAGCCCAGAAGAGAGATATACTGATTACAATTAATATAGTAAACTAAGAATATTTTTCCAATTAAGTATTAGTTCAATCTAGAATTCTGCAGACTGCATAAGCAGGTACGGAACGAGTGATTAGTCGAGCACAGCCTAAGTGGATAGTCTGCCTGCGTGAATAACTGTAGCCGAGCATACAAAGCTTGAGCGAGTCTACGGTTTGACCGAGTCTAACTATTGTGGCTGAACATGAAAGGTTTTACTGGGTCTGTGGCAGTGTTTTACTCAAGTTAAGCAGATACTTTCCAAGAATGACCAAGCCCATATAGGCTTCGTATTCTTAGTGCGCCTCTCTGGAACCATTCAATTATAGTAAGAAGTAATAGTGAAATAAATGTGTAGCCTACACATTAAAGAACGTAAAAATCGACGTCTACTTTATATTTCTGTTGACTTCGGACGGAAACCTCATATGACTTGGAGATTTGTCGTGCATAAATTGCTCCAAATTGTTGGTTCCTAGTTGGAAACTAAAAAAATATTTTCAGAAATCTCACACACAACTTGCTCAGGGATACCAATAGTAATAAAAATAGTATGCCAGAATTTTCAGCGTTTGCGATTAACGTGCGTGATTTATTTATGGGAACAGCTTACGTATTGGCCCACTTTAGGTTAAGTAGTAACACTAAAAGTGGGCCTTTGCGATCGCCTTTTGACAGCTCGAAATTTAACTGAAAATAACGGATTAATCGTTCACCTGACACGAAAATTGAATAACCGATTTTGTAAAGAAGAAAATTCTCTACAATTTTGTTCCTTTATTTATTTATTTATTTATTTTTCAGATCTCTCATCGTTTCTGACATATTTGAAAACATATCGGCAATTTTACGATGTCTGTCTGTCCGTAACATGTTCCCACTTTTTAAGGCGAACCGCTCAACCGATCAGCACCAAATTTTATAGACATAATTGACGGCCGCCAGAGACCAGAACCTCTCTTTTTCAAATTTTTCGGGCACAAAATACACTTAAAAAACCATTTGTAATGTAATGGTAATTGCAAAAACAACGTTCATCTGACATGAAAATTGAAGAGCCGAATTTGTAGAGGAGAAAATTCTCTACATCTTTGCTATGTTATGTTTCTTTCATAGATCGCACCGTTACAGAGATATTTGCAAAAATAACGGCCATTTTAACCCGTACCTTGATTTTACGCAAACCAGGCTATCGGAGATGTCACGTGACATACCTCGCCCAGACTCTCTCGGGCATACGCCATCTGGCTTCCTGTATTTTATGATTTTCTTATTATAACTTACGCGTTGTCATTTTAAAGCAGTGGCGCACTGAAGAATTAACAAAAGCACGTCGTTCACAGTACGATAAATTCTAGTCTAGTGGCTGAAACTGCCTTTTCAGCTGTAAGCAACTGCCAGCAGTAGTAAGGGAAACGTAGGACAATGTCGGAGTTGTTCACCGTGGTGTAGTGGGTAGTGCGTTTCGTTAAGGTGACAGTGGGTGATAGTTCGAAACCTGCCAATACCACAGGTTTTTTTTCGTCTTTTTTCCTAAAAGGGTTTCGAGCTCTCTTATTAATTAAATAGAGCTATTTTCTGCAAAGTTTAGAGTTGTTCAAGTCTGAGAGTGCTCTCTCTAAAATGTGTGTTTGTTCTATTTTGTGAAAATGCCGTAAAATACGTAACAACAAATTGAACAATGGTTTTCTGAAGCATTTGCAAAACAACGGGGAACATATTGTGATAATGAATATTCTCAACAACCTGCAGATACTGGTAAGGAAAAGACGTGCTAAATTTAAACGAACACATAATCCCCATGATTGGCGATCCTTCACAGCAGCTGGAATACGAGATGCCTACAGCACTTATCACAACGAACCTCTTTCTCGAAATTTGACTGAAAACCTTTAGAGATTTTCGTTATATGTTAAATATACTAGGGGCAAAACACAAACAATCACTACGTGATAGTAATGGCGATCCTGCCGATGACAGCGCAATTAAAGCAGAGTTACTAAACATAGCTTTTAGAAACTCATTCACCAAAGAAGACGAAACCAATATTCCAGATTTCTAATTACGAACAGAGACTGTAATGAGTAACGTAGAAGTAGATATCATCGGAGTAGTGCAGCAACTAAAATCACTTAATAAGAACAAGTCTTCTGGTCAGAACTATATACCGATTAGATTTCTATCTGATTATGCTGAAGCGATAGCTCCAGTCATATACAACCGCTCTCTCAAAGAAGGATCTGTACCAAAAGATTGGAAAGTTGCACAGGTCACACCTATATTCACGAAAGGCAGTAGGAGTAACCCACTAAACTACAGGCCTATTTCATTGACGTCAATTTGCAGCAGGGTTTTGGAACATATCCTGTATTCAAATATTATGAATTATCTAAAACAGAATGAACTATGGACCTAAGGTCAACACGGATTTAGAATATATCGTTCATGTGAAACACAACTAGCACTTTACTCACACGAAGTGATGAGTGCTGTCGAGAAGGGTTCTCAAATTGGTTCCGAATTTCTTTATTTCCAGAATGCTTTTGACACCGTACCTCACAAACGGTTTTTACTCAAATTACGTGGTTATAGAATATCGCCCCAGATTTGTGACTGGATAGGGGATTTCCTGTCAGAGAGGACACAGTTCGTAGTAATCGATGGTAAGGTATCGACTAAAACAGAGGTGATATCCGGCGTTCCACAGGGTAGTGTTATTGGTCCTCTGATGTTCTTTATCTACATAAACGATTTGGGAGAAAATGTAAGCAACTCTCTTAGGTTGTTTGAAGATGACGTCGTCATTTACCGTCTAGTAAAATCATCTGAAGATCAAAACCAACTGCGGAACCATTTGAATAAGATACCACTATGGTGTAAAAATTGGCAATTGACTCTAAGCAATGAGAAGTGTGAAGTCGTCCACATGAGTACGAAAAGGAATCCGTTAAACTTTGTTTACAAGATAAATCAATCGAATGTGAAGGCCGTAAGCTCCAAATACCTAAGAATTACTACAACATCAGACTTAAACTGGAAACAACACGTAGATAATATCATGGGATAGGCGAGCTAGAGACTGAGTTTTATTGGCAGAACCCTTAAAAGACGCAACAGAAGTACTAAAGAAACTGCATACACTACGCTTGTCCGTCCAGTTTTGGAGTGTTGCTGCCCAGTGTGGGATCCTTATCAGGTGGGTTTGACGGAGGACATCGAAAGAGTCCAAAGAAGGGCAGCTCGTTTGGTATTGTCACGATACAAGGGAGACAGCATACGGAAATGATACAGGATCTGGGATGGGAATCATTACAACAACGACGATTATCGCTGCGGCGTGGGCTACTTACGAAACTCCAATCACCAACATTCTTCTCCGAATGCGAAAATATATTGTTGACTTCCACTTACATGGGTAGAAATTATCATCAAAATAAATACGAGAAAGAGCTCGAACGGAGAGATTCGGGTGTTCTTTCATCACGCGCGGTATTCGAGAATGGAATGGAAGATAAATAGTATTACAGTGGTTCGTTGAACCCTCTGCCAGGCACTTGAATGTGACTTGCAGAGTATCCCATATAGATGTAGATGTAATTTCATGTATAAATGGAGTCCTAGATTTCTGTAGCAACTGTCGTTTCTTAATGAAACGGAAGGGAAGTGTATACATTGCAACAAATGAATTGTGTTGACCCATTTTATGTTACGGTAGTAACACTAAAAGTGGGCCTTTGCGATTGTCTTTTGACAGCTCGAAATTTAAATAAAAATAACGGCTTAAGCGTTCAACTGACACGAAAATTGAACAACCAAATTTGTAGAGGAGAAATTTCTCAACGACTTTGTTATCTTATGTTTTTTTTCATATCTCGTATCGTTTCAGAGATATTTGCAAAAATAACGGAAATTTTGGGATGTCTGTATGTCTGTCCGTAACGTGTTCCCACTTTTTAGGTCGAACCGTTCAACCGATCGGCTCCAAATTTTACAGATATAGCAGTTGGCCGCCAGAGACTAGAACCTGTCTTTTTCAAACTTTTCGGAGAAAAAATACATTAGTAACACCAAAAAATGCCGTTTGTAATATAATTACAATTATAAACAAACCGTGTAGGCTTTCACGGCCGGCGTCTTCAGTAATTACAACTTCCGGGCTGAGAGGCCGTGGTCGAACAGTAGAAATTTCTTCCCCTGACGTTTCGTTGCCGGCTGCGGACAACATCTTCTGAGGTGAGTCGACGACTGGCTGCTGGGCCGTGGAGATCCTGCATATATAGAGGGCATAAAGGGCGCCACCACTCGTCACCTGATGTCAACAGTAAAACTATCTCTGGCTGGCGTCATTACTCTCGATCGAAGGTTAATCGATTGTCACATCTTTGGTACAAAGCAGACCGCCATTGGTGCTATTGGGTAAGTGCTATTGGATCCCCTACTCAAGAGTTGGCTAGACATCTTGCCTCCTTGCTACAACCGATTATTGGGAAAACTGATCATCACATTAAAAACTCTATGCACTTTATCGAAAAACTGAAGGAGATTACTGTCAGCCCTGGTGATATTCTTGTCAACTTTGACGTGATTTCCCTGTTCACCATGGTTCCTGTCAACGAAGCTCTTGCTTACATATCTGACTTGTTTCCCACTGATATTGTAGATCTGTTTCGACATTGCCTATCCACGACTTATTTTCAATATGATAATGAATTCTATGAACAAATCGATGGAGTGGCAATGGGTAGCCCTCTAAGTCCAGCGGTTGCGAATATTTTTATGGAATGTTTTGAACAACAGGCACTGCAGTCGGCCAGAAAGAGCCCTTTGAAGTGGTATCGGTATGTGGATGATACATTTGTGATCTGGAATCACGGGGAAGAGGAACTGAACTGTTTCTTAAAGCATTTGAATAGTATCAACGCGAAAATACAATTTACCATGGAGACGGAGATTGATGGACAGATAAATTTTTTGGACGTTACTGTGATTAAACGTGCAGATGGGACTCTGGGTCATAAAGTATATAGTGTGAGATTACCGCCCAATAGAAATACTGGTAATTAATAGCATTTGATAATTAAACAGTATGAAGTTCACTGCAAACATTGACCATGCCAATGGACTAAATGTTACACAATTTTAATCTTATTAATTATGGTAGCAATGTATGTACACAGTTGGGTGACAACATTTATATTTAGGCCATAGGTAGAAATTCTCCACGTTGAGATTTGCTGTGTGCTTGTAGCTGACGGGAGGCCAGCGAGCAGGCCGATGTTGGTGGCTTGTTCCAACTTAGGATTTTACAGTTCGTTTCCGGTGAGGGGAGAGAGGGACAATGGCGAGTGCCAGGCACAGTGCAGTGCACAAATATTGTAATACTACTGGCATTTGAAGTAATACGATGCAGTTAGGAACCTTTAAGGCCCTCATTACAAAATAGCCTGTTGATAAATAAACAATACATTAGCTGATATAGTCACATCTAACGTAATATGTTTAATTGACAATGAAAAGTAATAAATTACCAACGAAGACAAGACAGTTACACAACTAGCATGGCAATGTTTGTTTATAAAAATAATATATTAACTATTTTTCATTTTATTTTCAATCAATCTTTTGTATTTTACCTTGAAATATTCAGTTAAATCAGTTATCTGTGATATAAGAAATTGCACGATTATGATAAACAGTACAAAGGATGTTTATACTAATATAAAAAAGGAAGAAAATATTTGTTTAATGTGTAGTGTAATTATTTTGATTTTAAGTAAAGTTTTAGAAATGTATTGGCTGAGCGCTGTACGTTGGCAAATCGGTTAGAACAGTTCACATGGGGAAGTTGATGACGTACGGGAAAAAACCCCGGCAGTTGAGCTTTTGGCACGCGTGCGCGCCTGGGCAGGAAGTGGGGACTCCAGACCACGTGGTGTAGCTGGCCGGGCGGCGTCGCTCTGCATCAGTCGGCATGTGGATCTCGAGGTGGTGACTTGAGATTTGTCTGTGGCAATCGCCAAGTGTGGTTGCTCGTCGTAGACTGCACCAAGTTAAATCGAGTGCTACTGTGTGTTTGTGAATATTTAGCCGGTGGAACAAGGTGTGCATCGCATTGAATTAAAGTGACTGTGATTTGTTAATGTAACACGTGTCGTCGCATAGGCATGAACATAAACGGTGTTTGAGACAGCCACGTGGTGTGAAAACAATTCGCGACAAATATTCATTTTGTCTGGGGGCTCTCGAGCTATAACTTTATTTGATAAATGTGTCGACGTACAGACGTATCAGCCACAGGGTTCAAGTATTGTGAAATAAACAACATAAAGTGAACTTTCACGTGTTTTCAAAAATAGTAGTTAGTACACCCTTTTCTCTCATGAACTTGAATTTATTATGAATTTCTTTTGTTAATCATATGCAGGGAAGGAAAGCTGCGAACGTGTGATATCATCCCCTAGAAAACGAGTCAAACAGTCGCAATAACAGTTCCAGTGTTTTTGCATGTTTAGGAATTTGGTTCGCAGCTGGTGGTTGTGAGATTCAAAAATTAAACTTTCTCTAATTTAAACTCTCACCCCGACCTTCACCCTCGCAATAGAAAAGATACGCACACCGATCGGTATCTTCACAAAGATTCGAATCATCATCCTAGGCAGAAGAGAGATGTTATTAAAACATTAGTGGACAGGGCTAATAAAAACTGCGAGCCAGCTTATTTGCAAGAGGAACTCGATCCTTTACGAACCGTATTTCAGAAGAACGGATACAGTGACAACGAGATAGATCGAGCACTCCAGCCCAGAAGTCAAATCTCTGCTAACGTCCAACAACAACCTTTGGCGGGGAAAGTGTTTCTCCCATTCATCCACAATATCACGGACCGCATTGGGAAAGTACTGGCCAAGTTTAGAGTGGAAACAATATTCAAACCCACCAAAATGATCAGTGAATGCTTACGATCAACGAAAGATGCGCGACACCCTTTGGCTACTCCAGGTGTGTATAAGATCCCATGTAGTTGTGGGAAAGTTTATATTGGAACAACAAAAAGAAGTATCAATACTCGCCTAACTGAACACAGAAGGAACTGTCGACTGGGACACACGGACAAATCGGCCGTAGCGGAACATGTTTTTGAAAACGGTGACCACAAAATAAAATTTAGTGAGACAAGCGTGCTAGCTAAGACATCGCATTATTATGCACGTATGAATAGAGAGGCTATAGAGATTTTTAAACACCACAATAATTTTAACAGGAAGGAAGAAGGCTTGAAGTTAGACAAGATATGGCGGTCTGCTTTTTACCAAAGATGTGACAATCGATTACCTTCGATCGAGAGTAATGACGCCAGCCAGAGATAGTTTTACTGTTGACATCACGTGACGAGTGGTGGCGCCCTCTATGCCCTCTATATATGCAGGATCTCCACGGCCCAGCAGCCAGTCGTCGACTCACCTCAGAAGATGTTGTCCGCAGCCGGCAACGAAGCGTCAGGGGAAGAAATTTCTACTGTTCGACCACGGCCTCTCAGCCCGGAAGTTTTAATTACTATAAACAAACCGTTCGTCTGACACTGAATAACCTCACTTATAGAGGAGAAAAGTCTCTACAACTTTGCTGTATTATGCTCTTTTTTTCATAACTTGTCTAATTTCGGCTATTTGCTGACGTATGTCTCTCCGTAACGTGTTCCGACTTTTCAGGTCAAACCGTTCGACTGATCGGCACTAAATTTTACACACACAGTAGTTAGCCGCCAGAGACCAGAACCTCCCTTTTTCAAATATTTAGAACAACAAATACGTTACTAACACTTAAAAAATCAGTTTGCAATGTAATTTTAATTGCGAATAAACCGTTCATCTGACGCAATAACTGAATAACCGAATTTGTAGAGAAGAATATTTTCTACAACTTTGGTCTGGTATGTTTTGTTTATAACTCACACCGTTACAGAGATATTTGCACAAATAATGGCGATTTGACACCGTCACTTGCTTTTACGTAAGCCAGGCGTTCTGAGATGTCACGTGACATTCTTCGCCTAGAACTCTCTCTGGCATACGCCACCTTCCTTGCCGTATTTTATGAATTTCTTATTACAATTTACGCAGTGTCATTTCAAAACAATGACGCACTGAAGAATTAACAAAAACACGTCGTTCTTATTACTATACATTGGAATCTAGTGTCTCAAATGCCATATTAGCAGTTAACAACTGCCAGCAATAGTACGACAATTAATAAATCATTTCCTAACTGTCCGCTTTAGTGTAGTGTGCAGCGCGTTAAGCCCCGTTTACACCGAAGCGAACACAAGCGAACGAGCAGCAGCGAACGAGACTTCGCCCTGGAAGAAGCAGACCTCGGGGAAGATCAGTTTGGGTTCAGGAGAAATGTAGGAACACGGGAGGCAATACTCACTTTACGGCTTATCCTAGAAGATATATTAAGAAAAGGCAAACCTACATTTCTAGCTTTTGTAGATTTGGAGAAGGCTTTTGACAATGTTGATTGGAATAAAGTCTTTCAAGTTCTGAAGCAAGCAGGAGTGAAATATAGGGAGCGTAAGGTTATTTACAACTTGTACAAAAACCAGACAGCGGTTGTCAGAGTTGAAGGGCATGAAAGGGATGCAGTGGTTGGAAAGGGAATAAGACAGGGTTGTAGTCTTTCTCCATTGTTGTTCAATTTGTACATTGAGCAAGCTATAAAGGAAAGCAAGGAGAAACTTGGAGAAGGAATTAAAGTTCAGGGAGAAGAATTAAAAACATTGCGTTTTGCTGACATCATAGTAATTCTATCAGATACAGCAAAGGACCTGGAAGAGCAATTGAACGGAATGGACAGTGTGCTGAAAGGAGCATATAAGATGAACATTAACAAGAGTAAAACTAGGGTAATGGAGTGCAGTGTAAGAAAATCAGGTGATGCTGAAGGAATTAGATTGGGAAACGAAGCAATAAAGGAGGTAGATGAGTTCTGTTACTTGGGCAGTAAAATAACAAATGATGGTCGCAGTACAGAGGATATAAAATGCAGAATGGCAATGGGTAGAAAAGCGTTCTTGAAAAAGAGAAATTTGTTAACATCGAATATTGATTTAAACCTAAGGAAGTCCTTTCTGAAGGCATTTGTATGGAGTGTTGCCTTGTATGGGAGTGAGACATGGACGATAAACAGTGCGGACAGGAAGAGGATTGAGGCTTTTGAAATATGGTGCTACAGAAGAATGCTGAAGATTAGGTGGGTGGATCGCGTAACTAATGAGGAGGTACTGAACAGAATTGGGGAGAAAAGGAATTTCTGGCATACCTTGACTAAAAGAAGGGATAGATTGGTAGGACACATTCTTAGACATCAAGGAATTGTGAATTTAGCGTTGGAGGGAAGTGTGTGGGGAAAAAATCGCAGGGGAAGACCAAGAGATGGATACAGTAAGCAGATTCAGACAGATGTAGGTTGTCGTTCTTATGTGGAGATGAAGAGGCTTGCTCAGGATAGGGTATTGTGGAGAGCTGCATGAAACCAGTCTCCGGACTGAAGACCACAACAACAACACATATATATATATATATATATATATATATATATATATATATATATATAGTCTTCAGGGAGATCGATGTTTTGTGGTCGTTTGTTCATCTTTTTCTTGGGTTGTTCGTTGAGAATTTTGCTGAGTTTTCTTAATTATTATTATAGATGGCGTTGAACACTCTTTCTTTTTCTCTGTTTTCATTGGTTCCTCGGTTTGATCGGTACTTTGCGGACGTTGCCATGTTTTGTTCTTTTTTGATCGTTTCGTCGATCACTCAGTTTTTTCGTTACAGAGGGCGTCGAGCTATCATGCTGGCAACCCTCTGATCGAGCGCACTGAGTCACCGCACCCTAGCAAGTTTCGAATCACCGTCTAACATGTTTGTACATCACAAACAAATTCGTCGCCCATTATGCTACGGCGAACAGCTGCGAGACTAAACCGTAATTCTCATACCATCGATGGCAGGTGTTAACTGCTAACACGGCATTTATAGACTTTAGATTATAATTCATTGTCCTAAGAACGACGTGTTTTTTTGATAATTTTCAGTGCGCCATTGCTTTTAAACGACAACGCTTGAGCCATAATAAGAAAAAAAATTCAAATACAGAAAGCAAGATGACGTATGCAAAGGAGAGTTTCAGGCGAGGGATGTCACGTGATTGATTTCCGAACGCCAAATGCACGCCTTGTTCCATCCAGTCTATAGTCACTCGTCCGAACGCCAAATGTACGCTACATTCCTTCCAGGGTATATTCATTCATAACCAGTACAGGCAAAGAAAATAAACTTTGAGCAAACTGCCGAGGCAAAACAAGTGATATAATTTTAACGGAAAAAGATAATTAAAATGGGGGATAGATAATAAAATAATAGTTTAAATAGAAAAATGTTAAGAAAAAAAGTATGTTTCTCAAAGTTAAAGTCAGATATCAAGGACTTTTGGCTGTTTATTAAAATACGGTCAGAAAGAATATTACGTGTTGGGTGCATAGATATTTTCACAATAGTAGAGTCATGATCGCATCGCCCATAATTTTTATTATTTACATTTCTATTATTTTTGTACGAAGTGTTTGTAAAAAATCAAAAAACTACAAAGAAATCTAAAGTGGGCCGTAAAACACGTCAGTGCGATTTTTTTTAAAAGATGATATAAGGGATTACAACTGAGGGCTAATTCTCCTACGTGAGGAAATATTTATTACTTCCAAATAAAAGTATAATGTGTTCTTCTGGCCGTCATTCCGTTATATCAATACGACTGACGTAAATGAAAACCAGGATATTCTTAGCAGTACCTCACAAATGCGTACGAGTTATGTAGGTACAGCATACAGTTCTTTAGGTAATCATTTTAGTGCAGTTACTTCGTAGAGCCTTGTAACCAAAGGGAAACATAATTCGTAAAATATTTCACGAACATAAAAAACGCTCTATTCGCTTACGGCTTCGTGAATTCGACACACATCTCTATTAGTTCTCTTTCTGTAGTAAAAGATCAGAGGATTTTCCACTGCAGTGTCATTGCCATAGTATCCAGGAATGGAAGAACAGTGAATCCGCCACAGCAGATAAAAGGGATCTGAATATTTTTTGAATCTATCCCGGATATGATGATATTTGCAGTGGTGGAGCAAACACGAGGAAAATCTCCGAGGACTGACTACAGCTGCAAGACGTATTTTATGTATCCCAGCAACTAGCGCGTCTAGTGAACGCTGTTCTTGTAAAGCAGGTCTAATACTGACGAATCCAGCAGCCAATTAAATACTGAGCACCTTAGTGATTTGCTGCTGATTCAAAATGACTAAATATGTTCTCATGGTTTTTTCTCATAAATTAGTCTTTTTCTAACTTACAGGAATGGTACTCATTTCATGGCATAATAAATCTTCTCTTTGTAAATGGGTCCTATTTTCTTTCTTTGATCTACATCTACATACATACTCCGCAATCCACCGTAAGGTGGGTGGCGGAGGGTACACTGTACCACTACTAGGCATTTCCTTTCCTGTTCCACTTCCAAATAGAACGAGGAAAAAATGAATGCCTGTATGCCTCCGTACGAGCCCTAATTTCTCTTATCTTCTCTTTGTGATCACTGCGCGAAATGTAAGTAGGCGGCAGGAAGATTGTACTACACTCAGCTTCAAATTCCGGCCCTCTAAATTACCTCAACAGAAATTCATGAAAAGAACGTCGTCTTTCTTCCAGCGATCCCCAGTTGAGTTGCCGGAGCGTTTCCGTGACACTCGCGCATTGGTCTAACATACCAGCAACAAACCTAGCTGGTCGCCTCTGAGTTGCTTCTATGTCTTCCTTTAAATTGATCTGCTGCGGGTCCCAAACACTTGAGCAATACTCAAGACGTGTTCGCGCAAGCGTTTTATACGCGGTCTCCTTTACAGGTGGAGTACATCTTCCCACAATTCTCCCAATAAACCGAAGTCGGCTGTCCGCCTTACAAATGCTATTGAATGTTCGTTGCGGTTCATATCGCTCTGCAATGTTACGCGTAGATATTTGAACGACGAGACAGCATCAAGAAGCTCACTACTAATGCTGTATTCGAACATTATGGGATTGTTTTTTCTACTCAACTACATCTACATGCGATACTCTGCAAATCACATTTAAGTGCCTGGCAGAGGATTCGTCGAACCACCGTTATACCATTTATCTCCCATTCCATTCTCGAATAGCGCGCGGGAAGAAAGAACGCCTGAGTCTCTCCATTCGAGCTCTGATTTCTCGTACTTTATTCTGATGATCATTTCTACCTATGTAAGTGGGAGTCAACAATATATTTTCGCATTCGCAGGAGAATGTTGGCGATTGGAGTTTCATAAGTAGCCCACGCCGCAGCGATAAGCGCCGTTGTAGTAATGATTCCCATCCCAGATCTGGTATCATTTCCGTAACGCTGTCTTCCCTGCATCGTGACAATACGAAACGAACTGGTCTTCTTTGGACTCTTTTGATGTGCTTCGTCAAACCCACCTGATAAGGATCCCACACTGGGCAGCAATACTAAAGAAAAAGGACGTACAAGCGTAGTTTCTTTAGTAGTTCTGTTGCGTATTTTAAGGGCTCTACCATTAAAACGCAGTTTTTCCCACGACATTATCTATGAGTTCTTTCCAATTTAAGGCTGAAGTAATAGTAATTCCTAGGTATTTTGTGGAGTTTACGGCCTTCACTTTTCATTGATTTATCTTGTAAAATAAGTTTAACGGATTTCTTTTCGTCCTCATGTGGGCGACTTCACACTTCTCATTATTTAGAGTCAATTGCCAATTTTTACACCATATTGGTATCTTATTCCGATCGTTCCGCAGTTGGTTTTTATCATCAGATGATTTTACTAGACGGTAAATGACGGCGTCATCTGCAAACAATCTAAGAGAGCTATTTAGATTTTCCCCTAAATCGTTTATGTAAATAAGTTACAGCAGAGGACCAATAACACTACCCAGTGGAACGCCCGGTATCACCTCTGTTTGAGTTGATGCCTTACCATCAATTACTACGAACTGTGTCCTCTCTGACAGGAAATCCCCTATCCAGTCGGAAATTTGTGTCAATATACCATAACCACGCAATTTGATTAAAAGCCGTTTGTGGGGTACTCACGCGCATCACCTTACATTTTTCTACATTGAGAGCATCGCACCATTATTCGCACCAACTAGACATTTTGTCTAAGTCATCCTGTATGCTATTACAGTCAATCAAAGACGACAACCTCCCATACAGCACAGCACCATCAGCAAACAGCCGCAAATTAAAAGTTACTCTGTCCATCAGCTCATGTATATAGATAGAAAATTATAGCAGTCCTAACACACTCCCCTGGGGCACGCCTGACTATACACTCGTCTCTGATTAACACTCGCCGTCAAGAACAACGTACTGCGTTCTATTTCTTAGCAGGTCTTCCAGCCAGTCACAAATCTGTGAACCTATTCCATAAGCTCGTATCTTCGTTAGCAGTCTGCAGTGTGGCACCGCGTCAAACGCCTTTTTGAAGTCGAGAAAAACACAATCCGCCTGTTGCCCTTCGTCCATGGCTCGCAAGATGTCATGTGAGAAAAGGGCAAGCTGAGATTCACATTAACGATGTTTCCTAGACCCGTGCTGATTAATAGAAAGAAGTTTTCCCGTCTCAAGGAAATTTACTATATTCGAACTGAGGATTTGCTCCAAAATTCTACAGGAAACTGATGTCAACGATATTAACCTGTAATTATGTGGGTCAGTTCTCTTTCCTTTCTTATAAACGGTAGTCACCTGAGTTTTTTCCAATCACTAGGAACTTTGCGCTGAATTAAAGATTCGCGAAAAATGCAAGCTAAGTAAGGGGCCAATGCCGCAATATACTCTTTGTAAAACCGAACTGGTATTCCATCCGGACCAGGAGACTTTTTCGTATTTATCTCTCTCAGCTGCTTCTCTACACCGGAAACACCTATTACTTTGTCCTCCATTTTAGAATTAGTATGTTGATCAAATGAGGGTACATTTGTGCAGTCCTCCTGCGTGAAAGGTATCTTAAAGGTAAAATTTAGAACTTCAGCCTTCCGTTTGCTTTTTCTATTACTGCCCCGGAATGATCAACGATTGACTGTATATTGGGCTTTGACCCGCTTATCGATTTAACATAGAACCACAATTTTTTCGGTTTCTCGGAATGATATTTTGCTTAGGTATGGCTGTGGTAATTATTGTATGCTTCGCGAATCGATGTTTTTATAGCTGCATGAATTTCTACTAACTTTTGCCTGTCATCATTTGTGTGTTCTTTTTTGAACCGAGAATGCAACAGTCTTTGCTTTCTCAGTAGCTTTCTAAGATTATTATTATACCACGGTGGATCTTTTCCATCCTTAATCGACCTTACAGGCACATATTTCTCTAACCCTTTATTTACAATGAATTTAAATTTAGTCCACAATTCCTGTACATCCATTGTACCGGAACTAAACGATTTCCATTCATTTTCTAAGTGCGATCCTAACAATTGCTTATCGGATCTTCCTAACAAAAACACTCTCATAGGCTTCTTGATTGGTTTATGAACTTTGTTCACCATCAATGCTATAACGATATCATGATCACTAACTCCTGTCTCTACAAAGACATCGTTAATAAGGTCAGGCCTGTTCGTAGCTATAAGATCTAAAATATTTCCATTGCGCGTGGGTTGCCGTTTTAAATGCTCAAAACAGTTTTCGGAGAATGTGTTCAAAAGTAGCTCGCAAGACTGTTTGTCTGTACCGCCTGAAATGTAACTAGAGAGGTCCCAATCTGTACGCTTAAGGTTGAAGTCCCCCCGACTAATATTACATGACCCGGATACCTACGCACTAGACTACTGGTGTAGACTTTCTTTGAATGACTCTAAAACTGATACAGCAGCACTGGGGGACCGGTAAAAAGACCCGACTATTAACTTTACTTCTCTCAGACCTGTTATACGCGCCCAGATAACGTCACAGTTACTTTCAACCTCGATCTCAGTAGAAACAATATCTTTGTCTACAGTGATGAACACTCCCCCTCCAGTTGTGTCTGATCTATCTTTCCGAAATACATTCCACGACTTGATAAATATTTCTGAACTTGTCACATCATGATTTAGCCTGCTTTTAGTGCCTAAAACTATCTGAGCACAATAATTTCCATGCAGTGTGGAAAATTCAGGAACTTTGTTTTTAATACTTTGAAAGTTCACGGCTAATATTTTGATAGTCGATTTTTTTAGCCGAACGTGGCCTGAATTCGCTGTCAGAATGTTTACAGGCGAATTTCCATTAGAGCTAGCGCCTACCCTAGAAAAAAAACCATGTGCACTCCACATATACTATGCTTAGCCACTTATTTAGTGTAGTGCATCCTTGATTTATCTAGGGACGTCCTACAATTCCCCACCCGATAACGCAGATCCAGATATCTGCAGTCCTGACTGTCACAGAGTCAGCGAAGCCTTTGGTTCAGACCCTCCATTCGGCTCCAAATCAAAAGACTATGATCAACCCTGGGAATAATACTACAAATCGACAGCTCTGCTTGCATCCCGCGTGCGTGGGCAGCAGCCTTCAAATGTTCAAATGTTTGTATAGTCTATGGGACTTAACTACGGGGTCATCAGTCCCTAAACTTACAAACTATTTATGAACTACTTACGAAATAGGACGGCACAAATATCCATGCCTGAGGGGGGATTCTAACCCCCGACCGTAGTGGCCGTGCAGACCGTGACTGAAGCGCCTCAGCCCCTCGGCCACCGCGGCCGGCGCAGCAGCCTTCACCAATTCCGCCGGCCGCCCGTAGGAATTGAGGATGTCCTCAGAACCCAAGCGACAAGCGTCATTGGTGCCGATGTGAGCCACGATTTGCAGTCGACCGCACCCCGCACGGTCGATAGCCGCCGGCAAGGCCGCCTCCATATCTCGGACGAGACCCCACGGCAGACACACCGAGTGCACATTTGACTTCTTTCCGGATCTCGACGCTATCTGCCTACGGGGCTCCATCACGCGCCTAACATTGGAGCTCCCAATAACTAATATTCCCCTCGCCCCGTGCACCTGCTCAGACCCTGCTGAAGGAGTGGCCACACGTCCACTCACAGGACGAACAGGTGTGGACGGACGTCCAGCCTTCACATTGGCCTTTCGTCTCGAGCGACACGAACGCCGTTCAACCCGCCACTCCCCTTGAGGAGAGGGCGGCTCGACCACGTCCGGTACACCTGAAAGTGCCTCGGTAGCAGGGACAGAGGGCGAAGCATGGGACACCTGAGGTGTCCCACTCGACGCACCGCACTCCCCACCGCAGGCAAACATGCTATGTATCTTATCAATACAATTAACTATAGAAAGTCGAAAACTAAATAATCATCTTTTAACAAGTCTAATACTTTAATAAAGGCGGCTGGCAGCTGACTGAATTGTGGTCAGTGGTAACTACACTGTCAAAACAACGAAACTGACTCCGGCTATTTTCAAAATAAACAAGAAAATCTATGGAATACACTTGTAGCACTTTAGGTTGTTTGGTGGGAACGTTCGAACCTTGGAATTGTGATGTCGCATAAGTCTGAAGTGCGCGCCACGTACTTTCGCCGCTCGCCGCCATGCAAGCACGGCGCGGCGTTCTTACGTCAGTCACGAGCGCCCTCTGCTGCAACTCCCCTCGTGGCCACCACTGAACTGCATTGGTCACTTGGCATTCAGACAGGCACTAGGACTATCCTCAATAGGCAGGCCTCTGCCTGGTTAAACTATGTATCTGCATTCCAGTAGTCTTCAGTTAACAAAGTCAAGTATTGTAAGATTTCTGTTAAATATATATCTTGCTCTAATCTAGCTTAGTGTTGCTAGTTTCTGCTGTCCCACTGGCTGGTCACCTCAGACTCTGTACCCGCACACGTGTGCATCCTATTTCTCTGTGTCAGGCTCTCTCTACTCGGCCACCGAACCCCAGGACAACCGGCGGAAACGAGACACAGAAGTGGCGACGAGAATGGGATACAGAAGGAATTGACTGTTTGCTACTTCCTCCCCCTGGAGAAGTGGCGATCATGCACCTCACCTATACTTTTGCTGCTGCCTGACAGTGGCTGGCATCGAACTCCGTCTCTTCTAGCAACGTTTCAGTGCTATTGAACCTTATTAATAGGACAGCAGTGGAGGAGTTACAGACGAAGTAAGCAAACAGGTTTATTCGATATAACTGTCTGTATTGTTCTTTTGAGCAAGAAGAATGTCGGGTAACCTGTTTCACATGAAATAATAATAATAATAAGTCTCGATGCAGGACCAAGACACTATGAAAGTCAATTCAGTAAACTCATTCAAACTCGAATAGTCCAACCCCTAGCAGAGAGAGAGAGTGCGTTGAGAAACATTACGTATCTTTGAGAGTTAACGGAAACAGCCCAAGCAGAGGCAACGGCTACAGTCCTAACGGTAACCTCGCGTACACTTTCGCCCGTTGCTTGGCGAACACATTTCCTCGTCCCGGCGGAAACATAACCGATAAAAATAGCGGACGACTGCTGGCTCAACTAGCACTGGCGTAGAACTGCGCAAGACTGGGTTCGGGAGCGTCTCCCGTCAGTTTTATGTCCGTCACTCCAGGACACTGTATTGCTCCGCTGAGGAGAAGAGGGGCTCCGCAGCCAACCTGACAACGCGCCTTATGCGCCCTTCCCCCGGCCCGCGCGGCAACGGTCGGCGCCCTGGGTGGTTGGGACACCTGGAAGGCGTGTGTCCCTCCGCCGTTGGTGAGGAAGAAGCGAATTTAAACTAACGGCCAAACGGGGCTTTCAAGAGTACGCCATATTGGTTCATTTCAGTATTAATTAAACGGGACATGACAAAATTATAAATCCTCCACCAGTAGGGAGTCAAGGTGTCAGCCAAGCCTGTGTAGGTTCTTACTTGTCGGGGAAAATTCACTTTATGTAATTAAATTGGCAATTAAATTATGCTACTTGTAAAGTACTGGGCCGATCAGCCAGTGACCGACATCATGCTAATCGTAATTTCACGTAAGGGCCGAATTTGCTGTCAAAATCATGGAATTAATTTTATTAGGGCACTCTCCCTTTGTCACAGGACTGGACTATCTGTCATGTGCATCTGACTTCCTTCAGCAGTTAGGTAGCGCAAGATATTGGTTATCAAACGCGCGGGAATACAAGCTTTCTTAAAGCAGAACACGAAATAATGAAGTGACAATATGACACTTAAATCAAGTAGATTGCAGCAGACGAAAACTATACACACAGTATTTGTCAAAGTACGCGAGAATAAATGCTTAAAACAGTAGCACAAACGAAATATGCCAAGTAGGTGAGAACAAACCTCTTAAAAACAGAAGCATTCACGAAAATTAAGAAATTAAATGGCAACGAAATTACACGCAAATTAAATTATGATACTTAGCGCTCTGAGCGACGAGGCAGCAACAACCGCTGGCACTGGACTGACTGGTTGCACATAAATACATTATTTTTCACCTTATGTACACGTAATGCAATAAAATACGCGTGAGTCATAAGTTTCAGAGTGATACGTGCCAAAGTAATGTAATAAAAGAAAATTGTCTCGAGTCATTATGATCCGACGCGACTACTCAAGTGTTAATTGTGTCATGTAAATGCATTCAGTAACTTTACTTTTGTGTTAAAAGACGACAAGGAAAGGAGAGACTAACGAAGACGACAGACAGATAGAGAGAAATGCGGGTTGCTAAATAATATTTGAAGCAACAAATTCCAGAACAAAATTTATGGACAGAAAATAAAGTCTGGACTGTCCCATGGAATCTCACTTGACATCTAACATTTCGGGCGTGCATAAACGATTTGTCATATACGATCAGCAGCACTATCACATTCTTTGGGTGTATAGTCAGAATTTGTTTTCCTTTGGCGATCCTATTGGGTTTTGGTAACACGTGAGAGTAGTGGAGGCAATGTACGGTCTGGGCCATTTCAAGTTCACTGGTGTCATGTTACAGCTGACATAATACTGACTCATCAAAGGGGAGAGGAGGGGAGGGCTCCACCCTTCATGGAGAGGAGGAGAGGGTCTCCCATCCTTCTAGACATCATATTACACTATTGTAGTATGTACAATCAGAGCAGACTGGTCTCCAAGTCACAAGGGAGGGGCAGAGGCACATCATATGAAACAAGCACACTATGTACAGTCACGCCACTCCGACAGGGTCACCAGCCTTCACGTGATACCTAGAAACAAAGCCTACCCACACAAATCTCTGTGAGCTATGACGTCAGCTTCCTGCGGCTGAGTAGTCCTATCTATGGTTGAAGCGGTGTATGAACGTATGGCCACGGCATGGCTTTGTTTGCGTGTAATTTATGTGGAAATCTTGTTCCTACTGTTATACAGGATTCTGAGAGTTACTGAGCAACGGCTCAAAACGCTACGCAAGTGCCGTATACATAATTGTAGGGAAAATTATTAAAACAGTCCATAAGTTGCGTCTTTTCATTCACGTCTGAAGAAGCCATACGAATGAAATGGATGGTTGCAGTTCATATGAAAGACTGGGTACCCATTATACAGTCCTTTGTAAGTACCTTATCAGAAATGTTACATGATTACTATGTGTTTAGTCTTATTTAATACTGTTGTCGTATGCTACATCACTAAAATTCTAATCAAAAGCCTAACTATAACAAAGTATCATACAGAATCTCAATTTGTGCAGTTCTCAGATATCATTTATAAGTTACATTTTACTTACCATTACGGCGGTGTAGTGTGCTAATGTTGGCAACAAACTGTTCCCTTTACGATGATAATAAATTTACTAACCGGAGGGTACAAGGGTACAAACAGTAACCTGCCAACCATAAAGCAGGAACAGCATTACTTCTTTATTTGATGGACAACACGAAGAATTATTCCCTCTCATTATGTGTGACTGAGTTTTCAAAGAGCATTCAATGGTAACTGCCAACATCAGCACACTATGCCACAGGGACATAAGTAAAATTTTTCGCATTTGTCAGTTTAAATTCTGACTCTACGTTAACAGTAAAATGTATGCTTCTTCTCAGGTATGTGAAACTGCATTTCAATGCAGACGAAATGACGACATTGAAAGATAACCAGTATTTATGACCCACAAACTGGCAAACTCCTTGCAGCTTATTTGGACCGTCCACGTTTATAGAAAGGTTCTTGAAAATTTATCTGGAACTTCGTGAAGAATACTTGTGATCAGTTTACAGATCAGTGTACAGGTTCCTTAACTTTCTTTCTATATTGTTAGATATCTAACACAGAACAGTTCATCATGAAAAATTGCTAAACGAATCTCATGTTTATCTTTCTATTTCCAGATGCTGTACTATCAAACTTGCTAGGGTGGCCTACGTATTTCTCTTCAAAACAAGCACCAGTCCGAGAAGATCCAGAAAGTCGTCGGGAACGTTTTGAGAACCAAGCACTTAAAAAATAAAAATAAAACTTGATTTTGTATGCGTCAGGAGCCAGGTTGTGACAATAAACAAAAAACTTTCAGTCAAATGGCGGTCAATTCTTTTAAAAATCTTCAGAAAGTCATTGAGTAGAGTGTGAATTCACACTAAGCAACGATGGAGATTACATTTGCTAGTTTAGAAGAATTTAAATCAGAGTTATGTGGTTGTGAGAAGCACAGTGACAGTGTCACAATAACCAAACTAGAATATATATATATATATATATATATATATATATATATATAAGGCGATGCCATGAGTGCTTAAAATTCTACGTGAGTTAAACAGTAGATAGTGGTGAATGAAAACTGGATAAATGCTTTACATCATTTCTGGACGAAGTTTGAAGGTGCCTGTGTATTTTTTTTTTTTTTTTTTCGTATTCAAGGAAAATCATTGTTACTTATGTAGTCAACCTATCGTGTTGATAGGTTACTAATTGTATAATCGCAAGGCGATGCTATAAGTGCTTAAAATTCTACGTCACCTAAAATGTAGTTTGTTAAACTGCCTTTAAAGACACAGCATCAAAATGTATAAGTGTTATTTACTCGATCCTGTCAACCGCAGAGGCGTGACGTCACAACTTGCGTGCTGAAGCTTTGTTCCTAGGTGGCGTTGGAGACGGTTTCTTTCTTTCTTTTTTTTTTTTAGTTATTTTTTGTCATAAAAATACTACGTCCAGTCAGAGCAAGGAGGGGGAAGGGGGCTATCATATTACACAAGTACACTACAGCCAATCAGAGCATTCTGACAAGGTCACCAGTCTTCACATGTCAAGGAGAGAGCATTTTTTTTAAATTAAGTTTCTCAGTTCCAAGAAGTTTCCCTCCACCCCAATAAAAACTGTTATTTTCACAATACTGCAAATATAAAAAATCAGAAGTATTTTATTTAATTGTCTGAATGTAAAACATGATATACCACACCATTATTGTTCTTATGGATAAAGGATTAGGCTCTTTTTTAATAATAACAGTGATATAAGTTCAAAAAGTTTATTAATACAAGATTATAAACAAAACAAGTTTCTGTTGTCTAATAGTGGAAACAACATAAAGCTTGTAAGTAATTACGTACTTTTCACTTTTGAATCGCAGATGAACTAACTATAGTCATCAATAGTTAATGTGTATAAAGAAGGATATTTGATGGCTTTTGCTCGACGCTCAGTGCATTCAGTGGCTGTCTAGAGCAGGGACAGGCAGCGCCGTTGTGACGTCAGCCCAGGCCGCTCACAAGGCAGGAGAGTCGACCATGTGACGTCACACGCTCTGTACTGCGTGGAGTGGAGCAGTTTAGGAAGCACAGCGAACAGATATGGTGTGAAGAACACATCCTAATTTTAAAAAACATACTGTAATAGTCACAGATTACAGACAATTGTATATCATGTATATATCATGAGAGCGTTATAATGTAGGTGTAATTTAATGTGAGGATAGCACTCATATCGCGGGATCTAATTCGTATTCAGTATAGCAAAGACTGCAGAAGTTTTCAAACACAGTGGCAAGGAGAAGAACGCAAATTTTCAAATATAAATCGGAATATTCTCCAAGTGTCTTACAGTTGAATACGTTCCATACATTGTATGCCCTTAGATACTCAGCCTCTGATTATTTTATCCGTTAACGAACTTTAAATCTTGTCATAGAAGGCAACCGATCTTCTAATAAAATTGATTCATCGGTGACGTATTCGTAAGGAAAATTGCTCTTATGATTAATAAGACTGAATTCTTGAGTCTTCACTATCGCGACTTCTTTTAGTGGTAAGTAGGACGCACATTTCCCGAGTGAAGACGTCAGGATATTCATGGAATCAATAAAACGGAAATTAATGTTTCAGAACCGACCTTTGTGCATTAGAGGAATACTTTTCGTAAAAGATTTATATTTTTCTATATTCGAAGGGATAATTGAAACGTGACCTGGGTTTTATGTAATGTTTCTGACGTCTTCTCCCAGCTTTTGTTCACAAATGTTTGGGATCAAGAAATGAGCGTCATAATTGCACAGATTGTGAAACACAAGTGGAACTTTAAAGTATGGTCTGTAATTTACGTTGCAGCTAGGATGTGCTGATCTTCGAAATGACAATGATCCTTATGTATAACACTGCCTTCCGCAAACGACTTCTCGCAAATATGACAAACCGTTGCTATTTGAAACGATATTCATTCCTCGGGGTTTCATACCATAGGTTTATTTTCCGTTAGTAAGTGATGCACAATTTCCGTGATTGCATAGAGCTATTGGGTAAACCATTCCATGCAATCGCTACCTCTGTACAATCCAAACTGCGAATATCTAGCATCATAGCTGCAGTGCATGTAGTACTCAATGGTTTATGAAGATGCACCCAATCCAAATACGAAACGTGCCCATATCTGAGTTCTACATGGGAGGGTAAGTTTGTAAAGTTCAATTTCATATTCCACATATTTAGACACACGTTATGCATGCCTATTCACAAGATATAATCCTGTCAGAATTGTCTACTTAAAGCATACATTATCATCTGATGCAACATTGATAACTGCTTTCTTATCTTCTATTATTTTGGGCAGTTTTGCTTGTAATCCTGCATAGGAACCATTATTAGGATTAACGTTAATGTGAAAGTGAATGGTTTACTTCAATGCCCAATCTGAATCTCTCATTAGAAAGTTTTCAGTTTTTTTTTTAAAGTTTACTAAAAACATTTGTCGAGTACCAATCATCATTAAGTTCCGATGGCATTAACCTGCCTGTCTCGGTAGTGAGGTGCGTTGTTTTCGATAAATTTTTGGTTTTGGCAAGACGAAGTTGCAAAGTAGTGCACAATTATATTTAGTGGATGGTTAATCTGACGAACCTTGCTCACTAATATGGGGAAAATGCTACCAAGAAATTTTTGGACTCTTTAAAAACTGGCCTATTGTTTATTTGGCCTGTGCATATCCTGATTTTGAACGCAGTGTTAATGTCCTGCCACTTTAGATGTTGCTCTCATGGATGCTGTACTGCTGCTTGTACTGGTGGTAGACAACAGCCTGGTTGTGGCAACGATGGAGTTGTTTGGTGTCCCACTGGCAATGTCCTGACTGCGGTGGCGACGGTTGCTCCAATACGTCTCCACAGTCACAAGGAGCAAGCTTGATAAGTATCGGAATTGACACAAACACAATAAGTACATCGTTATTTGTTTCCCTATTAGAAGAAGAAGAATAGCTTACATTGCGATTCATCAGCATCTTCCCGCATTGATGACGAAGACAACGGTGGAGGTTGTGGGTTTACACAAACCAATTTGATGATGTCGTAGGCTACAGTAATCCTTCACAGGCAAAAAAGAGACATCAATTAGTGCTGTCATAATAAAGAATAATGTTGCAATAATCGGTCACTCAATGTCTCCCTCCTTTCATGTTTGCATATGCACACTTGTTATTCAACTACTTACCTTGAAATTGAAGCAGTAATTTCAACTGACCACCAACATCGTCATCATTGCACTTTCCTGTTCAAAGTGCAGCTATCGTTGCCTCTAATTCCTGTTTAACGTATTGAGCATTATCAGCGTCAAGAGAACCCACAAGGGAGAGAAAAAAAGAGTACTATGCGTAAAGAAGTAAATTGTTTTAAATTAAACGTGAGCACAAAGAGTTCGATTATCATTGACTGGTGCTATGCCCAGCCGGCCGCGGTGGCCGGGGAGACTAAGGCGCTCCAGTCACGGTCTGCACGGCCCCTACGGTCGGGGGTTCGGATCCCCCCTCGGGCATGGATATTTGTGCCGTCCTAGTTCGTGAGTAGTTCATAAGTAGTTTGTAAGTTTAGGGACTGATGACCCCGTAGTTAAGTCCCATAAACTATACAAACATTTGAACATTTTTGGTGCTATGCCCAAAGAGCTCTGGCTGGGAAAAGGAGACATCTCCACACATTCCCACAATGGGCTCAAGTTGGTGAATATTTGTAATTACTCACCAACTACAAGGGAAAAAAGAAAAACATAGAATACCTGCAAAGAGTGAACAAGGAGAATAAAAAATTAACAGGTTTGTAAAAAAAAAATATGTAAACGTACCTTAAGCTTCCTGTAGGATAAATACCAGGTGGCCATCATTAACGTCAAAAAGTGGTGAGACTGGTTCCTGTGCACGAGAGCGTTTAGCACGCTCATCTTCTTTTTGAAACTTGCGAGTCTCCTGACCTTTCCAAGCATGACTTAGGCTAAGACCAGAATGTTGTATTTACGAGGGTGAGTCAGTAAATCAGTCGCAAACTGAGGTAGACAAGCCAGTACCGTGCGCTGTGTAGGGGTATTTCTCTACCACTATGACAATGTGGCGACCCGGCTGCGTTACAGCAGAAACACGTGAACGGCGAGCGGCAGACAGCTAGCACGAGGCAGCGGCGTCAGGTAGCTGTATGTATGTCTGTGCTGCCGACGCGCACAGTTCCTTTCATCGGCAAAAAACGTCGCAGCGGCGAAGGCGAGTGGTGCGAGTTGTAGGACGGAGCGGTTATGATATCCCGCGGAATTCTAGTCTAGCTGGCTCACAACGTGGCCGAATTTCGCTAGGTCGCATGTAATGTTGTTACTGACGAAGACAGCCCCCACTTGGCTGAACCACATGACAGGGTCCCGGGGCGAAAAAGGCGGCAGCTTGACCAATACTCGTCCCGTGATAGCCGGAACAAGGGAAGGTGGCGGCGCAGTACCGTCTTGCACGCGGAGATTTTCGGTAACTGACACTTGGTGGGCGGAGAGGGTTTGCAGTTCACTTTCCAACCTCTGGTTCCGCTCCATCAGTTCGTCTATGATATTCTGTCGGCTGTCGATCAACTTCTTCGGCTCTTCCAAGGTGCTCATCTCGATCACGAATCCGCGACACACACGAATAGTTCGCCACCACGTGTTGTCGCCTGTTTATCATGTCGGGGTCACCAGTGAAGCTAGCACGTGTAGTCGCTGATTCCAACTGTTGCTCGCTGTAGGCGGTGGTGACAGGAAGGATAAACAAATAACATTTATCAGATTAGTAATTTATTGTTGAAACTGCATGATACATCAATAATCTCTGGCAAATTTTTTCGTGCTCAGTCACTGATCCTTGTCGGGTGGTGTTAGTGTGGACGGCGCACGACGAACACGTATGTGTGAATTTGAGCGGCGCGATAAATACCGTGAGTCGCGACGATCGGACGGCACGGCACTACCTCTCGCGCGCGTGTGTGTGTGGGGAGCTCGCGTTCAGCTCGCCCCACGTGGTCCGTGGCAACGCGTAGGAGCTGAGGAGGTAGAAGACGTTCGCTCGACTCAGTCGTACAGCTCGCACTCCTGTCCTTCGGCGCACGCCACGCCGCTGCGACGGTTTTTGCCGATGAAAGGACCTGTGCGGGTCGGCAGCTATCTGAAGCCGCTGCCTCGTGCTAGCTGTCTGCCGCTCGCCGTTCACGTGTTTCTGCTGCAAGGCAGCCAGGCCACTACAACATCCGTCTTCGGGTTGCAGGGGTTTAAGGAAACAAATAAAGTTACAGCTCAAATCAAATGTTCAAATGTTTGTAGAGCTTATGGGACTTAACTACGGGGCCATCAGTCTCTAAACTTACAAACTACTTATGAACTAGCTATTACTAAGGACGGCATAAATATCTATGCCTGAGGGGGGGATTCGAATCCTCGACCGTAGTGGCCGTGTAGACCGTGACTGGCGCTCCGCAGACCGCTTGGTCAGTTACAGCTCAAGAGCGTCACTTATAGGATGCAAACGCTTTTACAATAAGTTCCAAGCTCCATTCTCTTAAAGCAAATGGTTCAAACGTTTGTAAATCTATCAGACCAAACTGCGTGGTCATCAGTCCGTAGCCGACAAACTACTTAAACCTAGGTAAACTAACCTAAGGACAAACAACACACCCATGCCCCAGGGAGGACTCGAACCTCCACGGCGAGCAACCGCGCGCTTCGCAGCGAGACGCTTTGGACCTCTCGGCTACTCCACCGCGGCTCTCTTAAAGCCTTCACGAACGATGGGACGATTGTTTAAATTTACAGGTTGAAAGTAAAGCAATTTTCAGGCTTGTAAAATCAGTACTGGAGTGTCTACCTCAGTTTGCCTCTTGGTTACTGACCCTCGTATATCGTGTTGCGCTTGGGAAACAGCCAGATATCAGCATGATCCAGGGTGCTGCAAGGCGTCTGAGTATCGTAATGGAACTGGTAACAACAGTAAGTATCGTACTTCAGAATACAGCCTAAACGGTTGTATGAGATACGAAAAAGGTCAGACTTACAGCAACATACGATAAGTATTTTAATACATGACAGTTTCATACTTCTTAATATATATACAGGGTTATTTTAACGATTATATGTATGTTTACTATTGTCACTGAGGACACACTAACATGGAGTTTGATAACAATTTTTATGAATGTTTTACTTCTTATAAAGGGCAGTAGTTTTATGTGTGACCATTTAGGTCTACATTGAAATGTAAAAGTGAAATAGTTATAATAATGTTGACAATTGCAGCCCTACAAGTTGCTTTAAAATAATTACAAAATTTATCTAGATTTCGACAACACTATGGAAGTCATCACCATAATGTAAAATTACCACACGAGACTTTTACAGAAGTAAAGAAATGCTCATTTTTTATGAAAGATTAAAACAAAATGGCAGTCTGAACATATTTTTTTAAATTCTTTATTTCTTTATTTATTTTAAATAGTTGAAGCCGTTGCCGATGTGCCAACAGATAAAGGAGGTATCAAAAATAGTTATTTATTGTGCAAAACAACTAGTGATTATTTGTCTCATAAATATCGACATTATATGTCCGTGTTTATAATCTTTGCCAACGTCTGTTCCGCAGTGGATACACCGGTTCCCGTTAGATCACCGAAGTTAAGCACTTTCGGGCTTGGCTAACATTTGGATGGGTTACCGGCAGGGTCTGCCGAGTGCTGTTGACAAGCGGAGTGCACTCAGGCCTTGTGAGGCCCACTGAGGAGCTACTTGATGGAGAAGTAGCGGCCGGGAGTGCGGGGCGCTGACCACGCCCCCCTCTCGCCGCATCCGTTGACGCAGAGGATGACACGGCGGCTGGTCAGTACCCACTGGGACTCTCGATGCCTGTCGAACGGAGTTTAGTTTAGATTATAATCTTTGATGTAATGTGTTTGGTAACTGTTGATGGTCCTTTGCAGTAGAGGTTTCTCACCCTCAGTTCCAGTGTAAATAGCGAAGTGAAGCCTGCCGCGGTGGCCGAGGGGACTAAGGCGCTCCAGTCACGGTCCGCACGGCCACTACGGTCGGGGGTTCGAATCCCCCCTCGGGCATGGATATTTGTGCCGTCCTAGTTCGTAAGTAGTTCATAACTAGTTTGTAAGTTTAGGGACTGATAGCCCCGTAGTTAAGTCCCATAGACTTTACAAACATTTGAACATTTTTTTTTTTGAGCGGAGTGAAAGGATGTAAAGTTCCATCATGGGTGTATGTTTTATTTTGTGGTAAAGTCTCGTCGTTTGTTCAAAGTGTTCGAAGAGAAAATAATAATGAATATTTAAAGAAACCGCTTGCATTCATGTTCTGATTTCACTAAGCATATGTATTATCGTGAACTTCAACACATCTACCTAAGCATAAATCATATCGTTTTTCAAGGATGCCAAACAACAACTAGACACAGGATACGTACCATGAACATTAAATTATTTATAAATTGTCCACGTACCCATTTCTAAACAGATTTTTAGTTTATTAAACATAACACTAAGTAATATTTCAATATTGATTAGTATAGTTAATAACATACTTTGAATGGAGGCAAGGTTAGAATATCCAGAATAATTTAATGCAGCATCAAAGTGTAGCAGACTGCAGTACCAGCAAAAGAGTGTGTCCGAGAAAGCACAGAGTTTCAGTTATCTCATAAAGCGCAAGCACGCCGTATGCAGCTAGCAGCAGAGGCCTGTGCTGCGAGGTCGAAGACTCTACACGTCAAAGGCGTGGCGACAAAATTCGCTTATCTGTTAGCAGTGGCGGCGCTGGCAGCTGTGGCGGCCGGCGAGGACACCTCGTACACTCGCACCACAACATAGACACGCCTTAATATGGCAACAGGGCGCCGACGATCGCGTCAGATTTGAACGCCATACCGCCTAATTATCGGAAATACTCGATCCGTTTCTTAAAGAACACCATAGGCGCTATATATTAAATACTTGCCTGAAAATGAGAAGAAAAATAAATGTTTAATTAGTGAAATAATACAAAAGCTTTATTCTTAAATGAAAAAGAAAATTTTAATTAAGAGTAGAAAATTTACATTGGTAGTAAATATTTTTGTATTACACGTCGTATAATTCCTGTAAATGGTGAGTTGTCTACGAGACGTTCATGGAGTAATAAGCTGTAGGCTGTCGTAAAATCGGGAATCATTCAAATGTTTGTTTGTAGAACTTACGGGACTTAACTACAGGGTCATCAGTCCCTAAACCCACAAACTACTTATGAACTATACTAAAGACGACACAAACATCACGCCCGAGGGGGGATTCGAACCCCCGACGGGGAACGGCTTCGCGCATCGTAGCATAGCGCCTCAATGCACTCGGCCGTTCCCCCGCGGCTGGGAATCATTCCCTCTGTTTCAAATTCAATCTGGATATTTATTGGTCCCGATTATACACGCTCATTCTGGTGTGTGCAGTCGATGGCCATTATTGGCTCCAAGTCTACGAATTTCTGAGGGTTCAACAAATTCCCTGTTTTCATCGTCGTCATCATCATAATAGGAAACGCGAAATATTGCATACATATCATCAGTCCCTAAACTTATAAACTACTTATGAACTACCTTAAACTAAAGACGAGACAAACATTCATACCCGAGAGGCGATCCAAAACCCCGACGGGGAACGGCCTCGCGCATCGGAGCATAGCGCCTCAATGCGCTTGGCCACTGCACTGTGGCTCGTGTTGTGACTCGGTTTACGGTTGATTCCTAGATAGGTCTTACCGTTATGTTTACTTTACTCCATTAACTAACAGAATTATTCACAATTTGTCACAGAAAAGGCTTCCTAAATAGCTAAATTTTGTCCTGTTACCTTCGATTTTGTTTCCTGATAAACTAAATATCAGCAGGTCAATAAGGAAATTACAAGCAACGTGTTATTGATAGAACATGTTGGAATGTTAAAATCAAACAGTAATTTTGAGCACTTTCCGTCATAAGGTGCGGAATGGATTTCGAATGTGTCTTACTGTTGCCTGCCTCGTTGATTTCATAAAGTGTTACGTAGTCTGATGGCCGGAAGCGTTGCAGACATAGGTTTGGTTGCAACTTGCTCTCTACAGCGCGGTGATGGGTTTCAGACTACAAAGTTAATGGTGTCTTTTAGGTGCCAGGTATCTCACGCCGATGGATTACCATTCGATCTGTATCGTCTGAAATTACGTCGTTAATTTACTAACTATTGAAATGTTCAATATAATTCGTGAATTTCTTTTATTTCTTATGTTACAGTCAAAACGCATAAGTTCGGAGAAGTCTATCGAACTTCTGTCAGACTGGGTCAGATGGCTTCGTCTATTCAGAACGAGGACTAGCCTTTCTCTCCAGCAGGCGTGCTCCGCCTTCTCCGTTTCCAGACCCGCGCGCTTTCGCTCACTCGGTGAGACCGTGACCGCCGCCGCGCAGGAGTAGCCGAGCGCTGTGGAGCGCAACGTTGCGGGTCGTGAGACCTCACGCGTCGGAGGTTACAATCCTCCCTCGGGCATGGATGTTTGTGTTGTCTTTAGTATACGTTAGTTCATAAGTAGTTTAAGTTTACGGACTGATGACCCCGCAGTTAAGTCCCCCAAGCCGGCCGCGGTGGCCGAGGGGACTGAGGCGCTCCAGTCACGGTCTACACGGTCACTACGGTCGGGGGTTCGTATCCCCCCTCGGGCATGGATATTTGTGCCGTCCTTAGTCTTAGTTAGTTCATAAGTAGTTTGTAAGCTTAGGGACTGATGACCCCGCAGTTAAGTCCCATAAGTTCTACAAACATTTGAACATTTTTTTTAAGTCCCCCAAGTTTTACAAAAATTTGAACATTTTCGTGGCCGCCGCCGCCGCGTCGCGCTTCGCATCGACTTCATAACGTTAATGAAACAAATTCCCCTTCAATTTAGTGGCACCTAAACGCTACTGTTGCCATTGTTCATGTTGCAAGAACAATTTGTTTCAGTGTTTGACACAGCTATTAAAAACTCGTCAATTTTTTGGAACTCTTTTTAACACGGTAGCAATTTCTGTGTCGACAAAAATTACTTTATAAGTCTTAGTTTATTTTAAAACCCTTTTTATATACTTTTTCATTTAAATAATTATTTTAAACTTTTTAGTTTGTATGTGTGAAATATTTCCTTAATTTTCAAACGTTTTCATGAGATTACAGCAGAGACATTCGATATATTTGTCTTATTTCTATTTTACCTGAGCCGTCTTTCGTACATGTCACGGAAAGTTCGCGAAGGTAAAAGATAGGGTGATATGAACTCACACTAATGCTTACCAGAAATAATTTTAACGGCGAAACATTCACGACTGGAAGAAAAACAGGAACAGGAGAAAATACCAGTGGTATAAAAACTGCCGTCCACTACACACCAATTAAGAAATGGCATTAATATAGAAGTGTCATCAAAAAAATCTTCAAATGTTTGTATAGCTTATGGGACTTAACTACGGGGTCATCAGTCCCTAAACTTACAAACTACTTATGAACTAGCTAACACTAAGGACGGCACAAATATCCATGCCCGAGGGGGGATTCGAACCCCCGACCGTAGTGGCCGTGCAGACCACGACTTGCGCGCCTCATCCCCCCCTTTTTTTTGTCCCCTCGGACACCGCGGCCGGCGCAGTGTTATCTAGTTCTAAGTTATGTTGAAAGTTTAAAGCCCTTTGTTCAGTGGAAAGTTGGTTAGAAATCAACAGCAAAATTTGTACCAACTCAAGGACACATAAACAAACTAGGCTCTATCGCACATGAGACTCGAAAGAAAGAAGGAAGGTTACGACTAAACGTCCCTCGACAACGTGATCATTATTGCGGAGAAGAACCTCCGATTGTTCTTATAAGGATGGGGAAGGAAATCGGTCGTGCCCTGCCGCAGGGACCATTCCAGTATTTGCCTGGACTGATTTAGCAAACTCACGGAAAATTCAATAAATTCAATTCTGAATAGCCGGAGGAGAACAGTATGTTACTACTGTGCCACTTTACACCGCACGAGAAACTAATGCGGGTAAATAGTGCTTTGTCACCTCGTTCTAAGCTAATTGTTTCAAGTTTTTAGCTCATCGTAAAGTTAGTTTAAAATCTATTGTAAAATTTGTACCAAACAGACAATAGACAATAATGCTAAGTAATAAACACGTGTCAAAACGATTAAAATTATAATTCATCGGGGAATTGTGGCGTGGTTTAAAACAGTAATGAGAAAAGCAATTGCACTGTTCCTTTTTAAAAATAGTAAATAAACGCATTGCCATAACTCGTATTCATTGATTTAGAAACGATGCAGTAGAAGCCGCAGGGCTGTAATTTAACCACTATTAAAAAAATTAAATGGGCTGAGTATCGAAGACAACATTTGTAAATAAATCTGATCCAAATTTTCGTTATGAATGGAATAAAAGAGGAATACGAAGTTAGTAAATGAGTAGGCCGTGAATGAACTCAAATAAGGGTGTTAAAAGAGGTGTTCCACATTTTGAAAGGAGGTTTTATGGATGAAACAAGACAAAAATGACCGTTACACATTAGCTCTAAAACGCTTAACTTAATGGATATGAGAAGTTGTTGATCTTCAGTACTGTGAAACACATCGAACAATCAAATGTAGCCGGCCGCGGTGGCCGAGCTGTCTGCGGGAGCGCCAGTCAGGCTCTGCACGGCCACTACGGTCGGGGGTTCGAATCCCCCCTTGGGCATGGATATTTGTGCAGTCCTTAGTATTAGCTAGTTCATAAGTAGTTTGTACGTTTAGGGACTGATGACCCCGTAGTTAAGTCCCATAAGTTGTACAAACTTTTCATTTCCATTTTCAAACAAACGTAACGGTGATAAAAAAATAAAAATAATAATTCAAAGATCAACGATGTAATAAAAACTAATGGTACTAACCATAATAAAGTACAGGATAATTATACGGAAAATATGTGTTTAACAGTAGTAAGGTGAAGAACAGCACGAGCAAACCATTTGCGGTTACGAACAATATTCTTGCAAGTAAATATACCAATGGTAAAAATACGGCCGCCTCCTGCAAAATGAATAATGTGGAGCACATTTTTCCTAAGACGTGAGAGCTGGGACGGGCAGAGAACAGGTATGATTGATCTAGAAACAATGGGAAATTTAATGCGATCGAAAACGAACAGAGGTAGCTACTTGCAGATAAAAAGAAATCTCTGTATGTGAATGCAGACTTTCTCGGCGGATCTCGATGAGGAAATCTTCTCGGGTTGACAGCCAAGTCAGTGCCACGTTCTCTGGCAACGTTTCGGCAAGTTGCTTACTTGCTATCTTCGTCTGAAGAAGCTGTCACTGTCAAAACAGGATGCAAATATTAGTAGAGACAGAAACAGAACAAATTACACAGTAGCGTAGTCATTTCAAAGAAGAAGAGCATAATGAAAATAATTAAACAACTTATAGATAACCTGATAGTACTTTTATCTTGCACTATACTTTCCATTGTTCATACCTGCAGAAAATATATTTCACCCTCTGTTGAAAAAAAAAATTTTTTCATAATGAAATTCAGTATATTAATGAATGCCTCTGAACTGAGAATTCCAATTATTATTCACAGGGGACTGGCTCCTGAAACCGAGATATAGCTCCGTCCCGTGACAGAGAATGCCGACCGCGGTGGCCGAGAGGACTAAGGCGCTTCAGTCACGGTCTGCACGGCCACTACGGTCGGGGGTTCGAATCCCCCCTCGGGCATGGATATTTGTGCCGTCCTAGTTCGTAAGTAGTTCATAAGTAGTTTGTAAGTTTAGGGACTGATGACCCCGTAGTTAAGTCCCATAGACTATACAAACATTTGAACATTTTGAACAGAGAATCGTCCGCTTCTCTCCGTTTCGTGGAGATATTTCGATGAGAGCGTTCTCCCCGTGGACGATACACCTAAAGTAACCAAACGGTTTGTTTTATAGGACAATTTCACTTTTGGCGGTTGCAATTACTTTCCAAATAATGGATCAAATGAATTAAGACATTTGAAAGGAAACTAATTATTACAATTACATTGAACCTTCTACAAAGATAAAAACATCGAAGACAAAAAATTCTTCTGAAGCAATATTAATCAGTAACATTGTAACTCACCTAAACAGCCGCGGTGGAGTAGCCGAGCGGTCTAAAACGTCTCGCTGCGGAGCGCGCGGTTGCTCACCGTGGAGGTTCGCGTCCTCCCTGGGGCATGGGTGTGTGTGTTTGTCCTTAGGTTAGTTTACCTAGGTGTAAGTAGTTTGGAAGCTACGGACTGATGACCACGCAGTTTGATCCGATAGATTTACAGACCTTTGAACTTTTTTTCCACCTAAACAGGGACATCCCTATAAGAAGAAAATATAGTTTCTAATCGAAAAAGATTACGTGGATGTAATAGAAATGGCTATAATCTGCAGCAACAGCCATTCGGTCAATTTTACTAATATCGGTCAAAACTGGTTTAATACCTGCTCAACTACAGTACAAACCAGATACTCATTTTGGTGCTGTTCCTTGAATGTGGCCGCGTATGACGAGATTGAACGTAGATACCATCAATTTTGGGACAACAGATCGTAGGAACTTTGGAATAAGTGGTCATTTCGCACTTTCTTCGTTTTGTTAACAGAATCTCTCCCTGAAAGTCGATCAGGATAAGTCATCAATTCAACTGCATTTTTCAATGCTGTTGTCTGCATTGGTAGCTGTTTGGTAGGGCAGCATGGCTAGAAGCCAGTTGAAACAAGCTGTTTGTAGGCGTGAGGATGTTGTGGGCTGCCCAAGAAGTACTTTCTACTTGGCAATATTGCTTGTGACGCTAGGCAAATCTGATGGTTCACTCAGTTCCAGCATTCGTACTACTTTCCAACATTCATAGAGAGATGAGATTAGTCATTGCATTGTTATGACACTGTCATCTTGAATTTCATTTTTTAGCACAGATAGGTCGTCCCCTACTTAATTAACAAAGAGTTTTGTGTTTTTTTTTTAATGTGGGGACTTTCCTAATTAACTGGCAGGAGAGAGACAGCTGAACCAACACTTTCATGTTAGCTCTGTGGCGTCATTCTCGTCTCGTGATCTACAACATAGTTTATTAGTGAGATATCGTTGTACTTGCGATGTGTGTGGCTTCAGATCTATTTTTCTCCTCTGAAAAACGTCCTAAATGGTATTTAGTAACTAAATACAAAAATCGTTGCAGTGTTTCGACTAAGAGTTCGTTATTTTATATTGTTATTTTAATCGTTATCATTCTGTTGCAATGCGGTAAACATCCTCGATTGCTGGGTTTTCATTATTTACCATCATTATTATCATAAATTCATTTACAAAAGCGTTCTTTCCAATGTGGCCAGCGGATCACGAAGAATGGGTAGTTTGAAGGAATATAGGACAATGTTGTTGTTGTGGTCTTCAGTCCGGAGACTGGTTTGATGCAGCTCTCCACAATACCCTATCCTGAGCAAGCCTCTTCATCTCCACATACGAACGGCAACCTACATCTGTCTGAATCTGCTTACTGTATCCGTCTCTTGGTCTTCCCCTGCGATTTTTTCCCCACACACTTCCCTCCAACGCTAAATTCACAATTCCCTGATGTCTACGAATGTGTACTACCAATCTATCCCTTCTTTTAGTCAAGGTATGCCAGAAATTTCTTTTCTCCCCAATTCTGTTCAGTACCTCCTCATTAGTTACGCGATCCACCCACCTAATCTTCAGCATTCTTCTGTAGCACCATATTTCAAAAGCCTCAATCCTCTTCCTGTCCGCACTGTTTATCGTCCATGTCTCACTCCCATGCAAGGCAACACTCCATACAACTGCCTTCAGAAAGGACTTCCTTAGGCTCAAATCAATATTCGATGTTAACAGATTTCTCTTTTTCAAGAACGCTTTTCTACCCATTGCCATTCTGCATTTTATATCCTCTGTACTGCAACCATCATTTGCTATTTTACTGCCCAAGTAACAAAACTCATCTACCTCCTTTATTGCTTCGTTTCCCAATCTAATTCCTTCAGCGTCACCTGATTTTCTTACACTACACTCCATTACCCTAGTTTTACTCTTGTTAATGTTCATCTTATATGCACTTTTAAGTACACTGTCCATTCCGTTCAATTGCTCTTCCAGGTCCTTTGCTGTATCTGACAGAAATACTTTGTCGTCGGCAAAACGCAATGTTTTTAATTCGTCACCCTGGACTTTAATTCCTTCTCCAAATTTCTCCTTGCTTTCCTTTATAGCTTGCTCAATGTACAAATTGAATAACAATGGAGAAAGACTACAACCCTGTCTTACTCCCTTTCCAACCACTGCATCCCTTTCATGCCCTTCAACTCTGACAACCGCTGTCTTGTTTTTGTACAAGTTGTAAATAACCTTACGCTCCCTATATTTTACTCCTGCTTGCTTCAGAACTTGAAAGAGTTTATTACAATCAACATTGTCAAAAGCCTTCTCCAAATCTACAAAAGCTAGAACTGTAGGTTTGCCTTTTCTTAATCTATCTTCTAGGATAAGCCGTAAAGTGAGTATTGCCTCCCGTGTTCCTACATTTCTCCTGAACCCAAACTGATCTTCCCCGACGTCGGCTTCTACCAGCTTTCCCATCCTTCTGTATATAATTCGTGTTAATATTTTGCCACCATGACTTATTAAACTGATGGTTCTGTAGTTTTCACACCTGTCTGCACCTGCTTTCTTTGGAATGGGGATTATTACATTTTTCTTAAAGTCTGAGGGTACTTCGCCTGTCTCATACATCTTACACACCAGGTGAAACAGGTTTGTCATGGCTGGTTCTCCCAGAGACTTTAGTAGCTCTGAGGGAATATCATCTACTCCAGGGGCCTTGTTTCGACTTAGGTCTTTCAGGGCTCTGTCAAATTCTTCTCTCAGTACAGTATCCCCTATTTCATCTTCATCTACATCCTCTTCCCTTCCTACAATATTGTCTTGAAGTTCATTTCCTTTGTAAAGCCCCTCTATACACTCGTTCCACCTTTCAGCTTTCCCTTCTTTGCCGAGAACTGGTTTTCCATCTGTGTCCTTGATATTCATAGAGCTGTTTTTCTTATCGCCAAATGTTTCTTTTATTTTCCTGTAGGCTGTATCTATTTTTCCCCTGTTTATACATTCTTCTACATGCTTGCACTTGCCTTCTAGCCACTCCTGCTTAGCCATTTTGCACTTCCTGTCAATCTCATTTCTTAGTCGTCTGTACTCCATTTTGCCTGTTTCATTTACTGCATTTTTATATTTGCTCCTTTCATCAATTAAATTTAGTTTAGTTTATCCGAGGATTATTTGTAGGTCTTTCCTTCCTACCTGTTTTGTCCTCTGCTACCTTCACTATTTCTTCTCTCAATTTTACCCATTCCTCCTGTACTGTTTTATTTTCCCCTGTTTCTGTCAATTGTTGCCTAAAGGTCCCTCTGAAATTCTTAAGAACCTCAGGTTCCCTCAATTTATCCAGGTCCCATCTCCTTATTTTCCTACCTTTTTGTAGTTTCTTCAGTTTCAGCCTACAGTTCATAACCAACAAGTTATGGTCAGAGTCTATATCTGCCCCTGGGTATGTCTTACAGTTTATAACCTGGTTCCGAAATCTATGTCTTACCTTTATAAAATCTATCTGGTATCTCCCGGTGTCTCCTGGTCTCTTCCATGTATACAACCTTCTTTTGCTATTCTTGAACCAGGTGTTTGTTATAACTAAATTATGTTCTGTGCAAAATTCTACCAGGCGGCTTCCTCTTTCATTCCTTTTGCCCAGACCATATTCACCTACTATATTCCTTTCCCTTCCTCGTCCTACTACCGAATTCCAGTCTCCCATAACAATTAAGTTTTCCTCTCCCTTAATTGTCTGAATAATTTCCTTTAGCTCTTTATATATTCCTTCGATTTCCTCATCATCGGCAGAGCTAGTTGGCATATAAACCTGTACTACTGTTGTCGGTGTTGGCTTCGTATCTATCTTGACAATGATAATGCGATTATTGTGCTGGTCATAGTAGTTTACCCGCATTCCTATTTTCTTATTCATTATCAATCCTACTCCTGTGATCCCCCCAATTGATTTTGTATTTATAATCCTGTACTCACCTGACCAGAAATCCTGTTCATCCTGCCACCGAACTTCACTAATCCCCACTATATCTAACTTCAACCTATGCATTTCCCTTTTTAAATTTTCTAATTTTCCTACTCGATTAAGTGATCCAACATTCCACGCTCCGACTCGTAGAATGCCAGTATTGTCTTTCCTGATGATCACATCCTCCTGAGTAGTCCCCGCCCGGAGATCCCAATGGGGGACTATTTTACCTCCGGAATATTTTACCCGAGAGGATGCCATCATCATATGTTCATACAGTAGAGCTGCATGTCCTCGGGAAAGGTAACGACTGTAGTTTCCCCTTGCCTTCAGCCGTTCGCAGTAGCTGTGTGCAAAGCCACATTAGCTGATGTTACAAGGCCAGCTCAGTCAATCATCTAGACTGTTGCCCCTGTAACTACTGAAAAGGCTGCTGCCCCTCTTCAGAAACCACACGTTTGTCTGGCCTCTTCACAGATACCCCTCCGCTGTGGTTGCACCTACGGTACGGCTATCTGTATCGTTGAGGCGCGCAAAGTAGGAGAAAGTAAATCATAAAAGACGACGACATTAGGTCAATGACTCACGTAAAAATTTTGCAATAATTTCTGTTGATTTAACAACGTGACAACAGATACTAAGCAACAACAGATACAAGTCGTTGGTGGCAACATGCGAAGAATCCATCAGAGACATGGGTTCGGATTCTCATCATCATCTGTTGGCGGAATAAGGCTGTGACACTGCAAAAGTAATAAATAAGCTGGTTAGTAGTCTATATGTGTGTGTCTGCAGATGAAACACCGCAGAATAGCATATTGCGCACATATAGAGCTTAGTTTCTGTGCTACTGGCCGTAATTTTAACTATCTTGTCTTCTGAATCCTCAAATAAACTGATTACTTCGATGATAAAGTGATCAGTTAACTACGTATCTTCTGGCTATCAACGAAATCAAACTATTTTTTCATTCACGTTGAAGACATGAAATTTTACTTGTACGGCCACAAGGCTGCATTTAAAACTGCAGTCGCTTTCAAGGTTCATAGTGTTTGATACCGTACTGTTCCGTGACGGATAAGGCGACGTTCATTTCCAGTAACTTGTCATGAAACCAAAATTAGCTCTCGTCGCAATCTAACAAAGTAATTGTTTTTTTTATTTTGTTTTTTGGGGGAAATTGTAATCGTGCTGGAAGATTATATATCACAGTCTTTGACCTGCTGTATATGCAAGCACAATGTCAGTATTTCTAACGTCCCTACTCATTTGCTGAAATGTTTATCAAGCTTTAAAGCTTTAAAAATGGTTTCGGCCTAATTTGTCGACTTACGTATCTGCAGCGTAAATGTGCGTTGGAAACTATGGTAACCAAAACCCGCGCCTCTGGAAGCCCGTGTGAGACCAGCGCCATTTCGCTTCAGCGGTCTTCCTAGCACAGCTAAAAACTGGCAACATCGTTCGTAATGTTTGGCAACACTGTGACTGTGCAGTTACTTCCGCAAGTGGTACTAAATTGGCTCGCGAAGTTCACCTGGCATTCCTCTTCCAATTCCTGTATAATGCTCATGAGATATGAAAGAGAGAAATTCAATGAATGCTGTTATTCGTGTAAGTGACATTTCAGGTTATCTTTAGCAATGCGTTAGAGGCTGAACAATGAATATGTCACAGACTAAGGGCAACAGGGACAGTGTATCGTTGGCTGTGTGGTTCTGTGTACGTCTGTGTGTGTGTGTGTGTGTGTGTGTGTGTGTGTGTGTGTATCCTGTGTTGCAACCCTTGTGAGTGTCGGCATTTCGTATCCTGGTTGGAGACGTTAGAGATGGTATTTTATTTTATGCACTGCAAATTGCGAGAAGAAATACTTAACGAAATGAGAAGAAAACTTGCACAATATGTTTTATCGAAAAGTCGACTCCAAATTATGGAAATGATGAAAGATAGCAGCTTTGTTGCACCATACAAACGCCTTTGAAGAAATTCCAATTGTCCTCCATGGATATGAATGTAATTTTTATTACTCACTTAGGACCCACATGCTAGGGGATGCTTACGAAGGAAGTGAACTTAATGATTAATATAGGTTCCTCATGCGAAATATCTGCTGTAGAAATGAGAGACGAATACACGAACCTTGCAGTGTGCCTGTGTTGCTTTATAGCATGCATTGAAAGATATTCGCATAGTTTGCCGCATACATTTACCATAATAAATCAAACAACGACACTAAAACATTATAGTGCAGTTATGCACTGTGAATTGAAAACATACCAACTGATGACCATGAAAAATTAAATGTCGAGATTTCCTGAAAGGAAACGGAACGAGATTTAATCTACAAATACCACTGTAAACCATCTAAAAGTACTATTTGATTGGATTAACAACAATGACAATTTTACCTCTCATTTATGTATTGTGTATTTCTGTAATAAAATGCTGATCATTAAAAAACGGACGGTCTGCTCCGTTGATTTCTAGTGTGAAATATACCTCGCAACTTTTTTTATGGATCACCACTTAACAAGACTCAAGCATTTTATATATCCAGGGCGATGAGCGGCAGCAGGCGCTGTGGGCAGAGGGCGAGGCAGCGCAGCGCCGCCACCGCTGCTGCCGGCGAGTGGGCCGCGGAGAGCTCTGCCAAGTGCTGCGTCCAGAGGCAGAAGTGTTATTGGACCGAAATGTTATTACCAGTGTATCAAAAAGTGAAATATGTTTTGCATATACTCCCCTGCATCAGCATTCACGAGGGACTTGAAATAAAAATTTTGCCAACAGGCGGTTTCGATCGATCACCAACCCTCGCCTTTACAAGGCACGCACTTCACCGCGAGACCTCAGAGGTAGCTGAGCTAGACTTGTAGTAACTGGACACAAGACGTACTACACGAACTTCCAAAATCTACATCGCTGACAGATTGTGCAGATAGCCGGACTTAGAGCGTATCAGCTCCGTCACCTTTATTGTCCCATGTCGCGATCAGCGCGGACTTAGGCTGAGAGGCAGCATGTTTTTCGTGTGTAAAGAGTGTACCTTTGGTATTACATCACAATACCTAGCAATATACAAAGGATGTGACGTCATAAATAATTAAAAATATGAAAAATCGTCCCGCCGCGCAAGACGATGTAATTTATTACCGCTATACTGTCAAATCTATTTACTACACGTTTTCCAGACAATTTTCTAATATTCCAATCTAGCTTCATGCAAGATTATATTATTGTAGGACACATTGTACAGGAAATACGACGTCATAAGGATTGAGGTGCGGAAAACAAAAGTGAAATGGATAAAGTTTGGGGCAGAAGGTGATGGATAAAGGGGTAAGAGGCGATGGATTAGCAAGACTGGAATACACACACATACTGGTAAAGCGAGTAAGTAACGCTGGTAATGATACAAAATTAAACACTTTTAGATGATAAAATGATGTAACTGAGAACCAGTCAACCAAAGTAATATTTTTCGCACTAATACTGCTGAATGGAGAGTTATTACTGTGCATTTTCCTATATTTACAAAATCTGTCTTGGTCGGCACTGTAAGAAACTGAAAACTATTTCCCTACTAAGAAAACTTTGAAATCGACTGTATTAAGTAAAGTTGCGATGTTAAAGCAAAAGATTACTGCGCCTTTGCCTAAACCATACTGAAACGATGTGCTGGTAAATATCAAGCAGCGAGGAATGTTCGAGTGGTCTAAGGCGTCATGCTACGGGCTGGACGGCCGTTTCCGACAGAGGTTCGAGTCCTCCCTCAATCAAGGGTGTGAGTGTGGTCCTCTGTGTAAGTTAGTTTAAGTAGAGTGTAAGTCTAGGGACTGATGACCGTTTGGTCCAATACGTTCACAAACATTTGTACTTTTAAACATTTTGTAAAAATCAAGGAACAGAAATTACACCGAAAAAAAATCTTATTTTGGCATGCTTATATGTCGGCAATGGCTATTTAAGACAACTGGTGTCTGGCACAGGCGTTATATCGGTTACTGCTGCTACGATGAGTTTGATACGGTGTTATAGTCGGCGCACTAAAGGTGGGACACAGCAACTCCGAGGTAGCGATGAGGTGCAGACTTTCCCGTACGATCATTTCAAGAGTGCACCGCGAATAACGGGAATACTGTGAAACATCAAATCTCCAAAGTCGCTTTGACCGCAAAAACATCCCTCAAGAACAGGGACAACGACGACTCAGGATATTCTTTCAACGTGACACAAATAAAAGTTTTCTGCAGGTTTCATTTCTGGTCCATCAACATGTATGAGCGTGCCAACCATTCAACGAAACATCATTGATATCGGAGTCAAAGGTCGACTCGTGTACCATTGCTGACTACACGACAGCGTCCCCTCCACGCCCCTCGCGGGCTCACGGTTCTTTCGTGAGTACGTGCGTGACGAGAACGGGCCTCGAGTTAATGCAGTCTTCCTTCCTTCTTTACTTCCCAGAGTGCATTTTCCTTTCCCCCTCCCATCCTTTCCCATCCTCACTTCTTCCAACGGGGGGACTGATGACCTTGGCAGTTTAGTCCCCCTATCTCAACAAACCAAGCAAACACTACCCAACTGCACGACACAGAGCTTTACGACTTGCGTGGGCCCTTCAACACCGACTGTTACTGACTGGAAACATGTTTCCTGGTCTGACGAGTCTCGTTTTCAGTTGTATTAAGCGAAGAGACGTGCACGAGTATGGAGACAACCTCAGGAATCCATCGACCCTACATGTCAGTAGGTGAGTGTTGAAGCTGCTGAAAGATCTGTAATGGTGTGGGGCGTACGCAGTTGGTACCCCTGACACGTCTTGATACCACGTTGACATGCTGTAGAAATACATTTCGTTATGTTTTCTGTACATATTTGAATTGAAACACGAGTATGAAACAGGATGAAGTTTAGGTTAATGGAAATCGGAATAAGCTGCAGGAATTGAATTTTAAAGGGAAAAAGCCAAAGCCAGACGCGAATAAATCCAGCATCAGGAGATAGCGAGAGTTATTGTTGAGGTCAAGATAAGCACGAAAATATCACCACAAAGAAAACGACGAAAAGTTTCCTATTTCTGCAACATCAGTCAGGTGACGCTGTGATGATATGTAATTGATAACTTGCTGCTGCTGATTGAATCAGATAACTTTCCGCCACTTCTGCGTGCTCGCAGGACCCCACACGATATTAGACAGGTGTACCAGATTTTTATTTTGTATTATTTTTTTATTTATTTTTGCTCTTCAGTGCATGTACCCTCTGTGTTACAACATCTGCTCGATTCTACGTCCACACTTCAGGAAGACCTCGGACGACAGTCTCTTACTTCTTATAGCGTGGCAGAAATTGTCAATAACCGAAGCGTTCCTCTTGCGAAGAAATGCGAATGCCGTATAACTAGTGATGTGACTCATGTAGAGTCCTTTCAGCGTTTAGTACTGTTAGGCGTATTGGAGTTTTAGAGAGACTTCCCGTGGCATGCACGTTATCAATTTATCGTATTTGTGCTCACGAACGCCTTTTACAGAGTGCGTCAACGGCAGCTTTTGTGATGTTCATTAGCTTAGAAACGCTGTTGGGCGCTTCAGTGAATTAAGTGACGAAGTCTCGGTCCGCTTATAATACAACCGGAATATTAAAACCTTTGAAGGAGTCTTGCAACTCCATTAAACGTTCTTCCAGCGTAATATGCAGCTCCCTTGGAGTTCGGCGGTGGCAGAACACCGGCTCGTCAGGCGCCACTAACCATCGACACAAATTACATCTCCTGCCTATTAATAACTTACCTCTGATTAAATAACATGCTGTAGGAAGTTGTGCCTTGCGGGAGGGGGGCTACTACGAGGGATCCTTAAGAAATAAGTTACGCATTTTGTCATTCACACCTAAGTCCATTGTGCAGTAAGAGTGTGTTGTAAGCGCACATGATAGCGTTTAAAAGCGCATCCAAATTGTTATGTTGTGAATTTACATAATTTTGGTTACTGTTCTGTGTACCCTTTCAGTCCTGGCGTTTGCTTGGGGATGGAACGTGATAGTACATAACTTTTTAATGTGCAACAACTGACACAACTGCAGGAATAATTATGACAAATAATTACATCCCTGTTCCGAAATAATTGTACCCGGAACGTCAAATCCACTCGTCCACTAACGCTTGAGCTACTGTTTTTGATTCTTGATTTGGCAGTCGGACATGGCTACGAAAAGAGAGAAACTGTTAGTTATAGTTAATATATAACGATTTCGGGCGGGTGTTCGCAGTAATGACCCGAGTATATCGATCCCTAACATAGCTATTGGTCTATCCGCTTCTGGAAGCCTTTGAAATTCTATTGGTTAGTGACTAAGTTCCACTCTTCGTCCACAAGGGATACAGTATCTCACATATTTATCCATTTCTTGTATCTGTGTTTTCCACCAGTAATTCTGTTCTACCCTACGCTCAGTTTCTCTTCGTCCCGGATGATCTACTAGAATTGAGTCATGTGCCTGTTTCAAAACTTTGCTCCGTAATTTTTCTGGCACTATTAAACGTGGGTCGTTACATGTTAATCTATAGAGAATTCCTTCCTTTCTGTGTGGAGAACTGCTGAAAGTCGTGGTCTACCTGTTGGGCTTGTAGCCACTCCTGTTTGTCAATGCCTGCACATTCCATGTTTCAGATTTTCCTGCTGAGCCCATTATCATTTGCATGTGAGATACCTGGACAATATCCCACCTCAAAATCATATTCAGTTACGCATAGACACCATCGTGCAAGATGAGAGGATGGGTCCTTCAAATTCAACAAACAGTGAAGTGCTGAGTGGCCTGTTACACCTTTCAACCATCTTCCATATAAATAACACCCGAAATAAGTTATGCCAAAAATTACAGCTAACATCTCACACTGTCTGGTAGAATAATTTCTTTCCGCGTTATTGAGCTGTCTGGACGCGTAAATTTGCTAATAGGATACTCTTCGTTAACTGTATTCCTCGAGCCCAAAATTATCAACGCTTGCCGGTACTATTTTTGTACCCTCTATTTACCATGTTTACCTACGTCGTACAAAACATCCGGCTGGATCCAACCTGTCATTTTCTGCCAAACCTCCCACAACAAATAACGAGTTTTCCTGGAATCAGCACCGACCTCAAAGTAGATTAACTTCCCTAAACCCTTAGGTATATTATCTCACGAGCTGAGTACGCAGTTTAGGTGGTTTTCCCAGTACATTGTGCGATCCTTACGACTGTAATGGTATTCCGGCAGTGGAGCCCAGACGAAACATTGTCCCATCTAGTTCCACCTAACGCTGTTCCAAGGCAACTTTGGCATGATAAGCAGCCAGGAAATCTAATCCAAGGGTGCCGTCGTAACTACTGCCACCCACAGGAAGAACGTCCACTTCTATGTGAAACGTTGCTTTCAACGGAAATCAAGAGTACCTGACCTGAGTAAACTAACGGGTCCCCAACCTACGCCAGTTAGCGTCCAGTGCGGTGATTTTTGTGTTTTCCTCTCGAGCATGCACCTGCTCGTCACTGATACCTGAGAACCAGTATCCAGTAGAAATGTACAGTTTCTTCCCTAAATAGAGTCCGAAAAAGATCTGCCACTGTTTTTGCACAAGTGTTAATGTTGACTGGGGGCGTTGCACAGTGGACACCCTGTTCCCCATCCCGCTTAACGGTTGAGGGTGAGATCTACCTTGAGAATAGCTTTTTTTTATTTTTGCCAATGATTGCTTCTGCAATCACACTGCAAGTGACCAAATTTCCCACACCGTCTACACTGAACCTCGTTATACTCTCGTCTCAGATGCTACTTATGACCACACCTAAAACATGTTATATCGGTATTAAACACTGTTTTCTGTTCCCGTGATATAGTCAACGAAACAACTTCCTCTAAGGCCAGTGCCATCCCTAATGCTTCATCCAGCGTTTTTGGGAACTCCATACTAACACTCCGTGACATTTGCGGTTATAGCCCTCTCAGGAACACATCAAGAGCTCTTTCCTCTGCCTCACGCAGGATAACTGAATTTACCTCACCATCGGTCGTTTGCTCACAGATACCAACATTTAACTTTCTAATCCTATACACCAACATTTTTATTGATTCACCCCGTTTTTGTTGAAAGCCATGAAGCTTCTCCTAACCATAGCTTCTAGTGTTCTTTTGTCGGAACCTCTCTATTAAACCCTCCCGGATCTGTTCAAAGGATCTATCTTCTCGTAAACTCTCACGACACATGGCAAAGGTCATTGCTTCACCTGTCAGTTTTAGCTTATTTATATTCAGCGTATGTTCTTTTGACCAGTTCCCTAATTTGGCGGCTGTAGCTAAGATGTCAAAAAAAGTAAAAAAGAAGGAAGCTTAGGGTTTTAATGTCCCATCGACAGCGTGCTTATTAGAGACGTTCAAAATAAAAATAAAAACATCTTCCACTGATTTTCCCAAAAATGGGGTCATCAATGTTGTCGCGGTAGTATCGACCGTTGCTACACTCGGGGATGACTCTACCCTACTCGCACCCCTAAACCCATCAAGCTGACCTGGTAGCTGACTCACCAAATTTACCAACTTGTCAGTTGCCTACTGACTCGACACCTTATTCTCCTCCATGCTTGCAACGTAAGAAAAAATCCACTAAAAAAGAAAGGAAAAAGGTCAACTGAGGGAAAGACAATCGACAATAAAACCATACAAATCTAATTATCCCCACCAAGCAAATGTCACAGGATGCTTGCCTAACCAGACTGTTGTCTCGTGGTAGCAGAGTATTTTTCCGGGCCCCAAATTAATTAGGGGAGACCAGAGCAAAACGATACCTCGGGGCAAAACGATCACGTTTCAGATCTGGCCAGGTAGTGGTGTCATACATCGGAGACTCAATTAACTAGGAGCTCACACGAGGCCAAGGTTGCGCCTGTCATATAGTTCTGCTGTGTTTTCTGCGACATGAGTTACAGAATAAAGCATCGTTTGATGTGCTGTCGATCTAAGTTAAGTTATAAATCTGTAACTGTCTGTGTCACGCTTTGTTTCTGAAGCTAGCCACAAATATTTAGGCTTTTAAGGCAACATATTGGGAGGTTGCATTCACTTTGTTCTTAATGTACAAGAAGGCATTCTCCCACAGCATTGTGTATAGGGCAGGACCAGGATCTGGGCCAAATGATCGCCGTGGCGGAATAACCATGCGCACTAAGGCGCTTTGCGGCCGATCGTTGTCGGGGGTTCGACTCCACCCTCGGTTATGGGTTTTGTGTTGTTCTTAGGATAAGTTAGTTTAAGTAGTTTGTAAGTTTAGGGACCGATGACCACTGCAGTTAGGTCCCATAACTTTACAAACATTTGAAATTTTTTTTGCAAAATGATCACTGTGGTTTCTGTAGAAACAGAAATATTCTGGCAAGGCAGATGAAGCTGAATATGTAGATATAATTATATTCTTTTTATTCAATTTGTCATTTTCAGTAATGGGCTTATAGACTTTAGTTTTTATTTTATGATAAAAGGAGAAAATTGCATTTCAGATTAATTGAGTGCATTTCATGTAAAACAAGTAATGTACCTACCTTGCTAAATAAAAGTTGAATAATAAATGCATTTATGTGAATAATTTAATAACAAACCCCAAATTACAAGAAATGCCAATAAACTGCAAATGATAAGCCAGGGAATCATTTTACCCCAAAGCCAGAGGCAAAATGATCCCTTACATTAAAATATTTATGCATTTTTGTAAACGTCATTTACTTTTCAGAATTTTATAAGTAAGTTAAATAACGTGTAAAATATGTGCAACACCTATTCTCAATTGACTTTACAAAATGTTCTGAATATTACACAGACTATGGGGCTGAACTCCTTAAAGGGATCATTTTGCCCAGGTCTCCCCTATTATAAATTAGTTGGCTAAAAGTTTCTAATTTTGTTGGCGGACGAATACAGCGGTTCGATGTACGAGGCAACGAAGTTAACGAGAGAAGCCTTCTCGTCTTCAGTTGCTAGTTTTGGAAGGTATCGTCTGACTAACTACTCTTGTAGTAGATCTTGGAGCCCTCTTAGTGCGGCAGCCATGAACTTCGTCTCGCGACCGCCGCGAGTTTAGAGAAATGCAACGGTTTGCATCTAGGAGAATAGGCGCGATCTCCTTAAATGTGCTCTGGCTGCCCCTGCTTGGCCTCAGTTGTTCATTCTCTTCGCGAAAGAATAATTTCAATGTTCTCTCTAAGTACCCTCTCCCTCATTAAGGTCTTAATGAGTTAATAGAAGCACTATTTACTTAACTGTGTGTTTTCATTTTTATATTGTTCTGCAAAAAGACTTTTTCAGTGTCAGGATGTGTTTTACTGCATTTTCAAGTGTAACAGCTACTTCACCTTTCAGTGTGTAAATTTCAGAATATAATCACCAGTTAATTTAACTCAACTGTCTGTCTGTCCGATTTCTGGCCTGTAGTCATCCCCTGTTGCTATTGTTTTTCACCCATTAAATAACAAATAGGAACCCCTGCTAGAATAGAGGAGTTTGGATGCTGGCATCGGTCACAGCAGTAGAAGATTCTGTTAATCGGGGAGCAGAAGTTACGCAGGTTTATTAATTGTAACAACTTCCTACCTTGACGAATAACGAAAGTCACAACAGCTACAAACCTTTCAAATTCCTAAAATATCCTGACTGAGAGGACCATAGGAAAAATATGAGGCTCGCGAAATATTTGTGATTACAATATAGACTAAGCGAAGTACAAGCTGGTTTAAGTGGCTGTATTCGTAACGTCGGCGTAGAGCAATGGGATGTTTATTTTGCAACAAATGGCAACAATCAGTGCAAAATTACTCGGAAATTTAGAGGTGACGGAGTCCCACCTCTAATTTTCAGACCAGGGACACCTCAGATACGACACAGGGAATAAGCTAGAGCTGGCAGAGTCTGCAAGTATGATGGGATTAGATATTTTAGCTGTTAGTGACATTAGGGCAAAGGAAGAAACGAAGAACGAAGTGGGGGAATAGAAGGTCAAACTCTCAGGAGTCAAACCAGAAGGAGCACAGTGCGTATATTAATGTATGTACCCACAAATTTTTTCGTACCATTTAATATAAAATTTTTCTGCTGTTATCGATAGGCAAAAAGTTTGAGGTATCAATTCTGAATTATTCTCATGAAATGTGCTGTGTATGTTATCTTTTAAGTTACTTAGAGGATTTGTTGACGTAAAAATAATTTTTCTGTATCTTGATTGTACAGTATTTTGATAATAGTGTTTACTGTTTTAAATGTAAAAATATTGTAGTCTGGTCCAAACGCAGGGCATAAGATAGAAGTAAAAAACATTGGTATTTCCCAGTTGCTGTCGTAGAAGGCGCCAAGTTTGGTGCGTAAGAAAGAGGCAGAAATACGGACAGTGTGGCTTTACGAGAGAGTCGAGTGTAGACAGCCAGTGAGAGAGCACGTATGGAGCCAGACGTAAGCGAGGCAGCAAAGCGGAGGCTTGGAATTGTATCAAGAGTTTCCAAACATTAGCCTCGGATGCTGGTAGACTGTCTAGTCTACCGTGGTATGGACTAATGGGTACAATGTAAATTTATTCATCGCCAGACGAAAATACAGTGCCACACAGCAACAACCAAGATAGACGATGATTCGCCTGTAGTTGTGCAGTCACGCAACAGCTCGTTCAAATGTTCGTAAATCTATCGGACACAACTTCTAGGTTATTAGTCCGTAGCTTACAAACTACATAAACTAAGGTAAACTAACCTAAGGACAACACATACACCCATGCCCGATGGGGGACTCGAAGCCACTACGGCGAACGGCCTCACTCACTTGACTTGTATCAATAATCAGTGAATTGAACTAAAAATTTGTGATGACCTTTGTCTGTCTCTATCACTTACCTAGTCAGGGTCCTATCCAAGTGTGTAAATGTCCGCGTGTCCTAAATGAGACCAGAGAACAGATGAAAACTTAAATAATTTTCCTAATGAGCTTAGTTCCAGTTTTGTTGTAGATAATAGAAAACTGGTAAGAAACTGTTGCAGTTTGTTTACTTACTAGTCAAAGATTGCACTTAATATATCAAATTTAATGAGAAATTATTAAAACAAAATGATTAAAATAATAGTAAATAATTTAAACTGACAGTATTGATCAGTTGGTAATAATAAATTATTGAATCAAATTAGGATACCGTATATTTTTCCCTTCAAATTTATAAAAACCAAATTAATGACAATAGTTGTTATTAAAAGTGATTAACATAGCTTAAAGGAACTGCAAATATAGTTAATGTTGTTGAAAGGTAATGGAAACCGAGGAAAAGTGTACTGTACCAGTTTCAGGGCTACGACCATATCTTTAGTAAATTTATCAGTAAAATTCCTGAAAAAGTATTTATATAATGCTTAATCAAAATGTAGTTCAATATGGTGTGTGGTTGGTAATTTTGTGTAGCTCATATGTGCAATCCACAACTGACTGAACTAGGAGCAGCTGCGTCATCAAATTCTTTGTATTTTGATAAAGTGCAAACACTTCCTTCATATTCAGGGCTATATTTAAGTAGTAAAGAAGTTATTTGGTCTGCTCGTCCGAAATATGGCTTTCCATAGAGATTATAGTGTTTTTTGTTGGACCATAAACTTAATGCTTTCTGCTTTTTTGTACCTAGTTGTTTTAAAGTAATATTTACAACAGATTTGAATCCGGTTTTCAAAAATAGTTTTTACATTTTATTGTCTAATCAGGCTGGGGCCCGTATAAATAACATTCAGTCAACAGATTAATTCTTGTACAAAAAATGTTATCCCCGTTTAGCAAATAGTCTCTCCAAAGTCCGATACAAATGAAGTGTGTCTTATTCTTAGGTACACCCACCGTCAAATAAAAAAAATCCCACTATGGGTTGTGCCCTTACATTTGCTTTAGACGCGGTTGCATCGTGTTTGGATTGATTGGTAGTTATTCCCAGAGGTAAGAGGTTACACTTGGCAGCCTGGTGACAGGTCATAACCAGGTCACATTTGGATTAGAAATCTGTAGGACCGAATATTTGTAATTTGTGGTGACAAAATTAAATTTCAAGAATAGTACACATTTGACTAGACGGTAGCTGTAAACTTTCTATGTGGTTTAGGTATTACCTTAGAATGACAGAAAGACAGCGAGTAGGAATGGCAGGACAAATTACAAGAGATGAATTAGGAGTTAATACAGGGGCAGGAATGGAAGGCAGTAATAAAAGACAATCAACACTACATGACCAAAACACTGAATGTGAAGATGATTCTTTTCAGACGTTGACACTCTCACATACTAAGAATGAATCAGTATAAATTAGTGACTGGGAAACACTTGGGGCTGGAGCAGATTCTGAATACGAGGGCGATTGTACACTTGAACAAAAACCGATACAACAGCTTCATTAGAATAGCATACTGCAAATGTTATATAAGTGCTCGACTGGAAACCGAAGGGTCGCGGGTTCAAAACCCGGTCATATCTCAGATTTTTTCAGTCTGCACTTTAACGCATCCTTCACCTCTCATCGATGTAAGGAGTCGCCAGGAACAACACGTGGTTCGGATTCCACGTTAAGCCGTAGGTCCCATTTCACCGGCTGGATAACTGGGTTAGGCTAGGGACACGCAAGTCGCCGAAGTGGCGTCCAATTGAAAGACTTGCACCAGGCCATTGAGCCACACGAAATTATTATTATTATTATTATTATTATGCTATATAACCAAAATAGTCAAATAAAAACAGGGATGGGTAAGATAAAAACGGGGAGGAACATATGAAAACAGAGATGGATGAAATGAAAAGGCCGCGGTGGAGTAGCCGAGCTGTCTACAGCGTCTCGCTGCGGAGCGCGCGGTTGCTCGCCGTGGAGGTTCGAGTCCTCCCTGGGGCATGGGTGTGTGTGTTGTCCTTAGGTTAGTTTACCTAGGTTTAAGTAGTTTGTAAACTACGGACTGATGACCACGCAGTTTGGTCCGATATAATTACAAACATTTGAACATTTGAAATGAAAACTGGGATACAAACAGAATTTAAACAATTATAAATTGATTTGAAAATCAAAATAGTAAGATAAAGAAAATTTACGATCAAAATGCTGCGATTAGTGAAAACATAGAGATAATAAATACAAGGGTAAGTAAACTGGACACACGAGTAGAAGGAGTAGAAAGGGAAGTTGAGATGTTGCATACAAAATACACTTCAGTGCAAAGCCTGGTAGATAATGATACTGAATGTTTGAAAATGTTCAAATATTTGTAAAGCTTATGGGACTTAACTGCGGGGTCATCAGTCCCTGAATGCTTGATTTTGAAATAAGTGAAATGCAGAAACAAGTTAAACCAATGGTAAAACAGGAAGTGTTAGAACAGGTAACAGCTGTAAAAGAGGACTTGGAGCAGGAAACCGAAAATAAGATCTCAGAATTGAGAAAAACAATAAATGGTTCGGAAACGTTTTTAGTAAATAAAGTAGGGGCATGTGAAAAAAGTGTGAATGTAGGACAACAGTAATTCAGGAAAAGATAGGAAACCTGGAAAGAGAATGCAAAGTGAAACCCGTTGTATAGTTGTTCGCGTAGTAATTAGTAATTTAGTAGTGAGGAAAAATTCGACCCAGTAAAAAAAAAAAAAAAAAAAAAATGGCGCCCGGCCGACTTTGTATAGAACTTCAAAAGGTTGTTTCCTCCAGATCTGACAGACAATGAAAAGATTAATGTAGTCATTAGTGGTTTAGCAGAGGACGCTCAACAGTGGAGGCTCAACTAAAACATGGAAGATATAAACTTGGAGGTTTTTAAACAAAATTTCCAGGAAGAGTATTGGCCACAGCAAAAACAGGATAGCATGTGGCGAGAATGTATTATGGCTAGAATGAATGACATTAGAGGTAGGAGGACAATGAAAGAGTTTTGTGAAGACGTATAAACGACTACACCATTTACGAATTATTTGACAGTTGTTGAAACTACTACCAGGAGATTCAAAGCGATATGTAGGAAGCAATCACAAGAAATTTTTAAGCTTCCTAGAAAGGTTAGAGGACGAAGAACATGGGAAAGAAAACTATCATTTTAGTCAAAATCAGCAGAACCTAAATCGGTATGATAATTACGAACAACAAAATGAACAGGAACAATATCAAATTAAAAGAACAGCGAGAGGCAGAGGTATAGCTAAAGGCAGAGGCAGATGTAGAGGTAGTTTTAATTCCTGTGGTAGAGGAAGACGATTTGCATACGGAATAATCAGGAGGATAATTACGAGGAAAACTAAAAACCGCGTCTGCTGGGGTTCGCTCTAACGCGGAAAACCGGATAAGACCCAACAGTAGATAATGGGTTCGATACGAAAAGCCACGGCATAGCATTAAATACGGCAGCACTGGCGCTACGCAAAACAAGCACTTAACGCTCAAACAAGAGAATCGCGGTGGCTGCGGGCGGGGAATCAAAGCGGCCTAGCCAACTCCCTCGGTACGGACATACGCAGCCAAGCGTGAAGCAGCGTCTCGTGGAAGGGGTAGCTGACGTCACGAGAAGGTTCACTGAACCTGATGCAGCAATAGCTGACCGATCGGCGATATAGACAGGGGGCAGCAGCGTGAATGTGGTAGCCGGGAGCATGTAATGCAAAACGGTGGTATTAAGGAGATGCGTTCTGATGTATCCGACTGGTATAAGCAAATGGATGCTCTATATTCGGAATTGGAGAAGTATGACAAAGAGGAGGACAATTGTCGAAATATGTTGTGTTTAGCAAACGGCGACAGTAAAGAGGTAGAAACAGGATTTCAGACTGAAACAAAGATAGTAATAAAAAAAAATAAAGTTAACACAACTGCAGTAAATGTAATAAGAAAGAAAATGGAGTACTGTGTATAGTCGGAATATCAGATAATGTTGAGGAGAAAGTAGTAACTAGTTGATACGTCCCTGAGAAATCTGCGTAACAGTGATGCATGCAGCGAGGGTGAAAATCGGGGTGAGAGTTTAATTTTTAGGGAAAGATTAATTTTTAAAACTCACAACCACCAACTGCGAACCAAATTCCTAAACATGTCCGGCCGCGGTGGCCGAGGAGACTAAGGCGCTCCAGTCACGGTCTGCACGGCCACTACGGTCGGGGGTTCGAATCCCCCCTTGGGCATGGGTATTTGTGCCGTCCTAGTTCGTAAGTAGTTCATAAGTAGTTTGTAAGTTTAGGGACTGATAACCCCGTAGTTAAGTCCCATAGACTATACAAACATTTGAACATTTCCTAAATATGCAAAAACACTGGATCTGTGATTGCTACTGTTTGACTCGTTTTCTAGGGGATGATATCACACGTTCGCAGCTTTCCTTCCCTGCATATGATTAACAAAAAAAATCATAATCAAGTCAAGTTCATGAGAGAAAAGGGTGTACTAACTACTATTTTTGAAAACACGTCAAAGTTCACTTTATGTTGTTTATTTCACAATATTAGAACCCTGTGGCTGATACGTCTGTACGTCGACACATTTATCAAATAAAGTTATAACTCGTGAGCCCCCAGACAAAATGAATATTTGTCGCAAATTGTTTTCACACCATATGCCTGTCTCAAACACCGTTTATGTTCATGCCTATGCGACGACACGTGTTACATTAACAAAACACAGTCACTTTAATTTAGTGCGATGCACACCTTGTTCCACCGGCTAAATATTCACAACACACAGTAGCACTCGATACAACTTAGTGCAGTCTACGACGAGCAACCACACTTGGCAATTGCCACACAAAATCTATAGTCTCCACCTGGAGATCCACATGCCGACTGTCGTCGAGCGACGCCGCCCGGCCAGCTACACCACTCGCTCCCGACTCGTCACTTCCTGCCCACGCGCGCTCGTGCCAAAAGCCCAACTGCCGGGTTTTTTCCCTACATCATCAACTTCCCCATGTGAGCTGTTCTAACCGACTTCCAACGTATAGCGCTCAGCCAATACATTTCTAAAACTTTACTTAAAATCAAAATAATTACACTACACATTAAACAAATTTCTTATTATGTTTTTATATTGGTATAAACATCCTTAGCACTATTTATTACAATCGCGCAATTTCTAATATCACAGATAAGTGATTTAACTGAATATTACAAGATAAAATACACAAGATTAATTGAAAATAAAATGATAAATAGTTAATATATTACATTTATAAACAAACATTGCCATGCTAGTTGTGTAACTCTCTTGTATTCATTGGTAATTTATTACTTTTCATTGTCACTTAAACATATTATGCCAGATGTGACTATATCAGCTAATGTTGTTCAAATGTTTGTATAGTCTATGGGACTTAACTACGGGGTCAACAGTCCCTAAACTTACAAACTACTTATGAACTACTTACGAACTAGGACGGCACAAATATCCATGCCCGAGGGGGGATTCGAACCCCCGACCGTAGTGGCCGTGCAGACCGTGACTGGAGCGCCTTAGTCTCCTCGTCCACCGCGGCCGGCATCAGCTAATGTATTGTTTATTTATCAACAGGCTATTTTGTAATGAGGGCCTTAAAGGTTCCTAACTGCATCGTATTACTTCAAATGCCAGTAGTATTAGAATATTTTATTTCACGCTGTGCACTGCACTGTGCCTGGCACTCGCCATTGTCCCTCTCTCACCTCACCGGAAACGAACGTGGAAAATCCTAAGCTGGAACAAGCCACCAACGTCGGCCTGCTCGCTGGCCTCCCGTCAGCTACAAGAACACAGCAAATCTCAACGTGGAGAATTTCTACCTTTGGCCTAACTATAAACGTTGTCACCCAACTGCGTACATACATTGCTACCATAATTAATAAGATTAAAATTGTGTAACATTTAGTGGATTGGCATGGTCAATGTTTGCAGTGAACTTCATACTGTTTAATTATCAAATGCTATTAATTACCAATATTTCTATTGGGCGGTAATCTCATAATGCGTGCCATTGAAATACATAAAGATTACACAATCTATGAGGCAAAAGCTGACGTCATCTGTGAAAATCACAACGATAGCTCCGATTCTGAAACCATTTGTGAGTATGAGGAAGACGCTGACACGGAAAGTGAAAGAATAAAAGCTGCGTGGATTATAAAAAGACATGATTTTGAGCTTACCAAATATTTGCGAAAAGCATTCATTCTAAATGATGACAGCGATGTAGAAAACAAAGATAGCCTAGTAAACTCACTGAAAGCGAAAGTGATGCCGCAGTTGATGAAGAACTATCCAATGACGAAAGTATCGAACTCAGAACCGAAAATGAAAACCTGATGAGAACAAGTGAGAGCGTAATTATTAAAGAATATGGCGAAGGTAATTAGTCAAAAGAGGACCAGAGAGACAATAAGGATCCTGGGGAAAAGAAGCCTCCTGATATGAAAAAGAATAATGGTGCACCGGTAGGTGTAAAAGAAGAATCTGTGACATCTAGGAGGAAAAAAACCTCAAGATAAACAAAATACACAAATGGGCAGCATTTCGTGGGATGAATTGAAGCCGCGGCAGAATAGCCGGGCGCACTGAGGCGCCGTGGCCGGCCACGGTGGCCGAGGGGACTGAGGCGCTCCAGTCACGGTCTGCACGGCCACTACCGTCGGGGGTTCGAATCCCCCCTAGGGCATGGATATTTGTGCCGTCCTTAGGATTAGCTACTTCATAAGTAGTTTGTAAGTTTATGGACTGATGACCCTGTAGTTAAGTCCTATAAGCTTTACAAACATTTGAACATTTTTTGAGGCGCCGTGCTGCAGTGCGCGCGGCCGTTCGTCGTCGGAGGTTCGAGTCCTCCCTCGTACATGGGTGTGTGTGTGTGTTGTCTTTAGGTTTAACTTAGTTTAAGTATTTTGTTAAGTTAGGGACTAATAACCAAGCAGTTAAGTCCCATAGATTCAAAAACATCTAAACATCTGAAGACTTGAACATCGAAGAAGGTTTGCTACAGGAAGACATACCTGACAATGAAAAGACCAAAATTAAACGGGCAATAGTACCTATAAACATTTTTGGATACGACACTACGGCGCTTTTAGAGACAGGAACGCAGATTAGTGCTATCACAATCCTTTTATGAATGCATAAAATTACAACGTGATATAGTGACGATGTCGGTGACTGGAGTGCGAGTAGTGGGGGCAATTGGAAAGAGAAGTAAGTCTATTAAAAATCAGATTTTGATTGATTTATACAGGGTGTCCCAGCTATCTTGTCCACCCAAAATATCTCTGGAACAATAACAGCTATTGGGAAACGACTTTCACCGGTATCAATGTACGGCTGGGGCCCATGAATGTACATATTTGGAAACATTCTGAAACGAAAGCAAATGTGTTTTTTAACACGAACTTATGATTTTTTTTTTTTTTAATTGACACACTATATTTTTTTCTTCAGCAATCCATACCATTGCAAATCAAATAAACAATGACGTTGATTGCCTCGCAATATTCCAATTACAACCTGAGATATTGCGACGCGAAGTCGACGCTTGAAAAACCCGAAATGCGCTGCTAGCGCACGTCCTGAGGCTCAGGCGTGAACCCAATGCTGCCCGTAATCGCGATGTGATTGACATGCGTAATCGCACTTCCATACTTACCAAGAGGTCCGAAACGAATAATATGGTCTGCTGCCATCCTGCATTAAAGTCGTACATTCCAGCAGGTATTTATCCCATAGGCTAGGGGTGATGCAGTTCTGTAACATATCTGTGTACCGCAACGTTAGTCACAAAGTTAACTTCGCTTATCGTTAATCCGTTACTAAAAAGGTAATTCCGTTCAACGTTAAAACTTTACTTTACTGTAGATCTAGCGCAAGTGACAGTGAATCATTCACTCATAACAGTAAAATTCATGTTGATGGTTTTAGTGAAACGAGCAAGTGGACTAAAGGTTTTAGCGTTGTTTAGGTAAAAATCTTTTGATTTGGGAAGTTCAGGTAAGACATAGAAGATGAATGTAAACATGTTTAACCAATTAGTTTTATTATCACATAATTATCAATGTTATGTTTATATAATGCGTCACATGACAAATTGTGTAAAAAGAAATGTTTCTGATCATCACTGGGTAAAATGGTCCTTTGTAGAAGCTTGCACTGTGATACCAGTACTACATACTATAGGTAGCGTTCACATATCATGCTCAAAGTGATAACCATTGGCTTGCATACATAGGGTCACTCTGCGGATGAAGGATGCCATACTTCGTGCTACTGTTTCCTCTTTGATGGCTGTACAAGCATCAATAATGCGTTGCTTCATGTCCACTGGTGTTGTTGGTTATGTTGGTAAACAGCATCCTTCACTGCTCCCCAAAGAAAAAAATCCAGTGGTTTAAGGTCCGGAGATCGGGCAGGCCACCTAACTGGACCACCACGTCCTATCCACCTACCAGGGAACTTAGGGTTCAGAAGTCGTCGTGCTCGTAAGTCGTTATGTGCAGGGCATCCGTCATGCCGATACCACATGACCATTCTCCTGTTCAGAGGTACGGTGTCCAAGAGAACAGGAAGATTGTGTCGTATAAATCTGGAGTACTGTCTGCCATTTTGGACACCATTTACAAAGAAAGGTCCGATAATGGTATCTCCAATAATCCCACACCAAACATTCACTTTCCACGGACGTTGATGCTCTACCTGACGGAGCCATTTTGGATTGTCTGCGGACCAATAATGCATATTCCTCATATTGACAATTCCTTTGTTGGAGAATGATGCCTCGTCGGTAAAGACAACATCTACGAAAAAATTTGGATTAGTCGGAAGTTTTTGCTGAGCCCACCGACAAAATGTTACCCTGTTGCTGAATTCATTTCCATGAAGATCCTGGTGTAAATGAACATGGTAAGGATGAAATTTATGACGTTGAAGAATACGCTGTGCATTTGATTTCGACACACCAACTTCACGTTCAATTTGACGTGTGCTGATGTGAGGATTCACAGCTACGCTAGCGAGCACAGCAACTTCAGTACGTTCATCTGTGCGTGTTCTAGGACGATGTCTAGGTCTTGGATTTAAGCTTCCCGTTTCACGTAGACGAGATGTGAGACGACCAAACATCCAGCTCGAAGGCGATGGCTTGTCAGGGAATCGTCTTCTGTACAGTCGTTCTGCCTGAACAGAATTTCGCCCGCCTACAACAGGGTACAGTACAGGTATGTAGAGTAGGGCAGAAAACAGACATATTAACGTAATAATCATAATGTTCTCTAACAGTACTATAAACAAACAAGGAATCTAATAACGTATTTCCCGTCAACGTACATTCTCCATAGATCAGCAGCATTTCTACCATATCTTCATGTTTGTACATAATACCGTATAAGTCCCACAACACAACGTGTATTCACAATGTGTACTACCTCCGTACCGTCACTAGATTACTCTGATGCATGACTACACTGGCAAGCGGTGTACTGCACGCCAAAGCAACAACTAATGGGATGTTCGGAAGGTGGTGGAGTACAGGAGTTTGCATGAGTCGCAAATCACAAACAAGGCGAGGTGGTAACTGTGGCTGTAGTGGGAACTACGTTGGACACGTGTCTAGGTAGAGCTAGGCCCTGGATGAACGAGTGCGCGAAAGGCACAATGGGTCATTTAACGTATTCGATAAACCTTATTTTAGGTGTGCAGGATAAATAAGACAACCTGACTGGTGTATACCGATCGGTACTAGTTCACATTGTGTACATAGACACATAAAACGTGCAAGCGGGAAACCATTATGTGCTTATGAGTGTTGATGGCAGCAGACGGTATTATTCGTTTCGGACCTCTTGATAAGTATGGAAGTGCGATTACGCATGTCAATCACATCGCGATTACGGGCAGCATGGGGTTCACGCCTGAGCCTCAGGACGTGCGCTAGCAGCGTATTTCGGGTTTTTCAAGCGTTAACGTCTCGTTGCAATATCTCGGGATGTAATTGGAATATTGCGATGTAATCAACGCCATCAATAATGTGATTCGTCATGCTATAGATTTCTGAAAAAAAAATAGGGTGTCCATTTAAAAAAACATAAGTTTGTGTTAAAAAACACATTTGCTTTCGTTTTAGAATGTTTCCAAATATGTACATTAATGGGCCCCAGCCGTACATTTATACCGGTGAAAGTCGTTTTCCAATAGCTGTTATTGTTCCAGAGATATTTTGGGTGGGCAAGATCGCTGGGACACCCTGTATATAAAGGGGCGAAAGTTTAGTAATGCTTTTTAGTAGTAGCAGATTGAAGTAACGAAATGATTCTCGGAATTGACTGGCTTTGTAAGCAAAAAGTATTTCCAAATTATGAACAGGAACTGTTACTAATGATGAAGGTACAATTTACACAGAGTTTGAGGAAGTGAAAGAAATAGAACAAGATTGTTCCTGTCTTATATTAGAGGTGGAAAAGAGAACAAAGGATTGTCTATTGAAAGGCATGCCAAATCCAAACGCCTATTACCTAGTGTACTCAATGGCAGGTACACTATTTGAAAACCGTAATGTAGTGGGTCTCAAATCTTATTATCAGAAAAATGAATAGGAAATAAATATGAAACAGGTAAAATGTATACGCCACGTACAAAACAATATTTGAAACTTTTTATAGTGACAGTAATCAATGTAATATAGTAATGTATATAGTGTCGTATGTATGTATGCAATATATTTATAGTGATAATCTTCAGGTTGAGCCAAAAATTTGTATTCGTATATAATGAAATGTCAGATGAAATATAAGGCTTTATGTGATGGACTGTCATAATGTAATAGAGCAGCCAGGATAACAAATAGAAAAAAAGGAGTGCCTGGTTAAAGACAGTGAGAAAAACAAATTAGTACGTAAAGGTTTGTAAAAGGACTGCCTGATCATGTTAAAGAACAGTGGCAGTAATAGGTGAAGAGTTTCTTAGTGTAACATGTATAGGCGTTATATTTATATAGTGGATTTTCTTCAGATGTATGTCTCATCGGTGTTTTTAATGTCATGTGTGTGGTCGTAGGGACAAACTTGTAAAACATAAAATACATTTAAATGAGTGCAAAAAATGTAAATTAACGTTGTAATAATATTTTGACAGCTGTGGTTATGAATTTAAAGTAAAATCATAAATATTGGATAAACAGCAAGTAAGGACTGTGGAGAGAGATGAATACTCTGAAATTTGCTAAAAATGATGGGAATGACATAATTAAACATGACTAATTCGAGCCTCTATTTCACATTAATGTTTAATGTTTCTATAAAATTTGCATGTAATGAAATTTTCCAGAAATAGGGGCATATGTAACATTAATGTATGTACCCACAAATTTCTTTCGAACCATTTAATATCAATTTTTCTGCTGTTATCGATAGGTAAAAACTTTGAGGTATCAATGAAGAATTATTCTCGTGAAATGTGCTGTGTATGTTTTCTTGTAACTTTCTTAATGAGTTAATTAATAATTTGAATAGCTTAGTTCCATTGTTGTAGTAAATTTAGATTATCCATTACGGATGTTTCAGAACCCGTGACTTATTTACAATATTATTGGAGAAAACTGTTCCAGTCACTTTTACTTGAAATGATATTTATTCCATGAACCGGTTTTCAAACCTTTTCAGGTTCATCATCAGATGGATCATGTTACAATAACATTTTAAGTGTCATGTTGGATGCTGGATCTGTGGTGGGAAGACGGAAATTATTTTAAAGAACTCGAATTGCACGTTGCTTAGGTCTGTTTTTTATTTGTAAGATTCCGTGAAATGACGCTTAAAATGTTATTGTAACATGATCCATCTGATGATGAACCTGAAAAGGTTTGAAAACCGGTTCATGGAATAAATATCATTTCAAGTAAAAGTGACTGGAGCAGTTTTCTTCAATAATATTGAAAATAAGTCACGGGTTCTGAAACATCCGTAATGGATAATCTAAATATATTGCTACCACGCCAGGTAACCAGAACAATGCGCGAATTTCGGAAATGTAAACTCAAACTGATGAAAACCGTTCTTGCAATAAGATTCAACAAACAGTGCCTCTCTGAAAACCTCACTCCTAATTATGTCAGAATTAAAGTAACAAGTCAAAACAAATCTGCCAAGTTAGCGAAATCAAAATGTGAAATTATATGGATAAAATCTGAAATCAAACGTCTTTACATTAAAAAAGATCTACTTAATGCACAGCTGTACAATATGCATCTTGAAATAAGCTACAACCTTACTACTTATGTATTCATGATCTTTCTGGATAATATAAATATATGTATAAACAAACACTGTAATACCATCTCACTTAGACATCAAAAGAAGATAGATGCCCTGATCAGTAAAAAAGAAATGATTTTCCCAAGAATCCCTTTGCAAATAGAACATAAGTTTTTTGACAGAGTGATAAATACCACAGACATCTCTTTCAACAACAATGAACTAAAATTATTAAACAAAGGCCTTAAGCACAACATTGCCCCCACACTCAATAATAACAATATCAAAGAGCTAATAGTGAGTACTAAAATGGCATGCGCAACTGCTAAGCTAAAGCACAATGAACAAAATACCATAGCCCATAAGGCAAGCACCACCATCAGGAGAAATATAGACCAGAATAAAATGTACCATAATATGAATAATGAACAAAGGACACTGCAAACCATAAACAAAAATCTTTCAAGTAATAATGCCCTGGTAGTCTGTGCAGACAAAGGAAACACATCTGTTGTCCTATATGAATCAGATTATGTGAACAAGACCCATGAATTCTTCAAAAATAACAACATAAAAGAAATAGATCTTGATCCCACTTCCAAATTCCAAGAAAAAATTAAAAAGCTGCTTAAGAATTGCAACTTCCTTTTGACACAGGCAGAAATAAAGCAATGTACAGTGATGAACCCAACAGCACCTAAATTGAGATCACAATCTAAGGTCCACAAACCTAACTGTCCGATACGCCCTGTTGTAAACTCAATTAATAGCCCAAGCTACAAAATCACCAGAAAGCATATGTATTTGAAAATAACTTCTCTATCAAAAACAGTTATGACCTTATCAATTGCATAAAAGACATCTCCATACCATCCACAGCTAAATTTGCATCCCTTGACATAGTCAACCTATACACAAACATCCCTGTTAAAGAAACAATCACCGTAAAAAGAAATAATCTCCTCAAACATGGTACAATGAGTAGAGCGGAAATCATAGAACTCATAGATATCCTTGAACTTATATTATCACACAATTATTTTCTGTTCAACAAAAAGTTTCACGTTCAAGAAGATGGACTAACAACGGGCAATAGTCTTGCAGTACTGCCAGCAAATATATATATCAACCACCTTGAAAACAAGTTTTTTAAATCCCAGTCTCATCTGAAAAATAAGCTTCTTTATTACAAACGCTATGTTGATGACTCTATCATCGTGTTCAATGGCACAACAACAGAAATATACAACATAGCTGCTGAATTTAATAAAATGCACCCCCAAATACAGTTCACAGTTGAACATGAAACACCAGAAGGAATCAACTATCTTGATCTAAAAATCTCCAACAAAAACCAAAAACACAATTTCCAAATTTTCAGAAAACCAACAGCAACAGATATCTCCATCCATAATTCTTCTTGTCATCCAGACCAACACAAAAAAGCATTTTTTAGATCAATGGTAAACCGCATGCACAAATTTCCAATAGACACAAATGAAACAGAAAAGGAAACAAACATCATAAAATCAGTTACCATCAGCAATGGATACAATCCTGCTGTCATTGATAAATTAATTCAATCAACAAAAACAAAACAACTAATTTCTGAACAGACAAACACAACCAAAGAAACCTTCTTTATAAGCCTACCTTTCCTTGGGAAGGTTTCATACCAAATTGCAAACCTCTTCAAGAAACATGTGATAAAATTAGCTTCTCCACAAACAACAAAATACAAAATAAAATCATCCACAACACAAAAACTAACATAGATAAATTTCAAAAATCAGGTATCTATAAACTAACTTGCAACTCATGCCCAAGCTTCTATATTGGTCAAACTGGAAGAAGCTTCACAACAAGATTTAAAGAACATATGGACGCAATCCGCCTTAATAACTTAAACAAATCCAGCTTTGCCTCACACCTTGCCCAATAAGGTCATTCTGCAGACAACATCCAAAAAAACCTACAAATACTCCATTTTGCCAATAAGGGCATGAAACTTAACCTCCTTGAAGAAATTGAAATCCTCATCAATACAAATACAACATCCAACAACCTGCTCAATGATCAGACTGAACTAAAAAACAAAATGTTCCTCCAAAATTTTGAGAACCTGCTAATGTAAGGAAATTAATTCACAAGAAGCTTCTTCCCCCCCCCCTCCCTACCCCCCCCCCCCCTCAAATAAAAAAAAACCCTCCACTCATGACAACCCTTTCATATGCTTTCTGATAAGGTAAAAATCACTACTAAAGAACAAATACATAATTGTTTTACCCACATCTAAATACCTACTCCTTCAATCCTACAACAATAGAGCAACCAGATTCACACTGTCTTTAAACACAATAAATAGAACCTAGTCTAAATTAATATTCTGGAACACAAATAGTGTATAAATAAACATAGCAATAATACGAATTTTATTCTTGTACTTTGACTGATTGTATACATACATATTAAGTACAAAAGCTATGGAAACAATACAGACAGTATGTATTTATTATTCACTTTTGCAGTTTATTATTGACAAAATTACTTTCTAAATAATCGACTATATCATACTCAAAACAAACTTGCCTGTACAAAGAGTGTTATATCTTTCGAATGAAGACGTTTGTAAATAACAGCAGCTGTAAAGGCACCTGTTGGACGCTGGTAAAGTGTTGTTTATAGTACAGTTAGAACCCAACAGAAAAAGTGATGTGTTACTGTGACTTAAACAAAAAAAGAAGACGCAAGAAATGGAAATTAACCACAAAAATCCGGCCATACAGTGGCAGTAAGTAGATCAGAAAATTTCACGGAATCTTACAAATACAAAACAGACCTAAGCAACGTGCAATTCGAGTTCTTTAAAATAATGTCCGTCTTCCCACCACAGATCCAGCATCCAAAATGACGCTTAAAATGTTATTGTAACATGATCCATCTGATGATGAACCTGAAAAGGTTTGAAAACCAGTTCATGGAATAAATATCATTTCAAGTAAAAGTGACTGGAACAGTTTTCTTCAATAATAATGTTGTAGTAAATAATTGAAAAGTAGTAAGCGACTGTTGTAGTTTGTTTACTTACTAGACAAAGATTGCACTTCATATATCAAATTTAATGACAAACTATGAAAAGAAAATGATTGAAATAACAGTAAATAATTTAAAGTGACAATATCGATCAGCTGGTAATCGTAAACTATTGCATCAAATCAGGATACAGTATTCTTTTTTCTCTCCAATTTTATGAAAGCTAAATTAATGACAATGGTAGTTATTGAAAGTGATAAACCTAGATAGAATGCCAGACTATTAATCCAAAGGTCGTGAGTTCGATCCCCGCCAGGTCCTACGATTTTTATGTCACTTTCCACTTTTTTCACATCTGCCAATATTGCTGATGTGAAACGTATCGAGTAGCACCGTGGTTGGGAATCCACGTTAAGCTGTAGGTCCCCTGTAACTGACTGGGTAAGTCAGTTCGAAGGTCGGAGGAAGGCAACGGCAAACCACCTCCCAACAGGACCATGCCTAGTAAAGCACTGTGGTGTTTATATCAATCTTCGGATTGTTGACTGCTTTACCTTTTTTACCTTTAAACATAGCTTAAAGGTTTGTAAAATGACATGTTGACCACAGCTGTTTACTTTATCAACTCAAAGCTACCGGTTTCGTTTAATATTCACTTGACAGCAAAAAAATGTGGATCACCCCTGAATTTCAAAGTGGATCCCGCACCTGACGCTATGCAACCAAATGGCGTAGCTGTGTCACAGGTTTTCAAATCATTCCACAGTACACTCATTACCTACGCACAATAGGTACTAAGTAAGTTACCTATTTCTCCCTATGGCATTCAGGCAAGGTGCAAACCAATACTGTCGTACAACAAATATTAGAATACACGTCATTAGAGATGAGACAGTAACGCTTGTAAATTAAATGTCGTTGCAATAAGTGAAAAGTCAGATACGTTCTTACACTTGTTTAATGACATGATATGTTTTTTTTTTTTTTTTTTTTTTTTTTTTTTTTTTTTTTTTTTTTTTTTTTTTTTTCGCGATCTGAATATGAACACACTGTTAAGCAAACAACAGTTGTGTGCTTGATCGAGATGCGTTTACAGGTCACGCAGTTTTTCGTGGCCCCTCTCTGATCGACAGAAGTCAGCTGAGTTAGTGTGTCTACAGAATGTTTATGCTCTCTACCAACCTTACCTCGTAACAGCATTGTACACAGTAGACCTCGTCAATTTATTGCTGATTTGTGCTTGGTTTCTATTATTGTCTTCCACTTTGTTATTTGCTAAAATAAGTCCACATATCCTGACGACTTCTTTTAGAAAAAAGTGGTATGAAGAATGTTAATTCTGATTGTTATTCAGTTACAAAAATAAAAAGAGGCAGAAAGCGTTGCTACACCCGCTTAATAAGCCCCTTTAAAATATTAATATTTCGTAGATATACGTTCTAGTTTTCTATTACTCAAACATTAAAGTGTTCCATTTGTGTTCCATTTCTGACGCCTTGACCCCTTGCATGTTGTTTCTTTTAAAACCTGTAATCTATACGCCGTATGCTTGCGGCACTGGGAGAAAGAAGCGGGACTTGTTCTAACAGCCAATACGCTACAAGCTGAATGCAAGCTTCAGCTCCCAACACTCTCCGCTCAGGGGCAACGTTTAAGTGCGTGATCTCTAGGCATAAATAGACATAAAACACTGACGTTTTCATTAGTATCGGTTTCCAAAGACCGATATTTGAACCCAGAAATAAATGATAATCTTACCACTGCACCAGGAATCTCATGAAGCTCATATTGTTGCTGAGAGGTAACCGCTGAAGATATGTAACATAGTGCAATTCACAGATGTCATACATCATAAAGTTGTGGAATAGAATGTAGTGTATTGATGATTTGTTAACTAAGCACAATGAGATGTCAGATATTAAATATGTTCACAAATAGCGTTATACTAGTACCTGAAACGACGATACAATTAATTTTTCTCCGGCAGGGACTCGAACCCGGAACCATTTGCTATTGTATGATAGGAAGGAATATTGCTGATATATTTATTGTTTCTTTCGGGACTCCAACCACGAACATACCGTCACTCTTGACCTTACACGATGAGGTGTCAACTATCACATTGGCGTTCACTACTAGTTAGGATCACACCGTTTGTAGAGACATGGAGGGGTTCGTTATTTTGCGAAAACTTTGTTTAACATAGTAGCGCATGGACATTTGAATGTTGATTTGAAACAAGGCAGAGTCCTGCATTCTTTACTTGGCGTTACTGGAGGTGCAGATGGTATTTTTGTGGTGGTTAAAAACTGTTACTCCCAGCGGTAATCCGACCCATGTCTTAGCCATTACAAGTTAACCTCACCCCGGCATCCAGCAAATTACAGATGTGTTAGCGTCATGTTTTATCATAATGGAGTACTCATTAGATGGTACGAACAGTCAAAGAGCTCAAAGGTGTCTGGCTAGGTAAGACATTCTTGGTCGCAGGAGATTGCCACATAGTCTGAGGTGCCGTATCCCGGATTTTTCATGATATTATACTACGTTTTAGTAAGCTATATTACGATTTGGTATGGCATTTTGCTATAAGCCGCTAGGTATCAAACCCGGGTCTCCTGCATGGGAGCCTAGCACTTTGCAGATTACACCAGGCTGTCTTGCTGAGCGGTAACTGCCATATATAAGTAGACACGTTACGCGTGGTAATTTGCTGCGAATTTGATCTCGATTTTCTTAGAAATCAAGGCCCATTGTAATAAATCCGTTTAAGTTGATGGTCTGGAGGAATTCCCTCACAACATACCTGCGACATATCAAAATCCGTTGGCACCATACTTGGTGTTCCCCTTGTAAGTGTGACGTAGGCACAGCCTGTTGTAAAGGCCTTGTCTCTAGGTGGTGTTGCTGTTGGCCGCCACTGTGACCGCCAGCTGGCTGGTTTCCGCCAAGCCTCCCCTCCGCACCAGCTCTAATTGACCAGCCAGCCTATAGCTCGCAAGCTACGGCTAATACAGGCCCCACTCTCAAAGCTAGGCTCAACCTTTCAAATATCACAAGTTTCTGCAAACCTACCATAATGTGTAGTAGAAACTACCACAACTAGAGCTATTTGCTATAAAATGAGCATTCACGTTTTCTTTTGACACTTCATTCAATTATTTAACGAAGCTAAAGAATAGAATCATGATAAACGGAGCTACCATATAATGTTTCACCTAAATAGCAATCATACGACACAGGAAGCTATCTTCGTTTTCAGCGCTCTGCACTAGATCAAGACGTAAGAAAATATGTATTCAACCTAGAAAACTAAGCATGTTATAAAATTAAACAGTTCTGATATCAACAACACAAATTTATATATGTAGTATATCATTGACTTTTGTGCACTTATAAAGTGTTCTCAATGTCTCTGAAACAATAAGTTCTACACAACGCAAATTACCTTCTGCTGGGGCCCTTCATTTACACGATTATTCTGTTAGTCACTGTGAAGTGTTTCGTCATGGGTTCATAGAATCTCTTCAGTTTCTCGTCTGTTCCACGCTTATACGAAGATCGAGAAAAACAAGTACCAAAAAGGACATGTGCGAGTTATAATTACCATTATGTTACCCTTAAAATTCAAATCAAATGTTTGAATGTGTGTGAAATCTTATGGGACTTAAATACTAAGCTTAGCAGTCCCTAAGCTTATACAGTACTTAAACTAACTTATTCTAAGGACAACACATACATACCCATGCCCGAGGGAAGACTCGAACCTCCTACACGAGCAGCAACCCGAACCATGACATGGCACCTTAGACCGCGCGGCTACTCTGCGCGGACTTTTTACAATTGTAACACCAAACTTGGTACGGTAATGTGCACAAAAGCTGTTTGAATTCGTAGGAGAAGGTTGGTGATTGAAATCTCAAGGAAGAAGCGTGTTACACTGAACTCGTTTTTACTTTAATATTGCATCCCCACCTTATCCCCCTGCCCTCTTTGCTCCTTATCCAACCTAAATAAAAAAATTGGAAAACTTCCGAGACCTTCTTTCCACTAATTCATTATACCGCACAATCTGATATATTTTTTCAACTTTTTCAATAATAATGTTTGTAGAGCTTATGGGACTTAACTACAGGGTCATCAGTCCCTAAACCTACACACTACTTATGAACTAGCTAATACTAAGGACGGCCAAAATATTCATGCCCGAGGTGGGATTCGAACCTCCAATCGTAGTGGCTGTGCAGACTATGACTGGCGTGCCACAGAACACTCGGCCACTGTGCCCGGCCAACTTTTTCAAAGTCCTCCCTCTACACCGTTAGGTAGTAATCGCACACTGCTCAGCAATACTGCAGAAGAGGTGGAGCAATTGTAGGGTTGGCAGTCTCCTTGGGTAGAGGTTTAAATTATTTTAATGGTAGTGTCAATAACAGACGGCTTGTTTTATTTTCGCCAAAACATGTATTTTTCCCGGTTAACGTTGTTTTCAGTGGTACCCCCCAGAAATATCGTTAGATGTATAATCCTTAAATTTGTTTTGTTTATCGATTTCTCAAGGCCTGACTAAAATTTTCTGGTAATCATGTGGTGAATTATACACATATTGATGTTTAGGATCACTTGTCGCAATTTGCACAGTGAAGATATAACTTCAATATCATTTTAAAATTGGCTTTGCTTTCCTGAGGTGTTCTCTAGACATTAGCTTAATCTGCCTCAAATATTTCTCAGTTCGATATAGAAGTTTTTTAGCTCTGTCAGAGAGTGGGTAAAATGTTACTCTCGCTCCAGTTTTTAATTGAGAGCTGCTGCCTCTTGATCTTTAGAGAGCGTCGACATTTTCATATGGCTGTAGCGAAGTGGCCAAGTGCATTGAGGCGCTGATGACCCTGCAGTTAAGTCCCTTAAGCTTAACAAACATATGAACATTTTCATGTAGGATGCGAACAGCTGCAGCGTGAATCGCCTCCTCATTGCCCTTGTGAAGGCTGATGCAGATTATTCAGAAAGTAGGGACCGAGAATAGTTGTAGTTCCTACGTGAAATTCATCACTCTTGTCTGTAATCATAAATGTGTTAATTAAATGACACACTGAAGTTCAATTTTCAGATATTTTAACTGGAATACCACCAATAAGTGAATCTTGAAAGTTTCTTCTATATACAGATAAGTGTGGTGACCGTTCTTTCGAAAGAACAGACACCACATAAACATACATAATTAAGGAGAAGACGGCAACAGATCCAGCCTTTAATGCAAATGCACACTACACCTGAACTTTTGAGGTAATCGGCAAAGTGCCACGAGCATTGAGTGCAAATTTAAACGGCAACCACTTAAGTAGTGTGAGGAAGTTTGAGTCTTGAGGGTGACGAGGGGGGAGGGGTAACCCCTGCACCTACGATGATCGTTGTTTTCTCGCTCGCGCTGTGGTTACCGTAACTGCTCAGAGAGCAGTAGGAATGGGCCCGAATTCCGGCTGGGCACAACTGTTCAGCTTCCTATTGCGCGTACTCAGTGGCCACAAGCAGCTTGTGTCGGATTATTTCTTATAATCTAGATTCTTCTCTGTCATTCCAGGAAGCAGTACAACTATCACCAGACCTGATCCACCATGTTGTCATTTCACTACCATAGTCGTACCAGGAAGATCTTTTTCTACAGGCAATGTCTTTCTCGAGTGGTCCAACACCTTGAGAGACTTATGATACTATATTTGCATGAACTACTAAGTCCTCTCAAACTCATTCCGTATTTATAGAGACCCAAAACGATTTTTAGTACCTTCAGCCATAATCAACTTCGAACCATATCACTTTCCTAAGGATTATAGTCTCAGTTGTGCGACTGGGATCATGATGTCCTGTCTGCAAGGTAATAGTTTGCACTAACTGACGAGGAGTCATCTAGTGAAAAGGATGTGGCGTTTGTAATTCTTCCAGCAGAGTGAAGTAGACTTCTCCTGTTTCGAATATATATTCGAAATATTTAATGAGCAATCAGAACATTGCTCTTAGATTTGAGACAGTTGTAGCCCTTTAGGTTATTTGGTGGGAACGTTCGAACCTTGGAATTGACTGCTTGCTACTTCCTCCCCCTGGAGAAGTGACGATCATGCACCTCACCTGTACTTTTGCTGCTGCCTGACCATGGCTGACGCTCGAACTCCGTCTCTTCTAGCAGCGTTTCAGTGCTATTGAAGCTTACTAATAGGACAGCAGTGGAGGAGTTACAGACGAAGTAAGCAAACAGGTTTATTCGGTATAACTGTCTGTATTGTTCTTTTGAGCAAGAAGAATGTGAGGTAGCCTGTTACACATGAAATAATAATAATAAGTCTCGCTGCAGGAGCAAGACACTATGAAAGTCAATTCAGTAAACTCATTCAAACTCGAATAGTCCAACCCCTAGCAGAGAGTGAGTGCGCTGAGAAACATTACGTATCTTTGAGAGTTAACGGAAACAGCCCAGGCAGGGGCAACGGCTACAGTCCTAACGGTAACCTCGCGTACACTTTCGCCCGTTGCTTGGCGAACACGTTTCCTCGTCCCGGCGGAAACATAACCGATAAAAATAGCGGACGACTGCTGGCTCAACTAGCACTGGCGTAGAACTGCACAAAACTGATGTCGGGAGCGTCTCCCGTCAGTTTTATGTCCGACACTCCAGGACACTGTATTGCTCCGCCGAGGAGAAGAGGGGCTCCGCAACCAACTTGACAACGCGCCTTATGCGCCCTTCCCCCGGCCCGCGCGGTGTCCTGGGTGGTTGGGACACCTGCAATAGCGGTTATTCTGCAAACGGCGCGAAGGCGTGTGTCCCTCCGCGGTTGGTGAGGAAGAAGCGAATTTAAGCTAACGGCCAAACGGGGCTTTCACGAGTACGCCATATTGCTTCTTTTTCGTATTAATTAAACGGGACATGACAAAATTATAAATCCTTCGCCTGTAGGGAGTCAATGTGTCAGCCAAGCTTGTGGAGGTTCTTACTTGTCGGGGAAAATTCACTTTATGTAATTAAATTGGCAATTAAATTATGCTACTTGTAAAGTACTGGGCCGATCAGCCAGCGACCTATATCATTATAATCGTAATTTCACGTAAGGGCCGAATTTGCTGTCAAAATCACGGAATTAATTTTATTAGGGCACTCTCCCTTTGTCACAGGACTGGACTATCTGTCATGTGCATCTGCCTTCCTTCAGCAGTTAGGTAGCCCAAAATATTGGTGCTACACAGTTAATAATGCCAACTACTTAACTCAGAAAAGCAACTCAATCCCGAAATGATTTTGAATTTGTATCTTCACGGCGCATATGGCGACAATTGACCTTAAACATCAATATGCATTTTGCTCTGAACATGATTACTCAAAGAGTTTTGTCAGTATTCTAAATATCGATAAGCAAACAAATTTGAAGGTTACACATATAACGAAATTTTTGGGGGTGCAATTAGAAAGAATGTTAACTGTGAATAACACATCTTTTGGCGAAGGTGAAACAAAAGGTCTGTGATTAACACAACCATTAGAAGATTTAAGCATCTCCTAAGGAGACTGCCAACTTTACAATTGCTCCACCTGTTATGCAGTGTTACTGAGCAGTGTGTGATTATTACCTGACGTGTTAGAGGGAGGACGTCGAAAAATTTGAATGAATATATGAGATTATAACTCACATATACGCTATTTGGTAATTGTATGTTTTGTGTCCCAACTTCGTCGCCGCTTTTGTGTCCCAGCCTCGTCGTAGGTGTCGGTGGCCGAGTGGAATAAGACCGTCACAGGAACAAAAATAGCACGCTGGTGCAGGTACGGAGGGGAGCAGCCAGAAACTATAAACACTAGAGTAAATTAGAAAGATATATATTGCACAGAATGTAACAATACTTAACTTTTACATAGTAGTGCAGAATGTTGATACATAGTTGTTAGAGGCCTGCCTAGTGCCTGTACAATAGCAAAGTCTTCAATGGTGCCTATCTGATTACGAAGGTCCTAACTCGTTGCTATCTCAGTCCGAAGTGCCAAGTGCCTTTCCGTGGTGGCCACGAGCGGGGTTGCAGCAGAGGGCGCTCGTGGCTGTCGTCGTGAGAACGCCGCGCCGTGCGTGCATGGCGGCGCGCGGCGAAAGTAGGTGGCGCGCACTTTGTACTTGTACTTTGTACTTGTGCGACAAACCGCCGCGCCGTCGTGGCGTAGGGCTGAGGGCCACGGCGACGGCACTGGGAGGAGGGCCTGGGCGGGGGCGTTACTGGTGGGACGGGCGTCGTAGCTGAGGCCGGGATCGAGACGCCGTCCGCGCCCCGGCATCCGCCTTGAGATCCTCCAGGGAACCCGCCGAAACCTGGGGAAGGGCGCCCGCCCCCGCCCAGAGGGAGCAGGTCATTTCTTCTGAGGTGCGTGGCCCAGGCGGCGGCGGCACGCACGGTCCCGGAGTCCCTCTCGGTGACGCTGTCATCTGCGGCGGCGACAGCGGCGGCGTCGCGTCGATCTCCATCGGGACGATCTCGTAGTCCGGGGACGAACGATGTGGTTGTGCTCCCTGGCGGTGAACTGGGTCTGGAATCAAGAAACCGGAGACAGGATCGCGCGGCCTGTGCAGGCGCAATTGGTTTGCGTGGCGCCGCAGCTCCGACCCTGTGGAAGAACGTACAACATACATATTGCTACCGAGCACGCGCTGAATGGTGCCCGGCAGCCATGTCTTCTTGTTTCCAGCAAACACCCTGTACAGCACCGGCGTAGAAACCTGAAAACGCGTAGCGCCATACGAACCGACTCGGTGCGTGGGAGGCTGCAGCAGGTGAAGGAGAGTGCGGTGACGGCGGCCGTGTAGCAGCTCGGCAGGAGACGGGCCGTCACGTGGCATGCACCGATACGTAGACAGGAAAATTTGAAGAGCTTGCTGCCTGGAGTGCTGACCTTTCATCTTTTCCATGTGTGACTTGAATGTTCGAACGAAACGTTCTGCTTCACCATTGGACTGAGGGTGAAAAGGTGCAGTGGTAATATGCTGAATGCCATTCACACGACAAAACTGTTGAAATTCCGCACTAACAAACTGAGGTCCATTGTCACTGACGATAGTTTCAGGCAAGCCTTCGATGCAAAACACTGATGTTAAGGCACTGATTGTACTAGACGCCGTCGTTGAGTTCATGGCAATCACAAAAGGAAACTTGCTGAAAGCGTCTACAACAATTAACCATCGCGTATTCCAGAAAGGTCCGGCAAAGTCAATGTGTAAACGTTGCCATGGTCCCTTGGGGCGTGGCCAGTCTGAAAAACGTTGCGGAGGAGCCGCCTGATGCTCCGCACAAACAGTACACTGTGACGTCATGTTCTCTATCTGAGCGTCCATACCAACCCAGGTACAATGACGTCTGGCCAGTTGCTTTGTCCTAACAATACCCCAATGTCCTTGATGCAGGAGGCGTAACACTTCTCGTTGCAGGGAACGAGGAACAATCACTCTTGCTTGGTCGTTGTCGGTATGCAACAACAGTACACCCTGACTTAAAGATAATGCATGACGTTGTGCAAAATAACGTCGAACCAGAGGCCGATCAATGTCTTTGGCTCTGGCAGGCCAACCAAAGCGAACAAAACGTGCTACCACACTTACGTCTGCATCCGCAGCTGTTTCCTGTGCGACCCGACGAGAGTTCAAAGGGAAATCTGCGACAGCGGTAGCATCTCTGACAACATGCCATTTCCGAAGAATCAAACGACACATCCTGGCCAACCGGAAGTCGGGAAAGTGTGTCCGCGTTGGCGTGTTTAGTGGTAGGTCGGTACAAAATCTCATACTGATAATTAGACAATATCAAGGACCATCTCTGTAGCTTTTGTGCCGTACGTGGCGGAATTGGCTTTGTGGGTGAGAACAACGACGTGAGAGGCTTGTGGTCCGTCAACAAATAGAATTTTCTGCCATAGAGATAATGATGAAACTTTGTGACGCCGTAAATGATTGCTAAGGTCTCCTTTTCTATCTGACTGTAATTCTGTTGCGTCGGCGTCAGTAGCTTGGATGCAAAGGCAATAGGACGATCGTGAAAACCAATACGATGTGAGATTACTGCGCCCAGACTGTACGATGAGGCGTCAACTGCTAACACTACAGGCTTCTGGGGGTCAAAGGGAATCAGACATGCATCACTGAGTAGTGCAGACTTTAAGTTGTCAAAGGCAACCTGGCAATCTTTGGACCAAACAAAAGGAACATTCTTCCTACGTAAGTGATGCAGTGGAGCTGCAATCTGAGAGGCATTGGGATTAAATCTGAAATAATAGTTAAGCTTTCCCATTACTGCTTGCAATTCATGCACATTCTTAGGAGGAGGCAAGTCTTTGATTGCTCGAAGATGTGACTGTAAGGGATGAATTCCTTGGGCATTAATCACATGGCCTAGGTACTCTATTTCAGTTTGAAAAAACGAACACTTTGCTTTATTGCAACGTAGACCTGCTGCAGTCAAAACTTTGAAAAGGCACTCCAGGTTTGTAAATGTTCTTCAACTGTACGTCCGGATACCACAATATCATCTAAATAGTTCGAACAACACGGTACAGAAACTGTCAGCTGTTCCAAAAAACGCTGAAAAATAGCGGGAGCGGAAGAACTGCCAAAGGGTAGGCGTTGAAATTGAAAAAGGCCCATGTGAGTATTAATGACGAAAAACTTTTTTGACTCGTCATCAAGTGGAATCTGTAAGTATGCCTCTGCTAAATCAATCTTAGAAAAGAAACGAGACTGTCCTAATTTGTACAACAGTTCCTCAGGTCTGGGCAGGGGATAAGTGTCGACAATTGTTTGACTGTTCACTGTTGATTTGAAGTCCGCACATAGACGAAGTTTTCCTGACGGCTTGGGTATAATTACTATAGGCGAGGCCCACTGACTCGCAGAAACAGGAGAAATCACCCCACTATCTTGCCAACGTTGAAGTTCTTCGGCAACTGTATCACGCATTGCGATAGGCACTGGTCTAGCTTTACGAAATTTTGGAACTGCAGATTCTTTTAAAGTTACATGTGCCACGAAGTCTTTTGCACAACCTAGTTCCGGCGAAAACAAGTCACTATATTTGTCACACAATGCATTGAATTTATCCTGAGGCGCTATTGACGAAATTTGAAGCACATCTCTTTGAATTGATAAACCAAACAAATCAAAAGCATCTAGTCCAAAAATGTTCTGTGTAGATTTGGCCTGAAGAACAACAAAAGCAACTGTTTTTGTTACACCTTGAAAAGAGGCGGGCAGGCTACATGTTCCTAGCACGGGAATATTTTCACCTGTATAAGCTGTTAACACTTGCTGTGACGGCGACAATTTTGGCGAACCCAGAAGTTCATAAGTATCTTTATTTATTAATGTGACAGCGGAACCAGTATCAAGCTGAAATTGCACCGTCTTATTTTCTACGAAGAGAGTCACAAACAGTTTTTGCTTGCGGCGCTCGACAGGTGCGCGAATGTGGGCAACGTCTGCTACGGTTTGTTTGCTGCGTCCGCGCGGGCCGCGTAGTGAAGTAAGCGGTGCAGACTCGGCACGCAGCGGATTAACCACACTGTCACTAGATGACACTACCGCCGGATCGGCGTCCGCGCAATGCGAAGCTACTCCAGATGTACTAACTACTGCACTACACTTTTGAGTAGCTACTTGGTGTCTACTGTCACTAGCTACACAGTACTGGGCACTATTACAAGGAGCAGTTGCAGAAGGCACTATTTTCACTACAGGAATGCACTGTTCATAGTCATTTTGCTTGTCCCGAACCCTTGTCCGTTGCACTGTTTTACGCGCTCGTCGGCGCTTGCTACGTGGTGCACTATATAGTTTTGCCATAGGCGCAGAACTACTTTCTTGCAATGGAGATCCAAGGAAAGCACTGTTCAAGTTTACAGCGTGTATGACATTTACAGAATTAACTGTTCTCGCACTCCGTGAAGCACTGATTCTAACGTTACTGTTCTTTGAGTTTTTAATTTGCATACACACAGACTGCACATGTCCCGATTTGCCACATTGATAACAGGTTGCGTTGCGACTAGGGCAATGAGCACGCTTGTGGCGAGACACACACTGAGGGCAAGATTTACGTACATTTTTCTGAAATGAGCGTTGGCGCCCGTTATTCAAATTACTGTGTCTAACACTACGGGGCGACCTTTGCGTCGCACTTTTACACTGGCTACTGTTCACTGTCTGTTCAGCACGGCCTGTAGAATTTAAAGAATCACAAGTGCTATACTGAGAACTATGGCTAGGAAAGCGTCCGTTGCGGCGCACTGAATTAACACTGTGGCTTTGCATTTCTACATCTGCTAAGTCAAAAGTATCATGCGCATCTATAAGCTGCAGTACACTGTCTAATGAGGGGTCAGACTGTTTCAGAATTGCTGCTCTAATTCTGGGGTCCTGAATATTCTGCGTAATCGCATCCCTCAACATCACGTCACTATACGAAAGTCCACAAGAGCAAGTAAATTTACATTGGCGGGTTAAGCCCTTCAATTCCGTGATCCATTCTTGGTGTGACTGCTGCGGTAATTTTTTAAGTCTGAAAAATCGGTATCGTGCAGCGGCTACAAGAACTTTTCTCTCATAATGAGCATTCAGTGCATCTACAATTTGTTCAAAGTCTACATCACGAGGAGATGCGTTGGGGAATAGTTTCTGCAGTAATACGAAGGTCTGGGGGCCCACAATCGATAAGAAAAGGTTCTTCACTCTCTGACCTGTAATTTGATGAGCCGCGACGAGTTCTTGAAACTGTGCGAAGTAGTCGCTCCATTCTTCCTCACGTTCGTTGTACTGGCGGAACGTAGGGAGCGGTACGGCGGCTGGTGTGGGCTGCTGAAGCGGCGGCTGTTGTTGTTGGTTAGCTGCTTGCGCTGTGAGCTGGGCCACAGCCTGGAGAAGTTGTGTTATTTGCGCCGTCTGTAACTGAATAATTTCCATTAAGTTTGGGTTCGGGGTAGTGGCCATGCTGACCGATTAGGCGCCGCGTATACAAGTAACTTATAACAAAACACAAATGCAATATGAAAGAGGACTCGCTCTGCAACAAAAAAGCCCACAAAACACGTAACAAAATATCTTCCCCCAAAATTCTTATAATAAGGGTGGGTGGGCGGAAGCAATTTTTGCGTGCTCCGACTGCTGCTGTCTGGCTGCTGTAAGCGGGCTGGTCCAAGGTTCTATCACTCCTCGTCGCCACTTTTGTGTCCCAACTTCGTCGCCGCTTTTGTGTCCCAGCCTCGTCGTAGGTGTCGGTGGCCGAGTGGAATAAGACCGTCACAGGAACAAAAATAGCACGCTGGTGCAGGTACGGAGGGGAGCAGCCAGAAACTATAAACACTAGAGTAAATTAGAAAGATATATATTGCACAGAATGTAACAATACTTAACTTTTACATAGTAGTGCAGAATGTTGATACATAGTTGTTAGAGGCCTGCCTAGTGCCTGTACAATAGCAAAGTCTTCAATGGTGCCTATCTGATTACGAAGGTCCTAACTCGTTGCTATCTCAGTCCGAAGTGCCAAGTGCCTTTCCGTGGTGGCCACGAGTGGGGTTGCAGCAGAGGGCGCTCGTGGCTGTCGTCGTGAGAACGCCGCGCCGTGCGTGCATGGCGGCGCGCGGCGAAAGTAGGTGGCGCGCACTTTGTACTTGTGCGACACCACAGTATGTATGTATGTATGTATTATTATTAATATTTCGAGCTGCATATAAGCTTGGAACGGTCGGGAAACTGAAGCGACTCTTTGAAAACATTACTAAACACTTCACTGTGAATAGCAGAACAATCGTGAAAATGATATACATATGTGTTGTTGATATCAGAACTGTTTAATTTTACAATATGCATAGTTTTATAGATTGAATACATATTTTCTTATGTCTAGATCTATTGCAGTGCGCTGAAAAGAAAGATAGTTTCCTGTGTCGTAAGATTGCTATCTAGGTGAAACATTATGTGATAGCTCCGTTTATCATGATTCTATTCTTTAACTTCGTTAAATATTTAAATGAAGTGTCAAAAGATAACGTGGATGCTCATTTTATAGCAAAATAGCTCTAACTGTGGTAGTTTCTACTACACATTAGGGCATGGTTACAGAAACTTGTGATACTTCAAGGGTTGAGCCTGGATTTGCGACCAGGGCCTGTATTAGCCATGGCTCGCAAGCTACAGGCTGGTCGGTGAACACAGCTGGTGCCGTGGCGAGGCCGGGCAGAAACGAGCCAGCTGGCAGACGCGGTGGCGGCCAACAGCCCGTAACCAGGCCCAAAGCGAGCTACAGGCTGGTCGGTGAACACAGCTGGTGCCGTGGCGAGGCCGGGCAGAAACGAGCCAGCTGGCAGACGCGGTGGCGGCCAACAGCCCGTAACCAGGCCCAAAGCGAGCTACAGGCTGGTCGGTGAACACAGCTGGTGCCGTGGCGAGGCCGGGCAGAAACGAGCCAGCTGGCAGACGCGGTGGCGGCCAACAGCCCGTAACCAGGCCCAAAGCGAGCTACAGGCTGGTCGGTGAACACAGCTGGTGCCGTGGCGAGGCCGGGCAGAAACGAGCCAGCTGGCAGACGCGGTGGCGGCCAACAGCCCGTAACCAGGCCCAAAGCGAGCTACAGGCTGGTCGGTGAACACAGCTGGTGCCGTGGCGAGGCCGGGCAGAAACGAGCCAGCTGGCAGACGCGGTGACGGCCAACAGCCCGTAACCAGGCCCAAAGCGGGGCTCTGACGTAAATACACAATGTTTACTTCCTGGCATCATAGTAAGAGCGCAAAGTAGAAATAAAAATCAGGCCATCTCACTGCGAGCAACCAACTCGAGATAGAGTTGTCCCTTTTATTAAAGATAAGCTGGTTCGATTGCGTTATAGGCTATATGCTGAGATGTATTGCGGATGAAACAAATAATTAGGGCTTCTGAATAAATTATTAGTCCTTAATTTTTTTCGTTTTTAATCTCGTCTCTGTTGTCATATTTCGTAAGTAAGAGACTATGGAAGATCTCTTGGCAACTGAAATAGAGGTTTTTTTTTCCTTTTAGCTACCTGTATGTTGAAGTTTTCTTAATATACAGTTCCCTTAGTATCCTATATTTATTATAAATTTATATACCTAGAGACAGTTTTTCGTGTCAATATGTGAAAGACATTGAGTGAAAGGAACATTATTGAATTATAGTAAGAATGGAAGTCTGAGTTCGATTCCCGCCTGTGGCACAAGTTTTAATTCAACGTTTCCCCTTTCACTCAACATCCTATTTTTATCGTTTCACTTATACCCAGCCTCCATGCATACAGAGTAATCAGTTTAGATGGATGCTGTCAAAGTAGTTTTTGTTATTTCAAATACATCTCTCTCCTCCCTTCCAACCATTAATACACCCTCCACTGTTCACAAAATAAGCAAACGATTTGTCTTTTATTTATTCATTGTTCTCTTCTGTTCTCTCTCTCACTCCCTGTCGCCTCTCTTACGTAATAACCACAGACTCCCTTTTGGCCTGTTCCCTCAAAACGGTATGATCAAATCTATAGGTTTCTGTTGAAGCATCCCATCTCTTTTAATTTATGGTTTCGGTTCTGTTTGCCAGTACTCTCTATGAGACTGTGTTCTTTCATATCTCCTTGCCTATAATCCATTCTTCGTTCTGTGAAATTCAGAGCAATGGTTTTTCGATTGACCTCCTCTGCTTTCATTCCAACTGTCACAAATGGTATACATTTCGCCGTTTTAGAATCTGTTTTCTAATGCGTAAACGACGCTCCTCGCAACCTTTAAGATGTGTAATATACCATTTATTATGGTAAGAGCTATGCTACAAACTTGAGCGCCACGCAGACTAGCTGCGCAGTCTAAGGCATCATGTCGTGGATCGGGCTGCTGCTCACATTGGTGGTTCGAGTCCTCTGTCGGGCATGGGTGAGTGCGTTGTCCTTAGATTAAGATAGTTTAAGTAGTGTGTAAGCTTAGGGACTGATAACCTTAGCAGTTAATTTCTATTAGATTTGATACACATTTTTTCTACAAACTTGAGCAAACTGAGAGCATAGTTAAATAAGCATATAGTTCATGCCATATAAAATCACCAAGGAGCATGCAGAAACGTATTATACTGACATACACATGGTTACATAATTCTACATGTTGTTGTTGTTGTTGTTGTGGTCTTCAGTCAGCAGACTGGTTTGATGCAGCTCTCCACGCTACCCTGTCCTGTGCAAGTCTCTTCATCTGAGAATACATTCGGCAACCTACATCCTTTTGAATCTGCTTACTGTATTCGTCACTCGGTCTCCCTCTACGATTTTTACCCATACACTTCCTTCTAATGCTAAGTTGACAATTCCTTGATGTCTAAGAATGTTTCCAACCAATCTATCTCTTCTCTTAGTCAGGTTTTGCCAGAAACTCCTTTTCTCTCCGATTCGGTTAAACACCTCTTCATTAGTTACGTGATCTACCCATCTAATTTTCATCATTCGTCTGTAGCACCACATTTCAAAAACTTCTATCATCTTTTTATCTGAACCTCGTATCGTCCACGTTTCACTCCCATACAATGCTACACCCCAGACCAATGCTTTCAGAAAGGACTTCCTAACACTTAAATTAATATTGGATGTTAACAAATTTAACTTCTTTAGAAACGCTTTTCTTTCTATAGCCATTTTGCATTTTATATCTTCTTTATTTCGTCCATCAGAAGTTATCTTGCTACCCAAATAACGAAATTCATCTACTACTTTTATTGTCTCATTACCTAATCTAATTCCTTCAGCATCGCCTGATTTTCTGACATTGCATTCCTTTACCTTCGTTTTACTCTTGTTAATTATCATCTGTCCATTCCATTCAATTGCTCTTCCAAATCTTTGCAGTCTCTGACAGAATTACTATGTCATCGGCAAACAGCGATGTTTTTATTTCTCCTCCCTACATTTTAATGCCCTCTCCAAATTTCTCCTTCCATTCCTTCACTGCCTGCTCAATGTACAGATTGAACAACATTGGGAAAAGGCTACAACCTTGTCTTACTCCCTTCCCAACCTCTGCGTCCCTTTTTTGCCCTTCGACTCTAATAACCGCTATCTGGTTTTTGTATAAATTGAATATAACTCTTCGCTTCCTATATTTTACCCCTGCTACCTTCAGAATTCGGAAGAGTGTATTTCAGTCGACATTATCAAAAGCTTTCTCCAAATCTACAAATGCTAAAAATGTAGGTTTGCCTTTCCGTAGCCTATCATCTAAGCTAAGTCGTAATGTGAGTATTGCCTCCCGTGTTCCTACATTTCTCCTAAATCCAAACTGATCTTCCCCGAGGTCGGATTCCACAAGATTTTCCATTCGTCTGTAAATAATTCGTGTTAGTATTTTGCAACCATGACTTATTAAACTGATAGTTCTGTAATTTTCACACTTGTCTGCACTTGTTTTCTTTGGAATTGGAATTACGATATTCTTCTTGAAGTCGGAGGGTGTTTTCCCTGTCTCATACATCTTGCATACCAGGTGATACAATTTTTTCACTGCTGCCTATCTCTCAGAGTTACTCATTCTTCTTCTACTGTAATACTTTTTCCCGTTTCAGCCAATCCCTGCGTAATGCTCCCTCTGAAACTCTCAACCACCTCTGGTTCCTTCAGTTTGTCCAGGTTCCATCTCCTAACCTTTCTACCTTTCTGCAGTCTCTTAAGTTTTAATCTGCAGTTCATAACCAATAAGTTATGGTCAGAGTTTATATCTGCCCCTGGATACGTCTTACAGTTTAGAACCTGGTTTCTAAATCTATTCCTTACCATTATAAAGTCAATCTGGTACCTTCCAGGGTCTCCTGGTCTCTTCCGCGTATACAGCCTTCTTACGTGATGATTAAACCAAGTGTTACTGATCACTAAATTGTGCTCTTCGCAAAATTCTACCAAGCGATCTCCTCTTTCATTCCTTTTTCCCAGTCCATATTCACCTACTACATTTCCTTCTCTTCCCTTTCTTACTACCGAGTTCCAGTCCCCCATAACAATCAAGTTTTCGTCTCCTTTAACTTTCTGAATGATTTCTTTTATCTCTTCATACATTTTTTCTATATCCTCATCATCGGCCGTGCTAGTTGGCATATAAACTTGCACTACTGTGGTCGGTGTAGACTTTGTGTCTATCTGTAGTACGATAGTGCGTTCACTATGCTGTTCATAGTAACCTACCCGCATTCCTATATTCTTATTCATTATTAGACCTACTCCTGCGTTACCACCAACTGATTTTGTATTGATAACCCTGTACTCATCTGACCAGAAATCCTGTTCATCCTGCCACCGAACTTCACTAATCCCTACCATATCTAACTTTAACCTATCCATTTCTCTTTTCAAATTTTGTGGCTTACCTACGCGATTAAGGATTAGAACATTCCATGCTCCGACCCGTAGAATGCCTGTTTTGTTTTTCTTGATGACGACATCCTCCTGAATAGTCCCCGCCCGGAGATCCGAATGGGGGACTGCCGGCCGCGGTGGCCGAGGAGACTGAGGCGCTCCAGTCACGGTCTGCACGGCCACTACGATTGGGGGTTCTAATCCCCCCTCGGGCATGGATATTTGTGTCTTCCTAGTTCGTAAGTATTTCATAAGTAGTTTGTAAGTTTAGGGACTGATGACCCCGTAGTTAAGTCCCATAACCTATACAAACATTTGAACATTTTGAACATTTGAACCGAATGAGGGACTATTTTACCTCCGGAATATTTTACCCAAGAAGACGCCATCATCATATAGTCATACAGTAGAGCTGCATGTCCTCGGGAAAAGTAACGGCTGTAGTTTCCCCTTGCTTTCAGCCGTTCGCAGTAACTGCATGGCAAAGCCATGTTAGCTGATGTTACAAGGCCAGCTCAGTCAATCATCCAGACTGTTGCCCCTGTAACTACTGAAAAGGCTGCTGACCCTCTTCAGGAACCACACGTTTGTCTGGCCTCTACACAGATAGCCCTCCACTATGGTTGCACCTATGGTACGGCTATCTGCATCGTTGAGGCACGCAAGCCACCCCACCTCGGCAGTGTCTGTGGTTCATGGGGGTTATATATTTTTTTTATTGTAGTCCTAATGGAGCAAACAGCTGAGGTCATCAGTCCCTACCTAGCCTTACATTCTAATTTAATGAAATTACACTAAGGTCGACACACACACACAACTATCCATGCCCGAGGAAGGAGTCGAACCTCTGGCGGGAGCGGCCGCAACTCCGCGACAAGATGCCTCAGACAGTGCGGCCAAGAAATTACTGTTACGTAGACAGATACCGGCGAACTATTTTACTTCTCGTACGAAGTGTTCCGCACTCCATTTTGACAAAAACATTATACTACCACATATGAAAATCGGCAGTTGGCCGCGATGATGTTAGCTTGTAACGGCTACGATATGGTTTGATTCCTGCTGGGGTAACAGTTTTTAACAATCGCAGACATTCACCTCTCCACCTCCAGTAGCTCCAAGTAAAGAATTTAGGACAGTGGCGTGTTTCAAATCAACATTACACATGTCCATTCGCTACTGACTACAAGAAAGTTGGATTAGTTTTCGTTGTTTCCTCAAAATGCCAAACCCCTCCAGGTCTCTGCGAACGGCGCGATCCTAATTACTAGTAAACGAGATTGGGAAAGTTGTTACCTAGCCGTCTGAGGTCAACGCTGACGATAGGCGCCGGGTTGGAGTTCCAGGCAGCACTACGTTATTTATTGCGCTACTTCAAAATGTGTGTAAATGTTTGTAAATCTATCGTACTCATCTGCTTGGTCATTAGTCCATTGCTTACAAACTACTTAAACTAAGGTAAACTAACCTAAGGAAAACACAAACACCCATGCCCGAAGGGGGGACTCGAACCCCCGACGGCGAAAAGCCGCGCGCACCGCAGCACGGCGCTCCAGTGCGCACGGCTAATACGCCGCGGCTTGCGCTACTTCTAGCCGAACATGTGTACACCCGCTAATGGTGAGAAAAGATATATATTAACGAATAGAGCCGGGGTTGAGTCCCTGCCGAGAAAGAAGTCAATTGTATCGTCGTTATAAGTTCAAATATAGCTCTAGCTGTGAATTTATTTAATATCTGACGTGTGATCGTGCTTAGTTAACGATTCGTATTATATACCTTTAGTGGTTACCTCTCAGAAACAATTTGAACTTCATGCAATTCCTGCTAATGTTAACCATACATTTCTGGGTTCGGACATTGGCCTTGTAAAGCTGTGCTTCAGTTTGTAACAATCAGTCACTGGAAACACATCTATAGGAAGTGAAGCATGATGCCAAATATTTATTTTAAGGTTTTTCAGTTTTGTAACATGATATGTTAAGCGCTGGCTAAGCTCTGCTGGGACTTGAGAATGGTACCTTTGAGTTAACAAAATAGCTTTGAGTTAATAAAGTAAGCAGCTGTGGTTAACATGTCATTTTACAAATATTTAAAAGCCGTTAAACCCCTCCTTTTCACTACCCTAAATAGTTTAAAGGAATTGCAAATATAGTTGATGTTGCTGAAAATTAATGAAAACCGTGTAAAAGTGTACTACACCAGTTTCAGAGCTACCATCATATCTTTAGAAAATTTATCAGTAAAATTCCCGGAAAATTTACTTACATAATGCTTAATCAAATGGTAAACGGAACCACTGATTGCCAAATTACCGCGTTATTAACCTTTTTAAAAATCTATAGCGAGTATTTAGAAACTATTTCAGTGGGGAGTGATAGAGTGGATAGGTGCTGACGCCTGACGTGGCTGACTTTTAGGAAGAAAAAAAGGGTGACGGCAGCAACTAGTTGGTTTTCTTTTTTAGGCGAGGCTCGTTGACATGTTGAAGACACTCTTCCACAGATCGATGTGTAGTAGATTGCATTTTATGCATTAAATAATGTACTGGTAACCTGACAAAAAAAAACAGAATTGGTTGTGGCGTATTTATTTTGATTCCCATTCAAATGTAACTGCCTTATAAAAATATTAATAACTATAGGAATACAGAAAGGGGTGGGGCAGAAAATGAGGTACTGGTATTGGTGGAATGGGTGGAATGAAAGGTCGCCAGGCAGGTTATTCCAAGAATTTTAGAGTGGGTGACCATGTTGTGCATGGGGAAATATTCAGGTGGGCTTACACTACTGGCCATTAAAATTGTTACACCAAGACGAAATGCAGATGATAAACGGGTATTCATTGGACAAATATATTATACTAGAACTGACATGTGATTACATTTTCACGCAATTTGGGTGCATAGATCCTGAGAAATCAGTACCCAGAACAACCACCTCTGGCCGTAATAACGGCCTTCATACGCCTGGGCATTGAGTCAAATAGAGCTTGGATGGCGTGTACAGGTACAGATGCCCATACAGCTTCAACACGATACCACAGTTCATCAAGAGTAGTGACTGACGTATCGTGACGAGCCAGTTGCTCGGCCACTATTAACCAGACGTTTTCATTTGGTGAGATATCTGGAGAATGTTCTGGCCAGGGCAGCAGTCGAACATTTTCCGTATCCAGAAAGGCCCGTACAGGACCTGCAACATGCGGTCGTGCATTATTCTGCTGAAATGTAGGGTTTCGTAGGGATCGAATGAAGGGTAGAGCGACGGGTCGTGACACATCTGAAATGTAATGGCCACTGTTTGAAGTGCCGTCGATGCGAACAAGAGGTGACCGACTCCAATGCCACCCCATACCATCACGCCATGTGATACGCCAGTATGGCGATGACGAATACACGCTTCCAATGTTCGTTCACCGCGATATCGCCCAACACGGGTGCTACCATTATGATGCTTTGCGTTTCACCAGGCAACGCCGGTCAACTGCTGTTTGTGTATGAGAAATGATTTGGAAACTTTCCTCATGTCAGCACGCTGTAGGTGTCGCCACCGGCGCCAACCTTGTCTGAATGCTCTGAAAAGCTGATCATTTGCATATCACAGCATCTTCTTCCTGTCGGTTAAATTTCGCGTCTCTAGAACGTCATTTTCGTGGTGTAGCAATATTAATGGCCTGGAGTGTACATAAAGGATAAGATTAACTATCCCTCCTAAACTATTAATTCAACAAATTAATATGAAAACCCCTTCTAAAATAATGAGATAAGGACCTAAATATGTAACTCTAATTGAGAGGTAAAATCAAGTCAAGTTAAAGCGCAGTTAGATATTATTAAATCAAGTCATGCAAAGCTATCATTATAATGCGGGCGAAACCAGACTCTCTGAAGAGGAAATCACCGTTTCCTAAGTTCCACTCGGTCGCGAGCAGACCTCTAAGTAAATCCACTTCTATACGGGAACCAGGACGCCAAGTCCGTCCTGCTGTTACCAGAGCAGAACACTCAGCCCGTCTTACTCATTCAGGAGCAAGCCACCGAATCCTCACGTTACTTCTTCCAAGCACCGCTGCTTCCAAAATTAAGGTAACCACGCCTACACGAAACTAAACACTCCAACCCTCCGGGCAGTCATATAGTGCCCCTGCATATGGACGGCTAAAATGTCTCCTCACACCCTGGGCGATCCTATCACCGTCACTACCGCGTTAACACGAGGGCCCGCGAAAACTAGTAGCAAAGTGAGTGACCCAAAAGAAAGGGCAGTTACGTACGCCTCTGGTTTCGCCTGAGCACTTGAGACACGGACACCAGTAACTCTTAGCGGCTCCGTGTTACAGGCGCCAGGATGTCTTCCTACAGAAAATATTGGAAACTTTGGCATAGTAAAGATGCACCAAACCTTGCAGAGAACTTTAGAAAGTAGCATACGCACAATACCTGTGCCAGCCTCGGCGCTGCCTGCGGTGGCTTTCCCCGGAGGGATTAGAGACGGCCCAGAGCAGACAGCGCAGGTAAGGTGCGCTTCCTCTGCCTCCCTGACTGCAGGTTCTGGCTGACGAAGACCACACACTGGCCGTCCAGTCCCGTTCTCCCCTCGCTAGCTCGTGCTGTACAGAGCCAGAGACTTCTGCAAAAACTAAAAGAGGTACTTTCCTGGACTCGCCTCTACGGCCCACACACAGTGCCCCAGATCTTAATACCCTATGAAAATTATTCGCCAACCTCTAACGTGCACTACACAAAAATAACCCGCTAGCTGACTCCCAGTAAAATGAAAAAAAAAAAAAATACTAGCAAAAATACACGAAGTCTCTCAAACTCTAGCAAGAAGTAAGTGGGGCTGTTATCTATAATAACCGTGGGTTACGACACGAAGAGTATAAACAGAATGAATTTGATTTCTACAAATATAAAATTTTTTAAAGAAGAATATATCAAAATGCTGATAACACAAAAAAGAGGAAAATAATACAGTATAGATGAAATTCAAGCAGCTTATCAGAGATTGTGGAAAGACTGTGTAGTATCCCTGACCGGAGTAGTTGCATATCTCTGCTTCACTCTAAATTTAAGAAAAATAAATAACGACTTAGCAACCAGAATAAATTTTCCACTATTGATTACTAATTGCTAATATTCGTAAAAGAGACCGTAATTTGACATACCAAATCGTAAAGTACCATACGTTTATTTTACTATTTCGTTTTGTTATGTTTAAAAATGGTAGATAATACTAGGTTTTACCAAGAGATACCGTATTTCTTTTCAATAGCGTGATCTTTCCATGTTACTAATATCTGTTACTTGTAAAAAGCTATACGATAGATTCTTTCTATCTTCTCAATAAGTACTAAGACGTCTCCATATCGTCGAAGAAATAATATCTAACACGATATTTTATACTGCATAAAAGAAGTCTCTGTTATGGCCAGTGTCGCAATATCCTACCTATTTAAATATTCTGTGAATAGTTTTTAATTAATGAAACATAAAACTTTGTGCTTACCTGAATCTAAACCCAACCTCGAAGACAATCTGATTCCAAGGATCAACTATGTGTTAGAAGAACAGCCTAAAGTTTATATTGTGAAATCCTCGATTAAACCTCTATAAGATTCTCAGTATATACTGGACCCAATGATAAGAAACCAAATTTGGGTTGGGACGGAAGACGAAAGTACGTGCACTTTATGGTCTGAATTCCTCAGACAAACGTTTTGTCTAGCCTTTCGTTCATGTAAATGAAAAGGAAAGCGTGGTGATTACATGTTGAAATATCGCCAGAAGTGTAAGTAACTTTTTTAACCTTTGAAGTAACATAGTTCCTTATGCACTTAACCGCGGTATTTCATGCTCAAAGTTTAAGCCCATCCGTCCGACACCCCACATCCCTCAACCATGATGTGTAAAATCCAATGGGACCCTGGACAAGTGAGGTTGGCAACCTGCTTCCGAGGTACTTCGATACGATGCTGGTAACAATCAGAGCATAATGACTCGGACCTTTGGAGGTGACCTCTCAGGAGTCAAAGCAGGAAAATAAATTTGTTGACATCGAATATTAATGTGTTAGGAAATCTTTCTTGAAGGCACTTATCTTGAATGTTGCTTTGTACTGGAGTGAAGCGTGGACTGTAGGGAGTCCAGACAGAAAAATGATAGAAACATAATGAGAAGGTACTGGGCAGAACTGAGGAGAAAATATATTTCTGGTATACCTTGAATGAAATAAGGGACCGACTACTAGGACACATTCTTAGACATAAATTAATCTACAATTTAGCACTCGAGTGACGTGTGTTGTGAAAAATTGCAGGAGACGGAGACAAAAATTCAGTAAGCAGGTTGAAAGGAACGTAGGTTGCTGTTCTTATTTAGAGACCATGAGACTTGCGCAGGATGGGGTAGCATGGAGAGCTACATTAAAGCACGTTGTGGAATGAAGATCACAACAACAAGAAACACTTTTTTCTATATGTTTCATATTAATTTGAATCATCCTTTATATTTTCTGGGTGCATTCCTGTACAGGAGGTTATCGTTCTAGAAAAAGTCATACCGCACGAACATAAAATACGTTGCATAATTCGACAGAATATTGCAGCAATGACAATGGTCTAAGATAATGTTCATCTCTGCGACGAGCCGTCTTGAAAATTGAACAGACTTGACTTTTTCCAGTCACTTTGAACCCTTTCATAATCCACTGAACTTCGATGAACTGTTGCTCGAAGGTGAGCAGGTAACCTGTATAGAATCGTATAGGCATATCACCTGGCCTATTTGCCTTTCCTCTGTTGCACGATTTTTGTAGTTTCCTATTCTGTAATTATGTACCGGTGCCTCAATATATGTCAGCTCGGCGTTAGTTTAATGATTTAACGGAAGAAATGGACTACGATACAGGGAATAGTGTGGCTGATATGAGTAAGCTGTAAAGTATAGAGGTAGAAGTGAAGAGAGCAGGTCTAGTTGCAGTGCCCGGATGAATACTTGATGGCTCCTGGGCGCCACACTTGAGCTGCCCGCCGTCCTCTGCCTCTCTGCACATCCTTCCGACAACGCAACAGACCCTGTTGTTCAACAAATCGCAGTTGTTTCCTTAATTCTCTCGTTACATTGTGCCGTTAGGAGCAAGCTACTCTTTTTTATGTACACAGTATTATGTCCTCCTACTCAGGATATAAGACACAAAGACAGCGAATTGTGAAAATTATATTCAAAATGACATAATGCAATTACATAGGCAGATGCTGCTTTCAATATTTTTTATTAGTATTATCCTATTTCAGCTATCCAGCCATCGTCAGGTTTTCTATAATTGAAACTGTAAATTATTTGTATAATCCATTTTTATTATGTAAGTAAGACCTACTGAAAATATTTTACATACAATTTTACACACTTTTATATCCATACTGCCACACAGACCTTTTATCTGTTTTCGTTTGACTTTTATTGTATCGTTGTTATTTATTTAACAAATTAAAATAAAACAACACCATAGATAGCCATTAAAGCAACCATGCTACATCTTTAATATTACTGCCAACAAGCATGGAACCATGCAATATCGATTATCACACCACTGTCGTTACTTATTTGAAGAAATGATATTTTCTAACAGTTAATAAAGCGATATATAAGATCGAAGTACTGAAATAACAACGATATAATAAACATTAAATTAAAACAGCGATAGAATTCGATATAGTATGGAAATGTTCAAATGTTTGTCAAGCTTATGGGACATAACTGCGGGGCCATCAGTCACTAAACTTACATACTACTTATGAACTACCATATAACATCCATGTCCGAGAGTGGATTAGAACCCAGACGGGGAACGGCCTCGCGCATCACAGCATAGCGCCTCAATGCACTCGGCTGCTCCGCCACGGCATATAGTATGGAAGGCAAGGCAAAAAAACAAAGTAAAATTATATGTGAAATATTTTAAGTCGGTGTGCGTTACATAATAAAAAGGGGGAAAGAAATAATGTATATGTTCAGTGACAGAAACCTGACGATGGCTTTATAGACGAAATGGAATTGTAGTTAATAATACAAAATATTGAAAACAACGTACATGTATAAGACTGCACTATGTCATTAAAAGACATGTACTACGCTGCTCAAATGTTTGTAAATCTATCGGACCGAACTGCGTGCTCATCAGTCCGTAGCTTACAAACTACTTAAACTAAGGTAAACTAACCTAAGGACAACACACACACCCATGCCCCAGGGAGGACTCGAACCTCCGACGGCGAGCAACCGCGCGCTCCGCAGCGAGGCGCTTCAGACCGCTCGGCTACTCCATCGCGGCTACTACGCTGCATTCTAAAAAAATAGAAGGTATAATAAAAAGTAATTTAGTTCTTAACTCGCAACTTAAGCCAAAAATATGACAATGTTCACTTGGATTATTTATTCCTGTGTCTGTACTTGCATCAAATGTGTTTAACAGAGACCACCTTCTACCTTCTACTCCATGTTAGTAGTAACCGAAATGCGTCCCCACATAGTAGTGACATCGTATATGGAAATTTATTTATTTGGCTTTTCTGTCCGTAGACCTATTTCAGCCACAGATTGGTAATCAATGCAGCATGGCATCTGCAACATACGTATTCACAGATTACATTTATATTGAAAGCTAGATCCAGAGTTGAAATAAGCTCGCATTGAAAATTCCTTTACTGTTGTGAAATATGTTTGGTTAAACAAAAATTTACAGGATGTGTTTTAACTAATAGCGAAAACCAACATAGGAAATAAAACAACCAAAAATTTTTCAGTGAACATTCGTCCACAAGCGCAGCACTTACGATATGAATGTCAATGCACCCCACAACGAATTCAGTACAAAATAATATTGTTGGTAGTGCAAATATATTTAAATGTACTTTTTGCATTAGTCCCTATCTAACTGGGTAAAAATTATACCGATAACACACTCATCTTTTGGATTTGCAACTGTTGCTTATTCCGTAATTGCTGCAAAAATTATTGGAGATTAGGTCCACATATTACACAAATCACTGTTTCTTCATGGCCAAATTATTTTCCAGTACCTCGGCGCCATAACCGTGATATTCTTTAATTCAACCTCTGAAAATTGACATTTTATACTAACAGTTATACTATAATTATGCTTAATGCTTATGTCTGCCGGCCCCGGTGGCCGAGGAGACTGAGGCGCTCCAGTCACGGTCTGCACGGCCACTACGGTCGGGGGTTCGAATCCCCCCTCGGGCATGGATATTTGTGCCGTCTTTAGTATAAGGTAGTTGATAAGTAGTTTGTAAGTTTAGGGACTGATGACCCCGTAGTTAAGTCCCATAAGCTTAACAAACATTTGAACATTTTGCTTATGTCCGTAAAGACATGGTGCAATTTTAACCGGTCACTAAAAGGCAATGAAGCAAGATAGAAATGTCATATCTTCATTCAATGAAGCTCTCCTAGTATATGTTATCTAATTTTTGTTATGCGCGTGCAAGTAATGACGCTACAGTGCTAATTACGTAGTTGTATAAGGTGAGGCCAATTTAGCCAGTACGTGGTGGTGCAGATGAATCCCTGATATGTGTTCAACATAAATCTTGTCGTCTTTCCAATGGAGTTTGACCTCATGAAAATAACATTAAACAGTGCGATCAGCAGGTGAAGGAATCTGGCAGTTAGTAGGACCGAAGACTTTCGCGAGAGCTCCAGAGTTTGCTGAAATAGGGGAGTAAGTGTTGTTACTGTGTGTACGTTAGTCGACATTCAGTTGTTCCAAATCGGTGTTGGTGACAGATTTGAATTTTGTTTATCTTCTCTTTGTCTTTCTCTATCTATCTATCTTATATACAGGGCGTAAACGGAATATGCCACCAAAATTATACAGATGGTACACCTCTGTGTGCTCGACAAAAAAGTCTAATGAAATATCGTTGTATCATGTACTTTATTTTTGTACTCGTAAAAACTAATATTTGTAGGACTGATGACAGGCGTATTTCTGTTTACATTGTCGACTGACGATACACTAGAGAGCCCTGTAACCGCGTGTCCTACACGCGCAGCCAGCACGCGCCTGGGAGTGCGAGAGAGAGCGCGCGAATGCACTACACGACGAGAAATGTTAACATCGGACGTGTACAACGACGCGGCATGGCGGCTAGATGCTGCTGAAACAAGCTATTTGAACAGCCATTGGGTTGTCAAGAAGGTATGATTTATTTTTCATAATCAGTAAATTAAGCACAGCCAGATTTTTGTCTTTTGCAGTCGTGGTAGTAAAGAAAAGCTAATATCATAGAGAATGTGTTTCCCTTAGTACAAAATCAAACAGTTCCCAAGTAATTATATACATTACTTACGATCAACCATTTCCTCTTTTTACAACACAACCGTATCAAAAATTAAATTCAGTTTATTTTTCGTTTATACAACAGTAACGGAAATCAAACGCAAATTACTTTGTTTCCTCACACAATACCGCTCGATCCTACACATGTTTCATGACAGCGAACACAGTTTCCTCACACTCGTTCACACACATGCATATTTGCCTTACGGTGTTGGCAGCATAGAAAATCTTCTGCATAAGTTCGCGCAGATTCTTAACTTTTTAAGCGTAAACAATTTCTTTTATTGGCACCAGAAGTAAAAATCCTGCGGATTTAAATCAGGGCTGCATACAGGCCATCGACGTGGACCCGAACGCCGATCCATCATCCTGGAAATCGTCTATCCAAAAATCTGCGGCGAATGTGGGGTGGAGCACCATCGTGGAGGAACCACATGTATTGACGAATGCTTAACGGGATGTCTTCTAACAACGTTGGTAGTAATGTTTCCTCTACAAACGTTCGGTAATAGTTACCAATCAAACGTGTAGGTAAAACATAAGGCCCAGTAATGTAATCATCGAGCATATCAGCCCTCACATTTACGGAAAATCATCGCTGAAAATGTGTTGCGAGGATTGTGTACACTCCACGAATGCATATTATGGAAATTAATTATTCCGACGCGAGTGAATCACGCTTTATCTGTGACGAGTATTTTGTTGACACACACTGTGTAACAAAAACCACTCTGAGAATTCACGTCGTGGAGTGAAATCTTGTTTTTCGAATGCTTGTACGCGTTGAATATGGTAAGTCCGCAGACGCACCTCTTTCAAGATGCGATGAACGACAGTGAGCGGTACACCCACTTGGTGGAGATGTTTATGCTTCTAGTACTCTGAGTAGGATCCTCCTGGATGCGGTCCAGAATTCTTTCCTCAGCTTCCAATTTACGATCGGCGCGTTATGGGCCTCTGCCTTCTGCGCAGGGCAGTAAAGACCCTGTATCTCTCAATCTAAGAAAATTAAATACGTACTCGTAAGTTTTATTTAATCGTGATGTAAGAATAAAAGAAACCATATCAGAATATAAGTTACGTTTCGCATACAGACGAAAAGGTACATATAACTACCGTACTGCATTAAGAAGTAAATGCATAATAATCGCGTACAATTAGAGAATTACAATCACAATCACAGAAACAGCAGCAAATGTTTCTCATGCAGGAAGTCGTCGTTATGGAAAGCTCAAAATGTTCAAATGTTTGTAAAGCTTATGGGACTTAACTACGGGGTCATCAGTCCCTTTATGGAAAGCGTTCTCGATAAATTCGTACAGCCGCCCTCGCAACACCTTTTGCCTCGTCATAAATTAAATGAACATCTCATAGTTCAGCAATAGTAAATCTCCCTTCCATCCCAATAGTTAACAGAGTTGCAATGACGACTGTCGTCGCTCGGCGTATTACAGTGACGCAGCCACTCAGGCCGCAGTTGCCTATGTGTTTACCATTCATGGTCGCGATGTCAATACGCGCAGCGGGCAATAATAGGAACCGATTGATAACGGACGTACACTGCCAAGTGTACACTTTTCCAAAAACATTATCATTAGATGAACTGTCTTTTTCTGGGACAACCGTTGGAAATACGCAATCATGTTACCACCCATACATATACAGGGTGTTTCACTAAGTGTGTTTGCCTATGTAACTTACAAAATAATAGATGACGGGACATTTTAATGCGGCAGGTCAATACAAGAAATGTTACACTTTCTGCGGAGCTATGAACATAGTTTATTGTATCATTTTCCAAAGAGTTACAGCACAAGATATAATTTTTTAAATGGAACAATAGTTTTTTTTCTATCGTGTATTGGATTCGTTTAAACCAGCTGCGTCCAAATCAATTTAAACTACATTCCTATCACTGTTAGTTTGGGAGCTACAACCCTTCAAAGTTCCGGGGGCGGAAGCTGCGATAGCGTAGCTCACTGGCCGAGTGGCTATCCTCTGGGGCACGGCCCACTGTCTCATGACCACCAGCCAGTCAGCTACGCTGTCGTAGCCTCCGCCCCATAAACTTTGAAGGGTTGTAGCTCCCAAACTAACAGTGATAGGAATGCAGTTTAAACTGATTTGGACGTAGCTGGTTTCAACGAATCCAATGCACGATAGAAAAAAAAAACTATTGTTCCATTAAAAAAATTATATCTTTGTGATGTAACTCTTTGGAAAACGATACAATAAATTATGTTCATAGCTCCGCAGAAAGTGTAACATTTCTTGTGTTGACCTACCGCATTAAAATTTCCCGTCACCTATTATTTTATAAGTTACAGAGGCAAACACACTTAGTGAAACATATATATATATATATATATATATATATATATATATATATATATATATAGGGTGTTACAAAACGGTACGGCCAAACTTTCAGGAAACATTTCTCACACACAAAGCAAGAAAATATGAATATGTTATGTGGACATGTGTCTGGAAACGCTTAATTTCCACGTTAGAGCTCATTTTAGTATTTCTCTATAAATGTAAGTTGAAATAATTCGTGAAGACTATTGCCAAAATACCCAATTGTTCCGTTAGTATGTACTGTACTTCATAGATTCGCCGCCAGTTGGCCCAATTGAAGGAAGGTAATGTTGACTTCAGTGCTTGTGTTTACATGCGACTCATTGATCTACAGTACTAGCATCAAGCACATCAGTACGTAGCATCAACTGGTTAGTGTTCATCACGAACGTGGTTTTGCAGTCTGTGCAATGTTTACAACATGTGGTTCATGCACGATGGAGCTCCTGCACATTTCAGTCGACGTGTTCGTACGCTTCTCAACAACTGATTCGGTGATCGATGGATTGGTAGAGGACCAATTCCATGGCCTCCACGCTCTCCTAATCTCAACCCTCTTGACTTTCATTCATGGGGGCATTTGAAAGCTCTTGTCTACGCAACCCCGGTACCAAATGTAGAGACTCTTCATGCTCGTATTGCGGACGGCTGTGATACAACACGCCATTCTCCAGGGCTGCATCAGTGCATCATGGATTCCATGCGACGGAGGGTGGATGCACGTATCCTCGCTAGCGGAGGACATTTTGAACATTTCCTGTAACAAAGTGTTTGAAGTCACGCTGGTACGTTATGTTGCTGTGTGTTTCCATTCCATGATTAATGTGATTTGAAGAGAAGTAATAAAATGAGCTCTAACATGGAAATTAAGCGTTTCCGGACACAAGCCCACATAACATATTTTCTTTCTTTGTGTGTAAGGAATGTTTCTTGAAAGTTTGGCCGTACCTTTTTGTAACACCCTGTATGTGTGTGTGTGTGTGTGTGTGTGTGTTTGTTGGAACAATGCAATGCAGGCCCTATACTAGCAATAATAATACGCGCTAGGTGCAGGCCACGGCACATAATGCACGAAAGCACGTCGGGAGTTGACCGCATACTTTGTTGCCGTGTAGGCCACAGCCGGTGTGAGCGAGTAGCAGGATGTGACGTGACCCGTAAAAGAGTGGATGCTGTGGGCCTGAGTAAAGCCTGAGCCTTGACTACTATGCCAACTGCAAAAAAATAAAAGAATGAAATTAATTACTTCCAAAGCCAGTAACATAAGGTTAAAGAGAACGTTGACACAAATAAAATGGTGCAAATACACCTAAACGTAACTAGAGGACCAGTAATCCAATTTTAAAGTATAAAGTGGCAACGGATAGATCAAGCAGAGCTCTATCGGACTCTAATCTCATTAATATTGTAACATTTACCATTTACGAATTATGCAATAACATTTATTGTAACAAACTTTAGTTGTTCGAGGCATAGGATTTATTTAAATAAAATAACGACAGCACACACAATGTATGAATAGTAGGAACCTATGTAGAGTAGATGAATTAATTCTCTATGTTTATTTAACTAAGGCTATAGTGACAGTCATGAACTTGCAACTATATACGCATTTATAATCAAAACTATTTAATTCACAAATAAAATGGTTACAGCAACGAATGATGATGAAATTTCTGATCAAACTGATGGTAAAATTTGTATTAGACAAGTATAGTCCAGTTCAGAGCCGCGAGGAATGGCCGCGTGTTCTAAAGCCTCACGCTATGAACTGGGCGGTCGTTCCCGCCGAAGGTTCCAGTCCTCCCTCGGGCATGAGTGTGTGTGTGTGTGTGTGTGTGTGTGTGTGTGTGTATGTTGTCATTCGTGTAAGTTAGTTTAAGTAGTTTATAAGCCTAGGGACTGATGAACATAGCAGGAATGTAGCTTATAGGTAGATGACGTCAGCTAACAAAGGATTTTGCGATAGTTCAGGAGATATGATGTCATAAACAATTAAATCCCCGTCTTACGGCACTTGATAGTGTGACTTTATCAGTCCACTTTTTGAGAAAGAGAGCACTTAGCGACTTGCAACAAACTTTAAAAATGATTTCAAATCTTTAGGAAACTTTTCTTTCTGACAACCCCAGCAAAATGATGAAAGGAAAAAAATATGTCGCTTACTAGTTTTTCGATGTTCCTGCAGTCAAATTACGGCTTTTGGCATGACGTTACAATTTATTACTCGTACACTATTAATTGTATTCGCGACAAATGTTATAGATAGTATATAGAGGCCGTCAAACCCGGCCTGGCTCCCGCTCTTTCCCGCCAACGAGAGCGGCTAGCGAGACCGCCGCACCCGAGAGCCGGACGTGCCGATAATGCAGTCTCGGGAGCGAGAAGACTCGGTACTGCCGGCTGGCATGCAGAACAGCCGACAGCAGTGCGCATGCGCAGGGCCAGCCCCCCCCCCCCCCCCCTCACGACGCCGTTAATTATTGCGGCCGTCCGGCACACGTCTACGAGTGTGCGTTCACACTGCCGGCCGGGCCGAGCCGAGCCGGGATGTGCCGAGCTGGCTGGCACACGCCGACGGCATGGGTGTTCGCACACCTCGCCAGGCCGAGACGAAAAAGAGGTGGAAAATATACTTTTTCGATTTTCAAGTTGTAAAAATTTTGACGGTATATAAGACCACGTCGCATCATTTTATCAATTTATTTTTTCCTTAGAAGCTTTGCCTTGCCTGTGATAAAATAAAAAGTCTACTTTTCATTCCGCACGTTTTTTTAGTTTCGTAAAGCTCCTCACTCGATTTTGATGAAAGTATTCGGTTAAAAAATCTGGTTTTTGCACACAGGGTAGTACAACATCTTAGCTTTCCAATAAAACATTCACCTTTTCGAAATTCGTAACAATCGTTTTCAAATAATCCTTTTTGTCAGGTATGCGTACTTGATTTACAAATCGTGTATTGAAAAAGTTCGATAGCGGGCAGCTTACTGTTCAATGCATTTTAGACCATATATTACAGCGAGTGAAATGGAGCTAAAAGAACAGAAACGTTTTTGAAATGGTAGTCGCACTGACATCTACCTCCTTTCACAAGTAATTGCGAGTTATCTGAGCGGCATCATGTCGCGACCGCAAGCCTACGAACTCGGCGTGTGTTGAGCGTGGCGTAAAGCAGTGCCGAAAAAATTATTTGCTGGCCACGTATGTTGATCCACCGTGTTGTGTTAATAATCCATAACCAGAAAATACCTATACTCTAATTTTTCTTGGATGGCGACCGGTTACAATGGACAATGATCTGCTCTGGTTTTACGTAAGGTAATACTTAAGAGGTATACAAGTAGTTTTTTATCCACATGGTACAATTGATGGAACTACAAGAGAAGAAACAATTAATGTAAACTGCGAATTTGCTGTTGATGGACTGAAATAAAATTTCTGAAATTCTACTCAATGACTTTCTAGGTGAGGATTATAAACGGAAGAAGACCAAAAATATACTTACATTTATTGATGCATCTACCCCTACGATTAAACTATTTAGCCTTTTCTTAATTTTCGCTTTTATAACTCTCGGAAAATTTACCACAAGGTGAAACAATAGTGTCTCACATAAAAGCGCTATCCCTCAGACCGAGACTAAAGTAGGAGAACAGAACAGTAAAATTAAAGACATTTAGTTACATCCTGATGAGGGATGTTGCAACTTATGCCTATGGGGGTACGTCAGGTGTGCCGGTTTTATATGGGACCCGCTGTACTATGTTTCAGCTCATCGCCACTTTCAAAGAAATCTACACGGTTTTCAGAATTTTTATTTATTTTGTTAGGAAGCTGTCTGATGGGAACTGCTTTTCTATGAACATTTCCTGAATCTCACAATATATGGAAGACGACAGACGGTCGTCTTTCACAGTTTATCGTATCGCGACATTACTGCTCGCGTTGGTCGCGATGCAATGACTGTTAGCAGAATATGGAATCGGTGGGTTCAGGATGGTAATACGGAACACCGTGTTGGATTGAAACGCGGTGAACGCACATTGGAAGCGTGTCTTCGTCATCGCCATACTGGCGTATCACACGGCTTGATGATATGGGGTGGCATTGGTTTACACGTCTCGGCCACCTCTTGTTCGCATCGACGGCACTTTGAACAGTGGCCGTTACATTTCAGATATGTTACGACCCATGGCTCTACCTTTCATCCGATCCCTGCGAAACCCTACATTTCAGCAGGATAATGCATGACCGCATATTGCAGGTACTGCACGGGCCTTTCTGTATACGGAAAATGTTCGACTGCTGCCCTGGCCAGCACATTCTCCAGATATCTCACCAAATGAAAACGTCTGGTCAATGGTGGCCGAGCAACTGGCTCGTCATAATAAGCCAGTCACTACTCTTGATGAACTGTGTTATCATGTTGAAGCTGCATGTGCATCTGTACCTGTACACGCCATCCAAGCTCTGTTTGACTCAATGCCCAGGCGTAACAAGGCCGTTATTACGGCCAGAGGTGGTTGTTCTGGGTACTGATTTCTCAGGATCTATGCACCCAAATTGCGTGAAAAAGTAATCACATGTCAGTTATAGTATAATATATTTGTCCAATGAATACTCATTTATCATCTGCATTTCTTCTTAGCTTAGCAATTTTAATGGCCAGTAGTGTAAATAAATACCCGGGCTACTTTGGGTTTTCAGCTATTAACATATAAATCCCAACAAATGGATAGTTCCCTTGTTTGGCAGCACATGTATCACTACACTAAATTTAAATACAATTTATGTTTCGTCAGTACTGCTTTTATAACATCATTCACTAACCACTGGATTTACATTAATTTGTACCAGCATTATTTCAGGTGGTATAATGAATTACGTTAGGTAATTGCCTTCTGGTTGTGGTTCTGTTACTACCTCAGGGGCTGTTATGATACGTATACTACAAAAGAATATACGGATCAACCACATTAAGAGCAGCATAGGAGCAGATACTAATTGTATGACTACTTTACGTATTCTTTGAGTATAGTGCCATTCAATAATGAGTGACATGGCCCGATTTATCGTTATTTAACTTTGCTCATGCTTCGTTAGTTGGTTAATGGAGTATAAAAGACAATTAAGTTTGGTAATTTCTTCCAGTCAGAAAGTTGATAGAGTTGGAAAGGAATTGTCACGGTGGAGTAGCCGAGCAGTCTAATGCGCCTCGCTGCGGAGTGCGAGGTTGCTTGTCGTCGGAGGTTAGAGTCCTCCCTTGGGCATGTGTGTGTGTGTGTGTGTGTGTGTGTGTGTGTTGTCCTTAGGTTAGTTTACCTTCGTTTAAGTAGTTTGTAAGCTACGGACTGATGACCACGCAGTTTGGTCCGATAGATTTACAAACATTTGATTTGGAAAGGAATTTCCGGAAGGTATACAGTAAAAGGTGGTAAGTCGATATGGATTGATGTGCAGGAAGCCTTAAAGTGGAAGTGGACCCATCACATCGCGAACTATTATAAATTAAACCAGAACCATTCACAGTAATGAGGGAAGTTTGAGTGCCTTTAGACTGGCGATAGCACAGGAAGGGGACTGCTAAGGTTGTGGTAACACATTTCAAAGACTGTTACAAATCAAGCGTAAATTCGGCTCATGCAACGATGTAACTAAGCTTTAAAGGGGAGAAAAAGTAACTTCAGACAAGAAGAGGGAGATTTCGACTTTCTGGTGCGGACAGGTAACAGTGAGCTATGACAAGTAATTTTCTAGCAAGGTAGAAAGTCGCAGCTCCTCTCGGGAAAGTGTAGTGTATGTTTTTCTGTCCTTGCTGACGTCAAGAAAGTCAAGAGTCTGCCACTCCATATATTGTTGTAGGTCTGTCAAGAGGACGGGGAAAACATGCAATTTGAAGCATTCTTACTGACAATAGGCACACCTAATGGGCACCAACATTTGCACACGAATGATTTCATAGTCCCTAGTTAATATTACGGTGATGGCGACGAAGTAGAAAGACTAATGTCGGTCACTAACTGGATGAATTAGTTGAGAAGGGGCGACAATTTGAGTGTAAATGTTATGCAGCACATGCAAAAGGAATTCTGCAGACAACAGTTGCCAACTTAGTCTGTGTTACAGACAGAGCTGCATGGCGGAGTGCAGTGCAATCAGGTGCCACTAGGCCGCATGGACAATTTAAAAAAGATTTGTGTGTCTTTTGAGATCTACATCTACATAAATACTCTTCAAGTCACATTGAAGTGGATAGCAGAGGGTTAGTCAAAACGCTTTTATGATATTTCTCTATCGTTCCATTCTCTAATAGCAAGCGGGGAAAAAGGAACACCTAAATCTATCCGTTTTCGATCTGATTTCTCTTATATTATTATGTTGATCATTCCTCCCTATGTACATGGGTACTAACAAAATTTGTTCGCATTCGGAAGAAAAAGTTGGTGACAGAAATATCGCAAATAGATCTCGTCGCAACGAATAACGCCTTTAATTTAATGATTTCCTCCCAAACTGGTACATCATTTCCGTGACACTCTCTGCCCTATATCGCGATAATACAAAACGACCTGCCCTCCTCTGAACTTTCTCTAAATCGTCTTTAATGCCACCTGGTGTTGATCACACAATACGCAACAATACTCCAAAATAGGACGCACAAGTGTAGTGTAGGCAGTTTCTTTAGTAGAACTATTCCATCTTCTAAGTGCTCTGCCAGTTAAACGTAGCTTTTGATTCGCTTCCATACAATGTTTGTATGTGTGCTTCCCAATTTAGGTTTTTCGTAATTGTTACTCTAGGTACTTAGTTGAATTGACTTCGTGTAGATTTGACTGACTTATCGTGTAAATTAAGTTTAAAGGATTTAGTTTAGTGTTCGTATGGGTGGCTTCTCACTTATTATTAAGTGTCAATTGACAACTTGTATACCATGCTGATATCTTACCTAAATGACTTTGCGGCTGTTATTAATCTTCTGGTGACTTTAGTAATCGGTAAATGACAACATCATCTGGAAGCAGTCTAAGTCGTATTGTCTCTTCTCCGAATCTCTATATATAAAGCAGAGTGTCCGTGTGTTTCGTTGTGTGTACGTATTGCATGAAATCCACAGTTTTGTTCCAATGTTTATACAATTTTGCACACGTAAGCTTCGATACATGAGGACGGTCGTCGTATGTGAAAAAATCCCGTACAACACTTAGTTCACGAGAATTTCTCCAAACACACCGGATCAGTTTCAACCAAATTTTGTACACATATTCCTTACACTGAGGTAACAATTGATGTAGGAGTAAGAACCACATACAAGTATGGTCCAGGAGATATGACATCATGAACAATAGGAATCGCAAAAAACTCCCACATCGTGTGATGAAACTTTATTCATACACTATATGAGAATGAGAGTACTTAGAGAGGACTGAGGCGCTCCAGTTACGATCTACACGGCCACTACGGTCAGGGATTCGAATCCCCCCTCGGGCATGGATATTTGTGCCGTCCTTAGTGTTAGCTAGTTAATAAGTAGTTTGTAAGTTTAGGGACTGATGACCCCATAGTTAAGTCCCATAAGCTATACAAACATTTGAACATTTGAGAGTACTTAGCGACTTGCAACAAACATTAAACATAATTTCAAACCTGCATTACACTTTTTCTCGCTGACAATCACAGAAAAATAATGCAAGGACAAAAGTTTGTCGTTTACTAGTTTTCCGCGATTCATGGATTATACTACGGAATTCGGTTTGACGTTACAATTTATAATTTCTACATTAAAAATTGTAGCCGCAGGAAATTTTACAGACAGCTGAATATCGCTTCGAAATTGTGTCACAGTACGACCGTTGTTCATCAGATATAAGGACGTGAACAGTAACGTTCATGGAAAACCGCCCCATCACGCACCAGTTTTTAATCTATTACTTTTGTAGTATTAACTGTGTTCGTAACAGATTTTACCGACTTGCAGCACTACAAAATTATACAATTTTACAACATATAATTCAATAAATATAAGATCGTGCATACGGCAATGGGTAAAAGCCTTTCACAACATGCACCACATTTTAATGCATTTACGTGTTTACTACCTAGACATTCCTGTATTCCAGTCATGGTGAAATAAATTCTTGAAAGCTGACAGTGCTGTTGACAACTGTGAACCAACTGTGAAGCGTACTCGACTGTAGGCGAAAGCAAAAGACTTCTATAGAGCTACAGGGAAAGGAAAAGAATGGAACGGTGTACATCCAACGAATACCCATTATTTCCTGCAGAGCTACCTTTTAACTTCAAGAGAGACTTTCCAGTGAGTCTTGCATTTTCTATTACAATTAATAAATCACGGGGCAACCTATTAAATACTGCAGAGTGGTTTTGACATCTCCACGTTTCTCACACGGACAGCTACATGTCGCTTATTCATATTAGAATTTGGACAAGTAACCAGAAATATTGTTTATAATCAAGCTTTGAATTAAATGAATATATTAAGGTTCCATATCATCTGCATCTTGATGACTACCTTTCTTTATGGGATACTGTAGTTATTATTTTGTACATTATGCAAGACAGCCTTACTTCTTGAATAGTCTCCCATAAATATGACATGTTATTAAAAAAAGGAGATGGGCTGAGAGAGAAGGGATATGAGAAGTACTAATCCAGAGCTTGAATAAATAAATAAAAACCCGGGCAACGCCGAGTTTTCAGCTAGTCGTTTATAAAAATAAGAAACAGTAGCGGTCCTATAACACTTCCATTGGGAACGACAGATATCACTTCTGTTCCACTCGATGACGTCAGTTACAACGGAAAACATGAATCCAGTCGCACAACTGTAGCGATATTCCATAAGCACGCAATTTGATTAGAAGACGCTTGTGAGATACGGTGTCAAAAGCCTTCCGGAATTTTAGAAACACGGAAACTATTTGACATCCCTTGTAAACAGCACATCTGATTAAAGAGCTAGCTGTGTTTCACAAGAACGATACTTTCTTAATCCGTGTTGGGTGTGGGTTAGTATGTCGTTCTCTTCGAGGTAGTTCATAACATTTGAGGGAAGTATATGTTCTAAAATCCTGCTGCAAACCGACGTCAGTGATCTAAGCCTGTAATTTTGGGGATCACTCATGTTGCCTTTGTTGAATATTAGAGTGATCTGTGCAACTTTCCAGTCTTTGGGTACGGATGTTTCACTGAACGAACGGTTGTATGTGATAAAGAGGCATGGGGCTATTGCATCAGCATACTCTGAGAGGAACGTAATCGGCATATTGTCGGGACCGAGAGGCTAACATTTTAAAGTTATTTAATACTCAAGGTGTACCTATTTCTAAATTACGCATGCTGGCAGTTGCTCTTAATACGAATTATGGTGTATTTGCTTCGTATTCTTTGCTGAAGGAATTTCGAAAAGCTGTGTTCAGCAATTCTGCTTTAACAGAACTGTCATCAGTAGCAACACCACTGCTATCGCGTAGTGAAGGTATAGAATGTATTTTGCCGCTAGTATTCTTTACATACGACCAAAATTTCTTCGGATTTTCCACCAAGTTACGTGACAGGGTTTCGCTGTGGAAACTATTATAAGCTTCTCTCATTGAAGTTCGAGCTACATTTCGAGTTTCTGTGAAAGACTACCAGTCTTGGATATATTGATCCTAACAGCCGTAGTGAAGTTAGCTACAGCGAAATGCACTAACGACAAGTCGTGCTGTAGAACATTTCTTAGTTCTTGGTAATGATTAGCTAACTCAGTGGCAGTAACATGTACTTACCGAGTGGTGGCTAAGAGGTTATTTTCTATATGTGATAATCGATAATATATATGTACTGAAGCGGTGTTGATGTCTTGAGTGTGTATCATAACTTCCTGTATAGCTGTTTGTTCCAAAGTTTGGCGTCGGAATGGTCCGGTGTTCCAAATTCGGTTTTAAGAAAGTAATAAAGGAGCTTCCTGCATTGAATCGTGCACGACTCAGAGGTACATCCTCGGAAACACTACGCAGCTGTGCACGGGGGTTGTCTATCATTCTATTCATTGCCTAAGCGAGCGAATAATCTCGGCTTGGCCTGTCTGGTCGAGGACAGACAGAGGAGCAAGCAGCTGCTTTGTGGAGTGCAACATCTTCTTCCCACAGCACGGTTCAATTCATTTCAGCAGTCAGTATAGCGGAGTGGGCAATGTGCACCACATTAGGTATTTCCTCAAAAAGGGTTCCTGAAGTGGAAGGATGAATCTGGAACGCCGGCGATCCAGCAGCCTAAAGGATGGCAAGTCCACGTCCCATCATAGAAGGCTATAATTCAATGTGGCGACGACGATGCGAATATTCAGAGGCGAGCGTAGGTACTAAACCCTTTGATGCTATGCGTTTGATGAGTTAATTTTATGTATGGTATTATTTTTAATGTTTGTGAAATTATAAATATGAAAATCTGTGTTGTTATACTGGTATAATTTTTAAGCTTGTTTTGTGATCATGTATTGTCATAAGCGGGTTCACGCATAGGGCTTGAAAATTTATGAATGTAAATGTTAGAACAGGTATCAGTCAAAACGGAACTGTGTGTGTGGCGTGTAAAAGGTGGTGTTTGGGCAGGAGTACATTCTAGATCTGTGGCGAGAAGTGTGAATAGAGGACAGTGTTTTTCTGGATGTCATGGAGCCAAAATCATTGTGAAGAGCAGTGAATTATAGCTATATAAATTATTGGCTCTATCAGCAAGTTTCTTTGGATGCAGCATAGTACATATCTGCTTGAAGTGGCAATTAATTGTGTAGATCTAAATATTAATATTTCGACGCAAGGAAGAAATATTAAGAACTTATTTTAGTGAACAGCCATGACATGTTTACCGCCAATAGTTATGGCCACTAAAGACTTCGCTGGAACCACCACAGAATGAACAACTAACAAGTCTTAGCTTTGTTTTAATGCTTCAACCAGCTTTGTGTATCTGCAAATGAAATTAACGCCGTTTATACTGTAAATTTTGCGTTTGTCACACTGATTTCACCATATTTCACTATACCTACACAGTAAAAAATATTCCGAGTATCCTTTTTTGTAATAAAGATAAATAGCTGAATTAATAGGGTATCTATGCTGCGTGATATTTGTAGTTATAAAAGTATTCTATGACAGGGTGCAGGCTATTCAGATACTTAAAGAGAGCATGTTGTGTTCCAGTTCAGTATTTCAATTATACTACAAAAAGATTATTATCTAATACCGTATATTAATTTAGTAATGATAGCTAGATTACCTCGCTTTAATGAAAATAAGTTGGTGTTGGTTTATCTCTTGCAATTTGGAAAACAAGTTGAGTAAAGTTTGCAGTTAGGTTTTTAGTAACAAAAATGTAGATCAAGGGCAGTTACATATAGATTTAAGTCTGAATATCTTTAAGAACAAAACGTTATTATAACGTTCAGTGTTTTGTGATGAGTGTTGTACGCGTGTTACTGTAAGTTAATGTATATATCTGAACACAAAACTAAATGTTTACTATTTGTTACAAATGCAACAAAGGGAAGGTTGATGTAAATTCAGAACAGAAACCACCAATTTCCTGTATGGTTTTCTGTCGCTATCTGTATAAAATATCACTACTTTCAAAGCAGATATACAGTGTGTAGGAGCCTATTTTTGCTACCAACATTTTCCAAAAGCTATAGAATAACCTATTTAATTTTAATGTTAAATTTTGTGGAACAGAGGGATTTAGTGGCAATTTAACTTATAATTGTAGCACCAGATTTTTTTTCACATGTGATTTACGTTTGTGTGAATTTCTTTCACACAAACGTAAATCACATGTGAAAAAAAATCTGTTTGTGTGAAAGAAATTCCCATCCCCATGAACCACAGACATTGCCGAGGTGGGGTGGCTTGCGTGCCTCAACGATGCAGATAGTCGTACCGTAGGTGCAACCACAGCGGAGGGGTATCTGTGGAGAGGCCAGACAAACGTGTGGTTCCTGAAGAGGGGCAGCAGCCTTTTCAGTAGTTACAGGGGCAACAGTCTGGATGATTGACTGAGCTGGCCTTGTAACATCAGCTAATGTGGCTTTGCCACACAGCTACTGCGAACGGCTGAAAGCAAGGGGAAACTACAGCCGTTACTTTTCCCGAGGACATGCAGCTCTACTGTATGAATATATGATGATGGCATCCTCTCGGGTAAAATATTCCGGAGGTAAAATAGTCCCCCATTCGGATCTCCGGGCGGGGACTACTCAGGAGGATGTTGTCATCAGGAAAGACAATACTGGCATTCTACGGATCGGAGCGTGGAATGTTAGATCCCTTAATCGGGTAGGAAAATTAGAAAATTTAAAAAGGGAAATGGATAGATTGAAGTTAGATATAGTGGGGATTAGTGAAGTTCGGTGGCAGGATGAACAGGATTTCTGGTCAGGTGAGTACAGGATTATAAATACAAAATCAGTTGGGGGTATCACAGGAGTAGGACTGATAATGAATAAGAAAATAGGAATGCGGGTAAACTACTATGAGCAGCACAGTGATCGCGTTATCATTGTCAAGATAGATACGAAGCCAACACCGACAACAGTAGTACAGGTTTATATGCCAACTAGCTCTGCCGATGATGAGGAGATCGAAGAAATATATGAGGAGCTAGAGGAAATTATTCAGACAGTTAAGGGAGAGGAAAACTTAATTGTGATGGGAGACTGGAATTCGGTAGTAGGAAAAGGGAGAGAAGGAAAAATAGTAGGTGAATATGGACTGGGCAGGAGGAATGAAAGAGGAAGTCGCCTGGTAGAATTTTGCACGGAACATGATTTAATCATAACAAACACGTGGTTTAAGAATCACAAAAGAAGGTTGTATACGTGGAAGAGACCAGGAGACACAGGAAGGTATCAGATAGATTTTATAATGGTAAGACATAGATTCCGGAACCAGGTCCTAAACTGCAAGACATACCCAGGGGCAGATATAGACTCTGACCATAACTTGTTAGTCATGAACTGTAGGCTGAAACTGAAAAATCTGCAGAAAGGTAGGAAAATAAGGAGATGGGACTTAGATAAATTGAAGGAAAGTGAAGTTCTGGAGAATTTCAGAGGGAGATTTAGGCAACAATTGACAGAAACAGGGGGAAATAAAACAGTAGAAGAGGAATGGGTAAAATTGAGAGATGAAATAGTTAAGGTAGCAGAGGACAAAATAGGTAGGAAGGCAAGACCAACAAAAAATCCTTGGATATCACAGGAAATACTAAATATAATAGATGAAAGGAGAAAATATAAAAATGCAGTAAATGAAACAGGCAAAATGGAGTACAGACGACTAAAAAATGAGATTGACAGGAAGTGCAAAATGGCTAAGCAGAAGTGGCTAGAAGCCAAATGCAAATCCGTAGAAGAATGTATAAGAAGGGGAAAAGTAGATACCGCCTACAGGAAAATAAAGGAGACGTTTGGGGACAGGAAGGGCAGCTCTACGAATATCAAGAACTCGGATGGGAAACCAGTTCTCAGCAAAGAAGGGAAAGCTGAAAGGTGGAAAGAGTACATAGAGCAGCTCTACAAAGGAAATCAACTTAGAGACGATGTTGTAGGAAGGGAAGAGGAAGTAGATGAAGATGAAATAGGAGATACTATGCTGAGAGATGAATTTGACAGAGCCTTGAAAGACCTAGGTCGGAACAAGGCCCCAGGAGTAGATGACATACCCTCAGAGCTATTAAAGTCTCTGGGAAAGCCAGCCATGACAAGACTATTTGAACTGGTGTGTAGGATGTATGAGACAGGCGAAATACCCTCAGACTTTAAGAAAAATGTAATAATCCCCATTCCAAAGAAATCAGGCGCAGACAGGTGTGAAAATTATCAGTTTGATAAGTCATGGATGCAAAATTTTAACACGAATTATCTACAGGGGAATGGAAAAGCTGGTAGAAGCTGACCTTGGGGAAGATCAGTTTGGATTCAGGAGGAACGTAGGAACCCGGGAGGCAATACTCACTTTACGTCTCATCTTAGGAGATAGATTAAGGAAACGTAAACCTACATTTTTAGCTTTTGTAGATTTGGAGAAAGCATTTGACAATGTTGACTGGAATACACTCTTTCAAATTCTGAAGTCAGCAGGGGTAAAATATAGGGAAAGGAGAGTCATTTACAACTTGTACAAAAGCCAGACCGCAGTTATTAGACTCGAAGTGCATGAAAGGGAAGCATCAGTTAGAAAGGGAGTAAGACAGGGTTGTAGCCTTTCTCCGATGTTATTCAATTTGTACATCGAGCAAGCGGTGAAGGAAAGCAAGGAAAAATTTGGAATAGGGATTAAAGTTCAGGGGGAAGAAATAAAAACATTGCGTTTTGCTGATGACATTGTAATTCTATCAGAGACAGCAAAGGACCTGGAAGAGCTGTTGAATGGAATAGACAGTGTGTTGATGAGAGCGTATAAAATGAACATTAACAAGAGCAAAACAAAAGTAATGGAATGCGGTCTTAGAAAATCAGGCGATGCTAAAGGAATTAGATTAGGTAACGAAACAATGAAGGTGGTAGATGAGTTTTGTTACTTGGGTAACATGCGATGGTCGTAGTACAGAGGATACAAAATGCAGAATGGCAATGGGAAGAAAAACATTTTTGAAAAAGAGAAATTTGCTAACATCGAATATTAATTTAAGTGTAAGGAAGTCATTTCTGAAGGCATTTGTATGGAGTGTTGCCTTGTATAGGAGTGAAACATGGACGATAAGCAGTGTGGACAGGAAGAGGATAGAGGCTTTTGAAATGTGGTGCTACAGAATAATGCTGAAGATTAGGTGGGTAGATCGCATGACTAATGAAGAGGTACTGAACAGAATTGGTGAGAAAAGGAATTTTTGGCATACCCTGACTAAAAGAAGGGATCGCTTGGTAGGACACATTCTTAGACATCGGGGAATCGTAAATTTAGCATTGGAGGGAAGTGTGTGGGGTAAAAATCGCAGAGGGAGACCAAGATACGCGTATAGTAAGCAGATTCAAATAGATGTGGGTTGCCGTTCTTATGAGGAGATGAAAAGGCTTGCTCAGGATAGAGTAGGGTGGAGAGCTGCATCAAACCAGTCTCCGGACTGAAGACCATAACAACAACAACGAAAGAAATTCACATCATCATTTCAGTCAGCAATAATTTAGTGACCCAAATTTGCTATATTGCTATTTCTCAGTAGAAAAACCGTTGTAGTATTTATTCCATCTAAAATCCAGATAAGATTAGTTAGTAAAAGTAACTTTGTTTTCATGTAGAGAGGCAGTATCCATTTACGAGAATACATTTTTTGGCATTCGTTAACTTGCCATTCTACAGGCTAGAACAGGGTAGAAGGTTCATCCATATAGAAATAGGTCATAATTAGTTCATGAATGCACTTGTGTTTACATGCTGACAGTATCTATCTTTGTGAATACCACACACCTTTCCTGCATTTGTTACCTTATTTGCTACTAATGAAGGCAAGCCTACTAATATTGAACTGATTATGGTTTAAGATATAGTGTATATTTAATTATAAAATACTTCAACTCTAAGTGTAGACCTGAAATAGAGACTATATTGGTACAGTATTGCCTAAGTAGACTGGCGACCGACTTCATTTTATTGATTCCTGATCGGTTTCTGAACACACACGTGTGGTTTCAGCGTGACTGTCAGTTATTTCGTCTCGCAACTAAATCTGTGGCGACGAAGTTGCATAATGATTCTTCATTCATTAGGATTCAAACACGGTAAATACGTAATCCTCTCAGAGGGTAACATTATGATTGTATTGTGTTTTGAGGCGAATAGTTACAGTATTCGCTCTGTAGCTATTCGTAGGCGGTCATTAGGCCTATAATCTCTAGTATTATACGTGGCTCTCAGTGACAAGACTTCCAATCACTTTCGAATTGCTAAATATTAAGAATCACTGGGTAATTATCTCCGTTCAAGAATTCGTTTCGCAGACATGTCTGTTTTTTTTTTTTTTTTTTTTTTCACTCCAATATTTGTTTAATAGAAGTGCGTCAAACGTGGCAAAATCTGTAACTTCAGCAGTGTTGTATTTGCCCACGTCTGTGCGCTTTTATCAAGCTGCGATGCCACAAATTTAACTTTCGTCTCATCAGACATGGCTGCAAAGAATTAATTTTTACATGAGGCCAAGAAATCTACTGCGTGATATTTTTCACGCCCATTAAAACTGTAGATGTTAGGGCTTGCGATTACCTGTGAAGTCCCTAACGGATTCTCTCTAAATAATTTTTAATGCCGTCCACTTCTTTGCTAACACTTCTCACTTCACACCTTACTGTTCTTAATTCTTCAGCCTGGCACAGCAGTATCTATTGAGCTTTTTACTGTTTCTATCGTCGATACCGTCTCTTTCATCTCCCTCTTGTACCCCGACTGCACAGCCTCTATCCTCTCTCCCAAATCACTCTCAACTTCAGTAAACCTATCTGTTAATTTTTGATCAGTTTCCTTAACTTGGATTACGAACCCATTTAAGCTATTACTGAAATTCTCGTATTGAGATACTATTTTTTTCTTTATTCTCATTAATTTCACCCTTCATTAATTTCACCCATCTTTCAATTCACCAATTTTATTATCAATATGAATGATTTTTGTACTAATTTGACTACTCTTTTCTCTAATTTTTCTATCCCTTTCATTACTGATTTAACTACTCATTTCTCCAATTTTTCTATCCATTTCACTACTGATTTGACTGCTTATTTATCCAATTTGACTCTTTAATTCACTTTTCAAACTATTATTCATTTCTCTATTTGGACTATTCTTGTCCTCTCTCATTGACATCATTTTTTCTAACTGATTCGGCGGTAGTAAACTTGTCGTGTCGCACAAGTCTGAAGTTCACGCCACGTAATTTCGCCGCGCGCCGCCATGCAAGCACGGCGCGGCGTTCTTACGACGTCGGCCACGAGCGCCCTCTGCTGCAACCCCGCTTGTGGCCACCACTGAACTGGATCGGTCACTTGGCTATGAGATAGGCACTAGGACACAGGGCCGGCGCAAGGCACGTGCGAAACGTGCGGCCGCACGGGGCGGCACTTTCCAGGGGGCGGCAAATCTGCCGCCCCCCTTTTTTTTTTTCTTTGAGACGAACTCAACATTCATACCCAAGAGGGGATTCGAAACCAAACATCGGAGGGAGCGTCTTCGTGAACTGTGGCAAGGCGCCTCGACTACCTGCTGGCCGCCGCTGTTGAACAGGGGAAAAAAAATTTCAAATGTCTTTTAAGCTTATGGGGACTTAACTACGGGGTTATCAGTCCCTAAACTTACAAACCACTTATCAATTACCTTATACTAAGGACGGCACAAATATCCATGCCCGAGGGGGGATTCGAAACCCCGACGGTAGTGGCCGTGCACACCGTGACTGGAGCGCCTCAGTCCCCTCGGCCACCGCGGCCGGCTTGAACAGGGGAGGGAGGAGCACTAATTTCTTGCTCGCCACTGTGGCAGCCCCGCCGTGTTTACGCCGGGGGAACAGAGAGGGGGGAGCAGTCTGGCGTAAATGCCAGTATTCTTATGAGTGGAGCGCTGCCAGCGTGTCACGCACCGTGCGTTTACTCACAACTAATTTTGCAGGAGACGAAATCTAATTTGGAACTTCGAATGCAATGTTCGATACTGTGGTTACATGTTAACACGTTCGCTGCCGCTCACTCTGTGGCGCGTGCTTCGACCTAGCAGCCTATTATGGATTGTCGTAAACTGGCATCGTCTAATAAAGCTGTATACTCTAGTAGGCACTCAGGGAACAGTATAAGTGATATGCACACGTACGTGGTTCCAGATTCCCGCGTTTGCATTACCGGCTACGAGCTACACACGCTTCTCATGATGTCATGATAGATTTATTGGATTCTTATATAAACAAGCAAGCAGGCTTTTGATTATTTTAATTTTATTTCGATTAGTTACCAGTTTATAAAAAAAATACTTCTTAGTTTTGATATTATTCATACTTGTATTGCTGATGATGTAGTAATAAGCATATGTTTTATGAAATACCTTGTATGTACTGTTTATATTGTTCATTCGTTGTTTTCACAGAAATACAAATGCAAATAAAAAACCATATCAAAAAACTGAAAACTAAAACCAAAACATTCAGTGGCTCAAAACTATGAAAAGATACTGTCAAAATACGATCACGCTCCAGAGCGTGAAGTGGCACCTAGCATCATCGCGCCAGAGCGTGAACGGCAGCGAACGTGTTAAGTTTGTAACAATTTTGCTAAGCCCTTCAATGACAGTTGAGTGTTTTATTTTTCCCGCGCTATGGAAAAATCTTGTTGAACATTACTACAGTGAAACATGTTCAACACCTACAATGGCTAGAAATATTCCGAATGGATAAATACGCTGTGAGTAATTACAAGGGATAAATACATTGTTAGTAAGCCTGGCATAAGTTGGGTTTCGACGTATTTTTGAAAATGTTTGCTATCCGTTCCTGAGTGATAGTTGAACGTTCTGATTTTTGATCCCTGAAACACCTGTCTCCGCCTGCGTGAACACATTAAATTCTGACCAGCATTTTTGTGTGACAATACTACTCGCACACTATCACTTTGCCAGCATTTATTTACTGCATAATGCGTGTGAATCCATGTTTCGTCTAAGTAAACTACTGGTCGCTTTTATTCTAATTAAAACCTGAGAAAGTATGGTCTTTTAGCAACAATGCTTCTCGTCCGCGCAAAACAAAACGTTAATTTTGACACCTTGTAAAACAAAAGTCCATAGACAGAACATTGCTTCTAAGGGTTTTCTTGATAGCTTTCAATCTCATTTCTGTTTGACAAGAGTCGTGTAGTTTTCAAAAAGTTCGTATTTATTTCTATTGTTCGTAATGGTATATAAATTGCTGCCTCATAATACATTTATCCATATCATCGGTCACATACCGTGAGCTTCTTTTTTCTTCTTCTTGGGCGCTAGTTTAACCGCAGCCTCGCTGTACCTCGTCACGTGACCTACAGTAGTTCCTGGCAGCGTCACCACTTCGCCTTTCCAGACAATAGGTATTGTTGCGTTCTCTACAACGAAAACCACAGAAATCGTTTCGATAGTTGGCCGAGGGAGTCAAGATTGGTCGGAAGCACTTCCATTGCGTTTCACAAGAACAGAAGAATTGGTGCGTCCAAATTTCTTGCAACTTGGGATGTAATAGGTAAGTGCTTTTCATATAACCTGCAATTAGTATTGTGCATGCAAGTTATTCATAAGTTAGAATTTTTCTCCTTCAAGAATGCAGAATAGGAAAATTTGTTTTTCTTAGGATCTGTTACTTAAAGCCGCGGTGGAGTAGCCGAGCGGTCTAAAGCGTCTCGCTGCGGAGCGCGCGGTTGCTCGCCGTGGAGGTTCGAGTCCTCCCTGGGGCATGGGTGTGTGTGTTTGTCCTTAGGTTAGTTTACCTAGGTTTAAGTAGTTTGTAAGCTACGGACTGATGACCACGCAGTTTGGTCCGATAGATTTGCAAACATTTGAACATTTTTTGTTACTTAAAAATTGGCAACTCGGCAAATAATCACGCGTCACCCCAGTAGATAGAATGAAAATAAAGCGCAGAAACGTGACGTGATACGGAAATGACTAATTTGTTACCCCTTATTCCATAATCAAACACGACACAACTGACACACGCAAATTACGACAGATGGCGAGTGTCAGTTCTTTGAAATTAATAACCGCAGTGCAGTGAGTTAATATATTTCGACTATCATCAGTACCCGTCGATTCCCGAGTGTGTATTTATTGCATTATTATGTTACTCCATCTCCTTATGGTCCCTCTCTCCATTGTCTTCCGCCCCACTCTTTGGCCGTTTCAACTGTTTTTATTTTCCAAATTTTCATAGATTTCTGGCACAGAGTGGCTATTGTCAATGCTTTGAGTTATGTTTACATCTATACCGCCGTGCTGAACGTAACTGGCAACATGACATTAGATGTAAGCACATATTAAAAGCTTTGAAACTGGTCGCTCAGTGGTCGAAACCTAGGTAGATCTGAAAAGTAAAAACCAAAATTGCGATTGATTGCTGACTTTTCCTACACATTTGTTTAAATAAAATTTCACAAACGTTTTGTAAAAAAAAAAAAAAAAAAAAAAAAAATAGCAGCTCGCCCGGGGCGGCACTTGGGCTTGCGCCGGCCCTGCTATGACACTCATCAGTAGGTAGGCCTCTACCTAGTTACCTAGTTAAACTATGTATCTGGATTCCACTAGTCTTCAGTTAACAAAGTTAAGCATTGTACTATTTCTTCGAAATATATGTCTTGTTCTAATCTAGCTTAGTTTTTCTAGTTTCTGCTGTCCCACTGGCTGGTCACCTCAAACTCTATACCCGTGCATCCTACTTTCCTGTGTCGATCTCTTTCTACTTGGCCACCGACACCCAGGACAACCGGCGGAAACGAGACACAAAGGTGGCGACGAGGATGGGATGCAAAAAAACTGACCTTAAATTCCCCATTGGATTTACTTTCAACCCCCCCCCCCCCTGACATTGTAGGGTGACTTGCATCGCTCGCTACCTGTGCGCTCTGGCCCACATTCACTGGGCAATTTTTCAGTTTGGTCAGCCATGGCTAACACACCGCAGAAAACAACGCAAAAATGACAAATGCTGCACCACTTAACTTTACTGCGTCCTGCTGGCTGTAGCGTCGGCTGCTTGTAGCGTTGGCCGGCGTGAAGTCGTTGCTGGCGGTTTCACACTGTTGGTGTGGTATGTGGCGGCTACGGCTGCGGCAGCGTGTTGCTATGGTGTGTTGGCTCCTTGCGTTTGACAGTAGCATCTCTCATTTGTTGTAGCCCACTCCTTGTTTCTCTGACCTTCGGGGCCAGCTGCGCAGGACTCTAGAAATTCTGGACACGAGGCACGAATTTTAACGGTTTGGACTCTTTATTTAACTAATTTTGTCTTAGGGGATGACTTCATATACCTGATACTTTTGGCTCATTTCTGTCCACACATGTATACATTTATTTTTAAAACTAAATCTTTAATTTCAAAGTCAAGGAATTTTCAACTAGTGTGGCATCTACTAAATAACTGACAACAACATGAGGGTTCCATTTTTACGAAATTGTTTATAGCCCATTGCATGATTGTCTGGCGAGAACAACTAAATTCACTAGACTCTGTGTGATATGATTGGCTCGAGACTCCAAGTTTGCTAATAATATAGCTATGTTAATATATTCATCATTCAGATAATATTCCTAAAATGATTGGTATTAAAGTTCGTTGTTCTATCCAAAAGAAAAAAAAAAGAAAAAAAAAAAAAGACACGAAGCCAGAAAGCGATGAAAAATTTCTTAGTTCCGACTACTGTTCAAAAATCCGAAGTCCGCATACGTCCGAAAATATTCAGAGTCCATTTGCGGCTATGTTGAATATCAATCGTCTCACTGGATTCCATGCATCTTCGATACACGTCTACCGTCAAGACCGCCCCAAAAATCAACCTCCACCTTCTGCCAGCGACTGCTGCATGGCCGCTCCGGGCTGGCGCTTATATAGAAGCTGTGACGTCATTCCTGTAATACGTCACCTAACGAGATTTTACTGATTCTCGCAGTAGTGTACAAAACTGTGTAAAATAATCACTGAAATGTTGATATGACGGCATCGTTAGATGCGCGTTAAATTCTAATGCAAATGCATACCTAACTTTAATGTCTAACATTAATAATACCCCCAAATGTACGTTTAAACAAATGAATATTTGACCGATAAATGTTTCGGCCATCGCACAATGAGTGTTTTAACAATCATTTAGGTGAAGTGTTTTTCAGGTAGTTTTTCCAGACCTCTTTCCAATGCACTGTTCAGAATTACTGTGCTCATAAATTTAAACAAATTACGGTCGATTAACAAGATAATTTAGCTTACACAAACACAACATACTAAAATAAACAAAAATAATATAATATAAACAGATCATAATGTGTGTTTACGACACCTCTAACTCAGCACTGCTTCACTGTTTGTCGATCTGTCTTGTATTGATTCTTATAAATAAATTATTATTGTTTTTCCTGAAAAGTGCATTATTATCTGTAATATAAATGTTGCAGATAACATGGTTATACCAAACTCTACGTCCGAAGAGACCTCTCATTTGAGCCCTCGCTATTTCTGTACTTCAATGAGTTTAGCCTTTGGATTTTTTCAAGTGAATTAATATTAGTTTTCTTAATAACTTTTGGTATCAAATTAATATAAATGATCTCAGGACATCATATGAATTACGCTGTTTTCCTCTTTTATTTGCTTCGTGCTAGTCTGTAACTCTAATAGTTTCAACGTAGAATCTAAAATTAAAAACGATGTCGTACTTTCGGAGGGAAAAATGGCAGCTGAAAATGACGTCATGTCCGCCAGCGTGCTAACCATGCGGTCCTCCGGTCGCCGATGCCAAGTGGCGCGAGGCTTACCTCCTCGCCGGCCGCGGTGGCCGAGGAGACTGCGGCGCTCCAGTCACGGTCTGCACGGCCACTACGGTCGGGGGTTCGAATCCCCCCTCGGGCATGGATATTTGTGCCGTCCTTAGTATTAGTTAGTTCATAAGTAGTTTGTAAGTTTAGGGACTGATGACCCCGTAGTTAAGTCCCATAAGCTATACAAACATTTGAACATTTGCTTACCTCCTCGCAGCGCCTGTTCAGTCGTCGTAATTTTCGACGCTCTTCGCTATTGTACGTTGTTGTGTCACTGCCGATTCCCAGGGGCCCGCTTAGCCTCGCAATTTTATAGTAATTAAGCCACCGGATTTTGCATCAGTTACATGCAGCCGGCCGCGGTGGCCGCGGGGACTAAGGCGCTCCAGTCACGGTCTGCACGGCTACTATGGTCGGGGGTTCGAATCCCCCCTCGGGCATGGATATTTGTGCCGTCCTAGTTCGTAAGTAGTTCATAAGTAGTTCGTAAGTTTAGGGACTGATGACCCCGTAGTTAAGTCCCATAGACTATACAAACATTTGAACATTTAGTTAAATGCAGTGACCGTCATACGTCGGCTTTACTATCTGCCTCCGCTGCACAGTCTTAACCCGTCAGTAGCTCTAACCCAACTCTCTCACTCAGCTAACTTGGCTCGTTCCATGGCGCGCAAGAACACTGTTTTGGCGCGCTTTCACCACCTTCTCCTTCCACGTAAGCACTTTCTGTTTTGAATAGCGTTCCGCAGGCTTTTCCCTTACACTAACATTTACAAAATCCCTAAGCCAAATCCTCTACAAAGTTATTGCCGTACAAAGTCACAATAAAACTTACATTACAGTTCGTATGTGAAAATTTATGCTTTTAAAGTACATTAATAAAATTTTTGCAGATATTCAACAACGCTCAGAAAGCCTGCATATGCAAAGATGCTTATATCCAAAGACTATTACTTCACTGAAATTTGTATGATTGTGAGAAAAAATCGATATGAAGAAAATTATGTATTTTGATCTAATAGCAACAGTCCCAGCTAATGTCTCAACCTATAGCCGCACAGTAATGAGACTGATTCTTGCAGCGTTTTTCGTTATAAAATGTGGCAATGCGGTGGCGCACAGAACTATGAAGAGACGTGGCCTAGAACGTTGTAATCGATTGTGTCGCCAAATGTTGCAATGTCACACTCCGACACAGTAAATATCACTTTCCTGAATAGCGGTGTGTCCTGAAATGTACAACTTTCTGGTCTTTAGGGACAGAGTCCTCGGTGAACAATCGGTTGTACATGACTGTTAATGGTGGAGGTATTTCATCGGCATACTACGATAAGAAAGTAATCGGTATACAACCAGGACGGAAAGACTTATTTCTGTTAAGCGATTTCAGTTGCTCCATTACGGAAATATGTGATTAGTAACACTGGTTTAGCAGCACTATCATTAGCATAGTGTAGTGAAGGTATTGTAAACGTGTCTTGCCCCTAGTATACTTTACATATGACGAGAATTTCTTTGCGTTTTATTCCAAATTTGGAGACAGAGTTTCTTTGTGAAACTATTACCCCGCGCTGGAATGGTCATGAACTCTAAGGCGCCTTGTGCGTCCTATTTTGGAGTATTGCCCAACTATTATGGAATCCCCACAAAGTGGAACTGCCGGAGGAAGTCCATACAAGGGCAGCTCATTTTGCATTATCACGATATAGGGAAAAGACTGTCACAGAAGCTACGCATCAAATTCAAATGTTTGTATAGCTTATGGGACTTACCTACGGGGTCATCAGTCCCTAAACGTACAAACTACTTATGAACTAGCTAATCCTAAGGACGGCACAAATATCCTTGCCGGAGGGGAGATTCGAACCTTCGACCGTAGTGGCAGTGCAGACCGTGACTGGAGCGCCTCAGTCCCCTCGGCCACCGCGGCCGGCGAAGCTATGCATCAGTTGGGGTATAAATCATTAAAAGAAAGGCGTTGTTCATTGCGGATAGATTTATTTGCGAAATTTCCATCACCAACTTTCTCTTCCGTACGCGTACACGTTTTGATAGAACCCATCGACATAGGGAGACATGATCATCTTAATAAAATAAGAGAAATTAGATCTAAAACGGAAATATTCAGGTGTTCCTTTTTCCCGCCGCTATTAGAGAATGGAACGGTAGACAAATACCATAAAAGCGATTCGATGAACGCTCCGCGATGCACTTAAATGTTTTTTTTTTTTCTTTATTGGTATTTTAAAGCCACCTGGTGGCAGGCTGGCAGCAGCTTCATTGCTGCTCTTCAGACGACAGTACAAACAACTTTGACATGCAGATTTAAAACACACAAGAGGAGGCAAATAAACGCAGAATTTGAAACATTACAAGGAGATATGCATTTTAGTGTGGTTAGCGTAGTATTTATGTAGATATAGTGCGCGGCTGCACTCCTCCGGCAGTTCAAGTGCTCCCTCGGGCATGTGTTTGTGTGTGTTGTCCTTAGCGTTATTTAAAGTACAGTGTGTCCCAAAAAGAATGAACCGATTTTAATTTGTAATAATATTGAGACAAATGTCATTAGGTAACTGAAACAGCGCTAGATGTAATCGGAATGGTGTAGAGTTTCTGAAAAAATCTGGTAGATGTCGGCCCGAGCGCTGACCTGGAGTGTGCAGCCAGTCTCGCGCAGTATGGCGTCCGCACAACAGAAGGCGTATTGTGTTTTTGAATTTAGTCGTATTTAATCAGTGATCGCAGTTCAGCGGGCGTTTCTGACAATTTCATCCATCAGCAAGGTGGATCACTACCGCACTGGCCCAACAAAGTGCGCAGCTTCCTCAATGCCAACGTGCCTTTACGCTCTTGGCCTCCTCGTTCCCCTGACTAACGCCGTGTGATTTCCTCCTGTGGGGATATGTTCAACAATGTGTGTACGTTCCTCCCTTACCTCGTGACATTGATGAATTAAAAACCAGAATACCACCTGCTGTAGCTTCACTGACAGAAGACACCTTACGCTCAGTTTGGGATGAATCCTGATATCGGCTAGATGTCGTCCGTGAAGCCAATGGAGGACATATTGAACATTTATGATTGAGTTTTATAAACTTCTGTCTTTTTTATTAATTTAGTATGCAATTTGTTGGTGTTCAAATGTTCAAATGTTTGTACAGCTTATGGGACTCAACTATGGGGGATTCGAACCCCCGACCGTAGTGGCCGTGCAGACCGTGACTGACGCGCCGCAGTCCCCACGGCCGGCTTTGTTGGTGTTAAGCCCTCCTTCCTAATAGGTATATTTGAAATCGAATCATTCTTTTTGGGACACCCTGTAGTTGGTAAGACTAGGGACTAATGACCACTATACTTTGCTCCCATATATTTACAAACAATGGAATTGGGGGTTCGAATCCTCCCTCAGACAAGAGTGCATGTTGGCCTCTGCGTAAGTTACAATGTGAGACTGAAAAGTTTAGTGAATGGTCTCATATTTTACAAACGGCAAGGTGCCCACGCATACACATTGAAGGACATGTCAACAAGCGCCCCTAACGCTCAAAGTGCAGTGAAGCGGTGGTACATGCTGCGACCCAGCTAACAGGGTCAGTGTGAGAACTCGTGTCACTGCAATAGGGAGCGAAAAATGGAGCAAAGCATTAACATCAAGTTTTATTTCAAATTAGGTAGGACGGCGACCGAGACCCATGGCATGTTAGTGCAAGTTTATGGTGTTTAAGCAGTGAGTAAAAAGTGTGTGAGTGGTTTAAACGGTTTAGTGACGGAAAGGAAGGCGTTGAGGGTGAGCCACGTTCGCATGAACCGTCCACACTTTCCCAGACAACACCGAACGAGTGCGATGGATGCTTTCGGATGTCGGCGTCTTTCTTTGAAAATGAGTCCTGAAAGGCTTAAGCTTCGCAACGGTTGCGGAGATCCAAAGCCGCGCGAGCTAAGTGCTTCGAGAGGTTACACAAGAAGCGTTTGCTGGCAGTTTCCAACAGCTGTACAAGCGACATCAACCTATTGTAGCCAACGGCAATTACTTTGATGGCCACTAAAAGTATTTCGTTTGTAACTCTTGTTTCCTATTTTTCCTGAGAGCATTCACTAAACTTTTCAGGCGGACGTTGTAATTTATGTAGTTCGTAAGTCTAGGAACTGATGACCACTGCAATTTGGTCCCACAGCTTTACAAATATTTGATCATTTGAAACTATTACAAGCATCTCGCATTCAAGCCCTCTCAAAATTTCAAACTTCTGTGTAGGATCGCTAATCTTGGAGAGTTGTGTTCGTTTAAATTTGGCATGCTATTTTACTTGTTCTGGCAACAGCTGTCTCACCTGTTTTATGTACGTAGGTGGATCTTTTGTTACTTTATTTGGTATAACTCAATCATATTATTTTTTTCTAAATTCAATCGACATCTGCTCTAAACATTCATTTCGAATTTGGAAGAAGTGGAAAGAGTCTTTCAGCAAAGCATTAACCAAAGTTTTCTCTGGTTTTCTGAATTTCTATAATTTGGTGAATTTGGGATTTTCGGTATTCAGTTTTACTAAGCAACCTTATGTGTAGTAGTCTATATCCCTTTTGACACTCGTTTGAGCTCAGAATTATATATTCTAAGAAAGCAACTGTCTTTTTATTATTTACTAGCTGAAAACCCGGTGCGCGGTGGAGTAGCCGAACCTTCTAAGGCGCCTTGCAGCGCAGCGCGCGGTTGCTCGCTGTCGGAGATACGAGTCATCCCTCGGACATTGATGTTTGTGTTGTCCTTAGCATTAGTTACTTCAAGTTAGTTTAAGTAGTTTGTACGCCTAGGGACTGATGACCAATGTATTTAAGTCCCTCCCTCTCTCTTCCCCTGTTCACCCTCTCTCCTGCTCTCCCCATCGCTCTCTCTGTTCATCTCCCCCCACCCCTCTCTGCCCATCTCCGCTTTCTCCTTTCTCTACCAATCACATCTCGGTCTAACTCCTCCACCTCCTCGGTCCACTGCCTCATCCATCTATGAAAAATTATGTAACTCAACTTTCAGGGTGGTCAGTGATTTGGTGTCTAAGTTTATTGCAAGGTTCCCTCCGTCATGCACCGTGTGAAATCTTAGGTACACCGTGATGTTACTCTTGTTTTTAAGATTAAGTATGCAACTTTATATTAGGATTGGAATGATATCGCATATTTTGTGCCAGTTCGTAGGTAAAGTACCCTCCGCGATGCACCATAGAAATTAATACGTCAACAGTGAATTTCCTATTATTTTGAAAATCAAGTGTGTTTACTTTCACGGCTGCGCATAAAATACGAACAAACGCGCTGCTGCGGTTTTCCAAACGTCTCAGTGTTTAACCCGTTAGTGACCAAACTATTTCCAGAAGTTGTAGAGTTTTTTATGAATACAGTATTGGGCTAAGAAGCCATACATAAGATCCTAGTTTAAATCTTGAAAGTGAGAGTTTAGCCTAGGGTATAAAAATTAGTGGGAACTATTGTTCCCACCGAACTTTGCAGTAACTTGACTTCATAATTTAAAAACTGTATATTCTTTATTTTTAGTACAAAAAGCATATTAAACATTTGATTTAATTATATATTAGTTCATATTGTCCATTGAGTTCACTAAGGTGACGTACTATGGAGCTTAGAGAAGCATGGTGCTACACACAAAGGTACACGACACTGTTTTTCGTGCTACATTGGCGGCACCTTCTGTTTGTAGTACCTTTTGTTGGCAAATGAGTTCCAACTTTCGCCAGACGAACTTCATGTGGAACTCTAGACACACCTCTTTTTGGAGTCTGAAAATGAACAGGCCTTTCTCTTCGCTTACGACTTGAGAAGCCGGAGATGAACTGCCTTGCCAAATGTAATCTAAATGTTAACTGGTCTGCTTCTGTAACTTCCACATAATGTAGACATTGACAACTGCCAAGTATACAAGAAAGAAAAATAGTCCTGTGCCACCACTTCCATAAACGACGACCTACAGCATACCGCTCTCGCAGCTGATCAAATGGATACACTCCTCCAATTATTTTATTGTACTCTGCCACAGCCAATGGACAGAATACTTCACTTCTGCTACCATCTTCTGTTAACAATCTGCGAAGTATTTGGTGATTCAAAATCTTCATCATAGTCAGCAACGACATCTGAATCTTCTCCATCTTCTGGTAAAGTGTACGAAATTCTCAAAATCTCTTCTGGCAAGAATCCAGGCATTCTAAACAATAAGAAACAAACAATAACTACAATGCCGACTGCACAGCCATACACACTGCACTTCACACACGTTCAGTGGGAAATACAGTTCCCACTAACTTACCCAGTGGCGGCGCTAGGCGTCGGCGACGTCGGCGACGGCTGACGGCCTCGCGCCTGTGGGGGCCTCGCAAACGTTGTTAATATTATAGTTTTTTTTTTTTTTTAATTTGATGTTTAAAGGCGCTTTTCAATTGCTAAGTTATGTAGTGGCGACCTACATCAAACTTACAGAAGCTTAACCAAAGAGACTTCAGTTTCCAACTTGTGTACATTATTTCCAGTAACAGAACATTAGTGTTTTCCGGCAAAATATCCTTAGTCCAGGACTTAAGTTGTTTTGCTTGTCAGGTAATGATAATTGTTAACAGATTCATCTATCATATGTTGAAAACAGTAGACTGACAGGGCGGGTTTAAAATAGGTGAAAACGAAATAACCATTCTTGCATATGCAGATGACTTAGTTGTGATGGCAGATTCGATTGAAAGGTTGCAATCTAATGTTTCAGAGCTCGATCAGAGGTGTGAGTGTTATGATATGAAGATCAGGATCTCCAAAACGAAAATATCTGTGAGAAAGTGATTTAAACAGATTGAGTACCAAATAGGAGGAACAAATTTAGAACAGGTATACAGTTTCAAGAACATAGGATTCATTTTCACACCAGATGTCAAGGTAGTGAAAAAACTTGAATCAAGGTGTAGCAAAGCTAATGCAGTGAGTACTCAGCTGAGATCTACTCTCTTCTGCAAGAAGGAAGTCAATACCGAGACTAAGTTCGACCAACTTTGTTGTATGGGAGTGAAAGCTGGGTGGATACAGGTTGCCTTATTCATTAGGTAGAGCTGCTGAGTGCATTGAGGTGCTATGCTACGATGCGTGAGGGCGTTCCCCGTCGGTGGTTCGAATGCCCCTAGGGCATGGATGTTTTTGCTGTCTTTAGTATAAGCTAGTTCATAAGTATGATTCCTTAATTTCTCCTGGCTAATAACAACTTCGAAAAACTTACCGGTATGCTGCCAGGTATCAAAATCGACGACGGCCGGTATTTCGGCAGAAGACCACCCTGCCATTTTCAAGGCGAAACTGCAGTGAGGAAGCGATGTGCAACGATCTTTAAAACCTCAGTTTTCAATGAGCAAACAGGAAAGAAAACACACCGCGCAAGCAACCACACAGCACCGACACGACCAAAGATGAAACCGGTCAGAATATTGACAATAAACATCAGTTCTCGACGGATGGGGTCGGATTAGATTTGTCCCTCTGTTTTTGACAAGTGAGAGAGCAGGATCCCAAGCGGAATTTAAGCAGAAGCCTCCAGCTCAACGTGAAGGGGTTCTTCGAACCTTAGTGCATAGGACTCACGTCATTTCTGACCCAAAAAGTTTGTACACTGAGCTGTCTCACCTGGAGGAAACCTTACGACAGAATGGTTATGGTGATTAAAAGAGCATTGCGCTATCGACCACATGTGCAACGGGCTAGTGATGATAGCTCAGAGTCGGCACCCACGTCAGTGGCCTTTCTGCCATACGTTGGCAGCACTTCCAATAAGATTGGTCGCATTTTGCGTAAAAAAAATGTAAAATGTGTGTTTCGTCCACCTTCTAAAATTGGGATACGTTAAGGAAGATCTCGGTTTGCGCAAGGCGGGTGTCTACCGTACCCCATGTAGCTGTGGTTTGTCATATGTTGGTCAAACTATTAGGACTGTCGAGGACCGTTGTATTGAGCATAAACGTCACACAGGTTTACAACAGGCAAACAAATCTGCTGTGTCCGAACACTGTCTTGACACAGGTCACCGTATGGAATGCAACAAAACGGAAACTGTGGCATGCACGTCCAACTACTGGGACTGTATTATCATGTAAGCGATATAAATAAAACTAGATGACAACCTTATGAATAGGGATGGAGGCTTCTGCTTTAATTCCGCTTGGGATCCTGCTCTCTCACTTGTCAAAAACAGAGGGACAAAACTAATCCGACCTCATCCGTCGAGAACTGATGTTTAATGTCAATATTCTGACCGGTTTCATCTTTGGTCGTGTCGGTGCTGTGTGGTTGCTTGCGCGGTGTGTTGTCTTTCCTGGTTGCTCATTGAAAACCGAGGTTTAAAAAAACGTTGCACATTGCTTCCTCACTGCAGTTTCACCTTGAAAATGGCAGGGTGGTCTCCTGCCGAAATATCGGCCGTCGTCGATTTTGATACCTGGTAGCTTACCCGTAAGTTTTTGGTAGTTCGTAAGTAGTTTGTAATTTTAGGGACTGATAACCCCGCAGTAAAGTCTCATAAGCTCAACAAACATTTGAACATTTAGATATGAAAGTAGCAAGGATGGTTGCAGGTACTAATAGACGGGGCCGGCCGCGGTGGCCGAGGTGACTGAGGCGCTCCAGTCACGGTCAGCACGGCCACTACGGTCGGGGGTTCGAATCCCCCCTCGGGCATGGATATTTGTGCCGTCCTAGTTCGTAAGTAGTTCATAAGTAGTTTGTAAGTTTAGGGACTGATGACCCCGTAGTTAAGTCCCATAAGCTTAACAAACATTTGAACATTTGAACTAATAGACGGGAACAATGGCAGGAGGGTGTCCACAATGAGGAAATCAAAGAAAAACTTGGAACGAATACCATAGATGAAGCAGTTAGAGAGAACAGTCTGAGATGTTGGGGTCACGTTACACGCATAGGAGAAGCAAGCATACCCAAGAAACTCATCGATTCGGCAGCGAAGGGTAAGAGGAGTCGAGGTAGACCAAGGAGGAAGTACTTTGATTCGTTGAAGAATGATTTTCAAGTAAAAGGCTTTACAACAGACGAGGCATAAACGTTTGCATTGAATACGGGATCATGGAGGAATTTTATTAGGGGGAATATGCTCCAAACTGAACGTTGAAAGGCATAATCAGGCGCTAATGATGATGATGATTACGGTCAGGGGTTCGAATCACCCTCGGGCATGGATGTTTGTGTCGTCTTTAGTATACGGTAGTTCATAAGTAGTTTGTAAGTTTAGGGACTGATGACCCCGCAGTTAAGTCCCTTAAGCTTATTAAACATTTGCTCCAGAGGCCTCTGATGAATCCGTCTTCCAAGTTTCTGTAGTCGCTGAAAGGGAACCAGGGCCGAAGGAATCTCTTACCCTTTCTGACACAGCATCAGAATCGGGAGAAACTGATGTCATTCAAATTTCTGAGCCGAATAAGGAGTTCAGAAGTGAAAAGTTTTGTGATTCAGAAAGTCGAGAGGACATTGTTCAGAAAAGAGAGTCATTTACTAATTGGATACGGGAAAGAGGGTGTTTCCAGTAACAGATTCACAGCGTCATGACTTAATTCAAAATGGTCCTCAACAAAACCTCAAATATGATGAGAGCTACCCCAAAGACGCAAATAAGACATTTTACTAAAAAATTGAGTAACAGAGAAGAGCAACATCGCAGGTGGTTGGTTTACTCCACATCTCAAGACAAAGTTTATTCCTTTCCACGTAGACTTTTTTCGCATTTGCAGAGACAGTTTTTAAAAGAAGGCTGTTGTGACTGGATAGATCTGTGTAGGATATTGCAAAGACATGAACAAAGTCAAGGACACAAGGAGTGTATGATTAAATGGATGGAATTCTATAAAGGAATCAGATATGGGAAAACAATAGATAAGGAAAACTAAATACTGATTAGTGAATCACAAAAGTATTGGTATAAATTGGATGACAGATTGATCGATATTATTAACTACTTAGCCTTACACAATCTGCTCGATTGTACCAGGGATGTGAGCCGTATGTAATAAATGTCAATAATATTAAGATTTTGCAAATCCTCAGCTGAAGAGATAGAGGAACACTTTTTTGGGTTTATTGCCGTTGCAGAAACAACGGGAGAGTATTTAACAAATGCAATTTTAAATGAACTAGAAAACAATGATCGAGATATAAAAAACTGTCGAGGACAGGGATATGATAACGGCCCCAATATGGTTGGCATTAAGAAAGGTATTAGAAAAAGAATGCTCAATATTAATCCACGACCATTCTTCACTCCACGCGGATGACATTCTTGGAATTTGCTGCTCATAGTTGCAGCTAACGCACCTATAACAACTACATTTTTCGGCTTCATCAGTAAAATTTATGTGCTCTTTACAAGGTCTATCAAGCGTTGGGAACATATAAAAACTAAATTAAAGTTGACATTGGAACCTCTGTCTGAAACAAATTGGGAAAGCAGAATCAGAGCACTAAAACGTATACTATTCCAATTCGATGGTGTCATCGAAAGCGTGAATGACCTGAAAAGTAAAACTGTAGATTCTGAAACTCTTAGTGATGTGAAGCAGTCTCGAATGAAATGTTAACTTACGAGTTTATTGTTGCAATACACGCGTAGTACGAGATTTTACTACTTGCGAACAATATAAATAAACAATGGCAGTCGGTTGAAGTGAACCTGAAAGGAGTTGTTGACCTTTACGTTCATTTCGTGACTGGATTCGAGAATTACGTGTTGCAGCATTTGAAACATGCGTTGCAGAAGCTCGATTGTTTGTAGAAAAAAGTAGTTACGAAATTGAGTCTTAGCGTAAAAAGAAAAGAATATCACAGAAAAACCGAATGTTCGATTACGAACAAATTGGTGAACCAATACAATCTGATTAAATGCAGTACAGGTTTAATTTTTTAACACAATGATAGATGCTATAATAGTCGACAGTGAATGTCGATTCAAACCGCTAGAATAATATTTTGAGCGATTTGCTTTTAGTTATGATATAAATTATTTGAAATCTCTATCCAATGAGGACCTTCTCGAGCATTGTGATGATTTAGGTATGATATTCCGACTAGGAGAAAATAGTGACATACAGCCTTTAGAACTTTACGAGGAACTCCAGATTTTAAAATCCAATCCACTAGACTCAGTCAAAGACGCAAAACAACTTCTTCAGTACATTTTAGAAACCAATTTGGAATACGTATATACAAATCTTTATATAACAATCAGAAAAATTGATCACAGTTCCAGTTAGTACAGCTTCGGCCGAGAGAAACTTCTCTAAGTTAAAATTTATTAAGAGTTAATTGAGAAGCACTATGAGCCAAGAAAGACTATCTTCGTAATTAGTAGTATCAGTTGAAGCAGAAATAGAGGCTAATATTAATTATGACGTGGTATTAAAAAAATCAGTGAGGCGAAAAGCCGAAAAGTTTCTCTATTTTAATTTGTGTTTGTTTATTGTAATTTTTGTCATTGAAATAATACTTACATATTATACAAATAAAATTTTAGCATAATGATTATTGGTGTATAATTCAGCTCATTTTATTTAAAATTTTCGCCGCGGCGCAGTATTGAGGCGCTATGCTGCGATGTGCATGTCCGTTCCCCGTGTGGGGTTCGAATCCCCCCCTCGGGCATGGATGTTTGTGCTGTCTTTAGTGTAAGGTAGTTTATAAGTAGTTTATAAGTTTAGGGACTGATGACCCCGTAGTTAAGTCCCATAAGCTTTACAAACATTTGATATTTTAACATTTTCTTCGTTACTGAAGAAATGAAAGGGGCCTCGCGCAGACGAATTCGCCGACGCCCAGTTTTCGTCTAGCGCCGCCACTGAACTTACCTTGTGATAGTTATGTAATTTTCATTGATATCCAACAAATATACAGGAATACTATCTCCCCGTAAATATAAAAGTAGACAAATAGAACAAAAGTCACTTCACAAGCAAAAGGAAAGCACACTATACGGAAAACGCTGTTATGATCGAAACAATGGCTTGTTTTCCCGCGAAAACTGCGCTTCTGCATTGACTAACTAACAATGTAGAAATACAATCACTTTCGCGCGCCTGTTGACAATCTGTATGTAGTTAGTACAGTCTAACAGAAATGGTAGCACAAGCTAAAAGTGGGAACACTGAACTTATAGCGAAAACAAGTAAGTGGGAACTATACTTCTCATTGGTCACTAAAGGGTTGAGACGTCATATCTCGTAAGCTATAAGTCGTAAAATAAAATAATTTTGTAGGTACATTCCTTGGCAAAAATAAATACTGTTTGCAAAATATGTTGACCGCGCCGAACGGCCGCGTGATCTAAGGCGCATGCTACAGTCTGGGGGCGTTCCTGCTGGAGGTTCGAGTCCTCTCTCGGGCATGAGTGTGTATTTTGTCCTTAGTATAAGCTAGTTTAAGTAAGTCTAGGGACTGATGACCATAGCAATTTGTGAATACATTTAGTAGCAAAGAAGTAATGAATTAAAAAGTCATTCACCCTTTTTTACGTATGTCAATGCTCACGGCGTCATAACTCCTGAGCTATCTGTCCTACAGTGATATAATTGTACCTTTAACCTTCGTGAAACATGTTGACAAATTTTCTGCGCGATCGGATGAACGATACAGCGCATAAAATAAGAACAAACAAACATTCATTTTTCTATATTAGATTGTAAGGTACCCTCCGACACACACCGTACGGTGGCTTACGAAAGGTAGCCCATGTATTATTCAGGGTATACGCTATCTCTTTTCCCAATTTCATTCATATCCGTCAAGCCATTTCAGCGAATTAACTAATTGTAAAGCACCCTTCGCTATGCCTCATACGGAGTTTATTTTAGTATGCCTATAACATTCGCGCGACTGCAAGCAATGCGTTAACAAAGTTTTATCCCATACGGATGTACGGTATGTCCGTGCATAGAATATGAAGAAAAAGACAAACAAACAAACATTAATTTTTATAAATTAGATTTATTTTACTGTCGTGTACTATTCTAGTGCGCTCACGAGCCAACTGCACGAAATATTTTTCAGAGCCGGCCGCGGTGGCCGAGGGGACTAAGGCGCTCCAGTCACGGTCTGCACGGCCACTTCGGTCGGGGGCTCGAATCCCCCCTCGGGCATGGATATTTGTGCCGTCCTAGTTCGTAAGTAGTTCATAAGTAGTTTGTAGGTTTAGGGACTGATGACCCCATAGTTAAGTCCCATAGACTATACAAACATTTGAACATTTTTAATTTTCAGAGTATGTGTTTAGCACAGTTTATGACGAAGTTTTATGCATTACCTAGGATTTTAACTTTTATTTTCGCCAGCATATCGAGGGTAAATTTACATCACCGCCTACTGTAATTGTATGAGCGGGATACATGTTTGAACCTTCCCGCTATGATATCGTCTGAACCGGGGGCTGATAAAAGGAATCCCGGTTCCAAATGTTCAAATGTTTGTAGAGTCTATGGGACTTAACTATGGGGTCATCAGTCCCTAAACTTACAAACTACTTATGAACTAGCTAATCCTAAGGACGGCACAAATATCCATGCCCGAGGGGGGATTCGAACCCCCGACTGTAGTGGCCGTGCAGACCGTGACTGGAGCGCCTCAGTCCCCTCGGCCACCGCGGCCGGCAATCCCGGTTCCGGCACACAATTTTAATCTGCCAGTAAGTTTCATATCAGCGCACACTCCGCTGCACAGTGAAAGTTTCATTCTGGAAACATTCCTTAGACTGTGGCTAAGCCATGTCTCCACCATATATTTCAGATATGACCTCTACCTATACAAGCTCACAGAAACTGCCAACTTTAATATTAATACAGGGTAGACTATTTTTTACGGCGACAAACACGCACCACCTTTCTCATTTAATCTATCCTTTCCGAACGCCGTTAGATATTTCTGTAAAATTTCAGCTAAGCTTTTCTTTGGCTTGAGCCAGCTTTCACTACCATTAACGATTTGTGCTTCTGTTAACGCTTGGGAGTTTGCGCAGAGATCTATTTCAGAAACACATCTCGCCAACTGAAATATCAGGTTTATGATGTAGACTGGTAATTCTCGTCCAGTCGAGCACTCTCTCACTGAATTTAATTTCCCTCTCCTCGCGCGCTCGCCTGACATATCAGAGTGCGGGGCCGGGAACTGGCGCAGCTTCCTGCCTGATGTTTTGCAGGGATTACCAGAAGCAAGGGAGCGCTGCCATGTTCCCGCCTACGCGCCTCCAAAGCTCAGCTCTGGAAACTGCTGCCTGTCATGTGTGTGGTGTCAGATGCACGGCCGGAGAATGAAATACCGTAGTTATATTGTTTTCGGGTAAGTGACAATGTAACCTCCAAGATTTACAAAGCTGTTTCTACCTGTTACGTTACCTCGACACATGATCATAATGCTTCCCATGATATTAACATGAACGAGAGGCAAGACAAAACTCATACATCTAAGGAAAGCACACCCTAAAGAGCACTCACGTTCGTCCTCTGTCACAAAACTATTCTTTTATCGATTGATTCGGTATCTAATAAACATCTTACAGTGGCGTAAGTTCATGTATGTCACTTCACTGGTATTATACGAGGCGTTTTTTTTTAAAGTACGTTCCGTTTGATCATAAGTCCAAAACGAAAGATTATTTCAAAAACTATAATTAATTTTTAAAAAGTACATACTTTATTGTAGTTTTCGACGTAGTTGCCAATTTTGTTCAAACACTTACATACCTCTCAATTTTAAAATACCCTCTTCATCAAAACTTTCCGCCTGCTCCGATAACCAAGAGTTCACTGCCGTTTTCACGTCGTCGTCATTGTTTGTAACGGTCGCCACTGAGATATTATTTGAGGTGGAGGAAGCGCATGTCCTCACGAATCTTCGCTTCAACTGAAGCCACCAAATCGTCCGTAATCGAAGAAGGGCGACCGGAGCGGTCATCATGGACGTTCTAACGGCCATCTTTGAATTCTCGCACCCACCTATGTATTCCTTTTTCACTCATAACAGTATCACCGTACACTTCGCAAATTTGTCGATAAATTTCTGCAACAGACAAGTTCCTTGCTGACAAAACCGTATCACTGAGCTAACCTCACACGCGGCGGGCGAGTTGATAGTCTTAAACATTTCGAAAGCACAGAACAGAACCGTACATGTTAGCTAATGAGCTGAAACAGCATAGTTGTTCCCGAGGCATGTCAATACAAGACGCACGCGCTCGTTGCGGTATGTGCGCGAACTACTAGTGTCTACAACAAAAGGGAACTTACAAAACACGCATCGTAGAAAAATTCAGGATCTGATTATATAAACTTTTGGCTATACCTCTGTACAGCTGATCTATGGAATCAAAATATCCTTCGAGGCAGACTTTTGAGTAAAATAAGCAGAAAGTATTATTTAAAATTGAAATTATAGCAGTCCAGATCGCAGAGTTCCTGTTTTATTTCGTTACCGGTTGCGGTCTATAAGAATCTACTTCAGGCGAAGACCACCACGATGGCAGACGGCGGCGGTGGATGAAGCAGGCGTGCAGCTGACATTTGTGCGGCCCGCTCCTTCCGCCGCCTGCACGCGCCATCAAGGTGGTCTTCGTCTGAAGACGGCCTTTATAGGCCGAAATAAAATTACAAGTTGTGTCTCAAAAGTTCGATGAATTTTATAAACCATGTTGGCAAAGATCAGATGCGGGCGCATACGCACTGAGAGACATGTCAACAAGAACCCCTATCGTGCAAATCACTGCAGTGAAATGGTTGTAAACTTTGCGACCCAGCTAACAGGGTCAGTGTGAGAACTCGTGTCATTTCAACATGGAGCGCAAAATGTAGCGACGAGTTAACATAAAGTTTAATTTCAAATTAGGCGAATCGGCGATGGAGACCCACAGGATGTTAGGGCAAGTGCATGGTGCTGAAGCAGTGAGAAAAAACTATGTGTGTGAGTGGTTTAAACGCTTTAGAGACGGAAAGGAAGGTGTCGAGGATGAGGCACGTTCGGGGGGAGCGTCCACAATCACAGTCCCAGACAACATGGAACGAGTGCGACGGATGCTCTCGGATGATCGGCGGCTGTCCTTGAGAACGATAGCACACCAGTTAAAGATCAGCACTGACACTACGGCGATCCAACAACGCGTGACCTCAGTGCTTCGAGCGATTCCACAAGAAGTGTTTGTTGACAGTTTCCGACAGCTGTACAGCCGATGTGAGTAGTGTATTGTAGAAAATGGCGATTACTTTCAAAGCTAGTAAAGGTATTTTGTTAGTAACTCTTCTTTCCTATATTTCCTGAGATCATTCACCGAACCTTTCACTCGAACCTTGTAGAAATCTGCGTTCTGGACCGCCTTAACTTTAAGAATTACAAGGTCGCTATTACTTTACAATTTGGTTTCAAAAATTACGAAGTTTTATTATTGATTAATTGAACGACAACTTACTATCCTTTAAAAGACGTATGCAGCTGAGATACTGTAGCTATCACTGAGATTTCTCTTACGTAGTATAAAATATCGGGTTAGATATATTTATTTCTTCAACAATATCTGAAACAATTTATCGTACTTATTAACTCGTTACTGGCTGAGAACGTTAGAATCTGTAATGTAGCTTTCTTTAAAAATAAATACTACAGTAACTGTACTTCACGATATAAAACACAGGTATCAGTAATGTGGAAAGATCATAACGTGTGGAAGGAATATCTTTTCGGTCCTACTGTCTATCAGTTTAATCATACGAAACATAAAATAAAGTTTTTTACTTTATCATTATTTATCTTAAAAAACCATTTTCTCAGAATATCATAAATAAGTAACTAATTAAGGAAATTCATGACGGTTGCTTTGGCGTTATTTATCTACATACATAAGTACACAAGTATCAACATACATAGATAAACATAATCCATGTACATAGATACACACATAACTGTCAGCACATTGCTGTCTTTTGGCTAGACTGCCACATTAACATGTTATTATTAAGATAATTATTTACCACCAGAGTCACACGACTCTTAAATGCACTTGCTCGTGTCGCTCGCATAAAACTTTTCATATACCATGTATGATTATATATTATCGCGAATCTTTAATTCAGCGCAAAGTTCCTAGTGATTGGAAAAAAGCGCACGTGACTCCCGTTTATAAGAAAGGAAAAAGAAGTGACCCACACAATTACAGGCCAATATCGTTGACATCAGTTTCATGTAGAATTTTAGAGCATATTCTCAGTGCGAATATAGTAAATTTCCTTGAAACGGAAAAGTTTCTTTTCATGAATCAGCACGGGTTTAGGAAACATCGTTCATGTGAAACTCAGCTTGCCCTTTTCTCACATGACATCTTGCGAGCCATGGATGAAGGTCAACAGGCGGATTGTGTTTTTCTCGACTTCAAAAAGGCATTCGACGCGGTGCCACAGACTGCTAACGAAGATACAAGCTTATGGAATAGGTTCACAGATTTGTGACTGGCTGGAAGACTTCCTAAGTAATAGAACGCAGTACGTTGTTCTCGACGGCGAGTGTTCATCAGAGACGAGTGTATCGTCAGGCGTGCCCCAGGGGAGTGTGATAGGACCGCTATTATTTTCTATCTATTTAAATGATTTGATGGACAGAGTAAGTTGTAATTTGCGGCTTTTTGCTGATGATACTTTGGTGTATGGTAGTGTGTAGTCCGTAACTGACTGTAATATCATACAGGATGACTTAGACAAAATTTCTAGTTGGTGCGAAGAATGGTAGCTAGCTCTCAATGTAGAAAAATGTAAGGTGATGCGCATGAGTATAAAAAACAATCCTATAATATTCGAATACAGCATTAGTAGTGAGCTTCTTGATACTGTCGCGTCGTTCAAATATCTAGGCGTAACATTGCAGATCGATATGAAATGGAACGAACATGTAAGGACAGTTGTGAGTAAGGAAGACAGCCGACTTCGGTTTATTGGGAGAAATTTGGGAAGATGTACTTCACCTGTAAAGGAGACCGCGTATAAAACGCTTGTACGACCACGTCTTGAGTATTGCTCAAGTATTTGGGACCCGCAGCGGATCGGTTTGAAGGGAGACATAGAGGCGGTTCAGAGGCGAGCAGCTAGATTTGTTACCGGTAGGGTCGACCAATGCGCGAGTATCACGGAAATGCTCCGGCAACTCAATTGGGGATCGATGGAAGATAGACGACGTTCTTTTCGTGAATTTCTGTTAAGTAAATTTAGAGGGCCGGAATTTGAAGCTGAGTGTAGTAAGATCTTGCTGCCGCCTACATAAATTTCGCGTAAAGATCACAAAGACAAGATAAGAGAAATTAGGGCTCGTACGGAGGTATATAGGCATTCTTTTTTTCCTCGTTCTATTTGGGAGTGGAATAGGAAAGGAAATTCCTAGTAGTGGTACAGTGTACCCTCCGCCACGCACCTTACGGTGAATTGCGGAGTATGTATGTAGATGTAGATGATTGAACTTAATTCAGCACTTTGGCGTCCACAATAATTGTATTCTGGTATACACCACCAAAATGAGACAGTTTGCCATCCACAACTTATCAAAACTTATTAAACCACTACACACAGCGCTAGGCCGTTTAAAATTTAGAGAATACCCTACATCACATCTTTCAAATAAAAATATTTTTCACGTGGATCACTTGGCTTCCTTTGCCATTTGTTACTCTTACACTCGCTGAAAAACACTGACGTCAAGCTAACAATGTGGTTTAGACATTCCTTATCTGTCTACCATGTCACAGTAAAAGAAAAGTTGCTTTATGTTGTGGCATAAAGTCAGCGCCACACGCCAGACGTAAGAGAACGATCGTGGAGAAGGCAGCGATCGACCGAAAGCCAATCGGGGGTTCGAATCCCCCCTCGGGCATGGATATTTGTGCCGTCCTTAGTGTTAGCAACTTCATAAGTAGTTTGTAAGTTTAGGGACTGATGACCCCATAGTTAAGTCCCATAAGCTATACAAACATTTGAACATTTAAGCCGACATACGTCTGGACAGCCCGTCAGTTACTAGTCAGAACTCAGGCAGTTACTACGTCAGAACTCGGCTACGAACAAAGCAGTAACTAGGTCTCAGCACAGCTAACATCATGCGGAAGACGCCGCGAGAAGCGAGAAGAGAGAAGAATCAGGCACATGTTCTAAAGTTGAGTTTCATTGTAATTTTCAGTCAATAAAACTTGTAATACTAATCTCTATGGAACTGTTCCAGATGACACCAATTCCTGCACCATACCTTTCCTGACAACTAGACTGGGACTTGTACTCAACTAATGGCAGAAAGAACCATTCAACAAAAGGCGACGAGGTCACAACAAATGACGACAAATACTATAACCACCCACATTGTGATGTGTTGTTAAATTTCTGACCACTGCGCTATTAATTTTGCTTTCTTTCAGGTCTCGGCAAGGCGAGTAAATAATCTTGTGATTCTATTGTAGGGAATAGCGTAAATTTCTATATTTTTGCCTTGGTTGTTATTGTTATTGCACAATGTCAGTTCCTACTAAAACGCGAGTCCTTGCCACTGCGCAACAGCTTCCTGCACTCGATGCACAGTAACTAATGCAGATTTTTCAGTTTCAGAGCCAACAGATCGCATCGCTGCTGTCTATAGTGTAACAATCTGGCCGCACCTGTGTCTTAAAATACGCAAGTTCCACTGCAGCAGCCACCACCAGTAATTCCACCATTCCAACAGTATGATGAAAAAAAAAGAGTACTGGTTGGACTGGATACAACAGATTGAAACCTATGCCACAGTGCACAGGATACAAGGTACTGTCAAACACCATTTTCTGTTATCATGTGAAGACCCCCAACGTTCAGTCTTGTGAAAAACTATTTCCCACTGTGGAACCTTCTGAACTTTCTTACGATTCAGTGATAGGAACCCTCACAGCATATTATGGACAGCAAATCAATGTAGTGGCTGCAAGGTATCAGTTCTTTACAGTTCTTCGTAGGAAAAATACGAACCAAACATTACAGGCAGTGGATAACAGATCATCAAGGTCTCAGTAGGAAGTGCAAATTAAAATGTTCGTGAGGAGCTTTGTATTCAGATTTCATGTTACGTGATGCTCTTGTCTATAATATTCCTGATGGTAGACTTACCTTGGCAAGATTCTGAAAATGTCAGATCTGTCTTTCCATCAAGTAGAATAGATTTTGGAACAGTACGATATGGGTGCCGCAGCAGTGGAAAACTTTGCTTCAATTACACTGTGTAGTGTCGCGTCACGCACTGGCAAGTGCCTGGTCAAACGCCGTGTACTTCCGCCTGCCTGTTAAAAGTGTAAACACGTTGCTAGACATGGAACCTTGCGAAATAAGGAAGTGTCGTCTTGCGCGCAATGTTTCTCGTCGTACAAAAGGCAGAACTGTCCGTCCTGATCAGCCAAATGCTATGCATGCGGCAATAAAGGTCATATACAAACAGTTTGCTTACAGCAAAAGAAACATAATTTGCCCTCCTGGCCCAAACGGCGACAAGACAATACTTATTCAATAAATGCAGTATTTTCCAAACCAGTGGCTGCCCCTAGTAACATCAAGGACACAGAAGTAGCACAAGTTGTACGTCAGAGCAGAAGATTTAAATGACAGATTAGGTGCAGGAAAAAATATTTCTCAAAAATAGATTTAAGCAATGCCTACCTTCAGCTGCCACTCAACGAGGAATAAAAGAAAATTTGTGTTGTCAATACTCATCTGGGCTTGTTTAAATATTTGCGTTTATCTTTTGGCAGTGTATCCGCACCCACAATTTTTCAGATATTTGGAACAGCTTACTGCTCGGGTGCCTTGTTGTTGAAACTACTTGGACGATATAGTTGTGTCAGGCCGTACCCCAGAAGAACACATTGCAAATTTGAGGAAATTGTTTCAAGTTTTGTCAGATGAAGGTCTCAAGTGTCGCTTAGATAAGTGTGACTTCTTCAAACCGGAACTGCAGTATCTAGGGCACATGACAAACAGTCAAGGTGTGCACCTAATGCAATCACATTTGCTAGCCATTCGCGACCTAACAACACTAAAAGATGTGAAAGAATTACAGTCCCCCTTGGAAAAGTTAATGTACTATATTACGTTTATTCCAAACGCAGCACAAATTGCAGTCCCTTTGCATCGGCTACGCCGTAAAAATGTTCGTTTTGCTTGGACACAAGAATGCCAACGCACATTTCAGCAGTTATAAGATGCTTTGCTCAGTGATCGATGTTTGTTGCACTTCGATCCAGAAAAACCAGATCTTTTGCAAGTGGACGCATCATCGTTTAGTCTAGGAGCAGTACTGTCACATAGACATGGGGATATGGACCGTTCGATAGCGTTTGCATCAAAACTTTTGCCAGACACACAGTGCCGTTATTATCAGATTGAGAAGGAAGCTTTAGCAATAGTGTATGGTGTCACTAAATTCCATCACTACTTGCATAAGAGAAAAAATTATTTAGTAACTTACCATAAGCCTTTGCAGTCATTGTTTCATCGTGCCAAGCCAATTCCTACGTGCACGGCATACAAATTGCAACGCTGGGCATTGCTATTGTCGCAGTATCAGTACGAGATTGTGTACAGACCCACAACTCGCCATGGAAATGCCGACGCATTTTCCAATCTTCCGGTTGGCCATGATAAATACTTTGATGTTTCTGAGATGTCTTGTTGTCAGATAGATGCACAGGAAGATAGTTTGTTGCAATCCTTCCCTTTGGACTGTAGGAAAATTGCTCAGGCCACAGAAATAGACCCCGATTTACAAATTTTGCTGGGCTACATTTGCGCAGAATGGCCTCGTTCACAACATGACATTCAAAATTCTCTGGTGCGTCGCTATTTTGCTAGAAGAAATGAACTTTCAGTCCATAGAGGTGTGAGTCTAGTTTCAAATAACCGTGGACGATCGCGTCTGTTGATTCCGCGACCTTTGCGAAAGGAAGTATTGAACTTACTTCACCAATAACATTGGGGAATGGTTCGCACCAAGCAATTGGCACGACGACACTGCACTTGAAAGGGTATGGACGCCCAAATAGAAAAGATGACGTCACAGTGTTCAGTGTGCACTACCAGTCAGCCCCACCTCAGAAATTTTCTGCGTGGCCAAAAGCAGATTCACCTTGGCAACGAGTGCATATTGACTATGGTGGTCGGTTCTGGAACACTAAGTGGCTTATTATGGTTGATTCTTTTACTTGTTACCCGTTTGCAGTGTCAATGTCTTCTACGACTTCTAGTAGCACGATTAGGGCGTTGTCTTCAATTTTTTTGTCTGGAACGTCTCCCTGTACTGATCGTCTCTGACAACGGCCCTCAGTTTAACATTTCAAGAATTTCGCTCCTTTTGTGAACGCAATGGCATTAAGCATCTCACCAGTGCACCGTTTCACCCGCAGTAAAATGACTCTGCGGAACGTTTCGTGCGGACTTTTAAGCAGCAGATGTCCAAACTTCATTCGGAGCGCTTACAGGAGGCAGCTCTGCAACTGTCCCTCGCCTCCTACCGCTCGCATGCACGCAAAGGGTCATCGCGGGCCGAGCTTCTACACGGCCGCCGCCACTGCACCCTGCTCCATCTGCTCCACCCCAGCGCCGCCCACAGCAACAGCAACCGCGGGCACGCAAGTATCGCTTCGCTCCGTGTAACCCAGTCTTTTTCAGAGTCTTTGGCGGTCGCAGACGGTGGGAGCGGAGCGAGATCCTAAAATTTTGCGGTGCTCACATGTTTGAAATTTCAGGTCCCGATGGCATCATTCGCAGACATCGCAACCAAATTTACCTTCTGCGTTTCTCTTGGCATTTTCACACAACACACAGACCGCACAGCCTTCTCCGCCCGTGCGACCTTGGCGTTCGCCCTCGCTGCAGATCTTCACAGCACCGCGGCCCGACGTCATGGAGATGGAGCCCTCGCAGCCTCCGCCTCGCTTGGACATCCCCATGCACATCGAGCAAGATGCCACGCAGCATCCGACACCGACGTCACCGTCTGTGACATCACCTGGACCATAGGTCGTGGACGTGGGCCCTTCAGAGACTTTCACAGAGGACATTCCCTCGCGAGCTCAGACCGGATGGCGGGGCGCGACTGGTAGTCTGCCGTCCTCTGAAGCTACAGACTCCATTCCATCAGTACGTCCACGAGCTTGCTCCTCCCCTGTTGTCGAGCTCCATACATGACAATGGTTCTGCATTTTGGGGAGAAATGATGTTGTGGCGTAAAGTTAGCACCACACGCCAGACGTAATAGAACGATCATGGAGAAGGCAGCGATCGACCGATAGCCAATCGCAAGCAGGCGCCGTGCATCCTGGAGGGAGTAACCGAAGATGCGCGCCCTCTACAAGCGACTATATCCAGGCCGACATAGTCTGGACACCCAATCAGTCAATAGTCAGAACTCAGGCAGTTACTAGGTCAGAACTCGGCTACGAACAAAGCAGTAACTAGGTCTCTAACATTATATGAAAGATGCCGCGAGAAGCGAGAAGAGAGAAGAATCAGACACATGTTGTAAAGTTGAGTTTCATTTTAATTTTCAGTCAATAAAACTTGTAATACTAATCTCTATAGAACTGTTCTAGATGACAACGATTCCTGCATCATACCTTTCCCGACAACTAGACTGGGACGTGTACTCAACTAATGACAGAAATAATGATTCAAAGAAAGGTGACGAGGTCACAACACATTACATATAACAACCTACAGATATTACATTATAGAATTTTATCATAATTCAAACATACAACACGTAATAGATAAGTGAACTACATAAACACACCATAATTTAAAAAGAATGTCACATTAGTTTATATATTATTAGATACATAAAGCACAGGAGTACATAACAGTCATCTTATGTTGAATAAGCTTATGTGTTTACTTATAAATAAAGTTCCAAAAATTCATAATATGCCCTAAATGTTGATATAGGAATGAAATACTGTACATGTATATAATAGGTGACAAATGATGACTCATATTAAATGTAATTCAAGTTAGTTGACATTTTTGTTCATGTTTGTGTTGTTGTCTGGGTCCGTGCCCTCCACGCATTGACCTACTTGTTTACAGGCGTGCATCGGAAGCACGTGTTTCTACCCCTTGCAATATACCATGTGTATGTCGTCAGCTGGCGCTGCGGCCCAGCCTGCTTAAATAATTGCGTCCTGCCGTTTCCTTTACTTTACTAGTAACAATTCTTATCAAGTTTTCTTTACTATGTTTTGGTTCTATGATCTTATTTTCATACAGGCATACATTTCATCGTATATTGCAAGAATGCGAACGTTTTTGTTTGCATATTACTTTCAAAAATTTAACAATACTCAGTACGTATAGAGAATGTACATCCAGTTGCTTCATTCGACACCCAGGTTTCTTGTTTCCTAATGTAATTCAAAAAATTATACATGATACAATGTTTTTTTCTGTTGTGTATGCCATTGAAACATATTTCGCTCTTCAAGTAATCTCATTTTTACTCTGCTGAAATAAGGAATATTTCTATATAGAGGTAACATTACCACTAAGTGTTCAGTGATAAGGAAGGGGATTCACTTTATAACTTACTTAAGGGTCGACACTTACATCGCCTTTATTATTCCTCCTTCATTCGTTGCAAGTGTGGGCGACTTACCGTCGCCTAAAAATTCTCAGCACCTCCTTCATTACTACTACTACAACTCTCACTTGATATAGATAAATTGTTAGACTTCTTGTCATCATATAACTTCTTCAAAACACCACAGCTACATAACTGGTCGACTTACCGTCGCCTTTTCAAATAATGTTTGTTGTGCCGCTTTCTACCTGGTGTCTATTTCTTGTTGTTATTCTGTACTGGTTGTTACATATGTATTGGTGTTTTTCTTTGTCTTAAGCTTGAGCCTGTGTATTTTTTTTTTCCTTAGAACTAACAGCGTGAAAAGAAAGGGAGTAAGCTGATGGTTAACTCGGGTTCATGGTAGGCAGGCGTCAGCTGCCTAGCGATGTAGAGAATATTATCGCACCCTGAAGTATTCTTTTTTCGTGCATAATGTTTTATGATGTCCACTGTGTTGTGTATTCCCTTGATTGTTCCTCTTTCGAACCTGAATTGATAATTTTGTCCCTCACAGACGAATGAAAAGTATTCATGACAATTTTCTTGTAAATCAACCTTCCATCTTGTGTAATGATACCTCATTCCAGGTGCCAAAATTAATTTTACTGGAATGTTTTCTGTGATAAGATCCACTAGTTTCCCTTTGCTGCTTTGTTAAGAAATTATGTAATTTATAGGTATTTGTGTGATTTACAGCATTACTTACTTTCACAGTCGCCTCCCTTCTTTTTCGTTCTACCCATGTTTCAAACTTTTGTTTCAAATCACTTTCTATATTACTTAAATTATTAGAAACACTGAACGTTCAGGTAATTCCTTCATTTTTTGCTCATTTTCGCACAATCAACCCTGAAGCGTATTTCTACTGACTTTACAAGCAGATAATTCTTTATGATCGTTAGTACTAATTACTAACACAAGCATTTTTTTATCCTGCACGTTTTCATCAATTGTCTTAACTTGAATATTAACTTCGTGTTTGACATCAGATTTTTCTATTTTTAAATTTTCGTTCCATTCTAGTATTTCCTGATCAATTTTCTGCCAACTGATCTAGCTTTATTTGCATTCGCACTGTTTTGCAAAACCTCAACCTTACGATTCGTGTTAGCCATTTGTGCATTTATTTCCTTTAACAAATTTCTGTCGTCTCTTTTAGCGCAATTTCTAACTTATTTTCTAATCTGTTTATGTTTTCATTTAGTTTGTGTTTTCTTTTACATGGTTTTCTAACCTTTTTATGTTTTCGTCTTGTTAGTGAGTACAGCTGTGTTTTGTTTTAGCTTTAATAGTTTTTGGAAAATGTCCATTATTTTTTGATCTCGGCTAATATTTTTTTCTTTACTACTCTCTACTGGCAAAATATCTGCTGAAGTAGTTCTATGCCTCAACTTACTCAATGCTGTTGCTTGCTCGTCTGAAATGCCAGTGTCGGATTCATTTTCTCCGACGTTCGCTTTCCGATTCTCCACTTCACTATGCTTAAGAGTAACATCATCTACATTTTGTGTATTGATTAGTTGTACATTTTGATTAGTTATAGCATATACAATTCAGAGTCACTGCAGAAATTGACTTTGCATTTTCATCTACAAAGTTTAACACATTATTACTTATTTTACAAGACTGATTAAACAAAATATAAGATAACATTCTCTGTGGGCTCAAGTTGTAGCTGATCTAATGGATCGTTGCCAGTATTTTGAGCACAGTTTCGTTCTCTGCTTCCCAGAAAATATTTTTGTCACCTTCACTTACTATTATGCTTTTTATTCTCTTGACACTGACTGTATTATTACTACTACTGTGGCGTATAGCTGATATTATTTTACGTATGCTAACATTTCAACATGCCAGTGTGATACTCACACTGCCCTCTCTTCTGGTGTGTGTCTTTGCGGCCGTTGTCTCTCGTAGACGTAGCTGTGCTGGTCTCCACTCTGCCATTGTTTTGTTTTGACTGCTGATCCACGCTGTGCCAATGACAGCTGCTGCTCTGTTGACACAACTGCTCTCTATGTTGCTCAATCAGCTTCCCGCATTGCCTGTTTGTTTGAGTGCTGCGCTGTCTCGTTACTTGGTAGCCAGTCAATGGTTTAAGGCTACTAATGGCAAAGTCAATGTTAAGGCTGTGATTATAGTCCACGGTTACTTCGCGGCGGAGAAATCTCGGCGGTTTGGCAGTGCGCTGTTTCACATCACGCAGCATGGGCCCTGTTTATAAGCGACTCTGCGGCGGCGGCCCCTCCGCCCTTCCGCTGCGGCGTCAGAATACCAGTGGCTACACTTGCAAACCGCTTAAATGGCGGCTAATGGTGCGCCATATATCTGGCCGCCAGGTGGGCACAGGATGCTCAAGGTCACTGCTGCTGAACCACCTGCTGTGCTGCTATCGATCACAGCACCCACAAAATCACAGTGGATGCTCCGCCGCGGAGGAACCGCGGGCTATAAACGGCCGTGTTTATAGCCCGTGGTTTTACCGCGGCGTAAGAATCGCAGCGGTTTCTCAGTGCGCTGTTTCTCATAAGGCAGCGTGGGTCCTGTTTATATGCGAGGCTGTGGCGGCGGCCCCTCCGCTCTTAGGCTGCAGCGTCAAAATAACAGTGGCTGCACTTCCAAGCCACATACATGGCGGCTAACAGGGCCGTTCGGTGCGCTATATGTCTGGTCGACGGATGCAAACAGTGTGCTCAAGGTCACTGCGGCTGAAACACTTACTGTGTGAGTCACGAGCGGTGCCTCCATAAAATCACAGAGGTTGCTCCGCCGCGGAGCAACCGCGCGCTATAAACACGGCCACACTCTTTAACTGCTTCACGGAATGCTACCCCATATATCCACTCCGTGCCACGGTGCGCGTGGCTGTTGTCAGGTTACAGCTTGATTGATTGATTGGTTGATTTTTCCAGGGAAGCCAAAACAGTCTTGGTCCAACCCGCCACTGCCCGCACCGAAACTAAGTTTATTGTGCGGTATCGCTCCCTGTATATCTAGTAAAGCCAACCAATGCCCTTGAACAGTGCAAGGAGTCCCTTTACCAGTTCTTTATTAGACACAATTTCTTCGGGTCTGGTTGTCCCAAATATTCTATGTCTTTTATTCTCCAATGCAATGCATTCGAAGATTAGATGTGAGGCAGTTTCATCACCGTCATCACAGATCCTACATTTAGGGTCCTCTTCTGTTATTCCCATTGTACGTAGGTGTTTTTTGAAATTCCCATGGCCTGTCAGCAATCCAACCATGAGTCTAATCTCTCTCCTGTTCAGACCCAGGATTGAAGGGCTTCTTTTAAAACATGGCTTTGGCATCATTACCTTGCCATGTTTTTGTTGATGGACTTTGGTCCAATATTCTACGTGCTGTCTTCTGAGCCAGTTACGTAGCTCCAATCTGATCATTGCCTTGGTGATTGTCAGGACAGGTTCCGGTCCAATAAATTGAGTTTCTGCCCCCATCCTGGCAAAATCTGTCGGGATGTTCGTTGCCACTGATCCCCGAGTGGCCAGGGACCCACAATATGTTTACTCTATTGCTTTCCCCTAGCTCCACCAGAACCCTGTGACATTCTGCAACAATTTTAGACCTTGTTGCAGGAGCTGCCAGTGATCTCAGGGCTGCCTGGCTGTCTGAATAGATATAGATGCTACGATCTTTGTAGCACCTAAGCAAATTCTCCTCCACACACGCCCTGATGGCAGTGATTTCAGCCTGGAATACTGAGGCCAGTTTTCCTAGAGAGATGACGCCCTCCAGTCTTGGCTGCACCCCATATACCCCGGCCCCAACACCTTGGTATGATTTTGACCTCTCAGTGAACCAGACAATATCCCCCGTACGGTGTCGAACTATTTTCTCCCATTGCTCCCTACTTCCAATTGTTATATTGAAAGGCTTGTTGAAGCAGTATGGGGTTATAATATAGTCGGCTGGCATTTCCCCAACCTCTCCTATATTTACCTCACTCACTATTTTAGTGTGTGATTCTGGATATCCCAAAGAGTTCCAGTGGAACTAGCCCTCTGTATCTTCCTGGACGTCGAGGGGGCTTTTAGCAACACGACCTTCGATTCCATGGTTAGGGCAGCAGAGGTGCATGACCTAGGGACCACTATATGTAGGTGGACTAGGGCCATGCTCAGTGGAAGAAAGGTAGAGGCTACCATGATGAATGAAAAAATGGTAATCAACATCACTAGGGGTTGCCCGCAAGGAGGAGTTCTTTCCCTTTTATTGTGTAATCTAATGGTGAATGATCTCATTGGAGAATTAAATTCTAGGCAGTACTTTTGCCAAGGATACGCAGATGATCTTGTCATAGTAATACTTGGCAAATTTGCTGACACAGTAAAGAATATGGCACAAGGTGCGTTGGACATTGTGCAAGACTGGTGCAGAAAACAGGATCTGGGGGTTAGTCCTAAGAAGACTGTTGTTGTACCATTCACAAAGAAGCATATACAACATTCAAGTTGGAATCAAAAGCTTTTCAATGAAGCGCTACCTGTGAAGGGGACAGTGAAATATCTAGGGGTTACCCTAGATGAGAAACTGACATGGACCCCTCACATCAGGAATATTTGCTCCAAGGCAAAAGGTACTCTGGTGAGTTCCAGGAGAGCTTGTGGCAAAAATTGGGGCCTGAGCCCCAAGGGTATGCACTGGATATACACCACAGTAATTAGACCCAGGATCACCTATGGGGCGGTCATGTGGTGGAAGAAGGTAGATCAGCAGGTTGCTGCTAAGGAGCTTGGTAAGGTGCAGAGATTAGCCTGCTTAACCATAACAAGCGGAATTAGCAGGGAATTTCAGGGATGGAAACCATGCTGCATATGCCCCCATTACACCTTTGGGTCAAGATGGAGGCAGCGGCTGGTGCATACAGACTCAAATCTGGCAACAACTGGAACTCTTCAGGTTACAGCTTAGCCGCGCAGTTCTCATACAGATATGACGTAATCCCATGTACTGAGCACTCATTATTACTTTGTCGCCACGCGGGAGTAGCCGAGCGGTCTTGAGAGCCACGCGACCTCTCACGTCGGAGGTTCGAATCCTCCATCGGGCAGGGATGTATGTGCTGACCTTAGGTTAGTTTACCTTAGTTTAAGTAGTTTGTAAGACTAGGCACTTATGACCAAAGTAGTTTCGTCCCATAGAATCACAAACATTTGAACATTTTGCTGCTTTTAATATCACTTTCTCTGTGATTATTTACTAAGCATATACTTCACATGCAACACCATAAATATTTGCGTAGGTCGGTCACTTTTTCATTGATTTACTGTACACAGTTCGCGCTAAATTCTACTAGCCTCTTTATTTTAAGTGCACACTAAAAACTTCCCGACACAAGGGATGCCATGTACGGTGGGTACGAGAAAAATAAAAGATGATTTAGGTAGGGTTGGGGTTGAACTTCGACTCGTTTTCAGAATTGCGAGAGTTATCTGTTGTTGTGTGCTGGCTGCGTATCGGCCACACTTGGCTTACGCACGGTCACCTCCTCCGCGAGGATCCTCCTGAGTGTGATGTGGTGCACGTTTGACAGTCGCCCACATCTTGCTGGAATGTCGGAATTTAGCAACTCAGAGGCGGGATTTTAACCTCCCTGACAATTTTACTCTTGTTTTAGCTGACAATGCCTCTATGGAAGATGCGGTTTTAAATTGTATTTGTGTGAGTTGGTTGTATCGATCCACTTGAGTTTCAGTGCAGTGTTTGTTTTCTATCTGTTCTCCACTTTCCTAACACTTTTAGGCAGGCGGTTTTAACATGTAACAGAGTGGCCGAATGCTCTACTATTTTATGGTCCGTGAACACCTGGCCAAGACACTCTGGCATTCTCTATCTTTCCACTTTTACCGTCTTTTATTTGCCACTTTTATTTCTTGGCCTGTTTGTGAGATTACCGCCCAATAGAAATACTGGTCATTAATAGCATTTGATAATTAAACAGTATGAAGTTCACTGCAAACATTGACCATGCCAATGCACTAAATGTTACACAATTTTAATCTTATTAAGGTAGCAATGTATGTACACAGTTGGGTGACAACATTTATAGTTAGGCCATAGGTAGAAATTCTCCACGTTGAGATTTGCTGTGTGCTTGTAGCTGACGGGAGGCCAGCGAGCAGGCCGATGTTGGTGGCTTGTTCCAACTTAGGATTTTACAGTTCGTTTCCGGTGAGGGGAGAGAGGGACAATGGCGAGTGCCAGGCACAGTGCAGTGCACAAATATTGTAATACTACCGGCATTTGAAGTAATACGATGCAGTTAGGAACCTTTAAGGCCCTCATTACAAAATAGCCTGTTGATAAATAAACAATACATTAGCTGATATAGTCACATCTAACGTAATATGTTTAATTGACAATGAAAAGTAATAAATTACCAACGAAGACAAGATAGTTACACAACTAGCATGGCAATGTTTGTTTATAAAAATAATATATTAACTATTTCTCATTTTATTTTTAATTAATCTTTTGTATTTTTATCTTGAAGTATTCAGTTAAATCACTTATCTGTGGTATAAGAAATTGCACAATTATGATAAACAGTACAAAGGATGTTTATATTAATATAAAAACGTAAGAAAATATTTGTTTAATGTATAGTGTAATTATTTTGATTTAAAGTAAAGTTTTAGAAATGTATTGGCTGAGCGCTGTCCGTTGGCGAATCAGTTACAACAGCTTACATGGGGAAGTTGAAGACGTAGGGGAAAAAACCCCGGCAGTTGAGTTTTGGCGCACGCGCGCGCGAGGGCAGGAAGTGAGGACTCCAGAGAGCACGTGGTGTGGCTGGCCTGGCGGGGTCGCTCTGCCTCAGTCGGCATGTGGATCTCGAGGTGATGACTTGAGATTTGTGTGTGGCAATCGCCACGTATGGTTGCTCGTCGTAGACTGCACCAAGTTAAATCGAGTGCTACTGTGTGTTTGTGAATATTTAGCCGGTGCAACAAGGTGTGCATCGCATTAAATTAAAGTGACTGTGATTTGTTAATGTAACACGTGTCGTCGCATAGGCATGAACATAAACGGTGTTTGAGACAGCCACGTGGTGTGAAAACAATTCGCGACAAATATTCATTTTGTCTGGGGGCTCACGAGATATATTTGATAAATGTGCCGACGTACAGACGTATCAGCCACAGGGTTCTGAGATTGTGTAATAAACAACATAAAGTGAACTTTCACGTGTTTTCGAAATTAGTAGTTAGTACACCCTTTTCTCTCATGAACTTGATTTTATTATGAATTTGTCTTGTTAATCATATGCAGGGAAGGAAAGCTGCGAACGTGTGATATCATCCCCTATAAATCGAGTCAAACATTCGCAATCGCAGTTCCCGTGTTTTTGCATGTTTAGGAATTTGGTTCGCAGCTGGTGGTTGTGAGTTATAAAAGTTAAACTTTCTCTATTTTAAACTCTCACCCCGACCTTCACCCTCGCATGTTCACTCCTTTGTTTTATGAATTTTAACACATTCTTTTTACAGCATTTTAGTGCTTTTATTGTATTGTCTTGGATTGGAACAATGGACTAATAACCTTTGTCGTTTAGTCGCTTTCAACATCAAACCAAACAAACAGGTATCTGTTCATTCTCCCTACTTTCACCAACGGCGAACAACCCTACCTATTCTGTTCTTAATTTTCTCATAATTGAACCTCCTTTAAATTACTATGAATACCGTGAACCCGTTCTTAGTTGTAACAAGAATACGGAACGCCTAGTTGCTGCTACCGCACTGAGTAGCATGCATCACTTCTAAAAGTTATTTCACTAACCTGTCGTCTTCTTCCGTAATCGTCCCAGCACAGAAAACAGCGCGCAGGTCGTTGGTTCTTGTTCTTGAGGATGCAGCTAGTTAGGAACTGTTTTGTGTAGTTTTCTATTAAATGATGAGCTAAAGATGATGGGGTGCCAGCTAATTTGTAAGTCGTAACTGCAGAAAATTAGCAAACTGCACATAATTAACTGTATTGTTCCTTGTCTCTGCATTAAAGTTCATAACTATTAAATAAAACATGAATCTACTGTGACCGCACACTATCGCCGAGTCTGAACACAGGATCTCAACTGTACATGTTTGCAGTTTGGACACCCGATCTCAACTGAACTACGGCAGCGCGACCCGCGTCGGCTTCTCTCGCTCTGGCTGGCGCCAAAACATGACCAACACGCGACGTCTGCCTTTTTATTAGTATTTTGTTTTCATTTACTATCAATTTTTATACATTTTATTATGACAGTATTTTTTGTAATCATCCTACAACAACTTCATGTTCGTTAATTTTCTTACTCCTAGTCGACAGGTTTAATGTCTTTCCGTCAGTCATTCGCTTTACGTACAACTGAGACTTTATGGTGTTTTCACTTTGTATTTCACCACATTGTGACTGTTCTTGCTCCTATTGAGTACATTCATAAATAAACTTATGAGCCCTACAGTTTTGTTATAGTTAGTGATTCACAAATACGTAATAAGGTATGAAGCAGAAACAGAAGTAACTGTTAGTTGCCCGTTGATCTAAGGCTCCCGAAGTTAAACCACTGAGTATAAATTTTCCGGTTCCATTCTTCTCCAAACGAAAGCAAGAGTAAAAATGCGGACAGGCAGTGGAAAAAAGCAGTGTTTCAGAAAAGAGAAGTTACTCATGGGGCCCTCGGTTCCTAGACTGACAAGTTACTTAAACTAAGTTATACTAAGGACAACACACGTACCTATGCCCAAAGGAGGACTAGAACCTCCGACGGGGATCTGCCACGCAAGCTGTGGCAAGGCGCCCTAAGCAGCGCGGCCATTTCTGCACGGCTACCCGCGGAGAAAAAACACAATCCGCCGAAATTTAAGTTTTTAAGTCATTTTTCTAAATCGCTTCACAGAAATTCAGGGATGGTTCCTTTGTATAGGGCACGGCTAGTTTCCTTCCTCGTCTTTAACAAACAACAATCCGAGGTTGTATACTAGTCGCTAATGACCGCTTTGTCAACGGGAAGTTAAATCCTAATCTTCCTTTCTTGCTCTGATTCACTGTCAATAAATCAATCGTTCAATAATTAATAAGTGAGATTCACTTCGACACTTTCATAATTCCATCGAGTAAGTGGAAGACTGGAAACATAACTGACAAAACAAGAAGCCCACAGCTTTCTACGAAGCGTCAGATATTTAACAAACAAACCAATTTAAGCAATGTTTGTGGAGCATATGGGACTTAACTACGGGGTCATCAGTCCGTAAACTTACAAACCACTTATGAACTAGCTACTACTAAGGATGGCTCAAATATCCATGCCCGAGGGGGGATTCGAACCCCCACCGTAGTGGCCGTGCAGATCGTGACTGGAGCGCCTCAGTCCCCTCGGCCACCGCGGCCGGCTTTAAGCAATGAATGAACAGGAGAAGACGATTACATTTAAGTTCAAATGTTCAAATTTTTGTAGAGCTTATGAGACTTAACTACGGGGTCACGAGTCCCTAAACTTACAAACTACTTATGAACTAGCTTATACTAAAGACGGTCAAACTTCCATGCCGTGACTGCATACCGTGACTGGCACGCTGCAGACCACTCGGCCACTGCGGCCGGCCTACATTTAAGTATCGGGAGAGATATTGCCGACTTAACACCATTATAAATACATTAGACAAATCCATAACTCGACGAATATTGTAATTTTACATTCCGAACACTTATTTTTAAACTATTATTCAGTGATATAATAGTCTTTCTGAGCATGAAATAATTTGAATAAAATTCTCCCGGGTATATATCTGCGACGTTTTGGCTAGTGCTACAGGGAACCCTTATTTGAGTGACTATTTCTGGTTTGTGGTGACTGCTTCATACACCGTACATTATTGTATTTCAAAACGGCACGGTGTCCTTGCATGCCATGATTTTGTCGGGTGACAGGATCAATAAAGAGGAACATCAGATGCTTATTACAAGGAATACTTGAATCTAATTTTGATCGCAAGCTGCCAATGTGACTTAGTGCAATGTATGTACTGGCTGGCACTAGTAACTAAGTTAATCACACGAATGAACCTCATTTCAGAATGACACTATGTAATCTGCATTTTCTTAAATCTCATTGTATGTCGCTCCTATGTGGACTGTATGCCAAGCTGTCTGGAGAGCAAACATAACATTAATAAGGATACGATTTATGACGTACGTTACTCGACTGAGCGATAATATGGAACAGTGCTTTTAACGGCGCATTTGTGTGAGATTGACACGGGACAGTCACCTGTTTCAACTTACCTGCAGTGATGGTAATAGTTTTAGTTATGGCTAAAAGAGACGAATAGAAAATATACTGCTTTAAAAATAATTTAATTTGTAGACAAAATGAAATAATGTACGTTAAAAATGTTCAAATGTTTGTATAGCTTATGGGACTTAACTACGGCGTCATCAGTCCCTAAACTTACAAACTACTTATGAAATAACTAAGACTAAGGACGACACAAATATCCATGCCCGAGGAGGGATTCGAACCCCCGAGCGTAGTGACCGTGCAGACTGTGACTGGAGCGCCTCAGTGCCCTCGGCCACCGCGGCCGGCTGTACGTTAAAACCCCAGCAATATGTCTGTCAGCGGACCAGACTGAAATACGTAACATTCTGCTGTACAAGTGCAGCTTTTCTACGGTTTATTCTATGCCGCGAAAATTATTCTTTTCCGTGTTTCTGCTTCTGGCTTTCGCGAGACTGCGATTGTTAATGAAACGGTGAACATAATCTAAATTAAGAGAATCTTATGTTTCATTTGTGTCCCAAAAATATAATTTTTAGTCCGCGAGATGTGCAATATAACAAAATTGGTGATTAGATATGTAGTTATATGTTAATAGCTATATATTTTTTACCTTTTTACCTATTTATATTTTACATTTAGAAAAATTGGAGACGAATGAGACTCAATCCAGCGGTACACCTTTTACGGATCTTTCTTTTCAAACAACAAAAAGATACAATTATCTGAGTTATACAAGCTTTTCTTATTTGAACACACAGTTCTACCACAGAAACGGGAATGTCGTCTCATGTAATATTATAAACGACATCGAAAATAACATTCATCACAAAATCGCGACTACGTACTTCTTTTTTCTTGGAACATCAAAGGTTAAAAGACACACAGATAGATGAAAAGAGGCAGTTGTGACGAACTGGCGGGTCCCTTTGTCGGAGTTCCATTCCTGTACCGGTGACAACAAAATGTGCAAAGTGAACAGTAAACCATATTACAGTGTTTTTATTCTTCCGTGGAGAAGAAAAAGCAAATCGCAGGATGATGTCGGTATGATAACAGCTTTCGGCAGCGTGGCTATGAAGGGAAACTGTTTCTGGGGCCAGCACCAGTTGGTAACGTAACCACCAGTGGGGCTGGTGCTTCACATGACTGGGGGTTCACTTCTTTGAGCGCCCCCCCCCCTCCCACCCAGCACCCAGCGAGACTCTTTGTCGCACCTCTGCGGGGGAAAGCAGCAGGTTTCCCTCCCCTCCCCCCCCCCCTTTAGATATAAATGTCTTACCTCGGCTTGTCCGCGTTTACTTCTATTCGAGCTGAGGCGTCGGCAGACCAAGCTTCTTTATTTCACACTTCTCTTCCAAGCTTAAAGGTGAGAAGTTTCTTTCTAAAAGATACTGGACATTGTTCATTTTTCTTTGATAATTAACACCAAGAACATATTAATATGCACCTGAACACTAAAACACAGTAAGTAACTGATTATACTGTTAAGTGACTGTTTCAAATTCAAATGTAGTAAATCTATGGGACTCTACAGCTTGGTTATTAGTCCCTAGCTTACAAACTACTTAACCTAAGGTAAACTAAACGAATGTTAACACAAACACCCATGCCCGAGGGGGAATCGAACCCCCGAAGCGGATGGCCGCGCTTATGTGACTGTAACAAAATGTATGTTATGATGAAGAGACGAGCTACCTTAGGGTCGCGTGACATGTAAGCAGCACCCACTCCTAATCTTACGCATGCGCAAAGGCTGCTCTCCCCCAAATATTTTCAAACAGTTAAATATTTGTTACAACAAACAGTATATATGTTATTTGCCCTAAAAATTGGGACACATTTGCTAAAACGTCCAAAGATCTGTGGCAAGAAACAATACATAAGTCATTCTTGTTCCCAGATCTGTTAAAAAGAAGATTGGATTTTAAAAAAAAATATGGTTGTTGTCGGGCTCGAATCCACTATTTTTGACGGCGCAGCGCGATGCCCCAACCACACGGCTTTTCTTGCTAGGGGAAACAAGTGACTATTATTATTCATGATCGGATCTTCTGAACGTTTTTACTGTAGATGCATCTTTAATTTATAGTTATAAGATATTTGTTCAAATATGACGTGTTTTTGAAGAATCTTCACTGCTCTCTGGCCCATGGCACTCCGCGCTTGAACGCTTCACTTTACTATTCGATTAGTAACACTAGAAAACAATGCAACGTATCCAAGTATTTTTACATACCAGTATGTATTCAATATTAAGCTCCATGAAGCACGTTGCTGAAAAATGTAAATTACGTACGCTAGATTTTTTTACAGAAAAATATATATATCTCGGCTCCAGAAGGTCTGGTTTTAAAATCTGTGTAACAATGTCAGCAATAGAGTGCTTTAACAGTTCCTTTCATAACATAAAAACAGAAATAGTCAGTTGATGAAAACGGACCCAAAAAGTGCAAGTTTTTTAAAGTCATTCTTTGATACTTATAATTAACAAAATCTAAACAATTATTTAATAGTATGATACTAATACTCTTCACGAAGAAAACTCATGGAGAACTGTTACTCTAGATCGATCCAGTGACCAACTATAACCAAGTTTTCTAGGACCCTCTTTTTTTAAAAAGAAATCGATATATCTCAAACAATACTGAATATTTTTGATGTTTTCGAAAACGGTCTTTTTTTACTTATTTCGTGGCATACTTGTGGTAAATAGTAAGTTTGTAAACGGGGATATTGTCGAGTTATAAGGAATCTAGTTTTTAATGAATTTTAAGTTTTTTTTTCCATATAACTCGAAACGTATCAAATCAATCGATAGATGCAAAAAAGCAATCGATAAATAATCTTAAGGGATACATCTTAACATTTTCTCATCGGAGTTATCGTTTTTTATTTATTTAATAAAAATCGTTTTTTTTCGAACTTTCCGAATTTTTTCGGCAAATTTCGCCATCTACGCTCGATTTTTCATAAAACAGAAACTCTATATGAAATTTAATATCCTACACGCTCATATTTTTCTTTTTCAGGTAATAATTTTTGCAACCATTTCTCCCTAGTGCTTGGACTAATATTAAGCGGAAACGCTGTGACTCGTATACGTGCTGTCTCCGCGACGTAAAACATTTCTCATGCGATAAAAATACTTTGGATATGCTTATAAAACGATCTGATAGAAGAACGAAACGAATCATAATAGTTTAAAACACTCTTATTTTATTTATTTATTTACTTTTCCACGACGAGGTTTTACCCGGGGGTTCACTGAACCAGTGAATATAGGACGCGCCGCCACTGGTAACCATAGAGGAAAATCGATGCTAGAGCGCATCAAACCGATGACATTTGTCCGTGTCAAAAATTCGTATGCCGTGTAAGCATTCACTGGTGGCGACCAAATTTTTTAACCACTGTGTACGAAAAAGAGGCTGCTACCATAGCAGGAATCGGGAATCTACCATTGGTTCACATGTCTTCCAGGAATCACGGCGTATCAGCAGTTGTTACGCACAGTCTACCCTTTCCAGCGAGCACTCAAAACGTAGTCAACACCTGCACTACAGAAACATCGTCTCCCTAATAACTCGTTACCAGATGCTCTGAGGTGAGAAAGCTCATGACACAGGGACATGCATGTATACTTACAGCGGTAGAAACGCGTACATAAGGTACAAAAGGTCGGTGCTTTGCTCGAGATGTCATTCGTACTCAGATGAAAACGTTTCTGGCGTCATATTGAATGCCGAATGGTAGTTAGAGCTAGAAAAATAGTCTATTAAATTACGTAAATTTTTAGGGAATTCAGTTTTCCAAGATTCACAGTATGAAGAGTATGCCGACAATGTGGAGTCCCACAAGTCTAAAGTGCGCGCCACCTACTTTCGCCGCGCGCCGACATGCACGCACGGCGTGGCGTTCTTACGTCAGCCACGAGCGCCCTCTGCTAAAACTCCGCTCGTGGCCACCACTGAACGACTTGGGACTGAGACAGGAACCAGTTAACACTTCGGAATCAGATAGGCACCAGTGAAGACTTTGCTATCGGACAGGCACTAGGCAGGCCTCTAGCTCAACTATGTATCAGCATTCTGCAGTACTGAGCTACGTAAGAGTTAAGTATTGTATAAATTCTGTGCAATATATATCTCGTTCTAATTTACTCTAGTGTTTCTAGTTTCTGCTGTCCCACTGGCTGCTCACCTTCGTACCTGCACAAGCGAGCATCCTTTATTCCTGTGTCGGTCTCATTCTACTCGGCCACCGACACCTACGACGGAAACGAGACACAAAAGCGGCGACGAGGCTGGGACACAAAAGTGGCGACGAGGATGGTATACAAAAGTGGCGACGAGGAGTGATAGAACCTTGGACCAGCCCGCTTGCAGCAGCCAGACAGCAGCAGTTGGAGCACGTAGAAATTGCTCCCGCCCACCCACCCTTATTATAAGAATTTTGGGGGAAGATCTTCTGTTACGTGTTTTGTAGACTTTTTTGCTGCAGAGCGTCCTCTTTCATATTCCATTTGTGTGTTTTATTATAATTTACTTGTATGCACAGCGCCTAATCGGTCAGCATGGCCACTACCCTGAACCCAAACTTAATGGAAATTATTCAGTTACAGACGGCGCAAATCACGCAACTACTGCAAGCGGTGTCACAGTTGACGGCGCAAACAGCTCACCAACAACAAAACCAGCCGTCACTTCAGCAGCCCACACCTGCAGCCGCATCGCTTCCTACGTTCCGCCAGTACAACGAACGTGAGGAAGAATGGAGTGACTACTTCACAGCCGGCCACAGTGGCCGAGGGGACTGAGGCGCTCCAGTCACGGTCTGCACGGCCACTACGGTCGGGGGTTCGAATCCCCCCTCAGGCATGGATATTTGTGCCGTCCTAGTTCGTAAGTAGTTCATAAGTAGTTTGTAAGTTTAGGACTGATGACCCCGTAGTTAAGTCCCATAGACTATACAAACATTTGAACATTTGACTACTTCACACAATTTCAAGAACTCGTCGCGGCTCATCAAATTACTGGTCAGAGAGTGAAGAACCTTTTCTTATCGATTGTGGGCCACCAGACCTTCGTATTACTGCAGAAACTTTTCCCCCATGCATCTCCTCGTGATGTAGACTTTGAACAAGTTGTAGATGCACTGAATGCTCATTACGAGAGAAAAGTTCTCGTAGCTGCTGCGCGGTACCGATTTTTGAGACTGAAAAAATCACCAGAACAGACCCACACGCAATGGAATACGGAACTGAAGGGCTTAACCCGCCAATGTAAATTTACTTGCTCTTGTGGACTTTCTTATAGTGACATTATGTTAAGAGATGCGATTACGCAGAACATTCAGAACCCCAGAATTAGGGCAGAAATTCTAAAACAGTCTGACCCTTCATTAGACAGTGTACTGCAGCTTATAGAAGCGCATGATACTTTTGACTTAGCAGATGTAGAAATGCAAGGCCACAGTGTTAATTCAGTGCGCCGCAACAGACGCTTTCCTAGCCATAGTTCTCAGTATAGCACTAGTGACTCTAAATTCTACCTACCGTGCTGAACAGACAGTGAACAGTAGCCAGTGTAAAAGTGCGACACAAAGGTCGCCCCTTCGTGTTAGAAACAGTAATTTGAATAATGAGCGCCAACGCTCATTTCAGAAAAATGTTCGTAAGTCTTGCCCTCAGTGTGTATCTCGCCACAAACGTGCGCATTGCCCTAATCGCAACGCAACCTGTTATCAATGTGGAAAATCGGGACATGTACAGTCTGTGCGTATGCAAATTAAAAACTCAAAGAACGGTACCGTTCGAAACAGTGCTTAGCCGAGTGCACGAACAGTTCATGCTGTCAATGTCATAGTCGCTGTGGAATTGAACAGTGCTTTGCCTGGTTCTCAATTGCAAGAAAGTACTTCTGCGGCTACTGCAACACTATGTAGTGAGCCACGTAGCAAGCGCTGACAAGCGCGTAAAACTGTGCAACGGAAACGGGTTCGGGACAAGCAAAATGACAATGTCCAGTGCAATCCTGTAGTGAACCTATAGCCTTAAGCAACTTCTCCTTGTAAAAGTGCCCAGTACTGTGTAGCTAGTGACAGTAGACTTGGTGTAGGTACTCAAGAGTTTAGTGCAGTAGTTAGTGAATCTGTAGTAGCCTCGCATTGTGCAGACGCCGATCCGGCGGTAGGCCATATAGTGACAGTGTTGTTAATCCGCTGTGTGCCGATCCTGCGCCGCTTCCTTCACTACGTAGCCCACGCATGCGCAAGTGCAGCAAACAACCGCTGTCAGATGTTGCCCACATTCGCGCACCTATCGAGCGCCACAAGCAAAAGCTTTTTGTGAATCTTTGCATAGAAAATAAGACTGTGCAATTTCAGCTTGATAATGGTTCCACTGTCACATTAATCAATAAAGAAACTTATGAATGTCTGGGTTCGCCAAGATTGTCGCCGTCACAACAAGTGCTAACGGCGTATACAGGTCAAAATATTCCTTGCTAGGAAAGTGTTGCCTGCCCATCTCTTTCCAAGGTGTAACAAAAATAGTTGCTTTTGTAGTTCTTCAGGCCAAATCTACACAGAACATTTTTGGACTATATGCATTTGACTTGTTTGGTTTATTAATTCAAAGAGATGTGCTTCAAATTTCGTCACTAGTGCCTCAGGACGAAATTAATTCATTGTGTGAAGAATACAGTGACTTGTTTTCGCCGGAACTAGGTTGTGCAAAAGACTTCGTGGCACATGTAACTTTAAAAGAATCTTCAGTTCCAAAATTTCGTAAAGCCAGACCAGTGCCAATCGCAATGCGTGATACAGTTGCGGAAGAACTTAAACGTTGGCAAGATAGTGGGGTGATTTCTCCTGTTTCTGCGAGTCAGTGGGCCTCGCCTTTAGTAATTATACCCAAGCCGTCGGGAAAACTTCGTCTCTGTGCGGACTTCAAATCAACAGTGAACAGTCAAACAATTGTAGTCACTTACCCCCTGCCCAGACCTGAGGAACTGATGGACAGATTAGGACAGTCTCGCTTCTTTTCTAAGACTGATTTAGCAGAGGCATACTTACAGCTTCCACTTGATGACGAGTCAAAAAAGTTTTTCGTCATTAATACTCACATGGGCCTTTTTCAATTTCAACGCCTACCCTTTGGCAGTTTTTCCGCCCCCTCTATTTTTTAGCTTTTTTTGGAACAGCTGACAGTTTCTGTACCGTGTTGCTCGAACTATTTAGATGATATTGTGGTATCCGGACGTACAGTTGAAGCACATTTAGCAAACCTGGAGTGCCTTTTCAAAGTGTTAACAGCAGCAGGTCTACGTTGCAATAAAGCGAAGTGTTCGTTTTTTCAAACTGAAATAGAGTACCTAGGCCATGTGATAAATGCGCAAGGAATCCATCCCTTACAGTCACATCTTCAAGCAATCAAAGACTTGCCTCCTCCTAAGAATGTGCACGAATTGCAAGCAGTAATGGGAAAGCTTAACTATTATTTCAGGTTTATTCCCAATGCCTCTCACATTGCAGCTCCACTGCATCGCTTACGTAGGAAGAATGTTCCTTTTGTATGGTTTAAAGATTGCCAAGTTGCTTTTGACAAATTAAAGTCTGCACTACTCAGTGATGCATGTTTGATTCCCTTTGATCCACATAAGCCTGTAGTGTTAGCAGTTGATGCCTCGTCATACGGTCTGGGTGCAATATTGTCGCATCGTATTGGTTCTCACGATCGTCCTATTGCCTTTGCATCCAAGCTACTGACGCCAACGCAACAGAATTACAGCCAGATAGAAAAGGAGGCCTTAGCAATCATTTACGGCGTCACAAAGTTTCATCATCATCTCTATGGCAGAAAATTCTATTTGTTGACAGACCACAAGCCTCTCACGTCGTTGTTCTCACCCACAAAGCCGATTCCGCCACGAACGGCACAAAAGCTTCAGAGATAGTCCTTTATACTGTCTGATTATCAGTATGAGATTTTGTACCGACCTACCTCTAAACACGCCAACGCGGACACACTTTCCCGACTTCCGGTTGGCCAGGATGTGTCCTTTGATTCTTCAGAAATGGCATGTTGTCAGATAGACTCCAGAGATGCTTCCGCTGTCGCAGATTTCCCTTTGAACTCCCGTCGGGTTGCACAGGAAACAGCTGCGGATGAAGACCTAAGTGTGGTAGCACGTTTTGTTCGCTCTGGGTGGCCTGCCAGAGCTAAAGACATTCAACGGCCTCTGGTTCGACGTTATTTTGCACAACGTCATGCATTATCTTTAAGTCAAGGTGTACTGCTGTTGCATACCGACAACGACCAAGCAAGAGAGATTGTTCCTCGTTCCCTGCAACGAGAAGTGTTACGCCTCCTGCATCAAGGACATTGGGGTATTGTTAGGACAAAACAACTGGCCAGACGTCATTGTACCTGGGTTGGTATGGACGCCCAGATAGAGAGCATGACGTCACAGTGTACAGTTTGTGCGGAGCATCAGGCGGCTCCTCCGCAACGTTTCTCAGACTGGCCACGCCCCAAGGGACCATGGCAACGTTTACACATTGATTTTGCCGGACCTTTCTGGAATACGCGCTGGTTAATCTTTGTCGACGCTTTCAGCAAGTTTCCTTCCGTGATTGCCGTAACTCAACGACAGCGTCTAGTACAATCAGTGCCTTAACATCAGTGTTTTGCATCGAAGGCTTGCCTGAAACTATCGTCAGTGACAATGGACCTCAGTTTGTTAGTGCGGAATTCCAACAGTTTTGTCGTGTGAATGGCATTCAGCATATCACCACCGCTCCTTTTCACCCTCAGTCCAATGGTGAAGCGGAACGTTTTGTTCGAACATTCAAGTTTCACATGGAGAAGATGAAAGGTCAGCACTCCAGGCAGCAAGCGCTTCAAATTTTCCTGTCTACGTATCCATGAATGCCACGTGACGGCCCGTCTTCTGCCGAGCTGCTACACGGCCGCCGTCACCGCACTCTCCTTCACCTGCTGCAGCCTCCCACGCACCGAGTCGGTTCGTATGGCGCTACGCGTTTTCAGGTTTCGACTCCGGTGCTGTACAGGGTGTTTGCTGGCAACAAGAAGACATGGTTGCCAGGCACCATTCAGCGCGTGCTCGGTCGCAATATGTATGTTGTACGTTCTTCCACAGGGTCGGAGCTGCGGCGCCACGCAAACCAATTGCGCCTGCATAGGGCGCGCGATCCTGTCTCGGGTTTCTTGATTCCAGACCGAGTTCACCGCCAGGGAGCACCTCCACATCACTCGCCGCCGGGTTCAGCGTCCCCGACTACGAGATAGTACCCATGGAGGTAGACGCGCCTCCATTGCAGTCCCCGCCGCTGTCGCCGCCGCAGATGATAGCGTCACCGAGAGGGACTCCGGGACAGGGCGTGCCCCCGCCGCCTGGGCCAAGCACCTCAGAAGAAGATGACCTGCTCCCTCTGGGCGGAGGCGTGCGCCCTTACCCTGGTTTTGGTGGGTTTCCCGGGGGATCGCAAGGTGTATACCGGGGCGCGGATTGCGTCTCGATCCCAGCCTCTGCTACGACGCCCGTCCCACCAGTAACGCCCCCGCCCAGGCCCTCCTCCCAGTGCCGTCGCCGTGGCCCTCAGCCCTACGCCACGACGACGTGGCGGTTTGGGGGGGGGGGGGGGGGGGAGGGGTGTGGTGTCGCACAAGTCTAAAGTGCGCGCCACCTACTTTCGCCGCGCGCCGCCATGCACGCACGGCGCGGCGTTCTTACGACGTCAGCCACGAGCGCCCTCTGCTAAAACTCCGCTCGTGGCCACCACTGAACGACATCGTTCACTTGGGACTGAGATAGGAACCGTTAACACTTCGGAATCAGATAGGCACCAGTGAAGACTTTGCTATCAGACAGGCACTAGGCAGGCCTCTAGCTCAACTATGTATCATCATTCTGCAGTACTGAGCTATGTATAACTTAAGTATTGTATAAATTCTGTGCAATATATATCTCGTTCTAATTTACTCTAGTGTTTCTAGTTTCTGCTGTCCCACTGGCTGCTCACCTTCGTACCTGCACAAGCGAGCATCCTTTATTCCATATGTCGGTCTCATTCTACTCGGCCACCGACACCTACGACGGAAACGAGACACAAAAGCGGCGACGAGGCTGGGACACAAAAGACAATACCCAATTTCAGGTGTTACTTTTCGCCACAGACAACGCTGTGGTTGGCGAACTGCACTTGAAGGGCGAGCGCAGTGGCTTTGCCGGGAGTTGTCAGACGGGCAGTCAAGCAAGACCGCGTCAGGAAAGTCTCAGAAATCACTGTGGGAACGTCTTTGTGAGGACAGTGCGGCCTATGGCGACAGGCGACCGACTCTAGTGCTTTTACCAACTGCGCAGCTTTGTCTGCAATACCTCTCCTTGCCTCCTTATCATATCTGCTGGACCCTAAACGCCCGCAGAATTGTTAACTGAATCATTATTTCATCAGGGAAGAGCTTGGTAAGAGTTTTCATCATGGTTCTGACAAGAGAAATTCCCCATCAAACCCCCCTTTGCCCCGTTGATTCAGTGGCAAGTTGGTGCAGTGAGGACGCCTGAAAAACTGAACATAGATCGGGCATGAAAACAAGAATAAGTTGTAAGGAACAGTCAAAAAAGAATAAAATGAGCTGTTGAATCGCATGTTGTGCAACATGGAGTAAGCATCAAAAGCCATGTCGTATTGGTTATGTGATCAGAGAGTTGGACTAGAAGGCAGGAGATCCGTCACGTTGTATATTTTAATTTTTTCTTTTATACATTTTATCAACTTTCCATCCAGTCTTTGACATCTCTGTTCATTGTATTCAATTTTGCGATTGTGTTATGTAAAGTCAGCAACTCACAAGCGTTTTACAGTGTGTCCGCTAAGTTTGTTCGCAGAGGTGAGCTCCGTGTGTTTCGACATGCGGGGCGCGTAAGGGTGGCAGCACATTCATGTCGTTACATAAGCTAGCGCCTGGCTTTCACTGCTACTGGCTGCAGTTATGTTGTCAGATGATATTCAACATTATTACAATTAAAACAATGAAATTAATTAGTTATATTAATTAAAAGACAATACACTGTACTAATCATTATCACAGTATATGCTGGAAATGATTTTGTCTTTCTTCAAGGCATAGTTCAATACATTTACATTTATTTTCGAATATCTTTACCAATGTTTCACGTGTAATCGAATGCAGATATTCAGTTATCGCTGTCTTAAGTTCATATATTGTCTTTGGATTATTTTGGTAAACAAATGTTTTAGCTGCACCTGAAAGTGAATAGCCGGGAGGATACAAATACAATGAGCGAGGGGGCCAGAGTCCTTTTGTAATGATTCTGTTTCCAAAGATGTCAGCTAAAAGTCGTAGGAATTGTTGTGCTGTATGAGCAGTAGCGTTAGTAGGTGTGTAGTACGAGTTCCCGCTCACATAGGGGGATAGGGGATACCAGTTCCCCCTCACAAAGGGGGGTACCAGTACCCGCTCACATGGAGGTCAAGGTCATCGACAGGCATGGGACGGTTCTAGCGCAACCATGACTAACTCATGATTTATGACCCTAATTAAAAATTTTCATGATTTATGACTCTAATTTTAAAAAAACTATTTCTACGAGACCCCCTCCACTCCCCACTCCCCCTTACGAGGGCCAGAGCTGGTCCAACCGTTACTAATGCATGAGTTATAACTCTAATTTATGACCCTAATTAAAAATTTAAAAGATTTATGACCCTAATTATAAAAATTGACATAATTAATGGTTTCTATGATACCCCCTACTCCTTCCACCAATCACTGACTGCGAGACACCTACCCCTCCCACCACCAAGCTCAAGCTCAAGTTCACGTTCCGGAAATCGAACCCGCGACCTACCATGTCGGAATCCCCCCCCCCCCACAGCAGATTTTTTATATTACGTAGAGCCATCGATGCTTATGTAAATAATTTAATCCCCCTTCCATACCGAACCATCACTCTATAAAAAAAATCTAATTTCTATCACGCCATGGACCCATGTCGATCCTGCGGCATTGCAAAAAACAGTGCAGGTGGGCGGGACCCTGAGCGGCACGGCTGCCATTAGCCGAGGGGTACAGTCACGTGACCTACTCTATGGGGTTTAAAAGGATGTTTGACAACCTCCGCTGAATCTGCACGATACATGTACTCTTCTTCGCTGGACCTATAGAATGAAGGTGTTTGTTGATACCAGACCTGATTTGGCGATATCGGTATCTGGACAATAATGTCCTGGATTGAGAGAAATATGCTTGTCTTGCACTATAGAAGAGTAAAACGTCTTTCCACAGAGGGAAGAAACCTATAATATCAAAGTCAGTGACAAGATTCTCGACGTTTATCGACATGCATAACAACCAGCAATGCAAAATAGTCTACACTATTTCGAACTAATACAACACCCAAAAAGTATTATTGAACGCCAAGAGCAGTCCTTTAGAGACTAAACATAACGATTAAACATACTTCCCAACGAAGGTAACTAGCCCACTTTAAGTCAGGAGATTTATAAAACCCTGATGATTTTTGGCCTCACAGGTACGCTGCCGCGATGCGTGCGTTTGTAAAGTAAACACCACTGTAACCATCTCTTTTTTTTTTTTTTTTTTTTTTTTTTTTTTTTTGCTTTAATAGCCGATTCTGCGCCTTCCGGCAATTCTTCTAGCCGAGAGCAATCGGGTAGTTTAATTTTACCTTTTATTTCCTGCTTAACAATACGTTCATTCCTAAAGTAAACACCAATGTCCACACCAGATTAAGATTACACGAGAGTTAATGTTACGAATATAGAATTACGTTGATTCTATCAACAGACATAGGAATAATAATAATATCGTGGGTGGATACTAGGTACTCGCACATGCTCAGTTTGTTAAAAAAAAAAGGGTAAAATCTTGTGTGGCGTCCAAGTTCAGCAGATAAAAGTCGTATAGGTAAGAAAAGGGATTTGCTACGCTTCCGGCTACCGACTTTCGGCCACTTTCATCACCCAGCACATCCATACCCTAAATTTATGCGTGCATAATAGTGTATTCTTTTCGTTCCATCTTCCTGTTTTTCTTTGTTTGGTGTAGCTTTTATAACATCAAGTATGGTTTTTAACTTTTAGCTAAAATTTACATCTATGTTTTGCATTTATGCCTCCAGCTATTAAATCGATAAGTACAGGGAAAGAACTTTTCGAAATCCAATTCCTTGTTATTTGCCTACATTTTTACCGCTTTAATAGAAACTGCTTGTAATTTTTCCAATGGAGAGCATTTGGTGATTTTCACTGTACATTCTCTTTACTATTAAAAAAGTCTAATACACACTCCAGAGGAATTTCTGCTTACAATTTTTTTTTTTTTTAATTTACATCTTCTGCATATAAATGGGCATTCTACCCAAATATATACACACAGCTATACCATCGCTCTTAATGCGGCATGAACATGCATCAGCTATCGGAGATATAGTTGTGCGCATGTCCGCGGTAGCCGCGAAGCTGGACCCCGCGCAATCTCGATGTGAAGCTCGCCGTTCCGGACTGGTATGTGGCGGCCGCGCTTCTCCCTTATAAGGCGGCCAGGTGGCTCTTGTGTTTCATTATTTTAAATCATAAACCTCTGTCTCAGCTGCGTAGACGAAAGGTTTATGATTTAAAATAATGAAACACAACAACAGCAACAGTTTATTATATTGCGCACTATACCTTTTCCGACTTTACTGGATCGTTAAATACAAATATTTATGTTAGGTTTACATGTGGCATTCTGCTGATTATGATCCGTGCTGTGTCGTGTTTCAGGGGTTATAAGGCACCACAACACTGAAAATTACATATGGAAAACAGTGGTGGTATTTGTGTGTATGTGTGTGATGGAGGAGACATTACTTTATAACGTAAAGCCGATTACAGTGCGAGAGAGGCAGTTAAATCACAGAAGTAGCGTACGTTACGTACGTAAATGTGTGATCTTCAACTCGAGAATTACTCAATACGTGTCATGTAAAGCATAACAACATGCACAATTCTTTCAGTGTTCCATTAATCAAGTAATGGACATCTGAAATCATCAATTATACTGAATGAAATTATGTCAAATTGTTAAAAAAAAGCTCTTAATAACTCCAGACACCAGTTTCACCATTAACATTCTATTTTACGTTACTTTTTTTTAATTAAAGGAATTGGACAAATTTAAATTGTGGCTTATATTTTTTCATAGATTTCGCCGTCGATTGGTACTAATTATCTGCTATTTAATGTCAATGTTGATAAACTAAAATTTTGTTCATGACAAAATGTAACCAATGCTGTAAATTGTCTAATTCCAAGAAAGGTTATGAATTCTAACTCATTAAGTTTATAGGAAGAGTCTGAAAAGCACTGCTGGTGCTAGAAGTGCTTTCAACTAAGTTTTCTTTATTTTTATTTTTATTTATTTATTTTTTTTTTTTATTTTTTTTTTTTTTACTATCTAGAAGCAACTAATATGAAAACTATTTGTATTTAAAAAGAAACAGTGGTCAGTTGTTGCTCTCAAAATTGCGTAGGTCAATAGCCAATACTTACCCACAATTGTTGATTTTTGTAATCCGATGCTTGTATGGAAGAAGCAAAATTTAATTTTTAAAGTGAGATCCTACTTTCAATATCGCTTGATTTATGTAAACGTCAGACATCGGCAGAAAATTCCACAAAGGGAATAAAATGATACTATAATGTATTAAATTTTTACGAGGCTGCTATTTACCACCTGTTTAAAAGAATAACCTGAATTTAGCACTTCCTTTCTTCGAGGGAAAGGAACGAGCTACATACAAAACTCTTTGCACATGTGCTGGTTTATCTATTCGGTGCAAGCTTATTGAACGCTTTGGAGTCGGTCAGAAGAATTTCCTCTTGCCGTCACAAACGATTGCAACTCCTTTCGCACCGCAACTCGAACGCCTCAATGGCAGTCATATTTAGTTTGAAACGGTGGCGACCGCAACTCGAACGCCTTAGCGCGGTTGCAACCGCAACTCGAACGAAGCTATTGTGTGTGGGACGGCGGCGCATTAAAAGCGAACCTCCCGTGCCGGCGGGTCCCATGCGCAGTGAAGGAAGTTTGAACACGGACCTCCAGCATTTCAGTCCATCACAGAATCACGACGCCACGGCTCTAGCACTTCGACCATTAATTGTTTATATTTCCCATCCTTACTTCTCAATTCCATACAATTTCTTCCTCTTTTGGTGATTGATCTGTGTTCAGTTTTTGATGGTCTGTGCGCTGGTGTCCGGACACTTGCCACGCCGGACACTTGCCACGCCGGACTTTTGCCACACTTCTACCTGCTCCGAAGGGTCGGGTGCCGCTGTCTCCTCCTCCTCCTCCTCCCCTAACATCCGGCTCAGGAATTTCCGTGCACGGTGTCCAGGCCTGCACACTGGTCACTAGTACACACATTACATTACGAGTTTCGTAAGTTGTGCTTCTTCTTTCTATACTATTGCACATCATAGCAATTATAGCATTTCCCTTCGAAAACAAGGTTGCTTGCTCTGCGACTCTGTGGATAGCAAACCTAAACAATCTAGAACAGTGTGCGTTACAAACATTGCACTCTATATTACTTCAGTTTCTCATATGAAACATTTTGAAATTGTATGTCGACTTTAAGTGACCTGTAAAAGACAGATGCTCTTACCTTGTTTAGTCAACGTATTTGCTGTCACTGATTTGAACATTGTCCCACTACACTTTTTTTAACAAACTAGCTGAAAACCCAGCGTTGCGCGGATATTTATTTATTTATTTATTTATTCATTCCTGCCTTGAGTTACTACTTCTCCTATCCTCTCTCTGTCCATCTCCCTTTTTCTAAAATGATGTTATACTTTTTTATGGTTCTGGACCTAGGTCAGCAAAAACAGAATCCTTGTTGGTTCCCTCTGTCAATTACTCAATTCTCATAGCCAATATGTCAAATTTAAGTAGAAGCCATTGTCTTAAACGACGAATGTTCATAAAGTGAAATTAATTTAAGTCCGTACTCCAGAACGATGTAAATTCAATGTTAGATTGTGTTTGGCGTAAACTTCTGGAAACACTTCTATCGTTGAGATTAGAAATGGTAATAACACAGCCATATATTGGTTCCATGATGTAGTACTAAACTGTTTATCTCTCACAGTTAGTGTATGCTGAAGTATTAATATGTTACAGTGTAGCACTGGGGACAATGTAGTTATTCTGTATGCAGTGCTCACTATTATCGAAAACTCGACGAATGCTGAAAGCCTGGTAATTCAGTCAACAGAGCGGTTCAAGTCTGTTTAAATAAGACGTCATGGTGGTATTAATGTGCGATAAAGTAAGTCTGAGTAATCGTTGAAGGAATGGCATAGGGTGATCGTCTCTTCCATTAAATATAGTATTTCCAGTGAATTGTCTTGACTGTGTTAGCAGCATCGGCCACTGTTTCAGCTAATAAATGTCCCCACGTCCTTCAGTGATTATTTCGTAAAGCACGAAGTTGAAATCTACCTTGTGTAGTAGAACTATATATCAGAAGTCGGATTATAACTAGGTGCAATTGTATCTGCAAAAAACGACGTCCTTCTCTATCTTAATGTAGTCCGCACCAAAAGTAAGTAATTTCACATTTTAATCACAATATTGTACCGAACAATTATGAAAGCAGAGACGTTTCTGATGAGTTTATCGCTCGCGTGTGTATATTATCTCTAGTGGCAGGCAGAGAGCAGAAATATCTCTGGAGTGAGCTTCCAGATGCGCAGAACATATTTTGTATTCTCAACATTAAGGTGCAAATGTCACATGATATTGGGAAAAATCTACTAATCGCTGACTTTATCTTGGTCCCTTTTTGTTCGATTAATGGACCTTTTAGTGACGCTTCCTCAGCTTTGTTGTTGCTTCTATGACACATTTATTTACATATTATTTCATGTTATGTGGTTGCTCTGCAAAAAGGAGTGGGGCTTCTTCGCAGACAATGCGGTACAAACTAATCGTAATAGCAAATAAATGTGTGGGAAGAGTGGATTTGTCTCAATATCACGTGGTAATTCCAGCTTAATGTTGAGAACATGCACAGAATTCAATGCTCACTCCATAGATATTTCTACTATATATACAATTTAGTGTTTATACCCATCAAAAGATGCATTTTTATTTCTATGACATTGCAAAACATATGGCAACATACAGCTAGGAAGAACAAAATTTTTGTGTTCTACCTGGAATAAATTTTACTTGGAGAGGCAGCGGTTTATTATGTTAACGTTGACAACGAAATATTCGCTTTAGTGGAATCATTAACCACTTAATGCCTGAATTAATTTCTACTGCAAGAAAAAAATCAAAAATCATATATTGTGCTCAATATTGGGGTCTTAGACCATTTATAACATAAAATATAAGAAATGTTATACATAGTTGGTATAATTAGGTATGTGTCAAATTTGCGACAACAGGCATTTGAGAAATAAAACGCTTATAACTCTTCATTGAGGGAATTTTTTTTATTTATTTATTTTATTTATTTAATGAAAAAAAATGAACATGCGTTTGAATTACAATTATGGTTACTTATAAATCTAATGCAGAGGATCAACATTTCTTTACTCTAAAACAATTGGAATTTTTGTTTAGGCAAAGGTGAAGTTTGCAATTCGCACACATAATGACTGTCTGCCCTTTACAGCTGGGTCTTTTGCATCTTTGCATTCCTATTACACAAGGCCAATGACATACTTCATCGGTACGGGTAGATTTATCAGGGACTGGTTTCATTGGACACCGACGCTACTTACGTTGAATTTCCGTTTACATACTTAGTAAGCGCCTACCACTCATATTTCGTGTCATGTCTTTTCCTTGCTTACAGAGAGTATCGGATATTCTGGATTTGAATTCCAGAAGATCGTTTTGTTTGCGACGGGGAATTTCCAAAGCATCACAATCCCTTCGATACAGCAACCACGAATTCGTTATCACAAGATTAACTAGGTGGAAAAACAATCTATGGTAAAATTTCCTTGACTTTACGAAAATCCTATAACAGGAAATTAGAGCGTCAAGTAAATCCATCCATCCCATGAATGTATTGTAAACTGTGATAGTGCTAGGGCATGGTACTTGAGTGCGTGCTTTTTCTTTCGCTCCCATCTTTTTATTGTGATCACCGTATGAGTAGATGGAAATGCACTGGCAGCAATTACACCTCTGTTGTCAAACCATCGTCCTTTCTTCGTTTTATTTTATCGCTTGCATTTGCCCATAGAAGTGCCCAAGTGCCTGATGATGCATATTTTACACACACCGTACTTACGTGTTCACTGAAAGTTTTATCTGCTTTATCACATCTAAATATGATATATAATACTTAAAAGATATTAGAAAAACAAAATATAATTTTCAAAATAAAACTGACCTCTGTATTTAGCTGTATTTCACGGAACAATGAACACAAACTCAGGTCTTGGTTAGCAACACGCACACAATACACAAATGTTGTCATAGAAAGACAGTCAATGCTCGGTAGATGCTAGCACATGTCACTCGCACTGCGCCGGTCCCTGTAGAATCTGATACAACCGGCGCTGGAGTCTGAAAACATTTATTCTTCCATATATATATGGGTCACAACGGTATGAGGCGAATTTGCGACAACCGGCATTAAGTGGTAAATTTACTGATTGGAATAAAATTATTTATTTCATTAGCTACACAAAGAATTATTCCCCTTATTGTACGTGACTGCCGTAAGGAAAATCGTAGCCCTTGTTTCAGTGTATTACACCTTAGTTATGTGCATATAAAACGTAGCATCGCCAGTTATTAATTTGGTGTACTATGTAACAGCGCCTCTATCGGATGTTTGCTACACTACGCAGCAATTCAAGCGTAACATACACCAGAAACTACAAATTATATCTTTCCTTCCCCTGATCCGATTTTGATGAAATGAAGCTTATATGTTGCCCCAAGGTACTCTCAGTTGACCTACGAAACCCCATGAAAGTTCGTATAGTACTCTTGGAGATTTGCTATACATCATACTTACAAGCATAATATACATAAAAACTTCAAATTACAATTTCCTTTCCCATCCTTATCCAAACAATCTGAGCGTAAGCTCCGCCTCTAATGACCACATTGTCGACGGGCCGTTAAACGCTAATATTCCTTCCTTCTTTCCTGACTAAAATCAATATTTCTTGTGACTTGTCCAGGATATAATATGAATATTTTCTGTGGAGAGCCCATGCCTTAGCAAGCGATAGAAAGCTGTCCGTGTGAGAAACTTAAAGATTTCAAATACACTCCACAGTAATGAGTAGATTGCCCTGTAATATATTAATCATTATAGAAAATGCAAGTCCCACTGCAAACCGCAGGCTCTTAGTTAAAAAGCCAGATCTGTCGGAAATAAGGGGTATTCATCGGATGTACTGTTTCATTCTCTTCCTTTCCTTGTAGCTCTATAGATGTCTATTGCTTCTTTCTACAGCGCTTTGCGCTTCACAGTTAAAAGTTGCTTCAAAGTTTTCAACAGCACTCTAAGCTTTCAGGAATTTCCTTAGGCTCACTGGAATACAGAAGTTTCTTGGCAGTAAATAAGAAATGTAATAAAACGTAATACCTGATGTGAAAAGTTATATATTGACGATGTCTGTGTAGAGACAGGAAATAGTGATCATGATATCGTCATAGTGTCGATGGTGACCAAAGTTCATAAACCAATCAAGACGGCTAGGAGCGTGTTTTTGTTGGGAAGAGCCGATAAGCAATTGTTAGGATCGCACTTAGAAAATGAATGGGCATCGTTTAGTTCCGGTATTATGGATGTTGAGGAATTGTGGACTAAATTTAAGTGCATTGTACATAAAGGGTTAGAGAAATATGTACCTATAAAGTCGATTAAGGACGGAAAAGATCCACCTTGGTATAATAATAATGTGAGAAAGCTACTGAGAAAGCAAAGTCTTGCAGTCTCGGTTCAAGAACGAACACGCAAATGATGACAGGCAAAAGTTAGTACAGATTCGTGCGTCGATAAAAAGATCGATGCGCGAAGCATGCAATAATTACCACACCCATACCTTAGCAAAAGATCTTTCCGAGAACCCGAAAAAATTCTGGTCCTATGTAAAATCGATAAGCGGGTCAAAGCCCACTATCCAGTCATTCGATCATTCCGGGGCAGTAATAGAAGAAAGCAAACGGAAAGCTGAAGTTCTAAATTTAACCTTTAAGAAATCTTTCACGCAAGAGGACCGCACAAATGTACCATCATTTGATCAACGTACTAATTCTGAAATGGAGGACATAGTAATAGGTATTTCCGGTGTAGGGAAGCAGCTGAGAGAGCTAAATACGAAAAAGTCTGCTGGTCCAGATGGAATACCAGTTCGGTTTTACAAAGACTATTCTGCGGCATTGGCCCCTTACTTAGCTTGCATTTATCGCGAATATTTAATTCAGCCAAAGTTCCAAGTGACTGGAAAAAAGGGCAGGTGACTCCCGTTTATAAGAAAGGAAAGAGAACTGACCCACACAATTACAGGCCAATATCGTTGACATCAGTCTCATGTAGAATTTTGGAGCGTATTCTCAAATCGAATATAGTAAATTTCCTTGAAACGGAAAAGCTTCTTTCCGTGAATCAGCACGGGTTTAGGAAACATAGTTCATGTTAAACTCAGCTTGTCCTTTTCTCACATGACATCTTGCGAGGTATGGATGAAGGGCAACCGGCGGATTGTGTTTTTCTCGACTTCAAAAAGGCGTTTGACCCGGTGCCACACTGCAGACGTCTAACGAAGATACGAGGTTATGGAATAGGTACACAGATTTGTGACTGGCTGGAAGACTTCCTAAGTAATAGAACGCATTACGTTGTTCTCGACTGCACGTGTTCATTAGAGACGAGTGTATCGTCAGGCGTGTCCCAGGGGAGTGTGATAGGACCGCTATTATTTTCTATCTATATAAATTTTATGATGAACAGAGTAATTTGTAATTTGCGGCTGTTTGCTGATGATGCTGTGGTGTATGGGAGAGTGTCATCTTTAACTGACTGTAATAGCATACAGAATGACTTAGACAAAATTTCTAGAATGGCAGCTAGCTCTCAAAGTAAAATAAATAAATTAATTAATTAATAAAATAATAAAACATGTAAGGTGATACCCATGAGTAGGAAAAACAAACCCATAATGTTCGAATACAGCATTAGTAGTGAGCTTCTTGATGGAGTCGCGTCGTTCAAATAGCTAGGCGTAACATTTAAGGGCAGTTGTGAGTAAGGCGGACAGCCGACTTCGGTTTATTGGGAGCACTTTGGGACGATGTACTTCATCTATAAAGTAGACCGCGTATAAAACGCTTGTACGATCACGTCTTGAGTATTGCTCAAGTGTTTGGGACCCGCAGCAGATCAGTTTAAAGGAAGACATAGAAACAGTTCAGAGACGAGCAGCTAGGTTTGTTACTGGTAGGTTCGACCAATGCGCGAGTGGCACAGAAATGCTCTGGGAACTCAGTTGGGGATAGCTGGAGGAAAGACGACGTTCTTTTCGTGAATTTCTGTTGAGGAAATTTAGAGGGCCGGAATTAGAAGCTGAGTGTAGTACGATCTTGCTGCCACCTACTTACATTTCACGTTGTGATCACAAAGACAAGATAAATTAGGGCTCGTACGGAGGCATATTGGCATTCTTTTTTTCCTTGTTCTATTTGGGAGTGGAATAGGAAAGGAAATGCCTAGTAGTGGTACTGTGTACCCTCCGCCACGCACCTTACGATGGATTGCGGAGTATTTATGTAGATGTAGATCTCACATTTACTGATTTATATTTTGTACAATTGTATAATTTTTCAGGTATATATTCAATTGTATAAGTGCTGTATGTCTGAAAAAATCTGTTGCGAATGTAAATAATAGTAAAGAAGTAATAGATTAAAACTTGGTGCGTGATGGGGTGGTTTGCCATGAACGTTACTGTTTATGTGGTCATATATCATGAACTACGTATCGTACTGTGAAAAAATTTAGAAGCTTTATTAAACTATATGCGTGTATACTCTCTTCAAAATTTCCAGCAGCTACAATTTTTAGTGTAGAAATTATAAATTGTGACGTCATACCGAATGCTGTAATTTTAGTCCATGAACAGCGGAAAAGTAGTAAGCGAGAAACCTTTTTCCTTTCATTATTTTGCTATGGTTGTCAGCGAGAATAAGCTCAATAAAGATTTGAAAATATGTTTAAATTTGGTTTCAAGTTGCTAAGTACTGTCATTCTCATACAGTGTGTGAATAAAGTCTCGTCGCATTATGTGGCAGTTTCTTGCAACTATATTGTTTATGACGTATCTCCTGAACCATGTGTCGTATGTTGTTCTTACCCAGACAGCATTGTTACCTCATGGTAAGGAATATGTGCACCAAATTTGGTTGATATCGGCCCAGTGTTTTAGGAGAAGATGTGCAACACTGTCGTTTGATGCAGCAGTTTTTCGCGCATCTCATTGTTTATGAAGTCATATCTTGTGAACTGTGTTGTACATGATCCTAACACTTAGGCACGGCGACCGTCCTCATGGATCGAAGCTTACGTGTACAAAATTTCATAGTCATTGAAAGAAAACTGTAGAATTGTATACAATACGTCACATAAACAAACATACGGAGTCTCTGCTTTAAATATAAACAGATATCGGATTTTAGAGAGTAAATTAATGTAGACTATGTCGTTAGTTATATCAATATTATTTCGCAATAGCGAATTTTTCTTAGCGTCACTGTATGAGGTAGGATGTTATACCAAAGTGTAACATATGAAAATTTGTGGCGGGCCGGGACTCGAACCCGGGTTTCGCGCATTTCGCGAGCGGTCGCCTTAACCACTAGGCTACCCGAACACGACTCCTGGACTGCCCCAAACTTCCATATGCCTCACTGACTGCACAGATTTGAGTCAACTACATTCATCCCTTAGCACTCGCAGCTTAATATGTATTCCCGCACCAGGGAGAATGAAAACAACGAGGCATTAACCTACGCTGTTATCGTCATAGCCTTGCTTAGGCATCTGTTAAATAACTGTATGGTGTCGAATTACAGTGTTGATATTTTTATCAATATTATTTCGCAATAGCGAAGTTTTGTTAGCGTCACTGTATAAGGTATGGATGTTATACCAAATTGTGACATGTGACATGTCACAATTTGGTATAACATCCATACCTTATACAGTGACGCTAAGAAAAATTCGCTATTGCGAAATAATATTGATAAAAATATCAACACTGTAATTCGTCACCATACAGTTATGTGTCGTTAGTCTTTACTTTCTTTCTTATCTTTTTTCATTAGCATTGCTTTTACGTCGTTCCTTTCTTGTTCATGCTCATAGCGATGGGCTGTTTCTCTCGCAATCAGTAAGCGTAGCCTTGCTGTCGATCGCGCAGTTACTGCCCGTCGAAGTTTCGAGTCCTCCCTCGGACGTGTATGTGTGTGTGTGTGTGTGTGTGTGCGTGTGCGTGTGTTTTGTCCTTAGGTTACTTTAAGTTATTTCCAGTAATTTTTAAGCCTAGGGACTGATAACCGCAGTCGTTAACTCCCATAGACTTTATAACATTTGAACATTTTCAATTTTCAGTAATGGAGTAATGGATCTATTTTTATGCTTGGGAGAACTAATTACATACTGAAACAGATGACGATATTGCTTTTGTTTCCCAAAAGTTGTAAATAAATATTTCGATCTCGGGATATTTAAAAGAAGCTCTATATTTCTCCAAGATGTCGAAGAAGGCGCCCTTTTACGTAGTGGCTGTATTAAGTAAGTTGTATAGAACGTAGCTTGAAAGCGGGCAGTAGGAGGTGGACGTGCGGGTGTCCCTTGCCTTGTGGGGGGGGGGGGGGGGGGGCTTGCCTGAGGGACGGCTAATCCAGCTACCTGTCGAAGGGTCAGGTGTGGCAAAAGTTCGGCGTGGCAAACGTCCGGCGTGGCAAGTGTCCGGGATCCTGTGCGCTGCGTCATCTTACCACAAAATTTGAGGGGGTGGGCTAGAGAGTTTTTTCTAGTAAGCAAGGTGCTATTGGCACCATAACTGCCCCCCAGCATGGGGCCTAAGCTAATGCAGTCTTTGTTCCTTCTTTCCTTCCTGGAGTGCATTTCCTTTCCCATACCCTCCCTTCCTATCCGCACTTATTCGCCTCCCCACCAGGTGACTGGTGGCCTTAGCAGTTTGGTCCCCCTCGTATCGATGATGATGAAAGTGACGATGTGGACAACACTCGACACTACGTCCTCCGCTGGAAATCGAACCGGGACCTCTTCATGGCAGCTGAGGACGCTGTCGACGGAGTTACGGAGGCTGACAATGCACCATGTCGACGGGCCAATTGTTTCTGATGTTTGATGAACATTCTCGAAAATTCCAGAAAATCCTTTGGCCAGCCAGATCGACAGACATTAATCGCACCAAACTTTCATAGGATATAATCATGACGTCAGTTCGTACACAAAATACCGCATCGGCAACTCGTTGGCAGTTCAGTACGGCTATAGAGACAGCATTTCCCAATCTTCTCTGCAGGGGACTTCAGTCGACGCCACGTCGAATTTCTGTCTTCTCCTAACAAAAGAGAGTGCAACAGAATATTAAACGTATCCCACGATTTTTGTCAGCTCAGTGTAGAGTCCCTTAATGTGGCGCAGTTAAAAAGTTTGGCGACCGACATTGATTGAAAAAGTACAGCTGGCAAGGAGCACTATAGTGAGACGCTCATGACGGTTGTTTATCGGGTAACAGATACGAACTTGCAATATCAGACGATTTGCCCTTGATACCACAGAGACTTAAGTCCCCTAAGTGGTGACGTCTCCTAACAATCCCAAAGCGCAGTTTTAAATTATGCCTCTTCCGTAATAGTTTACTGCAGAGTTTCCGTAATTTATTCATGAACATAACGGCAAGCGAGGAATAAAAAGCCTAACTTGTTGGTACAAGTGCCTCAGATATAGTAAATAAAGTAGCTCCGAAAATTTCAAAGCCGATTTGCTCTGTAAATTTGTGAAAAATTATAAGAGAAACCTGCTTCTCGCCACCTTTCAACGGTGTTCGACGTGCGTATCTCACTACAGAGCGTGAATCAGTGGCAGCCATTTCCATAGCACGTATTAACAGCACGACAATCGAAAATCACTCATTGTTTACAGAGAGTGGGATTGCACACAATATGTGATACAAAAATGTCGTGGCTAAAGTAAAACCAAGAAAAAAGTTAAATGGCTGTTGTTATATATTAGAATATCTTGATCAGTTAGAACATTATAACGACCTACATAATAGCCGGCATGTCTACCTTTGGCACGAAAACAATGATGCCTTGGTAATTCGCTGGAGGGAGTTGGCACCACATCTGCGCACACAAATCACTATTTCACTTAAATATCTGGAAGGGCAGATGAGGACTGATGCCAATCACATCCCGGATGCGTTTAATCGGTTTCAGATCTTGCGAGTTAGGGGGTAGGGGGCCAGCACATCAATTGTAACTCATCGCTGAGTTCCTACAACCACTTCATCAAACTCCCAGCATTGTGACATGGCGCATTATCTTGATGAAAACTTGCCGCTTGCCTTCCTCCCACTGTGCAGGTGTCAAGAAGATATTCCCCTGGAAGTCAAAGTCATCGGTATGATGAAGAGTGTATAGGGATTCATCAGATCATGCAACACTCAGGTCTGCGGCAACCTCCATGGTAACGTGCCCATTTTAGTCGTACTTGCCGATGTCGTGGTGTTAACATTGACACATGCTAGGCCCATCGTTAGGAGTGTTCGATACACTGTGTGTTCAGCCAAGCATTAAAGTCTGGTGATTGTTGTGCTCTCACCAGACTGTCTTGCTTCCCCAGTAGCCCCACATTATGATGTCGTACATCTATACTAAGGTATGGCCGCACAGACTCTCGATGTTTGGACGTGGTTTCCCTTTGGTTTCTCCACTCTTGATAACAGTCGCCACAGATTCCTCGAATACACGATAGGTCGTGCAATTCCGAAATGCTTTTGCCAAGTCTCCGGGTTATCACAATCTAGCTTCAGTGAAACTACAGGGTGACAATTATTGTACTATATGAATCAAAATTTAATTTTTTTCCAAAGTATGGCGAGCATACAATTCATTGAACACCTAAACGTCACTAAAGATATTCGGGTTTAGGTTATGACTTGTGCGATATGCCTGCCTTCAGTAGCGTTCATGTGGCGCAGACGGATAGCGAAATTCTGTCAGTGACCTCCTGAATGGCTGTTTTCAGCTCAGCAATGGTTTTTGGGTTATTTCTGTACAGCATGTCTTTCATATTTCCCCACAAAAAGGAGTTGTCTATTTTCACATGTGGAGAATATGGCGGCCATCTACTCCCAAGCCAGAGGCTTGTAGGTACCCCAGTGGCAGAACGATGTCCCAAAGTGTCGCTCTTCGCCATGGTAGCTCCCCTATATCCAGAGTGAGTCACCTAACATTACCGCTGGATATATTTCGTAAACCACATCAAATACTGACGAACCGATTCCACAGACCGAACGTGAGGAGAGGGGCTAGTATAATTGGATAATACAAACCATAAAAAATGCACGGAAGTATGTTTTTTAACACAAACCTACGTTTTTTGTAATGGAACCCCGTTAGTTTTGTTAGCACATCAGAACATATAAACAAATACGTAATCAGTGCCGTTTGTTGCATTGTAAAATGTTAATTACATCCGGAGATATTGCAACCTAAAGTTGACGCTTGAAACATCCGACGTTTAGTTGCTTGTTGTAACAAACACGGACCACGGTCGGCGAGCAGCATCTGCAGGGACATGTTTACGATGACGACCGTGTTTACGAGTGTGGCTGTAGTGTACTGTTGTGGTTTGGTGTTCCATTTAAAAAGAAACGTAGGTTTGTGTTAAAAAACATACTTCCGTGCATTTTTTATGGCTTGTATTAACTTATTATACTAGCCCCTCTCCTCACGTTCGGTCTGTGGAATCGGTTCGTCAGTATTTGATGTGGTTTACGAAATATATCCAGCAGTAATGTAAGGTGACTCACCCTGTATATACTAGCCCGATATGAGATATCAATTAAACGATGTAGAATATATAACAGAAGATAAGGCAATCTATCCAGAGTACCCCGCAAGCACGTTTGAAATAGTGGTAATAGTAACAAGAGTAGTAGAGAAAACAGAGATATGATGGTTGTAAGTAGAAGTCTTGAATGATGGCTTATATAGAGTCAGTAGTACACCTGTAAATATGTATATAATTTTAAGCATAAATAAGTTTGACCACATTATATGTTAGCTTGAGGTATTGCAGATATTGTTTGAGATGCACTGTCTGGTGATACAGTGAGTCGTGTGGTACTTGACAGGCTTTAACTATTAGATTTATTGTGCTATGGCACGTGGCGCCTATTTGCGTTTTTATCAGATATTTGCGAGATGGTATCTGAAATAAATTATTGTGTGCTCCGCAACTCTGACCTTTCTTTTCTATTATTTTTATTATGATGAATGCAAGAGGTGCGTCAAAATGGAACATTATATGCCTACCAATATTATAATATCTTGAAACTGAATGGGATAAGCTATTGAATAATGAATGACAAACAAACATGGAGTACACAAATCTCTGAGATGATTATAAAACTTACAATCATGATTCAGTACAGGAATGTTATATAAGTGAAGTACACTTTCTCATGAAGGAGACCTAAAATAAAACACCCTGTCAGAGAAGAATTTATCACAAAATATTTTTCTCTCTCTCTCTCTCTCTCTCTCTCTCTCTCTCTCTCTCTCGCTCAAAGCAAAATTTTGCACATATATTAATTGGTTAGCACCAAATGAGGGACATAAGTAGTATCTCCTTATTGCACAAATAAAACTAAGTAAATGATACAATACAATAAAATATTTGAATTACACTTGTCAAATGTACTTGATTGGAGTACTATAAGTAAGTTATTAATCGAATATGATTTTATTGAGTCTGTAAATACTTGTCCAGCAAGTGAAATGTGTAAGTAATGACTTTATGGAAGCAGATTCTTATGCTTCAGAATTTGATAGACACTTAGGCCAATTCCAAACAGTCCACACAAACACTTTTCTAACTACTTATATCTTTAGGATTAGTATAAGTTTCCCTCTTCATAGGAGTGGTTGGAGGATGTTGCAGTTGGTCTTGTATTAGATGGAGCGCAAGGACACAGATTGAGTCGAATCATGTATCTGAAAGGGAAAGGATTTTTAAAAGGGAGGGTGATTTTCCTCTATATTTTTTCTAGATATGATGACGATGTCAAGAAACGCATATTAAAAGGAATAGTTGGCTCAAATCAAAAAAATAAAGTAATTTTACAATTGTATGTACTGTTTCAAATGTAACTGCAATATTCAATAATGAATGGGAGGAAAATAATGTAAATATTACTGTAAATAGACTAGAATGTTAACCAGCTAACGAAGTGATCTTAAAAGAATAGATAATTTTATGTGGTATTGTTAATATCCTAGCTAACCTTGTATCATTTGTTGTCACACTTATTTTATATGTAGATATTTATTGTTGTAAGGAAAATAACAAGAGAATTTAATTCACGAGATATTTACAAGATTTAATCAAAGTACTCACCATAAGACAATGTTAAATGTTTTAAAATAATGTAATAAGGTGAAATGTGAAATAACAATAATACTGTCTGTTGTAGTGAACTGGGTTAAAAAAATGTGTTAGCAGTGCTATTGAGATGAAGGTCATAAAGTGAAATTATAGTGAGCGTAACAAAATTATTTATTTAATAAAAGAGGGCGTGTGAGACCACTAAACACGACGAGCGATTGGTGTTGTGTCACGTGTGCAGTGTTAGAAGGTGTTATGTAGAGTGAATCTCAAAACGGGCTTACCTGTATTTACACCTTGATGCGCGACGTAACGGTGTTAGCGAAGTTATCCTCGACGAGTAATCCAGACAGTAATCCAAGCAATGAGGAAAGCAAGCGACACTATCAACACCCAGGTCCAACCGTGTTACGCTGTGCACACACATGCTGTAAAGTTAAATATGGTGCGCCAACCCAGCATATCACGCGCTCTGGTGGTATTCCGCCAACTTTGGACACTAGTAGGCAGAGGCAATAATCTCTGGCACGTGGTAGAATTAAGGTGCCAGTACTGGTGCGGATGGACACAGTGGCGCCTATGGCGAAATACTTTCGAGTACGGCCATAGGTGTAATTTGAAATTCGTCTGGGCGGGAAATGTAAACTTAAAGAAAGAGACCCTTGACAAATAAACTGAGTTTCGACAAAAAGTCTCGTGACAGGTAGAAAAAAAAGACAGTAAAACCCTGTGGCATGGTCATAAAACGTATGTCATTTGTAATGATTTCTGTATATGTGGATACATATATGTGTCTTCTGGGAGACTGATGTATGATCTTATATATGTAACTATGTGTTGTGTCTATTGCATGATAACTGAACGTAAATTTTGATCGTTTATAATAAGGGAAAAATTTTATATATCTATGTTAGTATATAAGTGATCTGAAAGTATAAGTGTATAAATTTTCAACCTCCCTAAAGAGTCAACATGAAATTTAAAACTGATGAAATTGCTAGTATTATTTATGAATCATAGTTCAAAATAATTAAATACTAAGACCTACCAATTCTTATCCAAGAAGATACTTCTTGCATTACATCTGCCAGAAGTATGGGGGCGGATGAGATAATACACGAGGCAGGAGATATATGGGTAAAAAGAAGAGTAGGGGAGATGGATTTTTTCTTTAATTTAAGGAAGAAAATAATAATTAATTAACTAATTAATTTACAATATATTTATTGTCAATTAATAAACCACAGATAATTCATGAAACGATTTAAGTTATCTTTTATCCATAGACAAACAAAGAAGAGTGCTTCTTTCTTATGTTTTGTGGGAGCAATCCAACCTTGTGAAAGTATCATTTTGTAATAGTTTCATTTATTAAAGTAAAATAAAGGATCTCGGCTACTATGAAATTCTAATAGGAGTCAGAAGTCTTTTCATTTATTAGTGAAGAATTTATTCTGGTTTGGCCAACGTACACGCCGTGAGAGTCACCAAAAATAGAAATTTTCGGTGATAATATTACTATAAAATTAATTACTTATTTTCAATTACTAATTTTTGAACCAAATATTATTCTCACACATAAAATATTACGGAATATATAAAATTCATTTAATTTTCATTATGAACCAATATACTGTGTACCTGTGGCAGGACACAAAACGAGACCAAGTAAACACTGTAGTAAGTTACACTGAATATTTATAATATAAGTTCGTCTTCAAGTTGTTGCTTACAGTTATAAGTTTCATTATAAGTATATCCATATGTGTGTCGCTTTTGGGAAACTTTTTTGCAAATGGCACTACACTGCACAAACTTTTCCACAACAGACAGCAACTCTCACGACTGTTACATATTGGTTTGTTTAGAGATTGAAGAAAGTTTTATCATGTTTATAGGATATAAATATAATGTCAATTAAAATTAAATAAGAACGAAAGTTGAAGTGCAAATTTAACAGATGTATTTTACAAAATGTAAAAAAAAACATAGAGTGAAAATTGCAATGAGCATCTGGTAAAACACTCGATATCCATTCACAAAATGAGGACCGGCGAAATCAAGGCATGAAGAGGACGCTCATTCGTAAAACGGACAACTGGGGAAAGAAAGTGAACTTCCCAAACGGTATTTTAAGGCAAAAACAAAAATCAACTTCGACACTTACAAAAGAGGAACTAAAGGACGACTCCTAAGTCTTACTCCAAAACATAGGTACCCCTAAGGGGGCGAAGAAGTAGCCAAATGACAAAAAAGACAAGGGAGACTGTTGAAACAGAAGACAAGACATAATAATTGCAAGAAACTAGGGAGTTGACGGAGGTGCCATTAGCGACTGAGGTTGCGTTGGTAGCCGTGAACGAGTGTCGCTGACAGTAAGTTGGCAAACCGTTCCTGATAGTGTCCGAACGACTTGGCCCGTTCGTGAGCAGCCCAGTGGTAGGCCATAAACTCCACGCCGCCCACCATCTGTAGTTCAACAATGGCATCCGCCGAGACTCAGACGGTGGAGTTTAATTTGGTGCTCGGTCTGGGTTTCATCTCGGGCATGGTGACCCATTCCACCGGCACATTCGGAGATGTTGTCCTATTTATCAGGGCCACCATGCCTCGGGTGACTCTTCAGAGTAAATTGAGAGAAGTCCACAGTGGGATTGAGTTTGTAAAGTCATGGAACCAAACTACAGTGGTCATCAGTCCCTAGATTAAAAACTACTTAAACTAATTTATGCTAAGAACAACGCGCACACCCATGACAGGACTCGAACTTCCGACGGGGAGTAGCCGCGCAATCCGCAGCAAGGCGCCTTAAAGCGCACGACCATTCCTGCGAGGCTGCACAGTAATGTGATAACCTCTAGCCCTTGTATATACCTACATAACGAGATGACGGTCTCCCACGGGAGAGATGTAAGCATATGGCATGCAGCTGAGATTTGAAAGTGTAGAACCATTATGTGAATAACGAGCACATTATTTCTTTTGCTAATAACAACAACACACTTGTTGTCAGAACATTATTTGTTTACTTTTTGACGAATTCCATCATCAGAAGATCGTTAAAAAGGTTCAGTGCATGATATAGTGTCACATGACAACAACTTTAGCTTTTGTGTTCATTTAAGATTAAAATCACATGTCATTAATCCCACTGTGAGTTTTCACACATTTCGATCCTTAAAGCAAATTAATATTCCTTTTATGAATACATTTCCCTGTTCCAACTTCGAGATCACTAAATGCATTCTCTTTTTATTACGTTATGTCGACTATTTTCATCATAGCAAAAACTATGTGTTCTTATATACGACGTGAGGAAGTGCTAAATGTTAACTGTTATAGTAAGTCTCTGAGTTGTGTGTGAGAAACGAGAGTGTTGGTGCCATTCACACACCTTTGAGTAAGTTTTAATAGAATCTGGTATAAAGCGAACGCTGTTCATGATAGCTTAACACAATAAATCTACAGCATATTGATAGCCTCCAAACATTCTAGGACTGTCTACCCATCTATAGCACTGCTCTTTTTTATCCACAGATATTGCTTCAGGTGTGTGTAAAATCCACTTCAAGCTATTTTAATACATTTTTTTTATTTAACAACTTACTGACCCTGACCCCTTAATAGAAGGGCACTAAAAAGTAATTTTCTTATTTACACTTCATGCAGAAGTCTACGCGACAACTCTCAAATGAATATTTCAGAAACTAAAACAAAAATTAAATTACAGCTTTGACGAAGAGGCCTGTCAATTAATTTCCCTACTTTCCATTTATGGTTTCTGGATTGGTATATGCAATATATGCAAATTTCCTCACACTTGTATTTACGTTACTGTGAAATTAGAAGAAAAAACTTTTATACAACATAAATTCTTACATTCGCCGAGCGAGGTGGCGAAGTGGTAAGACGTTAACTTGTGCTCCGTCACTAAAGACCACGATGTTGACTTCCTTCCTTCCCTCTGAAAAAAAAGAAAAAACAATCAAATGTTTGTAAATGGAAGGAAGGAAGCTGAGGGTTTAACGTCCCGTCGACAGCGTGGTCATTAGAGACGGAGCTAACGCTCGGAGATTTGGGTAAGGATGGGGAAGGAAATCGGCCGTGCCCTTTGAAAGGAACCATCCCGGCATATGCCTGGAGTGATTTAGGGAAATCACGGAAAACCTAAATCTGGATGGCCGGGGGTGGATTTGAACCATCGCCCTCCCGAATACGAGTCCAGTGCGTTACCACTGCGCCACCTCGCTCGGTGTTTGTAAATCTATGGAACTTAACTACGGAGGTTATTAGTCCCTAGGCTTACAAATTACGTAAACTAAGTTAAACTAACCTAAGGACAAACACACACACTCATGCCCGAGGGAGGACTCGAATCCCAGCAGCGAGGTGTCTTGGAACGCTCGGCCACTCCACCGCGGTTCCTTCCTTCTTCCACACTACACTCTCCATACAGGACCTAAGTGTTTGAGCTTACTATACTGCCTTGACCACTATATCAAATGTCTATTTTCTAACTCATATTCAATGACAGTCTCAATTTTCCAATAAGCAACAATGGAGATGTTATCACAAGAACCACCCAAAAAATTATAATCTTTCAGTTCACTTGTAGCAATCTGCGTACTAACGTGTCAGACAAAGTCGCCACGAACAACTACACCAACCCTGTTGTGTCCTAAGCGGAGCACAACTATATTAGGATAGTGACTTAGTGGAAATATTCGGTGAAATAGGGTGATGTGCAAAAAAGTCAACACCACTATTAAAAGTAATAGTAATTTTACCCACTCCCATGAACCACAGACATTGCCGAGGTGGGGTGGCTTGCGTGCCTCAACGATACAGATAGCCGTACCGTAGGTGCAACCACAGCGGAGGGGTATCTGTGGAGAGGCCAGACAAACGTGTGGTTCCTGAAGAGGGGCAGCAGCCTTTTCAGTAGTTACAGGGGCAACAGTCTGGATGATTGACTGAGCTGGCCTTGTAACATCAGCTAATGTGGCTTTGTCACACAGCTACTGCGAACGGCTGAAAGCAAGGGGAAACTACAGTCGTTATTTTTCCCGAGGACATGCAGCTCTACTGTATGAACATATGATGATGGCATCCTCTCGGGTAAAATATTCCGGAGGTAAAATAGTCCCCCATTCGGATCTCCGGGCGGGGACTACTCAGGAGGATGTGATCATCAAGAAAGACAATACTGGCATTCTACGGGTCGGAGCGTGGAATGTTAGATCCCTTAATCGAGTAGGAAAATTAGAAAATTTAAAAAGGGAAATGGATAGGTTGAAGTTAGATATAGTGGGGATTAGTGAAGTTCGGTGGCAGGATGAACAGGATTTCTGGTCAGGTGAGTACAGGATTATAAATACAAAATCAGTTGGGGGTATCACAGGAGTAGGATTGATAATGAATAAGAAAATAGGAATGCGGGTAAACTACTATGACCAGCACAGCGATCGAATTATCATTGTCAAGATAGATACGAAGCCAACACCGACAACAGTAGTACAGGTTTATATGCCAACTAGCTCTGCCGATGATGAGGAGATCGAAGAAATATATGAGGAGCTAAAGGAAATTATTCAGACAATTAAGGGAGAGGAAAACTTAATTGTTATGGGAGACTGGAATTCGGTAGTAGGACAAGGAAGGGAAGGGAAGATAGTGGGTGAATATGGTCTGGGCAAAAGGAATGAAAGAGGAAGCCGCCTGGTAGAATTTTGCACGGAACATAATTTAGTTATAACAAACACCTGGTTCAAGAATCACAAAAGAAGGTTGTATACGTGGAAGAGACCAGGAGACACCGGGAGATACCAGATAGATTTTATAATGGTAAGACATAGATTTCGGAACCAGGTTTTGAAGTGTAGAACATACCCAGGGGCAGATATAGACTCTGACCATAACTTGTTGATTATGAACTGTAGGCTGAAACTGAAGAAACTACAGAAAGGTAGGAAAATAAGGAGATGGGACCTAGATAAATTGAAGGAACCCGAAGTTCTTAAGAATTTCAGAGGGAGCTTCAGGCAACAATTGCTAGAAACAGGGGAAAATAAAACAGTTGAGGAGGAATGGGTAAAATTGAGAGATGAAATAGTGAAGGCAGCAGAGGACAAAATAGGTAGGAAGGCAAGACCTACAAAGAATCCTTGGATATCACAGGAGATACTAAATTTAATCGATAAAAGGAGAAAGTATAAAAATGCAGTAAATGAAACAGGCAAAATGGAGTACAGACGACTAAGAAATGAGATTGTCAGGAAGTGCAAAATGGCTAAGCAGGAATGGCTAGAAGGCAAATGCAAGGATGTAGAAGAATGTATAAATAGGGGAAAAATAGATACAGCCTACCGGAAAATAAAAGAAACATTTGGCGATAAGAAAAACAGCTCTATGAATATCAAGGACACTTATGGAAAACCAGTTCTCAGCAAAGAAGGGAAAGCTGAAAGGTGGAAAGAGTATATAGAGAGGCTCTACAAAGGAAATGAACTTCGAGACATTAATGTAGGAAGGGAAGATGATGTAGATGATGATGAAATAGGAGATACTATACTGAGAGATGAATTTGACAGAGCACTGAAAGATTTAAGTCGAAACAAGGCCCCTGGAGTAGATGATATCCCGTCAGAGCTACTGAAGTCTCTGGGAGAACCAGCCATGACAAAATTGTTTCACATTGTGTGTAAGATGTATGAGACAGGTGAAGTACCCTCAGACTTTAAGAAAAATGTTATAATCCCCATTCCAAAGAAAGCAGGTGCAGACAGGTGTGAAAACTATAGAACCATCAGTTTAATAAGTCATGGTTGCAAAATATTAACACGGATTATATACAGAAGGATGGAGAAGCTGGTAGAAGCCGACCTCGGGGAAGATCAGTTTGGGTTCAGGAGAAATGTAGGAACACGGGAGGCAATACTCACTTTACGGCTTATCCTAGAAGATAGATTAAGAAAAGGCAAACCAACATTTCTAGCTTTTGTAGATTTGGAGAAGGCTTTTGACAATGTTGATTGGAATAAACTCTTTAAAGTTCTGAAGCAAGCAGGAGTAAAATATAGGGAGCGTAAGGTTATTTACAACTTGTACAAAAACCAGACAGCGGTTGTCAGAGTTGAAGGGCATGAAAGGGATGCAGTGGTTGGAAAGGGAGTAAGACAGGGTTGTAGCCTTTCCCCAATGTTGTTCAATTTGTACATTGAGCAAGCTATAAAGGAAAGCAAGGAGAAATTTGGAGAAGGAATTAAAGTTCAGGGTGAAGAATTAAAAACATTGCGTTTTGCCGACGACATAGTAATTCTGTCAGATACAGCAAAGGACCTGGAAGAGCAATTGAACGGAATGGACAGTGTGCTGAAAGGTGCATATAAGATGAATATTAACAAGAGCAAAACTAGGTTAATGGAGTGCAGTGTAAGAAAATCAGGTGATGCTGAAGGAATTAGATTAGGTAACGAAACAATAAAGGAGGTAGAGGAGTTTTGTTACTTGGGCAGTAAAATAACAAATGATGGTCGCAGTACAGATGATATAAAATACAGAATGGCAATGGGTAGAAAGGCGTTTTTGAAAAAGAGAAATTTGTTAACATCGAATATTGATTTAAGCCTAAGGAAGTCCTTTCTGAAGGCATTTGTATGGAGTGTTGCCTTGTATGGGAGTGAAACATGGACGATAAGCAGTGTGGACAGAAAGAGGATAGAGGCTTTTGAAATGTGGTGCTACAGAAGAATGCTGAAGATTAGGTGGGTGGAACGCGTAACTAATGAGGAGGTACTGAACCGAATTGGGGAGAAAAGAAATTTCTGGCATACCTTGACTAAAAGAAGGGATAGATTGGTAGGACACATTCTTAGACATCAAGGAATTGTGAATTTAGTGCTGGAGGGAAGTGTGTGGGGTAAAAATCGCAGAGGGAGACCAAGAGACGCGTATAGTAAGCAGATTCAAGTGGATGTGGGTTGTCGTTCTTATGAGGAGATGAAAAGGCTTGCTCAGGATAGAGTAGGGTGGAGAGCTGCATCAAACCAGTCTCTGGACTGAAGACCACAACAACAACAACAACAACAGTAATTTTACTTACCTTGGCACCGATAAAAGGTCGCTGCTTGTCATATATGATAACTTGAGCAGGTTACATATATCCAGTTCATTACAAGAATAATGATGACTTTGTGACATCACAGATAAAGTGGGACGCTGATTGTTTCCATGTGAAAAGCAAGTTTTGACTAAGTGTTGGGTTCCCCAGCCAGCCGGCTACCAGTTTGGCCCTAGTGAATGGAATACAGGTCGTTAGGAAAACTCTAATCTGCTCGGAAACTGGAAACGGCGGCCTTGGATTAGCGAGGGCTGCTATCCCAGATCGCAACTGAAATACAATATAGCCACACACATTATTCTAAACTCCATATAAAATCAGGAAATCATCATACGGCAAATATAATTATATGAATGGATTCAGGAGACTTGGGAGAATCAAACGCCGTAATTACAATTTCAATATCCCTTACAGATTAAAAACCAACAAATTTCAGTACTATAATAATAGTATTATAACACTAATATCTACAATTATTGATACGTAGCGTTTATCAGTAACAGTTTAAGAAGCAAATGGACAGCATTGCACCAAGCTACTTATCTTAAAATACGCACCACGTTATTTCCGTATTCTTTCAATAAACTGTTTTATTCTCTTATTCTGCTTGTCGTTGAGGTAGTAATATTCTTGTATGAGAACATAGATTCCACCACAAAAACACAAAACATGAACTCAGCGAAGCGCATTACATTTATATATGTACTTTATTATATTTAATATTATTCTTAGTAACGTTCGTTTTTTATGACTGCCACTTAAATATTTCATGGCCGACTAAAAATAGTAGATATGCGGCGGATAATTTATATATAAACAATTATAAGTGTTTGTGGACAATAACTGAATTTATTTGTATACAAAGCCATGGTAAGTTAAATATTAATTGTGTAACTATATTTCGACGGCGGCAGTATATTTGAACAGTGATATGCCATGCTTAATGGCTATCTGAGCAAAGAGCTTCAGTCTCAACCGATTTTAGTATTGTTAAATATATATTTGTTTGTTAAATGTAAACATTTGTAGGGAGGTGGTCAAAGCATTTAATTTTGTGATATTCAAAAGTATAGTATTTTGTAAGGGAAATTGTATTTTAAAACTGAGGCGTTAAGATGAACGGAAGGATACAATTTTGGGAGCAAGTAGCGCACGCTTTCGAACGCTTGGAGGAGACTCGTAACTTGGATGCGGTGGTCACAGGTTGTGACTGGGCGGTCTGAAGCAACACCGTCTGTAGAGAAGGCCTCCGCGCTGGCGTGCCACGTCACGCAGAGTAGGCCGCGCTCGCGTAGCCCACTGGCTGGCCGGTGTGAGGCGGTGGACTGTGCCCCAGCGGCCTTTTCTACAGACGGTGTCGTCTGAAGCCGCATTACGAACTTGTGATTGAAAGAGATAGGCATGTGTGTACTTACGGCATTGTGACTGCAGAACTTAGTCTCTGCTTGAAAAGTGATAAACTATGGACGGTAGTAGGGTTGTACAACTGTGATAATTCAGCAATTGTGTACTCGGGTGATGACAAACTGTGTTTTATAACAAATTCTGTAATTAATCGCGGATTAATTTGGAAATGCAATGTTCGACGGACTTCATTAATTTACGAGTGATAATTTGGAACTTTCACTCTCGAGTGCGTGTGATACTTATTATGCCTCTCATTAACAGTAGTTGGGGAAATATTCAGTTATTTACCGATGTCTAAAGTAGGACTACCTCCGCATTTACATGTCCAAAAAGAGTTATAAATTTCATTTATAAAAAACTGCTTCAGGTATGATTCTATTTGAACATTATCTTAAACTTCATTTTGTTGGTTATTCAGAGCTTTAATTTATGTTTCTTTAAGTATATTTTTCGCGTCATCATCTGCAGATTGATAGACTGGTGAAACTACAGATTAATTATTGATCTTATTCAAACAGTTTGGGTAGCCGTTTAACGCATAGTAGGTGACATACATAACTCACCTGCCGACCGCGGTGGCGGAGGGGACTGAGGCGCTTCAGTCACGGTCTGCACGGCCACTACGGTCGGGGGTTAGAATACGCCTCATGCATGGATATTTGTGCCGACCTTAGTATTAGCTAGTTCATAAGTAGTTTGTAAGTTTAGGGACTGATGACCCCGTAGTTAAGTCCCATAAGCTCTACAAACATTTGAACATAACTCAGCCTATGAACAGAGACAACGAGCCATAAACCTTTTACTACCCTGAGTTATGTATTGCCCAATTATTATTTGTGAGTACCGATAGGAAGGTCGCAGCTTCAAACCCATAATGCAGAAGTTCAGGTTGCGATAGTTAATGCATCAACGATCTTTTTGGCCATCGTGTTCTCGTAGCTTCCAGCAATGTCAATCAGGTAGATGACTGCTCGGAGCCGTCGATGCGCCACGTTGTCTCACCGTCTCGAAGAGGTCACTGTGTGGGGACACATCAGCGATTGGGTGACAGGCCCGTCCGATCCGATCGCACGGATACATGTGTTCCTCCGCCTGGCGCGCCGTTTCAATGGCCTCGCGTCGTGATGTCTGCTGACAACATCACAAATCCAATTCTTTGGATAAATATTGTTTTCTAATGTTTTGGAAGATTTTTGCTAAATCTGGTGGGTTTCAAGTGCCAACGGCCGTGCCGCAGTGGATACACCGGTTCCAGCTAAATCACCGAAGTTAAACACTTTCGGGCTTGGTTAGCATTTGGAGGAGTCAAAAATGTTCAAATGTCTGTTAATGTACGGGACTTAACTACTCCGGTTATCAGTCTATAGGCTTACAAACTACTTAAACTAAGCTAGGGGCAACACACACACACACACATGCCCGAGGCAGGTCCCGGACCTCCAGCGGCGAGCAACCGATCGCTCCGCAGCAAGGCGCCTTAGGCCGCTCGACCACTCCACCGCGGCTTGGATGAGTCACCGTATAGGTCTGCCGAGTGTCGTTGGCAAGGCGGGTGCACTCAGAACTTGTGAGGCCAACTGAAGAGCTACTGGATTGAGAAGTAGCGGCTCCGGTCACGAAGACTGACATAACGGCCGGGAGTGCGGGGCGTTCACCATGTCCCGCTCCATACTGCATCAAATGTTCAAATGTTTGTTAAGCTTAACTGCGGGGTTATCAGTCTCTAAACTTACAAACCACTTGTAAACTAACTTACATTAAAAACAACACTAACATCCATGTCCGAAAAATGTTCAAATGTTTGTTAAGCTTATGGGACTTAACTACGGGGTCATCAGTCCCTAAACTTACAAACTACTTATGAACTACTTACGAACTAGGACGGCACAAATATCCATGCCCGAGGGGGGATTCGAACCCCCGACCGTAGTGGCCGTGCATACCGTGACTGGAGCGCCTCAGTCCCCGCGGCCACCGCGGCCGGCATCCATGTCCGAGGGAGGATTCGAACGCCCGACGGAGAGCTGCCTCGCGCATCGGAGCATAGCGCCACTCTGCTGCGGCTATACTGCATCCGTTGACACCTTAGAGCGGAGGGTGACACAGCGGCCGATCTGTTCCCGGTGAGCCTCCCAAGACCTGTAGGGCGGAGTTTACGGTTGAAAATGTTAGAAAATGAACAAATTACTCTACCATCAACCCACTGATACCGTTAGCAGTCAGGTAAGATGTGTATTATTTTAAGGAAGAAACAGATCAGTAATTGTAACTAAGGCTTTTGATTTTTATTTATTTTTTCACTGTTTACCAAAAACAGATAGTAAAGCAGAGTAACGCAAGTGAAAGGCAAAACCTCCCCCTCCTGCGGTGCCAGCAGTTTATGTAGATGACCGTTACGTAATCTTCTTTCAGTGATTAGATAATAAAGTCTAATGTAGGCATTGCGTAGCCGGAGTAGCTAATTTTTTGACGATACGGTCAGACAAGTCATCGGCTGTTCTGCCGGTTTATAGTGTCTAATGGGCTCAACATTTCATCGGTCATATATAACACCATCGTCAGGTCGGTTGACGAACTAAGTTCCAGGGAATGATCGGTCGAATTATGCTTGCCCCTTCCAACTACCTCCCCCCCCCCTCCGCCTCCGTTCCCTTTGCGGTCACCAACCGAGAGCGCGCGAAGGCGTTGGCGGAGGCGAATGCTTTGACATCTTTGGTAGCTTCGCTGTAGTTGCCCGATCCGTCCTGGCCGCCAGCCCATTGTCTTTGCTAATTGTCTCATTAATTATACTCCGTGTTGTTCACCAAGACTGTCTGAAATCACAGCTTGCTTCATAGATTAATAAGATTATCCATAGTGTGATTGCCGTTGGCTTTTCTAACGACACTGTACCAATGTTTCGAAGTCTTTGATTAAGTTGATGTGTTCGTATATCATAGCATTTTTCTCTAACAAAAACTGCACTGCAACGACCGTTTCGCTGTGATACATTAAACTGACTATGCTTCTGGTTTTTCCGGCACTGATCTGCGATCGTGGGCCTTGGTAGTCCAATATACAGGGCAATACAAAAAGAATACCATAACTTTAAACATCTATTTTATTAAAAGGAAATTGATGGAACTTTGGGTGCCGTCAGCGGTGGTCGAGCGGCCTGCGGCGTGCCAGTCACGGACTGCACGGCCGCTGCTGTCGGGGGTTCGAATCTTCCCCCTCGGGCATGGATGTTTATGCCGTCTTTAGTATAAGGTAGTTCATAAGTAGTTTGTAAGTTTAGGGACTGATGATCCCGTAGTTAAGTCCCATAAGCACTACAAACATTTGAACATTTTGAACTTTGAGTAATTAACTGATGTGAACAGTACATATAAAGTAGTTTTTTCTTCTTGTTTTTTCATCAGGAAACAAGTTTGTAGATGTTAATGTAACTCATCCAGACATTCGAACTACGCATCCTCTGTCGTGACTCAAGTGTAATTGTGTTGATACTTGCTGCTATTCATTCCTTTAGTTCATCAGTGTTACCTGGTAGAGGTGGTAGAAATAACGTAGATAACAACGGAGATGAAGTCCAGGCTTCTTGGAGGCCAATGATCAAGTGCTCTTTCACGAGCTGCCTGGAGGTCGATCCATTTCTTCGGGTTTCAAGGACAAATAAGCGCCAATATTATGTTGCCCCATCCAGCTGGAATATGAACTGACATGTATCTTTTTCAAGTTTGAGGAAATAGTCAGTTGTGCGTCATTTCCTTTGTAAATAATGATGCCACGAATGCCATGGGACCATACCCATCCCATATTTCACTTTGTGACACACTGCTGCCTGTGGACGCAGCACGTGGCAGAGCTTCCCGTGGCCCACAGCAGCGGTGGCGGCGCTGTGTTACCACGCCCTCTGCCCAAGGCGCCTGCTGCTGCTCATCGCTCTGGATATGTAAAATACTTCAGTTTGTTAATTGGGGTTCACAAAAAGGTCGCGATTTGTATTTCACACTCGATATCAATGGAGCACACCACCCATTTTTGTATTATGAGTTTTTCATTACATTAATACACATTACATTAGAGGCAAAGAAATTGTCATAGTCGTTTATCCAATCAAATGGCACTCTACGACGTTTAACACTGTCATTTGTGGTTTAAATCTCGCTCTAGAAGAGCCCTTCATTTAATTTGGCATTGTCAAATGTTCAAATGTTTGTATAGCTTATGGGACTTAACTACGGGGTCATCAGTCCCTAAACTTACAAACTACTTATCAACTAGCTTATCCTAAGGACGGCACAAATATCCATGCCCGACGGGGGATTCCAACCCCCGACCGTAGTGGCCGTGCAGATCGTGACTGCAGCGCCTCAATCCCCTCGGCCACCGCGGCCGGCTTGGCATTGTCATTAGTTTGTATGCTTTAATTAAGGCACAGTGCATATTTGTATATTAGGTTTTACTGTCGTTATTTGATTCCTTACTGTAAATTTATGCGATAAATTACGTGAATACCTATCAATGCATGCTCTATAGTAACACAGGCGCACTACAAGGTTCATTTATTCGTGTCTAATTTCTACAGCAGATATTTCGCATGAAGGAACTATATTAATCATTATGTTCACTTCCAGCATAAGTATCCTCCTAGCATGTGGATCCGAAGGGAGTAATAAAACTTAAATTCGTATCGATAAAAATTAATTCGAATTTCTTCAGAGACGGTTGTATGGTAAAGCAAAGCAGACATTTATGACGACCGTTTACATAAAATGTAGTCGTCCTTTCGGAAAAACTAGTTGTATAAAGATTTTCTTTTGATTTCGTTAAATAATTTCTTCTTGCAATTTGCAGCGCATAAAATAAAACAAAACACCATCCACCAATTGCGAGAAGAAATTCTTTAACGAGTTCAAAAGAAAATCTTTATACAATTAGTCTTTCCGAAAGGACGACTCCACTTTATGAAAATGGTCATAGATAATTGCTATTCTTCACCATACAAGCGCCTCTGAAGAAATATCTGTTGTAGAAATTAGAGACAAAGACATGAACCACGCAGTGTTCCTGTATTGCTATATAGCATGCTCTAATTTATCACATACAATAGCGTATATTCCCGTGCTTCGCAACTGTTGTTAAAGAGGGACCAGTGTATATCATGGCTTTTTAGGGTTCCGAACCTAGGTCAGCAAAAACAGAATCCTTGTTGGATCGCTCTGTCAATAAACTCAGTTCTCGTAACCAAAATATCAAATTTAAGTAGAAGTCATTGTCGAAAACGATGAATGCTTTCATACAAAAAGTAAAATTAAGTCCGTACTCCGAAATGATATAAATTCATTGTTAGTGTGTGTTCATAAAGTTAAGACTGAAGTGTGTAATTGTCTGTCTGGCATAAACCTCTGAAAACACATGTATAGTTGAGATGAGAAATAGTAATAATAATGATAACAGCGTCATGTATTGGTTCTATGGCGTAGTACTAAACTGTTTATCTCTCACAATAAGTGTATGATGAAGTATTGGAACGTTGCAGTGTTGTACTGGGGACAATGTAGTTATTCTGTATGCAGTGCTCCATATCATCGAAAAGTCAACGAATACTGAAACAGAGCAGTTCATTTCTGTTTAAATAAGACGTCATTGTGGTGTCAATGTGCAATAAAGTAAATCTGTGTAATCGTTGAATGACTGGCGTCAGCTGATCGTCTGTATAGAACTTTCCATTAAATACAGTATTTCCAGTGAATTGTCTTGACTGCATCGGCCACTCTTTCAGCTAATACATGTCCTCACGTCCTGTAGTGAATACTTCGTAAAGTACGAAGTTGAAATCGATCTTGTGTAATGGAACTATATATTCAGAAGTCGGATTATAACTCTAAGTACAATTGTCTCTGCAAAAGAAGACGTCTTTCTCTATCTTAATGTAGTCCACACCAAAAGTAAGTAATTACAAATTTTAATCATAATATTGTACCGAACAATTATGAAAGCAGGGAGATTTCTGATGAGTTTGTAGCTCGCATGTGTATATTATCTCTAGTGGCAGGCACAGACCAAAAATATATGTGCAGTGAACATTCAATTGCGCAGAACAGATTTTCTGTCCTCAACATTAAGGTAGAAATATCACCTGACATTGGTAAAATCTACTAATCGATGACTTCATCTTGGTCCTTTTTTGTTAGGTTAAGACGGATGACTATGTGTAAATGGCCCTTTTAGCGACGCTTCCTCAACGTTCTTGTTGCTTCTGTTACACATTTATTTAGATATTATTTCATGTTCCATGGTTGCTCTGCGAGAAGGAGGTGAGACTTCTTTGCAGCCATTGCGGTACAAACCAATCCTAAGAGCAAATAAATATGTGGAAAGAGTGGATTTGTCTAATTTTCACTTGGTAATTCTAGCTTAATGTTGAGAATATGCACAGAAGCCAATGCTCACTCCATAGATATTTCTACTCTATGTATAATTTAGTGGTTATACCCGTCGAAAGATGCAATTCTTTTCTTTCCATGACATTGCAAAACATATGGGATACAGCTAGGAAGAAAAAAAAATTGGGTCCTACCTGGGCTAAATTTTACTTGCAGGCCGGCCGCGGTGGCCGAGGAGACTGAGGCGCTACAGTCACGGTCTGCACGGCCACTACGGTCGGGGGTTCGAATCCCCCCTCGGGCATGGATATTTGAGCCGTCCTAGTTCGTAAGTAGTTCATAAGTAGTTTGTAAGTTTCGGGACTCATGACCCCGTAGTTAAGTCCCGCCGGCCGCGGTGGCCGAGGAGACTGAGGCGCTTCAGTCACGGTCTGCACGGCCACTACGGTCGGGGGTTCGAATCCCCACTCGGGCATGGATATTTGTGCCGTCCGTAGTTGTAGCTAGTTCATAAGTAGTTTGTAAGTTTAGGGACTGATGACCCCGTAGTTAAGTCCCATAAGCTTAGGGACTGATGACCCCGTAGTTAAGTCCCATAAGCTTAACAAACATTTGAACATTTTGAGTTAAGTCCCTTAAGCTTAACAAACATTTGAACAATTTTTTTTTACTTGCAGTGGCAACGGTTTAGTTTGATATCGTTGGCAAAGAACTATTCGATTTAGGAGGACGATTAATTTACTGGCCAGAACAGCAAAAATTATTTATTTCATCGTGAACATAAAGAATTATTCCCCTTATTCTATGTGACTTTTTGTAAAAGCATTCAACAGCCGTTGCCAACATCAGAGCACAATGTCGCTGCCGTAAGTAAAATTGTACCCCTTCTTGTAGTGTATTACACCATAGTTATATATTGTCCTTTCCTGTATTATGGCGTTTTCGAGGCATTCCTAAACAGAACGCACTCAACATGTAATGTGGATACACCGAAATGAGAAAGGGAACTACATAAATTCAATTTTCCTTGGAAAGACTTCTTATGAAAATTAGAGCATCGATAGACGCGAAGGAATGTCCTTATGTTTTAAACTCAAATGATACCCTCGGAAAGAAGCACTTTTTTTCTTTTCATGGCATTACCAACATCAATATACTACACCGCTGCCGTAAGGAAAATTATAGCCCTTGTTTCAATTATAGCCCTTATGAGAATAAACAACGCAGCATCGCCATCTGTTAGTTATTTGGTATACTATGTCAGTAACAGCGCCTCTATCGGATCTTTGCTATACCACGCTGCAATTGAAGCATATCTTACACCAGAAACTATAAATTACGCTATCTTTTCTTCCCCTGATCCGATTTTGATGAAACTAAGCCTATGTTACTTTCCAAACTATTCTCAATTTACCCATGGAAACCCATGAAAGTTCGCGTTGTACTTTTGGAGATTACCCTCAACAAATAGACATACATGATGGCTTTTAAGCAAATGATTATATTATGATATCTTTATTTTCTGTGATCCGATTTTAATTATTGAAGCCTCTATGTAACCGCACGACGTTATAAAGTGACGTGTGAAAACCACATGAAAATTCGTCAAGTAGTTTTGGAGATATACGTGTTCAAAGAGACAGACAGACATAACGGTCGTAGATAAAAAAAATTGAAATACGATATTCTTTTTTTCCGTCATCCGACTTTTATGAAACGAAGTCTATATATCGCCCAGTTACGCTCAAGTTACTTGTGAAAACTCGGTGCAAATTCGTGAAGTAGTTTTGAAGGTAAGAGGTTTTTAATAGTTGCCGGCCGCTGTGGCCGGTTCATAAGTAGTTTGTAAGTTTAGGGACTGATGACCCCGTAGTTAAGTCCCATAATCTATACAAACATTTGAACATCTTTTTTTTTCATAGTTGAAAAAACAGACACGACGGTAACTGGAAACACTTAAAATTACGACATCTTTCTTCTTCGTGATCTGATTTTGATAAAACTATGCTTATATGTTGACCCAAACTTTTATCATGTTTCCTGTGAAAACCGCATCAAGATTCGTCCAGTAGTTTTGAAGATTGAAGGTAACAGCGACAGGACTACATTTACAGATTTATTATTAGTATGTATTTACCGTAGTGAATCAAATAAAGACGCTAAAACACTGTTGTGCAGATATGTACTGTGCCTTGATGAAAACATACAGCCGCGGTGGAGTAGCCGAGCGGTCTAAGGCGCCTCGCTGCGGAGCGCGTGGTTGCTCGCCGTTGGAAGTTCGAGTCCTTCGTGGGGCATGGGTGTGTGTGTTTGTCCTTAGGTTAGTTTACCTTAGGTTAAGTAATTTGTAAGCTACAGACTGATGACCACGCAGTTTGATCCAAAACATTTGACTTTTGAAAACATATAAACTGATGACAATGACGAATTACATTAAGGGCTCCTGTGAAAGAAAAAGAAACAAGCTTTATTCCACAAATAACAGTGTTAACCATCGTAGACTGCCATTTGATTGGATAAAGGACTATGACAATTATAATGTTTTGTGTGTTTGTGTAATAAAATACTCATCATACAATTGATACATTGATATTGGGTGTGAAATACAAATCGCAACCTTTTTTTGCGGATCACTACGCAACAACAGTAATGCATTTTCCAGTATCCAGAGCGATGAGCGGCAGCAGGCGATTTGCGAGGTAGCGTGCTGCCGCGGAGACCTGTGCCACGTGCTGCGGCCAGGGGCAGTAATGTTATTGGGCCCAAATGTTATTACCAGCCGCGGCGAAATAGCCGTGCTCACTGAGCAGCCTGCTGCAGTTCGCGTGGCCGTTCGCCGTCGGGGGTTCGATACTCCCTTTGGCATTTGTGTTTTCCTTGGGTTAGTTTAACTTAGTTTAAGAATAATTTGTAAGCTAGGTACTAATAACCAAGCATTTAAGTCCCATAGATTAACAAACATTTGATTCATTACCGGTGTATCACAGAGTCAGGTATGTTATGGATCTGTTCCCATTATACTCGCAGAATCAGCATTCACAAGGGAGGTGAAATAAAAAATTTTGTCAACCAGCGGTGTCGATCGTCAGCCCCGACACTCGGAAGTCACGCACTTTACCGCGAGAGAGTATCTGACAGTTACCCTTTCTAACTGAACACAAAAATTTCGTGTATGAACCGCCGCAGTTTATAGTGCTGTCAGATTGTGCACACAGTCAGACTCACAGCTTATCAGCTCGGTCATGCTTATTTCCCATGTCGTGATTGGCGCGAACTTTAGCTCAGCGGTTTACGCTTCACGCTTGTTTTTGTCAAAGAGTGTACACAATCTCTGAATCTCAACCACCCACCAAATATTAAATCTGCATACAGAATCTTGACTTGAAAACAACAATAGATCTAGAGAAGATGGTATAATTGCACAACTATCGAAGAACCTAGGCCTAATTGAATAATTCACAGAAAACCTCATAATTACGGGACAAACTATTCATATAAACCGAACATGTCTCTGAAGACTGTATAAATGTACGCTCATCCACCCAACGCATAAAAAAGGTGACACGTCGATGTTAATAACTACAGCGGATTTTTTCTATTTTAAGTAATTTACAAGACCTCATCTCGTCTTGTTCAGAGAACTGAAGGGTAGCTCAAACTTGAGACTGGGTAATAACAAGCGTACTTCCGACCAGAACGATCGCACGCAGGACAAATTTTCCACTTGAAAAAAAAAAAAAAAAATAAAAAAAAAAATAAAAAAAAATAAATAAATAAAAGGCAATACGAAGCTATCTGCTCATTCGTATGTTTGTTCAGAAAGGCGTATGATTCCAACAATCGACAGTCCCTCTTTAATGTCGTAGACAATCATAGCGTACTTGACACAACACTATTCCTCATCTCCCCAAATACTTACTGATACTAACGGATCGCGGAATCACAGGATCAAACAAACAGAGTGGCAGTCAAGAACTTCGCTGGACAACCAGGCGAAAAATTTCATAACGGAAAACCAAGTTTAGTTGCACTAGATTCAGAATGTGTGGCGGAAGGTAGGGGGCTCAATCATCCCTGGCCACATTATTAGCGCAAATTGTACGTCCTATGAGGTATACTGATTCAGACTCACTAAAATAACCAGAGAATAACACGACAAAGCAAACTACGCACGCCATGTGACATTTGTAGTCGCTTTCCATTCTGCTTAGCAATTCATTGATTTTTATGAAATGTAATGTGTAACGGTTAAGTTCTACGAATACTAGATGGTGTAGTTTTCGTAATGTACTCGTTTATCGTTTCCTATATTTTCTTATACGGAACCGTCGGTGGTGGCAATATTGTCAGTTATTTTAGCCACGTGAAACGTAATGATTAAAATATCCACAAAAGAACCATACACCTAATTTAGGCCTTCACTATAACAAAGAAAGATGCCCCATAAATACAGGAATATGCACTTAATATGACCGAACCTGTACCAAACAACCAAAACAAAATAGAATCGTAAAAAAGAGGAACGTTACAATTTATTAGGCGTTTCTAACATTACAGTAACCCCTCACCATTTGTGACTTGATTTTATTTGTATCTGTTACAGTAAGTTACTAAATATTTTATCAAATATTTCAGAAGGCCTTCCTTACATATGTCAAAGTAGTTTCCACATTTGACAAATCTCTCACATTATTGCAATATCGTATTCAAAATGATCCTGGAAAAGAATCTCGGGAATCGGAAGGTCTAATATAATGTTTCTATTTCAGTCGCTACTTTCACTATATGATGCATGAATTACTAACAAATGACGAGAAAATTTCGAAACTGTGTTTAAATAGTAAAAAATTAAACGTTTGTAAATTTAAGGGACGCAACTGCTGCGGTTATCAGTCTTTAGGCTTAAAAACTGCGTAAACTAACTTCCGCTAAGGCAACACACACACCCGTGCCAGAGGGAGGACTCAAACCTCCGACGGCAAGCAACCGCACGCTCCGCAGCAAGGCGTCTTAGAGCGCTCGACCACTCCACCGCGGAAAAATAGTAAAGAAGAATGTCTGCTACTAGAAAATACAAAACTTTATTGCAGAGTAGTACCTACACGGAAAAGTACACTGATGTCAACTGAAGTGGACACTGTGTACTTGAGATCTCGAGGGTGCATTCTGTGAGTTTTTCCTTTTTCTATGGAAACTTTTGAAAAAAATTACACTTAGATAATGCTTGCATTTAGTGCAAATTTTCCTTGCCTCTTCTTTATTAAATTGGTGAAATGCTTTTCGAAACTGTTCGGTGGCAATTGACGCTCGCCATCTTGTCACGCTACAGCTTTCGGGAGAAAACTGACGCTGGTCAGTTCATCTGGCCGAAGCCTCCCCTGGAGTGGACTCCATGCATTACGGGCTTATAAAAGACCGCAGATGCAGTGAAATAACAGCCTTCCACTACAGTGGACGCTAAGCGCCATGTGGTTAACAGCAAAAAAACATAATGTATTAAAAATCACAGCTGAGAGATAACAGATTACTACAGGCACTGCAACGACTGACGGCTATCACTTAGTCTAGCGATATAGAAGAGAAATCGATATATGTATGCCGCACGATTATTTGGAGAATGATTGCTGTGGTGTTCCTCAAAGCTATCCGGTTAAATAAGAAATAGAATTAACAGTTACGATGCTGTCAACTACAGGACAAATGTGAAGACTGCCTAGTAACATTCTAAATTTGAATTTTTTTTTCTTATTCTGGTTTTTTCTTTACGTAAAGTCAAGTATTGGTAGCGATAAATCTCGGGGCCCCATCAATTTCGGACGCTTCCTCAGTCTTAGGGCCCCCTAAGTTTCGACTCTCCTCAACCTTAGAGCCTACTCATTCTTGTGACTTCCCTCAGTCTCGCAGCCCCCAGCAGCTACGGTTCTTGCGATAACCTTTCACCGGCGCTGAGTCCACTCCATATGATCCATCCTGCTAAAGTCATTCGATGAATTTTTTTTACACGAAAGGTGGTCTATTTACTTTACTGTTGCAAAATAACCCAGACACAGTCCTATTGCACCAAAATTTTTGCTTGTACAGTTAAATATGGGACAGACGTAGAGACGAGAGAATGTAATTAGCTCAAAACTGTCCTTGGGTGTTCTGTTTTCAACTACATGGATATCTTGAACGAAATATGGATTTAGTAATGTTATGGAACTCGACTTCATAGAGTATTAGCCTCATATAGTTACGTGACTCTTTCCCTGTTGCCTTTCATTAATCTCTTTACAGCTTTCACTTGACGTTCAATCATAATGAATAATGAGTATTACTAAGAAAACGTGTTACTAGCAGAAAAATTCCATAGTATCTAGTGTAAGTCCAAACGTTTCGGGGGAAGAGGGGTTTATATCCCCTGTCTGTGATGCTACCCAATTATGACCGTGTTATATGGGTATAAAGCTTGTAGGTTACCTTTATTTATAATTTAATTATTTATTTGCTGTCGCTTACAATGATCTGACATCTGCCTGCTAAGACAAGTCGTACTTTTCATTATTAATTTTTTATACACAGAATATATTCTTCTTATATCTAGTTAAGTGTAGAGTATTCAGCTTAACCAACTGATGGACTAAAACTATAAATAACAAGTATAAAATATTAAATTTATATTTACTTATCTATTTAAGTAGAAGAAGTAAAAATATAGACAAGAACAAAGATTTATGTTAGTGTGTGTTTGGTTTTTTTTTTTTTTTTTTTTTTTTTTTTTTTACTGACCCATATTACGAACCCCACCTAATAGCTTATGCTGGGTTGGAAAGTGAAAAAAAAAACCATGCATTTGTATATAATATAAGAAAGATGTTAGGTAAGAGAAATTATTAGAAGATGGAGCCTAACACCTTGTGATGCTTGAGAGTCAAGCAGTTGGCATGCTCATCAAGTCGTCAATTCTCAACCATCGTTAGTATTATCTATATGTGTTACTAACTGATAATCCAAATTATAAATAAGAGTAGTGGTCTTCAATTTTGTTGTTATCTATTAACAAGTTTGTAGTGCTGTTTTGCCGGTGAACAAAGTGACAACTCGATGACACTACTATCTTTATATTAATTATCGTATATTAAATGGTCCGTGTCCGTGTTGGTGTTTGTGTGTGCACTGTTTGCCTGCTGCATAATTTGATTTCTTCTGTATGCTCTGTTTCTTTTGTATTCGTCATATGTCGTATGCCAGACTTTATCTGTTGGCATATTCAGTTTTGTCCATTGGTCCTCTTGTCTTATAGCCTCCAAGAATTTTTGTACAGTGTGAGAGTGTAGTGCTGGTATGGTGTCCCTGAGGAGATCGTAGGTCCCGCAGAATAAAACCTTGAGTTACGGAGATCCCCTTTCCCCAGATGAGCTGATAGATATATCTCTGAGACTCACGCGTTATAAGTGCGTGGGATAAGGGCTGTGTCCTGTCAAGAATTGGACTATACTACGGGTGCGATTGACATGTTTCATTCTCAGTCTCTCCGCAAAGTCGGGGAAGAATGACTGGACCCTCCGATCCTTATCACTTGCGTACCATTCCTGTTGCCAGGAGTCAATTCTCCAGCGTCTCAGAAGTTTCTTTTTATTTTCCAGAGCCGACCCAGTTACTAAATTTACCAGGTCTAGTCTGCCCTTCTTTAACCAGTACGTCGCAGCCTCATATATAATGGTTATATCGATGGGAAAGGTCTCCAGCACCGTACACAGTGTCTCCACTGAGGTGGTCCGGAAAGCCCCTGATAACCTGAGCAGGCGCTTCTCTGCCCTCGCCTTACAGCCGTGACGTTGATGGCTAGCATCAGACGGTGCGCCCAGCTACTTCCTGCAAAGCATAGTACTGATTCTACAAGTGCACAATGGCATGTCCGTGTAACTGAAAAAGGTAGTCTGTAATGTTCTATAATGTCCCAGAAGATGGGCCCACAGATCGATTCTTGTGGACATCACATGGTGATTGGTCTGACCACCTGGCGATTGCCAGTTTGCGTAGAATTTTTTTTTTTTTTTGCCTTGTCTGTTTGTATCCTGATGTGTTCCCTGTAATTTAATTTTTAGTCGATGTATATAGTGCGTGACTTTATATCTTTTAATTTTTGTTTCCACGATTTCGAATTTTGGAACTCTTTTTGGAGCTCCTTTTAGAAGTGTGTAAGTAGTGTTAGTTTTTGCTATCTGGAATTTGTTTATAGTGCATCATTGCGTGATTGCGCAGAGTCCGCCGCTTCATCTCTCCTCTAGCTGAGATCTGCTGCACCCAGTATGTCGTCTCCATAAACGATAGCTCCAACTGTCCTATTATCGTCGTCTATTACATTTAGGAGAGGTTCAATAGCGATGTCCCAGAAGATGGGCCCACAGATCGCTCCTTGTGGCCATCCCGTAGTGATCGGTCTGACCACCTTGCGATTGTTCACTCTCCGTCCTACTACTCTATGTTTGCAATAGTCTATAAAACTATTGTAGAACTCTAATGAGGTACCTCCAGTTGTCTGAGCCTCACAAAGAAGGCAGGACACCACAAATTGTCAAATGCACCTGCGACGTCTATCATGATTGCGATAGCGTATTTTAGTGTTGAATTTTTTACTAATACTAATGTTTTGTTGATTGCGTGAGAAATTTAATTCCCCTGTCTAAAGCCACATTGGTGTGTGTTTAGTTTTTGCTGAACCTTTCCTAGTGAGTTAGTTCGACATATTGGTCTGAATGATTTGGGATCAAAAGGATCGCGCTCCGATCCTTTTTGCATAATTACTGAATTGGAGATCTTCCAAACTGTGGGTACCCTACCCAGCCTTAAGGCGTCAATGAATAAATCGAGTAGAAAAATGTTCAAATGTTTGTAAATCTATCGGACTCAACTCCTTGGTCATTAGTCCGTACCTTACAAACTATTTAAACTACGGTAAACTGACATAAAGACAGCACAAACACCCATGCCCGAGGGGGGACTCGAACCCCCGACGGTGAACGGCCACGCGCACCGCAGCACGGCGCCCCAGTGCACAGGGCTAATCCGCCGCAGCAAATCGATTAGGAAGGGGGTGATCTGTGGTGCTAGTTGTTTAATTACCTCTGGATGTATTGTGTCGGGACACGATGGTTTGAATTCCGATATCGCTACCGCAATTCTTCTTGCGCAAATGGGCAGGTGACTGCAACTGTGTTGTAAGGTGTAATATATCTCTCATATATGTTTGATCTTGGGTGTCTGTGTCAGTGATATATTAAGGGAGGAGTTTGTTCAGCAGGTGTTGCGCTATGTCTCTCCACCTTCAGTCATTGTGCCGTCATCCTGCCGTAGCGTACCAAGAACTAAAGGGGGTCTTTATTTTTTGCGTTAGTATCTTATATGGCTACCCCCATATGTTTCGTTGAGTATGTGTTCCCATGAAACGTTCCCAATTGTCTTTCCTCGTCTTCAGGAACGTTTGTTTGTACAGGTAGACGTATTTGTCTGTCTCGGTCTATCCATAATCTTTGATACAACTTACGCTCTCTCCTGTTAGCTTGCCTTGGACGTGTCAGTTCGTCTGTCCATGGTTCTGCTCCATGTTTCTTGCCAGACGCAGTGCGTATGGAAATTGATTGAATTTGTTGTATTATTTGTGTGAGAATATGGGCTCTATAGCCCAAGCTACCTTGCTAGCTAATGATGCTTTTTCCACAAATGATTGTAACTTATGCCAATCAGCTTTATGAAGGATGTAGTGTTTTTGCGGTGTCGTGTTTGAGGTGTTTCTATTCGTTAGTGTTCTTGAGGTAACTACATTGTGGTCGCATGTACAATCTTGTCGTGTACAGTCCAGTCCATAATGTGTGCAAGTGATCAAGTGATTTATTGTTTGCTAGTGTAATGTCAGTCCGACTCTCTGATCCGTCACTCACACAGTACGTTGGTAGTAGTCCCTCTGGGTTAACTACATATAGTCCAGCCTCATTAATCACATTGTTCTTATATCTACCTTTGTCGTCCGTCCTATCGGAGTGTCGTAGGGAGGATTGTACGTTAATGTCTGCGCATATGATCAGTCTTTTCTGTCTTGAGTAGTCTGCGATGTCTTTGATGACGTGCCGAGCGCTTTAAGGCGCCTTGCTGCGGAGAAGGCGACTGCTCCCCGTCGGAGGTCCCAGTCCTCCCTCGGGCATGTGTGTGTGTGTGTGTGTGTGTGTGTGTGTGTGTGTGTGTGTGTGTGTTGTCCTTAGGTTAGTGTAAGTAGTTTGTAAGCCTAGAGACTGATAACTTCAGCTATTAATTCCCATAGATTTACAAACATTTGAACATTTTTATGACATCTGTGAAACTAAACTGCTGTTACCGGTAATAAAATCCTGTCAGCAGTAGCCAAGTGGAACTGACGTGCAGTACCGTAAAATCAATCGTGGCAGAGAGCCTAAGTGAACAACCTGCAGTCAATGTTTGACGAGTCCTGTTAATGGATCGTCAAGAAATGTTCAAATGTTTGTATAGCTTATGGGACTTTACTACGGGTTCATCAGTCCCTAAACTGATAAACTACTTATGAACTAGTTAACACTAAGGACGGCACAAATATCCATGCCCGAGGGGGGATTCGAGTAGTGACCGTGCAGACCGTGACTGGCGCGTCGCAGTCCAATCAGCGACCGCGGCCGGCGGATCGTCAAGAAAAGAGAGAACTGCACTTAAGTAAATGATTCCTAGCAGTGGATCGTCTTAAATAAAAATTAGAAAAAAATATACGCAGCGGAATCGCTACTAGAGTTCTCTTCTCCAGAAGGGAGCGAGAAACAGTATGGTGTGGGGAGAATTAACACAAGGGATTCACATTTAATGAAATGGTTTATTGTCCAAAGAGATTATCAATAAAATGGGTGGGGGCAGACCAATTTAAATGCAATAAAAATACACCTTACAAAAGAGTAAAAATGTACACTTAGATTATATTTAAAAAAATGTTCAAATGTTTGTAGAGCTTAAGGGACTTAACTGCGGGGTCATCAGTCCCTAAACTTACAAACTGCTTATGAACTATCTGATACTAAAGACGCCACAAACATCCATGCCCGAGGGGAGAATCGAACTCCCGACGGGGAACGGCCTTGCGCAGCGTAGCGCCTTAATGCTCTCTACCGCTCCGCCGCGGCACTTAGATTATATTGACCTAATACTGCCCACCTGCAAAAGCTGTACTTGCGAAACCAAAGTGATTAATTTTCAGAGAGGTGAAAGGAGGAATTGATACACATTTTAACACAGATTCAAACGCCAAGCCATGCAGGTACTTACCAAGCACCGAACACACAATGGCAGCACCGCCAGCAACAGAACGCTGATCGGAACAGGAGATCCACAGTTTGTCACTCGCGCACCATTAAAATAAATACTTGGTTCCGTGGCATATGGCCTTGAAGCTTACGCTCAGGGAAGTGAGACCTGCCTAATATGCTAGGTTACAGGATGATACAACATGCTACGGGGTCGGATCACAAAATTTAAACAAAGTAAAAAAAGATACAATTTCGGGAAAAATGAAAACACGAGATAGGGCGTGTAACAGTTCAGTCTACTCAGGGGGAAAGGATCTATCTAATGATTAAAGAATAGAACACGCTATTTGGAATACACGCGGGCCAGAGAGTACGGAGGTTACAAGTTTAGAAGTACTAAAAATGGGGGAAAATTACCGCGATACACCTAAAGCAAATTTATCATTAACCACATGTGTTCACAAAGGGATTGAGTGAGCTGAAGGCTTTGTCTCGTCTTGTTTACGTGTTCTATGAACAAAGGGCTCACACCGGAAGTACATTAAATTTCCCGAAAATCATCAAATTTAGCTACCAAATGAACATTAAAAGCACTTAAACATATTTAAGCGTAGGAAGGAAGGATTATATAGTTTGGGAGTGCAAGGACTCAACTAACGAACACATTGATAACGCGAAGTTAAACTTCGACAGGAATCAGATAGGAAACTAGCAAATTATATCTAATTTAAATAGAATTCATTCCATAATCTTTGCACTTAGCGTTGATTCCACTAGTAGCATGTTTATTTATTAAGCAACAGTACAAAAATGTAAGTGTTAATTTTATCCCATTATATGAACTTATCTTTATTACATTCTATTTGGTTCGAAACTGCTGCATATTTCTGTAATCGACTTTTATACGTTCTATAGCCTTATTGTATACAAATGCACTTGTTTGTCTGTATAGAGACCAGAAGAAGGGCACACAAGCGCCCGAAACCGGTCATTGAAGTTCAAAATAAATAACGACAAGCAACTGGTTGCTGCATTTCATTTATCTATAAATAGAATCACACTGCTTCACATTGATGGGTTATTACCGGCAAATGTAGAGACGCTAAGGAGAAATTTAATTTACAAGCGAATCTGAACAAAACTAACCTGATGCTCAGAACAGAACAGCACCAAAAGAGAGCCTCAACTTAACACAGGTAACCACGGGAACCGACTGCCCAGCGGCCGCGTGACCGCTTCCGTCCTGCTACCGAGGGGGAAATCTCTTTTGTTCAAAAATGTTCAAATGTTTGTTAAGCTTAAGGGACTTAACTGCGGCCTCATCAGTCCCTAAAATTCCAAACTACCTTATACTAAAGACAACACAAACATCCGTACCCGAGGAGGGATTCGAACCCCCGACGGGGAGCGGTCTCTCACATCGTAGACCAGCTCCTCAATGCGCTCGGCCACTCCGCCGCGGCGGAAATCTCTGCAGAGAGTTTATGCCACCCTCAGGTAAGCACCTTAACAAGTCTGGACTAAGGGAATGAATGGAGAACCTCTCTGGGCAACTGTTCTACAGATTTGCCTCTGGCTGGCAGTTGGTTACACTTGACCATCCCAGAGGCAAGCTGTTGGAGCCATTAGAAGACTACAGCAGGCGATACGCCGCAAACGCTTATTTGAAACGTCTTGCATGCTAGTTCCATTCATACTGTGCAAGCAGGGGTCAGCGGGTACATATCACAGCATACACAATTACACATCGGGGCCTCATACACTAAAATAGATATTTAAACTTATAAATAAGAAAAAAATTATTTAATAGTTTGAGAAAAATAACTTGTACCACTTGCGTATCACTCCTAGTGTTAACAATGTCCCACTACACTGAAAAAAAATGTCTGAATCTCAAAAATATTCATTTAGAGGGGATAAAATAAATGGAACAGGTGATATGAACGTGTTTCATCTGGATATGTTTCAATACCGTGGCTAAACTGTGCGTATATTGTGGCAATTAGTCAGGAGTTTAGACCGCAGTTCGCCTGTTTCAAAATTGTGAAATTTGGTTACGTTCATGTTTGTGTTTGATAGTACAACGGCCGCTTTGCAGTCCGCTCTTATTGTAATGGTGATTGTCATGGATGGTACGTTTGTTAGTTTACCGGATGCTGCGTATGGTTCCTGCAAGCAGCTGATGTCAGCGTGCGGGTTATGCGCTAGCCTCGGGCTTTCTGCTGCCCATCGCATTTAATTGCACTATCATCAAGGATGTTAGATGAATGCTGTCATGCCATTAGGCAGAGCCCCTAATGAGCAGACTACCCAACGGACGTCCGCACCGCACAAGCAACGGCATAGTAGGCGCCACGCCAGAAACACGATTGCCAGAGAGATCGGTTGTGCCTCGTAAACATCGACCGACCAGGAAAAGTCGATCTCAGTGTCAAAGATATAAACAAGGTACTATATTTTGCAGAAGTCGCTGTCACCGAACTCACACAGCAAGATTCCTCCGCCTACTGCTGATTGGCCGCAGTCCGCTATATCTGGAGGAGGCACTGAAGTTTGCTACGAGTTATGTCGAAAGTCGCTGCTACCTCCAGGACTGTTTAATGCCGATCTATGCCTGCCCACTTGGTATACCTGGGAATGGCCGGCCGCGGTGGCCGAGCGGTCTGCGGCGCGCCAGTCACAGTCTGCACGGCCGCTACGGTCGGGGGTTCAAATCCCCCCCTCGGGCATGGATATTTGTGTCATCTTTAGTATAAGGTAGTTCTTAGGTAGTTTGTAAGTTTAGGGACTGATGACCCCGCAGTTAAGTCCCTTAAGGTTAACAAACATTTGAACATATGAACCTGCGAATGATCCAATAAGACATGTCGAAACCTAACATGAAATTTCTTACGCAGTAAGAACATAACGAAAGAAATGCACTCCCAAAGTTTTAGGTGCTAAGAGACAGTAAGTAAATTTAAAAAATGCTGAAAAGTTCCAAATACGTAGCGCGCTAGGTAGCGATATAAATGTACACACCTACTGGCGATGTAGCAACTGCGCATGTGCAACTAGCCGCGCGCGCGCGCGCGCGCACACACACACACACACACACACACACACACACACACACACACACACAGCAGAGGTCGGCGGTACATGTGTAAACAGGAAACACGACAAAACACGATCGTAATTTGTAAAGGACGATTGAGGTTATTGTTCGTTGAGTTCTTAGACACTACAGTACATATTTACTATTCTCTCGAATTATCCACTCAACTAATATCTATTAAAATTAACAGTTGCTTTTTGCACTATTGATAAGTATCAGCAATAAACATAAAGCTGAAATAATATTTATTGTGCTTTCGTTAAGCCATGCCTCCTAATAATTTTTTTTTCTTCATCCACTTTCACAGTTATATGAAATCCAATTATGATTCTCAATTTAGCAAATATGAAATATGAAAAACGTGGTTTCCAGCCGAAAACACCTACTTCTCCTGAGGACCTACATATTTGTCATTTGTTGATTGATTTCTTTCACATTCATTCGAATGATAATGACATTTCGTTTGAAATTATGTAAACAAAAAAAGTACACGTACTCCATAGCTTTCAGCGACAAAGAAAAGGCAGTGAAATATGGGATAAACGAAGGAGGGAAAAAACACTTGAAGTTAAGCAGTGGGCAAAGGCGTTTACGTTTCGTAAAATCTGAACGTGAACTTCATAAATGGAAGAAACACCTACATGATGTAAAAAAGCACCGCTACCGGTGGAGATCTGCGACAGTGGGCCCTCCGAATTACATCCGGCACGTGCTTTGTTAATTTCCAGGCCTCGTCGGCGTGGCAACACAGTTTCCAGAAATCGTACAGCATAGGAAATCTCAAAATTACCAAGTTTACGTCACGTAAACGTGCACAGCAGCTGCCAGTGATAGACAAAACTACAGAAACATTCATAGCTGACAAAAAGACGAAACTTCCTGTTATCCCCGCAACTGCTGTTTAAGCTATAACGCTGACCAGTCGTGAAAGAACTACATGCAAACCGTATTTTATCATTTTGGGGTGAAAAAAAAGTCGATTGCCCAATCAATGAATGCAATGACACATTCGTATACGATAATGCCGATAAGTATGAGCGGTTTACTATTTGTGCAGCGGTATATATGTCTTTAAGAACCTGAAGGAAAATTAGGACAAAAAAAGACTATTTAGTTGCAAAAATCTTGTAATCGACGTATCAAAATCTGGAAAAAATGGGAAATAATGATTTTCAACATTTCGTTCGAAACGTATTCCTACAACTTGCAGAAACTAATTCATTGCTTTTGTTGGATTCATTGTCTGCACATAACGACACCTCTGTTTTTGTGGAGGACGGCAAAAAATCTGAACACATAATGTGGATTCCGCATGAGACAACTTGTTCCATTGAACCACTCAATAAAGAATTTTTTCGATAGTGGAAAATATTTTTCAAGAATTATAAGACAACATAATGTCCGATACCTCTTTCTCTCCCTCATTTCAGGTTTATCAGCGGAATAGTATTCTTACGTTCCAGTCATTTGCGCAGTTTTCTTCGCCACGCTTTACTATTTTTATCAGATATGCTTGGTATGTAACAAAATATACAGAACAACGGCCGGGACCATTTCTGCCTCCATACCAGTTCTTTCTAAATAAAACTAGTGGTTACTGCAAAGTTCCTGAGTGCATTAGTTTTTCCTTTGTCCTTTTTCCGGTGTGCATAGTGCAAGGAAAATGTTTGTTTTGTCATTCAATAGGCACATCGCCTTTTTGTGACGACTACGTGAATAAATGAAGAAATGTTTTACAGATATTCATATATACAACATTCAAAAATTATTTTAAGGAATGGCCAACAGGAATTGTTATAAAATGTGGCACTGGAAGACACAATTTATTTCAACGAATTAGAAATCCTCATTGAAGGAAGTTGTCTATGACATCAAACACTGCCATGATTTTATTCTCTCTGCTACCTACTTTTATCAGAATTACATGTGCAAGAATTAAACTGCTGTTTCATACTTTCCCGACGTAAAATATTTTTGAAAGGTTCACGGGAGTTACGTCGGATAGTATTGTAATATTCGTACAATATTTCAACGAGACAGCTGCTCGCCATCAACAGGTGGTACTGACGTTGTTGCTGTTCTGCTCGCCAATATATATGCTGGCTTATTGCTGAGGCGCAGGCACCGGCGCTGGTGTGACGTCATCGTAGACCAATGCGTCGCGGCGTAAACAGTGAGAGCGGCCGCTGGCGGTGGACCCCTTGTACGCGCGCCACCAGAGATATGAGTGCGCGTTTTCCGACGCCCTGGCTGCGATTACCCATCTGCGCCAATAGGTGACTCGTTTTCCTGCGGCTGACGATGTCTCAGTACCGCCAAGGCCGATTCTCATGCCTTACTGAGTTGGAAACCAGTGTCTCTATTGATTAAGTCTTTGGCGATGCGTATTTCGACGGCTTCTTTTATTAAGGAATCCCAGGAGGTGGACGCGGAAGAGAGGATCTTGGTGTCTTCATATTTCATGTCGTGTCCAGAATAAAGACAATGTTCAGCTACAGCCGATTTGTCCGGTTGACCCAATCTAGTGTGACGTTTATGTTCGTTGCATCTGTCTTTAACAGTGCGACACGTCTGACCAATGTAATACTTTCCACACTGGCATGGGATTTCATATATTCCCGGTCTTCTGGGGCCGAGGTTGTCCTTTGCGGAGCCCATCAATGTCTGCACTCTCGCTGGAGGGCGGAAGACACACCTTATACTATGTTTTTTAAAGAGTGTACCAATCTTGAAGGACACGCCACTAACATAGGAAAGAAAAACCATCCTTGCAGGGTTATCTAATTCTCCCGGTTCCTCTTGAGATTTCGGGCGAGTTGGTCGAAATGCAGCGCGAATATGATTTTCAAAGTAGCCGTTTTGGGCAAACACAGAGCGAAGATGGCTGAGTTCTTCTGATAAGGAATCTGCATCTGAGATCGCTTTTGCCCTCTCTACGAGTGTCCGTAGTACACCACTACGTTCATGAGGGTGATGACAACTCGTAGCTTGCAGATACAGATCGGTGTGTTGTAAGGTAACCCTTACATCACGACTGAGTATCAGCCTCACTTTGAGAGATTTTATTTAGTTGAACCTGCATGTAATGTATAGGTAGTAATTATGATGTTATAATGTCATTTAATTGTAATATGTAATATGTAATGTATGTATGTAATGTAACTATAACCACTTCATGTCACTTATTTATTATCTGTGTACTGTATTTGTCTATGTATATTGTATTTCATTTATTTTATGTGCTTTATATGTTTTCTGTATTTACTGTAATTACTTGTCATGTTTAACTTACGTATGTAAAATATTTCACTGTGAACGACCTCAAAGATCGATACTTGCTGTAATCAAAAAGCTCCTCAGGTCAGAGACTTTATTGGACAACAGTGCTCGCCTGTGGGAGACCAGGCAAACAGTAGTATCTGTCGCCCCGTGACAGAGAACCGACGTTCGTATGCGGTCCGCGGAGGGCTCAAACAATATATGTAACAAAGTGTTATTACAAAGTGAATGTAAAAAGGTGTTAAAAGTGCTACAAATGAAAAGTATAAATGAAACCATTGTTTAAGTGTATCTAAGTAAAGTATAAACAGAAATTGAGCATCTATTCGTCCGTTCGTTCAGCTGAGGCAGAAATTCGTTACGTTTCGCTGTCCGTCCAGACGTCCGAAACGCGGTAGCGTCATCGCGGACGCTAAGGGTCGCGAATAATTACGCGATTCGAAGTCTGCGATGACATCACATTAGCGCCTTAGCAATAAGCCAGCATATACATTGGCGAGCAGAACAGCAGCAACGTCAGTAGCACCTGAAGATGGCGAGCAGCTGTCTCGCTGAAATATTGTGCGAGTATTACAATACCATCCGACATAGCTCCCGTGAACCTTTCAAGAAAAGTATTGAACTGTCGACATCAATTTATTTTTAAAAAATTGTATAGTTTAAGCCAGTTGTTCACCGGAGCAAACAAACTAACAAGAATGAGCAAAATAGAATTCTTTAAATACGACGTGCAGTGCCCGTGTTTATTGACAGAACTAAGCAAATGTCCTTCAGACATGCATGCATGCATGCTTCCATACAAATTGAGACACTTAAATTCTTCCTTCCTTTTGGCATTTTGTATACTTCGTCAAGATTAGTGCTCTCGCCATGTCCTATACTGAATAATAAAGTTACCCACTGTGGTTCTAACAGAAACGAGTTGTGTCCTGTATGCCGAATATTAACTCCAAAGACTAAAACCTAATAACACAGTGTCCACTGTCAATGATCGCTACCTCGTGTTCTCTTCCGTTCCCTCTAGTATAAACGATTCTATCCATATACAAGCGTAAACATTCTGGATGCTTCTGTCGCTATATCCATTGGCGTGGAATGTCGATCGCAACTTTGCTAGTTCTTCGTCCAAATTATTGTCATTACTGATCTACATCTACATCTACATACATACTCCACAATTCACCGTAAGGTGCGTGGCGGAGGGTACACTGTACCACTACTAGGCATTTCCTTTCCTATTCCACTCCCAAATTGAACGAGGAAAAAAAGAACGCCTATATGCCTCCGTACGAGCCCTAATTTCTCTTATCTTGTCTTTGTGATCTTTACGCGAAATGTAAGTAGGCGGCAGCAAGATCGCACTACACTCAGCTTCAAATTCCGGCCCTCTAAATTTACTTAACAGAAATTCACGAAAAGAACGTCGTCTTTCTTCCGGCGATCCCCAATTTAGTTGCCGGAGCATTTCCGTGACACTCGCGCATTGGTCGAATCTACCGGTAACAAATCTAGCTGCTCGCCTCTGAACCGCCTATATGTCTTCCTTCAAACCAATCTGCTGCGGGTCCCAAATACTTGAGCAATACTCAAGACGTGGTCGTACAAGCGTTTTATACGCGGTCTCCTTTACAGGTGAAGTACATCTTCCCATAATTCTCCCAATAAACCGAAGTCGGCTGTCTGCCTTACTCACAACTGTCCTTACATGCTCGTTCAATTTCATATCGCTCTTGCGAGCTTGAAGGTCGGAGTGAGAGTTTAAAATTAGAGAAAGTTTAATTTTTTGAAACTCACAACCACCAGCTGCGAACCAAATTCCTAAACATGCAAAAACACTGGAACTGTGATTGCGACTGTTTGACTCGTTTTCTAGGGGATGATATCACATGTTCGCAGCTTTCCTTCCCTGCATATGATTAACAAAACAAATTCATAATAAATTCAAGTTCATGAGAGAAAAGGGTGTACTAACTACTATTTTTGAAAACACGTGAAAGTTCACTTTATGTTGTTTATTTCACAATACTTGAACCCTGTGGCTGATACGTCTGTACGTCGGCACATTTATCAAATAAAGTTATAGCTCGAGAGCCCCCAGACAAAATGAATATTTGTCGCGAATTGTTTTCACACCACGTGACTGTCTCAAACACCGTTTATGTTCATGCCTATGCGACGACACATGTTACATTAACAAATCACAGTCACTTTAATTCAATGCGATGCACACCTTGTTGCACCAGCTAAATATTCACAAACACACAGTAGCACTCGATTTAACTTGGTGCAGTCTACGACGAGCAACCACACGTGGCGATTGCCACAGACAAATCTCAAGTCACCACCTCGAGATCCACATGCCGACTGAGCAGAGCGACGCCGCCAGGCCAGCCACACCACGTGCTCTCTGGAGTCCTCACTTGCTGCCCTCGCGTGCGCGCGCGCGCGCCAAAAGCTCAACTGCCGGGGTTTTTTCCCCTACGTCATCAACTTCCCCATGTAAGCTGTTGTAACCGATTTGCCAACGTACAGCGCTCAGCCAATACATTTCTAAAACTTTACTTAAAATCAAAATAATTACACTACACATTAAACAAATATTTTCTTACGTTTTTATATTAATATAAACATCCTTTGTACTGTTTATCATAATTGTGCAATTTCTTATACCACAGATAAGTGATTTAACTGAATACTTCAAGATAAAATACAAAAGATTAATTGAAAATAAAATGAGAAATAGTTAATATAATTCGTTGGTAATTTATTACTTTTCATTGTCAATTAAACATATTACGTTAGATGTGACTATATCAGCTAATGTATTGTTTATTTATCAACAGGCTATTTTGTAATGAGGGCCTTAAAGGTTCCTAACTGCATCGTATTACTTCAAATGCCAGTAGTATTACAATATTTGTGCACTGCACTGTGCCTGGCACTCGCCATTGTCCCTCTCTCCCCTCACCGGAAACGAACTGTAAAATCCTAAGTTGGAACAAGCCACCAACATCGGCCTGCTCGCTGGCCTCCCGTCAGCTACAAGCACACAGCAAATCTCAACGTGGAGAATTTCTACCTATGGCCTAACTATAAATGTTGTCACCCAACTGTGTACATACATTGCTACCATAATTAATAAGATTAAAATTGTGTAACATTTAGTGCATTGGCATGGTCAATGTTTGCAGTGAACTTCATACTGTTTAATTATCAAATGCTATTAATTACCAGTATTTCTATTGGGCGGTAATCTCACACTCTGCAATGTTACGCCTAGATATTTGAACGACGCGACAGCATCAAGAAGCTCACTACTAATGCTGTATTCGAACATTATAAGATTGTTTTTTCTACTCATGCGCATCACCTTACATTTTTCTACATTGAGAGCTAGCTGCCATTCTTCGCACCAACTAGAAATTTTGTCTAAGTCAACCTGTATGCTATTACAGTCAGTTACAGCCGACACCCTCCCATACACCACAGCATCATCAGCAAACAGCCGCAAATTACAACTTACGCCTGACGATACACTCGTCTCTGATGAACACTCGCCGTCGAGAACAACGTACTGCGTTCTATTACTTAGGAAGTCTTCCAGCCAGTCACAAATCTGTGAACCTATTCCATCAGCTCGTATCTTCGTTAGCAGTCTGCAGTGTGGCACCGCGTCGAACGCCTTTTTGAAGTCGAGAAAAACACAATCCGCCTGTTGCCCTTCGTCCATGGCTCGCAAGATGTCATGTGAGAAAAGGGCAAGCTGAGTTTCACATGAACGATGTTTCCTAAACCCGTGCTAATTCATGGAAAGAAGCTTTTCCGTTTCAAGGAAATTTACTATATTCGAACTGAGAATATGCTCCAAAATTCTACATGAAACCGATGTCAACGATTTGACCTGTAATTGTATGGGTCAGTTCTCTTTCATTTCTTATACACGGGAGTCACCTGTGCTTTTTTCCAATCACTAGGAACTTTGCGCTGAATTAAAGATTCGCTATAAATGCAAGCTAAGTAGGGGGCCAACGCCGCAGAATAGTCTTTGTAAAACCGAACTGGTATTCCATCCGGACCAGCAGACTTTTTCGTGTTTAGCTCTCTCAGCTGCTCCTCTACACCGGAAATACCTATTGCTATGTCCCCCATTTCGGAATTAGTACGTTCATCAACTGATGGTATATTTGTGCGGTCCTCTATGACGATATCATGATCATGAATTCCTGTCTCTACACAGACATCGTTAATAAGGTCAGGCCTGTTTGTGGCTATAAGGTCTAGAATATTTCCATTGCGCGTGGGTTGCCGGTTTAACTGCTCAAGACAGTTTTCGGAGAATGTGTCCAAAAGTAGCTCGCAAGACTGCTTGTCTGTACCGCCTGAAATGTAACTAGCGAGGTCCCAATCTATACTCTTAAGGTTGAAGTCACCTCCGACTAATATTACATGGCCCGGATACCTATGCACTACCTGGTGTAGACTTTCCTTGAATGATTCTAAAACTGCTACAGCAGCACTGGGGGGCCGGTAAAAACACCCAACTATTAACTTTACTTCTTTTAGACCTGTTATACGTGCCCAGATAACTTCACAGTTACTTTCAACCTCGATCTCAGTAGAAACAATATCTTTGTCCACAGCGATGGACACTCCTCCTCCAGTTGTATCAGATCTATCTTTCCGATATACATTCCACGCTTCGATAAATATTTCTGAACTTACCACATCATCATTTAGCCAGCTTTCGGTGCCTAAAACTACCTGAGCGCAATAACTTCCATGCAGCGCTGCAAATTCGGGAACTTTGTTTCTAATACTCTGTGAGTTCGCGGCTAATATTTTTATGTTCGAATTTTTGTTCCGAACGTGGCCTGAATTCGCTATTTGAATGCTGACAAGCGAGTGCTCATCAGAGTTAGCGCCTAGCCTAAAAAAACCCATGTGCACTCCACAAGTACTCTGCTACCCGAGTAGCCGCTTTCTTAGTGTAGTGCACCCCTGATCTATCTAGGGGCACCCTACAATTCCCCACCCGATAACGCAGATCTAGAAATCTGCAGCCATGACTGTCACAGAGTCGGCGAAGCCTCTGGTTCAGACCCTACACTCGGCTCCAAACCAAAGGACCCCGATCAACCCTGGGAACAATGCTACAAATCGACAGCTCTGCTTGCACCCCGCGTGTGAAGGCAGCAGCCTTCACCAATTCCGCCAGCCGCTCGTAGGATCTGAGGATGTCCTCAGAACCCAAGCGACAAGCGTATTGGTGCCGACGTGAGCCACGACTTGCAGTCGACTGCACCCCGCCCCCTCGATAGCCGCCGGCAAGGCCGCCTCCACATCTCGGATGAGGCCCCCCGGCAGACACACCGAGTGCACGTTGGAATTCCTTCCAGATCTGGACGCTATCTGCCTAAGGGGCTCCATCACGCGCCTAACATTGGAGCTCCCAATAACTAATAATCCCCTCCCCCCGTGCACCTGCTCGGACCCTGCTGAAGGAGTGGCCACACGATCACTCACAAGACGAACGGGCGCGGACGGACGTCCAGCCTCGAGCGACGCGAACGCCGTACAATCCGCCACTCCCCTTGCGGAGAAGGTGGCTCGACGACGTCCGGTACACCTGAAGGTGCCTCGGTAGCAGGGACAGAGAGCGAAGAATGAGACACCTGAGGTGTCCCACTCGACGCACCAGACTCCACACTATCGCTGCACCCCGAGACAGCAGCCTGAAGACGGCTGACCGTAGACAACAGCACGCTCAGCTGTTCGCGAACCGCGGCCAACTCCTCCTGCGTCCGCACACAGCAGGCACACATCCTATCCATCCTATCGATACAATTAATTGCAGAAAGTAAAAAAACTATATAATCAACTTTTAAGAAGCCTAGTACTCTAATAAAGGCGGCTGGTTGCTGACTGAACTGTGGTCAGTGGTAAGTACACTGTCAAATCAACAAAACTGAGTCCGGCAGCTTAGCGCTGTTAACGATGCGGCACTGGTGGCAGCTGGCACTGGACTGACTGATAACGAGCTTTGAACATTTTGAATTCAGCTAACTTTTTTGGACGTTGTGCCCTGGTGTCTAGCGTGCGTAGAACTGAATTGGATGGTGATGAGACTGCGCATGAAAGTACCGGTTGGTGTGGGTTGGTTTCCTGTGCCCTTTACAGCCTAATGTGCCTGTTGCTGTTTTGTACACTAGTACGTCCAGAAAATGGATGGAACTATTTCCAAGGTGAATTTTATTTTCTCATGCTGGTTGTTCAGATGTTCAAGGAATTCAGCTAAGCCGGCCGCGGTGGCCGAGGGGACTGAGGCGCTCCAGTCACGGTATGCAGTACCACTATGGTCGGGGGTTCGAATCCCCCCTCGGGCATGGATATTTGTGCCGTCCTTAGTCTTAGCTAGTTCATAAATAGTTTGTAAGCTTAGGGACTGATGACCCCGTAGTTAAGTCCCATAAGTTCTACAAACATTTGAACATTTTGAATTCAGCTAACTTTTTTGGACTTACTAGTGTACAAAACAGGAACAGGTACACTAGGCCATAAAGTGCACAGGAAACCAACCCACACCAACCGGTACTTGCACACGCAGTCTCATCGCCATCCGGCGCAAAAGAACTCAGTTCTACGCACACTAGTCACCAGGGCACAACGGATCAGTGATGACAATAATTTGGACGAAGAACTCTCCAAGTTGCGATCGACATTCCACGCCAATGGATATAGCGACAGAAGCATCCAGAAAGCCATAAAACCACGGCGAACTGCGATCCCATAGAAAAGCTGAATACTGCTGGTGTGCATAAAATAAACAGCGGATGTGGAACAGTATACATAGGAGAAACTGGAAGGCCTATCCATGTACGAATGGCAGAGCATGAAAGGTACAGCAAGGCCGGCCGCGGTGGCCGCGGGGATTGAGGCGCTTCAGTCACAGTCTGCACGGCCACTACGGTCGGGGGTTCGAATACCCCCTCGGGCATGGACATTTGTGCCGTCCTAGTTCGTAAGTAGTTCATAAGTAGTTTGTAAGTTTAGGGACTGATGAAAATGTTTGTAAATCTATCGGACCAAACTGCGTGGTCATCAGTCCGTAGCTTACAAACTACTTAAACCTAGGTAAACTAACCTAAGGACAACACACACACACCCATGCCCCAGGGAGTACTCGAACCTCCACGGCGAGCAACCGCGCGCTCCGCAGCGAGACGCTTTAGACCGCTCGGCTACTCCACCGCGGCTAGGGACTGATGACCCCGTAGTTAAGTCCCACAGACTATACAAACATTTGAACATTTCGTACAGCAAGTCAGCGGTTGCAGAACACGAGGAAGAGTGTAACCATAATGTAAACAGCCACTTAAAACGAAGAGAAAAATTCGTGAAGCAACAGAGATCAGTAAACACCCCTACAACATGAACAGAGAAGACGGGTACAAACTCTCACCGTCTTGGCTTCCGGTGTTGACAACACGGCGACGCTTCGCGGCGAGCGGTACAACGGGCCCTCAGGCCGCAGAGGGGCGTTCCTGACAGCGTGGCAACTTCGTCACTACGGAGAAGCACTGAGCCGACCGTTCGGTTGCCGCCATTGATGGCCAAGAGCGCGCATGTGTACAACTTCCTGTTTACCACGTATAGGAATCACCGATGCAAACACCAATGAAGCGCGTCTTCCAAAAAATGTTCAAATGTTTGTTAAGCTTATGGGACTTAACTACGGGGTTATCAGTCCTTAAACTTACAAACCACTTATGAACTACTTACGAACTAGGACGGCACAAGCCGGCCGCGGTGGCCGAGGAGACTAAGGCGCTCCAGTCACGGTCTGCACGGCCACTACTGTCGGGGGTTCGAATCCTCCCTCGGGCATGGATATTTGTACCGTCCTAGTTCGTAAGTAGTTCATAAGTAGTTTGTAAGTTTAGACGTTACAAACATTTGAACATTTTTGGACGGCACAAATATCCATACCCCAGGGGGGATTCGAACCCCCGACCGTAGTGGTCGTGCAGACCGTGACTGGAGCGCCTCAGCCCCTCGGCTACCGCGACAGGCGCGCATCTTCCCTTCCTATTTCCACCTATCAGAAACACCAATGCAAACACCAATCAAACTAAACTGTTAGGACAGTACACGCTTTACAAGACCAGTACAAGGAGGAAATAAGTCAGTATTCCCTGAGGAAGGCTCCTGCAACGGATCCGAAACGTTAGAAAGATTTTATTATCATGACGCGGCAAATAGCTCAGAAGAATTTTAACGTTAACAATAATGACCGGGAAAGCCTACGTTCGTACATAGCGATTGTTCAATGTTTAAATCTATCGGACCAAACTGCGTGGTCATCAGTCCGTAGCCGGCCGCGGTGGCCGAGGGGACTGAGGCGCTCCAGTCACGGTATGCACGGCCACTACGGTCGGGGGTTCGAATCCCCCCTCGGGCATGGATATTTGTGCCGTCCTTAGTATTAGTTAGTTCATAGGTAGTTTGTAAGTTTAGGGACTGATGACCCCGTAGTTAAGTCCCTTAACCTATACAAACATTTGAACATTTGAAACATTTCATCAGTCCGTAGCTTACAAACTACTTAAACTAAGGTAAACTAACCTAAGGACAAACACACACACCCATGCCCCAGGGAGGACTCGAATCTCCGACGGCGAGCAGCCGCGCGCTCCGCAGCGACGCGCCTTAGACCACTCGGGTACTCCAGCGCGGCGCGAGACCCGTAACGTGGCGCTCCAGACGGCTCGGCTACTCCCGCGCGGCAGTAACAAAAGTATTCTTCCTCATCTTGCTCAAAAAATGTTGTAAATCTATCGGACCAAATTGCGTGGTCATCAGTCCGTAGCTTATAAACTACTTAAACCTAGATAAACTAACCTAAGGACAAACACACACACCCTTGCCCCAGGGAGGACTCGAACCTCCACGGCGAGCCACCGCGCGCTCCTCAGCGAGACGCTTTAGACCGCTCGGCTACTCCACCGCGGCTCATCTTGCTATTTATTATTCTAGGAGGTGATCATTACGGATCCAGTTTTACGCCCTTGTGAAATGAAAGCAGGTGTTCTTGCTTGGCTTGCATCTGTTTTACCATACGTAACATCTTTACTCACTGCGTCCCATGCTAAGTGAATGTGTCTTATACTGACAACGGACAAATAGCATGTCGGCGATCGTGAGTATAGAACAATCAGAAGAAATTATTATAGCGCAACGGATAACAAATTTCAGAGAGATATGAATCCACCGAGCATGCATAGCGAGGTGAGACTTGTTATGAACAGTGCACGAATACTGACGTCACATTTTGCTCAGTACCAAATTATTCAGCATCGACGCAGGTGTGCGTGCAATTCGATAAGTATATTATTTCATGACCGGGAGGGGGATATGGAAGTGCTCTTTGGGTCATTCATTAAGGGAAGTTAGCTCAAATGGACATTTATTATAAAATTAATCACTCAAAGTTTTCCTTTAACAATCAAAGGGTTACATTGCTGTATTCAAGAAATAAACGTCTATGTTTGTAGCCACAACGTGACGTAGTCAGCATATTTCAGTGAGGACAGGAGACTTAAGAGGTTCCTTTAACGGCTAACTATCATACATGCATGGAAAAATTTAACTACTGGACAAAAAATTGGTTAAAGCTACACAAATGGTATTCTTGGTGACAAAAGCCCAAAACGAAATGTAAGGCAACAACTTGACCAACGGGCGACACGTGTTCGTGATGGTAATCCAAACGTATTTCCATTCATTAGTGGCTGACGGCCCAAGTTACTTCCATAAAATAATCATGGGCTTACCCAAAGGCTTAGATAAAAGGAAATGCTTATGGAGAATTAAGCCAGTACATTCGAGCATATGGTGGTCGGAGGTCGACGCCCGCACACATAACTCACAAAGAATGTATACAAGATACATAAAATTTCGCCTCAAAATGTGCCGAGCAATCGCATTGCACTTGTTATCCTGTATGTAACAATAGCGACCTAACAGTCAGTATAGGTGAATCTTGGCAGAATCATAACCGAACAAAGCATGCACTTTCTTTAAACGAAGTAGGAGCGCAGCGTGTTAACTCGCCCAAGCATCAGACGGAAAGTGGTCTCTTCCGCCAGCGTCGGCTAGGGACTATGGAGGGTGAGTTGCCAAACCCATGAGATGGAACATTCTGCGGGGTCGACCAACACCGCCCGGAAGACAAGGCCTGACAACTGGCCGTGCCTACGTCACACCGAGAGGCGGCAGCTGCAATGATGTGGAACGTGTCAGTTTAATAAAAGGTGTCTATAGATGCCACTCAATAATTTAAGGACTTTTTATTTTTTTAGAGAAATTGCTAAGGTATATGTAAAAATTCATATAGTGTGTAGAAGGAGTTGCCACTCAGAAATTATTTTAATTTAGTTTTAAATACTAGTTGGCTATCTTTCAGACTTTTGATTCTACTTGGTAAGTGACCAAAGACTTTTGTGGCAGCATAATTCACCCCTTTCTGTGTCAAGTTAGATTTAAACTTGAATAGCGCAGATCACCCTTTCTCCTAGTGTTGAAGCTATGCACACTGCTATTACTTTTGAATTGGGTCGGATTGTTAATAACAAATTTCGCAAGTGATTACAGATATTGTGAATCTACCGTGAAAGATGCCGGCCGCGGTGGCCGAGGGGACTGAGGCGCTCCAGTCACGGCCTGCATGCCCACTACGGTCGGGGGTTCGAATCCCCCCTCGGGCATGGATATTTGTGCCCTCTTTAGTATAAGGTAGTATATAAGTAGTTTGTAAGTTTAGGGACTGATGACCCCGTAGTTAAGTCCCATAAGCTATACAAACATTTGAACATTTTTTTTTGAACCGTGAAAGATCCTTAAATAAAATACATCCTCTGAGCCGTATTGTTACTTTTGTATTGTCGATAGCGTTTTGGTTGGGGCACTGCTCAACTGATGGTGTGGCAGTGCTCCAATTATTTTCTGGTGTAAGCGTGCTGAGTATGTTTATTGTACAGAAAAATGTGGACACGTCAAATCAATATTTGTGTTTGTGTTTGTGTGTTTATTCCTTTCAGGCCCTCCACGCACAATTGTGTGGTTCTGGTTTCGCTCCCTTTATTTCTTTGTGATTCACGCTAGGAATTTCGTGCCTGCATCACACAATCGTGGATGGACTGTGGTAACGCAGGCAATGTGTTTTACGTCCATGTTTCTACACTGGGTGGTACCAGCAGTCGTCAAACTTCCAGTGGCGGCAAGAAAGACTTGTGACAAGGTGTTGATATCCTTGTCTTGACATGTGAAGCTATCACATCTGACAGCCAGTTGATTTTATTTGATCCTGTGATGTTATTGACTCATTTCTTTCAAAGGCTTGTTACTGTAAGATGGTGCAGATCGTAAAAATTTGTAGTGAAGGCCCAATACAGACAATTGTGTAGGTACAAAATTTTTGAAAATAATTTTCTTTTCTTTTTTGAAATGAATTACTGTATGTATTTTGTAGCTTAAACGTCCCTCTCTATATTAATGTCACGTCACCTACAACCCTGGGTTTGAAAGGATTATGTCTGTTTTTTCAAGTTGAATTCCAGTTCCTCAACTATCAGTTGTAGAGAATTTTGGAAGATTGCCCAGCAGTGTAATTGGTTTTTGAGTTGTTTAGTGACTGTGAATTCAATTTATTCACAAACGGTCATACCATCGATAAAGTTTGTGGTGTTAATGTAACTGCTCTGCAGAGCTTGTGTGTTGACTAAGGCGATGTCATCTGTTGGATTGCGTTGTCAGGAAGCAGGTCCAGCCGCGGCGGAGCGGCCGAGCGCATTGAGGCGCTATGCTACAAAGCGCGAGGCCCTTCCCCGTCTGGGGTTCGAATCCCCCCTCGGGCATGTATGTTTGTGCCGTCTTTAGTATAAGGTAGTTCATAAGTAGTTTGTAAGCTTAGGGACTGATGACCCCGCAGTTAAGTCCCATAAGCTATACAAACATTTGAACATTTTTGAAGCAGGTCCATCTGCCTGCGCCAGGCTAGCTCTCTGGTGCCGTGCGATGGTGGAAGGAGACTTGTACTTATGCTTGTCCTGTGTATTATGCTCTTACCTGTTTTGGATTGAGTTAGACGCCATAGTCTGTGCTTTCAATGAGTCTATCGTACAAGAAGTTATGTGTAAAACACCCTCCTCCATTTGCTTTATTACACTCTTTCCCTCTTTTCATGCACGGGATGCAGGTGGCCTTTTCTTGTTCACTCTGCGTACTTATGCCCCGTTTTCCCACAGGTGGTAGAAGTAACTGTATTGGTACTGCACTGTTTTGTTGTGTCGCCGAGATAACAGCACTTGTAACATCGTGTAGTTTTATAGGGCGAGGGACTGAAATTCAATATACAGTATTTTGTTTATGGGTTACCTGTTCCTCTTCAATTTCTTCCGTTTCTTCCTATATTACTGTAGTGGTGTGGCGGAGAACACGTTTATCCTATTATTCTGAGTAACCTTTATTTCGGAACACAGTAGTGAGCTGTTCCAGTTCCTGGGGAAAACTCTCTGCGTCTGAGATGGCACGCGCCCAGTGTTTTAGGTCAATCATTGCTATGTGCAAAGTGCTGGTAGCCCTCTGTATGGAAATAAGGGTCTCGTGTGCGGTTTCTTTCAATCCACGCTATGGCCTAGTCTGCCATCAGCTCTTCTCTACGACATGACGCCAATGAATGGTAGTTATCATTCTTCTTCGATCTTCTGAGTGAATCTGATCTTGGGACGAATAGAGTTCAGATTAGCAAGGAAGACAAGGACGTTCTCCCTTCCCTGAGGCCAGATGACAAACTTTTTATTATCTCATTTCGAGTTCAAACATGCCACTCGTAGCCTCTGGTTTAAAAAAATTCGATATTTTATATCGTTTCGTGTGTAGCCAACCACGATACGAGCACGATTCCATTCCCAGTAAGTACTGATACCTTGGTCAAATTATTTCAAATAGTTAAAAGTTACTACTGGTTAAATAAATATATATTTAATGTCCATTTCCACTATGAAATAATGGAGACAGGTGTAGAGATTTCGTCGTAAGTTTAAAGTCCAATCAAGTTGCTACTGCTGACAATATTCAATATGTAACATTTTATTCCGCGCATTTAACAAATAGTGCTGGTCCTGTGTTCTAAATCGCATCCAGCATAAAAATCTACGAAAGAAGGAAGCTTTGAATTTAACGTCCGGCCGGCAGCGTGGTCATTAGAGACGTAAAACGTCAGGATATTTCAAGTTTGTTGCTGGAGCATGAAATCATATTGACGAAACATGATGAAATATTACAAACGCTAAACACTTATAAATGTTCTGCAACTAATATTTCTTTGTTTACTCGTTCATTGGCCAGTTTTCGGCTTTCTAGGCCATCTTCAAGTAAATGACAACTGAAGGATGCTGACACAGATAAAATAGCAACTTTACAAAGATATTAAGGAAGAGGATACAAGTTTTCGCACTGAAATGTATCACAATAAATCCTTACAAAAGTAATTTTACAAACTAAAATTGGAAACAACGTTGTTTAACTTAATGTAAAGTACATCTAACTCTGATGAAACATATTAATTTACTATTTTGATAAACTGAATTTAAGAGAGGGGAAAATGGAAATTAGATCTGATCATCTAACACTAAGCTGACATCCTGCGTCATATCTTTGTTCATTTTCAGCATTTTCAGTAAATTCATCGTTTTACTTTGCTTTTTACTTTACATTTTTTAGAACTTAAAAATCAAATGGTATAAAAATACCAATTTTCTTATGTTTACACAAAAATAAATATACAATAGTATAAAAGAATGAGCTCATAAAAATTTTGTGGCAACTTACCTCTGGGGGGGGAGGGGGGGCTGCAGCCCCATAGTCCCCTCCCCCTCCTCCCCTGGATTCACCACAATTTATGATTTTGTATATTGCTCGTTGTCTGGGATTCAAACAAGTTGGGTTTGATGAGCAGGTGGTTAAAGAGAGGCATCCTCCATCACGGTAGGGGCTACTTCCAAACTTCCGAAAGCGTACTTTTCTCTTAGAGTCAACCAATATATTGCTTCTTTCTACGTAAGTCTCGCGAAAATATCTTGTGGATAGAATTAGATCGGAGTCCACACAGAGACTTATCGGCAGTAGTCCTCCCGCGAATGATAAATGACAGGCTAAGCTACAAGAAGGAGTGACAGTGATACATCAAGTATCCTCTACCATACATCTTCAGGCGGCTTGCAATGTCCAGATGTAGATTTAGAGGATGCGCCCATCCAGCACCATTTGGTTCGTTTAAATGATTCAATACACTTCCTTCCTTTTTGTCTGGTTTATCACTACAAAACATGTAGTCGAAACTTTGTTCGTCGTCCACCCCCAGAGACTTATAACCTTTTAATCGTACTTTACTTCATTTTTAATTATATCGACCAACTTTCATGCAGGGCATCCTCCATTTTCCATTGTATTTCCTGTGGTTAGCCAATGTATGTCCAAAACCGGTCAAAATTAAAAATGTGTTCTATGACTACATCGAAATGAAAAATGTTTATCGCGTAATATTTCAGCAACATTCCTGTACATATAGAATACCGTATTTCTCCGGACGGAAGTAATACTTCTCCGTCAATTTTGAGTGCATTTACGAAACGCGTCTCTTGTTGTAAAATCACTCTTGTTAATTGATTGATGACTTCGGACAGTAACTAACGTTGATTAATTGTTCTTGAAATATCGTGTTTCGCGAGGTGTGTAATTAATCATCGCATAAGCCGTGCGCGCTGCTGGAAGACGGGCATAAGATAAAAGACCTGGTGCGTATTAGAGGGTAGGCGTCAAGTAACACACCCAAGTCTCCCTGCTCGAGAAACCTGTCAGATAAACTCATTTTATTCCTAGCATTAAGTTCGTTACCAAAAGAAAGGTATTTGCATTCCTGACAAGTGAGAATGCCTCTGGAAATGGGTGCATGCTCGGTGTCAAACATATTTTACCTCATATTTCCGGAATATATGACATTAAGTGCAAATGCGTAAAGTTGATAAATTGTACCCAGCCGGGATTCGAACCCGGGTCTTCTGCTTTCCAGGCAGTTGCGCTGACCCCTACACGACTGAGAACACAGCGATCACCACACCTGCACGGAACTGAAGTACGCCTCCCATAAGATACAAATTCTCAACTTTAACCCTGACCACTAGAACTCAAACACCTATTTTTGTAAACTGATTCCAATAAGAGTAAGGGCATAAAAGAGCGTCTGCGCTGAAGAAAGGAACATTACCTGTCACCGGCATATTGAGTAATTCCGTGCAGGTATGGTGTTCGCTGTGTCCCCAGTGGTGTAGGGGTCAGCGCAAATGCCTGGAAAGCGGGAGCCACGTGTTCGAATCCTGGCTGGGTACACATTTTCGACTTTACCCATTCGCAGTTAACGTCATACATTCCGTGAATGTATGTATGTATTTTTAATGTATATGGGACTTAACTACGGGGTCATCAGTCCCTAAACTTACAAACTACTTATCAACTAGCTTATCCTAAGCACGGCACAAATATCCATGCCCGAGGGGGGATTCGAACCCCCGACCGTAGTGGCCGTGCAGACCGTGACTGGAGCGCCTCAGTCTCCTCGTCCACCGCGGCCGGCTCATTCCGTGAATATGAATAGATAATAACTGAAGGATCAAAAGTAGCGTTTGTTCTTTCGGACATGTACGAAAGGACAGGCACCACACACACACACACACACACACACACACACACATATATATATATATATATATATATATATATATATATATATATATATATAACTTTCTTTTTTACCTCCTTGTTCTGTTACACTTTTGAAGCCGGCCGCGGTGGCCGAGGAGACTGAGGCGCTTCAGTCACGGTCTGCACGGCCACTACGGTCGGGGGTTCGAATCCCCCCTCGGGCATGGATATTTGTGCCGTCCTGGTTCGTAAGTAGTTCATAAGTAGTTTGTAAGTTTAGGGACTGATGACCCCGTAGTTAAGTCCCATAAGCTTTAGAAACATTTGAACATTTGAACACTTTTGAAAGACTGCATACGACTGTCACGCGAAAATGTAATAGACGGATACAGAACTGCTGTACTCAACACTATGCATCATCTGAAAGGCCTCACATGACTAGCCTACAAGACAACACACACATTTTTCACTCTTATCGTGCAGGATCGTACAGCTCGCAGCAGGACATGAGTCCATATTGATAATGTGATGACATCTGAACCACCACAGACTGTCATTACGATGATGAATGTTGTGGCTTCCCTTGACCCTTGACATGACGGAGGACTGGGATGCACAGGCATTGGTGAGTCCGATGTAGCTCTGGACACAAGAGCGGTTCTGCTTACATCTCGATGGACTTACCTGTGTGTAGACTCTCCTAGTAGAACGAACGTTGTCAGATTTCATTTACCATCACCATATAGGCCTGCCTCCTGGCGTGATAGCATGTGACATCTTTGGCTACAGAACACAGCTATCTATGACTCTCATAGCTGGTAATCTCAACAGCATCTGTTACCTTTCTGCTGAGTTAATTACAGTGGCTGTTCTCTATCATGGGACACTATTTAGCTACAAGAACAAGTGAGACTGCAGGTTATCTGTGATGTGCTGACCAACCTGCATACAAGTTGTCAACAGTTGTCCTGGCTAGCATATTTTCCAGATCTTTCACTCACTGAAAACTGCTGGCTGCGGCTTGCCAAGAGTCTAGTGCTCTGTCACTTTTCAGTCACCAAGATTGATGAACTCTAGCACAGAGCTGAAGCACCATATAATGACGTATCCTTATAAGCTCAATTTAGTTTTATTCCCTGTCATGTCTGTCCCATTTTAATTATCAGGGATTGCTGCTGATTGTGCCAATCGTGAGGTCTCCCGCGTCGAAGGTTCGAATCCTCTCTCGGGCATGGCTGTGTGTGTTGTCCTTAGGTTAGTTTAACTTAGTTTAAGCAGTTTGTAAGTCTAGGGACTTATGACCAAAGTAGTTTGGTCCCATAGAATTACAAACATTTGAACATTTTGATTGTCCTAAGTTTTACACCCTGTGTATTCCCAAATTCCCTAAAAAATTAAAGCCAGTATCTTCCTAATATGTTATTGAATATCCTCGACATCGATTTAGACGCAGAGGCGCTGCAGCCTACCTTTAATGGTCACCTCCAGAGGCGTCATATCTACCGTGTCGCTTGCAACAACAGAGCCAGCAGGCAGCAGGGATTCAGTCGACCACATGAGCCACTGACAATCACATCACTCCGCTAATTGGATTTCGATACAGTGCTGCACCTGGACTTATCTGTTCTATTTATTGGCTACCATTCAGTGCTTTGCTCTTGAAAAACTTGGCTTTGTTTATGGATTACATATTCGTATTAGGAACAGACAGTAAATACTGATGTGATCGGCTGCGAATGTCAGTAGCAGTGAGCGATTAGGCGGACGCCTTAATTCTGAATGTTGTTTCTTGCGGTACCCCGCCACAGATGAGTTTACGTTATCGGCAGGCATTCCACTGCTTCGAGCACTGCTGACATCCAGCAATGATGACAGAGTGTAGTGTGGCATAAGACGGCATTGACGTTGGTGATGGAAGCTCCTGTCTCATTACGTCTCCTTGCACAAGCAGCCTCTGCCAGAAGATAAGAAGCCTCGCACCCACATGTCAGCAGGCTGGTGACGTACCAGGCTAGAGCTCCTAAAAACACAGGCTGGCGCATCCGCCATTTTCATTCCCTGCGAATGCTAAACACAACACGTAGCTTATGCGAACAGTGTTGTTTTGTTCAAGTCTAGTCAAATATTTTAGAAGTGTTCTGCATTGAGTCTTAGATCATGCTACTTTGACCCTGCATTCCGCTCTTGTTTGCATCGATATGTGTATTAGACGCAAAAATCTCGCGTTTTCTTTACTTATTGCTGCTTTTCTTTGCTGTCCGAATAAAGAAACATACATATTTCTGTGATAAAAATCGCGTACTACGTTTAATTCTGCCGAAACTGGTCATCTAGATAAAAATTTTAAGCGATCTTGGCTTGTTTTTGAATAATGACTGTCAATATACGAGGTTTATTTCTCCTCTTGCAATAAGTGTTTGTTGTCTGCTGTGACAAATACACCACATCGGGTTTTTGTACTCAAATTGCAAACACTAAAACGAAAAAGAATATTAGTGTACAGGATCTAAAGTTTACGGTCGTAGATGCACACGCTGGCGATATTGGCAACAACCATTGAATGTTTTTTGAAAACCTAATCGTATAGAATGAGGGGAATAATCCTTTGTATTGACCATGAAATAAATAAATAATTCTGTTCCTTTTCTATGGTTGACAGGTTTTTGTATGTAACAGTGTAAAAAACTAGTGTGTACGTAACCTTAGGTACTATTCTTTCAAATTGCATACTACAAGTTATGAAGCTAAAACTTCGAAATACTACAAATAGCATTGAACAGTAGTTGCCTATATCAACACACTACGCTGCCACAGCCGTAACTAAACTTTTTGCCCAGTATATTTATATTTTCCGTTTTAGTGTTTGTAATACTTTCTCGCTATAATGTAATAGAAGTATCTTCAACAATTTGTGCAATGTCAGTACAAAACTTTTTGATGTGGTTTATTTCTCAATATACTATGATAGACGCACACACACACTGTGATCTAAAAACTGTATATTCTGGGATGTTTTGCTGTGTTATGATATTTTGCGGCTGCTAACTCCCTACAGGTAGCTGCTCTGTTAAGAAGTAGTGCTTTCAAAAGAGCTAAACAAGAACTTGCGTTGGAATATCACAGACGATTTTTACTATTAAATGTTACTTCACGTCATAATAATAAATAATAGTGACTTACAATACATAACTGTGCGCTCGGTCCGGGTTCCCAGTTTTTGCGCCGCTAGTTAATGTTCCATATTTTTCATTCTCTCAGAATCTCTAAGGAAACTAAACATTCTGTAGCCACCTCTGGAATGATTTGAGCAGTTTATGGCAACACAACCACCCATAATGTCGTGCTAGAGTGCCGTGACGCAAATCCTATAGCACCGCAGTATGTTTAACGTAAGAACTACGGCCGGCCGCGGTGGCACAGGGGACTGAGGCGCGCCAGTCACGGTCTGCACGGCCACTACGGTCGGGGGTTCGAATCCCCCCCGGGCATGGATATTTGTGCCGTCCTTAGTGTTAGCTAGTTCATAAGTAGTTTGTAAGTTTAGGGACTGATGACCCCGTAGTTAAGTCCCATAGCTGTACAAACATTTGAACAAGAACTACGGGAATAAAAATGGCGGCTGCGTCAGCTCTTACTTAGAGGAGCCTTAGTCGTGGCCCATGCCCCCCACCCCTTCGCAAGAGGACGGTGTGATGTTACCCTGGCTCGCGAAGGCCCATCATATCGGTGGTCCAAGGATTAACAGATACAGTGTGAGCAGCCCCGGCGTAGATACCGGCTGCGGACCTCGATCCGTATCTCAAATGGTAGCGAAAGAAATATAGAGGACTGACAAACAGAAATGTGGACTGCAGCCAGAATAACTGTCAAACGTTGGCAGTCAAGAAGGAAGAACTGCCTAGTATAGTACGGAGGCAGTGGGTGCATATGGATTGGAAATTTGTTGTGTATAGGCGCATGTGTGTAAAAATTCAAAGTGTTTAAAAGTGTGTTTCGTTTTCTTTATGATCAGGTAGCCAAAGTGTTACTTACCCCATATAAAAAAAAGAGTAAGGTTTGAATTTGTATAATATGTGTATTGGTATAATCTGAAAATTTTTGATTTTCATTCTACTATTTTTATAAAATATTTCTTGATGGACTGCTGTAATAGATGAAATTTGGCAGTATGAGTTAGTGCAATTGTTTAAAATTTTGTGAATATTCTAAGTATTTGCTTATTCTTATTTATGTGTATTATACTAACTTTCTCTTCCGAATGCGAACATATATTTTTAGCAACCACCTACATAGGGACACAATCATCATAATAAAATAAGAGAAATCAGATCGAGAACGGAAAGATTTAGGTATTCTTTTTTCCCGCGTGCTATTAGAGAATGCAACTGTAGAGAAATATCATAAAAGCGGTTTGATGAACCCTTTGCCATGCACTTCAATGTGATTTGCAGACTATTTATGTACATGTAGATTTAGTATGTTTTTATGAAAGAAATGCATTATCTGTAGATTTAGTTGAGAGAAAAAGGTTTTACTATTTGGTTATGCTTTGTAAAATTAATAAATTTTATCAGTGTATTATAATGGTAATGTGCTGTTGTGAATTTTCTTTCATCCACATGGGCCTTAGTGTTATGGATGTTCCATTCAAATGACTTGTCAGTCATATGTATGTAACGTAGGGCATGTGTAACACTATAGGTCAATCCCCTATTAATTTTATTGCACTTATATTTTCGGAAACATACGTATCGATTACAGCAGTAAGGATTGTATTAATTTAATACCTGTACTAAACTCTTTAGTGGTGTGTGTTGATTTTGTGAACGTATTTTTTTTAATTTTTTTAATTTTTTTTTAATTCTCAATATTAAAATATTTATTGCTAAATTCGTATAATTTTGAAGCCTGTTTTGTGATGTTTTTATTGTAATAAGCTGGTTCATTCATAGGGCTTGTAAACTTTATTAATGTAAAAGTTAGACAAGGTGTAAATCAAAACGGGACTTTGTGTGTGACGCGTAATAGGTATCGTTTTGGCAGGAGAACATGCTAGATTGTGACAAGGAGTGATGATAAAAAGGTGGCTTTCTGGACGTCATGATGGCAACATCAATGTGAAGAGCAGTGAGTTATATCACCAAGTTTGCTTTGGATGAAGCCTTATACATGTCAGCTAGGAGTGTCAATTAATTATGTATCTCTAAATATTAATATTTCGACTCCAATAACTATTAAGAGCTAACAGTACGGAAGAGCCAAGCCACGATCACTGTCAATAGTTATCTCCACTGAAACCTTCGCTGCCTCCACCACAGGATGAATAAGTAACAAGTCTTAGCTTTGTATTAATGCTTGAACCAGCAGTGTGTATTTTGAAATGACAATAATCACGTGTATACTTTAAATTTTGCGTTTCGCACACTGATTTCATCTTGTTTTACTACACTTAGACGGGATCCGCCCTCATAGTAAAAGAACATTCCCAGTATCCTCCTTATATATATATATATATATATATATATATATATATATAGAGAGAGAGAGAGAGAGAGAGAGAGAGAGAGAGAGAGAGAGAGAGAGAGATGCCGGCCGCGGTGGCTGAGGTGACTGAGGCGCTCCAGTCACGGTCAGCACGGCCACTACGGTCGCGATTTCGAATCACCCCTCGGGCATGGATATTTGTGCCGTCCTAGTTCATAAGTAGTTTGTAAGTTTAGGGACTGATGACCCCGTAGTTAAGTCCCATAAGCTTAACAAACAAATGAACATTTTTGAGAGAGATATGAATGTCTGAGTTAATATAGTACTCTTTTGTGTGATATTAGTAATTATAATAGTAGTCTATGATAGGCTGCAGGCTATTCAGATACTTAAAGAAAGTAGGTTGTGTTCCAGTTCACTATTTCAATAATACTGTAAAACTATTATTTTCTAGGGCCCTACATTAATTTAGTAATGACAGCTAGATTACCTGTATTTAATAAAAATAATTTGATGTTGATTTACCTCTTGCAATAGGGAAAACAAGTACAGTTAAGATTGCAGTTAGCTTTTTATTGTAACAAAAATCTGGATAAACGCCAGTTACATACAAATTCAAGTCCGAATATCTTCAATAACAAAGCATTATTGTAATTAAAATCACTTCTGCTTACGTTCAGTATTTCTTGATGGGTGTTGTACGCAGGGCCGGCGCAAGGCACGTGCGAAACGTGCGGCCGCACGGGGCGGCACTTTCCAGGGGGCGGCAAATCTGTTGTTGTTGTTTGTTAAGCTTATGGGACTTAACTACGGGGTCATCAGTCCCTAAACTTACAAACTACTTACAAACTACTTACGAACTAGGACGGCACAAATATCCATGCCCGAGGGGGGATTCGAACCCCCGACCGTAGTGGCCGTGCTGACCGTGACTGGAGCGCCTCAGTCATCTCGGCCACCGCGGCCGGCCGGCAAATCTGCCGCCCCCCTTTTTTTTTTCTTTGAGACGAACTCAACATTCATACCCAAGAGGGGATTCGAAACCAAACATCGGAGGGAGCGTCTTCGGGAACTGTGGCATGGCGCCTCGACTACCTGCTGGCCGCCGCTGTTGAACAGGGGGAAAAAATGTTCAAATGTCTGTTAAGCTTATGGGACTTAACTACGGGGTTATCAGTCCCTAAACTTACAAACCACTTATCAACTACCTTATACTAAGGACGGCACAAATATCCATGCCCGAGGGGGGATTCGAAACCCCGACGGTAGTGGCCGTGCACACCGTGACTGGAGCGCCTCAGTCCCCTCGGCCACCGCGGCCGGCTTGAACAGGGGAGGGAGGAGCACTAATTTCTTGCTCGCCACTGTGGCAGCCCCGCCGTGTTTACGCCGGGGGAACAGAGAGGGGGAAGCAGTCTGGCGTACATGCCAGTATTCTTATGAGTGGAGCGCTGCCAGCGTGTCACGCACCGTGCGTTTACTCACAACTAATTTTGCAGGAGACGAAATCTAATTTGGAACTACGAATGCAATGTTCGATACCGTGGTTACATGTTAACACGTTCGCTGCCGTTCACGCTATGGCGCGTGTAAACGTTACTTGAGTTAGGTGCCGCTCACTCTGTGGCGCGTGCTTCGACCAAGCAACCTATTATGGATTGTTGTAAACTGGCATCGTCTAATAAAGCTGTATACTCTGGTAGGCACTCAGGGAACAGTATAAGTGATATGCACACGTACGTGGTTCCAGATTTCCGAGTTTGCATTACCGGCTACGAGCTACACACGCTTCTCATGATGTCATGATAGATTTATTGGATTCTTATATAAACTAGCAAGCAGGCTTTTGATTATTTTAATTTTATTTCGATTAGTTACCAGTTTATAAAAAATACTTCTTAGTTTTGATATTATTCATACTTGTATTGCTGATGATATAGAAATAAGCATATGTTTTATGAAATACCTTGTATGTACTGTTTATATTGTTCATTTGTTGTTTTCACAAAAATACAAATGCAAATAAAAAACCATATCAAAAAACTGAAAACTAAAACCAAAACATTCAGTGGCTCAAAACTATGAAAAGATACTGTCAAAATACGATCACGCTCCAGAGCGTGAAGTGGCACCTAGCATCCTCGCGCCAGAGCGTGAACGGCAGCGAACGTGTTAAGTTTGTAACAATTTTGCTAAGCCCTTCAATGACAGTTGAGTGTTTTATTTTTCCCGCGCTATGGAAAAATCTTGTTGAACATTACTACAGTCAAACATGTTCAACACCTACAATGGCTAGAAGTATTCCGAATGGGTAAATACGCTGTGAGTAATTACAAGGGATAAAGACATTGTTAGTAAGCCTGGCATAAGTTGGGTTTCGACGTATTTTTGAAAATGTTTGCTATCCGTTCCTGAGTGATAGTTGAACGTTCTGATTTTTGATCCCTGAAACACCTGTCTCCGCCTGCGTGAACACATTAAATTCTGACCAGTATTTTTGTGTGACAATACTACTCGCACACTATCACTTTGCCAACATTTATTTACTGCATAATGCGTGTGAATCCATGTTTCGTCTAAGTAAACTACTGGTCGCTTTTATTCTAATTAAAACCTGAGAAAGTATGGTCTTTTAGCAACAATGCTTCTCGTCCGCGCAAAACAAAACGTTAATTTTGACACCTTGTAAAACGAAAGTCCATAGACAGAACATTGCTTCTAAGGGTTTTCTTGATAGCTTTGAATCTCATTTCTGTTTGACAAAAGTTGTGTAGTTTTCAAAAAGTTCGTATTTATTTCTATTGTTCGTAATGGTATATAAATTGCTGCCTCATAATACATTTATCCATATCATCGGTCACATACTTACCGTGAGCTTCTTTTTTCTTCTTCTTGGGCGCTAGTTTAACCGCAGCCTCGCTGTACCTCGTCACGTGACCTACAGTAGTTCCTGGCAGCGTCACCACTTCGCCTTTCCAGACAATAGGTATTGTTGCGTTCTCTACAACGAAAACCACAGAAATCGTTTCGATAGTTGGCCGAGGGAGTCAAGATTGGTCGGAAGCACTTTCATTGCGTTTCACAAGAACAGAAGAATTGGTGCGTCCAAATTTCTTGCAACCTGGGATGTAATAGGTAAGTGCTTTTCATATAACCTGCAATTAGTATTGTGCATGCAAGTTATTCATAAGTTAGAATTTTTCTCCTTCAAGAATGCAGAATAGGAAAATTTGTTTTTCTTAGGATCTGTTACTTAAAGCCGCGGTGGAGTAGCCGAGCGGTCTAAAGCGTCTCGCTGCGGAGCGCGCGGTTGCTCGCCGTGGAGGTTCGAGTCCTCCCTGGGGCATGGGTGTGTGTGTTTGTCCTTAGGTTAGTTTACCTAGGTTTAAGTAGTTTGTAAGCTACGGACTGATGACCACGCAGTTTGGTCCGATAGATTTGCAAACATTTGAACATTTTTTGTTACTTAAAAATTGGCAACTCGGCAAATAATCACGCGTCACCCCAGTAGATAGAATGAAAATAAAGCGCAGAAACGTGACGTGATACGGAAATGACTAATTTGTTACCCCTTATTCCATAATCAAACACGACACAACTGACACACGCAAATTACGACAGATGGCGAGTGTCAGTTCTTTGAAATGAATAACCGCAGTGCAGTAAGTTAATATATTTCGACTAGCATCAGTACCCGTCGATTCCCGAGTGTGTATGTATTGCATTATTATGTTACTCCATCTCCTTATGGTTCCTCTCTCCATTGTCTTCCGTCCCACTCTTTGGCCGTTTCAACTGTTTTTATTTTCCAAATTTTCATAGATTTCTGGCACAGAGTGGCTATTCTCAATGCTTTGAGTTATGTTTACATCTATACCGCCGTGCTGAACGTAACTGGCAACATGACATTAGATGTAAGCACATATTAAAAGCTTTGAAACTGGTCGCTCAGTGGTCGAAACCTAGGTAGATCTGAAAAGTAAAAACCAAAACTGCGATTGATTGCTGACTTTTCCTACACATTTGTTTAAATAAAATTTCACAAACGTTTTGTAAAAAAAAAGAAGAAGAAGAAGAAAAAAAAAACAACCTGGGGGGGCGGCAATTTAGCAGCTCGCCCGGGGCGGCACTTGGGCTTGCGCCGGCCCTGGTTGTACGCATTTTACTGTAAGTTGATTAAGATATCTGAACACAAAACTGAATGTTTAGCATTGAATACAACTGCAACAAAGGTAATTTTCGTGTGAATTCAGAAAAGAAACGACTAATTTCCTATATGGTTATCTGTGGCTATGTGTATAAATTATCACTACTTCCAAAGCAGATATACAGTGTGTTGGAGAATAAGACAAGGCTGTAACGTGTCACACCTATTGCTCATATTATTTATGGATCATATATTGAAAACAATAGACTGGCAGGTCTCTCTTATGCGGACGACTTAGTTCTGATGGCAGATTCGATTGAAAAGGTGCAATCTAATTCATCAGAGATGTAAGGGCTCATTCCGTAGATCGGTCCAAAATTACTCCATTCTCGTATTCCTTTAATCAATATGTATTGACAGGAACCCTAAAACATTACGAATAGTTACTATGTCATCAGCGACAGCACAAATCGCTAAATAGAATATCACTAGTTTAATTTGGGAGCGCTATATTGAATGGACACGTGGAATTAAGGTTTAAAAATAATTTTGTTTACTTCTTTAAATTTTTCGTTGCTACAGGGCGTCATATGAAACATGTGATAAGCACTATTACGCACTGCAAATGTAAAATCAAGGTAATAACACATCTTTTAGGACTAATATTCACACATAGGTTAGTACTAAAACAATATATTTTGGTTTTCAGAGCTATAAGTAAATAGACAAAAACCACTGATTATGTCACAGAGGTGCTGAAACATGTTTGGGTGAAAAGTAAAAGCAGTGTTTTGAATATCAGGCGGACCGCATACCCAGAATTTTTCAGTGAAAATACGGAAATCATAAGAGCTGCATATCCAAAATGATGAAAAAATCTGCAAATATCTCCTGAAAAGATACTGTAGTATCATTCCATTTGACTTGAATTTATACGTGTTTCATGCAAGCCACAGTGTTATGTGCACATTACTTTCTAATTTTATTTTTGTGTTTGACCTTCGTGCCCTTAATAATTCATTTCGGGGCTAGTGCTAGTAGCAGTGGAGACAAGAATGCATGAGGATTATTATTGCTATTGTAATTACAGGCATAATAAGTGAGCCCCGCTCACATAAGGAGCTTTGTTCCACAGCACCCATCTCCCCATCCTACCAAGTGTGAGTATGGGTGTGTGTCTTCGTGTGTGTGAGGCTGCACCTGGGAAGGCAGAGATGCTCATAGTTAGAAGGTTAGCCATCTTTATTTCTTTATTGGACAGAAAGGTCTCCTGGAGGGACGTGGTCGACAGGTGTCTGATTTGCGATTCCTCCACGATTCGTGAGGTGGCAGGATGGTCCCGTTAGGTGACTGGCCAATTGCAGGACGGCTCCGGTCGAGTTGAACGGGAAGGGCGGTTAGGCTAGAGGGCAGCCATATTTAGCAGAATGTTTCCTGGGCTGGCTGACGACGGACGTGAGTATGTTGGTCTCCGAGGGTAATGTATTGGAAAGTGTGTGTGATTTGTGACAATTTGGAACAGATTAGCAGGGATATGGTTCAGTAAATGCACATTGTTAGGAGAAGTCCATTTTCTAAATTTTTGTGAGCGTTTTCACGGAATTAGGACGAGTTCTGTTCTTTGCGGATTAGGTTCAGTTTATGTGGGGATTTTCTTTGTGGCACTTTTACCTGTGTGTCGCCACGTGGGTAGTACATCATGGTACTACGATTGTGAAATCCAGTAGATAGACAATGAGTGTGAGAGCTTTTAGTCCCTTTCTTAATCTCTCCACGAAATATTAATTGTATTCTAAATGTTTAACTGAAATGTCCCATAACATTTCTTGCTTAATTGAGTAACGACAAGATTTGTGAATAAATGTAAACTTGTTAAAAGGGAAACTGCTTTCTTTTGTGTCCCAGCCTCGTCGCCGCTTTTGTGTCTCGTTTCCGTCGTAGGTGTCGGTGGCCTAGTAGAACGACCGACACAGGAATATAGTATGCACGCTTGTGCAGGTAGGTGACCAGCCAGCGGGACAGCAGAAACTAGAAACACTAGAGTAAATTAGAACGAGATATATATTGCACAGAATTTATACAATACTTAACTTTTACATAGTTCTGTAATGCAGAAGCTGATACATGGTTGAGTTAGAGGCCTGCCTAGTACCTATCCGATAGCCAAGTCTTCACTGGTGCCTATCTGATTCCGAAGTGTTAGCTGGTTCCTATCTCAGTCTCAAGTGAACGACGTCGTTCAGTGGTGGCCACGAGCGGAGTTGTATCAGAGGGCGCTCGTGGCTGACGTCGTAAGAACGCCGCGCCATGCGTGCATGGCGGCGCGCGGCGAAAGTAGGTGGCGCGTACTTTGGACTTGTGCGACACCACACCCCTCCCCCCCAAACCGCCGCGCCGTCGTGGCGTAGGGCTGAGGGCCACGGCGACGGCACTGGGAGGAGGGCCTGGGCGGGGGCGTTACTGGTGGGACGGGCGTCGTAGCTGAGGCTGGGATCGAGACGCCGTCCGCGCCCCGGTATACACCTTGCGATCCCCCGGGAAACCCACCAAAACCTGGGGAAGGGCGCACGCCTCCGCCTAGAGGGAGCAGGTCATCTTCTGACGTGCGTGGCCCAGGCGGCGGGGGCACGCACGGTCCCGGAGGTCCTCTCGGTGACGCTGTCATCTGCGGCGGCGAGAGCGGCGGAGTCGCGTCGATATCCATCGGGACGATCTCGTAGTCCGGGGACGCTGGACCCGTCGGCGAACGATGTGGCTGTGCTCCCTGGCGGTGAACTGGGTCTGGAATCAAGAAACCGGAGACAGGTTCGCGCGGCCTGTGCAAGAGCAATTGGTTTGCGTGGCGCCGCAGCTCCGACCCTGTGGAAGAACGTACAACATACATATTGCGACCGAGCACGCGCTGAATGGTGCCCGGCAACCAACGTTTCTTCCCAGTAAACACCTTGTACAGCACTGGCGTAGAAACCTGAAAACGCGAAGCGCCATACGAACCGACTCGGTGCGTGGGAGGCTGCAGCAGGTGAAGGACATTGCGGTGACGACGGCCGTTTAGCAGCTCGGCAGGAGACGGGCTGTCACGTGGCATGCACCGATACGTAGACAGGAAAATTTGAAGAGCTTGCTGCCTGGAGTGCTGACCTTTCATCTTTTCCATGTGAGACTTGAATGTTCGAACGAAACGTTCTGCTACACCGTTAGACTGCGGGTAAAAAGGTGCGGTGGTGATATGCTGAATGCCATTCACACGACAAAACTGTTGAAATTCCGCACTAACAAACTGAGGTCCATTGTCACTGACGATAGTTTCAGGCAAACCTTCGATGCAAAACACTGATGTTAAGGCACTGATTGTATTAGACGCCGTCGTTGAGTTCATGGCAATCACGAAAGGAAACTTGCAGAAAGCGTCTACAATAATTAACCAGCGCGTATTCCAGAGAGGTCCGGCAAAATTAATGTGTAAACGTTGCCATGGTCCCTTGGGGCGTGGCCAGTCTGAGAAACGTTGCGGAGGATCCGCCTGATGCTCCGCACAAACTGTACACTGTGACGTCATGCTCTCTATCTGGGCGTCCATACCAACCCAGGTACAATGACGTCTGGCCAATTGCTTTGTCCTAACAATACCCCAATGTCCTTGATGCAGGAGGCGTAACACTTCTCGTTGCAGGGAACGAGGAACAATGACTCTTGTTTGGTCGTTGTCCGTATGTAACAACAGAACACCCTGACTTAAAGATAATGCATGACGTTGTGCAAAATAACGTCGAACCAGAGGCCGCTCAATGTCTTTGGCTCTGGCAGGCCTACTAAAGCGAACAAAACGTGCTACCACACTTAGGTCTGCAACCGCAGCTGTTTCCTGTGCAACCCGACGAGAATTCAAAGGGAAATCGTCGACAGCGGAAGCATCTCTGGAGTCTATCTGACAAGCAATTTCTGAAGAATCAATCGACTCATCCTGGCCAACCGGAAGTCGGGAAAGTGTGTCCGCGTTGGCATGTTTAGAGGTAGGTCGGTACAAAATCTCATACTGATAATTTGACAATATCAAGGACCATCTCTGAAACTTTTGTGCCGTACGTGGCGGAATTGGCTTTGTGGGTGAGAACAACTACGTGAGAGGCTTGTGGTCTGTCATCAAATAGAATTTTCTCCCATAGAGATAATGATGAAACTTTGTGACGCCGTCAATTATTGCTAAGGCCTCGTTTTCTATCTGGCTGTAATTCTGTTGCGTTGGCGTCAGTAACTTGGATGCAAAGGCAATAGGACGATCGTGACATCCAATACGATGTGACAATATTGCACCTAGACCGTATGACGAGGCATCAACTGCTAGCACTACATGCTTCTGAGGGTCAAAGGGAATCAAACATGCATCACTGAGTAGTGCAGACTTTAATTTGTCAAAGGCAACTTGGAAATCTTTAGACCATACAAAAGGAACATTCTTCCTACGTAAGTGATGCAGTGGAGCTGCAATCTGAGATGCATTGGGAATAAACCTGAAATAATAGTTAAGCTTTCCCATTACTGCTTGCAATTCGTGCACATTCTTAGGAGGAGGCAAGTCTTTGATTGCTCTAAGATGTGACTGTAAGTGATGAATTCCTTGGGCATTAATCACATGGCCTAGGTACTCTATTTCAGTCTAAAAAACGAACACTTTGCTTTATTACAACGTAGACCTGCTACAGTCAACACTTTGAAAAGGCACTCCAGGTTTGCTAAATGTTCTTCAACTGTACGTCCAGATACCACAATATCATCTAAGTAGTTCGAGCAACACGGTACAGAAACTGTCAGCTGTTCCAAAAAGCGCTGAAAAATAGTGGGGTAGGCGTTGAAATTGAAAAAGGCCCATGTGAGTATTAATGACGAAAAATGTTTTTGACTCGTCATCAAGCGGAACTTGTAAGTATGCATCTGCTAAATCAATCTTAGAAAAGAAGCGAGACTGTCCTAATTTGTCCATTAGTTCGTCCGGTCGGGGCAGGGGGTAAGTGTCTACAGTTGTTTGACTGTTCACTGTTGATTTGAAGTCCGCACAGAGACGAAGTTTTCCTAACAGCTTGGGTATAACTGCTATAGGCGAGGCCCACTGACTCGCAGAAACAGGAGAAATCACCCCACTATCTTTCGAACGTTTAAGTTCGTCTGCAACTTTACCACGAATTGCGATAGGCACTGGTCTAGCTTTACGAAGTTTTGGTACAGCAGATTCTTTCAAAGTTACATGTGCCACGAAGTCTTTTGCGCAACCCAGTTCCGGCGAAAACAAATCACTGTATTTTTTACACAATGCACTGATTTTGTTCTGAGGCACTAACGAAATTTGCAGTACATCTCTTTGAATTGATAATCCAAACAAGTCAAATGCATCTAGTCCAAAAATGTTCTGTGTAGATTTGGCCTGAAGAACTGTTTTTGTTACACCTTGAAAAGAGGCGGGCAGGCTACATGTTCCTAGCACTGGAATATTTTGACCTGTGTACGCTGTTAACACTTGCTTAGACGTCGACAATTTTGGTGCACCCAGAAGTTCATAAGTATCTTTATTTATTAATGTGACATCGGAACCAGTATCAAGCTGAAATTGCACAGTCTTATTTTCTATGTAAAGAGTCACAAAAAGTTTTTGCTTGTGGCGCTCGACAGGTGCGCGAATGTGGGCAACGTCTGCTACAGCTTGTTTGCTACACTTTCGCGGGCCGCGTAGTGAAGGAAGCGGCGCAGACTCGGAACACAGCAGATTAACAACACTGTCACTAGATGGCACTACCGCCGGATCGGCGACCGCGCAATGCGAGGGTACTACAGATTCACTAACTACTGCACTAAACTTTTGAGTAGCTACATCAAGTCTAGTGTCACTAGCTACACAGTACTGGGCACTTTGACAAGGAGAAGTTGTAGAAGGCACTAGGTTCACTACAGGATTGCACTGTACATAGTCATTTTGCTTGTCTCGAACCCTTTTTCAGTGCACTGTTTTACGCGCTCGTCGGCGCTTGCGACGTGGCGCACTACATAGTTTTGCTGTAGGCGCAGAACTTTCTCATCACAGTTTGAAGTGTAAAAATCGCGTGTGTTTCGATAGTTTGTAGTTTAGTAGTTATTAGCCGATCGGAACAACGTTACTTGTTATTGCTGATTCTTGTGTAGTACGCAGTTTCAGCGATAGATCAGAACCCGTTTTCGGTTTCCGCCACCCCCGGTTCTGGGAGCGCGGATATTACTTTTGATGGCCGTGTCGGCATGAACAACCACGCTGCTGGACTCGGCAGCAGCAGGCTGAGCTTAGCCGATGGTGACGTATCAGGTGCCCGTACACGGACGGACAGCCGCTGTATGTCCACGCAAAAAGACTGGTTCACGGTCAAGGACAGCATCTGTGACCAGGGACGCTTCCATGGATAGACAATCGTCACAATCGTCTCACAGACGACATTCCTCACAGCTAGACAACATACCCTACCCAGCCGCAACGAGTACCAACCATGTTCAAGAGACAGACTCGGTCATTACCAATAAGGACCGCAGAGCCCGAGACCTAAGAGCAATGGAACTTGCAGCCCAATGTGGGCTTCCTTGGCTCACAGACGACTCATCTGAAGAGGACCCCCAGGACAGGAAAAACCGCCCTGAGGACATGGAACTTGACGAACACGACACAAATCAAGGTTTTCAACAAGTGAAGTCCAGGACTAAGCGCAAACATGCACAGCTACCCACAGCAACACTTAAGAAACAGTCTGTAGTAACTACATCAAACAAATTTGCTCCTTTGAGCGCAGATACAGACAACCAGGAGGCTGCAGCTGCACCGACTAACACGACAAATCAGGGCGCATCCACATCTGGTGCGGCTGAGCCAAAGGAGAAGCCGTTGAAAGTCCCACCCGTAACCATTCAATACACTGGAAAATACCTGATGCTCAATACAGAACTTAAGAAACACATTACGGGCCCAGTACAAGCAGTCTATAAAGGTGATTCCATTAAATATCATTTTGCCTCAATAGAAGACCACAGAGCAGCTTTACAATTTTTCCATGCACATCATATACCGTTCTATACCCATCAGAATCCAAAAGACAAAGTGTTAAAAGTCGTCATAAAATATCTACCGGCGGAAGTGCCGGACACAGATGTAGAAAGTGAATTACGACAACTGGGGTTTCACAATGCGACTGTGTTTCAGGTCAAATCACGGGATGACGCCACACAGAAATTGATCCCACAACCTGTCTACTGCGTCTCCTTACCGCCAGGACCAGAAAGTGAGTCTATATATGACATTAAACACATCCTCGATACGAGAGTCATTGTGGAAACGTACAGGAATAAAGATGGACCTCCGCAGTGTAAAAGGTGCCAGAGGTTTTTCCACACGGCCAATTATTGCACCCTGCCAGCTCGTTGCGTAAGATGTACAGGACACCACCTATCGAAAGACTGCGATAAACCACGCGGCCATAAACCGACGCGTGTTAATTGTAACAAGGATCACGCTGCTTCTTGGAGGGGGTGTTAAAAATTTCAAGAAGCATTGCGCATACAGAATGAAACTTCCACTCTGCAGCGGAGTGTGCGCTGATATGAAACTTCCTGGCAGATTAAAATTGTGTGCCGGAACCGGGACTCTAACCTGGGACCTTTGCCTTTCGCGGGCAAGCGCTCTACCACTGAGCTACCCCGACACGACTCACGATGCCGCCCCACAACTTTACTTCCGCCAGTACCTCGCCTCCTACTTTCCAAACTTCACAGTTCTCCTGCGAAACTTGCAAGACTAGCACTCCTGGAAGAAAGGATATGGTGGAGACATGGCTTAGCCACAGCCTAGGGGATGCTTCCAGAATGAAACTTTCACTCTGCAGCGGAGTGTGCGCTGATATGAAACTTCCTGGCAGATTAAAATTGTGTGCCGGAACCGGGACTCGAACCTGGGACCTTTGCCTTTCGCGGGTAAGCGCTCTACCACTTCTGTGAAGTTTGGAAAGTAGGAGGCGAGGTACTGGCGGAAGTAAAGTTGTGGGGCGGCATCGTGAGTCGTGTCGGGGTAGCTCAGTGGTAGAGCGCTTGCCCGCGAAAGGCAAAGGTCCCAGGTTCGAGTCCCGGTTCCGGCACACAATTTTAATCTGCCAGGAAGTTTCAGCATTGCGCATATACACAGCACAAGCCCAGTCTTTTCAATCGAGACGACAAACGACTCAACCCCAAACACCGGTTAACATCCAAAATCCACAAGAGTTCCCGGTCTTGCGAAAAAAGAATCCTTGGAAAATCTCTGGAGCACAACATACCGCCACGAACACATCAGATGCCACTCAAGGCCAACCAACATCTGATTTTGCTGAAATACTTGAAACTGTGAGAGGCATTCACTCATTCTTTTCAAATCTTCGTCAACGAAACATCTTTGCAGTCATAACAAATACTTTCCGTCAATTCCACACAGCACCTGACATCTTATCCAAAATAATGGTCCTGGTGGACGGCGTAATGCAAATCTTTGCTCCGTAATGGCTGCGAGGATCCACAGGACCTGCGACTTAACATTTTGTAATTTTAACGCCGAAGGAGTCAAAAATAAGAAAACAGAACTCTGTGACTTTCTAACCCGCCACAAAGTGGACATCTTATTTCTGACAGAAACACATTTACGACGAACACAGACCTTCAAAATTCCGAACATGGTGGGGTATCGGACAGACCGACAGGGAAGGCGAGGGGGATTCACGGCTATATATTTACGTGACTTCATTCCACATTCAGTCGAAACTGTACCGCCGCTGAACACACTCGAAGCCACTGCAGTCACCATAAACACGCAGTATGGAAATGTCACGCTGGTGGCTGGTTACATTCGTCCAGCTGATCCTATGGACCAAGAAGATCTTCTCACCATTTTCGATAGTTTTGACAGAATTATTTTATGCGGGGATCTCAATGCAAAGTATTTTGCGTGGAATTCTCGCGCAAATAATCCTAAGGGCCAACAACTCTACAATTTAGAAGAGCGCTTGCAAGCAATAACCTACGGACCCGTCGATGTTACACACATTCCAAGGAACCGGAACCACAGACCGGATATGCTGGACATCACTATACCTAAGAATAATCCGAACTTAGTCACGATAAATGATCTCACCTCAGATCATAACCCTGTGATTGGTCACTTAAACAGGGCTATTGAACCTCTGAGACCTCCCTTGAAGTATATCACGAACTGGGACCAATATGCACATTACTTACAGAGACATATACGCCCCACAGCTGATGTCTCATCCACCGCTTTTATTGATAACTCTATCAATGAATTGTCCAGACACATAAAATACGCATATAAACATGCTACAGTCTCGGTCCAGTTTGAAAGGAGGCCCACGGATGAATTTTCTCCTCTCATCCAAGATCTAAAATCGCTGAAAAATAGGGTTAGAAAGAGGTGGACAAGATTCATAAATCCGGCAGACAAACGCGAACTGCGTAGACTTACCCGGGAACTACATAGGAGGGCTGTAGAGTGGCGACAAAAAATGTGAGAAGATCGAATGGAGTCTTTTCTGCTCCATGAACGTAAGGACTGGAACCTCCTTAAAGCGATGAAAACCCCTAAAGCGCCAAAAACAGCTTTACTTGGACCAGCAGGATTAGTCTTCGATCCCTTTCTGAAGGCAGAACTGTTTGCAGAAACCTATGAGCACCAAAATACATTACGGGTTGATGACTTCGATATAACACGTCGACACATTCGAGACGTAGAACGGCAACTTCAGGTCATACGACGAGCAAGAGATGACACGCAACCACAGTTGACAACACCGACAGAAATCCGTAAAATTATCAGAAACTTGGGAACGCATTCGGCTGCAGGACCAGATGGCATATCCAACGTCCACTTGAAACACCTTCCTAGGAAGCCACTTGTTCTTTTAACAAGAATCATAAACAGCTGTCTGTTACTGTCTTATTTCCCCACTGACTGGAAGACGTCACGAATTGCGCCTATACCAAAACCTGAAAAGGACCCACGACAACCTGGCAATCATAGACCCATAAGCTTGTTACCGACTATGTCCAAGATCTTTGAGAGGATCATCCTTCACCGACTCAGAATTCCTTTACGAGAACACGATGTAATAAGATCAGATCAATACGCTTTCCAACCTCACCTTCAGCCGAACTCCAACTGTTGCGAGTTACAGAGTTTCTGTCATATAATATGAACCGGGCGTATTACACAGCTGCAGCGTTTTTAGACATTGAGACTGCGTATGACAAAGTCTGGAGGGCTAACATAATAGTTAAACTGCATAATATTGGATTAATCCCACTACACCTGATCAAACTAGTGGACAATTTCCTAACAGACAGACGATTCTTTGTACGGCTGGAAAATCAACGGTCTGGTATTCGAACGCTCCAGGAAGGCATACCACAAGGTTCTGTTTTATCCCCGACGCTGTTTATCCTATATGTTAACGACCTACCGACCGTCCGCCAAGTTACAATTGCTCAGTTCGCAGATGACACTGCATTCTTGGCTAGCAGTCGCCGTCTGACCGCCGCCATCATCAGACTCCAGCGTCAGCTTACGCTTACTGAAAGTTGGGCACATCAAAATATGATCACGATAAATGCCGACAAAACCAAGGCAGTAATGTTCACCAGGCGACGACCTGATCTACGCGATAATCTCGGAGTGCAACTCGATAATAAGTTAACATTTAAACAACACATTTTACTTAAGAAAGAAAAAATGGTTAAATTAATCCATAAACTGTTTCCGTTATTGTATAGTACCCAGATGGCCACACAGACCAAAGTTCGTTTATACAAATCCACGGTCCTCCCTGCCATGACACACGGATGCTCGTCTTGGGAAACGGCATATCCCACCAATATAAAAATGTTACAAGTACTGCAAAACAAGTGCCTCCGACTCATTCTACGAGCCCCTAGATGGGCCAGAACGAGAGAGTTGCATGATGAGCTCCATATGGACACTGTGCAAGACTTTACAATCAAGCACACAAGGAACTTACTAAGCAAAGTAGAAATCCAGCGACCAACCACTAGGCACCTAGAATATACGGGCACAGTACACCCCGCGAGATGGCATCCTGTGAGAGTTCCACGTGCAATTATTGAAGATCCACCATAATAGCAGGTGCGGGACCTCCAATAATAAAGGTGACCACCATCTGAGTAGGGCAAAATAGCGACTGCTCAAAAGTCCTGCTAACGTAGAACTGCTGTTAAAATGATCAGTTGACTTGGCACACATGAAGTCCAGCTTTCTAAGAAGGCAGCACTTCTGAGAAGACCAAAAAAAAAGAAAAAAAAAAAGAACTTTCTTGCATTTGAGAATCAATAGAAGCACTGTTTAAGTTCACAGCATGTATAACATTTACAGAATGAATTGTTCTCACACTTTGCGAAGCACTATTCCTAACGGCACCGTTCTTTGAATTTTTGTTTTGCATACATACTGACTGTACATGTCCCAATTTGCCACATTGATAACAGGTCGCGTTGCGATTAGGGCATTGTGCACGCTTATGGCGAGATACACACTGAGGGCAAGACTTACGAACATTTTTCTGAAATGAGCGTTGGCGCCCTTTATTCAAATTACTGTTTCTAACACGATGGGGCGACCTTTGTGTCGCACTTTTACACTGGCTACTGTTCACTGTCTGTTCAGCACGGCCGGTATAAAAATAAGAATCACTAGGGCTAGACTGAGAACTACGGCTAGGAAAGCGTCCGTTGCGGCGCACTGAATTTACACTGTGGCTTTGCATTTCTACATCTGCTAAGTCAAAAGTATCATGCGCTTCAATAAGCTGCAGTACACTGTCTAATGAGGGGTCGGACTGTTTTAGAATTGCAGCTCGAATTCTGGGATCCTGAATGTTCTGTGTGATAGTGTCTCTCAGCATCACGTCACTATAAGAAAGTCCACACGAACAAGTAAATTTACATTTGCGGGTTAAGCCCTTCAGTTCCGTAATCCACTGCTGGTGTGACTGCTTGGTTGATTTTTTTAGTCTGAAAAAGCGGTACCGTGCAGCAGCTACGAGAACTTTTCTGTCATAATGAGCATTCAGTGCATCTACCATTGCATCAAAGTCTACATCACGAGGAGATGCGTGGGAGAAAAGTTTCTGCAGTAATACGAAGGTTTTGGGGCCCACCACGGACAATAAAAGATGCTTAACAGTCTGACCTGAAAGTTGATGAGCCGCGACGAGTTCTTGAAACTGTGCGAAATAGTCGCTCCATTCTTCCTCATGTTCGTTGTACTGGCGAAATGTAGGAAGCGGTGCAGTGGCAGGTGTGGGCTGCTGATGTGACGGCTGTTGGTGGTTAGCTGCTTGCGGTGTTAACTGGGACACAGCTTGAAGTAGTTGCGTGATTTGCACCGTCTGTAACTGAATAATTTCCATTAAGTTTGGGTTCGGGGTAGTGGCCATGCTGACCGATTAGGCGCCGCGCATAAAAGTAACTTATAACAAAACACAAATGCAATATGAAAGAGGACACTCTGCACAAAAAAGTCCACAAACACGTAACTGAAAATGTTCCCCCAAAAATCTTAGAATAAGGGTGGGTGGGCAGGAGCAATTTCTGCGTGCTCCGACTGCTGCTGTCGAGTTCTGTTCTTTGCGGATTATGCTCAGTTCATGTGGGGATTTTCTTTGTGGCACTTTTACGTGTGTGTCGCCACGTGGGTAGTACATCATGGTACTACGATTGTGAAATCCAGTAGATAGACAATGAATGTGAAAACTTTTAGTCCCTTTCTTAATCTCTCCACGAAATATTAATTGTATTCTAAATGTTTAACTGAAATGTCCCATAACATTTCTTGCTTAATTGAGTAACGACAAGATTTGTGAATAAATGTAAACTTTTTAAAAGGGAAACTGCTTTCTTTTGTGTCCCAGCCTCGTCGCCGCTTTTGTGTCTCGTTTCCGTCGGAGGTGTCGGTGGCCTAGTAGAACGACCGACACAGGAATAAAGTATGCACGCTTGTGCAGGTAGGTGACCAGCTAGCGGGACAGCAGAAACTAGAAACACTAGAGTAAATTAGAACGAGATATATATTGCACAGAATTTATACAATACTTAACTTTTACATAGTTCTGTACTGCAGAAAGCTGATACATAGTTGAGTTAGAGGCCTGCCTAGTGCCTATACGATAGCCAAGTCTTCACTGGTGCCTATCTGATTCCGAAGTGTTAGCTGGTTCCTATCTCAGTCTCAAGTGAACGACGTCGTTCAGTGGTGGCCACGAGCGGAGTTGTATCAGAGGGCGCTCGTGGCTGACGTCGTAAGAACGCCGCGCCGTGCGTGCATGGCAGCGCGCGGCGAAAGTAGGTGGCGCGCACTTTGGACTTGTGCGACACCACACTTTCATTGTACTAATTCCCTGTCCTTGTTTGTATGCCTAATATTCAGATAGGAAATCATGTTAGGCACATCCCTTGAGATAAGCTACTGTCACCGCTATCCAATTAGTTGTCAGTTTCCGTAAGGCGAATTCCATTGCGCGTCATTTATTTAATCAGGGCACTAAGATCTGCGTTAACATCTTTTTATACCCGGAACAGGTTGGCAACTGATAGGAAGCGGAGGGTGGTAAGCATACACTTCCGAATACCTAAACACAGGAGAAAATTTCTCTGGGGCCCGCAGTGTACAGTATGTCTTTGAGGCACATGTGCAATAACACAATAATTATAAATTATTTTTACACTGATTTTGAACTTTTTAATACTTCATAATAAGCTTATTTCGGCCTTAGACCATCTTCAGGTGTTCTGTAAATACAATGAGTAATGTAGAGGGGTTGTTAGATACATTCTTATAACGAAATTCCGTAATATAAATTTTCCAATATTTTACTTACGGTACTCATCGTTGCCATTCATTTGTTGCCCAATTGATTTATTGGTTGTTTTCCGTATATGTGCAACAGCACTAGTTGTATAAACACTCCATATACAAAGACAATAAATAAACCAAAAATATTATCTTATAAAGTACTGGTAACTATCTAAACTTATAATATCGTTGAAATACTGCCACCACAGTCTATGCTAGACTGTGCTGCCACTACAAAAATCAATTAAAAACCAATTAAAAACCAATTAATATAACCAATGCTGCTGCACATTTACGGATAACCACCAATAAACAAGCATAACTTCAGTTTTAAAAAGAAATCAATTGGAAAGCAAATAAATGGAAATGATACGTACCGTAAGTAAAATATTGAAAAATGAATGTTATGTAATTATGTTTTAAGAATGTATGTAACAACCCCTCTACATTACTCATTGTATTTACCGAACACCTGGAGATGGCCTAAGGTCGAAATAAGCTAATTATGAAGTAATAAAAAGTTCAAAAGCAGTGTAAAAATAATTTATATCTATTGTATTATTAAACAGGAGAAAATGCTTTTGCGATAGACATTCGGGGTAAATATATTAACCGACAAATGTTTCTAGAGATAATGGGTCGAATTATTAGGATGTAATTTGACCCTGATCACGTTTGACGAAGTCCCCCGCGGCTGTAATCTGGTTATTCATTCAGTACATCTGAGTTGTAGCGCCGACACACTGTCCATTTATATAGATCAGATACCGCACTGAGAATCACTGGCAATTTATACGAGCGATCTCGATGGTTTGGTGCGCTTGCGTTCGCCTTAGGAAACATTGTTTGAGAGAGGGCTGAGACGCAGCGGCGGCCCGCTGGTTTTACAGCCGGACCAAGTTTTGCTTTCAGCCGGCGGCGCCACGCTGCGCCGTTTCCTGCCTTTCTTCACAATTCTCCCTTTCCCTTCCTACACTCCACGTACCGGCCTGGATTTTTCCGACGAGTCTTTCATTTCGACAGTGACTAAATATATGAAACTCCTTAGATCGACGCTGCCACCAAAATTTCCCACCTACCTGCACTCACTCGATTATAAATAACACTAGAAGATAACGATTCCCTGCTTGCAGATAAATTACAGTCACTGCCTCAAAGCTAAATACAAAATAAATTTTCAGGAGATTATCGAAGTAGCAGTGTTGTAGTATGGTATGAATCTTTAACAAAAGTTATTGAAATACTTGTCAGTTGAATTCCCTACTGTTATGATAGCTACTTGATATTTCGTATTTACTCGTTACTATCTAAAGCAATATGCCTGCAAGCACTGGGTATCAGGAAGTCTACGTGTAGTTGTTGGTGTGGTTTTCATTCCGAAAACTGGGTTAATGCAGCTCTTCACCTTACTCTATCCTATACAAGGCTCTACATCTCCGATAAAAACTACAGCCCACTTTCATTTGAACCTGCTTACTGTACTTCGTCTCGTGGTCTCTCCCTGCGATCTTCACCTCCTGACTCCCCTTCTGTGCTAAACTGACTATTCCTTGATGTATCAGAACGTGTGCTATCAATAGAGCCTTCTTTTAGTAACGTTATACCACGGATATCTTTTCTCCCCAATTCTGTTCAGTACCTCCTCATTAGTTAAGGGACATACCCATTTAATCTTCAGCATTCTTCTGTACTAAAAAAATTTCATAGCTTCTATCCTCTTCTCATCTGAATTGCTTATCATCCACGTTTTCCTACAATGGTACACGCATACACTCTAGACCAATGCTTCAGAAAAAAACTTCCTAACACTTAAATTAAGCCGGTCGCGGTGGCCGTGCGTTCTGCGGCGCGTCAGTCACGGTCTGCACGGCCACTACGGTCGGGGGTTCGAATCCCCCCTCGGGCATGGATATTTGTGCCATCCGTAGTGTTAGCTAGTTCATAAAGTAGTTTGTAAGTTTAGGGACTGATGACCCCGTAGTTAAGTCCCACAAGCTCTACAAACATCTGAACTTAAATTAATATTCGTTTTTAATAAATTTCTCTTCTTCGGAAATTCTTTTCTTCCCATTGCCCATTATATATTTTATATCTTCTCTACCCCTACCATCATTATTTACTTAACTGTCCACATAATAAACTTCATCTGCTACTTTTATTGTCTTGTATTGTGAGATTACCGTCCACTTGGTCATAAAATATAAGACCTAAATAGCATTAAATACACTGCAGACATTGTCCATGCCAATGCACAAAATGTTATACTTTATCTTTCATTTAATGGTAGCAGTACATGTATTAAGTAAGGTAACATTTATTGTGGAAGCAACATTTATAGTAAGGCCATGGACAGAATTTTCTCATGTTGGCGAGCGCTGTGGGCTTGAGGCAGAGGAGAGGCCAGTAGGTAGTGGTTTTTCCCGGATTAGGGAAGTCCAGGCTAAGTGCTACCAGGGGGAGTGCTGGACAATGGGAGCTACCGGGCGAGGTGCAGCGTAGAGCGCAGTATAAAATATTCAAACATTACTTGAATTTGTAGCAATACTACGTACTGAGGAACCTCTATGGGCCTCACTGATAACATGATGCTTAATAAATAATTTAATGTACGATCAATTGGTAATTTGAACTGGAACTCAGGCATGCAGCAAACATTAAATAAATATGTAGCGATTTTGCATGTTAATATTTATACAACTGTGATACAAAGACGGGCGTGGGCCTACATTATTAATTCTGTCTACGTGCATCTGCTAATGTGAATATATTTTACGAGAGGTGTTGATCTGATGCAGAAAACGCATTTTAATTATGAGAAAAATAACATTCCAGTCGCTACCATATTTATATCCAAGACAATTACACAGATAGCATGGCAATGTGTGCATATAAAGTTATTCCAATAATTATTTCATATGATATCCCTGTAAATAGTATGTAATTTTTTATGTTAAATGTTCATTTAAATAGAATACCAATTGTATGTGTAGGTATACAATTTAAATAACTTATGCAAGTATGTGTATGTTCATGTTAGTGTATAAGCAAATATTGTTTCATGTATTTCATAACTATTTCAATTTTAAAACAAATGTTAGAAATGTATGTGACTGAACTCTGTGCGTCTTGGCTAGGCTTTGGGCAGTTCAGGCTGGGAATTTGATGACGTAGGGGTAAAACCAGTTAGCGCGCATAAAAGGGCGCACGCGGCCTTTGTAGGGGGCAGTCGGAGGGTAGCTTACCTGCGTGGGGGCTGCGTCGGTCTGTGCCTCGAGTTGGCACTGTGTTTGTTTGTGCAGACGAGTCAGTGTTCTGAGCACTTGGCCGAAGGCTCTGTTACTCGCCGCTACGACGGCAGTATTTATATTGATTAAGTGTGTGTTTATGTGTGTCCGAGGCGAGCCAGAATTTGTGTCTTGAAGCAGTGCTAATTGTGGAGAGATGAAGTGAATAATAGAAGTTCTTTGGTTTTGATAGCGTCAAGACACTAAAACAGGCAGTGACAAATAACATTTTATTTACGGGGGCTCACGAGCTATGAACAGTGTTAAATTAAATGTGCCAGAGGCCAGAGGCATCAGCCATCAGGGATTAAGGAATTAAAAATAAACCAAACTACATCATTTGAACTGAAATAGTGTTGATGTTTTGATTTACACACCCTCATCTTTCGGAACTTTGAATATTTTATTTATTTGCTGTATATGCAGGGAAAAGGCAGGAACTGTGCACAATCATACCCCTAGGCTAAATTACAGACAGTACAGCAGTTTGTTTATGTTTTAACGTGTGCAGTTTTCGAAGACGAGACTTTATTGTGCAGTTGTGCTGCAGTTTTGGTTCGTTTGTCCTGTCTCAAATCTTTATTGTGTTTTCCCCTCGCTTTATCCTACTGTAATTCCCTAAGCACTGCCTGATTTAATGCGAGTATATTCCATTACTTTTGTTTTGCTATTGCTAATTTTTAATTTATACCCTCTCTTCAAGACATAGTCTATACCGCTCATTTACTCTTCCAATTCCTTTGCTGCTTCCGACAGAATTCCAATAGGATTTAGTCACAGGTCGTTAATCTAGCGGCTGCTACTCTGTCAAGGTGCCACGAACCCAAAATGTGGTCATACCAACATCAGATAAATGTGCATTTTGCAAAGAAATATGAGAGATCACTGTTTCGGCTTGATCCAAAGAAGGACTATGTGGAAAACTTAAATTTTAATATGTGAACTAAGATTGGATGGTGTTCTGCGTTTCCGAATGAGAGCATAACCATAAAACTGTGACTGGACGGTGTTTAAAAATTATCAATGAAAATTACATTAGGGAAGGGAAAACGACTTAATGAGAAGTGACCTCTCAGCAGGCATTCCCCCAAAATTCACTTCATTTTAGACTTCTTAGTAAGAGTTCATATGCAGACTTCCTCAGCAGACACCCGCTAGAAACTTCATATTCATAGTTGGTCATCTTGTTTGGATGATTTCTTTCCAGAATACTTCGAGACTTTTGGAGAAAGATTTCTGATGCAGCTGAGAACTTAGTGTTGGCAATAACTAAGCTTCGCTCTAAGTTTCTCTTTTACAACAGACAACTGAAATGGTAACGTATGGAAGAAGTTCTGTGTAATAGGACAGGGGACAGCACTGTAAAATAATTAACGTCAGACACCTTGCAGCCGCGGCGGAGCGGCCGAGCGCATTGAGGCGCTATGCTCCGATGAGCGGAGCCGTTCCCCGTCGAGGGTTCGAAACCCCTTCGGGCATGAATGTTTGTGCGGTCTTTAGTATAAGTTAGTTTATAAGTATAAGTATAAGTTTATAAGTATAAGTTTATAAGTATAAGTTTGTAAGTTTATGGACTGATGACCCCGCAGTTAAGTACCTTAAGCTAAACAAACAGTTTTTTGTTCAAAATGTTCAAATGTTTGTTAAGCTTATGGGACTTAACTACGGGGTCGTCAGTCCCTAAACTTACAAACTACTTACGAACTAGGACGGCACAAATATCCATGCCCGAGGGCGGATTCGAACCCCCGACCGTAGTGGCCGTGCTGACCGTGACTGGAGCGCCTCAGTCACCTCGGCCACCGCGGCCGGCGCAGATTTTATTTTTTTATTTTTTTTTTTTTTTTTTTTGAACACCTTGAATTTATGTTCAATTATCATATGATCAGCACCTCTTTCCTCGACGAATCTAAACAGTTAAATAATAATATCTATGTCAAGGCTTCAAGATTTTGTAACTAAGAGTCTAAGAAGCCGGTCTTGCCTTGGGTATTAGACGGGTCACACAAGTGGCGCGTAGTCAACGTTCCATCAGATATGGTGGACAGTTGCGAATACGGAATAAAACTCCCAGACCAAGGCAAAACAAAACCAAATGCACTTTGCGTCTGTCTTGCGGTAAAGTGTTCAGCTTCTGATCACCAGTGGTGAGGCTGAAATTTATGTTCTGGAACTAACCATTTCTGTCTTAACACTCTTAGTGCACTCAGTAAGTCTACTCAACCCCACCTGATTCCAAGTAATCATCATGCAGCATTGTGATAATCATAATATTATCCCAGGTGGTCAAGCCACCGCTAGTATTACTGGCGCAACTTCTCTTTCAGATTTTGAGCCGGCCAGGTTAAAATGCAATGTGATTCAACCGATGTAGTCGGAGTCCTCTGACCAACTTAAAACCAAGAGAAATACAATTTTTGCAACACTTCATTTACAAACACATTCCCAACAAGGTAACATTCATAAATTTAGTGATAACATCATCTGAACAGAAGATTCAAATTTTGGCGCTTCAAGAAACACGAATGACGGATAATTACACCGTGGATTTCAGCAATTATCGTCTTATTATCTTATGAGGAGATGAAAAGGCTTGCTCAGGATAGAGTAGGGTGGATAGCTGCATCAAACCAGTCCCCAGAATGAAGACCATAACAACAACAACACATCGTCTTTTTAAAAGTAAATCTGATAATAGAATACTTAATAGTGCACCACATTTAAGAGGTTCTTTTGCAGTCTCCAAAAATATTTTAAATTCAATAACGGATGAAACGCTCATTTTATTTATTTTACTTCTATGGCCAACATTGGACCACTTTAGTCAGTATTATGAATTAGGTTCTTCTGTAATTTTTTTTTTTTTTTTTTTTTTTTTTTTTTTTTTTTGCGGCCAATACTTTATCATTCTGTCAGATCGTGCCTTTCTCATCCGAAATCACCCTTCCCAGTCTCTACTTCTTAATTTTTATTAGTAGTGTGGCGCGTTTGTCTTGAAGTACCTTGACTATGTCGTCTTGCCTTTCAAGTCTTCCATTGTTATCTGTAATTTCATCATGTCGTCATTGATCTCTGCGATCCATCTTATGCTGCTCTTACTATTCCATAACATCTCAATTATCCTCCTGCTAATTCTATTTTGTGTTGTACTCATCAAATCTCCTAGAAAATAAATCGGTTTCTTTTTCATTGTGCTTGCCACTGGTTCTACTTCTTTACAAACTGTTTCATTTGAAGCTATTCTGAAAACCTTGGTTTTTTAATATCTTCTATTTATGCATGTTCTGACTATCTTCCTTTCAATTTTGAGTAGTCTGTCTATTGCTACAGTGTTGGTTGTTTTAAATATAGTTTCGCCAGCATGTTATTTGCCGCTGTGTGACTGTTTTGTAGCGTTTTAGTTTTGTGGCTATTGAGAGGCATTTTTGTTATAAGTGTTCTTGGTAACATTATGTGTTTTAATCAATTCATTTATTCTATTCCGCCATGTTTGTTTCTCATTCAGGTTGTGTGTTATTATTTCTCCCAAGTATTAAGATGACCTATGTATGACATTACATAAGTCATATTTCTGTTTTCACAAGTTCATTGCCACAATCATCAAGATATTGTCAATTTAGATTAATGAATACCTTTAGTAATACATTTTTTAAGCCTTACTTAAATCGTATTTGTGACTGGTAGCAGAAATCTGAAGCAACCTTTTAAAGGTAATTACAGATTAGCGAGAGCAGAAGTCTAGTCAAAATATATATCAATCAATCAATTAAGTAGATGTAATATTAGACTAGTTTGCTTCGCCTTTGCAGATGATCAGTCAATTTTAACTGTGGAAATAACCACAACACAAAAACAAATCGAAATTCCTAAATAAGTTGTGGAAAAAGTTGTTGTGGTCTTCAGTCCGCAGACTGGTTTGATGCAGCTCTCCACGTTACCCTGCACTGCGCAAGCCTCTTCATCTGAAAATAACAACGGGAACCTACATCCTTTTGCATCTGCTTACTGTATTCGTCCCTCGGTCTCCCTCTAAGATTTTTACCCCACACACTTGATGTCTCAGAATATGTCCCACCAACTAATCCCTTCTGTTAGTCGGGATATGCCATAAACTCCTTTTCTCCACAATTCTGTTCAGCACCTCCTCATTAGTTACATGAGCTACCCATCTAATCTTCATCATTCGTCTGTAGCACCACAGCCATCAGAAGTTATTTTGTTACCCAAATAACAAAAATCATCTACTATTTTTATTGTCTCATTACGTAATTTAATTCCTTCAGCATCCTCTGATTTTCTGAAACTACATTCCATTACTCTAGTTTCACTCTTGTTAATGATTCATCGTATATCTTCCTTTCCAGACATTGTCCACCCCGTTTAATTGCTCTTCAGGTCCTTTGCTGTCTTTGACAAAATTACTGTCATAAGCAAACTACAAAGCATTTATTTCTTCACCCTGCCAAGCGGTCTAAGGCGCCTCGCTGCGGAGCGTGCGGTTGCTCGCCGTGGAGGTTCGAGTCCTCCCTGGGGCATGGGTGTGTGTGTTTGTCCTTAGGTTAGTTTACCTAGGTTTAGGTGGTTTGTAAGCTACGGACTGATGACCACGCAGTTTGGTCCGATAGATTTACAAACATTTGAACAAATATTTTCTTCTCCCTGCCGCGATGGAATGGCCGAGCGTTCTAAGGCGCCTAGATGCGGAATGCGCGGTTGCTCGCCGTCGGATGTTCGAGTCCTTCCTCAGGCATAGATGTCTGTGTTGTTCTTAGGTTAGTGTAACTTAATTTAAGTAGTTTGTAAGCTTTAGGAATAATAACCAAGGAAGTTAAGACCCATAAATTTATAAACATTTAATCTTGTTTTCTTCTCCCTGTACTTTAATTCCTTCTCCAAACTTCTCGTTGCATTCCTACACAGATTGTGCAACATATAGAGTGAACAACATTGGGGAAGCGCTACAACCCTGTCTTACTCCCTTCCCACACTGCGTTCATTCATGCCTTTCGACTCTAATAACTGCTGTCTGGATTTTATGCAAGTTGAATATAACTCTTCTCTCTCCATACTTTACCTCTGCTACCTTCAGAATTTGAAAGAGTGTATTCCAGTCAACATTGTCAAAACCATTCACCAGGTCTATAATGGCTAAAAACGTAGGTTTCCGTTCCCTTAACCCATCTTCTAAGATAAATTGTAATGTGGTTATTGTGTCGCGTGTTCCTACATTCCCCCTAAATCCAAACTGATCTTCCTCAAGTGGATTCCACCAGTTTTTCCATTCGTCTGTAAATTGACCAGTCAAGTTCTCGCAGTATCCTATCTCCTATCTCATCTTCCTCTACTTGCTCTCCTATTTCTAGAATCCTGCCTTCAAGTTCATTTATCTTGTTTAGGCCCTCTATATATACCTTCTAGCATTCAGCTTTCCCACCTTTGCTTAGTACTAGACTTGATATTCATGCAGCTACATTTCTCGTCTCCAAATGTCTTTTATTTTCTGTAGGCGGGATCTACTTTCTCCTAGTTATACGTTCTTCTACGGCCTTGCATTTGTCCTCTAGCCACTCCTGCTTAGCCAGTCTACACTTCCTGTCAACCTCATTTTTCAGCCGTCTGTACTGCCTTTTGCCTAATTCACTTGCTGCAATTTTATATTTACTCCTTTCATCATTTATGTTCAGTATCTCCTGTGTTATCCGTGGATTTCTATTAGGCTTTGTCCTTCTGTCTATATGATCGTGTGCGACCTTCACTGCTCTATCTCTGAGATCAAACCATTCTTCTTCTACTGTATAACTTTCCCCCGTATCAGCCAATCATTACCTAATGTTCCCTGTGAAACTCTCAACCACCTATGGTTTCTTCAAATTGTCTAGGTTCCACCTCCTTAATTTTCTATTAATTTATTTTTTTATTATTTTATTTATTTATTTATTTATTTATTTATTTATTTTGCAATTTCTTAAGTTTCAACCTAAAGTTCATAACTAATACGTAATTTTTGGAGTCTATATCTGCCAGTGGATGTGTTTTACAGTTTAAAACTTAATTTCTAAACCGTTGCCTCATCATTATAAAGTCAATATGGTACCTTCCAGTGTCTCCTGGTCTCTTCCACATATACAATCTTCTTTCATGATAATTAAACCAAGTGTTTGTGATTACTAAATTGTGCTCTGCACAAAATCCTACCAGGTGATCTCCTCTTTCATTCCTTTTCCGCAGTCCATATTTACCTACTACATTTCCTTCTCTTCCCTTTCCTACTACCGAGTTCCAGTTCCCCATCACAACTAAGTTTTCTTCTCCTTTAACGGTCTGAATAATTTCATTTATCTTCTCATACTGTTCTTCGATCTCCTCATCATCGAAAGATCTAGTTGGTATATAAACTTGTAAACTTGTACTTCTGTGGTCGGTGTTGGCTTCGTGTGTATCTTTGCTACAATAATGCTTTCACTGTGCTGTTCATAGTAACTTACCCGCATTCCTATTTTCTTATTCATTATCATACCTATTCCTGCAGTATCACCAACTGATAACCCTGTACTCCCCTGACCAAAAATCCTGTTCATGTTGCCACCGAAGTTCACTAATCCCCATCATATCTAACTTAAACCTATCAATTCCTCTTTTCAAAGTTTCTAACTTACCTACTCAATTAAGGGATAATACATTCCATACTTCGATCTGTAGAATGCCTGTTTTGTTTTTCTTGGTGATGACATCCTCCTGAGTAGACCCCGCCCGGAGATACGATTGAGGGACTATTTTACCTCCGGAATATTTTACTCAAGAAGACGCCATCATTGTATAAAAAAAATGTTCAAATGTTTGTAGAACTTATGGGACTTAACTACGGGGTCATCAGTCCCTAATCTTACAAACTACTTATGAAATAGCTACGACTAAGGACGGCACAAATATCCATGCCCGAGGGGGGATTCGAACCCCCGACCGTAGTAGCCGTGCAGACCGTGACTGGAGCGCCTCAGTCCCCTCGGCCACCGCGGCCGGCCATTATTGTATATTCATGCAGTAAATCTGCATGTCCTTTCGCAGTAACTACATGGTAAAACCACATTACCTGATATTACAAGGTCAGCTCAGTCAACCATCCAGTCTGTTTCCCCTGTGACTACTTCCGCTGTGGTTGCACCAACAGTCCGGCTCTCTGTACCGTTGAGGCCACTCCACCTCAGCAATGTCTGTGGTTCATGAGGGTGGTGGAAATTTGGACTACAAATATCATTCAAAAAACGGAATACATACCTTGCAACTTTAACACGAAATATGAAAAATAATAATGGACTCTCAATTTAAATATTTGTGAGAATCATAAAAGAAAAGTCTGGAAATAGCTGAAAACAAAGTTCGCTGTCAAAAATTGTAACTGCACTGAGATTAAGAAAATGGGAAATCTCAAAGTGTGCAGGTGGATCACAGGAGAAATGTAGATCTAGGAACTATCGGTATAACAGTTGTAAATTGTCGTAGCTGTGTCGGGAAAGTACCAGAACTCCAAGAGTTAATAGAAAGCACCGAAACACACATAATTGTAGGCAGCGAAAGTTGGCTCAAGCCGGAAATAAGTTCAGCAGAAGTTTTTGCAAAAGATATAACTGCGTTCAGAAAGGATAGATCAAACAAAATAGGTGGAGGCGTGTTTGTCGCTGTCAAAAGTAGTCTTCCGGGTAGCGAAGTTGAAGTTGATAGTTCAAAAATGTTTCAAATGTTTGTATAGTCTATGGGACTTAACTACAGGGTCATCAGTCCCTAAACCTACAAACTACTTATGAACTACTTACGAACTAGGACGGCACAAATATCCATGCCCGAGGGGGGATTCGAACCCCCGACCGTAGTGGCCGTGCAGACCGTGATTGGAGCGCCTTAGTCCCCCTTTTTTTTTTTTTTTTTTTTTTTTTATCTGTGGATAGTTCTGGTCCTTGCGGACGCTGATCGAGTTTGTTCGTTTTGGTTCGACGTGTTGTTGGCTCAGCTTTTTATTACAGAGAGCGTTCAGCCCTCTGACCGGGCGCGCTGAGCCACGGCGCCCGGCAATCCCCTCGGCCACCGTGGCCGGCGAAGTTGATAGTTCCTGTAAACTATTATGGGTAGAGGTTTTACATGAAAATCGTAAGAAGTTTTAATTGGTTCCTTTTGCCGGCCTCCCGTCAATAGCAGAAAGGTTCAAAGAAAACCTGAGTCTAATTACAATTTATCACACGATAATAATAGGCGGTGATCTTAATTTACCCTCAATCTGTTGGCGAAATTATATTTTCAAATCGTGTAAAATTTTACTCAACGCATTTTCTGAGAATTACTTCGAACAATTAGTTCATGAGCCAACTAGAATTGTAAATGGATGTCAAACCACACTTGATCTCTTAGCAACAAATAATCCTGAGCTCATAACGAGCATCAAAACGGATACAGGTATTAGTGAACACGGAGCTGTCGAAGCGAGATTAAATATCGAAAGTCCCAAAGTTACAAAAAAAAAAAAAAAAAAAAAAAAAAAAAAAAAAAAAAAAAAAAAAAAAAAAAAAGACGAAAAGAATATTTATTCAGGAAACCAGATAGAAATCAAATAAATTGCTTCTTGAAAGACAGCTTTCACTCGTTTTTAACACTAAACGTTAGTGTAGATCAGATGTGGCCCAAATTCAAAGAGGTGGTATCGGCAGCAATTGACAGTTTTACACCAAATAAATTAATAAAAGAAGTAGGAGAGCCCCATTGTACACAAAACAGGTCAGAACACTGATTAAAAAGCAACGGAAAAGGCATGCGAAATTTAAAAGAACACAAAATCCCCAGGATTGGCGATCCTTCACAGAAGCTCGAAATATAGCGAGTACTTCAATGCGAGATGCCTACAATACTTATAACAACGAAACACTTTCTCGACATTTGACTGAAAACCCAAAGATATTTTTGTCATATGTTAAATATACTAGGGGCAAACACAAACAATACCCTCACTACGTGATAGTAATGGCGATTCTGCCGATGATAGCGCTACTAAAGGAGAGTTACTAAACACAGATTTTAGAAACTCATTCACCAAAGAAGACGAAACCAATATTTCAGATTTAGAATTACAAACAGAGGCCAGAATAAGTAATGTAGAAGTAGATACCATCGGAGTAGTGAAGCAACTAAAATCACTTAACAAGAACAAGTCTTCTGATCCGGACTGTATACCCATTAGATTTCTATCTGATTATGCTAAAGCGATAGCTCCTTAGTTAACAGCCATATACAACCGCTCTCTCACAGAAGGATCCGTACCGAAAGATTGGAAAGTTGCACAGATCACACCTATATTCAAGATAGGCAGTAGGAGAAACCCAGCCGGCCGCGGTGGCCGAGGAGTCTAAGGCGCTCCAGTCACGGTCTGCACGGCCACTACGGTCGGGGGTTCGAATCCCCCCTCGGGCATGGATATTTGTGCCGTCCTAGTTCGTAAGTAGTTCATAAGTAGTTTGTAACTTTAGGGACTGATGACTCCGTAGTTAAGTCCCATAGACTATACAAACATTTGAACATTTTTTGAGAAACCCACTAAACTACAGGCCTATTTCATTGACGTCAATTTGCAGCAGGGTTTTGGAACATATCCTGTATTCAAATATTATGAATTATCTGGAACGAAATGATTTATTGACCCAAGGTCAATACGGATTTAGAAAATATCGTTCATGCGAAACACAACTAGCCCTTTACTCACACGAAGGATATGCATATCCTCCTATCCTCATTTACTAGCAATTCCCACTTTATTCACGACCCATAAATAAAGTTATTGAATCCTGCATTGTACACTTTACTAAAAGAACTCCTACGATCCGACAACGTTTACTGATTAAACTTCCAATATCACAGAATTTTACAGCTATGTTAACAGGTCATGGGAAACTGAAAACCTACTATCAGCGGTTCAAAATAATTGAAGACGAAACGTGCACATGTAACAGTGCTGTCCAAACTATTGACCACGTGCTTTTTGACTGCTGCAATTTATCTAAAGAGAGGGACCATCTCAGGAAAAAAATAGGTGCCAAAGGAGGAGGATGGCCCGGCAGTAAATATGACTTAGTACATAAATTCACTACAGACTTTTACAATTTTTGTAATTCAATAAGATTTCCTGATGTATAAAATTGTTTGTTCCTTTGTAAACCCTGCCAACTTATATACTGTACTTGTGTTTGCAAAAGTATTTGATGTAATCGCCTGAATCTAACCATCAAACATGTAATATTACTATTTAATGGGGCATGTTAAAAAATAATAAATAAATAAACTTGGACAACAAAACCACAAACCTAATGTATCATATACTACACAGTTACATTCATGAGAGAATTCTAATACCCTATTGAGATGAAAAGTTGGATGTGGCAAGGAGACTGACTCTTTCCACTGCTACTTCACTGAGGCCTGTAAAAGGAAGTCATACAGTTCTCCAACAAGACCCACGCAAAAATAAGTAAACTACGAACTAAACTACGATACCAAAGTCTACTGCCTAATATTTACAGATGGTATTTGTTCATCTACTTGAATCTAAAACTGAGGTCAAAATTTTTTGTAGTAAACATAAGAGTCTTACGTAAACTTCTTAAAAAGGAGAAAAAATTAAAATAATTAAGGAATTTTATTATCTTAAAAAATAAATCACTTAAAATTCCCTCAAGAGAAAAGAATATAGAAGAAGAAAAGTTCAACTAGCCTTAACGAAAGATACGTATAACAAAATGGTTCCCTCATGGAACAGGGCAATTAGTCCGGAAGCCCTATTCGCAGCAAACACACTGCCCATCACCAACCACGACTCATTTCACAGGCCGGAGATCACTGAAGGGATATTAAGAAACATCCTAGACCCAAAATTCTCTAACAAAATAATCCACATCATACACTGAACCATTTAGTAAACAACCGAATGAGGGTCAAAGACAATGAGAAAAAGGAGAAACGATTTTTAAGAGGACATGATCAGAATAAATCCAAATATACCAATTTCCGCGACGAAAAATTGGTGTAAGGAAACGGAGAAAGACTTAAAAACTGTAACAAACGGAAATTATGCTCAAAGATAGAACAGCAAACGAAATAACCAAACATAAGAAAATGAGGTATTAAGTAAAAACGAACGAACCACATCTCCGAAGAAGAAAGGAAGCAAGAGCAGAAAGAAGGGAACAATCATGAGTTAATAGGAAGGCATCGAAAACTGAGAAGTAATTGACTTTACATACGCCAAAGTCACTGAATCGCAATGAGGAGAAAAAGGAAAGCAAAAATATGGCAACTTGCAGAAGCAAGAAGCTACAATTGTGTTCCACGTTGCTTCTAACACTCATTTCTATTACGTTTAAATCTGATTCCACTTCTTATTGAGAGCAAACTAGTTCCAATCAAATCATAAGAAAAAATGAGCGTTCACTTTGTTCGATCTCTGCAGAAGGAAATGCAATTTATATACTACACCCAGGGTGCGCTTATAGGCCAGTGACGCTGGGAATTTTCCCTGTTGTGCCTCCTCTGCACAGGGCTTCTTTAAGAGTTAACGACCGCGCTCTTATTTTTTCAATTATGAGGGGCAATCGTGCACTAAGAAGTCCGGCCATCACAGCGCGACGCAGCGGCCACACTTATCGATCCGATTACCTGCTATCTTCAAGTTGCATCCGAGCTTTTCCTCCGCTGCCCGCTTCGCTGCCCTCTTCAGACGTCTGTCAGATTACACTGGTGTCCTCAAAATTTATGGACGACGCTGACTTTCGTAACATAATGAGACGAAAAGAAATGATAGTTTTACTCAAAAACAGTAACTGCATTGAAGTCACCTCGATTCATGATGGTATGTCCACTGGACATGGTATGATCTGCAAGATGATCAGAATTCTTGTGGTGGGCCGTTCTATATCTCCCCCATCGTGGTTATCAACAGCTGGAGGGTCGATGTTGTATTTGTCAGTCAGGGCTGCCAGATGGTCAGGATTCGTCGGGAGTCTCCCGACATTTCATACTATGTCCAGACTCCAGATGAAACAAAGACTCTCCCGACAAAAAGTTTCTCGTAGAGTACAGTAAAAAACAGTAATTTGAATTTTCCCATGCACTTCACTTGTTTCATTGTCGAACGGAATAAATATCTTCTAAAAGAAAAGGACATTTCAGTGACAAATTTGGGAACAAATTTTCAATGTGAGAAAAACAGAGAAATTTTTAAATTTGTGTTGTCAGTGCCCATAAACCGTACTTAATGTAAAAAGATTTTACGGATTGATCTAGGAAAGGATGTTGTTGTTGTTGTTGTGGTCTTCAGTCCGCAGACTGGTTTGATACAGCTCTCCATGTTACGCTGTCCTGAGCAAACCTCTTCATATAAGATTAAGAACGGCAACCTACATCCTTTTAAATCTGCTTACTGTATTCGTCCCTCGCTCTTCCTCAACGATTATTACCCCACACAATGCCTTACAATGCTAAGTTGACGATTCCTTGATGTATCAGAATGTTCCCCACCCACCTATCCCTTCTCTTAGTCATGATATGCCAGAAACTCCTTTTCTCCCCAATTCTGTTGAACACCTCATCAGTTACATGATCTAATCTTCATCGTTCGTCTGTAACATCACATTTCAAAAGCCTCTATCATCTCTCTGTCTGAACAGCTTATCGTCCACGTTTCATTCCCATACAATCCTATACTCCAGACAAATACTTTCAGAAAGGACTTCCTAACATTTAAACTAATATTGGATGTGAACAAATTTCGCTTCTTCAGAAATGCTTTTCTTCCCATAGTCATTATGTATTTTACGTCGTTTTACTTCACGCATCACAAGTTATTTTGCTACCCAAATAAAAAAGAAAAAAAGAAATCAAAAACATATACTTTCATTGCCTAAAGTAATTCCTTCATCATCGTCTGATTTGATGACACTACATTCCATTGCCCTTGTTTTACTCTTGTTAATGAGATTTTTCATTCCGTTCAGTTGCTCTTCAGGTCCTTTCCTGTCTCCGACAGAATTACTACGTCATCAATAACCTGCAAAGTTTTTATTTCCCCTCCCTGAACTTCAATTCCCTCTCCAAATTTCTCCTTGCTAGCTCAATTTACAGATTGAACAAGATTGGGGAAAGTCTACAACCCCGTCTTACTCCCTTCCCAAACACTGCGCCCCTTTCGTGCTCTTCGACTCTAATAACTGCTGTCTGGTTTTTGTACAAGTTGAATATAACTCTTCGCTCCCTATATTTTACCCATGCTACCTTCACAATTTGAAAGAGTTTATTCCAGTCAACATTGTCAAAAGCTTTCTCCAGATCTACAAATACTAAAAACGTAGGTTTCCCT